>CM056998.1:66420717-69195717 GCA_029891345.1 Dryococelus australis | reverse complement strand
TTTACCGTGAACAGACTATAGCAACTCCCAACTATGCTTCTTCCCTCTTGCGTGTCCTTACATTAAGGTCCCGGTAAAACAGTTATTCGAAAAAGCAGCGTGCAAAACGTTATTACAGAAATACAAAACTTCGCAAAAAAAATTACTTTTTATACAAAACAGTCAAATTTTTCGTGATGTTTACTCATAAATAGGAGTGCGTATTTTTCGCGAAAAGATATCCACAGAGGCTAGACTTAAATATCCTATCTGCACACTTGTAGTCTTCATTTGATTATTGGCCTCTTCTTGTCTTTCTCGCGAGAAGTTTTACGCGGAAGAGAGACTTCAATACCTTATGCGCACACTTGCAGGTTTCATTCGACTGTTGGCCGCTTGTCTTTGAGTAAACACAGTCTGTTACATGAGTGAGCCAATCAGAACTAAGTTTCTCCGACACTGGCCGCCCGTGAATCGCGGCCAGACAGAAAGGACGCGTAATAATTCAAATGATTCAAAATGATTCTGAACTACAGTGCGTTGAAACACCACGTGTCTTGAAATTTTTTCGTGAAAAACAGGTGCCCCTAATATTATTAGTAAATCACGTCACATATTAAAATGTGCCCGTATACTCCCCCTCCCCATTTTTTTCTGAGGGGCAACTACCCAACTTCTTATACTTTACGACACCACTACAAAAGTATGGTTGCGAAGTCGCCCTGCTACCGAAAGAGTTTACAAAATTTCTGGATCATTTGCAATACCATTGAATATAAAGAATAGCCTAGAATGGGCGAATCAGGTATTACCAAATTCACTTCTCTTTTTGTTGTAGTTCCCTGGCCTCGACAAGAGGCAGTTCTGCAAATCTCTCCCGTTTTCTCCTGACGGAAAAGTAACTTTCATACTGGTGTCAGTCGCAATTTCCCCTCCCCTTGGCATACCAATACGATGCATACAGTACGTATGATTGTCTTAAAGAAACAGAGGTGATGCATTGTGGAATTACTTGCCTGCCCACATGACGGCTCATTAGCATGCGGAAGCGATCACAGACTTACTATGTGTCGACCCATTAAACTCGTTCCGAAAACGCGGAGGAATTGTGTAAAAACTCCGAACCGTATACTGTTATGCCATTATTCAAGGGCCCGCGGTGATGTAACGGCTAGGGCGTTACGCTCCCAGCAAAGCGAACTTGGTTCGCCCGGTGGGGTCGCTCTCGGATTTTCGCACGTGGGAATCGTGCCGGACAATGCCCCTTGTCAGCGGGTTTTCTCGTGGATCTCCCATTTTCCCCGCCCCTGCATTCCGTCTCTGCTCCACTTCCAACTCGTTTTGCCCTCGACGGCTCTCAACATCTCGCTGGTAAGAGCGGCCAAGATCTCTCCTTACAATCGTTTCACGGTTACTTCACACTTTTCTGAAGCCCTGCTGAGGTTCTACTTCCAGGATATTCCTCCGCATTGTGCAAACTAAGCTTAACTAAGTCTTTGAAATTACACCAAGGGACATCGGACAGAATTCGCGCGCACTCAGTTGTAATTATATGGTATGAGAACTATTTCTTACTATAGACGCTACCACCAAACATGTTTTCTCACTGTTTTTGTTTGTGTTTATTATAAATGAAATATTGTAATTTATAAATAAAATATAGGTAAGACTTTAATTTAACGAAAAATGAGATACTTTTATGTTGACGGAAGAATAAAACGGTATTTAGGAAAAAACTAAACACCTCATACATGGGGTGATTTTCAAAGGTTTGATTCAAAAAGTGCGAAGAAACGGCGAACAGACTGTACTCATTCTTCGAAATCAGCGGCAACTAGAGACCTAAAGAATTCCCGTATTCATTTTGGGACGAGCTAGAATTCAATACACGTGTGTTTATAAGTATACCTTTAGCCATTGGTCCACACGGAGTTTGATACGTCTTGTAGAACGCTGGCTCAATTGTCGCCTCCCACTGTGATCAGACAACCAATGCACAGTTGAAATCGGGCATGTTTGTACACAAGACTATAGAGTCGAACGTGCAGGTCAATGAACTCGCGAAATTTTCAGGTCTATAGCCGTAACGTCTCACAAGTCTTGCAAAGTTCCAGGTAAAAAGAAAATTCAAAATGTCGGTTACCCAATCAATTGGAGATTTCGATATTCACGGAGTGGGGACGCCCACCCTCGCGTTCCAGCCGTAGAGAACGTCTGCCGCTCGACCCCGAGGAATTCTTCTTCGCCCGCCAAAGCCAACAACATTCCGTCACCCGTCTGGCGTCCTAGGCGACAACCGTGTCAAAACAAACGACCCCAATTTAACCATCGCTAGCGGCGCGCGTCGAAAGCTCAGGTATGGAGGTTTGGAAGGGGAAAGATGGATGTTGGTTTTACAAACATGTCCACAGCAATCTGATTTCTAATTGCGAATTTCATTTCTTTTTTTCCCACGAAGTTAGCTCCAACAAAATGATTATGTACGTATAAGTAGGAACCATAGACTAAAGATGAGGTAGACCGATCTCGCTGGCTGCGCACAACCAATCTCCGTGTCCCAACATTGAACTGCTTTTCTGCCAACACGTATAGCGAAAATGGCGTGGTTTGGATTTTAGGTTAGAAAACTGATTTGTAAACAAGTGCTTAGAGATGTTTTTATACTTCCTCTGACCAGCTTCTAATGCTTTTTGATTAAATTCAAATCGTTAAAGGCATTTTATTAATATAAAAGTGATCGTCATTTAAAAATTAAGATGTAAAGAAACACGTTCATGACTGTTGACCATTTTACTTTTACAGTTGTGTAGGATTGGGGAGGTTAATGTTGGGTACATGCGCAGAAGACGAATAAGCGGTCTACCTCAGCATCTTTAGTCTATGGTAGGGACATGCCAAATTCGAGTTATTTCTTGGCGTTATTTCACAGTACTGTATATACTCGAGCCGGCATCATTTCTCCATTGGCTGCCGCCTATAAAATAAGTCACTCCCTTTCTGAGTAATCTGCATGTGATTGGGGCACACGATTGTGAAGTGTTCGTTTATTGGCGCAGAGTTACCTAGGGGAGTGTCAAAAAGAATGAGCAAGTAAAAAACGTATTGCAAATGTAGAAGAGTTTCAAGTTTTGAAGTTTCCTCATATAATAACGCAAATTGTACAGGTCTCTAAGTATAAGAAACCGTAATTCCGTTTCTGCAATTATCGCTTACACCTCGCAACCAATGGACAATGGTGTGTTGTTCTTGATATTATTTGCCGTAACTTTTATACTCCATTCACGGTTACTTCCAAAATTTCTGAAGCCCTGCTAGAAGTTCTACTTCCAGGATATTCCTCCGCTTCATGCAAACGAAGGTTAACCGAGTCTAGAAAATAACACCAACGAGACGACGCACCGAATTCCTGCGCACTCAGTGTAATAATATTTTGCATGAGAACTATTTCTTAGACGTTATTACCAACAATTTTCTCATTCTTTTCGTTCTTATAAACTATAAATGAAATGTGATGATTTATATATAGAATATAAGTAACAGTTCAATTTAACCAAAAATAATGTAGATTTATGTCAACACAAGTATAAAACGCTTGTAACACATGGAATATTTAGGACACGACCAAACCCGTCACACATAGCCAGATTTTTCAAAAGTTGGAATTGAGAAAGTGTGAAGAAACTGTGGATATACTATATGAACCTGAGCAGAGATCTCAACGGCAGATTGCCTTTCCGCACATGTAGCCTACATATGGACTGCCTTAGACGTTGTTTTCCTATGGTGGGTGCAGTTCACATCGAAAACCCGTCTCCTGTGGAGAATGCCACCTGCGCTGGACACATCGACTGAAAGGTTTAATCTGTGACCGAGTACACAATTTTAACTCGACTCTGTAATATCAGTCAGAGAAACGCCAGCCACTTAACATCAGCTAAGAAGCTGTCTCATACTGACGAATTATAGGCTGTTCACTGTAAACTATGCGCCCTGTATAACTGGTAACGATAGATGGAAAGTAGTTCCATATCTTAATGTCGAATAAAAAGTGTTAGGTAACCGTATGTAATAACTTTAATTGTATTTTTCGTTTTATGTTTTTATTTTAACTCAACGAAGTGTAAAATAAGCAGATTAATAAAATAATATTTTTTTCTAGTAATTTCACAGTTTCACTTGACCGACGCATGAATAAAGTGATGAGACCCAAGGCAATGTTAATTTTACGCAGGGCGGAAGAGTACACAACGTTCATATAAGATCTAAAGCAAGGCTTTTAAAAGTGCTCAGTTTACCGTGAACAGACTTTACCAACTTTATCGGGCGCATTACGGTCAGTGCTCCCGTTGAAATATATTGTTACGCGCTCGCCTCTTCGCCTTTCTCGGCTAGCGAGTGGAAGAAAAGGAAAGAGAGTTGTTATGTGATGGCGGCAGACGAGCGGCAGGGTATCAGTTACCTTAAAGCATGCCGACACTTTAAATCTCTTTTTCACGCACGCTGCTTAACCTGGCAGTACTTATTGGTTTCGACCGATATCTGAAGAATGCTCCGGATTACTGACCTCGTTCTCTCAGCGCGGTTCGGGATGCGCTGAACCTTCCAGGTGGCGAAGAAGAACCCTATATAAATGTGACAGGCCTTCGGGCCGGGAGTGGAGTTGGAGCTGATGGATGAATGAGTGGCTGAGTTCCGAGCGATAGAAGAACGAGGGGCGTGAACAGCAGTGGAGAAGGGAAATCGGAGACTGCGAGTGTAAATGTTTTGAAAGACGTGGTTGGCAGGCTGCGTGAGGGATATACATCACAAATAATGGAAACAGATAGACTGAATATGTATTGATAATGAGTATGAATAATTGACTGTGACCAACAGAGATAATAAAGGAGGACGTTAATTGTAGTTGAAGTAGGCATTAAATCACTGTTAAATAATAATAATTTAAGCGGAGACAGCTGATTTAATGCTGTATAAATTAGAAATTAATTTAGTTTCTTTTATTTGTTTTTTATTAATACCTCCATCCATCACGAACTCAGATACGCCCCTCAGGCGTTCTCACATGTAACAACGTGCAGGTAAGGGCAGTGACATTTTTCAAAAGTTGATCCCAAAAGTACTTTCTACCATAAACTACATTTAGTTAAATTAATTTTAAACCAGTGACTTGTGATGGTATTCAGTCGCGTATAAAACTTGAGCGCTGCCGAGATGTGTCATTCGGAGTTTGCCATAATAACAAGGCATCTGCATTATTTGAAGATACGGACGACGAAATATTTCTTCGCCGGTAGTTTTCATAAGGTTCTCAGCAAACTACGATAGGGGCCTGTATTCAGCTTTGCTACAGGCTTTTCGTCGATAAAATGAAAGGGCCACCGCTGAAAGTCCCATAGGTACACGCAGCACTACGAGAACACTGCACGCCAGTTCAGAGCCTTGCGCGTAGTGGCGATTGCGCTCTTGTAGCGCTTGCCAGAGTAACCCTTAAGCCAATATTACACGATACCTGCAGCCGTACTTGGTTCTTGTAGAAGCTTCTACAAGCCATGATGCACGAGCCGGTATACCAGCCACTATATAAGCCGCCATGGACGATTCATATTACACGACAGCATTTCACGTACTAGCATTTGGTACTCTCGGTGGGTGCGCAATTTGTAATTTGTAGTAAATATGAACCCCATTCGTAGAACTGCTACCAATTAGTAACTTGCGTGGGCCTGTGAAAAAACTAGCTAGCACATCTTAATATTGCTATATTACTGTTCGCCTTTTACACAAATTAATTGCTTACTAGTACAGTTTTTCATTCATTTTCTTGAAGTGATGTGAAGTCACTAGAGTACGAGTGTGTTATTTTTAATTTTGACGAAAATTACTGGCCGGTTGCAAAATATAGTTTTTCTGCACGTACCGGGATATTATCAGCATGAAAAAAAAAGTCGGGTCTGAAAAAGTTTTGAACTCACGCCCATAATATACACATGTGTAGCTGATGCCGCAACTGTACCTCTGTACTGCCAGTACGACCTTATCTTCTTTACTTTATACATAGTTGATACGTTGTTATAAATTCTTCGAATTAATATTTTCATAGAGTAGGTAATGTTTTAAGTATTTAGAACAGTTTCAAACAGTAATTAAAAGTTGTCATAGCCAGTATTATTCGTAGTTGTCGTATTTTAAATCTATTTGAAAGAGTTTCAACCTCACGGATGTATAATCAAGATGGAGGCATCCGTTTCTGTTTCTTCATCAACTCGTTTCAAGTAGCAGCCACGAGGAGCACCCTGCGCTCTGAAACTGCGATGTGATTGGCCAGGTACGAAAGCCGAGGTCACGAAAAATAGGATGTGTCCAGTTACCAAACCTGGTACGAAATCTGGCTGTACAAGGAGATAAATGCCATGACGGGTGCCATACTAGACCGTATACCGGCCGCTATGGCGGACATTTCACAAAATTTTACAGAATCTGGTATCGTGTAATATCGCCTTTATGGTCCCTGTGTTTCTCGGCCAAAAAAAAAAAAAAAAAAGCGATGCAGGCAAGCGAGCTCCTTAACTGTTCTACGAGGTGATGTAAGTCTGCATTAGCGTATGTACGTAACTAATACTATTTAATTTTTTACGAAATTGGGAGTGTTTTTTTATTCCCATTGCAGAAAAATGCTTCCACAGTTACGAAAAGTTCACCTTCCTAGTTCCACATTACTTAGATCAATATCCTTAACAACTTCTCTGCATAAAGAAAACTCAAGGTTGGTATTAATTTACAAATAATTTATTATATAATTTTTTTCAGTATAAGCAAGTGTCATCAAACAATATTAATTAAGATGCGAATAACCAAACGCCTTTTTAACTTAAAAAAAAATTAATTGCTCGAATACAAATAAGCAACACAATAAAATAGCTGCATATGTTTTAAATAATAAGTGATTCATAATGACTGCATGCTACAGGGGCTAAAATAAAAAGTTCTCTGAGTATGTTAGCAAAACATAATTTTGCAATGTTATGCTGCCGATCGTCACTGCTAACTGCTGCCAATAAAAATAGTAGCCAAGAACGATCCCTCAATTTTAGTCGCAGAAAATTTCTTCTGATAGTTACAGGTTCCAGAATTATTTTCGAAAGTAAACAACTGTACAGCAACAACCTAATACCATTGTCTCCAAAAGTCATTATTCAATTTACTACACGGTGACTTCAGTGACCGAGGACGTACAAGTGCCTTCGAACCACACTTTTCTGGGTTCGAATCCTAAATAAGCCATATATTTGTGTGGTGCTTTTCAAATGTAAGATTAGCTTACCATTATTTAAGTCGTCCCTGATTAACTTCCCGGCACAAAGCAGAGAGTTTCAAAAGCTACAATGAGATGAAAATCAACTACATAATAAATATTAATTTTCTCTCGGAATTCACGAAAATTGGGATCCAAAGGAAGAGCCTCTGATAAAGAAATAAAAGGTATATAATTATGGAGTACTGTGCCATCTGTGGAGCTTAGCGCGTGAAATAAAACAGTTGTTCTACCAGTATCTGTTGCAGATTCAACCTTTTGTTTGATCGTTTGGCTAATTTATAATTGCTGGTTTATTTAGAAATACCTATAGTATCCTACCGTCTCATTTAATTTACCATTTCCATCCCAATCAAAATAAGAGCACATGACAACCAAACGAGCAGTGTTCTGTGAAGGGCCTCCGCAGCGTCTCGTAATTAATAACACTAGCACTCTAATACGATCCCCGCACTGCGTAAACATTTCCTCTCCCTTTCTGCTACAAAGTTTCTTTTGTTTGATAGTCTCTTTCCACTTCATTATTTCTCCTTTTAATCTGCAGTCCCTACCCTTCTTCGCCTCGGTCGGGGGAAATTTTCCTTTCTGTAGGCGGTAGGATGCTGCATGTTGTTCGGGTGTATTCTCCCAGTTAATGTTCTTCATTATCCCTACCCCCTCCCCTGCACCCCTGATTCATTATGGGGTCTGGATGGTTGGGGAGGGGTGCAGGGGGAGTTTTGCTTCAGCATCTACAAACCTCTTTGTGCGAAGCTTCCTCTTTGAGACGAAGAGACGAGCGAATGAACGAACACCTTTTGAAGGTATTGAATCCATTTCAGTCCAGCAGATACGTCAGCATGTTTCCCACCACCTTCCCCTCCTCACTAATATCTTAATGTGATCTTTTCTTGTAGTCTTGTTGATACAGGCGGAGCCCGCTGATAACATTTCCTCCTTTCTCTTTGAAAAGAAAGTACATGCCATTTTTACCGTCGAATAAAAAGGGACCGACAGAACTGTTTCCTTTTCATAACTGAGACAGAGGGAGTACATAGGCAGGGCGTATCTTGTGTCAACACAAAGGAACCATCTCTTTGCTTCCGAGTCGAATACGTACTTCAAACTACGAGTCCAAAATGCGACGGTGATGTGTAATGTGTACGCCAGGAATGTAAATGTACACCGTAAATATTTTTCTGGTAAACTTCCTAAACTGTAATGGAAGTTTCTAACTTATATACTGTATGGAAATGATACCACACATCAAGCTGGAGATATAGGAATGTTTAGCATCGCTACTATACAAAGTTGGTAACTTCCCTATGGATTTGACTGTTTCCTAAGTAAATGTAGGAAGGCTACAATAAATGTATAGGGCAAAAAATTACCTTTCCCGCTTTCTCACTAGGCGTATACACTGGTATGGTAAATTTTACTTAATTTTTTAGCATGTGAAATAATAAAGAACTACAAACCCCGCAAGTCAAAGACCACGGATGTACCATGCTTACAGAAGTTTCCCGAGATTGTTTCCAGTAATTACAAGTAGCTTCACATTATTGGCCACCCTGTTTAGGAATTTATTTATCCCCGACACCGCTGTTAACACGATATGAGCAGAATGAATATAATGGAGCATTAGATTTCTACTGTAAAAAAAAAAACAAAGCTCTGTCGCAGCTGTGGCGTGAAAACTATGTATTACCGGTGCAGCGACAAATGTAACAGATATGTCAAACTTGAAACGACACAGACTTTCAGGATTATTTGCTAGAAGTCAGAGTAGAAAATATTTCAAACCCTAAATGTAATAAAATGGTACTTTATTTTTAAAAAAAAAATCAATAAATATCTAAATATGAATGTTTCAGCTGTTTTAACATGAACAACACAAAAATAAATTAACCACCGCGCAGAGAGATGTACTAAAGACAGATTAACCTCCACAACAAAAATCATGGTCTGTTGTCTAACATTTTTGGCAGCTGCAGAGCTGCAGATGTTATTTGATTGAATAATGTGCACAAGCTGAGTATTCTTGTTAATCTGCCATTACCTTTTGTTTACAGATGTGATCTAGTGTTATACGATTCTAACATGATACAAAATTAATTCATAACTGTAACCCCGTAAATAGGACACTTCTACCTCGATAATGAATATTTCGCAATTTTATGTATTCTCAGAAATAACGCATGTGTCTATATATAAACTTATGTATAACTGTATACTTACACACATAGTTCAGTACAACCATGCGCCACGTAACTAATCAGTCAAACCTGTACAGAGAGTAAATTGTTGTGGTTTCGTAAATGTAAATTAAACGCATTAAAATACTTAACAACAGAAAATAAGAACCAGTTTCTTTTTAATAAATTGTGTGGTTAGTTTTCACTTACTATATCGTGCTTATATATTTTGTGGTAAAGAAATAAATCCGTTGCGCATTATTCCATTAAAATTATAATATATATAATTTTAATAGAGACTAATATAATATGTTAAGCAGGTTCTTAGTAATTTGTAATACAATATAAGCTAAAAAGTTTTATTGTATGTGTTTTTTATCTGTATTATAGTTGTTTTGATTGCTTCACACCATAGATAGGATCACCTGATAGGTTGACAGCGCAACAGCAGTTTGCGTAATTAAATCAGCGCGGCAGGTTCTCACGTTAGTTTCTAGATTCGTCTAAGACTGCGGTCGTAAACGTACTCGGTTTCTAATTGACAACGCGTAACTATCGAAACTGGACTTACAGTATGACACTATGCTGTAGAAGATCGCTTGTCTTCCAATGCAAATGGTTTCTCTAACAAAACAGTGAAATAATGGCAAAACATGTTTGTTTCTAACAACGTTAGCACTATCACTCGATCTATCCATATGGATACCAGTCTTATGGATACCAGTTATTCACGGTAAACTGAGCAGTTCTGAAAGCCCTGCTTAAGATCTACTTGTATGCTCGTTGTGTGTTCTTCCGCATTGTGTAAAACTAACATTTCCATGGGCCTCATCACTTTATTCATGCGTCGGTCCTGTGAACCTGCGAAATTACTAGAAAAGATAGTTTACAAATCTGCTCATTTTTACATTTCGATGCATTAAAAAAAAACAGAAAGCGAAAGAAATCATTTAAGTTATCACAAATTGTGTCCTAAAACATTTTTACGACGTTAATATATGGAACTATTTTCCCTCCATCGTTACCAACTTTACTGGGTACATGTCACTCAGTGTGCCCGTTTAAATATATGCAGGTAGGAGAAGTGACTTTTTCTAAGATTGAAATAAGAAGTGCTCACTTTATCGCGGAAAGCCTTAAGTACCATGGTTAGACTAATATTTACGTGTGGTGGATGGATATGCAATGGACCAATAGACGTAACTAACCTGAGCTCTCGAAATTGCACGGTCAACCGGTTAAGTCTTGCATCGCTTCGTTCCAAGACTAAGACCTCCGGCCTCCAAGAAGAACTAAATACAGTACACAGTCAATCGCCAGTAATTTTAATCCTAATCTGGCATCTGTTGACAAATCAGTATTGTGCTCGCGTCTTATTTTTATCCAGGGTTGGTTTCAACTATAAATTACAACTGCTCTGCAGTCCAGAAAGTGCAAATAAGCTGTTTCCTCTATTTCGTTGCGTTTATAGTTATTTTATAGTAGTATCGAAATCCCAAAAAGTTGGCAGTCTACACGAACGGTCTACACTCGTAAGCCGAATCGGTGAAACGCTATAGAAAATTATGTTGTTCGAATGTTTGTGGCTGCCGAATCAATGGAATGCAGTATGTGTGCTCGGGACTCAGTGATTCATTGCAAATACACGACGGATCATTGCTAAGTAAGTGAAATTCATTCACTGAAATAGTAAGTAGGATCTATATGATTCCAGTATATACAACAGTTTTCAATCGAATATCACTGGTTAACAGAGGAAAATTGGCAGATGGACAGCACGAAACTTCTTGTGATCGACCTTCAGGGTAGCAACTAAAAAACTTCGGACCAGCATCAGAATGTTCCGCATATTTACTACATTTACAGCTATTGCAGTAACAATTCAAGCATCACTGACTTTGTTAACCTGGAAGAGCTATATTCTCCCTAGTAAGAACAGAATGCTCAGCCGTAAGGTCTATATTATAGAAACCATCACGCACATGATCACGACAGTAATTTTTGTTGGGATTGATATCTAGGTCTGACATATTTTAGGTGGGGATGCTAACTATAGTCTATTCGCGGTTACTTCATACTTTTTAAATCAAACCGTTGAAAAATCACCCATGTATGACGTACTTCATTGTTTCCTAGATATGTTACGTATACAAGCATGTTATACTTGTGTTAGCATAAAACTACCGTGTTTTTAGTTCTATTTTATTAATAATTATTTTTCAATTATTTTTAAAATTAATAAAAAGAGTGAGAAAATAAGTGTGCTAGTAATGCCTAGAAAGAAATAGTTCTTATGCAAAATATTATTAAAATGAATGCGCACGAATGCGGTGGGTTGTCCCTTTGGTGAAATTTCCTTACACTCGGTTAAGCCTCGTTCGTATGATCTTAGAAGATCATTATTATAGCAGGAGTTCAGAAAAGTTGTAAGTAACTGTGGAATTACTATACTTCTGGTTACTGTCCCTGTAGTTAAACAGTAATTTTGGTACATTCAATCACAAATTTTTCTCAGAGTTGGAAGTCATGGTAACTGTTTTAGGGCTTACAGCAACAAAGGTTCCGCCACATGTGAGTCACAGAAGAAACATATTAAAAATGATGGGGTAATATACAGAGTGTTGCAATATTGAATGTCAGTACTCTGGGAAAGATTCCTCACATCTGGAGGATGGAAAAATGTTTATGAACATGGCCTTAGGACGCTTCCGTTATCATTTGACAGATGTATCGCCCCAGTCAAACTCCCCGCCTGGCAGTGTCCTTTGATCAGATCACGCGGGGGTATATGCAACCCGAGCACAAGCCACCACGCCACAAGGACGAAGGGCGGCCTCGAGTTCCTTTGAGCGATTGTTATAGGCTGTTCACGGTAAAGTGAGCACTTTTTAAGGCCCTCATAAAATGCATTAACAACTAATAAATATATTTTATTGCAGTCTCAGACGTTAACTATTGAGTGTAATGAAATGTATACATTGTGTTTATTAGTCATATTGAACTGTTTACATTAAAGAGTGGCAGAGTGGCAGAAAGGTATAAATTAATTGAAAGGAAAAATTTAGCAGGGCCTTAAAAAGTGCTCACTTTACCGTGAACAGTCTATACCAGAAAAAACTTTGACGAGGGGCATGGGAGGCCCAATGTCACGCGCTCTGCTCAACCAACTGTAGTGAGGAAACGAAGCATTTGCAAACCTATGTTCATATAACATTTTTTAGTCCTCCAGATGTGAGGAATGTTTCCCCGAAGTATTGACATGCAATACTGCAACATTCTGTATATGGGATTGGGAGCAGGTACACTAGTTTCACTTCACCTTACGGCGAGCTCCACGCGGCTTGGTGATCCTGTAGGGCGCAGTACGGGGCGAGGTGTTCATTACAAAGGGCTACGACTCGGCGGGCGTGTGACACGCGACTCATCGTGGCAATCCGCAATCAGCTTACAGGAGCGCGACCCCTGACAAAGGTAGCAAGACTTGGAGCAACCCCTCCGCTCCCTCCGGGAGCTGTCGAATGGCGCTTATCTGATTAATTAATCGCTGTCCGATCAGTCAGGAAAGAGTTGCGAGAAAAAAAAACTCAAGGGAATGGGGTGGTTTTTGTTTGCCAACAACCCTCTACCACCCTCTAGGGGGAAGCCTTACTCCTTCCCTTCCGCCCCTCAAAAGCACCACCACCGCCCTGAACTTGGGCGAAACATCAAAGCGCAACTACACATAAAAGGGTTTATTTTTCCCTCCCTTTCCGCCACCCTGAGGAGGGAAAAAAGCCAGCGTGTGTACTCGACCTTCTTGTGTTTTTCCGTCTGTCTGTGTGCCCGCGTCCGTGAATTCGCACTAAGAGAGAGAAGTGGAGAGAAACAGACTCCTCTGCCCCGC
Source organism: Dryococelus australis (assembly GCA_029891345.1). Classification (NCBI taxonomy): domain Eukaryota; kingdom Metazoa; phylum Arthropoda; class Insecta; order Phasmatodea; family Phasmatidae; genus Dryococelus; species Dryococelus australis. The sequence goes on along the minus strand of CM056998.1, from coordinate 69,182,369 downwards.
AAGGGTTTAAACAATTCTCCTTTTGAGAATTCATTATGGGAGATGGTTTGAGCTAATGCTTGGAGCCGCTTATAATTTCGGACGGAAATGTTGTGCAGTACCAAGCAAGACAAGTCAAATTAGCCAGCTCGTAAACATAAAGTGCGATTATATTTGTACAGAAGAGGTTTTTCATTACAAAACCGTATTCCTAATTATTATTTTTCCCAGTCTAAAAACCTGGCAAAATGTTACTGGCCATAATTTATGCTTCTTCCAGCGCTCTAAAAATTCAGCATTTGCAAAAGAAAGCCGGAGTAACAGTTAGTACTAATTTGCATTTTAAACATTGCATAGCGCAATACTACCATTCCAAGCAATATTAGGGAGAAAACATTTTAACATTCAGTTGCGTTAAGTTTGTATCTCACAAAAATATAATTGCAAACAAATTAAATTATAGCTCAAGTCTCTAACCAACGTAAATTTTATTCCATGTATATTATTGTTAAAAATCGCCAAATGCATAGGCCTACTCGAGTTCGTGAGGGATGAAGGTCTCAAAAAATAATTAACTATAATTTTGTTAATTAGTTTATACTGCTATAATAATGCACGCGACTGTTATTTGCAACATTAAACTACTTATCCCTATTCTTAACACTTATTGTTATCAATGAGCAGAATATTTAATGTTATTCCCAATTCTTGTTGTAGCCCTTATCACTTCTCTATTTGGTTCTGTTACTTGATTCACAATAATTATTTTCATATATGCAATCCAAAGACTGTCAACTCGGAGGCCCGCCTCACCTTATATAGACCAGCTGGCCCGATCCAGAAGGTTCCCCGCATCCCGAACCGCCCTTAGGGAGGCGAAGACGATGACCAGAACATTATTACTACGATAATCCCAGACATTCAGTCTTCAAAGACCGGAAGCGGCACGAGCCCAGACGGGCTTATCGGGGCACATGTCGATCTTCCGTTTTCGTAAGTGGGAATCGTGACCGGACGAAGCCGCTGGTCGGTGGATTTTCTCGGGGATCTCCCGTATCCCCCACCCTTGCATTCCGGTGCTGCTCCACTCTCTCCTCATGTCACCCTCATCGGCTTCCAAGGACTCGTTGTTAAGAGCCGCCCAAATCGCTCAACTCTACTCAACGCTTTCCCACGGGCGGTTTGCCTGTACCTTCGCGCGTATTCTTAGCGTTATCAGCACGCGCCCTAGGGGGAGGGGGGGGGGAAAGATGGACGGCCCGAAGACAAAAGCTGCCGTCCACAATTTCTGCGCGCGATTTTCCAGTTACTTGTGATGCCCTTGCAGCACTGCAATTCTAACGTCCGAGGGGAAGGGCGAGGAAAACGACGCATAGTGGCGAGATATAACGTTGCTTAAATAATTAAAAATAATCACTAATTTTGGCGAAATATTTTAGTTGCCTGAAAATACACAAAAATTCAAACAAACGTATCAGACGCTCTCTTTGGTAATTTTAATGAAAAACAAGCAAAATGTTTATGGCAACAACGTACATATAATGGATCGGCATTTCCACATACCAAATGGCACTATGTTCTAGTTTATTATTTTTTATAGCTGTACTTACACTAGTAATGTTTATACCATGAATAAAGTTATCCAAATTTTTCTGAGTACTGTTACCTATACACATTGCGCTTTTATATAAAAACAATACATTTTCCCAGTGGAGTGAAACTCCAGCCAATCCGTTGAAAACGGCTCACAAACTCCTAAAAAGCTTTGAGCCGCAACCCGCTACATAAACCTGTGCGCCAGGCAACAGCACACCAGGGATCATTGCTGGAAATCACACAACATGTTACACCTCAGAACACAAATAAAAATCGTGGCGGGCCCCAGACAGTCACATCGCTAACTTACTTTTACGTATAACTATTATTAAGAGTATTTTCCATTTTCTGTATTTTTATTTTATTTTAAAATATTGCAATCAAAACTCGTAATTTTTTTCGAATAAAAACACGTTCAGTTTAAATATGCAGTTTTATATTGCAGCTATTTGGCTCGATATACTGAAGAGTGTATCTGATCACTAGTCACTGTGGCTCTTGAAAAACATCAATAAATTAGAAGAAAAAAAAACTGAAATCGGTATGTGAGAAATATTCTCAGATTTTAAATTAATCTTATTCATTTGGTTGAGGTTACCTACTTTGCTAGGGTTAAACAAATCAGGAATTGGACCTTAGTTTTACTTACTTGTAATTTAAATTCTCGTCGTCTGCGTGGTCGTTACAGACGCAACATGCAGGTCAAATACAGAAGCGGAGGAGTCCGTCGAACCCTATAGCAGGCAACCATCTCAGTATTCATCTGAAGTGTATTCGGAAAACCATAAAAAACCGAAATCAGGATAGCCCGGTTCGCGAATAGAACCCGAGTACCTCCAATAGTGGATGCAAACTGTACCTCGGTAGAACAATTACCTGTTCCTATTTTAATAAAATTTATTGTTAGAACATGAAGACATATTACGTGAATGGAAGTTGTCTATACAGCAATGCTGCACCACTGTACTCCAGAGAATTATATGTTAAAGGCTGTTCACGATAAAGTGAGCACTTTATAGAAATTAACCTTAGAAAAACGTCACTGGCCCTGCATGCATATATTTTAATGGGCGCACTGAGTGACATTCGCCCAGTAAAGTTGGTAACGATGCTTGGAAAGTAGTTACATATCTTAACGTCGAATAAAAAGTATTAGGTAATCATTTGTGATAACTTAAAATTACTTCTTTCGCTTTCTGTTTTTTTAACGCACCGAAGTGTAAAAATGAGCAGATTTGTAAAGTATTTACTTTCTTAATAATTTCACAGTTTCATTTGACCTAAGCATGAATAAAGTTATCAGGCCCAAGGCAATGTTAAATTTAAATAAGGCGGAAGAATACACAACATGTATACAAGTAGATCTTAAGCAGGGCTTTCAAAAGTGCTCATTTTACCGTGAACAGCCTATACATAATTCACCAATCAGTGATGTACGTTACCACGTGCCATCTACAACATCAGAACGAGAGATAGTAAGAGAAAGAGAGTCGTCGTGGAAATATTTCACGTTAAAATGTTCAAAATATTGCAACTATTATGATTCGATGGCATAACTTCGGCACAATTACGACATTAATTTCAAAAATATCTCACAACAACATTTTCAGTTACAGTTAGTATCGAAAACTAACAAATAATGTAACAGAAGAACTTCTCATTGTACCGACGCACGCAGAGTATTATTGCAAGACGAACTGCTCCAGTATAGCTCATCTGTGCATCACACTTCTTGAATTTACGACGGCTAAATACACAAAATACACTGAAATTGGTCGATTTTTTTCAATATTAACGATCGTATCACGTACTCAAGAGTACAAGAATTCTTCGAGAATGTGATTATTGTTTGATATACCATTATAAGTATCCCTTTAGGTTCTTTTACAAGTTACCCGACGTCATAGTGCGTGGAAAAATAATCGTCATACAATCTAACGTAGTGAACAATGTGTCGTCCACAGAGATAAAATTTAACACATGTAAGTCAAACGCAATGTAAATATAAAGATCAGATCTATTATCTTATCCAGAAAAATTGAGAAGGCTCACTACATAAACAAAATGCGTTCAAATATTTCCGTATAGTAAAGAAAAGCATTTCTTTGGAGCTGTTTTGTTTACAATAACAAAATCTCGCTGTAATTCAAAGGGAAGGTTAAAGGAACCTAGATTTGTGTTATTACATTTTTTTCTTTGCGTTTTTTTTTTGTTTTACGGCAATTTAAATCTTTTTATTGGAAAGGAAAGATCAATTCTGTCTTGTTTTGTTTACAGTAAAGAAAGTTCCTGTATACCAAAGAAAAGGGTTACGTGATATTAAAACTTTTATTTAGTTCATTATAATTGTTAGTACCTGAAGAAAGTTTTTAAATTCTACGTTAACAGAAAACAAATTTCTTAGATCAACGACATAATATTTCAACCTTCAAAATACTGCCACTGACTTTATCACAAAGTTCACCTACTGCTGAACTATTGTAACCACAAATCAAGGTGATGATTGCAATTAGAATTTTACATGTGGACTAGGTGAATAAGTTTTCTTCTAGTTGGAAGTAACCTAGGTTAGTTTTTAATAGATTCCGCAAGTTTTCTCCAATGAATGATAATTTCGAAAGCTACACCACCAACTACTCAGTATTTTTCAGGCTGTGTAAGAGAGGAGAGCCTTCTCTCGTACCCATTACTTTGAAAAGGTTTTTTTTCTCGTGTTTGTCAGTTTAAATCCCTAGACAACAATCATTGTGGACGGTCGCATAATAGAAATTGCAATAAAACTGAACATATTTTATTTCGCTTAAAATATTTCCATTTTTAACTACGAAGACGTTCGGGCCATCGACTTGATATTTATCTGCATTGTGACGAGCTTAAAATTATATGTTCTCAAATCAATGCACTGAAACCTAGGGCAGACTGTGACAGCGTAGTTGTGAGAGCGATAGTCTCACCAAAAACCAATTCATGTGCTGGATTACGAAGTGATTTGTACAAAACTATATAGGTAGCCGAAGAGATAAAAAAAAAAAAACCACATAATTTGAAATTTAAAATTTTTTTTAAACATTTGACGCTTGCTCATAGTTACAAACCTGCGCACTAAATTAAATGAATGTACACAGTATATAAGTCAACGTGTCAGTGAATAACATTCTAAATAAATAAAGTAAGTTAAACGCAATCGCTGCAGGAGTCGGTGAATACAACGAAAACCTAATGATAAGTTCAATGAACCAGTTTCACAATTAAAGCGTAGTTTATAGTCATTTACAGTGAATTTGGCTGATCTAGCTGTAAGTTACGTACGTACAGTTTCAAATAATCCGAATTTCCTGTGGTACTATTGTAAATAATTAAACCGCAGATTAGTATTTACAGTGTGTGAACGGAACAAGAACAGCCAGAAGTTGGAGGACTTTCGAAATTTACCGGGTTCAAGAGGACATTTCGAATAATGTCCGAGAGCGTTGGCCAGTTGCAAAGGACCAGGAAGTTTTTTTTAAGTGTAGGGATTAAGGCTGTTCGATATCACAAAAATTTAATATCGATATTTTTTCCTAGCAGTAACTTGGTATTTTCCATGTATCGATAATATAGCATTTATCGATATATCAAAATTATCGACAATACCGAAAATTTCGATAATATAAAAACTTCAATAATATCGAAATATCGATATACCGATATTTTTAAAAGTTACATATCGATCGGTAAGTTATTTTTCATATCGATATATCAAACTATCGAACAGCCCTAGTTGGGTTGGGCAAAGAGGGGAGCATTAGTAAGCGTAATGTCCTCCTGTCTGCAAACACCTGCCCGCGCATTCCTGCTCATTCTTCTCTTGGCTTCACCGCCGAAGGTACGACACAGGGACAGTATCGCCGCTACGAGCGACAGCGGACGTGTTTTGCGACAGATCGCCACGGGGCGAGACCCCGGGAAGCATTTGGTCGAGGGGGTAGGGAAAGGAGGAGGGTTCACGCAACCCCTGGTATCTCTCATCGCGCCACCCTAATAATCGAACAGAGTGCAAACAAGCCCGCCGCCGAGCACAAATAACGGTTATGTCGTGGGGTGGGGGTTAGCAGAGCCAAAGTTGAGTCCGCACAGCACACACACACACACACACACACACACACACACGCGTAGTTACACAGATAGCCCGCGGGGGTGCGCTGCGATACTACTCCACACAAAGTATGATAAAGCAGGAGGGGGAGGTTGCTGGGGACTCGATGTGGCCCCGGGAAGGTAATACAGCCACGGCGATGGCAGGCAGGGGGGTGTTGATGGAGGGATGAGAGGAGGTGGAAACTAGCACACGGCTAGGTAGGAAAACAAAAGAGGCTGGAAAACACTGAAAAACAGTGGACACAAGCGGGCAGCAGCGACGATGGCGCCGGTGCGGCGGCGGAAAGGTGGGGGGGAGGGGTTGTGTAGCTTTCAAAAGCCACCCCCGCGGGTATTGCGCGAGCTGGACTTTCCGTCTGGTTGGCTGCCGCTTTTGTTCCCTCCCGCCCATCTAGCGATCTCGCTTCGTGTGGACCGCTGTTGGAGCGGTGTGGAAAAGGAGGAAGGGGGTGTGGTGGTTGTTGGCGCGGAGGGGATAGGGAGGGGTGAGCGCTTTTTACAAAATCTCGGCTCGGGTTGTGATGGTATCCTTTTTTTTTGTTTCCCCTTTGTGCAGCGCCGTGTGGTATGGGTTTCACTTGTTTATGTTATCGGAGTAATGGACGGCATGTGACAAAACACGACTCGCCGGTGGGGTATAAAGGGTTGGGGAGGGGGATGGAAGTGGTGGGGGTTGACGGGGCGAGAGGCGAAGTGGAACACACAGCCCCTGGCGGGGGATGGGGGGGGGGGGGGAGTGGTTCGCAGAACAAACGCGTGCACGAACACACAGCGGCGCGCGCGGCCGCGGCGTCCAGTTGTGCAAACTCGAAGGCCAGGAAACAAGGACGGAGGCAAACAAATACTCCAGGACCGGACAGAGGGGAAAGGGAATGAGGGAAAAGCCGTGTGATTGTTCTGGTCGGCAATATCAGTAATTTGTCTCTGCGGGCATGTATGGTAATAATGTACAAGCTCTATGTAAACATAGCCTTCTTTCTGTTCCAGTTGGAAAAGTACACAACAGAAGAAAAATATTCGTTTGAAATTCACTTTACTGTGTGGTTTTTAGGCTGCCATGTAACCTTCGTATGCCTTCTGAAACAATTCGGCAAAATCGTTTTAAATAAATACAACTACGTTTATTAGAGGAAGCTGGGAGACTCTTAAGTCAACATGCTACCTTAACTTCTCATATAGGTACTAATTCTATCCGCACAGGGGTCCGAACCCACAAGCTCAATGTCGATATGATATCCAGTGTCCAAAATTTCACTTAATGAAGGCCAGCTCAAGTTGTACGTTTGTGGGCGAGCGCAAAAACACAACAGGAAAAAGGAGATATTTTCCCAGTTGTTCTTTCTTTCTATGACCACTCATTGCTTCTGCCCGTATGACTGACGCACAAAAACAGATACAGGCCATACAGGCTGTAAGGCAATATCGAAGTAAAATTGATATGTAGACGTCCTTAATATTTTACATGTGAGACGTCGTAAACTATGGAGACAATTACTTTTAAAAATACCAAATTAAAATCGGCTCTCAAGACCTCGCTGTTAATGGCCGCCCAAATCTCTCAACTCAACCAAATTAAAATGACATTTCGAAGGCGAACCTTCATATCCGAGCGCTTCGTTGTCCGTATTTCAAATGACTTCAGTAAATGTCACATTCACATACTTGACTTCTTACAACCATGTGTACCACAGCAACATGAACTGTTACCTCTCATGTACCGAAAAATATAGGGAACGAAAATTACACTGCTGTACCTTATCAAATAGGCTGTAGCGAGATTGAAGTAATTTACCCTAATGCTTAGAGAGTTGCTTATGTTCAAGACTGCCGAGTGTCGATGTTCTGAATGTTCCGTTCAACTACGTTGCGTCGTGTCTATACGCAGTTGTATAAGCTCATCAGAAGTACACGGTTATGGATGAAATATTCTTGTGAAGCCGCGTCCAAAGTTAATTCGAGTACAGGTGTTTACTTTATATGATCTCTATTCACTATACGAGTCAGACATACTTTGAAATATTTAATTTGATAACTGCATGGTTAATCATAAAAAGTTTGTATTTAACATAACGTATCCCCTAACGAATTTCCAGTATGTCCAGGTAGAAACATTAATTCTATTATTTAATTTAACAGGAGTCAGGAGTTTTATGGATTTTTCAATGCAACAGTTACTTCTTGAACACGCCAAGTTTTGTATTTTTCATCTAACCATGTTGGTGGTTGACGGGGGAGTGTGGGGTGGTTTGCATACTATGTTCCGAAATACGGCACATCCCTGAATCTCAGAATATCTCACACCGCAAGCCAGAGGATAGCAAACTGCGCCACGGAGAACACAAGCTTGTAACGCCATGTTCACGATAAAGTAAGAGCTTTTGAAATCAACCTTAGAAAAAAGTCACTTCCTCTTATACCTGCATGTATTTTAGCGGGTGAACTGAGTGACATGCGTCCAGTAAAGTTGGTAACGATGAATGGAAAGTAGTTCCATATCTTAACGTCGAATAAAAAGTGTCAGGAAACCATTTGTGATAACTTAAATTATTTCCTTTGCTTTATATTTTTTTATGCATCGAAGTTAAAAATTAGCATATTTGCAAAACGTTTTCTTTTCTAACAATTTCACAGTTGCACTTGACCGACGCGTAAATAAAGTGACGAGGCACATTACTATGTTAATTTCGTTTAAGACGTAAGAATACGCAGTGTGAATACAAGTAATTCTTAAGTAGGGCTTTCAGAAGTGCTCAGTTTGCCGTGAACATCCTATAATAGTGAAAAGACGTAAAGTGTCAAAGGCAGTTCAGAAAATCCAGACCAAAAAAATTTGGCATGGCGAGGTCAAGATGTTTTGAACATTTAGTGTGTAATCCTATCTGAGTTAAGCGGCAATTAAAAATGAAAGTTAAGGTAGTCCAGCAATAGCAAGGAGTTTCAGTTTTGTACAATGAGAAAAAAATTATCGTTATTGGAACCTAATTTCTGTCGTCACAACATATCTAGACTGTTATTATATGAACAGCAAATAAGTGGATTGTTGACATCATCGAAATATTGTTAACGTAAGTAATAATAGCAACAGAACTGTCTGTTGTAGCTCTGTCTGAGTTTGTACCTGCAACTATAAGTTGTTCACGGTAAAGTGAACACTTTTGAAGTCCTAGTTACTCTTTTATTTCAGTCATTTTTTATCATTTAACTACCTTTTAAATAAGTATTGCCATGACAGTAATAAACACAATGTGTAGATTCCACCGAACACAGAATATATCGTATAAGGCTAGAATAAACTATATTTATTGACTAGTATACCAAACGAGAGGGGTTTCAAAAGTGCTCACTTTACTGTGAATAGTCAATATACGTGGGAAAATGCAAAATTCGAGTTTTTTTTCTGGCACCACGCTGAACTCCAAAATGTTATACGCCCGTTTGATTACTGTATTTCGCTATCAGTTAGCGTAGTAGCTACCCGCCGACGAATTCTCGAGCCAATAGTTGAAGTTGAACAGCAGAGCGACCAATCACCTATAACGGGCTCACTCAAATAAATGACTGTGTTTTGCCAATGAACTCGTTGATTGTACTCAGATAGTTATAGGAAATGGAAGTGTAACACGTCCCCACACAACACAAATTTCAGCTCTTGCTAAAGAACAGTTTCCTCAACAGAACAACGTAAGCAATATTTTTATTGTTCCTGCGACAGGCGGAACTGCAGTTGTTAACTATAAGCTGTTCACTGTAAAATGAGCACTACTTGCGTGCACATTCTGTGTTCTTCCGCCTTACGTAAAATTAACATTGCCGTAAGCCTCATCACTTTAATCATGCGTCGGTCAAGTGAAACTGTGAAATTATTAGAGAAGTTACATATTTTACAAATTTGCTCATTTTTACACTTCCGTGCATAAAAAAACAGAAAGCGGAATAATAATTTGAGTTATCACAAACGGTTACGTAAGATTTTTTGTTCGATGTTAATATATGGAACTTCTTTCCCCTCCATCGTTGCCAACTTCACTGGACACATGTCACTCATTCCGCCCGTTACAATATATATGCATGTAGGGGCAGCGACTTTTTCTAAGGTTGATTTCAAAAGCTCTCACTTTTACGTGAACAGAGGGGTGACAGTAGACAGGGCTTACAATCGCTTTATTTGAAGTAAGTGCCTGTGAAAACATCAACAAGGACATTTTAACACTAGAATTGTGATTTTATGGAATAGATTGGTTTTGAGTCAAAGCTATGAGTGTTTTGTATCTCAAATATACTGATTTAACCTACATATATTTCAGCTGCTGATTTAATAACTTACTAAAACGATTAGACATATTTAATCCTTTTTTTTTTGCACTGCTTGTGCAAGATTTATTCTATTCTGTTGGTCACATTTGGAGGTAACGTACATATTTAAAAGCCAAAGCTAACACAAACAGCACAGGTATATATTTAATTATTGCCGAAAACAGCATTCGGCAACTAAATGGTGTTAGTCAAGTAGGTTCTAATTAAGCAATTTTAAAATTTAGTTTTAGAACCTCTCAAGAATAATGGTAAACATACTGCAAATGCTACACGACAATAGCGTTAAAAAATATAATTTTTGTAAATACGTTTTTTTTTATCAAACAATGAACACAACGTGAATATTAATTACTTCAATGAAGCGTGTTTATCACAAAAATCATTAAAAACTATTATTTCTGTTTTATTATACTAGGTGATTATTTTTCGTAACGCGTTTCTGCTGTTGGTATTAATCCAGGCACCTATCACCAGCCACTACCCCTGAAAAGACTTTAAAATAAGAAGATCGTTACAACATGGAAGTGTCCGCTCCTGTCTCCTTACTTGCTCTGTGATCGTAGACGGCCGTCAACAGAAAATTGTGTTACTGGTACCGTAGTTTGGTTTGTGCTAACACAAAGCCCAATCACGGAACTGCCACGTAGTTACTCACTGCCCTGCAGATTTCTCTCGGCGCATACGCACTGGGCTGGTGCGCGGGTCGTGTGACCCGTGATCGTCGCGCCGCCCCTGTTTACGACCGGCCCCGGGACAGACCAGACACCCCCTCGCGCGCGTCACAAACGGCGCCTTGTGTCAAGTGAGTTTCGGCGTCGCTGTCACCTCCTGCGACGCCGATCGCCGCGCCCAACTCAAACAAACACCACCGCCAGCTCGTAAAGCCGCACGCCCCGTCTGTCCGGCATACGCGCCTTTTATTTCCACCCGGCCCCGATTTTCGCCGCGGCGATGTCATCTGCGGACGTTAAGCACAGAAATAATAGCGCCACCCGACCGCCATGTGCCTTCGAATGTGTGGAGCGACTGTGAATCTGGCCCACAGTGCTGGATGAATTTGTGGGTGGATAAAGGTTGAAGTTTCCTTGCTTTAGAGCGACCACGGTGGCTGAGCGATTAGCACGCTCGCCTCCCACCAAGGCGAACCGGGCTCAATCCCCGGCCGAGTCACCAGATTTTCGCAAGTGGGAATCGTGCCGGACGATGCCGTTGATCGGCGGGGCTTCTAGGGGATCTCCCTTTTCACTTCAATCACCATCATCGGCTCTCAAGACCTCCCTGTTAAGAGCCGTCCAAATCTATTCACTCCTTCCTGCAAGTCGAGGTGTTCACGGTAAAATAAACACTTTTGAAAGCCCTGCTTAAACTCTACTTGTATGCCCGTTATGTATTCTTCCGCGTTATGTAAGGTTAACATTGTCATGGGCTTCATCACTTTATTCATGCGTCGGTCAAGTGAAACTGTAAAATTATGAGAAATGTAAATATTTAACAAATCTGCCCATTTCTACACTTCGATGCATAAAAAACCAAAAAGCGAAGTAAATGATTTAAGTTATGACAAATTGTTACCTAACGCTTTTTATTCGACGTTAAGACTTCCCATCCACTGTTATCAACTTTTATGAACGCATATCACTTAGGGCGCCCGTTAAAATATATGCAGGTAGGGGCAGTGACTCTTTTCTACGGTTGAATTCAAAAGTGCTCACTTTATCGTGAATAGGCTTTACCTACACTGTAAAAAAAATGTTTATAGTTTGTACAGCGATAGTTCTGTACTTTCACAGGATTTCGTAAAAGTACAGTATTCTTCCTGTAAAACAGCATTTCTGTAAACTTAACAACAGATGTGTTTGTAGTCACACTGGCAAAATCTTTCTACTCGTATGGTAGGTTTTGTAATGCACAAACATTTGCAAATTTACAAAAAAAAAAAAAAACCCTGTGAATTTGTGACATTTGTAAATTTACAACTTTAAAACTGTTGTTACGGAAATGTGTCGGAAATAATACTGAAATTCAGCAATCCCGGAAAAGTTCATACTAATAACACTCGAGTCATCACTTTTGGAATTAAGTTTGATCGGAGGGTCGCTGTAAAAAATACCACAGTAGAAATCAAAATTTACATTTCGAAACGCACTGAAATAAAGTTTATTTCTCTAGAGCAGTTGACCATGGAAGCAATCATTCCCTTGCATTTGAGAGAGAAACTATTAAGTGTTCGGCTGCAAGCCAACGGAAAAAGTAAGTGGCATTTTGTTTGTGACAAATATATACAACATGTTTAGCGGATTTAGAATAAATACAATTATTATAATAAGTTACGAAAGCAATAAGAAACGTCATTATGTACTCGCCGCCCACGTTGCGCTTACGTCCGTTAATAATTTAAGATCATCGAGATCATAGACGAATAGTTCAGAAACCCATGTATTCAGGAGGCACTGTCTTCTTTACCTCCTCTGTTAGACAGAACACCAAAACTCCCTACTTCGTCGCCAGCCACTAGAACGTTTTTTTTAGTAGTCGACTACACGCCAGTGTGAAACGGGTACCTCGCAGTTTGTTCATGACTGGTCTCAATACGCCCAAAAAAAGTTAGCTCCTCGAACCAGGGCTTAAATGTGATGTTTCCTTACCGCTGTGAGTTTGAATTACGGGTTATTAATTTGCACGAAAGCTTAGTTTGTAACAGTTCGGTTACTGCTGCCCATGCTATCCATGCAAACATCGTAGTCTTCCACGAAAGCATCCCAAACACGCTATAGAAATGCTATACTAAATTCTGGTTCCCTACGCACGTTAGCAATGACTAACTTCATCAGCACTATGCTTAGGAACACACCGAAATAGTTCTGGTTAGTGGTAGAAGTCGACAAGGTAGAAATAATTATTCGAAATTTTTCTAACTTCATAACTTATTAAAACCGTCCTACCAAAACATGAGTTAAATTTCATTCGAACTGCTGTAAAGTACTAAAATTTAAAAACAAATGAAAACTTCCGTTGAGTTTCGGTGTACTTTGAGAAATACGAAATCTTATATACCGCCTCCTAGCCGCTACGATTTGTTGGCAAACCTTTTGGTAGGGGGGAAAGTTCTGCGTAATCGAAGTATATACAAATAATTATTCAGGGGTTACACCCCGGATAATTATTTCAATGGCTGGGGCTAACGAACGATAGCCGGAATGCATTGCCTACGCGAGTTATGATCAGTTCAATCTACAAATCTCGAAGCAAAACTGTAGAATCAACGACACGAACGTTTTCTGTACTCCTCAGACAATTAAATTACGGTGCACCAGACACGGAAATTTTTTTCGATCAAATAGCCAAGAACGTCTTTGCCGACTCCTCCCAGAAAAGTTCTCGTAGTTTCGGGTATACACATCGTCAGTAGCACAAAATATAATTGTTTGAGTCTCTTCAGCCAATAATGCCTATCTGACTGCAAAAAAAAAACTTTATTTCTAGTGAAAATGCCGTTTACAGCTTAGATATGTCAAATCCCACAGAATCTTCGACTGACTTTCATATAGCACGTAACTTGTACACTAACCGAAGAATAAATATACGTAACTACAACAGCTAAAGTGTTTTGTGTTATTTATCTACTCCCACATAGAAAAACCTGTTAACTACGTCGCCTTAAATAAATGGCATTTGTTGTACTTAAAGAAAAACATTTCTTTATGTGATAAGGTTATACGCGACCTTTTAAAATCTGTGTTATACATGAGTGTTAAAAACTTTTAAAATACACGGATTTTTTTCTGCATTGGTTCAGAATGCCGATCAGGACAATATTTCCAAACTTTAGAATCAAGTTATTTTGTACATGGTTTGAAACTTAAAATGTTAATATTTTAAAAACGCCATGGCGTCTTTAAAATATTTTATTGTAAAGGTCTTTTTAACTCCCCCCCTTTTTTTTTCTCCTATTATGTTTGAAAGGTTGGCAGGGGGCGACTTACAGACTAACTTATAACCTAACCTAAATTAATACCCATGACTTTGAGCGGGATTCGAACGCAGAGCCTCGCGCACCCCAGATCGGTGGTGCCCCAACCGACTTCTCCACGGGAGGTCGGCTCTTTAAAATACTGTTAACTGTAGTTTTCACGCCGTTTGTGTGTTTGTTTTTATTGCGTCCGTATAATCTATTTCAATATATAGCTGTACCAAGATATTGGGCAAGTCAAATTACATTATACAAAGTTTATACACTGGACATAGTATGTACGCACATGCGCGCCCACACACACAGATATATATCACTTAACTGCGGTGAAAGTTTGGTGCCAGACGCCTCTGCCGGCGCCAATATTGTAGAACTGTGCAGAGAAGCTTAGGAAAGCAGTTAATTATAGCCGCGCGAGCTGGACAAATACAAAGATAACTATCGATGTCGCGCGGCAACCAGCTGCCAAGGGATGGACCACAAAATAAGCGTCACATCCGGTGCCTGGACGAGGAATAAAAATACGTGCGTTATTGCTTAAACATGAGCCCGCAATAACGACAGTTTATTAATAGGCTGAAAGAATGGTCCTGTAATAAACGAAATGTCGTGAAGTTACTGCTTACATTTCGAATTTGTTGTAATTTATACAGTAAGAAGTAAGTGAAAAACCTCCTTTAGTTGTTCCTTGATCAAATAATATAAAATGGGCAGCTTAAAAATAACTGTGCTGGTAACAAAATTATTTCGCCTACATGGTAGCGAATACAAAATTATGTTACGCAATAATTGAAAAATAACTTTTTGTAAAAACAATCAATAATTTTGTCGTCAGTGTAAATAATTCCAATGATACAGGAGAACACTTTAGTGTGCTATGTGGTCACAAATTTGCTTCTAAATGTTTTATATTACTAACACAAAAATAGGTTAGTCCATCAAACCTGAATAGGCTATAATTTTATTGGAAAAGTGAAATTGCAGATGAAGTACAAAGAAAAAAAATATCAATTCACAATTTTAAGAGAATTAAACTATAATTTAACAACCTCGATATCTCTTTAATATTTTATTTTTTCAGAGTCTATGCGCTTGCGTGCAGACAAAAGTCCTCAACAATGAAAAGCCTTCAAACAAAAAAAAATCGTTACTTAAGAGAAGTAAGTATGTTTTACCGCTACTGGAGCTCGAGATTCCGCACCAAAACGCTGGCTGGGTTTGACCATTTGCACATAACAGAGGCAAGTTTGAAAGCAGCACACTTGATAAGGTCTTCGGTAATTAAACTTGCTTGCCGCTTAAGTGTGAAGAAGAAAAACTGATTTTCCACAAATATTTTACAAGTAAAAAGTAAAAACTTCTGCGAAATATTATTGTCAGAGTGAGGAGAAAAAAAGAATGAAGGGGTAGGGGAATTGACAAAATTCTATTTCGGTAGCCAAATGGAGAATGATGGAAAATACTCTGTCATAATTCTTAGCATCATTTTAATAATTTTATCGGTAAAGTGTTACCGTTTCGGAAAGTCATAAGTTTGTAAATGAGGATTTCACCGATTACAGTAATATTATAATATGTTGTAATTAATATTTTTTTATAAAAATCTTTTTTGGGCAATTTTAATGACAACTTCTAGGTTTCTTCTTGAACAATGATGCTGACTGTGATTACATCCATTTACTATGTCCCATATTGTGGTAAATGAGTTAAAACGACAAAGTTTTTAGTTCGATGCCCTACCATTGTTAGTAAGCTATCTTTTAAGTACACCGACGCAATCAAGTTTGTGAAATGAAAATTGCTGTACTCAGAAACTTCTGAGATTACAATACACTGACAACAATAAAGTGGTGCTGTAGGTGCCATTTAAATCTCTTTGAAGAAGCCAGGAACACCAACAGAACTTTGTAGTATTTCTGTTTGCAACCATGCATAATTACTACAATTGCAGAGCACTCTGCTCCTACAACAAATAAGATAGTTCCTTCAAAAAGTTACAAACAGCAGGCAGCATTAAGATTTCAGCATAAATGTTTCTGGCGATAATGTTAAAATCCGGCCGATCGCTACTACACCACAGACCAATTGAAAAACTTTGCTGTGCGTTTCTTATGAATTTCTTTTATAGTCCATTCACGGTTTCTTCGGCCTTTTTGAATCAAACCTTTGAAGAATCTCCCCATGTATGACGTGTTTAGTTATTTCCTAAATACGCCCTGTATCGCAAGAGTTTTATACTTGTGTTTATAAAAGTTTTTTTTTCTTTTAAATTGAAATGTAATTCATAGTTCATCTATAAATTATAATGCTTCATTTATAAATAATCTGATTAAAAATCAGGGAGATAATAGGTATATTGGTAGCGCCTAGTGAGAAATAGTCCTTATACAAAATACTGTTACAGCTGAGTGCGCACGAATGTGGTGCGTTGTCCTTCTGGTGTAATTCTCCAGGCTTAGTTAAGCTTAGTTTGCACGAGGCGGAGGAATATCCTGGAAGTATAACTTTAGCAGGGCTTCAGAAAAGGCTGAAGTAACAATGAATGGACTATGCGCTCTCCTTTGATCTCCTCGCCCAGTTTAAGTTAAGTTATTTCACAAGTTAGTGGGCAAGCTGTATCATTCAAAGGGGGCCGCGGTGGCTGAGCGATTAGCCTGCTCGCCTTCCACCAAGGCGAACCGGGTTCAATCTCCGACCGGGTCACCGGACCTTCGTGAGTGGGAATCGTGCCGGAAGACGCCCTTGGTCGGCGGGTCCTCTCGGGATCTTCCGCTCCCCCTACCCCCCCCACTCCGGCGCCGCTCCATATTCACTTCAATCGCCCTCATTGGCTCTCAAGACCTCGCTGTTAAGAGCCGCCCAAATCTCTTCACTGTATCATTCAAAGTCGTACAATTTCGCATGCAGGGTGAAAATATGCTACTGCCACTTACATAATGTATTTGCTTTCGGACACGAACTCTAAATGTGACTGCATGTAAGATTTGTAAGCCTTGTCTTGAGATCGGTATACACGTGTAGGCTGAATTAGACGGAACATATTAGGATAACCACATAAGACACCAACAAAACAGTTGTTTGTGTACAGTTCAATGAACACTCTTGTTATAACACATACAAAAAAAATCTGAAGCAAAACAAACGTAATTTTTAAACCTCGGACAAAATACAAGATTGAGGTGGCGACGTGTGTTACATCATTTTGTGTACTTGTGCGGCTGATTACGTTAAAACAAAAAATGCGACGAGACAAAGATATCTCTGAGAAAGGAGAGAAAATATTTGCGTGTGGTGGGCTCACCTCAATACGGGGATCGAAGGAGAACTAGGAATATCCGGAGAAAACATATTGACGACAGGCAACGTCCACTATTTCTCCCACATTTAAAGTATGCGCATATGCTCCTGGCTATTAAAGGTAGAGATAATGTAATGGAGAACATCACGTTATAGGGTGTTCACGTTAAACTGAGCACTTTTGAAAACCCTGATTAAGATCTACTTTTATACACGTTGTGTGTTCTCCCGCCTTATGTAAAATTAACATTGCAATGGGCCTCACCACTTTATTCATGCGTCGGACAAGTGAAAATGTGATATTATTAGACAAGTAAATATTGTACAAATCTGCTCATTTTTACACTTTGATAAATAAAAAAAATTAAAAAAACCAGAAAGTGAGAGAAATAATTTAAGTGGTCACAAATGGTTACCTAGCATTTTTTATTCGACGTTAATGTATGGAACTACTTTCCATTCCATCGTTACCAACTTTACTGGGCTCATGTCCCTCAGTGCGCCCGTTAAAATATATGAAGTTAGGAGCACTGACATTTTTCTAAGGTTCATTTCAAAAGTGCTCACTTTACTGTGAACATGGCGTTACTATTCTTTACTCGATGCTGTTGATGTAGGTTACCCACGTCTTATTATAGCTTACGGAACCGGATTCTCTTGGGTCCGATGAGTCACGGTATAGTGACCTCACTTCCCCGCCACACAAACTCCCCCGACGACCACGCAGAGTAGGCAACCTGGCGTTTCACCGACCACAAACACACACACACACACAGACGGAGCGAGAAGGTATAAAGGAGGACGGGGAGGGAAAAAGTTCCTGAAACTGAGCAGCGTAAACAGAAAAGCAAATATGAAACTTTCTGTCAC
Source organism: Dryococelus australis (assembly GCA_029891345.1). NCBI lineage: Eukaryota > Metazoa > Arthropoda > Insecta > Phasmatodea > Phasmatidae > Dryococelus > Dryococelus australis. The sequence continues at coordinate 69,164,206 of CM056998.1, read as the reverse complement.
GAATAATGGTACACAATCGTAACTCAAAAAAAATTTTTTTTTTTTTAATTATTTATCTTGAACTTCTGTGTGTGGCGAGCGTGTGTGTGCGTGCGTGTGTTGGCCCGGTGGGCTACGAGCAAGGAAGTTATGGGATCAACACAACCGTAAAAAATTTCCATTTAGATCGCTGCACGCGTTTGTCTATTCATTCCGGGAAAACAATATGATTTACTGTGTTTACTCTGGCGGGGGTGAAGGGAGGAAGGTGGGTGTTGGGTGGGAGGGAAGTGCGGCTATATCTGAGCAAACAATAATATGATTTACAACTGTGTTTATGTTGGGCGGGGGCGCAATGCTAGTTGCTTGGAGGGGGGAGGAGGAGGCGAGGGGGGTCTGGCTTGAGGTTGTCTTCGGGCCGTCAGCAGCAGCCACTCGCTACCCCATTACAACCCTGCAGTGTTTACGGCTGCCGCCCGACCAGGTACATAACCCCTCCTCTCCCCCTGGAGTTCCAAGACGACGACTCTGCTCGGGCCTTCTCGCCGCGGGCACGTGTCTAGCCAGTCGACCTATCGGCGTAAGTCAACGTGCTCCCGGAATCGATTGTTAAGAGTGTCGTAACGCTCTCCCGGCGATCGATACTTGGAACGCTGGCAATTCGAGAAAGGAAAACTGCGAAGTACGTTTTCCAAACCCTAAGGCATGCGTGTCATTGTAGTTTGTGTTGCGCGTCCACTTCCGTTATGCGTATCCGCATGCGTGTCATTGTAGTATGTGTTACGCGTCCTCTTCCGTGATGCGTATCCGTATGCGTCTCATTGTAGTTTGTGTTACGCGTCCTCTTCCGTGATGCGTATCCGTATGCGTCTCATTGTAGTTTGTGTTATGCGTCCACTTCCGTGATGCGTATCCGTATGCGTCTCATTGTAGTATGTGTTACGCGTCCTCTTCCGTGATGCGTATCCGTATGCGTCTCATTGTAGTTTGTGTTACGCGTCCTCTTCCGTGATGCGTATACGTATGCGTCTCATTGTAGTTTGTGTTATGCGTCCACTTCCGTGATGCGTATCCGTATGCGTCTCATTGTAGTTTGTGTTACGCGTCCTCTTCCGTGATGCGTATCCATATGCGTCTCATTGTAGTATGTGTTACGCGTCCTCTTCCGTGATGCGTATCCGTATGCGTCTCATTGTAGTTTGTGTTATGCGTCCACTTCCGTGCTGCGTATCCGCATGCGTCTCATTGTAGTTTGTGTTACGCGTCCTCTTCCGTGATGCGTATCCATATGCGTCTCATTGTAGTTTGTGTTACGCGTCCTCTTCCGTGATGTGTATCCGCATGCGTGTCATTGTAGAACGCGCCTAACGCTATGTTCTGTCCAGCGTGATTCTTTTAAAAACAAAGGTAGTTAGGATTTAGTGTCGCAAGGATGTGAAAAGAAAGGGTATGACGACACCCCTGGTTTAATAATGGACTCCTAACCACTAACTACTTGACTAGGCGCTCATAAATTGAGTTACGAAGGAGCCAGTAGCGAAAACGGCCAGTAAGGACCTCCTTTCATTATTAAAGGCAATACTCTTAATCGATACTATGTCTAAAGTGGCTCATTTCTAAAAGTAGTGATTTTCAAGCCACAATGAAATTTGGTAAGCCCGTAAGTATTTTCAAACGACGCATAAGTGGCAAACTACAAAAATTAGCATTTCTCAGTATAAGCTTGCTATATATACTTCAAAATTCACCGTTCACCTGGAAAGAGCAGCTTGTTTATTATCTGAAGTGAGCCACACTGTCGCAAATTGACGTTCATGGGGACCGCGAGCCATACTCCGGAATTTACGTAGGATTCGTATGCCCAGTTAATTGTTTTTCCTCTGCTTGATCAACCCATCGGGTATCAAGCGAGACTTAAATTCACTGTAAAAAATTTCCTGGAAAACTTCGTAATCTGTAATGAGAGTTTTTAACCTACGCACTGTATGGAAATAGTAATTCCACACATCAAGCTGCAGATATAGGAATGGTTAGCATCGTTACTATACAAAGTTGGGAACTTCCCTACGCATTTGACTATTTCCTGAGCAAATGTAGGAACGCTACAATGAATGTATAGGGGAGATATTATCATTCCCACTTTCTCACTAAGAGTATACACTGGTATCGTGAAATTTCTTAGAGTGAAATTTAGCAGCAATGTCTTACTCTCGACTAAAATCCAGATCCTCTGCGTAGCGATCTGGAGCGCCGCCATTTGGTCTTTTGGAGGCTGAACGCCCATACAACTACATGCAGGATTTTATGGTACACATAGGAATGCTCTTATTTACTGTGCCACAAAGTAGTTCGTTTTGACTGTGCTTACTGTCTACGCGAGACACTTAAATACAAAATTCTTAGCTACTTTTTGTATGTTATGAATATTTTTCCTTAGTAGTGCATCGACCACTATAGTAATTCCACGATGCAAGCGGAAAGCCTTCAATAATCACATATTGGTTTCATAGTACTGACAGTTTATTAGCTCGTTTTCTAACACTCCAGTATCATTCGTTGTGAATTTTAGCGCGAAATGAAGCCAGGAATTTGTTAATATTATATTTTCAATAGCCATTAAGTTTGTAATTTTTTTTTTTTATCTATCGAAGTGCCTCTTTCTGAACGTTCGCGGTTACCGAATGATCTTTACAAATTGCACGAACATTTATGGAAAGAGTGCCATGCCACTGAATAAACTGCTTGGAATTAACTACCTACTTACTTGTATATTATCCACTACAGTCTGGAAATAGATTGTGCTAACAAAATATATAGGCCTACATATATCCGCCTAAGAAATATAAAATAAAATGTCAGAACTCTACAAGCCAAAGGTAGGCAAATTTTACTGATAATTATATTAATTGGGGATTCATACAGGGCACGGTGTTAGGCGTAAATTAAAAATAACAAATATGTCTCCTTATGAAGGAGACGTAATTTTTATCAATTTTGCTGAGGGTAAGTAGTTAGTATAACGTTAATGAAATTGTAATGCATGTGAAGCGACACCAACCGTAAGTGTTCTCGGAAAGACTCGCTGGGCATGATTGAGTAAATGTAATGAAACATAAGTTATTCTTTCGATAAAACATAGGTTTCAAAATCTACAGGAACGAACATAAGTTATAGAGATACGGAGGCAAAAGGACTGAAAAGCAGGAGGGACTTTGCGGGTGACTGGAATGGTTTAGGTAATCATGTTTTATTTTACGTTTTTCATAATAAATAGTATCAATTTGAAAGAAATAACACAACGGTTTAATTATACCAAATTTGAGTGTAAGAATGTACTCTTAGTACTCGAATACGTTTTAGCCTATCCGAAATATAAGCTGGACACGCGTGGCTGAAACACCACTACACTGAGAAAAAGGTTTTATTAAATCAAACAAAGTTTGTTTGGCGCAACCAAATTAATTGTTTGTATAAGGGCAATGAAATATTTAGTTTTTGAAACCAAATTATTTTGTTCTTATTTGGTTGCCCCAAACAAATATTTGGGTGATGCAACAGTAGATTTGTTTAGCTCTACGTAAATGAAAGAGTTATAATACTATAATATTGGAAGTTATATTACTATAACTAATATCAGAAGTTACATTACTATAACTAATATCGGAAGTTACACTACTATAACTAATATCATAATTTATATTACTATAACTAATGTCGGAAGTGTGACCAAGAATCGAATCTAGTTACTATGAGGTTGAGCGCCGCGCCTGAGCAACATCAGCACTTTACTGATGGAGTTGGAATGTTCTTAAAAATATAGATTTCAAACACTGGACAATGAGTGTATAAAATATTTCAAGTTTTACATCTTAACTTTTTACTTTCCTGTTGAACTTGTTTTATTGGGATATTTATACCATTATTAACAATCAACGTGCACTAACAAACACTGTTATTATATATTATATCCTCATCGTAAAAAAAAAAAAAAAACCCAAGCTGTATTTTCGAACAAATGGAGTCAAACGAGTGGCCGATTTAACAAAATATTATGTTGTCATCCTAATTTCTTTTGGTCCAACACAGCGGTTTTGTTTAAGCAAACATGTATTTTGTTAGACGAACAAAATTAATTTTGTTCCCTTATAAGTTTTGTATACTAAAAAAAAAATATTTTGTCGGGGCAAGTAAATATACTTTTGTCCCTGTACAAACCAATATTTTGTTAGCTTTTATCTCAGTACAATATTTCTCTCTCGTGCAAATTACGAAATAAATACTTTTTCGCCTCTACTCAGGTGGAAGTATTAGTAAGATTACACACAACTACAACCGACGAATAATGTTTATTTTCCGAAAAAAAAAGTGTTTTTTTCCCCCTTTAAATCACGTATGAGCCTTCCAGACTGAACTCAGGCCGGCGTGGAGGAATGCCGGCCATTGCCAAATATTCTCCGAAGTTTCGAGGTGCTTTGAAATGCAGGTGTTTTGAGACGGCACCAGAGTACCGGAAGGTAAAAAAAAAAAAAAAAAGTATTCATCTCCCCTCCCTCGGCCGCTTTGGGAGTAGTATAACCGGACCAGGACTCGTCCAGGAACATACACAGAGCGAAGTCGTAACCGCAGCCAGACACTGAGCAGACGAACCTTCGCAATAAAACCTGACTTCTTATGTTCGGTGCAACCCCACCCCAGGTGTGTACTGGGAGGGGGGGAGGAGGAGGGAGGCAAGGGGGCAAACAATTTGTTTCAGGCGAAGGGTTTTCGCGGTGAGGAATGGTGCCATTTAAATAAATACCCGAGGAAAATACCCCGCTGCTTTCATCCACAAACAAGACGGGATGCACGGGCGGGCGGAGAAGAATTGCGGCATCCCAGGAGAGTGGTTGCTTGGTCGACTGACTAAGGGGGTTGTGTTTCCCCTACGACACGGGCCTCCGCCACTTTCGAGCGCTCTGGCCCGGACGCTTGCTTATCCTCCACACGCACCCGAAGAATCCTCGTCCTGTCTGCGTTAGGACTTTGGAGTAGAGCTGGTTCGCGGGTAATCGAGCACTTGCAACTACGTGCGAACTGTAGCGGCGGTCATTTCCTGTTACAGGCTGTTCACGATAAAGTGATAACTTTTGAAATCCACCCTAGGAAAAAGTCACTGCTCCTATCTGCACATATTTTAACGGGCGCACAGTGGCATTCGTCCAGTAAAGTTGGTAAATATGGAGGGGAAATTAGTTCCATATCTTAAGTCGAATAAAAAGTGTTATGTTACCATTTGTTATAACTTAAATTACTTCTATCGCTTTGTTTTTTTTTTTTTTGTCCGTCGAAGGGTAAACATTAACAGATTTTTTAAATATTTACTTTTCTAATAACTTTACAGTTTCACTTGACGGATACACGAAGAAAGCGATGAGGCCCATGGCAATGATAATTTTACATAAGGCGGAAGAACACACCACATGCATACAAGTAGATCTTAAGCAAGGCTTTCAAAAGGGCTCATTTTACATGAGCACCCTTTAGCAGTAGGTGAGCAACTTGTTTGGCCCCGGGTGATGTAAACTAACCCTAACCGCTGGCAAATGGAACTCTGATAAGGCCAGAATCAATGGAAATATACTCTTAAAAAGTTGGAAAACTGTTCAGAGACCATGAACCGCACAGTCATGCACTACTACTGAAAGACTATACTGAAAATTAAGTGAATTGTTTTGTTACACTGATCGGTTGAGTACTAAACAATCGAACTATTTTACGCGCGGAGACTACAAATTTTTATTTTTATTTTAGCAAAGCTAAAAACGTATTTCTTAAAAAAAAAAAAAAAAAGCAATTAAAAACTTGCATATTTCTATATAATATTAAGTAAATCATAAGATTTCGTTATAAACCTTTCTGTACCGCTTAAAAATTATTTTATTATTAATATAGATATCTTGGTTTTTCGAAGAGTATTTTAAAGTGATTACACTGACTACAGGTTTATTTTATGTTGGCTATGTGTACACATGCACTTCATGTTTTGTTAGTGTCGCTGATCGGGCCCCCTAAAAATGTCACTACTACGCTTCCTCAAGTTTGTGATTTGCGCGCAGTCATATCAGCAAGGATTTGACTTATGGAAGTCTAAAAGTACTTTAAAACGTAGCTACTATAGTTTAAAATAAAAGCCGCAAAATGTTTTGATTAAAAAATTGCTCCTACTGTACAAATGGTTATAGCCCAAAATTATGTTTGCTGTTTTTGATGCTGACGTGCAGTTCCGTAAAGGCTATTCACGAAAAAGTGAGCAATTTTGAAATCAACCTAAGAAAAAAGTCACTGCTACTAACGTAATATATTTTAACGGGCGCACTGAGTGACATGCGCCAAGTAAAGTTGGTAACGATTGATAGAAAGTAGTTCCATATCTTAGCATCGAATAAAAAGTGTTAGGTTACCCATTTTTTATATATATTTTTTTTGCGTTTTGCCTTTCTGTTTTTTTTTTATGCGCCGAAGTATAAAAATGACCAGATTTGTAAAATATTTTATTTTCCAATCATTTCACAGTTTCACCTGATCGACGCATGAATAAAGCGATGAGGTCCATGGCAATGTTAATTGTACATAAAAAGGAAAAATACACATCATCGTGCTCATTTTACCGTCTACAGCCTATACCGCTTAGATAAGATCTGATCTCCTCCAGTCGGCGCAATACGCACTCTGATAATGGACAGGGCAACAAGTGCAAGAGTTGGGATAATACGAACGGTTTCTGAATGGCGCCACTCTCGCCACAGAACAAAGCGAGAAAGAGGGGGAGTTAATGGGGCGTCGATTTATGAGCGCGGTCACAAAAACAGACGAGCGGGCCCGCAAGGCTCCGGAAACAAACGCCTCGCGCGCCGTTAATAACAATGTTCCAGGCGGCAGAGCTGCCTCGCATCACGGCCAGAGAGGGCGCGTTTTGTTGTCTGGTTTCGATCGGCGCGCGCGCCTCCGCGGTAAATCACCCCTGTTTTGAAATGTTTTTATTTTTGATTTATCCCGTCCCCTCTCGCGGGAACAGTGCATCGCGGATGTGTATAACGCGTCTGGTGTTCCGGGAGATTAAAGACCACATACGATGCCAAAACGGCTTATTTGTTCCCCGTTTTCTCACTCTCTCTCTCTCTGTCGAGAAGGAGAAAACAAAACAGATGGAGATGCGTACGTGTAATGGCGGAATGCTAGAGAGCCCGGGAGGAAGCAGTCATCTCTGTCGTGGAGAACAGCAACCGACCATCGCGCAAGGGAAGCTGTAATTCCGTCAGCGTGATTTTTAAAAAGCGTCCTTCGAGACGTGCTTTTAAGTAATATGTCCAAGTAACTTCTCTTACGCTGTGCTTCCTCTCTCCACGACCACTTTCTCCTCGCCTCCCCCTTCTCCGTGAAACAGAAAACAAGACGTTCCCTCCCATGTACAGCCTCAAGTGTCTTCTTCGTCTCCCATTTGGTTTGCTTGCACCCTTCCCCGCCATTCCGTACGTAGATAAGGGCACCTACATTGTGGATTTAGTTACGTCTCTCTTCAACGAAACTACGTGCCTTGATATTACATATCAAAGTTTGTTACGACACGTGGGACCATGTACTTAAGAATATACTACATTTGCGTGGTTTCGCTCATATCTGTATTTTCTCACGCGAGACAAAAAAAAATTAAATGGAAAGCCTTCGATTGTGGTCACATGTGACGAGAATGACGGAATAAATCAAGATGGATTCCAAAAATAACTGTTAAGATGTTCCCTGGGCTGTAATCGGATCTGTTTTTATAAAAAGAATCTGAAAATTAGAAATTGGAAAAACACACCGACATGCACAAAAGTGAATCGCTGTCAAGGAATGTTCCAAATTGGACTAATTTCGGTTACGTGCAAACCATTGCTTGGTATGTGAACAATTAGAAATGCAAACATTTGTAAAAATTATAGCGGACACCAGAGTGCGTTATAGTGATTATTGCGATAGTTTTATAATGCGTGTCCAGAGCTTCAGACATTCAGTCAACACTGAAAGGGAGGTCATCGAACATATATTTTGCCTCGTAGAAGTATTAAGACAGCATGACCAGTACTTGTCGGGGATCGGCAGGGGTGACATTGTGGGTCTGCATGAAGCCCGGTGGACGGGCAGTGCAATTGCCAAGCACGTCGATGTCACGTGTGACCCGACGTTGGAACCAGTGGGTATGTGAGGGCACTTACACGCATCATGATGGTCCCGGTCGACCAAGACAGGCCACGACGCCATACTGTGCTGCGAGCATTACGCGAACCCATGGTATCTGCGCCTGCCACCCGGACACAGTTACAGGACACTCTACAACACCTCGAGCTATCCGTCACAATGTCTAGGCGACTGGGATCAGCCGGACTACAGATTCATCGTCCAACACGCAGGCTGCTGTTAACACCAGTGTAGTAAACCAGCGCCAACCACAACAGTGGAATTAAAATAAGATCCCGCCACCTCAGTACTAGTATTTCTCTTCCCAATAATAAAGAGCATGGTTCCTACCTATCTGTATCCTGTATCATTTTAGATTAATGCATGAAAAAATTTTTAATTATTTTCTGTAGAAAGGATTTTTTACGGTGCCTGTGCTGGTTTTTCCCTTTCTCTTTTTAGCTAAGGGTAACTATAGGTACACTTAGGGAGGTAGTCATGGCTCCAAATGCGGCAATGGCTACCCAATCTCTCTCTCAGCCACGAGGCATACCCCCTTGCATGGATTCCCTCCCCTGTAGGATTAAGGGGCCCAGCCCAGAGATGCATCTAGCTCTCGTCCCTACCTTGGACGTATATCTAACACTTAGAATTAGGGTAGGTTAGGTAAAAAACACAAGCACAGAGACTGCGGCGTGTGGAGTGGTGCCGTAATTGTAAGGCATGGAATGACAAGTTACGTCACATCATATTCAGCGATGAATCTCGGGTCGGCATTACTATGGAAGATCTATGTGCCCGAGTATGGTGACGCCAAAAGGCGAGGACAAAGCAAGCCAGTGTTGTGAAGAGTCAGCCCGGCATTACATACTTCTGGCATTATGGTGTCTATGAGGAACTATGGGGCATGACTTAGTACACGATGGCACAGTGGTAGGTGAGAGAAATCCTTCGTCCTCATGAAGCAACGACTTGGTATAGGTTTACACTGCCCGAAGGCCGGTACACCCTCCATCCTCCCATACTGCAACTGTACTCCGGTGAGTAAGACAGTGCACGGCACTTTCTCCTCTTCGATCTTGGTGCATCTTGTGCCATATGTTCTTCTCACACGGTCGTAGCCAGTTTTCTCAGTGAAAACCTGTCCTGGCCAATCAGAAGTGCTCCAACTTTAACATAAAGCCTTTACCAGAGCACCTCCTCATGGGTCATCGGAATTCTCCAACTGCCACTGGTCATATTCTTCTAGATGTTTGCCTACTCTAGTTGCAAACATATTCCAGAGTTTATGTAACTCCTTGTTCTGCATCGCTCCTTGAGGATCCAACTGTAAGTCTCTTAAGCCTCTTAGATATGCCACCCCTTGTAGCCATTCACGAAGATGAACTATCTTCAGAAACTCTTCCAACACATGCTGCAACGTGTCGTCCACTCCACACACGTCAAATAGGGGGAGTCAACAAGGCTGAATTTATGTAATATTTCAACAAGACAATGCTCTTCCATACCAGGCAAATGCATCTATAGAATAGCAGTGTCATATTGAGGTACTCTCGTGCCCGGCCAGGTCATTGATCTGTCCTCGATATAAATTGTGCGGGATTTGCTCGGATGTCAACTCCGACGTGGTGCCTACTGCAGGACATCGTGGACCACATTACAAAAATTGTGGACGGATTCCTCAGGAGAGGATACAGCAGCCGCACGACTCCCTCCAGAACTGAATATGGCATGCATCCAGGCCCGAGAGCGTGTGTCTCATCTTACTGACATGGAACAAACAGCATTTTAGTATGGTCAACTCTGTTATTCGTGTGATCTGATGTTGTAATAAGTGCAGTAGAGTCACATATGATCTTTCAACACGTGAAGTTATATTTATATATCTTCACTGCAAGGTGCTTAACTGTTTCGCCTATGATTGTATTCGTAAATTCAAGACGGCATAGAGCGTTCCACCTTAAAAAAAGTAAATTGAATCAACTATTATTGAAAGGGCATTAAGTAGTCCATTTTGGAGGCAAGGCAGAAGTTTGTTTGCTTGAGCGCTGTGTGCACCAATTTCCCGTGGCAAAGTTAAAGATTGGGCTTTGCGTGGCAAGATGCACCACGGGAAGTCCGATGGTGACGAGACATCCAAGACCACAATGGGCTCCGAACCACATGATCAGTGACTTGATGCCCAGTACCTAAGTGATGATGATGACTAGACGCAAGCCATCTGCAGTCAGGCCTCCTCATAACATAAATCCTTTGCCTTTCTCGTACACAGTCACCTAACATCCAGCGACGTAGTTCTGCTCACTTTGCCGCCCAGGGCTTCATCGAGGAAGTGCGGACGCGTTCTAAGCAAGGTAGATTTCCTCTTCGAAATTTCTTGCTTCATTTCACCATCCCAAATGGGTGATTTTACTTTGATGTAATCCACCCGTTTGCATGCGAAGCAACTTCATTTCGAATGAGCACGTTTGTTGTTCGTATGGTTGGAATGTTAAACTTGCGCTGGATGAGATTGTGGGTCAACTCGCCAGTTTCACACCACTGCGATCAGGGCCGCACTTTCCACTGGTTCTCCTAGGAATTTCGCATGTGGGAAACATGCCGGACGTTGCCGTCGGCTGAGAATTTCCGCCCCCACTCCCTCGCCCGCCATTGCATTCCGTTTTCTTTTTCATCGGCGGGTCTTATTTATTATAATAATAGTACATGATGGTGTTTTTCTATATATACTTTCCTTACAAACAAGGCAAAAACTAGAGCCTGTTCATCCCGTTTGTCTCCCATGCCTCAACCTATGGTGTAGTTGTGAAAATAATGAACATCCGTCCTAAGAGCCTAACAAGTAAAGCCGGTATGCTGATACCTAACCCACCGCCAAAGACGTAAATTAACATAATTATTAATATTCAGTTAACGTTATGTACAAAGCATTTTGCGTGGTCTTGTCAAGTTGGAGAAATTCTTTATTAAATATTGCAATCTGTGAACAGGGAATGAAAACCTGCGTAACTATATGAAAGGAATTGGTATATCTTGTGCTGGTATTATATCACTTTGGATTACAATAGCAAAATTTTCGCTTATGTTCAAGCAGGCACATATCGCGCACACAACGCAGACGAAATAATCTCGGTATCCTTTTATTGGCAGAAAGGAAGACCTTATTATAATTTAAGAGGAACTGGTAAGAAGCATTTTAAGAACTGCACCGGCATTTGCTTGAAATGGGAAAGGAAAACATTTAGGGGAAAAAAAACCAGCATCCCCCCCCCCCTCCAATATCCTACCAGCCTGAACAAGCGGCCGGGGGCGAACCTACGACCTCCTGTATGTGAGTCCAATGAAAAAAAACAGACTGGACACAACAAGCAAAATAAATTAAAAGAGAGTGAAAATTCAGAATTCTGAAGCGTACAATAAAATGCTTCTAACAGCAATCTAACAGTAATTTTCATTACTCTGCACACTTGTCTTTCAAGGCAGCCTGGATAATACATTCTTTACGCAAAATTAAAGAATAAGAAACTTTGAAATATGAGAACACGGAAATAAAAAACAAAGTAAAATAAACTCTATCCCGAGAATGTTTGTCAAACTACACTAATGCGACTTTACATAAAAAAAAAAAAAAAAATCCCTGGTACGACGACTGGCGTCATAAATAACAGGGTAAAAAGGTAGTCATGTAATGATCACAAAAGTTGAAAAATTAGTTCAACGCAACAACAATTCTTTTTAAATAGACATTGACATGTTTTAAGGGTTTACCTCGTCACGCGGATCTCATTAACAAGCTGTCGTGTATATTCTAATTTTAAAAAAACTACGCAATATTTTTTGATTTTTTTTTTTGGTAGAAACGAAATGCTTCTTTATGTCCGGATGTAACCTTGAGACGTTTATTATTGTTTACTGGGCATTGCCCTTAAATGAGGTATTATTGCCCCAAATAATATACTTGTTTTCAAACAGGCCCTGTATTTTGTTAGATGCTAGAACTCAAGTTTTTTTAATCATCAATCATTGTCCAGTTCATCTCTCTCTCTCTCTCTCTCTCTCTCTCTCTCTCTCTCTCTCTCTCTCTCTCTCTCTCTCTAGCTATCCATATAAATACATATGTGTGTGTTTTATGTGTGTACGTTGGTATATATGTATGTACAAATGTTTATTATATAGACTTTGTGTGTGTTCGTCTTGTACATTCGTATTTTCGTATGTTTATATATATATATATATTGAAACGGTAAATACCTACGTGTGTGTATATATATAATATATATATATATATATATATATATATATATATATATACTAGTCCTCAGTGTATCTCAGTGCAGAAAACAACATAAACGGATCTTCATTAAACATTTTAGAACATTGATTGAGTTTCTGTTTGAGGTAACCTGATAACTCACTGTTTAGATATTCATTCCGCTAGGTCAGCAGTGAAATAATGGCGAGGGAAATGAGTTGGACTGTTAATATCTTAATTTTCTGAATTTTCGGGGAAAAAAACAGCTTATTTATTTCCTTGCGTGGGCAAGACGTCATTATTTTAAACTCGTTATAAAGTAATAGTTTGTGAAGGTTTGATGAAGTTCCTGTTGGGAGATTTCTCCACCACAATGAATTAAGAGGGTAGGATTAGAACAGATGAAGGGAAAATATCATATGAAAGCTCTGAGAGGAATGTTGTCGTTCTCGCAGGCGAACTATTTTTTTTTCGGCCAGTGTGTACCGTTGGCGGCGAGGGAACAAGGAGAGGTCGATGGTGCTGACACTAATCCCCCCATGTCTCCCGACAGCTCTGACACAACGTTCGCAGCTCATCGCTTCCTCTGTGGCATCGAACGCAGACATTGTGGCAGAGGGGTGGAGTTGGAGAAGGGGGGGTCTCTGGCCTCTCACCCCCTGAGACAACCTCCAGGGCAGACAGATTCCTTGCGTGTTCTAATGGACCTTCCATTATCTTCTTATCCGCCACTGTCATTCTCTGGATTAGCAGTGGCCTCGGAGACGGGCTAGAATCGTGACACGGATCTTCAGGAGTCGCGGCGGCTGGCGATTTGTCCGAGAGACGACAAGATCGAACTTAGCTCGAGAGAGACCACCCGATGAAATTTCCGCTTTCCATTTTCCCTCTGGGACTTTGTTAGTCGTGATCGCTAAGGATTCCAACACCAAGTCGGTGCCCTAGTTCTATAAAGTTCACTACACTCTAAACCTGAAACAGTGATAACTGAGCCAAATCAGTGACGAGTGAAAATTGCACAACTGGTAATCAATGCCCTAAAAATTAGTAATACGATGGCTGAATTTCATTCAATTGTTTGTGATTTATATTGAATTTTGAGGATTCCACTTTCATGTCACTTGTTTGAACAGTTTATTTGCTTGGTACGCCAGTCGGTAGTAGTTTATCAACTGACTTCCAGTGAATGTTATTTCACTGATAGATATCACATATTCGGGCTTAGAGTGTATGATGAGCTATCGTCACCATGAATTTTTTCTCATCAGAAACGTGTAACCTAGATTCCAACAGAACGAAACCTACATTACTTTCTCGTCTTGGCAAATACTGTTTTACCGAGGAAGGAGAAAAGTGGGAATCACATAACTCACGACACAAAGTTAACCGTTCTTAAAGCAATTGCTGTACTCAGATTCATTCTGACAGAATGAAGAATAAAACAGGATCACAATATTGTAACAGGCACAAAAATGTTGATATCGAATTGTATGTCGTATTTACGTCGGATATAAAGACGTGTCCATAGCCGTTTTTGGCGATGGTCGAAGCTAGCAAGGTAAAAGAAAAAATTCTTTGTCACGCGCGTTCAACAATGTTTTGACATTAATACGTTTTTAAAATCAGGCGAAAACTCGGGTATTAGACTCTTCACGGTAAAATGAGCACGTTTGAAAGTCGTGCTTAAGATCCACTTGTATGCGTATTGTGTCTTCTTACGCCTTATGTGAAATTAACATTGCCATGGGCCTCATCACTTTATTTACGCGTCGGTCAAGTGAAACTGTAAAATTACTACAAAAGTATATATTTTGCAAACCTGCTCATATTTTGCACTTCGATTCATTAAAAAAACATTAAGTGAAAGAAATAATTTAAGTTATCACAAATGGTTACGTGACACTTTTTATTCGACTTTAAGATATGGAACTATCTTCGATTCCACATTACCAACTTTACTAGGCGCATGTCTCTCAGTTCGCCCGTTAAAATATATGCAGGCGGAGACAGTAACTTTTCTCTAACGTTGATTTAACATGCGCTCACTTTATCGTGAACAGCCTTTATCAAGATGTAAACGATGACGTAACATTTGCAGGATGATCCATTCCGACAATGTAACGTCGTGACTATTAATATGATTGAAATAAACGTGGTTTCATTCGATCGGGTATACGACTAAGATGCAAGCGTGACCTTGAATTAGTGCCGCATATGTGCAATGCGCGGGTGGGGGCCCGTGGCGACTGGTGGAAATTTTTGGGCTTGGGCGGAAAATTTCAGGGCAGTAGTTTACATCCCGCGACTCCGGTGTGATAGTGCGCTGATTGAGGTACCAAACGAAATATCTCGTCCACATCTGTCGATTAGAGCAATAAAAACAAAGTAGCCATTTCGTCAATTTCATTTCGTTCCCATATCCCAAAGAAAAGATTATCCACAATCGCAGGCGTGTTGACGTAAAACCCGCGGCCATGTATCCGACACAACTACATCCCAATTTTTGTCTACAATTTTTTTTATTTTAGATTTTATTCTGTAGCAAGGAAGCAACGTTCAGTGGAGTGTGGTGAACTGTTGCAAGGTAAGCTGGCGTCAGCTGTGTGCTGTACCGTGTTGCTTGCTAGTTTACACTTCCGCCAGTAGAAACGTAACTCAGCAGGGTCCCTTGCTGTCCGCTTGTGAGTGGCCGGAATTCATTCAGTTTCCCTAGACTGCACAGGGGTTGCTGCGTGCACCGAGAACGTACAGTAGTGCGCAAGAACCGACTCATCTCGTGCAACAGTTCACAACACGCCACCGGCAACATTCTGAGATGCGGTTCAAACTTCGTCATCGTCAGAGGCTTCTCTTCGCCCACGATCCATTTTCAATTCCCGGTTCGGTATAGGTGACACGAATCTCCCCCAACCTCCTTACCCAACTGCCTTGCAAAATGCGGATTCTCAGGGTCATTCTCTTTCTTTGCGCTTGAAATGTAATGTATTTTACGTTACTATATGCACCTCTCGTTATCCTTAACGGGCGTTTAAGAGGCTAAAATTGTTTTAGTTGTAATAGTTTGAAAATAAGCACACCAATGAAGGAAAATAACTTTTCCAAAATAGATTAAACAAGGCGTAGAAATGTTTTTTTTTTTTTCAGGCAAATTTCGAAATCTTATAAAACTGGTACGCTAGGATACAATTCAAAGTAATTGTTTATGTTATTAGAAGGCGATGAAGCTCTCCAGACTGCCAAACGGCAAGCAGAGCTTACACAGGAAAAGGCTTTTATTGAAACACTGCTTACTATAGTAAAACCTGTGTAAAACCGGCTCTTTCACGATTTTTTAAGCAAGTAAATTCCTGCACAGAGCCGCTGGTCCACAGTTTTTCTCTGGGATCTCCAGTTTCCCCCCACCTTTGCCTTCCGGCGCTGTTCCATTCTCGCATCATTTCACCCTCATCGGCTCTCAAGATTTCCTTGTTAACAGCCCAAATCGCTCAATTAAACTCCTGTTCAGAATATAAGTGGCAACAAGCGTGCAATAGACTTGCCGTTGTTGTTCCATCTTAAAGCGAAAGGTTCTCGGGTACAGTCCCACGTAGAAGGGTCGCTGACGAAAAGGCTCCTTGCGCTTTCAGACAATGAGACATGTAATGGCCTCGTCGTTACTATAGCGCTGCCGCGGTTCGAACACGCTCAATACGTCCAGCCAGGCGACCACCTTAAACAATCACCGTGGGATTACGACATGTCTAACATATGGAGTGAAGAGATTTGGGTGACTCTTAACAGAGAGGTCTTGAGGTGGGTATGGAGCAGCGCTGGAATGAAAGGGGGGGGGAAAACGGGAGAACCCCGAGAAAATACGCCGACCAGTGGCATCGCCCGGCACTATTCCCACTAGCGAAAGTCTGGTGACCCTGCCGGGGATGGCCCGATCGGGGACTGATCCCGGTTCGCCTTGGTGGGAGGCGAGCAGCTCAACCACTCAGCCACCGTGGCTCCTCTAACATAGGGAGCACAGCAACAGATACGCCGCTGGGGTACGGGGCAGCTGTGGCGTAGTGTCCAGGGCGTTCGCCTCACCCTCGGATTTTCGCATGTGGGAATAGTGCTGGAATATACAGCTTGCTGGCGGGTTTTCTCGGGGGGGGGGGGGGGGGCTCCCGCTTCTCCCATCCTCCATCCTAGGGTCTCATTTCGTGTCATTTCCGGGGATGTTGGGTACCTACGCGTATCAGCTTGAAAGCTCGTCATTAAGAGGGCGTAGCCACGCCCTGGGTGCACTCCCCACGCGGAATATATTTTATTTCAATGCTTTTTATTTCTTTGAATCAGAAGCAATGTGTAGCATAGTCAGTCGACTTGTGGACCAGGGGCTGCTGAGGAAGGCACGAAAGGGGAACTTCCCAGAAGGAAAGGAATAGAATATTGATGCAAGGTCCTCGCTAGAAGACAGCCGGGTGGATGTTGCGCGGTGTTGCGGCGTCGTCTCTCCCTTCCCCGCGAGCGACGCCGCGGCGAGAGAAGTGACAGTACGACGCGGCGAGAAAGGTTCAAGGATGTTAGCGTGAGAGGGGTGGTGCGGGGAAAAGAGAAAAGGAAGGGAAGAAAAAGGAGGGCAGACGCCATTATTTACCAATTGCAGCGCGGAGCCCCAGAGACCGCGGGAGCGCTGTCAGCTTTAGTTTGCCGGCGGCGAAACCACTCGCAACCCCTCCCCTCCCTCTCTACAGACTTCCTTCTCGGCCACGCGATCTTCTTCTGTTTGATGATGTACTGGTCCCGCGGGAGGACGCCGACGACGCCCTGCCTCGCCTGTCGTCGCCCGGGACAAACTACACAGAAAAACAACGCCGCGCACAAAGAGACTCTCAGATTGTGTTGTGGGCTGCTTCTGATATCGCCGCCATCTCTTCGGCACGTGCTCCGCTTGCACTTTCGCCTGAGGTACCCTATAGGGGCGAGGCCGTCCTTCCGGCGTCATGTCGTGCCAGGTCGCGAAAAATTTCCTTCATAGTGGAGGAAGAATTTCCTTGAAATAAAACTAAAACACGTAGCATTCTGCACAAATCATACACTAACGCCTTCCTGGGATTTATTTGGTCTCTTACATTCAACATGAGAAATAGGCGTGGTCAAGTATTTATGCCTGTGAATTGGGTGAGTGAGTGAAGAGATTTGGATCTCTAGAAATTTGTAAAATAGTGCTACATGAAAGAATAAAGTTTTTGTACCATATCTCGGGAAAGATTCAGCCGATTTCCACCAAAGTCAGGCGTTAAGTTATACTTTTATAGATTACCAAAATGTTTGTGACTTTAGAGTGTGGTCGCATATTTTCAAAATAACTGTCATGTAATTATTTTAGGTTAGTATGTTATATCGCCTAAATAATTTCAATCAAATTTCATATGTTGGCAACATCTATGACAAGCATAGGATGTGCTGATTATAACATCAGTTGATGCTCCTATTTCTACTTCAGTAATGAAATTGGTTGCATTCCTGCGTATGATACGAGGAGATTTGTATTCGAGTCCCGGATAATAAGACACATATTTACTTGTAATTGCCTCACTGTTGCGTATACTATGTGTTTCTGGTTCCATAGGTAATGGTATCTGTGTCAACAAGAAGTCAAGAACTACATAGCATCTAATTATTTAAAAACTTCATCGAAATGATTTCCATTCATGTAGAAGAAAGTAGCCCCATTACAGTAGATATATCTGTAAATTCTTGTTTGATAATTGCTTTTTAATGTTCCCACTTCACGCCTAGAGGTTAATAAGGGGACCGTTGGTGTATTAAAATAGCTTTCATTTTGAAAAACTGCGCAATCGGATGTATATCGGGTACTTTTAAACATTTTACAAATTCTGTAGTATAAGAAATAAAATAAATCACTACTTGTTATTGTAAAGATTATTTTGGCATACTGGACTGTCGGAAACTATCACCTACGCCTTAATGAAATAATGCAATTAGACAAGAACTGACACACATAAGCTTGCGGAAGCAATTCAAAAAACCTAAGCACAGAAATCAGAAGTACATAGAAGTCGCATAATACGAAATTATCCCCTCAACTTGACGTACCTGTTCATTTCAGATAGTTTTACCAATGGAAAACAAACGTTGACTTCTAAGTGGGTAAAATGGTGATTTATGTTGTTTATACAAGATGAGGTTATTGAGGTAAATAATCACAAATGGTTCCAAAATACTTAAAAACTCAGCTACAGACACAAAAGTTAATATTTATTTAGAAAAACTGAGATCAGATACAAATATAATCTGAAAGTAACAACCTGCCACAGTATGAACACATGAAATGCCATAGTAAAATATCAGATATAGCTCAATAAATACAAAAAATATATAAACGAGACAGTTAATAATACTCTGCTAAAAATGTCATTACGGTCGAATTAATACTGGAAGTGGAATCACGATATATTTTAAGAGGGCAAGTTAAATCAGTAACGCAATAGAAAACATAGATCAGACCTACTGTGGTAAACCAGAAAAACAAAAATAAATTACGAATAAGAAATAAAAGATATGATCTACTGTAATACGAAAATAGTTTCGATAACAAATAAAAATCAAAACATCTTCAGTACTGCAGCAAGCTTTCACTTCACCCAAGAACATTCACCCAAAATGCTAGGTACCGCATTCCATTGGCGTGACAGAGTAAAATACTTGAGCGTCAACCTTGACCACAAATTCTTCAACTTCATTTCGCACATTCACGCCATCACCATAAAAACTGCGCAAGGTCATGATTCAACTCGCACCGATTCTTCGTCCATCATCATGCTCACCCACTGACATCCGCATAACCATGCAAGAAATTCAACATACCACTTCTCATCTACGCCTGTCAAGCACTGTCCCGTCTCACAACCTATCATCTCCGCCCTCTCGCCCGCTTATTCTTCAGGTCACTACGCCTCAACCTTGTACTTCAACTCTCGGCGATTAGGGACGAAGTACTCAACCAGGCACTCAGTTCTTGCTGAGACCATATCGTAGCCGACGTTACTGGCAGATTCCGTAACAAATGCAGCGCGCACACGCCAAGGAAGAGGCGAAGTAATTGACATCGTCGAGCCACAGTGAAGATAACGACCGCCGAGCCCAATGGGCCGCTCTCGGATATTCGCAAGTGATGGGAATCGTGCCGGACGATGCCACTGGTCGGCAGATTTTCTCAGGGATTTCCCGTTTTCCCCGCCCGTTCATTCTGGCGCTGCCCCGTACTCACCTCGCTTCAACCTCATCAGCTGTCAAGACCTCTATGTCACGAGCCACACAAATTTCTTCACTCACCCACTCATCTGAACCCACCACAGCCACAATAATCTAATAGTAAGTAGACCTAAATTACCAAAACAAGCCAAAGTACAGTTGAAATATTTTAAATGATGTGAAACACCAAAATTATCGGTCCGCTCTCCCTGACCCAAGATTTTCCCTCGTCCAGCAGTTAGTCCTCCCCATCTTCATCCATCCTATCCAGAATCTTAGACCCCAAAGTCCCGCCCCGAGGTTGAAACGGCTTCCCCCAAACCTATGATGATTGATGGAATAAAGTACTTGTTCCCAATAGTTGGCCTACAAAAGAATACTTGCCATTCTTCAGGAATGCCTGAAGAATCTTTGTCAAAAAAAAAACGGAATTAAGAATGTAACACAAATAGTGTTATCTTAAACACGTGCTGCGTTGTTCTAAACATTTGTGCTTGGACACATAATCAATATATGAACCACGCTTAACCGTATGGTTGGCCCAGTGAATAGTCATTAACTTTTCAGCAATGATGCGCGAGATTAGAGTAGCCAGTGCGATGGTATGGGGGCTTCTTCCCATACTCCCCTTATCACTTCTCTTTCACCCCGCCGCTTCTACAGTACGTCGGCCGCATTCCACGTGTTATTGACAGCAGCTGAAATTACTGACTGATTCTGCACATCAGTAAGGGACGAATGGTTGTGTGGTGTCTGGGTTGGAGACTTTACTCCGGCTGACGCTACTGACGTGCAGATGGTCACGACGCAACATGGTGGTGATGGGTAACGAACAAGTTGCGTTGTTGTTATATGCAGAAGATGCAGTCGAAAAGTATATTTTCACATTCAATTAATGAGTCTGAATCAGACGAAAAGGAAAAGAAAAAACTTTCATCCCTGTTTATAACATGCTCAAGCCTATCATTGCTTCATCGCGCATAGCAGGCGCCATTTTTCCTGCTGAGAACTGCTGACCAGTGTTCCACCTGGTTCCAGTACGGAGCGCTACTGAGTGCGGAATTTTACTCAGGAGTTTCTTTTGGTATGCTACTGGGCAGCGCTGTCAGTTCCAAGTGGAATGTAGCCGTTGTCACCTCGTGTAGTGTCGCCATCATCCACTGTACACGTCAGCCTGAAACGACAGGCACCTTCGGTACAAGAAACTGTCTCCGACACCCGTATTCTCATATCCGGTCTTCCATCGCCGTACTCGCCGAGGTTTTGCACTCACGAAGCGATACGACCGGGTTCGCGACATGTCCAACTCCCAACAAAAATTTCCCAAGTAGCGAGTATGTACTACGTGATTCGAAGCACGCTATTACCAGCAAGTTGCGAATGTCTTTAGATGTCGTGTGTACATAGTCAATATTTTTTGTAAGTTTACAAACAATTTCTTTGGGGACTAGAAACCAAAAATGTTTATTTTGTATCACAAGTGCAGTATTATGGGTTTATAACACAGAAATATAAAATACACACTAAGTTAACTAAAAAAACCTCCATGTTTATCACAAACATTAAGCCTACAAAATATGCAGTAGTTATATCTTTTCACGCCGGAAATTGTAGGAAGATTATCTCTAATACACTTGTAGTGTACCAGAAATAACCTTGTCGGCCAGTTAAAAAAAGTAAAACTACATAGAATTACTGTATTTAAGCACCTTAAATCCCAAAATTTTGACTCTTATCTATTAAACCGTATCATGAATGATGACCCTGCCGCAAGGCTGGAAAATCTTGAAGTAGTTAAAATAATTAAATATAATAGTCATAATACGTAATTATAGTAAAAGTTGGCAAGTAATTGTAATTTAATGCGTTATTATAAAGTAATTGATTACGAAACTATTTATATTTCTTTAACTGCAGATACAGAAAAGAATTATAGTGATGATATATTTCGATCTAGCAAAACCAGCTATCAGACAGGCTTTATATAAATACTACATAAAAAAAATATATTCCAACTTTTCTATAAAATAAAAAATGGGGTGCGCTGTTTCGTCTGCACGGCCGTAGGTATTTTTAAGTGACAGCGTCTATGGGTGGTGAGAGGAAAAAAAATGAAACGTCATTAATGTATTTACTGGAGACGTGTCTATTGACTTCTTCCTTCGTTCTGCATTTAATTCTCTGACTTGTTGCAATCAATTTTGATGCTTTTTGAGTTTGCGCTGATTGTGTCGTCATTGTTTAGTCTTATTCTGGTCACGTGATGTGGCATTAGATGATGACGCAATTGCCACGTCCCCATTTCGTTGCTGCGTAGAATCGTCAACTTCTTCAAATAACTCCGGAATGGATTGAGGTAGCTAAATCATAGGCCTATGTTCAGTATTGTATTTGTCTTGTCGAGCACTATTCATGTTGTTATGTCCATTTTGTCAAACTCGTAATTTTTAACTATTTTTGTTTGTAATCTGCAAAGAAAATGATTATCGGTTCGAAAGTCACTATGTGTGTTTATTATTTACGATTCTTGATTGTGTTTTTAGTTACTTTTTTTTTTAACGCATGAACTGACGCCAGAATTTCTCCGATCGGATGAGCCGTTCGATCGCTACAGCGGTCTTAAGTATACTAAACCACTCTAAATCAGAGGTTAACAGCGCGGCTCCCACCGCGGCCTGATGACGTCAGAACGATACGTTTGTGTGTGTGAAGCATGAAGCAAAAGGACCGACCTATACTATAGTACATTTGTATTCAACGAGTAATTGCCATGGAACCCAGAGCAAAATTTCGTCATGCTCTCTTTCTGAACATAAGGGGCTGAGTTGTAAGACGTCACGTCAAAAACTTTCATAATAAAATATGTATAGTTATAAAATATGTAATTTGAGTAAAAATATATATTTGGGAATAGCAGACAATTGAAAACAATAACTAGTACAGAACTGCAATAACGATTACCAATGTGGAAAGCAAGCTGTCTCATCGGGGCACAGCTGACAGTTTTACACCCGCTAGCAAAGTTAGGAGCCACTAAGGCGCGCCGGGCCTTCGCTCCTGGCAAGAGAGGACAATCATTTGCAATGCAATTTGCGTGCTCTCATCCCTCCCGCCACACCTCTCAAACCACCCGGGGCGGGGGGGGGGGGGGACGGCAGATCCGGTCTCGCGGGACGCGCCTTTCATTTATTTCCGCTCACTGGCTGATCTTTGCTGAACCCTTTTCCTAGGCGCCGGGGCGCGTCGTGCGTCTGCGCCGACAAAGGCGCATCAAGTTTTTAGTCACTTTCCAAATTATCCCTCTCCGCACGAGAGCGTCGGCAGGAGCGCAGAGGGTGGGAATTTCTGTGGCCCGAAGTTGACCTCGTTGTGTCTAAAGCCACACAACTCACGAGGCTGCTGCCGTATGATCCATTCGCGGTATCTTCAACATTTTCTGAAGCCCTGCTTGAGTTCTACTCCAGATTATTCCTCCGCCTCGAGCAAACTAAACTTAGAAAATCACACCTAAGGATAACGCACCGTATTCGCGTGCACTCAGTTGTAAAGGCTGTTCACGTTAGAGTAAGCACTTTTGAAATCAACCTTAGAAAAGAGTCACTGCTCCCATCTGCATATATTTTAACGGGCTCACTACATAACATGCGCCCAGTAAAGTTGGTAACGTTGGTGGGAAAGTAGTTCCAATTCTTAATGTCGAATCAGAAGTGTTAGGCAACCATTTTAAATAAATTATTTATTTCGCATTGTGTTATTTTTTTTTATGCAGCGAAGTGTAAAAATGAGCAGATAAATAAAATATTTACTTTAATTTTTATTAATTTCACAGTTTCACTCGACCGACGCGACACATGAATATAGTGACGAGGCCCATAGCAGTGATAATTTTACATAAGGCGGAAGACTAAACAACGGGCATACCTTAATCAGGGCTATCAAAATTGCTAATTTTACCGTGAACAGCCTATAATAATATTATTCATGAGAACTATTTATTACCAGGCGTTACCAACACACATGTTTTCTCGCTGTTTTATACATGTTTATTATAAATGAAACATTATAATTTATAAAGAAAATATTGGTCAAACTTCAATTTAACGAAATAGAATATAATATAATGTTAACAGAGGTATAAAATACTTTTAAACCATAGCATACTTACAAAGTAACTAAACACGTCATACATGGGGTGATTTTTCGAAGGTTAGATTCAAAAACTGTGAAGAAACCGAGAATAGGCTATACAACATCTTGGCACTCCTTCAGGAGGCACGGCATGCATAGTCATAGTCACTGGCCGTATACAAGACATTTCACTCTGCAAAAAGACGTTCGCCCAACAACGAGTTCCGCCTCCAAGTGTACAATTTTAGCATTTCATATACATATAACAAATAATCTTCATATTTGTTTAATTTCATACACAGAGAATAATTAAAAATTTGACAAGGCGCACAATTAAAGGACATTCAAAACGTTTCCCTGGAATGATAATGGCAAAATCACTTTGCGAAAAACCGATTCCAGTGCAGTCAAAAATATCCAGGATGCATGTCAGACATGCGACAGCATGACAAAACATACTTTTTCCTCATGTTATTTTTCTTTTGATTTATTTGACGACATATCTGACAGATACAAGTAGCTCTTTACCATGGCACTGTACAGTGTATGAGAACATGTATTTCATCGATATTCAAACTATCAAACACAAAGTTACTCCCATGCCTTACTTGGGACTCGAACCCAGAACTCTTTGTACAAAGCGAAAATTGACGGCAAACTTACTCCCACACATACTCGAAAAAATTATTTGCTTCGCTACTGACAATATTGATACGCGCTCGCTGCTTCGCATCCCGCGCGAACGAGTGGAAGTTAAGGAAAGCAGTTATATGATAGCGGCGGCAGCAAGTCAAACGGTTGTTTTTAATGAACAGGCGAGCGATAGGCCGGTGGCCACGTATCTGTTACAGAAAGCGAGCAGACACGATAATTACTTTTGCGACGCGTGTTGCTGTCCCTGGTTGTATTTATATCTGCGTTTATCTGAATAATGCTCTAGATTGGTGGCCTCGTTCTCTCAGTGTGACTCGGGGTGCGTTGAACCTTCCAGATGGTCAGCACGAACGGTATAAATATTGCGACAAGCTTCCGGGCCGCGAGTTGAGTTGTAGTTGATGAGTTAATGAGTGGCTGAGTTTCGAGCGATAGAAAACGAGCAGCGAGAGGAGTGATCAGCGGAAGGGAAATCTGCGACTGCGAGTATCAAGCAGATAAGGTTGCGTCTGGTAGGCTGGACTATTGGACTAGATACGTGAGTGAAAGACATTGCAAATGGGGGCAACAGATAGACTGAACATGTGTTAATGATGACTATTAATTAACTGACTGTAACCAGAGACAATTATGAAGGACGTTAATTAGTATTGAAAATGACATTAAATATTGCGTTCACTGTTAAATAAAAAGAGTAATGGTGGAAACAACTAATTTAATGCTATAAATAATAGCTGTGCGAATAAATTAGAAACTAAATTCAGTCCTTTTATTTTTATTAAGACCTTCATCCCTCACGAACTCAAATAAGCCCCTCAGGCGTCCTAGTAGCGTCAATCATCAGAATGAGGTATCGATGGTTATCAAGTCAGCAAGGAAAGAGCTCTAATGTAAAGTACAATTTTGTCGAGCATTAGAATGAAATGTATTTTAAAGCTTTCGCCTACCTGGAGCTTTATTCCGAGTTTGAGGCCGAGGTGAGCATGAGCGATAAGGGCGACACTGCCAAGCACATCAAGTGCCCCATCGCCGCTAAGCGCAAGGCTCTTAACTGGCGTCTAGTGTTCTCGTCGTACTGCGTGTACCTGTGGGACTCTTGGAGTACTCAGAAATGGTGTTTCTTATGTGCGTAACGTCTTGAAAGTACTCAACAGCCGTCGTCTGAAGTGTGTGTTCCTTTCGTAGAACAGCACATTCGACGCATGTTTAATACTTTCGCAGGAAGACGTGCACTGCTAACACTCTGTAACGCAGTCCGAGTGCCAGATACGCGGGAGCCTTAGTTGTAACTTAGAATACAAACATATAAAATGAGAATGGGACACTGTAACATACATTCTGCTACGAATAGCAAAACATAGCGTATTTCTTTAGGGCTGTTAAGACTAAGGGAACATGAAATGAAATATTACAGGAAATAAATTTTACCTTTTTGATAACATACTTTAGTCTTACATATGTCGAAGAAAAACGCAACAAAACTAAAATTATTGAAACAAACAAAGTTAGCAATTACTCTACTGTATAAGATTTCAAAATTTTCGTTTCAGTTTTCACAAAAGCACTCCAAAATATTGTGACCGTATAACGAAACGCAAAACAATAATACCTATAAGTGGGACTGTTAGCTTCAAGAACTACATTAACGTATAAAAACCAAATAAAATATACAAATATCAGTAATAAAAGGGCCTACGCATAATTCTATTTAATTGTAGAGGCTAACGACACATTTAGACATTCTTAGTGTGTTTTTAAATGCAATTAGTAACGGTGGGAAATTTTGAAATAACAGGAATATATTTATTCCCAATCAAAATGAACCACCAGAAATTGCGAAAATTAAGAGTATCGGGTTCATCAACGCAGACAACAAAAGTTTGCAGCTATTTCAAACAGGAAATGAAAGGATATCAACGAAGATCAAAATGGAAAAGCACGGAATGATTTTGGAGATGACAATTATACACTGACAGAATCCTCCCATTATAATTACAATTTTACTAATGCAATGAAAATGACACTTAAACACGCAAAACCATTTGATATGAACAACAAAAACTTTCCAAAGCTATAAAAATATTTTACAGGTTTAAAATTACATGCTACTCCAAACCAAAATTACACGCAAAACGCAGCAGCTAACATGATTACGAACTCCGTAAGAGCTGTAAAAACATAACTGAATACCAAAAAGTCGATAGAGAGATCAGATAGGGAAGCTAATTATTACCATTTAACAAGTAACTGGTTTCAATAGGTTTCTTGACAGTAAAATGATAAATTAATGTTTAAGGTGGCCATAAGGAATAAATATGCTTGTGGAGCTAATTTCAAAATAATATTAATACCTCGCGATTATGGAGAGGTATGTTAAAGTGAAGAGATTTGGGCGGCACTTAGCAGCAAGGTTTTGAGAGCCGATGAGGGTGATTGGAGTGGATATGGAGTGGCGCTGAAATGAGGGGGCGGGGGAAACGGGAGGTACCTGAGAAAATCCGCCGACCTACGGCATCATCTGGCACGATTCCCACTAGCGAAAGTCTGGTGACCCTGCCGGGGATTGAGCCCAGTTCGCCTTGGTGGGAGGCGAACGTGCTAATCGCTCAGTCACCGTGGCCCCAGGTTGGATAAATCTTACAGGCATTATAATGACAGAGAGATCCAAAGCACGTGACTACCTGCTGTGCCCATTAATTGCTATTAATTCCCTGGGTTTCACTTAATACCTTAGCGATTTCGGCTACCGAGGACCTCTACAAAAAGAATCTACCATCTAAAGTATCACAGTTATACGAACCGAAGTCTTGTACAGTTAGCGTTCACGTCTTATGAGAACCACCTGAGTTGTGCGCCTGTACGTCCTCTCGCGGTGTGAAAATGTATGCCAGGAGATGGCGGGGGAAATTTCTTCCTCTTTGTCAGGGAGGTTGGCTAATAACAAGTGACAGTATTCTCTCGGGAGGAGGGAAGCCACAGGCGAGAGGATGAGTGTCGAAATTACTTTGTCCCTGTCGCGATTGTAATAACTTCACGGCGTACGGCGCAGGCGTTTAAAATAGACCCGTCCATCCTTGCTTCCTTGGGGGAAGATTCCAAGTATGCGCCTATTATTTTCTGGTTATTTCCCCGAGTTCTCTGCTCCTTCAGTGGCTGGTGAATGAAACACAGCGCCCTGGGATTGTATTTTTAGAATTATTCTGGATGCGTGCAATCTTGCACTAGGAATCGTTGCCAAGGTAGATATGAATAAGCTATATTTACTCTAGAACAGTTTTCTTTGTTGGTTAAAAATTTCGTGGGATACACATTCCAGTGTAACTAAACTAGTAACAAGTAACTATGCGTCCATTAGCATAAAGTTTTTGCCAACCGACAATGAAACAGAGAAGGAAAATCTTCTAAGAGAATTGTCAAGAGTTTTTTATCCTTGTGAAATGTACATTCAATGGAAATAGTTTATTGATAAAGTTAAAGGAACAGCCTACTACTACAATAACCTATGACGTTTACTTTTAGCATGCACGTAATTTACAATTCATCCGTGATAAGCAAAATATGTACTTTTATGCCATGGCAGCAAAATGTGGATTATTCATAAGAATGTAAAAACAGATATCGATACATCAGATGTTTGCTATCTGAGCGGAAACCAGTTTACCGAAATTCTTCCGCATTCCTTATACCAGTAAGAACATGTCGAACTCTGTGCAAATAGTTGCAAAATCCTCTATACGTATGTGTCATCCAACTCCAGAATTTCTCTTATTGACATCGAAGGTTTGTTTGTATAACTGAAGTTGTTACTACTGAATTTATTTTTACTATCAAAACTTCTCGTTTTGTAGGCGTTTTTTTACTAAACTCATCGTCGATAAGTTCGAACTCGTGTATTACAATGAATCCCTTTATATGGCGATTCTCGGATGACTGAAAATAATGGATCAAAATTGGCCTTTGTGTCAGACTTCGTTAAGTTTTCTTAGAACCGGGTCCAGTCTTAGTGAACGTTTAAGTTAATTTGGCACATAGACGTCTCCTGCTTAGCCCCTAGAATTGAAATCGGAGACGATAGACTGCAACAGTTAGAACAATTAGATAGTACCACGGCGAAAGCCTTCTCAATAATATTGAGACACATTACTCATCACCAAGACATATGATCTTTAACAACTTCCTGCATGCCAATAATTGTAGTGCACGCTGTTGCCAGATTTCATTGTTGTTTAACTGCAGCCATGTCATACAAATGTACAACCACAGTGAGACAAAATACTGTATGTGCGTATCATAAACATTAATTATTGCGCTAAGCCGCGAAAAAAAAATCAGTAAAAGGAAAGGAAAATTAATATTATTGTATGTGCTTGCGGCAAACAGCAGACAGCTTGTAAAGTACGGACATACAATAAGAAGATTTAAGAGTGCATATTTCGCCATCTTGATTATAAACTGTAATCCAACCAGTGATAGCGTATTTCAAAAGGCTAACTCACAGGTACATACTTATTTTCCGGCTACAGACAAGTAAATAATACAAATTTAGTCGCAGAAACTGAAAAATTGGGTGCACCAGTTTCGTTTTTACAAATAAAAAATTCTACTGCCTTGCAACAAACATCAAAACGTGGTAATTCGACAAAAAATGCCCAAGAAACTAGCTCACGACAGGAAAAAATTTTCCCGCCGTGTCCGTACACAGTAAAAAACGCTTGCACTTGTTACAAACAATTCTTTGTAAACTAGTTGTAAAATATTTTCTTGGAACTCTACAGATATGCTGATGTATATTTACGACGCATTATTTTAGAAAACATACAAACATGTTTATGTAGCTCAATATATACATAGTATAAAGCAAAGTCACCCGGCCGTGTGTGTCTATGTATTTGGCTAAGGCTTCTAAACTACTTGACGGATTTTGATGCGGTTTTCACCACCATTTAGAGAATTTCTTGAGGAAGGTTTAGGCATATTATACATTAATATTTAATGTAGGGGTAGTAGACAAATGTCGATGTTTTATAATCAAGTCAGAAAACCCGCTTTTCGGGTTTACGCTGATTAAACCATAAGAGATACGACAAATTAATGTGCTACAGAATTGTAGATCTGAAAACAAA
Source organism: Dryococelus australis (assembly GCA_029891345.1). NCBI lineage: Eukaryota > Metazoa > Arthropoda > Insecta > Phasmatodea > Phasmatidae > Dryococelus > Dryococelus australis. Next base: position 69,134,626 of record CM056998.1, on the reverse strand, counting down.
AAGTCCAGGACAGAATGTGTTTATATTTTAAAGATGACCCGCAGTAACCATTTTTGTCTTTCGCTTACGAATACTTTTTAAACAGCACAGTATTAATCCTATGTTAGTTACCTTAAGCATTTAGTGTGTGTGTGTGTGTGTGTGTATATATATATATATATATATATATATATATATATATATATATATATATATATATATATATATATATATATATATGCTGTAAACCTAAACAACGCCATATTTGTAAATCGCACCCAAGCGAGGCCGGGGAGGCTTGCTAGTCTATAATATACTTGAAGTCTAGACCTTTATTATCACTTGCTGGTTAGTACTCAACATTAGTTTCATACGTTTCCCACTAATATTTGAAGAAGTTTTGTCTACATTATTTGATGTGTTACAAAAATACCTTTGGCAACCAGATGCCGAAGAACTTCTTGTACAAATACAGAATTTTTTTTTCAGTGTAGTTCTAAAATGACATTCGAGATGAAGAAAAAAAATACGTTTGTGGTTTGAGGAGTGTATGTATGTGTGTGGAAGGGGGAAAGGCGAGGAGAGTGATGTAACGATGCTTGAAAACTCAACGACTGCATGGCGGAACGAATCTCCAACTCCTGGAGTATATTGGCGCAGACTATTAAAAACAGGCGCACCGCCCACTTGCCAGTGACAATGTGGGAGGGAGGGAAGAGATATATTTTTAATGAGCAGGAGGGAGGAAGGGAAAAGAATGCAGGAACCGTGAAGGAAGTGTGGTGGGGTAAGGACGAAGAAACCGCGGTTGTTTCGATTCACGAGTGAACAAGTGGTCGATCGGTCGTGAGCCCATCGTGGGCGATCGCGGGAGCAAGAAGAGGGAGGAGGTTTCTTGCTGGCTTCACCCACGAGTGACTGTTAGCCAGGAGGGTATGCGTTTGTAATTGGGCGGGAGACGAGGTGAGCAGGGTGGGAGGTCACGTGCGGGGCCCCATATAATAGACCCGCTCTGAGCGCGGGGAGGTGGGTGGCTGGCGATGTGCCCCCCTAGCCATGGAAGACCACTCGGCAGCAGGACCGCCGCCGCACAAGGACTTTTGATTACACAAAGTGGGTGGATGACGACAGCCTGGGGGGTTAATGAGAGGACCCCGGCGCGACGTCGCGAGGCGGATTACAAGGGCGCGGCCGGCTGTGGAATTGTGTGCGTGCGTGTTGGGAGAGGTGGGGTGTGGGAAGTCATAGAAGAAGGGCACAGATTTCCCCGTAGTCCGGGGTCACCAAGCTACCCTAGATTCTACCCGCACTGAGACGACCCCATCGCGACCTCTCCAGGGTCCAGTACCTGCTGTTGCCAACTACTGTAGCAAGGTATCCCGCGAAGGTACACGTATGTATGTGCGTGTGTGTGTGTGTGTATATATATATATATATATATATATATATATATATATATATATATATATATATATATATATATATATATATTGGGGAATTGGGGAATTGGGGAATGAAGGTATAGGTTGACGTCATGTCACTTGTTTGTTGTACCCCGCGCACTATTATCCCGTTTCCCCTAAGTTGAGACATAGACGTACTCTGCCATTACGGGATCAGAGAAAGCAGAGTCAACATGGGCTGCAAAGTTACAGAGACCACGGAAGACGTGAGAAACATCGCTGTTAATTTGTTCAAACAAGGTAAAACATATGCCAAGATCACGGCTACAGTTAACAGAAGCCGGACAACAGTATTTAACATTGTTCCGTACAGAGCTCAATCGCCTCAGTACTGGTAGGCCACAGATGCTTAGCTCGAAAATATTGCTTCAAGGGAGATAACTCCCATGGTTACAGCAGTCGATGTTACAGCACAGCCACAAGAAGACTTAGGTAAGCATGTTCACGTTAGAATTGTTCAGAGGATCCTTAACAGAGCTGGGCGTAATGCCAGAGTTCCTGGAAGGAAACCATACATAAGTAAGGTTAATCAGAAGAAACTTTTGCAGTATGGAAAACAGTATGTTTTTGAAAATTCTGACTTCTGGGGTAAAGCACTCTGGTTAGATGAAAGTAAGTTCACATCTATCGCAATGATGGGCAATTATCAGTGTGGAGAAAGGCTAATACCGAATAGGACCCAATTAACTTGGTAGGCACAGTCAAACATGGGGGTGGAGGAACATTGGTGTGGAGTTGTATGGTATCTAATGGTGTTGGTAATCTTGTATTTATAGATGGCATTATAGATAGGTTTGTGTATAAAGACATCTTGCAGAATAATCTCCAAAACAGTGCTGAGAAATTGGGTTTAGAGTAAATTTTTTATTTTCAACAAGACAACGATCCAAAGCACACAGCCGAAATTATTCAGGAATGGATTCTATGAAATACGCCTCATGCATTAAAAACCGCTGCACAATCCCCAAACTGAAATCCGATTGAAAACTTATGGAATTAACTTGAAATCAGAGTGAGGAAACATCACATAACATCCAAAGCGCAGTTAAAGGCAATGCTTATGAAAGAATGGAACAACATAAGCTCAGAAGTTACCAGAAAATACGTCCATTCAATGCCAAAAAGACTTCCTGTAGTTATCGCACGAAAAGGAAAATAACTAAGTACTGAATCTCTTAAAATGATTGTGTTTCAATACTTTTACCACGTTATTTACAGTTGAAGTAAAGATAAACCTTTTTATTTTTGTTTGTAAACTCTCAGGAATCAGAGGTAATGTTTGTTTTCTTAAAGACTCTATTATATATATATATAATTTTTAAACAGGCGTACAAAAATCTCTGAGTGTATTACCACTCCGTACGCACTGGACTTCTGCGAGACAGTGCGTACAGCTCAGTTGATTGCATTAAGTTGTAAAATAAACATACTTTTATGATACTACAATATATAATCGCAAACTTAAAAATATATGTTATGACTTAAGCTTAGCGAAGTAAGCAGTCGCGTAGGGCGCAAAGAAAAACGGGGTGCCAAAGGAGTCATGAAAGAGTTGTAGTACACAGAACATGTAAACAAACCGAGGGAAAACTTTTATTGTGCAAATTATTGGAATTAAATTATAATTTAAAATAATATATAAATAATAATTTTACTAAAACACATTTAAAACCTTCTATAATTACACTTTTCAATAATCACCTACATCCGTAAGTGTCGTAAAAAGGAAGGGGCGTGGAGGCAGATAATATGACTCCTGTCTTCTTCGCCTTCTCATCGCGAGAAGCAGGTGACCCCCCTTTCAAATATTAATGGAATCGTCCTTTACGCGCAAAACGCCACCATGGCCGCCACTAGCCTAGCTGAAGATATTCATCAAACACGCAGCGTAATGTGCCGTTGCGTGACATGGAAGTGAATGTATGAGCTGCTATGTAATTGTCAAATTAGGTGATTTTTTTCATACTGTTTTAATTATAATAAACTGGGTTTAAGATTTAATAATAAAAACGTGTTTATGTGGTCAGTTACTAGCGCATGCCAACATTTCACAAAGTAGGAAATACAACATCATAACAGTTTGATAGTAATTTGTCGGGGGATTTGGGTTGGTGAAGGAGGATTTTTTGTTCATTTACACCTGAAAAATGCCAAGGACTGGCCTTGTTATTGTGCGTGTGTACTCGCGCGTACGCGAATGATAAGTGCAGGTTAAGGCTTGCTTTCTTCTTCCAACAGTAAAACATGATTTGAGTGGGATAGATGTCCGCCATTTTGGACGCATTAATTTCTGAAACCCTGCAATTTGATCACTGTTACTGCCACATATACACTAGTTGAAATGCTTTTAAGAACACCATGAAGGAACTTGAGTATCTACTCCAAGGTTGGTACACAAGACGAAGGAGGTGGTATGTGGAACTGATCAAAGCATCAAGTCCGCGAGACATAGAGCAGACACTTTAATAAGGAGCGTAACCACACCGAACGGCCACGCATACAATTCTAGCATGTAACCTGTCGTACAAATGCTGAATGTGTCGTTGATGTGTGCGGTATCCCATGCTCCCAGTGCTTCTTGGCATAGGTGGGCGATGGTCGTTGTCGGAGCTCAGCTGGATATCAGGCGCCGTCCCATCATGTCCCACACATGCTCGATGGGGCTGAGGTATGGAGATCTAGAATGCTGTGTTGCCTTAGCGACATAGAGACGCTCGTCATCGTGCTGGAAGACTGGCCCCTGCAGTGTGTCGTGATGTGGATTTTTGGCCTATGGTCCCATAATCATAATCATACCATCCTAGATGTGGGTCCAGTATAACGAGTACCAATACGCGATATATTGTTCCGCTCACCCGTACGTCTACTAACGTGAACACGGCCATCACTTTGTCCAATGCAGAAACTTCTCTCGTCACTGAACAACACTGCTCTCCACTCGCCTCTCGAACACACTCTCCCCCGACACCATCGGAAACGTTCACGATGATGAGCAGATGTCAGCGGCAAACGTGACGGAGAAACATAAAAAACAGTCGATTGTTTACTGTTCGTGCAGACACATGAGTGGGGGGCACACTGGTTCCGATTGCACGTGCGGTTGCTGTTCTGACAGCCAGGACTCCCGAACAATCCTTCTGTCCAGGCGTTCATCAGTGCAGCGAAGTGGCAGGCCATATTCTCCACCACCGATGGACCACTTACTCGTCCTGCCTCAAGTGAGAGCCGAAAGTTCTGCGGAACGTCCAGCCATCCTCTCAGAGTTCCACTATACGGCCACGCTGAGAGTCACTTAACTGTTCAATTGGTGCGTGTTACAGACACGCAATATATTCGCACAGTCTACAGTACTCATTGTGTTGTTAGACGAAATGCAATAAGACACTTGGTCTAATGGCTGCAGCCCGGTGTAGACGAGTGGCGCTTTTCCACGATCAAAATGCTCACTACACACGAACAGAAACAATCAATGTAGTATATTACTGTTAGCTATATACTTAGCTCTTACTGAGTTAACTTTTAATTCGAAATATAATTTATTCCGAAATAATCGAAAAATATAATGACCACCATTCCAAGTCCTTAGGGATGACAGCCGGCTTGGTTACGAAGTATTTTCTGTGTACAAATATACGGGGGAGACTGAATCTTGTCGCACCCATGGGCTAGCTCGAGAGCAAGTTCTTTCACTGCGAGATCTCAACAACGAGTTAACGAGTTGCCCATCCATGTGCGATACACTTATCCTGGATCGCTGCTTATGCAAATACGTTCGTTGGGTGCCCTTAGCAGCAATTTCAGATGCATCAAGACAGATTCATTTATCCGGCGTGAAAATATCCAGGTCATTAAAAGGTTGAAATACTGAAATTCATTTGAGAAACAACGATATGTTTATGAATTTTACGTATCAGTGCCTAACAATAAGTCGGCACAAATGCGTCGGGCGGCTAGGATTTGATTCACTGACCCCAGACAGCAGAGCACTGAAAACGCGTCGTCATGGCCACGAGTTTCCAACTGAATGTACTCGGACGTTCCCCACACTGAGTGCTATATGGTTTTAACTCTCCCGAGAAACGAAGTTGAAATAAAAGGTTTAACGGATGCGATCATCAAAGTAAACTATTATTCCACATTTCGCGATTTATTGTAGAGCCTTCTTCGACTTCACTTGCCCCAGATCTTCCTCGTGTCAAAGTACGAACCTTTATTTTATATATATATATATATATATATATATATATATATATATATATATATATATATATATATATTTCTGACCATTTTTTCAGTTTGTATAAATGACTATGGAGGTCGTGAGTTTGAGCCCGGCCGAGTTCATCCTCATCCTAGAAAAATACCATTTCCTTTCCGTAGTAGAGCAACTTACTTTCCCAATTCTCCATTACTCGCCCATTAAAATATCTGATTAGTCTGGGGGAGGGGGTTTGAATCCGAGGTTTATTTTAATAGTTCATACTTCTTTCTCTACACATGGTCACTGCAGTTTGTCTATAGTCGTCTGCTTCCTGGCGTGCTGGACGAATTTATATTGATCTTATAGAATCGGCTGAAGGCAACTGATAAAACAATTTTAGGTAACATAAAAGTACAACTGTTCCACCATGGGTAGTTAATCATAGCCACGCAGACCAAAGATTATCAACTCCGAAGAACTTGACTGAACGGAAACGAACTCGAACTTTCATGTACAGTCAACAAGTATATATTGTATACCATAGATTAGGAAGTTCGATAAACTAGGAGTATATACAGAATACGTATATAATGGTTTCCATCGGTACAAATAGTTAGTGTGCAACACAAAATATCCTAAATTTATGTGGTTGATATATAACTGCCATCTTTCTCTGGACTATTTTTAACACCTGCTCTTTCTCAGCTACTGATGTGCCACTTGAATTGCTTTTCTGTCATAAGGAATAATTTTTCTGATAAATCAACACGGCTTGCATTTAACACAGCCAGTATAAATGCGTTGGCTCATTAACTTTAAAAGCGTCGATGCGAAATACGTGCCCATGAGCCATTATGTTAAGCGCGAAATATGAATATTGATTGCCGACGAAGTAACGTAATGCATGCCTGGACGATAGGCCTTTGCAATTTGCTCAGAAGAGAGGCACTGCTCACCCTTTCTGGCCGCTGCTACCTCTCTGTATACAGAAAACAACCTTTTCTTATCCCTCTCCCTTCTCAACGCCCCTATTCTCCCCTGCCTCTTTGTGGCTGGAAAGTGAGTCAGTCTTGTTTTTTGATTGGCTGCTGCCCCTGGAGACTCGCCTGTCTGATATCTCCTCTGCTGCTTTATATCAAGTCACGCTCTCTTTTTCTCTCTCCTGTTTTCCTTTTCCTCGAGCCTCTCTCACTATTCTTTGCCCCCATCCTACACATTTTTTTTACTCTCTTTCCCTTTTTTTCCAACGCAGCGAAACAAAGCTGAAGCTAGCTCTTGATTGGCTATCCCAAAGAGATCATCAAGTCTTCGCCAACCAATAACAACTTTCTTGCTGTTCTGAAGACAAAAAAACGCGTTCCGAAATAAAACAGTGCCACGAAAAATATCTCAGCATTGAAAATGCCAAATAAATTTCGTTTCGACTAAACTAAGACTGGCAGCGTGGTAGTATAGAGTTGGAGCACCCGAGTTCCAACCTTAATTTATTGGATTCAACCTTCATCTCGCGTGTGTGTGTTTTCCCAAGTACTAGGATAATTATATTTGATTACATTAAACTTAGTACTTTTTAAAATTATTCTGAAGTCTTTCTGTCTGCCCATCCTGTATCCTTCCGCTGAACACAAACATTTTTATTGTAATTAACCTGGATAAATTGACCAGTACGCGCTCATTGATAACATGACATTGTGAAATTGTTTCGAACTACATTATAATATGAAAATTATTACTCAAATGTTTATGAAACGAAAATAAATCAATTTATGCGGCATGCAATTAAAATATAACACTCTTAATAAAACATTAACGCATAGGACTTATCTTAATAATCCGCAGACATCACTAATGTAAATACGAAAATAAATATATTAATATATACATAAATGAATATATTTACGTTATATGCAAGCGTACACCTCATTAATGCTTAACATTGAAATGGGAACAGGAACAATCAAAATCAGTTGAATAAACATTTAACTTCTTCCTGCATGACACGTATATTATTAATACGCGCAAAGTAAAAAGATTTTATCCTTGTCCAAACCATTCTCGGAAACTAGTTGTCAAAGATTTTTCGTGTGAGTGTACAGCTCAAACATAGTATATTTAAAACAAATTATTTTAGAAAACGTACAAATTTGTTAATGTAACTCAAATTTTTGAACAAACTTGAAGTCTACAACTTCTGCTTGTTAAATCCAACATTAGTTTAACACATTTCTAGTTGAGGTTTTGTGAAATTTACTCTTATCTTGTAGTGTTACGAAAATATATTTGGCAAATAAAGTTTTCAACAAATTCCTTGCACAAATACGAAGAAGATACAGTATACAGAATGTAAACGATAAATGTCTACAACTGTACACATCAGTGTACAGGGCTCCAAGACGAGCAATTTTATATAGGACACTTGTGGTCCATAGGGTCGGGAAATTACCGTAAAAGCGCTTGACAAATGTGTACTAAGGCACGTGCAGCGCGCCGCTGTGGACTCGGCCTTAACCGACCTGCTGGTCAGCTGAAGCTAGTTTGTACAGAGGTCAAATCGGGCAGGAAACGTTTAGTAATTGCTTTTGTTTGAAACACATGTGGCAATTTCATACATTCTTTCCTGATTTCTGTGACTTGTCTGTAGTATTGTGACAATGCAGCATGTGTTTCAAACAAAAGCTATTACTAAACGTTTCCTGCCCGATTTGACCTCTGTACAAACCGGATTCAGCTGACCAGCAGGTCGATTAAAGCCGGGCCCACAGCAGCGCGCTGCACATGTTTTAGTACACACTTGTCAAGCGATTTACGGATATTTCCCGACCCTCTGGACCACAAGTGTCCTGCATCAAATTGCTCATCTCGGAGCCTTGTACACTGTTGTTTGCAGTTGTAAACACTTATCGTTTACATCCTGTATATGTAGTTAAACAAATAGCAAAACCATTCTAACTGAAGGATATTCCCGGGGTATTGAAGCTTGACCATCAGGATTTTAATGGTAAAAAATAAATATTAATGTAATCCAAATGTCTTATTGCGAACGTTATTTTGTGACTACGTGGTTGTCAAAAACATTCTTAATGTTAATTACAACAATTGAGAATTTTCAGTGCTACTGCTGTCCATCACGAATAGCTCCGAGGTACGATGCTTATAATTCTGCCACAGGAACTCATAAATATTATTTTTCCTTCCCCAACATTTGTCGTGGCATAAGTGCCACCACGCCTTGTTCTTGCCTCGGAACAAATGTACCCTTTGTCGAGATGCATAAACTTTTCTAAACTTTGTTTACGGCGGGCTTTCTATTTCCACGCAATTTTTTGATTTAACGTTATGTTTACGGGCGGCGAGAGAGCTGGCCTGCCAGACAATAATACTGTGTAATGGATCGTCCTGGCCTCGAGCTGTTGATGTGATGCACCTGAAAAACTCAGGCGGCCTCCCATGTGGCCTTCGAGCTGCACTGCAACATGCTTTTGTGCTTTTATACTACTCTATTGTAGGTATTTCCAGAACTTCTTTTGCATCTTTTAAAAGGAAACACTCTCCAGGCGACTTTGGATTGAAACTTACATCATGTGTACTGTGAAAACTATTTCGAAGTCTTTCAATATTACAAATAAAATTGAATAGTTTTATTACGAAACATTATTAACTTGACCCACGCAAAACCACTACACCGAACGTTGTTACGGTCCCCTCACAGTATCACAGTTGCGTCACTGTACAACGAAAAGGATACACTCCAACTCAGCGCCTTGCCTTACAAGCAGCATATAGCTAGGGACAGGGAAATTTCGCGAGCTCATTTTAGGATAAGTAATACTTGAAGCAAGCCCACACCTCAGACACATTTGCAATTGGATCTCAACCTTCTAGCCACTTTTAGAACAACTCTGTGCCGATAACAGATCTGCAAGAAAACAGTGACCAGATCTTGTTCCAACTTCCTACTTGGAGTAAACCTCCTGGCTCCTCTTACTGGGGCAGCATCAGACGAATCGATACTTGAGGCTCGAAACTACACATACGAAAATGGAGTGTGGACTACAAGTCGTTGAATCCGGGAAATTTTTCTTGTTCCTATATACTTATGGCGTTAGGCCCTATTTTGATCCTGTGACTAACTCACCCAAGCAACATCCAGAGAGGATGTTGCGTTATTATATTTTTATCTTTGTAATAACTTATCGCATTTATCGCGGAAAGTGAATTTTGTCTCTTATGAGTTAGGTAATAGTTAAATGTACTATATCGCGTCATCTTGCAGATCAAGTGATAAAATATTAAGGATCCTAATATATACACACAAAACATATCTCATTTTAGCAATCAAACGATTGTAAATAGAAACATGATTAGAAAAAAATTAAACAACTGCTATTATTAAATGTGTTAGTAGAGACGAGATTAGAATTGAAACACGGCTGTGTGTATGACCTAAATGTTGCACTCGATACTATTTTTGTTTCCCATTTCTTGACCAATGAAAATATGTACGCCCTAATTGATTTGCTGAGATTAAATCACGGTAAACACTGCCAAAGCACATTTCTTAATGAAAAATTTGCTAAAAAAAACTTTCTGTGTCCACGTAATAGCCTTATTGCCTGAAATGTCTTAGACAGGAAAATTCTTTGTTCGGTTTACGAAGTTAAATGACTAAGTAAATAAACTTAATAGGTCTTGAAATAATTGTTAAAAATAGAAATAGGTATACCTACCAACAGCTATTAAGATTCCCGAGTCTTGGAGATTTTCTCTTAGGATAGGAAAATTACTGCCCTTTTGTGGCTATTATGATTACATTTCACTGATTCTGTGATGCCAGAGATTTGTGATAAGTAGGCCCATACAGGATGTAACAAAATATTACTGAAAAACTGCTGCTACATCAAATGTACAGCTTAAGGTATGAAGTAATTCCAAAGGGCAGTCCATGCCCCTGAATGGTGAATTGAAACTCTATTTTACTGCAATACATTTAAAACAAATCTAAGTACCCGGGTGATGTATAATTTGTATAATTGATAGTAGGCATATATCTGCAAATACTTAAAAAACTGTTGACATTAAATTATTTCATGAACATAATGAGCGTGCCACATTAATGATGAATTTAGTTTTATGATGTGGGAGCATAGTTGGTTTTCCAGTAACTGAATTAAATCAGCTAAGAATGGCAGTTGTATTACTCTCAGTCCAGCTGAGAATGGCAGTCATAAATTATTACTCTCAGTCCAGCTGTTTTTGAGGAATTCATTCTCCCAGCAGGCGCGGACAACACTGAGTGCACTAAAACCGAACTGCATAATTTATTACGAATGAGAAGAAGATATGCCTACATGCAGGTTTCATAGAATGACGCACCTTCGAACACAGCAGGCATAATTGCAGCATATTTATCGCGTTGAGGATTGGATCTTAGAACATTTCCTGCGAAAAATTTCACCAGTTATTTAATAAAATCCTCCTCTCGTATGTAAATCATTCTGCAGGTTTTTACACAGGCCTTAAAATGATTCGGAAATGTTTTTTTAGTAACCACTAAGAATAGAAAAATTATTAAACAGGTGCAGACTAACCTAAATGCTTGACGATAGCCATACCCTACTTTTAACGTATAATTTCTGAAGATATGCGTGAGGACATCGAGGATGTGTTGGAATTGTTAATACAGAGTACTTATTGAATGCAATTTAAAGGCCTAGAGCCATACCCAGTTCAAGCTAGATATTTAAACCTGTGGTGAAATCTTGAGACATTGCCACAAGGCTGTCTTAATATGAGGATGATATTAGTACAATAATAACTTCAAGGGAAAAATACTCTTGCGAAAAAAAACTGTAACATCTGCCTGTCATCGATTTGATTTTAACGGTTTTCAATATCCATGTCGTCAAATTTGAAATTAGTTCCTGAAAGTATTCGATTAAGTATTTCCAAAATTATTACAACCCACCATCTGTAAGATGATCAGGACTCATAATGGCTTGGCCTCTGTAAAATATTTTAAAAAGTTATTCGTGTTGTTTAATCGCACGTTAACTGTGTCTTTTTTCTTCTAAACTACCTTATTCTAAGTGTTATGTGAAGTTAAAGCCCGAAGGTAGGGCGGGATGTTATTGCGTATCAGGGCTAACCCCTTACGCCTACTAGGAAAAATCATGCAAGGAGACATGCATCGCGGCAAAGAGGGATTGAGCAGCCATGGCCTGCACTTTGGGGCCATGACAACCTCCCTAAGTGTACTTAGAGCTAGTCTTAATTATGAAGAGCAAGGGAAAAACTGTCAAGAGAGACGTAAAAACCCTTGCGACAGAGAAGTAAAAATTCAAAAATTATTACATGCATTAAATTAAATTAAATTAAATAGAATGCTACAGGAGATAGAGTGTAAGGAAAACATGCACTTAGTTAATAGAGCTGGAAATACTAGTAGAGAGGGGGCGGTAATTTAACTGTGTCATATTTTCCAGGATTTATATACCGCGAAAAATGCATTGGCTTCGTATAGTATGCACTTTACAAGGTTATGGCTCACTGTCAGACATCATATCATGATACACTATTTGAAGAGAGCAGGGTGGAATGGCCACTCTATCACTTTAGCCAACAAACAAGCAAACTGTTAAGGGTTAAAAGCACTTAACTCGAAGAACATAAAATTGCACATTCTCAGCCCCGTTTTGAGACGTTGTTGTCAGAAAGTTAGATCACAAATGTCTTTTGTGGATATTTAGTTTTATGTAAATAAAATCAATTAAATCGTTCCGGCAAAGCGGCTATTTTGGGCAAAGCTGCCAAGTGGCTATCGTGCCCTCCTGGATGCTACTACACAAAATCTTGTCTAGAGTAAAAACTAAGTAAACTACTGTATTTTATGACACGTAGTTGTAACGCCTAAAACGGGATATTTTAATGAGATTATAAAAATAATTATAAAGTTACTACGTACTTAGATAAAATCAACTGTATCCATCACTTAATCAGACATGAACAATACCTCACAAACTCGAAAACTACTTGTACTAAAGCCAAGCTTCAGATACTCTCAGAACACTGATGGCTTCCTTTTGACCTGATCTTTAAATCATATCAATGAAAACATTATTTTTGACCTACTCCATTGCAGTGGGTGGCGTAGTACAACCCACATCAATATTCAGGTGTTCCTCAGGCCGTGTCCTAAATGGCAGGTTTTGTTGACAAAACGATCACTTGACCCAATTTTGCATACAAAAATGGTGACGTGTTTGGTGATTTCGTATTTCGTATTCGTATCTAGCGGATTTCAGCAAAAATACGAAATGACAAAATCAGCGCCATTTTGGTTTTGAACTTCAAAACACATGTGAATGCGTGATTGAAACGATTTTTAAAACAAGTAACTATTCATTAAATAAAACAGGCATCTTAAAAAAAGCAATTAATTGTTGTACTTTGTATATATACTTCTCAAAAATGCTTTTTTTTAGTCGTTATTGCATAATTTATTATTTTATTAATTATTAACACATTCTCAGCATTCCAGTGATAATTATAGAAATATTACGTCGGTTTGAAGCATTAAATAAAGATAAAAATAAATATTTTTACTGTGAATGTAAGGATGCGTTGCCGCGAGTGCTAAACAAGTGACTGTCGACAACGTCCGAATTGAAACATACGAAAAGACAAATTACAAAATAACGAGTTTGTCATTTCTTACACGGCCTCAACCTGTTTATATGCCTGAGACGGGGGCAAATTGCACTTCCCAAAACGTCATACCTGTTTACTCGCAGATGTATGATTTTCTACGAGACACACTGCAGTGGATTATGTCCAAAACAACGTACCCTTTGGACTGTTTCAAATCCTCGTCGCCAGACTACAGCACACTTCACTGGAGTAACAGCTGATGGCCACTTTGCTCGGACATGAAGAGACGAAACACGTACAAATTTGTTTCCTCTGCAAGAACGAAATTGTTGCTTAAAAGTCTTTGGAACAGTGAAGTATGTGTAGCAAAATATTATATTATAGTCTCGTTAAAAACACGCTTATTTTACATCTTAGAATATTTGATTTTCAATTTAAAATATCACAAATAAAGTCCTGATAACAGTTTAAGAATAAAACAACTCGTTGATACATTTATTCAGTCACTAGAGACATAGACTGCTATATGATGTTTACAGTAAAATGAACACTTTTGAAATCCCTGCGTTAGATCTACTTGTATGCACGTTATGTATTCTTCCTCCTTATGTAAAATTAACATCGCCATGGGCCTGGTCACTTTAATCATGCGTCCGTAAAGTAAAACTTTGAAATTTTTAGTAAAGTAAATATTATACAGGTCTGCTCATTTTCACACTTCAATGCATTAAACAAACAGAACGCGAAAGAAATAATTTAAGTTATCACAAATTGTTACCTAAAACTTTTTATTCGGCGTTAAGATATAGAACTATTTTCCATCCATCGTTAGCAACTTTAATGGGCGAATGTCACTCAGTGTGCCCATTAAAATATATGCGTTTAGGAGCAGTGGATTTTTTCTAAGGTTCATTTCAAAAGTGCTCATGACATCATTATATCGTGAACAACATATATATATATATTTGATATCAAGTGTATATGTGTGGATATATACATACTGTATGTATTTAGACTGCATGACACACACGTTGAAAAAATTACTCAATTAAGAAAAATTTCGAATGGGTGTCTTAAAATTATGGTCTGAGAGCATGTATTTGCAGGCTCAGTTAAATTCATTTAATGGGGGAATAGGTTTATAAGAATTTATATATAGAGCTTAAATCTAGTTCTCGGGCCGTTGATCGATGGCGCTGCTCGCTGCCAGCCAGGGACGTCCAAAATAAGTGGCATTTCCTCCGGTCCAGTCGCCGTGGTGCCGGTCATTTCCGGTCGGCGGCAGTGGACGCGGGCCCCTGCGCACACACCCACACCGGTTGCAAGCCCCCCCCCCCCCTTCTGCTGCGGGAAGATCTTCTCCGGCCAAGCAACCTTCACTGGTATAAATAATGTCAGTGTTCCGTTTTTACCTCGTTGCCGCGCTAAGTTTAGAAGCGCAAAGCTCGGGAATAGCCCAGTGATTCGTGACCCACAGACCGCAGTATAGTGGAGAAGGGGGTAGAAGAGATAGTTTAGCATCAAGTGGCGGGCCAGCGAGGAAGACGCGTCGCGGCAGGGTCGGCAGGGCGGTGGACTCGGTGGGTCGTCCTCCTATATGCAGTTCACAATAAAGTGAGCACATTTTAGGCCCTTCCCAAGAGCCTTAACCACTAACAAATATGGCTTTTTGGAGTCCCGGACGTTAACTTTTTAGAGTGGTGAAATGTGCGTGTCGTGTTTATTAGTCACGTTGCAATGTTTATACTAAAAAGTGGCGGGAAGACAGAAATTGGCCGAATGTAAAAATTTAGCAGGGCCTTAAAAAGTGCTCACTTTACCGCGAACAGCCTATACCTGCCCAGCTGTTGCCGCCTTCGTGGAGCGCGCACGCGCGCAGTACTAGCTGCCCACGACAGAGTAAAGCGCTTTTGAAATAAACATTTGGAAAATGTCATCGCCTCTACAGGTTGTCCACGGTAAACTGAGCACTTTTGAAAGCCGTGCTTAAGATCTATTTGTGTGCACATAGTGTAACCTTTCACGATATTTAAAATTAACATTGCCATGGGCCTCAGCACTTTATTTATGCGTCGATCAAGTGAAACTCTGAAATAATAATTGTTTTTACACATCGAAGTATCAAAAACCAGAAAGCAAAATAAATAATTTAAGTTATCACTGTGGAACTACTTTCCATTCATCGTTACCAACTTTACTGGGTGCATGTCACTCAGTGCGCCCTTTAAAGTACATGTAGGTAGGAACGTTAACATTTTCCTAAGGTTGATTTCAAAAGTGCTCACTTTATCGTGAACAGTCTCTCCCTGCGTATGTATATTTTAACGGGCACACTGACTGGCGAGCGCCCAGTAAAGTTGGTAATGTCGGAGAGAAAGTAGTCCCAGCGTTGAATTAAAAGCGTTAGGTTAACATCTGTGAATACTGAAACGATTACTTTTTCTTTAATTTTTTTCAACGCATGTAAGTGTTACAGTCAGTAAGTTTGTAACACATTTACTTTTCTAGTAGCTAGGCAGTCTGACTTCACCGACGCATGAATTAGCTATCAGTAGAGCCACGAATATTTCGCGAATTCATTCGGAGGCGAGGTAGACTCCAAACGCTTTTTCTTCTCCTACTGTTGTGATTCGACAACAGTTGTTTATACACGCCCCGTTTAGCTGTGAACCAGTAATAAGAAGGGAGCAGTAGTGTGGGTGAGCGTTCAGCAGTCATATACAGAGGTCCACACTTGACCACAGCAACCAATATGCAGAAGGTAATGTCTCGAGTGTATAAAGGTCTGTCCAGCCTAGCTTGCTGCCAAATCAATTCGAGAAATACTGGGGGCTCTAGTTATCAGGCAAATGTCAATGTTAGTTTTACATGCGGAAGACGACGTAGATCTTGAGCAGGGCTTACGAAAGTGCCGTGTTCAACGTGAACGCGCTATGGTTACGCGTAGACTTGAGCAGTTAAACAGCGGGGTCTCGGCCAGAGGCTAAGTATGGAAGTGTTGTGCGCTCGGAGAGGGGGGGGGGGGGTTAGGGGGCCAAGACTCCACCAGGGGCCAGCCAGCCTCAATGACGGCTCTTGTCACCTCCGCGCCGTCAGTACTTGGAGCAGGCGGCGCCACCCTGCTGGGTCCTCACGGCCGTCAGCCGCTGTCTTTGTGAGCCTCACGAGGAAGGTGTGTCGCCAGCATTGAGACAGAGAATTACTCTGGGGCGCAAGTGGAAAATCATCTGAATACACTGATACGCAGCAACGAGATTCTTTAAAAATTCAACTTAAAATAATACCGGTTCAACATATTTCTAAAAACTGAAATATCACCAATAAGGTAAAAAATAACCGTAATGCCACCAATTCATGAGGCTGTTCACGTCAAAATAAGCACTTTTGAAGGCCCTGCTTAAGATCTACTTGTATGCACGTTGTGTATTCTTGCGCCTTACGTTAAATTAACATTGCCATGGGCCTCATCACTCCATTCATGCGTCGGTCAAGTGAAACTGTGAAATTATTAGGAATGTAAACATTTTATAAATCTGCTAATTTTTTTTACACACTGGTGCATTAAAGGAAAACAGAAAGCGAAATCAATAATTTTGAACAGTCACAAAATGGTTACATAACACTTTTTATTCGATGTTAAGATATGGCACTACATCCCATCTATCGTTACCAATTTTACCGGGCGAATGTCACTCAGTGCGTGGGCATGGGCAGTGTTTTTTTTCTAAGGTTGATTTCGAAAAAGATCATACTATCGTGAACAGCGTTTATATATATATATATATATATATATATATATAAAATCAAGCAACCAACAATTAAAGCAATATACACTACATTTTTTACTGCTTAATAGGTAGGAATTAAAATGCACCGAATCTGGTGGGAAATCTGGTGGGAAATCTATTAAATCGGTAACACTGCGGAGGGACCAGGGTATGAGCCGGCAGAGGCTGCGGCGTCTGTTGTTTCTCCGAGAGGCCGACGCTCTCCGCCACGAAGAAGGGGAGACTGGGGTGTCTGATTGTCGAGACGAGGCGGGGCACTCGGGGCTGCAGCCGATAAGCACGTCTGGTCCAGGGCGTCAGCCCCGTCTCCCCCTCTTCCACACCCAAGTCACCAGCGGCTGCGGTGATCGCGTGGTTAGCGCGCCGGCGTCCCATCATGGCGAGTGAGTGAGTGGGGAGATTTGGGCATCTTTTAATATCGAGGTCTTGAGAGCCGATGAGTGTGAAGCGAGGCGAGTATGCAAAGGCGGGGGAAACGGGGGATCCCCGAGAGAACCACTCCGGCCAGCGGCATCGACCGACACGGTTCCCACTTGCGAAAAATTCAGGGGGCGACCCAGGCCCGGAATCGAACCCGGTTCGCCTTGGTGGGAAGCGAGGAGTCTAACCACTACCACACCGCGGCCCCATTACCACCGCGTGGCTGACTTTCCTGCATTCCTTCGTTTCTCTGCCTCCATCTTACTTCACCCCCACGAGCGCTAAAGACAACATAGTCATCATAGTCATGGGCGTAATTTACACCCCACGGACCCAGAAAATCGGTGAGGGGGAGAGGGGCACCCCGAAGGCTAAGGGATCTGATAATTTTGGCTGATGATATGTGCTTATTTTAAATTGCGCGTACAGCAGTTTACGTACCGCATTACCGGAGTTCTTTTCTAATTTCTGACTTTTCTGATCTTCCAACTGACGGCAATGTTAGCTTATAACCGTAGGTAATAAACGCATTCGGACTAAAATGTTACTGTGTGACCGTAAAGATTAACATGACAAAGTATTATGTAAACAATATTTGTGATTTCTAAAGAAAATTAATGACTACGTTTTCATTTTGTACTTAGCTGTAGTCGTTTGTGTGCAGTTGTATTTGTTCTTTTATTCCTTTAATTTGACGTGTATAAGTTGTCAGAAGATTATTTAAATAAACTAAAGTTTACTTTTATTTACGTTCGAATAAAAAACATACAAATGAATTTATGAATTTACCATGAAAAAAAATGCTTTATTGTTTAGTGGAAAAGGCCCCAAAATATATTTTGCTGGGTAGCCCATCTTGCAAAAGTTTTTTCCCGCTACATGTAAAGCACCCTTCATCTAATATCAACACTTCTTCACCTCCCTATGAATAGTGATCGACACTTAGTGTTGCCAATGAAGCTGTTAACCCGCCACAGATCATGTTTCCCTCAAAGAACGTACGGCTGGTTTGGGGGTTGGACAGAAATCGTTTTTTCATGTGTGTTCTCTGTTCGATCACACTTCCTGGCAGTTGAGTGGATCAGGATTCTCGTTGTGATAGTATAAAGGATGCTACTGTGGCGTGAGTGAGGGCTGCTCATTCAGCAGATTCTTAGATCACAAAATTAGTTTTTATTCAATCTGGCACAAGATGCACTATAGTACCGGCCGTAATTTCACCTTCACCTTTTGAAAACAGGAAAATGAGAGGAGTGCTATACGTCTGATTTCAACTCTAGAGGCACATATTTAAAAACATTTCTCTCTGCTACTGTTCAATATAAGTGGCACCGTCAAATGAAGATACTTTAACTATTTAATTAACTTTGCTAAAAAAAAAAGTGGCAGTAATTTTGTAACGTTTGTAGAACGCCCATATTTTCAGTTTGATTTTATTAAATATATGTTAAGTGAAAAACAATACTACTGCCTTAAATAAATTTGACTATTTTTTTTTTTTTACGGTCATTGGAACTTCCTGATGAGGATATATTGGCCAGAAAGACTTGAATATTTGGTGTTTTAAGGGATAAAAATGACCACTTAATAAATCTCCATCTAAAACCTATTAAAATAATGGAAAAAATAATTATGTTAACTTTTAGATTAAGTGTCAGCCCCAAATGTGAAATACTTTCACGATAATTCAATATATCTACACTTATAAACTTTCCATTTGAATAACAAAAATGGTTGAAGTATCTTCCATTGACGGTAGTCGATAAACATTCAACCTTCACAATTGGCTGACTAGAAGCAGGAGTGTCAAATAAATTGTGGTACAGTTCATGGAAAAGTGGGTATACATATTATTCAGATGCAGGCTGCAGATTTTTAACAGATCCCTGAAATAACTTTGACAGTCGAGGAGTACTAGAAATACACTCCTATAAAATTGGTACCACAGGAACGAAACAATAATAATCACACGCGAACCCCGTTCTTGGAATACAATTGTCGATAGGTGAGACTAAGAAGTGTCTCGGGAATGGAATACGGGTATGAAGATTTTCGGTTCTGCAAATAGGCGTGCCACACGTATTTGGGTTTAGCGTCGCACGGTTCCGCACATAAATGTTGAACACGCCTGGACATCCGAGATCTCAATGGAGACAGGTTCCCGGCGTTACCCTGGAACACTGGGATAGTTAATTATGGCTTGCGGCGATTCCAAACAGTTGACAGCCAGGCGGGACAGGCTAGCTGTCCCCGACCTGGGCTCTATAATGATAAACAAATGGGAGGACAAGAGCCCTCGTAAGGACCTGTACCCCCTCCGCGCTGAGGGAGTAGCGTCCCAGTGATGATGAATGGCGGAGGCATCCGAGATCACTGTAGTCTCCACATCACTTACGTAACGACTCGGAACGCGAAGCTTTAAAAATAACAGCCTCCGAGGACCGCAGACAAGGATCCATCTACGGATTGTGTCGCCGGAGGTATGAGTAGTGGAGGGGAGGAGGATGTGAAGTGCGGCCACTCACAGGCGTCGATCGGCCGCCTGTTCTTGTGGGAACCTCCAGTCCACATACCAGACGCCCTGCTCCCTTATCTCTCAGCAGCCGCGTGGTGCCATGCCCCAGCCCAACCGACACATCACACTTTCATTTCCCCGACCTCTTCTTCAGCACTCGCTTGTCACACGAGCAGCTCCAGTGAGACATTCCTCAGAGCTCCCACGACCGTTAACTTCGGGACGACACTTCCGATAGACTGCTATATATGTTTTATACCTAAAGTCTGGCCCGCGTTAGTTTGTACGTCTTGGCGTTTCTTTTATTTGAATAAACCAGGCTGCGGATATGTCGTTTCTCAGTTCCATACAGCTGCAATCACACGAGCTGTCACAAAAGAAACTTCGTCAGTTAATGTGAAGATTAATTTTATGACGTCACACACCAGCACTTAGAGGAATCACAATGGTGAACCAACAACCTATAAAAATCAAAAATTGTACAATTTTGCTGCACACAACTAAATGAATGGCGTCTTTGTATATAACAGCTTTGATTGATAAATATAACGGCAGTTTCTTTAACGTCTAGCTGTATATGTTGAAGTTTTGTCTTGAATTTCCTGATCCCTTGGAAAGCTTCAATAAATCTAGAGAAGAACCCATTAAAGGCGGCATAATAAGTATGGATAAAACGGAAAAGGAACGTTGCACACTTTCCTTTTATTCTGTTTGATTTTTACAAAATGGTACATAGAATGCATTTCACTAATAGGATTGAAATTTATTATAAAATACTTAAGTACAAAAATAACATTCAGGAAATATACTTTTATTATAATTTTGATATGAATACAAATCTTCCAAATATTCCTATTACATCCTACTGTAAAATTATTATGACAGATTATCCTTATTGTTGTTAGCACTATGACCGGAACCTGCGACATCCCTGTAGGTGTGCCCTACGTCGGAGGTCATGGAACCGACGGTGGAAGGCAGGACGAATTGCAGAGTGGCAACGGCGTCATCAGAGGTACATATAAAAAGGCCTTCAGTTCCAGGTCGGCTCGACACACCACACACACACACTCTCTCTCTCTCTCTCTCTCTCTCTCTCTCTCTCTCTCTCTCTCTACCTCTCTCTACGATGCTCCGACGTGACGGACTCCAAGGGGCAGGGCGTCTGCAAGCCGGTGAGCGGGAGACATCGGACGACGGAGGACATCAGCCAGTAGGCTTCGAGGACGTCAGGGTCATCCCACGACGGAGGAGCTTCGTGCGTCGTCGATCAATTATTCAGTGGTAAGTGAATCTCGTTACCCAGTGCAGGCCGGTTCAGTTAGAGAAAGCTACGCGCCGCGATCTAACAGTATAAACTAATTGAATGAAAAGTAGTATCTGAGCTATAATATTTTGTTCTTTTGCTTGCAGAAACATTCTGAGGATTCCGTTCAAGCAACTAGCTACATTTTGTTCTTATGGTATTCTATAATTTATTGTAATTTAAGTTGAGATTAAATTAGTAGTTTGTAGATTATCTGAATTATTATTTGACGCTATCAAGCTTGCTCCCCAGGTATTTATACATTTACAGGCTGTTCACGATAATGTGAGCACTTTTGAAATCAACCTTAGAAAAAAGTCACTGCCCTTGCCTGCACATATTTTAACGGGCGCAATGAGTGACATGTGTCCAGTAAAGTTGTTAACGAGGAGGGGGAAAGTAATTCCACTTATTAGCGTCGAACAAAATGTGTTAGGTAACTATTCGTGATAAATTATTTCTCTCGTTTTCTGTGTTTTTTAATCTATTGAAGTGTAAAAATGAGCAGATTTGTACAATATTTACTTTTCCAATGATTTCGCAGTTTCACTTGACCGACGCATGAATAAAGTGATGAGGCCCATTGCAATGTTAATTTTACATAAGACGGAAGAAAATACAACGAGCATACAAGTAGATCTTAAACAGGGTTTTCAAAAGTTCTCATTTTACCGTGAACAGCCTATAGCTGAGAGTTTAACATAGTGGAGATTGAGAGTTGTAACGAGAGTCTGGTCGAGGGACCAGAACATTATGTAACTTGTAATGTAGATACTCTAGAAATATGTGCCTGTGTAAATGATAATTCCGATAAATGTAATGTATATGAGTAACACTTGTGTTCAAAATTGCCTGCTGATATGAGTTTCACTTTTTTTTTTTTTTTTTTTTTTTTATTGGAGCAGTTTAGCAAGCGAGTATATGAAGAAACAGAATATGTTCCGTTGCCCACAGAACATTGCTCAAGTCACGTCACAAGCCGCAAGTTTAACCAGAAATGAATTGTAAGTAGAATTTTAAGGTTGGCAATTTTCTAGTTCCTCAAGCTGTTTGTAAGCTATTAGTAAGATCACATGCAACCTGCGCCTAATTATTTTTAAAGCAATGTGTCGGTAATAAAGGTCTGTGCTAAATGAGCACAGCATGAAAAGCATACGATGGCAGTATAAAATAGAACACCAGTTTCTAAATTACACTCAGCTTCAGGTTGCAACACGTAGTAAAATAATGTCTTGAATTTTCTCGGGAAGATGATGCTTTATTTGGTAAGTCGATCTCGTCAGACACGCACGAATCAAAACGAAAAATGATTTTGCTTGTTCACTTACAATTGATGCGGTCGTAAAAAAAAAAAAAATCTACTGGAACACACACAGATAATTCACAGTTCCTTTAAGTAAACATTAATAAATTTTCTCAAGAGGCTCAGAATGCACGCTTGTCTCCAACAGGCATGGGTAGTAGTCATCACACCCAAGTTGTTTTCAGTAACTGTAGGTGAAACGCAGATGTCGCGAGGTTAAACAAAATTTAAGCGACATGACTGTAGATTAGACAACTGTTAAACCAGTGTCTGTAGACTCAATTTTCTTTTAGGCAAGATTACTGTTAGATCATCTTTGTAGTCGAAACTATTTCAGGTGCACTATAGCGTCCCCATGAGGAACAACTTGCAATCATTTTCTTAAATTTAATTTCCTTGTAGGCAGAAGTGGTCTAGATCAGTGAGAACCAGTGATAAAGTATATTCATACTAATACGCTACATATACGGAAATAAATCTTTATGTGAAATTATGTTTAATTTGCAACCATTACCAACATTTAAAAAAAATCCCTGCATGTATTTTACAATATTTTATGAAAAGCTTTTATTTTACAGCGTTTTGGGATATGGATAAAAAAAACCAAACCAATAATTAAAACCAAAGAAAGAAAAACGAAATTAATTTTTCTTATCTATGGTTTTCATATTAAATGTTAGATTATAGGAATAACCGGTAGAAAATTGCCAGAAATACCAGCACATTTTTTAACAAATTTAAATACGAAAAACTTTATGTAGGCCTATTATGGTTTTCAACACGAAATATTTTATTTGTAACTACTCCACGACGGCGAATTCTGGAGTAGACCGTCCTTCGACAAATTTTTGTCCAGTTACCGCAATGTTTTTGATTCCACGCTCGATACATGTCGCTCGCTGTTGGATGCTACACCAGCAGGGCTGAAGTTAGAACCCACCGCACAGAAACGTCGTAGAAAGAACTATAACTACCCTGTCATTGAGAGTGAAAGGGATCCAGCGACATTACCGCTCGCCAGCAGGTTCGAGAACATACGTACAATAGCCCACCCAATAACTTTAAAAAGTCGTAACAGTCATTTCCTCGTTCCCCTCCTACCAAGGATGGACCCCACCCACTTGCGGTTTACGGGCCCCCCCGGAGCCCCCGTCGCTGATGTTACGAGCGTTCTGCGCGCCTGTGTGTTTTGTGTGCGCGCGCGGGACCACGACCAGATAACCGCGCAATAAAATGGTTATTTTGGAATTCGTTTGCGTGAACGCGCGCCCCGGGAAAAGGGGGCGGAGACCCCCAGATCCTCTGAAGAGCAGAGCAGAGAGAGAGAGAAAGAGGGAAGACCATCCTTAATTGTGATCCTGTTCCCTCCTATAAATAGTTCGTTGGATATGCATGTCTGTATTTATATGCCTCGTGGGGAGCTTGTCCCACACATAATTTTTTACATTATTATTTTTTTTGTAGTTCTTCCGAAGGACGTAGGAATTCAGCATAGTAGTAAAACACAGGAGGGAGAGGAGCTACCAGCCACCGATGTTTTCCCCTCACTCTATATATTCGCCGTGCGGGTATAAGCTCGCAGAGATTTACAACGGCGCGGTAATGCGGGCCCACAAAGCCGAAAAAGGGGGGGGGGGGGGTTGTCCGCATTTTGGCGTGGGTATTGGAGGAGGGGTTCGGAAGGAGGGTGACAGTTTAGGTTCGGAAGGAGGGTGACAGTTTATAACTGAGATACTACTATTGCGTCGTCCCACTCGCCTGCGTCTTTCGGTCGGCGGCTGTGACGCCTCATAAACATTCGCCTGCAAGAAACTACACATCGCACCCGCGTCTGCTTCATTAGCGTCGTGTCGGCGAATTTTTGATCATGTACCAACGGTCGTGAGCTCGTTTCCACTTACACTTACTGCTTTTAGAGATTTACGAGCGTGTAGGGGAGTGTACGTCCCACTTTCACACCGCGATACTCCGATTCTGAAGAGATTGTCGTGGTATTTTCAATCGTTTGATACTTCGCAAGCAGGTTTACTTATAATACCTTCTGCTTTTGCTTTATTACAATTGGCAAGGATGAGCTATCTTTTCCTGGGGGGAGAGGGGGAGCGTCATCCCATGGTGAAGTCGGCTGGTGAGCCACCGATCTGGAGTGCGGAAGGTTCTGGGTTCAAATCCCGGGGTAAGGCCTAGGTGTTAATTTAAGTTAGGTTGTAAGATAGTCTGTAAGCCATCCCCTGCTAAGGTTTCAAGCATAAAACCGGGGACGTTAAAAAGCTCTTTAGAATATAATACAATTTTGAGAAGGAAGGGAGGGGGGGGGGGGAGACCCACCATCTACTTATATAAACAGCACACACGTTGTTTGCCCGGATTCGAACACGGAACCTTGTGGTGTGAAGATGACGTCTTCGCGATCTCAACTGAGGAAGTTACACACAAACGACTCATGTCTTCGTACTAGGATCTGGAAAGGGAGAGGAAGAAGGGAAGTCGTCGTTACATGACCTCATTTCTTCCCTTTTTGAAAAAAGTAAATTGGTAGATTTCTTGAAAACTGTGGAATGAGAAAGGGCGTCATTTACGGTAAGGCCGGACAAACTTTGTCCTGTTTCATTTTGCATTCTTTCTGCTGCAGAACTTAATTTTCTTTTATTTATCTTTACACTACCTGTTTAACAGCATAATTGGGACAAATACCTACCTAAAAAAATTCTCGATTTCCTTTCAAGAAATATTTGTTCAGCGACTTACGTTTCCAATGAAATTCGGTAAATGTCTTTCCCGGTCAAAGTAAGTGTGTTTTTTTTTTTTTCTGGTTTGGAATGTTTCCACTTCACAATAAGCAACATGATAATCCTAATAATGGTTGGATGTTTATCGTAATTTAAAACACTGAACATTTCAACACCCATTGTAACACATATTAATGCAAATATTCTCAAACAGTACATAAATTTTAACACAAATTAATACATGTTATCACGAAAAAAAAAATAAAAAATAAAAAAAATTAGTTATTGAAAGAAAATCCCTATTGCTGCAGTTAACTCAGAGATAGACATATCAGTTTCTTTAGACATTTTAAATATTATTTTTTCACTCCATATTTCCAAATGAATAAACAACTAACAAATAAAATGTGCAAAATTTAATATTCCCCATTCATCAAACACAACTTTTGATTGGACTCATGTTTGGTGTGTTATCAATAAGCTATTTAACCGCTTTAAAAACCATACAACAGTGAAAAAATTAATTTTAACGAACTGTAGTTAAATTATTTACGTGACTTGAAAGTAACCCTTGAAAATATTTCCACCAATGAAAACGCGGTTACTTCTTGTCATTTTAAGCAGCGGGAATATTTTCCCGTGGGAAAGAAATCCACAGAGTCCTTCAGTGCAAACTACTTACACATTTTCAAAATATATTTCTTCACTTAATCGATGTACCGCAAACTGAACGACGGCCATGCCCTATACCGGAATCGAACCGACGAACCAGCTACCTCGGCTCGCTGGAACAAAGGCGCATTGTGCAACTTGTAAACACGGCCAATATAGCCTATTCGCGGTTTATTCACACTTATTTAATCTAACTTTTGAAAAATCACACTATGTGTTACGTGTTTGGTTGTTTCCTAATTATGCTATGTGTCACAAACCTTTTGCATAGGCTGTTCACAGTAAAATGAGCACTTTTGAAAGCCCTGCTTAAGAGCTACTTGTACGCACGTTGTGTATTCCTCCGCGTTATGTAAAATTAACATTGCCATGGGTCCCGTCACTTTATTCATGCTTCGATCAAGTGAAACTGTGGAATTATTATAAACGTAAATATCACAAATGGTTACCTATCCCTATTTATTTGACGTTAAGATATGGAACTATTTCCAATCCATCATTACCAACTTTACTGGGCGCATGTCACTCAGTGCGCCCGTTAAATATATGTAGGCAGGGATATAAGCATTACCAATAAACAGCGAGAAAATAGGTCTATTGGTAATGCTCAGTAATAAATAGTTCTTACTAAAAATATCGCTACATTGAGTGCGCACAAAAGTGGTGCGTTTTCTCTTTTGTATAATTCCCCATGCTTGGTTAAGCTTTGTTAGCATGAGGTTGTAGAACTTTACCAGGGCTTGAGAAAAGTTGCAAGTAACAGTGAATGGACTATACCAGCTGCAGCGGGGTGTGGGAAGTCTGCCAAAGAGATCGCGAATGTGTGTGGCCGGGACGCGGGCGTTATGGAATACGCGCGCCGCCATTATTCTGCTTCCCTCCCCGGCACCTGCACGCACATACATGCATGCACGCACACGGTATCACGTACATATACACATAAGTGTCCACGGCAACAATTAGGGCTCCGATAACTGGACTGTTTAACCACGGCCAGGGCAGCGGAAAGGGGGCCAGTGGGTTGGTGATGAAGAGACTGATGGGGGGAGGCGTACTGCTATGGAATCAACCCGAGGGGAAAACACACCCCGATTGACTGTGGATTGGGAGGGGGAGGGGAGAGGGAGCTTTCCGCTTTGATGGCGGTCCGAGCCGCTGATTGGATGATCCGGAAAACCTATGCCCGGACCTATTAGTTGAATCGGCCCAGAATAATTAGTCGTCCATCAGTTTTGGAGCGATGCGGCGGTGGAGGGAGTGCTTGCATGTGTGTGTGTGTGTTTGTGTGTGTGTTTGTGTGTGTGTGGCGCCCGCGCCCGGGTACATATTTGATGATGGATGTGCCTAGAGCACACGATATAATGGACCTGATGCAATCAATTATACTAATATACGTGCACACAAAAACACATGCGAAGGGTGGCACGCACAACCTGCCCGTTTCTCCATTCTGCGAGCTGCGTGCACTGTTTGATGACGATCGTCGGGCCAGAGCTAGCCAAGTGCACGACGTCCTTTTCGGCGAGTTTCCGTAACGACATTTAACTTGAGGTGGCCGCCTGGTTGAAGGAATTTTCCAGTTTGAGGCCTAAAAGCGTGGGAGCGCCAGAGGCGACCGAGACATCCGCATCAACTCTCTAATCGCCTCCACGCGCAAAGCACTGAATTGGTGTGCAGTCTTGCCGTCGATAACCCCCCTTCTATGAGACTTTCTGCAGAGAACCTACCATTTTATGACGTAATAATAAAAACAAAGGTTGGATGCACGTCCCTATTACTTTTTTTAAATGTCTTGTAACGGAATGTTCACACACAAAAATTACCGCGAAAACACCCGTTTGAGCCATTTTCACTATCACAAAAACATACTTTAGAAAGAAATGGAGGAAGTGAAAAACGTATACAGATGCGTAATGTTTTTAAATGCTATTCGTAAGCAGACCTTACTACGACACGTTTGACGGTTTTCTTTAATAAAGCGTTTTTTGCTGGAGCTCTGTTTTTTAATAAAACGTTTTCTGCTGGAGCCCTGCAATCCGTTCGGCAACCTTGCCAGGCGGACACCTCAACTTGGCCACTACTGTGACGTGGCCAAGCCGCAGTGGAAAAGCGAGAGACATGGAAATAGTTTCGGTTAAAACTCACAGGCCCTTGACAGTGTTTGTTTTATTGAACCCACGTACAATTTATATAGATTATAATATTGCCGGGTTCGAACCCACATAGCGCTGGAAGGCCGCCTCGCCAGCCTCATGACGAAATGCGTCGTTATTTGAAGAAACAGTAGGCACAACGCGTCATTATGCATTATTAAAGTAAGAAAATGACACGCATGGTAGTAAAAGGACAGGACATTTTCCCAAGCAAAGTGTGTCTAGCCTACATAAGCGTTGCCTGATCAATAATATCCGACGTTGGCTTAAAATGCAACTACCACAAAGACCATGCAATGCGGGCACGAACTCGCAGAACAGGCATGGTGAACTTTGAGTCGCCTTCACATTAAAATATTATTTTAATTTCTTATATTTCCAGAAAGTTTGTCGAGCCATGCTGCACGTGCTGAGGACAGGTGTTGTATCATCAATTTGATTTCCTCTGTCATCCACGACTCCGCCGCCATTCCAATAGGAAATGCGTGAGTACAGAATATCCCCACATGTCGCAACGTTGGCCTCGCGGGAAGCCGTATCGAAATGGGTGAGCTTAAGAGTGAAATGGACTCCCGCGTTTTTTTGTGTAACAGTTGTTTGCACGAATAGGCGTATCTCGGTAAATAAATGTTCTGCAAATACGAATGCTTGTCAGAAAAGATAAAAAACGACACTATCTATGCCATTATTTTTCTTTACTTTTTTCATATCAAGTGTATTCTTGGAGGAAAAAAATTGTGAAAATTGTCAATTATCGCATTTTTAAAGCTTGCCTATGCACTTTCCTTAAGGGGCAAGAGATAAGTACAAAAATACGGACGTAGTTAAATCTGTGGTTTTTCATCGCGTGTAATAAAACTCCACTGTTACAGATCTAATTTGCACAGTACAGAGTCACGGCGGAAACACTGCACTTGCACGTAGGAGCGATGAGACACTAGGCGTGCGTGTTAGTGTCGCCCGTATCGCTCCCTTGCTTCTTGACCTTGGTCACCGGGAGAGAGGGGGGGGGAAGGCTCTGCTACTAAATAGAGCGAACCGTCGTCGCTGAGAAGAGACGAGGTGGGTGGGGAACTCCTGCGGATTGAAGACGGGTGAGTGAACAGGAAAACACTGAGTAAATCATGCTGCTCATACGACAATCCAAGTACCCAGTACGAAACGATATCAGCTTACCGAGGCATGAACCTCGGCAATCAAGAGCAAACACATTATTTCTAGATTTTGTAGAAATTTTGTGGTGCTATGGCATATCAATGATAAGTAAATAAAAATACTACATAATTTTGAAAATATTTTTATTTTTAAATATAAATATGAGCATTTTAACCTCAAAATATCCCGTACATATTTAAAAAAAAAAATTGTTTTAATGCAAAATTTGGTGCAATCTGAAGTTTCTTGATGTCAGAAGAGTGCCATGTTAAAGTTTCTTTGAAATCAGACTCTTGGTTCACTTACTGTAAAAGTTTAATTTCTGGCTATTCTCACTTTAAATTTGTCTTGAAAGTTAAACTCGAAATACGACCGAAACACACAGAAAATTACCAAGAAATACTCTTCATGACTTTTTGATGGCACGGAAAATTATTTTGATCTGTAGTCTAACGTTTGTTAAACTTGAAGATTTGTATGAAAAAAAATAAAATTACATTTTATATAAATATTTTATTCGTTTTTTAATTATACATTTTCCCACTGTTATAAACGTTTAGACTTTTATTTCATATCACAAGGGAGAAAATTTATTATGTTGAAAATATCGAAAATAATTTTAGCCCCTTGAACACTTGAACAACCGTAAGTCGGAAAGATCACTAACCAACCATAGAAAGAAAATAAGGGTTTTCGTGCACTCAATTTTAATTTGGGGCAGACGTTGCATTTTAATGCACATAAGACTAGAAGATAAGAGCGGAGTGCCCCAAGACATTTTGATAGCAACTCAGTGTTCACAAACTGAGTAATGTCGGAGGTTCGGTTGGGAACCATGGCCTCCCCACGCAGGAGCCCCCACCTGGTCACAAATATTATAAACGCGTGGAGACTGACAGAGTTTATCAAATATTTTTGTCCCTAAACAGACATATATTTTGTTGGCTTATCTTTCAGTATGTTTTGAAATACTGCAGTACGAAAAAGCCGTTTTAAGCTGGCCTATATCGGAGGGTTCGGGAACAGTAATTTTAATCTGCATGATGCCGTTTTAGTGTCAATCCTCCCACGCTTGAAGCGTGTTTTCTTTTCGTGTAACAGTGTAATGGGAATACGTTAAATATTTTCGCAAAAGAAAAACGCGGATCTCAAACTCATTGCAAAGAGAAAATTAAGGAGCACTGTGCAAAGAAAAGTTGATTGTATAAGATGCTTTCTTGATAAAAAAGGCTCGTAAAATATGTGGATGTTTTGATTTCTACGAAATATTGTAACAAACGCAAGGTTGAGCTATAAATGCGTCCGAGACCAATCGAAGAATTGCGCTGCGGCTTGATTTTAGGATCCACGAGAGTGCAGTATGCTGAGAGGGTATACGGCACAGACGGAATGTTTATCAACAACAAAGGATCCTGCCGTCAGCACGAGAAAAAGTTTTGTTTGAAGTCAGACTTAGCTTCTCTAACAAATTGTTTCGTATCTTAGATGCATTCGATTGTGTTTTTGCTAACGGCAATAACTCACTTTTTGCAACTATTCACACTAACATTTGTTTTTTTTTTTGTTAATACGAAAAAACCCTTTCTTTGCAGCAGATCGCGTACCAATCCCTCTAATACACATGTGGATAAGCTCACACACACACGCACACACACACACACACACACACACACACACACACACACACACATATATATATATATATATATATATATATATATATATATATATATATATATATATATATATATATATACACTACTGACCCACCCCGGCCTCGTTCGGGTGCGATTTACAAATATGGCGGTGTTTAGGTTTACAGCAAGTATATACACTAAATGCTTAAGGTAACTAACATAGGATTAATACTGTTTTGTTCACAAAGTCTTCGTAAGTGAACACCTATTTTTAATCAAATTTAAAAGACAAAAATGGTTACTATGGGTCATCCTTAAAAAATAAATATATGCTGTCGCGGACTTGTAAACCTTTTTGAGATCTAAAATTCTATAGTACGTTGATTTGGTGTATGTGTCTCTTATGGCTTAGTCAGCATATGCCATGTAAGTGCCCGAAATGTAGCCTTTTCCAACTTTATTATAAAACGTCGACGTTCTCTACTATCCTTATATTAAATATTAATATATAATAAGTATACCTAAGCCTTCCTCGAGAAATTCTTGAAATGATGGCAAACACCGCATCAAAATCCGTCGAGTAGTTTAGAAGCCTTAGCCGAATACACAGCCACACCCGGCCGGGTGACTTTGCTTTATACTATCTATAGACACTGATATATAAACCTTTTAAATATAATAAACTTGGCAGAATTTTAAATGCTTACAGATAGCTTGTTAGATTCGTTTTACACCTGGGAGGTAAATTTCAAACTGGACTGCAGTGCTGCAAGAGGCACAGTAAATGGATGAGACTAAAATAATAGTGAAGTGCGCCTTCACTATTATTTTTGATGAGCGTGCTTGCCATTTTTAACTGTTTTTGAGAACATATTTTGGAGTTCTCCCTGCTAGAAAGCAATTTCCTGAAATGAAGCGATGCTTAAATTTATTTCGATCACAGATATCAATACCTCTATGTCTATTCTCAGTATGTCTGTGGCTCAGCCCGTAGTTTAAAAAGCAGGTAGGCTGGCGCCACCAACTAAAATATAGACTATAAAAACCCATAATTCTTATTTTATTTTCGCGAATATAGCCTATCGTGAAAATAGTTTGTCCCCGCTTTTATTTCATCAATTGTCTAGGAATAGTAGTTGTACGGTCAGACAGAATTCGAATTGGCTAGTTTAGTATGTCTGTGTTACAGTGTAACAGTGTTTTTTGTTTCCATATTAAAAATGGTCATTATTTTATTGTAAATAAACGTTAAATTTCCGACGAGGAATTCTCAGATGACAAAATACTTTGTAATGACTAGCATGGCTTCACGTCTCTGTTCCTACTGGTTGATTTCCGTCAAGCGCAAAATTTATTCACTCTACAATGACAAATATGCCCTTAAAATAATTTCCGAAACACATTAAAAGAATTCTCCTGAACTCGCAATTGAAATGTTGTCTAAAAGCAGAGAATCTGGCAAAAGAAAACATAGCTGCAACTTCAAATACACTAATCGGAGGACGGTCACAGAGTACAGTGTTGATCAGTAACGTGGTTGTCGCGGCGGCGTCTGGAAAGCGCAGATTACTGATGGTTTTCTTCCGAAAGACTGTTCTGGAACACACACGTTGGAAACTACAACTTGAACCGCATGCTTCTGGGGGTCTGCGCGGAACGAGACGCACCGACGGCCGAGACTGACAAACGTTTATGGACAAACGGCAGTCTTCGACGTCCGAACCCACGACGACTTCAAAACAAGTCGGGGCCAGACACGTGTCCATTATAATTTTTGGCAAGTGAATTCCCCCCCCCCCCTCCCACAGCATCATTCGCCAGCCGTCAGCAGTCAAACGCAACTAATGTCTGCCCTCGCTCAAAGGCTGTTGCTACAAGGACGAAGCAGAAATTTCGACTGTAGTTTACAGAAGAGATGGAGGGATGGTCGACGTGTGTGTGTGTGTGCGTGCGTGTGTGTGTCCGAGACCACAGCGGCGGCGAGAAGGCTGCAGCCGGGGAGATGAAAGTTTGGTTGTCCTGGACGCCGAAGAATAACACGCCGGGGCTCATATTTGTGTTCTGTCACCAGGACTTCCGGGCGCGGCGCGTCGCGTCGCTGGAGACATCCCGAAGGCGAAATACTGGCTTTGTGCGCCCCTCGGCGGATCAAGTCCGGGCGTCGTCGGCGGTCGTAAATCCGCAGCGCGCACAAATATTTACCCAGTTTTAAATCGAATCTATCTTTCGCCAGAGACAGTGGCTCACGGGCTAGGGTGCAGACCCCACCCCCACAAACCCACCAACCATGGGCGGAGGAAGGAAGAGGGCAAAGCTACATCAAACAAAGTGTGACTGCTTTCGGGCCGGAATGCGGTTTGTAAAAATACCTCCTCCTCCGCCCCTCGGGACGATTTTTACATTTGTTTTGTTTGGAATAAAACGCTCCCCGGTTGCATACAGCAGGAAAACAGACCCGGAATATTAAAAAAAAGGAATGGGAGGGGACGGCCGTGCAACACTCTTCACAGCCCACTGCTGTTTTCACAAGTGTAGTGCATTAATTTTTATTTTTATTTCCTCGTAAGCTACGTTTCTGGACGCTGAAAGGATGACTTTTATTTACGCTAGATTCAAAATACCTCCAGTCAGAATCGTAATAACTCGAGAGCTGTTTCTTCTAGCGTATGGTATTTCTAGCTGTTCAGGCTCTAAGTCGACACGCTACTTCTCTGGAGGAACGGGCAAGGTTTAGAAATGCGTGTAATTTTGAAAGTGTTGCTATATTGCGTACGCGCCTTCATTTTTGGGGAAAAACAGTAAATTTTCTACTAGCCAACCAAATAAAGATTATACTTACCAGTACAAAATAGATATCAGTACCAAACACTTATACTAATCCATTTGGGAGAGATTTCACTACTTTCGAATCCCG
Source organism: Dryococelus australis (assembly GCA_029891345.1). Taxonomy (NCBI): domain Eukaryota; kingdom Metazoa; phylum Arthropoda; class Insecta; order Phasmatodea; family Phasmatidae; genus Dryococelus; species Dryococelus australis. Next base: position 69,100,744 of record CM056998.1, on the reverse strand, counting down.
CGGTTTTATTTTATTACAATTCGCCTGTTTGTATGAGAAGCCGCCGTCTTGCAGTTCGAACGAAGCACTCTGTAATTGGCCACTCTAATACTACAAATCGTTGATTCACTACAGGTGCTACTGTAAAATGCATTTACTACGGATATTTTTTGGTCATATTTGTACATAATAATGTAGAGTCTAGCCTACAGGTCATTGCAGCATGTTCTGTTCGTGTAGGCGTCTATGGGTTTACTCGCCACCAAATCAATTCAAATTAACACACGAACTATAATATAAGTCTTGTTCATGACTAGGGACAGAAAAATTCCGAGTTTTAAACGACGTGTAGGTTAGACTATACGATCCTGTGTATTATCGAGCTTAAGCTTTTTATTCATTGGATGCCGCCCCAGTGTGTATAGGCTATTCACGATAAAGTGAGCACTTTTTAAAGCCCTCTCATTTGGAATAAAAGTCAATAAATGTATTTTACTTTAGCACTAGATGTTAACTTCCGAGTGCGTTGGAATATACGAACTGTGTTTATTACCTAAACAGTAATATTTATTTTAAAATATGGCTGAAATATAAAAAATGCCCGAAAGAAAAAGTAAACCAGGGCCTCAAAAGTGCTCACATTACCGTGAATAGGCTCTAGTCAGTTTTACCTCAGACCAGGTGGAACGGTATTGAGTGCTGATTTCCTTGCAGGTCTGTTATTGGCTAAGAGTTTACCTGGTCGTGTCTAATAAACTGCAATCCAATTGCAAACATAACAGAAATACACGTGTGCTTGAAGTATAGTTTGTCCTAAGGTGAATTCGGGAAATTCTCCAGTCTCTATCCATGACCCTTCTGTTATTCTGCGGCGAACGCTTTCGCGAACTTAAAACGGATTCCGCGAGCAGCCACGTGTCTCGCAAATCAGTTTAAATACAGAACAGAACAAAATTAAATTACATCAGTACCCGGCTATTGGCCATTGCTGATCTTAGTTATGTATATTATAAATATATAAAAATAAAATTAATGGACTCCCTGTCTAACATAACTCAATTCTCCTATTAGGTAGTAGCCAAAAGGGGGATCTTTGGACATATATTTAATCCCTCCTCCACCACATTTATCCCACTTAAAAGGCACGAACTCTGTTGGACAAAGAAAAACCAAAAATCAATTAAAATTATATTGTTACTTTAAGGAAGGAGGAGATTTTAATTAAATAGGAAATGCAATTTTAATATTTAATAATTAGTTTTCTTATCTACTATATTGAAACTGAAATTATTACAATTTAATATATCCACTGCCAGGAGAACTTTACTATTTAATGAAATTGATGAAATGGATTTACAATTTTGTGAAAATTATCTATCGTTTATTTCTAAGGGGTCCCACACTCGGATGTTATGAGAGTGGGAAGGCGGCTATTAGTCTGGACCCCATGTTTTTTTATATCTAATACGATTTCTACTCAGTTATACCTCTACCATTTCTCTCTTAGATCTGGGATGTATCTGGAACCCAGGCGGATCACCAGTCCATCACACCAAGTGCCAGGAGCGACACCGAAGTTAGCTGCAGCTGACCTCGAGTATCTGTACGCCTCGCCAGCCAGCTAAAGGGGCGTTTCCACCTGTGCAACTTTCTGTGCGCCTTGGAGGCATACGCCTGTTGCACGTAGTTGCAAGCAGGCGCGCGTAACTATGCAAAGGAGAGGCATGCCTCTAAACTGTGCGCACGGGCCGCAGTGCGCAGGCGCAAGTAGCTCCCCATACCAGACGTGCAACACGCGTTCGCCTTCCGCTGCTCGGGTAGCTTCAATTATATTGTCTGAACCGACATGTTCATCCACTCTGTGTTGTTGTATGGCTGACAGGACAAATTACTAAAATCTAGAATTTGTGGAAGACTACACGACATTCCCGTGTTTGTGGCTTTATAGTTGTGCGGATTATAAAGACTGAATAAAACGCAGCAACTCTCTACAGTTCCTCAAAAACAAATATGACATGGCGACGGTAAAAGCTGTTCTCAGCAAAATAAAATATCTATAAAATTCCTCACCACCCGTGAACCACCAAAAGAGTTTTCTAGTTGAGAGGTATATTACTGTTCTTGTAGGTATCGAGCGGAATACTTTATTTTCATGGGGGATTATTATCTTCATCGGGAATTATTTCTGTTGTGAAAGACATTAATTTTTTTTATTATTACAACAAACTACTGCACGGAAATTTGACTTCATGAGGCAGGACGGACAAGATTTCGTCGCGAGAAGCTTGCTTCTGTGTTCGTAGTGCCGTCCAGTTTTTTCGTCCCACCTCTGTTTCCGCCACTGTGTTCGTGTCTTGTTTTCTTCTTTGCACCGCCCAAAGTTATTGGCGTATAATGTATCTGTGTACTACCGCCCCGTTGTTTATTCTTCTCAACACCTGTTGTGGAGATTTCTTATGGCATTACTTCCTTTTACTAAATTCTCAATGCGTCATTTACATATCGGTAGACAACATCCACTCTCGTTTGTTATTTGGCGTCTGTGTTTCTTCGTTTTATTTTCTGGGTTTTACGCGACAGGCAACCAGGAAGATAACTTGGCGCCCTTGGCGAATGACCTATAACATCCTCGAGTACAACTCATTTATGATTAAAGTCAAAAGTCGTACAAACGAAATTTTTGAAATTTATATATTATATATATATATATATATATATATATATATATATATATATATATATATAAAATAAACATTTCAAACGGAAATCGGTTACACACATTCGAAATTTAAATGAAATGTAAACAATTAAATGAATAATAGGTATTTGTTGTAGTGAATGGTATATTATAACCGGTGTATCAAATGCGTCCCTTTTTACAACCAGTGCAAACAGTGAAGTCAATGAACATTGTAACACTTTTAATACCAGTAGATCGATAGGCCTACTACTCAACAATAAAACTGTGCGATGGGAATGTACTTTTGCTGGTAGATTACAATCGCCCTTTTCAAATGTAAATAAAATATATTATTCATGTCAAAATAATAAATAGTGGTCTCATAAGTTACTATATTCAATTTTACTTCCGCTTATTTTTTATAGTCGAATTGTGAAGCACCTTAGACCTGCCACCGATCCTTCTGCTGTCCCCAGCTTCTTGGCGCCCTGGCGGTTGCTTGGTCCGTCTCTACAATCGAGTCGACCCTACATGCAATAAAATTCTGCAGTGGCATAATGTGTGTCCAAAATTGTTAAACACGGCAGATATTCAGGATCAGTATGGATGAGAGGAGTTTGGTGCCAAACGAATCCAGCTGCCCAGCTCAGCGGACACACATGTAACTCCCCGTTTACCCTGAAAAAGAAACGCGAAGTAAACTGTGCTGGAGTAATGGGACAGAGACACCGTAAATGTGAGTTGAGAGCCGAGAGAGATTTTTGGCGGCTCTTAACAACGAGGTCTTTAGAGCCGATGAGGGTGAAATGAAGTGGGAACTGAGCAGTGCCGGAATGAAAGAGCGGGGGAAACGGGAGATCCCCGAGAGAGCCCGCCGACTAGCGGCATCATCCCGCTTGCAAACCAGTAAATGTGAAGGATGTATTTTGATAATCCCCGCCAAAGCAGCGAAGCATGTCAGTATGATGTTTTTTTCTCCACTCATAGAGAATGTTGTGTCTTCAAATCTTAAAAGTCGCCTGTTAGGATTTTCACACACACACACACACACACACACACACACACACAGCAGACTCGCTGAAAAATAACGCGTATATTTCTAAATTAACCTATATAATGTTTTACCAAAAATAGTGTAAATATCGGGCGACTTACTGCACATTTAATGTCTTTCACGGCATATCAATGGAATTGTGCAGGGTGGATTTAAGGACGAAAGCACATTTAACACATCTTTACAGGTCTACCTTACAGCCAGTCACTCTTCACAAATATTGTATGACTGGGACACTTACTACTCTCAAGCCGTTGGCACGTGTCGCTTTAATATTTTCCCGGGCGCAAATAAATAAATAAATAATTGAAAAAAAAAAAAAAAAAACACATACGCAAAACTCAACACCTGCCATAAGCGACACGACGGAGAAAAAAAAAATTGCCACCCTCACGCTGGCTTCCGCTCCATGATTTCGATTTGCCCTATGCAGAAGCCACGACCGATAGATAACCAGACGTCAAACGCCAGCGTGAGGCGAAAATGTCGTGGACTAAATGTGGCGAACTCACAAGTTGTTTATTTTTTTTATTAATGTCCCCTTCACCCCCGCGCTTTCTCACTTGCGAGTTCGGGACCGAGATCCTTGGTAGTTTTCAGCGCGGTTAGGTTATTTTCGGGCAGGTTGGGAGGAACGCGCCGACCTGGGGGAGGATGAAGGGGATCATGGAATGGATCAGGACGTAAGCTCGAGAGGTAGAGGAGGGGTAAGCGGGCAGGAAGACGGAATATGACTTACTGCTCTGTGTCTGCGGGCCGGCAGGCAGCGTGTTTAGAGCCCACCACGTGCAGCAGATGGCAGCAGCGTCGCACGGGGTATTCACGGAATCATCTGTCAGGGACGAACCGCCACGTATCCTGTTTGGAACTGCGTCGGCGACTACCAGCGAGCGTCCCCCACTCCTTCGTCGGCCGTCCTTGCGCCGTGACGTCCAGCTGATTACGCGGCGTCCTTCCATGCGCTGTTCATGGTGAACTGAGCACTTCTCACGATCTACTTGTATGCACATTGCGTATTCTTCCGCCATATGTACAGTACCATGAGCCGGATCACTTTATTCATGCGTCGGTCAAGTGAAACCGAAAATTTATTAGAAAAGGAAATGTTTTACAAACGCGAAAATTCTTACACTTGCGTGCATTAAAAAAAAAAAAAAAAAAAAAAAAAAAACACACAAACGTAACAAATCATTTTAGTATCCACAAATGTTTACTCAGCACTTTAAATTAAAAGTTAAGACATGGAGGGTGTTTTTCCTCCGATGTTACCAAATTAACTAGGCTCATCCCAGTCAGTGAGCCCATTTATAGGCTGTTCACGGTAAAGTGAGCACTTTTGGGGCTTAGTTACTTTTTCCTATCAGCCATTTTCAATACTTTTATCCACCTTTGCCATGTAAGTAATGAACACAGTGTGTATATTCCACCGCACTCGGAAGTTAACGTCTAAGGCTAAAATAAGATATATTTATTGACTATTGTTCCAAACTAGATGACTTTCAAAAGTGCTCACTTTACCGCGAATAGCCTATAAGAAAAGTAAGTGGATTTTTCACTGTTTGAGCAGTTATTTGAGTTCCAAGCACACTGACATAAGCCACCAACCACCTCCTCTCTCTCTCTCTCTCTCTCTCTCTCTCTCTCTCTCTCTCTCTCTCTCTCTCTCTATCCACCGCGGTGGACGGGCAGTTACACTGATCGCCTTCCACCAATGCGAACCGGGTTCAATCCCCGGCAGGGTCACTCCCCGGATTTTCGCAAGTGGGAATTGTGCCGGACGATGCCGCTGGTTGCCGGGTTTTCTCGAGGATCTCCCGTTTCTCGCCGCCCTTGCATTCCGGCGCTGCGCCATTCCCACCTCATTTTTCATGCTCACCGGCTCTCAAGACCTCGTTGTTAAGAGCCGCCTGAGTCTCTCAGCTTCGCTCAACTCATTAATATTACCACGTGTTTATTATCGAGGAATTCTCACAGCAGCCATGTAGCATTCTATTCTGAAATCAGATGTCATCAATTGTATATTTTTGTGTTTTTCGTTTGCTACATTGTTAACTTTCCCTTGAGTTTGTGCATCAGAATTAAAATTAAAATTATTGTAACTGTTTCAAGACTAGTCACAGATATTTCAGTTTATAATGATTTATACGGTAGTAGACACACTGCAAAATTAATTAATTGATATAATTGAACCCACGAATGACTTTTTTCTCTTGATATGCAACCAAGGTGTCGTGGGTGTAATCCTGTAGGAGTAGCTGGATTTTAAGTGGGGATTTAACTGTTTGTTTGCCTTCTTTAAAGAACTCTATAACTGAATATCGACAATAACGTTTCCATTCCGCGTTGTAGCATGCTTCAATAATATACACGGAAGTGAAAAAGTAGGTGATTTAAAATGCAGACTGTTATTCTTGTGTTCAGTTACGTTGTATTTCCTATCATCTTAAGCATTTATTCAATCTAAAATATTTTTCTTTCGAAAAAATTTCGGTCACTGAAGTTTTTTTTATCAAAATTGATTTGTTCTTTCAGCTTGTATACGCCGCTTTAAAATGTATGAGCTTTAAAATATATGTGATTTATTTTTTTGCAGACCAGATATTTGATAGGCCTTTTTCGTCGCTCTTTGCCAAGAAACCATCGTCCAATTTCTCTGCAAGCGGACCGCATAACGTAGGCTTAGTTCTCATCTGTGGCATTCGCACTGTAGCCTACCCCTTCCTCCGTACGGGTTACGCTACGTTAACTTAACGCTGGTATATGTGGGATCCAGATGACCGTCGTAGCACCAAATCTGAACGTTGACAACAGTAACAGCAGAAAATTCTGAACGGAATGTACGAATGGTGTGAACAGGATGGTCTGCAGCAAGGGAAAAAAAGGGGCAAACCGAAAAAGTCAGAGAATTTTATATTTCTGTAAATGACAGGGAAATTTGTGTAACGACAGAGAATTTAAATAAAATAGTTTTAAATGTATTTAATAAGAACATATATTTTAGTTTCTAGCATTTCTGCTACATGTCATCGTATGAATTGAACAGCTACTTAGTTTATTACACCTTCGTAGAAAGATTTATGATTCTGGGGACAATTTTTTTAAATCTTTAATTATAACTATTATTTCACATTTTCTTGTTTTTTTTATTTTATTTATTTTTGTAATAATAATTTTAAGTGCTAGTATTTAATCTCCGTGTCGCCTTTTTCCATTTGCTATCTTTGTACCGTTGTATTTATTTTTTTACAAATATTTCTTTCTGCACAGGAATGTATCCATAAATGAAAGCTATGTTACTGTAACTGTTACCCAAAAAAAAAAGTGTAATTAAATTTAGGAAAAACGTAGAAATATTTTTTATATTTGCCCCGTAAGTTGTCCAGGGAAATGTTACAGGACATAGGCTATTCGCGATAAAGTGAGTACTTTTGAAGGCCCTCTTCATTTGAAATAATAGTCAAAAATTATATACTATTTTAGCATTAGACGTTGACTTCCGAGTGTGGTAGCATACACACACTGTATTTATTACTTACATAGCAATATTAATTTAAAAAGATGATTAAAGGAATAATAATGGCTGATAGAAGCAAGGAACTAGGGCCTCAAAAGTGCTCACTTTACCGTGAACAGCCTATACCTGGCAAAGTCAAGGGAATGTTAGGAAATTTGCTATAAAACGAAACTGCTAGCCACCCTTGATGCTTTCTGTGCCGCCGAAAACATACATAATGGCGCGTGCTTGATGAAAACTTGTGGAGGTGATGTCACCCAACAAGAACAGCACAGTCTTGGAGAGGGCGGGATCACACCGTTCACGAGGAAAAATCGAGGCACTATTTCCATTCTCGCCAGTTGCAGATAACAGTGATACGGTTAATTTCATCATCACTGCCCGTGATCAGAAAGTAGAAAGCATATGGTTCAAGTCCAGGGAACGCTATAACTGCATGTGCAGTTTTCAGACTTAAAATATAGCGATGTTGATGCGGAACAATAAGAAAATATTTTCGCTGCCGTTAAGGGGATCAGTCTGCGCCATGTTGTAGATTTTGTATTGAATTAAGGAACTGCAGGCTACAGGACATTGCTTTGTACATTTTCTGAGGTTATTGACTACCGTGGTAAGTTTAACTCGTGGTTTAACTACTGGGCTCACCCGCAAGGAAAAATCACTTACTTCTTCCCGGTACACTGAGAGAAAATCGAACGAAATATTTGTCTTTATGGGGCCAAATATAGTTGCCCTAACAAAATATATTGTTGAGCAGACAAAATATATGTTTGAATAAACAAAATCTCTGTGTTGGGCCAAATAAATTAATTGGACTGTCAACTAAATATTTTGTTGAATCAACTGTATATATTTGTTTGGCCACTCATTTGACTGCTTTAGATTCCAAAATACAGCTCGATAGTTTGTTTGTATTTTGTTTTGTGATAATTGGGATAGTAACCAGGCTTGTTAGTGCATCTATTGATGTTTAACAATCGCATAAACACATTAATAAAACAATGCAACAAGAAACTGACAAGTAAAGCTGTAAAACTTGAAATATTTGTCTGCACACGTTGCCCAATATTTGCAATATATATTTTTAAAATCTTTCGGTTGTCATCAGTTGTCACATTAGCTGAGATTACTAAGGCGTAGCGATCGGACGCAGGTGATCTAGGTACTCAACTTGGTCGAACAAATAAAATGTTTTCATCTCGGCCCAAACTGTTTAATGTATGTGTAGCCAAACAAATCTTTAGTTGCACCAACCAATCTTACAGTTTGGCGCAACCAAATGAGAACAACAAAATAACTAGGTTTCAGCAACAAAATATTTCACCACCCCTATACAATCAAATAATTTGGTTGCGCCAAAAAATCTTGTTTGATTCAACAAAACCTTTTCCTCAGTGTAGTTACCAGTTAAAAATAAATAAAGGTAAAGAAAATATAACAACATGTGTAGTACCAAAAAATTTAATTAAAACAGCTTGAATATCAGTTGTGGCCAAAAATGGATGAATACAAGATGGCGGGGAAAGATCCATCTTAAGGCCCGCCACATCTTGGATTATGACAATTTTTGCCATATTTTCCATTTAAAAACGTTTAATGAAATTTTTAGCATGACATGGCATTAACAATAGCTCCTTATGTTTAATAAAACTATTACATCGCTATGCAATCGATTGTTTTCCGACTAGTGATTGAAGGCAAGAAATAAACTGTTTTTTCTTGCTTTCGCTTACAGAAATGGTCCTGGAACAGCAATTTAGCAACACATATTTTAGAACACGTGCAGTGTATTGTCCTACGGTTTGTCGACCCCCAAAATAAAATACAAAATCTGTAATGCAATTTACGGTGAAAATTCCGAAAATCCAAGATGGCGGGGACTGATCCGCCTTAAACTGCGTGAAGTAGTGTGTTTAATTTCTTCCACCATGCAGTGGCTTGGGCGTTCTGGCTATCGTGTTACTCGACGCTCTATAGTCACCCATAATAAGGTTACTTCTACTCAGGTTGGGAAGATCAATATTAAATGTTTGGTAACCAAAAATTTTCGCCACCAGGAAAGCGCAAGTGTCGCATGGGTACCAGATTTTCTCTATTTTCTGCGTTAAAAAAACAGGATGATTATAATCATAACTGATATACAAAATAACTTCGTAACACAGTAAAATATTTACATTTTATTATTCACGTAGCTTAACATTTTAATCAAAATTTACCTTTTGGAAGACTGCGCACCCAGCGGTGGAAATTTTCCTCCCATGAGAAATCTCGTTTTGTTTCTAGCCTGAGTAGAATCAACCTTGCCCATACAATCTCCTCCGCCCTCCGCCCAGCCGTGCTGCCCCCACAATCCGTCAGTGGAACGGCGGGTAGCGGTGTGGGGCATTTAATTGGCGAACGGAACGCTGGCGGCGGACTTTGATGCCCTGCCAATTCTTTGTGAGGCTCCGGAACAGCCCCTGCGGCGTGTTATTGTCGGCGGGAGTTGTCTTTGTGGCGGGGCACAATGGGCGCCAGTGATAACGCAAGGTTTTTATAGCAACTTTGATGATCCGGGAGGGTCGAGGGAGGGGGTGGTAGGGGGGGGGTGGTAAACACCGGCTGAAGCCATTAAATTCGGCAAAGCGTCTGTTAATTTCTCACTGTGACTCCGATGGCGCTCATTAGATTCCCCGACGACGCTTCGTCGTTTAGCGTGCGGTGGTGCAGATGAAAGGCGGAGCAGGGCGGGTCGCGATGATTACAGCGATTTTCTAAATGCCCGCGGGGCGGCGGCTCCTATGGCTGGAAGTGCAGCCCGCGTACGTGATTTCGCCGCCCCCGAGTGGCGTCTTGCTCCTGGCAGGCCATCGACTTCGATGTTTCGGAAGGTGCTAGTCGTCGTCCGTTGAGTTCCGTGTCAGGCCGTGTGAATAATAAGCGAGATATGGCAGCTAGCACGCGTGGTTATGACGTGAGTTCAGCCTGAAGTACGGTCTGGATGACCCACGCCGTAGTAAGTACACCATAATGTGATAAAGGCTGTTCACGGCAAAATGAGCAATCTTGAAAGCCCTGCTTAGGATCTACTTGTATGCACGTTGTGTATTCTTCCGCCTTATGTGAAAATTAACCTTTCCCATGGGCCTCACCACTTTATTCATGCGTCGGTCAAATGAAACTGTGAAATTATTAGAAAAGGAAAATTTTACAAATCTGCTCATTTTTTACACTTCGGTGCATTAGAAAAGAAAAACAGAAAGCGAAATAAATAATTGCAGTCATTACAAATTGTTAACTAACGCCTTTTATTCGACGTTAAGATATGGGACTATTTTCACTCCATCGTTACCAACTTTACTGGACACACGTCACTCAGTGCGCCCGTTAAAACATTGCAGGCAGAGGGCAGTGAGTTTTTTCTAATGTATATTTCAAAAGTGCTCACTTTATCGTGAACAGCCTTTACCCAGTAATTTGTCTTAGCCTTCAACATGAAAGATCTGATAAAATAGCACACAGTACTAAACCCAGGAAATAAATTTACTACACGTGCGAAATTCCTGATCTGGCAAAGATGCAAGCACGGTACGTTTCGCATCCTTATCACTGAACTCTGGACAAAACAACCCCACCTTATTTATATGAACATAATAAATAATACAATTTGTTCTTTCAACCAACGTGGCTCCCATTCTGTGATGCTCTTCTGGTAATCAAGAAACTGACAGCGTGCAAAACTGGCACTACACCTGATCACTACACGCTACACATCACTACACACAACCACCCCTGAACAGGATTTGAACCCAGGACCCCTATCAAAATAAGCCAGCGACCAGCGGATAATGTCAGGTTCACGATAAAGTGAGCACTTATGAAATCAACATTAGAAAAAATTACTGCTGCTACCTGCATATACTTCAACGGGTGCACTGAGTGAAATGCGCCCGGTAAAGTTGGTAACGGCAGATAGAAAGTAGTTTCGAAATCATAACGTCGAAAGAAAAGTGTTAGGTAACCATTTGTGATCATTTAAATTATTTATTTCGTTTTCTGTTTTTTGTAATGCATCAGTGTGTAAAAATTAGCAGATTTATAAAATGTTTACTCTTCTAATAATTTCACATTTTCACTTGACCGACGCATGAATAAAATGACGAGGCCCATGGCAATGTTAATTTTACATAAGGCAGAAGAATACACAGCGTGTATACAAGTAAATCTTAGGCAAGGCTTTCAAAAAGTGCTCATTTTACCATAAACAGCTTATAAGGGGCAACTTTGTAAAGTTCCCGCTGAACGCCTCAACTGGACTATCAGGTGAACGGTTGGGCTTTGAAGCTTAGACGCAAGAAGTAGGCCTATAGAATACCTGTCGTCATTTCTATTCAACAACATAATCGTAGATAAAACAGTATGCAAGACTTCTATCAGAACTTAAAAAAAAAAAACTAATTTACCAATACAAGTAAACTACACGCGTGACGTCGAGCACTGTGCCACAGTGGGTACTGGGGAGGTCTCAACTTAGATCTCCGTTCTGATCTCGGTTTTCCATTGTTGTTGCCAAATCACTTCAGATGAAAGCCGTTCACATATCTGGGCCGATTACTTCCCCTTTCCTGCTTGTCCGAAAAAGACTGTTTCGTGTTTGATAGCTGCGCTGTGAACGAGTCGCTAAAATCTACCTATAGACTATTCACGGTAAAATGAGCACTTTTGAAAGACCTGCTCAAGATCTACTTGTATGCACCTTATGTATTCTTCCGCCTTATGTAATGATAACATTTTTTGGGCCTCGTCACTTTATTCATGCGTCGATCAAGTGAAACTGTGGAATTATTAGAAAAGTTAATATTTAGCAACTTTGCAAATTTTTACACATCGACAATAAAAAGAAAACAGAAAGTGAAATAAATAATTTAAATGATCAGAAATGGTTACCTAGCACTTTTTATTCGACGTTAAGATACGGAACTACTTCCCCATCCATCGTTACCAACTTTACTGGGCACATGTCACTCAGTGCACCAGTTAAAATATATGTGCAAGGTAGAAGCAGTGACTTTTTTCTAAGGACGATTTCAAAAGTGTTCATTTTATCATGAACAGCCTTTACCTACATGTGTAACTGTTAATTGATTGAGATTACGGTTTGAGTTAATTTTGGTTCTGTACGAAAAGTTTCACGTCCAAAGTCGATTATGTCGAAAAGGGCACATCTCCTCTCTGTTTTGGAAATAAAGTTAAATTTTACTACACGCCAAAGCGTTAGTTTTGAAATCCCATCTTAAATCTTGAACGCCATCAAATTTCTATTTGCACCTGACTTAATCGCAGCACATAATAAAGTAAATACGCGTGACACGTGCAATTTCTCTCGAAAAATTATATGATCATTATTCTATTTGTAACCTATATCTTTAGATAGGCGGAAAACATTTATTGCTAGCGGGAAAAATTTATTTTGTCGTACTTCTGACTTTTGTATAAAAATAAAACATCACAACCAACAAAGGTAAAGATATGCTTCAATAAAAAAAAATTTCTTTTCCTGACTAAGCAGGTTTGTCCGTGCATTGGCAGTATGACAAAACATTAAATTAACGGGTTTTATAGGGCTTCTAAAAGTGGTGTATCGCCAACTCACAGCTTCTACAATAGAGAAAACAAATGCAGATCTCTTAGACATCAGCAGAACTCCGATTCTCAGTAACCACATCCCTTTCACAAGGGTTTCAATTTACATTATTAAATGTGTCTGACCATTTTCTATGCGGTACGTTAAAGGAATGCGACGTTTGAAGTGGCGTGTTGATAAAGGTTTAGCTACCATAATCAGTCACACACACTAATCCACGAAATAAATCTCTTGGCATTGTTCCTCTGTAATAGTTTTACAGCACCTGATACGATGCACTAATTCTTCCGTAAGGTGGCGACTGCGCGCACTGGATTTCACTTCCACGATGCGATAAAATATCTGTACGCTTCACTACGTGTTAAGTGAAAGCCCGTTGGGTAGGGCGGGAATTTATTGCATCTCAGGACTAACCCCTTACACCTACAGGAAGAGAAATCATGCAAGGAGATATGCATCAGGGCAGAGAGGGATTGGGCAGCCATGGCCTGCAATTGGGGCTATGACTATCTCCCTGTGTGTACTTATAGCTAAGCTATCACTAGAAGAGACTGGGAAAAACCGGCATAGACACCGTAAAAACCCAGTCGTTAGAATAGAATTCAAAATTATTCATGCATTAAACAGAAATGCTACAGGAGACAGAGTGTGTGTGGAACATGCTCGTGTAAGTAGATACGAAAAGCTAATAGAGAAGGGACAGGAACTTTAATTATCCTTTGCCTTGCCTAATGGGAGAGACGCTGGCTTAACCACAGAGGTGTTTGCACACCTCTCTGGTGAAACCTCGGGCATCTCCCGTTTCCCCTGCTCTTGCGTTCCGGCTCAATCAATACCTCGCTTCACCTCATTGGTTCTCGAGACCCCGATGTTAAGAGCCGCCCCAATCTCTTGACATTTTCCTAGTCGGAGTGGCCAAATACTTTACTTGATAACGGTGCAAAATTTAAAATGTTACCATATATATATGTATACACACACACACCTCACATTGTATACCGACAGCAACTACACTGATACGATCCGAACTCATCACGAAGTCCCAGGTGGCTCTGTAGTTAGCACACATTCAGCTCGTTGCAAACCAAGGCGGGTAGGGAATTTTTTGAATGGACATCCTAAATCATTGGGGGGGGGGGGCACCTAGTATGTGTGTAGGTTTTCTCGAAGTATTTCCGCTTCCTCCTACTTCTTTTTCGATCCCTCGCTATTGCACAACCTACAGTACGTTTTTTATTCTGCGGCAGCGTATCTCTCTTACCTTCACGAGGTCTAGTGCTCGAAACCTGTCGACTGCCCTGAGGATGGTTTTTTCAAGGTGGTTTACCATCCCTTTTCCAAGAGAATGCTGATATAGTTCCTTAATATAACCAATATGACCTCCCAAGTCCTCGTCCGTCTGGTCAATATCCTTTTCAGTCTCGTTGCTTAAAAGTATATGGAATTTATTGATTACAACACCCTAATGAAATTCGCATCGTGCTTCTTTCACGCTGCGAGATTCGGTCATGCATTTTGTGGGGAAATGCACACGCTTGAAGGCGTGTTCTTTGTTACTTATTGTTGGTGGTCCAACAGTTCCCCTCGTTTTTTTTTTATTGTTGCTCTCAAGAAACTCACGTTCATGCAGTAATACAGCTGAAAATTCGTGATACCAATAAAACGGTATTCTCCGTCACACTCGGATGAACTAATCAAATTTACCAATTCTCCGTAATTACGCAGGATCATGGTTCTTGAACAATAGGTCGCCACCTAAATGTAAGTCGCCTTTACTTTCGAGATTGGCCTTCGTAGCGTCCGGAAAATAATTAAATGTTAATTAATTAATATATTCCCGCAAGTTTATCTCCTAGTTACCTTGGGTCCTGTGTAAGAAAAGGTTAAGAAGTCTTGATGTAAAGCATCCATGCAAGCTATCTAAGGCGAGAGTCCGTTGCTTAAATCACCGAAGGCAAACGAAAATTTCAAAATTATTACTGATCCTTTTGGTCGCCCACGCAGCCTCCCAACATACGTTCTTTAACATTCGTAGGGGAGGGGTTCTCAAAACCCAGTGCTTCTCATCACTACAGTATTCCGCAAGTTCATATCATTACCGCCCTAGTATACTGAGGGGGGGAAATAGAGTTAGTGGCTACAAAACTGTTTGGTTGGTGCTTTCAAAGGCGAAAATTTGTTGTTGGTAAAAAACAGAGTGAGGTGCCCAATAACACGTAGATTAACTAGTACCTACTAAAGATATGTAGCGCTCACTAACATGTTTATTCATTTAAAAAAGGCTGCCACAAATTATTTAGTTAACAGCAACAGCATTCATGTTATTCACAGAAAACATTTTGCTGCGACTGCAAAACTACATCCATTATATTTTGGGCATGCGCTCTGGCATATCCTAAGTGGCCACATTCTGTCTGGACAAGACGCCATATTTGCCTGTGTTCAGTTCTTTGTATCAGGTTACAAACTAATTCACGACGGACATTCTTAAGTACTTATGCAAGGATTTTATCATTCCTCTATTCCAAGCAAGTAAATATCACATGTAAGTGATTCCAGGAAATTAACTTTTCGCGAGGTGAAGTGTGCAAGCCTTATTGTGTGTACCACTTATTATATTTAGGTTATATACATGCTGAAGACAACGCTTCAACGTCGAGCAAGGTATCGTAATGGTAACAAGCTGAGCTTTATAGTTGACGACTTTGGCTTTCGTGTTTAATTGTTGTTCGACCATACCTACCTACAAAGCCCACAACCCGCAAAACACCTTTGTGAACCTCGCTAACAAGTATTTCTGCTATCATCATAACATTTTCGCTCCAACTAACGAACACATTACTGCCTACAAACACACCGAATTTATTGGTGACCACAGACGTAATTTTGTAGTTTCCACTAAATACTGGAATGATAAACACAATTTTGTTGGCACCACAAAATCTTTTGTCATGTCTATATCGAAAAAAGAATTTTGTGTACATCATCAAAATTTTTTTGGTCATCACAAAACCATTTTTTCAGCGTACCAATCATCGAAAGGCTAACTCTAATCGCCGCCTACGCCCCTTAAAACTTTTCCTATGTACACACCGAGCGAGGTGGTGCAGTAACGAACTCGCATTCGGGAGGACCCGGGTTCGATCCCCGGTCCGGCTATCCTGATTACGGTTTTCCATGGTTTTCCGAAATCACTCCAGGCGAATGCTGGGATGGGTCTCTATCAAAGGCCATGGCCGATTCCTTCCCATTCCTTCCCTAACCCTGCTTTCCTGTACACTTGCACCGTCTCTAATAACCTCGCTGTCGACGAGACGTTAAGCCCACCTACCTATGTATAGACTGTTCACGATAAAGTGAGCACTTTTGAAATCAATCCTAGAAAAAAGTTACTGCCCCTGCCCCCATACATTGTAACGGGCGACCTCAGTGACATTCGCCCAGTAGAGTTGCTAAATGTGGATGAAAAGTAATTCTGTATCTTAACGTTGAATAACAAGTGTTATATAACCATTTCTGATAACTTAAATTTATTTCTTTGGCTTTCTTTTTTTTTTAATTCATTGAAGTGTTAGAATGAGAAAATTTGGTAAAACATGACTTTTCTAATCACTTTAGAGTTTCACTCGACCGATGCATGAATAAAGTAATGAGGTTCATTGCAATGTTAATTATACGTAAGGCAGAAGAATACACAACGTGCATACAAGTAGATCTTAAGCAGGGCTTTCGAAAGTGCTCATTTGACCGTTTTTACACGGTTTTACTGATATTTGCAATGCTTAGATTTTATGACACATTCGTAAAATGACTCATAACCATAAACTAAGGGAAACTTTAACTAACCAGTTAACGTAAATATCCATAAATCCACAAAAACCTCGGTGAAATTGGAACTTGTTTACAAAAAAGATTCGTTGATTCACATAAAATCTGTCCAAAAATTTAGACAGATTTCTCGACGGTATTTTGCTGTACTTTTTCCGTTAAAGCATTTTACAAAAAGGAAGTTACGATTGGAGGGTACCGTGAATTTCAGACGTTAATGTAAGGTACACTGCCAATGCGTAGAGACATTACATTTTTGCATTAAAATTCATTAACTGTCTCTGTGTCCAAGTTCTGTACGCAGTTACACACAGGTCTGCGTCCTGTTAAAACAATTTCTGATTGGGCTCCGGCCCTTCAGTGGGCCCGAACTCTTCCCCCCCCCCCCCCAACCCCCAATAACCGAAAAAATCTACTACCCAGACAACGGCGGGTAGGTCAGCTATTTAAATTATAAACATCGCGTCGGGAGACTTGGCAGTTGATCTCGAGGGTCGCTGGCCTGTGGTATAAAGGATGCATTTTGCACTAGTACAAGACATCCAGTAAATATTTTTGAAAGCACGCCAGTCCAGTATTCTTGCCTCGAGCGAAAACAAAACTGGGAAACTTCGCCGACGAGAGCTCCATCTGTAAACTCACATGAGAGTGTTTTACGATGGCTTGTGATTTGGACCGGCTTGCAGAAAGCCTCTTCGACGTCGCAGCTGCGAAGGAAGTTTGTTTTACAAATGAAACTGAACTTGAAGAATAATGGACAAAGTAGGCAAAATGATTATACAATTATAAAATTTCTATCCCGACACTGAATCCAGTGGCATGTAGATATTAGAAAAAGTGCAAAGGGTTAAGCAAAATAATAATAATTTAAGGTTCTTAAAATAATCTCTTTGACAGCCTGTACTCGTAAGAGTCGGTTGG
Source organism: Dryococelus australis (assembly GCA_029891345.1). Classification (NCBI taxonomy): domain Eukaryota; kingdom Metazoa; phylum Arthropoda; class Insecta; order Phasmatodea; family Phasmatidae; genus Dryococelus; species Dryococelus australis. The sequence continues at coordinate 69,083,145 of CM056998.1, read as the reverse complement.
ACGGATTTTTTGTCAAATAGTTGTTCGCGCGAATACGCGTATCTCGGTAAATAAATGTTCTGAAAATACGACTTTTTGCCAGAAAAGGTAAAAAAAAAAAAAAAAACAATTATTTATGCGCCCCTTTTTTATTACGTTTGACATATTAAGTGAATTCTTGGAGGAAAAGATTCGTGAAAATGGTCCAATATCGCAATTGTAAAGCTTGCCTGTACAGTTTCCTTAAGCGGTAAGAGAAAGATACAAAGATACGGGCGTAGTTTAATCTGTGGTCTTTCACCGCGTGTAATAAAACCCCACTGTTACAGATCTAATTTGCGCAGTACAGCGTTACGACGGAAAGACTGCACGCCTTTGCGCGTAGGAGCGATGAGGCGCTAGGCGTGCGTGTTAGTGTCGCCCGTATCGCTCCCTCGTTTCTTGACCTTGGACGCGAGGTTCCCACGGGGGTCCATCCCACTCTTAATGTCAGTGGTTCAAGATATTCAAGTACGTGCCGAGCAGTTCGTACACATTGATGTGGTGGAGAATGCCAATGTGTCTTCACAGTACGACGAAATATTACATTGGCATCTGTATTTTCCTCTTCTACGTTTCGAGTAGGGTTATTTTCACGTGGATGTGCTTGTAAGAGCATACTGATAATCAAAATGGTGCATTTGTAATTCGCGTTAAATGTTAGTAAAAATTAATAAAAACATTTTCTTTTGTGAACTCTCAATATCTGAACTAGAAAGATTTAATCAGTAAACAAAATATAATTCTGCCATTCTCCCGTTTGGCAATCACCGTGGTAAGGGTTTTTGGGTTTGAATCCCGGTTTATGGTTACCTATAAACTGAAGTTAGTAAAACTGTTAACGAAATAACTTCTTCCATTGAAATTAATTAAATAAGTCTGCAGCATTTTTATATATTCTATTCATGGTAAAGTGAGCACTTTTTAAGGCCCTCCGAGTAAGCATTAACCACTAATAAAGATATCTTATTTCAACCTTAGGCGTTAACTTATGAGAGTGGTGAAATGTATACATTGTGTTTATTGGTCACATTGCAATGTTTATAATAAAAAGCAGCACGAACATAGAAATTGGATGAAAGTAAAAAGATTTAGAAGGGCCTTAAAAAGTGCTCACTTTACCGTGAACAGCCTATAATTGATTTTACTAATTCCCCTGCTTTATGCACGTAGGCTATATTAAGAGGAGTCTAATATAAGTTGAACAAAGCCTACTTCTAAAAAGGCACATACATGAATGGTTCAACCGGAACCCGAACCGGGTACTTAGTGGTTCACGTCTTCAGACGTGTTCGAATTCGCCATTTTGGGTAGTTGATAGGCCACAACCAGGCAAGGGCCCGAAATATTTGGGGATTCAGGGAGCAAATTCAAACTAACAAGAAAAAACAAAAACCAACCGACTCTCCAACGATGTGTTGTTCTGCTCGTTGCTCTTCTTTTTCATATTGAGAATGTCATAGTTTACATTATTGTACAAATAATATTTTTTCTAAACAGCGTTAAAGTAAAAGGCATTTTCCTTAAGGAAAATGTTACGTATGAAATTAATTTGCTTTATCTATCCTTTATTTTATTGCCTGAGTAACAGAGGAACATTGAAGTATTCATACACGTATTTCCTAAACGCAATACAAGTAGCGCTGTTCTGTGTCATTCGAATTCTCAACACTGTGAATTCTCAGCACCTCACGTTACCAACTACGGAATTCTCAACACTGTGAATTCTCAGCACCTCACGTTACCAACTACGGAATTCTCAACACTGTGAATTCTCAGCACCTCACGTTACCAACTACGGAATTCTCAACACTGTGAATTCTCAGCACCTCACGTTACCAACTACGGAATTCGAAAACGACATTATTAGTCTCGACCACGGAGGCGTTGCCACTCCCACTGGAATATTCCGTTATAGTGTCCTCGTTCTAACAAGCCTTTTCCGTGTATCGCGATGATGATCCCCCGCAACACAGCGACGTCTATTAAGAACCCACCACGGTACTCCCACTGGAATATTCCGTTATAGTGTCCTCGTTCTAACAAGCCTTTTCCGTGTATCGCGATGATGATCCCCCGCAACACAGCGACGTCTATTAAGAACCCACCACGGGTCGCCGCTCCTCACCAACGGCTCCAACGACCGTCTGTCTCATAGACCATGAAGATGATGAGGCCGATTTTTGACGTGGATACATCTTTAAGTTTACGACTATAGTGGGAGGCAATCCAGAAAATTCGATGATAACAAAATTGGGAGACAGAGTTTGGCATTGTGGCTTCGAATCTATCGTCTACATTCAGAATTCAATTACAACACTCGATTGCCAAGGGATCAAATAATATGTTGCATTGAGTGAGGACTGCGAAGCATCGCACTTGGAGGGGGGGGGGGGAGGGTGCAATTTTGAGTTCCTTTCGCCGCGTCTCATAACTGCCGCATGGTTTAGCTTTTGACTAGGAGAGGCTACGACGCTCATTTTAGTTTCAATCGACGGCGCTCGACAAGATCAATCGATTGCTTATATAAAAACATTTGTGTGGCGTGGTGCTGGGGAAATTGTACGAGTTTAATGCAAAAAATTAAGAAAACTTAAAAAACAATGTTGGCCTATACTGGTCAAAAAGCCAAGTCCAAATACAGAAATCGTATAAGGTTGGAAAGAGAATCTGAGAAGTAATCCAGTCATACCCATAAAACTCCATATAATCGAGTGAAGCGGTGCCGGGGACGTTAAAAAAAATCAAGGCGTCCGATCGCGTCAACGTAGACGTATATTCACGCAAAACAAACGGCCGTGTCCCCAACACAGCCAAACCCAATTTTTTTTCTTCTGCACTTTTCCAACAATGGCTCAAGAACTACAAAATAGCTGTCAAATTTACGTATTTCAACAACGATGACCTTTTTGTTTACGTTAGGTTTTACAAATAACCCGGCTTTTACTGGGGGAAGGGGGGGGGGATACTTTTTGCGTTATTTTATTATATCTTATATGTGTTACAACTTCATCAAAAGTAGTTTATTAGTATATCGATTAATTTACTTATTTTAACAGTTACCTGATTTCAGTCGAAGCATGCTAGTTCTGACAGTTGTGCATGAAGAAAAGTAATTCAGTGTTTCGACACGGAGAAATGTTACTGCGCAGATACTGGATACAGACAGTGTAAGTGTTAATATGACAAAATTGACTGCTGCCGTATTGTTGTCGCCTCTTACCAAGAGGTACTGGGTTCTATTCTTCTGTACCGACCAGTAGAATTTTGTAACTGGTCAGTGGGTCAGGCTCACATTCACGGTGCTACAGGCTGTTCACGGTAAAATGAGCACGTTTGAAAGCCCTGCTTAAGATCTACTTGTATGCACATTGTGTATTCCTCCGCCTTATGTAAAATTAACATTGCTATGGGTCTCGTCACGTTATTCATGCGTCGGTCAAATAAAACTCTGCAATTATTAAGAAACTAAATACTTTACGAATATCCAAATTTTTACACTTCGATGTATTAAAAAAAATAGCAAAGAAATAATTTTAGGTTGTCATAAATGGTTACCTAACACTTTTTATTCGACGTTAGGATATGGAACTACTTTCCATCCATCGTTACCAACTTTACTAGGCGAATGTCACTCAATGTGACCATTAAAATTTATGCATGCATGGATAGTGATTTTTCTCTAAGGTTCATTTCTAAAGTGCTCACTTTATCGTGGACAGTCTTTAAAGGCGAAGGAACTCCTGCATCACATCGCGATATTCAGAGTCGTGAGCGACGTATCGGAACATGGCGCAGCTGTAGGGACGCCAGCTGGATGTATCAGCACAGTGGAACAGTGGAAGGGGGAAGTTGACAGAGAGAGAGGAGACACAGGGATAGGAGACGCTGGTTGCTGGACGGGGGAGGGGGGAGCGGGTCTTTGAGCGCGCGGCCGGTGCAGGACGATTGTCTTGAAAGACTCGGTGACAAAGGCGCGCCTTGTCCCTCGCGGGGTAATCAAAGAGCCCGGCGAATCTTCCCCGGCCTGTCTGCGGCGAGAAATGATGTTTCCGGTGCCGCCACCTCCACCCTCTCCCCCGCCGCCGACACCCATCGTTCCAGAGCCCTCCTCGAACGACACCCTGGGTACCGCCACAGAGGCGGTAACAGCGAGCCTCGCTACGCCTTGTGTATACAGCTCGGGTGGGGAACTGGAAATATGGGGGGGGGGGGGTCAGGGGGTGCCCCCAGATACTGTGTATCGCTCCGCCGCCTCACAAGAGGGCCGTTGTATCTGGCACACGGGGCCTTTGTCTCGCCGGTCTATTGTGTATCATGTTTGCGACGCCACGCGCCTACGCATCGACTTGGACTTTAGAGGAAGTTCGCCCTCGGCCGGGTGTGTTAACAAGCGAGCAACTGAAGGAGGTCGCTGTTGTCCTCGGGTGCGAAAGCCACGTTTGAAGGAAGAAAGAGGATCTGGTGCTCAGACCCTTCTCAAAACCAAGTTACTCTAGCCCAGACGAACTGCCGCCTCCCTGCGCTGATAAAATCAGATTGCAGGACCCCTTAGAAATTTCCAGGCCCACATAAGTAAAGGCTGTTCACGATAAAGTGAGTCCTTTTGAAATCAACCTTAGAAAGAAGTTTCTGTCCCTACCTGCATATATTTTAACGGGCGCAATGAGTGACATGTGTCCAGTAAAGTTGGTAACGATGGAGGAGAAAGCAGTTCTATATATTAATGACGAACAAAATGTGTTAGGTAACCATTTGTGATAACTTAAATTATTTATCTGGCTTTCTGTATTTTTTAATATACTGAAGTGTAAAATTGAGCAGATTTTTACAATATTTACTTTTCTAACAATTTCACAGTTTCACTTGACCGACGCATGAATAAAGTGATGAGGCCCATGGCAATGTCAATTTTACATAATGTGGAAGAACACAGAACGAGCATTAAAGTAGATCTTAAGCAGGGTTTTCGAAAGTGTTCATTTTACAGTGAACAGCCTATAGTAAAAATCCCATTCAGTTGTAAGCTTTTCAGTTTTGCTGTAGAAATTGTTCTCTTGGCAATGGTTTCCCATTATACTTTAAATTTAATTAAATAATACAGTAAATTATAATTACAGTTATAATATAGTAGATAGGTTAAGGGATGATTAAATGTTAAATTATACACTTCCTTCCAAATTAAAACCTCCTTCCCTAAAAAAAATTCATTTTAATATATTGGGTTTTATATAACAGCGTTTATGACTTTAATTGGGATCAATGTGGGGGAGGTGTGATTAAAAAGTTGTCCGAAGATCTGCCTTTCGACTATTACCTGATAAAGTAATTGTGTAATGTTAAATAGGAAGTCCATTAATTATATATATATATATATATATATATATATATATATATATATATATATATATATATATATATATATAGAGAGAGAGAGAGAGAGAGAGAGAGAGAGAGAGCGAGAGATAGAGATATTAGTTATGGCCAACAGCCGGGTACTGATAAAATGTAATTTTGTGCTGTTCTGTCCAGACGCATTGCGATCCAATTTTACGTAGAAGCTCTTCCCCGTTATCAATTCACGTTTTTAAGGGGTATGGTGCACGTAAACTGTATATTTGTATAATTTTTGTCATAACTTGTTTTACAGAGGATTTTAAAAATTTTAAGATTCTTCTTACATTATTACAAATTCATTGTGTTCGTTATACTTGGAACACTTATTGAAGTTAAGAAGATAAAAATTATTTCTTTCCTTACATCAGTGCTCTGAGAATAATGACAGTAGTGAATATCTAACAACGAAATAAGGCGTTAAAAATAATTATTTGCGTCTTGTCGAGCCAAAAATTTCGACAAACCTTATGGAAAACGACTTATGTAGAAAATGGGATCAATATACTGCTTTCTAAACTTGTCGACCTGAAGCGAGCGAAAGTGAATACATCTGAGTCCCTGTTCCTCTCATCTAGAGCAGATGACAAGTGACAGTCATTCTGAATGCCCCTCCTTACTGTGTATCTCCCCACCATACGCCCTAAGTAAATAATAACAATTCAGTTATCTAATCACTAGAGGCCTGAATAATTCGCGGATTCATTTCGGGACAAGCAAGAATTCAAAACACGTGCGTTTATATAACTTTAGCCATTGGTCCACACGGTGTTTGACACCTCCCGGAGAACGGTGTCCAATCGTCGCTTTCCACTGTGACAGCAGACAACCAATGTGCAGTTAATACCGGCACATTTGTACATAAGACTGTAGAGTCTAGCCTACAGGTCATTGAACTCGCGAATTTTTCAGGTCTCTACTGATGACTAATAACTAGAGACCCCCGAGAAATTCACCAGTGCAATGACCTATAGGCTAGACTTCACAGTCTTATATACTCGCATACAAATATCAACTGTTTATTGGTTGATTTTTGTGGTAGTAAAAGCCGGCGGTTGGGTGCACAGTTTATTGCATATTTGTTATTGGCTCATTTATCTCTAGGAGGTGTCAAACAACACGTCGACCAATTACAAAAGTAACATGAACGTACAAGCGTGCGAATCCCAACTTGTCCAGAAACGAACCCGCGAAAATCTTGGGTCTCTACTAATAACACATGCGTCAATCAATTGACACGATGAAGTTATCAGAAAAATAAATATCGTCAGCGTACATCAGTTATTTCTTCATGTGCATAAAATAAAATAGTCCTATTTCAATGGCCAATAGTCGAGGGAATGTACTTTTAGTAAGACGTTCAGACATGAAATCGCCTTCTTCGTGCAGTATTTATGTTGAAATCAAAGCAATATTTAAATTCCGAATACTTCCAACTAACCGAGTAGTATGATCGTATGGCTGCCAATGCCCACAGCGAATTTTAGGTAGAGACTCTACACAGGCCAGTTAAAAAATCTCGTGTTTGTTTTTTATGAACTGGTTCGTGGTTCTCGTTTGCACCTACGAAGGAGTCTTTTGCTCAGATGTTGGAAAACAGAGTCTGAGAGATTCCGTTCTGTCTAGGTTACTGTGAATGATGATGGGTGTTAAGCAGGAATGTTTCACTGAGAAAAAAGAGGTTTTGTTGACTCAAACAAAGTTGGTTTTGCGGCAACCAAAATTATTTGTTTGTACAGGGGCAATAAAATTTGTTGTTCTGATTTTAATGTCCCAAGCTAATATTTGGTTGATGCGACTAAACAGTTTAGGTTAATATAAAAAAGTGAAATCCCCTTCGAGATTCGAACCTACATAATTTACGCATCCACACTACGCGCTAGCAACCTCAACTAAAGTAACTGCTGATAAGAAGAGAATGTTTTTACGTAAATACAATTGAAATACTGGACAGCGTGCGTAAATCAGTATTTTAAATTTTACAACTGTACTTTCTGGTTTCCTGTTGAACTTGTTTTAATAGGTTTTTATACCATTATCAAATATATTTGTATACGTGGTGTTTGTTTCAGCTACACGTACGATATTTTGTTGGTATAACCAAGCCTCAGTTTACCAAATGAATGAAATTTGTTCACAAAACAAAGAAATTTATTTAAAACAATTTTGTTTGTGCAAAAAATGTTGTTTCAGTATGTTAAGCAAACATTTAGTGTAAGCAAACGTATCGTTATAAATGTCAACAAAATAATATAGATTTTGTTATTTGCGATATATTTTGAACAAATAATTTATTTTCAGTGACCGAAGATTTTGTTGGATATACTGATCATCCACTAACAAACATTGATGCTATCCTATCTGTCACAAAAATTACCAACAAACTCTCGAACGAAGGCAATAAAATGAGTGTCCAAACAAATGTGTAGGCCTACAGTTGATTCAACTAAATATTTTGTTGACACACAAATGTTTTTTGGAACAACGCAGGGGTTTCGGTTATTCAAGCGCGTATTTTGTTAGATTAACAAAATCAGTTTTGTTACTCTTCAAGGTTTGTTTACTCAACAAGATATTTTGTTGGAGCAACTAAATATATTTCTGGCCCTATACAAGCAAATATTTTGCTGGCATTTCTCTCAGTGTGGTTTAGCTAACCCATGTGTAGGTCTACTTGGGCACAACGATAATGCAGGGTTTATCATTGCCTTCTGAAGTAATAGATTGAAGGGACAACGCAGTACTCAGATATGAACCCGAGAAACCTGGAAAATTATCCGACCCAGCCATGAATCGAAGCCGGGACTCCTACAACCCGTCAGCTACGTTGAGACTTAATGCTTCGGAACACAACTTGCTCACAGAAAACCGCGAAAACAACATGCACGAGTATAGTCTAGTCGCCGTTTCTTCGCACTGTTTGAATCAAACCTTTGTGAAATCACCCCGACATTGTTGGTTATTTCCTAGATATGCCATGTATCACAAGTGTTTTATACCTCTGTTGACATTAAAGGATGTTATTTTTCGTTGAATTTAAGTTTACTTATATTTTATTTATATACTTTAATATTTCATTCGTAATAAATATGAATAAAAACCGTGAGAAAACGTGTGTTGGTAATGCCTAGTAAGAAATAGTTCTCATGCAGAATATTATTACAACTGAGTGGGCACGAATTCGGTGCGATTACTTTGGTGTAATTTTCTAGACTTTTAAAAGCTTTGCACGAAGCGGAGGGATATCCTGGAAGTAGATCTTCAGCAAGGCTTCAGAAAAGCGTGAAGTAACCGTAAATGGTTTAGACAGGATGTCCCAGCGTCCACCTACCATTTTGACTCGTCTAGTACTCGTGTGTCCCTAGGGTGGGGATGTTATGATACGGCCAGCGAGCGATGGTAACCTGTACACCGCAATTTATGTGGCCTCTACATCGACCTTGCAAACGTTTATTTCCATCCAGATGGAGCCACAGCACACACCGCTCGCCAGTCAACGGCCACTTTACGAACAATGTTTCAGCATCGAATTATTTTGCGATTTCGAGACATACCATGGCCTGCTCACTCGCCCGATCTGTCGGTCTGCGATTGCGTCCTGTGGGGATTCCTCAAAATTCGCGTTTTTCAAACACGCCCGCCAGATCTGAACACACTCAAACAGATGATTTCCGCGGAAATTAACGCTATACCAGCAGCAGCATTGTTGCGGGTAATGGAAAACGTGCTTCATCGAGTGCGCGAATGTGTGAACCTGAACGGACGTCATCTCACTGGAGTAATACTCAAGAAATGATTATCTTGTGTGTTGTCACAAATGGCAGACATGTATCTATCGGTTTTCTGTAACACTGATAAATATTGTCTCTGTTTTAACATACTACATGTCTTTCACAATGGTACGTGATCGCTGGGACATCCTGTATGCAGTTGGTGTAGTAAATACCGGGACGAATCAGCGCCCACGTCGTCAATCACGGCCAAGCCCCGCATAAGTCCGCGCTTGCGCGTCGTCAGTCATCTGCGAGGAGGACGGACAGACGGACATTCCTCGGTTATGATTTGTGACGTGCGCGGGCTGTTGTGGCCTGCGACACAGCTGCCGTCCCTGCAGGAGGCCAGCCAAATTTTCTATATTTTCATTGGCCCGCGCCGCAGCGACGCTGCTCCCGCATACACGCTCCACGAGAATTATGTTATTGGCTCACAAAACGCTTCTCCCCTCCCCTCCCGTCCCACCCCAGGCTACGGCCGATAAGACGTTTTACTGTCGGCCACGACAACGCGTCGAAGTGTCGAAAATGTTAATCGTCACGTGTTAGTTCCCGCGGATTTCGTCGTTGTTAGGTAGTTTAAAGCATGTTATCGCACCTATATAGTCCATGCACGGTAAACTGATCACTTTTGAAAGCCCTCGCATTTGGAATGATAGTCAATAAATATTTTTTATTGTAGCTTTGGACGTTTACTTGCGAATGCTGTTTAATATACGCACTGTGTTTATTAATTACATTGCAATTTTTATTTTGAAAAATGTGGTTAAAGGATCAAAAATGGCTGGGAAAAAAAAGTAACCAGAGACTCAAAAGTGCTCACTTTACCGTGAAAAGTTTATACTACTGTGGCTGAAGCATGCTTTGTCATTTTGTATTTGTCTGTATATCCCGTATTTTATTCTGCAGATTTATTTGTGTTTTACAATGCTCCTTACATGACGTGATAGCTCAAAATATGTTCCGAGATTTTGTATGATTTACTGGAGGGTAAGAAGATGATGATGATGATGATGATAAGGATGATGATTAATAAAGGTGACAATGGCATAAGCAGTCAGTCTTTACATAAATGCTTTATATTTTTCATAATGGAGCTCCAAATTTTACATTTAAAACCACTTTATTTACATATACAAATAAACCCAATCCACCAATTCTCTGCCTAATTTAAGCCTGGTTGTGCGCATATTCCCTATTTACATCGACTTCTATTACATAAACGATCCTTATTGCCCGAAATATGTAATATCTCCCATTGCTATTAAGATGAGTTACCTTCGCAGAAGACAGAAATTGGAAAATACTGTTATCTTTCTGCAACACCAAAACCTTTAGTCGCGGCCACTTGCGTTCACTTTAGAATAGAGAGTAGTACAATTTTTCTCAATAGCATGCAAATTTTGACACCAGTGGTGTCTTGCGAACTCCTGCAAGTTGTGCCGTTTTATCTGAGCTCATGTGGTTTTATTTCCTGCTTGACAGGTCAGAATTATTGTTAGCTTACTACTAATAAAACTGTCGCGGCGGTACACACTCGCAGTAGAAAGAATGCAGTTTTTCCCCCTTTATAAATTATAAATAACAAACTTTACCACCTAAAAATCGAACAAGCTGATTACAGAAAATTAACTTTTTGAATTTGGTGTGCTCTGCTGTGAAATCGACATCCAGGACTCTGGTTCATTTATCCTTTCCAAAAGTCCTATCAGATTTATTAGTAGGCTAGTTGATATTCTACGAAACGTCAGCTTTGGCACTAACTCAATTATATAAAAATGAGAATGTAATTCGGTTTACTGCTTGCTCACGCGATATAGGTTGGATCAATTTTGTTCGAAATGTTATCGTATTCAGAATATTCAAGTTCTCAGTTTTACAAACACTGGGTGAACAGAGTATGCAAACTCTGCACAGTTCAGCTAGGCATCTCTTCATTTGCTGTGTGCGAATTTGAGAAAAGGGTCGCACAGGCGGTACTCTCCCTCCCTTAAAAAATCTTTAATATAGGCCTACCTACATATTGTGGAAGTGGAGGATGAGGAGTGCGTGATTTAGGAAGAAAACGAACAAAAATACAATTATTTTCTATAGTGGAAATTATTCTAAAATATGCTGACATGCTTTCCTCGAATAAATTTACTATCTTATCTATTTACGTTTTAATAATACATTACATACATAAACAACAACATAATTGTATTATGCATCTTACTGTAAGTTTATGGGGTTGTGGAATATTAGAGTGGAGGAATATTGCAGATCTTGGCGCAACTCAATAATTTAACTAAAATTCAACCTATTCCAAGCTAAATTCGAACAAATTTCTAATTCCCGTCAAATTTTTCCAAGCGCAACTCAAAATCAATCATATTTAGGGTCAAAATAAAAATCCATTTTCAACCTGTGTTCACTCTTTAAAGACTCATTTTTCAAGCTAAATCATCATATTTTCGATGAAATTCCAAGAACATTCATACTTTTCTTGTGATATTATTTTTGGCTAATGGATTTGGCTTTCAAATAGATGTAAATATTTACCTCATTAACTATAATTTTAGCCTCACTCACCCTGAAAATGGACCACGGATCAAAGAGTGAACAAAGTATGTTTTTAAAAAATGCTTGTAATTGAGAATGAAGATTTGAGTCAAATCATATTAATTTTGGGGGTGAAATTGAAGAGATAAATCGTGTTTGAAGAAAAAATTGAGAAAAAGTTGTTTGAAAGTGAGAATTTTGCGTGAATTTTAGTTAAATTATTGTGCTGCGCCAAGATCTGTAATAGTCCTCTACTTATAAGGGGTGGCAAGTGACAAAGAAATACGTGCACCCTCTCCTTTTACAATTTCTGAACTTGTGATTGAGTGAATCTATCGGACAAAAATAATTTCGTGTATGGCAATTTAGATAACACAATTTTCTTCCGTTTGCCTTAAATAATATAACTTCTTTCAAAGTCATAAATGTTCTGTCCACGTTACATTACAGCCACTGTTTCACTTGGCGAACAATATTTTTTCCAGTGGGTTTTGAATGGCCGCTTTCTTTGCAGTGACGATTGAACAACTAATTCTCACTGAAGCACGAACGTGATTTTCCCAGATTGTTTCAAAGGTGCGACTGCGTCTTTTATTCTTGTCTGCCGCGAAAAAAAAAAAAAGTATACACACGTGATTTTTTGCTTTTAATATGAACCCCTTGCCGCTAAAAATACTGTACCCGCAGACGTATTCATGAAGGGCCAAGAAAAAATATGGGGAGGAAAAGAAATAACCCGGAGCAAGAATATAGGAGGCATTCCGAACAGGCATCCTCAATATATTATAGTCAGTCATAGTCTAAACACTGGGGCGCGATAACTCACAAAGACAAGGCTGATAGGGGTGCCGGCAAGGGTTGGAAATGTGGGGGGGGGGGGGGGGAGAGAAAAGAGAGTGGGTTAAGTTGGTGTGGCGCATGCGCGAAGGAAGCACGTCAAAGGATCCCGCGCGGGGCAGCCGCGTTTTCAACCCCTTCCCCCTGCAACATGTACGCATGCGCAGAAGGGGTAGTAAATCATGGGCAGGATATAAGAGCGGCGTGCGACACGAGTGGCGTCGCCTGGCGGCAGGAAGCGTTACCATCGTCCCGCGAGCACGCGCGAAGTCTGCGGGTGTTGTGCGGCGAGGGCGCAAGATATAAGATGAGTGGGGGAAGACGAGCTGCTGTGTCGAGAGAGTTGACGTCCACATGGTGACTTTAGTCCGTCCACGGTTACTTCGCACTTTTCTGAAGCCCTGCTGAAGTTCTACTTCCAGGATATCCCTCCGCTTCGTGGAAACAAAGCTCACTCGAGTCTAGAAAATTACTCCAAAGGACAAACCACCGCATTCGTGCGCACTCAGCGTAAAGGCGGTTCACTATAAAGTGAGCACTTTTGAAATTAATCTAGGAAAAAAGTCACTGCTCCTACCTGCATACGAATATTTTAACAGGGTCACTGAGTGACATGTGTTCAGTAAAGTTGACAACGATGGAGGGAAAGTAGTCCCATATGTTAACGTCGAATAAAAAGTGTTAGGCAACCATTTGTGTTAAATTTAATTATTTATGTCGCTTTCTGGTTTTTTTAATGCATCGAAGTGTAAAAATAAACAGGTTTGTAAAAAATTCTCTTTTCTGATGTCACATTTTTACTTGACCGACGAATGAATAAAAGTAACGAGGTTCATGAAAATGTTAATTTCATGTAAGGCGGAAGATTACACAACGTGATTAGAGGTAGATCTTAAGTAGGGTTATCATAAATACTCATTATACGGTGAACAGCCTATAATAATACTTTGCGTACATATTTTCTCACTGTTTTTATTCATGTTAATTACAACTGAAATATAATTTATATATAAAATATATACGTAAAATTTCAATTTCATCTTAAACAAGGTACTTTTATGAACGAAAAGCTTGTAATAGCTGGCATATTTAGGAAATAACTAAAAAAAGTCATACATGGGGTGATTTTTCAAAGGTCAAAAGTTTGATTCAAAAAGTGCTAAGAAGCGGCGAATATACCGTAGATATTCATCTGCCATGATGGTTAAGCGACGTGGATACGCAGCAGCGTCAGAAAGCAAGGATGGGCGAAATGGCAGCACCGAGAGAAAACTCGCTGACCACCGGCAACGTCCACCACGTTTCCCACATGCAAAAGTTCTGGGCGGGCCTGCCGGAAACCGTGCCTGGATTGCCTTGGTGGTAGAGCGGTACGCTCATCAGTCAAAACACTTCATATTTTACTACTGTTATGACTGGTCATAGGTGGATTGCACTGCAGCACTGAGTAATACCAAGCAATCGTGCGTCCGATTTATAAGCAACCAAGTAAGTATTTGCAAAGGCTGTTTTCTCACTGTGATAAGAACCTAACAATAGTGACTCGAGTATATCATGTGCTGTTATGAATATATTCTGCTTTAAAGTGAATTCGCGAAATTTGCAAATATATATTAAGATTTCAATTATCTATAAGAAGCTGGCCTACCGAACGCCCGAAAGGAGTTTCATTGTGTTTAAAATCAGTATGTTTCTCAAACCACTTAACATACTCGTTATTAATGCTTACCTACGAAAATAATGCGAACTTCAGGAGACATAAAAATTAACCTTTCAAGATATTGTTTATATTAAAAACACAACTTTGGAGATTTCAAATATGATCAAAAGACCCTTTTTAGGCAGATAAGAGTGAAAATATACTACACTCTAAATTCGAATCAGTGAATATGGCTCCATTTACAATCAGTGGAAAACAACAGATTGTTCCAGTGACAAAATTCTAGTGATTTAGTTAGTGACGTGAAACAATTTCATAGATTTAATAAGGGACGGCCGACTGCAGTGGCGAATTAAATATTATTTATATTTAATATAGCCAAATAATTACGTGAAATAAAAATATTTACGGTAGTTTACTATTTCTATTGCGCAATTTACCGTAATTTAAACGTAAAAAAATTTCCGCAGGTGGCCGGTATCGAACCCAAAAATCCTCTCCTTTTCGCTTGTAGACTGGTCACTTTACCATCTTCTGTTTCTTTTGTACTTATTCGTTATGGTTGTAGTTATGTTGAAAAGACGTTGACATGCTCTAGTTAGACCGACTTGCTGACAAATTCCCAGTGCGACAAGCGAGCTGGAAGCTTGCCGCGGAGGGGCCGGGGTGCGAACACAACTCGAAGACTACAAGTCGGCCACCCTACCCTGAGCTATGCTGCCACGGCAACCACCTGCGTTATCAACTCACGCTGAGGATAGTTAAAACGAATAGTACACAGTAGTACACTCTCTTCGCCACATTATACGCAGTTTAAGCCTTCAAACAGGGCGCTGTGATGATTAGGTTTGTATTAAAACAAAATGAAAGACGTAAAAAACGGAATGAAATACTGGATGGTCGTGTTACCTCCTAAAATGGTGTTTTGAAACACGAAACGCATTTTACTATAGTATTTTGTATTGGTTTTATTAATTTATTTCTTGTTATTTTCCTTGACACACGTTGTTTAACGGCCATTTTTAAACGTTGTTTGGCGACCATTTTACACACTGTTTAACTGATTCAACAGTCAAAAATAAACCACTGAAAAATAGTGAAAAAAATGACTTATGAGTCAGTGGAAAATTTCACTAAATCAATAAGTGATGGAAATCTGGCATTTTTTCACTGGTTCGCCAGTTAAATTTACTGACATGACGGTTGAATCAGCCAGGTACCGCTGACTGATTGAAACAGTGAAATTCTCACTGATTCAGATTTAGAAAGTAACATTTACATGCATAAGTAGTACTAAAATGGCTGCCATGAGATTTACTTGTAACTGTTAACCGGTAAAATATTAAAATTTGCTCTTAGGTTATGCTACAAAAATGGACCAAAGCATTTCGGATAAGTATATATATAATGAATGACAAACTGCCTAGCAAATATAAATAAAGACAAACTGGACTGCCTTCGCATTTTTCAGACTCATAAGAGTCATGTAAACGGGGACACTAGAAACTAACTATTTTACTGCTTTCTAAAGACTGTTCACGATAAAGTGAGCACTTTTGCAATCAACCTTGGAAAAAGTCACTGCCCTAGCTTGCATATATTTTAAAGGGCGCACCGAGTGATATGCGCCTAGTAAAGTTGGCAATGATAGATGGAAAGTAGTTCCAATACTTAACGTCGAACAAAAGGTGCTAGTTAACCATTTATGGTGACTTATATTATTTATTTTGCTTTCTGTTTTTTTTTTAATGCATCGAAGTATAAAAATGACCAGAATTGTAACATATTTACTTTTCTAATAATTCCAGAGTTTAACCTGGCCGACGCATGAATAAAGCGATGATACCCATGGCAATGTATATTTTACGTAAGGCGGAAGAATACACAACGTTCTTACTAGTAGATCTTAAGCGTGCTATCAAAAGTGCTCATTTTACCGTGAACAGCCCGTATGCATCAACCACTGCCTGCTCTCAAGTTATTCGAACAAACATACACGAGATCATCCAACAAACCCAGCACAATCAACTGACACAAGTTTGCTCGGAAATAAATGGCCGGAAAGCACACCGTTCGTATTCTACTCTCCCTGCATCTGACTGTACGGGACCGCTGCCCTTTTGTCGCAATAACAGGAAGATATCGCCCCATTTGCAGTGCAGCTGCAGATGTCATGCGAATAGTTACATTGCTGTGCGAAACATTTACGTGAAATGTACAGTAACGCGCCAATAGCAATTTACCGCAGCTAGGTGCGCAGTGTTCCAAAGAGGTCACGTTTAAATAAAATTTAAATCTACGTGAATAATAAAAGAGACAGATTTTACTTACCTACGAAGTTATTTTATATTTGATTTATGCTTGCTTGCTTGCTTTCTAACGTAGAAAATAAAGAAGAATCTTGTACACTTACGACACTAGCGCTTCTGTTGTGGAGGACATCTTTTGTTTCCAAACATTTAACATTGATCTTCCCAACCCGAGTGTAACGTTCCTCCGGGTGACACGATAGTTACGAGTTGCTCATATAAAATTAGCGCGTCCTTAAAATGGACAGATGGTCATAACGGCGAAGTGGGTGGGTGGCCCCTCCCGACATTATCCTCAAACATTTGCGGTGGCGGCAACTACTATTCTGGGCCGAGCGCGAAGTTTTTGGACGCGCGCCCCGCGGCGCGTCGCCTGCAGTCTCCGCCGCGGCGCGCGGGATGCACCGCGCCTTGCGTCAGCGCCGCGACGCCCGACGTCCCCCACCACCACCCCACCCTCCTGCTCACCTACCATTTAAGGTCTGCGCCTCGTCCGATACGTGTGTTATAGTCTACTATCTGATCCCGGCGAAACGTTGTTCCGCCTCTTTCACGTGTTATATTTTGCCTTCTCTGTGCGTCCTTTCTATTAAGTCTCGTACGTCGACCGATGTCTGACCGTGGTATCGCCGGTATTTTTCTCTTTTAAAACAACAAACATTTCCTGCACGTATGAACAAAATCGGCCCATAAATATAGAAGTTAGACTCCAGCGCTACCTAACGGAATGAAATATAACTAAAACCTTAATCGCCACCTCAATAATATATGGTGTGAATATGGTCTCTGTTGGTCCAGTGGCTTGTCAGTGATGATATGGTTTAGTTACGCACACTTGATATTATATTTGTTATTTTTTGGATCAGACCTTTGAAAAATCGCCCCACGTAAGAATTGTTTGATTGTTTCCTAAATTACCTATGGTATGTACACTGTAAATAATTTTCTGGTACACTTCCAAAACTGTAATGGAAGTTTTTTACTTATACACTGTATGGTAATAATACCAAACAACAAGCTGCAGAAATGGGGATGTTTAGCGTTGCTACTATACAAGATTGGGAATTTACCTACGCATTTGACAGTTTCCTAAACAAATGTTGGAACGCTACAATGAATGCATTGATTGGGATAACGTATACACTGTTATGGCAAATTTTTTAAGAGTGTATCACAAGCGTTTTATATGCTTTTTACTGTAAAGTGAGCTGTTTTGAGGCCCTAGTTACTTTTTTATTTAAGGAATTTTTTATCCTTCAGCTTTTTTAAAAATAATATTGAAATATAAGTAATAAACACAGTGTGTAGATTTCACCGCACTCATATGCTAACTTCTAAGACTAAAATAAAATATGTTTATTGACTATTATACCAAATGAGAGGACTTTCAAAAGTGCCCTCTTCATTGTGAACAGCCTCTATACATCTGTTAACATAAAACTACCGTATTTTTGGTTAAATTGAAATTTTGCTTACCTATACTTCACCTATAGACTTTAATATTTCATTTATAATTAATATAAATAAAAGAAGTGAGAAAATAGGTGTGTTGACAGAGCCTAGGCCTAACAAGAAATATGTAGTTCTTATACAAAATATTATTTCGCTGAGTACGCACGATTGCGGAGTGCTGTTCCTTTGGTGTAAATTTTTTTAACTCGGTTAAGCTTTTCCAGTTTGAGGCGAGGGAGTATCTTTGAAATAGAACTTCAGCAGGGCTTCAGAAAAGTTGGAAGTAAGGGTGAATGGACTTTACTGATTTCTCGCTGATTTACGGCTGTCACTTACATTAACCGCCATACGGCGAGCACAGCTGCAATAAAAAACACTCAATTCCAAAACTGTTCAAAATGTTTTTCAAATGTATGCTTAAGAAGGAAAATTTTCACTTCAGCAAACTGGTTTTCGTTCTCTAATTCTGCATATGTGTATTTTTTAAAAGTAAAAATTGTTGAAATGGACGTCATAACAATTTTGTGACATATGAAAACTTCTCTACGGAATATTTTAACTAGCCTAAGTATACTTCAGGGAATGAGCCATGAAATTGAACTGACTGGCTCTTGAGTTTGAACTAGCCTGGAAAATGTCGATGCGCAATCGCAGTATTTTTTTCACTAATGCGTCAGTTGAACTGGCTAAAGTGACTGTTGAATAAGCCAGGTGATGTTAACAGATTTACACACTGGAATTTTCACTCATTCAGATTCATAGTGTACGTTGCAAATCATGCAGCCTGAAATTAAAACATCAAATACTTTGTTACGACTATGCTAGTAAAAAATGTAAAATATATATAATGCGATGTTGGTGTAATGAGACATTGTCTATAAAGAGCCTGAAATAAAAGCCCTAATACGGAAATTATAATTTTGTACGTAAGTGAGTGAGTGAAGAATGTAGAGGATTGAGCGGCTCTTAACATCAAGATCTTGAGAGTCAATGAAGGTGAAGTCAGGGGAGTATGTTGCAGCGCAGGAATACAAAGGCGGGGGAAACGGGAGATCCCCGGGAAAACCCGGCGACCAGAGGCATCGTCCGACACGATTCCCAAATGCGTAAATCCGGGATTAGCCCCGTCGGTTATTGAATCTGGTTCGCTAGGTAGGAGGCGAGTAGTCTAACCACCACACCACCACGTCCCCTTGTACATAAGTGAGACATGCCATTATGTGACCATCAAAATTGAGATTTGCCACTTGATATTTGAGATGGGGAGACATGAGCTGGGCATTTAGTTCGGTCAAAATTTTCTGCTTCAAAGAGATGCAACCAAGTTTTACTAGGTTTTGTACAGTAAAGCCTAAACATTAAACAAATATCTGTAACTGCTCCCTCCGTTCCGAATAAAAATTCCTGCTACTGTTTTGCCCGGAGACTTAATGACATTTCTTTGATTCGTGAAAAATCTAACGGGGTTGGTGTTCTGTCCTTCCATCACATCCTGTACGTAAGCCAAGCCAACATTCCCACTGATTAAAAACGGTGCACGCACAGCAACATTGTAACTGGCTTTTTTTCCCCACTGCTAGACAATAAATAATCATCTAATCAGAGATGTTCCTTATTATTTGTAAGTATATGGTCTGGGATGCTGTGTGAAGCTATCTCAGACAGAGGATGAAGAAAAATAATGTATTTCATTACAGTATGTGCAGACACGTGAACTGATGTGACAGAATAAATTGTTATCCAGAAAGGAAATGTAGCCGTAATTTGTTGAATGTGCACCGTGAAAAATTTTTATATTTTTTACAAACAATTATTTGAAAACTAGTAATTTAGTAATTTAGATAATATTTTACTGCATGTTACTGTGAGATGTGTAGAGCCAAACTTGAATTTTAACAAGCGAATACGTTAGATTCCATATGTAGTATAAACATTGAGATACTGTACACACATCGAGGATTTTGTGTGTTTAATTATACAGTATATTTCAAAGATGTAATATTTTACTTACAGTGATACTAGAAAAACTTTGGCAACTATTTTCCAATAGATTATCTGTAAAATGCACAACAATTTTTTAATAGTTAGGTACGATCGTTACTGATTCGTTGTGTGGTGCACTAGAACCTAACCTTATTGCAAAATCGTGTCGTATAAGGATCCCTATTGGTGCAACCTGCGTTTCTCCAAATACTCATCTAGACAATAACTGATTAAAACATATTGCTACGGACAGTGGATCGTGTGGAATGAGTTCGACAGACACTGCAGCTGTCCCTTCTGTATAGCCTACTTGGCTATTATGCGCTGCATATCAGAGGAATCCGGAAAATCACTAGTCCGTCTGGCGAAAGATAATGTTGACAAAGACTGGTGAGATTGAAAGACTATTGGAGTACAGTATACAGGCTATTGCACTCTCTGTCTGCTGGGGAAAAATTACTGTAAATATTAATTAATATCCACGTATGAGACACGTAAAAAAGAGTTAGAATTGATACATACCAATCTAAAGGGCCAGCGAAACAACAACAGACGAAACTGTTTCGTACTTCAACAACTAAACATTAACGGTTCTGCAACACCAGCATCGTCAAACAAACATAACATTTGCTATATTCGCTTTAAGGCTCCACTTTTATAGAAACAATGCATTGTACGTGGAGATTTTCTGTGTGTGTTGTATGTGCCTAAAGGGCGGATCGGCTAGTCTGCAATTAACTGGTTACAATGTTTCTCTAGCGTCGAGGACATAGCTCACACACACGCAAAAAAAAAGAAATTAGCACCGTCTGGATTTTTGCCAGATCATTTTGGCTGCGTTGGATTAGGGAACGGGGCATGAAAGTAACGACCTTTTGATGCCAAATTCATAACCATTTATCATCAACAGGACTGAACTGTATCACATTATTTCCTTGGTGTTCACGGATTTTTAATTCTACGCGGGCATATCCAGGTGTCTTCAGTGTTCCTTGGCGTGGAACGACATGCCTTGCATGAGTTTAATTTTGTGAGTAGGCCAACTCTCTCGTGCACGACGCCCGATCTTATGACACACGCAACACACTTTCAGTAGAAATGAAAACAGAGAAAATACGAATCGCCGTGATGACAATTATACTGGATGACGATTCAAACCTAACTGCTATGCTGTCATAAAAACATGTGGAGTCATATCACATTCCTTTGAGATATTCAGTGTTGAAGGGCAGAGGTCATAAATTACATTGAATGAGTAAAAGAAAATCAAAACGAAACGAAAGATTACAAGAACGAAAATTGTATCTAATATCAAATTTGTCAGTATTTTGCAATAACTCTCCCTCTCAAATCGAATATCAACGCACATGTACTCTGTGTCTGCATGCCCACTAATGATTTTCGTCTTTAGATGTGATGTCGCAACGGATATTGTGGAAAATTTAATATCATCAGAAAGTTCACTGTTGCTGCTTTCAGAAAATGCTAAGTAATATATTACTGAAATACGTAAAGGTTGAGCTTAAAATGCATCACATTACAAGATTTTGGTTTGAGTTGATTTTTTTAGCCTACATTATAGGCTGGAAAAATAAGCTCCCACTAAATACAAATGAAAAAAATATGAATAGACTGTATATAAAGTAAGTAATTATCATAGGAAAGCTCCCACTAATTACAAGTGAGATAAATTAGAAATGTAACAATGCGTGTATATTTCATGCCATCTACTGAACTATGTGGCGTCATTACCAAGTAAAATTTTCGAGAACAGATTTTACAGGCGCTCAAAATAATTTTTCTAAGTTGACTTTCAGTACTTCTCCCCACTCCCCTTAAAATTATATAACTGACCTCTTCTTAGAATAATAAGTTTCATACCAAAATGTATCTTATCGCACCACAGTACCCAACGCGCTCTTATCTCCTTGCCAGCGCGCTCTTATCTCCAATGTTAAATCCCAATGGTAAAATCTTAAACGCGTCAGCTCCTGGTAATACTAGAGAGCTAGACGCGCGCACAAAAATTTTTAATCCATAGTAAATCTTTTTTGCCGTAATAACTTTAGCGAAGATGTTGGGAAATAGACCACCTTAGAAGTGATTGAGGCATGTACTACTGCTAAGCCAATTATTGCTGTATCTAGATACTGTAACACCAATTTGATATACATAAAAGGAGCTTTTATTATTTAAAAAAACGCTTACTTAATCTCGGCAAGCAAAAATGTTGATAATGTGTGGTTTCCGTATTTCTTTAAAATACAGATATTTTTGAAGAATTCTAAGTTTCCCATGCACTTCATAAAGCACATTTAGGAGACTATAACTTAACAAAGAAGCCCTGCTCTTAATTTTCAAAAACCGTGACAAATTCGCAACGAAAATGTTCGTTTTCTTATCATCTCTAGTCATATTTCCTGTACTCAAAATGCAGTGACATTATTTCAACGAATCTCGATAGCGGAATTTTATTATCGCTATCAGTTTACTGCAGTACACTTTTGAGGAATATTTTGATTACCTTCAAAAGAAACAACCGCTATGTATATGCAATCAACATATATTCTCTAACATATATTATCTAATTATTCCTGTAACTGTATTGTGTAAATTTACTGTAACTGTGTTATGTAGATAATTCTATAAATAAACCAGACATATGAAACATATAATGGTGCTGTATTGTGTAAATTTCCTGCGAATGTGTTATGTAGATATTTCAATTATTGTAATTTGTAAATACTTCTCATGTTATTGTAAATGAGGAAGGATGGGTGTATGTATAAATGTTTGTTATTGATGTACTTATTAATGTAAACATGTATTAAATAATATCTTATTGAGATGCTGCATATCCCTATTGTCTTACAGACATGTGAAGGGATTACCGGAGTGAATTGGAATAAATAAATAAATAAAATAAATAATTTGACTTACTTGCACATTAACAGTTTTGAAGTTTTGCTTGCACCTCATTATAGCGTACAGCTTAAGTGCTACGATTAAATTTTCAGCAGTCTTCTTTTCAGCGAGCTCAAATAAAGGGAAAGAATAAAAAGTTATCTTAATATTGCCACTTACAGCATAATTTCAGAGCACGTTCCTTTCAGCCGAGAAATTATGATGTCTACTGTTATCGAGCTGCTAATGCCTGGCGAATTAGTGGGGTGTTATACCGATAAATTTCCTGGAATTCGGGAGAAATAACTGTTAAATCGTGAAATTTGGTCTCTGTGGCGAAGTTTTTACCGGTTTATCGTCAAATTTCACTAACTTGGACAAATGTTTCACTTTCCGATTTTAGTATGTGCAGATAAGCAACGTGATAATAGACGCACAAACGAACGTTTCCCACACTTTGCATGCTCTTATTGCTGTTCCAGAGTTAGTAGGGCGTGATTGTTGCACACCCCTGTGGCGCCTCTATCGTGCCACCCCTAGTGATTCCAAAAGACCTCGGCCTTTCGGGTTTTCCTCCTATTTTTTCTCCCGGGAAAACCTTCTAAGCGCTCAAATAATTTATGACTGGAGAAGTTTTTCACACTTGAGCTAAGTGGTTAACATTGTGTGGGTTATAAATTCCGGAGGGACAGTATACAGACAAAAGTTTTGTTCTAATTTTAGAGGCATTTCTCGTGACGTGTTGATAACGGGGCAGCGCAGAGCGGAGAGATGTGAAGTGTGCCAGCACCCCAGTCAGGAGCCGCTTTGAAGCATCTCTGCCCTCACGGCATCTCGCTGCACGGAGAGCTACGTCGCGCTCGCACGCCCATTTTGCTTTCTTTCCTCGCGCGTGAAGCACGAATCTCGGACTGCGAGTGTTGAGAGATTCGAGCGGATCTTAACAACGAGGTCTTGAGAGCCGATGAGGGTGATATCAGATGAGAATGGTGCAGCGCCGGAAATGTAAGGACGGAGGAAAGGAGAGTACCCTGAGAAAATGCGCCTACCAGCAGCATCGTCCGGCACGATTCCCACACGCGAAGATCCGCCGATGTCTTTAGGTTAACGCTAACTGGCATGCGTGCAGTTCATGAATTCCAGAATTGCAGCATTCAAATTGCCATCGAACAAGGAAAAGTAGTTCTGCCTCTTAACGTTTCGTTGAGAGAGTAACGTCTGGATGAGAGGCAATTGAATTAACTTCTTTTTGTTTTCTTCACACCAGAGTAAATGTTGGCGTAATAGAAATGAATTAGTTTCTAAGAATATTCACAGTATTACATTACCGACTAATGAACACTGCTCATTATAGGCTGTTCACGATAAAATGAGCACTTTCGGAAGCCCTGCTTAAGATCTACTTCCATGCACGTTATGCATTTTTCCGCCTTATGTAAAATTCACTTTGTCATGGGTCTCATCACTTTATTCATGCGTTGGTCAGGTGAAACTGTGAAATATTAGAAAAGTAAATATTTTACAAACCTGATAATTTTTACACACAGGTGCATTATAAAAACAAACAGAAAGCTAACAAATAATTTAGGTTTTCACAAATGGACACTTAACACTTTTCATTCAACGTTAACATATGAAACTACTTTTCATCCATCTTTACAAACTTTACTGGGCACATGTCACTCAGTGCGCTCGTTGAAATATATGCAGGCCGGGGCAGTGACTATTTTTTAAGGTTGATTTCAAAAGTGCTCACTTTATCGTGAACAGCCTTTAGGAACATTTTACTTGCGGGTCATTAATATACAATGAGCGAATGCCAGAAAATATAATCTAAAATGGGTAGCAGGATTAAACTGATTCAAGTGCGCAGTTTTAACACACCTACAGTCAAAATCGCTGATTTTGTGCAATTGTAACTGTTTCGATTTTGGAACGTTATGTCAAAAACTAGGAATCTCTCCTTTTACCCTTGCAGCAGACTAATGGTTTATTTGGGAATGTCCCCTCCCCCCTTCCCACAACACCCGCAACATCATGTCAGACATAGAAAAGTCATTTGGTTTGTCTTCACTCCCATGGGGCAATAACACCGAAGTCAACAAACTACACTATACATCACAGAACTCCAGTATATTTCATCGTAGCAGGCCACAGAACAAAAATATATTTTGTCTTTGGACTGTCCCTCCAGAGTAGAACCGCGAATTTCCACTTCCCCAAACACAGACGCTATGCTTGTCAATCATCGTTGAAAGATGAAACACTCCTCCGCCGCTGTAATATATTTCTGACAGAAGTGTCTGATCTTCTGCAACGTGGTACATCATGTCGCCGTTGCTGCTGAACTCAGCGGTACGTCAGCGGTTCCTCAACGGCATGCGAATTTATTTTTCCCGTTTTGTTCCTCCGAAAACGTGTTGCATGCGCAGCTAAAGTCTGTTCACGATAAAGTGAGCACATTTGAAACCAACCTTAGAAAAAAGCCACTGCCCCTACCTGCATATATTTGAATGGGCGCCCTGAGTGACATACGTCCAGCAAAGTTGGTAACGAAGGATTGGAAGTAGTCCCGTATCTTAACGCCGAATAAAAGTGTTAGGTAACCATTTCTGATAACTTAAATTATTTATTTCGCTTACTATTTTTTAATGCATCGAAGTGTAAAAATGAGCAGATTTGTTAAATATTTACTTTTCTAATAATTTCACAATTTCACTTGACCGACGCATGAATAAAGTGATGAGGCCCAGGACAATGTTAATCTTACATAAGGCGGAAGAATACACAACGTGCATACAAGTAGATCTAAGCAGGGCTTTCAGAAGTGCTCATTTTACCGTGAATAGCCTATAGTTAAATGTATAATACTTCAGTACTAATTTTAAAATGCAAGCCAGACATATATAGCGATGTTGTTTTGACGATAGATGGTATGGGAGATGCTTTTTAAAGGTGTGAATTACAGCATTTTTTTTTTTTTACCTCTAAGCGGATATTACTGGCTGACAAAGTGATTCGTAAGTCCAGAAGATTTATATTTCCCTTCAAAAATTTTTACCTGAGGTTGGAAAGAGAGGTAACTTACTTCAGTCTTTGGAACGTAACGGTAATTGCCATACGTAAATGTAGGATCCGCATATCAATGTTGAGACAATTTTAGTCTCTTCTACATGCTGCTCAAAAAGTAATACATATGTATTAACAGCATATACATCGATTGTTGAGTGTTGTAAGATGCCAGGCCAAACGTTTACAGGTTTTCTAACAACTGACGCCGTACATGTTACTGATATTATTCCTAGTTACCTAAAAGAACCACCTGAAAATATATACCTTTTTTGTAATACATATATTAGAGTAATTATGGAATTTTATAGTGATTCTCTTTAGAAAGGCTGAATTTACTTTTTTTACTAACACGATCAAAGTATCTTTATAAACCAGTTCATCCATTTTGTGGTTAATATTGTAATATACAATGAATTTACAAGAGTTAGTTTTGGCATCATATTGAATACGACCAGAATACTTTCTGAAACCGTAGATGAGGTAGGAAAAACTCAACTGTAATCGGCGGGACAGAGCAAAGACAATGCCGGAAAATATTTACTGGCTCAAATCAGTGTTTTAACTTTCTGCTATGTTGGTGAAGTGTGGAGTAAAGGCGCAATTGTTTTATCGGTTAACCAGAACTTTCCTCGTATTGTAGTATGTGTATACATTTCTTCTAGCTACAGTGTTTATGCTGTATTCGTAATTTCATCCATGTTTTTGTTTATTTTTTGTGACTTACAACAAAGTGTTGCAATGGTGTGTGCTAAAATTAACAGTTCAGTTAATCAATCAAAATGTTGCAGGCAAATGTAACAACACACTGATTTGAGATTTACAGCTAAGGTCGTTGAGTAGGGTGGAGTTCCGTGGAATAATCACTCCACCCATGTTTCCTGCATCCAGTCAGTAATATCTCATATCGGGTTTCTGACAGCTAAACCAGAAGTTAGTCACGGACATACGGGTGGGGCGAGCTATAAAAGTATGCGAAAATGCTATCATGTTACAATACAGAATAGTCTAATGGACAATGAATAAAAAAAAATTTTTTAAAAACCTCTGCCACTGTTTTTATTTATACAACGTTTGTGAATATGGAGCTGAAAGCGAGGTAAAAAGATTTCGGCAGGAAGCTAGCGTATTATTATCATTTTCATCTAAGTGTGTGAGCTTAATCCGGTTTTTTAAAGCATTCAGGTCTTAATTAAACAACAGAGCTAATAACATTTTTCTAATTTGTTTAAAAAACAATAAAAAATATACTCTTAGACATCAGCAATACATGGGCTATCACTTTCTATTTACAACTAATTTTAAATAACCGTTTGTCACCGTCACCTCGCAGAAATTAACACAATCAAACACTTAAAACCAGTCTTTATAAATAGTTTCCTAACATCTACTGAATTATAATTAAAATTATATATTTGGTATTTGACGGTTCCATTACAATCAAGTCTGTATTACTCAACCATTCAGTCTTACCTTGTTTCGGCCTATATATCAACATTATTTCCTGTATGTAATGTTCTGGAGTGCCCCAAACACACTCTGGTTCAAAGCCGTACTATACTCGCAGCACCCGCGCACTCTCGTTCGTCCCCGCTGCACACACACGCACGCACGCACACACACGCATCCGCCACAGTTTATCATACAGTTGCCCGACGCCGGTTCACACTTCGCAGCACTTTGCCAAATGGCTATCGCAGACTGCTGACCATCCGTCTACGGTGTTATTTTTATAGTGGCGAGCCATCCTAACTCAGAACCATTTTCGTATGTCGGGCTGCGCTGTAGAAGGAAATTACCAGAAAGCATATGCAATAGCTCACCACTGCGGTGTGATTTTTATAGTGGCAAGCGTTCTGACTCAGAACATTTTTCGTTACGTCGGGCTGCGCCATAGGAGGAAATTACTAGAAAGTACATGCAATAGCTTACCGTCACCGACTGCTCCAGAAGGTGGTTGGTGGGGTTGGGGGGTGACACCAGTTCAGGTCTGCTGTTAATAATTTTCCTCCCGCCCGACGACACAGTGGTGGCCGGGTCCACGTGAGTCATTCTCCCACTGCGTCGAGACTGGCCGCAGGCGCCTAGCGCAAGGTCCACGCGTAAAAATATAAAGAGCAGTAAACAAGTGCGTGAAATAATATGATAAGTCACTCTAATGTTTTAATTATACAAGGCGGCATTTTTTTACTCTTTAACTTTGACTCCTTTTATTCGCATAAAAATTCCCGTGCTCATTCCAGGTAAATGAAGATGAAATTCCTTACCCAAAATAATTGAAGCGCTACCGTAAATAATTTAAAGATTAATACCTGGACAGTGATTAACTTTGAATCTGAAATGAGTCTACCAGAATAAAATCAAACACGATGGAATCACGGACGCAGAAGAAGTTGTTAAACCCTCCTCTTTTAAGAGCTCGCGGGGAAACAACCAATTTAAATGTACGTGTAACTTTTTGCCGGTTCGAGCAGCATGGAATTCGGTGCATAATTACTTCGTCGAGCGAGCAAACATCGTCAATCAACGAAAGCATCGCGAAAACTCTTCACGGCTCGTTTTATTCAATTAAATTTCACACGGGCATCTTTCAACCACTCTACCCTTGTAGACGAAAACTTGGCCGAAGTTTGGGTTGCTTCTTGACGTGGTAGGGTAAATAAGAATTAGCTCTCCAGGGAAGTATGCCAGGAGATATGCGGTTTTCATTCCCGCGGACTTCCGAGAGTCTAAATGAGTTGGGAAAGGGCAAAACATCAAGTTACATCATTTCTTACCGAACTTGCGTATCCAAGATGCGTATCGACACGAAGATTCGCAGACACCCTACCAAAGCGTACGGTGATATTTCGCCGGAGAGAGGGAAGGAGGAAGTGGGGAATGAAGCTAAAGGAAATTAACGCCAAAAACTTAATTAAATAATTCGTCTGGGAAGTTGAGAAGGCAGTAGAGCTCCGGGATTGAAATGCTGTTTGGTAATTTTGTTTCCGGGATTGATACAACAAGACACGTGAAAATAAAGATGCTTGACGTAGAACGGAAATTTCAGAAAACCTTTAAATTAACTTTAAATAAACCATCGTTAAATCTCAAAGTATGTGTGAATTTCTATATTAGTCCTACTAAAAATATGCAGTCTTATAAATATGATTTATTTCTCATTGCTTTTTGCTTATTTAATCCTTAAACTTTAGTCCAAAATAAAAGAAAATCCAGTTGTAGCCACACTTAGTTTTGTACTTTTCTGTAGTTAACATTGCGTGTTATATATAATTAAGGACATCATTGGCAAAACTTACTAATTGCAAACTCCAAAAATCCATTTAAGGAGACGAAAATGATTCTTCTATTTTATCATGGGCTTTACAAGATTACTTATTTATGTGTTAATCCACATATTAAAATAATAAAGTATAACGACTAATTCTATCTAAGTTCATTAAAATCGCGAATGGAATTAACATGTTTTAGCAGCAGAAAGGGAAAACAAAACTGAAAGTGTAGAGAATGTGATCTTTTAGTCTCAGGAAGGTAGTGGCACACTTTGTAACAATAATGAGTGATCGGAACGGGGGGAAGAAAGTATTTCACTTTCAGATCTCTGACTATCAGATACGTTTAAAAATAACATGCAAATAAAATAAAATAAAAATTATAAACATTGTAGTTCTTTATTATAATCAACGTGATAGGTGCTCTAACTTGAAAACAAACAGTTATGTCTATAACTGAATATTAGGTTAGTGCGCACGCCATTTTTATAAATAGATTTTACTATGTAAAAGACAGACGTAGTCAATATTAACAATGAGCACAAACATCTTTTATTTCTTAGCATCAAATAAAAGATTCAAAAACTGAAAATAAATGAGCGTATGCGTGGAATGACAAGTGCGGTTTTGTTGAATTACCTCCCCATAGTCATACATTGAAAATATAAACATTCTTTACAAGCGTATACTGCTTAGTAAGTACTACTTTCTGACTGCGATAACCTGACTCATTACTTGCCAATCCAATTATACTCTGAAAACCAGACCGTGCTAATTCCGTGGATATTGCACGATTCAAAATTCACATGCTTTTTCATCTGGCAGTTGTATAGGTTAGATTGATGAATTGGCATGTTTCTGTGGTGTGAAATTATGCGCTTTTGAGTCAGTAAGAAGTAGATATACTTATCTCAATTTTGATTCATTTTTGGAGTTACATAGTTTATAAATTAGGTCCTCAGTGTAGTGTGCCAACACTTGCAAATGGAAAGCCAATGATACTGATACAGACCTTACAGATCTTCTCCAAGGACAAAATGTCCATTCCAATGTTACTACACCTTTTCTCTCAAATGAAAATAATTTGTTCCAAAAGTTTCCTCATTGCATATATATATATATATATATATATATATATATATATATATATATATATATATATATATATATATATATATATATATATATATATATATATATATATATATATATATATATATATATCGGCCTAAACTTCCCGTCATGACCGTCGATTTTACTCCCCAAACTGGATACTGACTTGACCACCTGATTTTCAGTGTAGTCTCGATGCTCCCGCAGCGGGGTTCATATTTATTAGGTAGTACAGGACCTGTAGGCTGCTCTCGATGCGTCGCAGGGTATGTTACAGTGCTTAACGACGTGAATTCTCCATTCTGAATATACGTGGCGTCATACTGTAAAACTTCTTCCTCCTAACTCAATAACCTAGCGGAAGGGGAATTCTAGCACCCTTTCTACACTGCTAAACAAAATATCTCAGTGTTGGAATTGAGGGAAGTCTACAAAGGCCCTAACATGCTGATTGAAACCTTGCCCTTCCCATACGTACAGGCGAACGTGTTTGGGGTTATTTAGTTCTACGTATAGGGTATATTTAGAGTGAATTTTGCTCTTGAAATTCTAAATCTGTATCTTTTTTTTTTTTTTTTTTAAATGAAGAAATTGTGAAATAAACGGCACAAACAAATGTAGAGAAAATACGTCGCGGACTGCGAACACTTGAAGGAGCCGCGATGTATGTCGTGGTTCCATGGCGGAGAGGCGTGCCAGTTGGCGAGGTCGCGGTGCGACGCGGCCGTATGCGACGATCGGCCAGCAGCAGGTGGCTCGTATACGGACAGTGCGAAGACGGATGGGTTGTCGTGAGCGCCACTCCGCCTTGCGTCTAACGCAACCAGTCGCGTGTAGTGAGTTTTTTTTTTTTTTTTACAGGGTACGTAATTTCTACTAACAAACGCAACTTCCAATTTTGCTTACTCTCCACTTGTATTTAAACTTTTTTTTAAATAACTAACATTAGTTACAAAAACGGAGACGAAATGAATGTAATAATAATTAAACTGGATATTATTCAGAGAGCTTATTACAAATTATAAGAAAACTCCCGTTTTCCCGAATACTTCCATCCACTTTCCTAGGAAAAATGTAGGACTGGAGGACGTAAACAGAACGAATGCTTACCCTGCTGAAGGAACGCGGTGGCATGTTGTTACTTGCAAATTCGATTCATCGATTCATCGCTAGTCACTCCCGTTCGTGAAAAGAAATACTAGATATAGATAGCAGCACTATGCGTGTACAGTACGGGAGTTACAAAAACTCTGTTTTTCGAATAGGAACCGGGGAAACTCAGAATTAAATGTGTGTAAAGTTAAGGTGGAAACTATAAAGGGTCAAACATATCCAGTATGTATAGGGTGAGCATTGCTTACCTTGCATCTATGGAATAATAGCCACTGAGCGCGAAGGAGTTGCCGGCATACGAGACT
This sequence comes from Dryococelus australis, assembly GCA_029891345.1. Classification (NCBI taxonomy): domain Eukaryota; kingdom Metazoa; phylum Arthropoda; class Insecta; order Phasmatodea; family Phasmatidae; genus Dryococelus; species Dryococelus australis. The sequence continues at coordinate 69,051,402 of CM056998.1, read as the reverse complement.
TCCGTAGACGGGGTCGCTACGGCGTCATCAGGCTGCGTGATCGTGTGTTTCAGTCCCGGACATGCCATACTGCGCGCGTGTCAATATTATATAATACTAGCGACCCGCCCCAGCCTCGCTCGGGTGCGATTCACGCGTATGGCGTTGTTTAGGTTTACAGCATGTATATACACTAAATGCTTAAGGTAACTAACCTAGGATTAATACGGTGTTGTTCACTAAGTTTCCGTAAGTGAACCCCTAAAAGACCAAAATGGTTACTAAGAGTCATCCTTAAAAGATAAACATATGCTGTCGCGAAATTTTTGTACACCTTTTTAAGCTCTACAATTCTATAGTACTGTACATTAATTTGGAGTATCTCTTATGGTTTAGCCAGCGTAAGCCATGTAAGTGACTGAAAAGCGGCTTTCTCTGACTTAATTATAAAACGTCGACATTTCTCTACTATCCTTACATTAAATATTAATGTATTATATACCTTCCTCAAGAAATTCTCTAAATAATGCTGAAACCACCATAAAAATCCATCGAATAGTTTAGAAGCCTTAGACGAATACACAGACACACGAGGCCGGGTGACTTTGTTTTATACTATGTATAGATAAATACCAGGTGACCTATCGGCGTTACCCATGTATCATTATATATATATAATAAACACACATGTCACACACATAGTCTACGCATGTGCTTAGATCGTATATCAGGAAAGATAGGCGATTGCCTCTTTTGTTGTGAAACACATATGAGGTAGGGTCACATCATACATGGGGTGATTTTTTTAAATGTTCGATTCAAAATGTGTTAAGACACCGTGAATACTGTATTGTTTCTTGACATTTAGCCTATGAATCTATCCTACAATACTTAACTTAATAGCACTCGTAGCTGTAATTCCGGATTTACTGCTAAGTAAAAAAACCGAAAGGAAAAACCAGCTGAAAAGTGACAACAGAGCAGTTCAGTGATCTGGTATCATGGTAGCAGCGACCGTACTTGTGCCAGTAACAGAATATTGCATCAGTTTATTACAGTTCTTTTTTGTTGTGGGAACAATCCAGATATTGCTGAAGTAGTTCCGCAGACGGAACTATCTGTTACATAGTATGGACAGCGAGCTCTGATGTAGGATTCTACAGTTGCAGATTGTAACGAGTGAAACGCCTAATTGAACGTGAGAAGGGACTTATTGACATAGTGGCCGCGGTCGATAATACAGTCAGTATTAGAGTCTGTATTAGAGGCAGTAGTTGAGATACTAAAGCTATCAAGAATGTAGAGACATTGCATTGTAATTAATTAACCTGCATTGCTTTAAACATATCCTACAGCGTTGAATGTAAAGTTAACGTATCTTGCATATCTTAGAAAGAGTGAGAGAGTGAAGAGATTTGGGCGGCTCTTAACAGCGAGGTCTTGAGAGCCGATGAGGGTGAATTAAGGGGCGGGGGAAACGGGAGATCACCGAGAAAACACGCTGACCAACACAATCGTCCGGCACGATTCCCACTTTAGAAAATCCGGTGACCCGGCCGGGGATGGAACCCGGTTCGCCTTGGTGTTTATAAAGATAACATAATTAAAGTGTTTTTGATGTTGAGCGGCTAGTCTATCACTACATTTACGTCCCAGTCACTAAACTAAATTTTTTAAGTGTTATTTTGTACCTCCCTGGTTAGGTAACCAAGGGAGGTAACAAGATACAACTACAAGTAGGAACACAACATACAGTTCTGTTGCTATTACTATCTACGTTAGAAATCTTTTGATGCTACCGAAAACCAATGTCATTGCTGTTACTAGATGAGTTGTAAATTTAAAGATTTAGTTCTTAGAAATATTTTCTTCTCACTGTAAGTTTTCTTAACATACCCACAATGACAATTTAGCAATCAGAAAGTGCGGTGTTTGGTAGATAAGAGCATGAATTTTTTTTAGCAGATGCATTTAAGAGAAAAGATTAACGTAGAAGAAAATGCAGCAGAAAATTATGTTTAACAATGAAATAGATTTTTTATTTGGATTACTACCACTCCCATGTCTATGCTAATGCTGAAGTGCCAGCGATCTGAACTTGGCGCCAGCGACCTCGGCTTGTTCACTAATAAAATACACTTTTCTTTGACATGAGTACTGCATCAATGTGCAAAAAATATAATCAGAAATCCGTATGTTATTTAGGCCCAAAGTTATAAACTCAGTTAGTGGGTTGTCTCAATTCCCAGAGCGAGAGCGCGAGAGAGTGCGAAGCAGTGCTCTCGCCAGGTTGTGCGAAAGAGTGCTCTCGAGAGAGAGTATTCTTTAAACTGAGACACGGCCTAAATCAGCTGCTCGTGTGCATGTGACACCGTCACAAACTCACAATCTATTTGAGGTTAACTTTTTAATAGTCTTTTCGACGAACTGTTTTACTAGTAGGTTCATTTGTTAAAGGTACAGTTTAAGCACACGTCGAAACGCCTTAGCGACCTTGCCACACCTCCTCAGACTGGTTGCGTTTCGCAAGTGGGAAGCGTCGATAATTTTGAAATCCACGCATGTATCAAATGCGTTCTTCCCGTTATTTGCCGCCACTCTCAATCCACACATAGCAACGAAGATGACATGTAGCGAGATTTCATGAGACTGCCCCATATATTTATGGATAGCTAATAATGCGTTAAAGAGTTCTTTCTGATTAACTTTTTAAAGTAGTGGCTTTTTATTACAGTGAGCAGTAAAGCACTTATAAATAAGATAACTGGCGTGCAGGCCTATATTTAAAAATCTTAACTAGTGATGAAGTGGAATGGAAAACGTTGAAGTTAACTCTGTTATACTTATTCTGCTACAGTGAGTATAGCTCGTTGTAGCTCTCATGTACTAACACACACTCTTTAAAGAAATACTCAATAACTTTAAGGTTTTCATGTAGTTAATTACAAAATATCGCCTCTAGAATTAATATAATTTTTTAAGTGAAGACTTAAGATTTCATAATCCGCATTAATCACTGTACAACTATCGGTGTTATTCTCAGAAAAACAGATGAAGTATCAGGAAAACGTTCTTCGGCATGAGAAAAAAAAAAAACTCCGAAACGAAATTCAAACCACACAAAGAAATATCGAAAAACATTTCCTGTTATTTATTGACAGTGAGAAGTAACTAACGGAAGTTTTTTCATCCCCTTCAATAACCGTTGCCGGCTTCACCAAACATTCCATCTGCGGATTACGGGAGGTTTCTGGACCAGAAAAAGCGTATACATTCACGTCCCGGAAACCGGACTCGGAAAAGCAGTCTGCGGCACGGAATTACGGTCACCTTGGAGACGAAATATTTAGCATCCCCTAGCCTTTTATTGAGCTGTTTCTCGTCTATGAAGGCTGTTCTAGGGATGCTGTAGCAGCGGGTACGTCAGCTGCAGGTACAGGAACCTGTCTCACCGCCCGAGCCGCGGGGAGGACTTGTGCCACTCTTGCCCGGAGTACAGTCGGACCCGGGACGCGACGCCGGCGCATGCGCGGGTATACAAATATTGGTAATCTTCTTTCACCCCAGTTTGACCGCTAATAATGGCGCACAAAGCTAGCGTTGTGTGCGGATTTGCGATTGCTGCTCGTCATTACTGGGTCCGTCCTGAATAATGACCTGATACATACACGCGCGCACGCACACACACACACACACACACACGTGGTTCTCTGCACGCCGTCTCTCTCCGTGTTTGTCATTATCCCTCAAATGCATTTGAAATGGATGTTTTAGTAGTGGGGAAGAGGGGCATGTTGCCTACACGGGGGTGAGGAGGGGGTGTTTTATAATTTCTGTTTGATGGTAAACTTTATCCCCACCCCTACCCAGTCCCCAGGCGGCCTTTATGAACAGAGGGCCATGGCAGGGGGCCGGAAAAGGGAGGGGGGGGGGTCGGTTGATATCAGTGGGTATTTCTGTGAAAGCGAATGTAATGCCCGAAGGTTCGTGGAAGGGAACAAGAGGTGAGGGGAGAGGAAGGGCAGGGGTGATATGTAACAGTGCTAGGATCGCAGTTGTGTGATAAGCGACATGCCTAATGTGTATCATTACAGGAAGGGATGCACCACTCGACGCCAGCGCTCGGTCCTGCAAATGGGGAAACCATTGCACACTCCGCCTACGCAAGCTGCGGTAGCTCCGATGAATTAAAATATTCGTTTTGATCTCATTAACGAGCCATGTCGCAGGCACGAGAAAGTAGTCCGCCAATTTAACGGTTTGGCAAAATTTTATTTATTTTTTGTATAAATCTGCGTGTTGAGACCTTCTATTCGGGGGGTGGACGCTGTTTTAACGCCAATCTTAGAACAAAGAACACAGCCACGACTAGCGTGATATTCATTTACCAAACCTCGAAAATGTTAAATAGTTAGAAAATTCACCCGCGTGACAAATATTAGCCGTGCCTGCAGAACTTAAAAGTTTTCCCATGATTCGATTTTCGAACAACAACAAATTTAGTCACGATGACAACTAAAGCCGCGTTTTCATCGGAACGAACATAATCATGCACACATGTTTGCTGCCATCCACTCCGGTTTGATTAGGAGCTGTTCGCCCCGTTAATAACGAAGCTCAGACACTGAACATGAGCAAATATGCATATAATTTGGTATAGGCCGTTGACTGTAAAATGAGCACTTTTGAAAGCCCTGCTTAAGATCTACTTGTATGCACATTTTGTCTTCTTCCGCCTTATGTAAAATTAACATTGTTATGGGCCTCAAAAAGAATAGACAGTGAAATAAATACTTTAAGTTATAAAAAAAATGCTTACTTGACACTTTTTATACGACCTTAAGATATGGGGCTACTCTCCAATCATTGTTACTAACTTTGCTGGGTGCATGCCACTCAGTTCGCCCGTTAAAATAGGCTATATGCAGGTAGGGGCAGTGACTTTTTTCTAAGGTTGATTTCAAAAGTGCTCAATTTATCTTGAACAGCTTTTACAAACATACTTGTTTGCTATCGCATACCATTTATACCCGCGAAAACCCTCGGTTCGTTGATGCTCGTTCGCAAGTGTTCGCTTCAGCCCGCTTCGGAGTAAATGGAGCTTTAAGTAATATTAGTACTCGCCACATCGGCTATATTAATATAACAAACGTCCTCTAAAATAATTCTCACAAAGCATGAGCATGAGAAAGAAACACGTTTTCGAATCATTGTACTTTAGTCTCTGTTGAAGTAGACGTCTCTCGTTTCAAACTGGTTAGTTTATGTTTAGATCTCTCACCCCACAAACGCTTTGGACCCACTTCAATCTCGATTCGGATTTTGATTTGATCTCCATCGCCTACAATGGCTACGAAAAATGTAACCAAAAAATAAAGTACACACTATTAGGATGAGAAACACAATTGCAATAAAAATGTGATGATGTAAATAAGTACGTATATGGAACAAGCGACAATGAACGAGTTAGACAAAGAGCGACACAAAAACGAAAGAAGACAGCGCAATTATGACAAAACGAAAACCTTAAAAACACAAGCAAAACACACAGCACAGTAAGTAAAAATAAATACACACATAAAAGGATCAAAAAATTATAATAATCTCATCTGACAATGAAAGAAACAAAAAACAAAAAAGACAGCATAAATGTGGCTAGACAACCTCAGCAAAATTTTCAAGCAAAACCGATTTTTTGATGGATCAAAAAATATAATGGTCCAGCCAGACAACCAACAACACAAAACACCAAGGTTACCACACATTTAAAAACAAAGGCGGCCAAATATACAGTAAGAAGATGAAAACAGTAAAAAATCACGACTTTTCGGAAGTTGCGATCTGCGAAGTTGTCAGGAATTTGACTACGTAACTACTATATGCACTGTTATGGTTATGTGTACAAAACAAAAAGAAACAGAATCAAACAAATTCAGCGCTCAGAAATTTATGCTCTAAACGTCACTCTTGAAATATGACATTAAGACATGGAGTTTTTTCCCACAGCGGTGCCAACTTTACAGGGAACATGAGCCAGTAAGTTATCAGAGACAGGGATTTTTTTAAAGGTTGGTTACGAAAATGCTCGAGTTTCGATGAACAAGCTACAAAAAGTTTAATGCTCAATATTAGTGGTAAATTAATTCGGATTTTTGTTTTGTACTCATCAGGGTAAGAATTAGCGCAATAATCACACAAATTGGTTGCAATAATTTCATAGTGTCATTTTATGGACGAATGATTACAGGGCATCCCGCTCTACGATAATGTTGAGAGAATTCATCGCATGCAAAAGTTGTCTACTTTTTATCAGCAGCGAGCAGGCTCAAAATGGCTTGGAGTGCGTCCTCCAGCATAACAGCGACACTAAAGCAGATATTACACGATACCTGCTGCCGTACTTGGTTCGTGTACAAGCTTACATAAGCCGTCGTGTACGAGCCGGTATACCGGCTGCTATATGAGCCGCCATCGAAGATTCATATTACCAGACAGCAGTTCGTGTACTAGCATTTGGCGTGTGGTTTGTAGTATAGATGAACCCCATTCGTAGAACCGCTACCAGTTAATCACTTGCGTAGGCCTATAAAACTACCAGCTAGCACATAATATGTCTATATTACTACTCGCATTTTACATAAATTATTTGCTTACTAGTACAGTGGCATTCATTTTCTTGAAAATGACGTGCAGTCAATAGAGTACGAGTGTATTATTATTAATTTAGACGAAAATTACTAACCGGTTGCTAAATATAGTTTTTTCTATATGTACCGGGATATTATCCGCATGTAAAATTTGATGGTAAAAAGTTTTGGTTCAACGGAGTCTCGAACTCATGCCCAAAAGTTACACGTTACTCCCATGCACTGCAACTTTAACACTGAACCACCAGTACACTGATTAAGCTCCGGGTTTATATGCTATATATGAAAAATTTTAAATTAAGTTTTTCATGCAGAAGATAATATTTTAAGTAGGTATTTAGAACGGTTTTAAACAGTAATTGAAAGTTGTCCTCGCCAATATTATTCGTCGTCGTATTTTAAATCTATTTGACAGAGGTTCAACCTCACGGATGAAAGCTCAAAGTCGAGGCGTCCTTTTCAATTTCTTCAACTCGTTTCAAGTAGTAGCCACGGGAGCGCCCTACGCTCTGAAACTGGAATGTGATTGCCCAGGTATGAGAACAGGTATGAAACCTGCCACGGAGAATAGGACAGGTCCAATTACCAAACCTGTGATGAAATCTGGCAGCGTCAGGCGAAAAATGCCATGACGGGTGCCGTACAGGCCGGTATAACGGCAGCTATGGCAGACCTTGCACAAGCTTTTACGAAATCTGGTATCATGTAATCTGGCCCTAACGGTTTTTCCCTCCCCTATACTTCTATAGCATGCATTATGTTTCTCCCATATTATATACTTATTTTTCACCAATCTCTTATAAGTTATGTAATAACTTCGTAATACTCGTTGGTCTCAAAAATTTCAGCGACTACAATGGGGGGATAATACAAGAAACATTTTCATTAAGATTGTAACAGCGCTTTTAATGAAATAAGTTATATATATATATATATATATATATATATATATATATATATATATATATATATATATATATATATATATTATATAGTAAATCACAAACCACCGCAAATTGTGAGAAATAAATTTCAGAATACGATCGAAAAACAATTATTTCGAAGAAAAACCAAAATAATTTAACATAAACAAAGCTAATGTTCTTTTTAACTATACCGCTAATTGGAAAATTATATACTGACGGGCCGTCTATAGTCCATGAATTATTATACATGTTATCCCTTGTTACAAGAGTCTGCACTGTACAGTGTCAACAAAGTCTACACGTGGTAGGCCCAGAAAGAAGAAACTAAACAAATTTTTCTCCAGTGACCAGCTACAGTCTATTCGCGTTGTTCATTTGCACTTTTTGAATCAGACGTTCGAAGAATCTCCTCATGTATGACGTGCTTTGTTATGACCTAATTTTTTTTTGTATCACAAGCTTTTTTTTTACATTTGCAAGCATAAAAAAACACACAAGTTCCTTATTTTTTAGTTAAGTTCGAATTTTATGTATATTTTATTTATAGTCTATTTATGAATTATATTGTTTCATTTATAATTAATATGAATACAAATAGCGAGAAATAAAAGTGTGTTGGTAAAGAGTAGAGACCTGCGAAATTCGCGTTATTATTTGGAGACACGTTAAACTTCAAACATATGTACTTTTGCAATAAGTCTGTCATTGGACTACACTATATTTGACACGCCCTGGGTAACTATGCGCCAGAAAATGGACACTTCATAACTGTGTAGTCCAATCAAGTGCAGTCCAGTAAAAAATAGGAGTGACTTTACATCTATGCAGCAGCCAATAGGAAACCGACGCAGGTTCGAGTATATATATCGTAGTGAAGTTTAGCCTGATGCCTAATAATAAAGCGAATTCTGCTGGTCCCTAGTAATGAGTACTAAGAAATTGTTCTTAGGCAAAATATTATTACACTGAGTGCGCACGAACGCGTTGCGTTTTCACTCTGATGTAATTTTATATACTCGTTTCAGCTTTTTTTTTTTTTTTGCGTGAGGCGGAGGGATATCTGGAAGTAGACTTCAGCAGGACTTTAGAAAAGTTGGAAGTGACCGTAAATGTACTAGGGGTGTGTAATAAAGTATTTTGTAACGCCGCTGTACTTTCCACGCCCAGTCTGCTGTAATTCTGTTCTCGCCGGGGCGCTCTGAGAAAGGTGTCGCTGAGCAGTGCCCGCTGGGCCATTGTCCCCCGCCAGGCTGGTTGCCGAAGCGCAGGCGCACCCATTATCGGCGCACGTGGGACGTATCATTGTGCGGCACACCCCCCACCACCCCTCTCGCCCAGCGGGCACAACTTCTGCGCACGCGCGTTTCCAGACAATGCCCCCCTCCCCCTCTTTCCAACTCCCGCTACCAGGGGCACCATGTTGCGACCGCGTGATGGACGCGGGCCTAATTACCATTGCGAATCTCTCTCTTCCACCTCCTGGACACACACTCACGCACACAACAGCGACATGCAGGCGCTATCGCTCAACACCCACCCCAGCCAAGCCACCGTGGTATGCACGCGTGTGTGGCAGAGGGTGGCTGCGAATTTCGGCTACAAGAGAGGGGTGGAGTGTGGATCCACGCGCGCTTGGTTCGCCGCCGCTCAGTTCTTGCACGATCGTGTGAGATCTCTGTGTGTAGTCCATCCATGGTCACTTCACACTTTTCTGATACCCTGCTGAAATTCTACTTCCAAGATATTCCTCCGCCTCGTGCAAATAAATCTTAACTGAGTCTAGAAAATTACACCAAAAGGACAGCGCACTGAGTGTAATAAAATTTTGCACAAGAGCTATTACTTACTATGCATAACCAACACAACTATATTTCTTCACGTTTTTATTAATATTAATTATGAATTAAATATTATAATTGATAGATAACATACAAGTAAAAGTTCGATTTAACCAAAAATAACTTACGTTTATGTTAACACAAGTAAAAAACGCTTGTGATTCACGACATATAGGTATAGGAAACAACCGACTACATTGTACATGGGGTAATTGTTCAAATGTTTGATTCGAAAAGGGTGACGAAACCGCGAATAGACTATAGGGGATGTCCGTACGTAGCTCTCACATCAGATTAAGGCGTACTCCACGCATCATATTAGATTCATTGTTCATCTTGATATTTGATGTGTCAAAGTGGCTCATCGCGAGCTACAGTAGCTATAGTCCATTCACGGTTTTTTTCAGACGTTTTAAACACAAACCTTTGAAAAATCACACCATGTATTACGTATTTAGTTATTTCCTAAATATGCCATATATCAAGCATTTTATACATCTGAAATGCAGACGTATCTTATTTTTCATTAAATTGAAGTTTTACCTATATTCTATTTATACATTATAATATTTATTATAATAAACACGCATAAAAACACCGAGAAAAAAATCTGTGTTGGTAGCGGCGCCTAGTAATAAATAGCGGAGGAATATCCTGGAAGTAGAACTTTAGCAGGGCTTCAGAAAAGTCTGAAGTAACCGTAAATATATTATATTGACCTCACCCTGCATTAAAGACATAAAAACTCAAGTACGACCCCAAAATTACGTCACAATATCGAATCCGCCAAATTTTGATAGAATTAGTTTTGTGACATAATTTTGGTTTCGTAGTTTATTTTTGCGTGTATTGCAGTGTAAAGTCAATAGCTAGTTCGCTATATAGGTACTTTCATAAATTTCTTTTTTAAAATTATAAATTAGCAAGGAAGGCCAGGAATCCCATATGTTGGGCGAAGCTTGTCCTTAAGGTGTTTCCAGTCATTTGAGAATGTTTCATATAGCAACTTCACTGCAAAGGCTATCGTAATTCAAAATGCCTTATAAGTGGTAAATGAATAAAAGAATTGTGCTTTTCTAACAAGTTTTCAACTATGTCATCAAATGACTGTGGATTATTAAAATTATGTTTATATATATATATATATATATATATATATATATATATATATATATATATATATATATATATATATATATATATATAAACAGTGCACCATTCAATACTTTAAAACATGGTACGTGTAAATATCAAACGTTTGTTTACTTAATAATTCTGTTTTGCGAAACGAAAAATCAATTTACCTACCGTCCGTCCAGTTCACGTAAATAACACGTTTCGACAGTACTTCTTTGTTTCCCTAATACATATTTTATTTACACTTTCCTGTGCCGATATTGCAAAAATTCGATTTTATTTGTTACTTAGTCTTACATTCGTAGTTCTGTATAACTATAAGTTAATACTCCCATAGTAATATGATAAACTCGAATTTTCAAATAATCTTCAGTTGTATTCATGTGACATGCCCTTTCGAGCCAATACTGTGTTGCGGTAAATGTAGTACACCATTTAAATATAATTTTTGTTTAAATTGCCATAGCAACTTGTTTAAAATTTCTATTTATTTGTAATGATTATTATCGTATGATGTGTGTGTGTGTTGGGAACAATGATAAGTTACACTTTAATTGGTTATATCACTGAGCATGAGATATGAGATCAGATGGAAATTGAGCATTCACCGCCACCTGGCTGCAGGCTGGGGGCAAGGGGACGTACTGACGGCCATCTTGAATGATGGCCGCAATTTTTGTGACATTCTCGGGACAGAAAAAAAAGTGTTTAGCCTTCTCAATTATTCATGGTGGAGAGGATCTACACGCCTGGAAGTCGGGGCAAACCACGACCCCTACACACACATTCAAAACTAATGTGATAATTATTGATTTTCTAATGAAACTCTTTGACGTGTATGTAGAGTACTAAACTTTTGTAAACTTACTAAAAGTTAGTTACGATACATGAACGTGTGCAACCAGAAACGACAAGTAGCCTATGTTCGCTATTCTTTGTAATGGAAGCGCCTGATTAACTACGACGTTTTGAATCTGCGGTCTGAAGAATTCCGTCGTGTTTTCACACTCGCTGTCCGAGGAGTTACCTTGTGAGGCTAAGGGCTTGAGGTCCGCACTTTATTTCTTAACTCGAGAGGTTCGCCTGATAGGTCGAGATTCAACTCAAGACAAGTGGACCAGATCGCGCATCGTCACGTACATTGATAAAAGTGAGACGAACAATAGCGAGCCGACTTTCGGCTCCTGGGCAACCATAGTGAAACATCCGTGTGTTTTATTTAATTTCACCCCGTAAAAAAACAGTGAACGTTCTTATTAATCGCTGGAGCGAGAACACAGATGTTCATGTCTCGCTGAAAACTGGGACCCATGAGATATAGCAAAGTGAACGTCATATTTAAGAGGTGTTGCGAACAAGTATGAAAAAGTCTGACAGCATGGTTTACTACTCATCAGAATAAAGAAGCATTTTTATAAGTCATTGTGTTACCTCACACTCATATATGGGTCTTCACAAAAATGCAAACACACAGACGTGCATATAGACAGAAACGGAACACTTAAAATGCGTGCAAATAATTTAGCCATAAATTTTTAGATTACAGTCAAAATTATCAAATAGCCAGAGTTTTGAATATCAAATGAAAAAGAGTCAACTAAAGAATTTGAAAGTTTTTTTTTTTTTTTTTTTTTTTTTTTTTTTTTTTTTTTTTTTTTTTTTTTTTTTTTTTTTTTTTTTCAAATAAAACCTAAACGTTTCCAATTTTACTTGATACAAAATACGTAGGGGGTCTATAATATTAAACGAAATATTATTATAAAACAATACTACGGAATATTTGAAATTTAGTTTGGTAAGTAAACCAGAGTGGGTACTTTTACTATAACATTACAAAATCGTAAAATATCTTCAAATATCTGAAACAGCTTTCACGACGTAAAGGATATCGTCTGTCGAAAGAGAGTTAATTAGCAATAAATTGTTGGGGTATTACAGCTGTCCCTCTAGCAAACTGTAATCAGAACCTTGTTCTGCACTCAAGAAACGAGGTCAGATGTCAGTCGCGCCAGCTAACTTATCATTAGATTACGCACGATGGATTAAAATATGCGTGACAGTTTCCATGTAGGATCTGCGAGAACTTAAAAACCGCTAATGGTTTAGGAGCGAATAAAATGAAGAAATTCCACCAATTAGGGATACTCTTGATTAATAACTACATGTGGAGTAACAGCTAGCCAAACAAAGTTTTGGTCAAGCAATATTTCTTTGCAGGTTAGCTACAGCTCGTATTAAAGGAAATTATTTATACCTTTACGCCAGTAATCACTCAATACAACAATTACGAATAACATAAGTAACGTGTTACTGTTTTAAAGTGAATGAAAGTATTATTTGTGTGGTATTTCACGCCAAATCACTGTTGGTATTTAAAACGTTTTCGTGAGTTTTGCATGTTTTGGGAAACAGTAGGAACGCTCATTCGGACGAGAAAGTCGACAAGTTTATGGCTCGCATTCAATCACCGGTATGACTGTTTAAAATCACAAAGCTGGCAATTGATTCGCAGCCCAATATTAAGTTAAGTCATATAATATCGAGCCATAGCACTTTTTTTAGATTGTTGGTAGCACTGCTTACACCATTGTGAGGAGAGACGAAGCTTGTGAGACACTACTCAATAGTGTAAAGCGTTCTGCTGTAAATGGTTTTTATCAGGTTAAGAACAACACTCCATCATTCTGGTCATATATCTAAATGTCTAGATGGCGAGTGTTGCTGAAACTTTTGATAATGTTCCTTGGACACAAACATTCCTGTTGCAAGCTGAACTCACCTAAGATGTCAACTACTATAGGCTATTCACAGTAAAGTGGGCACTTTTTAAGGCCCTCCCGACAGGCATTAACCGCTAATAAGTATATTTTATTGCAGTTTGAGGATGGTGAAAATTATACACTGTGTTCGTTAGTCAGATGGCAATGTTTATATTAAAAAGTGACAGAAACCTAAAGTTTGGCCAGAAGGAAAAATTCAGCAGGGCCTTAAAAAGTTCTCACTTTACCGTGAATCGCCTATAACTGTTAGCATGCGTGAAACGGTGTGCCACATACTGGCTTAAAGGAGTAAATATGTAGAGTTCTTAAGACCGCGCGCTTGTGTTACAGTGCGCATAACCAAACTAGAATTGAAACGTCTGTACAGAGTTTAGCTTGTTCTAAATATCACGGGAAAGCTGCCAGTAAATTAAAATTTACTTAGGAAATTACAAATCACAGCTGGAATGAGAATAGCAAATGTCGAAGGTCAAAGAACAACTGCCTGCCTAAATTAGAGTGAAAGAAAAATCGTTAATGGAAATTTTGTTTCTTTAATAATTAGTTAAAATTATACAGTTTTTTGTGTTGAAAAATTAGACTACGTAATCAAAGCAATTTGCAACAAAATTGTAGGAGGATTTTACAATATCAGCTCCCATTTGGGTACAAAAAGTTAACTCTTGCAAAAGCTGTAGAAATGAAGGATCGTGGCCCAAAACTGTCTCCGGCTCTCTATTGGGCCGGGAACCGTTAAAACGGGGTCGTGTATGTCTCATTGCCCGCTTATACCCGGGCAACGCCAGGTAGTTCTGCTTGTGTGTTGTATAGTAAATGCAGCTTACCGTGGTAACAAATATCGTGTAGCTACATACAGGCATGTGCATAGGCTAAAAGCGCCATCATGTGCTTTCATATTGATCAAAATATTCAATTTCTTCTCATATTTGTGTACATAAACATGTAACATAGAGAAACCAGTAAAAGTTTAAAAGTTCACACGTGTCATGACATCGGCATGCAAAAATTTTTTCAATGGAATTGACATAATTAAAAATAACTTAACAAAACTTCGTGTTGTTAAGGGCAGACTTCACCACGCTTGGGCGTATAGGGAATCAAGGGCAAAATTCGGACAAAGATTTCTCACTCGTTTTTTGAGATAGTATTTCAACTTAAGATTTTTTGTTAGAGATTGAACTCATCTAGATTTGCAAACCCTTTAGGTTTTAATTTTAAAAGCACTTTATAATTATTTATATTATGTCATATTTTAAAACGTAAATTTGAAAATTAAAAAATTAAAATTTGGAAGGCTTATAAATCTAGATGAGTTCAATCTCTAACAAAAAACATTTAGTTCAAAATGCTACCACAAAAAACAACTGAGAGATCTTTGTCCCTACACGTCCATGCGTGGTGAAGCCTGGCCTTAAAACAATGTAAGCTTTATGGGCTTGGAACTTTCTCCTAGTTTTATACAATAAATTTAAACGCGCAGTTGTCTAAACGAGAGCAGATTTTTCTCAAAGCTCGTGTCCAAAGAAACGAGCGGAACCAGGGTAAACTGTGTATACTTTGGTGGACCCCAGAGAGGACAGGGACGCAGGCGGGGAAAATCTACACAAACACAGTTGATGCGGCGCGGAGTTAAGAGGGCGAGCGCAGCCTACGTCTGTCGGCTGTAATTTTCTACACAGCACATTCTCTTCCGCCCCCGCAAGGGGTGACAACTGCAGCGAGGCTCAATGGTACCTGATTACACAGAACAGCCGGCATGTGGATCGGGAAGCGAGCGTGCAGACAACGAGAGACAAGAGGCCCGTGAGGGGGAGGGGGGGAGAGAGTTTGCTGCTCTTTTCCTTGGTTCCTCTCCCCCCTCCTCCGACGAGGGGTAGTCGGGAAACGCCCCGCTGAACTTAATGGGAACGCGAAAATCTTGCGCATTCTCCGGCGGCGAGTGTGGGGTCCGCGCGAGAGTAACACACGTGCGGTAGCGCGGGATCTGTGTCGAGATCTGCCGCCTACGCTGTCGCAAATTTCCCTGCATTCGCGACAAACGGAGCTGACCTTCGTAAATACGAAATACGTAACTTCTCCGTATTTCTTGAAATCTTAGTGGTTTCGGGAATGGAAAATCCCGAGGCTTCACGAAGTTTTCTTCGCCGATTGAACCCTTTCAGACCCACTTTAATTTACGGTTCCAGGTGACGGAAACGTAAAGGTTTATGATGCGTGCTGTACTCAAGTCGACACAACACTTGTTTCGTTGTCACAGCCAATGAGCTGCGGGGTTTATGTTCGGCTACAGTTATATAAACCAACCTGACATATACCAGTAAGAAGGTTTTGCGAATCATTTGCCCACAGGTAAGATCATTGGTCATTGAGTTTCGCAGTGTTCAGGACAGATAAAAATTACTTGAACGCATGTAATGTACACAAATGTATACATTCGGTCTGAATGGGTTAACGGGAAATTTATCTTTTCTGCGGCGGTTGTAGAATAACTACAACACTTAGACCTATTGTTTCAAACATGAAGGCTGAGCGTTCGTAAAGAGTTAACTGTACTTAAAACACTGTAACATCTTTTATCGCAAGAGAAGGGAGATCACGAGTGCAATCAGTTCTAGGAACTTAAAATAGATTAAAAGAAATTTCAGAAAGAAACTTTACTTATAAAGACGTAAACAGTGCTTAATGAGTTATACAAAATCATTCTTACAAGTAATGAAATACAAAAACCTCTTTAGCAAAAAGCTGTTGCAGTAAAAAATACAAGTGAACACAAACGTAAGATTTACGGAATAACTTGGGCTATTCAACTAACGAGAATTTTCTCAAAATTTACATGCACTTTTTACATGTAATATTTCTTTAATGTAGCACATGCATTCTTCGTGAAAACACACTTTAATCTCCTAGCATGCAGTTCAATTCAATATTTTTCTTACAAAATCTTCATAAATACTTTAGACGACAGAAATTATATAGTGTGTTTTCGTCTAGGTTTATCCGTGACTGAGTCGTGCGCTGAAGAAAATGCTTAATGATAATTTCGTTTTCTATTTTAGGATATACTACTCGAGTCTTCGTTTTGCTCCAGTTTCCGCTTAAATATTTTCGGGATCAAATGTCTGGGAATATATTTGTAAATGTTCTTTTCTGACAATCATTTCTGCCAATCAACAAGATAACAAAGTTTCTGTCTCTTGTTGACGCTCATAGAGAATGCAAAATTCTCTTTCATTTTATTTCAAATGAATTAGTTCAGGATACCATTTCGTTAAAATACGCAAAATTCAAAAACCAGTTTATATTTATTTTCGTTTCTTTTCATTATTGGAAAGCCAAGTCGCCTAAAAAAACGTTTTAACCATTCTTATGTAAGATAACCAAATCGGTCGCTTCACAGTCTTACGAGAATTTCTAGTAATACAGTTGATCACTTTGATTTAGGTGGTTGTGAATTCGGGTCCTGACCAATTTTTCAAACGAATGCTAAGACTTAGTCCCATCTTGCGCTTGTTCAATTTCCAACGTTTGGTTATCAGCCGCATAAGTAGAGGCCTGCAAAATTCGCGTTATTATTTGGCATCAGGCTAAACTTCGCAATGCGGCATATACCCGAACCAACGTCGTTTCTCCATTCGCTACTGCATAGGTGTGAAGTCACTCCCTTTCCGACTGGATTGCACGTGATTGGACTGCACAATAGCGAAGTGTTCGTTTATTAGCGCAGAGTTTCTCAAGGAGTGTCAGATAAAGCACAAACCAATGACAAACATAATGAAAATGTACATGCGTTAGTTCCTTAATAATAACGCGCATTTTGCAGGTCCCTACCCGTAAGGCATTATCAAAGGTAAATGGTATCCTTTATATCACTCTATATTAGGTATATCCTCCATCGACATAAACATCCCCCAAGTTTTGACTTTGTTACCTTCGGAAAAACAAAATATTTTAAATTAGCCTGTGCAACTACAGATCATTTGTGATCGTTAATCAAGTCTCTTCTGTTGCTCATTTTCAACGCAAAGCTAAAAAGAAAATATTTATTTCTTCTACAAATCAAAAATGAGTTCAAACGAACACGATTTTACAGTTACCAACACATGCCATAACAACGTCATTTGCATGCGGAAAAAATTAATTAATGTCTTCCCAAAATTTTTGAGGTTAAAAGTAATAAAAGTTTTCGGTATTTACACTAACACCAATGATTGTGCTCAGATATTGAGGTTTATTAAAAATCTTACTTTTTACAAAACTTTTTGTTTAAATTATTTCACAAGAATTTCTCATTCGGGTTTAGAAACTACTACATAAGTTACATTGCTAATGGTCAACATTTTTAAAGAATAAATTCATTTTACATTCCCAGTTTTGCGGAGAATCAACATGCACCAAATAATATGAACTCGCATAATGTCTGGACGCAATCAAATGTAAACTACACTGTTAAAAATTCCCGTATATTTACGGAATGTTTTACGGGAATGTAGAGTGCATATATGGAAAGGCAATTCGTTATGAGGAAAAAACGGAGTTAAGTCCGTAAATTCAAAATACGGAAAGTCTCCGTATTCCCTTTGGTTGCGAGTTACGGGGACGAACAATGCCGATTCTACACAAAGCATTCTTCGCCACTCTAACAAGAAAATTATCGCTTCTGCGGCAGTTAAGGTTATCCAAGCGACTATGACATATTCTTTCAAACTTTAAATAATAGCATCAGGCGTCTGTAACATTTGGCAACACTAAAAATACACTAAATTTAATAGAAATAGAATTTTTTTTTTTCATTCGAATATAAATAAAAAAGTTACACCACAAATTTCAAGTGAGAGTTGTAGATGAATGGTTAGAATCGTCGATTGGTAATTTTTTGACTCTGGCTCAAACCTCGCTTAAGTACGAAATATTTTAACTTTTTTAATATCATTTTTATACACGGTAGAACACCCACATAACGAAAATTAAATACATTTTCATTATCTCTTTTTATTTTAAACGGAAAGTACAGGAAACTGACTCGAAAATTAACGGAGAGGTTACATGAAATTTACGGAAAGTCCGTTTCTGAAAACCAATGTGTCCGTAAATTTACGGAGAGTTTACGCACACTTCTGGATAAATTTTTACCAGCACTTTTCCGTAAAATGAAGCAAATTTTTTTTAACAGTGTATATGGGCGTAATAACATTATTTAAATCTAACATTGCAAGCGTAGATGTAAAAACAGCGACCAAAGTGTTCTTCCCACAGAAACGTTTGCCGACAGAGATCAAATTCATTACGCCCGGTTAGATAAGGTAAACGTGGAAACCACTGCTGATTTAGTCGCAGAAAACTCCTGTTAAATTAAAACTGGACAAATTTAGTACTTGACGTCACTACTCTCTAAAAAAAAAAAAAAGTTTTATAATTTTACAAGATACATATTTGGAAACTCAGTTGCCAAGAAAATCGTTTGTGAAACTGCAAAGATTTTTCTTGTAAAATCCGCAAAACGTTTATTTGTAATATTACAAAAATTATACCATTGTATTACAATTTACATTACTGAGAAGTGTTGATAAAACTATTTTTTCTTCTAGAAAAATGTGCTAAATTAATAACAGAGAAATACTATTAAAAACATCAGAATATAATTTACGAAAAAAAATTATACTTTGTCAGCACGGGGACTGTAACCCAGAGCTCTTGTAACGTCAGCCGTCACTAAACACAAGGCCACCTTAACTTACGAACTGAAAATAAATATTTACTGTAAATACCTATAACTGCAAGTATTTACAGCATACTAATGAAGTTATTTGGGTAAGAAGAATAGGTACATTTATTTCATTTTAAGAGTTCTGTTGTTGAGTTAAGATATTAGGACGGCTCTCAACAACGTGGCATTGAGAGTCGATTTGAGAGTTATGTGTAGCTAGGAAACATTAACAGTTAATGAATAATTTGGTAACTTTTCGCTATGATTATTTGAGTAGTTTTAAGTGGTTTACTTTATTCAAACTTGGAATACATTAATTTTTGCACGCAGTTACACTTTACCCATAGTTTTGGAACAAACAGCTATATACGGTTTTACGTTGTTGAGTGTCCGCCATTTTGCCGAAGCTCGTGAAAACGGGTCAGTATAGTACAAACGTTTCTTGAGGTATATTACAAGCACGGCCGTTGTAGTTTTACATTACAAACTAGTAGTTTTACTAGAGATGTCTTTGTATTATTACAAGCATTTGTAAAATTAGGCCTACAAAGAATTTCTCAGTAAAAATCACAAATTATTTTACAGTGTATGGTGGCTTAAAGTGAACTACTAGTCACTAAAAATATTTCCACAAGGCGCCGCTGTTCGCAGGGCGAGTAAAAGGGCCTATTTCCGTTATGCGATCCCCATTGACAGTAATCGTCCTATACGACCACCAATCGCACTGGCTCCCACAGCAGACGCGGAGAAATATAGGCCTATTAAAACAGAAACGCGGAGGGTACAAGTTTTAAGAGACAATCACAAAGAGTAGCTCACTATGATAAAAAAAATTGATAAAAATTACCCTGTTTTTACCAAAATAATTAAACGGACATGATTTAACAACTTTTTAAGCTTATTTTTACTGTGTTAAAATTTTTCCAGAGATTTGTCTTACGGGTATACCGTTACAAGATTGTTGAAAAAGTTACCATACATTTATAAAAAAAAATGTATAAAGGAGAATAAGTATGTTTAAATTCAATGGAAATATGTTTTAAGTGAAAATTAATTATAGAACAGTAATGCTTCTGCACTATGGGAGACGCGTAAATAATAAAAGAGCTGTGAAGATAAGTTGAAAGTTTGATGATTTCCATTTTTTAAAACGAAATATTAAAGGAAATGTACACTGAAAAAATATTTTGTGGCGGCCACAAAAATATTTTTTTTGGTATTCATCCTGCCAAATTTTTTGTGGTGCAAACAAAAAATTTGGCAGGGTGAATATCAGTAAAATATTTTTGTGGCCACCACAAAATATTTTTTTTCCAGTGAGTCTATTCGCAGTTTCTTCGCACTTTTTGAAACCAAACTGAATAATCACCCCATGTATGAAGTGTTTAGTGTATCCTAACTATGCCATGTATCACAACCGTTTTATACTTGTATTCAGAAATGTAACTTTTTTGGTTAAATTGAAATGTTATTGTTATTTGATCTATAAATTATAGTATATCATTTATAATTAATATGAATTTAAAACAGCGAGAAAACATGTGTGTTGGTAACGCCTAGTAAGAAAAAGTTCTCATGAAAAATATTATTACAAATGAGTGAGCACGAATGTGGTGTGTTGCCCTTTGGTGTAGTTTCCCAGACTTAGTTAAGCTTAGTGTGCACGAGGCGGAGGAATATCCTGAAAGTATAACTTTAGCAGGGCTTCAGAAAAGTGTGAAGTAACTGTGAGGTGTGAGGTTCAGTAGTGGGGAAGTTGGAGTCTGAAAGCACAAGAACTGAAGCGGTTAAAGTCTAAAGAAAAATCGAAAACGCATAACGAGGTCACCCCGCCTGTAATCTGTGAACGTTATTCTCTTCTACGACGGTTTTCTACTGTAGCTTGACATATGTTCGACTACAGCTCGAAAAGGTCTGACAGGTAACTGTATACGAATTATAATTTAATGATAGCATTTAAGAATTTATTTGCACTGACGATTTTATTTACGATTTAAATAGGTCCCGCCCATAGAAAAAGTCCAGTGAAATACCGAATTTATTGACAAGGATATAGGCTTACGGTTATGCGGCGTACTGCCATCCCCATCTCTACTTGGGGGTAATTTAGCCTTGGATTAGAGAAAAAAAATTTGCAACTCCCGAAAATTCAACCTACCCGCGAACTGAACACGGGACCTGTGATGTAAATAACTACTAGACCAAATTGTTAAACGTAAATTTAATGTGAACGAGTATACTCAGTTTCTCTTTTGATGTCAATGAAGCTCTGGAATTTTAAAAATAATATAGCTTGTAAAAAAATAAGAAACCCTTTTGGTTATTAATGACAGAGATCTTCTTGATAATTCTAGCAATAAAACGAATCCTTTAGTCTGAAATAATATTTGTCTAGAAACACTTTTGTTCGTGTTTAGTTCAGGGAAAATTTCATGTTTTGTTAAACAGATTAAAGTGGAATGTAACATATACTATCCGAAAACCCATATCACTTAGTATAACGTCGCTAAATACATAAACATTTTCTCGCTAAACGGAATTATGTTTACAGGCATTCCACTATCTAAACAAGGTTCCATAGCTATATTTGCTGCGAATAAACTTACAGATAATTTCTAGCAGAACGCTTGCAAATCCTAATAATGATAAGAGTGGCAATAGAGAAATAAAGATCAACCGTCAGTAGAGTACAAATCAGATAAATCTACTGCGTATGAATAAGAGTAAAGTAGTAGGAAAATCAATTCGTTCTCTATATAGGCTATTAATACACAGTTTTAATTATATACATAAATGCGAAATTACTATAGATTACTAGTATGTATGTATCAACATTCTTTGATGTCAAAAAATTTTTTAACAAACTTCCCAATATCCAGCCTGTAAATAATACGGATATTTTAATCCTACAGGTACGTATCTATCGGTAAATTCGTAAGTCAGAAGTAAGTTTCATAAATTAATTGTTATTTTTTGGTTATTTGAAAGAATTTTTAGGTAGTATATCAAGTTGTTCATTAAACAATAATGAAGTAGCCTACTGCTTCACATTTCGTAACCTTTTATCTTTACTTCATTTTACAAGTTGCAGAAATATTTCTCGAGAGACAACACCATAATCACCGGAATGGCTGACTTAATAAATCAACAAAAATATCGGCGTTACATTTACTGAAACTTTCCCGTAATCCAAAGTGTTTAGTAAAGAAATAACACCGCGTGTAGGTATTTCAGTCCAAACACATTTCAAAAGATGAAAGCAAAACGCGACTCACCAACGTCATTTAATTTTACATGCGGATAATATCCCGGCACGTAAATTAAAAAACCATTTTTTGCAACCGGTCAGTAACTTTCGTCAAAATTAAAATCAACACACTCGTTAGAGGCCTTGAGTAGCGTGAACTCTTAAATCCCTGTCACACTGTCAAATTATCTCCTTCAAATAGTTGACAATAAAATCTGAAGACAGTATACGACTCTGAAATTTCCATTCAACATATTGAATCAAATAATCTTGAATGCACAGAATTTTAAAATGTGCCACGCTCTCAAAATCATCAGCGATTTTTGTTATTTAAAAGTGCTGATTAGTGGCGATAGATTCAGTGTCATAAGAAAGTTACCATTGTTTGCATTATTTTATTAATGATGAGAGCATATTTTACTCCCTGAATTTTGAAGTGTAATGGCGTAGTACGGTACTGTTGAATGCTTGCTAACATCTCTATGGCATATTAATAATGTCTATAGTCGGAATTTTCATTTAAAATTTATTTCCAAAGTAAAGGTGTAGTGCTTTTGTGGAACAAATGCAGTCAACTACAGGAACAAATGAAACGAATGTTGTGATTTGTTTTCACTTCTTTACTAAATTGAAATTTTATTCATCAAATATATTTCTCGTACAATGAAATCTAACGCCTCTGAGTTATTAATATTATTGTGAATTGATCACTTCAAATAGCATTTTAAAGTTTCGTGATGTTAGAAACAACTATTTTTGTAACGAATGAGTCTGAACGGCTGAACCCATTAGACATCAAAGAAATTTTATAACCTGTCCAGTTTTCAAAATGTTCGATGGAACATTCAACTTTTCCAGACAAACATGGCGGCATATAATGACGTTTCGGTGACGTCACAACCTTCCAACTTTATCCAACCAAACTTATTTGGGAGCAGTTGGACAGAAATATTTGACAGTGTGACAGGGGCTTAAGACAAACTTGCTTACTCACTACTCGCCTTATCGCGACTCGCCGGAAAATGACTTTAAATGGCGACCCTGTATTTTTTGGCATGCTACTATAGATTTAAAAAAAGAGATTGATACCTGTCTAATATACAGCTCATTAAGTTTCTGTATGGAAATATAGCAGCTAGTACTGGTTCTGATAACAATCGTTTTAGCTATTTTCACGCCCAAGAGAGTAAGTAATTCTTGGACTTAAAATGACAGCTTGAAACTTTTCTTAAATGCATTTCGTGTTCGGACACAGTTATAGTCTATTCGCTGTATATTCATACTTTCTTTATCGAACCTTTGAAAAATCATCCCATGTATGACGTATTTGGCAGTTCCCTAAATACGTCATATATTATAAGCGTTTTATACTTCTGTTAACATATAACTGCCTTTATTTTTTAAATCTAAACGTTTACATATATTTTGACTATAAATTATTACATTACACTTATAATTAATATGAAAGAAACCGTGAGAATATAGTAGTGCTGGTAATGCCTAGTAAAAAATAGGTAAGTAAGTAAGTAAGTAAGTAAGTGGGCTTAGCGTCTCGTCGACAGCGAGGTCATTAGACACAGTGGAAGTTACAAAGGGAAGAGTGATTGGGGAAGGAATAGGAAGGAATCGGCCACGGCCTTTGTTTGGGACCTATCCCAGCATTCGCCTGGAGTGATTTCGGAAAACCATGGAAAACCGAAATCAGGATGACCGGACCGGGAATCGAACCCGGGTCCTCCCGAATGCGAGTCCAGTGAGTAAAATATTACGTCTCATGCATAATATTATTAAACTGGGTGCGCAGAAATGCATTGCGTTATCTCACATGCGCAGTTTTCTGTACTTAGTTAAGCTTTTTTTTTCATGAGGCGGAAGGACATTCTGAAAGAAGATCTTTAGCAGGGCTTCGGAAACGTTGGAAGTGGTCATGAATAGACTTAACAAAATCCTAAACCGTTTTTTAACCACGCGTTTTCCACCAAACCTCTGCAAAGCGCTTCATGCGCCAGCCAGGCGGAGCCCTTAAGGCGCGTGATGAGCTGTTGCAAGGTAAGCCGGTGTTTTCCTCTGTGCTGTATCTAATCGTTTGCTTGTGTACACACGGGCAACTTAAACGTAGTAGTGCATTTGACGTCGCAGTACGTATGTAATGGGTACCTCACCGTTCTCTCGTGAGTGACCGCAGTATATTCAGTTTCTCCCGGCTCCACTCTGGTGACTGGTTCTTGCTGCGTGCGTCGGGTGTATACAGCACTGAGCAAGTACCAGCTTACCTTGCGACACTTACACCACACACCACTGAGCTCGACTTCGCCCCTTTTGCAGAAATTCGTCGTTTTCGTGTCATAATTTCAGTTTCAGAGGTATTATTGGAAAAGTTTGATTATAGAAAATTTAGAATTTACGATTAGCTTAATACTTTTGTAAAGGCTATTCACGATAATGTGAGCACTTTTGAAATCAAACTCAGAAAAAAAATCACTGCCCGCCTGCCTATATTTTAACGCGTGCGATAGTGACATGCGCCCAGTACAGCTGGTAACGATGGATGGAAAATAGTTCCATATCTTAAACACCGCATAAAAAGTGTTAGGTAACCATTAGTGATAACTTTATTTATTTATTTTTCACTTTCTGGTTTTTTTAATGAATCGAAGTGTTATCTTGAACAGATTTGAAATATGTTTCCGTTTCTTATAATTCCACAGTTTCACTTGGCCGATGCATGAATAAAGTGGTGAGACTCAGGTGGAAGAATACACAACGTACATAAGAGTAGATACTAAGCAGGGCTTTCAAAAGTGCTCGTTTTATCGTGAACAGCCTATATCTATTTTTCACTGTGTGTTATTTCCTGCTTGCAAAAAGGCAGGAATTTATGTTACTGGCTTCTTACAACAAGCATATAAAACACACAATTAATTAGTATTGGTATTAGAAAGGGCTTATTAACTTCCCCAGAAGTTATCAGTTAAGGCTAGTAAGGGAACGGCTTACAGACTAACTTATAACGTAACTTAAATCAACACCCATGCATTGCCTGAGATGCGAACCCAGAACCTCCCGCATCTCGGACCGTCGGCGCACCAACCGACAGCAACACGGGAGGTCGGCAACACACAATTAAAATTACCGATGGCGTTTATTCCATAGACATAACGTAAGCAGCGCTTATCCTATACATATTGGAAATGTTTGACCCTTTATAGTTTTCGCATTAACTTCAAACACATTTAATTCTGAGTTTCCCGTTTCCGATTCGAGAAATTAAGTTTTCGTAACTCCCGTACTGTACACGCATGACCCCGCTATCTAGTAGATTTACACGAACGGGAGTGACTAGGGATGAATAGAACTCGCAATCAACAACGCGCCACATGCTCGAGGACAAGCAGTCGTTCTGTTTGCGTCCTCCAGTTGTACATTTTCCCTTGGAAAGTGGATGAAAGTGTTCGGGAAAACGGGAGTTTTCTTAAAATTTGCAATATGCTCTCTAAACAATATTTAGTTTAATTGTTATTACATTCATTTGGTTTCCGATTTTATAACTAATGTTTGGTATTATGAAACGGTAAATACATGTGGAGGGTCAGCAAAGTTGGAAGTTGAGTCTGTCGGTAGAAACTGAAAATGTAACCACAGCCCGGCACTAGTGAGGCTGAGTGTAAACTATGCCACCTTCTGAAGCGTGAATTTGCATCACGAACAAAAAAACTTACTACACGCCACTGAAAATTACGAACTAGGATAATTTGCTTCTCTAACAAAAAACTCTTTAAAAACAGCTGAAATAATTTTTTACTAAACGTGCATTTTATAGTGTAGATGAATATCTAAACTACAAAAATTAAAAAATGTCTGTATAACATGTCATTGTACGCATTTCTTGTTCGGGTTTTTCTCGTTTCCTTTTTCTTCTGTTTCAGCAAAACGACGACGCCCCCAGCATGATGGGAGAAGATTAGTCAAATTATGAAGAAAAGATATGATGCGCATACGTGTAATCTGACTTGTATATGTGTGTGTTTACTATGTCCAGGGTATAAACTTTGTTTACTATAATTAGACTTGTCCAATATCTTTGTACACCTTCAATGTAAAAAAAAATTTCCGGTGAAATTTCTAAACTCTAATGGAAGTTTTTAACCTATTCACTGTATGGTAACAATACCGCACATCATGTTGCAAATACAGGAATGTTTAGCAGCGCTACTATACAAAGTAGAGAACTTCGCTTTGAATTTGACTGTTTCCTGAACAAATGTAGGAACGCTACAATGAATGTGGGGGGAAACATGAGGGGAAAACATTACCATTCCTGCTTTCTCACTAAGCGTAGTCCTATACACTCGTATGGTAAATTTCCGAATGATTTCTTAGAGTGTATGTATTGAAAAAAGATCTTACGGATGCAATAAAACAAAACAACTCGTAGATTGTAAATTCCCTATAATCTTACATTGTCAGTAATTACTACGAATACGAAATGAAGCCGGGAAAACAAGGAAGCGCTTCTGCACAAGGGGTTGAAGCGGCGCCTTGAGCCGTTGTAGCAGGCTGCGTGGGCCGACGTCAATCCGCGGCACACAGGAGCCGCGCTGGAGGAAGGTCTTTATCGGCTGAGCGGGCCGGCACAAGCGGGCGGCAGGCAAGAGAACACACACACACCCACACACAGCCCCTGCGGAGTTTAGATACATAATGCGATGATGCCGCAGCGGCTTCCTACCGCACCCCCACCTCCTGCCGCTCGCTACCCCTTTTGTCTTTGGGCAGGAGAGTTCCACCCTTCCTCAGAGGCTCCGCAGCGCTGTTGGCACAGCGGCGCCGTCTGTCGCCGAGCAAACAAAACACAACACAACGTGGGAGGGGACTTGCGTTCTCCCCTCCTTCCTACAGCGACGTCTACCGCCGGCTTGCGGCTTCCTTTGTTTGTTCCTCAAACAATAAGGCACCGCCCCCTATACAGAAGACGACAATCCTCCCGTGCTCGTACTGTAGACGTGGCCTAACTTCCCTCTACGTGAATTCCTGGCGAAGACTCGGCCCCTGTCCCAATTCGTTTCGAGTTTCGTTTTCCGTAATTTGCATTTAGAATTTTGTAAGGTTTAGTCGGAACACGACGACAATTCAACTGTCCAGCATGACATACTACTTTTATTTTCGTGTCATCAAAAATAATATTTATTCCCGAAAGTTGTTAAAAGCGTTTTTTTTTCAAATTTAAAATTAACGAATATGATTTGTAACTGTTATTTAGCTAACATTCTGTCATGAGAAAATACCTATTTCATGAATATTTTAGCAAGTTGCTTCGTTAAATAACTATTCAGAATATAATACAGATTCGTTTATTCAATTAACATCGCCTATACGTGTATTTAAACGTTTCAAACTCGCAAAACTAATATGGCGGTGATATGGTAATTTGTATTTAGTAATTTGTCAGTTTCGAAGATGACAAAACGCAAATTACAAAATACGTCATAGATTTTGTAGACAAAGGGGGTCCCGCGACCATTTTGTTAACAAAAAGTGCCAGTTGGAACACGGCCTCAGAAATTGTATCCCGTCTTCACGGCAGTAGGCCTACTGTGTGGAAATGCGCTGTTATTGCTACCAGCGAAAGCTGGCTGGTTTGAGTTCCACATCGGGCATGCTGTATAGGCTCGCTAAGAAAAATCCTCTGACAGCCTTTCAAATCACCGAAAGGCGATCCCACACCACAAAATCTATCGGTTTTTTTTGTAACATTTTTATCCATTTTTTTCAGTAGTTTTTCAGTAGTCATTCCTATAATTATCCAAACAGTAATAAAATATTCCAATTAATTTGTTGGTCGATAATAAAGGATTTTTTCTCGCAAAATTGACTGTCTTTTTTTTCATTAATTGTGATATCGCTGGTTTTATAATACACAATACTTTTTGTGTGGTTGTAAGGTAGTGCATATAACGGGCTATAGGTATAGGCTCGCTTTTCTACAGTTAGAAAGAAACTATCACCTTTTGCAAGAAATTTCAACTTGGTTTCTTCTTAGTCGCCGTACGTCCTTACGCTAAGTGTAGACAAGTCCTTGCGCTAAGTGTAGACAATGATGCGATCATGAACCAAATAATTTTTATATAAGAGGTATATTAAGAGACGTTGTGAAATTATTATTAGAAATATCAGTATATTACCTAGGCCACTATTACGCCTAAGCAATTTTTCTTTCTAATTACTCTTACGTGTGAACAAAACATAAATCAGTTTAAGGGGTAACTACTTCAATCATAACACTTCTGAGACCTAAAAGTGCTTCTCCAAATCTGTTGTCTATATTACTGTAGGTATTTGAGCTTGTCCTAATCCAGTCATTGTTTCCGTTTAAAATTTATGTAGCGTCGAGGGTCACAGATTTTGACTAATCGTTTGCAAAAGTGTTTTAACTATCCGTGCATCAGCAATAAAAGCCCATTTTTTCGATTTTTATTTTCCTGGTAAACTGAATACTTCAAGGAAGAAAAATAAAACAGAAAATAGAAAATTTTACGCTCTCTTTGATTATTCGTGATTCTTCTTTAGGAAATTGGAATTAATTCCATCCCAACACAAGATATGTGGCGTTTTCTTCCACGTATCTCCTAGTTATTTTTTTTAACAACTCGAGCAAAATATTAAATCAATAATAACACGCGAATTTATATTATCGTGGCAATAAGCAAAGAAAAAAACTAAAAAAGTCAAACGTATAACTATGACGATCTTCAATAGATACTTAATGCAATATTAAAAAAAAAAAAAAAGTATTCGTGGTTTCAAATAATGTAAACTTTCCGCTATGAGTTCAACAGACGTTCTACAGTTTGGCTAAATTACCATAAATTGGTTCGGTAGCAGGCGAAAATTACTGACTTTTCAAATTTTTTGGTATGATTCACCTGTCTTTTTTACTTATTCCCTCTAAATTTAGCTGTTACTAATGTTCAGTTCATTTCCGTCCCTTAATGATTTTGAAATTAAATTTAAATAATATTATTATCCTACGAATTTAGATGGATACTCTAGTCTCAGTTTTAATAGCATCATTAAAGTGCAGGATCGGCGGAAGACCATACTCGGTTCCATAGCTGCTGGCTAGGCGCAAGATAAGTAACTTTTTTTTAAAATTATTTCTTACTCTTTTATTTTATGCCCTATAATAAGCTAACCATGGGTTGGCTTACTTGCACTATACCCTGTAGTTCGTTCTATGAATATAGCAAAAAAATTCCGTAGGCCTGCCACCACGTTGTAGTAAAAACTTCATAGTTACAAAATGGCGAGGATCATTCTTCCTTATCGACGCCGCTCAAGATAAGGTTTTCTGAGTGTTCAGCTTAGTTGTATGCTAGCCAGGTACCAGCTAACCACGCTCGGAGTGTGGAAAGCATTGCATCAACCCGGAAGATTTCCGTTTATTCTCCTCTATTTCAGTGTCACTCAGCAACCCACCTCATACGACCTCATCGCACTGTTACGAATGCTCAGAAGAGCCCTAACCGGGAATCCACACATAAACTCGCCAGCACAACTTTCAGTTAATCAGGACGCCAGGAGTTACGACAACTTATTGCAGCAACCACCGGGCGAGGCGGCTTGCAAAAAAAAAAAACCCCTCCATCAGCCAGCGATTGGGGACATGGACGCCTAAACGACGCGCCGAATATAGGCAACTGTAAGGCAGAGCCCGATGCCTTTCCAACTCCGACCAGCTTCAGGGAAGGACATAAAAATAGGTGAATCCGGTCGTCACTAACCGATCTACAAGATGACAGCCTCCGGTATCAAGATTAAGGTGGAGACAGTCCATAGCAGATAATAAGTAAAGATGCGTAAATTATCCATAATTATAATGTAAATTAACATAATACCCCAGTTATATTAGCTCCCAGTTACAGTTAATATTACAATGTTGTATTGTCTGTGTGACATGATTAAAATCCCTAATTTACAGCAAGCTCTACCATCTATCTTTCATCTACAAGCTACGACTCCTAAACCCATTAATTTATAGTTATAGCCGTAAGCCATAATTATAACAGACTAACCAAGTTAGCAAGGAAAGACAGGTATTTCTCTCGAGAACAGCCAGTTGCACTGTGCTTCAGCATCTCATCTCAGCCCGCATAAAACGTCAAGAGAAAATTCCCGGTGACAGGGTTCAATGCTCTGCAAGTCCTCCGCATAGCAAAGAGTTAGTTGTTTGTTCATCGGCTGCTGCAACAAAACTCAACTCCACGCCAAACTGCACACCATTTCCGGCCCATATTGCTTTCAGGTATCTGCTCAATCAGAGTTATGAACGTCTTGTCTATTAAATAGTGACAGCAAATGCAAAAGTGTAATGTGCACCTGCCTCAATTCTCGCTTGCTATTCTGCACCTTACATAGTGAGCGTGCGAGGCAAAGTCCAATACTTCACTTTTTTTTTTAAGAACAGATATGAGTATTTTGAATGGAGGCCATATTTCGTAGTTTTTTTAAATTCATGCAATTTAAAAATACGGGTAAAGAAACAATTATTTCACAAGCAGGCCGGCCGACAGTGCACCTACTCGACAGAGCTAAATTCGAGCATTAGTACAGCTGTCATGGAGAGCATACAAAAGCGTGCTTGTTGGAGAGAAAAATGCGAATTCTCTGAGTTGTTATTTATCAGGCACTGCAGCAGCTTTGATCAATTTTTTTCCCCCTAGCACGTCCGGAACGCCGTCTATTTTAGGGTTTTCAGAACCGCGGCTATCCTGACCTGCAGCCAAAATCCTGTTGCAGTGAAATGTAAAATAATATTAGTAATAACATGAGAAGAATTCGCAAATGTTTTGGCAGAAGCTGGCGGTGCAGAATATAGAACAGTAAAATTGTGCCAGGCTGGCGCTCGGGTAAGACATGACAGCCCCCCCCCCCCAACCCCCCAGGGGAAACATTATCAGGGAAACTTGTTGCGAGCCGAAAATAGTTGGCGGCGATTTTCCCCCCTGGGTGCGCCATACCCACGGATATAATAGAGGGAGTGCTCGGGATTGTCGGGGCCGGCCGCAGGTATGCCAAGGGAGGCGGCGAGGCGCGCCGGCCGGCCAATGGGCAGCAAGGCGGCGCCCCGTTGGGAACGGGCCAGCCAATGGCGGCGCCGCTATGGCCGCCCGCCCACAACAACCGGCCAAGGTGAGGGACCTCCCTGAGCACCACCTGACTGCCAAGCGGCCCGATCTCCTGCCCCCTGCCCCTCCCTTTCACAGACGGGGCAAGTTCTTCCTTCTCTCCCACCCGCCCGACGACCCGCGGACGTCGTCCGGGTTCGAGTCCCGGCAACGAGGCGCCCGCAAGTCGCGCGTCAGGCTCGAAAATACCTCCCTGCGCGGCCAAGGGCCGAAATATATTTGTGTGTTACCCCCAGGCGCGGGCGAAGCACGGCTGGTGTGCACAGGTGCGGGTGTGCACCGAGGATTAAAGAGAAAAAGATTCGAGAAAATAACGACTGCTTCGGAAGACTGTCCAAGTACAGACTACCGTGTGTGTGTGTGTGTGTTGGCAGGCTAGGCCTGGCTTGCGTAGTCTTGTGATCCATCGTGTATACTGGCTGTGAAGCCTAACTTGGACTGTCTCGCCACATGTCCCCTGCATTTTGACGTCTAGGTGTATCTTCTTCCAGAGGTGACAGGCGCGATATCTTTTTGCCAGTCGCGGTTTCGCATACCCATCTGTGGCGGTGAGAGTAGTGTCAAACAAACTCCTGCTCTGATTGATGGTAAACTGACACCGTTCGGAAAGTCCTGCTTACTTTCTTCTTCCCACTCATTTTTTATATTTCTTCTCCGCACGTTGTGTATATATAATTATAACCATTGCCACTGCTCTGTACAGTTAGGTATGTCATCAAAGGCTGTTCACGATAAAATGAGCACTTTTGAAATCAATCTTAGAAAAAAGCCACTGCCTTTGCTTCCATATATTTTAACGGGTGCAATTGGTGGCATGTGCCCAGTTAAGTTGGTATCAGTGGATGGGAAAGTAGTTCCATATATTAATGTCAAATAAAAAGTGTTAGGTAACCATTTGTGATAACTTAAATTATTTCGCTCGCTTTCGGTTTTTTAAACGCATCGAAGTGTAAAAATGAGCCATTTTGTATAGTATTTACTTTTATAATAATTTCACAGTTTCACTAGACAGACACACAAATAAAGTGATGAGGCCCGTGGCAATGTTAATTTTACATAAGGCGGAAGAACACACAACGTGTATACAAGTAGATATTAAGCAGAGCTTTCAGAAGTGCTCATTTTACCGCGAATAGCCGATACGTATACATAGGGATAGGAAAATTTCGCGAGTTCATGTCGGAACAAGTTAGACGTCAAACACATATATAGTGAAGGCACCTTCGCAATTGGATTGCAGTTTATTAGACCCGCCCGGCACGTTTCTGAGCCAATAGCAGACTCGCAACGAAATACTTTGTGAATCTCATTACTGCCAGGTGTGGAGCAACAGCCACTGTACACACAGCTAAGGCTCCAGTATGCAAAGTACTGAGGAGTCTAGCCTACAGGTCATTGAACTCGCAAAATTTTCCTATCCCTACTTACACAGTAGTTACTAAAATTCAAGTTTTTGATTATATAAACTTAATCCATATTTTTACAGCGTGTTTTTTCCTTGGTAGTTTCTAATCGCAATAAAGTTTCCACGAAAATTACCTATCCACGTATATCGTTATGAGAGTGTCTATCAACACTCTAGTTTTCGCCTATTGCTCTTCTTACGAGAAAATAACATTGGTTATGAAATTTGAATGCATTCACTGGCAAGGAGCAAAAGATAATACGAGGAGAATACTAGCTAAACAGTAGCCTACCAAGCCGATAAGACTGTATTTACGAAGTTAATTTCCCACATTTAAAATATTCCGAAAGTGTATTTCCATTCAAATTTATTTTCTTATGTACCAACGACTAAGAAAAAGATCTGTTGTACAAGAAGGGATATTTGTGATAGAATAATTATAGGCGTTAAATTAACAGCGCGTCAACTTATAACACGGATAGAAGATCTAATAGATTGTCGGGGTAGTAACAGTTCGACTGTCATAAATACCGTAGTGTATGATTTGTTGTGGTAGTAATTAAAATATTTATACTCCAATTATTATTTCGAAGATGATAACAACAACAAAAAAAAAGTACGTTCTGGAATACTAATTGTAGACAGAAAAATGTTAAGGAATTCAGGAAAATTCAAGGTTGGTTTGCTATCTTCCTCAAATATAAATTATTTTAGCAGTTTTGTGGAGTATCAGAAATTGCCTAAATGGTCCGGGGTTCAATTGCAGGATGTGACAGTGATTTCACACCCGTGTAAAAGTATTCTACCCAAGTTCACTACTGGGTTAAGTTATTGAGTAGATATCCTATTATTTCGCTTAATAATTCAGCACCAATGCAACGGCATACAAGTATACTGTACGGTACATGGTTTATGTTAGTTTCACGCGATGTCATTAGACCTCATCTCATCCGACAAGCCCTACACAGTAGCAAATATCTGCAGCTTGCTTGTTACAATTAGCCCTATGTACGTTTTTTTTTTTTTAAATTATATGCTGTAAATATTCAATATTTCAGCAGACTGGTAGCTTTAGTCCGAGTGGCCGGGATAAACCGGGAAATCAATGCTGTCTTTGATAGCAGTTAATTAAATGAACAAGTGACGGGTACTTGAGTGTGTAGAGGACTGTGGAATTTTGTTTTTTTTGTCATATTAAAACTCATAATGACAGCGTCTCTAGTTATGATTTGTCGTTTGATCCTTGCACTACGAAATGCCAGGGCCATTGACAGCCCCTAAGGGCCCGGGAGGAAATAATTTTTTTTGGGCCCCCTTGCCTCATTTAACATGCAACTTTTAGAACTCTTTTAGACTCCTTAAAAAAACACCAAGGATCGTGCACTTTTTAGGTATTTCTGTATATATAATGCTGTGTGAGTAGCAAAACTAGCAAAGACTTTTCACGGTAACGTGAACACTATTGAAATCAACTTTTGAAAATTGTTACTACCCTATTTGCACATATTTTATTGGTAACACTAACTTACATGTGTCTAGCAAAAGTTGTTCCTTGTTTTAACTTTGAATTAAAACTGTTAGGTGAGGATTTGTGAATACTGAAACTATTTATATTGACGTATAAGTATAAGAAGGAGTGGATTTATCAAACGTTTACTGTTCTAGTAATTCCAGAGTTTCACTCGACCGACGCATGAATAAAGTTGCGAGGCTCACGGTAAAGTTAATTTACATATAGTGGAAGAATACACGGTGAACATAAAAGTAGACCTTAAGCAGGGTTTTCAAAAGTGCTTAGAATTATTGAATAAGATTTTTTTTTCGAAGACAGCATACACATATTTGTAACAAACCTTTTCAACTGGGAATTAACTGGAAAGAACGTTAAATAAAATATCGAAGCCGAGTCAGATCCTCCCCCCCTCCCCAACTCAATCATCAACAATCGGCTGCCCTGCAAAACGCAACGACAGAACACCGTGGGACCATTTTTATCCTAGCGTGTCTCCGGAGCTGGAACTTCAAGGTTTGTCCGCAACGAGCAGCGAATCAAACACCTCGCCAAATCCACTCACCGGGATGCGGTCGGATTCGGCATTGTGGAACGTTTTCCGAGCATGACGACTCCGATCGCGAACCCACGCTCTTTTTGCTTTTCCCACCACAGCAAATCGACGATGGAGGGTGAAGAACGGGAGGGTGTGGCGTGTCGGGTCACCCATGGAGAACCCGACTCCAGGGCGTAATTGGGAGGGGAGCTGCAGTGCCCCCACCACGTGGTGCACGCAAGTGGTAACGACCCCACCCCTTCCCTGGAAGCCCCCCCCCCCAACAGGTGCCGCGGTCAGCTAATGGGACGCTTCCACCAGCCGTCGCGTCGCGTCGGGGAGCGAGCGGCAGGTCGACCGGAATAAATAAATGGCGCAACGCGTCGGCCAGCCGGGTGCCCGCGAGAAATAGAAGCCGTTTTCAAACAGCGAGAAAGTAAGTGATGATCCATCGCAGCTCACTGAGAAGAAAAAAAACTACCCTTTCTAGAAATTGTTTGCCAACCATAGGCTACTACTGTATACGCGTATTCAGAAGCCAGGTTTTTTTTTTTCCATACGTCCACTGTATTTTTCCTACATTTGTTCATGAAACAGTGAAATTCGTACTGCAGTCCCCTAGTTGAATAATAACGTTTCTATATCTGTAGCCTGATGAACGGTTAACTTTCAATACCATGTAGGCCGTTTAGTTTAAACACATTGCCATTTAGGAAGTTTACTGGAGTGACAGCCAACGGACAACTAATTGAGACCCCGAGTACATGAAAGATTGTGGAGTCTAGCTTGTTGCCAAATGAATCCGAGGAAATTTTGCCATCTACAACTCGCTTCAAACTTTTTTTACAGTGATAGTGCAGGACTTAGCCGTAATGACTCACCGCCACCCAGTATCACATGTCTATGTGGATTTTAATTTTGTTAGATTTGATTTATATTAAATTCAAACACACCCTAAATAATTTATGTATATTCAACCAATGAATTATATTGGGCTTTCGATAAGTCGCCACAAAAATTATAGTAGTAACACACCCTTAGGAAAAAAAAAATAGCCAACGCCCATGGATGAGGTCCGTAACCTTAACGAGGTTCCAGGCTGGATTCCCTGCTAAGTCACCGTTTCGGGTGGCGTTTATGTCCGTTTAACTGTAAGCCAACCTCACAGTTTTAGCCTTCCGGTATATATAACAGCGGGAGCGTTTATAAACCTAATCAAATGACTTAAAGTATAAACGTTCGTTCCAAGCTAGCTATAGGTACTTGAAATGCGTGCTGATTTCAGGACACTAGTCATTTTTCTTAAGTGGTAGGGTACACGCGAAGAAACTGTTCGGACATTCACCATATCAGTGTATACGCTTAGTTAGAATGCGGGAATGGCAATTTATTGCCCTATACAGCCATTGTAGTGTTCCCAACATTTGCTCAGGAAACAGTTAAATGCGTAAGAAAGTTCCCAACTTTGTGTAGTAACAACGCTAAACATTCCTATAGCTACAGCTTGATGTGTGGTATTATTTCCATACAGTGTATAGGTTGAAAATTTACATTACAGTTTAGGAAGTTTACCAAACAAATCCTTACTGTGTATAGGCATATTTCGTTTGGTTTCTCATTTAAGGTAACCACATCAGGCCACGGCCGGCGTACGTTTTGGCATATACAACTCATACACGTTACGGTTTAGAGCGCCGAAATACCAAGTTTACGTAAGGATCATCAGACTGCTGGATTCAAATTTTTGCACAGTTATATCAAAGAAAGTGAAATTCCATGTTTTTATGAAATATGATTATCACATAATTCACTTATTAATAGACTTATGAACTTCCTACACATACGTTCGACAACATTTTTCATGGGAAGGAATAGCAAAAACCCAATGCCAGCCATATGTAGGATTTTGTCACTTGTCTAATATTTGATGGCTTACGTTGTCATAAGTAATGTCAGCATAACATCTTTAACGCAAATTAAATAATTACTGTGTACGAATCGACTCACATTCCATTTGATCAGTTCATTCCCATACCAGTATTTCAGATTTAGTATCACATTTATTGGCTCATTTCGCCGCAGACCACAGCACAATAGATTAACTGAACTCGGATCTGTATAACTGCTGCACTGTTAAAAATTTCCGCATATTTACGGAATTTTTTACGGAAATGTACAGTGTATATACGGAAAGACAATCCGTAATGACTAAAAGCGGAGTTAAGTCCGTAAATACAAAATACGGAAAGTCTCCGCATTCCCTTTGGCTTAGAGTTACGGAGACGAACAATGCCGATTCTACACGAAACTCTCTTCGTCACTGTAACAAGAAAATTATCGTTTCTGCGGCAGTTAAGATTAGCCACGCGAATAAGACCTATTCTTTCAAACATTAAAAAATAGCACCAGGTGTCTCTAACATTTGGCAACACTGAAAATTCACTAAATTTAATAGAAACAGAATTTTTGCTTTTGTATTTTGAATATAAATATAAAAGTTATACCACACTTATTAAGTGAGAGTTGTAGGTGAATGGTTAGAGTTGTGGGTTGGTTATTTTTGACTCGGGTTCAAACCTCGTTTAAGTACAAACTATTTTAACTTTTTTAATGTAAATTCCTATACACGATAGAACACCAACATAAAGAAAACTAACTTGGAAATTAATGGAGAGGTTCCGTGAAATTTACGGAAAGTCCGTTTCTGAAAATCAATGTGGCCGTAATTTTACAGAGAGTTTACGGACACTTCCGCATAATTTTTTACCAGCACGTTTCATAAAATGAAGGATTTTTTTAAACAGTATGTTAACTATTACGACCTATATGAAAAATCGCAGTTAATTAGTATCGTCCCGGTCATTACGGCCATTACGAACAACTACGTAAAAAAACAACAGTCCAACTATTGAAAAATTATGAAAATGTTTCATGGAGTAACAAATAAAACGTTTTATTACAACACTAGAAGAAGAAATCAATAGTCAAAATTTTGCAAGACAAGTGTAGGCCCTATATAGATTTAAGTGTTAACAAAACCTTTGAACTGGGAGAATGTTCATTAAAAAGTGACTGTTTTATCACAGCGTATGACCGCAGCTTGTAAAATAGGGCACGCCATTGGTAAAACTAGTTGGTATTAATACTATTTCAAATGGCTTGCAATTTATAATATGAAACCGGTAACGATTAATTTGAGGTAAAATGGATACATCCTTCCATGAAATAAATAAGTCATGGTTTTTAAA
The DNA here is from genome assembly GCA_029891345.1 of Dryococelus australis. Classification (NCBI taxonomy): domain Eukaryota; kingdom Metazoa; phylum Arthropoda; class Insecta; order Phasmatodea; family Phasmatidae; genus Dryococelus; species Dryococelus australis. The sequence goes on along the minus strand of CM056998.1, from coordinate 69,013,258 downwards.
ACTTTCTTGTGAAAATACTTATTTACTACCAATGGCAGGAGAGAGTGGTAAAAAACAGTTGTTACTTTTTACAATAAAATGATTTCAATAATTTTACGTTACGTTGGTTTTTGAAACAGTAAAGCATTAATTTGCATAGGAACACTTTCACCAAAGCGCACAACCAAGTTATTAAGCGTAATTTATTATGAAGTAATCAATTAATTGAAAATAGGCCTACGTGTAGGAAACAGCCACGATAGTAGACCACTAGTCTAGTCATTATACAGACAATTAGTTCAAGTCAGTAGCCAAGACCAAGAAACTCTTAATTCAGAAGTAAAATTATGAACAATATTTTATTTGACTCCTGAATAAGTAGACAGCATGGATGTAATTTAAACTATGAACGAAAATTAATTGGTCTCGGATCAAGGGTTAGCTACCACAAATATTCAGGAGTTCATTCGTTCGAAATCAGTTAGCTGCAACAGTAGCGGGTTAGGGGTTTTTAAAATCCTTCTTGCTCCCACCCCCCCCCCCCCCTTAGTAAAAATAGAATCCAGGAGGCCATCGCTTTGAAGAAGCCATGCGAGTAATAATCTATCGCAATAAATTTGTAGAAACGCCAAGCGACTGGCAGCGAAGGGGCAATAGGCCTATTCGCAATCGCATATGTTTACCGCACAAGTGCTACTATTTAAATGTAAATCGGGGTCTAGCTGATAGACTATGAGCCACATCTAATTCCGTTTATTTTTGTGTAGGTTACGAATATGACAACCCGGAAATCTAAATCGGTGCCTTTACTATTTTTTTTATTACAAAAAACTTTTAAACAACACACATTTTAGTGTTTTGGTCTCACAATCCGAAACACACAGTTATCAAGTTAAAAGTTCAAGTTATGGTTTTGTGTCACACGGCTTTATAGTGAACATCGTATCATTCGGCTACCGGCTCGGTGTTCACAAGTTTGAGTAATTTGGGGGGGGGGGGGAGAGTAGGGGTGATGCGTGAACCGTCAACGATCCGGCATCCTCGCCGATTCAACGATAAAACTTGCAACTTACTGAATATTAAATAAATTAAAAATGTATATATTTGTGAGGTGCAAAAAATATCCACATACGGTATTTCTATGGTTGAACTAAATATTTTGTCCTAAAAAAGATCAAACTTAACAATATTCTCGTGTTTTAGATTTGAGATACATTTAGAAATTCATTTACTTGCGAACCGACTGAAATTAATTTCCGAAATGAACCAGAAGTGCATAATATTTGCAGGCTTTCAGTGCTGTTGAAGCAGACAAGCAGGCCAGACTAAAAGCTGTTCATGGTAAAGTGAGCACTTTTGAAACCAACTTTTGAAAAAAAATCACTGCCCATTACTATACATACGTAGGTACATGCGTATACGTATACACATTGGCATGCGAAATCCCAGCTAAGTTGAAAACGAATTAATAAATATATAGTACTAAAACGTCACTTTTTGTTGAAAGTGTAATATTTAAATGTTTGGCATATGAAATCAGGGTCTTGTTCTGTACACACAATAGCGCGACTCTGCATAGGGTGACTGAGACGGTATACGGCAATGTTAGTTTTACAAATCGCGAAATGATACAAATGAGAAGAAAAGTAGACAAAAGTGCTCAATTAATCATGAATGGCCTATATAAACAAAGGTTGCATAAAACTGAAGATTTGATAGGTTTCGGTTCAAACTTTGCTGCTACACCCAGAGATGGGTTTTGACTAATCAAAGTCGTTCATTATACAAAGTGTTCCTTAAGATATGACAATGCGCACCCACCCAATAAATTTTTGTACTTTTACAAGAAAAATTTTTGGAAACCCAGTTGCCAAGAAATTTTTTTGTAAAACTACAAAGAGTTTTCTTGTAAAACGTTTATTTGTAATATTAGAAATGATAGCCTTGTATTACAACTTACATTATTGAGAAGTGTAATTAAAATATTTTTTCTTCTAGAAAACAAATGTGATGAATTAATAACAGCGAATAACTAAAAAAAAATATTTCAACATATAAAGTACGAAAAAAAAAAAATACACTTGGCCAGCACGGGGATCAGAACCAACAGCCCTGGTATTATAAGACGGCACCTTTAACAAAAATACCAACTTTTCTTACGAAATTAACACTTATTTTTCTAGTTAATATACCTGTAATTATCTACATAATAATAATGAAGTTACATGGTTAAGAAGAATAGGTACACTTATTTCATTTTAAGAGTTCTGTTGTCGAGTTAAGAGATTAGGACGGCTCTCAACAACGAGATATTGAGAGTCGATTTAAGAGTTCTGTATAGCTAGGAAACATTAACAATTAATGAATAATACGGTCACATTCGATTGAAATTGTAGTTTTATTATGATTATTTGAGTGATTTTAAGAGTTTTACGTTATTCAAACTTGCAATACATTTCTTTTTGCACGTAGCTACACATTATATCACCCACAGTTTTTGCACAAACAGCTTTATAGGGTTTTACGTTGTTGAGTGTCCGCCATTTTGCTGAAGCTCGTGGATACGGATCGGTATAGTACAAACATTTCTTGAGGTATAGCTATTAGAAACACGGCCTGGTAGTTTTACAAACGAGTAGTTTTACTAGAGAAATCTTTGTATTGTTACAAGCATTTGTAAAAAAAAGATCATAACGTCCAGACATGAGTGCGTCTCGCAGAACACAACTCCCTTGTAATGACGGACCAATGCAGAGCTTGGAGTGTGTCAACATTCCTAAAAACAATTGAGTATGTTAAACATGAACTATCGAAAGCTCATAGTAAAACGTTGAATGCTGCTGAAACATTTGTAATGTAGGAAACATTTTCACGATCCACACTACACAAAATAAAATGGAAAGCATTTTCAACTTTCACTAAAAAAAGTGACTTTTGCAAACCAAAAAGATGTGTCACAGTTAATGCATCCTTTTTTCCAAGGCTTACTATAATAACCCGGAATCGTAGTATTATCACATGAGTTATCTTAGGACACCCATTGGGGCTAGTTATTTGGATCTTGTCTGATGCAATGAGGTCACCTAGAAAAACAGTTAAGTGCCAAAGCATGTTCTTGAAAAAAAAAATAAAGGTTGCTGTGGGCCTCTAGCGGCTAATACCTATCTGTTTACCGGCGAGAGCACTCGTACATATTTGTGATACCGGTATTTGCTGCGATGTCGATATCTGCGAAATGTAAAACAAATATTCGCGACGTAATGTTGGGCCTATTGATGTTCGACATCCCGCGAGAGAGATACATACGCATAGATATCGATACAGTATAGTTAGCAAGTATCAGAACGACGCGACGTTCCAAAATGGATGATCTTACAGCCCGATACGGACACAGGTTTTTTATGCAGGTTTGCCTCATGGGGTTCCGATTACGCGCGGTTAGATCATTAGCTTTGCATCATGGCCATCCGGGTTTTCTAGAAGTACTGCCGTTCCCCTTTCGTTCCATTGCCTCGCCATCTCTTCCCCATTCATCACATTCACTCCTTCGGTTATATAGTAAGAAATATCTGTAGAATACTTGATACAAATAGTTCTTTGTGAAATATTGTACGTTTACAACACATTATTTTAGGAAGAATTCAAAATTGTTTATGTAGGTTAATTCTCATAATAAACCTGAATTCGAAAAACTTTCTTGTTGAAATTCGACATTGGTTTTGCACATTCCACACTGCTGTTTTGCGAAATGTACTCTAATTTATTTGTAGTGTTACAAAAATATCTTGGCGAGACTAGTTTGCGAAAAATTCCTTGTACGAATTCAGAAAAACTTTTACAGTGTAGATGGAGTGCCGGATGTGTCCTGCAGGTCGCTTCCTTTCACGTCAGCCTTCTCTTGTGTGTCACCCACAACACTGTCTTCGGGCGAAAAGTGTTATGGTAGTCGCACGTGTACCGAAGAGCCTCCCGCGCCCCAGATCGGTGGCGCACCAACCGACTACGCCACGGGAGGTCGGCATGTCAGCTTATGAGAGTCAGTAGACGTTCTGGTAATATGGATCAGTCTTACACACGGGAATGCAGGCTGTGTTGCCACTCAGTTTGACTCCAGTCGAGACTTGATACACATAGGAAAATAGCTTCAGGAAAGTTATAACCTTCTTCTGTTTGGTCCCACTAACCTTCTCCAAAATCAATTCATACGTGGCTATGTTCATTATGATGGATGTAGCTGAAGAACTTGACTTCATGAACAAGTTTTTCAGAGCATAAAATGTTTCCCTCACATACCGCGCTTGCAGTAGGGCGAACCCAGTACCTGCTTCCGTGCTTTCCAAGCCAGCATTCCCGACGCAGGTATAGTAGCCAGAATATATAGGCCTACTGCTCCCTGTCGAATGCTGGAAACATGTTGCATTCCCAGACCCACAGCAAGAACTGATCACTTCGCAGGATGGATGGTTAGATATGGCAAGTTAACAACCTTCATCCCCGATGAAATCAGCGTGTGTGCGGCACAGCCTCACCTGAGACGAAAAAAAAAAAAAAAAAAACTAGCGCGTCGGAACGTAATGGTGCTCCGTCGGTTCGATCCCGACACCGATTCTGTCGGATCGGAAACGGATCGCGTGCGACGGCCGTCAGTGAAGTGTACAATTAACTCTTCGCCCAGGCGCGACCACCAGACGGCAGACTAGAGGTCCCCGGACCTCGCCCTGCAACCCTATCCCTCCCTCATGCCCCTTGGAAACCGAGCGGAGAGCCCAAAGGAAGGGCCGCCCCGTCACAAATCACTGCCTCGTTCGTCCCCTCCGACGCGGGAGTTATGGGCCGCGCGATTCATACTAATGACGCGGGCGACTCCAGCTGGAGGGGTGCGGCTATACGAGGAACATATGGTGGTCGAGGAGAAGGGGGGGGGGGGAGGAGGTGCGGTACTGCCTATTCGTTGCATCCTCACACTTTTTTTTTTCAATCAAACATTTGAAAAATCACCCCATGTGACGTGCTTGGTCGTTTTCTAAATATCCTATGTATAATCTATTCACGGTAAAGTGAGCACTTTTTAAGGCCCTCCCAACAGGCATTAAACACTAATAAATATGTTTGATTGCAGCCTCAGACACTAACTTTGATGGTGCTGAAAGTATGTACGGCATTTATTACTCATGTAGAGATTTTAATATTGAAATGTGGCGAAAAAATAAAATTGGCTAAAAGGAAAAAATTAGTAAGTACTCACTTTACCGTTAATAGTCAATACCACAAGTGTGTTATACATTTGTTTGCATAAGGGTATCTTATTTTTGGTTAAAATGAGCATTTGATTATATTTCACCAATATATTATAATACTTATTTAGTAATTGATATTAATAAAACAGAGAGAAAATAGGTGTGTTGGTAATACCTAGTAGGAAATAGTTCTCATACAAAACATTATTACAAATGAACGAGCACAAAAGCGGTGTGTTTCGCCTTTTCGGTAATTTTCTGTAATTTGTTAAAGCTTTGTTTGCATGAGGCGGAGGAATATCTGGAAAGTAGAACTTTAGGAAGGTTTCAGAGAACTTGGAAATAACCGTTAATTGATATAGAAGCCGAGCGCGAAAGGCGTAAGAATATGTAGTAAACGTCATTGTGGATGCAACGCTGCCTCATCTGTCCGGGGCCTTTGACCCGACGCCTTGAGACAGACGCCTGCGTTCCTCGGTTCGCAGACACCGGAGAAACAATTATGCTGAGGGAAATGAACAGAGCAAATCTCAAATCGGCTCACAAGACGGAGGAATCCATAATTTACTACTATCATCAGAATCTTCTGTGATTCGTTATACAACTCCAGTTTTTTTGCAGAAACGACCTAGGTTCTGCTGAAGAAATTATCAGGAGGATATGGGTCGGTGACTCCACAGGATGTTGTTCCTTGTGCAGGAAGGCATCCAGGCGCTTGAGGTCGTGTGGCAGTACCACGCTATAGTAGCGGAGCCCTGTAACCCGTACACGAGCCTAGAAAGGGTGGTAGAATCGACGATCCTAGAGGTCTACATAGCCACTCTCCACCCATGGCGACCTAAAGTTCGCAGTGCCACCCCTGGGTTTAAGCATATTAGGCTACGCCGCTCTTTCCCCTACGTGATGTCGGTTTCCTCGTGACCGGCTAGGGGTATCTACCATGATGGCATGGGCCGACATATGGTACCAAGGCCCATCCACGTGGCGGGGTGTTGAACTACATGGCTCTCATGCCGTTGGAGCCCGAGAAAAGAATCACATGGTAAAGAAATTCTCACATGCGGTAATGGCGAAAACAGTTCAGCCGTCCAGCTGCCTGTGTTGGGGACCTGCCCGCTTGCCTGGAGGATTGCAGGCGTAACGTTGATCACGTGGTGAGGATGCGATGACTGGCATGAGCGGGTGCTCGGCCCAAGTGGGTGTAAATCCATGATGAAAACTAAAAGAAACTAACACATTGACGTGGTCGAAAATAATTCTTTCTTTACAGAGCCAGGTGGGACGTTACTCGACCCTGTTTCCAGGTTGTTGGGTTGAAGCCTGTAAAGGATAAGGAGTTGTTCATCTCTGCACATGTATACATGGACATGGGTGGATGCACTCTTAGTTTAAGTCAGTGAGAATTTCACTGTTTAAATTACTTAACAGCCCATGACTTATTTAACAGTTACTTCAGCCAATTTAACTGATGAATTAGTTAAAAAGTGCCAGGTTTCCTTCACTGATTGATTCAGTGACATCTTCCCATGATTCATCAAACATTTCAATCGCTGTTTTTCAGTAATTTGTTAGACTTATGGATTAAACAACGTGTATCAAATGAAATAATAACCCATAAACTAATAAAATTAATAAAAATATTTTTTTAGAAAGAGAGTTTCGTTTTTTGTAATAACATTTTACGAGACAACATGCTGTCTTTCATTTCGTTCTTACGTCCTTCATTTCGTTTTGACGTACCTAATCATCATAGCGGTTGGTTTGAAGGTTTAAACTGCATTAAATGTAGTGAACTGAGTGCATTCATACGTACTATTTGCTCTAGCAGTCCTAATTATACCAGTTAAACTAAAAACTAAAAGAAAAGACATACAATTTAAGTTACATATTTTCGAAAATTATATAATATTTACTTTTTCCGTTTTATGCTCTACGTTCGTTTGGTAGCTCAATTGTAAAGGCAACGATCTAGAAGCGGGGTGCTGTAGCTTCAAATCCCAGACACCGTTGTTTTTTTTTTTTTTTTTCCTTTTTTTAAGAGAATTACCTTAAATTGCGTAACATAAACAGTGACTAATGGACATATGTTTATTTCTCGTAATGATTGGCGTAAATTCAATTAAAACAACATTTCATTCACCGCACACAGTTGGCTGTCACTTATCTAATCAGTGAAATCGCTTCATTGAAAAAACCCAGCGGTTTTACACCGATTCTGAGTGGAGCCATTTTCACTGATTCGAGTAGTTGAATTTCATTGCGAATCAGTGGTTTTCCACTTATTTGAATTAAGAGTGTGGAGGTGAGAGGACTGGGCGAGCAATCACATTTAATGGGTGTAAGATTCTTATGGCCGGTGAGGCTTTAAAGGGTCCTCAAACAGTTTTGAGCACTTTGTTCTCGGGGGTGGACGAGGCTGCCTCCGCTCCACTGGTAGCTCGCCATAGGCCGAGCGATCATTTTCTGAAGAAAAAAAAAACTTGTGCCGTGGAAAATAAGTAGGAGCACGAGCTGGTCGGTTGGCTCCACGGAGAGATTCTCCCTGGTATCCGATCACACGGGTTAGACTCGTGCTGATAGTGGCTAGCTCTGTATGCTGGAGCTGGAGGAGGTCTCGAGAGATCTCCCTTCTCAAAGAAAGGCCGGGCGGTGAGCGGCACGCTGCTCCGGTTGTGTCCTGGAGAGACACTAGAGGACTGGATAGTACCCCGGCCAGGCCACACGCTTAGTGCTGAGTACGAGGGTTTCTCAGTACTTGTGGAAGGATGTGACCTTGGTATACTTGTTAATCGGGTTGGAGCTTCGAATACAGTCGACTCAGGTGTTAAGCTGACGTGACACCTGCGACGGGAGGACTTGGTCCCTCTCCCTCACCGATTGGGCGGCGATAGCACGGGAAGGCTCAACGCTATGAGCGCTGCGTAAAAACAGAGAAGCACGGCCGTAAAGCTGTGTATCGTACATATGAAGAAATTATCAATAGAGTAATTAAATGCTGCGCTGTAGGAATTATAATTACCATAATTCAGTCACCGAAAATACCGCGTCAGACACGTTTGCAGGTGTTATTATAACTTCAGCTTTAAAAAATTTTGAACGAAATGGCGAGGACTAGGATGATTAAAGTTCTGGAATGTGGATGGCACACTAGTTGCGGTAAATCACTTCAGTGTTTTTCAGCTGTAATTGAACCTTTGGTCTTCCAAATGTGAATCATTGCTACCGCATGAACTAAACACGCTCGTTGTTTTCGCAGCCTACGTTCTCAAGTTCCATGTAGTGCCAACAAGTCGCATCTGATTGCCGTCTTTAAATCAATGCATGCGGAAGTTTCTAGAGGAGATACATTCGGTTTCTAAAGCATTATCTTTCCTAAGCGGACCTACGAGGATATTTACTGCTCCTCCTGCCGTGGATGCGCGGAAGAAGAGAAATAATTTCGTTTTTATGGGCTCTTCCTTTTTCCCTTCTTGTCCCGCCGCGCACGTCAAAACCTGTTAAAAGGCGCGCAGTTCGAGGCCCACGTCCGTCCGGTATACGTCTTCGTCTTGGCGGAGGAGCACGCCATAAATCCTCCGTGCTGTGGTAAACACTAATATTTGCCTAGAAACCCGTACGACACGTATTCCGTCACGCTCAGCCGGATGCGGCAGCTTTTCCAGACGAATAATGCCTCCGACAGTCCGTTCTCGGTTAATTGGCCACTTTTAGAACAACCTTTGAAAAAATTTTCCTCTCCGTAAACGCTTCCTATACTTCAATAGGATATTTACGGTAAAGTGAGCACTTTCGGAAGCCCTCTCATTTGGAATAATGGTCAATAAATATATTTTATGGTAGCGTTAGACATTAACATTTGAGTGCGATGTAATACACACATTGTGTTTATTACTTAGATGGCAATGTTTATTTAAAAAGATTGTACAAGGATAAAAAATGGCTGAAAGGAAAGAGTAACCATGATCTCAAAAGTGCTCACTTTACCGTGAACAGCCTATACCTAAACAATAACCTACAGTAGCTAATGGTACCAGAACATCAGGAAAATCTGTCCACGGTAATTTGAGAACTTCCGAAAGCTCTGCAAAGGACCTGCTTTTTACTTCTCATTTTGTATCTTTCTGCCGTTAAGTGACACTATGTGGAATGTTTAGAAATGTGAACGAGTTTCTAAGATGCAAAGTCGTGCAGTTTATACGTAAAACAAGAAACACTTGACGTCACCAGCAATAATCACATTACAATGTCAAGTATTAGAAATATTATTTATTAACTGGGCGTCAGGATGTGAGTGTGTGCTGTAACGTACACGTAGGTATGGGAAGTGATCTTTTTCTTGAAATGTTTATATCAAAAGCGCTTACTTAACAGTGAACAACCGTGCTTTGTTTACGTTTCGTTAAAAATCTAGCTGTTTGGACTGGTCTACACTGATATTTAATTTAGAATAAGTGCCGGTTTCACAATTTCCTCTGCGTTCCGATAAGATCTTATTATACTAATTCTAAAATCTGATTGGCACTTTTCATGTTTCTCACTGTACGGTTAGAAATAACCAGTTTTATTCCTGTAAGCAATGGTTATCTGAAACACAAGAATTTTCAAATTTCTTGGCCAATCGGTACATCAATACTATGGTGATCAATCCTAGCTGATCCAATGCCAGTTTTAATCATGGCAGATGAATTAATTAGGTTATTTGTGAACGATGATGAGAAATCAATCGTTGATCAAACAAAAATAAGTTACTCGGCGTCAGATTAGATTATTTTCAAGCGAACGATGGCATTTTTTGTAAGCCTTCATTAAACATAGAAAAACCCATTTTACATTTGTAATAATTGTTTAGTTTTTACCATTTGTTTAATAAATTATATATCATAAAAGCTGCATGTAGTATTTCAACCAGTGGCGTGTAGTGAGTTTGTTTACAGGGTAATCAGTACAATAGCACCACATATTTAAGTCTTTTAGATAACATTTGCTAGTGCCGGGCTGTGGTTCCATTATCAATTTCCACTAACAAACTCAACTTCCAACTTTTCTTACCTTCCACATGTATTTACCGTTTTACAATACCTAAAACATTAGTTTATAAAAACGAAAACTAAATAAATGTAATAATAACTAAACCGAATATTATTTAGAGAAAATACTACAAATCATACGAAAACTCCTGTTCTCCCGAACACTTTCATCCACTTTCCAAGGGAAAATGAGGGGACTGGAGAACGCAAACAGAACGACTGCTTACTCTGCCGAAGGAACGCGGCAGGGTAACTCGCTTGCGAGTTCGATTAATCGCTAGTCGCTCCCGTTTGTGGAAATAAATACTAGATAGCAGCACTATGCGTGTACAGTACGACAGTTACGAAAACTCTGTTTTTCGAATCGGAAACGGGAAACTCAGAATTAAATGTGTTTAAATTTAAAGTTAAGGCGAAAACTATAAAGGATCAAACATTTTCAGTATGTATAGGATAAGCATTGCTTACCTTGCGTCTATGGAATAAACGCCACTGATTTCAACGTTATTGACATCTGGCGATGTGATTCCAGTGAACTCACCAGAAGAAAGAAAAGTAATAGATTCTGTGAATAACAAATTTTAGAATCAAGCCTAAAAAATTCTACCTAGTGTATACTATCAAACTGACCGAACTGAAACTTAAACTATTACCCACTGTAGAGAAAAAAAAATTATAGTCATGACGACAGTGTCAGGTGTAAACAATTAAGGTTAACTAAAGTATGAAGGACCCTGCCAGAAACAAAAATATTTTGCTCTTGAAATTTAGGAGAATGTTCAAACACTTCTGTGGATAATGTTTAGGCTTAAATAGCTCCAGGTTACGAATAGCAGGAAATTATCTATATAGTAATTTTCTTAAAGCTGCCATGTGTTAGAACACTAATCCGGTATAAACCTGAAATAATAAATGTATTTGTAAGTTTTCTTTTTTGCTTTCAATATCACACGAGTAACATGCGACCACGGAAATTAATAACTCATATTCTGAAGTTACAAAATTGCTTATCAAATTCATTTATTACCGACGCCTCCTTCAGTGTCAGTAAACGAAGCCTACTTATGCAGAAGGTCATAAAAACAAACAATGATCATGCAGCGGCCAAGTGTAGGCATATTTTCTCAGTGCCAGAAACAGCTACAATACAAAGACAAGACATTTTACAATGTAGCAATCTACTGAAAACCACTACAAGTATTTGAATTAATATTTCAATTAATATTTTATTTTTTCAGAATTCTAAGTTGACACCTAAAATCACATTTTCCAACACGTTATTGCTTGCGGGAAAAATTAAACCATGAAAATAGTCTAATAATTGCATTTATTTCCCATAAATTGACCAAATTTCCCTCAGACTTTTAAATATTCCTACAAATATGGAACAAACAAAAACAATGCACAGCGAGTTTCATGAGAAGGCATGCAGGGTAAGAAATAGAATAAAAGATTTATTCATTTTATTGAATACGTTTCCAACGTTTTATCTAAGTTCCGTGACCTCATATAAATGTCCCTAATATTCCCTTGACTTTTCCAGAAATGTTGACAATAAAGCCGAAATGAACCAATTATGCCTACAGTAACAACTAATTTTATCACGTGTTTTTAATATCATGTTATGTCATAGAATTAATTTACGCTTTTCGCTTCCAACGTTAATTCAACTTCTCCATGTATTAGTTACGTTAAAATATATGCAGTTACGGGCAAAGGGTATTTTAAAAAAATTATTTAAAAAATGTATAGTTAACAGTGTACGAGCTGTGCCTTGCTTTCTTGACACCAGGGGAGCGTTATTTATACATACCAGGCCATGCAGATTTATTTTTCCATACGGGATTATATTAGCCCAATTCAAAATATCCTCTCCGCGTATCCATCGCTTTGAAGAATTTTCAGCACTTGGGGCCCAAGTAAAGCATGACTGAAATAGATTTCCGCAGTTTTATTGAAAACAACCCGTTGGCCCTAAAAAATATACGAGGAAATACGCAATATTTAGGCCCTGTTTAGTGGAATCCAAAACACTCCTAAATTCATCGCACAATCATTAGCAGACATACAAATGTTTGAAAGAAGAACGAGTTCGGTCAATACAAAGAATATGAAATCGTCATTTAATGATGTAAATTTTTCACTGGAGGTGCTGAAGAACGGGAAAATCCTTGCCTAACAGACCTTAGATCCGTGTTTTTCTAAACATGATCAATGGCTAAAAATCATGTTACGTAAGTTGGATGCTCCAGAGTTACTTGTAAACATCGTTTGCAGCGCTGCAATATGGTCGTGTAATACATACAAAAAACACCAGTGTATACGTTGGGGAAACTCCGTCATATTTCAAGGACGATATTAAAAGTTTTACTGATAGTCCCATCTGGTAGGTGGTTAAAATTTGGAACAGCGTTAGGTAGGACCAGTGTTCAAATCCGAGTCTAGCCATCCTGTTTCGGTCGTCCAGGGTTTCCCGAAATCACTCCAGGCGAATGCTGGGATAGGTTCCTTACTACAGCCCACGGCAGATTCCTACTTGTTCCTGCATATCTGAGCAGCTTGGTCCGTTTCTAATGGCCTCGCTGTCAACGAGACGTTAAGGCAGATCCCCACCCGCCATCTTAGATTTATGGAATTTTCGCCATATTCTGAAAATACAGTTTTGTTTCGTGTTTTTTTTGGAACGACAGAGCACAGAGCATTGCCTAGTGCATTGTCTGAGGTCAGTATTTCTTTATTACTGTTGATAATGTCGCCTTTGTAATCGTTCGGAAGAAATAACGTCGCGTTTCGTCTGGGCAGTTACCAGCTAAAAATTAATCAATGTAGCGAAGCTGTGGCAATTCGATAAAGTCAGGGAAGTTATTATTTAGGATATGTCGTGAACAGAAGATTTGGCAGAAAATCAATAAATTCAAGATGGCGGATGGGAACCCGCCTTAAGCCCTACCTATCTACCTACCTATTCCAAAGTGTACGCCTAACCAGCTTTTTGCGCTCCCAGATTTGGAACGCGTACCCGTACACTAAGAGATAATTTAGGCACGATCGTTACAGTATTGGGCGCGGTGTTAAATTTGATACTAATTTCGCACTCATGCACATTTTCCTTTGCGTTTCTACAAAACTACGAAATTTCAAACTTGAACGGAACTCCTACAACAGCAGCACGAATATAGACGATAAAAAGATATACAACGGCGAGGAAAAGTTATCACGATTTGATGCTTAAAAATAACTCGCGTAAACCTCACTATTGGAAAATCGTGACAAATGTTGCAAAAATTATTTACGTTGTTGTGGACTATTAAAATCAGTACTTCAAAAAGTTCTAATAAATATCCCTTATATTAGCAGATGCCACTTCAAGATTTAGTTTCTTCTATCATTTCATCAAACCATGTACCGTCAAATATAAATTCATATTAAAAAATATATATTCATGAACAGATTGTTATGAAACAAATTTTAGAAAATGTGCTAGGGTACATCACAACTATATAACAGCCACAAAGTTGGATTTCGCTTTGCTTTAACACTGAATTTTTCGGAACAGTAACATCTTTGTAACGGATTTATATGTTTTTACACCCAAAGTTTAATTCATAGAAGTACAAGCCTCACCCGAGTGCTAAACAGAAGTGCCGTATGGCTGCAAAACAACGTTAACTGCATCTTCGAGTTTTCTTAAAGTTAAGCACACATTTCCTTTCATATTCATGACGCATGTAACTAGTTAGCAAAGAGAACCAAGCCGGGTATCAGTGCAAACATGTTTCATATCAAATGGAACTTGTGTGTTTGCAACCATGCGAAGTATGTTATCAGAAACGTAAACATATGGCAGAGAAAGATATATATATATATATATATATATATATATATATACACGCACACACACGTCGTCTAAGGGCACCCGTATCATCGTCTCGAGCTCCTATGCACCTTGTTTAAACATGTTTTATTTTCTCAAGCCAGTGAAGCATGCAGGCTGGTCGGACCAGAACCACAACACGTTGTAGGTGACTTAACGGCTGTAGCCAGTGAAAGTGATCTGTTATGAAGCGTTTGGTAGCTGTGAACGCCACAATTAGTTTCCGTGTCCCAATATTGAACTGCTTTGCTGCCAACATGATTAGTAAAAATGGCGTGGATTGGATTTGAGGTTAGAACACTGATTAGTAAACAAGTGTTCAAAGATGTATTTATACTTACTTTGACCAATTTTGAATGCAGTTTCATTAAATCCAAATTGTTAAAAGTATTTTATTAATATAATCGGGCTTGTCGTTTAAAATTACTTTATAAACAAACAAGTTCATTTTGGTTGACCATGTGACCGACAGTTATGTTTGTTTTGGGATACGTCAATGTTGGGCGCATGAGTAGAAGACGAATAATTGGTCTACCTCATATTTAGTATATAGTGTTGACAAGTCAGGTGTGCTAGAAAGCGTAGATCAGTGAATAACATTCACTAAGGAAACTAGTCAGGATGGTGCTACGTGCCTATGACCACCAGATATTTATAACTTTAATACCTCGCTCTTTCATTGGAAGTTAGCTATTTTCACATCCGGCAAAAAAATATTTCGAGACTACAGAATATTTTGTTGAAATCCACCCAGCCAATTTTTTGTAGTGAGCACAAAATTATTTTGTAACACTGACTGAATTGTTAGTGACTACAAAGTAAGTGCATGTTTTGTAAAAAAAAACTTATAAACAGTGGCCACGAAGATTCAAAAATTCAGTATACACATTCCAACAGAGATGGAATGCATGCATCATATCGAATTGTATAACTGTGATCCAAATTCATTTTAACATAACTGCCTATATGGCATGATAAACGTGACTGTATCTGATTCCCAGATATCACTAACATTTTGGCGATAACGCTGCTGTAATATTGCCAATATTATCACCCGTTGGTATTGTTTGCTACCTGGGTAAGACGCTTACTGAAGCGAATACAAGCTTTAGCGCCATTATATAACACTTAAAGTTGGTCGAATATTTCAGCTTGACAGCTGATTTATTTGTGATAATTGAGTGGAACTCCATTTCCTTGTACGGGATGTTCTGAAATGGAATCCCGAGTTAAATGTGAAATTATGTCATTTTTAGGTTTTATAAATTGAAATTAAAGTTTCGTCTGATATTTGCATTCTATCATTCTACCAAAATAATTAAGTCATAGGTTAAGAAAAAAGTATATTTAAGCAGCTATGTTTTTAGCATAACTAAGCATATCGTTTCTCTGGAATAACCCATTTATTGAGTGCACGTAAAATAAAAGTTAAAATGATAAAAAGCGATTGGAAACAGATATTTTATATTGTCCTGCGTTGATGAACGCTTAGCTCGACTCTGATAACATGATTTTGGGGAAAGATTTATGTGTAATTATTGACAGCGTGCGAATTATTTTCCCGAAATTAGGACTGATTTCACTCTGACGTAACCTCACAAATATACACGCATACTCTTAATCAGTTTAAATTAATACGATGGCATGCACGACAGCTTTACTGAGTATTGATTACTTCAATTACAGTTAATCCAAATGGCTCAACCCCCGAAGCCTCGAAAAACACATACCGTTACATCAGTAGCAATCCACTTATTCAAACAACACTGAATGTAATCTTAGAGCGTGTGCTTTGGCGCGGTATTCGTTAGGTAGTTGAATTTAATATTTGAAAAGTTAGATTTCACTTATAAGAGATTATTTTGCCCATTAACACTGCTATGAAACTTTAAATTTTAGTTTTTTTTATTTTTTTTACAGTCAATGGTGTAAATGGAAGAATGGCAAAATATCTTGACTGGAGCTATAAACGTTTCTGCAGCCGGTGCTGTCAAATAAACGTGGTACTGCTGAAAGTAGGTACTCCGCTATATGTGACAGACCCGTTGTGTAACTGTCATAAATGAACAAAAGCCTCAAAAATCTAATGCCTGCTTGTAATGCTACGACGCTGGTCACATACTATTAAAGTATTTTATAATTTTTAAAATTTTGGGGGGCATCCAAGGAAATAGAGCCATTTACCTGCTGGATGCACGAGTTGTGGGACATTTCCAGTAAGGGTTAGAACTGCATGGTCGTTATTTCATGACTTGGTAAAATAAATTTTATGCCTTTGCCTATTTACAATGTTTCCCTTTTGGTAATATATGTATTTGCGGACTTTACTTGAAATTCACACCAATTTCCCGCAAAGGCTACGTGCCAGGTAAAAATGCAGCATCGACAACAGTAAGTGTTGCGTTCCACTCTCTTCTCGTTCCACTCGAGGACACTTAGGTGGGCCTCTCCCTTCCTTTCTCGCCCAAAATCTTCATGTTGTTACTTCTTCGCATGAGAGTCAATAGTTTTTCCTTATCTAATGACTGTACTGGGGTTATGTTTTGGCACGAGTAAATTGCCAACATTTTATCTAATAAATGTGTGACACCGCTGTATTAAAAAATACAATTTAACGATATAATGGGCTTAACAAATAGAGGCGGTGGATAAGCATAGTATGAAAACATTTTATTCATAAACACATGTCGGGAAATATAGGCACTCCAATGTCAGCGTGCAACAAAAATGTACCCCGCTGTCCCTGCATATACTTTAACTATATATATATATATATATATATATATATATATATACATATATAGGCAACCACCAGTACGTAACAGTCGTGCTGGCAGCTGCCCTCGCAGAAAAGTATAGCGGTAATACAGGCCATGTCGCCTACTGAACTTTTTAACGCGTATGAAACAGTGAAGCGGGGGAGCGATAAGGGCGACAAGCGCGCTTCCTCCCGCGTGTACCTATGGGACTTTAAGCTGTGACACTATTATTTTATTGGTTGGAAGTCTGCAGCTAGGGTCATTGCAGATAAAGGCTGTTCACGATAAAGTGAGCACTTTTGATATCAACCTCAGGAAAAAAAGTCACTGCCCCAGCCTGCATATACTTTAACTGGTGCACTGAGCGACATGCGCTCGGTAAAGTTGGTAACGAAGGATGGAAAGTAGTTCCATATCTTAAAGTCGACTAAAAAGTGGTAGGTAACCATCTATGATAATTTAAATGATTTCTTACGCGTTATGATTTTTGCATCGAAGTGTAAAACTTAGCAGATTTGTAAAATATTTATATTTTCTAAAAATTTCACATTTCCACTTGACCGACGCATGGGTAAAGTGACGAGGCACATTGCAATGTTGATTTTACATAAGTCGGAAGAACACACAGTGTGCATACAAGTAGATCTTAAGCAGTACAGTAGGGTAATAAAGCCGTTTTTAGCTCTTTTGGAGGGCTTTATAATATATATTATGTATTGAGATTATTATACGTATTTTGTCTGAAGTGTGTTTTATTTTCGTAAATTTGTTTAATAAGGATAAGTTTAGTGGTATTGTAAACAAAACGCGGTTTTCATACACACTGCAACGCAATTCAAGTGTCCTGTAGGCGGCGCCCTTAGATACTGGAAGGCACAAGTGTCTGCGCATACTTAACAAATATGTTGTCGTGCAGTGTGAAACTTTCGTGTTCGGTTGTAGCTCTGCGGATTGCGTAACGCTCGGACACGCAGAGGAATTTGTAGTACTTCACAAAGTCAGTATCGAGTTCGGCTGGTGCACATATCTGTTACCAACGACCTACGCCTAAGAGGAACAATTGGGTTTGGCTGTGTTGGGGACACGGCCGTTTGTTTTGCGTGAATATGTCTACGCTGACGCGCTCGGACACCTTGATAATTTTTTTACGTTCCCGGCACCGCTTCACTCGATCACATGGAGTTTTATAGGTTTCACTGGATTGCTTTTGAGATGCTCTTTCCAACCGTATACCATTTATGTATTTCGACTTGGCTTTTTGACGAGTATAGGCCGAACTGTGTTAAGTTTTCTTAATTGTTTATGTTAAACACATACAATCTCACCATAACCACGCCACACAAATGTCTTTATACACGCAATCGATGGATCTAGTCGAAAGCTGTCGATTGAAACTTAATTGAGCGTCGTAGCTTCTCCTAGTCAAAAGTTATACTACACGGAATTTATGAGACGCTGCGAAACGAACTCAAAATTACCACCCACCCCCACCCGGCCACGCACGATGCTTCGCAGTCCTCATTCAACGTAACGTATTCTTTGATCCTTTGGCAATCGAGTGATGCAATTGAATTTTGAATGTAGACGATAGATTCGGAGCTGCAATGCCAAACCGTATCTCCCGATTTTGTTACCATCGGATTTCCTGGATTGCCTCCCACTACGGTTGCAAATTTAAAGACGTATTCACGCCAAATAAAGGTTATTTCAGTTAAGTGCTAGACTGGGGACAGGCTGGCGACTTTTGTGCCTGCAATAAATGCAGCCGAAGTGGTTCTCACGTGACAGTGGCTGCTTCCATAGCGGTGAATGGCGCTTGACACGTTCTAATTTGTTGAAAGTCTGGATTTCCGGGCATGGGTTTACATGGCTGAAATCTTCTTAATTAATTAACACCAAGCTACTTCTTTGAGTTTGGCAACTGCGTTTGTAAGATCCTTTAAAGAGTTCATTTTTCATTAAAATTTGTTTGATGGACAGAATTGTCACCAGAATGATTAATGTAGCTGTTTATAAGGAACGCAACGATGTAAGGTTCTAATTTATAGCAAGTTTTCAATGGATCCAAAGATGATAATTCTTCGTAGTTTGTAATACAAATATTACTGCGCCGATTATAATGATCCAAATGCTTTAAGTTGTTTAGCTACAGAAGTGAGTTTAAAGAGAACACAATAAATTTTGAATTTTTTAAAATCACTGTATAGAAAATACTTTGTGCGTACTTTTCCTTTTCAAACAAAATTCTGGATTTTTCAAAATGGATGACGAACTCTTAATATACTTCGTAAGCCTGTTTAATTTTGTGGCGATTCATATTGGCATGAGAAGCACATATTTCTTGCTGTTATTAGTTAATGGAATAATCAGCCTAGATTATGAGCTTGTGATGGTACGCCTGTTTAATTTTGTGGCGATTCATATTGGCATGAGAAGCACATATTTCTTGCTGTTATTAGTTAATGGAATAATCAGCCTAGATTGTGAGCTTGTGATGGTACGGTTATCAACGGTTCAAGTAGTTAGATAATTTTCATTTTACTCCTGTTTTTTGGTCTCGCTAAAATTACACGCCGACAAACGGCATCGTCCGGCACGATTACCACATGCGAAAGCAACCCAACGCGTTAATTTAACGAAGTTTTGTCAGTAAAATATCGTACGCTACATAAAACGACATGCTAAAGGGTGGGTTTGAAACGCTATAAGAAAGCACATGCGCGTCTCTGAAGCTGTCACGTTATGGTGGTGGTCCTTGATTTATCCAAGAAAAGATCATCTCGGGGTCTTAAATGTTACGCTGGAGGAAGGTGCTGGGTCGCCAGGGATGACGCAAGATAAATAGGGCGCGTTTTTGCCTAAGGGTGCCGCCCGCACGCTTCTAACATATCTCGTCGACATGGCGGATAGTACAGACGGTCGCAGTTGGCGCCCTCTGCTCCTTATTATCGCCTCGCGACCGGGCCCGCCATAAGCGCGAACAGTGGTGCTCATTGTCCTCGTCATTTATCTGCGCTATTATTCAACGGCGGTGCGAAAACATTTTTCTCTTTTCTTCAATTCCCCCTCCCCCACCACCCCTGGTTGCAGGGCCCGGCCGAGACAGGCTACAAATGTCCAGCGCAGCTCATGAAGCCCTGCTTCTTATCGCGATATCTCAACACTCTGCGGCGTCCTCAATGGCTCATCTTTGTTCGCCGCGAAGAACCAACAGAGGGCGCTGCTGTGCCTCTTTGTAGGCCACATCCTGGACAGCGGTGGGTTGCCGCGGTACAGTGCGGCGATTGGAAAAAAGGGGCGGGGGGGGGGGGAGAAAAAACCCCCGCGCGAACACGCCGGACAAAACGATTTTTATTAATGTCCGCATTTCCACGCGCGCACACCGCCGGCTTTCATAAGCGTGCACATGCCACCGGCCCGCCGCTCCTCCCCAGTCATGGGTTTGTTTTCTATTGCTGGAAGAAAGCATCCTACTGTAGATGTCTGATAGCCGTGCTACGTCGCGCAACAATTTCCTGCGTTACATTGTGACATGCCCTCCCCTCCCAACTACCGGTCGTCTACTTCATTCCGAAGGTGCAGCCGTCGAGCCTTCCCACGCAAGGACGGTTATCGCCACGACTGTATGCAGATTTGCCTGAACGCAGCCAGCCATGGGCCGGGTACACATTCAGGACGGACCCCAGCACCTCTTGAACCAAGGGTAGCAATTCACACTAATGCTTAAGTAAAACACACCACCTCGCAACTTTTTTTTTTGGCAGCTGCTTTCTTATGCTGGATTTACAATAACCCGACAGTCCGACAAAATAGCTCCGATCAGCCAATCATGAACAAGGTCACCCCGACAAACGCAGCCCCGACATACATTCTATTTCTACTTTCGTCGGGCGTTGGACCGGTTGGCCTCGCTTGGCAGTAGAAAAAAAACATAAACATAACCTTACAAAACAAAATGTCGTGCGGATTTCACTACTGTGGTAAATTTAACATTAAACATATGTTTTTTTTTAACGTGTAGATCCTGGTTTCCTTTAACGGAAAGTTGAGTAGACGAAAATAAATATTCCTGGAAAAATAACTGCTACGAAATCCAAAAATACTTTGTTTGCAAAGTTATCAAAACAAAATAGTGTACAATGATCCGTGATTTCTTCACATTCCATAGCAAGTTACTGACCATTCTAGGATTTTCCCGAAAGCCACGCAATACTTGTCGGGGTATTGTCAACATTGAACTAATTTTAGTGGCGGAAATGGTCGGGCGTAACGTCGTGTCTGCCTGTCGGGAAAGCTTCGTCGTGGCATTGTAAATCCAGCATTAGTCCCAGAACGTGCAGGCATTTCCTGCCTGCTAAGGACATTTCGTGCTAACTAAATTTCTGAAAAGAAACGAGGAATTGAAGACAAGGGTATTATTCATATTCCAAATAAAGATAGGGCATTAATGCACGATAAATGCAAGGTTAAAACTATAGTTTTAATTCGATCATTTACATACAACATTTATTGAGAGATACGATGTATTTCTTTCGCTGTAGTAGAATTGTTGTCTGCAGACGACATTTTTTGAACTTTCACAACAAAAATTATTGGAAACACTGTTGTCAAAAACGTTTCGTAGAACAACAAAAAAGTTTTCTTTTAATAAATCTAATACCCATAGTTACATATTTACAACCTATATGCTTATTTTTCAACTTATAGGCTGTAGATGAAAACGGAAATAACATAATGTGTTCCGTAGGCTACTCTCGAAAAAAATCTGTGATAAATAAATAAGACAGTAGCTAAAAAAAAAGTTGGAATTAAATTCACAATTAGAGATTCGGACCAGCAACTCTTGCATTGCAATGTGAGGTTTTGACCATTTCTTCATTTATTTTACTTTATTTGAGAGTTACTGTTGACATGTATCAATATAGCGCGATCCGTACATATATAACTACACAAACTGACACTCTCGCCTTACCCGAAACTCTCGAATTTGAAACTCCTCGAACAGTAAGCCGATGTGCACACGACTACGCTACCACTCGACCACTTTGCATTAATATGTTTGTATTAATTTTTACATTATGTTAAAATTGTGTGTGTATTATCTCGAGCAAGAATTTAATATTATCACCTCTTTGGAAGAATTACGGTTATTGATTCAGTAAATTACTGCGCTTAAGAATTACATCAAAGGTGTGCAGGAGGCTTGCACATAAGCAGTTTTAAAATGTATGAATATATTTTATAGTAAATTTGCCTCGGAACAACAGTTATTAGCATTACGTATCTACAAAATATTATTTTAGTCTGTTCGGTTGGATACAGAGTTATTTGGCAATGAAAAAAAACTTATAATAGCATGATCCCATACGCCTGTCATCCCAAGGAAATTAAGGTAAAATTCAATGTATATTTCTCCACTTGAATAAACTTATAAGGAAACATTCTTCCCCTCCCCTCCCTGGATTCAATTAATTTCATTCACGGGCATGTTATTCGCAGGAAACATTAATTTGTTGTAAGCAAAATAATTATAATACAATATGGTGCAAATTGGAGTTCATTATATAAAAAAGTTGCTGTTCAGTATAACATTATCCTGGATGTATTACAAATATATCTCCTTTTAACGTTCAATGTAGGAAATCTTAAATGTGTTATCGTTGTATTCTTACAACAAAATATTTCTCAGTCAAATTTACATACATAAGTCCAATATGATCACTGCAGACTAACGCAATGGAATATAAACCACCAAATTAAGTTTTGAATGACTAACCATTGTTGATTGCTATGCCACGCCCAAAAGGATAACGTCAATGTCAAAAATGTTTATGTGACGTTTTTGGAAAACGATGTTCAAGAAACATAGTTTGGGTAAGAAGATTTATATGGGGCCTTCTTATTGATAAAAAATGATGATAAACATAGTTTTAAAAAAAGAATAATACACTGATATGGCCGCATGTCATGTCATGAAAATAACAGTAAATTGCGAATATTGTAAGTAATGCAAGGATCACGAGCAACAACTAAAGAAATATATGTAATTTCAAGAAATATAGGAAAGGAAATAACGACTTTTATGGACAAGTTTTCCGGAAAATGTAGATAATACGTTCGGCTTTTCTTTTAAACAAAGCAAACGTTTTTATTTTGACTTATTCAAAGAACTATCAGCCAACACAAACAAATATATTGTGGTTAAGCTATTGTACGCATTGTCACCTAATTAGCATATTTTAAACTATTTTTGGTGATGGGCCCGTTTGGTTGGCATAGCAACCAGTAACAACCACAAACACTGAGTGCATTATAGAGGAAACTGAGTCCTGGAAGAGCTAATACCTATGTTAACAATCAAAATCCTGTAAAAAGTCCGGCCACGGTGGCTGAGCGGTTAGCCTGCTCGCCTCCCACCAAGAGGAACGGGGTTCAATCTCTGACTGAGCCACTAGCGGATTTTTGCAAGTGGGAATCTTGCCAGACGATGCTACTGATCGGACGGGTTTTCTCGGGGATCTCCCGTTTCCCCAGCCATTTCATTCCAGTGCTGCTCCATACTCACATCAATTATCCTCATCGGGTCTCAAGACTTCGTTGTTAAGAGCCGCCCAGATATCTTCACTCACCCTATCAATAGTTTTAATATGTTTGGAAACCGCATGTATGAAATTACTAAGTAATGATGAACACATAGTGGGGTTGTCTTCAAATACAATGCACTAAAAGTGCATTGTACTTTTAGTGCATTTAGAGCCATTTGCTCGTCCCAACTAATTTACAGTTCTCTAGAAAAAGTTACGTTCAGTTAGGAAATTACAGGTTATATCACCCATAACGATGCGGTTAGCACACGGTAAATGAATTAACCTATGAAAAAACGTTACATGCCCCTAACTACGTGTATTTTAACGGAAACACTCACTTGCATAACTGACGTATAGTTGACATCGAACTGTGAAAAAGTATCCTGTCTCTTAATATATTATTTAAAATGTACAGTTTTTAAACTTGTGGCCACTGAAGTAGTGTATTTTTGTTTTTATAAACACTTTTCCAAAAATGTTGTGCCATTGTTGAATACGAGCATATTTTCTTCTCCACGGGCGAAGAGTGAGTGAAGTGAGTGGAGAGATTTGGGCGGCTCTTAAATCGAGGTCTTGGGAGCCGATGAGGGCGAAGCGAGGTGAATATGGAGCAGCGCCGAAATGCAAGGGCGAGGGAAACGGGAGGTCCACGCAAAAACCCGCCGACCAGCGGCATCGTCTGGCATGATTCCCACATGGAAAAATCCTGGAGCGACCTCACCGGGAATCAAACCCGATTCGCCTATGTGGGAGGCGAGTAATCTAGCCACTACACGCCGCGGCCCCTACGAGGTAAGAGTCACGTTCGTAATCGGCCCGTAGGCCTCGACATCAGTGAGAAGACGTGTGTGGTCAGAGAACGGGAAAGTATAGTGTAGTACACTCACGGTTATTCCAACTTTTCTGAAGCCCTGCTGAAGTTCTACTTCTAGGATATTCCTCCGCCTCATCAAACGAGGCTTCATCAGGTTTAGAAAGTTATACCAAAGGGACAACGCACCTTATTCGTGCGCACTCAGTGTAATAGTATTTTGCATAAGTAATTTCTTACTGGGCATTACCAACACACCAATTTTCTCCCTGTTTCTATTCATGCTAATTACTAATTAAATATTATAATTTATAGATACAGTATAAGTAAAAGTTTAATTTAACCAATAATTAGGAACTATTATGTTAACACCAGTATAAAACGCTGGAAGTACGTGAAATATTTAGGAAACGACCAAACACGTCATCCATAGTGTGATTTTTCAAATGTTTGATTTAAAAAGTGTGAAAAAACCGTGAATAGGCTATAGATAGAAGTGAAATTCCGTGGAGGTATTTTTATTTATTTTTTTTGCAGTTAGTGAACTCGGCGTTCATTGACTACGGGAGGCTCTGGAAAAGGAGCCTCGTAATTGACGGTCGACCGCATGCTCTGGAAGGTTCCGCGCGGCTCGGGGGTGAAGTTTCGAAAGTTTTCCTTCGTGTCCTAACTATCGAGGGTAGTTCCGCCACATTGCCGGAGGACGCGGCTGGAAAAAAATTTGCGACACTCGCGGCATGTTCTTCGTTATTCAAAAGGCCGGTTCGAAGCACGCATGTTTCTGTACTTCCTCCCGTGCTTAAAAACTTGCGCAGGCTGTACCACGGCAACTGTAATGACAGCGAAAAATAATCTCCCGCGCATAATTAATTTGACAGAACACTTCGTCCTTCCACCGCAGTTTCTAGACGAGCATTTAATGTTTAAACTGCTTCCAGAAGACATGTGCATATATATATATATATATATATATATATATATATATATATACACACACACACACACACACACACTTTTTTTATAGCTTCTGCGCTGAAAATTTTAAGTAAACTGCGATTGTGTGTAGGCGCAATTGTAGCTTTTCCGCGAAATTCGGTGAGTAAATCTCCCGCTCAGTTGAAGTAATTACATTACGCATAAAATCCCAGCAGGTCTACTGCTGTAGTTTTGTTAAGGAAACCGTCTTTTTAGAACAAAAGAGTATAATAGGCTGTTCATGATTTAACTCAGCACTTTTGAAATCCAACTTTGAAAAAACTCCACTATCCCTATCGGCATATATTTTAACGGTTACGTTTCCTGACATGCGCCCTTTAATTGATGGCACTGACTGAGAGAAATTAGTTCCGTTTGTAAAAGTTGAATTTAAGGCGTTAGATAGACATTTGTGAATATTAAATATATACGCTTTGGTTTTTTTTTATGCACGCAAGTAGAAGAATCATCAAATCTGTAAAATATTTTACGTTTCTGATAATTTCACAGTTCACTTGACCCATGCACGAATGAAGTGATTACTCTCGTAGTAATGTTAATTTTACATATGGTGGTAGAATAC
This sequence comes from Dryococelus australis, assembly GCA_029891345.1. Lineage (NCBI taxonomy): Eukaryota > Metazoa > Arthropoda > Insecta > Phasmatodea > Phasmatidae > Dryococelus > Dryococelus australis. Next base: position 68,987,426 of record CM056998.1, on the reverse strand, counting down.
ACGATTATCACACAAGTAGATAAGCACGATATTAAAAGTGCTCAGTTTACCGTCTAAGAACAACACTGTGAGTGGAATGCTGCTGTGCACATTGGGATACTTTTTTATTTTCAATGCAATAAATGTTAAGAGTACATAGTCTCTTAAGTTTTTTTATGCATACAACGCACAGAAGCAAGGAAGCGATACGACTGATACTAACATGCACATCTAGCCCCCTCATCGCCTCTACGCGCAAGGCTTGCTATGTTCCCATGGGTGCGCATTAATATGCAAATTAGATATGTAACCGTTAGACTTTATCGCACGCGATGAAAGCTCACAGATTAAACTACGCCCCTGTGGCTATACTTTTCTTCATCCCGGCTTAAGGGAACTTCGCAGCGGGCTCTAAAAATGCTGTTATTTTTGCCATTTTCACGGTTTTATGACGTGACGACGCCTTATAACTCATTCCCTTATGTTCAGAAAGTGAGCGTCACGAAATTTCGCTCTCGGGTCCGTGGCAATTACTCGTTGAGAATGAGCAATACGTTAAATGTAAATGTACGATAGAAAAGGTTGGTCAGTTGTCTTCATTCTTCACATACAAACTTATCGTTCTGACGTCATCAGGCCGCGGTGAGAGCAGTTTAGTATGCTTAAGAACGCTATAGCGACCGAACGGCTCATCTGATCGGAGAAATTCTGTTGTCAGTTTGTATGTAAACAAGCGAGTAACTAAGAACATAAACACAGAATCCTAAATAATAAACACATAAAGTGACTTTCTAACCAATTATAATTTTCTTCGCAGATTACAAAACCAAAATAATTAAAAATTACGATTTAGGCAAAAAGGACACTAATGCTATTAACAACACGAATAGTAATTGACAAGACAAATCTAATTCTGAAATTATGACTCAGCTACCTCAATCCATTCCGGAGTTATATGAAGAAGAATATGACAATGCTACGCAGCAGCGAAATGCGGACGTGGCGATTGCGTCATCATCACACAGTCTATCATTTTTTCCCCTCTCACCATCCATAGATGTCACGTAAAAATACCTACGGCCGTGTAGACAACACAGCCCACACCATTTTTTTTTCTCAAAACAGAACCATATGCGCTTACATTGTTGTTTTTTTTTTTTTCCTTTTCTGATAAAAATAGTATCCTGAAAATATTTATTTATTGATATATGAACTGTTAAAATTTCCGTATATTTACGAATTTTTTTACGGAAATGTACAGAGTATATAAGGAAAGGCAATCCGTAATGACGAAATACGGAGTTAAGTCCGTAAATACAAAATACGGAAAGTCTCCGCATTCCCTTTGGCTTCGAGTTACGGAGACGAACAATGCCGATTCTACACGAAGCTTTCTTCGCCACTGTAACAAGAAAATTATCGTTTCTGCGGCAGTTAAGGTTATCCACGCGACTTTCAAACATTATAAAATAGCACCAGGCGTCTGTAAAATTTGGCAACACTAAAAATACACTAAATTGAATATAAACTGAATTTTGCTTTTGAATTTTGAATATAAATATAAAATTTATATCATGATTATTAACTGAGAGTTGTAGGTGAATGGTCAGAGTGATGGCCTGGTAATTTTTTGACGCGGGTTCAAACCTCGCTTAAGTAAAAAAAAATTTAACTTATTTATATCATTTTTATACACGGTAGAACACCCATGTAACGAAAATTAAAGACATTTTCATTATCTCTTATTATTTTAAACGGAAAGTACAGAAAACTAACTTGGAAATTAACGGAGAGGTTCCGTGAAATTTACGGAAAATCCGTTTCTGAAAATAAATATGTCCGTAATTTTACGGAGAGTTTACGGACGCTTCTGGACAAATTTTTACCAGCACTTTTCCGTAAAACGAAGGAAATTTTTTTTTTAACAGTGCGCATAACGACGTAAACAACGAATGGAACAAAAATTTCAGGGCTACCAACTGTCAAGAAGGTGAGGAATTATGGAGAGCGCGTGGCGGGTTCCAGGTACTCCGCGGTGCGGTATGTTGGCGCACTTGCCGCCCCGGAGGACTCCCTCGCGGGGGTTGATTGCGTCCCCGGGGTGAACAAAGCTCGCACTCGCGCCGCTGCCGCAGCCCGCGGGGCGCGGGGTTTTGTCCTCGGCAAAGTGACGGCCGAGGGCGGCATTGTGCGGCGCACAGATCCAAGCACGTGATTGGACGCCGTACTCCAATCTGCATGCGGGCAGTGTAAGGACCCCGGGGTTTGGTGCGACAACCCCCCTCCCGCCCGACGCAGAGTTTGCCTTTTGAAGTCGAACAAGAAGAGCTTCGAGAAAATTGAAAGAAAGAGGGGCAGCGGGGGAAATAAAAAAAAAGGTAGTCTTGAAAGAAAAGCGTCAAAGAAAATGGGACAGAAAGGGATGAGATCGTCTCCCTCGACTCCCGTTATTTTTCTCTCCCGCGCAAAAGAAAAAAAAAGTGAAATAAAGGAAAAGTATACTAAAAGAGGTAGCATAGACAAGTAAAAAGTGGAATTATAAACAGTAGCTGCGTTACAAAAAAAAATGCTCAGAGAAAGCGGGAAGAAAAAAACGCGGGCCTAGAAAAGAAGCAATAATAATGAATACATGTTGATTTTCTTGCCCACCCTCTTTCTTCCGGAAAGTAAAGGACGCAGCGACCTCCGGAAGAATTGATCCGGGCAGGCTTCAATATTTATGCTTTTGATGTTGCCCCCGTGGCCTCTACCCACTTGCATACGCGATACATTTTTTTCTTCTCTAGTTTGTAATTCCTAGTAAAGGTCCCACTGGAGCGGAAAGGATAATGCATAACGTCGGACCACTAGCAGCTCTCTGCGTTGTCGGCAGTCTGCTATACAAACTTTCTTTTCATATTTTGAAAAGGCCACGCGATGAGAAAAAGGGTGAGCGGGAATTCAGGGAGACGAAGGCAGAGTCCGACTGACCGAAAGGAAGCCTGCTTTTTCGCCGGTGATCCTCGTAACGCACTATCGAAATCCACGGAGCGTTTTGCGACGCTGTCGCAGGGCTGGGTTCCCGACCCACCAAGTAGGCTACGTTTTGTCGCAATGCAGCATTCTTTGTGCCAGAGGAGCCTGGAAATCACGCACAAGAGGTTCGCATGCCTCAGTTACAAACGTAAGCGACCCGAAGTGCTGTTCCGAATCATTACGGTAATTGTGTTAAGTAAGCCTAACATTGTAAATGAACGCTGGATTGGTTTACTACCCAAAGGCAAGCGGGGGCCTATTTACAAAATCAACACAACAAAATCGGCGACCTCCGTGAACGAGGATATGAGTTTGAATCTCGTGTGTACCCTTTTTAAGTTAGTTTGGCCTGTAGACCATTGCCCCCTTTCCGAAATTATTGATCTTTAGGCATAAACGAGACGGAATATACTAGTTTATAAAACACACAGTTTGAATATCTTGAGAAAATTTGGTTAATTGTGGTGTTTTTAATCCTTATTTGGGGTTATATAAGGCATAATAATTTTAAGCTATCTTCTGGAATCAAGATTTATCTACTTGGAAAAATTCTATATGAGTGAATATATTTGATTCTAAGAAGTATCCGAAAGGTTACTGTATGGATTCCATTCTGATCTACTGGGCTTGAAATGTCCCCCTCCCTTTTCCAATCAGGTTTATAACCCCCAATACTAGAAAATGCTGGTGCAGGTGGCTTCCAAACTTACCTCTCATATGAGAAGCCCGTGATTATATCATCTGCATGCAACGAATAACTGTTAATACACTATGCTGTCAATTAGTTACGTAATATCGAAAAATCCGACAGTTGCAAAAAGCATTGAAGTGACTAGCACGAGGCAAAGGAACACGAAGAATGCGTTAGTATTTTTCCTTACGGCGACCAAGAACGAAGACAGGTTAGCGTACCTTGGCGGTAAACGTTGTTTTCTCATCTATAGAGAACGTATAATGTGTGACACTGGACCTCCGACCATCCAGCACTCCCTGCACGACTCTCAGCCAATGGTAAATATTCAACTTTCAGGTAACTTCGTTCTTTGTGGCAGAATCGAACAGGAAATTAGGTTATGACCGTGGCAGAAGTCAAAGAACAAATTATCTTCGTTCGAGTATGTGAAAAAGAGTAAAACGCCTTTTTACGACGCGAAATGCCAGTGACGTAAAATAAATAAGGTAAATGAAAAAAAAAAAAAAAAAGATTCGTAAGTCGAAGCTGCGGACCTCCATTGTTTCAGCCATCTGTACTATCACAACAGACGTGTATGACATTTGCATGTTAGAAAACTATTTATGTAACTAAGTACTTTACCGCATTTTTAACGCTTCCTCTGTCCTAGTTTTAATGCAACTATAAAACACCCGAGTTAGCCAAAATACTTTGGTCGTATAAAAGATTGTGGTCTCCTAGAAACCGAAATGTAAACCAAAACGTTCATCACTATACGCTGTTCACGGTAAAGTGAGCACTTTTGAGGCCCTATTTACTTTTATTCCTTCAGCCATATTTAATTATTAAAACACCTTTTTTAAATAAAAATTTACATGTAAGTAATAAACACAGTGTGTATATTCCGCAACACGCGGAAATTAAAGTTCTAAGCTAAAATATAATATATTTATTGACTATTATTCCAAATTAGAGGACTTTCAAAATTGATCGCTTTACTGTGAATAGTGTATTCTGACCATGCGAATTTGACAGTTATATTGCCGATGGTGAGTTAATTTCGGGAACACACGCAGAAAGACGATAATATGCTTACCTCATCTTCGATATTTGACTAGAACTTCGCTGTTTGGTCAGCTGCTGGATTAGCCCATTGACGCATAAATAATGTGGAAGGGACAATGACAATGCTAATTTTACACACCATAAAAGGGTACTAAATGGGCAGAGAAATATATTTCGAGCAGGACTTACAAAAGGTCTTTGTTAACCGTGAACAGTTTGTACGTGACTGCTGCACGTTTGTTACCTCCGACGGACATCCGCGCTAATCGGGCATTCTTGTATTACTGCAAAGAACTGGCGCCTGCGATCGCTGCGACCAACACGCACATACTATTAGGTGGTTGCCTACAGCCAGGCGTTGCGCGACAAATATCCGACGCACTCTCTGACGGGCATGGATGATACCCTATGTCACGCCTATGAACTCCGCCAACTGACTTGAAATCAGACTGTTTAAAATTAATTTATAATACTTGTAATTTATCACCCACCATAAGTAAAAATTTGGTATATGTTGTTCACGGTAATGTGAGCACTTTTGAGGCCCTAGTTACTTTTTTCCTATTAACCATTTATTGTCCTTTCAGTACTTTCTAAAATAAATATTGTCATGTAAGTAATAGACGCAGTGTATATATATATATAACCGGTCTCGAATGTCAACATCTAAGGTTACAATAAAATATATCCTTTGACTATTACCTATTCCAAGTGAGAACGCTTCAAAAAGTGACCAGTTGACCGTGGATAGCCTATAATAAGAAACAATTTAAAAAAAAATTATTTATGTAGGTATATACATTCCAGTCATGAAGTTATAATTTTTATGACTGAAATGTGTGTGCATATAATAAGTTATTAGATACATATCTAAAACCATAGTAATTGCCCTGCTTGACGAAGGTTTCCTTACAAAACCTGCTTTCTAAAGCATTCACAATGGAAATAAGTTTAATTTTGATTTAAAGTATACATGGTATTTATTGGCCGTTAACATGTGCATTCTAGAAATCATATTTTACAGCGTTACAAAATATACGCGTTCTTCTTCATGCACAACATGAACCGTACTTTTGTGACACTGTTGGTAGCGTGTGTGTGCGTGCTACAGTGCGAGATGTTCCTCAGTTTACTGAAGACCAGCACAGGTACTGTTGCACTAATTATACTTACAATATGCTATGGACAACGCTTCTCTAAATCGCCCATTTAACGCGGGAATGTTAAACTTTGGTTTATCGTAATTGATTTTAGGTTACTCGGGGACAAACTCTGAAACTTTAAGGAAATCGTTAATACCTCATCGAGGCGACCGTCTGTTTACATTTGTATCTGCACTCTCTTGAAAACCTCAAAAAGAAATACGTTATTCAGTGATATTTTCAAACAACGACCTCTTATAGCGAGAGACACATTTGGAGATACAACTGCGGCTGTTGTTGACAAATAATAGTAAAAATACGTATGTATTCCACTATTACCGATACTTCTACCTACAGTTGCGTACGAGGTTTTCGCTGGAAATCACAAAGAAATCCTTTCTTAGTTAGATACCAGTAATGTACCCTAAATTATTAAAGTGTCGCAGCTGTTAAAAAAAACCAGATAAGTGTACTTAGGTATAACACTTCGTTCATTAGGCTCAACCCAGACAGATTTAGTTGATGGTTGAACACTTTCAGAGCCACTTTAATGTACGGTTTCAGGTGTTAAAAAAAAACATTTTATGATGTGTGATGTACTTGAGTCGACATAACGCTTGTTTCATTGTCACAGCCAATGAGCTGTATACAATATGTTCGGCTACAGTTATATGAACCAATTATGATCTAGACCTAGACGGTTTGCGAATCATTTATCCGCAGGCAGGATCATTGGCCATTGCGCATCACAGTGTGCAGTACATACCAAAAATTAACTATACGTGCATAATGTACACAATTGTGTACACTGGGTACGAATGGGTTAAGACCGCTGTAAACAACTCACGAAACTTTGAATGTGTAATTTCCGTGAAATCCGGGTGCAAAAATAAGAGCAGTTTCGGACCGACAGCGGGTATTCACGCAGTAACACTGTTCCATGTGTCCAGGAACATGTTCAAGAAGCAGTCCGATGACTCATTTCTCTCCGCTTTGCTCTGCTAGCTCAGAGAAGAGAGAGAGAGAGAGAGAGAGAGAGAGATAGATGAGGGAAGCGTACATAGACTCCTGTTATGGCCGACACAAAAACTAACAACACAAGCATTTGTTTATCGCGGGGTTGGCTTGGCGCTGCCAGGCTCGCATCGCCGACAAGAGAACGGTTTATGCCGTGCAAGTGAAGGAGCGTACAGTCGCTGCGACGCGAAAATGAGGCGCGAGCGCGCGATCGCCGTCCCACCAGACGGAACTCGTGGCGAGAACGACTACGACCAGCAGACAAACTGCGGCTGTTCCCACCAGGTAAAAGCTGTTCACGATGAAGTGAGCACTTTTGAAATTAACCTCTGAAAAATGTCACTACCCCTACATGCGTATATTTTAACGGGCGCAATGAGTGGCATGTGTCCAGAAAAGTTGAAACGATGCAGGGGAAAGAAGATCCATATATTAACGTCGAACAAAAAGTGTTAAGTAACCATTTGTGATAACTTAAATTATTTCTCTCACTTTCCGCATTTTTAATGCATAGAAGTGTATAAAAATTAGCAGATTTGTACAATATTTACTTTTCTAAGAAGTTCACATTTTCACTTGATCGACGCATGAATAAAATGATGAAGCCCGTGGCAATGTTAATTCTACATAAGGCGGAAGAACACACAACGTGTATACAAGTAGAACTTAAGCAGGGCTTTCAAAACTGCTCATTTTGCCGTGAACAGCATATAGTGCCTGAAATGTCCTTCACAGGTACTCTTGTCTCGTATGGTTTCGATCTGCAGTAGATTTGTGATGGTAGGTGTTTAGATTGACCTACCTGTATCAAATCTTTTTCCCTCGTTTGAGACCGAGAAGAGCTGTAGCCATAAGGGCGAGACTGCCACGCACATCAAGTGCACTATCGCCGCTAAGCGCAAGGCTCTGAACTGGCGTGCAGTGTTTTCGTCGCACTGCGTATACCTAATGGCCTTTCGCTGGTGACTATTATTACTTTATCGATGGAAAGTGTGTAGGAAGGTTTAATGCAGTACCCTTGAGTAGTTTTGTTTCTACCTGAAGCGTGTATTTTGAGATAAGTTTCAAAAAAAAAAAAGCCATATTTAGCCATATTAGAGTAGGGCTACTTAGAAGTTAAATTTTTGTAATGTTTGTGACGTCTTGAAAGCACTCAAGAGCCCTTGTCTGATACGCGAGTTCTTTACGTAGATAAACACTTTGGACGCGCTGTTAATAGTTTAGTTGAAAAACGAGTATTTCAAACACACTGCAACAGAGTTGAAGGACCAGGTAGGCGGGAGCCTTAAAAATAATCACCACTAATTTTGTTTTTAAAACTTCTCAAGGTTAAGGCTGGTAATACGGAAACACTGTCTCGGGGCCTCCGAAGACTGCAATATGCGTTGCCGGGTAGCTGAAGACTGCACGCAGTATGCGTTCCCGGGTAGCTGCATGTCTGACGAATTAGATCTGTGGCGGCAGGATATTAAAACACGTTCCATAAGCCAACTGGGTCAGTCGCACTCGTGTTCTCGGACCCTGTGTGTCGCTGCCTGAAGGCGGGAACAGATGACAGTTCCCGTAACGTCTCATTCTGTCTGTTCTGAAAAAAACTACTGTGTTTGCGCGAGTTTCTTCTTTGTGTTCGTTTTACCTGTCTAAGAAGATAACTAGAGGCTATGTTGTCTGTTGGTCGTGTATATTTTACCTGTGTAAGAAGATAACTAGAGGCTATGTTGTCTGTTGGTCGTGTATATTTTTTCGTATACGTACATAGTATATTAGTTTTCCGCCTTTAGCTTGCTGTCCTGTTTTAATTGTGTCTATTATTTCACGGAATTTCCTGGCTGTGTGCACACATATTCTTGTCTTCAGCATACCTCGCTTGCGTTCTGTCGTGTCTGGTGAAACTGCTGTGTTTGAGTGCGTTTTTTTATTGTGTTGCCCTATTTTAATCCTACTTATTTTGTCAATGTTGTCCACATGTTTTGCCAGCAGGGTTATAGCCTGTGTTGTTTCCATATGTGTTATCTGTTGGTCGTGTATGTATGTATATATATATATATATATAATTAATCGCTGTTCTGTTTTTTGACTCTATTCCCTTTGGAAATTTTCCTGCGTTGTATATACACATTTATTTTCTCGTCCATGGGTTATTTGTCTTATTTAAGTATATTTTTTCGTGTTCAGTCTTGTTTTTCCGTAACATACGTCTGCATCGTAATGGCGAACGTACAAAAATATTCATTTATTCATTCATCCCCATTGCACTATACTTTCAAAGACCACATCGAATTACAGATACTACTTTGTACTAGTCTCTTTCCTTTACAGAAACTGCGCAGGGAAATCCTTAAAAATGCAATTTTTAATCATTATCCCTACTGTTCTTTGAATTTATTCAACAGGATAAAAGTACAAAAGTGTTGGCTACAGATAGTTGATGTAGAAAATTGTTTCTTAATTTTCCTGAAAAAAAATTTGTATCACCAAGACATTTACTTACACGCAAACGCTGATTTCAAATATCATATTGTGTCGTATTGGCACGCCTCCTTAATTTCCATGCGACACTTAATTTTTAAATACGTGAGAATAATTTTCTTTATGCGTCCCTATATATTTTACAATATGTCCTTGTGAGTTAATATAAGCTACTATTGGATTTTATTTGCTGTCACTGAGTTGAGCCAATTTTAAGCTATTTGAAAATCATAAATTTTCATATTTTGATTAGTTATTGAGATGGTCCCTAATAATTAACTTCATTTTTATCGGTTTTGAGTATAAATAAATTAAATGCACCACACCACAACTACATCTTGACTGCTTCTCTACGGGGTATTTACATAAAGAAAACTATTACCGCTGAGGTTATACTTTGAGGCTATTCCTCCGCCCCGTGCAAACACAGTTTAACTAAGTTCAAAGAATTAAAGGCTGCTCAAGATAAAGAGAGCGTTTTTCAAATCAACCTTATAAAAAGTCACTGCTCCTTGCTGCATATATTTTATCGGGTGCACTGAGTTGCTCGTACCCAGTAAAGTTGGTAACGATGAAGAGGAAAGTAGTTCCATATCTTAATGTGGAATAAAATGTGTTAGGAAACCATTTGTGATATTTAAATTATTTATATCGCTTTCTGTTCATATTTAATGCGTCGAAGTGCAAAAAATAACAGACTTTTAAAATACTTAGTTTTCTAGTAATTTTACAGTTTCACTTGACCGACGCATGAAGTATGCGATGAGGCTCATGGCAATGATAGTTTTACATAAGGCGGAATAACACACAACGTGAATACAAATAGATCTTAAGCAGGGCTTTTAAAAGTGCTCGTTTTACCGTGAACAGCCTATACACCAAAGGGACAACACACCACATTCGTGTACTCACATGTATAACAACTCGTAACTAATTGTCAGGATCTAGCACATCAAATCACACGTTTTCAAGACCTCGCTTTGGGCACTGCTGTCTAATATCTCCGGAAACATTGTTGCGTAAAAGTTATACATACGTCAAAACGTACGTTAAGTGACATCTTAAACAACTTTCTAAAAACATCGAGATAGCTAATTTACCCAGAATTGTGTGTTAACAACAAACGAACCTCGGGAAATCCTCTTAGCGAATGTAACATAAATGTCGAAACATACGGAATACTGCTAAATAGATTTTACGCGCATTTGTTACCGAGTAACTTACGTCAGGAATACAGAACATTGGTCCTACCAGACCTTGTGCCATTTTTGTAGTTATTCACACCGTGATAACAGAACGCACTGAAACATAATAGTACGGCCCCTGGTTAATTTTTTTTCGGACAAATTGGGGTTTTTTCAAATGTGGAGAGTTTCCTTCAAGGGTTGGTTCATGCCGAAATATTCAACGGCAAAACATCATAAACATTTATGCTAGTTTACCTCGAGTGTATAGCCAACCTTCGGGCTGAACACCCATCAGCATCGTAACCACGCCGAGGCGATCTCAGTGGTCGAGTTCACTCAAGCGTTTTCAGGTTCAGGGCTCTAATCCCACGCATGCAGTCTTTTTTGTGTCTCGTTTTTCAATGTAAGTTAGGTTAGTTAACAACGTAACTTGGTGTTGAACCCCTCATACGGCAGAAAAGTGGGTTTGTTGAAAAGCCCTCCACTAAAACAAACTAACGAAGCAGACTTCGTCATGAAATGGCACAGGCAGCTACATAGCCGGCTTTACCGCGAAGGCAGATATGAAATAACAGCTGGTAGATCCAGGGAAGCTGGCAATCGGCCGTGTGATTGTGTCGCCGGGTGAGATGGACGCAGCGCGCTGTTTATTACCGTGCCGTCGCGTTGCCATGGCGACGCCACGCCCACGCCAATCAGCTGGCCCTGGTTCATATTCCAGGCCCCGGCTTCCACATTCCGCCGCGAGATAGCAGCTCTGGCGGGGCGGAAAAAGTTCTGCTGTCCAGCCTGTGGAAATACCATCAAACTGCAGTTTAGCGGTTCGTCTTCCTCGCGTTCTGCGCGTGTTTGAAACGTGACGTCATAAGCTTTAGGTCAAAATGCCAGCAGCTCGTGTTCTTAATGTTTACATATCTTCATCATAGCATTATGCACGCATGCGCAGTGACATATCTTTATGCCCCATAATAACTAGACCGCATGTTTTGTGTGTATAATATCAAGGTTAAAATTCTAGTCAGCTAATCGGATATAAACTTTACGTGGACGTAACTCAGAAAAGTATAAAACCATTGTCTGTGTACTACCTGCGATAGGCTGTTCACGGTAAAGTGAGCACTTTTGAGACCCTAGTAGTATTTTTTTTCTTTTCAGCAATAATTTATCCTTTAATCACCTTTTAAATTAAACATTGCCATGTAAGGAATATGAGAGTGTATATACACAGCACTCGAAAGTTAACGTCCGAGGCAAAAATAAAATAGATTTATCAACTATTATTCCAAATGAGAAGGCTTTCAAAATTGCTCGCTTTACCGTGAACTGCTTAGAAACGACTATAGTTTATGACTTAAATAGTTGACCAGCTAACTTAACTGCTCACAGTCGTAAATTTGATGGAAAAAATTCAGCACAGAGAAAATTAGTTTATTTATCCCATGTTTAAGGTAAAATGTATACTAAGCTGGAGCAAAATGTTATGATTACGGAACCAGGAAGATCATGAGGAAACTACAACAGCAGTACAATTTCGGAGCGTTTTTCGACTTACTAGGACTCCGATTACGATTTACCAAACGCGTTCTCCATAAAACGGCGGGAGAAGCCAAGAATAAAGGTAAATTTTCGCGGAAAATTCAACAGTGTTAATTTAATTTCTTCATAGGTGCCTACCAAAATTATTTACAAAAGAAACTGAAAAAAATAAACTGTAAATTTTCGATGCCTCCATTGCCCAGGGCACTAAGGTGCAAACTTCGAATCACGAAGATCAGGGTTCGAATCCTGAGTAAGCCATGTGAGTTATGTATCTCTTTAATGTGGGTGCAGGTGAACTTATTTTGTACACCACTCTTAGTTTTCCATTGCAGCGTAAAGAAAGAAGCTTTATAAACGAGGTTAATCATTTCTGGGATAGGAGTTTCCAATTCTCGCTGGAAAGGGTTTGACCCTTCATCTTCCTATAATGTCAATGTCGTTAAGATTTTTTCACTTTTCATCTTAGTAGAGGAGCACCAGAGTAAAAAGTTCGTGATACGAAGTTAGACATGGAAGCTCTGGTAAATCACTATCTAGTCGAGTATAACTTAGTCCATGCATGATTACTCCCAACTATTCTGAAGCTTTGCTAAAGTTCAAAGCTTAAGTCGGCCGGCTACCTGACGCGACATGGCACAAGGGCGACACTGGCACGCACATCAAGTGCCGAATCGCCACTATGCGTGAAGCTCTGAACTAGCTTCTATGGAACTTTAAGCGGTGACCATATTATTTTACTGATGGAAAGTCTGATGCAAAGTTCAATGCAGGATTGTATCTGAGTTTTACGTAGATTCAGTCAGCACATTTTGACATATGGCAGTTTGAAAATGCCGTTTTCAGCTATTTTTTCTCTGTTTTATTTACACTAATTATAAACTAAATATACTAATTTGTAGATAAATGTAATTAGAAGTTCGATTTAACAGAGATTGTGTACCTTTATGTCAACGTAAATATAAAACGCTAGTGATACATGCAATTTTTAGGAAACAACCACACACGTCATATGAGTTTGATTTTTCAAATTTTCATTCAGAAAGTGTGAAGATACTATGTTGTAACTATAAGTTGTGATTCTGTTTGTCGATTTTATCAGCGATTACTGATATTTTTGTCTTTGCTAGTCGTGTTTTTTTTTTTCCGTCTGTCCAATCAGAAATCTTCGCCCACCGTCTTGTGATCGGCTTGCTAAACCTTGCCGTTTCAATTGCTGTCCGTTCTGTCCTACCTTATCTGCCATGCTGAAAGTACTGTCTGCCACAAGCATAGACTAAATATGAGGTAGACCGCTTATTAGTATTGTGCGCATGTACCCAGCACTGACCTACCCCAATCATACAAAACTGTCCAAGTCACATGGTCAACAGTGATGAAAATGTTTGTTTATATCTTAATTTTTTTAACGATCAGCTCTAATATATTAATAAAATACTTTTAACAATTTAAATTTGATCAAAATGCGTTATAAATTGGTTCGAGGAAGTATACATACATCTCAAAGCAATTGATTACAAATCAGTATTCTAACCTCAAGTTCAAACTACGCCGTTTTCGCTAGTCGTGTTGGGAGAAAAGCAGTTGAGTGTTGAGACATGGTGATTGGATGTGCGCAGCCAGCGAGATCGGTCTACCTCATCTTTAGTAGTCCATGACCCTACCCAAGATGGCGACCACGGCGCAGATGAGTTGTCAACTGGCGGCGCTTCGAAGAAACACGTACCCTGATGCGGACCCGAGTTCCGAGGAGACGTCTGATGCGAGTCGAGACGTCTAGGAGGAGAGGAGGATGAGGTAGAAGTAGATTGGCTTGCAATGGAGCGCACACCCGACTCTACACCATGCAGAGAACGTCATTGGCTATACACGTTAATAAAGTTAGAGCTATCAAAGGCCCTTTCAAACGTAGACTAAAAGATGTGGTAGACCTATCTCACTGGCTGCGCACAACCAATCTCCGTGCCCCAACATTAAACTAGTTTTTTTTTGCCAATAAGGCTAACGAAAACTGCGCGGATTTGATTTAAGGCCAACGGTGCACGAAAGCACTATATTTACCCAATTTTCGTTATAACATTTTTTTTAGTGGGTTTATTGAAATTTTGGCAAGACAAGAAGTAAAAATTAATTTTTAACAACTTTTTGCATTGTTTAATATTCACTGCCTTTATTATTCTGAGGACACTGATGGAAGATGATAAATACGACAGCCTTTCTTATCTTCCATCAGCGCTCCGATAATAGTAATGGTAGTGCATATCTATCAACGTAAGGTGTTCGAAATTATTCGTTATGTGTTGGTCCGAAAATTTTGAACAATTCTATGAAAAACAACTTTTGGCCAAAATTAAGGTAAATACACGGCTTTCGTGCACCATTCCCCTTAAGTTTAGTATAATGATTAGCAAGCAAGTGATTTGAGATGTTTGTATGCTTATTTCTATAGAGCGTCTCACTCTTAGATTGCAGTGTGAGGTGTAATGGACATTCACTCTCTCTTTCCAATACACGGTTTTTGTCGTTAACTCTGTCCTTGTTCCTGCGTGTACTGTTGCCTTATGTGTAATCTTTATCAAGCCTAAAAAAAAATCCATTTTCGTTGTGTGCGCGCCATGCAATCACAGTGAAGGGGTTTTTCACAGGCTTTAGTTGATAGGGGTTTTCTCAGGCTTTAGTTGCAAAAGAGCCGCTTAGCTTTGAGTCTCAGGATTGGATTTTTACGAGTTGGTAGGGAGGTAAACAGATAAAAATTATCATAATCAGGCCTTTTCCTTCACCGCCCATTTCTTTTTCAGCTTGCCAGTTTTGTAACAAAGCTGAAACAATCTGGTAACAGTAAGTGCCATAAACCTTGTACTGCATTCTAAGCTTGAGACGGGCTACAACAGATCTGTAATGCAGTTTGATTAAATTCAAATTGTGAAGTCCGCTTCCCTCTTGCCTTGGCGCGTCAGTATTCTGCGCAAGAATTATGACGAGCAGAAAGACAAGACGGAGAGGCTACAGTCAGATCATACCATCTCCAAACACATGATGAAGTCACACAAATAATACGTAACTTAGAAATTAAATCTTGAAAAAATTATTCATCAGGCGAAGCTATAAATTTAACGTCACGTAAAATTAACGCAATAGGAAGCCAACGGAATACACACGCCGAGTTTAAAACTTGCTTACGCGATATTCTTTCGTGTTAGGTGTAAATAGTCACACGAAGTCGTCGACCCCGGACTGAACGAATAGAGTTTTTGACTAGGGCTTGCCACGTATGTTCGGCCTGGCTCGCAGCACGCAGCTCTTAGTCGCTCGACGGATCACGCGCACAGGATAACACTTTTAAGGTTTACTGGCAGTGGTGTGTGCAGTATTATCTATGCGGACCAAGTTCATTAACAAACATACGCCAGAAAAATTAATTATAGGCTGTTCACGGTAAAATGAGCACTTTTGAAAGCCCTGCTTAAGATATACTTGTAGACACGTTGTGTATTCTTTCGCCTTATGTAATGTTAACATTGACACGGGCCTCATCATTTTATTCATGCGTCGGTCAAATGAAACCGCGAAATTATTATGAAAGTAAATAATTTACAAATATGCTCTTTTTTACACTTCTATACTTAAAAATAGAAAGCGAAAGAAATAGTTTTAAGTTATCACAAATGGTTACCCGACACTTTTTATTCGACGTTAAGATACGGAACTAATTCCCATCCATCGATACCAACTTTACTGGGTAAATGTCGCTCTGCACACCCATTAAAATATATGCATGTAGGGACAGCAATTTTTTTCTATGGTTCATTTTTAAAGTGCTCATTTTATCGTGAACAGCGTTTAAAACGAAAAAAACGAATATAAGTAACTCTGAATATGTGGCGTTTGTTTCGCGGCGATTGTCTCGTCTCACGAAAGGAATAGATTATAGCCCTTGAAACACCTAGATGTTTCGTTTTGTTGTTTCTGTTGCGTTTCTTTTTCGATATGTCCACAGAATTTATTGTTTTGCGTGTGTCAACGTTACATTATTTTGACTTTCTGTCGTTCTTTACTGCGGTTATGCTACTTCAGTTTTTCGTTCAAACACATGTCTTTAGTTTTGTCTTTTCTTATCCGACTTTTTCGACTACACTAGCTAAAGTATATGGTCGATATTTTAATATTTTTGACCAGTGTAGCTTTGCTATTTGATTGGTCAGGATATTATATTTTCGAAACCTGTTTTCGCTATGGTTTTTCTCTGTATTGGTTATTTTCTGTTCAGGTTTACAGTTTGCTTGAGTTTGTTTGCTATGGATGTTTTAACGATTGCTTAGTTTTCCGTTGGTTACTAGTTCTTTGGCATCCTGTTTTGTGACTGTGCAGTATTTTGTTTAAAATGTTCCTTTTTTTTTTTTTTTTTTTTTTCCCGACTTTTGTTTGGCAATGAATTCAGTCAGATCAAACTGTCTTATCGATAGAATTACTCGTAGATAACGCCAGGTACCGTAAATGCTTCACTGATCAGAGCCGGCTTAAGTAATTCTGCGCATGTTTCAATCTTCAGCCACTACCAACGTGGATGACAGTAGGCTGGCAGATGGCTGCTCTACCTGAAATAATGACCTGTCTTTCCGGCCAACCTGAAGAAGGGTTCAGTTGAGTGATGGGGCAAGGGTGGAGCAGCTGCGGACACCAGAGCGCCCCGGGAAAGCCCTACGTCACGACAGTGTCCACCAGACTCCGGAAACAGACTCCGGAAAGCTCATTGGTGCTTGAAATCGTTCCGGGTACCCCAGCACTGAAACTTGACTGTGACACCTGTTGGTGTTGATTGCGACCGACTACCCTGGGTAAATGTAGTAGAGGACAACTTGCATTTTGTTGCAGCACATTGGGTAGCTGCACGTAAAGGCGTAGAAAAGTGAAATGGCTGTTTGAGAATTGTCAGCTGCCAGTTTATTTAACGAATCGTTGTGCCTCTTCGCGTGAACGAAACTCGGCTCGTATGTGGAAAAATATCTTAATTAGCGGCGTTCCTGCAGTTAACTCAACAGCTGACCAGATGACGAAGCCGTAATCTGGCGCTATTGTCGCTACTGGTGCACAACTTGTAGTTGTGTTAAGAACCCCTACTTTACTCCGATCGGAGTAAAGCACATATTCTGAGATACACAATTATATCTCGACTCAAAGAAGGCAATTTGCAGCATGTTCCTGTACTACACCTAAGAGTCCATCAATTTCACACATTTTTTCCGTTCTTCGCTTCAGTAGCGATTGCCATGAAAGGCGGAAGAAAAATGGGTACCCATAATACATTATAATTAGCGGAAATGTTTCACGTCTGTATTATTTTTTTGTTTAATATTTGCCTTATTCCAGCCTACTATAAACAAGAACTAAATATAAGGAGAAAAAGAAAATACATGAGTTAAATGGGCCGTAGAGGAAGCATGAGAAAGTGTAGAGGCACCCTTTGTAGTTGAGAGAATATTTTTGGGACTGATAGTTTCACCTCACCTTAGCTGGTGATCACATTCACCTTCTAAATAAAACATAGAGGCCTCTATTGTGGTGATGATCCGCTTCGTTGATAAGTTGCTGTATGATTGCGTAAACTGCCCCTCTAGTGGAACTGAGATATCATCAAACCATGAACTTTTAAGATTCCGTTCTTCGCACAACAGTCCTTGAGAGTGATTTTGTACTTTGGCCCACAGTTTACTTCAATCTGTTAAACTACTCAAACACGGGTCCAATGAAGAAAGATTCCAAACATCGTATTAAAATTCATGCATGGTCCAGTCGTAAAGACTGAGGCCGAATGTCTTGGGTTTGAGTTTAAACCATGTAGAGAATTTTCCAGGAGTGTAAAATATTCTTTCCCGGTTCATTTAAATTTTAGTATATATTTCATTTTATGTTAAAATAACAAGCAAAGAATACAATCGCAAACAACATTACTTATAAAATCAATTGCAATTGATCAATTAACTGCAATTTATCTACGAAGAGATCCATACTCATGAATGTCCATTATCTTATATAATGCATAAGGTAATGATAAACTATAATAGTCATAATGCCTAGTAAACCGTGTGAAAATTGGGCGAAGATCAATATTATCGTATAATAACATGACAGGCTCACATGACGAAAGAAAATAAATCTAAAATTTATCGATCGACTCTGTTAAAAATCAGCTCCCAACGAAACTTTCATCTTCGATGCGTTTTGTCGCGGAGGTAAGAGATAGCAAATTTGGTTTTTGTTAATGGAATTATTGTTTGGTAAATGACTGAATGCTCTAATCCGTCTCAATTTTATTATTCCCTATTTTGCCTTCGACAAATTTTGGTTGCGTCTATCCATAAGGCATAAGCATAAGTGTTTGACGCCGTACGTATTATACACTTGTAAACATCGTAAATCACGCCAGTATCATCCAGTTATGATGTCGAAAAGTTTTAGAGTAAAGGCTGTTCACGATGAAGTGAACACTTTTGAAATCGACTTTATAAAAATGTCACTGCCCCAACCTGCGTATGTTTCAACGGGCGCATTGAGTGATATGCGCCCAGTAAAGTTGGTAACGATGGAGGGAAAAGTAGTTCCGTATCTTAACGTCTAATAAGTGTAAGGCAACCATTTATGATCAATGAAATTATTTATTTTGCTTTCTGTGTTTTTAATACACGGAAGTGTAAATATTAGCAGATTTGTAAAGTATTCGCTTTTATAATAATTTCACAGTCTCACTTGACCGACGCATGAATAAAGTGATGAGGCCCATGACAATGTTAATATTATATACGGTGTAGGAATACACAGCGTGCATACAAGTAGATCTTAAGTAAGGTTTTCAAAAGTGCGCATTTTATCGTGAACAGCTTGTATCTGAAAACGACGCATTGCGAGGCGCTGTCTGTGACTCGGCAGCGAGCGACGTGGACGCTGCGCGGACTGTACCGCGGACGGGGTAGGAAAAAAGGAAAATGCTTTCCCGGAATGGGACGGCAAAGTGGGGAGAGAGAGAGCGAGAGAGAGAGAGACGGCGATAGAGAGGAAAGAGGAGGCGAGAACGCGCACAGACGCGGTTCCGCAGCACAGCGCCATCTTTGTACAAGGCGCAGAACACAGGCGGCACTTGTCCGACTTCTCATTGATGCTCGAGATATTACGACACGCAGGCGGATTGTGTTTCTCGTTCAGTTTCTGCTCTCTCTCTCTCTCTCTCTTTCTCTCTCTCCACTTCCCCGAGGACGATTGTGAGTTCGCGCGCTCGAGACCCCCTCTAACAAGGAACAAGAACCCACTCTGACGTCGATGGGCTAGTGCCGACACTTTCAAGCTACGTTACCAACGACCCCAGAAAAAAAATTTTTTTTTTCTCAACTCACGGAACTACTTTTCAATCCGTCAAACATCGCCCCGTTAGCGCCACCACATTGCTGGCTTTAAAACCAACGGCAGCACTCTTCAACCATAGGACGCTACACTGAACGAACCAGCGATACGTAAAGATATTACGGACATGAAATGTGTCCTAACAATCGGTATTTGCCGTCGTTATCAGCCAGGAAAAGCGAAACGTCTGGGCTTCTTAAATTCTTGGTTTGTTTATTTTGGAAACTGTAGAGTGTGCAAATGGTATATAATAACAAGGTATAGGTATATATTGTCACGTCTGGCCGGAGTGGGACTCGAACTACTGATGTTCCTCAGAAGCAGGCGTTCTACCATTGCACGACTTGGGAGTTGTATCGCCCATCCTGCATATCTACGGTCATTAGAAGCAAGTAGCACAATACGGCATGAAAACAAATTTCTCATTGATAACTAACCCACCGTAAGGAGTTTTGAAGAGAAAAGAATTCAACATTTATATTCCCTGCAAAATACTTAAAAAATATATACATTGCATGTATTGTCATCCACACAAATCATTCCACAAAAATTATTAAAGTTTTGTTTTCATAGTTCCTGATTAGTGACATAGAAGATAAATTTTATCACTACAAAATATTTTTTTAATGTAGCGCTTATTCAAACTTGTTGTGATCACTGAATTATTTTGTGGTTACTAAAAATCAGTTTAATACTCTAATTATTACAAAAGGAATATGTATACTGTAAATAAATAATTAAGCTTTTTGGAGAAATAACTAATCTTTTTTAACATTGCAAACTGTCTAACAATTTAATTCGACGTGACCACCACGGTTTCTTCTTATGAGGGTCCATATCACTACACTCACTACGTCACATTGATACAAATACTAAACCGGTCGTAAACACTAACAAAGGTACCTGGAAGATAGTGGATTACTTCATTTTAAAACGGGTTAAAAAAATTTAATTTTCTTAAAATTAGGAACGACTCGCGGATTCAAAACGTGTAGATGTTTTCACATACTTAAAAATATATTAACTGTACCGTTCATGCCACAAAATCATGGACATCTGGCAAACTCCACTGGCATTATTTTCAATACAAATTAAAATTACATATTGTGAAATAAAGAAAACAAAATATGTAAAAACTTGTAGCACATTTCCTAAAATTTTGTAACTTAGCTTAAGACGTCAAAGAATAATGATTCAATAATGCGAAACTTCTTATTCATTATGGGGTTGCTGATTTAATGACGAAATATAAACGGCTCTTAGAGTTATGTATGCACGAAAAACCGTTTCAAAGGCGGAGATATACTAACAGCAAAATCTTAACGCCTCCATCTTACAACGTGTAATTCCCACATCTTATTCACGACTTTATTCGTGAACTGAAAGTTAGTAATTTAATACATTAATTAGTACTTACATACTTCTTCGCTGTAGCAAATAACAGTGTTCTGGTGGCGCCTACAGATAGAGAGCCGCAATGCGCCATACAGTTTGATGTGTAATTTTGCCTAAATCGCAGGGGCATGAAATATTTCAAACGGGCATTGCCAAAGACGACTTGTTGCAGGTATGTGAATTGTTTGCTTGGATTTGATGTACTGTACACACGTCCGACAGATTTCTCATTTTATTGACTACAATACATGTATCAAGTTACTAACGGCTGTTCACGATAAAGTGAGCACTTTTCAAATCAAACTTAGAAAAAAGTCACTGCCCCCACCTGCACATATATCAACGGGCGCACTGCGTGACATGCGCCCAGTAAAGTTAGCAAGGTTGGTTGGAAAGTAGTTCCATATTTTAACGTCGATAAAAAGTGTTAGGAAACCCTTTGTTATGACTTAAATTATTTATTTCGCTTCCTGGTTTTTTATGCAGCGAAATTTTAAATGAGCAGATCTGTAAAATATTTACTTTTCTAATATTTTGACAGTTTCACTCGACCTACGCACAAATAAAGTGATAAGACCAATGACAGTGTTAATTTGACATAAGGCGGAAGCATACACAACAGGCATACAAATAGATAGTAAGCAGATCTTTCAAAAGTGTTCATTTTACCGTGACCAGTCTGTATCACATTTCACTGGTCCAATAAGGATTCTGATACTCTTAAAGCAGAACGTTTGTGATTCGTCTGCAAAGAACTCAGACGAGTCAAAAACTTGATCTTCGAATAAACATTTTTTTTTCGCTATTTTCCATTGGCTATGCAAAAATTAAAAAACGCTC
Organism: Dryococelus australis; assembly: GCA_029891345.1. NCBI lineage: Eukaryota > Metazoa > Arthropoda > Insecta > Phasmatodea > Phasmatidae > Dryococelus > Dryococelus australis. The sequence continues at coordinate 68,965,716 of CM056998.1, read as the reverse complement.
TAATATTTGTACCAGCTGTACCTAAACTTTGTTTCCGTTAAGCAAATTTTCACTTTTTTTGAACAATCGACGAATAAAAATTTGGGTAAACACGAAACGGTGACTAATAAGTTCCATGTTTGTTTAGACAAAGAAACTGTAATGAATATAACTGTATACGCACAAACTTGAATATAGGCTAATTGTATACACACACAGGAAGTTTCATGACTACGTATAAATTTCTGAGAGAGTGTTCTGAAACTATTTTTGATCACGTATGCTCACGTGAGTTTATTAAACGTCGCTATCAGATTGCGTGAAATTTATAGTTTGCTAGTGATTTTCGCTATGAAATTGTCATTTAAAATTGTGGCATACAATATGAAATTATTATAGTTTTATTGGGAACGTGCACCTGATTAACCGCGCTGTTTGTATTTTGAACGCAGTCACCACATGCAGTCTGTTGTGTAGTCCCCGACTCACGCATTTCACCAAAATAAGATAACAGTAGCGGTAATGCACAAACCGCCAGATGTCTTCTGTAAAGAACTCAAGCAGTCTGAATTGTGACTAGAAAATGTACTGATGTGCCGACTTCAGACGAAAATATTATCAGTCTAGGAGACTTCAATATAGATTGACTGAATAAAACCGCAACGGGCGTCAAATATATTAATCATACAATGTAACTGTATGGCTTTAAACAAATGATACTCGCGAACTATAATAACGCGCTATTCGGAAACATTTATTGACCTTATAATTGCTAGAAATGATGCCAAGATGACGTAAGTGGGACAATACGACTTACTTTGATTTATGGACCACAACCTTGTTTGTGATATTTTATGTTTTCAACGAACACTTATGAGCCAGCTAGTGTTCTAAGACGTTACTATAAACCTATAAACCTTAAATTGTTCTACGAACATTAAAATAAATATAAAGTGGCAAGCGGCACATACTTGTAAATATATTTACGAAAAAGTTAACTCACTAAACTCCATATTAATAGACATATTTGACATGCACGCTTAAAATGGGAAGGACTAAAAAAGGGTAACTCATGGATTACAAGGGAAATTATATCGAAAATTAAATAAAGGGGAAGACCAAAGAAACTGTAATGCTACCCAACGAGTGAAGCCAATTTTTAGAAATATAGAACCCTGCGAAATTCTTTGAAATGTATGACTCATCGCGCTACGTAACAATATCTCAGTGTATCAGCCGATGCACTCAAATATACTGAAAAGCTCAAGAGCGATCCTAGCCGTTCTAATGCAAAGACAACCGAACGTTTCACAATACCGCCATTTTTACAATATCATAAAATTAATAATTACTTCGTCGATTCCAGCCAAATGTTACAAAAAACAGCCCAAGACGAATACAAAATTCATAAAGACCATAACAACGTAAACACGCATCTCTTCTTTAAGCCAGTACCTGAAGCTTACGTGTAAAAAATTAATTCGGCAAACACGCAAGCAGTGGGAACAGACGGCATTGACGTAAACGTGAAACAACTCTGCATACGATACTGTGTACCAGCAGTAACTGATACAATACATAGCCTACTTCAATTAATTACTCTAATTTGCCTAAAAAAATGGAAAATAAAAATAAAAACCCATTGAGAAACTCAAACCTCCAAACTGAATACGAACACATACCTAACAGCATTTTACCTGTAACCTCAAAATTTCTTGAAATTATCAGCAGAATTCCTAAATTTGAATGATTTGTACTATGAGAAATAATCGGGCTTCCGCCCACATCATAACACAAACACTATTCTTCTGGACACAACGGACTTCATACACACAGCTATGGATAAATCCCAACTAACCTTTCGAAAACTTCTGACGCCATAAATCATAAAATATTATTACAAAATATGCCCAGTGTGTGTAGCGAAATCAGTCTTAAACTGAACCCGCACGAAAAAGCTTGTACATGAAAATCGAAACCGCGCATGTCATTAAAACATCGCAATTTCATCCAGTAATCGAAATAAATAATTAAGTGAGCCCAGAGGGCACCACGGCTAAGAACTCACTAAATACAACTTGAATCAAAACTAAAATGGGCCAAACATAATTCAGGGTTGGTGCAAACAGGCTACTATCGGCCAAAGTACCTCCCAAAACTTAAATACATTCTTCCGACAAAGATTAAAATCAGTGACTTGTTAATTCCCTCTTCTTTCAGTTCATGCCCTGGTATACTTATTGGAATCCAAAAGTTTCTCCCGTACAGAATTTACGGAAGCTATGGAATGCATGTCTACGTTATGCATACAATCTGAAGAGACGTTATCACGCAACGGAATACTTGCAATGCTCTAGCTGGATTGACCATGGAAAACAGAAGACTGTACGAACTTGTCAGACAGATCGTGGAAACTGTCCAGCACAAGCAACTTAAATACCGTGCTTAGCGAGCAAACTTATACTCTATGCAAGTTTACAAGTTACACTCAAATACATTCAAAACCAAATTGTGAAAAGGCTGGATAGTTTTAAATGAATTGTCATATTCGTAGATAAAGTAAATTAGTTTAAGTGTTCTTCAAATTCTTTTTTGTAATGTTGTTGTTATTATGTGGTATATATGTTTCACGTATCTTTCATATGCTTAGATTAATTTCAGTAGTTTATATTAGTTCATTTAAAAATTATATATAAATTTTTTCTAATACCGGTGTTATTATGCGGTGTATATTTTACACACATTTGTTCCAAACCAGCCTATGGCTGAACTCTGCATGGGTGAATAAATAAGTCCACAAACTAAAATTAATAATTATAAATATCAATAAAATAATACGCAAGTAAATTATTTTTAAAGTTCACACGTATTTCACAGTAATAAAACAATAAAAATTGTCTCATAAAATATTTCTTGTAAGCATTTAAATAAGCAGAATTATTTGGCCATTTTGAGCTAAGTATCTACACGTTAAGTGAAAATCCAAAATCGACGTGTAAAAAAACTTTTTAATGTATTGCAAAACTAATTGAAAACTAGAGTTATACATAGCTCAGCATATAGCTTAACTGTACGTGGGCAAACAAATAAATAGACCTGCAAACTAAATTTCATATGACTTAATGTTATTAAAATAATACGTATAAAAATGACTTTTAATGCTCAGATGTATTTCACAGCAATTAGACAATTAAAATTGTGTTCCAAAATATTTCTCCCAGGGATTTAAATAAGTAGTAATATTTATCACTTTGAGCCAAGTCTCTACTCGTAAAGTGAAAAATAAGTAAACAACCTTTAAAAAAATAATTTTAAAATATTGAAAATATAATAGGAAACTCGGGTATAAATAACTTAGAGAAGACATGCATAGAAGGATTGAGAAATACGCCAGAAAAAAAAATAGAAAAAGTTCTCCGCCTACAGACGAAACTAAGAATAGTCCGTATCCGTTAAGAAAATTGAAAAACAAAACGGATAAACGAGTGAATCAGTGAAATCGTAATTAATTAATAAATCGAGAATAATGATGAGCAAGTGCCTATTAGAATAAGGTTGCGCATATTTTTGAAACAGCTGTAGTGACAATTAGGGTGTACGTACGCATAATAATTGGCATGTTTTATCAGAAAGAAGGTTTTACGGTCAATATGGCATGTTAAATCCAATGATTTACAGTTTATATAATTTTTGGACGTTAACAAAACTCTGGTTATTAATAGTCGGAGCTAATAACACAAAACGTACGCAAGAAAGCATGTCACTAGTCGGGGAAACAACTACATATGCAACAGTGAATTTATGTTTCCAGTACTATAGATCATATATCAATGTGACAAGAAACGGATTAAGGAAATTATAGCTGCATTATTTCTTATTATATTCATTACAATATTTTTATATATGTTATTTACACTTTAATGCTTTTATGCTATGTTACATCAGTACATTCCATGAAACAATCGATGCATAGTAAGAGATTATTGGTTCAGAATTTAACAAGATGATATAAATTTCCCAGATTGACTACAAAATACGACAAGAGTAAATACAGAAGTAGACTTACCAAGACAAGAAAATTTAATCAAACTGAAAATAACCACAAAAAGTAATCCAAAAATGCAACATTCCAGAAGCTATCCACATTTTATTTTGTAGTCAAACTTGGTAATGCAGTGTCTCATTAAAATCTTAATGTAAAGGTAATTCTGCTTACCAATTGTGTTTAGTACTAGCTCTATGTTGCCAACTGTCGTGCTATTTTCCCTATCATAGTACACATTTGTATTACTGTTAGAACCGAACTGAACATGTTTATTAATTCGTCTTGTACCAGGGTTACCTCCCTCAGCCTAACTCTTACTTATTTAGCCATCCACCCAAGTCATTATTCCATAGGTTATTAGCGAATTTATATGCAAACAGACTGTAAGTCGTTGTTCTAGTGGCTGCTGCCACAATGCGGAACGATAGAACAAGACAGTCTACCCAACTGTTGAATGATTTCGCTAGAGACTAGAGGTTTTAGTTATTGTTTTACAGGACGAGATCTTTTTTCTGACCATAAGAGCCGTCGTATCATATGCGCTGTCTCCTCACTCCACGTCGACATCGACCTTATATCAGAATGGATAGGTGATTTTATCTTTTCTTGTAAATCGCACATTTTTGGTGGGGCATATTAAGCATTACACTACTATTATTAATAACTGCAGCTGGTCAAGCTGAACTTTGCAGAACTTGTATAAAGTTCCCAAAAGAACTTTTGAGATGTTTTGCAGAGAATAAGAAAATCGTCCATGGTGATGTAAACAACAGATGTACGTGTAAACAAACTCACACTTGGTGCTGCAAATAAAAGAGAGAGGACATAAAAGGCTACATTTGTATTAACAGACGGTCGTAGTCATGAAAGGGACAAGGAAGTTGTTCGACAAAGATCCACGCGTGACTACGTAGGAGAGAATGGCTCCAGTCAGCCGGACTGCTCCACATTAGCTGATCGAGATCTTGGTTTCACATAACACAGCGTAGTGGACCACAGCCAAAGAGCGCTGCATGAGCAGGGAACGCGCTGTAGGAAATGTCTTGAGGGCGAGATCTAGCGGACATAGAATGGCTTCTGTAGAGCAACTCTCCTCCCCTTCTTCGCCTGACAATGGGCAAGGGCTGAGGTGCTGAGACCTCGCGTCTATATAGTTGCACTGGATAATTGCAGCCAACCATCGCATGAGCGCCACTTGAACGGACAATGGGCGGCGGATTATCGCTACGCGTCTTCCTAGGCCGCGCGCCTATAGTTCACGGTTAATCAAGTACTTTTGAAATCACCTTTTGAAAAACGTCATTGCACCTATAGGCTGTTTACGGTAAAGTGAGCACTTTTGAGGCCCTAGTTATTTTGTTCTAACAGCCATTTCTTATTCTTCCACCACTTTTAAAATAAACATTGTCATGTATAAGCAATAAACACAGTGTATACAGGATGATTCGCAATTAGACCGACAAACTTCGGGATGTTATTCTTCATAAAAAAGTAAAAGGAAAACATATGTGACGCTTTACACCTAAACAGAATATTAAGTGAGGCATGAGTCCTTAAAAAACGAGGTTTTAAACAGTATTTGTGCAAAATATCGGCAAGGAAGTAAAATACAATGACAACTCTCGGAAAATTATTGTATGTTATCGGGACCTTCAACGTAAGAGCCAATATATCGCACAAATATGGCTTAAAGTCTCGTTTTTTTCAAGGGCTCATACCTCCCTTTAATATTCGGTTTTGGTATAAAGTGCCACATTTGTTTTCATTTTACTTTTTCATGAAAAATAATCTTCCCAAGTTTGCCGGTCTAATAGAGAATCACCCTATATATTTCACCGGACTCGTCACTACTCGTACGTGCATATATTTCAACGGGTGCAATGAACGACATGCACCCAGTAAAGTTGGTAACGATGGAGGGAAAATAGTTCCATATTTTAACGTCGAATAAAAAGTGTTAGGGTAACCATTTGTGATAACTTAAAATTTTTTTATATCGCATCCTGTTTTTTTTTACCGCAGCGAAGTGTAAAAATTAACAGATTTGTAACACTATTACTTTTCTAATAATTCCACGGTTTCGCTTGACCTACGCTTGAATAAAGTGATGAGGCCCATCGCAATGTTAATTTTACATAAGGCGGAGGAATACACAACGTCCGTACAAGTAACTCTTAAGCAGGGCTTTCAAAGTGCTCATTTTACCGTGAACAACCTACAGCTGCTATTTCGAATGGGAAGGCTTCACTTTATCGTGAAGAGCCTTATAGGCTGTTCACGGCAAAGTGAGCACTTTTTAAGGCCCTCGCAACAGTCATTAACCACTAATTAATATATCTTATTGCAGCCTAAGGCATTAAGTATCGAGGGTGGTGTGTTTATTGGCATCATTGCAATTTTTATATCAAAAAGCAGCAGGAAGATGGAAATTGGATGAAAGGAAAAATTGAGAAGGGCCTTAAAAAGTTCTCACTTTACTGTCAACAGCATATAATCGTGGCGTGCGGTGGAGGTAGTGTGGGCGAGAGAGTAGAACGGGTGAGGCGTCTCCTACCTTGCTCTGGTGCTCCTGCTGCGAGACGAGGTGGTCGCGCACCATCTGCAGCTGCAGGATCATCTCGGAAAGGCGGCGCTCCTTCTCGGCGAAGGTCTCCCCGGCGAGCGCCTGTTGCAGCGCCGCGGCGCCGTCCATGGCGGCCAGGGCGTCCGCGCACTCGCCTTCGCTGCAACACGCACACATCGCCCATCAACACAAACGCACACGGACACACACACACACTCTCTCTCTCTCCATCTCTCTCTCTCTCTCTCTCTCTCCTCTACACGTCACACACAAGACAAACGAGTAGCGAGGGATCCGTAGGCATCGCTCCTCTCTTCATAGGTCACGTGACAGGCATTCCACCTAGGCGAACCGGGTTCGATTCCCGGCGGGGTCGCTCCCTGATTTCCCCATGTTGGAATCGTGCCGTGCCGGACGATGCCGCTGGTCGGCGGGTTTTCTCGGGGATCTCCCCCTCCCTCCTCCCACGGGACCATTCCTGCGCTTCTTCAGCTCATCTCACACTCTAATTTCGAAACAGTGGGAAACCACTGATTTGCAGTGAAACTCAACTATTCGAATCAGCGAAAATGGGTCCACTTAGAAGCAGTGGGAAACCACTGATCATTTCAGTGAAAAAGTGACTTGAAACACTTTCACTGATTGAATAAGTGACGGCCGACTACAGTGGTGAATTAAATATTGTTATTTTTTAAATTGAATTTAGCCACGTGATAACGTCAAATAAACATATTTACGACAGTTTACTATTTATATTGCGTTTAACATAATTTTAAAAAGTTGAAAAAATTTCGGACGTGACCGGAGGTCTTCACCTCACCATCTGCGCTTCCAAATCAAGTCGAAAAATGAAAGGGAAATACATGTCTTACGATCTTATCGAAATAGTGAAGATTTAAATTCTATGCCTTTACTTTTCGTTTTTGGTTTAACTGGTTCCGTTAAGATTGTTAAAACGAATAGTACATATGAGTGCACTCTTTTCACCACATTACATGCAGTTTAAACCTTCAAACAACGCTGTGATGATTACATGAAAACGAAATTAAATGCAAAAGACAGAACGAAAGGCTGAATGTTCATATTATCTCAAAAAATGGTGTTTTGAAAGACGAAACACATTCGTGAAAGTATTTTGTATTGGTTTTATTAGTTTATTCGCTGTTATCCCAATTGATAAACGTTGTTTAGCGGCCATTTTGAAACAAATCACTGAAAAACAGAGTGAGAAAAGTGACTGATGAATCAGTGGAAAATGACACTGAATCGATAAGTGAAAGAAATCTGCCATACTTTTACTGATTTACCAGTTATATTAAATGAAGTGACCGTTGAATCAGTCAGGTAGTGTTGACTGATTGAAACAGTGAAGTTCTCACTGATACAGATTTAGAGTGCACTTCACCATCATCGGCTCTGAAGATGAAGACCTGTATATTTCCACTCCACTTCTAGGTAACGTGAGCCGGGTAGGTACACTCTAAGAAATTATTTGTAAATATACTGTATTAGTGTATACGTACAGTGACAAAGCGTGAATGATAAATTATTTTCCAATATACGCATGGTAAGTTCCTACAGTTGCTCAGGAAACAGTCAAATGCGTAGGGAAGTTCCCAATTTTCTTAGTAGCAACGCTAAACATTCCCATATTTTCAGCCTGATGTGTGGTATTATTTCCATACACTGTATAGGTTACACACTTCCATCACAGTTTAGGAAGTTTACCAGAATTTTTATACATTGTAGGTAGCGGTAAAGGGCGCCGCCTGCCTGGTGATGAGTACGGCGTTTGAAGCCGAGAAACGAGGAAGCGACAAGGGCTACACTGCCACGCGCATCAAGTGCGCCATCGCCTCTACGCGCAAAGCTCAGAGCTGGCGTGCAGCGTTCTCGTCATGCTGATTGTCCCCATGGGACTTCAAGCGGCGACCCTATCATTTTAGTGGTGGAAAGTCTGTAGCAAGATTCAGTGCATGTCCCTCGACTACTTCTTTATTTATACAACGCATGGGAGATACAGCGCTTTGAAAAAGCTGCTTTTTTTTCCAACTATGCTGGGGTGCACCGAAATGGTGTTTCTAATACGCGTGATGTCTTGAATGTAATCAGAATGTAATCAACAGGCATTGTCTGAAGTGTCGTGGGTGTTCTTTCTGTAGTTCAGCACATTAAACGTGTGTTTAATAATTTTGTCGAAAAAAAAAAAACACGGATGTCCAACACACTGCAATGCAATTCGTGTGTGTACCAAATAGGCGGACTCCTTAAAAGGCTAATCCAAGCTTGTGTTTTAGGGGCACTATACTACCCGCAATGCCCTTGTGTAATTTAAGGGTAACTTTTTGGTTTTAGCAATAAAATCTGTACATTATTATAAACAATGTATTTTATTACAAGTGCAGTCGCTTCAGTTTGACATGCGTTTTTTTTTCGAATTCATCTATTTAATTACTGCTTAAATCACAAACTTGAGGCAAAATGGCAATTATGAAAATTACAATATAACTTATGCCTGATTTATGAGAACGTATTCGAAACAAGAACGTCTACACCTGTAATATCATACAAAATTAAGTTCTTGATATAATTGCTTCAATTGCTAGAACAATAAATTAGCCTTGAAGTAAAGCGGTTATAGTAGGTCCCGCAGTGCGTCTTAAACTCTCGAACTTCCTTTATCGTCAAGTCGTGGGCAGAGTTGATAAAAGAGGAAATTTTTTTCTCGAGAAATTAGAAATGGAGAAGGTATCGCCTGGGACGGTTTCAGCAAGTTGTGGGGAACCGAAACCACGACGAGCGTTTCGGAATCCGAAGTTGTGTCTTCCAGTGTCCTGACCACGGCGCCACCCTCTCGCCGAGAAGAAACGGCACTGACATTGAGCAACGGCGGGATGCAAGCGCGAGGCAGGCGGGAGTACCACAAGAAAACCCGTTAAAAATGTTCACGATAAAATCAACACTTTTTAAATCAACCTTATAGGCTGTTCACGATAAAATGAGCATTTTTGAAATCAACCTTAGAAAAAAGACACTGCTCCTACCTGCATATATTTTAATGGGCGCACTGAGTTACATGCGCCCAGTAAAGTTGGTATAAATGGAGGGGAAAGTAGTTCCATTTCTTAACGTCGAATAAAAGGTGTTAGGTATCAATTTATTTTAACTGAAATAGTTTATATCGATTTTTTTTTATGTGTGGAAGTGTAAAAATTAGCAGATTTTAGGACTTCTTACTTGTCTAATCATTTTACAGTTTCACTTGACCGACGCATGAAGAAAGCGATGAGACCCATGGCAATAATAATTTTACATATGGCGGAAGAACACACAACGTGCATACAAATGGATCTTAAGAAGGGCTTTCAAAGGTACTCATTTTACCGTGAACGGTCTATATAAAAAAGTCACTGCTCTTACCTGGATATATTTTCATGTGCGCTCTGAGTGATATGCACCCAGTAAAGTTGGTAACGAATGGAAGGAAAGTGGTTCCGTGTCTACCGTCGAATTATAGATATAAATTGTAAGTAACCATTTGTGATAACTTAAATCATTTCTTTCCTTTCTGTTTCATTTTCAAAGCATCTGAGTATAAAAATGAGCAGATTTGTAAAATATTTCCTTTTCTAATAATTTCACAGTTTCATTAGACCGACGCATGAACAAAGTGATGGGGCCCATAGCAGTGTTAATTTTACATAAGGCGGAATAATACACACCGTGCATACAAGTAGATCTTGCGCAGGGTTTCCAGAAGTGCACAGTTTACCTATAGTTGCTGGAACATCCGCTAAGTTCCACACGCGCGAGGGGAAATGTAATGAAATTTGAAAAGCACGTACTTGTGTAAACGGAGTGTTAACTATATATATATATATATATATATATATATATATATATATATATATATATATATATATATATATATATATATATATGTGTGTGTGTGTGTGTGTGTGTGTGTGTGTGTGTGTGTAAGTCGCTGGATCGAAACAGTTTCATTTCCAGCTTAACCTCGCAAAGAAATAATGAACATTTACGTTAACCACTGCAATGAGAACATAGATGTACATGTCTCGCTGAATACCAGGACTCAGTCAGTGAGCTGTAGGGAAGCGAACGTACACACAGTCAATGCAATAAACTGGTCCCTTGCAATCGCAGATGAAGTTGCCAGAAATAAATAGGACCAGTAATTATATAGCTTATTTATGTAGATTGCGCAGGCACTGAAATAAATCACGCTATGTTATTTTCCTTACGGCATACTAATATACAGTAATTAAATTACATTTAATAATGCGGTTAATAAATTTCATACGCCATTCGCTATTAAAAGTAAATGAACTGTGAAATAGTGCCTATTCCAGCTAAACAGTAAATAATTCTGTATTGCAACATTTAATTGGGTTTTCTCAAACATAACTATTAACACGTGTATCACTTAGAGAGAATTGTCAGAATCACGTGTTATAAGAATGGCAAGGCCTTTTAGTTTTATTTTGTTTTCCCGCGAATTCCAGTCGTTAATCGTTACAGTAATATTTAACGTAAATTGTATATATATGTGTGTGTACACACACACACACACACACACACACACACACACACACATATATATATATATATATATATATATATATATATATATATATATATATAACGATGTAAAACAGGAAACATGATAGTAAACGTATTCTATCTACAAATACTAAATAATAAACGTCCTCATATAATTAACTCAGTTATTGAAAATATACCAAAATAATAAAACAATAATGTAAAAATAAAAAATTAGGAAGATGAAAAAATAGACAACAGGTAAACATTGCTGTGGTTGCTACGTCAATTTAACGCCCTTAACATATGCGTTTCGTGAAATATTCCCTCCCCTGTAACTATAAACGATTCGCTGTAATCAATGACTCCTAGATCAACAGTAATGTTCTAAGCGAATAACTAGAAGTAAATGTCTCTAACTATACGAAATCAGTTTAAACCGTCGGTCACTGAAATTGGAGTTTTGAACCCTTAACTATGAACTTTAGTAATAGTAATATATTTATGATTTCAACGAATGTATAGTTTACTTGATACGCGTGTGTCCATGACGACGTTAATTTTTATGCATTACGGCAGGAGATATATTGGACAGAAAAAAAAACAAGTATAGACAGGACTTCAAAAATCGTTCAATTGTACTTGAACTTAGTACATTCTGAGTTGTCGAGGCACAGAGGCACGCGGGAGCATTGAGTACGCCAGCGCTTCAACGTCCGCGGCACACTGGGACTTGAACTTAGTACATTCTGAGTTGTCGAGGCACAGAGGCACGCGGGAGCATTGAGTACGCCAGCGCTTCAACGTCCGCGGCACACTGGGACTTGAACTTAGTACATTCTGAGTTGTCGAGGCACAGAGGCACGCGGGAGCATTGAGTACGCCAGCGCTTCAACGTCCGCGGCACACTGGGACTTGAACTTAGTACATTCTGAGTTGTCGAGGCACAGAGGCACGCGGGAGCACTGAGTACGCCAGCGCTTCAACGTCCGCGGCACACTGGGACTTGAACTTAGTACATTCTGAGTTGTCGAGGCACAGAGGCACGCGGGAGCACTGAGTACGCCAGCGCTTCAACGTCCGCGGCACACTGGGACTTGAACTTAGTACATTCTGAGTTGTCGAGGCACAGAGGCACGCGGGAGCACTGAGTACGCCAGCGCATCAACGTCCGCGGCACACTGGGACTTGAACTTAGTACATTCTGAGTTGTCGAGGCACAGAGGCACGCGGGAGCACTGAGTACGCCAGCGCTTCAACGTCCGCGGCACACTGGGACTTGAACTTAGTACATTCTGAGTTGTCGAGGCACAGAGGCACGCGGGAGCACTGAGTACGCCAGCGCTTCAACGTCCGCGGCACACTGGGACTTGAACTTAGTACATTCTGAGTTGTCGAGGCACAGAGGCACGCGGGAGCATTGAGTACGCCAGCGCTTCAACGTCCGCGGCACACTGGGACTTGAACTTAGTACATTATGAGTTGTCGAGGCACAGAGGCACGCGGGAGCACTGAGTACGCCAGCGCTTCAACGTCCGCGGCACACTGGGACTTGAACTTAGTACATTCTGAGTTGTCGAGGCACAGAGGCACGCGGGAGCACTGAGTACGCCAGCGCTTCAACGTCCGCGGCACACTGGGACTTGAACTTAGTACATTCTGAGTTGTCGAGGCACAGAGGCACGCGGGAGCATTGAGTACGCCAGCGCTTCAACGTCCGCGGCACACTGGGACTTGAACTTAGTACATTCTGAGTTGTCGAGGCACAGAGGCACGCGGGAGCATTGAGTACGCCAGTGCTTCAACGTCCGTGGCACACTGGGAAAAACTGTTTTTTTTTTTTTTTTCGAATCGATGTAGGCCTTACCCAAATATCCCTTCTGCGATTGGAACGAAAAATATTTCTGAGAACGCAACGTAATTAACTACAACTACTTGAAACGGTTTCCTCTTAAAAAAAAAAGCTTGCTATTTTTATAAAAAAAAAAAAAAAAAAGTTTATTTTATCAATAACCACAACGCTGTGGTTTTTACTCATTTATTTTGTAGCTACAAAAATGTTGGCGAGAATTACACCTTCCCCCTCCCCACATTAATTGATTTCCAGTATTTTAGTTGATTTGCGTGCCACAACATGTGCCTTATGGAAGGTTATATTATTTAACTGCGATTGCAAACAAGAAGTTTCGCTAATTTATAGGAAATATGCGTTCGGTTACACCAACCTGAAAATGTTGCATTTGTCTGTGTCAAAATGCTTAGAAATTATAACTGATGATACGCATTTTATGTTAACATTAATATTCTAGTCTCCCCACGTAAACATAAAAGATAACGCTGTTCGCATGCCAGATAGGTGGGCACAAAATGCAATGGAATATAATATTCAGTTCATTTTTTAACAGTTGTGTCAATAAGGTTAACAAATGTTTTTTTTTTTTTCGCAGAAGTTGTCTCACCTGACATAATGCGACAAGACTGAGGACGTCAGCAAGAACGATTCACACACCGAGGTGCGAGCCCAACTATGATCCATTCACGGTTACTTCAGCCTTTTCTGAAGCCCTGCTAAAGTTCTACTTCCAGGATATTTCTCCGCCTCGTATAATTTAAGCTTAACTAATCCTGGAGAATTACACCAGGGGGACAACGCACCACATTCGTGCGCACTAAGTGTAACAGTATGTTTATAAGAACTATTTCTCACTAGGTGTTACCAACATATCTTTTTCGTCCCTTTTTTAATTCAAATTATTAATAAACGAAACATTATAATTTATAGATAAATATGAATAACATTTCAACTAAACAGAGAAAAAAGTAACTTTAATGAACACAAATATAAAACGCTTGTGATATGTGGTATATGTTGGAAATAATTAAACATGTAATTCATGGTGAGATTTTTCTAAGGTTTGATTCAAAAAGGTTGAAGAAACCGTGAATGGACTATATAGGTATGTGAGCTATAATGAGCATTTATGGTAAATTAAAATTGTCATTAGTTATATTTTGATGCGATGCAAGCTCAGCTATAGTTTGCACGTTTCTACAATAACGAATTTTGGTTCTACAAGGGCTAATGTACTACATAAATATGTTTCTGTTTTTTGGCTTCTAGTTGTAGGGATCGAAGAAAGACTAGTTCTTGAGAAAAAGTCGTAGCAAATGCAATAATTTTATTTCCCTATAGCAAAATTATGACCGCGACATATCGCAAGTCACAGTTTGTCAGTGTCGTCACATTTACTGGACAACAATCAAGCTTGCCAAGCGACGGGTACAGCTAGCCAATAGCGAACGTCCTAGAGCAAAGTAGCAGAGTGTTGTGCCAAGTGAACAAATAGGACAGTGGTGAACGGAAATTTAGCCTCCTACGACGAAACAACTATTTTAGCATCGCTATATGTAGACGACATACGTCTAGCTTGTCTTTCATGTGGTTGTACTATAATTAACCCAGCACTATATGGAAAGCGCTGCTAGATTCTTCTTGCTGAACATATTGTATCCTTCCGCCACATTAAAATTTTTATACTGCCGTGTACTTGATAATTTGTGGCTATACATCGACCACACAAAGCTGCGAAAACTTCAGAGGAATAGATGCGTCAATATCGCATCAAAGAAAATAACTTTTTTTTTAATGGCCAATTTTTTCCGAATAAGAGATTACAACACAAAGCTATATTTGATAATGAATTGCCAACCTAACTAGGACCAGGTCTGTTAGTTTATCTTCATTAAAATGTATACCGTTACGAGCAGTGTTTATTTGAATGGAAAGTTTCAAAAGTGTTTTATATCAATAGTGAACCAGATACACCAGAATTTTCGCTCTAGTGTGAACATTTTTAACTCTATCTGGATAACATCTTCAAATGATGTAATAGTCAGAGTAACTAGTTTACAGGCCGGATCGTCAGCTTCACAATACAGGGAAAGCACGTGCTTGGAAAGGAGGCTCGGACACATGGATGTGTAAACATCCATATTTACACATCCATGTGTAAACATGGATTTATTAAAATTTAATTAAGAACTTGCACTAAGTGTGGTGAAGGTGAAAGCTTTATGAAATAGGCATTGTTAATCTGTTGGGAATTTCAGTCACAGAAGTCAATCAGCTCTAAGTCGGGAAGCTACACACCGTAAAATAATTTCTGGTTAACTACCTAAACTGTAATGAAAGTTTTTTAACCTATGCACTGTATGGAAATAATACCACACATGAAGCTGCAGATATAAGAATGTTTAGTGTTGCTATTATAAAAAGTTGGGAACTTCCCTACGCATTTGACTGTTCCCTGAGCAAATCTAGGAACGCTAAAATAAATGTATAGGAAAAAAATTTCCATTCCCGCTTTACAACTAATCGCATACACTGGTATGTTAAAGTTCCGCATAATTTCTTAGAGCGTGGGAAAGAAAATTCATGTCAGTTAAGCAGGAAAAATCTGCGGTAGGAACAATGAATGGCCGGAGCTAGCTTAAACATTGGAAGGAACATATTGTTATAACGCAAGTGTAATTTATAGAGAAAGCAATCTTAGTGGTGGTAGATAAAGGATTCAAGTTGTTGAAAAGGTTTGTCGTATAGACGAAGCCGACGAAAAACAAGGCCCTGGCGGGTGCCAAATTCTGAAATTAAAGACACTATTAATGCCGAGAAGCAGTGGTAAATTTTCTGGCGACGGGTTAACTGCAATATGGCCCAATGAGTGTTGGGAGTGGTCAACACCCTCGGGTAGAAGAAAGACGCGGCGACCTTGAGCAACATGGTGAAGAGGTGTTCCGAGGGCAACGCACGCAATTAACCTTGGCAAGGGATTATTAGAAGACCGCTCGTCCTTGCATTCTGTAGCAGAGAATACCAGCTGGAAATTCATAAACCAACAACCAAACACCAAATGGACTAAAAGGTTGATATACTGTGCAGTGTGTGCTAGGGAACACATAACACAGCTGCGATTTTCGTTGTTTATGCAAATCTGTGTCATAATTAAAATATGGTCAACAGACCAAGATAAATGTACCATTTCGGGCTGCGCACATTTTTCTGCTTCCTTTAAAACACAATTTACAATGATAGCAATTGGAATTTTACGAACTGCACTCAAATAAATAGTTTGTAGTTTACTAGATCAGTGTTTAAGCGCAATCAAAGAACAGAAATTTTCTTCCCACAGCCTACGTACATCCCTGGTACCTTACCCATATTTGTTCAGAAAATAATTCAAATGCGTAGTGTAGTTACACTACGTCTTATTGTGATGACGCCCAACATTTCTGTATTTGCAGCCTGATATAAAACAAAATTTCTATATTATGTACAGGTTAAAAACTTCCATTACTGTTTAGGATGTTTATAGACTTTTTTATATTGTTACTGCAACAAGAGGTGAAATGTATAGTTAGTTTGCGGTTAATCAACCGTTTTAAAATCAATTTTTGATAACAAAAGTAATCCCTGCACGTAACCGAATATATTTTAACGTAAAAATTGTCTAAAGTACTTACAATATCGTCGGCAGCAAACTAGGAAATGTAATTCTATGTTTTCAAGTTGTATTAGGAATGTAATGTTTTAACTAGTTATCTGGAATATATTTTATAATGTTTTATACAGACTTAAAGTGCGTAGCATCTATTCTATTATCTCAACAAGTTCACCACGCCATTTTATCGGTATATGGACCATTGTCATTACAGTGATAATTTTATGTATGATCGAGGAATACAAAGCGCGATAAGAGAAAAATCTAAGCAGGGCTTTAGAAAGTGGTGAGTTCAACGAGGGGCAGCTATCAATTAAATCAGACATAATCACTTAACTATTTATCGAGCTTACAGTATGCTTATATTCTATTGATATATATGTTCGGATTAACGTCTCGTCGACAGCTGAGTCATTGAGACCAAACAACTGGCTCGGACAATCAAAAACTGGGAAGTAAGCGGCCATGACCTCCATTAAGGAAACAACATGTAATTCACCTGGAGATATTCCGGAAAACCACAAAAAACCGAAATCAGTGTGACTATATCGGAAATCTAACACGTGTCCTTTCAAATGCGAGTCCACTGCATTACAACTGTGACAACAGACTTGATGTCTCTCATATTTCACAGTCGAATGACTCTTAGCAACTAAGTATTCCTTTACGATCAAGGTAACAATTGGCTTCTTCTAAATTCACCAGTAACTGACTGTTTGACGGCTGGTGCGCCTGTCAAAAGTGATGATATGGTGGCTTCGACTCCACCTTCGGACAAAAAATTCAACATAGAAAAAGTTAACAGTTCATTAAAGAGCTTTTTTTTTTTTTTAAGTTGAGTATCTACTTATTACCGACATTCAAACTTCCCGCATCCAACTATTTGTGCTTTATATTTTATGGGTCTGATGGAATCGCGAGTAATACCTGTAGAAGACCTCAATAACATAAAGTCTTCACTCTTCGTGCATTATAGCTCAATTTTTACAGAACATTTCACAGGTCTTTACGTAACATGATTGAACAACACATTTTACAGGTAATTTTCTTGCAGGAGTTCAAACTGAGACATGGGGTGTTAAAAATCTGCCATTATGACGTGAGCGCATGGGGCGTAGATGCAACTTCAAGACGGACTTGCGGATTACCGGATTCTTTTAGATGAGGATGGATAACGATGCTTTAAAAGCACGTGTGGAGGAAAATTTCGAGCTCGAACGTCAGGGAACTTGTTTGACAGTCCAACGTTGTCAGTTCAACCATTTGCAACCATCTACAGCGAATAGCGAAAGTGTAAAAGAAATAGACAGCTGGGTACTGAATGAACTAATGAAGTATCACAAAAAATGAGCGACTAAGTATGTTCAGGCACCTGTTGATTCGTCAGTATAGTGAGCCGCTAGCCAATCGTAGGTATCACGAAGTGCGACAGGAGTAGTGGATCCTATACGATAATCGCAAGTGCAAGAGGGACGTTAACGAAACCCTCAAGCTCTTTCCAGTAGCAAGGTCGACAGGTGCGCCGTGCGCCGTGGACGCTACGGCGCCGTGCTTGGAAATAACTATGGGTGCATATGGACTTGGTGTTTTCCACTCTACCGCTGTGCCGTGAACGGCAAAAAGTCCTAACGTCTGAAAGGGGCCTTAGTGTTGTGGTTAGCACTGGGTGTTTCCTCTTTGTGAAACCATTACCGCTTTCTATTGCCATGCATAATTTGACGAAATGTGCCGACACTTGTATGAAAAAAAGGGCCATTGTAGGTTATCAGGCAGGACAGATCGTCTTCTCGTGATAGGCAGCGGCAAAACCCACATGGTCATAAATTAAGGCACGGAAACTGAGCTACCTACGTACGAATAAGCTACGGAGTAATCCCGCACCCTCCATATTCCCCGGACTTAGCGTCATCAGACAACTGCGCGTTTATACACAAAAAATAACTTTCTGAAAGGCAGGGTGTTCAAATAGGCGGGATAATGCACGAAGTACCTTGAAATTCTTTGCCACACGGGAAACACTTTTCTTCAGTGAGCAGGATTGCAATCACAGTGATCGTTGGCAGAGATATGTCGATGCAGATACGCTGAAATCATTCTATAATTGAGTAGTTTTGTGAGGTACGATATCGGTCATTTATTTGCGAAATAGTTTCATTGTATCGTAAGATGTATTCAGTTTTGGTCAGTATAGCCCTATGGATGAGATTCTGGGGAATGTCTAGCGTAGTCAATATCGTGCTTTCTGAATTTTAATCATGATTTCCACAATTGGCTCCAAGATTTTGAATTGGATGTGCTTATTTCATGTAACTAAATTTATCAACGTCAGGCGTAATTTAAACTTTTAATCGTTACGATGGATTAATAAATCAAGGATTTGCAGTCACTGCAATATTGATTTCAAAAACGATAAACTCTTTATGAAGTAGCCTACGTCCTTTGTTCACTTGTCTAACCCACAACACTAAGCTTTGTAATATTACACTTATTATTGCTATTTTATTAGTATTTTGATAGCATCATGTCACTTTATGAGGTTTAAAATAGCATTTAATTATAAATGTGAGTACATGTGCACGTGCGTAATGACTAACAAATATATAGGCCTACCCATTTTTTTAAAATATGATTGAGATATTTTAATTACTTTAATTTTTAAGAAAGACTTTATCAGACAAGTGCATTTATCTGACTAAAGCATAATAAATCGCACCTGAAACAAATCCCAATACTTAGTTTCAAAATGCAACTTTTAATGTGCATGAAACATATTTTTAAAATCATTATACTTATTAATGAACTTGTGTTGGTTGCTTAACGTATTCATATCTACCGGATAACTAGTTTTTTTATTTCCACATCATGCGCAATCCATCCTGAAGTAAAGATTGCCCTTACATCCAAACACCAGCCATTCTTAGTAAAAAAATTCATTAAAGAGGTTCGCAATTTTCCTTGCTAAACGGATGCGATAAATATGATAATTTTGTTAGAAATTAAACGCAATTCACCTACGCTACTTCAGATCAAACAGTGATGTATCATTTCAGTTCGAAGGGAATTAATTTTGAAGTAACAGGTTTCCATGAACAGGTTTACTGAATTACTTACATAAATCACTAACTGGTTCCATTATAAGAGAAAAATAAAATTCCCAGCACTTGTATAGCATTATTATCTCTCTACTAAATCTCCGCGAAACTTGAGACGTCCCCCCACCATGTTTGAGAACAATAATCACAGTGATTCGAATGGTAACGAAATTCTACCCTACTATCACTGACTGGTTTTATTTATGAATGCTTTATTCCAGTTGTTCCTCGGGTTCGTTCCGCTACCAACGTGGTATTAATTAACCATTTAACATTTTATCCTGAGTATAATCGTAATGTCGGACATGTTGCAGAAAAAAAAAATGGGTTTGACTGTGTTAGGGACACAGCCGTTTATTTTGCGTGAATACGTCTACGTTGACGCGCTCGGACGCCTCGATGTTTTTTTTTTTTTAAGTTTCCTGCACCGCTTCACTCGATCATATGGGGTTTTATGGGTATCATTGGATTGATTTTGAGATGCTCTTTCCAACCGTATACGATTTCTATAATTCGACTTGGTTTTTTGACGAATATAGGCTGAAATCCTGTTAAGTTTTCTAAATTGTTTACATTAAACGCATACAATTTCATCATAACCACGCCACACAAATGTTTGAATACACGCAATAGATTGATCTTGACGGGAGCTGTCGATTGAAACCTAAACGAGGCTTCACCTAGTCAAAAGTTATACTACGCGGAAGTTATAAGACGCGGCGTAACGAACTCAAAATTGCTACCCCCCTCCACTCCTCCGCGCACGATGCTTCGCAGTCTTCACCCAAACGTAACATATTCTTTGATCCTTTGTAAATCGAGTGGCGTGATTGAATTTTGAATGTAGGTGATAGATTCGGATCTGCAATGCCAAACTCTATCCCCCGATTTTGTTATCATCGGATTTTCTGGATTGCCTCCCACTATGGTCGCAAATTTAAAGACGTATTCACGCCAAAAAAACTGTCATTTTCGCCAATACATATAGTGCTCTTCTCTGGGTATTGCCATTGGTTTCTGTTGACACACCAGCTATTATATAATAGGTTGCTTCTTGTGCCATGGCTTTATTGAAACTCTTCCCATGGGTTTAAAAGACCATAAATTTTTTCTTCTTGCAACTTATGAAATGAGAAATTAATGTGTACGTTAAGGGGTTGAACCTGAAATGCTTGTAACACGCCAATATGACTGTAGCACAACGTAAGCAATATGTAACATGCACGAAGCCTGCTCATTATTTCTCATGGTTGGTACGTTTTAATGCAGCTCAGTAGTCGTTAAGAAAAAAATATTTCACCAAATACTTATTAACCAGAAAGCACGCTGTTGAGAGTCACTTTATAACCAATATAACATTTATAAACTCTGAATTAAACGTAATCAGTCCGAATCCATTGGGATTTGTATGCCCCGGGGAAAAACATTAGCAAATATTTTATTGCAATAATTATTTCTAATACATTTAATTTTTTGCTTAGGTGGCTCGATGGTATATTTTTAAACGCGTTTGGTGTTTAAGACATCCTGCTATTTGAATAACCAATTTCCCATAGGTACTATCAAATGAGAGGTACGGTAGTAATTTTTTAACACAGAGGGAAGAGAAAATTAAAATATTAGCAGCAGCCAAGGTTGCTATTAGTATATAAACACCTAATAGGAGTTAAAAATGTTGCAGACAACAGATTATGATCAAATTATCATTGATAAGTAAAGCAATTTCAACTAACTTCTATCAAATCCGTTGTTACACAATACAACCTAAGCCTAAAACTTATCCTGAACATAGAAAATTACTTCTCATCCATTAATGTGTGTAAATAATCCTAACATATTTATTTGTTGCCTAAACACTGATACAAGTAAATTTGGCTCAGTGTATGGTACCAACAGGGAGAATCTGGCACAAAATACCGTCTCCAGAATGCAAGTACGGTATCTTGTCAGAGCTTTTTATCATAGAACTAAAATGAGATGTGTCGTTGATGAGGGAACAAGACACGTAAAGTACAGTGATTCTATATTGCCTGCTGTCACCATCCTGACGTCTAGTTCTGGTAGTTTCTTTTGGTTTCACTTTAGAGTTTACCATGATTGCTCATCGGCGGCATAAGCGCTACACGTACGAGTCGTGAATAATTAATTTTATTATAATGTTAAACTCATTCTAAATTTGGTTTCAGAAGTAGTTAAGAAATGTTGTCTTGGTTAACTACTATTAGGATTCTTACTCCTATATTTTTTTTAGCCTTTTTGTCGTGATTAATGGTTGAAATGGACGCCTCGTCTGCCATAGCTACGAGAGTGCGATAATGTGTTCTACGTGTGATTAATTTAAAATTTGCAACTGCAAAAGAAGATTTCTTTGAAGAAATGGTAAACTGTTGTATTCGCATGAATGCTGCGCAATATTACTGTAACACCGATGCTGAATGTAACGCAGTCGGTTATGCACCTTTTAGTAGTCAAAAAGGAGAATTTAATTATTCTGTGTAGGCCTACTAGTGCTCTTGCTTCCCAAATTTTGTAAAGTTCATGCCTGTAACAAATATTATGCTAATTTGATGAGATTGGGGCCTCTGATAACCGCTGGGATATGTTCGGACACGTCAAAAGATTTTACTCTGTGGTCAGCAGTAGTTGGCATTTGGGTCATGTCATTAAGTATCAGTTTCGTACATTTTTTATTGACTGTTTGTCTTTAAAAACCATGACCGTCTGTAGTTTTAGAATGCCTCGCCTTGAATGTGTAACGTGTAAAGTCACGCTTCTTTTAAACCGCGTCCTAATAGCAAATCCTTTACAGTAAACACCAGAGCTCGTATAGGCTGTTTGCGTCTAGGGGGTATCAGGTCTCGTAGTCTTGGATTTTCAATATTTCTGCCATAAGTTTCATATAAGAAGGTTCAACGAAATTTTCGGAAGATATGACATAAATAAGAGTGTCTAAATATTTATTAAACTATTGCAACTCTACCCCGTTTATTATTGTTTGACTAGTGGCTGCCGGCAAGAAATACGTAATTAATTCTTGTGGTCGGTTACAGAAATGGTGCTAGCAAAAGTAATCTAGCAATACATGTGTTAGAATACATTTGCAAAGCAATGCCCTATGCCTTGTCGACGCCCAAAATAAAATATAATACGTTTCAGCAAAAAAATTCCGTAAATCTAGGATGGCGGGGACTGATCCCACCTTAACTCAGCACTTTTGAACTTAACATTGGAAAAAAGCCACTGCCCCTACCTGCATATATTTTAATGGGCGCAACGAGCAACATTCGCCTAGTAAAGTTGGTAACGATGGATGAGAAGTAGTTCCACATCTTAACGTCGAATAAAAAGTGTTAGATAACAATTTGTGATAACTGAAATTATTTCTTTTGCTTTATTTTTTTTATGCATCGAAGTGTAAAAATTAGGAGATTTATAAAATATTAACTTTAATAATAATTTCAGAGTTTCACTTGACCGAATTATGAATAAAGTGATCAGGCCCATGGTAATGTTAATTTTATATAAGGCGGAAGAATACACAACGTGCATGCAATTAGATCGCAAGCAGGGCTTTCAAAAGTGTTCACTTTACCGTGAACAGTCTATAACGACTGTCCACGGTAAAGTGAGTACTTTTGAAATCAACTCTTGAAAAATGTCACTGCCCCTATCTGCATACATTTTAATGAACACACTAACTTCATTGCGCCCAGTAATGTTGGCAACAACGGAGAGAAAGGAGTTCCACATATCTTAACGTTAAATTAGAAGTGTTAAGTAGATATTTGTGAATGCTATAATATTTTATTTTACATTTAGTTTTTTTAATACACGTAAGTGTAAGAATAAAAGCATTTGTGAAATATTTACTTTTAAAAAAAAAGTCCTTGAACGACGCACGAATAAAGTGATCAGGCACATGGTAACGTTAATTGTACGTATGGTGGAAAAATACCTAAAATGCATACAAGTAGATGTTAAGCAGGGCTTTTAGAAGTGCTCATTTTACCGTGGACAACCTATAACGACGGAGATCCATGTCTTAACGTCGAATTAGATGTGTTATGTAAAGATCTGTGAGTACTGAATTTATTTATGTTAGTTTCTGTTTTTTTTTTCAAAGCACGTAGGTTTAAGAATTAACAAATATGTTAATTGTTCTTTTTTTAAAAATAATTTTACATTTTCAATTGACAGAAACATGGATAAAATGATGCGGCCCATTGCAATGTCAATTTTACAGTTGGGGGAAGATGCACAGTGTGCTCACAAGTAGATCACAAGAGCTGCTTTCAAATGTGCCTTTTGGTTAATAATTACTATGTATTGTGTAAGACGATACAGATCAGTAAAGTCTGTTCACGATAAAGTGAGCCCTTTAGAAATGAACCGTAGAAAAAAGTAATCCCCTCCATGCATATATTTTAAAGGGCGCAATGAGTGACATTCGCACAGTAAAGTTGGTAACGATGGGCAGAAAGTAGTTCCATATCTTAACGGCGAATAAAAAGTGTAAGGTAACCATTTGTGATAACTTAAAATTATTTCTTTCGCTTTCTGTATTTTGTAATGCTTCATCAAAGTGTAAAAATGAGCAAATTTGTTAAGTACTTACTTTTTAAATAATTTCACAGTTTCATTTGACCGACGCATGAATAAAATGATGAGGCCAATGGCAATGTTGATTTTACATAAGACGGAAGAATACACGACGTGTATACAAGTAGATCCTAAGCAGGGCTTTCAAAAGTGCCCATTTTATCGCGAACAGCCTACACCAACTTGACCAAATGATTTCGTGACGCCAAAGGGACTTTTTAAATTGTATAATATTGTTACGCCCGCACTGTGCGCGGGTTCCGTGCTATCTGGCTATGCGTGGTCCCGTTCTGTAGGAGGTGATCCACCTCGACCCTACCTTCCCCCTAGGCAGATACGCTGACCGTTCCGTCGCCGGACGGCCGGGAATGATTGAAAATTGACCTGGCTGGCGTCACAGCCCATTCTCCTTCCTGTCAGAGGAGCCGGCGACTTGGAAGATGATCAAGAATATTCTGGGAACTGTATCTGTCAATGCAATGCGGCATTTGGAGAAATTTCTCGGCTGTAAATACCGGTGCAGCTTGAGGGTTGCCATTTTTTTTTTGTTTCAGACCTCTGGCTGAAGTGCGGTACTCTGGTGAAAGTCTGGTGCAGCGTGGGACATCGGCGGAGAGAACGGATGACGACGGATGTTGCAACGATTGTTTAGTACGGTGTGGACAGACGAGAGGTCGTGATACTTGACAACGCTACTGCGCATGAGGGCGCTCGGGGCACACTAGAATATTTCGGACTTGTGGAATCTGGACTGAACTAAGGTGGGACTGTATGGACACGTGAGACAGACTTTATTGTAAATATTGGCAATGTCGAGTGTAGACATATAATTTATAACGTAATTTCGATAAGTTTTGATACACTGTTTATTGGGACTGGTTTTAGTTATTTCAGTACATTAACTTCTTTAAGGCGTTTGTAAATTGTTTTGATTAAATTTATTAATTGTAAATATCAAAAGATGGCAATTTACTGTGAAATATTGCGTTGAGAGTTTTCCTGTCTTGTCAATGTAAATAAATTTTGAAACTATAATGAACTCTTTTTATTCAATTGAGACCTCTATCCCTTAAGAATCGGTTTCACCTATCATGTAGAAAGTCTCCGTTAACGTCTCATTATTTCAGTTTCAGAGGTATTAGTGGAAATGATTGGTTATAGAAAATTTACAATTTACTAGTTGTTAAGTAATTTTGTATTTAATTTTCACTATGTGTTATTTCCTGCTTGCAAAAAGGCAGGAACTAATTGATAAAATGTAAATATGTTCCTGACATTTTACAACAAGCTGATCATATAAAATTAAAACATTAAGTACACAAATATTAAATAACTAGTAAAATGTTAATTTTCTATAATCGTACATTGTCGGTAATTACTATGAATCCAAGAATTATGACGCAAAAACTAAGAATCTCTGCAAAAGGGATTAAGCCGACGAGCCTTAAAGAACCTGTCTAAGCTCATTGACTTTGATAAATTGTTCTAATACACACAGTATTTTGCTCGGCTTTTCGTGGCACAACTTTTTTGTAGGCGATTATTCATAACTTTGTTTCTTTGATCAAAATTATTCTCTATTATTCTTTGTTTAAAAGGCAGTTGAAGTTTTTTTTTTTTTTTTTGCCATCCCCATCTTAAAGTAACAAACGCCTTGAGTACGTGAAGACAGCCACAAGAAACATATACGATAAAGTGATACTAAACAAGTTCCAAGTAGTATTACACCATGGTTAGTACATTTATTTTATATATTTGTTAAATATTAATTAGGCCTGTCAGTTTACTCATGATCGACTATTTTTGGTTGCGAATGACAAGATACTTCAACTGAGCTTTGAACATTGCGTTTTAACGTTCACTATATTATCACGTGATAAATTGCAAAACTCTTTACATTTCTTTGCTCAAGTGTACCAGTGAAGATTATAGCAAAAAAAAAAAAATACCAGCCAACATTTCCGAGGTAAAAAATAAATCGTGCCTAATATATCTGGAGATAACGAGATAAACGTAACAGCCTACGCCCACAAGTTTCTTTCTTATAATTGTCTCTTTCTTAATTACAATGTTTGTACTTGGCTAAAACGTACACAACTACTCCAAGAGCCAAGAAAATTGTAGTTAAGATTTACATAGTTTTTGCATAGAATCTGTGGACATACATTTTGCAAGCTACTCGTTAGTTTTTCATATGAAATGCTTCTTAAATTTTTAGTAGATCACTCGATTGAGGTATTGAATTAGGGTATAAAATTAATTTATCTGGATTCCCGTGATACAAAATAAAGAAATGACGAAACCACAATTATATTTGCTTAGGTGCACGTGTATTTGTATGTTCCTGTAATATAGTACAGAAAATCATGGTGATGCTGTAGACATGACAGTAATCAAAAAGGAAAAAACTGCGTTAAAAACCCAAGCAAACTACTCGAGGTTGACTAATGACGCAAGAAATGCTAAAAGAAAATGCCACCAAACATTGATAATGTAAAGAGTACTTACTCTACTCTCGATAACGTTTATTAAAAAATCACACATTGCCTGTGCTTTACATATCCTTAAAGAGCCTTGCTGTCATGTGAAATACAATCTATTAAATACTAAAAAATTTTCATATGCTTTTTTTACATGTTTTTTAAGAACGTGGTTAATAACTATTGAACGTATGAGCACTTTAGATATTATCACGTCGGATAAATTCCACACTTACAAAGTGAATAGTTTTGACTCCTGGTGTCTATTTTTATACTTTGATTATTAATATGGAACATATATTTAATTGCTTTTACATACCTTAATGATCACTGTACATCCACTAACCGAAAATGTAATTGTTCCTCGACACAGTTTTAACAAACATAACCAAATCCGTATCATATGATAAAAAAATAAAAATAAAAAAATTGTTAAATCATACTTTTTCATACCAGAGTTTTTACGCGAACAATGGGAATTTCTTTTCGCAGCGTGAAGAACATTGCGATAGCTTAGTCTACTATAGTCTATTCGCGGCTTCTTCACACATTTTGAATCAAACCTTTGAAAAATCACCGCCATGCATGATGCGTTTTGTTGCTTCCAAAATATACTATACGTGTCACAACCGTTTTGTACTTCTGATCCCCATAAGACACACTTATATATTTCGTTTGTGATTTACATGAATGAAAACAGAGTTGGAAATAGGTGTGTTGATAATGCCTAGTAAGAAATAGTTCTTATACAAAATTTTATTTCACAGAATGCACACGAAATGAGGTGCGTTGAACCTTCGGTGTAATTTCCCACTCTTAGGTAAGAAAAATGGTGCATGAAAGCATTATATTTACCCGATTTTCGATATAAGTCGTTTTCCAAAGGGTTTGTAGACATTTTTGGCTCGACAAGACGCAAATAATAATTTTCAACGCCTTTTTACGCTGTTGCATATTTACTGCGGTCATTATTCTCAGAGAGCTGATGGAAGAAAAGGAAGGATTTTGGTGTTCTTATATTTAATCAGTGCTCCGAAGATAACGAACACAGTGAATTCGAAACAATGTAAGAAGGTGCTCAAAATTGGTGTCAACGTCTTGTCGAGCCAACATTTTTGAAAAATCCTCTGTAAAACAAGTTATGACAAAAATTATATAAATATACGGTTTGCGTGCACCATTCGTCTTAGTCTAAGCTTTGTGTGCATGAGGACGAGGAATATACTGGAAGTGGGGCTTCAGGAGGGATGCAGAAAGCTGGAAGTAATTGTAAGTGTACTTTAGTGCGAAAAGTGTTGGGAGAAATCCGCGTGGTTGCGTGGGACGAGGAGGGTTTGCAGGCGCCTCGCTCTACACTAGGCGTGTGGTGGAACTGTGAAGGGGCGGAGGGTCGACGACAGATCCGCGAAGAACAAAGTCTCCCCCGGGCCCGGAGAGGGGTGGCCGCTGGTGGTCGCAAGGGGATGGCTGAATTATTCAAGGTGGCGAGGTCACCTCGCACGACCCCTTGTGTCTCGTTCCCCGGACGCGTGCATTATTCAGTCCCCGGGGAGCAGGCGGCCAGAGCGAGGAAGAACGGAAGCGCCGGGGTGAAGGACGAAGGAAGGAGACAGTGGGAACGCCCAACTAGCTCCTCTCTCGCTGGCCTTGTTTCCCTCCGCGCGGGCCGGCCAGCGACTGACTGCCTCGGCCCGAAGTGACAATCTGCACGTCTGCTCTAGCCACGTCCGGCGCTCTCAGAAAACACCCGCACATCTCCAGCCTAATTTTACCTCCTTCGTGTTTTATCCATACCGAGCGACAGGGGTCAGGTCGAGACCAAAACACCTGTCAAGCCGCTGTTCCAAATAAACACAGACTACGTGTCAGTTGTTATTGTCGCGGCCGAGTGAAGTGAGGTAGTGCTAACCCGCTGCATCCGCAATCAGGAGGATCGATTTCGATTCCCTGGCAGCCATTCTGACTTCAGTTCTCCATGATTTCCTGCTATCTTCCCAGTTGAAAGCTGAGATAGTCCCTTACTATAGGCATTTGATGTAACCTATGGTTCCAGTCGTCATTTGGGTTTCACTGCAAGCAGTTGTGTCAATTCTAATTTGTAAAAGAACTATGAAATGTTTCAGTGTAAAACTTTTTCCACAACTAAGACAAGAGTCGGTATTTTAGTCAATTGAAGAATTTGGCTATCGAAACATAAATGTGGCCGTTGAAAAGTGCCAAAGTCATCAAAAATCTCGATAAGTATAGGTTGTTCATGGTAAAGTGAGCACTTTTTGAGGCCCTCCCAAAGGCATTAACCACTAATAAATATGTTTTATTGCAGCCTCAGACGGTAACTTTTGAGATTAGTGGAATGTATAAACTGTGTTTATTAGTCACATGGCAATGTTTATACTAAAAAGATAGAAATCGGCTCAAAGGAAAAATTTAGCAGGACCTTAAAAAGTGCTCACTTTACCGTGAATAGCCTATAGCCCTCTGTTTACGATATACAAGGGGATTTTCAAAAATCCTAGCAGACAAATGTTCGGAAAAAACACCTAGGGGGTTTCTTAATTAATTTTTTTTCTAAGTTAGACATAACAACGGCGGGATTCCACAGCTACACGTACTTGCATGCGCAGCAAGTTGCGTATCACGAAGGCGAGCGGACTCGTATTAGTTACGATGGAAACGTATTCTCGCATGTTGACAATCACACCAATTCTGCTCGCCTTCGTGGTTTGCAACTTGCTATGTACGCAGGCGTGTAAAGCTGCGGACTCCCGGCGCTGTTATGCCTATCTTCAAGTCAAATTGAAAAATACCACATGAATTTTCCGAACATTTTGCTACAAGGATTTTTGGTTTATTTTGGTCCATAGATGCTGTGGTTTGAACTTCGACTTGTTATTCAAAACCACCTTATATATTCTTCTGTAAAATAGTGTTTTGAACTATACCTACAACACTGTATCTTTTCTGAACACAATGATGTATTAATATCCTATAGTTACCGCATGAAATTCTCAGGAAACAGAACATACGCGAATAGTGTTGATGCTATGTTCCACCGCCGTTGCTAGGTTTCCTAACGGCCGTACGTAGCCTTGAGACGTTTATAATTTTTTACAATTTAAATCTGAGTCAGTATGAATTTCGCTGTTTCAAACAGTCAACAGTACCTGACTGATTCCAGAGTCACTTCAGTGAATTTAATTCACGAATCAGTGAAAAAGGCAAGATTTTCTTCACTTATTGATTCAGTGACATTTTCCACTGATTCATCAATTTTTTTTTCACTGTTTTTAAGTGCTTTATTTTTGACTGATGATCAGGTAAAAAGCGTGTAAAAATGGCCGTCAAACCAAGTTGAAAAATTGCCGTCAAACAAGTGTATCAAGTGAAATATCAATGACTAAATTAATAAAATAAATACAAAATACTTTCTAAAACATGTTTAGTCTTTCAAAACACCATTTTACGAGGTAATACGAACATTCTGCTTTTCATTCCGTACTTACATCTTTCATTTCGTTTTCATGTAATCATCACATCACTCAGTTCGAAGGTTTAAACTGCATATAATGTGGCGAAGTGAGTGCACTCATATATACTATTCGTTTTAACAATCCCAAAGATAACAATTAAACCAAAGACGAAAAGTAAGGGCATACAGTTTAAATCGTCACGATTTCGGTAGTATATATACGTAAGACTTGTATTTTCCTCTTATTTTTCAACTTGGTAGCGCAGATGGCCTGAAGTCGAAGAGGAAAGGGTGTGTAGGCTCAGTCTCGGCAACCTCTAAGAATTTTTTTACTTTTTAAAATTACGATAAATTGCGCTATATAAATAGTAAACTATCGTAAATATGCTTATTTCACGCATTTAATTGGCTAAATTCAATGAAAACAATATTTAATTCGCCACTGCAGTCGGCCGTCACTAATTCAATCAGTGAAATTTTTTCACTGAAACAATAAGTTGTTTTCCACTGATTCTATGTGGAACCATTTTCCCTGATTCGAGTAGTTGAATTTCACTGCGAATCAGTGGTTTCCCACTCATTCGAATTTAAAGTGCATAACAAGAGCAAATGCGTTATTTATTACTATATTAGTTAGGGGCACTTTAACAGAACATTCCGTATTTTATATTTACTGGTCCAAATTCTGTAATTTTTCTTTACGGACCAGATTTCCGTTACTACACTACTTTTTTCCGTAAAAATTTCCGTAATTCCACGGAAATACCATGGACTGTTCCATATTATTAATTGATGGTACAAATCTCCGTGATTCCTGTTCACGGACCACAATTCCGTACGTTAACGGTAAATTTAACAGTGCATTCATTCTAAGTGGAGCCATTTTAACTGATTCGAGTAGTTGAATTTCACTGCGAATCAGTGGTTTCTCACTCATTCGAATTTTGAGTGTACTCGGAAGGACACTTAATGACAACACTATCGACCAGACTAGTCATACAAAAATCTCAACCTAAGTAACAACTACACTACTGTTGCTCCTAAAATTGTAATATTTGGATGACAGTTTGCCACAATTCATCCGATTACTATTTGGATCATTATATTAATATAAATGATGCGTTTATGTGGAAAGGTATAGTTACTTCATGGTGAATGTGTATTTTTGAAAGCCCTGATTATGTTTTGTCTTTCTGTCCGCTGTAGATCCTTCCGCCAAGTCCAAAAATTAAATATACTATCGACTTAATTACTAATATCTTTACGTAAATTTGGTGTGAACATGAAACAGCAGGAAACATTAAAATTATTATAACTAATGCCCAGATTCGAAATATAATATGTATAAACTAAATAATATTAGTGGGTACATTTTTCCTCATTTTCCTGCCAATTTTACTGTATATATCAGCCAGTGTTGTTAATAACATGTATCTATACCGGAGATTTTTAAAAGTTAGTTTTGGAAAATGTCCAGTCAGCCTTGGAGAAGATATAACCACAAATGATATACCCTCCAAATTCGAAACGTTTGTTTCCGATAAAAAAAAATTCTTTAACACTATCTCAATTATTTTTAAGATTACCAAATTGTTGAAAAACTAACAGTTCCATTCCATTAAACACGGGAGATCCTCATTTGAAACAATTTTGGGCTTCACGTTTTATTTGTCCACTTCTTCAATAGTAAAGGTATTAAGTAACGCCGTTTTTAACACAGTTATTTAAAATGTGCAGACTTGATTACGAAATTGCAGAAGTTACGTCAGTTAGAATCCAGTATTTAACGTAGTTGAATACAGAAAACTGTCCCTGAAATAAAATAGAACATACTGATAGTTATGAGGGCTATAATGTGTTAGTTTTAATAAGTGCATTCTTACAGCTTAATCTGCAAGGGAAAACAGTGATAATCGGATGGCTTGGTTTTGGTCCTTAGCTGGGTTTTCACTCCTGGATCTCAACTACTACAGTTTTTTTTGTTATGAATTAACCGCATTATATGTACACGCTAACGCATAATTCGTGAGACATTTATATACATGGCAAAGAATGAGTAAAGCGTATCATTTGACCAGCGACACAGAATATCGGGAAACTTAAAAATCTGGAAGATGGATTCCGTTTCAGAAAAATTCATAAAATAGTAATTCCCTAACTTGCAGATTTAGTAGATAAATAAGATGTCGAAATGATGTTCAATCAGCAACACGAGCTCGTCAGAAGTGGTGCCATTTGGCTGCTGATCCTAAGATGAGAGAACTTTTAAAATCAGCATTCGGAAAATACTCTGCCTGCATATATTTTACTGTTAATACTGCGTGGAGGACTTCAAGTAATACTGACAGTGATTCTAAAATTCTGCTTTTATGTGCATGCTTTAGTAAATACAGCGACCCTCCCCGGCCTCGCTCGGGTGCGATTTAGAAATATGGCGTTGTTTAGGTTTACAGCAAGTATATACACTAAACACGTAAGGTAACTAACATCGCATTAATACTGCTGCGTTGTTCAAAAAGTCTTCGTAAGTGAACTTTAAAAGACAAAAACCGTTACTCTGGGTTATCCTTAAAAGATTAACATATGCTGACTTTTTGTAGACCTTTTTAAGATCTACAATTCTGTAGCACATTAATTTGGCGTATCGCTTATGGTTTATTAAGCCGTGCAAGCGCCCGAAAAGCTGCTTTTTGCGACTCTTAGAAAACGTCGAAATTTCTCTACTATCCCTACAGTAAATATTAATGTGTTGTATATCTACACCATCCTCCAGGAATTTTCTAAATGATGGTGAAAACCGCATCAAAATCCATCAAGTAGTTTGGAAGCCTTATCCGAATACACAGACACACACGGACACGCGACTTGGTTTTATATAATGTATTTAAGTAACTTAAAGTTTGGTTTACATGCATTTTAGTAACAGCGATAACAACATCAGAGTCTCAAAATAATATTTAAGGGAGTGTGGAGACCAACGACTGGGTTAATTACAGCGCTAGATTTTGTGTTCGCAGTTTACACATAAGTTGGGAAGAAGGAAATAGCCGCAGATCTTTCACAACCGTGATCACTTAACCGCACGAACCCTCAACATACGGTTGCTTTCAGTTCTTGACATCAGTGGTGTAGGGTTTTTGAGTTTAACCAGCAAATTAGCCACATTTTGGGGCATTCCATGTTACGTCGGCTACTGTGCATCAGGGTTTGTTCATATGAATAGTTTACCCTATTTATATAAGCAAATGTAAGGTGTTTCATTACTCAGGAGAGGTAATAAATTGATGTTCTGCCCTATTAAAAAAAATACTGGAATTACATTAAATTGACTGTACGAACCCACCTGCCCGCAGATCTGATGGTTATGAGTTCCTAATTTGTATAAAGTAGTATACATTTATGTTTACAGTCATACAGGGGTCGTCATAGAAAGAAGGAACTCAGGAAAAGGCGATGGATGGAAATGAGTGTTTTATGGTGAACGCAGTGAAAATATGTAGTTTTTGCAATGTATAGATTGTTTGTGCGCACTTTCTGAATACTCGGTTTTAATGAATACGGCTAGGTCCTACGTGAACTAAAATTTAAATCTGATGATTAGCGCTCGCAGACGAACAACAGATACCATAAGATGGGTGAATTTGGCACTAAGAGGTGTCTTAGGCACGCATTTTAAGAAAGCCTGTTTACTGTTTAGTTGTTAGAAAGAGAAGTGCTTTATTCTGTTGTGTGGTTTAGTTATCGGAGAGCATCAAGGAAACAAAACTTTTTGTATTTAATAATTAAAAAATTGTAAACACTACCTTCCAAAAATTGCGCCAAAGTCTTATGGTAACGCATATATTTGATATTTTCTAAGATCACTTAATACTATCATAGCTGTAACCCCAAGATTGTTAATCTGCAAGAATTCTTTTTTCGCAGAAAATCAAAATGTTATTTCACCTGTTTGATGCTGGTTGAAAGTTTTCAGTGATGATGTTACATCAGCCAAGTGTTTCACATCACAAAAGGCTATCACGAGAGTGAGAACTGGTCACCGCCAAAGTGAATGGATGAACTCATGACTGGTAAACAGGATAATTTGTGGAACTGATAATGAGCAACGAAGAGGCAGCAGCTGCGTGTGGCACAGGAGAAACAAGAGTTATCTGGAATACCACACATGGATAAACAAACATTTAAAAAACAAGTGTTACGAGCTTGTGTGCACTACCGACACTTATTGTCTACGCCAAGCCATATGTTGTTGTTTACAACTGCTCATATCGTACAATATTATTCCCAGAAAACCTACATGCGTCGTTAGCATGCACACACATGCTTTTCACGTTTCGACCAGTAAAAATGGGTGGTTTGGTCGTCCCATTCTAACATAGGGAATATAAGACATAATTTAATAAATACCGGAAACTGAACATACTTTAATAATGGGAAGCAGTTTAACGCTCACGTAAATTGAATTTAAGCCACTTTTTCCAATCAAACTTCAAATCACAAATACAAATGTCCACAAAATATATACGCTTTGACAGTGTAATTATAGGTCTAATTCTGCATAAACATATTAATAGCCTGAGCTAAAAATTCACTGTCACATTTAAAGGCTTTACAGATATTTTTACTAATTATTCCACTACATATTTTTATTCCGTATCGGCATTATGCATCTGTAAACAAAAACGGATGATCACTATTTGCGCGATTAAAAATGTTTCATTGACATCAGCGAAGAGTTCAAAAAAATATTTTTTTTTTTAAGTTTAACTAAATTGATCAGGGAGTTTAATAGCTTTTCACTATACAAAACTTGCACATGCCATTTTATACACTCAGAGTTGAAAAGTTTACACTGCTTACAAGCATAATGTAATTGAAATTATTCAATTGAGTAAAAATATTCGTGTTAGTGTGTGTGGATCGAGAACGTAGTGTGTATCGGAGGGGTGTAAGTTAGAGTCCAACCTCAGATATGGCTGTTAACTTATAAGACAAGAAACTATATGTTTAAAATGTGCTCCTGATAACATTGCAGCAATTAAACGGGGAAGTTGGTTAGCACAATTGTAGTCTATTCGCGGTTTATTCATACGTTTTGAATCAAACCTTTGAAAAATCACCCTATGAATGAAGTGCTGCATTGTTTCCTAAATATGTATTATAACACTAGAGTTTTTTACTCCCAGAAAATTAAATTAATTGTAATATAAATAGGGCATACGTTGAATACTCTAAGATATAATTTAAAAAAAAAATACTTTATCCTATCCTATGTATTGAAGATGATTATGCCAAAAGTGTAGTTCAGACAAAGCTGTAGTAAAATATTGTGTGTTTTTGAAAACTGAACACGAACGGGCATTTTTCCATAGTCTTGCTAGTGTCCTGTTAAATAGTAAAATGGACCATTTCCGTGGTTATAACTTTTTGTTTGCTTTCTGAAACCAACGCGTTAACTTGCACAGCATATCCTATCACATTTGAAAGATCGTTTACCTGGGAAAGTATCACCTTGGTGGCTCACGAGAGGACAGCCAGAAGGCAATGAAGGTTGTCAATACTCCGATGTAGTGTGCACAGCAGGACATTGGTGTGTAGGGACACAGAAAGTAATAGAACTGCTTTACATGCAGTTATGAAAATCAGCAACTCGTTTCTAGTTAACTTGAATTTCTATCAATTGTATCGAATTTTTATTAAACCTCTTTATTAGAAAACAACCCGGTGTTTTTAAGAGAGTAACAAATAACATTTAAGATAATTTTCTCGTCCGTATAGTTTACGTTTTCAATTCAATATTTAATAGTTTTATTTTGTAAAGTCGCAACGGTTAAAACGTGCGTTTAACAATCTTTTAAGACTCGCGTCTACCCGGTGACTGAATTGTATAGCAGTGTGTTTGAAAATACTCGTTTTTCCACGAAACTATTAAACGTGCGCCCAATGTGCTAATATAGGCTGTTCACGGTAAAATGAGCACTTTTGAAAGCCCTGCTAAGATCTACTTGCATACACGTTGTGTATTCTTCCACCTTATGTAAAATTAACATTGCCATGGACCTCATTACTTTATTCATGCGTCGGTCAGGTGAAACTGTGAAATTATTAGAAAAGTAAATATTGTACAAATCTGCTCCTTTTTACACCTAAATGCAATAAAAATTCAGAAAGCGAGAGAAATAATTTCAGTTATTACAAATGGTTAGCTAACACATTTGTTCGATGTTAATATATGGAATTAGTTTCCCCTACATCGTCACCAACTTTACTGGACACAAGTCACTCATTGCGTCCGTCAAAATATATGGATGTAGGAGCAGTGACTTTATCGTGAACATACACGTCAGACGAGGACTGTTGAGTACATTCAAAATGTCACGCACGTTAGAAGCACCGTTTCAGAGAATTCCAAAACGGCCACAAACGGCCTTTTCAAAGCTCTATATATTAAAATATACATATCAGATACATACATAACTAATGAATGGCCCTGCTCTGAATATTCCTAAAGACTTCCCGCCAACAAAATAACAGCGTCATCGCTGAAAGTTCGACAGGTACACACAGTGCGACTAATATGCTGCACGCCAGTTCAGTGTCTTGCGTTTAGAGGCGGTGGCGCATTAGTAACGCTTGGCAGCGTCACCCTTATTGCACCGGCGCTTCTCGGCCTTGAACACGCGAAAACAAAAGATCTCCAGGCAGGTGGACATGCCCCTTAACAGTGGGAAGGACCCACGCGTTTACTGTGAGATAGTTGTTTGCGTGAATACGCGTATCTCAGTAAATAAATCTTCTGCAAATAAGACTTTTTGTCAGAGAAGATGAACAACAATTATCTATGCCCTGTTTTATTTATTTATTTTTTTTTACTTTTGTCATATTAAGTGTATTCTTGGAGAAGAAAAATTTGCGAAAATGTTTAAATATCGCATTTCCAAAGCTTACCTAAGCAGTTTCCTTAAGTGGCAATAGAAAAGTACAAATATACGGGCGTAGTTTAACCTGTGGGCTTTCATCGCGTGCAATAAAACCCCACTGTTACCGATCTAATTTGCACAGTACAGGAACACGACGGAAACACTGCACGCCTTGCGCGTAGGAGCGATGAGGCACTAGGCGTGACTGAGCTGCCCGGATTTCTTGCTCCCTCGGCTGGAAGCTTAAGGACCCTGCCTGAAGTTACTGCTGTCGATATTGCTGTGCGGGTAGTCAGGCTGCCCGTGCAGGAAAATGGATGACAGTTCCACGTCAAGGGTGCATGTGCATTTTACATGCTGGCACAAAGCACCGCCACCTCTTTACTAGATTCTACACTCCAATATTAAACAGCATGTACTCTACACCTGCTATCTCCTTCAGCATTTTCATTAGTGCTCCCACGAGTTTAATTCATTTTCTGTCGGTATGGGTTTTACCGTGTCTATGCGGGTTTTACCATACCCCTTCTTAATGTATCTTTAACTACACTACTACACTAAGGGAGGTAGGCATGACCCCAAAGTGATGGCCATGCCTACCCATTCCCTCTCTACCGCGATGCCCACCTCCTTTGTATTCAATTCCCTCTCCTCTAGGCGTAAGGGACTCAGCCCTGAGATGCAATTAGAACCCGACCCTACCTTCGGACTTACACTTAACACTTAGAATACGGTAGTTTAGAAAAAAAAGAAAAAGAGGCATTAGGCATGCGTTTTAGTGTCGCCAGTATCGCTCCCTCGCTTCTTGACCTGGACCGAGGGGGGGAGGGGGGTCCATCCTACTATTAAGGTATTTAATCTCCCATGCACAATGTTTAAAGTAGTAAAGTAAACGTGCAGCAAACGTTTATTATAACATCAAAAATGACAGGGGGTCGATGTTGAAACCCTTTCAGAGGCGGAGTTCTCGGCGGGAAGACTGCACGCCAAGGTGAGTGGGTTGTGCACAGAGGCTATGAAACAAGTGACGGGCGTGCCTCAGTTGCCCGGGTTTATAGACCTCTTAACACGCACAATACGTCCTGATTGGCAACCACCTCAAGAACACGCGGGCCGAATCTTGCGATATGTGAAGTTTGTAACGAGCCCACTGGTCGCGCTGACTGTTGCAGGAGGCAGAACAGAACAGAACATATTAAAATGGCACCAGCACCCAGCCAAAGGCCATAACTGGTCTCAGTTACTTTAATTTAAAATAAATTTATAAAATGGTCGTAACAAAATTTGTCGAGTTATAACATTTAAAAACAAGTTAAATTCTAAAACAGAGTCTTAAAATTATTTTGTTAAAGTTTAAAAGAAAAAACTACGTTATAATTT
Organism: Dryococelus australis; assembly: GCA_029891345.1. Lineage (NCBI taxonomy): Eukaryota > Metazoa > Arthropoda > Insecta > Phasmatodea > Phasmatidae > Dryococelus > Dryococelus australis. The sequence goes on along the minus strand of CM056998.1, from coordinate 68,927,128 downwards.
TTAAAATGCCAAAAGTTAAAATTCCTCTGTCTCCATCCTTGAACCCTCACCCCGCCATCCTCTCTGGAGACAGAGGGGCCGACGGCTGTTGTCGTTTTGTGAGGTGTCCGTCATGTGTTTGATGCCTGTGTCGGTGTTGTGTTGGTGTCAGTGTAATGTTGTTTGTGTAGGTGTTGTATAGTGTAAGTGTTGTTTCTTCAGTTTATTTGTTCTTGGGTATATCTGTATACTGAATATTATTGTTATAGACTGTTCACAGTAAAATGAGCACTTTTGAAAGCCCTGGTTAAGATCTACTTGTATGCACGTTGTGCATTCTTTCGCCTTATGTAAAATTAACATTTCCAGGGGCCACATCACTTTATTCATGCGTCGGTTAAGTGAAACTGTGAAATTACTAGAAAAGTAAATATTGTACAAATCTGCTCATTTTCACACTTCGATACATTTAAAAAAAAATAAAGCAAAAAAAAAAATAATTTAAATCAATACAAATGGTTTCCTAACACTTTTATTCGACGTTAAGATATGGAACTACTTTCCATCTATCATTACCAATTTTACTGAGCGCATGTCACTCAGTAAGCTCGATAAATATATGCAGGCAGGGGCAGTGGCATATTCCTAAGGTTGATTTCAAAAGTGCTCACTTTATCGTGAACAGCCTTTAGTATTGATATGTGATATATTATTTGAGAGAGCTGAAGAGGACGTCGCAGGAGGCAGGAGCGGAGTCCAGGCTCGTGTCGCGTGGCACGTGCGGAAGACGGCATGTGACGTAGTATCTCGGCGGCCGTAGTGCGTGCACCGCGGAGAAGAAAGGCTACGGCGGCGGCGGGGGCAAGAAACCAGACTTTGTTCTCGTCTGGCCGAGGCGTGACCCGCGCGCCGCCGTGGGGTCGTCCCGCTGGGGTCGTCAACAATAACCGTCTACTGTGCGCGGTGACCCCTTTCCCGCCGCCGGCGGAGCAAGAGTCTCATTCGCTTCCCCCGCATATCGCGAGCCCATTAAGTCGTCGAAACAATAAGCGACGTAGATAGCCCTCACCGGTCTATCAGAAATCGCAAACTCTGCCACGTCCGGCTGGCGATGCTCAGGCAATCCCTACGAGGGGAAAGAGAAATGACAATCGCACCTCTGAGGTAGCTGCCACGACGAACCGACTTCGACTCCTTTGCGAAATCCGGAAGATACTGTTTTTGGCGGTTTTCTCGGGTTAATTCCGTTCCCCCCACCATTGCATTTTAGTTCTGCTCCAACCTCAACTCGTTTTACTCCCTTCTTGTTAAATACCAATAACCTCCGCATGCTGTAAATAGTCAAGGAAAGGCCAGGGTTACCTGGGAGACGAATTATGACTAAGTTTTTTTTTTTTTAAGTGTAATCTACAAGGTTGCAGTAATGTCGGAGACTTATCGGACATCATTTATTGACATGTTGCTCTCGGAAATACACTGATTGCCATAAAAGTTAGCACACCAAGAAGGCACCACTGGAGTTGAGCTAAATTTTATTTGTGTGATGGTACAGACAAAAAGTAATTGATTATAAAACCGTCTCATTTGAAGAAGATTGAGCCCACCTGCGGCACAGAAGATGGGCAGAGCTACAATCTCGTTTTCCCTCCTCATACTGAGCGAGCTGATGTAGCGGTAACACACTGATCTCGCATTCGGGAGGACCCGTATTCGATTCCCAGTTCAGCCAACCTGATTTCGGTTTTCCATGTTTTCCCGAGATCAGGCGAATGCTGGGATGATTACTTCATGCACGTTGTGGCCGATTCCTTGCCCGTCTTGAATGGCCTCGCTGTAGACGAGAGGCTTCGCCCTACATACCCACGTACATTTACCGTCTCGTACCTGGATAAATGCAACGATACGTCCGAGCATTGAATCAAATATACATTTGACATAATCTTGCGGGAGACTTGGCCACAGTTGTTGTAACTTATCCTCCAAATCACGGACCCTTCGAAGTTGAGGAAACTGATATCGCCTATATTTCACAAATGTATGACGTGGGACAGATCGTATGACCGGACATGCCACGCAAATTCGAGACAAGTCGTAAGAACTTCCGAGAAACCATATTTGTGTGTGAGCAAGAGTGAACATCCTGGGAACTGGCTCTTGTGGACTCAGCCAGGAAGGGTAGCACATTGTGCCTAAGAATGTTTTCACGATACCACTGTGAATTCAATGATCTTCGTACCACTACCAGTGGCGAACTACGGCTATGCTCGTTGGCAGTCCATACCATCCCGCGAGTAGCAATAAGGGACGTGTGCCACTGAAAATTGAGGCAGCTATTGTAGTGTTCACCTGTGGAAGTCCATACTATTAACACGTTCTCTTTAGTTCCCAGAGATATAATTCGTCGATACTTCGCCAACCGGTAACATTTAGCGTTTTTTTTTTTCATCTGACACCACTGCAAATACGATCTTGAGGTGCAAATTGCAGAACACTTTAAGGTAGTCGGGATCTCCAATCTGCACGTGTCAGGCATTTGGAAAAGTTTATTAGTAGATATACATTACCATGCTGCAGTGAAGCTTCCATGTCGCTGTATGGTGGACAAGGAAGCCGCTGGCTTTTTTCGTTCTTGCCTGACAGTCAAACGGTCTAACCTCGTGGTGGTTAGTAGAGGCATTGAGTAAACACATACCTAGAGTGGACTTCCCCAAGTTAAATTTTTTGACCACTCCAGTTGTAGTTCGAGGGATGAACACCACGTCGCGCTGGTCCATTTTCGTGGCGTGTGCGTGGGGAATGTCGGCGGCGTTGCCACATTGTCATCTACCCTCTCTCTCACTCATACTCAATATCTGTCACCCCCAGTCCCAACTCTGCAACAGTAGAACGTGTTCTGAATGTCTGCTTTGCCCACAAGCTAGGACAGACAAGATGGCTGACACCCAAGTGCCTATCTCAATTCGTATATATCCGTTTACGAAAATAATACAAGTTTTGTAAAACATATGAATGAACAAAATGAAACATAATGTACGCATAAGTAACGGGAAACGTTGCATATTACTCATACGGCCATAATAAAAGAATAAACACCACTTTATAAAGTACGCGAGAACTGTGGAGTTATGTATTATAATAACATATCACACCACCGGTTTGTAAGTGGTTTGTGTAGCTCAGTGAGTTAGTGCGTGGATCTGTACCACGTAATTGTAAGTTTTAGAATTCGAATCTCCGACGGGTATCGAGTTATTTTATGTGACACATTATGGCTGTTTATAACTTAGTTTATTGCTAGAAAAGGTAATAATACGCAAGTACCAGCACAGTACAGTCGACGAGCAGTGGTTGTTTGCTGATTACATCGATTGGTTTCTAAGGTAGATAATTTGATCTGTATAACGTTAGTAATGTTAACAGGCACACATGAAAGCCTTAAGTTTATTATTGTAAGAGCGCTGACTTCTTTTGGCCGAACAACCGTAAAAGCGTATTTAATTACGGAGAGCACTAGATTGATTATTGTGCTCATTAAAGGTACACATTTAAAAACAGGGGCGTAGCCGGGATGGAAAGTGATATATTGGGACATATCCCCCCCCCCCCACCGAAATGAAAGTAAACGTTGAAAACACAATTACAAGATTTATTTTATTGTATTTCAAGGATTATGTGATCTTCCTTGAACATGAAGAATGTTTATAGCATTTTGTGTTTACATATATATATATATATATATATATATATATATATATATATATATATATATATATATATATATATATATATATATATATATATATATATATATGTGTGTGTGTGTGTGTGTGTGTGTGTGTGTGTGTTACATGAATCCATTGATTATAAATAATTATGTAACTATAAATTTGTAATAATACAATTTTGTTCAAAAATAGAAATATGAAATCTCCCTCCCCCCCCCCAAGGGTATATATTCCTAGCTACGCCCTTGTTTAAATAAACGACTCGAATCTACACTTGCTGTATGAATTAACACTCCTTGATATGAAGATGATCGTACATGCTATCAAATATATTTCGTTAGTATAGTATAATCGTACAAACAAAATGAGTGGTCGTTAACGATAAAAGTATTTTTCATTCAATAAAACATGGGGAACACACAACATAACTACTTTTACGAAAAGTAAATTATAATTATGTAAATACGTCATAAAGTTAACACATAAGAATACCCTACTGTCACAAATCATTCCAATTTCACATAGGGTTCGTATATTGCTATCACTATCTATTTGTAGGCTAGTAGATGACAAACATTCCAGAATACACGAAAAACTTTTAAAACAGTCAATATATTTAATAATATTTATGTTATTCTCGGTAACAACTGTACACTATGAACAGAGAAATGTATTGATTCGACTGCGTTTAAACACACCTGCACACCGTATTGCAGCGTAAGCTTCGACGTCTGAAGTAAAGCTGGGTTTACACTAGAAATATTTAAGCAGAATATTATGCGTTAAGATGAGTGCAGAAGAAACGTGTGTGTGTTCTCTTATGTTTTGGTTCCCAGTGGAACTTATCAGGTCGTGTGCTTTGGTGGAATTTCCTGAAGCAATGAAAGAAATAGTTGTACTTTATATATTTAGAAATAATTTCTAGGCTACGACCAAGCAGTCGGTGTTGTTGGCGGGAAACTGTTATTTACAGTAATGTAAGTATAAAACAATATGACAAAGGCGTGTGTGTGCACATGTTGACGATTATATTTGTTCACAAATAATAAGCTTCTCTGATAGCAAATGCCGTTTTTGAAGTATGATATTCAATATGGTTGTTATACATGAGGTTATGTTAGGAACAAAAGTAAACATGACAGACTTGCTGCTTATTCCTATTCGCTGGAATTAAGAATAATACTAATTAGTCAAGAACGGAAGTTTTTGCACAAAAAACGCTGTTTTTGGAGGGCCGTTGTGAGCAAACGGAAGGGAGGGGGTGAAGTCGACCCCCTCACTGATCCACGATCCTTCGTTTTTGAACCCCCCCCCCCCCCCTTTACAACAAGTGATCCCATACCCGCCAGGAAAGAGTTAGATTGACAAAGGGTTTGGGGGGGGGGGGGTTATGGTTTCCATTTTGTGGGATTGTGGTGCGTCCCATATTACACCTTTCTCAGCCTCTTTATGGTGAAGCCAGTATGGGCAAGCCCTCCTTGGGGGGGAGGGGGAGCAATTGCACATTCCTATTTTCTTTGGCTGTATTTGGACTGGAAAACGCATTTTTCGACAGATTTTCTTCGCATTTGAGGGAGGGTTGCCCTTTCGTTCCCCGCCCTCTTCCCGTCGGCAGTTAGGCACTTGGTAGGCCTTACGCCTTAGGTCTTAAGGCTAAAGTATAATTTTTAAGTCTTAAGTTTTAAGTATTAAGTCGTACTTTCAGCAACATTGCTATTGGATGTCGGGATGTGCGAGCGAGCGCCGATAAGCGCGAACGAGCACGTGTCGAAGTTCAGAGACGACATTGCACTATAAATACTAATTCATACGGTTACCTGCTTCATCTATGATGGCTCAGCCCCGGTTTCCGCGGGCCCAACCCCTGGTTAAAACATTAATGGGAAACTGCAAATACAGAAGACGTGTTTCCGTATGACAGATAAGCGCCTACCTCATAATTCTAAATGCATTAGTTTTGCATTGCAAACGTAGGCCGTGTCCGAAATGGCACATTGTATTGACAAAATGATCACGAGACCCAATTTTGTATACAAACATTTTGACGTAGTTGGTAAATTGATATTTCATATCCTGTATATAACGGATGTTAGAAAAAATACAAAATGACAAAATCAGCGCGAATGCGTACATAAAACGTATTTTAAGACAAATAACTGTTCATAAAATACACTACACATGTTTTAAAAAGCAAGTAAGTATTGTACATTGTTTATATATTTCGCAAAACATGTTTTATTCTAAGTCGTTATTGGATATTATATTATTTTCCTGTTTATTAACATATTCGCAGCATTCCAGTGATGATTGTAGAAATATTACGTTCATTTTAAGCATTTAATTAATATAAAACATATTTTCACTGTTAATGTAAGAACGTGTTGCCGCGAGTGCTAAACAAGTGACTGTCGACAACGTCCGGATTGAAACCTATGAAATGATACATTACAAAATAACGAATTTGTCCTTTCGAACACGGCCTTAGCTTCACTATTAGTGATTGGCACCGAGTCGTTGCATTCAACCGATATTTAGTATAGAAATAGTTATATTTTGTAATGTACCTAGCCTGAAGTATAATATTGCGACTCTCTTTGTTATGTCTAGTTTTCATGCGTTCGTTAGTGTTAACATTACTGATAAACACTTCAATGTCAACATTTTTCGCACTGTTATGAGTCCGAGGTTCCAGTGTAGAATATACATTGGTGTACTTCGTTACACTTGTGTAAATGCAAATACACACAGCTGTCAACTTTTCAGACAATACCCACTAATGCACATCATTATTGTAAACTTGGATCTTACAGAGACGACAGTTGTATTGTCGCTTTAAAACAAACATATGTTAGAGTTGGGCCTAATACGTGATCATCAATGCCCTTTTACCGCATTGTGCATGATGTTTTCTGCTTAATGAATGCACACTCATACGTAAATGTTTCACATGTCTCGGGAAATGACATACTCACATACACGGGGAAACGATTGTGTGTACGTCTTGCGCCCTTACAGCCCATTAGCTACATTTGAAAATTGATTTATATGTAGTTAATAATTGCTATTCCTAATATTTTTTTTATAAAAAGTCGAATGGAGGCATTTGCTTTCTAGAAACGTCACTGAACAAAGTTTTTAACAATATATACTCTTTAACCATCAATGATCTTGAAGAGCCGGGATAAACATAACCAGTTTTCTTCGTGATTTGTTTTAAACCGGGCGTGGTATTGAATCTACAGTTAATATGCAGAGCAGTGAGAACACTTCCAATGTTATTACAAGGCAAGGCATGGATGATTGAAAACGTTATATCAAAATGTGACATTTAATTTTTATTCATATGACTATTAATGTTAAAAGAAAATTAACCTCTAGTTATCACCAGCTTTAATATGATACATTATCGATAACTGCATTTACTGACTAATATATATATATATATATTCATTCCTTTCTTGTAAAAAGTCTATGATTGGTGAATAGGAACTCTTTCATTGTCATACGCTTTCCAGCTACAGCTCCTAATGGGTTGATGAAAATTCTAAATATATGCGCCTACGTTCCAGCACATATTCAGTATGTGTTTTCCGTCAAAATGCTTGTTCAGAATCTTATCAGCCAACTAGTTGCTCTGTGAGGGATACAAATAAGTATGCCTGTCGGAATGTATCACGTATCGAGCCGAATGGAGTATGCTTATATACATAAGTGCATTCCTAGGTTCAGACACAGCCTTAATGACACTTGAATCGACACATTGAACGTACTGATTATTTGTACGGACAGTCACCTTTGAAGTAGATCACAATCTCAAACTGTAAAAAAATTGCGTTCAATTGTAGACCGTCGTGCGTCTAACATATATTTCTCCACTATTGGACAATTATTTTCTGTCCATTTCCTTTCACATAAGAACGGAATGAAAAGTTTACTAAGACGTATGACATCATTCATGATTAATATGAAGTTTTTAATTGTAAGTGGTAACAGTAGGTCTATTCGTATTTTATCATGAACCCATAAACTACTGTAAAATAATAGATTATAATTAAAAACAATGACCGTTATATATTTACGATAATTAATTTTGCAGAGGTAAATAAAACAGAATAGTAGTTATAGCTACAAATTTCCTCAAACACATAATTCTACGACATAAACGGAACATATTCCATGGTCGCCACTAATAAATCATGAGTTGGGTATTCACTGCTGCAACGAATGCTGGTAACTCGCGTGTGACAGGCTCGCCTTTGGCAGAATTTGAACGAACACGTGGGTGAGCCGAGACCAGGGCGCGGTTTGCTGCTGCCAAATTGGCAACACCGCGCGGATGACGCCTTCAAGAACACTAACGCTCCTCTGGATCAATAAAGGAACTAACACATAAAACTGGTCAGACTTTTTCGTATCCCATGGCCACTCTAGTGTATATCTTCACTCAATGGTAGAGGTCGTCCAGAACCGATCCATCGTGCATGGCAACCCACACGTGTCCTTAGCTCCCAAAATATTCTGGATGTGAAGTCCGAACGGGTCAGGTTTAACAACCCGAAGGCCGGCACACCGCCATCCTCCCGCACTGCAACTGTACTGAGATGAGTAAGACAGTGCACGGCAATTTCTCCTCTTCTGTCTTAGTGCCTTGTGGCTTCTTTCTTGGTCTCACACGGCTTTCTCAGTTAAACCTGCCTCCTCACCAATCGGTCATGCCCTGATTTCAAACATTAAAGGCTTTACCCCGAACACTCCCTCATTGGTCATCGGAATGCTCCAGTTGCCTTCGGTCAAACTCCTAAAGCCGTTTTCCAACTCTTGTTGCAAATCTGTTCCACAACTTGTGGAGTTCCTGATTTCCCATTACTCTTCTCATTTCTATCTGCACTCCTCTTTGTTCTGCCACTACTTGTAACCAGTCTCTTAGATCTTCAATCTTAGGGCAGTCCATCAATACATGTGTACCATCATCCACATCATATACCTCGCATAGTGAGGATGTTACTAGCCCGAGACTGTGCAGCGTCGCTTTAAAAGTTGCAATGACCGGTGTGCAACTGAGCACTATGATGGTTAATCATGATCCATTTATTTTACATCCTCTGCTCCACACTTGGGAGGATCTCATAGGTGATCCTCACCTTCGCAGGCAATTCGGGGCGCTATCCACCCCACCTCTCGCAACCGTGATATCCGACCTTTCTGACTCCGTCGATTTTCGCTCGGCCATCTCATTCTTCTCAGCATGCCTCCATTTATTGCCGACGGCTGACAAGAATATTGCGAGTCACAACTTAATGCTCTGTTCTGATGCCTGTTTATATGCGCCACACTACAAGAAGTTAGAATTACCAGTGCCCTCGTATGATTTATGTGGCTTGCACAATCACCCGAAATTTAAATCTTTAGTTTGCGTATCAGCCACTGATGTGCCTATTTAACAAATCTCGTGGTTGCGAATGACAATGCAGGGTGCGCGAATTTTTAAGGCAGTGTGTGTATTTTGTCCTCAGTATGTGCATTCTGATATATTTTACTTCTTAACATCTAACTTTTACTTTTAATATGAGTTATGCAATTTATTAGAACAGTCTTAATATAGGCTGGGTATTTTATTCAAATAATTTTGAAAGTACGGTTGAAGGCTTCCAATCTGTCAAATTTTCTCGGCTACTGCATCCGGCGGTTTGTCTAACTAGTCGAAGCAATAATCGACGATATATTGAAGTATATTGTTATTGTTCTTTTGTGTCAACAAATTTGTTTCCGTTTCCTTTGTGTTCGTAGGGCATACTGTTATGTGGACTTACACGTCGAAATTTGAAAACTAAGAAGAGTTTTCCAGATTATGTAACAGTAGATGTATAATGCCGATCTTGGCTCACCCCTTTATTTTCATCAAATTGTCGAGGTTTTGGCTTCAAAATCAAGATTTTTGAGTGCAAATTTAGTCAGATTTTTTAGTGTAAATTTAGTCTAAAAAAAAAAAAAAAAAAAAAAGGAACTCTCAGAAACACACAAATTTAATCTTAAATCAAGCAAAATCTATAATTTTTTCAAACTCGTCGTGCAGAATTTGCTCCAATAAAAAAAAACAGTAAAATTTAAGCAAAAACATGCAAATTTCTCGCTTTATAGAAATGCTAATTATGCGAGCGAGTAATCTAAATCAAGAAAATTTATGCCAAAATCAGGCAAATTAAAAGAAAATCAAGTGAAATATTTAAAAAAATAATGGACAGAATTCAGTTTAATCAATGAATACAATATCATGCATAGTTTTCCCATTTTTCATTCCTTTTATACCCTTACATGCTATAACAACTCGTCCCTCATTCATCATTTTTAAGCTATTTTCATCACTTATCTTTGCATAGCGATCTGGTAAAGTGATTTTATACCTGCCATCTAGAATGAAATTTTTTTTTTTGCCAAACTTAGATTCATAAATCTAAAATTCTGTAGCTTCATAACATTTATCAATTTCTAGGTACGATAGTTTATTTAACTTCTTGATGAATGATTACATTTTGGTTTGTGTTGTTTAAAAGGAATCAAATTTAATAGGACTGCAAAATTGGGAAATTACAATAAATATTTTCTCTCTTCATAAAAATTTTTTTCTGCATAGATAAAATAGACTCGGCACTTGAAATGGAAAATAATAACGCATGCAAGCAATGTAAAAAGTGTGGCAAAGCATTAAACACATCAAGTTTTGCACTGCATAAACACACAAAAGATAACCATTCTAACATCTGTAAAAAAGTTATAGTGAATATGCTGGAAGTTGTTATGAGTTAAAAAAAGAGAAAGTAATGTATGAATGTGGAAAATATGTTTATAATGCGTTTCTTAAAAAGCACAAAAATAGTTAATTACACAATACAGCATTAGATAAATGAAACGAAATTCACTGTGATAGTGATCCAACGAAAACATGTAAAGTGTGTGATGAAAATTAATCTATAAAATTATTTTCTCATAATAAAACTGCTAAGGACAAACATGCAAATATATTTAAAAAATGTTTTACTGAATACACAAAGAAATATGTTCAAAACAAGAAGTTAAATTCAGTTTCCCAACAATTTAACCACTTTTCGAGTTTTCCAATTATCCTTATTTTATAATTTATTTATAATTTTGTTTTCTTATAAATAAAGAATTATGGCGACGAATAATCTAACAGTTGAGTTGAGCAACAGGATAGTGAGGGATTTGAGAATTATATGTACAGATTTTGGAATAAAATATATAAACAGGCTAAAGAAAGATGATTTAATTAGAAATCTTATAACATTTATTAATGATGGGCAAAGAAGAAGAAACTTCGCAAATTGGCCATTTTCTTATGCCAATATCAATGAATTATTTAAAAAAGATAGAAAGAAATTGAAAAAAAATTCCATTCTCTAATAATCTATTTGTAAAACAAGAGAAAAAGGAATTAAAAGAAATTTTCCCATTTTCTAATAATGTATTAATAAAAGAAGAGAACAATGAATTAAAAGAAATATTCCATTTTTCTACCAACATATTTGAACATCCTAGAAATAAAAGAGGATATCTGTATGGTTAACAAAGAACAATTTCACTAATTTACCTTTACCTTTAATTATATCCAAAAGATAGAAAGGAATTGGAAGAAATAATTCCATTCTATAATAATTTATTTGTTAGCAAAAGAAATAGAAGAAGAAGCAACAGTAATTACTTAGTTAATAAAGCTTTTAAAAGTGGGATATCACCATATAACATTGAAAATACCTTGAATTTAGTACAGCCTATTCATTTTTTGATTCAGTAAAATATATGTTTTTTTAAAATATAATATGCAATAATCTTAGAACACTTAGAGGGCTGAAAACCAGTATAAAATTATATACCAATTGCCATAAGCAAGATAATAATCAAGCAGAATATAGTACAGTATTGAATGGAGATATTAAGAGGATTTGTAAATTCATAATACAAGAAATAACTACACAGTTATCTGAATTTCAAAGAAGAGGTTCAGGCTTGACATTAGATAGAATAAAACTGGAATGTAATTAGTTATAAATAATTATAATCTATTAAATGGCTCATCATATATAGAATTACTAGAAGTTATTAAGAGTAAGAAAGCATGCACAATGTTAAAAATGATGATAAAAATGCTTCCTTTGGGCAATAAAATCTGCACTGTTTCCAGGAGACAAAAATTCAGACAGCGTAACTAAATATAAAAATGTAGGCCTTAATATTTACAAAATAATAGAAAAACTAATATTAAAACTGATGATATGCCAAAAATCTAACAGCATATTGATTTATCTATAAATTCAGGTATACTATATTGAAGGTTTATCCTCTTAAGCTTACAAAAAGTAAATAGGATAAGCTCATACATTTTCTTTATTTCGATGATGATAAGGTAGACTGCGCAAAATTCGCATTACTGTTGGATAAATGATTTATCGAAACTGCTATCAGCACAACAAATAATCTACTGTGTAAAACTTATATATGTTATAGGGGTCTTCGATTATTTTATTCTCAAAAGAAATTAAGTAAACACACAGAAGACTGCTCTAAAAATGAAACAGTAAAAGTTAATATACCTTCGAAAGGAGAGAAAATATTTTTCAAAAATTATAAACATACAATGAAGGTTTTGTTCGCAACACATGGCGATTTTGAATCAATAATGAAGGAAATGGCAGTTAAGCCACACCAAATAGAATCAAGTAAATTTAACCTGATCAAAAATACGCAGTTCTGATTAAAGACGGTATTGATAATGGTCTTTATAAGGATGTACTTAAAGAAATATATAATCTTACTAATGAACAAATAAATAACTTTGATTTAAAGCTAAACAATGAATCATACACGATTAAATATCAGTTACATGAGGCATCTGATGTTTGCTATTATATTGTATCTGCTTATGGTGATTATAAGCCACCAGTTGTGTATAGAGATCCAAATGCACATAATTTTTTATACGATCAATTAAAAGAGAAGTAGAAAGAATTGGGGAAATATATCCACAAACTGAACCAATGTGACTGCTTACAAAAGAATAAAACAAGTTATGTAATAGATCTAAAAAATGCACTGGATATGAATGCGAATATTCGAAGGATAGTAAAAAGTACGCCACCACAATCATGTGACTGGAAAATTAATTAATCCTGTATGTAATAATTGTCATTTACAATTAAAATTTCCTAAGTTTGTAACAATATAGTTTCATAATTTAGCTAAGTATGATGCACATTTATTAATTAAAGAGTTAAGCTATGATGAAAAATATAGATCTACTTGCAAGTAATGAAGATAAGTTTATTATTTTTGAGAAAGGAACAGAAAATTTAAAAATGAAATTTATAGACACATTTAAATTTATGGCCAGTAGTTTATCTAAATTATCATCGAATTTAAGTAAAGATAAATTGAAATACACACACATTCTCCTAAAGATAAAGTAGATTTAGTTATGATAAAGGGTGCTTATCCATACCATTATATGGATAGCTGGAAAAAATTTAACAAAACCGATCTTCAACCAATCTAAGATAACTGACAATGATTATTAACATACTAAATGCATATGGACTCAATTTAATATTAACAATCTTGGTGAATATTATGATTTATATTAAAAAAGTGATGTATTACTATTAGCTGATATATTTGAAAACTTTACAAATATGCCTATAAATGCATATGATTTAGATCCCTTATGGTATTTGTCAGTGCCAGGATTATATGGATGCAATGTTTAATATGACCAAATAACCATTTTATTTATTGTACAATTATGATATGATTTTAATGATTGGAAAAGGTATTACATGTGGAGTATGGCAATGTTGCAAGCAATAATTTATACGGCTGGCCAATGTCACAATATTTGCCATATGGTGGTTTCGAATGCAAGAATTATACAGTGCTTCATTTTTACAATGAATATATATTAAACTTGGATGATGATTATAATAATGGTTATATTTTAGAAGTTGATTTGGAATATCCTAAGGAATTACATAAAGATCTACCTTTTTGCCCAGAAAATAAGGTAGTTCCAATAACAAGCAGTCTAAATTATTAAAAAATTTACATAAACAAGAAAAGCATGTAATGCACTATCGTAATTTGAAACAATGCCTAAATAATGTATTAAAACTTACTAAAATACATAGAATATTGAAGTTTAATTAGTCTGATTGGTTGAAGAAATATATAGATTTAAATACAATGATGAGAACTAATGTTAAAAATGACTTTGAAAAATATATTTATAAGCTGATGAATAATTATGTGTTAGGCAAAACTATGGAAAATATAAGAAACAGAGTGCATATAAAACTAATAGCAAACAAAGATAAAGTGAAAATTTAATAGCAAAACCAAATTTTAAGAAAAGTACTATATTTAATGAAAACCTTGAAGCTATACATATGAATAAAACAGGCATGAAATTTAATAAGCCAATTTATGTGGGCATGTCAGTCTAGGACACATCGAAAGATCTAATGTATGATTTTCACTATAAAGTTGTGAAGCTAAAATATAGAAATTAAATTGAATCATCTTATCAATATACCAATTTGTAGATTTATAACATAAAATAGATGATTTTTATGATGATATGAAAACAATGTTAGACAAATTTGATACAAGTGATTACCCAAATGATAATATATATAACGTGCATCAAATAAATAAAAAACTTTTAGGAAAAATGAAAGATGGGTGTAATGGCAAAATAATGAAAGAATTTGTGGGTTTATGAGCAAAAACGTATGCTTACAAGGTTGTGAAGTAGAAAACAAAATATCTAAAGGAGTAAAGAGATGTGTAGTCAATAAGAAAACATAATTTGATGACTATGACAATTGCTTGTTTACCAAGAAAGTACAATATAGAACAATTAATTTAATAAGAAACAAAAATATATAAAATATATACCATCCTTGTTAATAAAATTGCATTAAGTCCTTGCAATAACAAGAGATTTGTATTACAAAATCAAACAGATACAGTGCCATATGGATATCAAAAGAGAGAATATTACATATCTTTAATTTCTAAAACAATATCAATATCAGCACCACTGCTCATTGTTAATTTCATACAAAATCAGACATACAGTCAGAGAAATAATATAATCTCTAAAACCAAACTTAGTTTTTGGTAGAAAACTAACTATTATATCAGTTTCTAAATGGTTATTCACCTTATTTTATAAACACACCATATGCTTAATTACAATGAACATTTATTGTTTCTAATGGGCTAAAATTATGTAATTTAGTGCCTACAACAATTTTGTCTTTTTCAATAAGAACATTTCTTTCAAAACCAAGCATATCAGATGGTCGATGATCAAATTTAATGTCGAACTTAGATTTAATATATATTGTTTTTCACATTATCTGATGTTAACTCTATGTTGTTTATTGAAAATGGATTGATTAAATTTATAGTTTCTTTCAAAGAGTCAATACCATATTGGCCTCTAGGAATAATTGTACCTTCATTTTGATCAACCACTCACTAAATTTTTCAACTGTGGTTATAGTATTATTGTCTATATTTGAAGCAAAAAATTTTGTATGAAAACTAATTAATACAATCTATTCATCTTTATTAAATACACCAAAGTGAGGTTTCTTCTTTAGTACAGAACAATTGTTTGTTAACTTAAATACTTTACTATCCATTTAGCCTATGTTGCAAAATTTAAATGGCATGTTGGCATTTTGATTTCTGAAGAAATTTCAAAAAGTAAAAAGAATGGAGAACTATTGCCTTATAATATGAGGGGAATAATAGTAGGGCCTAGTAAATGTGAAAAACTAACCTGATGATAAATTTTATTTATAATTCAGGTTGGCTAAATTTCAATAAATTGTACATTTGATCGAAAAGTTTGAATGTGCCCAAATATATTCTGTTACAAGATGATTTGGATGAAACATTTATAAAATTAAAAGTTAAAGTAACTATGGCTTACATTTATTATTAATAATTATGAAATGATTCCTTTAGATCAATGTGAAGACAAATCACTGGTTATAATTAATGATGTCATTTTACACAAACAAAATATAATTCG
Organism: Dryococelus australis; assembly: GCA_029891345.1. Classification (NCBI taxonomy): domain Eukaryota; kingdom Metazoa; phylum Arthropoda; class Insecta; order Phasmatodea; family Phasmatidae; genus Dryococelus; species Dryococelus australis. The sequence goes on along the minus strand of CM056998.1, from coordinate 68,911,312 downwards.
CGATTATTTCACTAGAGGAAGATATAACCATGTATATGTATTTTATTTGGCCGAAACATATTCACCAATACATAAACTGTTAGTAAGAGATAACACTAATTTCCTTTGTATATTTAGACACGATGATACTAATTTAAAACACATTTATAATCATTTTATTGGTGATGATAAGCCTTATGAAAAATTTAAGGAATTTTTTGCAAAATGTTGACACAAAGATTATGGCTTCATAACATTAAATATTAGTAGAAAAATTAATGATGAGAAGTACAGAAATAAAAATAAAAATTTTATTAGATTTAAAAAAATTTAAAGCATGTTTATGTTAAACAAATGCAGAACATATGTTATGAACATTAAAATGACCATTAAAATGTACACTATAATGAATGTTAAAACGACTGTAAAACAATGTGCATTTCATTTTTGTATTTGAATTAGATAATTAAAAAATATTAAAATTTTACAAAACAACTGTATTATTATTCCAAGAGATATGCAAATGATCAAAACCTAACCATTTTAACAAAAATGTGTGCAGAGAAGTCTGCTTTAGCTGACACTTTATCGCCTTTAGTTTCAAGATTTTTTTCGATCAAATATTCATCAGGATAATTGGTTTTCAAAAAAATTGCCTTCTATTTCTTCTCCTTAAGTATATTTTAATTTATAAGTAGGCACATCGTTATTGAAAACTTTACAAATAGTAAATCATTCTGTTGACCAATTAGCACTATAGGCCTTATCGAAAATTTTCTTTAGTTTGCTTACATTAATGACATCGCCAGCTTTGTATTTAGCTTGCAGTTTTGGTTCAGTAAACATGTATGGTGATATTAAAATTTTCATTGTTTGTATTAACTTCAATTGGCTTTGTACTGATAGTGCTATGTGTTTTATTGTTTTATTTTTCACTAATTTATATAATATATTGACCCACTTACGATTTCACTTCAAAGCAAATTTCTTCCACATGTTATTTTTCTTTGTACGATTAAATAATTCAACAATACTTGTTTTCAATTCGCTAAAAGACAAATAATGATTGATATAGTATTTTTGCAGAAGTTCATTAAATATTTTATAAGGAAATTCGGACCCATTATTGCTTTGAATATTATATAGTTTTATTTTAATCAATATAGATTCTAAAGCAATTTCTACATTTTTAGATTATTTATCTTTAATAGGTATAGCAAATGCAAATTTTAGAAAAACCATCAATAATTGTCATAATATATTTGTATCCATTGTTTACATATGCTATTCCTTTCAAATTGCCAGTATTCATCTCTCTGTGATCAATTTGCCATAAATCATCAATACAATTAAAAAAACTACTTTTATTATTAGAAAATTTCTTCTTGCAGGCTTATAAAATTAATATATTATTCCCTGTCTTACAGTGGGCAGTTTTTTTTTAAATGTTGATTTCTTAGAATTTCGTATTAAACATATATTTTTCTGAACTAGCTGTCATAATTAGATATTTCGGTTTTTTAATTTTAAAAGTTAAAATATCACCTATATTAAAATCAAAAGGCTTACTGTAATCTATTTTTTGAAACCCCTTAATAACAGTCACAGTATCGTCAGGTAAATTGGGATTAACACTAATTATTAAACATTACAATCCATCAAAAAAGTAAAGAATATTTTATCATTATCTAAGTGAAAATTATTATTACTTCTATTCCACTTTGAAGGTAAATAAAATATATGTGATTTTTCTTCCTTGCATTTTTAAATTTTAAAGTTAACAAGTGTACACAATAATTCAAACATGATTGGTTTAAATTTTGCAATTTAACAGTTATTTATTTATCGACATTATTTTATTGACAGCATCTTTTCCGTATACAGGATCAGCCATATTATTAATTATACGATTTTGTATAGAAACATAATGTGTTTTATGAACAAAAACACTACTGAGTTTATATTGTAAAGCACAAACAATGATATTATATTTTGTTTCTACATATGCTTTTAATTCAGAAACATTGGTATTGTATTTTGAATCTACATACATTTTAAAAACATTATCTGCTATATGTTTATCAAACAATTTTTGTTTGCAGCACCTTTCCCATCAATGGGATAAGCTATATTAACAACTCTATGATCTACAAATGAAACATGAGATTTTGTAAAATCAGAACAAGTGGTAAGTTTACTTTGTAAAGTAGATACACTCGAATTGCATTATGAACCTACACATGTTTTTAAAGCATAAGTACTAGTGTCAAAAATTTTATTTAAAGATTTTTTCTTCTTTCCGAAATACATATGTCATTTCATAACAAAAAATTAAATCATTAAACTAAAAAACCTTTAGAAAAAAGATGTAATACAGTTACTCATAGATGTCCACAGATAACTGTATTAAACCTCTGCATTCGATCATCATTGTAATAAACATTGCTATTTTGAAATAATTAATTAAATGACTAGGAATATTACCTCCAAATGAATCAAAATAGTTAACTTTGTTGTTTTATTTAAAATAGAAAGCCCAATGAGTTCCTGGATTAGATGATATGCTAAAACTAACCTCAGCGCATTCATTTTTGTGTATTTTTTTGGCAATTCATCAATCATTTAAACATTTCTGAATTATTTATTATTTAATAATTTTACATATTTTCAGTATCAATATTAGATAGTTGGTATATATTCAATTTTTTTTTTGCCATCTTCTTTTTAATCTGCTTCCACATTAATTTTCCATTGCCAAATTGTGTCTCTGATGTTCTTCTAATTCTTTTTATTTTTCTAGATTGTTCACCAGAATTGTAAATTTTGCTAGCTCCTCCAGCTAAACCACCAAGTGCACCTAAAGCAGCCAATATAATTATTATAATTACTCCACGATGTAAACCACTGCCAGTTTTTTTGGCCATGTTTTTAACCGTTGGTAATGATAAAGTTAATTTGAAACTTTTGCCATCTATCAATTTCTTATTTTTTCTCTCAATTTGATATATATATATATATTCAATAAAACATTTTAATTCCCCAACCGATTTTTCTGTTTGTAAATATAGTTGAGGCAACAGCAGCAGAAGCAATTTTCTCTCCAATTGGGGTATTTTTATCCCACAAGATTTCTTTAGCTTTTTTTTTGTAAAATTTTATCAGCACCATGTCGAGATTCTAAATCTTTATGATCTCTGTAAGCAATATCGTGATATTTGCATGTTTCATCAAAATTTGTTTATTCCTCTATCTCCTCTTTCCCATCTTTCATCTAATTTTGTAAATGGTCCACAATAATTATAACCAGGCAAATGCATTTCACGCACATTAAATTGTTTAGTGCCGAGTTTTTCACGCCTTTTCCATGGTGTTCAGAGTTCCTAAATGAATGCGGAATTACATTTAAAACTTTTATTAATTAAGGAATTCCTTTCGGATTTTTTATAACAAAATCAGAAAACTTATTGTTCAGCACATTCATTATGCATACTTTTTCAATATAATAATTGTTATTTCCACATTATCTTCGCAGTGAATAACTAATAATCTATTAATTAACTGTCCAAAATCACCCATACAAGTGTATTCTTTTGACACACTATTGTATTTTTTATACCTTCTACGGATGTAGGAGTTCTTAGAGAAATATTTTTTTTCCGGTGTGTATGATGCTGATTTTGAATGTGATTATTTTATATAGTTATGATAAATTGGTCCAATTATATTTTCGTATTCCCATCCTCCACTCGAAGCTACCTTTTTAATAGGATTATATTGTCGGAATGCATCATTGGTTGTTATAATAATTTCTGCATAATTTTACAGTCATTAGCAGTGTATTTACTCTCAAGGACTTCTTGTGAATTTTCTATTAACAAATTGGTGTTAACATATATTCTTTATCCTTAACAAATAGTATATCATTATTGATTGTTACTTTTGTATCACCAATGTAAAATTTTTCTCCAACTCCAAGTAAACCAAATTTTTCATTAATAACATTTATTCTTTTTACAATTTCTATTCCAAGATTTATAGTAAAAACACCTGTTATAGGTGTCAAATCTTTAAATGGAATAATACTCCTTTGCTCTCCCAAATTAGGTGATTCTTGTACTGCAAATAATTATCTTTTAAACGATGTTTCTTCTGGAGTTGGCAGATAATCTAAATTTTTTACTGCAACAGGGACTAGCATTGTTATTAAATTATTGTTTTCTTCAGTTAATTTTTTACATACATTTCATAATTCGTCTATTAATGGTTGCTCTTTCTTCTTATTTTTTCATATTCGTTTTCATGACGCTTTATATATTTTTATATCATTCAATGAGTAATTTGACTCTAGAAACTTCTTTCAATTCTGCCATTTATATATAATTTTTTTTTTTGCTTATAATTGAGTTATAAAAATATTGAGAGTTTTGAGAGGCAGACTTCTGATCAAACTAGGGGGAATTTAAATGTTTACATTTATAGAATCGAATTTGATATTCCAGTACGAGATGGCCTTTCTTTCCCAAATGATGCTTATGTTTATGGACAATTTAGTTTACTAATGAGAGATAATGTTGGAGCTGATGCAAAATATGATGAAGCAGGCAATATTGATGTTTGTTCTAACTTTTTTCCTTTTCAATTTTCTAGAGTAGAAATCTCAAAATATGGAAATATTATTGAAGCTGTTGATAATCCGGGTATAACTACAACAATACTGAATACTTTATTAAGATTGCCAGGTGAACAAAATAATTTAGAATTTACTGGTGTTGATAATCTATATCGAGATAAATCTGTTTCTGGTAATATAACAAAAGAGGTTAAAACTGTTTCTTGTAATAAAACAAATTAAATTATATATCCTCTTAGATATATGTTTGGTTTTATTCGTGATAACAATGAAGTTTATTGGAAAGGTGGATATAAAATAACTTTTTTTTTCGTAATTCATCTGAAAACAACTGTTAATTTCTTTATGAAACTTAAGATAAAGTTACGAAACATTGTCCTGATCCTGGTAAAATTGTTATTGACAAAATATAAACTATGTGGCCTATTGAATATGAATTGAACACGCCATTGCAATTAAAGAAAATATATATAAAGAACCTAAAATACTTATTAGTTTTGATTTTTGACAATTTTTAGAAAAAGAAGTTCCTAAAGGAACAAATATTTTTAGCTTTGATATAAAAGATCATACAACTTGATATGCCTGATTTTGTAGTTGTAGATTTTCAATTTAATAGAAAAAAATAGTGCTGAACAGCATAAACATGCTGCTATGTTTGATCATTGTAATGTGAGAAACATTTATGTTAAAAACGGTAGAAATGAAATTTCTCCTAAAAAAAAACTGGAATCTATGCATTGAAAACAGTGTTTATCTTAAACCATTTCTTCCTTATAATGATTTTAGAAATTCAAAAACCAAACTACATACTGGCTATAGAAATAATGAATTTTATTATACCAACTGTAAACTTTTTGGTGATTTTAATTATTATTCATTTTGGGGGCGAAGGCCTTAAAAGTTATTGATTGTTCTTACAGAAAAACAACTGTAGTTAAAGAAAAAAATATATACAAATTTGTGTTGATTCTAATAAAAAATTTGAAGAAGCAGGTACTATTTGTAATGTTGTTTTAATTAGTCGAAGGAATCTCACTTACGATTATTTGAAAGAAAGAATTACTGAAGATTTATAAATTTTTAATATTAATAAATGGAGGAAGCAACAAATTGTTCCGATGGTATTAAAACAATTTTTTGAGCTTATAGTTGAGTGGTTACGTTTAAAACTTTTACGTTTTTTGATCAAATAAACGATCATTTCCATAACTCTAAGTAAATTTCTTTTCGTTACAAATAAAAAACGTCTGTGTTGCCTTGCAGTTTGACAAACTTTTAAAAGGCGACAGCGGGTCAAAAATTCCTTCCTATGGATAAGATAATGCATCTGAAGATCTTAAAAATATAGTTTAAAAATCTCATTAAAATTTACGAAACTTACAATTAACCATTTTAGAAAAGATTGACGATAAATATGACCTTCAAGAAATTGACGAAAATCTAAAGCAAATAGAGCAAGTTCTTAAAAAATTAGTAGAACTTCGATAATGATGATTTCGTTTCTCAATCAGATTCATTATTTGGATAGTAATCAAATTCATCATACTCATATACGTAACCTTCAGTGAATATCCGTAGTAATCGAAATCAGATATGTAATATTCAATTGGAAATCCACCACCATCAACCTCAACTTCGTGTTCCGCAACTGGATTTTCTAAGTCATCAGAATCATCTGAAACATAACCAGATACATCAGAATCAGATAAGCGACCTACAGTTGGAAACCCCTCGTAATCGAAATAATCCTCGTATTCTCGATTTAGAAATGCAACGTAATTCCCTGAAGAATTATAACTAGATTCGCTATCTGTGTCTGAAAAACCATTCATTTAGAATTTCTTTGATACGGCTATTTATAAGATATAAATTTTATAAAGAAAAAAATATTTTTGGATCTGTCGGCAAGCTCAATTTGAAACGATTTTCATAAGAATCATATTATTCCTTTTTGCTTAAATTTATTTGGCTGTTATTTTAGTTGGCACAATTCCTGCACGAGTTTGAAATATTGCATATCTTGCTTGATTTTGGCTTAAATTTGCTTGTTTCTGAGAGCTCATTTTTAAACGTTTTTAGAGCCTAAATTTAGACTAAAAAAACCTTGATTTTAAACTAGAAAAGCTCGATATTTCATTGAAAATAAAGGGGTGAGCCAGGATCGGTATTATTGTAACAGAAATGGAAATTTAAGATCTATATAAATTAACAGTTTCATGTGCTACAAACAAAAACTACCTAACGAATACTGTAGTCTACAAGGTACATGTTTAGTTATGAACAAATTAACTGTAGCTTCATGCATTGCTATAAAGGCTGTTCACAATAAAGTGAGCACTTTCGAAAGCACCCTTAGAAAAAAAAACACTGACCCTGTCTGCATGTACTTCAACGGGCGCACTGAGTGACATTCGCCCGGTAAAGTTGGTAACGATAGATGGAATGCAGTTCCATATCTTAACATCGAAAAAAAAGTGTTAGGTAACCATTTGAGATATTTAATTATTTATTTCGCCTTCTGTTTTTTCTTAATGCATCAGTGTGTAAACATTATCAAATTTATAAAATGTTAACTTTGTTAATAATTTCACAGTTTCACTTGATCGACGCATGAATAAAGTGATGAGGCCCATGGCAATGTCAATTTCACATTTAGCGGAAGAATTCACAAGGAGCACACAAGTAGATTTTGAACAGGGCTTTCAAAAGGGCTCATTTTAACGTGAACAGCCTATAGCAAAATATTAAACATTACAAAGTAGACTAGTAGCACGCCGCACGGTTTACGAATCATTTACGCGCACAGACGATCCGTCGGTACTGAGCCTCATCACCAGAAATAACGTTCCTGCTCGTTATATAAACAATTGTGGACGCCGGGTCTGATTGTAACCAAAGTCATGGGCAGATGGAAAAACATAGTACACGTATTTACTTCATCACTCATCAAACGGAAACGGATAACATTGTTTATAATCAGTAATGGATTCAAATATTTAAAAGCTATAAAACATCACCGTTAACTATATTTTATCTACAATAATTAATTAGGAATAAGTGCATGCATAGTATGAAATTTTGTAAAATGAAAACAATTATCGCAAACTGTGGCACTCCCAAACTTTGTAAACTGTAAGCTGTGAATATGATTGCGTGAGGCAAGTATAGTGTGTATTGCCGTAACGAAATATACTTAGGTACTCTTGTTTCCCTTGTGATTGTTTCTTTTAATAATAATATTCGCTACAGAGTAAATATCTGTGTACTAATAATGAACAATATTATATTAACTCTATGCAGATACAATATTAGAGAAGTGTAATGGAGATAGCAGAGCGCAGAAAGTTCGTCGCCTACGCTCTCGTATACGGTTGAAATATTATCGAAGTTCTACACATCGCAACACGTAAATCACGAGAGGTAGTGGTTTAAGATGGACATATAAATAAACTTTGGGGTTTATTTTTTATTTTATATGCATGTCACCCATATATCTCTTAAAACAAAAAAAAAAATTCTCACTTGTTACTTTCTTTCCTGTGCACGTCCAGAAATATGACCAAAACAGATGATTGATTAAAAAATTATCACGTTCAAAATATAGTCAGTAAAGACAATATTATATTTTTGGCGTGGTTAGAAATTATTAGCGATTCGTTAGTAAAATTTTCAATTTATTTAAATGGATAGTTTTCGAGTTACGGCGAGATTATTTTGAACATTCTTCGGCGGCGCGAGGCGAGCACGCTGTGCTGTTGAGTTTCCTGCTCCCGGGGCAGAAGCGGAGGGAGCACGGTGGAGGCGCAGATAAGGGCGAGATTCCCGTGTTTCTTTGCAGCTCCGGCCAGGGTAGTAGTACTGAGGCGGTGAGAACGGCACTAAAAATCTGTAAATAATTATCTCTGAATAAGCACTAACCAAGTAATATTGTATTGTTTAAGGGGGGAAAAAATCAAGAAATTTCGAGCCAGTAATACTGTCATATTTGAAACTGTGATTAAACAAAATATTCAGCAAAATGTTTGAAAATTTGGTCAGTCCTAGAGCCCGAGAGTACGGCCTTATGCACTGCCACTGGTTCCAAACCCATCGAATTGAAATTGAAATTTGTATATAGAACAGTACATGACAATATTGAAAGCTAGAAATAAATACCAAAATACAAATACGTTGTATTATCAGTTCAAAGAAATTAAATTCTGAAATTGGCATCCTCAGTTCAAAATAAATATGTAACTGGCCGTTTGTGCGAGAGGTTATGGGTTCAAATGTTAATGGTAGTCGTTTTTAATGACAATCTTGAAAAGCGTAGAGATTTATCCACAGTAAAAGCTGAATTCGATCAAAGTACATCAGCGATGTAAACTTTGTATCGGAGTTATACATCTCTGTATCGTAATTATATCTGCGTGGTGATGGAAATCGTTAATAAGAAATGCCAAACTGGTAATCTTCCGCTCCTCGCTTTTGGATCACCACGACAAGCACGCATGATCTGTGTCCTTGTTATCTGTTGCAACAAAGGGAGAACTGACAGAAGATGCCTACTCGAGAAGAAGCAAGTCAATGATTCATTGCGCAACCGCCTGTCCATTGTCCAAAGATCTAGTTCGTTAATTACCGTACATATTTGATAGCGGTCGAGGAATTAGTAAGTTATCGAGCAGTGCGACTTGTGCGACGTATTTCATTACCAGACATTACCTAAAATGTACTTCGTAATGTATTTATTTAATAATCATTTGTAGGTCGCTCACACAGTATATATTTTAATTTCTAGACAATATAAAAAGAGAAAAGAAATTTAAGTACAAGGGTACATTTGATACATATGACGAGAAGCAACACATAACAGACAAATTAATTCAAGTAAACTAATTGATTGTATATGATTTAGAGGGCTACAGATAATTAAAAAACAACTATACAGTAATATTATAAACTAAAAATAGTACGAAACGAAATTTTATTTGATTACTTATAATATACAAACGCAAATGTGTAATTAAAGGCTTTAAGCATTTTCTTTTTTTCAATATGTTCAACAGTGCATTCACAGAATATAATCTGAACAGTTTATACTCTGTAGATGAATTTCTTAGTAATAATAAAATTTAGCAATAAAAAAAATATTTCAAAATCAGGCGATTTCAGGTATTGTTAATAAGAATATTTCCAATGTAACTCCCAATGATTCCAAATAAAATACAACATTATAGTATTTTCTACATTATGCATAAAATAATATTCTTTTGAACATTTATGGAGGAGAACGATTATAACCATACGCGTCTTACGAATTTTAATAATTGCTGTTTATGAGTTTAAATTAGCATAGAAATGACCATTTTAAATATTTCATGTTTATATCAATGACTGACTACAAGTCTAACATTGTTAAAATCCGACGTTAATCCTTAAATACTAAAAGAAGAAAATTGGAAGCCCGCCAGTTGTTATAAAGGTACACAGAGTAAAAGGTTTTGTTGAACAAAACAAGTTTACTTGCACCCTAAAAAATTGTTGTACCTTTACAAGAAAATTTTTTGAAATTCCAGTTGCCAAATAAATATTTTGTAAAACTACAAAGAGTTTTCTTGTAAAATCTGCAAATTTTTTTTTTTTTGTAATATTACAAATGCTAGCCTTGTGTTACAACTGACATCATTAAGTGCTTTTTTTCTTCTAGAAAACAAATGTGATGAGTTAATAACAAAGAACGACTAAAAATAAATATTTAAAAATATAATTTATGACAAAAAAAATTGTCTAAAATGACTAAAACCCACACCCTTTGGATTATCAGTCGGCACCTTTAACCACAAGACCAACTTCTTTAACCACAAGACCAACTTCTTTTACAAGCTTAAAGCTTATTTTTATTGTAAATATATCTGAAAGTACCTACATAAAATTATTGAAATTATTCGGTTAAGAAGAACAGGTACATTTATTTCATTTTAAGAGTTAGTTGTTAAGAGATTTTGACTGCTCTTAGCAACGAGGTATCGAGAGCCGATTTAAGAGTTCTGTGTAGCTGGAAAACTTGAACAATTAATCAGCAATATGGTCACGTTTTGTTGAAATTACCGTTTTATTATGATTTATTGAGTTGTGTTAAATGTTTTACGTAATTCAAACTTGCAATACATTAATTTTTGCCCGCAACAACACTTTACAACATCCATAATTTTTGCACAAACAGCTCTATACGGTTTTATGTTTGTGAGTATCCGCCATTTTGCTGAAGCTCGTGGAAACGGGTCAGTATAGTACAAACATTTATTGAGGTATATTACAAACGAGTAGTTTTACAAGAAATACCTTTGTACTATTACAAGCATTTGTAACATTACAAAGAATTTCTCCGTAAAAATTACAATTTTTTTACAGTGGGGCGCAACGAAATTAATACTTTGTATAGAGGTAATGAAATACTTCAGTGCTGAAAACAAATAAATTTAAAAAAAAATTTTGTTACCCCAAACAGTAAGATTTTGCTGCCTCAACTTAAGATTTGTTTGGGCTCTACATGCATTAAAAATTTTAGATTATTGTAAAAAAAATAAAAGCCTGAACAATATTCGAACCCACATCGTTTGCGTCCTAGCATCCTCAACTAAAACGTTTACTGATGAAAAGGGAATGTTATTAAGTACATGCAATTCAAATACTATAGTCTATTCACGGTTTCTTCACACTTTTTAAATCAAACCTTTGAAAAATCACCCCGTGGATGACGTGTTTAGTTATATCCTAAATATGTTATTTATTAAAAGCGTTGTATACTTCTGTTTACATTAAAGTATCTAATTTTTCATTAAATTTAAGTTTTAGCTATATTTAATTTGTAAATATTAATATTTCGTTTATAATAAATATGAAGGAAAAAAAAACAGTGAGTAAACTGTGTGTTGGTAGCGCATAGTAAGAAATAGTTCAAATGCAAACTATTATTAAAGCTGTGTGGCACGAATTCGGTGCGTTGTCATTTGGTGTAGTTCTCTAGACTTAGTTAAACTTAATTTGCACGAGCTGGTGGAATATCAAGGAAGTAGAACTTTAGCAGGGCTTCAGGAAAGTGTGACGTGAACGGATTATAGACAATGTTCGTAAATAAATACTTTAAACATTTCATCTTTACCTTTTAGTTTCCCGTTAAACTTTCTTATTAGAGTTTTTATCGTATCTTTAAGCATCAATAAATGCACTAGCAACACTTTTACTATCCTGATGGTCACAAAAATTACTAACAAACATTCTGACGTAGGCAATCAATTGATTGGCCAAGTGTGTGTGTATAAATAAATTAATTAATTTATTTATATAATGTATTCAACTAAATATTTTGTTAACAGTCTATTTTTTTTTGGCACAACACAAAGGTTTTGTTTATTCAAGTGCGTATTTTGCTTAATTAACAAAATCTATTTTCTTGATTTTCAAGTTTTGTTTACTTAACGAAATATTTTGTTGGGGCTACTAAATAGTTGTGTAACAGTCTTTATACTAATAAATATTGTGTTGGCTGTAACGAATCATTCTGTCCGTGTAGACTGTTGGTTGTACTTTAAAACTACAAAACATTTGTTCTAGTTAGGCACATCCTCTGAAATGTACACCATATTCTTCAAAATTTTTGAGAAACTGGATTAATGATATACGAAACATCGTAACCGCCATCTCCCAAAGTTGCGGAGGAAAATATATACCTTCAAAATTTTTGTACTTTTGCTAAAAACTTTGGTCTGAATTGATTAAAATATTGAAATATGTACGACAAATTTTTGTAAGATCGCTAATACTCTGTGTTCTAATACAAATATAAGACTTAATTGTACTTTATATCCCAAATGTGTACCATATTTGTGGAACGTTTACCCAAAACTTCTTGGATCTAAGTGGCATAGTACCCCAAAAATCATGACAGAAGAGCATACCACTCCAATAGCTGTAGATAATAGCCTTGTACTGTCTACAAAAAAAATTAAAAAAAAATACTTTAAAATTGTGTACTAGTATCGTCGCTTCAAACATTTAGAAAGTAAGACATGTTGGATAGCAGAAGTTGTGCTCTATTGCACTTTTTAAATACAAAATGTAATGACAATCATTTCGTTATAGTTATCAAGATGTTGTCATTAAACAGTTATCTTCGGTACGTAATATCTCCCAAAAGAGCAAAATAATTTTGCCACATAAAAACTCGTATCTGTTCATAAGTTACTAGACGCACATATACAAAATTTGGGTTAAACCTGCTAAGTAGTTAAAAGGTAGTGCATATCACCCTAACTTTTAATACGGTCGTTTTGTAAAAATAAATATAAAAATAATTAAAAATTTGTAAACATTGGAGGTTTTTCATATTACTTATTATATATAAAACGTGATAAGATCCTATTTAATAGTAACTAAGATCTGATATAATTAAAGCCTTAATTTTCTGGTAGCATCACTAAACATGCAATTAAATTTTAAAAAATGCAATTCTCTCATTAGGTAAAACGAGTTGTGAAAAAATATTTACTTTGGTGTAATATGAAGCTAGGGTTCAAATGTTATTGTTTATATGAGTTATATGTGACATATATGCGTTCATAGGTATGTGAGCATTTGCAGTATGTATGAGATATTATGTATGTATACAATGTATGTGTGTATATAAATTCATGCATGTATGTATACGTTTAAATTACGCATATGCATATATTTAATATATGCGTATTCAGGTGGCCGCACAAAATATAAGCACATGAGTACGCGTATATAGAAATAGGCATATGCAGAATTTAAACGTACATATACATGCATGAATTTATATACACATGCATCTTATTAATACATTTCATCTCATACATAAATGCAAACGCTCACATACTTACGAACGCATACATGTCACATATAACTCATATACACATATATACATACATTAAATTTAAACTTATGTGTGCCAACAAATAAATACATATTCTCGCAAGTATGGATACACATATGTTCATATTACGTGAAAATATCTGCATACACATATAAACACAAAGTCTAAACACACATGCACACACACACACACATTAAATGGTGCCTTGTAAGCATGCATAGAAGAATGGGGCTATGTTTCGATATGTGGTTTTGCACCAGGTTTCCTAGTGCAGATAGTTTTGTGCTCGTGATGTCGAGGTTTCATGGATCTGATTCATTATAATTTTGAGAGGAAACGGTATAATGTTGTAGACGAAGTCAGCGTAACGTATTTCACTCTGCGACGTCGGAAGCGTAAAACCATTCTCGGAATTCATCCGATTACTGGGCTCAGTTTCTTATGAACTCCGATTATGAACCAGTATGATGGTGATAACAAAGCATTTTAACGTAGGCGAAGTCGTATATTTGGTGGGTAATGCATGGATGTGCGACACTGCGTCATTTTGTTGGTTCTTGTAAATACTTTCAAGGAGGCTGAGAGGTGCTTACATACATAACTAAGCTATAGTCCATTCACTGTCGCTTCCATCTTTTCCGAAGCCATGCTCAAGTTCTACTTCCAAGATATTCCTCCGCCTCATGCAAACAAAGCTTAACCGAGTCTAAAAAAATTACACAAATGGGACAACGCATCGTATTCGTGTGCACTCAGTGTAATACTATTTTGTATGAGAACTATTTCTTATTAGGCATTACGAACACACATATATGTTCTCCCTGTTTTTATTCATAATAATTTTATATGAATTTTTAAAATTTAAAGAAAACATATACGTAAAGTAGTTAAAAATAGGATACTTTTATTTTATTACACGTATTCCACGCTTGTAACACATCGCATTATTAGGATACAACCAAGCACGTTATACGAGGGGTGATTTATTAAAGGTTTGATCCAAAACGCGTGAATAAACCGTGAATACGCTATACAAAAAATGTATTAAAACAGCGTAGACATCCAAAGAATGAAAGAGAATGTGAGGTGTGAACGTGCAGTGGAAGAATGTCTCACCTGGCGGCCTTGCTGACAGGTGTGCCGGAGGGTGTCGGCCTCTTGTCGTCTCTGATGTGCATCTTGGAGGTGAGCTTCTTGAGCACATCGTCCATCGTCCTCTTGGCGGGGTGCGCGCCACCGTTATTGTTATTGTTGTTGTTGTTGTTGTTGTGGGCGGACAGGCTGTTGTTGTTGTGCGTCTTGATGTCGGGCGACGAGCTGCGGCGGTGCTCGAGGGACAGGTAGGGGTGCGGGGGCGGCTGGTCGTGCCGTAGGTGGATGGCGGACAGCGCCGGCAGCAGCGCCGCGGCGCCCGGCACCGGGCACAGCAGCCGCTGCTTCTTGCTCGGCGCCGCCCCCGCTGCCGCCTCCTCCGTCTCGCTCGCCGACCCCGACGGCGACGACGCGCCCGACGACGACCCCTTGGTGTAGTGCTCCGCCTCGCTCAGGTTGTTGCCGCCGCTGCTGTTGCTGTCCTCCTGGTCGGAGAAGACGCCGCCGCCTCCACCGCCTCCCGGCGCCAAGAGGCAGCCTGGCTGGTCCTCGCCGCCGCCGCCGCAGTCACCGCTCTCCTGCAGCTTCGTGGGCGGCGACTTTCGCTTCGAAGACATGCTCCTGCGGGCAGGCAACCACCGTGACACCTTCTTGTTACACGCCGCCCCCTTGTCAATACTATGGGCTGTTCACGGTAAAGTGAGCACTTTTGAAATCAACCTCTGGAAAATTTCGCTGCCCCTACATGCATATATTTTAACGGGCACACTGAGTGTCATGCGGTCAGTGGGGTTGATAAGGACGTAGGTGAAACTAGTTCCATCAAAATTGAATTAAATGTGTTAAATGAACATTTGTGAATGCTGAAACTATTACTTTTGTTTTTTTAATGCATGTAAATGTAATGATACGCTAATTTGTAAAATATTTACTTTTCTAAAATTATTTCACAGTTTCACTCTACCAAAGCATGAATAAAGTTATATGGCCCATAGTGATGTTAATTTTTCATAAGGTGCAAGAATACATAACGTGCCTATAAGTACTTTTTAAGCAGAGCTTCCAAAAGTGCTCACTTTATTGTGAACAGCCTATAGGCATATTCACTTTATAGCCTGATCGAAGTTACAGTACAACAACCTGCGCTGGTTACAATTCCTAAACAGTGGCGGAAGCAATTTCTGCAACCTATCAAAATGCAGTCAGCGCAGCGAGGTTAATCTTCGCCAACAGAAAGGAACACTTAAAATATAATCTACAGTTAATCCTGCTTTGCATCTACATATGCTTATTAAAGCTACAAATTTCGGTTGAAAGTGTTTATTCTCAATTTGCGCTCAAATACTGTAAATTATGTTCAGCAAATAATAAGTCAAATTTGGACTGTAACTGTAATATGCTTAAGATAGGAACAAGTAGTGCAAGATTCAAATAACAAGGACAAAAAACACTATTAATTTGAATTAATTAAGACATGTTAAACATTTTAATCGTTTCGCTTACTTAATTTCTCAACACATACAATATATTAACATTAAAATATTTTTTAAAGTAACATATGGAAAAGAATAAGGGTATTTTAGAGTGTGCTTTCAAACAAATTTCGTATCAAGCTTTCTAACGTTCAACACCTTTAAAATGTTGAAATTTTTTTGCACTTATATATTCCAGCGGCTCATGCAGTAAAGTGGTACAGATGCCTGCTGTGGTCATAGAAGAACAAATTTGTGTAATTCAGATACTAAGCTACATAGTTGTACATTCACGGAGAAATTCCAGAAAAATATAGGTATATTACATTTTAGGAACAAGTAAAACACCGCAATATTAAATATGAAGATGTATAGACTGTTCACGGTAAAGTGAGCACTTTTGACTACCTGGTTACCTTTTATTTTCAGCCATTTTTTATCCTCTAACCTCCATTCTTCCAATAAATATCGGCACGTAACTAATAAACACAGTGTATATTCCACCGCACTCGGAAGTTAATGTCTAAAGCTAAAATAAAATATATGTATTTGTTATTATTGACTCAAATGAGAGGACTTTCAAAAGTGCTCACTCCACCGTGAATAGCCTATAACGAGATGGAAGAAGTGTTGACGAGGTTGGCGGATAATGGCACGCATCGCCTTGCGCGCTCCGCCGGTGTACTGTCCGACGTTTGGCCTCGGGGTCACTTGGTTTGGTGGAAAGAACGCTGTTGCTTAATTAGAGAAAACCCATTTCCGCAGGACGCGTATTCGGCCTACTTAACTCGCCGTCCTGCGGCATCTTCCAATCCTCGGCCATTTCCTGCTGCAAATCGCAGTCAGGTCGTCGCAAGGGACTAACCTTCTTCTCCCCCTCCCCACCACAATTCCCGACTGCCTTCCCACCTGGTCCAAAAAATCCGTCCCCACCAAGGCCGCTTCACCCTGGGCGTCTCCTCAATTTCCGGTGGTCGCGAACCCCAGGTGTTATTTTAAAACTCGTGGCCAACAGCCTCGCTGCAGGCGGCTCATCTGCTAAATGGAGGAAATGTGGCAAGAAAGCTCCTCAGTGGAAGAAGGCATTTCTCCCTGCAGTTTGCAGTAGGACTGCGCGATAATGGGGGAGATCCACTTTCGTGCACCAAATTACGTTATCACTAAAATGTATAAATGTCAAGAAAAATGTTTATTTTCACCCTCACACTTCCGGTTGGTTTTTCAGGCTTATTACTATGACTACTTGTAATTTATGAACAGTGATAAAAAGTGTAAATAAGCATGATTGACACTTATAAATTCTCCTTAGAACTTGGTATTAGTTTTAACTAAAATATGCATTGAATATTTTTCACATGCCAACTACAACTTATTAGCCTGACAAGTATATTGGGAGAAAAAGAGTTCAAATCGTAATTTGCTGTACGTAAATAAACAAGTCAAATAGGTTGTGAATTACAGAAAGGTCGGACAGCAACGCATAGGACTATAATAATACATTTTGGATTTCTTATAGTGATTCATATAATTTGAAAGAAAAAAAATGAAATAATTTTCCCATCCTTTAAAGTAGTACTATGATTTGGAGAGATCGGCCATAATGAATTTTAAATGGACGCTGTGTGGCTGTGGCTGACAGTCTTCGGCTCGACTCGGACGAGCTCGGTAGTTTCCGGCTCGACTCAGGTGGTGCTCGGAAGCCTTCCAATCTCCGTGTCTCAACCTTGAACTGCTTTTCTGCCAATACATCTAGCAAAAACGTCGTGAATTGGGTTTGAGGTTAGAAAACTGCTAAGTGCTCAAGAGCTTTGAGATGTTTGTATACTTCCTGTAATCAATTCGAAAGGCAGTTTCATTAAATTCAAACTGGTGAAAGTAGTTTATTAATATAACAGTGCTTGTCTTGTAAAAAGTAAGATATAAACAGCGGTCTAGAGTCCATTCACAGTTTCTTCGGCTTTTTTAAAACAAACCTTTGCAAAATCTACCCATGTACGACGTTTTTAATTATTTCCTAAATACGCCCTGTATCACAAGCGTTTTATACTTGTGTTCATAAAAGTTACTTTATTTTCTGTTAGATTGAAATGTTATTCATATTTTACCTATACATTATATTGCTTCATTTATAAATAATTTGATAAAAAACAGGGAGAAAATTGGTATCTTGGTAACGTCTAGTAAGAAATAGTTTTCTTATATAAAAACTGTTACACTGCGTGCGCACGAGTGTGGTGCGTTGTCCTCTGGTGTAATTCTCCTGACTTAGTTAAGCTTAGTTTGCATGAGGCGAAGGAACATCCTGGAAGTAGAAATTTAGCAGGGCTTCAGAAAATGTTGAAGTAACCGTGAATGTATTATTCCTAGAGGTGATGGAAAAATCGCGAAAACGTTTTCCGCAACATACCTTCTATAGCACTCTAACTAGTTTATTATTTTATGATTGGATGACCAAGGATTTGACTCGGCTAAGTTGTTTGCAGACCAATCACGAACGTTCTGCCTTGTAGTATCGGGATCAAAATTGGCCCAGTGAAATGGGCATCACAGCCAATTATGAAAGAAACCGGTAGGACAAATGCACGGTACGTTGAATCCTAGCAAACAGCCAACTTTTCCCGCGATAAACTATCATCTGTAATTATACGTCATGTTTAGTGTGAGGTCCCAGTGGTGCGGCAGAACGACGCAGTTACATCTACTTAGCTGGACGCAGCTGGCCGGGCGGACTAGTGTGTGTCGCACGCCGACGCAAGGCCGCGCGAAAGAGATTCACGAGGCCAGCGCGGGTAAGAGCGAGTTTCCCCCCCCCCCCCCCTCCTTCCATCTTCCAACCAAACAAGCGGGGGACGGCGGGAGTGATGCTGCATGCGGCACCAGATCTCGTCAGCTCCACGACCACACGGCGTGCAGATAACAAAGGCACGCACGACCCCGGGCTCGTTCCGCGATGCTCCCGGGTCGTGAGTCGGCCCGGTTTGCTTCAGCCACCGTACAACCAGAACAAATATCCGCGCGTTCTTCCTGCCTGGGGGACGACCAATCGTACGTTGTAGTCCGTTCACAGTTACTTCCTACTTTCCTGAAGCCCTGCTAAAGTTCTACTTCCATGATACTCCTCCGCCTCATGCAGGGGCGTATCCGGAAATTCTTCCACAAGGGGGGGGGGGGACTGATAAGGATTAGTATTGTCACTAGTAGTACATCGTTCATAAGTCACAGTGGAAGGATAGAAAAGGAAAGGAGGATAGAAACTATTTTTGCAAACTAGCTCAGATTTTTAGGAACTATGTACTTGACTATCTCCCTCCCCCTCCTGTTTATTCAGAGAACGAAGTTTTGATGTATAAGATTTAATCATATGTATGGTTAATAACAAATAAATAAATATAGTGATTGCAATTTTAATATAGGGTATAAAAAATGCGAGTCATAAATATGATTGACATTTTCATAATAGGATTTTTTAAATGTGTGTAATTTCGGGGAGGAGGGGGCTTGCAGCCCCCTCATCCGGGTGGGGGGGGGACTGAGGGGGCCCCTGGCCTCATGCAAACAAAGATTAACTAAGTATAGAAAATTACACCAAAGGGACATCGCACCGAATACGCGCGCACACAGTGCGGTAACATTTTGCATTATAACTATTTCTTAAGGGCTGTTCACGATAAAGTGAGCACTTTAGACATGAACCTTAGAAAAAGTCACTACACCTGCAGGTATATATTTTAACGGGCGCACTGAATGGCATTCGCCATGTAACGTTGGTAACGACGGATGGAAAGTAGTTTCACATCTTAACGTCGAATAAAAAGTGTTAGGCAACCATTTGTGATAACTTAAAATTATTTCTTTCACTTTCCGTTTTTTTTTAATGCACCGAAGCGTTAAAATGAGCTGATTTCTAAAGTAAGTATTTACTTTCTTAATCATTTCCCCATTTCACTTGACTGATACATGATTATAAAGTGACGAGGCACTTAGAAATATTGATTTTGCGTAAGGCGGAAGAATAAACAACGTGTATACAAGTAGACCTTAAACAGAGCTTTTAAAAGTGCTCATCTTACCGTGAACAGCCTACGGTTACCCACACACGGGTTCTATGACTGTTTTCCATTCGTATTAATTATAAATTAAGTATTAAAATTTATAGATAAAATAAAAGTAGAATTTCACCCGAACAAAAAATGAGGTCGGCTGCTTTTACGTTAACAGAAGTATAAATAAAACGCTTGTGCTCAATGGTATATTTAGGAAACAGCTAAACACGTCATATACATGGGGTGATTTTTCAAACATTACATTCGAAAAATGTGAATAAACCGCAAATAGGCTTCTAAAATTCAAGACAGGCTGGTTCTCGTCTGTTTTGCGTGTTGCGAACATTGATTCGTGAAATGCCAGTAGAACTGTGAAAATTGCGTTTTTGACAACGGTGGCATTTATTTATAGTTTGGTATTTCAACAGATCCGTGATTTTTGAAAGAAAAAGTATTTGCGTAACGTTAATATAAGCTGTTCACAATAAAGTAAGCAATTTTAAAATAAACCTTTAAAAAAAAAAAGCTTTGATCATAACTATTTCTGTGTTACACTGGCATGCAGGCTCTCCATGTAAGTTGACGCCGAATTAATAAAATAAATTATAAATACTCAACGCTGCAGTGCTATGTTTACATATATGCCAACTTTAATTAGTTTTTATTATTTTTTAAACATTAGAGAATAAATTGGCATATTAGTATCCATTTACGTTCCTATCAACTACGCGGTTTTAATTGAATGACCATGAACAAAGGGATCAGGCCATTGCCAGTATTATAGGCTATTCACGGCAAAATGAGCACTTTTGAAAGCCCTGCTTAGGATCTACTTGTATACCTGCTGTTGTGTATTTTTCCGCCTTATGTAAAATTAGCATTGTTATAGTCTTCGTCACTTTATCCACGCGTCAGTCAAGTGAAACTGTGAAATTATTAGAAAAATAAATATTTTCCAAATCTGCTCATGTTTACACATCGATGCGTTAAAAAAAAAACGCGAAAGAAATAATTATATGATCAGAAATTGTTACCTAACACTTTTTATTCGACGTTAAGATACGGAACTACCTTCCATCCAACGTTAGCAAATTTACTGAGCGCATGTCACTGAAGGCGCCCGTTAAAATATAAGCAAGTTGAATATCATAAGTGCTCTCTTTACCGTGAACAGCCTTTAATTTATATATTTCTGAAGGATACAAAATAAGAAGTACTGTAATAATAGATCCTAAGTAGGGCTTTCGGAAGTGATCACTTAATCATGAACTGTCTATAACTACACACTAGTTGCGTCCAAACATTGCAAGTCTGATAACAGTATTCAAATTTCAAAGCATGTAAACATGATCACACATGGTTTTAAGGGCACGATCCTTCATTTCTACAGCTTTTGAGGGAATTAGTTTTTTGTACCCAAACGGGACCCGATATTGTAAAATCCTCTTACAATTTTGTTACAAATTATTTTTATTATGTAGTCTAATTTTTTCAACACAAAAAAACTGGATAATTTTTATTAATTATTAAATAAACAAAATTTATTTAATTAGTTAATTGACTAAAAGTATACACTTTTTTGTGATGAAAAAATTTGACTACTTAATAAAAACATTTTTTAACAAAACTGTAAGAGGATTTTACAATATCGGCTCCCATTTGGGTTCAAAAAATTAATTTTTGCAACAGCATTAGAAATGAAGGATTGCGGCCTTAAGCAGTTCTGGAAGAAAACAGCACTTCTATGTTGAAAATAAGAAACTTCTTACTGCAAAGCTGGCCCACCGCGTATTCTCCCCCCGAGATCAACATGAACGAACCGAGGGGCCGTGGTAGTCTAATGGTTAGACACTCCCCCTCCACCTAGGCAAACCAGATCGTTTCCCGATGGGGGTCACTCCCGGATTCTCGCGTTGTGGGAATCGTGCCGGAACGATGCCGCTGGTCAGCGGGTTTTCTGGGGATCACCCATTTCCCTCGCCTTTTTCATTCCGGCACTGCCCCATACACACCTCACTTCACCCTAATCGGTTCTCAAGACCTCAATGTTCTTCACTTCACATGTACGAACCGAGAGGAGTTGGGAGCAAAGCGAAGACGGGCAGAAATCCGAGGGACAGACCTCTCAGTATTTTCAGAGGTATAAATATGGCAAATCACGACAATTCTTCTTACCCCAGTGTGTACAAAACCCAACACTTACACTAAATGCAGAAGCCACTAATTTTACGCATCACTGTTTTTATGAAATGTTACGGCAAATAAAATCTATTTTCTTAATCACTGTAAACATTAGGCATAAAATTGCTAATCTTCTTTTGTTGTTTTCAGCATTGGTTAAGTGTGCCCGTCTGTGTTAGTATTAATATATCTGTAAATGCAGTTATAAGCGTACATTTTCTCAAAGCTTTACTTTAAAGATGTTGAATCAGTTTTGATGAGGAGAGGACACTGTAGAAACAAGGGGGGCTGTCCCCCCGCCATAAGTGGTGGTAGCATTGGTCCAACTATCCATGCGAGAAAGCTCCTCCAAAAACTTCCCTACGTCATGAAGCCTGGAATTTCCACGGAGACCTCAGAAGATGCGGTTAATTAATGACCAGAGAGCAGTCATGAAATCTGCGCGAATTAATCGAGGTAACTCTGAAGAGACGTATGGAAAAATTTTAGGCACACAATGATATTTCCGTTGCATTCTTCCTTTTCGATCGTGATTGTCTAAATCGTACAAGGTTCGCCGCAGGTTTTAATAGCTTCCTTGACAGCAACAGGTGTTGCGATCTTGGTGGCCGTGAACGTTAAGGTGCCACGCTCGAATCGGCGCTGGTCCAGAGTACTTACTTACCCCAGCAGGATGAATAATCAGATGTTGAGCACCAAGTCGTCTGCAAAGTTGTTAGTGGTCCACTGTAATCTGCAGTTACTGAAGCGTATACCATACAACAAAATCTGGAAGCTATAAACTGTGTTATCCCTCTGGGGGATAACTTCTTTTGTGACAATTCAAGTTGTTTAGTAGGTAATAGAAAATTATTTAATACAAATTTAAAAGTAAGTATTATATTTAATTAGTACTGAACACTTTTGTAGTAGCTGCAAAATATTATCAACAATTATTTTCTGCGCCTCAGAACAGAAACTCAGCATAGCTACGGGAAAAGTCAAGTAACTCGTTCTTCTCCTCTACAGTATACAACTATCAGCAATGGCGAACTACACTACCCACTGTTACCACTGCAGATGGCGCTGCCAGCGCTCTCTGGTGCTAACGTGCTTGCGAGTCGCCTGCGAGTCGCGTTAACGAATCCAGCAGAAGGGCGCGCAAGGTTGAGTTCAAAGAGATCTTGTTCACGACTGTGGAAACGCTGTCAGCTGTGACGTACGACGACGCGCCAACGTCTCTGGAATGCTGGTCAGTAGAGTGTACGGGGGCGTTCTGGATCATTTTCGCCCTTATCGTCACCCTCTCCCAGGTTGAATAAATGGGCAGCCAGTGTCCGTAAGGGTCATCTAGCAAAATTTCCTATACTGAGCAAGGCCTCTCCCAGGTTATTTACATACACCCGATATCAATAAAAGTGAAAATGATCCCGAACGCCCCCGTACACTCTACTCTGGTCGCTCCGAGCGAAGCAGAACAATTCGCGTTATGACTAGAGACCTGAAAAAACTCGTGAGTTCAATGACCTGCAAACTAGTCACTACAATTTTATGTCAAATTTTCTGATGTCAATTGTGCATTGGTTGTCTGCAGTCACAGTGTAAGGCGACGATTGGGCCAGCCTTCTCCAGGAGGGGCCAAAAACCACGTCAGCCAATGGCTAATGTTATGTAGACACACATGTTTTGAATTTTAGCTTGTCCCAAAATGAATCCGCGAATTCTTCAGGTCTCTAGTTATGACTAAAGACCTTGGAAACTCGCTCTCATATTTGGCGACAAGTTAGGACTGTAAAACACGTATAAGTTTTGCACTACGTTTGTCACTGGAACTTACTCCACTCGACACACTTTGAGATACTTTGCGTTGGTGAATATAAATGTCATAAAGATCCGCCCAAATCGCGTGCAGTCTTGTCCGGAAAGGGCATCGGTCCACATCCAGACAACAGCCAATGAACTAACTCCACCGTCTCTCAGTTTCCATGTCGCCAAATAACGCAAATTTTGCATTTCTCTAGTTATGACCACTCGCACGCTATTAAGCGATTGCTCCCTTTTTATGTCAGTGGGATAAACGGAGGATTGAGGCTTGCTTACTAGACTAACTTAAAGCTTACATATAAAATAAAATAAAAAACAGTACATGCTACCCGGCATTCGAGTCCGCAGCTTCGCGATTTTAAAGGTTTAAAAAGTCTCAGCGAACTCTGCAACCAAAGTTGCCTTGATCCCTTTAAATGTAGAGTAGAGATGTTTGGGTTACTCTTAACATCAGGGTTTTTTTTAGAGCCAATGAGGATTAAGAGCGGGAATTCATGGGCGGGGGAAACGGGAGATCCCAGAAAAAAACTCGCCGCCCAGCGGAATCGCCCGGCATGATTCCCGAGTGCGAAAAATCTGGAAGCGACTCCGCGGGAATCGAACCCGGTTTGCCTTGGTGGGAGACAAGAGGTCTAGTAGCTGCTTCGCCATGGCCCCTGCTTTCTGAAGGAAAATGATGGTATGATCGATCATACGGTAACAAGCTTGTCACTTTTCTCCAAAATATTCTAACAAGTTCTCGATATTGTTTTAGAATGTCGATTATTTCACACTACTCATTAAACTCAGTACCATGCTTACTTAATTAGATTTAGCTAGAATTTTTTTTTTTTTTTACAATATATTTATTTTTAGTGACAAAAAATTTAATGACGAATATATGAAGTTGCACAACAGTCAACGATTTCTTTTATCAACACGTGAAATAATTTTCTGGTTAAGACCATGTCGGAAAAATTTGCGATTAAAATATTTCTAAACACAATTTGGAAACTTGACAAAGTATTCCAAGACAGAATATCCTCCCGTCAGCAAGCCGGCCAATGAATAGTTACGTGGACAGCTCTCCGTCTAGTTCGTCACGCCTGATAGAGCAAGATTTCCACTTCATTATATCGAGTAAATTAGTTTGTGGGTCTTTCCGTTTCTGTTTGTGCTTTTTCGTAATGCGGGACGCAGTACACCACAAAGATTTTCTTCTTCGAGTCGACAAAAATAATTTCTAGCAGTTATTATAAGTTGTAGTCTGTTCACGATTATTCAAGCACTTTTCAAATCAACCTTAGAAAAATGTCACTGCCCCTACTTGCATATATTTTGAAGCGGTACACAGACGTGAAACCACCCAGTAAAGTTGGCAACGATGTAAAGAAAGTAGTGCCACGTATTAACGTTGCATTAAAAGTTTTAAAGGCTGTTCACGATAAAGTGAGCACTTTTGAACTCAACCTTAGGAAAATGCATATATTTATCTGGCGCACTGAGGTACATGCGTCCAGTAAAGTTTACAATGTTGGAGGAAAAGTAGTTCTATATCCCAACTTAAAAAAAAAAAGGGTTAGGAAACCGTTTGTGATAACTTAATTTATTTCTTTCTCTTCATGTTATTTACAATACATCGACGTGTAAAAATGAGCAGATTTGTAGAAATATTTACTTGTCTAACAATTTCACGGTTTCACTTGACGGACGTATAAATAAAGTGGTGAGGCCTATTGTATTGTTAGTTTTACATAAGGCGGAAGAATACACAACGGGCATACAAGTAGATCTTAAGAAGGGCTTTCAAAAGTGCTCAGCTTAGCGTGAACAGCCTATAGGTATACACTTGTGAAAACTGAAATTATATATTTTCCTTTTTGTATCTTTAATGCAAATAACTGTAAGCATGCGTACATTTTTTTTTATATATATTTACTTTCCTAACAATTTCACAGTTTCATTTGACCTACGCACGAATAAAGTGATCCGGCGCATGACGACATTTTTACATACTGTGGAAGAATACACAATATGCATATAAGTAGATGCTAAGCCGGGCTTTCAGGAGTACTCAGTTTGCAGTGAACAGCCTTTCCTAGAGCACCTTGAAAGTTAATCGTTAGTCTAGTATTCAACTACTCTTACTACATGTCGCTGCTGACGAGTATGATATCCGATCAAAAAGTAAAGCCATTACAACAGGGTCCCTTTAATCATAAAAAAAAATTCATATTCAAAAAAAGTATAAATTAATCAATTTATGCATAAAATACCGCCAAACTAATAACTCAAACTATTTACAAATATTCAAGCCAACGTTATAATATTTTAATTTAAACATTATTCCACATATAAAAGTAATTAAATTCACGGGAAAGGAATGGAGAAAGAATAACAATATGATGTGAATAACCTACTCTAGTTACAAATGAACCTTAATGGATATACCATGTTGATTATAAACATACACGCTGTCAATATTTCTCTAGTAACCTTCATAAAATGTAATAGAAGTTTGTAATCTTTACATCGTAAGAAAATAATATCACACATAAGGCTACAAATATATGTAGAAATGTTCAGCATCACTATGATATGTAAAGAAAAATTCTCATTGCATTTGACTATTTCATGAGCAAATGTAGGAATGTTAGTATGGATGTATTGGGAAATAGCATATCATTTTCTTATAGGATATATAAAGCAACTCTAAAAGAGATAAAAACAAAAGAGTATAAGTAATTTAACTCCACAATAAACTATAATATATTAAATTATATAATTTCACTTATACACTGAGGATTGTCTTGGGAAAGTGAAGCGGATTAATAAGGCTTGCTGGTAAATCGGTGTGTTTCCAATGAGAAAAATAAGTGAAATCTCTCTTTCTACACAACAGCTGCTTTCCCCGTCCAATGATTGTAGGCTTTCTGATATTTCGGAGGATTTACATGCTAACAATAATAATTCTTGTCTCCGAGTACACTGTTAAATTAAAAACAATATAGTGTAACGACAAATACATTACAACACATAACAATATATCTTTACCTGCATCATGCCGGAATTTTCAAGATGCTTAGAACATAAGTCTACCGTAGTTACGAAGCAAAGATATATATTTCTAAGAGTAACTGAATTTAATTTGTATGTGATTCAGTCTTTAAAGGAGAGGTGCGACTAAAGTTTCTGTGATATTCAAACAATTCTAAACATCATCGTACACAAACTATAAATAAAATTTTCTTGCCTATATCAAAACTCCACCATATTTGCCGTGTAAGATAATACGTAAATTTAATAAAAAAAATATTTTAACACATAGAATAAATGTTTTTTTTTTTTAAGTTACTTTTAATTAGTGACTGAAAAAAACGGAGTCAAATTATCTTAACAGCTCATCAACTTGGCTATTTTTTTTTTTTTAAAGATCGCAGTTAGTGTCTATAAGTGACGCGATAAAAATTATTGATATGGCACGAGAAGACTTGGTTAACTACGTGAACTAATGGAACAAATCAAGCTCGAAGCACACAAGTTTACTAAGGCAAATATTCCTTTCTCTACAGGACCTATCTTAAATGCAAACTGTGTTTTGGAAGATTTCAAGTAGGCCTAGTTGAATCGAAAGGCTGCTGTAATACTTAGTTGATTCAGAGCATCTGTGTCTCCTTACGTGAAAATAGTTGCAAAAAAAAAACTAGGTCTAGGTAATAGGACTTGGACACTCGTCGCACTATCTCCTAGTGTTAAATATCTTTGTAGAAATACTCTAGTTTAATCCATTGTAATATCACTGTTTTGTTGATTAAGATAATTTCGGTTCTAGTTAAGCATGTATTTCGCTGGTAAAATTGCTAAGCCTACACCATTTACATGCAAATTAAACTATAAACACTTTCTCACTTACCAAATGTAGAGCCACTCTAGAATTTCAGGGAGGTAGCATTGTGTTAGCCTAATTAAGCAAGTAATTGTATTCCACGGCTATGTTACAGCTCTAGAAATCCTGAACACTAGTCAGACAATAATTACACTTCATAGATAAAGAGGATTGATACATTGTTTCCCAAATAAAGACAGCCATATCCGGGCAGATGTTTTGTTTTTATCTTTTCCAGGACAAAGTTTATCTGTTTCTTTTTGTTACTGAAGTAACCGTGAGACACTTGATAAGAAACAAACACCATCATCATTTATAATTGTTTCGCGACTGTAAAAACAAATGCTGGCAAGTTTTCCTCTTCAAGACTTCGGTGGCCTAATTTGTCTATTCAAGTCAATCATGTAAAACATTTAACTAGCGGTAATGCAGTCTCTGTTTAGAGGTATGGTTTTGTATGATGTAAAATGAGTACCCGCCAGCCTCATTATACCTTTAATAATCATATTATGAATTTAACAACAAGTTACACAATCTTTTACGACTACCGTCAGATGCGTTTATTCTTTCCAATTAACAGAAAAAAACATAGCAATTCTTAGAATATTATTAACTCCGTTTTTGTAACTCCCTTCTACTTAATTGCTTTTTTTATGCGCCGAATTTCTCTTCTTGTCTTATGCTACGTAATGCAATTTCGGAGTTCGCATGTTCTGCATCCCAGATTTTTTTTTGCGCAAAATGACTTAAATATATACTAAGGAATAATGACAGCGGACAGCCTGTGAAAAAATATTTTTGCAAACTGCGTGGAAATGGTTTAAACAATAGCTAGCTGAAGTATTTGACTGTAAATGAATGTACGGAAATTGCCCCAGATCAATGAAATTTTACTGGGAACAATTGAAAATTTCCTCAAAGGAATGATTTAAAAACTCGCTGGTTAGTACAGCGGCTGAATTAGAGCCTATGCTAACTTACTGACTGGCAGTAAGTTTCATAACCCGAGCATTAGTACACGCATCATTCCATTCATCTGCCAGCAGATTATCAACAAGATTTTCAGTGAAGATTATATCACTTAATGAAATAACTTACTTTTGTCTACAGTACTTAAACTTGGTACTACTCGTGGCGCCCAGGACGAATGCTTGGCCATTTTAACTTTCTTCTTTCCTGCCTCTGTGGTGTAATTGGTTGATATGCCAGGTTACTGTGAATGGGGTGCTGATTTCAAATGCCATGTTCAAGTATGGATCTATGTGCCGTTTTACGTTTAATGTTATATTTAATTTATAATCTGGTCTCTACCTTCTCCCCCTTCCGGTAAAAAGTGGGCGTGTTATGGAGCAACCACTCCAAAACATTCTTCTTTATCTCTGCAGTTGCGAATAAGAGACAATGAAGAATTACTTCTTAGGTGGCTCTAAAACTCGCGTTTCATCCAGCGTTCGCTGACTCCTAGGACTGGATCCAGATTAGGCTTGGGAGCGATGTCTAATTCACAAAACCACCCAGACAAGACACAGTTTTAAACACTTCAGCTAAGAATACATTCTTTCTAATTTAGAGACTTGGATTACTTGGATAAAACGTCAAAATTGCTTAATTGTGATTTTAAAAAATGTAGAAACAGTGACTTCAATTGTTATTGCCAGAAATACTCTTGATAAATGCATAACGATGACTTCCACTGAATTTACCAGAAACGTTTACATCCGAAGTATCGCAAAACTACAAATGCAGACACGAGGAAGGCGGAAAGGCCCGCAGTCAGTGTGTTACTGTATAAAACAGAGGTATTTGCGTGGGTTTGGAAGAATTTTCATTTGTCAGGCAGGACTTTCAGAACCTCGTGAAAAGCCTTCTTTACGTGTAACTGAGTTGTTATCGCACATTCACGCATACCTTAGTTCGTATTATCTTGGTGCTATTTCAACACTTTGGAAAACAGGTCTCCTCGCAACGCCTACTCTAAACACCAACCTTATGTTTTTAGACGAGCGGAAATGAATTAGAAGAGTAAAGACGTGCACTGGACTACAAGAACTATATTTTCAGGCAGCGAGGAAAGCGTCTTCCCGTCTTAAATCAAAAGCCGAAATCCTCTCCAATTCCTAAATCGCGGAAGAAGACGTGGCATTGAAACCGTGCCAAACTGACGACCAGCCTGGCAATAAAAAAACAGCATTGCCTGGGCTAGTTTTTTAAAGTAGCACTCAAGTGTTTTATAAATATTACCTCAAGCGTACTGCATTATCGAACTTCCGACAGATACGTTATTTACAGTTTGTGTATAATAAGTTACACATGTATTAAACATATTCAGAGCGTCTTAAATATCGCGTGTCTTGAAAAAAATGAACAGGCGCAATTGTTTCTATGGAATTTCATAATATCAGTAAAACTTTTGTAAAATAATGTTTTACAATTTAACAAAACTGTTTTTCCAGAAACCGGCTTTTTTTATGGTGTCCAAGAATTATAGGGAAATTATTGTAGTGAGAGGTGTTAACGTTCTGGAATTTTTTTTTTTCCTTTTTTAACAATACTTAGTTCGTCGAAATAATAGCTTTAAAGTAAAATTTCTACGTCTATCATTTCAGGAGTGTATAGGAATTCCCAAAGTCTCCAGTTTTACACGAAGAGATTGTGATACAAACTTACAGACACCCGATCAAACATGCTTAGGGGTCTCAAAGGTTGTTGATAATTTATATGGCAGATGTTTATTGAATGGTTAACTACAGCACTGTTAAGTAAGCACTGTAAATACTTCGGTTTGTATGAAAACAATATAGAACAAATGGATGCGTAGGAATTTCGCATTCACGTTATTTCACTTTAATTGTGTGGCAGTTAAGCTCAGAGACACTGAAAAATTCGCCACTGCCGGTATCTTGCAAGGTGTTTGTAACAGTTTTTAATAATTATAACTTTTGTTGAGAGATAATTTTGCAGTTGATAATCAAACTTTAACTTCAAATTATATTACTCACCAAGACAAATAATACGCATTTGTAGCCATACAAGTTGAAAGGCGTATTCAGGTCAGGTCGATTGACAACAGCAGAACATCAATGTCTCGCTGTTTTCCTTTCTTGTGCAATTGTTAAGTAGCTGTACGGTGTCGTTATGTTAAGTGATTAATGTTAAATAAGGCTATTTGAAGACAGATATCGATATAGAGTGTTCACGCTAAAATGAGCACTTTCGAAAGCCCTCTTAAGATCAACTTGTATGCATGTTGTGTGTTCTTCCGCCTTATGTAAAATTGCCATTACCAAGGGACTCATCGCTTTATCATGCGTCGGTCAAGTGAAACTGTAAAATTATCATAAAAGTAAATATTTAAAATATGTAATTTTTACACTTGGACACATGAAAAAAAAACAGAAAGTGATAGAAATAATTTAAGTTAACACAAATGGTTACCTAATACTTTTTATTCGACGTTAAGAAATTGTAACTATTTTTATCTCCGTCATTGCCAACTTTACTGGGCGCATATGTCATTCGATGCGCCCGTACAAGTATATGCAGGTTAGAGCAGTGACTTTTTTCTAAGGTTGATATCAAAAAGTGCTCACTTTATAGTGAACAGCCTTTACAAGTGCGTTACTCAAATAAATACTTCCCTCTGTTGAGACAGCTATTGTAACAGCTACAGTATCACGTGAACATGTCAACTGACTACCACGTTGAGCACACGAGCAACCCCCCCGTCCCCCACTAGCTGAGGTTCGGCAGCCTCAAGGCGCCACCGACCCAATCCTCCCTAGGAGAGGGGTTGGACCTCTCCAGCCCTCCTGAGCCTCATTTCCTCAAGACACAGCCCCACAGGAGATGAGCTCGATTTCCTCTCGCTAATGCAACTCCAGTTCTTAAAACCTTCCCCGGCAAGATACGGCATGGCGTCTTGCGTAGGCCTACATAATTTACTCCTGCCCTCGCGAATGCCGCATCCCTCCCAACACCCTCCGACGGGCAGCAAATCCTCGCTCAGCTGCCGCAAATTTACGACGGCTAATGAAGGAAAGGCCGGAGGTCAACAGTCGACGAGCTAGCGGTCCGCTCATCTGGGACTGCAACTCCATGGAGGTCGGTGTGGACTCGGAATGCGAATATCTCCCGAGCCGGCCCAGCTACGGCCACAGCTGAAGCTCGCTTCTCCCGTGCTAAGCATCCCATCCTGCCAGTGCTGCAGTAACGCTCGTGTCAACTCCTTTCAAGGTCGCGTGGATGCAAGCCGCCTACAAGCATTGGATCATTGAAAGGTAGTCAATGGCCATCTTCTCAGCTCCTTCGTCACCAATCATCACTGATTATCACTTGAAACATTGTCGAAATATTTGCCAGGGATATTAGGATGGTAGGAATCCTATGCAATGCGCGATGATGCAAAACTGCGGTAGGCAGACGGATTTGATTTTTCATAGTATGAATGTGAGATACAGCTTCCACACACTTCAGATATTCAAGGGCCAGTGTGAGAAATTGAACATGGGTGTTAGACCCACTACACAACGCAGGCAGGTGTAATTTTGAGTAGATAATCTGAAAAGTATAAAATATAGCATAACAAAATAAAAATTAACTGCGGAAAACTTAATGGCTGAAACTGAAATGACCATTGCTAATTGAAATTTACTAAGGACTGAGAGTGGTTATGTTGAAAATTCAACCTATCGATCATTTCTTGATGTTAATGTTTTTATCATCAATAAATGCAGTTTAGTATAAAATCTCTATTACTGATATGAATAATTATTTCATCGTAAGGGTAGAATTACTGTTAAGGGAATAGGCTGGCTCACAAACTACATAAAGCGTAAATTCACGTCACAGAAGTTGTAACAGTTTGATGAATGAGGCAATTTTTGCTTTGTAAGATTTGTTTCCTTCATTACTGCGGCTCTCTCAGTGTGCACAGGTGTGTACACAATGCGCCACGCTGCAGCCAGGGAGCTGCAAAAGTCCAGTATGCACAGTTCCAAACATGAGTAGCATGCCCTAGTACGCAGCTCAACTACACCAGTGTCTGCTCGCCACTTCGCGTGTGAACATGCGATCCACGCGCCGTTAAGTGATTTCATTCTCGAGACGAAGATTTGAATAGACCGGATCTTTGTCCATATGAGCACACACATTCGCACACGCCTACTTCGCTGCAATATTTAGCAAGATATATGGACGTCGATGATCAGTCTATCTACAGCGCAAATAAAGAAACCTACATAGGTTTAGCAATTTGCCCTTTGAAGGAAAATATAAAATATATATATATAACTATTTAATTATTTAACAGTTACAAACAAACGTAATTTATTCTATTTTATGGTTTATTTATCAGAGAGCACAGCAAGATAACAGAAATGTTTGTTTATAATAACTATAGATTAAATACTATTTTGCAGTATTCGGGCCAATTTTTAAATTTACTTCCAAGGGCCAAAATAACTCCACATTACGATATATATATATATATATATATATATATATATATATATATATATATATATATGTGTGTGTGTGTGTGTGTGTGTGTGTGTGTGTGTGTGTGTGTGTGTGTGTGTGTGTGTGTGTGTGAAAGTGTGTAGATAGGGATGACGAAAACGCCACGGATATTGTTTATGTATTTGTGTGTATAATATAAACACAAATACATAAACAATATCCGCGAGTTTTTCTTCATCCTTACATAGAAATTTTCTTGAAAATTGGGAATGTCTTGAACAGGTGTATTTGGGATGAGTTACAGTTATTACAATACTTCTACAGAAACTTAAAATACTATAGTGGCTGACAAGAACTTCAATTATACTATAGCGTAAAACAATAATTACCATTGAAAAGGGGGCCACAGTGGCTGAGCGATTAGCACGCTCGCCTCCCACCAAGGCGAACTGGGTTCAATCCCCCCGGCCTGGTCACCGGATTTTCGCAAGTGGGAATCGTGCCGGACGATGCCGTTGGTCGGCGGATCTCCCGTTTCCCCCGCCCATTCATTCCGGCGCCGCTCCATATTAACTTCAATCACCCTCATCGGTCTCTGAAGACCTCGATGTTAAGAGCCACCCAAATCTCTTCACTCCACCACTGAAAAGTTTCGAGGTTGCTCGCAGAACGACTGCAAGACTGAGCCCTAGCCGCAGTGCGCCAACTGCGGCGAAGGCGGGCTTTGGAAGAATGACCACTGTCAACATAGAGATCCCGTGCTTGTATGCTGGCAATAGGAAAAAGATCTCGAAGAATGCCGGTGCCCTTTGTAAGAAAATAATAACACCGAGTGCATGTTTGATCGCCCGGTTGGAATGCGTGGTTCGCGATCACGAGGTCGCGTGCTCGATCCTGGTCAGACAATTTAGGCGACGGTTCGCCACGCGGTTAACCAGCCCCGAGTCGCGAGAAAGCTGGATCACTCGTTTACCGGCGGCTTGCGACTTCCAAACCCCGTCAGCTTTCCACTTCTAAAGGACATATTCTTATTAAAATTTACTTTATTGGAAGGTAGAGGGAAGACTTTCACACAAAGCAAAACTTCACCTGTTACTAAAACGTATTCGAAAGCACGGCCCTTTTCGCAAGTCCAGCATGTTACAGTCAATTTACAGTTTCTCTCGCGGTTTCTTTACTCTTCGTGAAACAAACCTTTGAAAAATCACCCCATGTATGACGTGTTTGGTCGTTTTCTAAATGTGTTGTCTATCACAAGCATTTTATACTTGTATTAACATAACTTTCCCTTATATTGGTTAGATGTAACTTTTACTTACATTATATCTATAAATATAATATTTCGTTTATAATTAATGTGTATAAAACAGGGAGAAAATAGTTGTGTTGTAATGCCTACACTGTTGAAATTTTCCGTATATTTACGGGAATTTTTACGAATATGCACAGTGAATATACGGAAACGCAATCCGTAATGACGAAAAACGAAGTTAAGTGCGTAAATACAAAATACGGAAAATCTCCGTATTTCCTATAACTTCGGGTTTCGGGCACGAACAATGTCGAGTCTACATACGAAGCTCTCTTCGCCACTGTAATAAAAAAACTATCTTTTCTGCGGCAGTTAAGGTTATCCATGTCACTAACACCTGTTCTTCCAAACGTTAAAAATTTGCAACAGGCATACGTAATACTTAGCAACACTTACACTGCACTAACTTTAACAGAAACAAAAAACGCAGCTTGTGTGACTAATATAAATTCAAAAGTTATACCAGATTCACTACGCGATCATTGTCGGTAAGTGGTTAGGGTCGTGAACTTGCAACTTTTTGACTCGGGTGCAAGTCTTGCTTGAATATAAAAAAAATTTAACTTTTTAAATATCTTTTTTTATACACAGTAGAATGCCCACATAATGAAAATTAAAATAAAATAGACACAAGAAAATTATTTATACTAGAAGTACGGAAAACTAACTGGGGAATTAAAGGAGAGGTTCCGTGAACTTTACAGAAAGTCCGTTTTTGGAAATCAATGTGTCCATTATTTTAGGGGGAGTTTACGGACACATTTACATAAAATGAAGGAAATTTTTTAAAAGTGTAGTAAAAAATAGTTCATATGCAAAATATTGTTACACTGAGTGTGCACGAATGCGGTGCGTTGTCCCTTGGTGTAATTATTTAGACTTAGGTAAGTTTCTGCGTGTGGCGGTGGAGTGTCCTGGAAGTAGAACTTACGCAGGGCTTCAGAAAAGTTATAAGTAGCTGCGGATTGACTAAACCAACTAAACCACAGAGGATGGTATGAAAGGACAATAAAACAAGGAAATAAAAATACTAGATGTAAAAGGAATTAAAACCGGCGCACAAACGCTCTGGTGGCGGAACAGCGGAAACACTTTCGACTACAGGGAGGACGGGTGGTTGTAGAGGAACAAGGCTCAGGAGGTAGAAAGGGGAGGGGGGCGAAGTGGGTTGTGTTGTGCGCAAGCATAATCGCGCACAAAGACGATAATAAGGTGGGCGTCAACGAGGGTGCTGAGGTGGGGGGATCCAAGGGGGAGGGGGGTGGCGCCGGCCTTGTGAAGTCAGCGTACCAGACGAATACGAGGAGGTTTTGTCTGGACCCGCGGGCTGATAATTAATACACGTGGCAGAAGGCGGAGGGGGCGGGCAGGGAATGCCCGTGAGAAGGGTGAAGGAGGGTGGAGGAGGGCGAGGGCGAAACAGAAGCTGGATACGAGTGTGGGAGGCGGGGGTAATTGTGTTACACACGCACTCGCCCACGCCCAGCCACCTTGCAACCCCCATAAAACTGTCAGCCAAGCATTATTCTTCCGCGCGCCCGCGCTAATCTCATTTGACCCTCTCGCTGCAGGCGGCATTTCACACCGAAATAAGTTCAACACGTCTGTTTTTTTTTTTCCGCGACCCCTTTCGCGAGGCAGCCCCCTTGTTACCCTGGCGCATAATGCAATAACAAGGTAAAAAAAAAACAAAACAACATCGCGGAGTATGGAGGTGCGAGAGCACACAAGGGCGTGCCTACCTGCGAGAGAATAATAATTGGGAAGCACCATAAAAATAACTCCGCGAGGCGGGCTTCAAGCCGCGGAACAGTGAGGAGACAAAACTGCGCCGCAGACCACTGTTGCAGCTGTGGGATATAAATAAACTTTTATTCCAGTTCAACAAAAGGGAGGACGTTTAAAACGTTCGCAAAGTATTGTCTGAAAACACGTGCATCGTTAGCTGCTGCTGCGGCAGAATCAAGCAGCCAAAAGTTTTTACTAGTGTTCTCCGTAAAACACAAGTTGTCGTTTTAGAGAAATAACGGGAATACACTTTTAGATCTCGTCATTGTGTTGTTCTGCAGCTGAGGCCAAAACAATCCATTGCCACTATTATATAACAACCGTCAGAGGCAGACCTAACTTGGCGCAGTCGGTTGGTGCGTCACCGTACTGGGATGCTGGAGGCTCTGGGTGCGAATCCCGTGTCAGGCATGGGCATTAATTTAAGTTATGTTTTAAGTTAGTCTGTAATACGTCCCTTGCTTAGCTTTCAAGCATCAAAACCGGGGCACGCTAAAAAATCCCCATCCAATAAAAATACAGTTTCAGGATGAGAAGTCAGCAGTAAAGCAAACTGTATCCAGTGTTTATATATGAACTTATTATTTTTGTTCAACGAAGAACATTCCTTCCGGTGGAAAGAACGCCGGACTGGTGGTCACGATTTCGATTCTCGGCTGGTTCTGAAATTTCTCAACAGTAGAAATTTTCCTCGCCGGATTCAATACTGGATGTTATGTAGTACTTAAACTTTACAAAAGACAATAATGTCAAACCACCGCAAAAATAAAGCTTGCACTTAGGCGTACAGTTCCGAAACAAACTTTTGGGAAGCTGTGTATTATATTTAAAAAAATACTTAATGAAATGTTTACAACGATTCAGACAAAATTGTTCTGTTTCGATAACGTTTTATTCAAACTGTTTATTTAATAATTTGTGGAACTGAAATAAGTTACTCCTATGTATAAAATAGTAGTGCAATACTAACGTTCTGCGTGTAAAACGTGTCATATACGTGTACTTAAGTCGCTGTGAAGTGATTCGCCGCTCGAGCGGTGAGTGGGTGAAGAGATTTGGGCGGCTCTTAACATCGAAGTCTTGAAAGACGACGAAGGTGAAGTGAAATGGTTAAAGAGCAGCACCGGAATGAAAAGGGGGGGAGGGAGATCCCCGAGAAAATCCGCCGACGAGCGACGTCATCCGGCGGTCCACACGCGAATATCCGGGAGCGACTCCGCCGGGAATCGAACCCGGTTCGCTTCGGTGGTAGGCGAGTAGTCTAACCACTACACCACCGCGACCCCGCTAGGCACGAGATGAGTGCTGGATGTTACCCCAGCAGCCGACGAGAGCAGTTCGTGTCCACGAGCTGAAGCCTAGTCGTAGACGACGTAAAGATTCAATGAGGCACACCCAACGACGTCCGAAAGTCAAGCCTAATCATCCAGTCTCGTGAATATAACGAACTTCAAATTTCAGAAAAGCAGCTTTATATAACATTCCGTCAGTTAAATTCATGCTCTGAACAGAACCAACCACTTTGCGTACTTCCATGCACAGACGCTTCTAGCTAGGCCTCGGAAATATACTAGTGTAATATAACTTAATGTCTGGAGATCCCTACTTAGCTTGGAGGATATATTGAAAATTTCACATTTTACAGATCCCCGCCATCACAGAAAACAGTAGAAGAAATATGTGAATAATAAGAAATGCCGTACTAAGACTGGTGATTTTTATCCCACGTTCCTCATCGGTCATGGTGGCCACTGTCGTGAAGACTGCCAAAAAAAATATAAGTATGACGAGCATCTTACGTCCCCATTGAATACTAGTAATCATAAATCCATAGGAATACTATACATATGCAAATACGTAGACACTATATTTTTATCAGTCGCGCATCTAAGTCAGACAAATTAGTTCAGTGAAATATATAAACCAACATTTATGTTGTTAAATGGACATGTCTTTAATGATACTCCTCGCAGGAGACTTAAAACCTCTCAATTTTGTATTATTATTAGTAGCTGATTGGAAGTGCTGATTCAATGTTATGAGGAAAGGTAATATACACTCACATATGCGTACTTAATTTTTTGCGCAGTACATTTCTCGAATATAAATACGGTGCTAAATGACCCTCGAGTTTTATTCATCTCCTGATACTTTTGTAACTTCAATCAGATCGTTATTTCTGGAAATGTAGTTCCCTGCAATGATAAAGACAGACAGTGTGTTCCCATGGTCTGTGAGTAAAGCCTGCTGCTTCAGTAAGCATAGAACGTCTCGCTAAAGTAAGAAAGAAAATGCACACTTTTATTCGCTCGTGTGTAGTACTTTTTTCCCCCCCTGAATAACAGAAACCAAGCTTCCGACTGAAAATTAAATTTCCAGTCCTTTTAGCTTCCCGAGCGCTGCTTTCTTCAATTTCATTATAATTTTTATTATGATAAAAACATTCTGCACCGTTCTTTCTTTATAAATACAAAAAAAAATATTCCACCTCTACTTGCCCCCATCATCGCCACTCTACCTTCCAATCTTTTTCTACCGTCTCCTCTCTTTCTTTAAATCCTCTTTATTGAACATCCGTTTTCTATTTATGCTGCGCTGACACAGGGCGCTCTGACAATCAAGCAAACAGCATTTACAAGCGGCAATGGGAAAATCTGACGGCCCCGTATTGGGGCGCGTAATCAACTCACTCGCATTCACTACAATTGCTCCGATTACTTTTCTCTTTATATTTTATTTCCTTTCCAGAGATTTTCCTTCCCTCGCATTTTGTTTTCGGCGTTTCACTGGATCGACACAAAAAAATTGCCATCAAAATGTTTTTAAAATAAATATACATCATTTGAACCTTAGCAGAGTGGCTATTCTGCATTACAGCGACAGTATAAAGTATTTTATTTAATTAACTTTCGTTTAATTGAAGGTTACTGGAACGTTATGAAATCTGCATAGCCAATATGTTGTAGAAAAATTCGTTAGAAATTCTTCTTCAACTCTCTTAAATATACAGAAAAAAAAAAAACTTTGAACCTATTATATAAAGAAAATTTATATAATAGGTTGAAATTATTTATTTATTTCAATTTAAGTAGTTTATTTCGAAGTTTGACTGTTACAAAATATTAATGATTTTAAATGACTCACAGAACACTGTTCGCTTTGGAATACTTTGTTCACAGCGCTCAGCATTATTATTCCATAAGTTTTTGAAATGAAATTTATAAATATTAGCTATCCAATTTTACCACTTAAGACGAAAAAACTTGAAGCGTTGGTAACAGTTCGATGCAACAATTAACATATACCGCGGCATATAAAATGTTAATGGATAATAATTACGTTAGGTGACAAAATGCAACATAATATTTTGCACGTTTGTGCATGTGGCAGTGTGACAGAAATTTAAAAATGGTGATTTTTGTCTTTCAGTAGGAATCCTTGGGACAACAATATTTTCTCTAAAACCAACCAAACGAACACGGTGATCCCGATTTAACGTCAGTACACTTCGAAAGACAACCACGTCGTTACTACAAAATATTTAGTAAATAAATATTTTGTAATAGTCATAGAAATATTTTGTATTTGTGCTAGTGATAATAAAGCTATATATAATTTGAAATCAGAAATAGGTACAAAATTATGATAATACACTTATAGATTATTCACTTAAAATGAGAACTTTTGAAAGCCCTGCTTAAGATCTACTTTTACGCACGTTGTGTATTCTTCCGCCTTATGTAAATTTAACATTGTCATGAGCCTCATCACTTTATTCATGCGTCAGCCAAGTAAAACTGTGAAATTATTAGAAACGTAAATATTTGACAAATATGCTAATTTTATACTTCCATACATAAAACAAACAGAAAACGAAAGAAACAATTAAAGTTCTCACAAATAGTTACATAACACTTTTTATTCGACGTTAAGATATGGGACTGCTTTACTTCCATCGTTACCAACTTTAATGGGCGCATGCCACTCAGAGCACCTGTAGAAGTAGTATATGCAAGAAGGGCAGTGACATTTTTATAAGGTTGATTTCTAAAGTGCTCTCTTTATCGTGAACAATATTTACACAACATATCAGATGTTTTAACCAAATGAATACCAAAATTATTTTTGTTGATTCGATCTACGATGCGTGTCATTTGTTTGCGCTCTACCTTCTGTATGAAAGAACTTTCCATATTACTGTAGGCTGCAGCATTTAATGTATTGTAGATTACATTTATTTACTGCCTTCCTTTACATATGGAAAAGAACTTATTATACTTAGTCAAGTTGCTAAGTCTACGTCTAATTATGTGTGGATACTCTTTACATAAAGTGTTGCCTGTTAGTACTGGGATTTTGATGACTTTGGCGCATCGGCATTTGTCATTGGAGCCGGAGCTGGAGAGCCGCCATCTTGTGACGTCACCCGACAATCTTGGATGTAATTGACCTTTTACGCTAGATCCATGTAACCTTCGACCTTGACCTTGACTCCGAGGAGCTCAAAAATCATTAAGATATCTTTAAAAATTTCAAAAACTCCTCAAAAAATTCCAAAGAATTCTAAAAAAAATTCGGAAAAAAAAATGAAAAGATTATCTAAAAAATTACCAAAAGGATCCTCAGAAATTACCCATATTTCTCCCCCCTCCCCAAATGGCAGAAGCCCTTCTCGTGCAGAAACAAGCCCCCGAAATCCAATTTTCGTCAATTTAATTAATTTGGGGTGCTTCCTATGGACCTACGG
Organism: Dryococelus australis; assembly: GCA_029891345.1. Lineage (NCBI taxonomy): Eukaryota > Metazoa > Arthropoda > Insecta > Phasmatodea > Phasmatidae > Dryococelus > Dryococelus australis. The sequence goes on along the minus strand of CM056998.1, from coordinate 68,870,062 downwards.
AGCAGTGGCGGCCATATTGGTTTATAGGCATACCCTATCCCAAAATCGATACAATGTATAGAGTATAGGACTCAGACCTAAGCATCAGTCATCCTGCATCCATATTGTATGCAGATGACCTTTGACCCCGACCATTGCCTATGACCCGTAACCTTGATCTTTGACCTTGAAAATAAACCATAAAAAAAATTTAAAAAATTCACGAAAATCTTTAAACCATCAAAAAAATCCCCAAAAAAAAATTAGAAAATATATTAATAGAAATAAATTACTGAAAATTATTAAAACATTATTTAATTTTTTTAAACTTACATTTCCGAAGGTCCGCGAGCACAATGCTCAGCAGACGACTGAATCCCTCGCACCCACTCCCCTCACCTATACTCATTCCGCCATCTTGACTTCTTCGTTCGCCATTTGTTTACATGCTATTGGAGGCAGCCATGTTTGTTTACATGCTTCTGGAAGCCATCATATTTGTTTTTTTGTTCATAATTTGTTTATATATTACTTGAGACCGCCATCTTGATAGGCGACCGCCATCTTAGTAGGTGACGACTATTGCAATTTTTCATCCTATGTTTCAAAAATATTTTTTTATTCGAATAAAAGGTATAGCTACATTAATGATGCATGACTGACTAGATGCTTATTTTATTAAATATTTTAAATACATACTGTTGTTATTAAAGACGTAAAGACCAACAGGAGAATACAACACACAAAAATTAATAAAAACAAATAATGCAAATATTTAAGTCTACTTACAAGTTTGTTGGGATCTTCGGTAAACATATCGTCAGTATACTCGATGTATTCTGCCTTCTTCACATCACTTGTCGAAGGAAACTCGCTGGGGAAATGTGTGGGACCGTCGAGGGAATAATCATCGTCTTCAACACTATCACTGTCGTCATAATCATCATCAATGCTGTCATTATGGTCTGCTTCACTTCCTGTTGCATCCTCAATATCTAGTTTACTTTTCTGTGTAGCAGGAGTTGTATGTTCATCAGTATTTAAAGCTGATGACTTTTATTTTGAAGTTTTTCGACATCACATGAACATCTTGCAAGTGTACCTTCCGCACAAACCGACTGTACTGCACTCATTCCGACTTTAGCATTATTGTCTGCGGAAACGATACCCATAGACGTAGCAGGAGGTACTGTTGACATCACTTGCTGGTTCCCAGTAGACGAACCCTCTCGGCAGACAGCGATGAACTGATCGAACCCACGCCTGTACCTTCCCCTATGTAGCAGACAGTCCTTAACGATCATCAAAAATCCATATTTCTCTTTCCAGCACAAGGCACACATATCTTTAAAATCTGATATAGGCATGTCCGTACTAACATGATCATCGTAAACATGACGTACATTCGTATCGTCCACGCGAAACAACACCAACATGTTTGCATTGTCACGAAGCAGTTGTTTGGGTATGCACGAATAAGTCTGGCCGAGGTACACACAGTCGACGTTCGCGTGTCAACCCATGATAAAGTATTCTTGAATGCAAGTTTGCTTCTCGCAGGCAATGTTGTCGAAGACAACTATCGAATTTTCGCAGTGCTTCGCTCGGAGGTACGATGGCTTCGTTATCGCTGCATGGGAAATAGCCCACGCCATACACAGATTGCAGTACTCGTGCCAGCCGCTCGTATTTCGGTTGCTGAAGTGATTTGGAGTATAGGTACATATTCTCGAACCGAAGGCCGTTCTCTTCTTCCAGCAGGCTCAGTAGGACGCATGTCTTGCCACAACCCGATGGTCCCGCAATGATGCAGCGCACGGTATTCGGAAATAGGCTTCCGTGTCGCGATTCGTGGGAGATAGCTTCATCTTCAGCATGACTGCGTATGGGTAGAGTAACATCTTGCTTGGTTATCCGTATGTTACCAGTACGATCTTCTAGAACAGGTGAAGCCGATTGTACTTGCAGAAAACCAGTGACACAAATTTAAAAATGTTTCTTTAACGCATCACTACTAGAAAAATTTCTATGGCAGAATTGACATTCAAGAGTCACACTTGAACTTTTCATTCCGCAGGTCATTTCATGTCGCCGTAAATTCTGCAAAGCTGTGAATTCTTTACCGCAGAAGCGGCACAGCAGATACATAATTGACATTTAATGTCTGTACCGTTGTTCCAAGTCTAAAATTATATTGAAACGAAAATGTATAGAAGGATCGTATTTATACATTTTAACGAGCATCGGACATGCGCCATATGACAAATGGCTGATACCCAATACTGTATATATAAACTAATATATACATGCATCATACAGTTGGTGAACGAATGTAATTTCTATACATATGGACGGAGGGCACAAACCGAAAGGTTGTGAAAGATTGCGGAAGACAGATGGAGAGATGGAAAAATGAGCAGATTTGTACAATATTTACTTTTCTAATAATTTCACAGTTTCACTTGACCGAAGCATGAATAAAGTGATGAGTCCCATCGCAATGTTAATTTTACATAAGACGGAAGAACACACAACGTGTATACAAGTAGATCTTAAGCAGAGCTTTCAAAAGTGATCATTTTACCGTGAACGGCCTATAAGCATGTGCATGCTGTTGACTGGGTCACATTTGGACTCTTCGTGGCTGACAGGAGAGACTACGACCGAGATATGTAGCACGGGGCCCCCTGAAATGAGCTACTTTGGGCAGCAATGACACGCATACGCATGTAAAAACTGACCACTTATTCATTAAGTAGCATAAGCTTATATAAAAAAAAACGCTTTTACAGCTAAATTCTTTAAGTTAGTTTGTGGCAAGTCAAGTCATTTTAAATTGCAAATATTCGTATTTACCTAATATCGTAGGTTAGTTTGGGTGGTCCTCTCAGGTTTGGATACTACGTTGAAATATGAAGGTGGAAACGAGCATGCACTGTAATGATCACCGCCCACTCTAGGGGGTGAACAATCACCAGTCTGGTGAAGAGGTTCCTACATTTTGAAAAGGGGTGGGTAGGTGCATCAACTGACGTAGCATAGGTGCCGAAGTTACGCAATGCAGTCTCATCAGACTTCAATTTACTATATGGCTATATTTAACGCCGCGAGAAACTCTTATACAACAGTATTTTGCTGCACGTTCACGTACTCGAGTTGTGTACACACTAATCCCGATACCGGAGATGGTACAACGGTAACCGAGCGGTTAGACTGCTCGACTCCCACCGAAGGCGAACACGGTTCGATCCCGGGCCGAGTTACTCCCGGACTTTCGCACGTGGGAATAATGCCGGACGATGCAGCTGGTCGGCGGGTTTTCTCGGGGATCTCCCCTTTCCGGCGCTGCTCCATTCAAATCTCATTTCACCCTCATCGGCTCTCAGGACCTCGTTAAGAACCTCCCGGATCCATCAACTCTCTCTTGATTCCAGAGTGTAATATGGGTGGGTGGTTCAACGTCGTTCTGGCTGTGCTACTTTGAGAATCACTGGCGCCCACATACGCACGCGCAGTTAGCACACGACCTCGGATGTTCCGCAGGCACTCGGCTGTGAACCCCTCACACACGTTGGAATGAAGAGGGGGGGGGGGGTTGCGGTGTTGGGGCGAAGAGCACTTGTCAACGTGTCGGGGGCCCCCGGCGCGGGCTGAATGCGACCCCCCACTGGGCCGTTTATTGTGGCCGCGGAGTATTAATAACTTGGCACCCACCGGAGCTAGCCAGTGGCCTGCTCCATCCCACCGCTCTACCGACACTATCTCGTGGGGTCAGAAGGCAGGGGGAGGGGAGTCAACCCCGCGCTCTATAAGGCCGATAAACCATCCGCCGCGTCTTCCTACCCTCCTCTCTTATACCAAAAATATTTTTTATACAGCCTGTTCGTAAATATGTAGTGTATCACCAAGCCGTTTATACTTCTATTAATATTAAAAAACAAACTTATTTTTGGTTAAATTAAACTATTACTTAAGATTGGGATGGACCCTCGCGTTTTTTTGTGAAATAGCTGTTTGCGCGAATACGCTTATCTCGGCTAATAAATGTTCTGCAAATACAACTTTTTGTCAGAAAAGATAAAAACAATTATCTATGCCCCTATTTTTTCTTTTGTCATATTAAGTGTATTCTTGGAGAAAAAAAATCGCGAGAACTGTCAAATATCGCATTTTTAAAGTTTGCCTATGCTGTTTCGTTAAGCGGCAAGATAAAAGTACAAAGAGAAGGGCGTAGTTTAATCTGTGGGCTTTCATGGCGTGTAATAAAGTTCCACTGTTACGGATCTAATTTACACAGTACAGCGTCACGGCGGAAACAGTGCACGCCTTGCGCGTAGGGGCGATGAGGCGCTAGTAGAGACCTGAAAAATTCGCGAGTTTAATGACCTGCACGTTAGACTCTGCAGTCTTATGTACAAACATGGCGATGTCAACTGTGCATTGGTCACAGTGGAAGGCGACGATTGGGCCAGCGTTCCACAAGAGGTGTCAAACTCCGCTTGTACCAATGGCTAAAGTTTTATAAACATACGTGTACTGTATTTTAGTTGGTCCCAAAATGAATCCGCGAATTATTCAGATCTCTAGGCACTTGGCGTGCGTGTTAGTGTCGCCCGTATCGCTCACTCGCTTCTTGACCTAGAACGCGCGGGTCCATCCCACTTTTAAACTATATCTATAAAATACAATATTTTATTTATAACTAATATGAATAAAGACAGAGAGAAAATAGGTGTGTTGGTAATGCTTAGTGTGGAATTAGTTCTTATGGAAAATATTATCACACTGGTGGCGCGCGAACGCAGTAGCTCTTCTGGTGCAATCTCCTCGTGAACTAATAGAAATTCTAATGTCAGCATAAATTGAAATACTAAAAAAAAATTGTCAGCCATTTATAAATGGTTCGCGTTTAACAGCGCACAATTGAAATAAACATTTGAAAAAAAAACATGTTCTGCATATTTTTTAACAGACACGCTGGCTGTCGTATTCCCATCAGTAAAGTTAGCAGCAAGGTAGAAAATAATGCTTTGTGACGTTTAAATGTGTGCACGCTGAATTAATTGAATTTAGTGTGTGCTCTTTTTATGTCCACAGGAGCAAGTAATGTATCAATTGCATATTTACATTCATAATGGTTGCACATTTAATACCTCAACGGACTATGGCTAAAAACATTAAGTCGATAACTGTGTTAATTTTACATACTGTGGAAAGATACAAAACGGCTGAACAATAAAATTTTGAGCTATTCTTTCGAAAGTGCTCAATTAAGCCGCGTAAGCCTGTAAGGCAAAACGTAGCATTGGAAGGTCAATGTTTAATTTTCTGTCACTGGAATTGGCATATTTCCTGTATACACTCATTTCAGTACAGTTATGACATATTTGGGAAACAAACGAACACGTAATGCCTGGGGTTATTTTGCATAGATTTGTTTGTGAAAGTGCGATGAAACCGTGAATGGACTGTACTGTTTCGGCTAAAGTTGTAGAGCTTATGGTATAATTAGTTATAACTATTGACTAGAGGGCTGTTCGTGATCAACGGACAAGATCACGTACGGCGGGTTGCAGTATTCTGGGATTTGGCAGGCGTGGCTGACTCACGGAGACCTCCGGGTGCTGGGTGCGGGCGAGGGAGTGGAGCGGGCAGCGCTCAGTCTAAAGGGACCCCGGCAACAGACGCGAGGGTCGTATGGTCCAGAGGGTCGGTGGGGTGGGATGGAAAAAGCACAGAACTACCCAGGAACCGTAGACTGGTGTTGGGAGGGGGGGGGGGGGGTAGGACACTTTGTCTCCTGGACACTTCTGGCGGGGGTTGGCCACTCCCAGGACGGACAATAATCGCTTCCTGAGCCAGAACAAACGGAGCCTGATGAATATCCGCATTGTCCCAGGATGTGCCATTATCATGTAAACGTGGTGGCAGCGCCGTTCCTCCTAAGACATTACTGAACCCTCCTAGCAGAGGGACACCACTTGCTTTCAGGCTGCCCAGCGTTCTGAAAACAAATTGCGCGTCTGTAACTGCTGCCGCGACTGAAAATACAGCTGATCTGTTGTTTACGTAAGATTTTTCTTCATATAAAATATATTGGGATCAATTTTGATGTGTTGAAGTAGTTTAGTAGGTTACATTTGTTTTCAAATATCATCAATTCAATGCCTGTAAGACGATACTTCAAGGATTAACATGATTTTTATTTTCGTGTCAGTGGAATGATTAAATATAATAATAAATAATAATAACAATAATCAATCGTGTTTATTTGGCACAGTAAAGGCATGTCTTCCTTATCTTATACTGAACCATTTACACTTGCATATTACAGTCTAGAAGAAAAAGAATAATAGTTCTTACACATTAACAAACACTGCAGAAAATCAAAAGTCGTTACCGGGCATCGATGGAACAGGTAATTAATGCTAAAAAGAGGCATGCATATTTAATGGCCGGGAGATGTCTTGCAGACTTAACAGTGAGAAAAAACACTTAGGCGAATCCAGGTTGTGAAAAAGACGGGTGAAGGTGGGAAGTGGAGTTCACAGGGGTATGACATCCCCCTCCCCCAAAATCCACAAATTGATATTTAACTCTTTAGTGATTGTTTTAAAAACAGTAAAATCAATATTGTTTTAAACATTGATTTTATTACGATATTTTAACAGTTTCCTAAAATTATGATGAGACAGTAAATATCCCCCTCCCCCTTTTACGCGACTCGAAAGTCAATGGGCAAAGTGACTATCCCCCTTCCATAAAAGAATCCAGATCGGCTTCTGAGCTCAATTGTTCTCCGCAAAACAGATGTGAAACCCCCTCTATGGTAGCCTGAATAAAAAGTAACAAAATCTGTTCCTAATACTTGTAGAAAAGAAGGCCCCAGCCACCTCCTATTATGCTTATCCGAGAAAAGTTTGACTTCGCTAGGGCCAGTCAAAAATACCCACAGTATTCCGCCAAGTTTTCTGGTTTGTTCAACTTAAGAGGAATTTGTCAATAACGTTTGTCCAAACATTTGTTTACAAATCAGTTTTCTAACCTAACCTCTAAACCATGCGGTTTTCGCAAGATATGTTGGCAGAAAAGTAATTCAATGTTAGTACACGGAGCTTGGTTGTGCGCAGCCAGCGAGATCGGTCTACCTTAGCTCTAGTCTTTGGTTGAATCAGCTAGATACGTCTGACTGACTGAAACAGTGAAATTCTCACTGATTCAGATATAGTGTGTACAGGACACAGCGCCCGCGCCGCCTCTTGCACAGCACTGTACCACTTGCGAAGAGCAACCCTAATGACAATCCCACGAGCCAGTCGGGGTTGAGACTCTCTCCCACAGAGGCCAGCCCTAGAGCGGCGAGTGATTCACGTGGCCTGCCAGCCCTGCAATTGTCATCAGGGCGGCTCTGTGACGTCACGGGCGACGCCATTGTCGCCGGATAGGGGGAGGTCGCAGCATGTTGCGACTGTGCGCCTCATCATCCTGGATCTCCGGCGGACACACTGCCGCCTCCAGTCACACGAGTACAGCCCTTCTGTTACTTGAATTGTTAGTGCAGAACTATTTATAAGTCTATTATACTCTCATGTTTACGTCTATTATAATGTAACAGAAAAACTGTAATAATAATAATAATAATAATAATAATAATAAAGGTTTTTCTGGAGAAATTTCAACTACGCGAGAAAAGGACATAGAAACGTTTTAAAATGTGCATTGAAAGGAACTTTTAAGTTAAAAGGCTTTTCACGATCAAATGAGCACTTTAAAAATGAACCTTGGAAAAATGTCACCGCCCCTGCATGCATATATTTTAATGGGCGCACTGAGAGACGTGAGCCCAGCAAAGATGGTAACGATGTCTGGAAAGTAGTACCATATTTTAACGCCGAATAAAAAGTGATAGGTAATCATTTGTGATAACTTAAAATTATTTATTTCGCTTTCTATTTCTTTTTTAATTTATCGAAGTGTACAAATGAGCAGATTTGTAAAATATTTACTTTCTTAATAATTTCAGTTTCATTTGACCGACGCGTGAATAAAGTGATGAGGCGCGTGGAAATATTATTTTTACATAAGGAGGAGGAATACACAATGTGTATACAAGTAGATTTTAAGCAGAGCTTTCAAAAGTTCTCATTTTACAATGAATAGCCTATACATATCAGTTACAAACAAAACAAATTACTCTTTTGTTTGTTGTTAGAAACTCGTTTGTTCAGAGATGGCAAAGGTATGTAAACAGGAGTCATTTTTTATTAACTTAACGTTAAGTCAATTCTATTTCTACAATATAATCACAATGAACGGGTCATTTATAAAGTTATCATGAGAAAATAACACTATCCAGACTTTGAGAAATATACTCAGCGTTTTTTTCTTTTGTGGTGATAAATTTTTCAAACAATAATGTTTCTAGTGACGTAAGAAAGATCAGCTCGCATTCAAAGAAGCGAGGGTTCGATCCCGACTTTTCGCACGGAACATTACCTCGTATGGTTTTCCATATCCTTCATAACTATTTGCTTGTGTAATGTGTTGAATTAAATTAATTCTAAGATTCAAATACGTTTAACTATCCTAAATTGCTACACCAATATATGCATGTTGATAATTAATGAAACTTTTGGTACAAAATATGAGTAACAGTGGACTTCCGGGAAATATCAGGTAAGTCTGCTGTTTCCGCGAGCAGAAATTTCAAAGTGCGTTTAACTTTTCAGCGTGGCTCACCTGGAAAACGAGGATGTAATATGATTGGTTCTTTCAGCTTTGTGTGCTCGGCGTTGTAGGCGTACATATAAACCAGGTTCTACTCGTATTAGACAGGTCGTATGTGTTCGATTCCGGCCGTCAGCAACACAGCAACGGTGGTTTTCTGTGGGGTCTGGTATTCCCATTTCAGGCAAATGCTGTTGCAAATTCTTAGTATGCATTCCTCCACCGCATTTAAAGTAGAATCCTGATCAACCTATGTGCTTAAAAACAAAGATAAGACCAAAATAGGCAATGGCATCAGTAGAAGGGAAAAGTTCCTTTTGGCGTATCGCGTTCGGAGTCGTAGCTCGGAGCTATTCATAATCTGTCATTCTGATTCCCCAGAGGCCATTTTTCTCTGGAAATTCCCCTTTTATTCCCTCAAAATCTATTGTTTCCCCTTAAAATTTCCCGTTTTCTCCTCAAAAAGCACCGACCCCAGCTCCAAAAATAATCACCCAAAAGGCACTTTTCAGTCAGTTCTGGGGGATTTGGGGGGATCATTTTCGAGGGCAGAGCAGTGGCGGCCATATTGGTTTTATAGGCATAGGGTATGCCAAATAGATACTCAGGGTCCAGGGTCCTGAGTCAGACCTGACCATCAACCATCTTGTCCGCCATGTTAGATGTTGGTGATCTTGACTTTGACATTTGACCGTATCCCTGTGCTCATGACCTTGGATGACCTTGAACCCAAAAAATCGCAGAATTGTTTTAAAAATTCCCCGAAAAATCATAAAAGCTGGTAAAAATTATTTTAAAAACTAACAATTTTATAAAAATTAATTAGAAATGTTAATAAAAATTAAAGTTTCAAATGTTTTGGTTTAGAGGGGACGAGGGACTTGAACCGACCAGCCACAATGTTATGACTTCATCCAACCACCATGATGAACACAGGGAACCTTGACCTTGACCAATGATATTCACCCTATAACCGTAACTTTCAATGACCTTAAAAACAAAAACTCAAGAAAAGAGTATAAAATTTGAATAAAGTCATAAAAGTCAGCAAGTACTGACTTCTACTGCCATCTTGGATCCAGGTGACCTTGATCTTTGACCTTAACCCGGTGACCTTTGATCTTTAACCCAAAATTTTGACAATTTTTAAAATTTCCAAAGACTTTGAAGCTGGGGATTGGTGCTTTTCTGGGGGGGGGGGGGACAGGAAATTTTAAGAGAGAAAAGGGAAATTTTGAGGGAAAATGGTCAGTTTTGAGGGGGGAAAGATGAATTATTAAAGAAAATGGCCACCGGGGGACCGGAATGACATAGCATGAACGAACTTTTCCCTTCTACTGGCACCATTTACTCAGTTCACAAGGATAAATATTATTGTTCAACCATCGTCTGACTGCTTGAGAATGCTTTTCTGTGCAATGGCGGACCAGGAATATGAACAATAAAGTCGCGATCTGTACTCCTTGTAAGCCTATATTCCCGTGAAAAAAAAACTAGTTACGTAATTACCACTTAAATAGTGAGGCACACAAAGTTGACCAGCATTTTTCATATTTAGTGGTGATTAGCTGCACAACACCCGTACAAGTTTTGTAATTTATTTAACACTTCGAGACAAGGCAGCGACTGTACCAAGCCTCTGGGACTCTCGAGATGACCTCAAAGAGACGCCGAGTTGCTCGCCCCACATCGACAAAAGCGTAAGGACATTAGTGTCAAAATGGAGTATGATAACATGGTAATTAAAATGCAAAAACGGGAGAAGTGCCTTGCGAGTTTAAAGGTGGCGGTTGCCGAGGAAGTTGAAAAAAAAAAGGGGGGGGGGGGTAGTAAGGGTGGTGCGTGTGCAGATGTGAAGCAGAAATGAGAAAAGGAAGGGGAGGAGCAGCATTCGGAAGACACACAGAGAGAGAGAGAGAGAGAGAGAGAAGGGATGGAGGAAGTAAGAGACGCGCAAAGGCACATGCGCACACACACGCCCTGTCTGGCCAGCGCCCGCGCCATGTATAATGGAAGTCTTCTTTCAGGAGCTGTGGCGAACCCCTGGTCCCCCTCGTCTTTCCGCAGGTCTGTTGTTTATTTATGAGTTTTCTGTGCTGCGCACGGGGGCTGCTACCCCACTGCGACCCCCATCCTCCGCGCAGCCCTCTTGTGTTGCAACACCGACTGACCTTACGTCGCTCTTTGTGCGCGGCCCAAGAGGGTGGCAGCGGGAAAGCTTAAGGGGTTGGATGGGGAGGGAAATGGCCTACCTCATCGCGATACTGTCCGCGCCTTCCTAGTTTCTTCGTCGTCGCAGGCCGACGTGAAGTTCACGCTCCCTCCAGCGTATTAACGATGCTATCACTCATAAACTTTTCTTTTATGAGCGCTTGGTGATCGGGATCCAATCTGATATGCAAGGTTCTTATTCCAGGAACTTCATCTGCATTTGCACGGTTACTTCTCATTTTTCTGAAGCCCTGCTACAAGTTCTACTTCCCATAATATTCATCCGCCTCATGCATACTAAGCATTACCGGGTATAAAAATTACGCCAAAGAGACAACGCGCCACATTCGTGCGCACTCAGTGTGATAATAATTTTGCATAAGAACTATTTCTGACTAGGCAATAATAACACGCCTATTTTTTCCCTGTGTTATTAATATAACTTATAAATAAAATATTATAATAAAGTAAAATTATAATTTAAGAAAAATTAAAGTAGTTTTATGTTAACTTATGTATAAAATAGTTGCGATATTTGAGATAAATAGGAAACAACCAAACACGCCAGATAGTGGTGATTTTTTTTTAAGTTTCAATTAAAAAAGTATGAAGAAACCGTGAATAGACTATAGAAGGAAAATCAATTGTAAAGCGTCTTCCCTAGTCGACCGGGATCCAGCATGTGACTATCCGAATGAAAGAGAGGCATGTTTCAAGCCACCAGACTCTGTATCGTAACACGGTGCCTATTAGTCAGGTCACGAAAACCGTTAATAAAAACGACGTATACATATAACAATAGCAGTGTTTATTCTTAGCGCACTGCTTACAGTCTATCACTTATGGCCGAGGGGGGTGGCGTAATGGTAACACACTAGACTCGCATTCAGGAGGACCCGGGCTCGATTCCCGGCCCGGCCATCCCGACTACGGCCCCACATCGCTTCCCAAAACCACTGAAGGTGTATGATGGGATGCGCCCTAAACAAAGGCCATGGACGATTCCTTCCCCGGTCACTCCTCCCTGCGCAACTTGCTCCGTCCGTAATGACCTTGCTGTCGACGAGATGTTAAAAGCCACCTACCTATCTTTTTTGTATCGTGTACGTAATAGAGCTGGTGTGTGGTCATGTAAGAATTGATATTTTATTTGTTGTCATGTCTGTAATGATATAAGAACAAATGACGAAAATGTGATTCATACTATTTATTTGAATATGTATTTGGAATTTAATTTTCTTTTTCCTTTAAGCGCATTTAAATATCTACGTATGGACTTGCTATTTATTTAACCACCACTTCATCAAAATCAAGTAATTTTCGAGTCAATTACAGTCACTGCGAACCACAATTTCTCTCTCTCTCTCACAAGTACGTATTTTATGCAGACTTCTCTTGCGTATTCGAAAGTGGCCGTAAACCAAGCTTTACGGGTAAGTCGTGCCAGTTGTGAACCACAGGACAAGCGAATCACACACACACACATCAGGGAGGATGAAGCAAGTGGGATATGGCGCAGTCTTGGATAGCACTTATTATGTCGGATAGGCAGGAAACATAATTAATAATGTGTCAAAGCCGAAAAAAAAATTAAATTTCGAAAGCTTTACATCTAAACTGCCACTATGCGTTGTAGAAAGGATTCTGTCTATTTATTGAGGGACGGGCAGGTTACCGTTTTCAGACGTCAGATCATGCCTGGCCTGTAATATCCCTCCGATGCAATGTGCAAGAGTAGTTAGCAAGAACCAATCGCCATCCCCGAGGTAAAATATAATAAATATAGCACAAATATTCAGCAGACACCTACTACGTCATATTTTCTTGTAACATCTTCAAAAGTTTCGGCAACTCATTTTTCGCCAATCTTTTTACTATCAGTTTGTCTTACGTTACGTCATGAGATGTTACAAAAAAACTCAGTCCGCTAGTCTGTGTGTCACCTTTCGAATGTCTCAATCGGGTATTAAGATGATGGAAAACCAAAATGTTGCCATCAGTTAACTTCAAAAACAAAAGTTTTTATTAGATACAATTTTTACGAACTGTGATTAGGCAGGAGTTAGGAATGACATGGTATATGGTGAATATTTTGACCTAATACCTGTCAGTTCATCAGTGTTTTATGGACTTGTTTAAACTTAATAATCACCACTTAAATTTAAACATTTTTTAGTACTTAAATATGCATGCCACTATTTAGAATTAATTACCTGTTACATCAATGTCTATTAACGACTATTGATTTTCTACAGTGTTTGTTAGTTTGCAAGAACTGTGAATTTTTTCTTCTAAACTCTAATAAGCAAGTGTAAATTGTAAAATTTAAATGTAAGAGAAGGCATATATGACTTAACTGCACCAAATAAAGAAGATTCATTATTATTATTATTATTATTATTATTATTATTATTATTATTATTATTATTATTATTATTGAACAACCGGGCAACACTGTTTTCAATAACTGCCTCATTTACGTTTTTTTGATCCTCGTTTCCCTGAATGCAGTTCGACGTACCAAACTGTGCCATAAACATACATATAACACGCCCACGTTTTATCTGGGATTCTAATAACAAACCTTTCCCCTCCTGTAGGCTGTTCACGGTAAAATTAGCACTTTTGAAAGCCCTGCTTAAGATTTACTTGTATGCACGGTGTGTATTCTTCCATCTTATGTAAAATAAACATTACCACGAGACTCGTCACTTTACTCACGCGTCGGTCAGGTGAATCTGTGGAAATATTAGAAAAGTAAATATGTTACAAATCTGCTCATCTTTACACTTCGATGCATTAAAAAAACAGCAAGTGAAAGAAAGAACTTAAGTTATTACAAATGGTTACCTAACACTATTTATTCAACGTTAAAATACGGAACTACTTTCCGTCCATCATTACCCACTTTACTGGGTGCATGTTACTTAGTGCGCCCGTTAAAATATATGCAGGTAGGGACAGTGAATTTTTTCTAAGGTTGATTTCAAAAGTGCTCACTTTACCGTGAACAGCCTTTACTATGAAGTAACGCCTGTGTTATCATAAACACGGATTTTAAGATAGACAAAATTACTCATGCTACCGGAAGCCTCTTAGGTACATTGACGACGGTGGGGGTTAGTCGATCATCAAATAATGAGTGAAATAACGCTTGTCCACAGTCACGCAAACTGGCTCCACCTGGTGAGTTATGGTAAAATGGCCGCGTGGGGCAGAAAGAAATATAAACTTGGATAACTGCTTAATAACAAAGAAATATGAGACAGATATGAAGGATGTCGAGCTGAAACCACAGTAGAAACGCTCCAGAAATTTGTTACCAGCGTAGACCTCAAAAACTCGATGTTTCTGTACATATTAGGGTGTAAAAATACGTATAGGAATATCTGTCCTTTCAACAATGTACGAGATAAGTTTCTTGGATAAAGATAATTTAGCCAGCAGTATATATCGTCTCTGGGAATGACATTTATGCCGGATGTGTCTTTTCTGGGTCCTATATGATAGTGGACGCTAAGACGTCATGTTTATGTGGCTAGGAAGCCGTCCAGTTTCCGGAATGAATTCATTAGGAACAAGTAGGTTGTCACTATAACAGTATCACTTACAGTATTTCTGTGTATAACCGTACTAAGAACAACACAAATTTCGGAATTTATTTGTAATTTTAAAATTGTGTTGTAGTCTTACTACGCGATAAATTCGCTGTAAGCTTAGAAGCATGTAAAACACGTACTTGGAGGAATTCCGACGGAGGGCGAAAGCAGAAGCTCTTTCCAAAAAGACACGAGTTTTGTCGTAGTTGGGACAGGACCGCCCTGGGTTCCTTTGCAGTCACACGCGAACATGTGCAACGCCCTTCCTCGTTCTCCTCATCATGCTCTAGGCAAGAGAGTCGGACAGGACGACACTCTACAAACCCTTTACCACCCCCTCCCCCCCACACCCATCTTCCCGTGCCTCCGAGAGCACGCTGAAATATTAAGTGCCAAGTTTCCCGCCGCGGTGTCCTGAAACACAGCAGCTCGGGGAGGGAAAAAACAGGGAAAGTGCGAACGTTAACATAACGTTTGCCCAGGGTAGAAGAAGGGGGAGGAGGGAGTTAAGCCTGCACAGTAAAAATTTTTTGTACGTAATATATATGTGGAAACTAGCTGCCAAAGATTTTACTACAACTAAAATAATGTATCTTCACAACACATGGCTTTATGAAACGTATGCAAATGTTTATGGGACTCCATATCTTTAATAAACCTTAACACTTAAAAACTTTCTTGTTAATATTGAACGTTAGTTTTACACATTCAACATTTACGTCTCGCAGTGTTGTGTAATAACTTACCGAAAGTAACGAGTTACTATTTATAGATTACTTTTCGCTTCATAGTAGTTTCACTTCATGTGCAGCGATAATAACTGAAGTAAGGGGAATTTCACGTGTGCTCGCTTGACGTTGGGCCACATTCCTATAATTAGAACCGTTACATATACTGTCATCTAACCTATCCCCTACACGTTTTTTGTGCCTGTGAAACATGCGTAATAACTAGTGCTCTTGAAACGTTGGAATGTACGTGGATAGTGAAGAACATTGTTTGACATTTCTTATCCTTAAAAATTATTTCTTTCTGCTGTATTCCATAAAATAACTACGACGCATATGTTAAAGTACACGTTTATTATGCATTACCAAATATTTATTTAGATCGAAGTCGTCTTCATCTTACACGAGGAAACACCTAAATTTAGGAAAATCCCTATAATGTGCTCATGTCTTTGTATTATATGCACATAATAAAGTTGTGTTATAATTGGTAGATTAAGTAAAATAAATGGTTATGTTCTTTTATAATTTTCTTGCAAAATACTAGCGCTATAAATGTAATATTAAAATGTAGTAAATTCTATGTATTACTGGATTGATGTAAATGAGTTACACTTATTTATAAACATTGCATGTCCTTAAGAGGCTGTATCACTCCTTATAGAGAAATTATTTCCTTTAATGCCATAGCAAAAGAGTCAGGGTCATTACTGAAACTATTTCATTATAGAAGCATTACATTTCATGTTTATCAGCAGAATTTTGTACGTGTTTGTTAATAGGAGTTCCCTTGTTGTCATTAAAATGTGATTTATCAACAAGTCTGAAAATAAATCTTACCGCATCGTATTTCTTGCTGAACAACTTATTATTCATGCTCAGGCATACTCTGACATTGAATTTATTGTTGGTGGACTTCCAGAAGGCGGTGCTTTACATTCTAGTAATGAAGATATCCATGCTCTACTCTCAACAAGAAGAGGCTGACACACGATTGATGTTGCACAGCTTAGATGCTCTACAAAAAGGTTACTCAACATTAATTATTCAGTCCGCTGATACGGATGTTCTAGTGCTCTTGATATGGCACAATCTAGCACCAAACATATGGATGTAGAGAAATAATCCAATCCAACCAGTGTCACTGGGTGCGATACAGTCAATTCCAAGCTGTTGGGGGAAAAAACGGCATGGAATATCTTTACACAGCAACCACAATTGTTAAACGTCATAGGCTTGTCCAATGATGTACCTTTTTGAAAATGTAAAACTATTTGTTTGCAAATTTATAGCTCGTTAACAACCGTGACCAATGTCGATAAACTGCGGGTGCAGCTCTTCCGAAAAGGAAAACCAATAAAGGAGTTACAACCAATAAGTGATACTTTGAAGCTTCATGTCGAACGAGCTAACTATCAATCACTGGTATGGGCTATAGCTGTGGAACAGAACCCATTCCTGCCCTTGCCACTGGCTGTGGGTGGAAGCTATAAAATTACGCTTTCGAGCCAATATTTATGACACGAGACCCTTCACCTAAGGAGTAACTAAATGTAACATCATGCAGATGTCTCAATGAGTTATGTGATGGTTCGTGTTCATGCAAGCTCGCTAAAGTTTCGTGTATTCCGGCATGCTCGTGTTTTGGAAAACAGTGTTTAATCCGTTCCAGGTGACCAGAGAAGGCAACACAAGTGATGAAGAAGAATTTTGACATTGCCAAATAAAAAATAAAACCCATAAAGCTGACTATGGCTGACATTAACTAAATCTACAAAAAAACTTACATCGATAGATTGCATTTTGGTAATGTTATAATCATACTGTACATCTGTTACCTATATAAATGTTCATAACCCGCAGACGAAAAAAATTAAGTAAATTAGTTCTGATCCGTTGCGAAGTTGGGTGCAAATCCAACAATTTCAAAAATATTTAATTGGTTTGTATACTCTAATAATATATAAACACCAAGTATAACATTCTACCTTTATGTACATTTTCACTTCTTGAGTTGCTTTATAAAAAGTCCACTATGTAAAATAACTCGTAATGTAGGCATCAAACCAAATTTTCAATATAATTTTTGAAATCTTCAACCCAAAACGTAGAATATGATACTCAAGTTGAGATTGTGGTGCAGCTTCGAAATAATAAATTTTCAAGTAATCCACCATATTGGATTTATATGTCCTTCAAGATTTTCAACACTGGCAAACTGACTTTTTGCTTTGGTTGTGTCATAAGTAATACACAAAACACGGTTGCCGCTTTTATGAAAGAAAATTCTACGGATTGACAATTTTTATGTAATATTTAATCCTACCATAAGTTTTTTGTTGCAGATTTCAGTAACGTGGCTGTAGTGTAGCAGCTGCAGTGTCCAAGAAACCGGACATGTTCACAAATCAGAATAAAGCTCAGTGTGTCTTGTAGTATCACAAGACTCGGTCACCAATAGCAATGCAGAGGAACTTTCAGAGAACGTGTGGAAATATGTCGCCCGATGTCAAGAGCACTAAGTCGTGGTATGAATAAGTTCAAGAACACAGGATCTGTTGCTGACTTACCGAGAACTGACAGACCATCAGCCTCTGCTGAAAGGGTGGGAGCAGTGAGAGAGTCTTTTGTGCGAAGTCTGAAGAAATCAGTGCGTAGGGCCTCACGTGAATTACAGATGCCAAAAAGTTATCTTCATGACATGTTACACAAACATTTATTGTTTCGTGCATAGGAGTAAAAGTTGTTTAGGTTTTGTTGTCCAATGACGCCACGTGTCGGTATGATTTTGCAGGAGAAATTTTATCACGTACTGAGGGCGATGATGGCTATCTCAAACGTGTTGCTTGTTCTGACGAAGCGACTTTTTTTGTGATTGGCGAGTGAACCGGCATAACGTGCATATTTGAGGTTCAGTGCTCCCTGGTGAGTTGTCAAAGTGTACCAGAGGCAGCCCAAATTTGAATGTTTGGTGTACGCTTTTGTATGGCGAGATAATTCGAACATTATTTTTCGCTGAGGGCACTATCACCTCTCCAGTGTATCTGGACGTGTTGCAATTGTTTGCTGTTCCTCAGTTGCTCGAGTATCACCCAGATGTCATTCATTGGGGTTTGGAGGTTTGTGCCTATCTTGATACGACTTTTCCTAGACGATGGCCCGACAGTTTTGCCTCCGCACTCTCCGGACATAAACCCATTCATTTTTATGGGGTTATGTCAAGGACAATGTCTACAGAACTCCTGTATGAGATCTTGCAACTTTGCAACAACGGATATCGATAGTCGTTGCATCGATCCCTACTGTGATGTTGGCTAATGTATGGACAGAAATTAAATATCGACTAGATGTGCTACGTGCTACCAGGGATTCTCACGTGGGGACTTACTGGTGTGTTATCCTGTTGCAACAAAAATCTTGGTTAGTTTGCCAACGTCACTAAAACATGTAACAAAATCTTGGTTAGTTTACCAACATTTTGGCACTAGTTTCACATCTATATCATTCATATAGCGGCATAATTAAGTTTGTAATCTCGGCAAGACTTCCCGGACACTCTGTGTTATCCCAGTTCTCATTATAGATTGTATAAAATTAACCAGTTTAAGCTGAAACCAGTTTAAACAACTCAACCTTTACATTTTAAATAAAATAATAAAATATGGAACTATTTTTCTATCCTACTGCTAACTCAACCATATATCCAGTGTATTAAGTAATCCCCCAAATGCACAGCGGTATAGGCCTATAATAAGTCCCTACTCTATGTTTTACCTAGTAATGAAGAACCAGAGGTTATATAGCTAAAAATAGTGTATCTGTAATTGGTGGACAAGCAAACACGAAAAGATGAAAGTGATGAGTATATTGCAATTGAATGTTTTAGTGTTATCGCATTACAGGAAGTATTCAGCAACTCCCGACGGTGTAACATCATTTATCTCAATTTGAATTTATCACTCAAGTCTCATAAGCGTACTTGCGGTAACCAGTTGTTTATTTTACAACATTAACATGTGCCAAAGTTATTCTATATTGTCACTTTGTGTTGAGTTTGTCGAAAAACAAATCCGTAACAGAAAAAAATATCCAGAACATTTATTGATCCAAATTAATTTTATTTCGCTTCCATAATAAAGATAAAATTAAATAATAATTTTCAATATAAACATTAAGCTATCTTATTCCTGCAATGCCAGGAATTTTTCTTCTTTCTAGGGAGATCAGGGTGAAAAATACCCGGCATTTTTATCTTTTCAGTCACGGTCATATGACCGAGGCAAATATTCCATCAGTCAGTAATTATTACTGTTCTCTGGATAATCCAATTGTAACAGATAGACCGCTGCCTATTAATGTGACTACTAGTAAGTTTTGCGAGTAATGAGGAAGTATAGGCTGTTCACGGTAAAATGATCGCTTTTTAGAGCCCTGCTTAAAGACCTACGTGTATGCACGTTGTGTATTCTTCCGTCTTATGTAAAATTAAAATTGTCAAGGACATCATCACTTTGTTCATGCGTCGGTCAAGTGCAACTGAAAAATTATTAGAAAAGTAAATATGTTATAAAAATGCTCATATTTACACAATGATGCATTAAAAATATGGAAACCGAGAGAAATAATTTAAGTTATCACAAATGATTAACTGACACTTTTTATTCGACGTTAAGTTATGGAACTACTTTCCATCCATAATTACCAACTTTACTGGACACATGTCATTCAGTGCACCCGTTAAACATATATACAGACTGGGCCAGTGACTTTATTCTACGGTTGATTTCAAAAGTGCTCATTTTGTCGTGAACAGCTTTTAATATCGTGACTCAGCTGGCAACAAGACAGCGTTCTATATATACATCCGCGTATACGAACTTCACGCGCACGTAGAAACGTCTCTACACGTAACATCAAATTGCTGATATAGAAGAAAATCAAATGCGTACATCCTCTGTATCTTGCAGCTGCAAGGTGTCCGCAGAAAGGAAGAGAGAGAGAGAGGAAAAGCCAGCCAACCGCTGTGTATCGGGATGTGACATTCCCAACAGCGACCAACATGGGTGTTTTCCAGATATAACTGGGCACAATTCATCGATTCTTCCAGATATTTACCCGTAGGAAATATTGCTCCTATTTTACCTCCCCCCCCCCCCCTTAAACTCGCGGAGGAGCCTCTCCGTGGAAACATGCTCGGCCCTTGAACACTCGAACACACACGAGGACAATTTATCTGCTGTCCGCCACGTCTTTCGTTTCCGATCGCGACGACCAGAGGGAGAGGGGGACGCACAAGAAGAAAGAAGGACGAACGTTTATACGTTGTCCACAACATCTCATGAATTGCCAAAACGAGAAAAAGAGAAGTTGGCGAAAAAATGACCCGGCATAATGTGCGCTCCCGCACAAAAGCGAACCAGCCATTGGAAATAAAGATAATAACTTCTTTTCGTCCCACTACAAGCTCCGGGTACTTCCGGATAGATGGGGCTTCTGAGTTGTCTATATATAAACAAGGCTTTTGACACCGCGACGCTTTTAGATTTACAAAGTGTTGAAGTTCACCAAGGCGGCAGCTCTCTCGCTTCATCGCGAGACTCTGAGCAATCCGTGTTCCTGATACGCTACAACGATGAGACGATTCTGAAGAGACAAACTTACTGCGATCAATTAGCTGTATTCGTGACCAAATGACGATCGTTTCCAGCGACATCTCGACAAAGAATTGCCGAAATCACTGAAGCAATTCGAGGCATTGGTGGACAACAGATCACCGAGAGTAAAGGTGTATTTGAGCCAACAAAATATGTGTTTAAATACGGTTAAACAAATGTGTACAGTTGATTGAAGCAAATATTTCATTTCAGGTATAACTTTCTGATCCAACTAAGTGTATCTGTCAAAATATTAGTGCATTTTGTTACAAACAAAATCGAAATTATATTTCAAACTATCCAATTATCCAACGTAACATTCGGATAGAGTAACTACAGATTTGTTTGGCCATATACAATTCAAACCTTTCTCGAAATTATCTGGAAAGTTGCATCGGAAAAAAAATGGAGAGTCGCGAAGATAACTTCGGCGTACCACGAAAACGAGAGTGTTCCTTGCTTAAGAACTACAACTACATACTTCACAAGGGCTTAAACACCCTAACTGCAATGCTGTTCACAACCTGATCGAAATCACACTGTTTATACAAGAATATAATTATTACCAGTAGTCAATTAAATTATAATTTATTTTACCTGGTTCAATGTTAACTATACACTTTTGAAATCAACACGTGGAAAAAAATATCTTGCTTAAAATTCTAATCAATTTTAATGTATAGCCGACTGGTAAAACACAACGCTGGAAATTAAATTGGAAAGCAATTCCTTGTTTTACGTCTTGTCAAAAGTCCAGTGTATAAATTGGTGGCCACAGAAGTTGATTTGTTTCTGTTTTTATATTGTAGGAAGATAATTACCGCGAAAGTATCATATCCATATTTTTGATAATTTCACATTTGATATCTGCGGAACGGAAGTCAATGGTCATAAAGAGATGATTAAACAAGGCTTTTAAGAACGCTCAATTTACAGTGAAACCAACTTTTACCAGCAGATAATTTTACATCTTTAATTTACTTTTAGACAAGAAGTTTCCCAGGTGAGAAATGCTATTTAGATGTTATTAATCATTTAAATTTTGTGCGGAAATATTTCCTAGCCATGAAATAAAAAAATTAAATATTAAATGTATACAGGTATATCTATGACTATGTCACACGTCATATTAACAAATAAAATAGATGGCTGAGTTTCTTCAATTAAGGTTTTTTGTAAAGAGATTGTAAAAAATGTATGTAGATAACTGGTAGATATTATTCACTGAATTTCTGCGAAGATGACTTCTCAAACTTATCCTACATTATAACTAGTGGTTCCGAGGAACTAAAGCAGCTATGTTATGGTTGCTAAGACACTTTGCTTGAATCCTGTATTGCTGCCCCCCCCCCCAACACATACACACACACAAAAAGGGAAATAGGTAAAACACAAAACAATAAGTACATCTGCGGCGTAGTGTAATTTGGTTTTTCGTGTAACTGGTGATTAATTAACAAAACACTTGTGACTGCAGTGATACATTTCTTGTTATTCATTACTGTGTATTTGTCAACCACGTGCAAAAATTAAATATTGCCATGGACGTAACTAGTACCCAACAAACAATAAATGATACTGTGAAATCTTTAGAAGTACAAACAACTTTTATTCAACTGCATCTATTATTTCTCTAATATGTATAAAGAAAATAACTGAGTTGCTTGTAGCTCAACTGTTACACTTCCAACAAGTTTAATGACAACTTTCTCCGATTCGCTGCTAACATTTACCGTATGTTAAAATATAAATAGTTTTATTTGAGATTTTTTTTCAAATGTTGATTTCGAAAGTGTTACACTAACCATGGGTAATTTAGATTAGTTAACTGCGTATTAATGAGTGCTACTATGAGCATTAACTGCGCGTTTCCTAAATTGAATTAACCTAACGTACATTTCATTCTCGTAACCATAAACTATCTTTCAGGCCAATTAATTTTCTCATGCATATCGTACTGATTGGATTAAGAAGTAGGCTTCTTTGAAATAGGTAACACGAAGGTTACTGGACGTACTGCCATGCATGATCCAAGCGAGGAGGTAACGAAAAACAGAAAACTGATACGTTTAGTATGGCATCACGCCCTTCTTAAAACCAAGCTCGCCAGACGAATCAAAGGTAAAGCATTAACCTGAGAAGAAATAACGGCAAGTGACTCGTTAAAACACGTCTCCAGAAAATCGCTGTCTATAGAGGACGGACGACGACGGGGGATCGCGAGACGACGGCGGACGAGGTGTTTGTGGTGCGAATGGACGCGAGGGCGCGAAATCCGACGAGTGAGGGCTACGGTGCATGAGGAATCGCGGAGAACTCTAGAACATTGCGGACTGGTGGGATCTGGACTAAACTGAGGTGGGACTGAATAACATGTGATACAGACTTCGGTGTGAATATTTAAACTGTCAAATATGGACATACGAATTGTATAATAATTGAATAGATTTTGATACACTGTCTATTGGGACTGATTTCTAATTATCTAATTACGTTAATTTCTTTGATGTAATTGTAAATTGTATTGATTGAAGTCATTTGAACAGCAAGTGATACCAATTCATTGTAAGACGTTGAGTCGAGAGAATTTTGTTTGCAGTTATTGTAAATAAAATTATGAAATTAGTAACTCTTTTATTTAATTAATTCTCCATCCCTTAACGAACTTATTTTAGCCTAATTACGTGGAGAGAAAATTGTAATAGTATTTAAGGTACACAAAAACGTGTGGTGTTAAATATAGGTTATTAACGGTAAAGTGAGCACTTTTGAAAGCCCTCCCATTTGGAATAATAGTCAAATATGATTTATTTTAGCCTTAGACGTTAACTTCCGATTGCGACGGAATATACAAACTGTGTTTTTTACTTACATGACAATATTGATTTAAAAAGGATAAAGGATAAACAATGGCTGAAAGGAAAGAGTAACTAGGGCTTCAAAAGTACTCTTTTTACCGTGAACAGCCTATAGCAACCATGTAATACAGAAATAACCCAATAGTACACATCTTTAAATAATTTGTCCATAAGTAACTCAATGAACGTGTTTAATTGCGTGGCTTGGTTTGAACCTCGCTAGGAGTCTAACTTCGACCCCAACTGCTACATCGAGGGTGACATTTAGGCGTAAGTTAATCCGTCTAGTGTCAAGCGAATAACAGAGCTTCATACTATAAAATTTTTAATACATTCATTCTCACTTCTCCACTGCTTCGATTAGAATCCTAAATATTACTGCATCGACAAACTTGAAGATGATAACAGTACTTATTTTTTATTCATAACGCTATATAGTCAATGCTAGTATATATATATGTGTGTATATATATGTATTTATATATATATATATATATATATATATATATAACATTATTATTCAACCAGACAAGGATATCCAAACAGAATTCATATCGACGCAAACGTTCAAAACCCGTACGTCTGTGGAAAAGTTAAATAAAAAAAAAAACGATCTGAAGGCGAACCACAGGAGACACGCTCACAAAGGCTGGAGTTAAAGTCTGATCGAATCCTGAAACCCTTCCTACAGTATTACGCTTATTTTTTTCTCCGTTTATTTCTCCCTTCTACAATAGTCGGAATAATTCTCCGCTTCAGTGACGCGCACATCCTGATGCACATTCTGCCGGCTGATAACACTATATGACTACAGTGATCTAGCTATATCAGCCTCAACCGAAGAACATGGGGAAAGGACGCTCCGTTCGTGTTTTCTTTGTAGCCAACTTTTTTTACACTTGCCTCGAAACGCTTAAATACTGTTTTCCCTTTCAGCTGCGACTAAAGAACACAGACACCATAAATGTCCACTATACTGCACGTAGTTTAAGTCGACAAGATCTTAATCTCACTACCACTGTTATCAGGTTTTCATGCCACAAACTCATAGTGTTTTCCGTGATGTTACAAATTTTCAGAGATGATGAGAAATGGGAAAAGCATCAATTTTATTTGAACCTTAATCCGGAAACGTATTATTCAAAAGTTATAAGACAAACAAGTTCTTTGTAAGGCGCAGGAGTAGGTTAGGCAACCTTGTAAACATGCAGGCATATAATACAAGGTGCTGGGGAAAGTAAACGCGACTGAGCACTGACGTGGTTAGTCATGAGGTGCGAGGGTTTAGAATACAGTATACGTTTACATGTTGAAGCATGTACTTGAACAAAGTGAGAATGGAGTATTCGGCTGCGGAAATGCACGTACGGTGCATGTTTACTGCCAATCATATGGTAACCAAAATGTAATAAAAAAGGTTGTATCGGGATATAGTAAGAGACACCCAGGTTATACTACATTTGCTATACTTTTCCAGCTGTTTTGGGATACGGGGCAATCGCCACCACAATTCCACCACCAAAGAGGAAGATTAACTGCATAGTCTCTCAACTTCAAAGAGGCAGTGCTTGATCGCGTGTCCGAGGATCCTTTAATAATCACCCGATCAGTAGCACCTGAAATGGGTGTTACACACAGTAGTTTACTGTTTGGAAAGTACTACGGGAATAGCCTTACGTCTACAGAATGTCCATGTCTTGAGTGCTGCCGACTTCATGTTCAGTCAGTTACTACTGCAGCGCTGTATATTCGATAATTTTTTTCCTGTGTACGTACTTTTCACTAATGAGGCCTGTTCAATTATAAGTGGAGCACTTAATATTTGAAATAGTCGTGCATGGGCTGATGTGAATCCTTACGTTACAGTTGTGAGGCACTATCAATTAAGAATTTCTTAGAACATGTGGATGAGCATAGTCCATGATTACTTGACTGGCAAGTATGCCCTTCCATTACGCTTGATTGTAGCAATTTACACTGTGGTTTTCAACCCGGGTTATTGAAACATGTTATGCTTGATGCTCGTCAGCGTATGTGGGTTCACCATTATTGGACACCAGCTCGTTTTTCAAACAGTACTCAGCAGTACAGAGTTTATTGCAACGTTTTCATGCGTGTACGAAAGCCTCTTCGCTAGAATCCACAGACTTCTGCATATACAGGCCTGAATTATTTATTCCGTGGCTGTTGTTTAATTTAGAAGCCAGTCTTATCCCCTAGTAGGTAGACTTCGGGGATTCGATCTTCTATTCCTTTCCAGTTTGTAATAAATCGCAGTCCTCCAAGGTACGTGTAATAATATGTTATCCAATTTAATGAATAGCCCACTTATATGGATGTTTGAAGTCTAACTTGTCCTAATTTATGTAGCGAAATTTCCCTATACCTGCTTGTAAAAGACCCGCGAGGGAATAGAAAATATCAAGTCTAAAGTTTCGAACGAATATTGTAAATTGATTCTCAGTATACGACTGATTTACCTCAAAAGAGTCAAGCATTGGAGCAACCACAATACAGACTATTCACGATTTCTTCACACTCTTTGAAACAAACCTTTGAAAAATTGCCCCATGGAAAACGCGTCTCTTTGTGTCCTATGCCATGTATCACGAGCGTTTTACACTCGTGTTTACACAAAAGTACCTGATTTTTGGTTGAATTGAACTTTTAGTTATATTTTATCTATGAATTATTTAACATAATATTTAAATTTAATACGAATAAAATCAGAGACAAAATATATGTCTTGGTAATACTTAGTAAGAAACAGTTCTTGTGCAGAGCAGTATTACAGTGAGTGCGCACGTATGCGGAGCGCAGTCAATTTGGTGTAATTTTCTACACTTGGTTAAGCCTTGTTTGCATGGGGCGGAGGAACATCCTGAAAATAGTACTTTAGCAGGGCTTCAGAAAAGTTGGAAGTATCCATGAATGGATTATATACCCTATGTTTTAAAGGAAATCCGAAAAAAAAAAAAGAAAAAAAATAGGGAGGTAGCTGACATAGAACAACACACTAACAATGTTTTTCTTTTTTCTCTCAGGATGACATACGCAAGTAATAAATGTCATCCGTCGCATGGGGTGGCGTCGAAACAGTAGCAACTGTCGGGCAAGAGTAGCGACCAGGAAAGGGGAGGGATGACGGAAGTAGTCAGGGTGATGTAAGGGCTCGCATTATGCGCTGCCCAATGAAACGAGACTGTGGTGACTGCGTGGAGGCTGGAGAGGGGTAGGGGGATCGCCAATCTACAAACAAAAGACATGTGGCGCTCAGATATTCCGGCGCTGGAGGCAACCGCGAAGATGTTGCCCGCCATCCAACCCCCCCCCCCCCCCGGCAAACCACTCTACTAAGCCAGCTTGGAAGGACGGAGATGTTCCAAACTTCTGTTATACATTACGGGCTATAGTCTATTTATTAACTTATTTACTATCGAAATTAAGGTGGGTAGCCTTTTCTTACACTTAACTATTTTAAGCAAGATTAAACATGAGAAACTAATATACTTAACCAACGAACTTAACCCTAAGTCATAAACAGAACATTATTTGAACATTATTGATAAAATTGGGGCCCGAGAACCCAGGACACCTCAGATATACAATTTTCAAGAATTCTTAAAAACCAAGTATGTTTAAAAAAAAGGTGATATAAGGCAAGAGGCATTGAGTATGCATAAATGTGGTCAATGAAGCAGAATATATATTACCAAAACCTGCGTTAAATTACATAAGGTTAAAAGTACACTACCAAATTGAAACATGAAGAATTTCATATTGATTTTTAATAAAGCATAATATTTTTTCTTTTCTTTTGGAGAAACATTACACAGGCCCAAAATGGTCCTAACAATATTCCATTTACAAATTTAAGAATACTTATAGCTTACAATAATATTTCAGTGTCTATAAAAATATTGTCCCACAAGGACTCTTTAAATATATTTTTTCTTTGGTTTTTTTTCTCACCAAAATGAATTAAAACATTCACAAAGATTACCCCTATAGTACAACCCAAGTGTTGAGCCAAAAAGGATTTCGAAAACAGAATTTACAAAAATTATTAAAATAGGTAAAATGTTATCTTTGGCTAAAAAATTATGTCTCCCAAACCTGGCCACCTATGATTTTCCATGGCCGTTAACAGGTACTTTTAAAGTAAATTTCTATTATTTCAGTTACACAATTCATTACTTAAAAATGTAAATCCACCACTACTTTCAAATTAAAACTGAGAAAAATCTCTGTCTTCTAAGCCCTGACAGAGGCCATTTAATCTTCCCGAACAGCCCGTTTTCAAAACGGTTGGCGAAACAAGGTCTAGAATGAAGCTATTCGATCAGCCCAAAATGGCAGAGAACTGACAACATACAGAGTATCATTTTCAGGAAAATCTAAATTATTTTTGGCAAGAAAAATTTAAGGTTCTCCTTCATATATTTATTCATATATCTTATTAGAAGATAGGAAGCGATTCCTTATTATTGTGTTTGGCAGCAATACTTATACTGCTCATGTTATCCAAAAATATCCTGACTGTGAATAAAAAAATAAAGCTTCAAAATCACGTTCCTGAAATCTCCTTAAGGGCTTTTCATTCTTATTTAACCAGTGATCAAACCGAAATACCTCACCTGTTATCTGGAGAGACATCCCTCGCAGCCAAGCGTCTGACCCCGATACCAGGTTTTACCGTCGATTATATACAAAAATCGAGCATTGCCTCGCAATGGGGGTAGCTGCAATCATCCACCAATAGCGAGCCACTGTCGCAAAAATCATTCACTCAATTACGCCCTGGCGGGGTTTCTATAATTCACAAATAGTAAAGAACAGTCCAGTGCATTATCTGTGACGTCATATCTAATAATTTGAAATTACCCCTTCGTAATTGCGCGGACCAAGGCCCGTCCTTCTGGTGCGTTACGAAGAAGGAACACTGGTGCACTCTAGTGGCGGCAAGCGTCAACTCCAGCCCGGTGAACAGCGCTCGCCAGTGTTCTAGCTAATGCTCGGGGGCTGTGATGCGACCGGTGCCAGTCCAACCAACAGACGTAACTTGTGCGGTATTTACGCTACTACGAGTCGAAAATCCACAAACGTGGGCTTCCTTCAATACAAACGTAAGTATTTGTGGGTGTTAAAAGTAAGTTTTTTTTAGCTTATCTGTCCAATTTATGTAGTTCGTTTCAACACACGTCTTCCGATCAATGTTTTTCGTGGCGGACAGGTGAAAATAGTGTTGCACAGAGAGTTGAGCCTGGAGCGGAGAAACAAACTGTAAGCGCACATGTAAGCGTACTTGTCTCAGAATGAAAAATTAATAATAATAACAATAAATTATTGTTAACTACTGATGAAGTCGGACCTATTGAATCAAACCTTTGAAAAATCATAGTATGAGATTTTTGGTTGCCTCCTAAATATGTGGTGTATCACGAATGTTATGCGTATGTTAACATAACATTATCTTATATTTGATTGAATTGTGGCCTTGCCTGTATTTGATCTATAAATTGTAAGATTTAATTTATAATTAATAGAAATTTAAAGGGGGAGGAAACTGGTGTGTTGGTAATGTCTATAAGTAATAAGAAATAGTTTAAATGTAAACTTTTACTGAGTGGATTGCGCACGAATGCGGTGCGTTGTCCCTTTGGTGTGATATTATTTGGACTTAGTTAAGCCTTATTTACATGGGACGGAAAAAATAGCCTGAAAGCAGAACCTAAGCAGGGCTTCAAAAAAAAGTTGGAAGTAATCGTAAGTGGATTGTAATCGCGGTCGAGCAGACACTTTTGAAATCCCTGCTTAGGATCTACTTTTCTTCTCGTTTTTGTCTCCTTCCACCACACGTAAAATTAACACTGTCATTGGCCGTTTCACTTAATTCATGCGCGTCGTCCAAGTAAAACCGTTAACACTTTAAGATGCAACTTACGTTAGTAATACGAAAGTTCTTGCTCTTAGGTGTATGAAACAAGAACTGCTGACCTCCGTAGCCACAAATGAAAACACTATACTCGCGAAACAAAGGAAAATTATGTTCATTAAGTCGCTGCCAACTTAAATGAGAGCTTCAATTTTGAAGTATGTAGTTACGGCCAGTGATTTTTATAGGTTAATATTAAATTCTTACTTTACCGTGGACAACCTATAATCAGTGCTCCCCCCTCCCCTCCCCCCGAAATATTTGTGAGTTACAGTAAACTATTTTTAATGTCGTAGCAGCTACCTTATTGATGAGAGCTTTCTACTCTACCAACTACCGTAGGCCGATCCCTCGATTGAGCAACACGAGGTGAGTACATGTTTTCAGTACGTACTTATATTCACGTCCAATAACAGTCATTTATTTCAGAAAAATGAGTCCTTTTATAAGCATGGCACTAGAGTAAAAAAACACTTACACGTGGCTTCAGTTAACTTAACACTTTTCCAGAAAAGGCCATCCTACCTTGGTAGCAAACTTTTCAATAAGTTACCACAACACCTTCAAGAAATTTGCTTCTCTAAACAAAAAATGCTGTGGGGCGACGACGCCCCACAGCATGCTTGGAGGAGGATTGGTCAAATTATGAGAAAAAGATGTGATGCGTGTACGTGTAATCTGACATGTATATGTGTGTGTTTACTATGTCCAGTGTATAAACTTTGTATACTGTAATTTGACTTGTTCAATATCTTTGTACAGCTATGTATTGAAAAAAGATCTTACGGATGCTATTTAAAAAAAAAAAACAGTGCTCGTGGTAGGCTGGGTCTCGCTAGCTCATGCGCATGCTGGTGGCAGGCACGTGGAGTGAATGGTAAAGCGAACCGGGGGGGGGGGGGGTCTCGCTCTTCACGCGCACGTGGGCTGCACGGCTGCCAGCCCCTTACAGGTAGTCGTGGGACGAGCAACTGATGCGCTCATTTATATTGCTTTGCTTTTGATGTATACTTCATTTGACATGCACCTGTCGACCACCAACTTGAAATATTCAGTAAGTTTCCTACCGCTACCTGAAGTTACCTAGGCTGTTCACGTTAAAATGAGCATTTTTGAAAGCCCTACTTAAGATCTACTTGTAGGCACGTTGTGTATTTTTCCACCTTATGTAAAATTTACATTTCCACGGGCCTCATCACTGTATTCATGCCTCCGTCAAGTGAAACTGTGAAATAATTAGGAAAGTAAACATTTTATAAATCTTGCAATTGTTACACACTAATGCTTAAAAAAAAACAGAAAACGAAATAAATTATTTGACTTATCAGAAATGGTTACCTAACACTTTTTATTTGATGTTAATATATGGAACTACATTCCATCTAGCGTTATCAACTTTACTGGGTGAATGTCGCTCAGTGCGCCCGTTGGAATATATGCAGGCATGGGCAGGATTTTTTCTAAGGTTGATTTCAAAAGTGCTCACTTTATCGTGAAAAGCCTTTACTTGCATTAATGCGCTAAAATTTAATTACCCAGTGTAGTATTACCGTCAAGAAATTTTTTTTTTCGGGTATAGCAAGCACAAGTATTGATCAGTAAGCCTAAAAGACGTGAACTACGAAGTTTGAATATTCTACGTAGTTGCCAAAAGCCATGAGTAAATGGGGATGTATTCATCAACGTATAGTAACAATACATCGTCTTTATTTGGCACAGTTAAGGCAAGTCTGCCTTCTCTTACACTGAACCTTTTTTACAATTTGGGCTTGTCTTGCTTATTACAGCTTAAAAGAGAAAAATAATATGGCTTACAAATTAACAAACACTGCAGAAAATCAAAAATCGTTACAACACACTGATGGGATAGGTGATTAATACTAAGAAATTATATGCATTTTTAAGGACTGAAAAATGTTTAAATTTAAGATTAAGTTTAAACAAGTCCATAAAACACTGATGAAATTGCAGGTATTAGGCTAAAATATTCACCATATACAGGTAAGAATATAGTACATTTGCACAAATGCATAAATGCACAACAGGCCCACATATACACGTAACAATAGGTTGCAAGTTATCCTATATTGCCACGCAATATAGGAAGTATTGGTATATTCAATTTAGTTGAAGTGCTATTGAAGCGGTTGCTGAGAAATACGAGCACAATTATTAACGTGTCACGTTCCACGTTAAATTATAAAAAGCCGCTTGAGCCAGGATCAAGATTATAGAGAGCCCATACCAGCTATATTTCACTATTGAAAGGGCGCAGAAGATTGTGAACTGCAGCGACGAAACTTTTCCTACCTGGTGTCGGTTAGAGTTGACCGCCGCTGCAGACCAAGCCCAAGTGAGAGTAATGTGTGCATGACGCATGCTATTTCCAGATGGCTAGAGTTATCAACAGCCAAGAGGTTATGCTTGTGTTGACAGAGTAAGTTCATACGTACAAAATTAGGTAACAAAAATGGTCAGGTTGTATGGTAGTGTATAAATATAAAATTGTTTCTTTAGCTGCCCACTGGAGCGTAAGAATGAGACGGGCTATACCGACAGGCACACCTGCACACACCAACCTCGCACGACCAAATGGTGCCCAAGCAGCATGGAGCGCCTGACCCTGCCACTATTGCGGCCAATGCTCGTACTACCAACTTCTGACGATTTCTATGATAACTGCATTTCCGGGTTTCCCCCCCTCCCCCTTCCTCGTCCATTTTTGCTAGCGGATTTTGGGGGTATAAATACGCATCCGAGCCAGGCAGTTAGAGTGTTTAATCGGGGGGAAGAGGCCCAATAGCGCCACTTCCCTCACCAGTGAGATCTGCCAGCATCACACTGGTTAAGCCAGCACCAAATAAATAATAATTCCACCTGCCTCCTCTCTACTAGTCTTTCAACTCTACTAATAAAGGATAATTTCAACCTTCTGTCTCCCATAGCATTTCTGTTTAATGCATGAATAATTTTGAATTATTTCCTGTCGACTGGGTTTTTATGTTGTCTATGACGGTGTTATAGTTATAGATATAGTTTTAGCTATAGGTACACTTAGGGAGGTAGTCATGACCCTAATCGATGGCCATGGCTGCCCAATCTCTCCCTTCCTATAGGCGTAAGGGGTTCGGCCTGAGACGCAATTAGCTCCTGTCCTAGCTTCGGGACTACACTTAACACTTAGCAATAGGGTGGTTAGAAAAAAATCAGTTAGCGTGCAGTTCCTGGGTTTGAGCAGTGCTGTGGACGTCGTCATGATAGCGCGCATTTTAAATCTACGCATCCGAGCCAGGCATGTACAAAAATAAGGTTAATTTTATTGAGACTTATAACTACTGCCCTATGGAGAAATGCCAAGGTTTGCTTAGTTGCCCAATAGGGCGCTATGTCGAATACAGTGTTTGCTGCCTAGTTTCGAGGGGATTACTGTCTATACTGTTTTTTTTTTTTTGGTGAATTTTGAATCTAAGCTGAGTAAACCACGGGTATTCCAAGCACTAGTTACCCCGTCGATACGCCTTGATTTTTTTTATATAGCACAGTATTTCTTCGCCATTGCGCCTTGTCACATACTAGGAGAATGTTTTTAAAATTGAGCATTTGTATGCAGAGAGCTGCGGTGCTAGGCAATGTGTGTGTTTTTTTTTTTTTTTTCTTTCTTCTTCTTCTACGTTGGTCTGCATAATATCTTCTACCATATACCGTGTTGAGAGCAGCCTGAGTTTCGATGTTAGTTCTTTGCATCTTTTTGATGCAATTAGTATCTAGTAATCTTTGTGCAGTGTGACGTGAGGATTAGTGTTAGTTTATCGCAGCTCATTTATGGAAGCTTTGAATTTTCGTAAAGTGTCATATGATATCAATGTCAGTGTTTACGACGGATTAATGCATTTACTGGGGATTTCCCTGAAGTACCATATTAAAATACGTGTACAGTTTTTTATGTGCTTCTTCGCAAGAAAGGTTTTAATAGGCTTAAAGGATTTTTCTTTAATGATGCTTAGATTTTGTATTATGGCTAATTTCATTTTGCATAAATGTGAATGAGAAATTTGTTGGTTTCCTACAGCAGAGGTAATGTCTGTCTCTCTCACTGTTGCAGTGCCAGTTCGTCTATTTCCTTCAGGTTGTCCTGTAGCAAAGTCCATATTTGAAACTATCTATGATGTTTTATAAGAATTTATTGTAGTTTCATTTTTTACAATATATGTTGCGTTGTTGAAATGTGCTCTAGTGTGACTGGTTTAGACCCTGCCTGTCCGACAATAGCCTAGCTTCCTACTATCCTCTCTCGCTTTCTTACCTGCTACGTGTAAACCACGAAACACTGTCAAGCTGGTGTTTACTTCAGGTGTAAAGTGAAGCATTTAGAGGTCTGTAGTTATGCTGCTTTCACTATATTTGAATTGAATTTAACATTAACAAAATTAATGTGACTGGTTTACAAGCTATTTCTTTTTCTCATTTATCACTAGAGGAGAAAAAGTTTTCATCAACAAGGCAGCAGAAAAATAGTAGAAAATTTAATCGCGACGTATATGATAAGCACAAAATGGCTCTGTGGATGTGAATTTAAAAAAATGATCTAGGCCCAATTTTGTTTCTATGAAAAGTAAGTTATAAATATTTTAAACTTATTTAATTAATTTGCTTATTTGTAATTTTGCACATATTAGCATATGCGGTTTAAACATCGCAGAATTAAACTGCAGGAATATACTATCGGTACAGCACAAAACAAGGAATGAGAAAGGGGAAATTACTTTGCTAAAATAATTTTTTGTTAATAGAATTTCTTTAACGAAAAAACTTTAATACGAGATTATTCAAAAAGGATGGTGCAAAAGTAAAGCTGATTTAGCCATATACCATCATTTTTTAATAATCTTAAGTACTTACAAAAATCTAAGTGAAATGGAAATTTGAAGTTTCTCTGAATATTTAATGCTAGTCAAATGTTCGCTTTTGGCGAATAAAAGTGAAAATTTTTGTTTGTCTGTCCATTTGTTTATGTTTATCATTAAAATAATTATTAACTTGTAAACTTGACTTGAAATGTTGTCAAAAGCTTGTTAGGTTGAAAAATTTTATTACAACATTTACTCCTTCTTTAAGCAATCCATTCATGTATAATTTATAAATGTACTTTAAGGTAATATTAAGGGGTAAAATGTTATACTGTATGTCCAATAATGACACTAGGCTAGTTTTGATTTCACAATTTAAATTGATTTAAATTCATGATGTACAATTATTTAGCTGACAATGATACACTTTTAAGATTTTCGTTAAACATTAGTCAAAACTGTGATCTCGTAATATTATTTTTAATTTTTTTTATTTTTATTTTTTTTCAGTTTTGTGAAATCCAACAACATATTTTTCCTTTGTTTTATTAAACAAAAAGTGACACACACAACCCTAGAATGCATAAAACGAACAGAAACAAAATGAAGCAAATTCAGTACCCACAATGTAACATCTTTAATAACACGTTAAAGTAATCGAACTACTTTCCAACGTTGCTACCAACTTTACTAGGAGCATTATAGCCAGAGTGACCGAAAAAATGTATACAAGAGTATTCTTTCAATGGTTGATTTCCAAAGCGCTCTGTCAACTGTACGTGGCTGCACAAAGGAAGGCCAGAGGGAATGGATCCCTGACTGTAGCGGACGCCTTACCACTGCGACTATCGCGTCATATTTTTACGACCAAATTGGAAGGGCGAAAAGAGGTGGTAGAGAAAAATAATAACTGCGCCACAGCTCTTGGATAATGGCTTTTTACTTCTTCACCACAAATACTCTTTGTTACTATTGCAATCGCTTTGGAAAAGCAGTATTGCTGTATTTTGTATGTGCTTATTTATCTTTTAGTTCGTGGCCACAGTAATTATTGTTTATTGTTATTATTACTTTGTAATCTACAGTTTATATTTTCAATCGACTCGTGTAAGCAGCAGTTTGGTCCGTAGAGAGTGCATGCCGGCTGCACAGTAAAAAGTTTCGCAGTACTAACATTAAAAAGGTTTATTTTTTGCAAACAGGATTGTCAAAAATCACGTCGGTTGGAACTTTCAGTTAGCGAACTTTTCGCAATTACTTCCTCTAAGCCTGATTTCAATGCAAGTGCACTATAAAATTCTGAATCAGTGATCTCAATCATTGGAATTATTTCACTGACTCTTCAGTTAGTAAGCTATCATCTACTGTAGAATCAATTAAATGCACTGAGGTTTTACTGCCAGGTCAGTGAAATTCACCAAAAATGAGTAAATATCAATATTTAGTCATTGAATACTAGCAACTGAAACTATCAGTTGAATATTACTTATTCAAGTAGAGCAGTTTCAATTGTTTCGATTTTGAGATCGTAGGACTTCTGCGAAATATTTTTTTATATGAAAGAGTTGGTTTGCCGGAAAACTATACATAAGGAAACTTATAATTATTGAAATGCGGAGGATATTTTAGAGGAGTTGTATGTTTATCTTGAATGCGATATATGGCACCGAAAAGACACCAAATTTTCACCAAGAAAGAACGCTGTCCTTCGCTTACAGGAGGCTTAGCGCGGTAACAATTATTCCCATACACTACTTCAATGCGGCTGACGTAAATATCGTACGAAACAGAAATTCAGTAAAACGATATTGTAGAGGGAAACGTGCCCGAGTGGCACTCGTAGGCTCTACTGAAGTGTGTGTATTAATTTTAGTATGAGACTTCAGTTTCTTTCCCGGCAACTGCATGAAAGCACGCACCTTCAAGAGGCGTAAAGTCATTCCTTCTGCCTGGAATGTATATTGTAAGGCCTACATTTCGTTTTTAACTTGACCCCTCCCCTTCCTTGGATACCCCTTTTTCTCCGCGACCTCCCAGAAATGAAAAGGGTTAGTAAAAAGACAATTCGACGCTCAACTCGTCGAACGCATTGTGCAATCTCCTCCTCCCCCATCGGACAAATTCAAACACCCCTCCCTCACTCATCCCCCTCCCTCCCTCCGCACCGAAATCTTTGTCACACATGCGGCGCGGCTTGGACTTCGCCT
This sequence comes from Dryococelus australis, assembly GCA_029891345.1. Lineage (NCBI taxonomy): Eukaryota > Metazoa > Arthropoda > Insecta > Phasmatodea > Phasmatidae > Dryococelus > Dryococelus australis. The sequence goes on along the minus strand of CM056998.1, from coordinate 68,833,317 downwards.
GTTGACAAAAGAAGAGCGGCAGGCATCCGCCCTCGCGCACCCCGCAGGGAGGGGTGGAAAGAGAAAAGGACCTTCTGGAAGGGATGTGCCTTGTTTCCACAGAAGATACCGCCTGCTCTCTACCCCAGATAGCCAGCACAAGTGTGCGGCCCGGCTTACACGGTCCAAAACTGCTTGCGCAAACATACGTGTTGTTTGGATCTCAGTTTGTTTTCTATGCCTGGAGAAAAAAGGGGAAAGTTCTTCTATTGATTCATATTCTGGTTCTAAGAATGATAAAAAAAAATTCTGCTACGGTAAAAATGTATCCATGCTGTGGTGTGAGTAGGGGCCAGAAACGTATACTGTACTTGTTTTCAAACAGTTACGCACGAACCATCTAAAAGTATGACAGAGGCCCTGAAAATATTTTCATAGGTTATAATATTAGTCCATCTTGACTGCTCCATGATTGCTGTTGTACTAGCGCTTACTGAACGTGGCAACGTACAAATAAATGAAACCAAAAATTAAATTTTTTTAGAGATTTTAAATTAAGTTTTTATCATGTGGTCAGAAGAAGAAACAAGAATAACCAGGAAAATTGTGGTTTCTAAGCTATACAATGAAAACATTTTAGAGTCCGATACCTGTTAAATACGCTCTCTAAACTCATCGTTTTACACGACCAAAATTACTTGAAGCTTGAAGACATACTAATTTAATTGCCATCAACACGGAGGTTTACACGATGAAACACACTGCTAGAAAAATTCTGATGACTTAAGTATATGAGAAACTGTACATTGGTCTGACAACCATTCTGCCGTTTAACTTGTAATAGAATGCGCAGGTAAATGTAGATACTCGTTGCATAATTTTCATAGACCTGCGCCAGCACTAACCAGCCGTACAAAAGTTTGCGAACGTCACAAAGCCAGCAAAGTCACTGGCACAGACTTGAAGGTCGCTCTGAGTCTTTCAGCTAAAAACTACGTTCGCTTAAATTAGACTTCGACGAAGAAATCTACCTTAGCGACCAATTACATTCCTAGTTGCTTCTTGGCCGTATTACAATCTTCTGTACAGTTTGCACGTTTGCTGCGTTTACGAAACTTAAATCGCTCCTATTGCTCGCACGCATTTTGAGGTTTTTTTTTTTTTTTTTTTTTTTTTCGTCCATATCCGAAGCCCATGTTTCAGCAGCAACGTCAACCACGCGATCACTAATGTTACCTCCTCGCATATTAAATCAACATTTCCAGATTTTACTATCTTCAATGCGATGGTCGTGAGCTTTTCTCCTCCCAGAACTGTCGTAAGATTCACTCCCTGCATGTATATAGAATTTCCAAAGTTAGTTTCCACACACACAAATTATATTTATTTGTATATATGTGTGTTACATTTGACGATGGTTATTACTGTAACGTATTATTTTATACTTTCTTCAGTGTCCTATGAAAAGGAACTCCTTATACTGAGCTGCTGTTAATTAAACCTTTAAATTTAATTACGTATGATTTATTTTTGACTTTATATAGCATATATTCTCAGGTACATCATAAAGAAGTGGAATTCAAAGTGAGGAAAGGAATTGTCAAAGTGAGGGAAGGAATTGGCCTTGTTTTTTTTTTTTCTTTTTCGGAAAATCATGGAAACCGAAATAAGGAAAGCCGGACAGGATATCGAACCCAGGTCCCCCCGGGATTCGATACCGATGGGCTTTTATTGCGCCTCCTCGCTCGATGTTTTCATGTAAATCTCAGTCAGGCACATTAGCTCTGTGTGTAAAATTCCTTCATATATTATATTGCATGCATTCGTCTCGTACGTTATATGCATTACATACAAACATACTGAATTAACAAGCCTAAAGAAGCTACTTATTATGTTGTTTAAATAAATCACAAATTATATGTATATGGTAATGTTCGTAATCTGCAGTTAATAATACGTGAACATATTAAGTGAACACTTAAGTGTCTAGACCGGGAACTGTTAAAAATCACGCTGTTATGTTCTCTATACAATTTTACACTGTTCGACGGATAGAGGACAAATTCGACAGGGATAACATTCAGCCCGCAATCCCAATGTTAAATACTCGTATGGCCACAATGAGCTCTGGGCCTCCATTGTACCCGATACCCAAAAAAAACGAGGTCATGTATCTCTCATCCACGGCTTCCATCCTTTATCGATAAATTTTGACCAGATTTAGCAGGAATACCATTCATTACCCAACTTAAAATACTCTGATGGCCAAGCCCCCATTGGACCCTACCCCCCCCCAAAGAACTATTCAAATAATACTATACGTGGGAAAAGACGGGTAGGACAAAATTGGCTCCCGCCCTTCATCGGGCCCATCCTCACCCCCATAAAAATTCAACTAATATACTGTAATTACACTTAGGTAACGATGTGTAGGTAAGATAGTACTATATAGAAAAGCTTTGTGTACGAGAAAGTCATGTAAATTAATTAGACATAAACTGGCAAAGCCCATACCCTTTGCAGCAGAAGAACGCTGTAGTGGTGAGTGCAGACGGTTAGGACTGTAGCCTGTGACAACAGGTGGAGGGTCACCCCACGTCGCAGGAACAAACGAGGCCCGCAAGAAGGAAGAAGTTTCACCCATGGGGGGGGGGGGGGGGGGGCGTAAGGCGCATAGCGCGAAGCATCAAGTCGAGAAGGATGTGGTGGGGTCGATGAATGCGAAGAAGGGGGCCGGGGTGGGGAGGTTCCTGAGGGAAGCCAGAGATGAGGAACAAGGGAACATCTGGTTGCCATTACCCCTGGAGCACACACACAAGCGCACAACACGGGATGGCAGGCGTGTCCACGACAGAACCTCGCGTTCCTCTCAGACCAGACTACACTGGGCCTCATCCTACAGCCTACACTGTCAACAACATCCTTTGGGGGCCGCGGTGGCTGAGAGGTTAGAGTGCTCACCTCCCACCGAGAGCAACCGGGTTCAATCCCCGGCCGGGTCTATCCATGAATATCGCAAACGTGAATCGTGCCGGACGATGCCGCAGGTCGGCGGGTTTTCTCGGGGATCTCCCGTTTCCTCCACATCTACATTCCAGCGCTGCGCCATTCTCATCTCATTTCATCCTCATCGGCTCTCAAGATCTCGTTGTTAAGAGCCGCCCAAATCTCTCAACTCAACTCAACATTCTTCGGTTTGTCGCAAGGAAGAATCTCAAGAGGGGAATGAGGGGGAGAGAGCACAATTAAAGTAAATTTGTCCCGTATAGAAATTCACATATTTTGCTACGATAATGCTATGCTCGGTAGGTTTATAATATACATGTCATATAGATATTCATATCTGTGCAGTTTCAATCTTGAGGTTATTTGTAGTATTTTGAAAAGGACGTATCATGTCACCAATTAATTTCATGAGTAGAAATTTAATTTTTGTACTATCTAAGAACGTGATAGCGAGAAAACAAAATTTTAAAAGCTCATAATGTCCCCAGATCACAAAATTCATACACCCATTATTCAGAAATAAAATTGTTTGTAAATAATCGAAACTAACTGCTAGGGGCTCTACTTATGCGTACACACTTTTCTGGAGGTTTGCCATTAGCTATGACTTTTTTTTTTTAAATCTCTCCGTGTTCTATTGGATCACCAGTACCGTGATCAGTTTGGAAATTTGTTTCTAGGCAGTAGTCTAATCTCAAAGACCGCGTGCCTCTTACGCTGTATGCACTAATCTGTGCTCACTAGCACTGTGATGTGCTTTGATACATTACTCACGATACGATATTCCTGCAATGTGTTGACCAGATGGAGAACTTTGGACATTCGCCATTGCGATACAGATGTCTGTTATGGAAAAACAAGACCGAACACGAACAAATACTTTCAAAAGAGAAGTAAACTATGTACAAGAAAATAAATATGTATACAACACTGGAAAGTCCCAAGAGGGAATATAGATTCAAGAAAAAGGACAGCAACTAGATACGAAAAATATATACACGTAACACGACCAACAGAAAACACATAGAAAACAGCACAGGCTAGAAACCTGCTTGCAAATTGGACAACACTGACAAAATATGCAGGAACGAAATGGAACAACACAGTAAAGAAACGCACTTAAACACAGCAGTTTTACGAGACATGACAGAATGCAAGTCATGTACGCTGCTGTTAAGAATGTGTGTGTGTGTCTATATATATATATATATATATATATATATATATATATATATATATATATATATATATATAGACACACACACATATATATATATATATATAGCCAGAAAATTCCATGAAGGAATCGAGTCAAATAAAACAGGACAGCAAGCTAAATGCTATGTTTCAATGAGTTTTCTGTGTGTTATCAGATGGTTGTGTATGTATGTATGTATATATAATTATAATTTAATTATAATTTCCTAATTTTATTTACGATAATTGCAAACAAAATTCTCTCAACCCAACATCTCACAATAAATTTATATCACTTGCTGTTTTGAATTAATGACTTCCATTAATACAATATATAATTACGTCAAAGAATTCGATGAAATTAAATAATTAAAATGCAGTCCCAATAGACGTGTATCAACCTATTCAATTATTTTATAAACTATGTATCCATATTTGCCAGTTCCAATATTTACATGTCCACTCAGTCCCACCTTAGTTTAGTCCATGTGCCGCCGGTTCACAATGTCCTAGAGTTCTCCGAGCGCCTTCACGCACAGGGATCTTTCACTCGTCGGGTTTCACGTCCTTTCGTCCATTCGCACCACGAACATCTCATCAGTACAGAATATATTGCTGGTCGGATATTGCAATATCGGTGAATGGCATAATCACGCTTGTTCTCAGTAACAAATTTTCACTGTGATAGGTTTATCAATAATTTAGATACACTTCATTAATTACGTAGTTTCATTAAAGTACACGAATTATAAAGTCATTTAGTATATTTTTTTCGCTCAATGTCAGTGGTAAATTCTGTCTTATTTTTGGTAGCGTAAATTATTGTTAGTTTTGAGTTAATTCATATTCTTAACTTCGCCAACTAAATAATATTGTTGAATTATATTTTTGATGCATTAATTTGTGATATTAATATCACAGATGTTTACGATAAATTGCAAATTATTGCGAAACTTTACGGAAACGATATATGACATGATTAGTTAGTGAGTATAGGAACGGCACTGAAAAGTGATATTTACAGAAGCAAAGCTTCGAGGCGTTTATAAGTTCCGTCGCCAGCTGCTGTCTTCGGAAGGGGATGCAGGAACCTGCCGGCCGCCCCAGGGAGGGGTGCCTGCACACACGACTAGGATAGCGAGGGGGTGCTTCGTCGAAATGTGGTCCATGCTCAGCATCCCTTCCTACACACACACACACACACACACACACACACACGCTCTCTCACACCCCCTCGGCGACTTCCTTTCTCGAAATCCATATGCCCCTGCCCTCCCTCTTTTTCCTTAGACTCTCCGATCTCAAGGTCACTCTTTGTGCCTAGCTACACCCCTCTCTTCCCCTCGCTGCCGCGCGCCATCCAAGCGGGCGGAGCTTTTGTTGGCAGCACAACAGGGGCCTGGCTCACCAGAACATCCCGTCCCCGGAGACTACTTTCTGACTGCGAAGCCCGTCGGCGTGGCTGCAGCTTCAGATTGAGATTGAGACGTGTTTGAAGCGTGCATGCCAGCGTCTACACTCGCCTGACTAATACGAAACAAAATGAAGCCAACACGAGCTTAAGATTAATTATTCCCCTATTCAAGAATACCCGAAAAAATTGACCTGCCAAAAGACACCCTTTGCTGTTCCGAGTTTGCTTATGCAAATCGAAAGGAATTTTGGAATAGCAAAAGGAAATTGTGAAGAGCATTATGACATGAACTTCGGCTGGATTACCTATTTATTTTGCCAGACACACTGGTTTTCCGATAGGCCTACTTTCTTCTGCCGCACTAATAATCATAACTGAATGACTCAAGAACACGTATCACATTATTAATTTGAATGATTGCAAAAAGTTTTTTGTACAAATTTCCTTTCTTGTTTTACCCACATCAGGTTCTAGAAACTCTCTAAATAGTAAAAAATATACTACTGTAAAAATGGAACCTAATGATCAGTACTGTAATCGGTTATTATCATGCACGTCCTTATATTTCTCCCAATTAATTTTTACAGACGGACGTAATCCATTTTGCCAGTTACTGTACTCGATAGGGCATACATTCGTAATGGTAACTATTGTTACGCTTTTTGTACTGCGTAAATTCGCATCAGCGTCTTGACACCACAGTTTATGATATAGTACCTTCACGGTTACTTCCAACTTTTCTGAAACCTTTCTAAAGTTATATTTACAAAATATTCCTCCACCTCGTGCAAACAAAACTTGAAGAAGTCTAGAAAATTGAATCAAAGGGACAACACACCGCATTAGTGCGCAATCAGTGTAATAATATTTTGCATAAGAAATATTTATTTCTAGGCATTACCAACGCATCTATTTTCTCTGCATTTTTATTTGAATTAATTATAAATGAAATACTATAATTTGTTGATAAAATATAAGCAAAAGTTCAATCTATCAAAAAGTAAGGTATTTTTATGTTCACACATCTGTAAAACGTCTGTGATGCATGGTATACATGTATATAGGAAACCTCCAAACACGTTATAAGTGGGGTGATTTTTCAAAACTTTGATTAAAATAGTGTGATAAAACCGCGAATAGACGGTGTTTGTGTCTTTTCAACCAACAAATTTGGTACGCAGCTCCCATGCATTTTTTTTGCTTCGGATGTTTTGAGAGAGTGGTATGGTACACTATTATCATTTAATAATCAGGCATGGATGTCAATCTCAAGATTTATTTTTTTTTTATTTTTTACTAAATAACGTGAAAATGCATTAGAAGTCTTATCTGGAAAAAATATTTTACTGCCAAGTTATTTTATGATGTTTGTAATTCAGTAACACCTTGGTAGATTTTCAGCTCTTCGCCAGTACAAATGTACCGTAAACGAAATATGTACGGTTACTAACCATGTACGTCATTTCTCCGCTGCTGAGTGATTGTTTCCAGAATAATTTAATTACGGGATACGCTGATTTACATTCAGATAACATTTTAGACAGTTTGTAATTTCCTTACTAGAAGTCAGGGTATTGCGTTGCTCCTGTATTGGTGAGATTTATCCCCCCCCCCCTCGTTTTTATTCCTATCTTTTATAAAAATTATATATATATATATATGGTGGACTTCTTGGCATCAACTTTAGGGCGTTCTAATTAAACATATTATTTGAGGATATTTTAAGTTTTACTCATGTAGTATCAATAGTAACCTGAAAGAAAAAATACCGAAAGAAAAAAGTGGAGACTTTCTTCTTATTCTGACACATTTAGAATATTTTTCACTTAAAATGTTCTACTAATTATGTAGAACTATTTCAAACACAAAGTTTGATTTCGGCCAATGTGTTTTTCGTTAAGTCTGGAAAGATCTGAAGAATTTTATTTGTAATAGGGCACTTTATTCGCCTGCAAATACATATTTAAAGTTTGTATTTGATTGGAAACTTATTATGAACTTCAGTCGAACAACACTTTATATCTCCAAGAGATTCTTTTACGCTCTTATGGTGACAGCAGAAGTCGTGTTTAGTTGTAAATAAACGTATATGTAACAAATTTTAATATTTTTGGCGCTAGAAATGAATTATGAAATTCTGATAGCCTACTTGAGTTAATTCGTTTTAATAAAGTATTTCTCGACTATTTTTGTACGTTTGTTCTGGCTATTTCCATTCCATATTACAAAACTATAAAATATGCCAGAAATATAGAAACTAATTCTGGTCACTTGAACAACTTCAATGTCACGAACACAATAACATTTCCTAAATCGGACGCAACATACTATACAAACTTCCATTTATTAATTTACAGAGCCGGTGTGCTATACTACCTGCATACCACCTGTACTCGGCGGGATTGCCTGCCTTCAATTTGGTAAACTTAGCGATAATGTGCGGCTGCTGTTTATTTCTTTCAGAAAGATTTGTCATGCATTCTCCCTTTTGGGTTACAGTGTTACAAATGTTACAGTGTTTTATTTAGTTTGTAGATTAATATTACGTTCCGTATGGCTGTAGGGAGAGTATTCCATAACCAACGCAAGGCAACTGTATTGTATAAATAAAGTTTAGCTGAGATATCTGAGATTGATACTGTCTCTGGAACTGCAACTAGCTTGTGCGTTAGAACTTAGATGTGGTGCATGTGAGACGCTGGCAGCCTCAACAAACTCACTATCGGTGAACATATCACTGCTTCCTGGAAGTTCTGAACCACGTGGAAAATACAAGATCGCAGGAGAGAGACTGTCATTCATTCTAAAGCAGAGAAATTGACTTCAGCGGATAGGAGACTCGCTTACGGTCACTTCCTATTCTAATGAATTGGAAAATATTTCAAGTCTGAACTTTACGTGGCATGATTATGCGAAGAGAAGCTAGAGAAAATTTTAAGTTCGAATCGAGTTGAGAGAGCTGGGTGGCTTTTAAGAACGAGGTCTTAAGAGAATGGAGCAGCGCTGGAATGGAATTGCGGGAGAAACAGGAGATCCCCGAGAAAACCCGCCGACCGGTGGCATCGTCCGACACGATTCCCACTTGCGAAAATCGGGAGTGACCAGGCCGGGGATTGAACCCGGTTCGCCTTGGCGGGAGGCGAGCTGTCTAATCGCTAACAACCACGGCCCCATTTTAAGTTCGAGGTCGAAGTCAGATTGACACGTATAAAAAGACTGAATACGTGAGTACAGCCATCATTACAGCGGCCTGGAGAGCACGTGGTTCACGGCTCGGCGTTACAGAGTAAACACATCAATGTCGCGACATTCAAATGCAAAATTCCCCATTTGCGAGGTGCGGTCTGAGCCTGAGTATATCGAGGTCGGCAATTTTCAGATGATGTAAAGAGAGCTCCCGTTCTGTGCAATGTTTTCAAATAAAAAATTATGTTTACTTGGTGATTGCTGTAGGCTGACCAGAAATCACAGGCTTTTTCGTCTGCAAGGTCTACCGTATGGAAATTATGTTAGGTGAATTTTGTTAAAATTAAACGTTTCGCGGAAATGAAAATTACTTTTTTTTTTTATACGGGACGCGTTTAGCGGATACACGAAAAAGCCATTGCCAACTAGCAAGCAAGTACTATTGGCTGTTCACGGTAAACTGAGCACGGCGGAGCTAAATTAGTTCCATGTCTTAACATTGAATTTAAACATTTGTGAAAATTAGAATTATATGATTTTGCTTTCAGTTGTTTTAATTTGAGTGAATGTAGTAATTGACAAAATTTTGAAATATTTACAGTACTGACAATGTCCCAGTTTTACTCCAGTCATAATAATAATTTAGAATTAAATCGTCTTTATTTGGCACGGTTAAGGCACATCTGACTTCTCCTACACTGACCAATTGTTACAATCTACACTTGCATATTACAGTTTAGAAGGAAAAAAAAGTGATAGTTTTACAAATTACCATACACTGCAGATAATCAAAAGTCGTTACTAGAGATTGATGGAACAGGTAATTAATACTAAATAGAGACATGCATATATAAGTACTAAAAAATGTGTAAATTTAAGTGGTGATTATTAAGTTTAAACTAAACCACAATACACTGATGATGAACTGCCTGCCAGGTATTAGGCCAAAATATGCATCATATACGCGCAAGAATATAGAACATTTGCACAAACGCATAAATGCACAACATGCTCGCATACACACACACACGTCACTAGCTCCCTGCAATTCAAAAGATAAAATAGAACACTAGTTGCATGAAAAGTTATGAAGCCCACTGCAGTGTTCATTTCACCTATAGTGGAATAATACACAGCGTGTATACAAGTAGATCTTAAGCAGGGCTTCAAAAGTGCTCAGTTTACCGTGAACAGCCTTTATGCATGCGCATACTGGATGCTAGATAAGAGGCGGAGCGCGGAAGTTACGGTAAAAAGAAGTGGAACTAAATTCAACGCATACACAAGCACACAGCTGAGACGAGAAACCGAGCTTAGGGGGTGGCCGCCGATAAGTATCCCTCGCGGAAGACGCTGGACTTGACAAATATAGTTTGGGATGCGGCAGCAGGAAACATGATGCACGAGGTGGCGGAGGTAGGAGCAAGCGCGCGCGTGTGTGTGTGTGTGTCGGCCAGGGAGGGAGTAGAGACGACGTCGTGACGTCAGAGGTGTGCGCGCAGCCCTGGGTCACAGCAGGCCGCCAGATGCCGCGCCGAACAAAGGCAATCTCAGAGCGCGCAATGTAGACAGTCGTGCGTGCTTGCGACTGTTCTACTTGCTGCCCCCCTCGCCCCCCCCCCTTTCCACCACAAAACCTTCCCCGTCTTCAGGAACGAGGCTCATCTTTGTAGACCCGATCGCGCCGACACTGCTGCTTCCGACTGCGTCACATTCCTGGAAGCACTTTGCGGAACGACTTGATCGCTGTCTTCGTACCCGAACCCCCAGTGAATCATCCATTATTTCTGCAACCCCACGCCCATTAAGTAATGTACGAACTGAGAAATCGGTTGCATTAAACGGACGTTGTTCACAAAAATGTTCTTGCTAAAGGTTGTTCACGATTAAGTGAGCACTGTGGGAATGAACTTAAGTAAAAAGTCATTACCCTTGCCTGCAAATATTTTATCTGGCGCACTGAATGACACGCGCCCAGTAAAGTTGGTAGGTAACGATGAAGGGAAAGTAGTTCCATATCTTAACGTAGAATAAAAAATGTTAGGTAACAATTTGTTATAACTTAAATTATTTCTTTACCTTTCTGTTCTTTATATATATATATATATATATATATATATATATATATATATATATATATATATATATATATATATATATATATATATATCTATGTGTAGGAATTAGCAGATTTGTAAACTATTTTCTTTTCTAATAATTTCAGAGTTCCACTTGACCGGCGCACGTATAAAGTGATAATGCCCATGACAATGTTAATTTTACACGAGGCGGAGGAATACACAACGTGAATACAGGTAGATCTTAAACAGGGCTTTCAAAAGTGGTAATTTTACCGTGAACAGCCTTTATCAGTGTTATCTGTTGGGGTGGTGGGGAAAGGTTCGGGCGATTGAGAACTGATGAGAGTAAATGAGACGGATATGCAGTGGCGCCGGAATGCAAGGGCGGGGGGAAACGGGAGATCCCCGAGAAATCCCGTCGACCAGCGGCACCGTCCGACACTATTCCTACGTTCGCATATCCGGGAGCGAGCCCGCCTGGGACGGGACTCAAACCCGGTTCACCTAGGTGGGAGGTGAGTAGTCTGGTAGTACCTGGTAATCTATTGTGTTAAAAGTTTATTAGTGATTGCAAAGTTTTATTTTTAATGTAACCTTCCATGCCTCTTTGTGAAAAATAATATCTAACGGGAACTGTGTGGCTTTTGTTGTTTCATAATATAGTGTCGGCGTACGGCATCACGAAAGCAGTGTAACACATATATCCGAATCCAAAATCCATCTAAATATTAGATGAACCCGTATTTTTGCGCCACCATGCGGCACCTCATAGTTTTGTCATAAATTTGATTTAATTTTTACAAATAACTGCCGTAGTTTGCATCTCTCGTTTCAGGTCGCCAGAAATAACGATAATCGAGCCCGAAATAATACACGTACTGTCCCATTTTATGTACTATCCATTCTAAAGACCTAGACTTATGACACTACATTTAGGTGTCGAAAGTCCTACTTGCCAAATTTAAGGTGTCCTCTACTTTGTAAATACAAGTATCTGGGGAAAACATTTGCCATTTTTGGATCGGATACGTACAAGAATTTTCTATAAAATTTTTTTCCCTATTTTTGCACCGCCAGAGAGATGTCTTAAAAACCCGATGCTTCAACATTACAGTAACGAAGGCGCCCTCTGAATGCACACAGAACATCAACCTAAACATTAAAAACATTTACCGGTATACGACGCGGACCAGACGATTGGTGAAATGGATGATTACTACCCGTATTTAAAGTGTAGTCTTAACTACTCGGGAGAGGACTTTGGGAGGTGCAGCAACCGCCACAGAAACCACATCAATATGGGAAAACCAACTTTTATATAGGAGGCCGCGAACAAACTTACTTCCTCCCGAACGGGGGCCAAGCACGCTGACTACCCGATCAACACTCTTAAATAGGTAGCACACTTATCATTGCCTTTAAGATGTAGTGCAACCCCCGCGTAATAGACACCCAATTTTTCGCATCAATTATATCCTTTAGTTATCACGAAAATGCAACCACGCAGCCACCTCCAATTGATTGCGTGGTATGTATTGACAAAATTCTTTGACCTGTTATGACAGCATGGGGCTGATAATTAATAAACTTATTAAAATTGTAAATTATCACGGATTTAGACACATTTTTGTCTTAATTCGCATTTCGAATTTTTCGTTTGGATATTATTTGTTCAATATTTGCTTGGCTCTGATACAAGACTTGAAATTTTCTAGAATTGTTATTTTTTGTTATCAATATAATATTAATTATTAAAGTTTGTATATAAAAGTTATAAAAACGTTATAAAATTAAGTATATTCTATGGCCATCATCACTATGTTAAGCTCATATGGTTATGGTTCGAGTCGAAATAAATTCTTGTTATCGCCCAATTTATGAGCAACGATGTTGGATAAATTGTTCGGAACCCAGTGTCATCATAAAATGCAGGCATATTTAAATTTTCTGTGTATTATAGTGTGAGGTTAAATATATCAAGTTAAACTAATTTCACCCCACAAAGCAACACAAACAAAAATTTTCATTCCTTAAAATTACGTATTAGGGATGTTTCCAGAACAATCAAGACTTAGTCTTTTGGCCATTTATTTTTTATTATCCTAGGAAGACTTAAAATTACACAATATTTTGATACTCCAGAATCTCGATTAAATCGCCAGGCTAAATATTCCTGGCTACTTTCTCGAACTAGGCTAATATTCCATATCCGATATCGACTATAAAATTATTCTTAGTTAAAACGTAAATTCGGTTGCGATTTGAACGGTTAAAGGACGTAGTATTTACGCATTTTGGCTGATCAGCGGTAAATAGGAAGTGGGCTTACCTGATAAACAGAACCCAAATGTTCATTTGAAACAGCACACACGCCCACGAAGTATTCAAGATTAGAACTTGAGCTCCGGAGTCCTACTTTAATGGTATCCAGCGAGTGACTGATTAAAATAGCCGAATGAATGCAGACGTGCATAATTCGTGCTATACTTTGAGAACAAGTTAATCTTTAATCATTTATGTGTCTGCATAAGTTTGTCATTGGTATATTACAGTTGGCACGCCCTGGTTTCCTCTGTGCCAATGAATGAACACTATGGAGTGTTCACGGTAAACTGAGCACTTTTGGAAGCCCTCTTTAAGATCTACTTATATGCACGTTGTGTATTCTTCCGTCTTGGGTAAAATTAACATTGCCATGGGTTTCAGCACGTTATTCATGCTTCAGTCGAAACGGTGAAGTTACTAGAAAAGCAAATATTTTACAAATCTGCTCATTTTTACACTGCAGTGCATTAAAAAAATCGAAAGCGAAATAGATAATTTAAGTTAACACAAATGTTTGCCTAACACTTTTTATTTGACGATAAGGTATGAAACTACTTTCCCTCTATCGTTGCCAACTTTACTGGGCGCATGTCACTCAGTACACCCGTTAAAATATATGCAGGTAAGGGATGTGACTTTTTTCAAAGGTTGAATTCAAAAGTGCTCACTCTGTCGTGAACAGCCTTTACGTTTAAGTGTGACTGAACCACATTTAATCTAACCACAAGCAGCACGGTTTTTATTTACCAAGACAGTAGTCAAACAACAAATCGCGACGGATGGATTAGGTCAAGGTCTGTGAAGTCTTACGAATTATTAATAAAACCCGAATTTTGCCGATCCCTCCTGATTTATTGGCTCAAGATCCGCGATGGGAAACAGTTCGTATATACGGAGTATTTTGTGTAACGATTGAGAACTCACGAGATGATATAAGAGTTGGTCATTACCTCACACAACTCCGTGCATTACAGCATGCTTGCCAAGTCTGTATCTAAGATCTGAACAGCGCACGTACCAGAAAATCTCTGAACTTGCATTTTATGTTTTGTGTATCTTAAGATTAGCTCATGATAATTTTTTTTCTTCTAATTCATAGGCAAACACTTGAACAGGACAAACGTAATATTTTCTATAAAAAAATACCGTATGTTTTCATAATGTGTCAAGTTAAATTTCAAAGTTGTATAAACTGTCATAGCTTCAATACCTTGCAGAGGAAATATGAGGTAGAGTGCACATGCGAGCTCCACTCTCCTCGTCACAACACACAAATGCTTTTCATTCAATAGCATTATAGGCTATTCACGGTAATGTGAGCAGTTTTTAAAACGCTCTCATTTGTAATAATAGTCAATAAATTTATTTTTCAGCCTTAGCAGTTCACTCCAGAGTGCCGTGGAATATACACACTGTGTTTATTACTTAAATAGCAATATTTATTTTAAAAGGTGGTTAAAGGATAAAAGATGGCAGAAAGAAAAAATGTAACTAGTGCTTCGAAAGAGCTCAGTTTAACGTGAACACTCTATATAAAAAACAACGAGGATAGGATCGTAGGTTAGAACACTGTTTTTCTGAGTGCTTTGAGATATTTGTAAACTTCCCTTAACTTAGTTTTGATGCTTCTAGATTGTATTAACTTGGTGGAAATATTGTATAATGAAAAAGTGTACTGTAGGTCTGTTGAAATTCCAAATGTAAACAAACACGTTCACAATACAATAGTTGACTACGTACCTTTGACATTTTCACTAGATTCGGTCGAATTAATTTCAGGGACATGGGCATAAGTCTATCTCGTTGTTGGTCTGTGATGAAACCCTATCACGCTAACATCCGGCATCCGTCAGAGAAAGCACGTGTTCGCGCAGGTGATCAGGGCAACGTCGTGATCTGGAACGCTCTCGCGGTCAAGTGTGGTATGCAGACCGCGGTCTTCGGACTGAAAGAGGATGAAAAACGACACCCAGGCTGGAGCCGTTAGGCGCCCACGACGGCAAGGCTTGGCCACCCCTGAGTAAACACTGCTGTTTTTCAGACGGGCATGTTGCGCTCATCACCCGAGCCGCTCTGACTGTACAATGGGTGACGTCACGTAAACAATGGCAGCAGTATACATTGTGCAAACAAACACATGGAGCGTCTGGGAAGGAGGCGCCTTATTGACTCTGAAGAATGATGTGGAAAGGGGAGGGGGGAGGGGAAGTGGCCGGCCTTCCGCGCTCCGGCTTTTATGGACCCGCGAAGGAGAGGATAAAAAAAATAATTCCGGCAGTCGACAGCTTCTGTTGGGAAACGCCAGAAACACTTTAGGACACTGGCGACGACGAGTTGCCTTCCCAGTGTGGCCTCGCCGAGATCGCATTAGCAGGAACAGCTTCCCGGTGCGAGAATGACTGGGTGACGAGTCGAGTCAGCGGTCATTTCCACCCGGAACGAGTGCTACGGACACTGCACACTTGTGTTTCGCAAACAAAACTTTCCCCCCCCCCCCCCCCCAAAAAAAAAAATTGGGTTTCGCTGTGTTGTGGACACGGCCGTTTGTTTTGATAAATTTTTTACGTTCCCGGCACCGCTTCTCTCAATCGAATATGGTTTTATGGGTATTGCTGGATTGATTTTGAGATGCTCTTTCCAACCACATACGATTTCTGTATTTCGACTTGGGTTTTTGACGAGTAGGCCTATAGGCCGAAATTGTGTTAAGTTTTCTTAATTTTTTATATTAAACTCGTACAATTTCACCATAACCACGCCACACAAATGTTTTTATACACGCAATCGATTGATATTGACGAAAGCTGTCGATTGAAACTGAAACGAATGACGTAGCTTTTCCTAGTCGAAAGTTATTACTACGCGGAAGTTATGCAACGCGGCAAAACGAACTCAAAATTGCGTCCCCCCTCCACCCCCCCCCCCCCTTCCACACCTCCCCACCGCACGATGTTTCGCAGACCTCACTGAACGTAACACATTCTTTGAACCTTTGGCAATCGAATGGTGTAATTGAATTTTGAATGTAGACGATAGATTCGGAGCTGCAATACCAAACTGTATCCCCCGATTTTGTTATCACTGGATTTTTTGGATTGCCTCCCACTATGATCGCAAATTTAAAGACGTATATACTTCACAAATTCTTCATTCGCCACGACCGAGAGAAGCTGGTATCGCATTCGAGGTGAGCCCGATTCGGTTCCCGGTCCGACCACCACGATCTTGGTTTCCCATTATTCCTGGTGAATGCCAGAATGGTTATTTTATGCATGGCATAGCCGATTCCTTACCCGCACAGTCTGTCCGAACTACTGTTTCCGTTTGTAACTGCCCCGCTGTTGAGACGTTACGACATAAGCAGAAATATTTTTTTCTTACGGAAGCAATCCGTTGCACCCTGCAGTCGAATCGGTGGTTTCGATAAGTGAAACGTAGCTTACTGAAAGTTTGTGTCACTAAGAGATGTCAGAAAATATGTGGAAGGAACCGTACAGGAAGTATGGAAAAATAGTGTGCAGTATCACCCACGCAGTAACTAGTTTCTGAGACGGGACACTGAACGATTGATTTACCAGTGTAAATTCCACGATCACGTGGATTAGACCAAATGGTTAAGTCGACTCTGAAATGTTAAAACTTCCCGACTGAAAAATTGTTTAAGTCACCAAGAGACAGTCAACGATCAAAATAATTTTGA
Organism: Dryococelus australis; assembly: GCA_029891345.1. Classification (NCBI taxonomy): domain Eukaryota; kingdom Metazoa; phylum Arthropoda; class Insecta; order Phasmatodea; family Phasmatidae; genus Dryococelus; species Dryococelus australis. The sequence goes on along the minus strand of CM056998.1, from coordinate 68,816,429 downwards.
TACAAAATTACATTACGTCATTTTGGCTGTTCCCCTGGGCAGTTGTAAATTAAGTTGAGGACGAGCGCAGGGAACAAACATTAGTCTACTTTCGCGTTTGTGTATGGAATGAACTGGGTGGTGCAGAGATTTGGACGGCTCTTAACACCAAAGTTTCGAAAGCCGATGGGGTGGAGTGAGGTGAGTATGGAGCAACGCCGGAATTCAAGGGTGGGGGAAGCGGGAGATCCCCGAGAAAACCCGCAGACCAGTAGCATCGTGCGGCGCGACTCCCGCTTGCGAAAATCCGGGAGCGACCCCGCCGGGAATAGAGCCCGGTTCGTCTAGGAGGAAGGCGGGTAGTTTGGCCACCACACCACCGTGGCCCCTTCAATGAACTGGGAAGCACAGTCTCTAAGCAATGAAATTCACCCGCTACACGAAGAAATCGCTGTCAAAATAGTGAAACTCGGTCACTGCAATGATCAGTGTGCAGTGAAATACTACAATGAAGCAGTTTAATAATAATCATAAATCGTCTTTATTTGGCGCAGTTAAGTCACATCTGCATTCTCTTGCACTGAACCATTTTTTTCAATTTACACTTGCTTATTAAGGTTTAGAAGGAAAAAAATAATAGTTCTGACAAATTAACAAACACTGCAGAAAATCAAAAGTCGTTCTAGACATTGACGGAACAGGTAATTAATACTAAATAGAGAAATGAATATTTAAGTACTGAAAAATGTATAAATTTAAGTGATGATTATTAAGTTTATACTAGTCCATAAAACACTGATGAACTTGGCAGGTATTAGGTTCTCAGTCGATTTACCCTCTTAAAAGTGTGAATAGACCTACGGTCAACAAATGTGTACAAACCCTAATGATTCGGACGAATAATTTGGCTTAAAGGTACTAAGCAAATTTAACGTAAATTTTGTTGACCCCGCGTAGTCTCTTCTTTTATTTCGAACGTTGTTTAGTGAACAGTACATTTATAAAGGAGACTTAGAGCTACAATTCTGGCCGTACATAAATTGTTAATTTTATTATCTCTCAACGTTATTTTCCATTTTGCCGTTACAGTAAGTTTCTGATTAGTCGAACTGGCCGTACAAGGAATTAATTTTATAGCACTCATTATGTATCAAGAAGAGGACGTAGTTGTTCACTTTATGAATTCTTGGCTGAATATCAATAAAATTTTTAGAAATTAAAAAGTTTATCACAATTTTGTATGCACCGGAAACCTGAAAATCACGGATTAATTATACGGCAGCTTCAGGTTGACACGTTGCTACTTTGGATTAATGAGGCTGGAAAAGGGAGTACGTAATTAGAACTAAGCCAATAAAAGAAACATATAATTTTTTTATGTATGAATGTACGAACAGAATAACTCTTTTTGGTCTTACTATTTGCCTTTAGAAAAAAAAGGGGGCTGCCAATCCCCGGCGTATGCACATCCCGCTGAATTTAAGGAACACTGTAGGTGGGTGGAATGAGAAACCCTCGAGGTCGACTACGTCCCAACGTACCTGATCGTCTTGCCAACGAGGCCCCATCTTCACCTTACACCGGTCGTATCAGCTCAACGGATGATCCCCATGCGGTAGCTTCAAATGTAATCCTCAGTAAATGATGATAGTGACTCAACTCCAAACGGGATCACTTGTCCAGCTGTACTTTTTGTACAAGATCACTGGTTCCCGTTATTCGTTGAGCGCTGATTGGGTGTAAACACATACGGAGACTAACAAATTTCAAGAACTTTAAAATACTTATGCACATGTCTTTAAAAAAATAACTTTCGCATTCGTGAGAAGAGAAAGCGCTGATTCATTTTTAGATCTATTGAATTTTACAAAACACGTGTCCCCCTCCTCGACTCACACGTACGATGCAACCTGCACAGAAATCAAAACGAAAAAGGGTACCTGAAACAAGGCTTCGCAGTTTGTCACGACGAGATACAGAGTTGATGAGCGGATACTGCTCATGGAGGAATTAAGTCAAGTACCCAGCTGGACTCGAAGTTGCGATCACTTTCTCCAGGAGGAATCCCGTTGACGGACGAAGGGTTCACTGTAGCAATATTCCCTCCGGATGACATCACGACAGATTTCTTTTGTGAAGGCCGAAGTGTACCAGTGATGCGTTCCGCGAAAGAGGGTTGGGAGGGAGGTAACAAAAAAATAAGGAAACAAAGCTCGCGTCAAGCCGGGACAACTCAAAGCGCATACATCTCGTCACTTGCAAGCATTAGTCATATAGCGGACAAGAACGTCAGAGAGAGAGAGAGGGGGGGGGGGACTATGACATCTCACGAGGATGCTGCTGTATGAGAATCGAAAGACCGAAAAAAACACAGTGTTAAAAGAATTAGCCTTTGGATGCTGGGCTGGGGGTGCCGTCACAACATAGAAACACATACACTATAGGTTGTTCACGATAAAGTGAGCACTTTTTAAGGCCCTTATAAATTTTTCGTTTCATCCAATTTACATCTTCTTGCTGCTTTTTAATGTAAACATTTCAATGAGACCAATAAACACAGTGTGTACATATCACCACCATAAAAGTTTATTGCCTGAGACTGCAATAAGATATATTTATTAGCGGTTAATGACTGTTGCGAGGGCCTTAAAAAGTACTCACTTTATCGTGAACAGTCTATAGAACCATGTACCATAGAACCACACAAGACAGAAAATTCTTACGAAAACCAGTTCTGTGTTATGTGATTCTAATGTACGACAGTTCTTAGATGTGTGTTCTAATGTATGATAGTACGACCTATCATCTGTGTTTCGGCTGTATGATCGTTCTAAATTGTGGACTTCGGTTTTACAACGTTTCTAACGTACGTGGTTCTGCAATATGTGGTTCTAAATTATGCCTACCGTTTTATTATTTGGTAGTATTTAAATCATACTTGTGGATTAAAGTACGTACATGCAAATCAAATGTATGTAATTTTTTCTTTAAGACAGTTTACTTTTGCGGAGAAGATATCAGGTGTATGGCATCCTAAAACCAGCTTCAGATTAATGTATGTGACGTTTGAAAACTCAGAAAACTATTTGTATTTGATACGGTTTGTTTCTTTCCTCGTACTGAAGTATTTCACTATTTATAACACATGTCTACCATTAGGTTTCCTCGACTTCTCATTCATCCACCTACCTTTCCACCACTCGCCTAATATTGTTTATCTCTTGTATAATGTGATTCCTAAGACACTGAGGAGCAGAACTACTACAGCACCTCAAATATTACTGTCGGTATCACTCATGCAGACAACTGCTGACTATAGAAAAATTACCATCAGCTGTCATGTGAGTATTGCTTTAATTAATGCTAAGATACAACGTAAAACCGAGCATGTTTAAAAAGCTACCGAGTAGTTTCTGTGTATAAATTGAAAGTTTCGCATTGAACTTTAGTTGCATTAAATCATCTAAACTCAGGATGGGCACAATCGTGAACTGGATGCTGTAACCCTATTTAAAAGTGGTTCTTGGTCTATGTTACGTTCAAATTCGGGCAGTTAAGTATTATTTTATTCTATATTACATTCTCCACTTTTATGGATATTTTTCCTCACAAATATACATCTCACTGTCTCGAACGTATTCACATATTTACAGTGATTACTTACAGTCTACACATTCTTGCTAAGTGCTTGATATTTGTCGCAGCGGGTCTGCTGTAATTTTTTCTTTTATCAAAAAACTGTCTTCCTTATTCCAGTTGCCTGATATTTATTTAAAAACACGACTGCCGCAAGTTTTTAAATAAAATTTTCTGGTAGCCTTCACAGCCCAACTTAGATTTAGAGTATCAGGATATTTGACGACAAATGTAAGTTCCAGATCTTCATAAAATACTATCATACAGAGCACAAGTAGCTTGTAATACCTCTAAATCGGTGTAGCTCTTATCATGTTAGCATATACTTAAAATTTTGGTAGGCTATGACTGAAAAAAAGAGCAATTAAGAATATGCCTAATCATTTCTTTTTACCCGATGAAGACAGTGCAATATCAATTGCCAGTTTTTGCGAAATGGACAAAACCAAAACTTTTAAAATTATTCTTTGTGTACTTGATATGAATTTCAATCCGAGTTTTCAATAATACAGATAACCTCCATTAAAAGTTAATATTCGTAAGATATGTACTCACATATTATATAAAACAATACCGCAACCATTGGTGAAGATTAAGTCTGTTTAATGTATTTATGCAAACTTACAGTTATGTATTACCTGATAGCTATATTTTGCCCATGGACATGCAATGGAAACTTGGAATCACTAGTTATTTAGCGGATTTGCTGGGACGTTTATTCTTTTCATAAGCAATAAAAAGCTAGCAGTTTGCGCGATTTTAAGCAGCGAAATACTAATGGTTATTTTAGCACTCCCCTCACGAGAACAGTCCTATGTTGTAATTAAATAATAATTTTAATAAATTTTAAATACTAAAAGTTACTGTTGTTATTAGTGTAAACTAAAATAATTAACTCGTGTTTTTTAACCCCTGTGACATTTACGAAGCTGAACATAGTATAATGCATTTTTTTTTCCGAAATGTTTATTCAAATACATTTTTTCATTTGAGTTATAATTTATACCGATATGTTATATTTCTTACGTAACAAGTAAATATAGTTCTTACAACTGTATAAGTTTAAATTTTCTTTGGTCATTATATGGGCTTGATACCGCAGAAGTATTAATTACACTTTTCAGTGTTATAATACCATGCTATGTTACGAGGCAAAAATAGTACCGTAAGCGGGGTGATTATGGACATTGAGGGTGACTTTGTTACACAAAATTTTTCACTGTTATTTACATTTCCTTTAATTTCAAAGAAGCTATTTGTAATGTTCAGAGGTTCGATTGGAACCACTGAGTATCTGAAACATCCCACTGATACACGGGGACATTTAAATGTGAATTTTTGTGTCACAAAGTGACCCCCGCTTACTGTACGTGTTGTATACAATTCAGTGTAAGTGATAGGCCGCCCGTGATGTAGCGTGCGTGGAGTGAGAGAGTTGCCAGCGCAATGGAGGGAGAGGCTGTTACGCACCCTTCGTCCCTCAGGGCAGGTCTCAAATGTCAGTGCGCAGCTCGTCGTGCGCATTCTTCCCCTCTCTTGGCACACTCCCTTCTACCTACCCTACACCCGGTCAGGTGAGACAGGACACGCCCACTGTCGCCGAAAACATAAACATGCGGCTGCCGGCCGCGTCTGGTATTTCACTCAACTAGAGAAACCCCGTTAAGTTAGTATACAAAAGGCTGTTCACGATAAAGTGAGCACTTTTGAAATCAACCTCAGGAAAGCGTCACTTCCCTTAACTGCATATATTTTAATGGGCGCACTGAGTGACATGCTCTCAATAAAGTTCGTAACGACGGAGGGGAACGTAGTTCCATATCTTAACGTCGAATAAAAATGTTAGGTAACCATTTGTGATAACGTAAATTATTTCTATCGCTCTCTGTTTTTTTAATGCACCTAAGTGAATAAATTAGCAGATTTTTAAAATACCCGCTTTTCTAACACTTTTACAGTTTTATTTGACCGGTGCATGAAGAAAGCGACGAGACCCATGGTAATGATAATTTTACATAAGGCGGAAGAACACACAACATGCATTCAAATACATCTTAAGCAGGGCTTTCAAAAGTGATCATTTTACCGTTAATATCATATACATATCTTACCTGCGACATTGCCTAACTCATGTAAGGTTCACATGCCGGCGATGTCATAAGTTAACAAATGTGCGTTAATTAAAAACTAGATCCTCATATATAACACACGTTTTCGAACATCCTGTTTCCCAGTCAACTAAGAAACACTTATATCAAGACACAAACAAAAACAGAAAAAATAAAAAATTAGATTACTTAATGAACGAGTCCGTTGATTAACATCTCATTTGCAGAGTACTTATTTATTTGTACTACATATCTATTCGTCTGTTTTTTTTAGCAAATACTTTAATTATGTAATCACAAAATCTATCCTGTGATCGCAGCTTATTAAGAATTTGTTTTTCGATACACAGTATGGATAAATAAGACAGTCGTCCTTCATCTTGTGAGTTTCGCAAATTAATTTAAATGCATTTCAAGGTGGAGAACGATCGTTCTGCTGATGCACTCGTAACTGAGATAGTGAAAATAAGACTACATAGTTTATACACTTGGGGTAAAACCTCGCCGAGATCAGTTGACTTCAGAAAATGATGGAGTTCTAATTTTCTTTCTGACACCTAAAGCGTTCTCCAGGAAAATAATTCTTAAATGTTTCGAATCTTGTAGATTCCAACAGTTCTAAAAATCCGAGTTTCTCTATTGCCCAAAATCTGGACCTTAAATTTTATATTATTGCATCAATAATTTAAAAGTACAGCTTTCCATACGGTGGCTTTCTATCTTCTTCATCAATACGCCTGATTCGCAATCTTTTGTTTTTGAAGAAACTCCTTAAAACTCACTTATTTTCAAAATGTAAAATTAATTTTAAACTTTTTACTTTGCAAAACTTGAAAAAGTACATTGGTCATCGGGAAAATAGTGGAAAAATATGCGATAGGAAAATGAAATCAAAATCTCGTAAACTAAATAAAATCCCGTGAGCACTTATTAGAGTTTCACTATCCCATTTGTCAGCATTTTCAATCATTAGTTCCAACATGTTTTCTATTTCAGCTTTGTATTCACTAACTGTTTCTACAAGCCTGCTGTTGAAATTTCAACGATTGGGAGATGCACTAGCAAATCGCTTCTTAACTTCTTTGTTGACGAAGAGAAAAAAGTTCCAAATCCTGCACGTCATGAAAAACCTTTGGCACTGTTTAATGTAGCTGACTGAATCTAATAAAACCAAATTTAGTCTATGGATGAAACAATGTACAAAAATAACCTCACTGCATTTCACTCTTACGAGTGACTAAAGTTCATTTACTTCATCTGCCATGACTACAGCACCGTCATGTGTTTGTGCTATTAATTTTCCAAAACACTTGAAATCACTTGAAACATGAAACACGTGCTCTGATAGGGCCCTAGCAGATCGATCACAACTAACATCATTAAAGCCAAGAAAACGTTTTTCAACTGCCACTTCTGAATTAAAGTATCGCAAAAGAAAGGTTAGCTGAGAAAAGAAGGTTTTCTATGTTTCCATCTTGATACTTTGTAACACTACATCGCGAACAGACTGAATCAAATCATTTTGTATGTCACTTGACAGACCAGACAAAACTGTGGAGTTTTCTAAATGTCTTTTCAAATTACTGCCCATTTCTCCGAAAGCATAAACAATTCCAACAAAATTTCTTTTATTTAGAGAATTTGAAGACTTGTTATGTCCCCTAAAAACTAATTCCTGCTTGGCTAAGGAACAGGTAACGTCAATTAAACGACTCAAAATATGTCTATTCTTTTTTACATTTACGCTGTGTTTCTGGGCTTTTGCCTGAAATGGTGCCTCAAACAGAACTCAATTCTAGTTTCACCAAACTGTTTAAGTGACATTCACGACACTAAATGCGATTTACTGAGTGTCTACATGCCTTTTAATCGATTTATGAAAAGTGTCTAAATCACGAAATCTGGTTTGCGTCCAAACACATTTTCCAGAGGAGAATAATAAAACATGGCCAATAATATAAATTTTGAAATTTCTTGCGCTCATTAAGCTATGCTGTTTCTTAAAAGCTAGCATTAAAATGCCGCACGCATTGTTTTGTTTTTGTATGTATGTTGAGATCAGGATTTGGTTTCCCACTGCTGATTATGTTTTTTTTAAAATTTCATACTGTAAATTACTAAATGACTGTTGTAAAGTTTTTTCTACTGTGCATTTACAATGAGTCACTTCTGCAGAATATGCTGAACATTGCCCGAGCTGTCCATTTCGTATAGTAAATTAAAACTAAATATAAAAAAAATTTAATGTCGCGTATCACGCAATTTTCACAGTCACGCGCCAGTTTAACTCCGTGACTAGCAAGTATAGGCGAACATGTAAACGAACCGCACTTCTCATTGGCTACAGTAGAAGGCAATTGGTACTGTTACAATTTCTCTCCCTAGAAATTAAGTGGGCTATACCAAGTTCATTAAGGAATGGAGGTCTTAATTAAATAAAGGACTTAATTATAATATCCTTATTTTATTTACAATAACTACAGCAAAATTCTCTGAACTCAAAATCTCACAATAAATTGATACAACTTACTTTTCACAACTAATTACTCCAATTTCATACAGTTTATAATCACCGCAAAGGAATCAATTAAATTAAATAATTAAAGGTCAGCCCCAATATACAGTGTATTAGCCTATTCAAATATTCTATAAAATATGTGTCCAAATTGACAGTTCGAATATTTTTAATAAAATCCGTATTACACTTTTATTCAGCCCCACCTCAGTTCAGTCTATGTCCAGCCAGTCGCAATGTTCTAGAGTACTTCAAGCGCCCTCGCGCACAGTAGGCTTGACTCGTCGGTTCCACACCGTCTCGTCCATTGACGCCACGAACACCTCGCACGCCGTCGTCCCGCAATCTCATATCCTCATCCACGATTCACTCCGACGCGCACACTCGGCCAGATGGCCTTCGTCAAAGACTGCCGGCCGCTGGGTTGCGGCAGTATATATAGTGTCTTAGGCCGCCACCTAGAAACTTCCCCAACTCGCGTAATGCGTCGCGGAGGGCCGAGATGCCAGCCAGTCTCGCCAGAACAAAGGGAGGTCAGGAGGCAACAAGTTTGATGCCCGGGGGAGGGGAGGGATGAGGTGGGTCCACCGCCACAGCGCCGGACAGCAGCGCGTAACAGTACTATAGTTTCCCTTTGAAATGTTGATAGAATTATGGTTTCTGTGTCGGAGAGGTCAAAAATTATAAGACGAACATTAAAAATAATATTTATTAAATTTTAGTGACTTGTAAACTAGTAATTTATATATATATAATTTTTATTTGATTTATCTAAGAAAAAATATGTTGAATTCATTAAAAGTGATGTTTTGTCTCAATGTGTTGTCGATTGAATGGAGAAGGGGGAAATAATTAATACGTAATTTTGAATGTCTAGATAAATCTACAAAATAGATTCTAAAAAAGTAGTGTCAGATTCAGTTTTGTAAGTTACATAAAAAGAGTTGTTTTAAATATTAATTTCTTAAAGACAATTCGCAAACTAATGACAGGCATATTATATTTATTCACTTATATTAAACTTAAACACTTGTAAAACCTTCCGAACACATTGGCGACACATTAATAGTATTTTTAATAAAATGCTTTCAATCTAAAATGTAACTATTTTTATCGTTCTTCATGGCAAATTGAAAGTTTGAATTTGATTTACGTTTAATTTATCGAAAAAACTAATTCAAGAGTATTTGGCAAACTTTTCCAGCACTATTTTATGTCGCTCCATAAGAAACATGTTGATGACAATAGAAAAGTCAGACTAACGAGTCACAGACAAAATTTTAAATTATACGATGCTATTGAGTATTTATACATTGATATGTAAACTACGGCAGACAATCTGTAAACATACAAATCTCCCATAGAGAGGAAGTTGACATAACATAAAGCGAGATTAAAGCGAACTAGTGTGCTCACTTCATCATGAATTTGACAAAGTTTATTACACACAAAAAGTTATCGTATTTCTTATTCTTAATAATTTTCCCTGCAGAAGAAAACAATTTTCTTTAATTAAAGTTACGAGTATGAGCAATAAGATAGTAGAAGCAAAATTAAAACAATGTCTTATATGAGATTTAATGTTTGACAAATTTTCAGTAACAAAACATTCAAAAACTTGCAACTGGCACCATCTATACAGTCCTCTCCTCATAACGAAGAAACACTACTAGCGCAAGAACTAGATTGCGATGTCGTCGACATCGCTACAGTCCTTTCAGAATGCGCATTACCTACAGTATTTGTCTGCCTTGAATGCTTGTCTATTTCACGTGGTTCTAAATTGTGAACTTCCGTCGTATGATAGTTCTAACATCTGTGGTTCTGCTATATCATCGTTCTAGAGTGTAAATTTCGGTTATAAGATGTTTCTAACATCTGTGGTTCTGCAATCTGTGGTTACAAATTGTGTGTTTCTTTTGTACGATTGTTCTAATATCTGTGGTTCTGTTATATGGCCATTCTAAGGCGTGAATTTCGTTTGTGCGGCGTTTCTAACATATGTGGATCTGCAATATGTGGTTATAAATTGTGTATTTATTTTGTACAATCGTTCTAACATCTTTGGTTCTGTTGTGTGACCGTTCTATTGTTGTAAAATTCGATTGTACGATTTTTCTAATGTATGCGGTTTGGTAATATGTGGTTCTGAACTGTGTGTTTCTGCCGTACGATAGTTCTAACATCTGTGTTTCTTTTATGTGGCTGTTGGCGTTGTGACTGTTCGGGTGTCTCTATTTCTAACGAATATTGGTTCTTCGTTGTGTGTTTCTGTTGCATGACTTTTCTAAGATGCGAAATTTCTAAACAATGTGGTTTCGTTTGTTTGTTCTGTTATCTGAACGTTCTAGACCACATGTTTCTAATGCATGTGTGGTGCCCGCTGGACGGCAGTCATAAGAATTCCTTCAAACTCCCCCTCGACTCCCACCACTACCACCACACACGGCCACCCCAGACGGTGTATATATACAAGATGGAGTGCAGGTCGACGCCAGATCCATTTTCATTGTCTGCCGCCTAGAATGGTGGTTATTCAAAACAAACAAGAGAGTTGGGTCTGCGCAGCAGTGGGAGAGAAAGAGAGAAAGGGATGCTTGCCTCGTCAATGAGGCTCATTGTTCCGGGACCAGGCACGGAAAATAAAAGGCGCGCTATCCTTTTCTCCCTCCTCTTGCTGCTTTCATTCGCTCTCGCTCTCGCTCTCTCTCTCTCTCCGTCTCTCCCGGGGCTCGTATAATTAACTCCAGCAATGATAATCCCCGAGAGCGCTCGGACTATCTGGAAACCATCTCGTGGCGTTCGCCAACAGGGCAATGCCTTCATTATGATACCGACAGGCATCAGTCAAAATCCTCCGGACGAAGCACAATAAACCGCTTTGTGCTCGGGGAGAAATATTCTCTCTTCTCCCAACAAGCCCCCCCCCCCCCCCCCCCCCCGCCAACGTCCTTAATCTTCTAAGTCTCTGTCGCTCTTCTCCCCGTCCAACAACGGCTGTCTTGCAAAGGCGTATAGCAACAACATAGCCCCCCGTATTTCTACGAAAGAAAAAAATCGTCCAGTTCACGAGCTTATTTGGCGAACAGTTGAGGTCCGTACACGCCAGTTCTACGAGCACGCTAACAACATGGTTTTTGTCCTGTCTCACCCTGGATATTCTCTCTAGGTTGATGTCCTCACGCAAAGCCTACTCGACGAAACACACAAAAAAAAATGTTCCTACACCGTATAAGTTTCCTCCAATTTCATATTAAAAATAACTTTTTTTTTTGCGTGTGTGTTTTGTGTAAACACCAAATGGTTATGCGCCCAAAGATAAGAGTATCAACTGATTACAGCGTGCTCCGAACCAGCTGGTTACTCTGTTCTCATTAGCTGGTTCATGCCAGCGGCTATGCGCAAACCATCGATGGTCTTTCTAATCGCAATATGAGCTAAGCACCTAGATTTTTCCTATTTAGTGCGTGAAGTATAGTCGACAGCGGGACAATTAGAGAGAAACAGGTGCTTGGGTAATCATGAGCAGGAACAAATCGGAAATGGCCTGTATTAAGGGCGTTCAAGAGACTAAAATTATTTCCCCCATATTTTTCATTATACATCATTTTTTCGTTGCGATATGAAGCCTGAAAAATAAACGTCAATGGAGAAAAAATGACTTTAAATTAAGTAAGCTATAAGAATTTTAAATGTATAAGTAGAGGCCTGAAGAATTCGCGGATTCATTTTGTGTCAAGCTAGAATCAAAAAACTGGTTTGTTCACGTCACTATTGCTGGTTTACGCGTTATTTATCGCCTCCTAAAGAAACCTGCACCAATAAGAAACACGCAACAAAACACAGGCCCAATTATCGCCTTCCGCTGTGACAGTAAGCAAACAATGATTAATTTGATATGCGTTATTGAACACAAGACTGTACAGTCTAGCCTACTGGTCATTCAATTCGCGAATTTTTCCGGTCTCTATTGATACGTTTTTCAATTAAATTTCAAAATCGAACAAATTTATTACTTTAGAATATCGCTCGTATTAATTGTGCAAATAATTAGAATTTTATGAAATATTATTATTTTTTAAATTGTTATTAGATTTGCCCGTATATCAATTTTAATTTTTGAGATTAAATTAAAATTTAAAATAGTCACAAGACAAATACTTGCAGAAGGTAAAACAAGCGTCAGATTTCAAAGAAATTGAAACTCGCCACTCTTGCGACTTCAATAAACACTTCAGCTCAAATAAAGCTCGAATCAAGATTCTTAGTTCGAATTCTCATATTTACTTCGAAATACGTTATGGGTGTCGTTTTTTGAGTGATCTGGTATTTTTAACGCTTTTCACGGTTAACTGAGCACTTTTGAAATCAACCTTTAAAAAATGTCGCTGAATACGTATATTTTAACGAGTACACTCTAAATCAGAATCAGTTATTTTTTACTGATTGTCAGTTGAAACTGCTCCATCCGGAATCTGTAGAAAAAATATCACTAATTAATCAGTTAAAAGAAATCTGCTAAATCAAGCAGTAGAAAACTTCTTATTTATAGTTGTTATTAATAAATAAGCACACAGCATTATTATGTGGTGTAAGTTAGACACGATTTATTTTGTCGCAGAACACAAATATTGTCTACACAAAAACGTTTTTGGAGGTGGTTGGGCTCGAACCTCCGCCCATAAAGCAAATAATGCTGGAGCTTTCATAATCAGCCATATCCACTGCCCGGCTTTACTACTGCCAAATGTGTGCTCATATTATCGGCACTGAACCACAAAATGTAATGTCAAATATTGCTGGAGGTTTCGTGATGTGAAAGTATTTCTTGTTGTCGAAATGTATATTTTTTTCTGCGCAAGTACACGTCTTTGCAAAAATTCGAAAGTCAGTCTATCTTTAGTTTAGTTCGGATTCTGTGCTTTAAAAGATAAATGGAGTGGTTTCAATGTACGAGGTTATCGATGTCCACTAGTATCCGCAATTTTACAATGCAACGAGACACTACATATTTAAACTGTTATTTTTAGTGACAGATAGATCAGTGATAATTTTACTGACTCTATAGTGCGGTTATTCAATACGAAAGGTGGATTTACACCAACAAAAGTTTTGTGGTCTCTGCAAGTTAACAGATTAAATTGTGTGGAAACGACAATTTTTTTCGTTTTAAATATTGCATTGTTTCTAACGTTCCACTGCCTAATTACCACAGATATTATTAGTCATACTGTCTCTTCAAAATAACAATTTCATTGTGTAAAATGTTGCATTGTAAAATAGCAGATACATAGAAAACACCGACAACACCGTTAAAACCACTATATATCTCTTTTAAAGCACACAATCTGAACTAAACTTAACTTAGAATGACTTTCGAGCCCTACAAAGTCATGTACTTACGTACGCATAATGTGTGTATATTTCGACAACATGAAGTACTTTCACATTATGAAACTTACAGCCATTCGCCATTGTAAGTTTATGTTACTACGCAAATGCGAGACCGTTTCTCTCAATGGCAAAGTAACAGAGCTGGTAGAATGTCAACTAAAAGAAACAAGAGAATGTTTTGCGTTTTGGGGTGGCGGTTCGATACCAACCACTTCCAAAATTTCCTTGTATGTACATGTAATAATTTTGTTTTGCGACAGAATAATTGTATACCTAATTTATTTCAAACCGTAATTCACGGTTTTCAATCGTTGTGCTGTTTATTAATCGACTACACATAACTGATTTTCTACTGTTTGTATTAGTGTATTTCATTTAACTGAAGAGATTAGTAGTTTTCTTTTTCTACAGATTCCAGATGGAGCAGTTTCAATTGACAATCAGTAAAAAATAACTGATTCCGATTTAGAGTGTAGGTATACTGACTGGCATGCGCCCAGTAAAGTTGGTAACGAAGGAGGGAAAATAGTTCCATGTATTAGCGTTCACTTAAAAGTAATAGGTTAACGTATGTGAATGTTGAAATTATTTATTTTGCTCTGTTTTTGAATGCGTATAAATATAAGAAGTATTACGTTTGTAAAATATTTACTTTTATGATAGTTTCATTATTTCACTTGACCGACATGAATAAAGTTATCAAGCTCACAACAATGCTAATTTTACGCACGGTGGAATAACACACAGTGTGCATAGAAGTGGATCTTAGGTAGCGCTTTCCATAGTGTTCAGTTAACCTGGCCGTGAACAACCTGTAATCAAGTTATCAACAATATCTTGTTATGAAACCATATAATATCCTCAAATTCTAGAAACAAATTTTTTATATTTGAGTAGTCTAAAGGGGTCATCCCAGCGTTCGCCTTGTTGAGTTCCGTAGTACATGAAGGAAACAGAAATCTAAATGTTCGGACCAAAACTCGAACCGGTGTCCTCCCGAATGCGAGGCCAGTGTGCCAGTTCTGCACATAGGATCTCGTATGTGCATTGTGTATTATCTGCGCTTGGGACTTAGTATGCACATTGTGTATTATTCCACCGTGCGTAAAATTAACGTTGCCGTGAGCTAGGTAACTTTATTCATACGCTGGCCAAGTGAAACAATGAAATTATCAGAAAAATAAATATTTTAAAATATACGAAATATAGGACCTTGACGTGTGTATTTGTACGTGCGTGCTCACGTTGCGAGTTTCACAGTGAAAACCTCAGAAACGTAATAATGGAAAATTAATTCTTGATGCATCTAAAAATACAGGGTACATAGCGTCGCAAGCACACGAGTAAAAATAAATACACAAATTTTAATTTCAATGATTATGGAAGGATGCACAGAGAAAACTTGCACGCAATAAAATCACAGGTAAAATACGTCATGTTCTAGGAAACCAAACTTGGTATTTACACATGCATTTGGCAAATAGGAAATCAAGTAACGTAGCCAAGCTAATGTTTGTAAAAATAAATTGTTACCAAATTTACTGGTCACACTCTAAAACTGAATCAGTGAGAATTTCACTGTTTCAATCAGTTAACAGTGTCAGATCGTGTTAAGATTACCGCTAAATAACATTTTTTAATGGCCGTTTAACAACGTGTATCAAATGAAATAACAACGAATAAACAAAAACCAAATACTTTCTAAAAATGTGTTCCGTCTTTCAAAGCACTATTTTACGAGGTGATATGTACATTCAGCCTTTCATTTCCTTTTTACGTCTTTCATTTGGTTTTCATGTGATCATCACAGCGCCCTGTTTGAAGGTTTAAACTGCGTATAATGTGGCGAAGAGAGTGCACTCATATGAGCTATTCGTTTTAACAATCCTAACGGTACCACTCGAACTAAAAACGAGAAGGAAGGGCATGCAATTTAAAACCACACGCTTTCGATTTCTATGTTTTTTTTTTTTTGTTTGCTGAAAACGTATTTAAAAAATATTATAGAATGTTTTTCTAGCGTACGTCTTTAAATGGTGCTTGCCAAGTGGAAACGCAATGTAAGTACTGGCCCCAAGCATCGTTCTAGTTGGCCCGAGAAACTTAACTATTCTAGCCCGCTGAAGCTGAAGAGTTTTTTGCGAACCTGTCGTTAGACAACGACTGCGACAGGCTTCTGTCGCGTCTCAGATACTGAGTTGGTTCTCATGGCCATACCGCTGATAGGAATCACTGATCATACATACCGTGTTTGAAATTGTTTGGAGTGGCGAAGGCAACATCGTCATTGGACTGTTGAACAGTCCAAGAACGTCTTATCAAGGAGTGAGTCACGGTAATAGGGATAGGAACATTTTGCGAGTTCATTTCACGACAAGGTAGACGTCAACCACGTGCACACTGAAGTTTACTTTGCAATTGGATCGCAGTTTATTAGACACGCCCTGGACGACTCTAAACCAATAGCGGACTGGAAAGGAAACAAGCAGCGAATCCCAGACTGCCAGGTGCAGGCGTGGTGTAACGCTGGCTACTAACTGGGGAAGCAGCCAATGAACAAACAACTGAAGCTCGAGTACACACAAGACTGTGGGTGGAGTCTAGCCTACAGGTCAGTGAACTCACGAAATTTTTCTATTCGTAATGAGAGTTGAGAGTGGCCTTAGCGGATACTTAAGTAACGGTGTTTACCTTAGTGTGCTGTGGGATAGTGACACTTGGTGACGGTAGTATTATGGTTTGGGGATGTTTTTGTTGGTTTGGGCTTGTACCATATGTTTTAATTGAGGGACGTACCACGGCGTGTACGATAATAACACGTTTGCGGCAGTGTTTCGGCAGTTTGGAATAGTTCATTTCCTGGATCACCACAATAATTCTGCTACCCATAAAGCAAAGTCTATTGTGCTCTGCTGTGAAGACAATCAGATAGGTCTGCTTGGACCGGATATTTTAAGACCTCGACTTGATCCCAATAGAACATGTATAGAAAGAACTGGAGTTTGCTTGTCAGAGCCACTCAGCCAACAGAAAAACATCATATGTTCACAATTTTGAAGGAATAGTGTAAACGAATCCCGTCTTCTGTTTAATAAGAACTAAACGGAGAGCGTACCCAGAAGGGTCAACACTGTAATAATAGTAGAATAAGGTCTGATATCCTATCAGATTTATGGCTAACGCCTTTGGAATTAACATAAGTGTATGTCCGTCGACTTTTCTTGGCTCTTTTTGCAGTTTTAAGAAGATTTGTACTCCAACCTGGTTTGTATTATTGATTATATTTTACATAACTGTTTAAAAATATGACAAAAATATTCACAGTTTTTCTTTTTTTAATGCAGACTCATTCATGCTGTTACGCGCTGCAGCTCGCACCGGGCTTCTGTCCGGCGCTGTTGGGGGGGGGGGGGGGGGAGATGACCCAAGTGCGGGCTGTGAGACGACTCTGGCGGACGAAGTGTTCGTGGTGTGAATGGGCGAGAGAAAGTGGAACCCGGCGAGTGAGAGCTACTATGCGTGAGTGCGCTCGGAGAACTCGAGAATATTGCGGACTGGTGGAACATGGACTAAACTGAGGTGGGACTGAATGGACATGCAATGCGAATTTTATTGTAAATATTGGAACTGTCAAAATGGACGCATACTTTATAAAATAGTTGAATATGTTTTGATACACTTCCTATTGGGACTGATTTTTTATTGTTTAATTTCATTGATTTCTTTGAGGTGATTATAAATCGTATTAATTGAAGTCATTAATTGTAAACAGTAAGTGATATCAATTTATTACGAGATGTTGAGATGACCTCCATCCCTTAATGAACTTGGTTTAGCCCACCGAATTCCGTGAGAGGAATTAAAACAGTACTATATTTTCACAATTTCTCCGTGACCGTGTACGCCAAGGTTGTGACTTTCATTACCCAAGACCGGAATGGTGAAGGTTCATACCTATTTCCCATCATGGTTCAGTTTATGAGCGCCTATTCGTTTACTAAGGTATTCGAAGCTCGCTAAATACGTGGGGGTCCAGATTTTTTGAACATCTGTGCGTATTACTGTGCCAATTAAAATCCTATATTTGTTTAACTAGAACTTCCCTGGATTTTTAGTTTCATTTAAAGTTTAAAAATAAAATATCTCGCGTTAAGATCTGAGGACACAAGTATCTAAAAAGTAGTTTGCCATCGTAGTAGCGCGTCTGTATTTTTATCTCTTTTATGGGTTTGGTTAGAAATAACGAAATCATGTATAAATATAAATATAGTAAGATTAAAAAAATCACTCGTAGAGTGTTCATTTGAGTCAGAAGAGTAGTCACTAACAATACTCTGAACAGGAGAATACAACAACAAACAAATTAGCCTACGCAATTTAAAAGTCCCCCTTTGTGAAGTAAGTACCACCAGCGAGTTAGTTATTCAATACACGAATTGAGAAGGTCTGTGCGACTGAAAATTAGTTTAACTACCACGAAGCCCCTTCATGGAAAGAGAAGCACTTGCCGTTATCAATTATTCTGCTAAAATACATCCACTGTCGGCGGAATCAAGAGGATTGGAGGGGCATTCGCGAATCAAAGCAAAACAATTAATACACGTTCAACACAACAAAGATGCAACGCCGGTCCATTTGCATTGTAAATACTTAACTCTTGATGTTCCGTCCCTCCAATAAAAGCTGGCTCCATTAGCGCAGCGCTGCAGAATGGGCTCGCCGTCAGTGTATTAGGGGCTATTAGCAACCAACACCAACCCTGCCCACCCTGCTCGTATTTCTAAAACGATCGTTCGAAGCACTGCCCTGCTCAATTCCCGGGAGGGTGGCGTGCAGCTGTTTGGTGAGCCGGGGGGGGGGGGGTCAGGGAAATAGGGGGAAAGAAACAGGGGTGGAAGGCTTGAAATGTAACCCTCCACGCCCCCGTGATGGCATGCCAATGCAGCAGGAGCTCGGCAGGCTTCTGAAAAATTCACGACCGGTTCTGCGGCATTAGCATGACAATTGTAGGCTGCCGGGAAGGGCGCAAGCAACCTGTTACCCCTGCTGCGGTAATTGGGGGCCGCGCGCCGCACCTGGTTGGGCGCGTCACCGCTAGATGTCTCCATCTCGTAGCGCTGCGGCAACTGGGTCAACCCGGAACAGCCTTAATAAGACGACTGTGTAGCTGCGCGCCCAAGGTCGAGAAGTGAGGGAGCGATACGGGCGACACTAACCCACACTTCTAACGCCTCATCGCTCCTACGCGCAAGGTAAGCAGTGCTTCTGTCCTAACGCTTTACTGTGTAAACTAGACCTGTAACTGTGGGGTTTTATTACACGCGATGAAAGTACACAGATCAAACTACATGCGTATAATCGTACTCTTCTCTTACCGCTCATAGAAACTTTATAGGCAAGCTTTAAAAATGCGATATTTGACCATTTTCACGATTTTTTTCTCCTTTAATACATTTAATACAATAAAAGTAAAAACATAGCGATATAGACAATAGTTTTTTTTAATCCTTTTTTGGAAAAAGTTTGTATTTCCAGAACATTAATTTATCGAGACACGCGTTTACGAGCGAACGATGATTTCACAGAAAACATTTCAGTACATAGAACACTTAAGTTTGAAACAAAGCAGATACCTATGGAGCAATGCGCCTGTCTGTAAAATGTAAATGAGCATACAGACGCCTTACAAATTGTCAGAAAAGTGTGATTTATGCAGTATATGAAAGAGGAATGTATATATTTTGCTACATTATAAAATACTTTACTAAAATATTCTTTTGAAAAGAAAAAAATAATCGATTGATAGAGTCCGTACTGTTAACAAAAGCGCAAATCCGTTTTGGATGCTTCAAAAACCAGAATTTACAAGAAAATCTTCGAGAACGATTGTTATAATATTTACTGTGATAATGTGTAATAATATCACAGCAATAATGTATCATGTCAGTTTTATGATTAACATTATTTAAATCAGTTTCAGCCATAAATGTTTCTGAGAAATGGGCGCACATAAAATAAATCATAAAAATTATTTCTTACATTATTATTACAGTTTTCTTACACACAATCATATTAAACATTATGACGATATCCCATGACGAAAATTTCCTTGCAAATTCTCCTTTCTGAAGCATTCAGAATGGAAATAGTCCTATGCTTAAATTTTGTTAAAAATACAGACTAATTTAATCGATGATTTTTTTACATTTAAAAAGTATAATTTAGTAAAATCTTTTATAATGCTGGGAAATATATACCTTCTTCATTCATCTACAGCATAAAGTGCACTTTTCTGACAAATTTTTATGGTGTCTGTACTACTTTTTTTATGAGTTCTTCACGTTGTATAGTCGGGTGCAGTGCTCCATAGGAAGTTGCTTTACTTCAAACTTAAATGAGAACGGCTATTTCTTCAACCACATTTCCCCAACAATCATTCACAAATTGTTTGGTAAATATAGTTTTAATATTATTTTATTTATTTTCATTATTTTGCAATTACCTGCTTTTGTAACAATAAAAAAAGATCGCAGTTATTCAAAATTGCCTACTTCTGACGAGGGTGTCTATCAAAGGCACAAATGCGAATATTTTAAGGCACCTGGCTAGTAAAAATGTTAAGCAGCGCAAGGTCGTGCCAAATCGCTAGGAAGCAGCGTGCGACGAGCTACAAATGCTTCTAAATGCACTTGTAGCTGAATTTCTCACAGTTTAGATCTGTCACAGTGGAATATTATTACGCGCGACGGAATTCAACGGACTCAACTGCAGATTTCACTTTATAGTTTTCACCTTCTTGAGGAAACTACTCAGGCAAGCCACTAGCTTACTGCCACTGCTATCTGTTTTTATTATTTTTTAAATGATTTGATAGATACAATGTAACACCCGTAAATGACGCGTCGTTTTGCATATTAACTTAATATATAATTTGTCCCACTTTTTTTCTACGTCATATTTTATGTGTTTGAATATGAAAATAATTTTTGTATGTTCATAATATTATTTTGTTTTAGTTTTTCAATTAATTTCACCGTATAGGTTTTTTATTTTGATTTTTATTTTTGCTCTCACATTTTGTTAATGTTTCAGGGATTGATTATTTCAAGACAACGTATTCTGTGTTTTCTTTTGGTAGGCTGAGGGAAGTGACTCTTTAAGTGGGTTTGAAAGTATTTTTGTCTTGATTGGTCTGCAGGTTCGAACCCAGCCGTGCGATTGGCTGGCACGGTAGGCCCAGTTAGTAAGTGCCAGTCCGTGTTACCAGCGATTAAGTTGAGTGCTTGTATAGTCCCTTCGAGTATCACGACGAAGGTTACGTGTGGAAGAGGAAACTTCCTCGTAATAAAGCAACCTGCCCTACTCTGCTTCCTGCTGCGGGAGCATCCCGCTATACGTCCTATTGTGGAGCACAGACCAGAGTGTTTCTGCAAGACCTATAGTCATCAACGGATAAGCTACACTCAATTTATCTATGTAATAATATGTATCGATGGCTTCAATTTGTACATGTTACCTGAGTCTTTACCTGTGGTTTGACCATCACTGTGAAGCCCATTGGCGGATTTGGTTGTTTAAAAAACGGAATCTATGCCTCCATGAAATTATAAAATTTTCCATACACTGTTAGACAAATATTTCCGTGAAGTTACGGGAAATTACGCGTAAAAATTACCGAGAAATGTTTGTGAAATTACGGACACATTGTTTTTTTAACGTACTTTCCGTAAATTTCGCGTAAAAATGCTACTAATGATTTATTTCAAAATTAAAAAAAATGCAAAAAAATCAAACACCCGCACAGTGAAAATTGACTATGCATAAAAAAGAGATGAAAAAAAAAACCTTCATTTTTTGTTTTAGATGGGCCTTGACCACAAAAAAATACTGCGTAAATCACGAAATTTGGTAGCATCGACATATAAGAGTATGTAAATAACATATAAATAACCATGAAATTTCATAGCTTTTAGTAATGTGTGAGAATTCGAAGCGTAGACGAAATATGAGGTAGACCGATCTCGCCGAATGGGCACAACCAATCTCCGTGTCCCAACATTCAACTGCTTCTCTGCCGATATGGCTAGCTAAAACGACGTGGTTTGGATTTGAGGTTTTTATACTTCCTCTAACCAATATCTAATGTAGTTTAATTAAATCCAAATTGGTAAAATAATTTCACCAATATAGTAGTGCTTGTCACTTAGTAATTACGATATAAACAAACACGTTCGCCAATGTTGGCCACGTAACTTTGACAACTGTGTTACTTTGGGGCATGTCAGCGCTGAGCACATGCGCAGAAATAAATAAGCGGTCTACCTCATCTTTAGTCATATGGTTTGAAGTGTTGCCAACTGTTTTAAGTGGCTCTTACTACCTTTACGTATTTGGAAGAGTAAGTTAAAGTTGCGTGGATTTTATAACTTCCCCACGAGTGAAAATTTACTAGCAGCAAAGAGCGGCTCGTGTAAACTCGGCATTGTTCGTTCCCGAAAATGTTTGAAATACGGGAGATATATAGTCCATTCACGGTTACTCACGACTTTTCTGAAGCCCTGCTGAAGTGTCGTTTATCATGACAATATCTCATAAAACGAAGCGTATTCCAGAAAATTATAAGTAATCAGTCTCGTTTATATCGAACTTTTGGCGGAGAAAACTTGCTTGCCGCTGCGGATAGATGGATTGGATACTTACCTCTTTACAGAGAACATTTGTTTTAAAGACTTAATTTGGTGTCTGGCTTAGGCTTGATGCATTATGTACCTAGACATGCATTCATGCGTGACGTATATAGTGTATGTTTTTATAGATTTCTTTTCATGGAAAAGTTTGCTTTCGAAGATTTTTAATGTTAACATTTTGACTTCACAGATTAAATTTTGATGAGCAGTTTAAATACCTCAATGAAATGGCGAATTCAAGACCAAGAAATACCATAAAAGGAGAATTATTATACATATCATCGCCAAGCATGAGTCTACTCTATATTTGCGTATATCAGCGACATAGTGAAGTAAACAGGCTACAACCAAAAAAGCCTATCTTCTGTTTGATAATAGCATGTTTTTCCATAATTTTACAATATTACGGGCAACAGCATAATTTCAATAACTCACTAATTTTTCGTATGGGGAAATGTAGGCATTAATAACTGCGGGAAGAATATGTAGGCCTATTCGGAACGCCCACTGTAATGCAGTGTTTTTCGATAGTGTTAAACACGAGAAATAACAGGTCGGTCTCCTTCACAGACTCCTCTAAGATGACATCATAACGCGTATTTTAATTCAACATCGTGCAGAAAACTTAATAGAAAATGTACGCAGATATTACATGAATTTTCTAAAGTCACTATCCAGTTGACTCTTCCACACTGAGTTTTGGGGATATACAGTGGATGCGTGAGGGAAAATTTATCATTGTTCTTCCTCGTTACACTTACTGACACTAAATTTGTGAAAAAATTCTTGCAGCAAATGTGATATGGAAAGCAACCTGACCTCCACGGTATGATCTGAATTCGACATGTGCTAAATCAAAACCATACAGGACTATGTCACTTTTCTTAAACCCGCGTGATTTTACACGACACTGATATTTACGTGGTTTATTTAGGACCACGTTCAGTACTCACGACTCTCCAGAACTGATCACAATAACACACGGAGCACTCACGTTCGCGGTCACAGCTCTGCACTTAGCAGACTAAAACCTGATCTAAACTGGGCTAGAGCACCATGATACTGCATAAGACAACCATTAATTTGCATTTTACGTCGTATTTATTTAATACTATTTTATAAAATACTATTTATTAATTTTAATGTGGTTCGCTGTCGCACTTTGAAAGAACGGGTATTAGTGGAATCACTGCTGGTCGGAAATGACTTGACCTCTGGTAATATACACTAGTGGAAAATGGAAAATGAACCCCCGGACGCAATGGTCCTACATAAACGAAGGATGTACTGAATAATTATACAGGTTGTACACACTGAGTATGATAATGATCACAGGGTCGTACACCTATGGACAGAGACTACAGAGTGTCGTAAACAACGCCAGTATCTTGTGTAGCCTCTTTTAGAGAGGATGCAGTCCTGAGTAGACACGATCATAAAGGTGTCGGATGTTATCTTGGGAATAATGTTCCATGCTAATTCCACCTGTTGTTGCAATTAGTGGAGGTTTGTTGGCGGTATTGCAGACCACACCAAACGCCGTGCCATCATGCCCCCACGTTTTCTGTGGGGGACAGTTAGGGTGATCGTGCTGGCCAGGGGAGTTGACTAACACCTTCGAGAAGTCGTTGGGTAACACGAGACCTATGTGCTATGTCTGCAAGGGCATTGTCCTGCTGGAAAGGGCATCTCTTTGGCGTTGTAGGAACGGCAACAAAATGGGCCTGGATGATGTCCTGGATGTAGCGCTCAATGTTCAGTGTTCCCTCAATAAACACCAAAAGCGTACGGTCATTGTAGGCTGTTACCCCCCCCCCCCAGAGCAGAATGCCAGGAGTTTATCCTGTATGTCGCTGCCGTATACACTCTGGTTGTTGCCGTTCTCCTGGTCGACGCCACACTTGTAAACGACCGTCACTGGCTCCAAGGCAGAATCTGCTCTCATCACTAAACACAACTCCGGGCCATTCATCACTCCAGTTGCGTCGTTCGCGACATCATCCGAGGCGGGCTGCACGGCGATGAGGTGTGAGAGGAACCTGGTGAGTGAAACTTTTGATCGTAGCCCAGCATCCAGGTCGTAGCCGACACCCTGGGTGCAAAAGTGGCCCTAATCTGTGCGATCAACAATGGCTGCTCGTCTGATTCGGTGGTCCAGGTAGGAATACGTATGCCGCTGCCGTATCAGGTCGAAGAGCATGTGCACCATCGTTGGACCACCGGCACCACCAATGTTTCACAGCTGACACTTCACGTCATACACGTTGGGAAATTCTTCGGAAGGTCCGCCCAGCCTCCCTCAAGCACACAATACGACGACGTTCAAAGTCTGTTAATTGCACGAAGTGTGGTCGGCTATGCCGTCGTGGCATGTCTACAATGCTTACTACACACAAGTTCAAGCTTGAAACACCAGAATACTCTTTCATCGAGTCAACTACAGTTGTATTGGGCTCAGCGGTGTTATGCCTAGTACGCGGTTCCCTCTATCAGTGCACACGAAATAAAAATAAATGGTGTTCATAAATGATTACTAAATCTGGTTTCTGAAGAGTTTTTTTTTTATTGTTTCAGAAACTTAATTACTTGCCGTCAAAACTACTGACGCATAATGTCTGTCACAGAAATATTTATCTATAGGCTGTTCACGGTAAACTGAGCACTTTTGAAGCCCTACTTAAGATATATTTGTATGCACGTTGTGTATTCTTCCGCCTTATATAAAATTAACATTGCCACGAACCTCATCACTTTATTAATGAGTCGGTCAAGTGAAACTGTGAAATTATTAGAAAAGTAAACATATATAAAATTTGCTAATTTTTACACATTGATGGGAGACAAATAATTTAAATGATCACAAATGGTTACATAACACTTTATATTTGACATTAAGATATGGAACTACTTCCCCTCCATCATTACCAACTTGACTTGACGCATGTCACTCAGTGCTCCCGTTGAAGTATATGCAGGTAGGAGCAGTGACTTTTTTCTAAGGTTGATTTCAAAAATGGTTACTTTATCGTGAACAGCCTTTACCTATACGTACTCGTAAGTGTTATCACGAGACCTTTTTGTTGAACATTCCCGTGCTCTTGACGTTACCCAGACCATAACCCGTAAATTATGTTTCTGGAGTCTTTTCACGCAAAGACGAATCAATTAACCATTAATAATTATTGTTATTTGTGATATTCATTCTAGGTTGGTAAAAATTATCAAATATGTGAAATTTAACTGATTGAAATTATTAGTAGGATTTCAGTTATTCGGTGGAGAAACTGTCTTTGGTTCAGTCAAGATTACTATAGCATAACTTTCGATTGTGGCAACTCCCTGCAGACGATAACATCCATTTCAATTATCAATCACGCTTCATTATGAACTATAGTCAGTAACTGTAGGTATAAGTCTACGCATTATATTCGTTTGCTGCAGTCTCAAGCATCCAAGCTCTAACAGTACGCGTTATCCATTTATCTATTACATACTACACTGTAAAAAATTGTTGTAATTTTTACTGAGAAACTGTTTGTAATTTTATAAATGCTTGTAACAGTATAAAGATTCCTCTAGTAAAACTACTCGTTTGTAAAACTACAAGGGCCGTGTTTGTAGTAGAACTCAAGAAATGTTGTACTATATTGACCCGTATCTACGAGCTTCAGCAAAGTGGCGTGCATTCAACCAACAACGTAAAACTATGGATGATGTAAAGCGTGGTTGCTTGCAGAAAGAAATGTATTGCGAGTTTGAATAACGTAAAAAGCTTAAAGAACTAAAATAATAATAATAAAACGACAATTTCAATAAAACGTGATCGTATTACTCAATAATTGTTAATGTTTCCTAGGTACACGGAACTCTTAAAAATGAAATTCAGTGCCGGTAAATATATTCTTCTTAATCAAATCGCTTCTCTAACAGTGTGTAAGTACTTGGGGATAGATTCCACATAAAATAAGCATCAAGTAAGTAAGTCATGATGGTCTAGTGGTTAAATGGGCAGGCTAATGATACGTATTAAGGATTTGGGTTCTATTCCACGTCCTGGCAAAATGTAGCGTTTCTTCTCATAAATTATATCTTGAAATACTTTTTGAAGATATTCTCTTTTATTAATTCATCACAATTGTTTTTAGAAGAAAAAAAAATCATGTACACTTGTCAATACTGTAAGGCTATCATTTGTATTATTACAAATATATGTTTTGCAGATTTTACAAGGAAACTGTTTGTAGTTTTACAAAGGAATTTCTTGGCAACTGGGTGTCCAAGGATTTGTCTTGTTAAAGTACAAAAAATCTTTAGAGTGTACCCGGCCAGTAACTAAAATTAAAATATGCTCAATTTAAAAGATGTATTGCAAACCGGTTGTCGGCCACATTATACAGAGAACTTGATTGCTTTCAGAAAACACGTATGCGAACTCATTCTTCGCGTCACGAAAATTATACCTTGCTCTCCATTTATCTTCTACAGCCCAGCAGAACACGGCGAAGTTTCACTAATCGCAATTTCAGCCTAGAGGCCGGCGCATTCTTGCGAACAGAACACATCGAGCCTGTTACGTCCTACTGAACGAGCCTGTTTTATTGCGGCATACTACCGTATTTTCGAGAACATCCTAGACATGTATGCCGGTTGCACTTCAGTCTCAGGCCATCGACGGTTCTAAGTTATAATATCGGGAGAGCGTTCTTTCTCTACTATTTACTGCTAAAGGCTGTTGAAGATACAGTGAGCACCGCTGAAATCAACCTTAGAAAAATGTCGCTGCCCACATTTTAACGGGCGCACTGAGTGACATGTGCCGAGTAAAGTTGGTAATTACGGGATGGAAAGTAGTACCATATCTTAACGTAAAATACAAAGTAATAGGTAATCGTTTGTGCTAACGTAAATTATTTCTTTCGTTTACAGTTTTTTTTTTTTCAATCCACCAATTCTAAAAATGACCAGATTGGTAACATATTTACTTTTCTAATAATTCCACGGTTTCTCCTGACCGACGCATGTATAAAGTGATGAGGCCCGTGGAAATGTCAATTTTACATAGGGTGGAGGAATACACAACGTGCATACAAGTAGATTTTAAGCAGGGCTTTCAAAAATGCTCATTTTACCGTGAACGGCCTATAGCACGCCAGATAACTGCAGCATTTTCGAAATATCAAGTACCAATGAAGCGTCTCTTACCTCAAAAGCTTTCAAATAACCGTAATTTCGCTTTTAAACGAGCATTTACTCAGAGAGCTTGTTTATCGGGCTGTCTTTGTTTTAATTGCTTCAAGAAATGTAAACTTACACCCGTTACCTTTTAGACGGGTGATTTCAAGTCTTCGTAATTTTTTTCAACCGCCAGCGAGAAAATAAATCTAAATAAATGAATAATAACACTCATCTTATAGACGCATTTTCTTGAAAACTCCAACTTACTCGCTACTTGCAGAAAGGTTTCCTATAGTACTTACACATAATTTCGGGCATTGCTAAGGTGCAGTTTTTAATGTCGGAATATACTTATGTTGACAGAATACTACCATGCGTGGACTAAATAGACACCCAATGACAGTTAATCATATTTTCCATTATTTGCACGTGATCTGGCATTTCATGGATTAAGAAATCTGAAGGGCTTTACTATAGGTTGGATAGGGTTAAAACACTGAACAGTTATAGTTGTGGCTAGCAGATATTCCAAACATAATTCAGAAGACTGACTTATAACGTACCAGCAGTGCTCAACGCTAGGAAGGAAATTCATTGCGGAGTAACGAATGCACAGTAAAAATAAGACTAAAAATTGTTCCAAATCCTTGAAATCGGACTGAGAACCAACGCAAATTCCATCACAGAAATTTCATTTATTCTTGCAGTGACATAATAGTGATCATATCATTGTTTAAAAAGACCAGCAGTGAATTTATTTGTCCCTGAAGGCGCTAGTTCCCAGTTCATTCAATGCATTCTTCACGTGCGTTAATCGTCAGACGACTGTCGAATGACTAAGACCACAAGATTTCTGAGGCATGGAATATTTTGGTATCTACTTTACAAGAATCCAAGTTCCATATTCTTTGTCGAATTAAATATGTGTTAAATAAAATATGAATATTATATATACATATGTGTGTATACACATATATACCTTAGGCGGCATGAAAGGTGTTTTGGTGTTGCCCAAAAATAATCATTAGACGTTGATGGCAAAATTACATCCATCATGAAAACTTGTCATGACTTAAGAACTGTTTCGTTATACTTCTAGGTATTTAATATGCCTCCTGTTGGCTTCCTAGTCTTGTCATTCTGTCCGATTTTTTTAAAATTTGATTTATGGAAAGCACGGTTGCAGTATTAATATAAATATTTCTCGTTAGTTCTCCATTGTTATCACTGAAACTGTGGGATGGTATTAGACGCTTTACAGGACGGTAACGTACGATTTATAAAATGCGGGAGCAACAAGATGCCAGCCAGAGAAGTTCTGAGGAGAGAGAAAGCAAGTTATAGTGGTATTTCTCTACTTCATTATGACATCCACGGCAGAGTGGCGAACCATTTGGAGTGTGGTGCCTACAAGTCGAAGTTTTCTGCTTGTGGTGAATCCTCTCGAGGTCTGGAGAGCGTGTGACGGACGAATGACTCGGCCCATATTGCCCTACATTTCGCTTCAGCTAGAGAGATAAAGCTTGGCAGTTTCTCCTCTGGACACGTAGGTAGGCTGGCTGTTCATGGTAAAGTGAGCACTATTGAGGCTCTAGTTACTTTTTCCATTCAGCCATTTCTTATCGTTAAAACCGAGCGAGGTGATGCAGTGGTAACACACCGGACTCGCATTCGGGAGGACCCGGGTTTGATTCCCGGTCCGGCCATACTGATTTCGGTTTTCCATGGCTTCCCGAAATCACTCCAGGCGAATGCTGGGATGGGTCCCAAACAAAGGCTATGGACGATTCCTTCCCAGTGCTACCTCCAATCCCTCTTCCCTGTGCAACTTGCACCGTCTCTAATGACCTCGCTGTCGACGAGACGTTAAGCCAATTACCTACCTACCTACATTATCATTAAACAACCTTTTTAAATAAAATTTTGCCATATAAGGAATAAACACAGTGTGTATAGTCCACCGCACATGAAAGTTAACGTCTAAGTACTACTATCCTAAATGAGAGGGCTTTCAAAAGTGCTCACTTTACCATGAATAGCCTATTCTGCAGTGCAATCAAGGAGGGGCGAGGCATATAGCCGGAACACCCGCGTACCCACGGGTGAACTGTCAGCTGTGAGAGGTGGTGTTGAGGTTGAAGGAGTATAGCTTGATTACGGCGAGAAGGGGGGGGGGGTGAACCTCTAATTACCGATGTGTGCGTTGCGTCGGGGACGTGTCAACACGCAGCGAACACACACACACGTGCGCGTGCACGCGCGTCTTTGAGTGCCGGGAATGCGTCCCCAGGCCGCGAGCGCGCCAATAACCATTAGTGGCTCTGCGCGTCGTTGAGCTAATGTCGCCGGTTAATTATTGTTTGTTGGTGGTTTGGCGTCGCAAGTCCGCCGGAGACCAAGCGTGGGCACGTACAGGCTTGGGACCTCACCCACGACCCTGGACCGGGCCGTATAGAGCCAGCTCGGGGCCCGTTGGCACGGGAACCTCGCTTACCCTCTCCATTACCCATCTCCCCATTTTCCACCTTTCATCTGTTCTAACATTGAGGCTTCCAAAATTTTCAAAGGCATAATTGACCTAAATATCTAAACTACTTGTTTCCATCTAATGCTTCAATGCCATATTACATTTACTTTGTAATTAATCATTTTTTACGAACTTCGGTTACTCCGAGAGCTTCAAATTGGTGGTCACTGCGAACGAAAGTGTAGGCTCATAGTTTTACACAAAATACAAAAAAAAATGAGAGTGTATAAAATTAAGAGCCTTGTAAAGGAACGGAAACACCCTAGCTCGTCCAGACTACGTCAGATATAACTAAACGTATAATGAAGGGAGTGCCAAGGCATCTCAAGGAGTTCGGGCCCCGTCAACTGACCCAGGATATGGACAGCGAGTCGGCTCTTCCACGGAAAAACTTTTTACAGAAATACGACTACAAAATTGTAAAACTGTGTGACAAGCATTTATATATGGATGTAATGTTCAAGTATATTTCAGTTCCGCGGCGACGTGGCTGTACTTATCAGCAACACTTTGTCAGTTTAGAATTTCGTAACATTGTCCTTTCAGACCTTGTAGCATGGACAATGTCTTGTCTTTGCAGGACGCAAGCAACCCTCCTGGTAATTGGAATTCTGAATGGTCAAAGTCAACTAGGGCCTATAACGTTATTAGAAATCTTGCCTTTACGTTATAAGATGCTGTGAAAAATTTGCAGAATTTCACTGTAAATACCAGCTAGAAATTCCCATAGAGCTACAGTTTCTAATTACGTAAATGCAGTAACGTAAAATGTATTTTTGTGAATTAGCAAATCACTATGTTAATACAAAATAATTTCCAGTTATACCCACACATGTATGTGTATGTGTGTGCTGTTGGCGATCCCGCATGCTAGTTTTTTTACTGCGAAAGTTGCTCCAAATCAGTGAAATAGGTTTCTATAACCACGAAACAGTGAAAAATTTTGGAAGTCCTACTGGTTATTTCAGTGCCTGAAAATCACCGACAGTTTCTACTGGTTTCAGTGAATTTTACTACCCGAGGGCACGCCTTCCCATTCATCACATGGAATGAAGAGCGCATACCAGTAACGCAGTAAATAATTTCAACACAGGATAGTTTCTTTTAGCAATACGACTGTTAAAACCGCTTGGCTTTGACACATATAGTGTATTCGCGATTTCTTCACACTTTTTAATCAAACAATTTAAAAATCACCCCGTATACGTGTTCGGTTGTTTCCTAAACATGTCATGTAGCACAAACAATTAGTACTTCTGTTCACATAAATTATCTTATTTTTGTTATATTGAACATTACTTGTATTTCATAAATAAATTATAATGTTATATGTATAATCGATACGAATAAAAAATACGAGGAAATAGATGCGTTGGTAATGGCTAGTAAGAAATAGTTCTCATGCAAAATACTATTTAACTGAGTGCGCACGAAAGCGGTGCGTTGTTCCTTTGGTGTACTTTTCTAGACTCGGTTAAGTTTTGCTTCCATGACGCGGAGGAATACTGGAAGTAGAACTTTAGCAGGGCATCAGAAAAGTTGGAAGTAACCATGAATGGACTATAGTTAACTCACTGCTTACATCATATAGTAATACCTACGTCTTGATTTAGTAGCTTTATTTGCTTCTGAGCTCATTTTAATGGAACTAACTGATATTCAAGGTAAATATTTGGTGCTACCTAGCTGGCATTTGAACTGCTTTGCAGAATGTTTGAAATACTAGTTTTTCCACGAAACTATTCAACGTGCATCCAATGTTCCGATCAATGAAATCAACAAATACTTCAGATGAAGCCTGTTGAGTGCTTTCAAGAAGTGCGCACATTAGAAACACAATTTTGGAGAACTCCAACATAGCTAAAGCAGTTTATTTTCAAAGCGCTGTATGCTATCTCAAAATATACGTATCAGGCATGAAAAAAAACTTGAGAGTCCTGCCTTGAAACTTGTCACAGGCTTTCCAACAGTAAAATTATAAAGCCTCCGAAAATCGTCTCATAGGTTCTCGCAACTCGACCAAAACACTGTGCGCTATTTCAGAGTCCGGCGTGTAGCGGCGATGGCGGATTTGATGCGCGTGGTAATGACGGCCTTATCGCTCCCAAGCTTTTCGGCCTAAAGCCGAGCCTAAAACGCAGGAAATAGATCCCGGTAGGGGGGCCCCTTAAGAATTAAAACACACCTGGTCTTTCTGGCGGGAAATTTTAAACAAACAGTTGATAAAGGCTGTTCATGATAAACTGAGCACTTTTGAAATCAACCTTATAAAAGGTTACTGCCCCTGCATGCATATATTTTAACGGGCGCACTGAATGGCTTGAGGCCTAGTAAAGTTGGTAGCGAAGGATGGAAAGTAGCTCCATATATTAACGTCGGAAAAAAGTGTTAGGTAACAATTTGTGGCAACTTTAATTATTTCTTTCACTTTCTGTCTTTTTTTTTAAATTCATCGAAGTGTAAAAATGAGTAGATTTGTAAAATATTTACTTTTCTAATAATTACACAATTTCATTTGACCGACGAATGAATAAAGTGTTGAGGCCCGTGAGAATGTTAATCTTACATAAGGTGGAAGAATACACAACATGTACACAATTAGATCTTAAGCAGGGCATTCGAAAGTGCCCATTTTACCGTGAATAGCCTATACCTATAATTTTGTAATTTATGCTTGCAAGTATGCCTGCAGAAGACGAATATAAGTCTACCTTACATTTAGTCGACGAACAGTTAGAGATCATTATAATCTGCAGTTAAAAAGTTTTTACGCGATCGAAGATCTTCGTTCAGCTCCTTTAGAGACCGTACTCACGTACCACTACGCCGAAGCGCCGGACTCTTAAGGTATCCGCCTGGTTGAAGGAATTTTGCACGTCTGAGACCTAAACGTGTAGGAGCGCTAGGGGCAACCGAGACATGGGCAACAACTCTCTCATCGCCTCTACGCGCGAAGCACTGAACTGACGTGCAGTCTTGCCATCAATAACGCGCCTCTACGAGACTTTCTGCGAATACCATACCATTTTCAGACGTAATAACAAAAATTAATGTTTTATGCGCATCCCTATACCTTTTTAAATGTTTTGTATCGTAATGTTCATGCATAAAGATGACTTGTGAAAACAGCTGTCGGAGTTATATTCACCATCACAAAAACACGCATTAGAGAGAAATGGAGGAACTGAAAATCTTACACAAACGCGTAACGTTTCTTAGATGCTATTCGTAAGCAGACCTCACTCGAACACGTTGGACGGTTTTTTAATAAAAACGTTTTCTGCTGAAGCTCTGCACACCGTTCGGTGGCATACCCAGGCGACCACCTTAAGATGTAGAGAATAACGAAAAAGCTATGTTTTTGAAGGTGCTACTTATATATGTCCTGAAAAACTAAGACAATCCGAGCTTTTGGCCTAAACAATTAGCTAGTCCTTGTGCCACTAGTCATTGGAATGCGGGGAAATTGAAATTGCAATGTCAAGTTTTCGTCCTCTCGTTCGCCTGGCGTCAGACTAGAAGAAAATATGATGAGTGAGTTTGCTGCAAAAATAGTAGCTCAAGGTTACTGTCATGTTTATCAACGGAATTTCGTTAGTAAAATAACGCAAATATTTCCATGCGTACGTGGACACATACAATTCGAAAACCGTATAATACAGAAATTGAGTACTTAGTTATCGTTGTGGGACGCATGGGTGGAGGTCTGCAACCTTCGCTTTATTATTTGGAGACATGCTAAACTTTGAAAACATATATCTTTTGCAATACGTTTTTCATTTGACCATACTTTTCTGACACGCCAATAAATGAAGACTTCATAATTGTGTGGCCCAATCACGTGGAGTCTGTCACGGATAGCGTGGCTTCACGTCTATGCATCATCCAATGGAGAAATTACGCCGGCTCCGATATATACAGTACTGTGAAGTTCAGCCTGATGTCAAATAATAATGCGAATTTCGCATGTATTTAAGAATGAGACCTTCGTATCTGAAATTTGCTCCCTTTCAGAGATGAACAAAGCCACTGTTTCTTTCGGCAAGGAGTTAAGGCAAGCTACTTGTACCGTGAATCTCCAAATAACTACAGTAATAGAGTAGGCAACCGAGTCCCAGTCTGTACCGTTTGGCACTCTGGGATCACGTGCCATATCGTGCCGAAATCCTCAGTCCTCGAGAACACACTCGTGGTCCGTCCCGAGAGCTATAAGCTGTTCACAGTAAACTGAGCACTTTTGAAAGCCCTGCCTGACATATACTTCTCTGCCCCTTTTATAACATTCCATAATTAGAGACCTATAAAATTCACGTTATTATTTGTCATCAGGCTAAATTTCACAATGCGGTATATACTCGAACAAAGGTCGGTTCTACATTCGCTACTGCATCGTTTATTGGCGCAGAGATACTCAGGGCGTGTCAGATAAAGTATAGACGAATGACAAACCTAATACAAATGTACATGCGTTTTAATTTTAATGAGCTCCTTAATAATAACGCGAACATTGCAGGTCTCTATTCATCATGAATAAAATTAGTATTGCCACTAAACCTCCCACTTTATTCGTGCGCCAATCAAGTGTGACTATGAAATCTATGGAACTGTTGGGAATATAAATATGTCAACAGCAGTGGTGATTATAACTCTAATGTGCATAAAACCGACGGAAATTTTTTTTAATGAATTCAGATGCTTCAAACTTAAAAGTTACGCTTTGAATACAATTTAGAGATACGACACTACTTTTCGTATTTCGTTGTCCGTTAAAACACATGCTCATAAGGGGCAATTGATTCTAAAAGTGCTCAGTTTAGGCTGAACCACCTATATACTCGCCTCTACAGTCTGCGCGAGATAGTGCCAGAGCTGTGAAACTGAGCACAGAAGGATGGCGACACAGAGCAGTTGAGAATACAGAGGTGGAACTTCCGCTTATACCAACAACTTCAGCCGCACACGCCAGCAAAATAGCTTCGCCCGCCAGCAATGTGTTGGATCGTCGTTCGCCAGTCAGTGCCTGGTAATCTCCTCGTCTGCTGGAAAACCAGCCAATAAGAAACCCTTTCTCAGCATACAGTAGCCAGTCATACGCAAGGCCCTTCCCCAGAGCCTCGTGCAGCCAATCAGAGAACGGATACACTTACATCGAAGGAACCATCACGCCATTTCGTTTCCGTGTACACATAGGTAAAGTCTGTTCACGATATAGTGAGCACTTTTGAATATCACTACCCCTAACTGCATTTGTTTTAACGGGTGCCCTGAGTAATATGCGCCCAATAAAGTTGGTAAAGATGGATAGGAAATATTTCCGTACCTTAACATCGAATAAATTTCTGATAACTTAAATACTTTTTCGTTTTCTTTTTTTTTAATGTATTTAAATGTAATATTGAGCAGATTTGTTCAATAAATACTTTTCTAATAATTTCGCTGCTTCACTTGACCGACGCATGAATAAAGTGATGAGGCCCATGACAATGTTAATCTTACACAAGGCGGAATAATACACAACGTGCACACAAGTACATCTTAAGCAGGGCTTTCAAAAGTGCTCATTTTACCGCGAATAGCCTAGAGAACTGAAAAATTCGCGATTTCAATTACCTACAAGCTAGACTCTGTAGTCTTATGTACAAATGTGCTGATATTAACTGCACATTGGTTGTCTTCTGTATAGTGGAAGGCGATGATTAAACCAGCCTTCTCCAGGAGGTGTTAAACACCGGGTGGACCAATGGCTAAGAGTTATATAAACACACGTGTTTGGAATTCTAGCTTTTCCTAAAATGAATCCGCGATTTATTCAGGCTATTCGCGATTTCTTCACGCTTTTTGAATCAAACATTTGAATAATCATAACTAATGACGTATTTGGTTGTTTCTTAAATACGTCATGTATCACAAACGTTTTATATTTCTGTTAACATTAAAGTACCTTATTTCTGGTTAAACTGAATTTTTACTTTTATTTTCTCCAAAGATTATATTATTTAATTTATAATTAGAGTCCCACGGATTTCGCGAATTCATTTGAGGGTGAGTTAAACTTAAATTACATGTACATTCCAGTTTCTGTTTCTATTGGTCCATAGTCCGTTAGACACGCCGTGGGCGACTTTTGACCAATAACGAAACCGCAAGGAAAGCAAAGACAGGAATCCCGTACTACCTGTTGTGGGGTTTAAGTTGTGTAGTAGGTAAAGGCCTGCAAAACTTGCGTTATTACTTACGGTCAGACTTAACTGTGCAAGTTACTGTGCATTTGACCGACTTCAGTCATTGGCCGGAATTATATCTGGCACGCCTCGGAGAACTCTTCAGTCAATAATGCAAGTTCAGCGGTGAACTGGCCAATATATTTTAAGGAGATCAAGCAGATATGTGATGTGGATTAAAATTCAGAGGCCAATAAAACCAGGAAATGTGCTCACTTGTGTACAAGGCAGTGGAGTCTATCATGTCACCCGAAGATAACGCAAATTTTGCAGGTCCCAAGTAATAGCCGATGATTATTAAAGTGAGGTTCAACTAAACGAAGGGCTATGGAATCTAGCTTGTCGTAAAATGAATCCACGAAATTTCTGGGTCTCTATTTGCAATTAATATGAATAAAAACAGTACTTAAGCAATATTTCTTATGTAAAATACTACTACACCTTGGCGAACCGGGTTCGATTCCCGGCGGGGTCACCCCGGATTTTCACATGTGGGAATTGTGTCACACGATACCGCTAGTCGACGGGTTTTCTCGGAGTTCTCCTGTTTCCCCCGCCCTTGCATTCCGGCGCTGCTCCATACTCAACACGCTTCACCCTCTTCGGCTCTCGAGACTTCGATGTCAAGAGCCGCCCAAATATCCTCACTCAGTCATTTGCAAGGTTTTAGAAACAGGCTGACGAAACGCCGTGCGATCGTGGGCATGCAACGGCAGGAGTAACATAGGAGGTTGTGAAAGAGCTTGTTTAATGGGAGCCGTGCGCAATCGTCATCCCTAAAGTGTGACATAAAATGAGTAGAGTAGTGAATTTTCGAGAAAAAAGTTTGAGTATAGGGTAGACTTCAATACTATAAGCACATAACATCAGTTTGTCTATTGCCATTGGTTGCCGTCTGCTTGAGAAAGCGTTTTCATATTTTACGGGGCTATTAGGAATTAGGCAACATCGGGATGGCTCCTACGTGATTCGTGTACAAACAGTTAATAAGTGTCAAAAGTAATTCAGCCAATCAAGATAAGTATACGAACCTACGGTGTTTTGAAACATAATTTATCTTGAAATGTTTTCGTGAAATTTCACTACCCATAAAAATGAGACCCTGAGTAGTGAAGAAATACACTGATGGCAGAAAACGAGAATACTTCCGGATACGCCTCCCATACATTTAGAAAATTCCAATATTCTTATCTGTAATTGTCTAGTGGGCAGATATCAATATCACTTACTCTCCGTCACAAACTATGCAATTTTTTCCCCGCCGTAATACCAATTAAAATTTATTTTTCCTGTGATCGCAAAACTACATAGTTAAGGTATTCTTACACCTTTAAGATGGAAAATTTGACAGTTCGTTTGTACAAAATTTTCAAATATCCAGCAATATTTCTACATTTCGATATAGGCTAACGTTATTCTGCAAGCACTGCCTGGATAATTCAAACGATTCTAGCCGAATAGCCTATGATCACCTGATAGTAGTTTGGAATATAAACTAGGCCTATAGGAAAACAGTGTTTGGGTTAACTTACCCATTCCTATCAATATTAGGCATAATTGCTTTTGTTTTAT
This sequence comes from Dryococelus australis, assembly GCA_029891345.1. Lineage (NCBI taxonomy): Eukaryota > Metazoa > Arthropoda > Insecta > Phasmatodea > Phasmatidae > Dryococelus > Dryococelus australis. The sequence continues at coordinate 68,778,615 of CM056998.1, read as the reverse complement.
TAATTCCATGTGCGTAACGCAAAGCTACATAAACTTCAAAAACATTATATTTTCGTTTCATGTAGAAAAATTCAGGTTTCTGTACGAAATGTTTGTCCTAAATAACTGAGTAAAAATTTATCTCCACTTAAGTAATGGTAAATAATATTACAACAGCACAACTTGTGAAGTGCCGTGTAAAACATATAAATTATGCCTATAACATTTAACATTTAAAAGAGCTGGTGGAGGGCGATGGCATATAGAAACTAGCGAAAATATTCTGTATGTTTATGACAACGCTGGCATTAGTCCAGTACATGAAATTTACAGTTAAAAACCGTGACGACAGTAATATATTCTAAGGGAGAAATGATACTGGAATATTTTGCGTAGCAATGTATTACACAGGCAGGTTTGTTCACTTCCCAGTGTGGTTTTCGTTCAAATAAACGAAGCGGGAGAGGAATTCGTAGACCTCTTGTCCACTGAAAATATTTTAAAAGAGGAATGGTTTATTTGTCCGAGTGAGTGATGTTGACTAAGCAATGGTAGACTACATTAGTTTCATGGCGTTAAATGACGCGCTTTTAAATATATTAATTTTAAATCTAGCAGGTACATCGAGTTTCAGACGTCCCTCTCACATAACGTTTGTGGAAAGGTCTAGTTCCAGATCTCTGCGACGCTGTCATAAACATTTAGAATGTGTTTGGTAATGTGGGTAGTATGACTGGTTCACTGTAAAAAAAAAAAGTTGAGGTAAAATTCCCTTACATGTAAGGTTAAATTACCTCTTAAATGCAGAGTAAAATTACATGACAAGTAAAGTAATTTTCCCTAACCGAACGTAAAAGTGCCTCACAAAAGTGGGGGAATAATCCCAAACAAGTGAGAGAAAATTAACTATGTTGTAGAGTAAAATTGTATTAAAAATATCACGGAGTATTTGCACTGTTAACTTAATTAATAATTATGTCCTCTGAAGAATACTAACCCAAACCTCAACAATAAAACCGTAGGTAGTAGGTGGGCGCGATAGGCACGAAAGGCCGATGCGCTATCCATTGCACCACGACGACAACGTGGTAGTATCAGTGAATATTTAAGTTTTACAGAATTGTTTCTTCCGCCCGTCACCCCACTTAGCTGTTGAGAATGCCGAAGAGATACACGCATCGTACGATAATTTCCCCATTCATGTATGGGATTTTCCACTACCATGTACGCGTATTTTACTCCAGAGTGCGATAATTCTACTTAACCTGTAAGGAAAACTATTTTTCCCCCACAAGTTTGCGAATATTACCTTACAGTTGTCAGGTAATTTTCCCATGCTTTTTTGCAGTGCTCGTAACCTAATACAGGACGTCTGCATTAGTAGTGGGTATTCTGACGAGATCCCAATTTCAGGCAAAAGCTGGGGCAGTTCTTTTTTCAATTCATCTATCTCCTCCGCCCCCCCCCCCCTTCATTTAAGTTCGTGGGTTAAGTTCGCGATCAGCTAATGAGCGTAAAAAGACAAACAAGTTTAACTGCTTATTACCGTTGTCCTATGCGGCCTGCTTGCCTACAATCTATAGAAATTATTCGCAAATTTACTATATAAGCCTACGTACACTGTAAAAACATTTCTGGTAAACTTCCTAAACTGCAAAGGGAGTTTTTAAACTACACAATGTATGGAAATAGTAATACGTATCAAGGTGAAAAAATGGGAAGGTTTAGCATCGCTACCATACAAAGATAGGAACTTCCCTACGCATTTGACTGTTTCCTGAGAGCAACTGTAGGCATGTTAGCCTGGATGTATGAGAAAATATTTTACCATTCGCACTTTGTCGCTGTACGTATACGCTGATATGGTAAATTTACAAATAATTTCTTAGAGTGTAAAGTGAAAAAATGATAAAGTTATTTCCCTTACATTCATACTAAGTTCCTACATACATTTGCTCAATAAACAGTTAAATGCGTGGGAAAATTCCCAACTTTCTATAGAAGCGACGGTAAACATTCCATATTTGTATAGCCAGATGTGTGGTACTATTTCCATACGACACATGGGTTAAAAACTTCCAATTCAGTTTAGGAAGTTTACCAGAGTTTTTTTTTAGTGTACCTGACATCGCGACGGGTGCGCCATTCCGGGCCAAGATTTGGAAACAGTCGGGGGAAACTCGAGACTCGTTCCCTGGCAAAATCTCGGCGTGAAGGTTGGCTTGTCCTAATTTCACAATTTACAGCAGATGCTTTTATTTTCGGTGACCGGCGTCGCCAGAGCACAGTAGTCAAGAGCGAGAGCTAGCTGTTATTTTTATAACCTTTTTATTCAATATATTCCCGCAAATTGGTTATTTGATACAGGCTATTCACGGTAAAGTGAGCACTTTTGAGGTCGTAGTTACTTTTTTCCTATCAGCCATTTTTTATCCTTCCGCCGTGTTTTAAAATAAATATTGCAATGTGAGTAATACACACAGTGCATATATCTCACTGGACTCGAAAGATAATGCCTATGTCTACAAAATAAATAGAGATAGGAAAATTTCGCGAATTCATTTCGGGAGAAGATAGACGTCAAATACATATGCAGTGAAGTCACCTTCGCAATTGGATCACAGTTTATTAGACCCGTCCTGCACGCCTCTGAGCCAATAGCAGACTTGCAAGCAAACACCTTGCGAATTCAATAACTGCGAGGTGTGGGGCAACAGCCAATGAACACACAGCTGAGGCTCCAGTATGCAGAGTCTAGCCTACAGGTCATTGAACTCGCGAAATTTTCCTATCCCTAACAATAAAATATATTTAGTGATCATTATTCCCAACGAGAGAGCTTCAAAAAGTGCTTGCATTACCGTGAATAGCCTACCATTTTGAGGTATTTATTTTTTCGTTTGCCTTGAAATCTTTAGTAATGATAAAACTAAAATTGAAATATATTTCCTCAAAATAACTGACTTTACAATGGGGAAACTTGTCAAAGCACACAGGTATTAAAAAAAACGCTCATACATCGAGGACAGGTATCGCTGCAGTAAACGCATCAATATTTCCATTGCGACGTAATAATCATGAAACAACCTTCGCCGCGGCACCACTCACGCGCGAGTCGTGGATAATCACTCGCCAGTCCTCTACGGTGACTGTCAAGAGACTAGCACTTCTCACAAATTAATTAATTAAATCGAAGCATCCTTATACCCCGTTTCAATCTCAGCCATCCCAGGGGTTGGCTTTTCTCTGTTCTTGAACTTCTTCATTTTCTACCTTTCGGCTGGAGTTATCCTTGGTCTAGGACCAAACCAATCCACATCCATAGGGAATTTTCAATCGAATGCCACCACGAGAAAAAAAAAAAATCTGGTAAACTTCCTAAACTGAATTGGAAGTTTTTAACCCATATGTCGTATGGAAAAAAATACCACACATCTGGCTACGAATATGGAATGTTTAGCATCGCTCTTGTACAAAGTTGGGAAGTATCTTACGCTTTTGATTGTTTCCTGAGCAATTGTAGGAAATCTAGTATGAATGTAAGGGAAATAACTTTACCATTCGAGCTTTCTCACTCTACGTATACACTCATATAGTAAATTTGCGAATAACTTCTTAGAGTGCACCTGATACGAGTCATCGGACCAACGTAGGTTCGAGAGTATAATACCCCCCAGCCCAACACACTGTTCAATAAAAGTCGGCAACCCAGCAGTGTAACTTGTACTGCGGTTAGTCCGTATGCTACTCCTCATTTCTCATCATACTTCGAGTTTTCCCGATCGCCTGCTAGCACGCTTCGCAAATGCCAGATCCCTGCCACTGATCATGGGGCAGACTAGCTCCTCCTCACAGAAGAACAATGAACGAATTTATTTGCGGTATAATTACGCACCTGTGTTGTGGCAACGATGGTTGTTGTATGCTGGAAAGAATCAGCAGACTGTCTGGTATAGTCCGTTCACAGTAACTTCAGCCTTTTCTGAAGCCCTGCTCAAGTTCTGCTTCCAGGATATTCCTCCGTCTCGTGCAAACTAAGCCTGGATAATTACACCAGAGGGACAACGCACCACATTCGTGCGCGCTCAGTTGTATTTATATTGTGTATAAAGACTATTTCTCACTAGGCGCTACCAACATACTTATTTTCTCCCTGATTTTAATTCAGATTATTTATAAATTAATTATTATAATTTACAGATAAAATATGAATAACATTTCAATTTAACAGAAAAAAAAATAACTTTTATGAATACAGGTATAAAACGCTTGTGATACGCGGCGTATTTAGAAAATAATTAAACACGTCATACATGAGGAGATTTTTCAAAGGTTTGATTCAAAAAGGCCGAAGAAACCGTGAATGGATTATATTCCAGAAGCCGCAGCATGCGGCGTGGTACCAGGTGCAGGTAGCGGAAATGCAGTGGAAGATACAGTAGTTGTACTACTTGGGGAGTGCAGCTAGGAGAGCGGGTCTCGCGTTAAGGGTTTACACAATAAAAATCTTCGACGGTAAGCAGCGGGATGTAAGCAGTAAAAAATTTTTCAGATCATTGGCTTGAACTTAGTCCAACACAATGGAGTTGCTACTGCTTACTGCAGTGGAAATATTTTGGAAGTCTTAAGTTTAGCCAATCCCCGAAAAGCGTAAATTGAAATGAAAAATTTTTTACAAGATTCCAGAGGGCGAGTTCGCGAGGGGTGGAGGTCTTAATAAATATGAAACAATTAAATTTGATTTTAATTTACTAACACAGCTACCGTTAACAGAATTTGACTATCTCCACTGCTACTCTTATTATTCACAATGAGCGCAAAATTAAATGTATATCTCAATTCTAATTAAAGTCATTCTCAATGTCTCTAAATTGATTATAGTCACTTAATCCACACTCAACATTAACACATGTTCAGTCTGCGTGTTGTCATTATTTGTAAAGGCTGTTCACGATAAGGTGAGCACTTTTGAAATCAACCTTAGAAAAAAGTCACTGCCCCCGTCTGCGTAGCCTATATATGAATGGGAGCACCGAGCGACATGCGCCCAGTAATGTTGGTAACGATGGACGGAAAGTAGTTCAATATCTTAACATCGAATAAAAAGTGTTAGGTAACTATTTGTGACAACTTAAATTATTTCTTTCGCATTGTTTTTTTAATGCATCGAAATGTAAAAATGAGCAGGCTTGTAAAATATCTACTTTTATAATAATTTCACAGTTTCACTTGACCGACGCATGAATAAAGTGATAAGGACCATGGCAATGTTAATTTTACATAAGGCGGAAGAACACACTACTTGCATACAAGTAGATGCTAAGCAGGACTCTCAAAAAAGGCTCATTTTATAATGAACAGCCTACCACCTACCAGTTCATCATCAGTGTTTTATGGACTAGTTTAAACTTAATAATCACCACTTAAATTTGTACATTTTTCAGTAATTAAATATGCATGTATCTACTCAGTATAATTACCTGTTCCGTTAATGTCTAGTAAATACTTTTGATTTTCTGCAGTGTTTGTTAACTTGTAAGAACTATTTTTTTTTTCAAACTGTAATAAGCAAGTGTAAATTGTAAAAAATGGTTCAGTGTAAGAGAAGGCAGATATGCCGTAACTGCGCCAAATAAAGACGATTTATTATTATTATTATTGTGTCTTACAATCACACATCTAGTTCAACACGCCAATCTCTCTCCACTGCACCGATGCTTGCAGTCCACAAACTTCACTCCCGCTGGTCCCTTTCGGCTCCACTTGAGAAGCTCTGCTGTCTCGTCGTTTCGTTGGTCTTCTCACACCCAAGGTCTCACAATCGCCCAAACTCTCAACTCTCAACAATATGTTGGCTCAGAGGCCCGTAACGTTAAAATTATCTGTCTCCCGATCGGGAAGGCTCCTCAGCACACCGAGTTTCGCTGAGAGAGGCAAGGACAATGAACCGGAACATTATTTCACATAGACGTAGAAGTTCTATCCACCCAAGGTCAGGACGTTGGTAAATTTATACCGTGGTGGCACGCTGAAGCCGGACTTTTTAAGAGTGGGATGGACCCCCGCATTTTTTGTGAAATAGTTGTTTGCGCGAATACGCGTATCTCGGTAAATAAATGTTCTGCAAATACAACATTTTGTCAGGAAATATTTAAGAAACAATTATCTAGGCCCCTATTTTTTTACTTTTGTCATATTATGTTTATTCTTGGAGAGAAAAATTCGTGAAAATGGTCAAATAGCGCATTTTTAAAAGCTTGCCTGTGCAGTTTCCTTAAGCGGCAAGAGAAAAGTACAAATATACGGGCGTAGTTTAATCTGTGGGCTTTCATCGCGTGTAATAGAACCCCACTGTTACAGATCTAATTTTCCGCAGTACAGCGTCATGACGGAAAGACTGCACGCCTCGCGCGTAGGAGCGATGAGGCGCTAGGCGTGCGTGTTAGTGTCGCCCGTATCGCTCCCTCGCTTCTTGACCTTGGACGCGCAGCTACATGGTCCTCTTAACCGTCGCCGGCTGTTCTCGCCTTGCAACTCTGATCTTCAAACATTCCTTCGCTCTGGCGAGCAAGACGGGCAAGTGAGTGCGGTGCAGGCCACGGACATGCAACCATATTATCAAATTTTTATTTTATATTACGTACTACTGTATTAATTTATACCGACCCGTTTCGAAAAAAAACCCCCGACGAAAATTAAAATGTCGATAAATAAACAACATTTTCAATTTCGATCGAATACAGCACTCACTAAGATAAGTTTGTATTGGTTAAAGCTAAGAAGTATAAGCGCTTTTTTTTTTTCAGTTGAATTTCGGACTATTGCTTACTGTCTGACGCTTACTGCTAGTTTTTTTTTTTTTTTTTTTTTTTAAGAGTGTAAACACATTTAGCCGTCTGCCCAGGCACTCTAAACAGAAAGCAGATCTCCAGTCGGATAGTTTTCCTTAAAAACTGTGGTCCAATTTTTATTTCGGAGGCGTCTGCGTACGAATACCATGCAAGAAATTTTGTATGTCCGAATGGCAGTTTCACTTTTCTATTTCCACCTATAAAGCCTAATTGTTAAGCTTGAAAAAGTGGCAATACTAATGTTATGCACGGGTGGCGGAAGGTGTTCGTCATTAGAGAATCAAGGGTCTTGGTTTATAAATAAAAATATATTTTACCTATCTTACATGCGTTTTAAATTAAGATTAACACTAGCAAATAACACAATATCACAGAAATATTCTTACTGAAGTGTTTAATATTAAGGTTTACTCGAAACTTACAAAACACATATAATTACACTTTTTTTGACGCCGTTATAGATATAGTTTGTAAACCAATATGGGATCATATAAATTCTAGACAACTGAACCTATTAACTATGAGTATTATAAATTCCAAAGAAATCATATTTGAAAATAATACTCCAACTTGTATTTACGTATTGGCTTAACAACAAGAGTCATAGAAATCTGACCTTTACAGCAGATTATTAAGGGGTCTTATGCCTCCCCCCGCCCCGGCGCATTGGTTTCACTGCCGTGGTGTTAGGTATCAAACTTCAGGTGTAGAATATTTAACATATACCATAGGGACATGCAGCTCAACATTGTTTTTATTATTACACCATAAATGGTAGGGTCACCACTCTTGAGTTTTACGAGGCGAGTCGACGAGAGAAAGACTGCACATCAGTTCAGTGCCATGAGCGTAAAGGCGACAAGACGTTCCATGCGAGCAACCTGAATCGACCCAAGTACTCCCACGCTTCTAGACTTCGGACACGCATGATACCTCCAGCCAGACGGCGTTCTTAATGCCCAGTTATTACAGCCAAGGAAAACAGTACTTCCATCACGTTTAGCCACGTGAAGTACAGGTAACGATTCCCAAGAACACGTTCTAATGATTAATCAGTAATTTCAGTACGTGCTACTGAATGCCTAACCTAATACAGGACGTCACTGTGCATCACTATTATGGTTGTGTGATTAGGTCTTTCAACAGTGAAATTGTCACTGAAATAAATATTCGTATTTCGTAGTAATTCCGGGCACAGTTGCTTTAAATCTGTGGACTTTAATGACAAACTTAGCAAACTAAAAAAAAAAATTCCAATGTAGGCCTAGTAATATTCGCTGCTTCATTTTGGAGTGCTAAAGGCCACAAAAGCGGGAAAGGGTGTTACCAACCTAAAAATGTTGTTTTGGCAAAATCTCCTACAAACATACAACTAATTTCAAAGTAACTTTAAGGATCTTATTTTTACAGCAACATGAATATTTAACGGAACTTATTTTTCCTCAGTAGTCAAAGTCGTAATACTCTTGTGGTGTTAGAAAGATGCCGGACCGGAAAAGCCTCCATTTAGCAACTGTGTATAGTAGTGCGACGTGAAATGTGCATTGATATAGTAAAATATTGAACGACTTACAACAGTACGACGAGAATGCAATAATTCGTTCGTTTCCGTGCTTTAGACCCATCGTTTACAACCAGTCCTGAGTAATAATTACGATGAACGAAAACATCCCTTGGTTTTAAATGTTCCACTTATAATTCTGAGTTGAATATGAAATTTAAAAAAACTTCTATATACTCGAAATTAAGTTAGATATTTCTCTAAAAAATTACCTATCCTCTGCACTCTGGCTGACCGAATAACAGGGAACGTTAATCTTGGGAAGTAATGAATTAGTATTAACAGTTCAGTAGGCACTACTACTGATTATCTCAAGTGGTCTTAAAATCAACGATATACTTAAACTGATTTGTTAAGGGAAATTGAGAAAATACCTTTTCCTTGGAAGGCAAGTCTGCCTCCATTTCACAGGTAAATCCTTTTATTTTATTTTATAGGTCTTCCGTTTCCTGGAGTTATCCTCTTTTACCGGACTTCTTAAATTTCCTTTCCTTCTACATGTATTTTTGTTTCTGTAAATAATTACGCTTGATATATTTTTGAGGTAACGCTATGTGTGTGTGATGTATTTATCACAGTTTGTTAATATAATATTTACGTATATAAGTTATATTTCTTAGTTATTGCTAAGGCCTCACAATGGGGTGATTAAACGCCAAATACTTCACTCTTCACCCGCGCGAAGATAATTTAACCGTACTTAACGCAATGAAAAGAAGCGTTGTGCGAACTATTTGTTTTGTCTTACGGCTTCGCAATTTTTAGAGTTTAATGCTCTAACAGCGGTATCGAATGCTACTCGCGAGGACTTTTAAGTTCAGGCACGTGCAATATATTATCCTCTCACTTAACTTCGTCCTCATACTTGTAGGAGCGGTACTACTGCATGAAAAGCAACGATGTGATGACGGCGATAATGCAGAGTTTGACTTGACATCAAGTAAGAAGCTGCACTTTTCTTCATCGCGAAGTTGCAACTACTCGTTCGGAAACAAGGAAAAGAATTCTTGCTTCAACCCTGTGTTTGCAAACAAAAGGCAGGTGTGTGTGACAGAGGCAGTTCACAAAAACTGCTGTAATACTAAGAAACTTATTTTATTTGAATAACTCACAGTATATTTTATCTCTTCCATGGTAGCCTCATAGTTACGAATGCATTTACTGCTTTCTGCGCCGAGCCTTTTAAGTAAACAGTGAACTGCGCGTAGTCGTTGTAGTGGTCGACACAAAATTCCGAAATTGCACTCTCGTCGTACCCTTTGGTTTGAATAACGAACTGCGAAGAAAGTGTAACGGGCGTAACATCCATTTCTTGCGGATAACACAGCTTAAGTCAAATACTTTCTCCCAAAACTAAAATGCTGCTAGTGAAAATAGTTTCCAGCAGAAAAAAAAAAAGTGTAATTTAGGCCAAACACGTGAAGATTTTATTACCATTGAATAAGTTTAGTTTTGTGTATTGTATCCTCGTGTAACGGAAAATCACAAAAATTATTCAGCTGAGTTCTCCTGCACGCTTTCTAGTACGAGCATATCAGTATGTTCATCGACTCTAAAGCTTGTAAAGGCTGTTCAAGATAAACTGAGCACTTTTGGCATCAACCTTAGGAAAAAAACTACTGCCCCTGCATGCATATATTTTAACGGGCGCTCTGAGTGGCTTGAGACCTAGTAAAGTTGGTAACGAAGGATGGAAAGCTGCTCAATATCTTAACGTCGGAAAAAAAGTGTTAGGTAACCATATGTGGCGACTGAAATTATTTCTTTCACTTTCTGTTTTTTTTTTATGAGTCGAAGTGTAAAAATTAGCAGATTTTTAAAATACTCACTTTTCTAGTAATTTTACAGTTTCACTTGGCCGACTTATGAAGAAAGTGACGAGGTCCGTGGCAACGCGTGAGAACACACAGCGTACATACAAATAGATACTAAGCAGGGCTTTCAAAAGTGCTCGTTTTACCATGAACAGCCTACACCTATAGTGAATTATACTGGTCTGTCAGTAAAATCTCATTGCACTCCACCGGTTTGTCGTGTAGATAGTCTAACTGTTTATTAACTGAAGATTCAGTGAAACAGTTCTACTGATTGAAATCACTGATTCAGATTTACAGTGAAAAAACTATCTAAATATACGGTAAAATGATCCAGACAGCGTTACACGCCTGACTATATTGCACGTTCCAAGGCAACAAAAGAATTTTCTTAACGTTACAATAATACGTCACTTATTTAAAACGACGTTTTAAGCCAGATTGCTAATTAAGGTGTCTCCCTTAAAATGAAACGCTGTGTATACGTCGATGGCTCGCCCTGGAATCGAACCCGGAGATACGAAGTATGAAGGTAACGTGTCTGCAACCTCGGCCATGGATAAGGCCGCAAGCCTGCGGTATGGCAGTCCCGCAGCTTGCGCCAAGAACATGCGATAAGCGAGCCATCATTGCCCTATCGTTCCCTTACTTCTAAATCTGTAACATCCACTATAACTACGCGTAGATAAACCCTCATAAACTACAAACAGTAGTTACGAAAGATGCAGTGTTCAAAAACATAAACTAAGCGTTTAGCATATCTTGCCTAGGCATACATATTACAAGACTAAATGCTATGCGTATTTGGTAGCACAAGGTTTCAGCCCAACCTGCTCTGTACGCCAGCATCACCAACAGCTGCATGTGTCAAAGAGAATTGTTCAGTGTAGAATTATGCATCACGAAACTTTATTTTTTTCAGATACATCGTCAGAGTGGCGAGGCGCGTCGGCCTGGACAATACGAAAAAGGAACAATGTTACGAAAGTGTGTCTTTCATGACGTGGCGACGTCCTCACCTCAGCCAATCAGCCTAACTTATCCATGAAAAAGACCCCAATGAATTCTTGTAAGTTATGTCTGTGTTATAATTTATTTCCCATATCGGGAATACAACTCGAATCTTATGGCTGAGCCACACTTAAGTTACCTGGATAAATTTGGCCTTACCTTAACAACTACCTAAGCAACAAGCAAGTAAAGTTTCTATAATATTTGCAAAAGTCAAATCGATTACGTTATCTAACTTAGGAGATATTAAAAATTACGAATCATTTTTAAGACTCCGCTTGGCTCCGTTTGGAGAATTTCTTCGTTTTGGATTCATAGTAATTACTGACTGTGCCCGATGATAGAAAATCTATATTTTAAGAGTTGTTTAATACTTTCGTGCGTAATTTTAACTGTGTGTTATCTGCTTGTAAAAAGTTGAGAACATGTTTATATAAAATATCAATATGTTCCTAGTTTTTGCAAGCAGGTAATTACACACAGTGAAAATTAAGATGCAAGCGTATTAAAAAACTAGTAGGGTACATCGTAAATTTTCGATGATCAAAGATTTCCAATAATACATCTGAACCTGAAATTGTGACACAAAAACGAAGGAATTCTGCAAAAGGATGACGTCAAGCCTTATGGCTTAAAAACACGTTTGATGTTTATCTCTTAAGATTGGTTAACCAAATAGGGAAAACTGCTGAATTTTAGTAAGATAGGGCAAATTATTTTCCCCTATTTATATATTATCAATAATAACAGGGAAGTAAGGCAGATATTAATATAAAATTACTATAAATGTAGGTTCTGCGAGGAAAAGTTCTATACATTTGTAACTAAATGCGAAAAGCAAGTGATGAGCAAATTTAAATAAACTCTGGAGCCTCACATGATTTTGCGCAAATTCGGTCGTGCTATAAACCATTCAAACACCAATCAAAGGAGGTAGCTGGAAAACTACTTTTCATCACAGCAGCACCACTAGACACTGCTGCAAGAAATGTACTCGAAGCACTATAGAAGCGTGGGTTACACGGTCGTCAGGGGCAGCGTAGTTAATTACAGGCAAAGCCACTTTGAGGCGATGCTATATATAAGGGAACCATGCATCACAGTCTAACCAATATAGATTTCTTCTATGACTAGTCATAGGGAGATGTCACCACTTTAAATTGAGCTTCTGAAAGCAACCTTTAAAAAAATGCCCGCAACAGCACACATTTTAACGTAAACCTCGGAGTTCTTAACGTACAATCGGCAAAGGAATTTGAGATATAATAACGTATTTTAATATGTTGTTAACAGGGTAGTGATTAATCAGTAATAAATAAATAGTTATTTTTATTTTATATAGCTACTTAAGAGCAAGAACTGGTGTAGGTAATACAAACACCTATTTAGCAATTAGAGTGTGTCACTTTATTTCACTTCGTGCGAAGGTACAATGTTTTGAAACTTCATAACCACTACTTCAGCCCTACCTGAAATTGCCGTAGTTATTAAAAACTTAATTTATTTTAGTAAAATATTTTACTAATCTGCCTCAGTTGCGTACGACTGAAAATGAACTCATGCATTGCTAAAAACTGTAGAACTTCGTACAGATTATTTTCATAAGTTGATATAGGCCTGCTGTAGTTAATAATTTCAAAATGTTCCTTTTATTTTAAAGCTACGGTTTCCTAAAGCGAATTTTAGTAGCCTGTTTTCTAAGTGTTTCTTTCTGATAGACGTGCACTGCTCTTGTTAATCGATTTAACTTATGCCCAATTTGACACGCCTGATTTAGGAAAACCTCGCCAGTTTAAATCTTGAAAATAAAATAGAACTACAAACCAGCCTATCCGCAACCCCTGCAAATCAGGTCGCGTAAGCACATTACAATAAAGCGTGTTGCTTGGCTGGTAGCTCCCAGGCGCATTTAAATTTAATACGGTCCCCCCTGGGCATCCTCAGAATGGCGAAGGATGTTTAGGGGGGAGGAGTTTCGTGAAGACCCTTTCAGAAGCGAAGCCTAGCTGTGGGTCCCTCTTCTGGACCCGTTGAGCAGACTTTGAAATCTGCAGTGGGATAAATGTACAAAAACTCTGGCGTTGTAATTAACATGTATTTTAAGACGGTTTTTGAACCACGCGACTTCAAATACGAGTAGGAATAAACTTTAGCATGTTCAAAATCAAAAACTTTAGAAATAAACCGGCGAAAAAAAACACCGCGTACGTTGAAATATAATCTCTCATTGGGTACAGTGAATTATGAACTGTATGCTATCGTTTTTACGTCTTACCAAAAATTGAATGTTTAAAAAGGTGCCCACACAAATTGGTGTCGTTTTGATGCACTCGAAAGTGAGAATCTCGGTTAAAAGAAATCTTAACAAGCAGGGTATTCGCGTTTTTGACAGTTTCACGCCGAACGCTTTATTGACGCACGGACACGAGTCATTAGGCCAGAGCAATGCTAATTTATACGTGTGGCGGAATGATACGCAATGCGTGGAACGTGTGCCGCTTAAGAAACGCATACCCGTTAACCTTCAACCAGCCATTGCGCAAGGCCACAGGCCTAAATTGTGCGAAATCATAAATAAGTTGGAAAGCAATTTTTAGGCAGAGTTTTGTACGAGTCAAGGTAAACGGGTACTTATTAACGTGACGATGTTTGTGCAAGACTGCTTGGTGCAAGTATTTGTTTTATTTTGTAATTGGTCATTCCTATCGTTTTACGCTACTAAAAAAAAAAACCTGTAATTACGCACATCCTTCAGTGTTTAGTAGGGCTACACTCTTTGCTGCTTCCAACCAACCACGATTGCATTTTCTCTATGCCTTTTTTTTTCCTTCAATGGAATTGAGAAACAGAAAATTAAATCGGCCACGTTTTCGGATACCTCAAAAGAAACAGTGACTGCTGTTTGCGGCAAGAGACCGTATCTACATGAACAAAATAAAAATTTCTAAATCAGACAAGAGGTAACTTAAGTTTTATAGACTTTCTCATCCTTTAGCAGTCCGAATGGATATTTTACCAGAAACTTTGGACATAATTTCAGCGATACGAAGTGGGTTACTAGTCACTCTAAATCTTAGTAAACTCTAAATGTTTTGCATGTAACCTATATCTGTAAGAAAACATCATACGAGAGATAGGGAGAATATAATATTCCACTTCTTCTGTTGTATCCACCGTCTTGGTTATGACAACATGCAGATTTAAACCAATTTATTTAGTTTACATGGCACAATAGAAGCCAAAACAAGGCCTATGGGTATCCTCACGGATACTTATGCGTACCAGAAGAGAAATACGTACAGTTTTATAGGAACTGAAATTTGTTCTATTATTTTGTGCATGGTGTGGACCTATAATACGTTACAGTAGGAACTTTTAGTACATTACACTTTGCTCAGAAATAATAAAATTTCATGTATATTTATAAGGAGCCAAATATTAAAGTAAATATTCCGTTGGTTATTTTAGCTTGTTTAAAGTTTTATAGTTTTTCTTGTGGAGTAGGTCCTACTAGATTAACACTGTAGATAAATAAAAGATCAAATATAGCTTGTTTATGTGAAACCTTTATAACATCTCAACGTTAACAGAATTTTCAAATTACGACAGATTAACTTGGACATTTATTTATCGTTTTTTTAGGCTACGTGACAAGTGTTATCATTGATGTCGCTTTGTTTATATCCTCTCACTTCCTCAACAAAACATTCTACAAAAACCTTCTATCAGTTCATGTTTACATGTTGTGAAAGTAAAAGACAGTTTCCAAAACATGTAAAATGTAACACAAATTTTACGACTTACATTTATTTTATGTATTTAGTTATTTACGTCGGGAAATCCTTTGCTAAAAGGCGTTCCAAAATACCTTCTATTTCTAGAATTGGCTGAACGGTGATATTTCACACATGAAAGATAATTTGCCAATTTATCAAGAAAATCATGGAAGGAAAATGAATAAAGTTGTACGGTATTTAAGACATTTACAATAAGCATGCGGGTAAGTCCTACTTACTTAGTGCATCATAACCTTAACTAAAAAGTTTCCATTCAGCAAATTGTCAACTGTGCACAGTTATGACGTTTCGTTCTAAATTGCATTAAATGTAGTTTATTACTGTACATTGGTAGAGCATTCATCTGATTCTACTTTCATGCTACTGAGGTGATAGTGCCGCAATGTAAATTAAATTCGCGTGTATGTTGGTTTTATGGTTTGTAGTGTATCCAGTTGCAGTTGTAAATGCCAGAATTTTGGGTTTCATACAAACAGCAGAGAGTAAAAATTCACTCCGTACGTAGACTACAACATACCAAAAAAAAAATTCCGGTGTACTATTAATGTCATTTCTGGCATCCGCGAATGCAAAAGTTTGTCATTACTACGATTTACTTGCCTATATATTTTCATAAACCATGCAGGATGTATATAAACCAAAACAGTGGTAAATTGCACAATTTTTTCTCTGTAGGCCTACCTAGGAGTAAGCCTGTAGTTTACTTAGATTTAAAATAAAAGCTAAGTCAGATAACAGTAAAACGAATTAATTGCTATTTCTAAATATGGACGTAGGGGTATCAACGTGTTCACTGTAGTAAATTGGTATTGCTGAGAAAGAAAACATTGTTTAAAAATTAAAAGGCGATAGACTACGACCAACATGCGGTGAAGTATGCAGTCGCATCGTTTCATGTTTATCAAATATCTATAGTTGTTTAAGGTTCACGCAGAAGGAAATTCACTTTTGAAATACACTTCCTTTATTTCTGAAATAAAGCGCTGTGCTAGGGTCTGCAGGAAAAAAAAAAGTAGTAATTTTTTGTGAACTCGTTAGTTGTATCACATGAGAGCCCTATTCGTAGGAGAAATAAAAGAAAAGAGGGGCCGCAAAAGTATGAATTGCACAATGGCAATGTGAGACAAGAGTTGTACTCACGGTAGTCGGGGAGGCGTGTGATTGGCGCGCGCACCGGCTACTCGGGGAAAATGTCCCAGGTCGTCAACTACCACCACATGATAGTCCGCGGCGTCGAGTGACCTATAACCCCGGCACTGTCCGGCCCGGCCGATTGTGGCGCCTTCCCCCTCCCCCCCTCGGGATGCCCTCCCCTCCTTCCCTCTTGTCACCAACACTCCCGCACACAGACACACGGAACAGGCGGCGGCTGCGGCTCGTGCGCACCTTGGCCCCTCCCCCCTTCTTCGCGCGTCACTATAGTGATGGACTCGACTCGCGTCCCATTGGTCGGCTATTGTTGCGCCCGGCCCCTATTGTTTCCCGGGCAACACTGTTCCCCCCCTCCCCCTGGCCAGGCGCCGCGCGCGCTCGCTCGCCGACAGTATCGCGGGACGCGCGTGCAGCTGCGCGGGCCTCCCAAAGCCTACTGAAATCTTGTGGTGCGGATGTTTTCTCCCCTCTCCGCCCCTCCGCCTCCCCTCCTCTCCGTGCACCCTCGGCATCTTCAGTTGTAATAACCGCTTCCCCCTCCGCGAGGCGCGGGACCCCGTCAACCTTCCCCTGCGCGCACCCATGTGTTCGTAAGACACCGACTGGCCGCCCCTCCCCCCCACCTACCGACCAAACACGCCGCTACAAAAGGAGGACCGATAAGAGAGATGAAACAATTCTTTCCCTTCTTTCGCCCTCCCGTCCTTGTCGCCCGTGCTGTCCGTCCCACGCATGGGTGCGCCCCGGCACTCAGAATGGTTTTTCCCGCCGTGAAGCTCGCTCCGGGGCGCCGGTGGGCGGGGCCTCGCTCGCTCCTCTCCCACTCCCCGCCGCCCGGAGGGGGAAAAGGAGGGGAAGGCGAAAGGCACCTGTAAACGGACCAACCACGTGCCAATACTCTTACTACGTGCCTGGCAGTTTAGCGGAGCGTGTTTTGATGCAGTTCGTTACAACTGATCCGTAAAAGAGTCTAGTCCTGCCGACAAAACGCTGATTGCAGAAGCG
Organism: Dryococelus australis; assembly: GCA_029891345.1. Lineage (NCBI taxonomy): Eukaryota > Metazoa > Arthropoda > Insecta > Phasmatodea > Phasmatidae > Dryococelus > Dryococelus australis. The sequence goes on along the minus strand of CM056998.1, from coordinate 68,761,445 downwards.
GACAGTTAAATAAAAAATCACCTCATATTTTCGTAAAGGCGACTAAATGCAACTACGATTGCACTTCATTTTTTTTTTACCAACAGTGAAATATTTCTTATCGCGTTTTAACACTTTTGAAATGATCCTATAGTCATCATATATTTATTTGTCACGACTTTTAACGCGTATTTTTTTTATCTCTGCTAGTCATTTTACATAACCCGAACAATCTTCCATCTGCCATTTTCCAATATTGGCCTATTTGGACCGTGCCCTACTTTTTGACAATGACATAATGCTGTTTGTACAAGAGGTATGATGATTTAAAATTTGAGTTTGTGCTTTATATTGTGCCACAAATTATCATCATATTTTTGCTAATACGTCCGCGGCCTCTATTGATAGCTATACTTTTACCCCTAACTATTCTAGGCTACATTTATTTCTCATCTTCGAAGTTTGAGCTTTTTAATTACATTATTCAATATTAATTATTATGATCTCGCAAAGCACAGCTTTACATATTAGTTCTTATTTTCCAATATTGTTTACTTTATGAACCGTAAGATTGATTTCACATTTAAAGGTTTTAGACTTACGCCTACTAGTTAGGTACTTCAACTTAGTTTGCTTTTATAGCTTATACCCAATACAAATTGTTTGCTATTACTGCAGTTTGAATAGCCTATCTCAATGTTTTTGTTCTGAAGATCTCGAGAGAAAACGTTTTCAGAAAGGGTGTCCACGTTTAAAGAAAACGTATGAAAAGTTCTGTTTCATCATATTTGAACTAATTTTATCTGGTAAATTATATTGTTACTCAATTTTAGGACAGTCATAATAGTCGCCGACTATTGCAGAGATAAAGGAAAAAATAAATTACTCGCATAGTTATTTTATAAAATTATTTCATAACCAAAATATTGAAATTCTCTAAAAGTTGGATTTAACAGCACGCGTTTCGTCGGTAGTTCAAATTTAGATTTCATTTATTTTTATTTAAGATGTCTAACTTCACCAATTTACAGGATAGGTTTGTTGGTGTAGGAACTCTGCTCATAACATTTGGTGAGGTTTAACTTGCCAATGTATTCGATAGTTATAAGGGATACAATTTCTGTGTGCTGCAATACACAGTAAGCCCTACGTATTTTTTTTTAGTCTTCTTAGTTCACTTGTCATTCAAAGGCAATACTCCGCATACTAATTAAGTAAAGTACTTGCCAATAAAAAAAATTGCGTTACTGTGCAGTAACATTTCCGAGAACCTCGTCGTAATTTATTTACACAATATTTAGGTCTGCTGTAAACGAAAAAGAAAAAGCCATCTCATAAATGTCAAGATTGTGATCTTATGAACCAGCACACAAACACAGAAAAATCTAAATAATTGGAAGATGAACTTAAAGTGATTACTAGGAGTCAAATTTCGAACTATTGTCACGCGACAGAATATCGAATAAGTAAGTTTGTGTAAACTGCGATTCAAACGAAATCTGAATATTTTAGCTAGCAATTATTATTTTGTCAAAATCAGAAAATGGTGCACAAATGTTGAGTTCGTGTGTAAAAATTTGTTAGGTAACTATTAATAAATATTCCATTTTTACTTAATAGCTAGGACGTAATTTAGGTTGCAAAATGACTACCATCAGTTTAGACGTAGCCTAAAATTATAGGGTGGACTCAGTTACAAAAAATTATCTCCTCTGAAGAAATTTTTTATGATAGACAAATTGTAATGATTTATAACACCTATATTTCTGAATAACATTCATCGGTTCTTAAAACGCGAAAGTTTAAACTGATAATAAGGCGCATGAATTCAGCAATACGTTTCTAAAGTCTATAACATAGCCTTGTCAGACTAACGAAATTATATTCCCCATAGGCTAAGTACACTACTTCATTAGGTTCTGTATATGTACTTGCTAAACATACTTACCTAAATACCGAGCGAGGCTTTAAGATAGAATCTTACAGCGAAAACCCGAAACAGTGAAAAATCGCTTATATCAGTCAATCCTAAAATCACAAATAGGTGAAAATGGCTCCACTGAGAACCAGTGGAAAATAACTAGTCGTTCCAGAAAAACAATTTCTCTGATTGAGTGTCATGGCCATCTGTTCATGCAGCGATTTGAATATTGATATTACTGAATTTAGCCAAATCACTACGAGAAATAAACATATTTCCGATAGTCACTGTTGATGTGCAATTTAAGGTAATTAAAACCAAATGACAACCGGGATTTGCACCACAGTACCTATTTAGTTGCTAAACTGTCATCTTACCAACTGAACTACCAAGCAGATGTTATCTTCGTAAGGGAAATATTTGTATTCAACTATTTAACTGGAACTATGTTGCTTTAAATTCTATGCAATTGTTTTTAGTTTAATTGGTAACATTATAATTGTCTATACAAATAGTACGTATAAACTTACTTACTTAACCACATTTCATGCAGTTGAAAAAACATTGTAGTTAAAACTATCGAAGTTATAATAATTTTAATGATATTTCCGTACGAGCAATTCAAATGAACACTCTCTTGTAAGAAAAACTGCAAAACAATTCCACCTCACGGAAGAAGTTAAGCTAGATCTGCTTCCGTCCCTCTTCAGTTTTACACTCAAAATAAAATAAACAGGGCCTCAGAAAACTTACTTGACCATTACAAAAATTTAATGGGCTGGAATACCAACCTAGCTATAGGTAGAGCCACGAGTATTTGGAGTATTCATTCGGAGACTAGGTAGACTCCAAACACTTGTTTTTTCCTCCTGCTGTTGTAATTGGACGATAGTTCTTCAGACACGCCCCGTTTAACTGCTAGCCAGTAAAAAACAGTAAGCAGCATTGTGAGTTTTTAACAGTCCTGCACAGATACCTCACTGTATCACAGCAACCAATAAACAAACGATAATGTCTCGAGTGTACAGAGGGCTGTCCCGCTTAGCTTCCTGCCAACTCAAGCGGCGAAATACTCGAGGTTCTAGCTATAGGTAATATCCTGCAATGATTACTGGACGGAAGTTAGCTAACGTGAGTCTTTCAGTGCCTGTCAGTACAGGAGGCATGAGGAAAATGCAAGTGTGCATTACAGTCATGACATTTGTTTAAAAACGTTGTTTTCTTCGTTGACAGGACTTCTGTGGCGGAACGATACATTGTGGTAGCACTACTGTTCTATAACTGTCAAGATTTATCCCATTTACACGAAATAGACAACAACTGATCAGCCAGACGTTCTTCGCCGATTGAAAAAGAGATATTCTCACTAATTCATGTTTAGATAGTAGTATATAGGTTAAGTCGCTATAAAATCAGTGCTAATCAGTTCACCAGTGAACGCTATAAAATTGGTTTGCATATTTACATATCAGTATATACTAGGTATATACGAAAATCCATTGCAGCTTTTCCACATTTATTCGGGGAAGTCAAATGCACTCTGAATTTCTCAACTTTGTTTGGCAGCTATAGGCCCTGCTGAATATTTATATACTTGACTTGCAACGTGATATATGCTACAATCTCTGCATGCATAGCTTCAAAACTCCCATTACAATTTACACTCTAAATTCAAATGAGTGGAAAATCACTGATTCGCAGTGACATTCAACTACGCGAATAAGTGAAAATGCCTCCACTTAGAATCGGTAGAAATTCACCGGTTGTTACGGTGAAAAAATTCCACTGATCCAATAAGTGACAGCCAACTGCGTGCGGCGAATTAAACATTGTTTTTATTATATTTAGTCAGATTATTACGAGAAATAAACATATTTTCTAGAGTCACTGATTATGTATTGCGCACTATCGTCTAGCAGCAGACCAAATTTCTAGTTCGACTTCTACCGCTAGTCCGAATATGTGCAGGGCGACCGGAAGGATTCTTTTAGCCAATAATAAATATTCGACCTGTAGAACGAGCAGTCATCTGTTACACGTTCATGGAGATAAATGAGGTTGTTAAAAGCCAGCAACCAATGAACGCTCGGAGTGTGCTCAGATGTGTAATACAGACTCAGCCTGCCACTGTATTATAACTTGAGAGGTGCTCCCAAATGTTTTTTTGTGGAAAAGAAACATGTAAACTGGAAACCCTATGTGAGATCGAAGCCCAGACATTCCTAAAGACTGTTCACTATTAAGGGAGCACTTTTAAAATGAACCTTAGAAAAAAGTCACTGCCCCCGAACACGCGCACTGAGTGAAATTCGCCCAGTAAAGTTGGTAACGATGGATGGAAAATAGTTCCATATCTTAACGTCAAATAAAAAGTGTTTGGTAATCACTTGTGATAACTTAAATTATTTCTTTCGCTTTATGGTTTTTTTTAATGCATCGAAGTGTGAAAATGGGCCGATTTGTATAATATTTACTTTCCTAAAAATTTCTAAATTTTAATTGACCGACGCATGAATAAAGTGACGAGGCACATGGCAATGGGTGGAAAAATACATAACGTGCATACAAGTATATCTTAAGCAGGGTTTTCAAAAGTGCTTTTTACCGTGAACTGCCTATAACACGCGGACACCATGCTCTTTGATATCTCAAGCTTAAAAACTTGTTTGTCAGAGAGGCGAGAGTAAAGTATGCAACCCGAGCAACCGCAATAATAGGCAGGTGGCATAAAAACAGGCACCCTCAACAACCATAAAAACAGGCACCCTCGACCACCATAAAAACAGGCACCCTCAACCACCATAAAAGGCACATGCTTGTGTCCTTGTGTACAACAGTTTGGCTGTCTAAGGGCCAACTTTTTATTAGGTATTAAAGATATTTTATGGTTTTGTGATATGATATCGACAACAATTCCGTAAGAATAACGAATTGTTTTAAAGTAACCTTAGTAATAAATATCTTATTAGCATAAATGCAAAAATTTTAACTTAAAATCTGTATTCATCCAAATTTAAAATGGAATTTAAAAACAAAGTTTTTATTTCATCTAAAGTGCTGAATGTAACCACAGGAATGGCATGTTGCAATTAGTTTGAAGCCCGGCACTTTGTTTACCTGCCGTAATAAGGGTTTAACTCTAAAGGAAGTTCGCCATAAAGAGAACACTTTTGAAATCAACCTTAGAAAACGTCACTGCTCCTACCTGCGTACCTTTTAACGAGCACACAGGGTGACATGCGCCCAGTAAAGTTTTTAACGATTGAGGGAAAGTAGTACTTAACGTTGAATAAAAAGTGTTAGGTAAACGTTTGTGATAGCTTAAATGATTTATATCGTTTCCTGATTTTTTTAATGTATCGAAGTGTAAAAAATATCAAATTTTAAAAATATTTACTTTCCTAAAACTTTTACAGTTTCACGTGACTTGACGCATGAAAAAAATGATGAGGTCCATGGCAATTATAATTTCACATAAGGAGGAAGAATACACAATGCACATATAAGTAGGCCTTACGCAGGGCTTCAAAAGTGTTTAGTTTACGTTTACCGTGAACAGACCATAACTATTTCAACTTCCAATTTTTATACCAAAATTTATATTTAAAGTACGGATGAACCGCATAAGAAACTTCAAAGAAAGATCCTCCTTGACGTCCTAACATGGTCAATTATTTTGAGAAGTAGCGTAACGTGTTCATCATGTTTCATTTTCAAATTTGTATGAAAAATATATAAACTTTAAATTACTGTAAAACGTTTTATTAATTGTTTTTCCGAAAGTTATTTCGCTTTAGTGACCGGCATTTTTCGGATTATTATTTCATATCACAACAGGAAAACATGTAATCTCTAAATAAAATACAAAAAATAACATTAACCTCTTAAACGCTCTTAAAATATTATAGGCCTAGGTTTCGCTCGGGCAACGTTGGTTTCGCTTGCTGTCCTTTTTTATACCGAACTAGCTGATCCCGGCGAACGTTGGCGGATGGATATATATATATATATATATATATATATATATATATATATATATATATATATATATATATATATATATATATATATATATATAACGCCATCTGTTGTATTTAAATTGTAAATGCCAAATTTTAAAACATGAATTCTAAATGTCATATGCATGTGTGTCATAGTAAATTAGGGCCAAATGTCATGTGTAAGTATTGTGTTTCGTAAAAATAATTGTTTTTACATATAATATATTTTATATGTTATAATTACAATGAATTGACATAGTAAATCTGTAATTAAAAATTCAACTCTGATTATTAAATGATTTTTCATACTTTTTTGTTGTACAATGACAAAACTCATTTGCAATTATTCGATACGCATAGAAGTTCATAGCACTAATTTTTTTTTCTGTTTCAGCACCTGTGTTAGATTTCCTTGTTTATAATTGAAATGATATCCATTCTTCTCCTTCCCAGAATATAAGTGGATATTGTAAAGCGTCGTATGATCGATGTGTGTCTTGCGTGGTTTAAACTGTGTTGTTTCTGCGCATAAGTGTCTATTAGAATCTGTTTGGCGTACACGTGCTTCACGATTTTGTGTTCATGGTCCTTCAGTTTGTGAAGCGCGTGTTCACGTTCTATTTTGCCTTCTCAATTAGTCCTCTCTATTACGTTGGGTACGTCGACTGATGTTTGACCGTGGTATTGCTGGCATTTTTCTCTTTTGGATCAACAATCATTTCCTGCAAGTATCAGCAAAATCGGCCCATAACTATAGAAGTTAGACATCAGCGCCATCTATCGGAATCCAACCTACTGATTGCAAAGCACAATAAAACAATTTATTTTAGATCAACAAACATTTCCTTCAAGTATGAGCAAAATCGGTCCATATATATATATATATATATATATATATATATATATATATATATATATAAAGAAGACTATCAGGCGAAAACTACGACAGGTGGCATGACATGGCACATTTCTTTTGCCGAATTAAGCTCTGCTACAGAGACGGGAAAGGACAAAAAAAATTTCGTATTGTAATTCAGCAAGATTATTTGCATGTCTAGATTCAAAATAACGGCGATTATTTAGTTCCGCGTGTGCTTTCTCCCCTACGTAGGCACGTTAAAAACAGGCGGCAGAACTACAGTATTTCCTTAAGCGTAACAATAAATGGCTGATTTTGTGTACATACCGCAGTTAATATTTACATCTGCGGTATTCAACTATTTGAGTAGCCTATTTGCAAGCAGCTATATCCAAAAATATTGAAGGGGGGGGGGGACGAAATATTCGTATCCCTGAATTTCTTAGCTGCTTGGTTACTAACTAAACCTTTAAAAAATGTGCAAAAGTCGTTAGTAAGCATATAGAATAAAGGAAGAAAATGTGAGTCTAGTACCAAAAGAAGTTAAATCCCTTGTCCACAATTTCCAATAATTGTTCTGTTGAATCCATAGCAGCCTTTGCTTTGGAATGACAAATGTTTTTATAGGACCAAAATAGCACGAAGGCCATTTAAACGCATACCAAGAGAAAATCGAACAAAATATTTGTTCGTATATTAAGTTGCCCTAACAAAATATATGGCTGAGCAAAGAAAATTTGAAAAAACAACAAAATTACTTTTGTTCGTCTAACAAAATACATGTTTGAACAAACAAAATATCTGTGCTGGGCCAAAAAATTAGACTGTCAACTAAATATTTTGTTGAATCAACTGTAGGCATTTCTGTAGAAATTTATTTGGCCAGTCATTTGACTGCCGTCGTTCGAAAATACATCTCAATACTAACCGTGTTTGTTAGTGCATCTGTTGACGCGTAACAATCGTATAAACACGTTAATAAAACAATGCAACAATAAACTGACATGTAAAGCTGTAAAACTTGCAATATTTGATTGCATACGTTGCTCAATATTTGGAGTACATCTAATACCTAGAAGTTTTCCGTCTTCAACAATTGTCAGGTTAGTTGAGCTTACTAAGGCATAATGTCCGGACGAAGGTGAACGCGGTTCGAAACACGGTCGAACTTGTAAGGTTTTTTATATCGGCCCAAACTGTCTTTAGTGCAGCAAACAAATCTTACAGTTTGTGGCAACCAAATGAGAACAAAATAATTTGGTTTCAGCAACAAAATATTTCATCCCCCCCCCCCCTCCCCATACAAACAAATAATTTGGTTGCACCAAACAATTCTTGTTTGATTCAACAAAACTTTTTTCTCGGGGCAGGTTTATAATCCATTCAATTTCCAAAGTAATCGTTGTCCACAGACATTAAATACAATTTATTTCATTTTAAGGGGAATGCTTAGTTTCAGAAGGCTCTTATTTCTACTATGTTCGTTACCAACAGTAACACCCATACGAAAAGTCATACAGCCAAATTAATAAATATGCTCCATATATATTTTGCTGTATCCCGAAAATAAATGTACACGGATAAGGACCCCTTTGGAAATGGACTACTCAATTGTTGTGTATTGCATTTTAAAAAATCTGACAGCGTTTAAGAAATTTAATTATAAATCCAAAGGACGGCCGATATAACTAATGTTTTTTGCTCCCATGTGAAGAACATCGACCCGGGCCCGTATTTGAACATACAAGGAAGGAAAATAAGATAGATACAGACTGTTCACGATAAAATGAGCACTTTTGAAAGCCCTGCTTGATATATACTTGTATGCATATTGTAATTTTCCTTATTTAAAATTAACATTTGCATGAACCGCGTCACTTTATTCATTCGTCGGCCAAGAGAAAGTGTAAAATTATTATAAATGTAAATATTTTACAAATATACTTAATTTTGCACTTTTGCGCATCACAAAAGACAGAAAGCGAAATAAATAATTTTAAGTTATCACAAATGGTTACCTAACACTTTTTTTCAACGTTACCAACTTTACTGGGAGAAAGTCACTCAGTTCTCCCATTAAAATATATGCAGGCAGAGACAGTGACTTTTTTCTAAGGTTCATTTCTAAAGTGCTCACTTTATAGTGAACAGCCTTTATCTACTCATATCTGCGCACCTACAGTTGGCAGTGCACGCTTTATGAAAAACATATTTCTCTTTTTTTTTTTTTTGTGTTTTTTTTGTATGCTTTTCGTGATAATCGGGGCAAATGCTGAGTTGTTAAAGTCTGGAATTATAGCGAAAGTCCAGTAGTTAAAGGGCATTGCCTACCGGCTGGCAGATGCAAAATTCAAACAGGAAATCCCATGCTAAGGAAAATTTGCCTCAGTGTGTTAATTTAAAGATAAAGCGTTTCAAGCAAAATATGATCTTCATGGATATTTCTAGGAAAAGTTCCCTATAAAGGAAATGTTTCTATAACATGCACAGCCTATTTGTAAGGGATTTTAAAAATATATTTCTTTACAAAAGAAAAGTACATAGAGTCTATCTATACTTAAAATAAGTGCAGTAGAAATGCGCGCTGTCCGAGATGGCAGATTTAGCTGACAAAATGATTACGTGACTCGATTTTGTATTCAATAATGGTGACGTACTTGGTAATTTGGCATTTCGTATTTTGTATCTAGTGAATGTTAGCAAAAAAATACAAAGTTACAAAATCAGCGCCATGTGGGTTTTGATCTTCAAAATATATACGCGAATGCGTAATTAAAACTTTTTTAAAAACAAATAAGTGTTTTTAAAATATCCTAGACATGTTTTCAGTGTTGTGCTTTGTTTAAATAATTCACAACAAATTTTTTTTTTTAATTTGTTAATGTACAAATAATTATTATCTAATTTATTTACATATTCGCAGCATTGCACTGATGATTGTATAAATATCACACCCGTTGTAAGCATTATATTTAGAAAATAATTGTCAACCTAGACGTAAAAATGCGTGGCCGCGAGTGCTAAACAACTGACTATGAAAACGTCCGAATTGTAACTTTCGAAATGACAAATCACAAAATACCGAATATTTCATTTCGCACACGACCTGAGGTATGGGGTGGCGCGCGCCCCTGGCGGCGAGGCGCGGCACTACCCCCTCGCTGCGCGGCGCGGCAGAGCCTCCTAGCGGAGGACGCGCGAACCTCGGCCCAGCGGCCGCCCCTGCTATAATTGGGGAGGCGATGCGACACTGTCTAATGGCCTCGATTCTCCGCCCACCACGCGGGCGACATTTGCGGCGCGTTATTCAAGCGTGAAGAGGTGCTTTCACTCCACTCCTCCCCCCCCCCCCCCTTACGTAGCAGGACTTTTCTCCTTACCATTGTATTATTGCACCACGCACTATCACTGTGTGGCTTGCAAGTATCATGATGGCGAGCGGGTAGAAACTGGCTATGGCGCATTCACGCGAGTATCGCTTTTCCAGTGTCTGCAGAACTCTGCTGCAGTGGACGGACTACTAAAGGCTGTTCACGATAAAGTGAGCACTTTCGAAATCAACCTTAGAAAATATGCAATGCTCCTACCTGCATACTGTACATTATAACGGGCGAACAGAAAGACACGCGCCCAGTAAAGTTGGTAACGATGGAGGGAAAGTATTCCCCTTATCTAATCATCCAATAAAATTGTTACGTAAAATCATTTGTGGCAACCTAAATTATTTATTTAATTTTTCCATGCATCGAAATGTGAAAATGAGCAGGTTTGTACAATATTTTCTTTTCTAATAATTTCACGGTTTCACTTGACCGATACATGAATAAGGTGATAAGGCCCAAGGCAATGTAAATTTTACACAAGGCGGAACACTACACAACGCGCATACAAGTAGATCTTAAGCAGGGTTTTCTAACGTGCTCATTTCACCGTGAACAGCCTATACCTGTAATTAACATCCCGTAACCTTTCCAGCATTAATGACAGCTTGGTATGTGTGCTTGGAATATTTGTTTCCACTTACAAACACACATGTTAAATATTGTCTACTAGCACTGTTGTCCCCCAGGGAACGTTAATCGAAGAAAATTTACAAGGAAATAAAAACTTGCAAACAATAAAAATTATCGCGTGTCCAAGAATTGTGCGTGTACGTGTGTGTCTATGTCTGAGCGTTTTTTATAGTTAAAGTATAATATTAAGAAAGCGTTCTGTCGTTTGTGTTAATTGTAATTGAAAATGTGGATAGCTACATTATGTTAGTCGTTAGAAACGCTTGCAGCAAGAAAAAAATTATTTGCTATAATTTTTATTACATTATTTTTAAGTGCTTCAATCACATACAAGCAAGCTAGTACACAATCGAAAGAACTTTTGAAATCAACATTATAAACAATTTTTTCCTGTAAATGAAAAAAGTTTAATGAAATGAGGAAACCCTAAAAAAAGAGAAAAATATTTTTTTTTGCCCCATCTTTCAATCAGTGTTTCGAGAGCCTTTCTTGGGAGTAATCTGACTTGCGAAAGTTTCTGTGCGTCTCGTTTTTGAGTGGATAATGTTTATAAAGGATGTTGATGATAAACTGAGGACTTTTGAAAGCCCTGCTTAAGATCTACTTGCACGCACGTTGTGTATTATTCCGCCTTATGTAAAATTAACATTGTCATGGGCCTCATCTATTCATTCATGCGTCGGTCAAGTTAAACTGAATTTCTCACGAAAGTAAATATTTTACAGATATACTCACTTTTCCACTTCGATTCATTAAAAATAACAGAAAACGAAATAAATAATTTAAGTTATCACAAGTGGTTACCTAATACATTTTATTTAACTTTAAGGCATGGAACTACTTCCCCTCCATCGTTACAAACTTTACTGGGTGCGTGTTACTCAGTACGCCCGTTAAAATGCATGCAGGTATAGGCCGTTCATGGTAAAGTGAGCACTTTTGAAGCCCTAGTTACTTTTTTCTTTCAACCAATTTATATCCTTCCACCGCTTGTTAATGTAAACCCTGCCATGTGAGTAATAAACACAGTGTATACATTCACCATACCCAAAACCAAAAGTCCGCGGCCACAATGAAATGTATTTATTGGTTATTATGTGTGATGAAACAGCTTCAAGAAGTGTTCACTTTACCGTGAATGTCCTATAGGAGCAGTAACTTTTTTCCAAGGTTGATTTCAAAAGTGCTCACTTAATTGTGAATAGCCTTTAGTCGCCTGGATACGATGCTGGTGGACACAGGCGTATTCCCGGGCTGCCGTGACATGTCCCTGGATCGTGCGCAGCGGCGCCCATGGAGTGCTCTCACAGCCTTCTCGACGTGTGCGTGTGTGTGTGTGTGTGTACCCTGTTCCCACTGCGTCCAACATTGACTCACAGTGTGGGCAGGACGGTGCAAGTGGCGAGCCGTGAGCCGAGACGTCCAACCTGCCCCTGGGAGGCCGACAGTGCAGCAGCCTCTCTCTAACTCATCCAGCTGAGCAATGACTTGTCGAATGCGCCGTCAGGGCATGCTACATGTTCACAGAACTCGGCTCTGTGATTCACACAGCTCGCACTGCTACTAAAGGCCTTGTTAGATGTCTTGCAGCTATGAATGATGAAGTGGCACATCCGAGCAAGCAAAGTGCACTAAACGCAAACAGGACACATGTCGGGCTATGACGATGATGTGTGGCAACCCTCGTTGTGCTCGCGCATTTCGTTCGTAGTGAACGATTTAATTTTGCAAATGAGTGTACGTGAGTAGGCTGTGACATTGTATGAGTAGGTAGGTAAAGGCTGTTCACGATAAAGTAAGCACTTTTGAAATCAACCTTAGAAAAAAGTCACTGCCCCTACCTGCATTATATTTCAACGGGCGTCCTAAGTGACATGCACCCAGTAAAGTTGGTAACGATGAATGAGAAGTAGTTCCGTATCTTAAAGTCGAATATAAATTGTTAGGTAACCATTTATGGTACCTTAAATTATTTCTTTCGCTTTCTGTTTATTTTTCAATGAATCGAAGTGTAAAAACGAGCAGATTTGTTAAATATTTACTTTTCAAATGAATGAAGTGATGAGATCCACGACAATGTTAATCTTACATAGGGCGGTATAATACACTGTGTGCATATAATTAGATACTAAGCAGGGCTTTCAAAAGCGCTCATTTTATCGTGAATAGCCTATAGGAAGTAGAACTTAACGTCTCGTCGACAGCGTATGTATGAGTACAAACAAACATTGACTGACTATTTTGTCAATAGTCCTGTCAAAATCTATGGCTTGATTTCATGGTGCGTATATACTGAAATATCATTACATTTTTTGGGGGCCACGGTGGTTGAGCGGTTAGCCTGCTCGCCTTCCGCCAATTACCGGCTGGGTAACTCCGGATTTTTGCATAAGGGAATCGCGCCGGACGATGCCGCTGGTCGGCGGTTTATCTCAGGGATCTCCCGCTTCCCCCGCCCTTTCATTTCGGCGCTGCTCCATACTCATCTAAACCACCCTCAGTGGCTCTCACGACCTCGATGTTAAGAGCCGTCCAAATCTCTTCACTCACTCACTTATCTCACTATTACATTTTCTGGGACCAATTTTGTACATAAAGAAGTAGTATTTAACAATAGGCCTATGTAAAATATTTTGAAAATGAAAATTGACGATTTTTCTTGCAAAACGAAAAGTGAAAGAACGACTCGTGGTTTTGTTACGCGGTTTGAACAATGCAATTAGCATATCTAGAGCCAATGTTGGGGATATCCGGAGAGATAAATACCAGTCTCCCTGATTTGTCTCCCAACAAACTGGGAAGAGTTACCATGTCCCGACTATTTGTGAGCCAAATACTAGACTTAGCAGTGTCACGCTGGATGTGATATTTTGACTAAAAACCTTACCAATTCAGACAATGTCACTGTAGGACGAATGGGAAGTAGCAGTTACACACAGTAACTATTATAAGAGGTATTAGTGACTTTGCTGAAGCCCAGTAGTGGCACCGTTGTGTCAGTATGCGATATTTATCTTCTGCATGACTAGCCATCCCTTAAAGAGAATGAGTGGATGTGTAGAGTCTCGCAGATGTGGGTGAATAGATGTCGCTGAAGTATACGCAATATCCAACACGAGACATGATTTGCGCCTGAATTCCGCCAGGGAAACCAACATATTGCTGAAAGGATTCATGCCAAACATTATTGTACAGGCCAAAAAAAAAATCCAGGTTATCTTCGGGAATTATTTTTTATTGACTCTAAATGACAGTCGCTCCAGAAAATCATAATAATATCGACAAATTATGTATTTTTCTTGAAGATGAAACATTAACAATAGGCCTATGCAAAGTGATTTAGGTTAAGATGTAGAGTAGATAACTGCACGTCTTCTTGAAAATAATTTTTCATAATGTAACTCTGAACAACTTTTAGTTCATAGATACTGCATCTAGTTTATTAACAGTAGACTGGTTTGATTAAGGTCGGTAGCTGTAGTTTTTATTAAAAGAATATTATTCACGGAAGCTAGAGCTTTCAGTTTTCATTGAAGACAAGGTTTTTATTTCTGCCTTTTATGTACAAAAAATAAAGGGGAAAAAAGTTCTAATTTTACATAGTATAATAATGATATTAGTATAAATATGTAGCCGACTTCTCGTGGCGCAGTCGGTTGGCGCGCCGCCACCGATCTGAGGTGCGGCAGGCTCTGGGTTCGAATCTCGGGCAAGGCATGGGCTATAAGTTAGTCTGTAAGCCGCCCTCTTCCAAGCTGTCCAGCATAAAACGGGGGACGTTAAAATTCCCTTTATAATACAATATAAATATGAATAATGCATACAGCACTTCAATTGCTGAATTGAGCAAGTTCGTTAAACAAATAGAAAGTGTCCTTTAATTACCCATATAATGTCTTAATATATAAATTATTTTACATGGCTAAATGAAGTAATAAGAGCATATAGATTTTAAGATAGAGAGCTATTGATAACATTTTTGTTGATCATCATTTGGCCACAACATGCCAACCTCTAATGCTCTCAATAAAGATTTGGACAACTTTTTGTTGTGATCTAACTATCGCAAAACGCGACGCATATTTTAGTGTATTTACTGATGTAAAATAATTCCATGACATCTAAGATGAAATGAAAAACTTCGGTCATCCATGCCCATCGAGAAGAGAATAACAAGTTTATAATGAAGATAACACAACCTGTACCCTCGGTAAACAGGTAAAATTCATCCTAAAACATAACGTTCCCCAAGATTTAATTTATTTCTTGTTTGTATAAATAACTCGCTTCTCTGAACATTATACTTAAATGAATCTTTAATCTTATTCTATTTACAGACGATACCAGCATATTTGTCTCTGGTAGTGAAATGAATTTCTCGATTACCACGTATCACATTTACAGTTCTAAAGACAACAAATTAAATCATAAATTTGAAAATGTGCGTTTCATTCCGTTTCTTAGCACTGAACCAACAGCAGGTCAATAGAGTTACGCGTTAGCTATGGTTCAAACGAAATCAGTGGATCCAGTAACAATACATGTGAATGTTCTCATGAACTAAGATCCTCATTTTAATTTTTTCCTTTAAAATTCCGTTCTTCTCGCTTTTCTGCCATTTTGCATCAAGTAGAAATTGTAAGCAGAGGCATAGTTATAATGGTTTACTATGCATATTTACACTCCACTTTGGTATATAGTGTAAATTTTCGGTGGAATTCGATTGAAAACAAGAAGTTACTTTAACTAATAAGCCTACTTTACATATATGGAAGTAATTTTGAAGAATTTCTTAAAATCTTAAATGATAGGTAGGTTGGACTTAGCATCTTGTTGGCAACAAAGAAATTATAGATAGTACCAGATACATGTCTAACACAACATTTTGCGACAATTCAAATTACACACGTGCCTTACGTCGGACTCGAGCTAAGAGACACTCGTACAGTGAGCCGACACGCAAACAACTGCACTATAGAGGTACGCGTTTCAGAACATCAACTTCAGTTGTAATCAGCCTAACGTTGTGGTAAATATGGTATAGTAACCTGAAATATGCAAAGGTCTGTCATGTTGGAAATAAGAGTCCGATCCACTTAAATAGTGTCGTTTCCCACGGTCTACCGCATGTCTCTATTCGTGGGCGGAATTTGAGGGTGGGAGTTTGGTGTTTTTTGAGATACGGCATAAAAGCTCTATTTTCTCACGTGACGGTCCCGTACAAAAATGTTTGAAAAACGACCTGCGTACACATGTCTGATAGGTATATAAAACAAATATTATCGGCAAAAAAAATTTTTTTGATTGAAACTGGTTAAATTGTTTTCAGATTCATAAATTAATTAAGTTAAAACAATACTGAAATGAATTTTATTTATTCTATTGACAAAACATATATTTCGTACTTACTATGGGCATAAATGCACATGTTAAGCAAGAGAACTATACGCTTCTGTTTTCTTTACTTTCACACGTGGCAATTGCGGATGTGGCGTGACACTTTATTGCAGAAGAGGAATTTATCCTTGGTTTCAATGCACATGGACATAAATGAATAGTTGGCATGGACTGATAAAGCGACCCTTCAAAATTGTTATAAATGCATATAAGGAACACTGGCCGGCAATAAACATGGTAAGTCGTCGTGCAACTAGATGCCCGATAATTTCTGCCACAGAGTAGATAATCAGACAGAGACGAAATAGTGTGATGGTTCCTTCAGTGTGGGTATGCCTATTCGCCGGTTGGCTGCTGTGGGAATATCCCTATTGGCCGGACTGCAGGCTGGCCGGAAAGCTACCAGGCGAAGATTGCCAAATGACGTTTCCGATATCTTGCTACGACGCAGTTTTGTTGGCATGTGAATCTAGAGTTCGCCGAGGGAGTGTTTCACATCCGTAGACTTAAACTGGATTCACAATATCCCGACGAATCCAACACGACATCCCCGACGCGACGAAATTTGAGTAGCAGCCAATGAAAAGCAAGGTCACTGTAACGTCAACCCGACAAAATTGTGGCTCCGACAGCCTGAAAATAGTAGTTTCAGTTTCTACGTTCGGTCGTGTCGGGCTCGACGAAGCGCACAAAAAATGTAAATACAACATTATAAAACAAAATTTCGTGCATATTTCCCTACTGTAGTAAATAGTAAATTTACTTTCCGACAAAATAATGTTCCGGTTTGTTTTTAAATACATTTTTTTCTTGTATAAATTAAAATATTGTCAAAAGCAAAATAATTATTCACTTTATCGTGAGTTTTAAAAAGTAAATATTGGATAATAATATGATAACTTGACGTTTTAGGATTTTCCAATAGCCATAGCTAACACACTTGTCGGGCAGATTTCGTCGTGGTATTGTGAACACTGAATAAAATATAATGTGAAATTCCGTCGAGCTCTGACATCGTGTTGGTGTGTCGTATTGGGTTCGTCGGGTAATTGTGACTCCAGCTTTACTGTTAGTGCCACAAGTGCTGGCGTGTGGATAAACGTGGAGTGGCGTGCATCCGACGAGGAGAAATGTAGCTGCGCGCGCACCCTACCGCAGCCTGATGCCGTGCTGAAAACTTTAGTCTGTGTATCATCAGTAGCGTGTTCGCGGAAACGCCGAATATTTTTTTTATGGTCTGTACACAGCCGGGCCGTCACTAATATGACGCCCGCTGGACCGTGCCTACTCCGTCCTTCTGAACAGGTGCTTCACACTCGCCAGGGCATTCGGAGGAACGAGGCGCGGCGATTGGCGACGAGTGACGGTATTGTGACGGATTACTACTCCTTTGAGAAGAAAGGCGGAGGATGTACTTCCCTCCAGCGAAAAGTCTTGATTCGGCTATATGATATCTTAGCGAGGAAAGGGGTCGAACAATCCCGGCAGGAATGACGGACACAGCTACAAACATCGAGATGAGTTGAACCGTAGCTGGTGAGTGCCTGGTGAGCGAGTAAGTGGACCTGACAGACACTGGCGCATGGATTCAGTCAGAACGAATGAAGATATTTGGGCGGCAGATGAGGGCGAAGTGAGATGATGAGGAGTAGCAGTGCCCGAATGAAAGGGCGAGGGAAACGGGAGATCCCCGAGAAAACCCGCCGACCGACGGCATCGTCCGGCGCGATTCCCACTTGCGAAAATCCTCGGGGCGACCCGGCCGGGGATTGAACTCTGTTCGCCGTGGCGGGAGGCGATTAGTCTTAACCGCTCAGCCACCGTGGCCCCGCCTAGGTCGAAGGCGAGCAGCCTCTCCATACACCACCGCGGCCCCCCGAGTGGATTCAAGAGCACAGCGTAAATTCAAGAGCTTGGCAGTACACCGCAGCGACGAAGTGCGTGTACGCGCAGACTGCACAGGTGGTTGAAAACGGCGGTAATAATCCGGGCGTGAACTGCGGGCTGTGGGAGAATACTAGAGATACTCTCAGCCCTACACTGGAGGCTGTGATCCACCCACAGAGATGCGTGAAAGTGGGAACGTGTTAATGAAAAATTGATTAATTTCGGTCGTGTTAAATGTAGTGTGTGAGATGTCGGACTTAGTGTACACTATATCGTGTCTCGTAACGCGCATGAAGGTTATTTTTGGTTGAGGCTGTGCACTGTGAAACTGAATGGTCAGTGAACTTCCTTGTAGGTAACTGACATGCAAACTGAGTTAACAGGACTACGTAATGATTGGTTCATATTACTATAGGCTGTTCTCGCTAAAATGAGCACTTTTGAAAGCCCTACTTAAGATCTACTTGTATTCACGTTGTATAATATTCCTCCGCCTTATGTAAAATTAACATTGCCATGGGCATTATCACTTTATTCGGTCAAATGAAACTGAGAAATTTCCAAGAAAGTAGATACTTTACACATATGATAATTTTTACACTTCGATGGATTAAAAAATAAAATAAAATGAAAGAAATCATTTTTTTAAGCTATCACAACTGGGTACCTATCGCTTTTTATTCAACGTTAGGATATGGAACTACTTTCCATCCATCGTTACCAAATTTACTGAGTGAGCGTCACTCAATGCACCCATTAAAATATATGCATGCAAGACAGTGACTTTTTTCTAAGGTTCATTTCTGAAGTGCTCACTTTATCGTGAAAAGCCTATATAGCCAAACACCAAGCCTACAACCCATTGGTTGCAACAATAAGTGTTGTGTCGACTTAAGTACAGCACGCATCATAAATTGCATTTTTTGCAACTGCAACTGTAAATTAAAGTGGGTCTGAAAATGTTAAAAGTGTGCTATTTGCATAAAATGAGGGGGAGGGGGTTGGAAGCAGCGCAAATCACAATTTCTATCTCAGGCGAAGGAATAAGATGCTAAACATAGTCCTGATTTACTTTATTTGATGCTAGCGTTATTGTAAGTGTACCCAGATAATACTTACGTCCTGATTGGCAGTAAAAAGAATAATTCAATTACCAAGTATAATATTTACAGTTCTGTAACCGTCAAATTAAATCACAACTTTTAAATGCCACTTTCCATTCCGTTTTTTAGCAAACAATAAAAACAGCAAGCCGATAGATACGTGTTCGCTATGGTAGATGGCACAGTCACCTATAATACACATATTGTTGTTCGCGATTATTTGAGCACCTTTGAAATCAATCTTTGAAAATGTCACCACCATTATCTGCATATTATTTTAATGGGCGCACTAATTGGCAAGCGCCCAGTAAAACTGGTGAACACTAAGAGAAAGTAGTTCAGCGTCTTAATGTTGAATTAAAGTTGTTTGGTTGATATTTGCGAATACTGAAACTATGTAGCTTGCTTCTCTATTCTAAATCTACTTAAGTGTATGGAACGACAAATAGTATAATATTTGGCTATTTAATAATGTCACAGTTTCACTTGACACCACACGCATAAAGTTATTAGGCCGATACTAATGTTTGTTTTACGTATGGTGCAATAATACACCATGTACATACGAGTAAATCTTAAGCAAGGCTTTTTCAAAAATGTTCAGTTTATGATGAACAGCCTAAGAAAATTGTCTCGCAGCCACACCGATAGCCACTTTACTAAATCGTTTCGGAATATTCAGATAATGTCGTTATCGGCGCGGTGTGCCGCTTCCAGAAAGTATTGAAAATCGACGACGATATCGCAAATATCGCTTAGGCCTCTATTGATTTCGAAAATAATAATATCGCAGATATCGAACATAATGATATCGCAAATGTTGACATTGCGAACATCGGCTCGCAATGTCACAAGAATTAAATGTCACAAGATTGATTATTACTATTTAATTTTTTGAAATCTAATTATTAATATTATTTAATTACTCAGAAAATGTCAGTACTGAATAGATATTCAAATATCGCGATACCGTAAAACAGCAGTATCACAAATGTCGCAGACCGCTAACATCACACATCGCTAACATTATATTGACGGGATATATTGCTCTACAATGTTGGAGTACAACACCTACACAAACAACATTACACTGACACCAACACAACACCGACACAGGCATCAAACACACGACGGACACCTCATAAAATGACAACAACCGTCGGCCCCTCTGTCTCCGGAGTGGATGGCGGGGTGAGGGTTCAAGGGTGGAGGCAGAGGAATTTTAATTTTTGACATTTTAAAAATTTAGGGTAACTGTTTTTAAAACTTTAACAAAATAATTTTAAGCCTCTGTTTTGAAATTTAACTTGTTTTGAAATGTTATAACGCGACTAATTTTATGTTTAGACTATTTTATAAATTTTTATAAATCCAAGTAACTGAGACCAGTTATGGCCTTCGGCTGGCTACTGGCGCCATTTTAATGAGTTATGTTCTGGTCTGCACATAGCAGTTGCAATATTTCAGGAATCTTGCTTCGTGGCTGGCATTGTACAGCTTAGCCGGTGCATGAAGGCCGGAGCAGACGGACATAGCTCGCTCTAGCTCCGAGTCCACCGCGGTCGCTAGGGGACGAGTGAGCGCAGCATCGCGCGGTCCACGGCATCTCTCCAGCGCCATGGACCCCCCGCGCGAAGGGGGAGGGGGGTGGTCATTATAACGAGAAACATTCGCTCCTGCTCACGCCGTTTAAACCCCTGAGCGCCACTCCGCGGGCGCGCCCCGTAATTACTCGCTGCTCTCGGGGTGGTTTTTCTTGGGGTGTTTCAAGAACGCCCTCCTCTCCCTCCAAACCCACTGATGTTCAAAATCTGAGACACGATTCACGTTTTGTTCCCGTGTCCGGAGTCATTCAACAGCTCTTCGTACGTCTGGCCGCTGTTTTGTTAACTCCGAATCGTCAACTACCGACCTGGATACTCAGGGAGTCAGGAAGGAGGATGGGGGGGGGGGGAGGGGGGACGGATTATGCTAGTCTTAACCAAGGCAAGTGAATAGGAAACGAATCAGAACGCTGAATACTTAGGCAATCTATAAGAAAAAAAGAGTCATGGTATGACAAAGTTCCGAACTAACGGACCGGGCTACGGGGGAGGGGGATCGGAAAGGAGTCCACAGGCCCCCCTCTCCACTGACAGTTCCAAAACTGATGGCTGGAATTGAAATATATGTGTAATCTAAGTAGAAGTAGTAGTTTAGTGCCACAATATAGGTATAATATAGTCATCGATATAATAGTATGTCAAGAAACTGACCACCAAGCTGCTAGGGGAGTCAGGGTGGAATGCAGGAAAAACCCGCCCCACTCTCACCTTCCAGGCAACTTGGTGTAGATAGTTGTAATATTATATAAAATTGTAAACCATTAAGGCTGTAATGAGACAATAAAGTATCAAAATAAAAGGGGGAAAAAAAAAAAAAAAAAAAAAAAGGAACATCCCATACCCCTGAATTACCCAGAAAGGGCACAGGTACGGGGGTGATAAAAAAATTGCGTGACCCGCCTTGGGTGGCTCCGGAAAAAGAAATCTCAACCATCGGTTTGACGTTTTCGGCACACAGAGGTAACACACTTAAGCGATCGCAGCGACCTTGTAGAAATTGACATGGCTAACCTCTCGATTATCTCTGTAGATAATGTATAGTCAATGTCCCATACAGTTTCCAAAATGATGTATTTCTTGTGTTGCCTTTTACTGTTCACGTCAACTGTGAGTTTCCAAAGTGATGTTTGCTGAAACTGCCGGAGGTTGCAATGAGGCCGGTTTGGCTAAGGGCACTGCCTACAGGTTGGCAGCTGCGAAATTTAAACATAAAATCCCACGTAAAGAAAAATACCTCAGTGCGTTAAATTCTTTTGTGTAAAACATAAATTTAAAAAATTCCTTATTAATACTCTATACATCTTAAGGAGACATCTCCGCTGTAGGGAATTTCTTCTAAAAAATTTGTGAAGGATACATTTTGTTTCAAACACCTATCTAAAATTAGGTGAAACTTTCCGGTCAAATGCTTCCCATTTAAATTTAAATATTAATATTCTGATTTTTACAAACGGATAGTGAGGATAGGGTTAACATGAAAAAGAATAACTTTTTTTTTCCAAGATATTCGTTTCTTTGTTTCAAATTCGTGGCTTATATATGTGATCCGCAAAAGGAATAACACATACTGTGAAATTATATTTTAATTTACAGTAGTTGGTACAGTATAACTTTCTTTTAAATAATGTGCTACTCCAAAGCCTAATCGTATATTCCCAGCTAGGATATAAAATAGATTAAATATTTAGTGTTTAAAATTATTTTAATACAGTTTCGTTAAAAATAGAACAATTATTAGGGGAAATAATTTTATTTTCCCGAAAATCCCCGCAAATGCGCACAAATAAGAGCGGCCGATTATTTCACGATGAACTCATAGAAAAAAGTGTCAGTATTTTAAACCGTATATTTCGAGCAACCTTTATCATTACGAAGGTTACATGCATAGTAAATAGTATGAATGTTTTTTGCGTAACCTATCGACGAAGAGCACCAACAATGTTAACTGAAATGTACGTAACGCATTGTTATAACTGCGTGTATTTTCAATTATGAGCAGCTGGTCAGGGACTAGTAGGAATGTTAAAAAAAATTGATATATCGATCGTACGATATTATATCAACATTGTATCGATACAAATCGTAGATATATTTGAACGTTATTTTATCTCAATTTTTTTTTTCAGGTATCGGAGATCAAATTTTTAAAATACTTTCTTAATAAGTTCTGTTTGAATGCAAAATTGAACTTGCACCGAAAACAGGCCCCATTTGGCTCTGCAGTGTCTTGTATCCTCAATATGTAGTAGTCAAAGCAATTTTACATTTGTCAATTCCTTTAATATAATAAATATCGGTTCCGATGTACCGGAGATCTATATTTTTCTTGCGATGTATAGTCTCGTAAAGCGATACTTTTATAAATAACCATTACAAATAATATCGATATTTATTATTCGATATCAACATGGCTAGGAACAAGTGCATGGGCGTGCCATACCTCGACGCAGAGTTGCGACTGAGGGAGTTTCACGGCATGTTAGTGGGAGGAGGGAACTCCACACTTCACGAGCAGCAATGCGTGCCGCGGAGTAATTTGAGGAAGGGTAGGGGGCGGAGCCTCAAGAGACTAGCTGCTCTGCTCCGAGGGTCCACTGCAAGGGTAACGGGTTTGGGTGGAGGGGGAGGGGGCCAGACCAATGCTCATCAAGAGAATGTTTCAGGCTGGTTAGTCAAAGCGATAATGGTGTGTTTGTAGCATTCCTCGTGAGAGGTTCGCCCGAGCCCTGAAACACACCCCCTCGCCACTCCCCCTTACCCATAACAGGGGTAGGAGCAGCCCCCGTCTGTCTGGAGACGCCAGGCAGCGTCGCGACGAAAGCGGGCCCTCTGATTGGACGCCATTTAGCGCATTGACGACGAAAGGGAGGAGGGGGAGGGTGCTGCGCAGCTCCCCCTCGTGAGGGATGGTTTGAATAAGCTGCTGTAAACAGGGAGGGAATTAACCTCTCCCTAAACCGATCTCGGTCATGACGAACGCGGGATTATTGATGGTAAGATTAATTAGGCTCAACTTAGGAACAATACGGATTTTCTTATGGGAGAGTTTGGCAAAGGGAAAATTTCTGCCGCTAGGTGCGCAGTATTACAAAGAGGTCACATATAATTAAATTTTGTAGTTACGTGAATAATGAAATTAATTGATTTTACTCACTTACGTAGTAGTTATTTTATATTTAGTTTATGATTTTTGCAATTATTTTTTCTTAACGTAGAAATTGAGAAAATCTTGTACACGTGCGACACTAGCGCTTATCTGGTGGTGAAAAATTTTAGTTGCCAAGCTGAAAGCATTGAACCCCTGAGAATAAACGTCACTGACGGCGATATTCGCAGACGTGCGCGAGACAGCTCAGTAGAGACCTTGGCGGTTCTCTGTTTGCAGCCTTGTCGCACCCGCTGAGTGGGCTCAAGTGCACGAGGTCGCTGTAGGCTATCATATTTCACGTCTATACAGACCAACGCTCAACTTGTGGACATAACATTTAACATAATTTTCAGCAAACCAAATGTTTTTTAAGTGCCGAATTTTTAAATAATCCTACATACAAATTAAATGTTTGCTTTTACTGTGAGTGCTGTCATTATGAAAGGAATCGAAATTTATTAACACTGTCAATGGAGAAAAAAATCATATCTTTTTATTTCTGGAACTCTCTTTTACCGCATCCGTTGCCCAATTTTTCTTTAATACCTGGTTTTATTTGATAGATGCAGAATAGATATAATTATAACTATGATAAAGAAAATTAAGCAGGATAAAACGCCACTGCTAGAAATGAAACATTATTAAAGGTTTTTTGCATATTGAATTTTGATGAGAGAATCGTTTAACACGTTAACTATTTATGCAAATGTGGAGTGAAAACTAAAAAAAACACTCGAATGTTAACTGAAATTTCCACTGAAGTTCTTCAGGAGTGAACAAAGTATTATACATATTTGTTTGTACATACATATGTGTATGTGTGTGTGTGTGTATATATATATATATATATATATATATATATATATATATATATATATATATATATATATATATATATATATATATATATGCATATGTGTGTGTGCGTGTGCGCGCGCGCGTGGTCACATGTTACCTACATTAAATTACTGTATAGGAAAACGTCACCTCCACAGTTACATACGCAGTAATCATCAGGAAATAGGAAATAAGAAGGATAACTTGTGGGTGTCATGTAACCCGATAAAGATATTATATAATAATTTTGTTTTCTCTCTTCCATTTTACTCGTTTTTCTACCTTATATTCTTCAGTTCTGCCCTTCCCCGTCCTTTCGGTATATATTTCACCTCCTTCCAGAGTTTCGTGTAGGATGCCCTCTCCTTTTTTTAATTACAAAAAAACGAGGTTTCTTTTATGGCAATCGAATAAGTTCATTTGCGCTATTGTTGCATGCATCATGGCGCCCTTCACTCTCCATTCCATTTCCTCCTCGGAGAGAATAGTTCTTATTTGCATTTCTAATTACGTAGCATGCAGCATGTGTACAGGAGATTTTTGGTCATTTGCCAATCAGTGCAGAGTTACCAGATGTTCCAGGCTTTGAGGTGGACAGAAGGGTTTCAGTAGACCCATTTGACTTGCCAGCTACGACGACCTCCTTCCCTCGTCATCCTATACAGATATCAATTATTAACGTAAATAGTTGTAGGTCAATCTGAAATGTACAGATTGTTGCATTACATAATGGATTTGCGGCCTAGAGAATAACATACTATCTCCAGTTCTTGAAAAATTGTAATATTAATGAATAGATTCGCCAACGAAGGATAACCACTGTGTGAAGCTGAACAGATTTGTGTTGTCTAATAAATTTGGAAATTTGGCCATATGTTTCCCATACACATGACACTGAAAAGTTTACCGACGCTACAACAAGAATAGCGAACCAAGTGATTACGAGACAGCAGACCATCGAGGACAGTATGGGTGACTGCAGGTCGAATGTGTTAGAGGCGAGAAATAAATCATATGTTAGATCATCAGTAGACAATGTGAGATTTCATTAATAGTATAAGCTCTACCTGAAGGAAATTTGATGCTTTGATGCTCTCCTCCCGAAGACCGTCAAGCAAAACTAGAGGAAATGCAAAGATGAGGACGTTCACCAAAATTCGAAGGCCGCCTCAGGGCAATATTTAATAACCTGTGAGTGTGTATTAAGGAAAACTTCTGAAGAAAATTGGTTGCATTCAATGTGGCATAAAGAACTTGGTAAAGGTATCAAGAGTTTTTATATGCATATGAACGATTTAGAGACTCGCGAGGTGTAATCTCTACTCCACAAGGACACAAGAACTTATCACAAGAGGAGCTACACAAGGAGAGAAGAGCTTACCATAAAATGGCAAGAGCCAAAAGGACAAAGTCGTGGGGGGACTGTTACCACAAAAGGCAATGCAATTCAGTGGGTTATGGTCTACCACTTGTATGAAAGAAGAATACCCCGTGGGCCTTCTGTATCTAACATTGGCTGAGAGAAATATTACCAACACGGAGGAAAATCCGGTAAGTGGAATGACCAAACGTTATTCAGAAAAACGCTGAAAGTACATCCGAGAGAGAAAAAAAAGCACACTCTGGCCTTTGCTTTGTTCATGGAACAATTTCAAAGACAATAGAAAATAGGGTTAAGAGCTGTGGCAGCATTTTAGGCGCACTATGCAATGCGAAATAACCCATTTTATTTCGAGGATAATTTATTTATGGTTCTAGTAATAAAAGTAGTAAAAGTTTATAAGTTATCTTTGCATTTTATTGAAGACGCAGTCGCTTTTTTAGTGTGTTTCACAAATAAGGGGTAAGGAATTTCATCGTAATATGTTTGTATTTGCACTCATCCTCCATCGTTTTTCTTGTTGAAACCACCAAATATGTCTTTTCGGAAAACGCATTTGAAACTGAAACGACTGTTTATAATAAAATGAAATATATAATTTCTGATAATACACCAGTTCTGTTGCTAAATCCATAGCACAATTACCTTTGGATTAATTCGGGTCATTAGCACTGCATAGTGCCCCTGAAGAGCGGAGTGACATTCTAAGATACTAAAAACTATATAAACCTCACCTAAGACACAATAACGACTAATTGTCAACAATGAGTGAAGACCATGAGATGGTTGTGAACGAGCAACTAATTCCTTATATGAAAGCGTCTAGAGCTCTGCGTAACAATCAGTATAGTTTTCGCACAAGTCAAGGTACTTTGCAGCGATAAACAAATAATAATACTGTTAAGGTAACAAACTACAATTGGAGTGACCTTTGACACCAAGGCGAGAAAAAGGAGGGTGTTCGAAAACTACTTTTAGTGCCTGCAGAGTGAATTGAGATGGGCTGGAGCACCTACAGAAGGCAATAGCGAGGACTTGGGAGCACTTCGAGAGAAGTCGCAAGCCAAAGACAACTTAAACCTCGTTTTCCAATGTGAAAGTCTGGTGTGAGCCCGCTGAGGAATCAAAAACATGATCGCCTGTTGAGAGGAGGAGTGGGCGCGCCAGCCACGTGATTGCTACTGTCCCCTATGAATATTAAAACGGTACTTTTATGATGCCTGGTGACCACAGAAGTTGTATAATTGGAATATAGATTGTCTTAGCAAACCATACAAGGCATTACTCAAATTGTTAAATGACAGGAGATGCATATACGAAATGGGTTCCTACAGAATTAAAAACCTTTTTGTGGAAGGGGTATAGACCAGCTCTGTGGAATACGTTATTCGTCAAATCATCAAAACTGAATTCTTCAGGAGACTGTGGTTGATGGATACCAATACCATGGGATACTGAATACTCTACGTAAACAAGGTTCGGAAATAGCCAGGAAGCTGACGCCGTTCTGTCATGGACGGCAGAATAGACAAATTGCGTCAAACTGAATTTCTCAATTGACAATATGCCTATAGACTTAACGGAAAACCGCTTTTGTTCGGCAAAGGTATAAGGTACTCTGGCATCATCATCGAAAAGAAACTTTGTGTTATATGATCAATAGAATACTTGGCATAAAAATCAGGAGCCTTTTGCAACATTTATACAATAGGTAGTTCTGATATATTGGAGACTGACCTTCAAGACATGACGGTACTATACAGAGGGATTTTCACTTGTTTGGGTCACATACGATGTATCCTTGGGGTATCAAAGATAATAAGCTACATGCAGATAACTACTCTGAAATGACATTGTGTGGCCTTTATAGTGATCACCAAGGCATAGAGAACGTTTTTAACGATGACTTGTAATGGTGGGGGCTATAACCGTAGACCTAAAAACTGAGAGAAATAGATTGATGAAACAAATAGGAAGTGGGAAAGTCTCAGTAGGTGCCAAAGAAACTGCAAGAAGACTACAGACAGTAGGGACTGGCAAGCTAGATAGGTTGTATCCACTAAGGTTATAAAACTTCCCGCTGTATCACAGTTTATTAGAAATGTGATAGTAAGTTGTCACATTCACAAATGGTCTACTCAAATTGAACGGTGTGCGAGGTGGAAAGTCATTACAGAGTATGCGTTCTACTAATATTTCAATGTAAAACATACCAGAAAGAGCTCATCCCGGCTTACGAAGGAACAAAACAGTCTGAGTATACCTCGTAGAGCTCGTAGCATGTAGCCTACAGTTGTGTGGCGAAGTTTGTTGTGTGATGTGACGCTCGGGGCGAAGTGTGTTCCAAGAGTTGCAATGAAGACTGTATGTGACAGTGGCCATGCCATGAAAATACATCTCACCAGAGAATATATTTCTTCAGATATTCGAGGAAAGTATCAAAATTATAATTTAAAAAAATCACGATTTGCAATTTAAAAAAAAAATGAAGAACCTGTTCTCATGTTTGTGAGGAAACGCAATAAGCCAGAACTTCGTAGTTTGATTTTGTATACGATAATTCTTCTTTTTTTTTTTCTAGTGGTGTTCTCTATAACTTAACCACATTGCAGGGACATAGTAGTAAACATTAATTTTTTGTGCAGCAAAACAAAGATAAAATATCTTATATACGAATTATATTTCAAGTTATGTTGGCAAAAACATGAACAAAAATTACGATTTGGTTTGATGATAAAACCAAAAATGTAATTGGTTTACAGGCATAAGTAGACGTTTATACTTACTCTTTTCCTACAACATTTACAATTGCCGAAATCCTATCAAACAACATAAGTTACAGTTTATACAACAATCCGGGAAAATGCAACATAGTTTGTCTTCCCAAATGGATGTTTGTTTTTTCATATGCCTTTTATTTACTCCAAAAATGTTTTATCTTAAACAAAGAAAACTTCCACCCCCTGTAGATTTGAAGACAAATAATCTTTGCTTAAACATTTTAAATGCATATATCTGTTACAATTGCACATTTATCTTTAACTATATTTTTATTTATAAAGTCTTAATGCAGCTACTACTGTTATGTATTAATATCTATCATGAAGCATGTTGCTGCTTTATAGTATATGTGATATAAAAATTACATTGACACTGATATACGCACGCAGTAAAGAAAATATATTCTATGCCAAAACAAGAGAGAACTGTTTGTATTTAAAGAATTTTATTGATTAAATATTTATTTCTACTTATTCCTTCTGAATTGCACTGGCTTGGCAGTAACACCTACGTGCATCCTACTGATTGGCCAGTGGCTCACTAACTGAAGTTTCATTAAAATAATTTAAATTTGTGATAAAAACAGTGATTTAAATCACTGATTCAAATTTCGAGTGAGGGTTGTACCCGAGCCACAATGTTACACGATGCAGGGAAACATTTCCTTCCTTTGCCAAGTGACCTGTTGTCTATAAGTTATGTAACATTGTGGCTCGGGTACAACCCTCACTCGAAATTTGAATCAGTGATTTAAATCAGTAGAATTATTTTAATGAAACTTCAGTTAGTGAGCCACTGGCGAATCAGTAGGATGCACTTAGGTGTTACTGCCAGGCCAGTGCAATTCAGAAGGAATAAGTAGAAATAAATATTTAATCAGTAAAATTTCACTGGTTTAAGTGGAGCAGTTTCAACAGAACTGCAGACAAATTCATTCGCTGATTTGAAGCAGATTTAACTTTTACGGTTTTGAAGTGTATCTATACGGCTCGCGTGGGCCAAACCTGCGGCGGCGTGATAAGCGCCCTCATCTTGTAACCGGATGGGATTCGAACCAAGTAATGCACCACTCCGGTCGCCAGAGCTCCCATTCTAGCGCCACTTCAACCGACGACAGCCCGCCAGACAGAGTCATCAGAGCACCGGCGATACAAAGAAACGTTAAATCAGAATAGAATTTTAGGAATTCTTTTTTAATCATGGCAGTTTTTTTTGTATTGATGTTAAAGAGGAAGCCATGGAAATGTTTATGGTAAAAGAAATTAATGATTGAAATGGAAACAGTCCCGCTTTTAGAGATACATGTTAATATTGATCTCAATGTTGATTCCAAATAAGACTTTTAAAAATCATCTGTATTCAAAGCAAGACTTTTAAACCTCATATTGTACAAGATAATGCATGATTTTATTGCCTAATGGGCAGATGGAAATACTCACGTTAAATGGTTGAATGGACATTTTGTAATGTTATTACAATAACATATATGTATATGTTTAGTATTTGCTTTAAATTCTTCTCTATATGGGTGGTACTTTTGCATGAATTTCTATTAATACATCCAATAAGATTTATGAAGTATTACTAGTTTTATATAAGCACCATAGAGTAGGTGTAAATGCTCACAATATCCAGTGTGTCATGATACTACTTTTTCTGAGCAAAGTCACTAAGATTTCAGAGATATTAATCTTTTGCCTAATATATATTTCCAGAAATATTTATATTAGTATTAAAGATAAGTTGTATATGATCGTTTTTCGAGTGTTTCCTAGAAGAGAAATTTTATATATCATAACATGGATGGTTATCTGTACAATTGTTTATATTTCTGAAAATGTTGAACTGAAAGAAAAAAAAGACAAAAATAAAAAAAAACAATTCAAAATATTTCATCTGTGTGTATTCCTTTCAGGTGTTCATTGCCAAAACTAAATTCTGGGATTTTTTGTTGGTCCTCTGCTGGGATGGTTTTTATGCCCCTCTGCCATCCTCTTGGGTAAGAACGTCTCAACGATAAGCACACACTGTACTACGGACTACGACTCCAAATGTTAATGTTTAAATCCGGCCTTGGGTGTGGGAGTTAAGAGTGTATATTATGTAAATGCCTGGATATCTTGAGGCACTAAACTTGGCAAAGACGAAGGCATATCTACTGTAAATATATTCGTTACTAAATAGTTTTAATATTTAATAAACTTGCCACTCCTGTTAAAAAAAACTGACGTAGGCGATATTTTAAGTGTTCAAACATAAAATATAAGACTTGAAATTGCGAAGATAAAAACAAAATCAAAACGGCAGAGACCGACGATAATAAGCATCATTATTTTTCATGAGCTGCTTTACCAGTTTCGGTTCTCTTCGTGAGCCGAATATTTTAGTTATGTACTAACGTTACCCAATGAATTTAAATGGGGAGTGAATAAAATCTCGTTTTGTAATTTTTGAGTCACGGTAATTTTTGAGTCACGGTAATTTTTTTTACTTGATAGCATAATAACCAGAAAGAATGAATACTTAGTTATATTATATGTTCTAATCTAAATCGGTGATTGCATTTAGTGAAATGTTACTGAAAAGATACTAATAATGGAAATGTACTGGAAATCACTGGTTTGAAGTCACGTTTCAGTTTTTTTAGGGGTAATTTGCTCAAGTCTTGTATTTAAGAATGATTATATTACTACGCCCTTCTGTAATAAAAACGAGCTGTACTTTGATTAGTTTACACGCCCTAGATTGCTCATGGAAGGTTACCCTTGTAGCTCACACCCAGATGTAATGTGATATTCTCGAGATAGATAGATAGATAGAGAGAGAGAGAGAGAGAGAGAGAGAGTGAGCGAGTGGGAGGGAGGGAGGGAGTGAGGGACAACTTGGAACCTCCGCTCGCGCATGTTATCTTCCGGAGCTGCCAAGACATGCTGCTAATAAGCGACTCGCAATTCCTACACTCCCGCAAATATGCAACTTAAACGCAAGTTCGCCGCCCCTCCCGGGAGAGAGGGCGAGGGCGGGGCTCAGAGAGGCCGGAACAGTTTCGGCACTTGCTAAACTCTTAGCTGCGAAATAATTCAGCGAGCGCTAACAGCCTAAGGACCGTGCCGCGGCCCCCACGAGGGACACCCCCCCCCCCCCGATCCCACGATGATTGCCTTCTGAACAGTCTCGCCTTCCCAGAAACCGAGCCGGCGCCGTGGTCACGCCTCGGTGACGTACACGCGGCCAAAATTATTGCGCCCCGGGGTTCTTATCACTTTGGCTGCTACCGACGTCGATTTAAGCGAGTTGCAAGGAGCTTGCCGTAATATTGTAATTTCCGTATTTTTTATGACACGGAGGATATTGTATAGGCTGTTCACGGTAAAGTGAGCACTTTTGAATTCAACCTTTGAAAACTGTCACTCCTACTGCCTGCACGTAATTTAACGAGCACATGCCTTGTAAAGTTGGTAATGACGGAGAGAAAATAGTTTCATGTCCAAACGCTGAATTCAAACTGAAGGAAAAACATTTGAGGGTATTTAAATTATATATAATTTTCTTTCGGTATTTTCAATACATGCAAGTGTGAGAATCAGCAAAATTGTACGATACTTAGTTTTGTAATAATTTCACAGTTTTACTCGACCGACGCATGGATAAAGTGACCAGGTCCATAGCAGTGTTAATTTTAAGTTTGGCGTCTCCAGTCAGCACATAGTCATACACCCATTTAAGTTGTGAGCACGGTCTGGGGCCCGTGCAATTAAGGCTACGCCAACCTGGAGAATGAACTTCTTCACAGGATGTTAGCGATTCACGTTTTTCTGCCCAACTAGTAAACGTGCGTAAAATGTGATGATCTACGAAATGTGATGATCTACGAAAAGAACACGCACTTCAGACGAGGGTGGTCGAGTGTTTTCAAGACATTACACACACCATTTTTGAGTACCCCAAAATGGCTAGAACCGGCTTTCCCAATGTGTTGTATCTGAAAATATGAGTGTCAGATACATACTAAGCTACTCAATTTGCCCTGCATTGAACCTTACTAATGACTTTCCTCCAATAAAATAATGGGGTCGCCGCTGAAAGTCGCATTGGTACACGCATCGCGGCGAGAACACTGCACGTTAGCTCAGAGCGTCGCGGTTTAGTAGCGATGTCGTACTTGATGAGCGAGGCAGTTCGCCCTTATAGCTCCTGCGCCTCTCGGTTTGAAAAGGAGGACACCTTTTGGTGGCCACCTTGCTGAAGGTATTTTTCCGTGTAAAGGTGGGTGCTACGTTGCGTGTTACAGTTACTTATATGTAGGTACCTTAATAAGTCCAGAAACGCAGTGTTACTTAAACAATGAGTAATTAATCAGTCTCAAGGTGTTGCAGTTTTAATCCTGACATTCTCTCCTCCGCCTCCTCCTTTACAGAGCACACACGTATATAAAATATTTACTTTGACTATATAAGTGCAACAAATTTATAAATTTGAGTGCCGGTCAATGATAGGACGTTATTGAGTCACTCTGTCTACTTAACATGCATCATATGCGTGTTATCGTTACATTTTTGTGACTTGCAAAACAGTTTCCAAAACACTGAAGACGCAAACGCAGTGGTCGTGGTAAATGATGTACTTTCAATTACGGAGTTGTTTGCTGTGTAACGCTGTCGTCAGATGTTCAAAGAGGAAAGGAACGTTGGATATATCCTCAAGGTCTCGTGAAACTTACGAAACGAATAAACTATTATTGGTGCTCTTTATCTTTTGGCGATATGAAATTATAACCGTTGAAAAAAAAAGGCCAGCATATTAAAATACAAAATTTCGGAAACGCCGTGTGAAATTTGTACTTTATTTTTTATTGCGGAGGGAAATATGGTGATAATGAATTTTGGATACTTATGATGGCGAAAAAAAATTAGTTATAAGCTTTCTTCAGGGATTGTGATATCGCAAGTTCAGTTCCTGTCAAATTTAAATAATTTGTACAAAAATCTGCAATACAGAATTGTGACTGACGCATTGTGCGTGATAATTCTACAATGTACACAACATATCTCAGGGTTACAGCAAAATAAAAGCGGTGAAAAACAATTCACATATATAAAAATTTAATTTAATTATACAAGAGTCATCTAACGTCAATCACTATCTAATGGTTTCCCCTGCAGAACGGACCCTGCAAACAGCTCTACTGAACCGCCATGCTCGGTTGCATATATACAAGGCTCTGTAAGTAAATATTAAATTACTTTTAGCTGAAGGAACTAACATTTCTAATTACATAAAATCCAAACGTAACAGTTAAATCTCACTTACCTGAAGCTTCGTAAAATCTATCCCGATTAATGTTCTATTCCAATACAAATACATTAACTAGCCGAATTATTCCTGTTTGTTTTGCTACAAAATAATATGTATTTGTCAAGAAAATTTATTACGCAAAAAAAAGTGGTGTCAAAATGTCAACTTAAGAAAAAAAAATTTTTGCAGTATTATCACAATGGCTATTGCGTTTATTTATGACACACTCCCAATAACTCATAAATAGACAAAAATAATATGGAAAACTTCTAACGTCAATTGCGTCCGTAGAACAGTTATGGAAACATTTCTGCGCGAATGTATATCCTTTACAAGATATCATTTCTTTAATTGGATGTTATTTATCTTCAGTGTAACGAACGCAGTGGAAAATGTCATATAATCAACATTTGGAGAAAGATTACCGGATGCGGTGACAAAAAAGGCGTAACATGGAATATTTTTTTTCTAATTAGAGATTAATTTTGTCATACGCTCCGATTTTTTCACCCTTCCGATATTTTTTTTA
The DNA here is from genome assembly GCA_029891345.1 of Dryococelus australis. Classification (NCBI taxonomy): domain Eukaryota; kingdom Metazoa; phylum Arthropoda; class Insecta; order Phasmatodea; family Phasmatidae; genus Dryococelus; species Dryococelus australis. The sequence continues at coordinate 68,726,710 of CM056998.1, read as the reverse complement.
AAATTCAATTGCGAAAGCGCGTGAAACTCGAAACAGAATGTGATGTTGGCGCGAGCAGGAGCAAGCAGACGCCGTCGGCAAACGAGCGCGCGGACAATGCCAAGTTCCGACGCTCGGCGCCGCGACGCCTCACATCAAACGACCCTGCTGAAATCGTTCGCCTATGCACGCGCCTATACACGCGCCGAACGTTAGCGCACCGGATTATAATTTTTTTTAATCCCATGGAGCGTGAGTTTTATTCTCGCGGGGTGAGGACAGAAAGAGACAAGACGAGAAATAAAAAAAAAACTTGGAAAGAGACAGATACAGAGGTTAAAGTAGACGAAGGGAGGCGGGAAAAAAATCGGTTTGCAAGAAGGGGGGGGGGGGGGTGATACAAGTGTAGGCCGTGAAGTTGATTACAGGCAGAAACAAAAAAAAATACGAACTGTAAAAAAAAAGTCGCAGAAAAAGGATGGGTGGATGGCAGCGGGGTTGGGGTAGAAGGAAGCGAGACGGAATGATAATAACTGTAGAGGACTTTTGCTGGTTAAGATAAAAAAAATTACGATGACGAACGAGTTTGGCAACATCGCCCAACCCTTCCGAATACAACTGAAGCCAGCAAGGCACAAAAGAAAAAGAGTTTCCATTTTTTTTTTTTAAAGCTCAGTGTTGCGAGTTTTTTATAATGAGATAACCGTAGATGTTGGTGCATGTACATGTCGCAGTTCACTCCCCTAACCCCCTCCCCCCCTTCTCACTACTATTGCAATGACGGGGAGAGACACAAAGAGGTAGCGAGGGCGGAAAGATGTCGCAGAGGTGACGGGGTTAGCAGGAGAAAACATAAAAGACTTTCAGTTGCAACATTATCACCATCACCATCATCACCTGATCCTCTCTCTCTCTCTTTCCTTTCCACTCCCCCCCCCTCCCTTTTGCGTAACCTTTTTCTTCTTTTCGCAAATCCAGGTGGCGATGAGCAGAGCGCCGCGGAGGCCGAAGGGGACAGGGAAAAGTCTAACTTGATGTGGGAGGCTCTTGGTGACCTTTTGATCCGCTCAAGTGGCCCGGAAGGGGTTGGAATGGCGGGGGGTTGGTTGCGGTCCCCCTCTACTCTCCCCGTACGGCACGCACGTTCCTGCTGAATTTTTATTTTCTTGGGGCGAGGTTGTTCAGTCGGCGGGAAAAACAAACTGCGTGTGCGTGCAGACCACGGCCGAGCGACGTTTTTTGAGAAGACAAGCGGGCATCGTCGGGTCCAGGCGAGGACGTGACGTTTGTACAACTTCGTCCCCGCGACAGTTCGGAAACCAATTCTTTCCATGCATATATATATATAAAACGTTTTTAACGAATAGGATAACTACTTACTTCAAGGCATCAACCTAGTGGTATAAATTTTCGTGGTTGCAAATCCCTGAAAAAAAAAATCAACTTCTCTACTTTATACTTACAGTACTACGGCTGAAAAGCGATTTGTTAAAGGGCATATAAATTATTTACCTAATTAAAGTTGTCACATTTTGGCAGCCTCTGACATCTATAAGCAGTTCGCGGTAAAATGAGAACTTTTGGAATCCCTACTTAAAATCTACTTGTGTACACGCTGTGTGTTCTTCCACCTTATGTAAAATTAACATTGCCATGGGCCTCTTCACTTTATTCATGCGTTGATCAAGTGGAAATGTTAAATTAATGTAAAAATAAATATTGTACAAAACTTGCTCATTTTCACGCTTCAATGGATTTAAAAATACAGGAAGCGAGAGAAATGATTTAAGTGATCACATATGGTAAGTTAACACTTTTTGTTTGATGTTAATATATGGAACTACTTTACCCTTCATCATTACCAACTTTTCTGGACACATGTCACTCATTGCGCTCATTAAAATGTATGTAGGTGGGGGCAGCGACTTTTTTCTAAGGTTGATTTCAAAAGTGCTCACTTTATCGTGAACAGCCTTAAGTCATTTGAACTAATCAGATGTCAAGGGTCTGCGGTTGCCATGCATGATACAGTGACGGCAAGGTTGAACCGTTGCAGCATTCCGTCCAGCCATCGCTCAGTTCAATATCACAGCTGGTTCACCCAGTCGTCATTAGTAGAGCCCCGAGTATTTCGTGGATTGAGTTGGCAGCAAGCTGAACTGGACAGCCCTCTATACACTCGAGATATTATCGTTTGCTTATTGGGTGCTGTAGTCAAGTGAGGCCTCTGTACAGGACTGTCAAACACTCACTCCCACTACTGCGTCCTGCTTATCACTGGCTCACAGATAAACGGGGCGTGTCTAAAGAAGTGTCGTCCAATCACAACAGTAGGAGAAAAAAAAAAGCGTTTGGAGTCTACCTCGCCTCCGAATGAATTCGCGAAATACTCGTGGCTCTAGTCATTTGGCTTGCTGCTTGAAACTAAATCGTCAACATTTTACCACCTACATCTGTGGAATTAAACCCATTACGTTTCTGTTGGTAGGCATTAACTATGCAGACTACAATTTTGTCACCAAGAATCAGCGCTGGTTTAACTTCACGCTTTCGGACTCGTGCTACCGAAATCAACCAGCGGAGCTTCGATGTACGCCCCGTCCTTTTCTAGCAGTGTGTCCTAAAGAAGGAACGTAAAGGTTAGGGTGCAGGGTCAACATTAGTACAGTGTCAACAAAAATATACAGTCCATTCGTAGTATCTTCGCATTTTTTTTTGTATCAAACGTTTGAAAAGTCGGCCCACGTAGAACTTGTTTGGTTGTTTGCCAAACACGGCGTATCACAGTTGTTTTAAACTTTTGTTAACATATAATTGTCATATTTTTGGTTTAATTAAATTTCACTTAAACTTTATACACAAATCATAATATTTCATCTATGGTTATTATGAATAAAACAGAGATAAAGTAGGTGTATTGGAAGAAATCACGAACAGGCTGTAGTAAGAAAGGAAATTCTTGTTTACTAGTGTTGCCAAACATTTTAATACTTGCAGTTATCCAAATTGGCGAGTAAGTGGGAAATCTGTTGTGTAACAAAAATTAATTTAATTTATAGGTTAAGAAAGACATTTATGTACATTAATTTCTCCAGTATACATCAAGCAAAATGTTGTACCAAAACAGTAACAGTAGAAAAGATTGAAGAAAACGTAATTAACATCATACATACCAAAAACTGTACGCTGGCGTAACCAAATATCTAGCTATGAAGTTACACTTTTGTATGTGCATAACATACATATGTTGTATATGTGTAGACATATACTGTGTAGCCTACATATCCTTACACCTATACTATTTGTGTACGAAACGGCACATCAGTTGTATCTTCATATCTTTATGTAGGCTACCTACACAGCCGGGCAAATAAAATAGCGCACCACATGAAACGAGGCAAACAGCGAGAGTAGGGGCTGGTATGAACATTTTCCCACGTTGTTGCGTTCGCATTTGACCGCACACCCAGCAGTGGAACGGCGAGCACCGACCGGCTGTCGAAGACACTGGCGTGTTGTCAAAGCCATAGTAGAAGATGTATAATGCCGATCCTAGCGCACCCCACCTTTTCATCGAAAAAACCAAGCAATTTAACCAAAATTAGAGCAACGTTTTGTCGTTTTCAAGCAACTTTTTCAAGTTTCTAGAAGCCTCTTTTGACTCAAATTTTCCACTCTCGAAAACAAGGAAATTTAAGGTAAAAACAAGCAGACACGAGCAAAATGTTCAATTTTTCAAAAAATCGTCGTGCAGAGTTTTTATTAATTAAAACAGCAAATTTAAGCTAAAAACAAGCAAAATCAAGTCAATTTGCAATTTTCCCAAAATACACATTCAAGATTTGTGTTAATTAAAAAACGACAAACTTTAAGCTAAAAACAAGCAAAATGAGCTAAAAACCCGATGAAATATTAAAAATAGATTCAAATTAATAGAATTTATATATTCATAAGAGAATTCTATATGTCTCTATATGCTATAAAAACTTCTTTCTCATTTATTAGTTTCAGAATATTTTTATTAAACATTTCAGGTAAATTTAAATTGTTTAAAGCCCAATTTATAACACCTTTACCACGAAGTTCAAAATTCCCAAAAAAACGTGGAATTATATTTAAAACTTTTAAACGATATAGAATTGAACTTGATATTCCTATAGGAGAAGGGTTTTTCTTTTCCAAATGATGCTTATGTTTATGAGCAATTTCATTTACTAAAGAGATATAAAGAAGGAACTGAAGCAATATATGATAATGAGGATAATATCGATGTTTGTTCTAACTTTTTCCTTTCCAATTTTCTAGAGTAGAAATCTTCTCAAAACATGGACACATTATTGAAGCTGTTTATAATCCAAGAATAACATCAACAGTGATGAATACTTTGTTAAGATCTCCAGGTGAACAAAGTTATTTAGAATTAAGTTGTGTTGATGATTATTATCGAGTAAAAGCTACTCATAGGGTTAAACGAAATGAAATAATCTATCCTCTTAGATATCTGTTTGGTTTTATTCATGATAACGATAAAGTTTATTGGAAAGGTGGTTATATAATTACTTTTATTCGTCATTCATTGATAATAATTGTTTTTCTGTTTATCAAAAAAAGAAATATGATGGTTCACTTGATAGAGATTATGCTGATACAGGTTAAATTGTTCTTCAAAAATTAGAAATTATGTGGCCTGTTGTTGAATATGAACCTAACACAGCCATTGCAATTAAATAAATATATATACAAAAACCATAACATTCCTATTAGTTTTTATTATTGGCAGTTTTTACAAAAAGAATTTCTTACTGGATCAACTGTTTTTAACTTTGATATAAAAGACCAGTTTAATAATTTACAATTTGACATGCCTGATTTTGTAATTGTAGGGTTTCAAACTAATAGAAAAAAATCGTGCTGACCAGTATGTACACGCTTCTATGTTTGATCATTGTAATATACGAAATATTTATGTGAAAAAAGGAAGAAATTACATTTTTTCAAAAGAAAATTGGAATCTAGATATTGACATTAATTTTTGCGATAAAGTGTTTCTTGCTTATAACGATTTTAGACATTCTAAAACAAAACTAGATACTGTATGTAGAAATAATGAACTTTATAAGCTGACTCTAAACTTTGATGGCAATACCAACTATTATTCATTTTGGGGACGAAGACTATTGCAATTACTGGTTGCGTATATAGAAAAAACAACTGTAGTTAAAGAAAAACAAATATAAAAATTAGTGTTGATTTTGATAAGGGTGTTGGAGCAGGGACAATTTGCAAAGTTATTTTATCTAGCCAAAGGAATTTAACTTATGATTATTAGAAAGGGAGAATTACTGAAGATATATAAAATTTTAATTTTGTTAAATGGGGGAATCAACCAATTGTTCCGATAGTTTACAGCAAATTTTTTAGATGTATAGTTAAATTGTATAATCGAATAAAAAACCATTTTCTTAAATCTAAATGAGTTTTTCTTGCTCTTAGTAATATTTTCTTTGTAAATAAAAATGGAATCTGATCTTTTATCTTGCAGTTTGACTAACATTTTAAAAGGTGGTGGTGGTGATGATTCAAAGCTGCCTTCCTATAAATTAGATAATGCATATGCCGAAATAAAATAATTAGTTTACATATTTCATTCAAATTTACAAGACTTACAATTATCCCTCATAGATAACATTGACGATACATATCAACTTCGAAAAATAGGTGAACATCTAGAGCAAATAGAAGAAGTTTTAAAGAAATTACTAGAGCTTCGAATATAAACTATAATAAATAAAAGATAGTATTTCATCTAACTTTCAGCTTATTTTGCTTGATTTTAGTTTAAATTTGCATGTTCTTAGATTGACAAAAATTTGTGCATGCCCATTTTTGAACAATTAAAAATTTGATTGATTTTGCTTGTTTTTAGCTTAAATTTACTGTTTTTTAATTAATACAAATCTTGCACGACGATTTTTTTAAATTGAAAAATTTGCTGGTTTTGACTTGTTTTTAGCTTAAATTTGCATGTTTTTGAGAATTGGAAATTTTATTCGAAAGAGGATTCTAGAAACTTGAAAAATTTGCTTGGGAACGATAAAAAGTTGGTTGAATTTTGGTTAAATTGTTGGGTTTTTCGAAGAAAAGGTGAGGTGCACCAGGATCGGCATTATACATCTACTCATAGTAACGCGAGAAGCAATAGACAATACCAAGAAAGCGTACAGAGGGTAAAATAATGCTGGTAAGACGGCAAAGACGTCGCTTTACGCAACTGATTCACTTCGAGGGAGGACTCGTCGCGTTGCAATCTTCAGGGTGGTTGTATCGCCGTATAACCCGCAATGTGCATCGTTCGAACCGTACTGTCCGTTGCTTTTGGGAACAGTGGATTCTTGAAGGCGCCCACGCACGAAGGACCGTCTCAGGACGGACGAGGCCGACTAGCAGTTAAGAGGATCAACGGATCGCGTACCATAGGCGCGGATGGATCCCATAGCGACCTGGTCCACGATAATGGCCAATGCTGAGGCTCCTGTATGCCTACGAACCATTTCCCGATGCCTTGCGGAGGTGAATATGGAATCCCAGCGCCCATTAGACGTGCTGTCATTAACTATGCAATAACGGCAGCTCTGTTTGCAGTGGTACCAGGTCAGATCAATGTGGAGTGTCACATACTTGTGATGTGTGGTGTTCAGTAGGCCTAAGAAGTGTCGCTTCGTTATGGGGAGTGATGATCACTGCATGTGGATGTGGAGGGCTCCTGGCGAATGCCACAATTACAACCCCGAAATCGAGTGGCACACTTTCCCTGTGGCAGGCATTATGGTCTCAGGAGCCATAGCCTACGGTAGCCGATCCGCTCCCATTGTGTTACGTAGAATATTGACGACCCAATGGTACGTGGATGAGACCATACACCCACATCTGTTAAACGCCAGCTGCCACCGTGTCGCAGTATCCGAGACTTGTGGAACACATCGTCCAATAATTGTGGGCCTACCTGTATCAGGACTACATCAGGCAGCTTTTGGACTCTATACCAGTCCGTTTCCCAGCGTGTATAGCATTGCGAGGGGGTACGACGTACTACTGAAGATGACCTGACTGCAAACCACAGGTTCATATGTAACTGTCATGCTGATCTATTTTTTTTGTAATCACGTGTGTTACTCATCTGTATCACTAACATATAAAGTTTCAGTACCATACCTTCTCTGCATAGACTAAAAATGGGGTGGACTGACTTTTTGTCTTCTGTGCATGTACCCATCCCTCATCTACTCAACACCAACATAACTGTCCAAGTCACGCAGCCAACAGTAATGAGCGTGTTTGTTTATACCTTAATTTTCAAAAGATAAGCCCTTTTATACGACTAAAGTAATGTTACCGATTTTAATTTATTCAAACTGCATTACAAATTGGTTAGAGTAAGTATACAAGCATCTCAAAGCATTTGTTTACATACACAGTGTTCTAACCTCATATCCTATCGACGTTTATTATAGTTGAATTGGCAGAAGTGCAGTTCAGTGTTGGGACACTGAGACTGGTTTTGCGCAGCTAGCTTGATTGCTAAATTCAAAATTCTCTCTAAACTTCTGTATGCCCTATTTTTATCATCCAGCTGTGTAGGTATGGTTGTAAGCCCACCGGATAGAAAAAGTCAGCTATTACTGAAACGTACTTAGTAGAGCGTAATACTCCAACGAACACGAATAGCAGCTGCGATTGTTGTCGTTATGGACTGGAAAAGTGTCCGTATGTAGGTGACGTCATTGTTCAACAACACTTGCATTTAAAAATTTGCACGATTTGGCCAGATATCGTGGATTTCTTTTTTGACATTTTGTCCATGCCAGACTCTGGTTAGTCTGTGATAATATTAGAATTTTTAATATAAAAATGAAAATTGAACAATTTAAAAATTTTAATTGAAACTGCTTTGGTAAGCTTGATTTTAATGGAAACAACTATTAGGCTATCAGATTTTTCTAACATACTTGAAAGTAAAAAAATATAAAAATATTTATTTTGAAACATGCTGGTAAGTCTGTGATACCTCTCTTTAGTCCGTGATACCACTCTGCTAAGTCTGTGATAGGTCAGTTTTAGTCTGTGACATAATTTATTTACTTGAAATGATTTCACTCACAGTCAGTATAACTTGCACATCCATCACGCATAAATACTACGTCACTAGTAACATTTTGTCATGCACAGTGATATCAAACACTACAAAAACTACACTGAACCAATTCAGCACCATTCTTTTCGACTACATCTTCATTGTAGCTTCTTCCACATGATCCGCAGAACCAGTCTTCCTTGTATTTTCCATTCTTGATATTTATTTGCTTGCTTTTGCTTGAACGAGTTTGCTTCAGAGGCAAAACTTTCTGATGAGAAATTGTGGCATCTGGAGTTGGATCGTAGCTTGTGGTATGTGGTGCTGATGAAGGCCCAGCTTGCAAAGTTGGAGATATCATTTTGCCTTAGGACCTATTTTTGGGGTAACTCGTTCTTGGTTAGTCTGGGGTAGTTGGAAAATGGGCTTGTATGTGGTGTTCCCATTATTAATGGATTGCTGGTGTGCCTGTGGTCGCTCTTTCACCAACGAAGGAGCTATAGCTTGATATGTGATGACCCATCTGTCGATGGGAAAATTTACCGTCTTCCGAAAGTTCTTAATTATGGTCTGTGGGATGAAAGTGGACATCCAGGCTGGAGTAAGAAAACTATTGAAATTAACTCTGCTTGGTTTCTCACCTGGATGTGAATGCACGAATGCATCCAATTCCTTCTTCAAATTGCTCTTTAAGGGTTTGTACAGCCCAGCATCCAGTAGCTGGAGAAGGTGCGTAGTGTGAGAAGGAAAAGTATCAATATGGACATCATTCTTGGCTGCAAGCTCCAGAATCTGTGGACTTAAGTGACTGGCATGACTGTCCATCAACAAAATAACTGGTCTTTGTGGAAGAATGTTGACCAAGAAATGATTGAACCATTCAAGGAACAAGTCAGTGTTGATCCAGCCATTTTTCGACAGGCGAACAAGACCACCTGGAAACAAGTTGTCAACCAAACCGTCAACCATCCCAACACCGTTAAAAATTGTGAGTGGAGGAACTAACATTCCAGATGCGCTTACACATCCCAGCACAGTTGTTGTGATACCTCTTTCTGCATAGGTCTGTTTATACACATATTTTTTACCTACAACAGTTACCATTTTGTTTGGCTTCATAAGATAGGTGAGACCCGTCTCATCAACATTCCAAAATCGACCTGGCAAATGTGTCACCTGCAAGGATTCGGCTAGATTTTCCAACTTCGTGTAAAAGTCATTAAAAATCTCTCTGTTTGCAATTGATGCTCTGTACAGCGTAAGGTTTTTTGGTTGCCTAAGTGTAAGCCCAGAACGGCTTTTGAAATTCACCCACCAAAACCAACCTGCCATTTCTTTGGTCTTGTTAAATGGATGTTGGGATCCAGACTGTTCTGCTGACTTGTAGGCAAGGAGTCGTATTTGGTTTACTGTCATACCGAAACCAAGCTTCTGGGTTTTTATAATGTAGCTTACAAGGTCCACCTCAAGTTCGCTACTCATTCCTAACGGTTTCCCAATTCCACTAAGTTTCACATTTGTCAGATCTGTTTGGTTTGTTTCAGTTGTCAAATACTTTGAAACATAATCCTTCAGCGTCGACCATGGGATAGAGTAGATGCTTTGTAAATAGACCAAATCTCAACTTTAATTTTATAAAGGGCCGCCTGCATGCCGAGGGATGAATAGCCACGCTCTTTTGGCCCACAATTATTTTCTTTTTTACAAGGAGGATTTTTTTAAGGCATCTCTGAAATAATATTCATTAATGTCAGTTTATGCAGGCATTGTAAGAACTAAGAACAAAAAATGCCAAAATAGTATCCAACAACTAACAAGCCATATGATATCCCTTTTTTTTTAATGATTAGGTGAACTGCCCGATTGCAGATTTTGACGTAGCCCATTCATTTTAGGCATATCCCAATAGTTCCCCGAAGCCTTAAAGAATTACTTTTCAAGCAGATCCACCTACTAGTCAATTTTGATCCACATACAAAAATTACCCATGACTTCCATGTGTTCTAGGAATATGTAAAAAGGTTCGCCCACGTCCTCAGACAATGATAGCATGTATGAAAATGTTTCCTAAAAACTGTAGCATAGATAGGCCTTCTATGAATACACTATATCACGGCGACACAGCCAAGCCAGACAGGTTGGAAGAATCCCGTTGTGGCTACCATTGGAAATGAAGGGGCAACACAAACATTTAGTTGTGAACCCAAATCATATATTTCCATAAAATAAAATAACTAGAAAAAAACTCTACTCGGGAAGGATTTGAGCCCAAGCCCTCTAATTGAGAGACCGAAACGCTAACCACTGCTCTACTAACGCGAGTGCGTTTATTGTTTCTCCCTTTAAGTATTATTGCACAATTGCTTCACAATGTGTAGTTAGGCCTATTTCTTTTTTAAATAAGGGCTTTAAACTAGATGTTGGGGCTTACTTACCCTAAGAGGCTTACAACATTATAGAGTAAAAAAATCCATAAAAATACGATTTCTGTGCGTAAAATTGTTTTAGTTTTATTTTTAGACACACAAATAAGGTTTTAGCTACATTTTATAAGCATCCAAATATCTCATAACTTTGTGTGCCGTAAAGTTACCATAAGACATTGTCACAGTTCGATTTCACAATCGCATACCTGTATTTTCAGCGTTATATGTATATTCTGGAACAATTAACACGCATTAACATATAACTGATCAAATCTGCACCAAAATTACAACTATATATCGTAACGACGTACTTTCATGTCCGTTTCTTCATGTCACAGTGAAGCTATCAGACTGTATCCGGTGCCTACGTAAACTGAAACTTCTGCGCTATCTACTGGCGGTTAAATGAACTCGAACAGCTCCGTATAATCCGTGCTAGGCACAAACGAAAGAGTATCACGGAGTTACCAGTATCACGGACTAATCAGAGTTGACCCTACAACAGGTTTTCGACAGGGTTTTAATCTGTGGGTTTTTATGGGTCATTGCATGTGTGATAACGCTTCTGAACCTTCATCATGCTAGCCAGTGATATTTTAGTCATGTCAACGCTATAAATGTCGCCTTAGAATACAAGTATAAGAATGATACGTTTCTGGTTGTACAGCAACTCGCTGTAGCTTCTATGGTTATAATTTTCAAAGGGTTACTTACCAGTAAGTAAAACGACCCCAAGCCATCAGAGAACAATCCTTAAATCGAATCACAAATTGAAGTAGTCCTAACTGAAGACTCCCTTAGGCTTACGATGATTCCGACGACTAGCATCATTCCCGGAAACGAGATTTATCTGACCAGATGACAAGCTTCCAGTCATGAAAAGTTCAGTGTTCGTCTCTTCGCCCACTGTAACCGCGCAGCTTTGTGAGCAGAAGCGAACTAATGCCTCTTACGTGCCACTCTGTTCTGTATGTTGATAGTTGAGAAGTACCCTTTCATAACTTGGTTTTGAAGGACTTGATTTTTCTTATAGTAGAAATTCTTGCCTGGAATCGAAACAGTCTTTATTCACAAGCCGTGAAACACAGCGGCAGTGTTTGCTCGCTGGTTCTGTTTTTGATCACGTTTTCTACGAGAACCTACTGCAGACTGAAATTTTTCCCGCCGCAAATAGACCCGAATGGCCGTACGTTTCAATACATTTGCAAGTTCAGCTACTTCAGTCCCAAATGCAGTCGCTACTTTTGCCAGTCATTAAAATCTGATCGAACTGCAGCAGCCTGCCATAAACATAAAAAGGAGGCCCGCGGTGGTGTAGTGGTCAGACTACTCGTATGTCATCTATAGGCGAACCGGGTTCGATTACCGGAGGATCGCTCCCGGATTTTCGGATGTGGAAATTGAGCCGGACAATGCCGCTAGTCGGCGGGTTTTCCTCCGGGGATCTCTCCCGTTTCCCCCGCTCTTGCATTCTGGCTGTGCTCCATACTCACCTCGCTTCACCCTCATCGGTTCTCAGGACATCGACGTTACGGGCCGCCCATATGTCTCCTCTCCACTCTTCGCCATAAATATTAGAAAATTTGGTCTAGAGAGAGTATATATTTTGGTACGTATGTCTGCACGAATGTAGGCTATATATGAATATTAGACCTCGGTGGGAAAAGGATGAAATATGTATGAGAAGAAGTTTGTAATTTTTGTGAAGTCTTGTCAATTTAATATCCATGGCGTCACAAATCAATAACATTTATACATAAACCACCAACATCCACGTGGAAGCTAAAACAAATGAATCTAAATACGTTAACGTCATATCAATTTAGAGGAACTAAAAATGAAATGTTTCCAAAACATTTGTTAAAATTCATTTCCAGTATATATTTATTCCTCTGGAAAAGGAAGCAGGACATTTGCATTTGCCTTATTTTGCGTGGTCTCATGAGAGCTCAGATTATTAGTTTTGTGATTTAGGGAATCAATGTTATTAATAACATGTCATTTTGATCACATACGGAACCATGGCCACGAATGACAGCGCTCAGCGTTTTATGATTACCAATTAATCCGAGCTTTTATTCGATCACACCCTTATATAAGAGGGATATTATGTGCGAATGTGTATGTATAGTGGGAAAGGGGGGGGGGGGTTGGGGGGAGGAGAAAGGCGTAGCGAAATTAGTCGTATTTAAAGCTGAAATTAATGTTGTAATATGTTTGGAAACCTTTTTATCTCATACATAAATTGTTTTACTGCATATCTTACATTTATAGTACATAAAATTGTTTTAAAGCAGCAACAGAACCACCATCCCTCTGATCGTATAGAACAGGTAATAAGAATATTGTTACAATTTCCCAAAAGTCAGTGGGCTCAACCAGGTTCGTTAAGGAATGGAGGTCTTCATTAAATAGAAGAGTTAATACAATTTCCTAACTTATTAAAATAATTACAAAGAAAATACTCTCGTCTCAATAACTCACAATAAATTATTATCTCTTGCTATTTACAATTAATAAGTTTGACTAGTACACTTTACTGTTACCTCGAAGAAATTCATGTAATTAAATAACTAAAATCAGTCATAATGGACAGTGTATCAACATTACAAATTATATGTCCATATTCGGCAGTTTAAGTATTTACACTAAAGTCCGTATCATATGTCCATACAGTCCCGCCTCAGTTTAGTTCAGGTGCCACCAGTCCGCGATGTTCTAGAGTTCTTCGAGCGCCCTCACGCACAGTAGCCTTCACTCGTCATGTATCACGCCCTCCCGTCTGTTCACACTACGAACACCTCGTCCGCCGTCGTCTCGCAATCTCCCGACGTCATCCGTCCTTTTCACCGATGTCCCTCGCCGCACTCGGCTTCGTTCGGTTACTGCACTCAGCCAGAAGGCTTCTACCAAGACTACCAACACCTGGACCGCTGTAATATTTATAGAGTCGTAGGCCATCGCCCAGAAATGTCTCTAAATGCCGCGTTGCGCCGAGGATCCTAGTTCCCAGAATATTCTTGCGCATCCTCTAAACACCATAGGCTTCTCCAGTAGGGAAAGTTGGGGAGAGAGGTTGTGACGCTAGCAAGGTTGCCGCTGTCAGTCATTCACCGGCTACCGGGATACGATGGGGCTGCGAGCGGGTCTGCCGGTGGGGGTGGGGAGGATCGAGGTGCTCCCCTCCCCCCCTTCACGCAAACAGTACGCGCGTGGAACTTGCGCATCGCGTGTCAGTCGGCGCGTAGTAATACTTTTGTACGCCTGCTATTAGTATCCACACTCACCTTGCGCTCACTAGACGTATATTTTCCATCGCTCAGGTATACACGAAGATGTTCATATTACTGCTAAGAATGAATGGTTGCGTGTACTGCGCTTCAGGCACTCCCTAACACAAATGGTGGTTGAAATTATTTAAATATAGATATTCCTGCATTAATTTAAGGTAATTTTAAGTAAGAATGCAAACTTAATCGCAAATACCAGTTTTAATTTATTCACCAATAGGCAATAGTCAAATACTTGTATTATGAAGAGTGTGCTGATTTAATAGATACAAAGAAAAAATTGGGCGAGAGCAGTTAACTTTACTACAGGATTTCAAACAATAGAAACATTTCTTTGTAACTAATGGTTGTACAGGTTTTACATCGAATGGTTTTATCCTGCGCAATGGAGAACTCTATTCAGCAATTAAATGCACAGGCAGCTTATGGGCTTTAGCCTACTTCAGCAGTTGGCAGAACAAACAATATTGTTTCCAAGTTGTCGTTCACAAGTATAAGGTGTTTGTCAGAATAGTTTGCACCCTCAGTGTATGCGTTGAAGTACAGCGGAGTTGACTAAACGGATTCTTTCAAGTGACACAAATGAAAGCCTGCATGTCACGCACTAACTATACTGTGTTAACAACAGAAGATTAGTTTCTTACCGTGTAATAGTTCCTAGTTGACCGTAACTCGATTAACATGTAGAGAAGTACAAATTTTTTCAGCGTTGTTTCGATTATTATCTGCTGCAATGAGGGCGGCGTAATGAAGACAGTAAAACGTGGGCTTACATAACCTTTGTGGAAAAAAAATGTAAAAGCAAGTTTCTTCTAGATTAACAGGATTAGAATTTTTGAACAGATTACCTCGACAGTAGACGCAGAGCCTAAATTTGCGTTCCCGGGGAGAAGCACAAAGGAGACAGACAAACGAGGGAGGGAGTGAGAGAGAGAGAGAGAGAGAGAGAGAGAGAGAGAGAGAGAGAGAGGGTGAAGGTAAAAAAAAAAAAAAGAAGCCAGTCGACAGAAGATGGGGTTCCTAACAACGTCATGGCGGGCGATGAATCTTTTATGGGGTGCGGATCAAACGCGAAGAACGGCCGAGACAAGGAAAAGGGCATCGCGGCGTGTAGAAGGGATGGAGGGGGTAGGGGGAGGGTAGCAGAGCTTTTGCTTTTGCTAACGGAATAATTGTCGGTGGCGCCGCGGAGGGGGGAAGGGTCCCCTGACGGGCGGAAAGCGCGCAGCAGGGTTGTGGAAGGAGGGGGCAAGGTCGTGGATATTTAACACGAATTATTCTGGTTAAACGATTCGCCTCTGAGTGCCGGATAGCTGGGTCCTTGGGCGCGCACCGCCATTCTGCTGGCCACGCGGGCGAGAAGGTGCCAACTACCCTGCAGAGGGCTGGATGCCTCCGTAGTCTGGCATGTAAACACCTTCGCCTGCACGGAGACATCTCTACGACACACAGACTGCAGCGGAAGAATCGCAATATACTACTACGGGAGAAAGAACGAGTGGTTAAGTCCGGAATGTACAAATTAACGATCCAGAAGTTTTTATCTTGAAATCATACAATAATTATAATTTTAATTAATTACAGAATTATGTAAAAGATCAACGAAATTTCGGAAAGGTATACTATCATAATTATTCATATAATTCATATTAGATCATTGCAACTAAGAGTCCAGAATGTGTTGAAGTATGGCAACAATTATAGCTTTTTTTATCAGTATCTTCGAATTGCATTAACATTATACGAGAAGTTTCCTTTTTAATTGTTGGGGAGAGTAAGAACTTTCCAGAACAGACACTCTAAGAAATTGTTCGGAAATTTACCACACCAGTGTCATTGGTACGCTTAGAGAGAAAGAAGGAATTGTAATGTATTCCCTATACATTCATCTTAGCGTTCCTACATTTGCTCAGGAAAAAGTCAAAGGCATTGAGAAGTTGCCAACTTTGTATAGTGGCAACGCTAAACATTCCTATAACTGCATCTTGATGTGTGGTATTATTATAATAGAGTGTACAAGTTAAAAACTTCCATTACAGTTTAGGAAGTCCACCAGAAATTTTTTTTCAGTGCTGACAAAAAAACGCACTTGGAATATCCTGTTCGTGGTTAAGCATCTGCATTTGCAAAGACTGTTTTTTTTTATTGTAGTCTAAGAGTTACTGAGATACCACTAGCATAATCGCGTCCTTCGGAAATAAAAGATGTCTGTCGCTGGAGTAAAATATGTCTCCAGGAAAGAACACACGATTCTGATATAAACAGTTTCTTGTAACTTGTGTTGTCATGTAACTCTTCTCTGAATTGGCCGTGAATCATCTTAATATCCGATTCTACATCTTCACTTTGTTTGTTGAAGCAAATGCCGCTAACTTGGCGCGTCTCTCTCTCTCTCTCTCTCTCTCTCTCTCTCTCTCTCTCTCTCGCTCTCTAACACGTATTCTGTTCATGCAGAAACGATATTCAAATGTTTGATTCCTTAAGAAAACCACACATCGATGTTTTGTACAACATGGGACCATCGAAATATACAACCAGTTCTTCAATAGCAAAGCATGCATATTTCGGAGATTGTTGCCACCCGATGAAGTCACTTAAGAGCATGTCTAAATTGTTCGCCATTCCTCACGGCTTGAGCAGGAAAATCAAACGTCCCCCTTACTGGATATTTGTGAAAGCTATACCATTTCCCACTGAGTATTTACCAATTCCAAAGATATCTCAGTCGGCAAATAGATGACAACTGATGCTGGCACTGTGTGCATAGGTCACTTTCGGTCTTGAAGTCAAAAAAGATCTAAAAAGTATAGACGTGTTAACATGCACTTTACTAACTTTGTCCATGCTCTCGTTGAGATTCGTAAGCGCACGTCTCAAGCCATGTGAGGAACGTAACATGCTGCATGTTAGCAAACTATGACGTCTGTAGGACAAGTAGTGTTTCCAACGGTAGGCCTGAGCTGCAGTTCGAAGAATCAGCAGTAAAACCATATACCAAAGTATGTGGCGAATGTCTGAGAGGGTGTAAGATACAACCCTATTTCAAACACCAAAGTTCGTGTTATATTGAAAATAATTTTGTTTAGTTATATTACTTTAATGTAATACAGTTATTTCACTGTCATAAACGAAAACCACATTCAGAATGATAGTCATATGTGACAAAGTGTTAAACAAATGTTGAATTCATGAAATGTAAATTATTTGCAAGATAATAACAAAGTAATCTCCCGTTAAATTACACGCCTTCATCTATTCGCTTACATAAAATATCTTCTTTAACCTCACCGTTTTGCTCGTAGCATCAGGCGGGTTGTCAAACACGCTCATTCCACAATGCAGAAGCAGCGTTGACAGTATTGACACAAGAAATACAGTCCTCCAAGACGCACTCCCAACTCCACTCTGTCTCCAGTTTGTAACATTGTCTCATGAAGCAAGTCCGCAAGTGAAAGGTATGCTATGTAAACGAGTTCCGAAGAAAGCATAGTTATGACGCCAAATAAAATTCAGCCCCTTCCATGGACGAAATTACCAACAAAATTTCGGGTGACGTAATACGGGTTGAATCCGCACTGTAAAAATTTTTCTAGTAAACTTCCGAAACTATAGCGGAAATCTTCAGCCTACAGAAATATAGGAATGTTCGCCGTCGCTCATGTACACAGTTGGAAACTTCGCAACGCATTTCACGGTTTCCTGAGCAAATGCACGACGTTACACTATGGATGCATAGGAAAAAAAACCTTACAACTCTCTGGGGCCACGGGTGGCTGAGCGGTTAGCCTGCTCGCCTCCCACCAAGGCGATCCGGGTTCAATCAACGGCCAGGTCACTCCGGATTTTCACACGTGGGAATCGTGCTGGACGATGCCGTTGGCTGACGGGTTTTCTTGGGGATCTCCCGTTTCTCCAGACCCTTCATTCCGGCGCTGCTCCATAGTCACCTCAATCACCCTCATCGGCTCTCAAGACGTCAATGTTAAGAGCCGTCCAAATCTCTTCACTTTTCAACTCGCTCTTCCTCACTATACGTATGCACCGACGTGGTAGATTTGCAGATTTGCGCCGTTTCTAAATGTAATTTCAAGTTAGTTTGGTTTGTAATCCTTCTGATTAGCTTGTCTTCCGGTAAAGTAACAAGCTCAGCAACATTGGAAATACAGTAAATATGAGTGTAATTCGATGCATTTAACAAAGAGTTTTCTGCCTTTAAACGAAAAGAATCGTGTAATTCTTGAACATCGAAGTACTCGACTACGGGCTAAGTCTGTGGTATTCGAGGTTTCACAGTGCATTTTAGGGAAGGGTCGTCGAATTTCTTCTTTGCGATAAGTGGTGTGTAATATGTATCGAACTATGGTGTTACTAACCAGAATAAACAACTTGTAGAGAACCGTGTGTCAAACTTTTCTAACTCTGAATTTTTATTGCAGTTATATTCTTGCCCCGTTGCATACCTTTAATTATAAAAATGTAAATTTCACGACTTAATTTCCATTTTCTTGTTGTGAGCTTTTCCTTTAAACAACTTCAGTTCATCCTCCAAATAAACTTAACATCCCACAACAAATTCGGAAACAAAATTTTTCTGTGCCGTCTTCAGTAAATGTGCTCAACCACAAAGTTGAGTTGAGTTGAGATAATTGGGCAGCTCTTAACAACGAGGTCTTGAGAGCCGATGAGGGTGAAATGAGGTGAGAATGCAGTAGCGCCGGCGCGATTCCCAGTTGCAAAAATTTGGGTATTGAACCCGGTTCACCTTGGTGGGAGGCGAGAAGTCTAATCACTCAGCCATCGTGACCCTAAACCACAAAGTAAAAGGTTATTAATGATAAAATATTTTATTGAATTACACTGAAACGTAGAATTTATACATAAATAGTTCTGCACTGAAGCGAAGCGTAGATAAATTATATATATTTTAAAAATCAAATTATTCTGAATATTGACATTTGCGAGGGGGGATAAACAAATCATCAAACTAATTTTCCATTCCAGTAGGCTTTAGAGAAAGCGTTAGGACAGAGATAACTAAACACGTGTTGAAATGTTGAAAATAATAGTAAAGTATTCTTTTTTCTCCTTGGGAACGAACCTGAAAATTGTTGTTCTGGGCAGGATCCGTCAGATGGTTGGGGTTCGGAAGGATAGTGTGTCATGCACAAAGTTAGTTTCGTAAATGTTTATCGTTAACGAAATGTCTATGGTAGATGCATCACCAGAAATCAAGCTAAAGTTCCTCGGCAAAAACCAACGGGCTGTTGTAGATCGATGTCTCCTCCGGAGTGGTTAGGGGGTACGTGCGCCGTTGTTGCACTTAGGCCGGTCCGGCTTTGGGCCATTCGGGCACTTCTTGTGTGACGCGAGGCGCAGGGCTTTCCTCCAGTGCGGCGGTGAACCCCCCCCCCCCCCCCGGCCCTCTCAAACACACACACACACACACAAACCCTCATCGCACCAGCCCCTTCCCAGCCTTCTCTTAGTGTTCAGCCGTACAGACGTGCAGACAGGGCACGCCCGCCGGTTTACTCATCTGATAATTTGTCACAAGCACTCCTTCGTTGCCTTAATTATGGAGTGTAATTGGTAGAGAGAGTCGGATAATGTAACGTTGTTAGCAACTGCCCGCGCGCACACATACACACACGCGCGCGGGTAGACATCGCCGAGCCTTGAGGTGTGGGAAGGGATGGAGGGGAGGGGGGGGGGGGTCTCCGAGGACGAGTAAGCAAGGTGCCCGTACGAGCCTATACTTCACAGCATTGTCGGGTGTGCTGGGAAATGTCCACTTTCTCGTCTCTTCGACACCAACATCACCTAATGAAATATTCCCGTTTCCAATATGCTGAAAGATTTCCTTGAAATTCCTTTCAAAGTCGTTTTGACTTTGGTTCTAAGAAAATGAGAACGTTCGGTCGTAAGAATTCTTAGTGTCTCCGGTCTTCGCTGTTAAAATTATTTGCAAGGTCTTCAACGGAGCTACAAGAGACACTCGGACAAGCCAGATAGTAAGGACTGAGTATAGACTATTCACAGTAAGGTAAGTACTTTTCAAGTCAACCTTCGAAAAAAATCACTGCCCTTTATCAGTATAATGTTACTTCACACACTGCTGACATGCAGACTTCCAGTCATGTTGGTAGCGAATAAAATAGTTCTTAATCCTGGCGTGGTTTTGCGGGTGTAATTGATTAAATTTATGTGAAATCAAGGTGGTGTTTTTTGCTTACACAGTGTATGAATTGTTGAATTGTTTAACTCATTCATATTCTTAACAATAACATATTTATGTTTTTAACAATTTCACATTTTCACTTGACTGAAGCACAATTAAAATCGCCATGGCCATGACAATGTAAATTTGACATATTATGGATGGTTACAATATAAGGAGAAAAACAGATCTTAATCAGGGGTTTACAGAGTGCCCAATTAAGTGCTAACAATTTATAACAGCGAATTTCAGGAAACTAATGGTTGGTTTGACTTTCTAAATTATAATGGCTGCAAACTGCTACAGGTGAATGACAGTGCTTTCCAAATTACAAAGTGTCTTCTACGTACGAACAGTTTGTGTTGTGAAACCCTGTTGGACTGTACTATGTTCACTAGATGTTCTTGAGTGCATTTCTATAGTGTATAATTGAATTGGCTGGTAACATATATTCGTCATTGTGAAGCATGTTCGCGAAAAAATGGTGGACACGACAAATGTCGTTATTTTCAGTGAACCGTAGAGATCAAAACTAAAGAAATGTATAAAAGCAATCCGTTCGGCGCTGCTGCGTAATGGAAGGCCAAACTACTGCATTGCAAAACCACGGTAAAAAGAATGTTATGATACCGAAACATAGGAAGCAATGACACTAACATTCCGACGTTTCTATGGGCTATTTCTAAAGTGATACCCAGGCGTAGAGGAGTACAGACTGCAGGAATAATACAATGCCGGATGTCAAGGGAAAGCGATAACCGTATGAATGGATTTCATTGGAGCGGCTAAGACAAAGCGTACAGCGCTTAGTCGTGGTCCAGTAAATGAAAAAAAAATGTGTATTTAATGGTCTGTGTTTTAACTGCTGCATCGAATTATTACATGAACGGTATTCTGGTTTAAAGGCGCGATTAAATCACGGGACTGGAGCATGTTTCCAGCACTTTGTTAACGAGTAGCGGCATGCGACCATACAACACGCCTGTCTTCCTCCAGATTCTTGTCTCAACTCACCACGAGCGACCCATTGCTGTTGAACAAAAAACTCGTTCTTGAGGTCTCGGCATCGCAGACCACAAACACAAACACCAGCAAGTATTGCGTCTCGACAGTCTGAAATGTGAATACCCGCAGAGTGAGTGCAAAACGGTAACTACAGTATTGATATTGAGTAATGCATAAAATCCAAACAGAATATTTTGACACCTAACTTTTGCGGCTCATCTGAATAATGTTTAATTAAAAATTTATCTCAGGCATATTCTTTGTCTTTGTGATATTGCAATTCTAGTATGTACATAAAATACTTCTTTTGTGAAGGAGATAATCAAATACTGGACTGTTAAAGTAACTATTGCAATTTTTATGGATTGAGTAGATAAACTTGTTGATATATTTGTTTATATCAGATATGTGTTTTGCTGACTGTGCATTATTTTTAATGCATATTACATTCAAGTATTTCTCTTTTTGAATTCTGCACAAATTATATGGGCTTATTTGTTTTTAAAATGCTTAACATGATTGCTTTTAAATAATCTATTTGTTTAAATCAACTTAGTATTTGCTAAATGTTTTAACATTGTGAATTTAACCATTTGGCGTACGTTAGACTTAACAACGAACTCGATTGGTACCGAGTGCTAGTCAATACATCATGGTGGACGAAGAAACAGGAACGCTTCTTCTTTTTTTTGTGAGGTCGGTAAAAGTTAACACCAGTTTTTGAAGGTATGTAAAGTTGCATTTATATATTTCGCTTTCTTGTTATCAAAATGGATCAATTTAATTTACATTTCATAATGTTTTAAAGCAATTACTCCCACTGTGGTGTTGAACGCAGTTATTTGGCTTAATACTAGGATAACATTTCAGTTTAACCAAATAAACGTTTGTTTGTAACTTATCCAACATACCATTTGTTTATTTCAAACACATTCCATTCGATTCTAGGAAATATTTTTCTCAGTTTAACAACTGCCTGCTGCAAATCCCATTATTGTACTTACTCATCTATAGGAAACAAGAGGAAACTCAGTTTGTACAAGAAAACCCGTAAGCAAAAGTTTTTAATAGCACTTGTTATAAAATTTCAGCTCATGTAGTTCTGTAAAAGAGAATAAATCGAGGTACTGAAATAGGCACGTGTACAGAAAACTAGAAATTTATCATATTTTAAATTTATAATCTTTGCCTCGTAAAATTATTTATATGAAAACATTAAGCAGCAGGATTAAATTGGAAGTCTCTTGTGTTACCATGAAACTAATCTTCTTCCGAGTGATGAGGTATAAGGGTAGACATTTTTTTTACAAAATCTGTGAATTCATCGCATGTTTTATTATTTTGGGAGAAGAGTGTATGTATAACCTACCACCTTTCTACTAGTCTTTCATCCCTATTAATAAATAACATTTTTTTCCCAAACATCTGCTTCCCGTAGTATTTTTTAGACTAAGTAATGCATGGATGATTTTGAATTATATCCTGTCGAAGTGGGTTTTTTACGGTCCTTCACATGGTTTTTTCCCCTTTCTCTTCATAGCTATAAGTTAATATAGGTACACTTAAGGAGGCAGTCATCGCCGCAACTGTTGGTCATGGCTCCCCAATCCCTCTCTGCCGCGATGCATGCCTCCTTGCACGATCCCCTGCCCTCTTTGGCGTGCCGGGTTAGCCCTGACACGCAATAAAAAAAATCCCGTCCAACCTCCGGGCTTCCATTCCACCTAACATTTAGATATAAGGAAGAGTAGGAGGTATAGGCTATTCACAGAAAATTAAGCACTTTTGAAAGCCCTGCTTAATATCTACTTGTATGCACGTTGTGTAGTTTTCCGCCTTATGAGAGTTTAACATTGTCATGGGACTCGTCACCTTATTCATGCTTCGGTCAAGTGAAACTGTGAAAGTATAAGAAAACTAAATATTTTACAAATCTGCTCATCTTCGCACTTCGATGCATTAAAAAAATACAACAGAAAGCGAAAGAAATAATTGCAATTATCAGAAATCATTACATAAAACCTTATTCGACGTCAAGATACGGAACTGCTACCCATCCAAAGTTACCAACTTTACTGGGTGCATGTCACTCAGTTCACCCGTTAAAATACTGTGTATGCAGGTAGAGGCTGTGACATTTTTTTCTCTAAGGTTGATTTAAAGTGCTCACTTTATCGTGAATAGCCTTTAGGTATAAATTCATGCATACATAAAAAAAACTACGAAAAAGGTGTAATGAGAACGCCGTAGTTCCCTTCTAAACGGAGACTGTACGATACTCCGTCTAATCCTTCCGCCGTCGTGTTACGTAATTTGTCAACGCAACACGTTCCGTTTCGCCGCTGGCTGCTCGGTTTCATCGCGAGGCGGTAAGGGGAAGGGGGGGGGGAGAAATTTTCCCGTCAACGCACGCATAATTTAACGTCTTCGGAAGGTGTTGGTGGCGGCCGCCCGAAGAAGGACACACGAAGCCCGTCTTCGGCTGCCGCTCGGTGTGTATCGGGGTGGAAGAGGAGGAGGGGGGGGGGGCGGATGTAACTCGATTAGCAGATGATAGCGAGGCAGCGTGTGCAGGAGCGCGCGCGGCTGTGTTCTCGGCACATTACCTGGCAGATAGACGTCACCGCCGACCCTCCAGGGACCTTACCCCGCCCCGCCACCTGCCCGGGTCACCCACCAGCCGACAGTCTCTGGGCTAATGAAGGAGTCAGGCAGCTCCGTAGTTAGCATAGTGTCGAGAGTGCAGATTATGTTGCCGGAGGTAACGGCCCGCGGGCAACAACGGCACAAGCCTTTGCTCGCACCTGCACGTGCCACTGGCGCTCTACACTGAGAAAATTGTTTTGTTGAATCAAACAAGATTTGGTTGGTGCACCAAATTATTTGTATGTATAGGGAGAGTGAAATATTTTCTTGCTGAAACCAAATTATTTCGTGGTTTTCATTTGGTTGTCCCAAACTGTAATATTTGGTTGGTGCAACTAAAGATTTATTTGGCTGCACGTACGTTAAACAGTTTGGGCCGATATAAAAGAATTTTACGAGATCGACAGAGTTCATAACCTAGGTCACCTGCGCCCGAGCGCTACGCCTTAGTAATCTCAGCTAATGTGACAACTGATGACTTCGGAAAGCTTTTAAATAGATGTAGTGCAAATATTGGGCAACGTGCACAAACAAATATTTCAAGTTTTGTAGCTTTACTTTTCAGTTTCTTGTTGCATTCTTTTATTAATGTGTTTTATGCGATTGTTAAGCATAAATAGATGCACTAAGAAACACGGTTACTATCCTAATTGTCACAAAAAATACAAACAAACTCTCGAGCTGTATTTTCGAACTAAGACCGTCAATGAGTGGCCAAACAAATATATACAGGTGATCCAACTAAATATTTACTTGACAGTCTAATTTTTTTTTTTTTGCCCAACACAGAGATTTTGGTTATTCAAAAATATATTTTGTTAGACGAACAAAAGTAATTTCGTTGCTTTTCAAATTTTGTTTGCTCGACAATATAGAGTATTTGGTTAGGGCAACTAAATAAATATTTGGCCCTAAAGAAACAAATATTTTGTTCTATTTTCTCTCAGTGTACATACATACGATACGGCGATACATTGGTCACGAAATAACATTTGTGAAATATCGCAAATTCGATATGGTCCAACAATGTGGAGCACTATATCGCTATAAACTATATTAGCGATAACATATGTTGGCTATGTGCGATATTGACGATATCAACACGTCCGACATATGTGATATCAATACAAGCTATATTTACGATATATCGCCATTGATTTTCAATGCTTTCTGGGAGCGATACATCACACCGATACCGATACAAAATGATTCGAAACGATATTGAAAAGTATATATCGCATAACCCCACGCGGCACACACAGGCACAAATGAGCACATAAACTGGACGAAACTTCGCGCATCCGAACAAATTTCACACATTCCTCCTAAAAATGAAATCGCAGCACATATCAATAAATTCATTCAACTTCCAGGCGATTCTCACAACGTTAAGATTTTCTTTATCCTCCCCTTCCGTATCACGATATTGACGCATTTCTTACACCAAACAGAACGTATTTGCATCACAATATCGACTGCTTATATATTGGACGATAACTATCAGTGTTTTCGAGCATGAGCAGATCTCGCTGGACACAACTTACCAGTGGCGCATCTTCGGCAAGAAAAGCTACAGCCCGCTTGGGAATTGCACTTAAGTGTTAAGGTGTCCGAAAAGAACACAATTAGCTGTCAGCAATCTTTTTATAGGTATCTTCACTGTGGTCAGCAATAACACTAATATACCTGTGTAGAAATCAGTCCCTTGGATGCATGAACACATAAGGGATTGCTGATTATATTTTAGAATTTGGGTATACGGAAATAACTGCTAATTTTTATACATAAATTTAAATTAACAAAATTTTTTTTTTCTACGAAAACGTACACACTGAAATCGAGCTAACTGCATCCATGACTCTATACCTTATACCTAACTTACAAAATTAGCACAAGATATATTTAAATTAAAGTGTTAAAAAGCATTCTGAGAATTTCAACGCTCTGTACTGAGCGATCGGATTCATGGAAAGAAGGCCAGGTTTATTTGTGTGGAAGATATAGGTAACTAAAATTAGGCTTTACGCCTGTTAAAATAATAACGCTTGAACATGAACATGTATGTGAAAAAATACATTCAGGCGTTATTTTGTTGATAATCTAAATCATATACTTTAGTGACGTTTAGCCTAAGACACGGGCTTGTCACACACCAACCACCTATTAGGCACGTATCATAGTTAAGAGTATATACCTAGGTTCTTGCCCATTGTATCTCTCACAGACTGAGTCAGCTTATCCCAACAGGATGTCATTTCGCTTCTGTGAATTTAACTATTCTGTGACATAGGTGAGTGGTTAAAGGTGTAAATGCAAATAAACATGCGAAAACTTGTGTCATCAGATACAAGCATTACTCCAGCATATACCTATTATTTTGGCGTTTCCACGTATTCAATCAGTAGTAACTCGTGACATAGAGTATCAAGAACGTTTCTGATACCATTAATCAAATACGAGCAAAGAAGGATATAGAAAATTATAAACGCGACTGGGTCGAACTTTACACTGTCTTGCATCAGAACTGCTATAGCAGATCATGCGTGATAGTACCAAGGAAAAAAAAATACACCGACAAAGATCTCTATGGGAAGCTTCCCGTAGAGGCAGTGAATCACCATACGCCTCGCAGTAACAATTTTACGCATGCTGTGACACTTACCGCGAAAATTATTTGAACGATTATTTTCGAAACTAAGTGTCACAGCGTGAGTCTGTATTTCCGCTTCTAATCTGAGGGTGTAAATGAAAATTTATGTTCGTATACTCATTCGAAAAATATGTTTCTGCTTACGTCTTCGTTCACGAACTGTCGCTTTCTCTTTCCGTCTTTAAGCTATAGTTTTTCCGTGGTATAATTTTTAGTTTGTCTTTTTCACGCATCATCTTTTCCTCGGGGATCTCCCGTGTCTTCCTCCGTAGCATTCCGGTGCTGCTCCATTCACGCCTCATTTCATCCTCATCGACCCTCATGACCTCGCTGCAAAGCAGGTGGGGGCTGGGTAGCCTCTCGATCTGCAGGACGGCGGAGTGGCCCCCGTCAGGACACCGGCGAGGCTGGGTTTGATTGCGGGGCGAAGAGGGCGACCCACGGGGTCTAATTCCGTCCGGCAGTCCTGGTATCCCCCCCTCCCTTTCTCCTCGTGGCCGGGTGTGCGTGTCGCTTTGTAGATGAAGAGGGCAAGGGGGTGCAGAACTGGGACTCTTTCATTCATATTTCTGGTCGCGCGAGCCCCCGGTGCGTGCGTGCGTTGGCCAGCTCTCTGCCTCCCCCCCCCCTTTCTCTCTCTCCCTCTCCCTCAAGCTCCTCTCCTCGCCTGGTGACATACATATCCGAAGGCGAGGGTCCGCGACTCCTGTATCTGCCGGCCGTGTGGATCTCGCGGGAGCTCCAGCAGCGGTTGACGGCAGTCTATTCCCGGAGCCTCCCGAATACACGACACCGCGCCCCGGGTAGTGTGTGTGTGTGGGGGGGGGGGGAGGTGACATACCGGACCCGCGTATACTATTCCGCCGCCGTCGTCGCCCGACCGCCCCGCGGTCCATTCACTGCCGACAGCTGCCGTCGACCATTAATAACGGCTGTATTTCTTTCACCGCTGCCCATTCAACACGATCCTTACGCAGCACAAGGTGGCTAACCAAAATAATAATAATAATAATAATCCGCCCTCCATTCGTACCGCGCAGGAATCATAGTGTGTGTGTGTTGGGTGAGGGGGGGGGGGGGAGCCTTGGCACTAGGCCGGGATTACGACTTCACGCAACGATCACCACGCAGCAAGTTTTGCTTGTGTATTTTCATTGAAACCTACCATATTTTCTAGCGCGAAATGTAACGTTCTTCTCATAATGAAACACTTTCCATATACGTAGTACGCTAAAGTGTCGTCGTATACACTGAGGTAAAATCGAACAAAATATTTGTTTGCATAGGGTCAAATATGTATTTAGTTGCCCTAACAAAACACATTGTTAAGCAAACAAAATTACTTTTGTTCGTGTAGAAAAATATATGTTTGAATAAACAAAATCTCTGTGTTGGGCCAAAAAATAAAATTAGACTGTCAAGAAAATATTTTGTTGAATCAACTATATATATTTATTTGGCCACTCATTTGACTGCCTTCGTTCGAAAATATAGCTCGACAGTTTTTTTGTAATTTATGTAACAATTAGGATAGTAACCGTGTTTGATAGTGTATCTATTGATGCTTAACAATCGTATATAAGCAATGCAACAAGAATCTAACAAGTAAACTGTAAAACTTGAAATATTTGTTTGCACACGTTGCCCAATATTTGCAGTGTATATATATATATATATATATATATATATATATATATATATATATATTGTTTGATTCAACAACACATTTTTCTCAGTGATATCATGTGCTCCCGTTGGCCTTTTTCAGAGAAGATTCCTATGATTTAAAATTTGTCGCATTATTTTGAAATCAAAATTTTTGCAGTGCTTATCAAACCTGTTCTTAGAGTGCGCGAGAAATTAGCAGCTGTTTGGTCATTATCATATCAGCGTTTTCGTGTTATTTTAATGGCTCGCTTGCCTCAGAATTTTGAAAACATGTTTTCAAAAGAAATCGATTGCAGTATGAATATGCATGAGTACTGAGCAGCTAGCGTTATAGAACATTTTTGATTGCAAAGCACCATTTCCAGTTTGATTGTCATTATTAATTGTTTAGGTGTTTGCATAGCGTATCATAATCGAACTCTTGAAATTACGCGTTTCTTTGTAAGTGATACGTGAAGTGCATGGTGACCATAAGATTCTATGAAAATTGAATAGGTCTACAAAAGATAAAAAAGTTTTTTTTTTTACTTGCTTGAACAAAAACAATAAAAACCTCTTCCATGGTTCTGACTTGTCGTCTACTAAGGAATGTCTTCTTCGCTCTCGTAGATAACGACACATGATTGTGTTGGTAACCACTCCATCTGTCCTTAAGAAAATCGTTCTCATAATAATATGCGGAAGAGTGAAAAATTATCCGCTCATCCGTTATAATACAACGTTTAAGTTCACCGTGTCTAAAATGAAGGCTGTAGGGTGTGGTGTGATCGCGTTAAGCAAGTTCATTGACAACTGCAGTTAGAGAAACAACGGCAGTCCCGCTTGTGATCTGCACGAAAGAAGAGCAGCGTATACTGATACGGTTTTTGCGATCATGGGATTCTCCCGGTGAGGATATTTAGCGAAGACTGCGTGCACAAACAATATGGGGAAAGTATTTCATCGCGAAGAAGCGCGCATGAATGATTAGAAAAGTTCAAGGAAGTTTGCACAAATATCTGTCTTGACGAAGGACCCGGACGCCTGCCGACTTTCACAATTGATGGCATTCAGCATGCGCGTAAAGTATTGGATTTCTTTAAATATATAATTAAATATTATTTTTATATTAGCAATCTTACATGTTGTAGTCTGAAAGCACGATACTGTGTCTAGTAACCAGAAATAAAATCTACCGAAAGGAACAAACACGACCACTAAAATTAAATATCACAAAAATATGTTGTGAGATTGGAAACAATATAAAGGTATGTTATTATTTTATCTGTGTTAAAAATTGCACAGGAATGAATTAATGAGTACGTACAAATGGATATGCACAAATGTCTTCGATATACGAGGGGCAGTGCATTATGTGTCGGATAACTTGCAAATCAGCCATTAATATTTACGACAGACTCGAGTTTCTGCGAGATGGGCACCGAAAAGCTTCAAGGAAGAGCACAAACAAGAACGTTTGGACATCAGCAAACAACAATTCGATGCTCGCAGATGAGCTAAAGCCCAATATTGGGATGAACGCAGAGGACTTCTGTCCAGTAGCGCTGTGTTCTCGCATGCCAATGCATGTCCGCACACTCTGTCCACAATGCCATAACTGCATACTCCCTACAGTCATGGTCTTGCCCCATCGGACTTTCACATGTTTGGTCCCCTGGAAGCAGCTCTACGAGGACGAAGATTCACCTTTGATGACGTGAAAAAGCGGTGTATTCATCGCAGTTTAGCCTAAATCATTTTATAATAAGGGAATACGAAATATCATTTACAGGTGGTAAAAATGTATTGAAAAACAAGGATAATATGTCGAAAAACTGTGTTTCTTTTTTATACATGAAGGTTAAAATATAAATTCCACAGTCAGAATATAGGTGATTTTTGGCTCACCCTCGTAACAGCATACTGTTTTTGAATAACCGTATCATGGATGATTTATAATTTCACTGAAAAAAAAAAAAAACTTAAAGGGCTGTTACTAGTTTATGTATTTCTGTTGATTTGTCTCAAGAAACTATCGCTTGGAATCCAGATGGAAAACACTTGGTTAACGTCAGTGTTTTGGCCATGATCTCCACATGACTGTAGTCTGTTTTTACCTCCCTACTATGCGTAGAACTTCAATAATCACTGTTAAGAAGCCCAAGTGAGCTTTACTGATATCTGAAAGGGGTGGTGGCACTGAAAACATAAAACCACCATAAAACAAAACATCAACAGTTGCCCATACAAGTTCCTTTTTCTTAAGTCAACCGCTTCCAGATAAACCTATCACATGCTTGCATTTCTTTCCGACGCAATTCATGAATATTTACTACAATGTGCTTCATTTTCCCGTTTACATGGAGTTTCTGGAAAATGGAGATCTGAAAATAAAATGAGTTTCATTTTCTTTCAGGAATTTCCTCCTCTGCCTTTTGCAGAGTAAGGAAGCAGTACTGGCGTACTTGACCACTGAGGTCGCGTATTTCCATACACCTTGCCCTGACGATTCGAGACCAGCTACGCTTCTCCGTCTGAGATCGGGCGCGTGTGAATATAATCCAGCCCTCCTGTACCCCCTACCATCCCCAATTAACAGGAGCGTACTTGTAGAGGCTTGTTCTTATGCCCACGTGACTTAAGCGTCCTGATGTACGCCTGGCCGGTTCGATCTGCCACGGTGAAGGGGGCTGGGGAGGCAAATGAAGAGGCAGAAGAGAATGCGAAGCTAAAATAAAAATAAAAAAATACTAAAAAAACAGGAGGCCAAGGAGAGACACCCTTCTCTCAAATCCTTACAATGGCACCGTGGGCCCACCCACTCCAAGCACCGAACAATGGACCTCCACAGGAATCGTCCGACATATCTCGTCCCTGCGTACTCCTCCAGCATGCGCACGCACGCGAGGGGAGATATTTTTTTTTTATTCAAGAGCAGCTCTTTTCGTATTTTTCTCCCCCTTCATTTCTATGTCGGATCTCCTGGCTCGCCATTATTCCCACAGCTCTCCAAAGCCCAGGTTCGGAACGAGTTCATTATTGCGGGTATGTACGTCATCATTTCACCCCTTCCTCTTCCGAGATCCACGCAGACTGGGAGACACTGTCCCTACCGTCTCTCTCTCTCTCTCTCTCTCTCTCTTTCTCTCTCTCTCGCTCTCTCTCTCTCTCTCCTAGCCGCTGCCCGTCGAGGATCCCAAAAGAAAAGTACTGTATATTTTCGATTAAAACTCCATCCTTATCACAGTCCACACCCAGTGTTTAGCGACATTTCAGGGCCGGGTTTAGAGTTGAGTTGATAGATTTGAGCGGCTCTTAACAACGAGATCTTGAGAGTCGATGAGGGTGAAATGAGGTGAGAATGGAGCAGTGTCGGAATGAAAGGACAGGGGTAAACTGGAGATCCCAGAGAAAATCCGGCGATCAGAGGCATCATCCGGCACAAGTTCCCACCTGCAAAAATCCGAGAGTGACCCGACCGGGGACGGAATCCGGTTCGCCTTGGTGGGAGGCGAGCAGTCTAACCACTCAGCCACCGCGACCCCGTCAAAAATAGATATTTTGCTACTTATCCAATGGGAGGCTGGTATTCTGAATACTTGAGCCACAGTCTCCTCGAAGTTTTAAGCATTTATTACACTTATTCAATTATCAGATAGTGTAGAACTTGCTCTGATAATTTATTCTCTCGTCTCTTGACTCTCCGGCATCACAGATTGACGTAAAAATCCAAACATACACGTTTCACAGAGTACAAATGGTCATGTATACATTTACATCCTAAATGTATGTTCGGCATGTATTCATATAACCTGTAACCCATTCGGTTAAAATTGTATGTAGTTACATAAAAATGTCCTGCGGACAATGTCCGTTCGCTTGGATTTAACTACAGTACTTTGTGTACGCTTTAATATAAATTTCACTGGACTTATAAATGATTCTCCTTTCATTCGATAATTGATAGGAATTGCCCCCTTAGGCACGTACATCTAAGACTTTCTTTGTACGCGAACCCGGAACCTTGATATCGTTTAGGTTTTCCAAGTTTAAAACTACTCTTCTTATTTTAACGTACGGATAATGAAGAGACTTCATTTGTGATCTCGAAATCACACTTGTTTCAAAATCTCTCACTGGACTGGTTTTTAACTATACCTACTCCCCTCCCCTCACATCACTATATTTTCGGAGGTTGTCCCAAGATCTCTATCTTACGTCCCTGAGAAAACAAGTTACTTTAAGAAACCTTCTTATGTAGAGGAGATCTTTGTCATCTCCCAGAAGCCAGCTCGTATTTCAAATCCAAATCATGTCGGAGATTCTCAATAGTAACACTTGGTTAGAACGGATTAATTGTCGCACAGCTATGTCTATTCATTGCGGACTGGGACAGTGCGCACCTGGTGACATCTCATAGTGGCCTCGAGTTGCTGCAAATACCAAGAGATTTCTATCCTTGAAACTTCACCTATAGTCCATTCACGGTTTCTTCGACCTTTATGAAGCAAACCTTTGAAAAATCTTCCCACGTATGACGTGTTTGATTATTTCCTAAATTCGTCCTGTATCACAAGCGTTTTATACGTGTGTTCATAATAGTTACATTTTTTCCTGTTAAATTGAAATGTTATTCATATTTTATCTATAAATTTATAATGCTTCATTTATAAATAATTTAAAAAAACAGGGAGAAAATAGGTATGTTGGTAGCGCCTAGTGAGAAATAGTCCTTATACAAAATATAATTACAACTGAGTGCGCAGGAATGTGGTGCGTTGTCTCTCTGGTGTAATTCTCCAGACTTGTTAAGCTTAGTTTGCACGAGGCGGAGGAATATCCTGGAAGTAGAACTTTAGCAGGGCTTCAAAAAAGGCTGAAGTAACCGTGAATGTATTCTAGACGCCTCTCCGTAATCAGAAACATAGAACGCAGTAGAAAGATCCAGAGAACCTCTGGCAAGTTGTGCAAAGCAGTCCTCAGAATCAAAGTAGTTTCGTACGGTTATCGAGTGTTGTGCTGATCAGGCCAGTGTGGTAGACAACGTGCCACTTATTTGTGCTAACAAGCTGATTTTTGAGAATAGTATAGGAACGTGTCCTAAATGTAATTCTTATGTCAGTGGTAACCTATCTTTGCTATGAGAGTTGTACTTTGGTTAAACTTTTTATTTACAGGAAAATTAATTCTGTACTTTCGTTTATAAACCCACAACAGTAACCTTCATCATAAATTATTATCCGATTAATGATTATTGAAACTTGTTGGATACATTCTTACCAGTAATAAGTATCGATAGCTATCGCGTTATACAGAATGAATCACCTACAACTTGCACCGCAAATATTTCTGAAACTAAAGATGGAATTGATGTGCTGATTTCACAGAATTTAAGTTCATACAAGCGCTCATAATTGCAGCTAACACACATATTTTAATACTTAATAGAATGTGTATTTCATGAAAAAAAGTATTATTTTTTTTCAAATGGAACAATGCCTATTCATACTAAGAAATTTTTAAAAAAATACTAGAGGAAATTAGAATGTAATTGGGGTTTATTTCAGGATTATAGCGCAAGTATTTTACGTGCTATAGTAATATGACAATGTTAAATAACTACAGCTGTCTGCTCCATTTAACAGTACCATGAATCAGTACTCTTTCAAGGGACATAAAAGTGAAAAACAAAATCCATGAATTCTGAAGAAGATATATAAAACTGTCCTTCACAGCATTGGTAAATATCTTCCAGCACATCCTAGGTCTAGGTAGTATGAACTATCACAAAGTACTGACAAGGAAGTACCACTGCCATCATTATAAAGGAAACAGAATCTTAACACACATACGACCATCATAGCCAAGTAACTAAGCACTTAAATGGTGCAGACAACTATCGATGTTTAAAGTGTCCTATTACCATAGGTCGTAAAATATTTGCCCTATAATTCTGCAAAAAAAAACACCATTCAATTCAAATTACCTCTAGTTTCATTTTCTTGATGTGAATAGGCGTTGTTCCATTTAAAAGAGCATAACTTTGTTCAAGAAATACACATTCAAATACATATTGAAATCGGTGTCTGGGCTGCAATTACGAGCCGCTTTCAAACTTCAATTCTGCGAAACGAGCAGGTCAATAGTACCTTTCATCTCCGAATTATTTGCGGTGCATGTTTTAGGCGATTCTGTATACAGTAGATGAATAGCTACTATTTCATAACAATTTTTTCCTTGTGGTTTATATATGTTCAACAGGACATTTACAATATCTATGTATAACATGAAGTGCCTGACTGACTGTCTAACTGACTCTCTGGCTGACTGACTGTTTCACTGACTATCTGACTTACTGTCTGACTAACTCTGTCTGACTGTCTCTCTGACTGACTGTCTTTCTGATTGACTAACTCTGACCGTCTAACTCTCTGACTGACTCACTCACCCCTCACCCACATACCCACTCACTCACGCAGTCAAAACCGCTGCTCGCAAATGCATGGAAATTCAGGGATACCTTTCCCTTAGATTGGAGGCAACCACAATCAAAGGTAATTTTTAAAAATTAAATCCTTAATAGGGCGAACAAGGATAAAATGTATTTTCAAAGACTCTTCAATAGCTCATCGTTATGTTCTTATCTTTACAAGATTGTCTATAAAAATGGGTATAAACTGATTTCAGGATTTTTGAAATTCAATCCCTAAGAGGGTGAAAAGGGGTGAAATGTGTTTTAGAGGATTCCTCGATAGCTCATTAAACTGATAATATATCGTTATTATCTTTGCTTTAAAATGCTAATTATATACATTTTGACATTTTTGTTTACCTCTAAGAGGGCGAAAAGGTGTAAAATGTGTTTTCGAGGAATCCTTCAATAGCTCACTAACCCGCCAGAATATTTTAATGCTCTTTACTTCGAAAGGTTGGCTATATAAATACCTAATAAAGAATTTTCGAATTGTTGGACATTCAAACCTCTAAGGCGGTGAAAATGTGTAAAACGTGTTTTCGATTATATGTTACCTACATTGCATAGTTTACACGCCTATGACTTCCAAACTATCGTGTTTTATAAACACTTATCATTTTGAATGCAAAGGAAATCCGTATGTTAATGTGAAATAAGTTTCATTTCCCTTACAGTTAGTGACTCAGAACTGAGCCGGATCTATAAATAAATATCTGATTTTCATCAATTGCACGGTCAGTGAAATTCATCGCGGAATGGTTGTTTCTTACTAAAATTCTATAAACATGTATAAATCACATTTTATCCCGTGGCTTACAACTTCGATGGAATTTTGGATGAAGTTTTTTTGTTTATATAAGGTTTTACAACAAATCTGAACTTTGGTTTGCGAAAATAATATTTACTGCAACTTAATATATTCCAGTAGCCTTTATACAAGAAATTCTTACAGGACAAAAATCACTTTATCCAATCTTTAGGCTATACTTTAAAGTGAATCAATATATAGTTAAAAATATACTGCCATAAATGTTACGAGGATTGAGGAGTGTTAAAATATTATAAATTACTAGCATAGTTTGCTTTAGTTGTTCGAAGGGGAAGAAATCGAGTGAAAATGAAAAAGAGGGATGATACAGTTCATTATCCTGTGGCGTTCATCAACAGCATCGACCCTCCTGACTTACCACCTCTCAAGTTACTCGTCAAGGTTGGGATAACCAGTGATGTTGCTGCGAAACCTTAACTTGTCGAAACGCAGAAGTATCGCCAGTCTTCAGGCGAAGGCTTCGAAAATAACCAAAATGTAATCAAGGCTACAGTTTAAAATTAAACGAACTAATCAGTTTTTATACTACGCACATCGCTCACTCCATCCGAATATCCTTTCGAATTTAAAAGACCGCAATTCCCCTTCAAGGCATGTTTTGCCATGACTATAAGTGAGGCCCGGGAACAGTCGCTAAAGGCGACTAGGAAATATTTAAAGGAGGAACGATTCTCACAAGGACAGTAGTAGGTGACCTGCTCCAGAGTTAGATCACCCAGCAATTTGATAATCCCAACCACCGAGGCCACACCCACGTACATGGTGTGCAAAGATGTCCTTCGGTCAAATAAACTAGTAGCTGTTTGTTGTAGTGATCGCGGGCGAAACCCCGCGGACAGAAAACTACCTGATGAACCTGAAGCCAAAGTTTTTAATCAAGGATGCTGGTATGCAGACCGACACAGAAACACCCATTCTGATATAAAAACAAAACAAAAAAATTGGCGAGAAAATTAAAGAAATAAAAAATAACATGTCTCTTGACTCTCGTGTGAAGTACAAAATTCAGTTGGCAAATTAAATATTTCTCGCAACTACACAGGGCTTATGCAGCCTCCGAAAACGTGTATATTTTCCTGAATTGTTGTAGAAATATTGCTACGCCGTTATGGAAAATACGTACAATAGCTCCAGTAATTATGACACGAAACGTTAATATAAGCAATGCAGCATTAGTAAAATTGAACATACACATAGGCCCTATGTAAATGTTGCAGCTTCAAACCCCTTATTTAAAAAAAAATCACAGGCATTTTAATGGAGGTATCTCAATGCACTCTAAACTTGAATCAGTGAGAATTGAGCCAAATCAGTGAAAACAGTGATAACCGAGCAACTTATTATCAGTATCAGACAACTAATTAATATAGAGATTGAATTCCACTGATTTATTTGTGATTTCCCACTGAATGCCAAGAATGTCACTGTTATAAATCATTTGTTCCCAGTTAATTTGCGTAGCTGAGCGTTTAGCCTGCTCGCCTCCCACCAAGGCGATCCGGGTTCAATTCCCAACTGGGTCACTCCGGATTTTCGCAGGTGGGAATCGTGCCGGACGATACCGTTGATCGGCGGGTTTCCTCGGGAATCTCCCGTTTCCCCCGCCCTTTCATTCCGGCGCTGCTCCATACTCACCTCAATCGCCCCTCATCGGCTCTAAAGACCTCAGTGTTAAGAGCCGCCCAAATCTCTTCACTCTCCAGTTAATTTGCTTGATTCGCCAGTCAGCAGTAGCTTATCAACTGACTTTCAGTGAATGTCATTTAACTGACTGATATAACCGATTCGGATTTATAGTTTGAAGGGCGGCCAACATAACATCATAGACTAACGATGTGGTAGACCGCTTATTCGTCTTCTGCGCATGTACACAACATTGACCTACCCCAATCCTACACAACTGTCAAAGTCACATGGTCAACAGAGATGAACATGTTTGTTTACATCTTAATTCTTAAATGACAAGCACTATTATATTAATAAAAATACCTTTACTATTTTGAATTTATTCAAAAAGCATTACAAACTAGTTAGAGGAAGTATAAAAACATCTCTAAGCACTTGTTTACAAATCAGTTTTCTAACCTAAACCAAACCACGCCATTTTCGCATGACGTGTTGACAGAAAAGCACTTCGATGTTGGGACACCGAGATTGGTTGTACGCAGCCAGCGAGATCGGTCTACCTTATCTTTAGTCTATGCATGACACACATGATCCCGCGGGGAAGCAGTAGTCTAAGACAGGCGACGTCTTTCACAATCCAGCGCGTAAGTAGACGGGCCGAGGACGTGCCGGACAATAACTCAACAACAAGTCCTTCCTTTCTCCTGTGCGGTGGTTTATTATCCTTGCATACTGGCTGAACATTTTCTAAACGCTCAAGTGATGCGGAGCTGTTACCAACGCACCTGAAAAAGTACCCCTCCCCCCCCCTCCTTCCTTTACTACACACTCCGGTTAACCCCTTTTCCTTTTATTCTGCGCTATCTTCTTCTCCCACCCCTCCCAGCAAGCCCCATTCTCCCCCCTCCTTTACAGCCCTCCCTATACTCGGCTGCCTCATTAAATTCTAGAGAACGAGTGCGCCTCATCCAACGAAAACACAGCTACTTCAATTACGCTTGGGATCTTTAGTGAAATATCTCACTCGCAGTTTTTAGACCTCCGAAAAATAATACCCACGCAGGAAAAAAGTTTGTTACTAATGATCAATTGAAAATAACAAGTATCGCGGGACCATTCTATCTCCGAAACAATACAAGCTATTGTGCGTATCTTATCATCCCGCGTATCATTATACACATCTCTGTTTTTTTTTTTACACAACTCAGAAAAACCCTGCTTTTCATTATTTACATTTAATTTCAAAGTTTTTGAATTTACATTTTTAACTCTTCCACGTCATATTATACCTCTTATACCTCCAAGACACCAATCGTAAGGGTGCATAGTATATCTAGCATAATCGGTGCATTACATTACCCAGAAATTAAATTGAAATAAAGTATAAAGGAAATGAGTGAAGGGAAGAAAAATTTCAGATAATTAGTCGACGCTAATATAATATAATTAATTAATTGACGTTTAAAATCCAACAGGATTACATTTTTAGACAAAAACAATTTAAATGGCAGTACTCAGTAACAACTTATCTCAAGCGTAGGGATTTGTTTTTAATTTTTAGAAAATAATTAATTCGTTCCGTGTACGCTATGGCCTTATTTTCCACAATCTTTATTTTAACTTGAACTATATTGTCTATTGTCTCTTTGAATGGGATTCTAGAGAGGTAGCTTTAAAAATAATTCGGACATGTTTGAATCCAGTGAGAACATAAAATACCCGAGTTCATATTTAATTTAAAAAGAGAGAATTATTGATAGTAAACCTTTCGTGCGAGATATAAAACAGCTTATTAAGAATCTGTCTTCGCTGAATAAAATGTAGGAGTTGTAAACACGAAGTCGCAAACGCTAATTTTACTGCCTGAAGTTATGCTAGGCTGCAAATTGCCACGAGTGTCACTAACCATCTGATTTATTACTGTTAAACACTTTCACCGACTTTGGGGGAAACACTTTCCACCAAACACTGGACTAACCAAATTATTTATGCATTCGACTCGAACAGTGAAATGGTGTCTGTTAAATTTCTCTGAGAAAATACCAGTAAATAAAATAATGCGGAATTTTAAATTTTAGTGAGCCTACACTTTATCAGATCTCCTAGGAATGCATATGTCAAAACTACATTGCCGCGTGCTTTCTGACCTCTCACGAATAATTTTATCCTTGTTTTGAGCTGCAATTTTTTGGGTGTCGATTCGTTTACGCCCTCGCATTAAAATCACACCTATTCATAAAGTATT
The DNA here is from genome assembly GCA_029891345.1 of Dryococelus australis. Taxonomy (NCBI): domain Eukaryota; kingdom Metazoa; phylum Arthropoda; class Insecta; order Phasmatodea; family Phasmatidae; genus Dryococelus; species Dryococelus australis. The sequence continues at coordinate 68,687,544 of CM056998.1, read as the reverse complement.
TCCACGGAACGAAAGAGAACTGTAATTTGTCGTTATGTTAATGTTGCCGCAACCAAATATGGTAATGCGTTAAAAATAATAGGAAGAACAAAATATTTTATGTTACTGCGATATTAAATAAATGCCCAACCAACACAAGTTCACACTGATATGGCGCTGTAAAATGGCGGATAGTAGTGAACAGTGATAACTTGGCAAAATGAAACCACTGTATTAAAATTTAAAAGAATATTTCGATAACTAAATGTAGCTCAGAATAACTCTCAAGCCTTGCAAAACAGTTTACGTGTGCCATATATGCATATATTTCTAGAGCATATAGTATATCCGGGTAACTAAAGAGAACTACAGCAAGTAGTTGCTAACAATATGAAACATATTATTAACTTATGCACAGATAGAGAAGGAGGTGAGGCATCTGGCTAAGTAAGATGATTAACGTTAGGCGTTTGAAGCGCGGGTTCGATTCCTCTTCCAGCTGTTATTTTTTTTATCGTTGGTAGTATTTATTTATGTGACAAAATAATTTTACTTAATTTATTTTACATCAGAATGTTTTTTAAAAGCAAACAATATACAAGAAAAAATTTAACGTAGATATTAACGTTCGTCCAGCACAAAATTTGTTTTGCCGCAACGTAAAAACACTACCTTAATGTTGACAGAACAGTAATGAGGTAATGTTGTTAAAAAAGTACTTAATGCTACATTAACTTAACTGCTGGCTTACATATAACAACCAATTACTGTGGTAGTAACATTAATATTGTTTTCAGAATATTATACTTTTTTGCAGGAACTGACGTAATAGAACAAATACCGGTGGTCTCTATGTTACAAACAAAAGTATTTTTATAATCAGTCCCTTCATTGTTAGTTCATTAAAAATAATTAATTTTGTCGTATTAAAAAAATATACACCAATATGGCGTAGTTCTTTGTTGAGAAGCATACTACAGAGCTGAGGTCATCAGACAGCCCGCAAGGAATCCAAGCCTGTAATGCCTATTTGCAACCTGCCTCACTAGGGAGAATAACACAAGTTTTCACGTCCGTACATTTACTATGCCGTCTCGTTTTGTCTCAACTTTTAAAAGCGAAAATGTGTTTTCGAGATATTTTTCAGGCAATAAATTGCCACCACAAAGATTTTAAAATTGGAAAGGGAAGTGCATCACACTTCTGCTTTATTATCACTCTATAAAATGAATGGGCCAACGCCTAGTCGCACAGGGACCATGCTGTTGACCGAGAGACTACCCGTAAATTAAGTGCCCTGCTCATAGAGATGCTCATACATTGGTGCGTGTGCTTTTTGTTGGCCTTCGGGACCTTGCACTTCTATGTATCGAGCAGCCAAGTCCTCCTAAAAGCAATGCGGCGACTACAAGGTCTACGGGAATAGACACGGAAATGTTAGCACAAGTAGCCCGCCGCAAGTTTGGTCGAACACTAGCACGTATTGCAAACATTCCCCTTATTTTAATAACCCTTTCGTTCCCACATTGTTTTTTTTTAATTTCTAGTGTTGCAAATCAGAAAATGTTTGATGCGTGCTGTACTTATGCTGCACTCTAAGAAATTATCCGGAAATTTACCATGCCAGTGTATACGCTTAGTGAGAAAGTGGGAATGTTAATTTTTTTCCCCTATACATTCGTTGTAGCGTTCCTATATTTGCTCAGGAAACAGCCAAATCCATAGAGAAGTTGCCAACTTTGTATAGTAGCGATGTTAAACATTCCTATATCTGCAGCTTGATATGTGGTATTATTTCCATACAATATATAGGTTAGAAACTTCCATTACAGTTTAGGAAGTTTGCCAGGACATTTTTCTACAGTCTGGCAAAAAACTCACTTCGTTACCGCAACCAATAATCTGAAGTCTTTGTGCTTGGTGATCAGCAGAGACCTGCAAAATTTGCGTCACCTTTTTGTTACAGGATAAACTCCACTACCGTAGACACAAATGAGAACAGTCAGTGGTTTTATTGGCCACTAACCTTCAAGTGGCGTCACCCGCCTCTTTCATTTCGTTTAAGAAGATTGGCTAGTCTGCCGCTGGAGTTACATTATTGGTTCGAGATTCCTGCGAGGCGTGCCAGACATTCTGATGGCTAGGGCCACCTGTTTTTCGCGAAAAGATTCACGCGAAGGGTAGACTTCAATGTCGTATGGCATATGTGCAGTTTTCCTTTTGTTATTGGCCACGTGTCTTTTTCGGGGGACAATTTCTTACCTGACGGGGCCAATCAGAATTTGGTAACTCACACACTTAGTGTCCGTGATTCGTGGATAGACACCTACAATAAGCAACAGTCAAAATCATCCAATCACAAAAGTGGATCCGAGTTCTAGTATTTTGGAGTACAAGTAATCTTGAAATCTTTTCGCGAAAAAACAGGTGGCTCTACTGATAGAGCATGGAAGAAGTCAGTCAAATGCACAGTAACTTGGAGTTCTGTCTGTCGCTAAGTAATAATGCGAAATTAGCAGGTCTCTAGCGATCAGTGATGTGATCCGGTCATTTAGCGTGGTTTAGGAATCTCTTACCCACAGAACGCTGTGCACTGAGCCTCGCAGAATACAGTGCCGGTAAAATAAAAACTTACTTTTCAACGTGTTGACGATTGTCTACGTGGGGCATTAAAGGGTTAACAGATGTTTCTGCAGAATCCTATAGGGTAGTGGAAACGTCCGGAAATAAGAACTCTGCTAGGAAAGTGCTCGTGACACTCTGCTTTAATTTTGATTTGGACGGTCGCTCGGCCCGTTAGGTAAATCGAGGAGTGTTTGCCCGACTCCTTGACGGGGCCAAGAGGTCCTCGACTCTTAGCCCATACACGTGGGAGGACTGCAGGGATCGTCGCATGTATACAGAGGCGAGCCGGCATAATAGACGGCAGCGCTTGTTATGACGGACAGGGAAGAGAGGGCGGGTAATATTTACCTCGGGCATCGGGCAGCGGGCATCATAACACAGTCGAAGGTGGACAAGAGCGGCCTTTATGTGCAGTCGCACAATGCGCGGCCGAGTTTGTGAGATCCTGGGCGACGCCCGACGTCTGTGCCGGGTCTGGGCGCCGCGCACTCAATTCCCACCCCCCCCCCCCGCCTTCTTCCGCATTTCACATCGCATTTCAAGAGCAAGTGCCGCGATAGGTGTTTTGACTATGCCCATGTAGCAAAACACACATGGCAAGTTTATGGTTTACAGTCAGATGCCAAGCCGGCAAAAAGTTGGCCAACAACTAGCACGCACCCGGCACCAATGCTGGTTCTGGAGTGGCACCACTTAACTAGCCACACTCTACCCATAACTTGCCCAGCTGTGGTGAACGAAAATGGCCCAAGCATGACCTATATGTTTACCACAGCAATGGCTAATCAATGTACCACTTCACGGCCATCAGATGGCCTACTGATGGCTAGCCATGCTTCCACCACCAAAAAGTATTAGTTATGTGCGGCCAGTGGCTGGAATACAGTTGGTAAACAGTTTATGGGTCATCAGAAGTTCACCTATTCTCTCATTTTAATTTCCAGCAACATTCGATCAGTGTGCCATAAATGGCATGCCAAATGTCCTGGTTCCAGCAGTTAACCATAGCAGGGCCAGTTGTGTAGACAAATAAGTAGGACCACATGTTTTAAGATTTACGAGGAGGATATACTTCAATATCCTTAGCAGTATTTATTTGATTATTGAACACTTATCTTTGTCTAAAGACAGTCTGTTACACGAGTGAGCCAATCAGAATTGTTTTTCTCCTATTCGCGGGCAGACAGATAAGATGCGTACCAATTCAAATGATCCAATCACGAAAGTGGTTTTAAACTGAAGTGCGTAGGAACGCTGTTTGTCCTGGAAGCTTTTCGTGACAAACAGATGCACCCACCCATAAGTTTTTTGGTCCTGCAGTAATCTGGCAATGCCATCAGTAAAACCACAGTCGGCCGACTATTTCTTACTACGTGGGTAGCCAGTTGCCACTCATAACCTCTCTATGACCTATGGTGCAGTAGGTTTAATTTCCATACAGTAATTTTTACATAAAAAGCCCTACCCGAGTCCAGGATTTTACGTTAAAAATTACAAATAACCTTAAATAAGTAAAAAATAATGCATCCAAAGACCACAAGTGGGACCTCCCAATTGCAGGCGGGATTGGGAACACTTTCTCAGCGAGTTGGTACTCAGAATATTTTCCAGTCATCCTCGTAATTAAGCTCGAACCTGCGCCTTCGGTTCCCTGGTTCATATCTACTAGTGGAGAATTTCTGCTGGCTCCTCAGCATGACGCGTAATTTTATAACAAGCGCGGTCTAATTGAGTTGTTCTGTGGAATTATTCAAGCGCTATCTAAATTTGGCTGTGGTTGCGCCCGAGTCACTTGCCATTTTACACTCGTAGGAAAATAAAGTGTGGTCATAAAGTCACCTACTCCAAGGAAGGCCATCAATCCTTCTGTTATTGAGCCTGTACAATTTATTTGTCCTCTTTGCGTATTGGACTTGGGCTGACGAAGAAACCCGTGAAAATTACGAATAAAACTGGTCATTAATCCGAATAGTTCCCTAGAATCAGTGAGGCTGGGGACGAAATCGCACGTGGTTTTCGTGTGAGACAAGTCTCGGCTGATCAGAATATCTGCTTGGCGTAATCAGCTGCCTTGCATGAAGGAGAGGTTTGTAGTTCCGCCTGCCAGAGGAACAGATTAGGTAAGATGAGGGCATCGACAGAGATCACGGGAGCAGCTCACTAAAACCCACATGGCAGTAGTGTCCCCAACGTTTTATTGGAGAATCCCCGCCCGAAAAAAATACCTGGCCGCCTGGGATTGGAATAGAACCTCAGATTTAAGCTGTAGGGCGCTGTGAAGCATATTTGCAGAATCTCAGCCTTTCTTTGCTTCGAGATGAAAGTTTCATTGAATTCCTCAACGAAACTGGCAAAAACTTCCTAGCCGTAATTTAAGACAACTAGCGACAACTACTTAGGAATTAACTAGTTAGACTACTATTGAATACCATGAATCATGCGCCATTGGAGCAAAATATAGGTTTGAATGCAAGTTTAAACATCTCATTTTCGAATGCCCGTTTGAACTTTTGCTCTTACAGTCTGGAGCAGTTGGTGATGAGCACGGCGAAAGATTTTACCAGTATATTGGGATACGACAAAATGGTAACAAAGAGCTCAGTACAATGGACGAGTTTTGCTAAACAAACAGGACTGTTCCTTAGGTCAAATACAAAGACATACGCTTGTGCAGTTAAAAAATAAGTGTATGTGTTTTGAGAGTAGCAGCCTTATTTACGAACAATACACATTTTTGCACTATTCTGTTTCTCTCTTACCTTAAACACTATCAGATGCAGAGGTTTGAAAACGAATCAGAATATCGCGTAAAAAGTTTTGTAAATTACATTTGAATACTGAAACGAAAATTGGCCTGCCAATCAAAAGTTAAAATTTGGCTTTCCATTGGTGTTTGTGACAAAGGTAAATAAAAGTGGGGTGACGTGATATATATTTTTGTTCAGTATTTCGAGACTATATATGTGTATACCGGATGTTTGGAAACGCACTGCCCGAACTCCAGACATAATTTCTTTGGACCAATGGTAACACAAGAGTCCTATACTCTTATATATAGAAACGTGTTTTTATGTCATTTAATTGTATTCAAAGTTGTGGCGTACAACGCCAGGAGTACAAGGCTGTGCGATTTATCGTGGAGGCAGGTCGCATAGGTTTAAGTCGCGCGATTCTACATTATTATTTTAACGCAGCATCGCGATCCTTCTTCCTATGCAATTTTCCCTACACACATGATATAACAGCCTTGTTTTGCAGGTGTTGTACTCCACAACTTTGAACACAAATATTCGATATAAAAAAACGTTTCCGGATTTAAGTGCATAGGGAATATGTGTTACCATTGTTACAAAATTACTTGTCCAGAGTTTTGGACACCGAGTTTCCGAACACTCTGTATATGGTAGGTTTTCAGAGTGACGCTGTAGATCTGATTGCACATTAAATACTGTTCATACAGATACTGTGAGAAAAACATTAAGTAATATTTACGCCGTAGTTGTATGCAGTAATTGGAGGCCTTACTAAAAATAATCAGTGGCTTTACAAGCACGATATAGAGAGACAGTGAAGAGATTTTGACGGCTCTTAACATCGAGCTGTTAAGAGCCGATGAGGGTGATTGAGCAGCGCCGCAGTGCAACGGCGGGGGGAAACAGGAGACCCCGGAAACCCGCCGACCAGCCGTATCTTCCGGCACAATTCCCACGTTCGAATATCCGGGAGTGACACCTTCGGGAATTGAACCCGGATCGCCTTGGTGGGAGGGGCGAGCAGGCTTACCGCTCAGGCCCCGCGGCGCCCACAAGCACGAGATAGGTGACTGTTGAGCAGAGAGTCGCTTGAGCCGCTGTTGCGCCTGGGCCAGCAAGTCCGACTCCAAACAGGATGCACTAATCACCGCGAGGGAGTCCGCCCGACACAACGCCACATTTAAAACGCCAGCTTTTGTGCTCATTTTGCATCATTACTGGTGATATAACGACGGATAGAGCGCCATGGCCGCAACTAAATCATTTTATATTTAGGAAGGCGTCCACCCACCCACCCACCCACTGGCACTTGAGCAGGCCCTTGGACCAGATACGTGGAGGTTATCTCATGCGTCACGGCGCTCCGGGCTTGTCGAGATGAGGCCGGACAAACTGAGGAAGTAATTTGGTGACAGAAGCGACTTCAAACACTTGTACCTCCATCCTGCTTGGTGATTAAACCATCAGATCATCTAACAAGTCCTCACTGGTGAGCGAAATTTCTGTGTTGTATTCCCTCTCGGGTTGGAAATTTTTTAAGTGGTGATAAATATTTTCTCTGATTCAGGACTGGGTGTCGTATGTCTTCTCAGCATCATTTAAGCGGAAAACATTGAAGATCGTCCTGGCCAGTTCATTTTGGTCATCTACCCTGGCTTTCCGGTTGATCCGCCATCATCAATGAACACGCTGGTATAAAATAAATTGTTAGTTACAGAAACTATTTGGTTGATGCTTTCCAAGGCGAGAATCAGTCGCTGGAAAAAAAAAACAGATTGTGGTGGACAAAAGCAGGCAGATTGACAAGTACTAAAGCTATTTGGTACACATTACTAACATCATCTTTCATTGGATATTTAGTTGGCAGCAGTAGCATTCGTGTCGTCCAGAGTACAACATATTGCTGCGCCTGCAAAACTACATTCGTTATATTCTGCGCTTGCGTGCTGGCGTAGTAGACTATTGGAAGTGGCGACTTCTGCCTGGGCACGACGCCATGTTTGTTCGTGTTTATCTGCTTGCATCAGGCTGCGAACTAATTCTTTATAAGTTTACTTAAGAGGTGAGGGACAGATTACACAATCCCTTTATTCCAAGTAAACGTTACACATAAACGATTCCAGGAAATAAACTTCCCGTGAGTTAAAGTCTTAAGTAATTTATATTTATGCTCGCGGCAGAGAGAATCAGGAATCGATTACTGATCCGGTCGTTTTTTTTAATACTCGATAAACCATTCGTATCTAACAAAGACCGAAATCTGCAAAGGGATTTTGTGAGCCCCACTTATCAGTACAGTATTTTCGCTGCGGCCAACGAAAACATTATTGCCTACCAGCACACTGAATTTATTGGCGACACACAAAAGCACTTTTGTGGTTGCCAACAAATACTGAAACGACGAAAATATTTAGCTGCCGCTATAAAATATTTTGTGAGTTCTATATTGAGAAAAGAATATATTTTGGCTATCAACATGACATTTTTGGTCACTCCTAAACTGTTTTATTTTTTCAGTGCATTTAGCAACAGTTTGGCCAAATCATGTGCAGCTTGAGTCAAAAGAGGGCACGTTTGATCCTAAAGGTAGCAGGCAATCAACAAACGTATTCAGTTCTGTACGTGGAAATATAGTGACTCCCTGAAGATAGTCTTAGCCATAAAGAAAAGACTAATTGGAGCGAGAGGTAATATTACCCTAAAGATAAAACTACTGAATGGATTTTGAGGAAACAAAAAAATATGCATTGTATTTTTACATTACAGTACAAATGCCAGTTGTATCGGATGGTTTGCGAAAACATCACAATTCGTCACCAAGTTCAATTCACCTCTTTTGTGTGAATATCATGTTGAAGGAACTTGAGCACTATAAAGTATAGGCTGTTCGCGGTAAAGTGAGCACTTTTGAGGCCTTAGTTACTTTTTCCTTTCCGTCATTTGTTATCCTTTAACCGCCTTCTTAAATAAATATTGCAATGTAAGTATTGGCTATTATTCCAATTGAGACGGCTTTAAATAGTGATCACTTTACCGTGAATAGCCTATATCAATAATTACAGCAGTTAGAAACAGTTGCTTTTTGACAGCAAAGTGTTTACAACATAATATGGAAGTAAAGCGTATGGATAGGGTAACACTTATTTGACAAGGGACGTGTGACATGTTACGGTCGTTTGACCTACACTCATTCAAAATAATATTTAAAAAAAAAAGAGTGTTTATGGAAGTTGCAGAGGAAATATCCGAATTCTCAAGACAGCAAGTGTAGCTGACTGATCTATGTATCGAAATGACAGACTCCTCCCGGTCAGCCTGAAGAATGGATTGTATGAGAGCGGGGGGGGGGGGGAGGAATAAACAGTCCGAAGTGGATCAGCTGCGGAGTGAAGACGGCAGATGTAGAACCACTCTTTGTTTTTCATCCACACTACTCACGTGTACAATACTTGCCCGTTCCTGGTACACAACCAATGATTTCAGAAGTGATAGGTTTTTACCATAGACTAAAGATGAGGTAGACCTCTGATTCGTCTTCTGCGCATGTACCCAACATTGATTTACCGCAAAGGAACACAACTGTCAAAGTCACGTTGTCAACAGTGATGAAAGCCTTTGATTATATCTCAATTTTCAAAAGACAGGCACTACTATACGAATAAATTACTTTAATGAATTTGAATTTAATCAAACTGCATTACAAATTGGTTAGAATAAGTACACATACATCTCAAAGCACTTGTTTACTAATCAATGTTTTAACTTCTAACCTCGAATCTAATCCACGCTGTTTTTGCTAGACGCGATAGCAGAAAAGCATTTCAATGTTGGGACACGGAGATTGGTTGTGTGCAGCCAGCGAGATCGGTCTACCTCATCTTTAGTCTATGGTTTTATACATAAATTATTTTAATTGGTATACTCGATATCGAGTATTAAAACTTGCAGGATGTTTGTTATTGTATTTTGTAGGTAACGAGCGTATTTTGTCACAGACAAGACTAGTGTATATAACTATTCCTTAGTTTAATATCCTCCCCTGTACCAGACTGAACAAGATGTTGCAATGGTAACACGCTTTGTTTCGATTCCCTATTTGGCCATCCTAATTTAGTGTTTACGTGGTTTTAAAAATCCTCCAGGCGAATAATGGGGTGGTTCCTTATCAGGTGGGGCCGCGGTGGTCCAGCGGCTAGAACGGGTTGCCTCCCACCAAGACGAACCGGATTCGATTCCCGAAGGTGTAACTCCCGGATATTCGCACGTGGGAATTGTGCCGGACGATGCGGCTGGTCGGCGGGTTTCCGGGGTCTCCTGTTTCCCCCCGCCGTTGCACTGCGGCGCTGCTCCAAACTCACCTCGCTTCACCCTCATCAGCTCTCAGGACCCCGATTTTAGTAGCCCACCAAATATCTCCACTCCACTCCTTACAGGTGACAGTGTTCCTGCTTGTCCGAGGAACTAGTTCCATTTATAATGACCCTGCTGTCGATAAGACGTGAAGCCCTGAGTGTTTACAATAAATTGTCAGTCTTAATGCACTAAAGGAGATAAATATTATTATAGGCTCTTCACGGTAAAATGAACACTTTTGAAAGCCTTTCTTAAGATCTAATTGTATGAACGTTGTGTATTCTTCTGCCTTATGTGAAATTAACATTGCCATCAACCTCATCACTTTATTCATGCGTTGATCAAGTGACTGTGAGATTATTAGAAAAGTAATCATTTCATAAATCTTCTAATATTTGCAAGCTTATGCATAAAAACAGAAAGCGAAATAAGTAATTTAAATTATCACAAATGTTTACCTAACACTTTTTATTCGAAGTTAAAATATGGAACTACTTTCCATCTATCGTTATCAACTTTACCGGACGCATGCCACTCAGTGCGCCCGTTGAAGTATATGCCGGCATGGGCAGTGACTTTTTTCTAAGGTTGGTTTCAAAAGTACTCACTTTATCATGAAAAGCCTTTAACTCTCGTCGTCACTTCCATTTGTTGCATCTAGATTATGTGTTTCATTTATGTTTTGAGACGGCAGTGAAAATAAGCACGTTGACATGGAGGCGATGACCACCACAATGTAACAACATGGAGCATTGTCAGAAATTATCCCAGAATATGTTTCGTTCAGTCACTTTTGCAGTCAGCATGTCAGGGATAATTTGCTCCTAGACAGAGCACTCGTTATTAAACCTCAAACGTTCATTAACGAACGATAACTGATACAGTCGAATAAAAACATATTAAAGCCTGCAAAGTAGTTCTTGTATTATATGCATTTAGCGGCAATTCAATTATTCATAGATTGTTGACTACTAGTAATTGTCATACTCCTTACAAAATTAACAGAAAACCCACACCCGAAATTTTTACAACAAACAAAATTTTTATCTACTCCTATTCCGACCATGAAACTATTCTGTACAGTGGTGGTTAGCCAGTGAAGGAAATGAAGGGTCGTGGAAATGATATCGTTGCGCGTACTCAATTCAAAGGTTTCGAGAAGTAAGTATTGAGAAGTATGTTGTATATATGAGACTACTATACCACTGCCTGACACGAATATTTCCACAATATCGACTCGACTTCCAATGGTTTACACTACGAAAATATGTTTAGTGGCAATGTGGCGGCCGAAAGAAAAATGCATTGTAGGAATTAACTTTTCATTTCCTTTCGTTGGCAAGTTTAATGTGCGTTATTCAAGATATTTAGATGTGTAAACTGGTTTTGGGTAATAAGAACTGGCCGGGGTTATGAAACGACGTCTGATGCGAAGATTTACAAGTACAATGGGCTTTAAAGGTTGAAGTGAAGTAACTCCACTACATCCGACTGAAGAACATGCAGAGTTTATAAAAAACAAATACACACGCTACTAAAATTGCACAAGAAAAAGTACAATTTAAGTATTTAAATGTTTTAGAAATTTATTTAATAAGAGTATAATTTTAATCAGACTTTTAGCGTATTTTCATCTGGATACTCCATAAAGCATAATTTGCGGGGAAAAAAAAAAAACCTTTAGCAAGACAAGATAATCATAATAATTACTGCAATCGTATATAATAAAATTTAGTAATAATCTATATTGTAAATTAGTTATTTTAGCCATGAAAGTCATTATTTTTATAATTAAAATGGATGTGAATAAAATCAATCATTAAAAATATTTAAAAACTTTATTACTTGTTATTATTACATCCCTACAGTCATACAACATATTTTGACGAACTTGCTCGAACAATAGAGGGAGCAGGGATAGCAAAATATGCTTTGTGAAGCATTCAAAATGGAACGCTTAAATTTTTACTAAAAATAAACTTTTTTTTTGTACATTTAAATAAGTCAACCCTAGCCAAATATTTTTCATTGTTAAAAAGTATATGCTTTCTTGTTTCATTCGCTACTTAATCGCACTTTTATGACAGTTCTGGCAGGGTGTACTACTCTTTAATGAGTTCTGCATGCAGAACTCATTAAACTCTATTTCTACCTTAATACACTCATTTGCAAAAAAAATTGATCACCATGAACAGTCGAGCGAGTACAACGAAGGTTGCCACACAGTATCGTCATAGCCAGATATGTGCCCTATTTGCGATTAATGTGGATTGCTATCGCGGATGTGCCACTAAGGGGCATACGTGCCCCTCCCTTATTCGTAGCTTCAAGACACCGAATAAGGCCTCAGTAGCTGTGTGAACCACACAGCTAAGTTCAATGAACACGCAGTATGCCCCAACGGCGCATTCGACAAGCCTTTGTCCAGCTGGGTGAGTTTGAGAGAGGCCGCATCGTCGACCTCCGAGAGTCAGTTTGTACGTATCGGCACATTGCTCTCCACTTGAACCACTCTGCCTACTCTGAGAGTCGGCGGTAGACGCAGTGGGAGCAGGAGGGTACACTCATCCGCCGAGAAGGCTCGGGTCAACCCCGACGAACCACTAGCTGTAAGCATTCCATGGGCGTCGCTGCGTATCGTCGAGGGACATGTCACGGCAGCTGGGGGTATGATTGTGTCCGACTGTAGCACATCCAGGCCGCTGGAAGATCGGGATCTGTTATCGCGACGTCCCTTTACGACGTCTACCAGTACGACCCGAGCATCGCCTAGGGCACGTGACCTGCCGGGAAAGGGCAGCATGGCAGATTGCGGATTGGCAACGAGTGGTGTTCAGCGACAAATCACAGTTCTATCTGGATACAGACGTCCTGATCAGCGCCATGATCCACGATTCACTGTAGAGCGGCACACCGCTGTGGGGTGCCATTTCATACGATTCCCGCACCGCGTACTGTTGGTGATTGAAGGAACCCTGACCGCGCGGAGATTCATCCAGGACCTGCGACCACGAGCACTCTCCTTCCTGGGAAGCCCCATTTTCAGACAGGATATTGCCGGTCCCACACAACACCGGTATCTTTGGCCTGCTTTCGTCATGTCAACATGTTTTCTTGGCAAATGAAGGACGTTTGGCACCAGATTTGACCGCATCTATGGAGGATCTGGACGCACAGTTACGCCAGCTCTAGCAGGATCTTCCTCAGAAGAACAGCCGACGATTGTATGCGTACATGCCCGACCATATCGCCGCCTGTCTCCGGGCTACATGTGGCCTAACACCATACTAGGTTCACCTTGCAAGTGTTGGTCCGCTGCAATTTACGTTTGCTGTGGTACTATAATTTGATGTCTTCCGTTGCATACTACCATGTCCTGTACCTGTACCCGCTTAAATACCCCTGCGATGACACCTTTATGCCAATCAAGGTTTTTTTTGCAAATATTGTGTATATTGTTTTAAATATCGGAAATTAGTGTAGCTAAGACGTGCATTGTAATCATGGGAGACTTGCAAATACCAAAATTTTTGTAAACTCCTTTCATAATTGTATTTTCATTCTTATCAAGCAAGGATAGGGTTATTTATATCCAGCTGAAAAGCGAGCCGCAAAGGAAGCAATTTCCAGGAAAACCCCTGCAGTCTGAAATCTTGCGATTAACGCACTTATATTGATAAATGAGAGACAAGTGTACAGAAGGTGGTATTTCATTTAGACTGCTAGTGGCGATGTGTTCAAAGAGGCCAATTGTCATTGACAGCCAATTATGGAACCACATTAAGAACTTCACTGTAAATATATATTTTTTTCTTTTTTACAAGGAGTTCTTTGGAAACTAGTTGCCAAATATTTTTTTATCACTACAAATTAATTAGAGTAAGTTACACAAAACCTTCCAGTGGAATGTGTAAAACCAACGCTGAACTTTAAGAAGCAAGTGTTGTATACTTTAAGTTTATTTATTATAATTTTGGAGCTACATTAACAATTTTGTTTCTTTTATGAAACAATGTAATGTAGAGTCATAAGGAAATCTTTCCAAATAATTCTTCGTAATAAGTACATAAATGTTTTATTGTTTAGGGGAGATAAGAGTTTTACGAGATTGGGGCTAGCAGCAAGCATATAGGTTAACTCTTGAAGAAGAATCATTTGCCAAGGTCACAAACGATGGAAATCAAACTATTGCTATAAGAAAATTAGCCGAAAGTTGTAAATGGTTACAACCTACTATCGTATTATAACTTAAGATTTATCGTATTATAACTTAAGATTATCGGTGATTCAAATCGGTCAAAAAGACTGATTTTTAGTGCATGTAGTCCACTTTTCTGCAGTACAACAGAGACAAAATAACTGCATTTTCAGCCAGTAATTCAAATGTAGTGAGCTGTTTTGCACTTGTAACTGTAACTACCAAGCAAGTCCAACGGGAATCTATCACATTGTATCCATTATAACTTTGTGAAAGGTATTTTCTTGAAGTTTCTTTAACTACCGAAGAAGACACTTACGTTTCGTTTAGTTCCTCAAACAATGCACGCCCACTGACGTATTCCTTGGACATGCCGGCTGAAAGTATACTGAAATATTAACGATAGTCAAAAAGGATACTTTAAGTAAACTTAATGGTCTATATTGTGAGTAATATATTGGTAAATTATATTTTTCCTGGTTTTTCTAAAAACGGTGCATTCCATTGTAAAAATTATAACATAGTAACAAAGACGCGTTCTATCGGGAAAAATGATAACATAGTTATCACGGTACATTCTATCGGGAGAAAGATGATAACACAACCCCTTGCCGGGGACGTGTTTGGGCTATTACCAGCCCTACTATTGAACACCAACTGGAGGTACAGTTAGCGCAAGAAGTTTACCTCTGCTAGACGAAAGGATCACATTGCCTTCTTGCCTGGGATGAGGTAAACAGAAATGGGAATCTCCCGGACGGTATCGATGCCAGGTTTACCGAAGTGTTATCTACCTCCCAGGCTGATATTGACCATGGGCAATCTTGGATGAATTTAGCTTGGTGGCCGTCTAGTCGTCTCCTTAATCCATTCGTACTCAATATACACAGTTGTGTGCATAGTGAACATGAAGGTTAATTTGGAGAGGTACTGGCGAGACTGAATGACCAATGAAATTTCATTTGGGGAACTGATTCGTGAACCATGTTACTAGTCTATTTTATAATTTGTTCAATCACTATAGCCGAACGAAAAAACTTCAAGTCATTGTTTGTGACAACGGAACAAGTGTTGTGTATTCTTAAGATCAACATGCATCACAAAATGTCTTGTTTGCGACACCTAAAAATTTAAATAGATATGGGTCTCAAAGGGTTAACTGTCAGAGCGACGGGACCCAACACGAATTTCAGTGTGAACAAATTCAACCATTGGGGTAATGGACAAAGGTGCAGAGGTCGGCCTGCGCTATAAACGTGGATCTAGGCAATCCTCTTGCACCGGGTGTCACTGGAAGTAAAGACGGAGCACATGCTGACCTGGGTTTGGCTCAGCTGGAGGCTCCCTCTAACGCCCAGGTCAGCTGGGATGGACTCGCCCTGGAAGTGTGTTGAAAATTGCACTTGGCTAATTGTCCACATCGTTATAAATACGAGTGTTGAAATACAGTGTCGCAATATCAAAAATAAACTCCATGATTTGACTTATTCTCGTCTTTAAATATAAATGTCAACATAAGACATATAGCACGTATCAATACAATGTTATGATAAAAGACAAAATTGGAACTCCAATGTGGTGTTACAGCTGGGTACTGAAGCCACAATTGTAAGTTTATTGGTATTGCCCGTACCTTAATATCATTATATATAATGCTGGCAGCAAGTTATGTGACATAGTTTCTCGTTCCAAAATGTTGTTAAATATTACAAGTAAAATGTTTAAACAATTGACAATTTACAATTTTGGTTAATTATTTCAGCAATAACTGGAGCAATTGATGTGTCTAACAGCTTATCAGTGTTTCCTGATGGACGCACGCCGATATGACAGAAGAGTATACAATTCACAGAATAAGAAAGTAGGCAGGTTTTCAAACGTGTCCCATTATACTATAAGTGACCATAGAGAATTGTGACATGATCTTAGAGTTCACTGCAGCTAACCCCACCGTACCAGCCGTTATTTAACTAAGCAAACTGTGAGGTAGAGAGATATTTTCCCGGCAGACAACGCATCGCTTCAGTAACCGGAAACTCGCCCGCCATTTTGCTTAGGAGAGAGGAAGCAACAAAAGAACTACAGGGCATCACCAGCGGAATTATTTTGCACCGACCACGAATGAAAGAGGGTGGATCCGATTCGATTTCGCCCTCGTGGCAAAACTCTTTATATTTTTTTTTCCTACCCGGAGAGAACGATCCGTTGAACCCGAAGCCGTGGGCGAGATCGTTTCTAAAAAAAATAAAATAAAAGTCGGGAGATCTGGAAAATTCCGTCCTTCCAATTCAGACCTTTGTAGGTCGCAGAAAAGGGTATTTTATTTTCACGGATGTTTTATTTTCACAGATGGGAGCGTGCGAGTGAACAGGGGGGGGGGGGGCAGGGACGAGCGGATATGTACCATACGTGTATCCCCTTTCTCATCGGACGAGAGTTGATGAAAAGTGGGCTTGGAAAAGAACATTAAACCTCTCACAGGAGACAGAAGGTCGCGATCCAGTTCGAAACACTTCCCCCTGCTCCCTCCACTGCCATTCCACCCCCCCCCCCCCCAATTCAAATTCACCCTTCTCGTCGTGGAACGACACGCGGAAGCGTCTGGCCTTGGCGCACGCGCGGTCCGCGGTATAAACTCATTAAGGTCCGGGGGAGAGGGAGGCGATATTGAATGGTTGAAAAGCGAACCGCAAGCGGATCAGCGCCCAAACGTCCCCTCGGCCATCCCCCCCCCCCCTCCCACCATAACTCCCCGAGAACATGAAGTCGATTGTGCGACTCGCCCCCACTAACCCCCTCCTGGTTTCGTTCGTCACCGCAGACTCCACCGCCACTCCAGCCCCAGTAATCCGTTGTTCATTATACCGGCGACAAAAGCCCTCCTCTCTCTCTCTCTCTCTCTCTCTCTCTCTCTCTCTCTCTCTCTCTCTCTCTCTCTCTCTGCCGGTACTGCAAATTGAACTCAGTCTCACCCCCGTGAGATTTTCATTTTCTTTTTTTTTCTTTTTCGTCCTCTTCCTTCAGAGTGGTTGCAGACTCCGGTCCGCCCGCCGCAAACCCCGACGCCCTTGTCTTGGGACGACTTCGAGACCCACCCCGATGTGTGCCAGTGAGAATGTGCGGTGGCTCGGAAACCTTACAAATGACTGGTGGCCGTGGTTTTAAAGGCGCGGGAGGGGGTTGGACCTCTGTAGCTTGAGGAATTGTTTTGGGGTGGGGGGGGGGGGGGGAGGTCGCCGTGCGGAGGTACTCGGAGTGCTATGAATGTCTGACTCACCCATTCGCGCTGCCGGCTCCGAGGGCTTGCAGCTCTCCAGTCCACAAATAAACTTGTCTTTGTGGAGCTCTCCCTCTCCTCTCCCCCCTACCCCACCCATCATCTCAGGAGTCAAGTGCCCTCCAGATACGCGCGACCACAGGGAAATGCCAGATAATGGGGGATATTATTTTTTAATTGGCATTTTAGTGCTAACAAGAAGACGGCTGAGAAACCAAAGTTGTCTCCCCATTTACCGAATCGAACTGGCCATTGGTAAGTTAGTTCCACTGTAACGATTCTCGTTCATAGTACACAGAAACTTACTTATGGTTTTCACCCTTTTTCTCCCCATGTGATTCACTTCATTGTTACAAGTAAGGTTTTTTTTTGGAATAATATTGGGGCCTACATAAATATTTTTTTCTGTTAGTACTCATTAAATTACGCGATGTGATTTCTCCCCTTTTACACAAAGGCTCAATCCAATTAACTTTTGGTTTGTAACTACTATATAAAAAATTATGTATTGACTAATAAGCCACGTTTATTTCGTTTTCTGTAGTTAAATAATTGTGGCATGCCTTACTGCCGAGCTTAAATATGAGAAATTATCGTCTTACATAGACTTCAGACAGCATACTGGAAAACCATATTTTAAGATAAATATTCTGAAGGAACAAGAAGAGGCAATGTAAACACTTGGACGACACAGAAGAGAGACGAGCCATGCTGCTTGAGAATTTATGTTCAACGTGAGTGACAAAAAATGGAAAGAGTCTTCGTGCTGTACGTTTAAGTAGCAAAAAATTGTAATTCGGCCCCTATATAGATATTATTTATTATATCACGTGTTACTCCCGCAGTCACAATACGTGTAAACAATAACAGTTTGTTAGCGTTCAGGATAAATTTTACTACCAAAGCTTATCAAATTCTACCAAGCTTGGTCAAGTTACAAAGCATAGGGCGTTCTAATTACCTACTCTTCTAGTCGTCTTTAATTTATTGACCTCCTGTAAAAATGTTCCATTCCGTCTCAGTAGTATTTATTTGCCAGACGAAGTTAGTACACAATCTTAAGACGGTTTTATCCTATCTTGCAAAATCAAATCCAGCGTTAGTTCTTGGAAATGTTCAAGTCTTCTTCAGGCAGGTATCCTCTCATGTTAAGACATTGATGAAGAAAATGATACAGGTTTTCATCTTCATTACAACAAGTCTCGTGTAATGGCAGCAGCACTTCCTGGATTGGATTCCATCCATTCTGGGCTTAGATATTAGATATTAGGCCTTTATCACAGAGCGCACTGAAGAATTCAGAGAGGACTCGGCGGCAAGTTGTGAAATCCGGACGTCTCCAACTTATTTGTTGGCCACAAGCCCGCATCGTACCGCGAGAACACCAACTGCTCCCCCTCCCCCATTTTTTTTTTCCTATCTTGTGGGTTGGTCACCCGGCTGCGAAACCGCTAATAAAACCCCGCGCTGACCTTTCCGGACGACTGTACCGCCACAATTTACGACTGCCGCTGGACAAAGGCGCGACTAATTACGACCGAGACAATTGCACTGTAACCTTTGCTAGCCCGGGATCACTGAAGGGTTTTCAGGGAAGGGAGGGGAAGGGGAGCGGCACATAACTCACGGTCGGATACTTGGCCCACTTCCACAACGAACCGCCTGTGTGTCTCTCTTTCACTCACGCGCGCACGTCCTAGCTTCTCTCTCACTCGAGGCGAGAAAACAAGCGGTTTTTATTTACACCGCCGGAACAGCACTAAAGCCCGCGGATGTGATATTTAGAGGTTGTATTTCACTGACCGGAGTGGCGCAGCGGCTAGGAAGGAAACGAGTGCGCCGTCGAAAATAGAACTGCAGTCGCTTTCATGACTTCTGGGAGCAGGGGCGTCATTCGTAGCCTGCCCTGCGTCCAGCAATGCGGGTTCACCACTCGGGCCAGCGATTACTAGAAATTTCGTCAAATCACGGCGAATTTCACATTTTGTAAAGCTGGCTTAAGAGGGTCCTATGTACTGAAACGTTTTCTATGAAATCATTGTTTGCGCGTTAACGCGTATCTCGGTGAATAAATGTTCTGGAAATACGAAGTTTTGCCAGAAAGGATAAGTCTATGTCGATATATTTTTACTGTAATCATATTAAGTGTATTAATGGAGAAAAAAATTCGCGAAAGTGGTCAAATATACTATTTTTAAACCTCGCCTATGAAGTTTCTTTAAGTGGCTAGAGAAAAGTACGATTATACACAACAGGTAGTTTGATCTGTGGACTTTCATCGCGTGTAATAAAATTACACTGTTACAGATATAGTTTACACAGTAAAGCGTTACGACGGAAACACTGCACGCCTTGCGCGTAGTAGCGATGAGGCTCTAGAAGTGCGTGTTAATGTCGCCTGTATCGCTCCCTCACTTTTTGACCTTGGATGCGCAGCTACATAGCCCTCTTAAGAGCGCTGTCTACCAGCTGGTAGCTGCGAAATTTTAATAGGAAATCCCATGTTAAGGAAATTTCGTCTCAGTGCGTTAATTTTACAGATAGGCGTTTCAAACAAAATATATTCTTCACGAATATTTCAGGAGAAGTTCCCTACTGAGGAGACGTTTCCATAACACGTATAGCATGTCTGCAAAGAAATTGTTAAAGTTTATGTTTTACAAAAAAGTACATACTCTCAATCTATATTGAAAATATACGCCTGTAGGAACCTTCCACTAAAAAATTCGCGCAGAATACATTTAGTTTGAAACGCCTACCCTTAAAATTAACCCACTGAGGCGAAATTTCCTTAACATGGGATTTTCTATTAAAACTTTGCAGCTATCAGCAGGCAGTGCCCTTAATGATATCGCCAAGCAGACGACTTCTATGGCGGCTTATGGTACAAGGGATTCCGGGTTCGAAACCCGGGTTAGGAATGGGTGTCGATTTTGGTTCGTTCTAACGGTGCTGTCTGATTCACTGTCCGTTACAACTGTTTTTGAAAATGAGATTTGTCTTTGGAAGTCTGAAACAGTTGATCGTATGGAGAGCAATAGTAACAATATACAAATTATTCTTAAAATAAAAAAAAATGGGTTTGGTTGTGTTGGGGACACCGCCGTTTGTTTTGCGTGAATACGTCTACGTTGACGCGTTCGGACACATTGTTTATTTTACGTTCCCTGCACCGCTTCACTCGATAATATGGGGTTTTACGGGTATCACTGGATTGCGTTTGAGATGCTCTTTCTAGCCACATACGATTTCAATATTTCGACTTGGCTTTTTGAGGAATATAGGCCGAAATTGTATTAAGTTTTCTCAATTTTTTACATTAAACTCGTACAATCTCACCACAACCACGACACACAATTATTTTTATACACGCAATCGATTGATCTTGACGAAAAATTTCGATTGAAACCTAAACGAGCGTCGTAGCTTCTCCTAGTTAAAAGTTACACTACGCTGAAGTTATGAGGCGCAAAAATATTCAGCAAGCTTCGTAAACAAAATGTGAAAAAAAATTACAATTTGTCAGAGGGCAAATATATAAATGTGCTGTAAGAAGCTATGGGAAAGCGTCATAAGACGCCCAGACGCCTGGCGTACCCTAGTCAAAATATTAAAAATGTTATGAATATATATTTTAAAGACGCAGTCCGTGTGTTAACTTTAGCCACCTGTACATGCGGTGCAAAATACCAGTAGCAGAGTAAGTATTTCGTCTCTGTTCTCTGTGCCTCTCCCGACCAAAGAGTGAGTGAGTAAAGAGATTTGGGCGGCTCTTAAAATCGAGGTTTTCAGAGCCAATGAGGGTGTTCGAGATGAGTATGGAGCAGCGCTGGAATGAAGGGACGGGGAAACGGGAGATCCCCGACAAAACCCGCCGACCAACGGCATCGTCCGGCACGATTCCCACCATGCGAAAATCCGGAGTGACCAAGCCGGGGATTTAACCCCGATAGCCTCGGTGGGAGGCGAGCAGGCTAACCGCGCTGTCATTTTGGCCCCCTCCCGACCAAAGAATATGGAAAGGAAAAAGAGATTTCACTGCCAGGCTGAACGTATATGCTTATTACCTCTCTACAGTCGGGCTACTTACGCTTCTGTTGTGACCAACATAGATTCAAATAATTTTTTTCCCTATACATTCATTTTAACGTTCCTAAATGTGCTCAGGAAACAGTCAATTGCGTAGGGAAGTCCCCGACTTTTTATAGTAGCGACGCTAAACATTCCTGTATCTGCAGCTTTATGTGTGATATTACTTCCTTACAGTGCATAGGTTAAAAATTTCCATTACAGTTTAGGAAGTTTAGCAAAAAAAAAAATTAATGTGTGGCGGCACCTTTGTGGCTGTAGACTGTTCGCAGTATCTCTACATATTTTAATCTAACCATTTTGAAAATCACCCCATGTATGTCGTGCTCATTCGTTTCGTAAATTATGTCATGTATCACAAGCGTTTTATACGTCCGTTAATTTTAAGGTATATTTTTTGGAGAAGCCTCGGTGGCTGAGTGGTTAGCCTGCTAGCCCGCTGGCCTCCTACCAAGGCGAACCGCATGTGGGAATCGTGCCGGATGATGCCGCTGTTTGGCGGGTTTTCTCGGGGATCTCCCGTTTCCCTCGTCCTTTCATTCCGACGCTGCTCCATACTCACCTCAATCACCGTCATCGGCTCTCAAGACCTCGCTGTTAAGAACAGCTAAAATATTTTCACTCTTATTTTTGGTTAAATTATAATATTTTCTTCACATTTTATAAATAAACTATGATACTTAATTTTTAATTAACATGAATAAAAACCGCCCGGAGATGTGTGTGTTGGTAATGCTCAGTAAGCAATAGTTCTTGCACAAACTATCATTCAAATGCGTGTGCACAGCTACCGCGCGTTGTCCCTTGTTGTAATTATCTAGACTTGGTTGTCTTTGTTTGCGCGAGGCGAAATAATATCGTGGATATAGAACTTTAGCAGGGATTCAGAAAATTTGGAAGTAACCAACCCACGTGCCTCCGCACTGTTATAGTAGCAAACACGAATATGTAAAAATATATATTTTTTTAATTAATAAGTATTTTTAAATTATAATTTTAAGTATTTTATTTTTGCGCGGGATAATTTTGGAGCCCTTCTTGTACTAACCTGTGCAAAACACCGTGAGCCATTGGGCGTTCCCAAATCTAAATCTCGCGCCACGCCACTAATATAAAATTTGGAATTTCACACTACGCATTTGAACCTTTCCTGGTTATTTTTCCGCTTGACACCGGGTCTCCTCTCGTATAACTTATTGTGACCCTGCTTGAAAGGCAATAGCTGCTTGGGGATGTTTATTTATGCCACCTGGTTCTGAGGCGTGAAGACGCTTCATTGGATCGGAGTGTGGTTGCGGGCGGGCCCGAGATATGTTCGCGGCCACTTACTTGTAACTGCATGAGTAAAAGAAACTGCCTAGTATGGGGCTGTGCGATAATTCTTTATGAATTAATTGCAACACAAATTTTAAGTATCTTATTTGCGATATCTTTTGGGAAGTTCTGGCAAAATGTGTATATATGCATATTTCATAATCACAGAGAAATATAATTTTCCTTAAATCGTAGAATTGCCAATCTGCAACTACAATTACTACAGTCCATGTGCGGCCGTTCGAGGTTTGTCTGCTGGTTCGCGTATTGCTGGAATGCACGAACAATCTGATGTTTAACAGCAGCGAAAATTCACCTTAAATAGTTATAAATGATTCTAAGATCCATGAAAAAATGTGTTCTACAAGTTGCATTCACTTTGAGCCTTCTCGTCCGTGCCAAACTTCTACAGCGTGAGTCCTTTAAAAGAGGCCCCGTGGGACATGTGTGTAACGGAGCGAGGGAATGAAGAAATACAGTCAAGTGTGACAACAAAATACCTAGAGTAGGTGCTGGATGTGGCCGCCATTGACCTCGAGGCAGGTGTGCAGACTACACCAAAAGT
This sequence comes from Dryococelus australis, assembly GCA_029891345.1. NCBI lineage: Eukaryota > Metazoa > Arthropoda > Insecta > Phasmatodea > Phasmatidae > Dryococelus > Dryococelus australis. The sequence goes on along the minus strand of CM056998.1, from coordinate 68,664,391 downwards.
TGTGAAAGGCACGGGCGAGGACATGCTGCGGGATGGCATCGATAGCTGTGATAATGTTGGCCTGGAGTTCCTCGAGTGTGTGCGGGTTGTTGCTGCAGGCCTGTACCTTTGTGGCGCCCCACAAGAAGGAATCACAGACGGATAAATCTGAAGAACGGGGTGACATAGGTTGGTTTTTTTCCGCGGCTGATGACACGATCAGGCTGGAACACCGACTCAATGCGCGCAGCGTGCCTCAAGGTCACTTGGCGGTCACTTCCAGCACCTTACTCTTTATGATGTTGTCACAATGGACTGTATTTCCTCGTTCCCTCGCTCCGTTACACACATGTCCCACGGGGCCGCTTTTATAGGACTCATCCTGTAGTGCCCTGGGAAAATATACTGGCATACTTGTAAATTTACAGACATTGTTATTATCATCATCTTTATCGGAATTTGCAGTGGACATTTGCCGTACAATGCCTTTATTTTCTGAGGAAGATTCCCCTTTTTGTATTAAAAAACATGTCGCTAAGAAATAAACTCAAAAATATTTTTAATTTTGGCGTTATATTGTAAAGGAAGGCTAAAGTGGCGGGATCTCCTGCGTATACAGTTGCACCCGAACCCGCTGATGCCATGTGAAGAGCATGAACCATTAACAGTCTGGACATTCTCGTTTCGTAAGCGTCACGTCTTAGCCTGCTCAGCTACAGAGCATCCTAAAACTATGTTCTGTGGTATTAAGTTTTAGAATAAGTGTTCACAGGTCATAGTTACAAAAAGTTATCCTCTACGTGTTTGAAAACGGGTGAAAAATATCATATTGCCGGCATGGTCTGACCACCCGGCTACTCATAACAGAAGCAACGGTCATACATCTCCTCGTAGCCAGAGAAAATATAATCTTCAGCCTTTTATGGCAAAGAACGATTTACGCAGCCGCTGAACCACACATGTAAGAATATTTTGCCAGAATTTCACATATCTCCAAAATGAGCAGGCTGTCACTGCGAATCGTTTTACTGTTACCAGTGGCAAATTCCCCAGAAAAAAATTCCGTTAAAATAACTCATACGTAACAGAGTATTTGACACAAATTAAACCCGCGTGAGTATTGTTGTTAAATCGCACATTAACTTTGCAGTTTGTTAGACCTGCGTCGCGACACAGGTGTACCACGAAACACTGCCAGGACTTGCGAACAGAAAATATTGATGGTGGCTAGCGTTGCCAGATGCACCGATATTTATGGCCACGGTGGTATTTTTGTGGCGATAACTCACTAGCACGGGAACGTTCCCAACAAGCTCATTATACGTAGTTAATGTACCACAGAAGGTTGGTGTAGGGATAATGGAAGAAAAAAAATCAGCAGGGAAGTGGCAATCCAGGGTAGCAACATTAGTAGCGGGACTATTATCCCCGTTTATTACAGTTGTGATACTTGTTGCAGGCACAATCGAAGTATAGGCTGTTCACGGTAAAGAGACCACTATTGAAAGCCCTCGCATTCGGAATAATAGTCAACAATAATATTTTATTGTAGCCACAGGCGTAAACTTTCGAGTGTGGTGGAATGTTAACACTGTGTTTATTACTTATTTATTTTAACTTTATTTATACTGGCGAAGTTAAGGCTTCAATGTCTTCTCTTACATTTAACCAAGTATAACATAGTGTACACATGCGTAAACGTAAATAACAAGAAAATATACTTACATCAACAAGAGGTGAATCAGATATATGATAGCTCAAATAGTATTAAACTAAAAAATGATCAGTGGTTTTATATTATGTACATATCTTGCGCAGGACTAGAGACAAGGCAATGTTTAAAGAAAAAAAAATTACAATAGCACAATAGTACTGATCTACAATAAATAACACAAAAATATGTTTCATAATCCGCATTATCAATCATAAATATAAAGTGCGTGAGAGGAAAACAACATATTGAATCTCAGCTCTTTAAAATAAATAAACACATCTATAATAAGCACTTACATAATGAAAATTGAATGCAGCAACACATTAAAATTAATTGACGAAACGACAGCAACAATTGCAATATTAATTAAAGTGAATATATAAGTCAGCAGGTGTACGTAAAGTACACAAATATTTAGGAAAAAAATATTTAAAATACTTTAGAATAATTATACGTGTGTGTGGGATCATCGGCTCGTATTATTAATGCACTTATTCATAATATATTTGTTTAAAAAGGTGGTTAAAGGCTAAATAATGGTTGAAAGGAAAAAAGTAACAGGGCCTTAAAAGTTCTCGCTTTATCGTGAACAGTCTATAATCATAATGTTGCTAAAGACATTCTGTTTGAAAGCGTAGTTTGATCTAAAGTATGGACAGAGGGGAGGGGAGTGGAGAGGTTTGGACAACCCTTAAAATCGAGGTCTTAAAAGCCGATGAGGATGAAGTGATGTGAGCATGGAGCAGCGCCGGAATGCAATTGGGGGGGGGGGGGAGATCCCCGAGTAAACCCACCGACGAGCGGGATCGTCTGGCACGATTCCCCCATGCGAAAATCCGGGAGTGATCCTGCAGGTAATTGAACCCGGTTTTCGCCTTGGTGGCAGACGAGCGCTCTGGGGCCGCTACGCCGACCGCGGCCTCATGAGCAGAGGGAACTGCTGTTGCGAACTGTACCTGTGTACAGCTGCAGATGCAATCGCGAACAAGACCACAATCGACAATTTTATTGGTACTACTATCAAGTTATCTAACAATATTTGTGAAGTACCAGCTGTCTATTTGACTACAGTCTCTATATTGTCAATCTAGATGGGTTGCGATACAGAAATTTGGTTCCACAACTATATTATAAACTGTAAAATATAATGTGGAAATTACCTGACAAGTGTAAGGTAACATTTGCAAACTGGAAGGGGGGGGGGGGACACACAGTTTTATTTACAGGTAAGGTAAAATTACCGCACTCTAGAGTAAAATTCACGTACATGGTAGTGGTAATTCTCATACATGGATGGGAAAATTACCCTAAAACGCGTGCATCTCTTCAGCATTCTCAACAACTAAGGGAGGAAGGGCGAAAGGATCAATCCTCTAAGACCCTAATATTTATTGATGCTCTCACGCTGCCGTCGTCGTGTAATGGATACCGCATCGACCTATCGAAATAAAGGACCATGGTTAGTGCCCACCCACGAGCAAGTTTCGAGGGTATTTGAGTTGAGGTTTCGGTTACTATTCATCAGAGTTATAGGTAATAAAAAGAATTAACAGTAGTAATACGCCAGGGTATTTTTAAATATAATTTTATTAAACAATATAGTTAATTGTCCCTTACTTGTATGGGATTTTCCCTCCACTTTTGTTGTGTACTTTTCCCGTACGGTTAGGGAATAGTACATTACTTTACTCTACATTTGAGAGGTAATTTTACTTTACATTGTAGAGGTAATTATCATCCCTTACATGTAAGCCTAAGAGAATTTTACCCCTTTTTTTACAGTGTATCTCAGTGTATTACCGAACTGAAACATTTACTGGCACGTTGGCTTAGCTTGTTTACTTAGAGCTTTTAATATACTTTTAAGTCAGATATAATGCAAGGAGAAAACATACGAAACAGTGCTAGTAAAATATAAAATAAAATTTGAATAACGTTTAATAATTATCAAAGTATTCTTGCACTTGTCCAAGTAACCGTACTAAATAGTTGGCATTTGGCGCAGAGAAAAGTTCCAAATCCGTAACATTTGACTGAGAACGAAAGGCAGATGCTCTAATCTGGTATCATCGCAATTCTACAAATTAGGTGACACAATTTCACTGGTTCGTCACTAACATCTCCTATGTACAGTGAATTATGATGAATACCTCCACTGACTCTCAGTGCACGAAAGGCAATAGTGGGTTACTAACGGAATTTCTGTTAGAAATAATAATGTTATTGAAATCACTTTTTAAGAGCGTCAAATTGCAGACTTCATTGTGATTTAATTTTAAGCGAATTAAAAAAATAATGCATTCTGTAGTTTTTTTCAATCACATGTCACTGCTTTGTTTGAGACATACAAATAACGTCTGACAAAATAATGGCCTCCTTGAGACGAGTATTTAGCATACCCTACAATCGATTTCCTTTCACATGCGGTGATTCCTGCTTACAGAGATAGGCACATGTAAACGTCATTGAATAATGCGTTAAAACGAGTTTTTTCTTGCGCACGATTGCATTCATTAAGTAGTTTTCGATGTAATTTTAGGAAAAAAAAAATTACTTACATTGCTGGTCTTGGGATTTTTCTTCTAGACATTTTCTTTTGGTACCCGAAGGAATATGTAGCAAACGCGCAACTTCTCTGCTGAAGCTGTCATAGAAAAGTGGTTCAACGTGTCTCTTTCCTCTCAAACGTCTGTATATAATTACGTTTGGTACAAGTGACAGTTTCTCTCGGCCAGCTGGCCTTATCATGGGCAGAAACAAAATGTAATGTGGGATTATTATGGGGAAGCGTAGGAATAAGAATACTTGCGTCACAAGGCTGTATGGTACAGCTACAGAATGTCCCGCTTGCTACCCCAGTTCATTACGCATAACTTGCCTAATATTTAACCAATGGAGATAAAACTAGATATGAGAAGTGGTGACAATGACCGTGTTCGGCATACATACATGCCTGATGGCATCGCTGTAGGTATGGTTCGCCATCAGCTCTCCCGCATTCACATGCTCAATTCGCGCCGAATGTCATCTTCTAGTGCTGCGATAGTTGGTGGTTGTGTGTGTCCATGTACACTTTAGCTTTCGAAATGAAGCAGAGGGTGAAAGGTCAAGCGAACTCGGTAGCTACAGGCCCCTCAAGATAAGATTATCTTGAATAAAATGACTCGATTAGAACCATAACTCGCACTGGATGTGTGGCACATCGCCCATGTTGCTTAAAGTTGCCGGTAGTGAGCTCCTCGCCCTCCTGTTGGTCCACAAAAGCAGTAAAGATGTCGTGTATTAAAGCCATATCCATTGCTGTATGGAAGGAGACTGACATGATTATGCATCTGTGGACGAGAGCACACCAGATCCAAGTATTTCCGCATGAAGAAGTTTAGGTTCATGGTGACGTGCGTGCTGATTAGGAGTCACCCAAACACAAGTGTTTTGTGAATCGACATACTCATTGAGATGAAACCAGCACCCTTCATCTATAAACCAAGTTTTGTCCAGCATGTGCGGGTTTTTCCAACGAAGTCCTGAAACTACGGACAGTTTGTGATTCTCTTCTCTTCGTCGGTATGAATGAAGACAGTCGATTTTAACAGCACTTTGATGTGTGCTTCTAGACATCTCCACTTCTTGTGACAGTTCCTGTAAGGACTTGGTCAGAAAGAACAGCTGTCTATACAACACGTCCTGCACAGCTGACTTTGACAACTTCGGACGATCTTTACTGTGAACATTCAACAATGTTGTCGTAGTTTCCAGCTTTCAGCTTTGTCGCCAGATGTTGAATTGGGGATTTTGCTGATGGTTTATGACTTCCAAAATTTCCCGCAGGATTTGAGTATGGCATGCTTTTATAGATCCAGTTGTTTAAGAAATACAGACCAGAAAAACACATTAAACTGTGTACCGATTCATGTTCCCATGGCAACACAGTACAACACTTCCATCTGCGAGATGCCCTGCTACTGCTAATTCCAGACTTACCTTGTCCATGAGCCTCGCGTCTGCCGGCGAATTACGCACCTTCCGTTCACCGGCGCCACTTGTATCAAGTGACACTATTGCCCCATATTGATTTTGTTTTCTCCATTTTTCGTCTGTCTTCTCACATTTTTTGTTTCGTGTTCGCCTACCCCTACAGGGTCAGCGGTGAGTAGGATATACAATTTGCAGTGTTAATACACTATTGGAAATGCAATAAAGAACACCAAAGAAATATATGTATTTACCTCAAAGTTTGTACACAAGAAGGAGGTGGTATGTGGGACTGATCAAGACATCAAATCTATAGGACATACCGACCTTTAAATGCAATACATACAGCAGATATCTTAATCAAAAGTGTAACCACCCCGAACGACCACACACATGCTGCAATTCTGACATGTAACCTGTTGTACATACGCAAAACTCCTCTCTGCAGTACGGTATCACATACTAGTTGTAGTTATTGGCAATATGTCTGTATTGAGATGTTAGTGATACTCTGACAGAGTACCCCGGTAATTTTTATGTTACAGACAGGCAATTGTACGATATAAGGGAAATTATATTTCTCTGTGACTATAAAATATACATGCATATCGACAGAACTTCCTATAAATATCGCAAATGCGATATTTAAAAGTTGTGCTGCAATGAATTACACAAAGCACATAAAGATTCGCAGCCTCTACTAGGCAGTGTCTTTTAGTCAGCCTGTAGCAAGTGGACGCGAACATATCTTGGGCGCGCAACATCAAAGTGTTCAGAATCGTTGTGGGCACCTTTTCGACACAAATTGTTCCTTTTCCACAGCCAAGCATTGAGACAGCTGATATGCGACTTTGATTTGACCCCTCCTCACTGGCACTGCAGACACTTATTTACTACTGAGACAGTTATTATTTTACCTTAAATTCACTAAAGTGTCATCTAGGAGATCGGTGATGTGTCATTACCGGTGTACGACATGTGATGTATTACAGAGGCATTTTTGTCTTACTCCCTCACGGGCTTACTGGTTTCCAACATTCTTACTAAGTTTGAACGATGAACCAGACTACTTCGATTCTCTAAAAAAACATTAGACATGTAAATGCCACATGCAAGAAGCACACTTAGGTGGGGTAACATGGTGGGCGACCTCCTTAGCAGAGGCTGCACAGCACCTTCTAATAGAGAGGTCTCGGGTTTTAATACCAGGTAAGCTACCTGACAAACGTCTAAATGGAGGACTTTTTCATTAGACTTTCGAAGGTCGTACTCGCATTGCACAACCCAAAAGTTGTAACTTTTAATTGCCAGGTCCCTTTTGCTTGAATACAAAAATATCCTCTTGAACCTCTGGTGCCATTTCGCATTGCCAATTTAATCTCTCCATGTCCAAAGTAGAAAACCATTGTAAACCTGCTAGACTGATAAGAAAGTCATCTATACTTTTGAAAGGAATTATTGTACGACTCGCAGGGAACATTTGGCTATAACGAAAGCAGTTTCACACTTCCACCACTATCTCTATGGCAGGCACTTAATTCTGCAAACCGATCACGCTTCTCTGCGATGGTCAGTGAACTTCAAGAACCCTGAAGGACGAATAGTTTGGTTGAAAAAGCCTTTCAGGAATCAGACTTCTAAGTACAACGCAGGCCAGACATATTTACAGTAATGTAGATGCAGCATTTAGAAGGCCATATTGACCATCTTGTAATGATGTGAACAGGAGGAAAAAAGCAGTGACTCACTGATGGTACGAAGGACTAGTTTCCAAGAGTTCGTGCCTGATAATGTGTCGTCTACATAGAGTGATAATAGCATCAGGAAATACCAGTATGGGAATATATATATATATATATATATATATTTTAATCAACTATTTATGGCCTGAGTGCTACAGTAAAGGCATGTTGGGCACAGTGGAGTTCTCTTACCCTCAGAAATGGTTAGCTCTACAGGAAATGGGAGAGGAATGATTGGTAACTTGTGCACATACAGTTGGTCCTTCCAGAGTGTAGATTCTCAGAAGTGCTAAAAGAACTAAATAATACTGCAGCACACAGATACGTTGCAATAACTAAGACTCTACACAAAGTTCGAAAGAGATCATACTAGTATTGTTGGAAGGATGTCAAGAGACAGTGCCGTATGTGCAATACCTGTACAGTAAAGAAAGGCCCAATGAGTAAGGGACGAGGTCACCTCCAAACATAGAATGTGGAAACCCAATTCGAGAGGATGGCTCTAGGCATTATAAGTCCATTGCCAGTGACTGAGAGGAGGAATCGATATCTCCTGGTCGTCCAGAATTATTTCTCAAAGTAGCCTGGGGTTATCCCGATTCCAAATCAAGAAACTCGTACTGTAGCTGAGGCGCTCGTGGAGCAAATATTTTCTAGGTATTTAGTACCTGCATAATCCCAGCGGGTTCGGCGTGCAGCAGATGTGACCTGTGAGTCGGAGCACCTGTGTGGAGTCATCGACGTTCTCGCGGATGAGTGAGGCTCTTAATAATGAGATCTTGAGAGCCGATGAGGGTGATTGAGGTGAGTATGGAGCAGTGCCGGAATGAAATGGGGTGGAGGAAACTGGAGATACTCGAGAAAACCCGACGATCAGCGGCATTGTCAGACACGATTCCCACATGCGAAGATCCGGGTGTGACCCGGATGGGAGACTAGCAGGCCACCCGCTCAGCCACCGCGGCCCCGTGGACGAGTGTGGCGGTGTTTACGGTTGACCACACGTCTGAGCGGGGGTGGTGGGACATCACGAAAGAATGACGCATTTATTACTAATGTTCTAAATTGATACTAATGTTTATAAATACAATAGACTTCAAGTAAATTGAAAAAAAAATTCCATTTGACTTTATTAAGTCCATTACTTAATATTACCCGACTATTTCTTATTACCCAACTACTTCAGACTACCCGTCTATTTCATATTACCCTCCAATCATATTTTTTAATGCAATTTTTTCTCTCGAATATCCATTTAAATATAAAATCCGTAGGTACATATCTAGACGTGTTGTTAAACTTATGAGCTTTACATGTGTGAAATTTTCGAGAATATAACATTTCTATTATTCGCAAAAAACGTGAAATAAAAATGATATCCCATAATACCCGCACTTCCTCTGTTTGAGAAGAACGCACACTTCAGACTATGGCTGACGGTTACTTTCGAGAGCTCACGTAGGCCTACATTAGAAATACCATTTCGAAAGACAGCAACATACTGTATCTGAAAACGGCTTTTCAATGCGCTGTAACTCTAAATATTAGGGCCATATACTTACAAAAGTAAAATATGGCCCTGCATTGAAATTTGCTACAGACTTTCTACCACTAATATAATAGGGTCTCCTCTTTAAAGTCCTCTAGGTACAAGCAGCACGACGGTAACATTGCACACTAGTTTATAGCCTTGCTCTTAGTGGCGATGACGCACTTGATGCGAGTGGCAGTGTCGTCCTTATCGTTCTCGCGCTTCTCAGCCTCAAGTGTGGAACACAGCTTCAGGCAGACGTGCCCCTTAAAATGGAGGGGCAGTGTAGCCCCGCTGACTTGTGCAGCAGCCATCTTGGCACGTCGCGGGCGCTCCCCCAGCTGCCCAGCCCCCCCCCCCCCCCCCCCGGCCGGCTGTAATTGGCTGGTCTGTGTGACCGGAAGTGGAAGTTGGCACCTGCTGCCGAGAGCGCTCCAGCGCAGCGGCTGGCGGGGCGGCCGGGTTCATTGAGCAGCCCGAGCGGAGCGCGAGAGTGAGAGCGTGAAAGAGAGGGGGGGGGGGGGGAGAGCGCAGAGGAGAGGGCGTCAGTTTCCGGTGGAGGTGACTTTGTGGGCCCTGGCGGCACCCTGCCAACATAGACAATGGGGGAGCCTATAAAACTCCGCCGCACGTGGCTTCAACTGTCATCGTCCCCCCCAACCCCCCCCCCCCCAACCTACTACTCCCTCAGAAACCTCCTCGACTGTCGCTGCCTCTCCGTTTCGTGCTCCTCTCCTTCCACCCCTGGGTTCGTCGCTCGTGTTCCTTTTCTCGTTGGGCCGCGGCTTCTCTTGGATACATCTAGCTTTTGTAACATTTCAGCGAGCCGCGCGGCCGCGTGGAAAATCGGAGCAAGTCGCAAGGTACGAGTGGCGTGGGTGTGCGGGACCTCCAGCGAAGCTGAGTGACATAGGCTGTTCACGGTAAAATGAGCACGTTTGAAAGCCCTGCTTAGAATCTACTTGTATACACGCTGTGTATTCTTCCGCCTTATGTAAAATTAACATTCCCATGGGCTTCATCAGTTTATTCATGCGTCGGTCAAGTGAAACTGTGAACTTATTAGAAAACTATATACTGTACAAATTAACTTATTTCTACATGTCGATGCGTTACAAAAACAGAAAGCGAAAGAAATAATTTTAAGTTATCACAAATAGTTACCTAACACTTTATATTTGACGTTAAGATATGGAACTACTTTACATCCATCGTTACCAACTTTACTGGGCGAATGTCACACAGTACGCCCATTATGCCTATGCGTGCAGGGGCAGTGACTTTTTTCTAAGGTTCATTTCCAAAGAGCTCACTTTATTGTGAGCAGTCTTTAGTACAGCTGGTTCTATTTCACGGTCAACTAGATTATTAAATTAAATTTTTGACAAAGATACTACATATAACTGTGAATATCTTAAAGAAATCAGTGACTGGCATAACTATATAAATACTGGCAGTGAATTTGGAAAAGTATTTCCATGTCTCAATATCTCGAGACAGTGCTTTAAAATTCCTTTCAGTCTGTATGAATCTTTCCGCCAATTGTTGATACAAAAATTGGCATGTGACGATTAAACACTGCGTATACATTTTATAGCTCTCAATAGTTAAAGGGGTCGTGGTGGTGTAGTGGTTAGACTGCTCGCCTTCCATCTAGGTGAACCGGGTTCAATTACAGGCGGGGCCGCCCCCGGATTTTCACATTTGGGAATCGTACCAACGATGCCGCTGGTCGACGAGTTTTCTAGGTGATTTCCCGTTTCCCCAACCCCTTCATTCCGGAGCTACTATATACTCACCTCGCTTCACCCTCATCTGCTCTGAAAACCATGGTGTTAAGAGCCGTTCAGATCTCTTCACTCAATCCACGTTTGACCGGACAAGCGTACCGTACTCTCTAGTCACATTATTGATTGGCTGAGAGTCATTGAGTATACCAGGCGAATGAGTTCCAATTACAGTGACTTGTCATGTGTTACATGATATAGTCCCTATTTACAGTCCATCCTGTCCACTTTGAAAACTCAAACAAAATTGAATTTTTTTGTTCACGAAGTTTTGTCTTCAAGGGCAGAAAAATCTTCACATTACCGTTGCCAGATATTGACTAGGGCGTAACCCTCAAAGAGTTAAACTCACCTAAATTTTACTAACCTACACAGTCGAATCACATTATTAAGACCACCTGCTAGAAGTGCTATCTGCAGCGCGTAGCCCATGACTAGGGACCTGAAAAATTCGCGAGTGCGATGACCTGCAAGCTAGGCTCAACAGTCTTACACTCGAATATGCCCATATCAACTGCACATTGGTTGTTTGCTGTCACATTGGAAGGCGACAATTGGAAACCGTTCTCCAGGAGATGTCAAATACTATGTGGACCAGTGGCTAAAGTTATATAAACGCACGTGTTTTGAATTCTAGCTTGTCTCAAAATGAATCCGCGAATTCTTCACGTCTCTCTACCCATGACGCTTAGTCTGTGACGTGAGCTGGTGATGCGGGTATACAATGCGACCGACAGGCAGGCTGCACACAGTGCATCAGGGCTTGCAGGGCGACTTGGCAAGTCTTAAAAACCGCTGCGAGCTTAGCTCATGCTAACAATTTAGTGGGTGACGAGAGGGGGGGGGGACGTTAGCTTCTTTTAACCCGCCGCAATCAAATGCAATACAACGGGGAGGGGGAGAGCCCCCCCCCCTTCTCCCCAAGGGACTTGTACTGCCCTCGCTCTGAGAAGCTTGCTCCAGTGATGATGAGCGTCTGTACACAGTGTGCTTCCCCTGCTGTCATGGGTAAGAATTGCGATTTAACCGAGTTGCAAAAAGGGATGATCATCAGCTTAAGGGCTAAGAGGGACAGCATTTCGGAAACAGCGACGTTTGTGAACTGTTAACGTGCCTCGGTGGTGAAGGTGTATCGTGAGTGGACGAATGGCACCATTGGGATGAACCGTCGTGGAAACTGCGGAGCTCCACGCGCCATTGGTGTCCGAGGTGAACGTCGACTACGACGGTGCGTGAAGGCCAACCGACAGGCTACAGTGGAACAGCTCACCTTCCAAATGAACCAGGGAGCATCCAGACACGTGTCTACCGCAACAGTTCAGCGAACTCTTCTACAAATGGGGCTCCGGAGTAAACAGTGTGTGACTGCACCCAGTCTAACACAGGTGCATCGACGAAAACGAATGGAATTTGCTCGACAGTATGGCGACTAGACCGCTGCTGATTGGTTATGAATCCATCCTCTGCGATCACGTCCACCCATACATGACGATTGTCTTTCCTCGGGGAGTATGGGAATTTCCAGCACGATAATGCGCCTTGCCACACAGCTAGAAGTGTCCGCACGTGGCTGGAAGAGCACGGTCAAGATTTCAGAGTTCTTCCCTTGCCGCCAAACAGCCCCGATCTCGATCCAATTTAAAATCTGTGGGACCACTTCGATCGTCGTGTTCGCCACCTGTCTCCATCGCCACGCACCCTGCAACAGTTGTGGGACGCACTGCAGACAGCGTGGCTCCAGATACCCGTCGAGACCTATCAGCACCTGACTGAGTCACTGCAAGCTCGTCTAGCTGCTGTCCGTGCTGCAAATGGCGGTTACTCTGTATACTAGCAGGTGGTCATAATGTTATTCGAATGTGTATACATGTACTAGTTGAATTAGTGTTTTCTCAGGACATTTTTTGAATATGTGGGATGTGTTCTTCTCGTATGCGCATTAAGCAATGCTACGACTATCCACAGGTGCTAGTTTCTGCATTGGCCTACTTGATTCACCTCACCATGGCATCGGGAAAGACGGGAGTTATTATAGAGGTGTTTTGTGTGCGGCAAAGAAACCCCCCCCCCCCCCCAGCCCAAAAAAAAAATTAAAGAACATTATATGTTGCCGCGTTCTTCTTTACTATTATTATATTCATCAGTCAGTGCCAACATTAATTTTAAGTATGGTGGAAGGATATACGAAAAAATTAAACGATGTTTTAACGATTACTGTAGCATGCAAAACGGCTGGAATGTGCGGCAGTACACCATGCCTCTCACGAACCTGGCCAATAAGAAACAAGTTAGCAGGTTATACTTGTATTTTACACGTTTTCTTTCTTTTTTTTTTAGGTTATAACTGAGTGCTGCGGTCCTTTTTGTAATAATAACAAGACGACAAATTGAATTTACGTGCCCTGGATGAAAACGTTCAATGAGAACGAAAGAAGACATTGGCATTTCTTCTATAAACATACGACATGTTTAAATGGCATTATAATGTTAAATTTTGATACAATCATGTATGAAATAATTAACAGTTTAATATTTAATTCTAGCAACATTTAATAAAATTAAGTTTTACTTTTAAATAGTATCCTTGTATTTTTTTTTTAAATTATAAACTTATGTACTACAAGTTTCATTTATTTATATTTTTCTCTTTGTTGTATAGTTTGATATGAGTATAGCTAAATTTGTAGAATACTATAAAGCTCTATTAATATTTTAAATTTTATAACTGGATGAGCTTTCATTCGCATGACTAACTTAGTAAAACTATGATGATCACCTATCCCCAAATTTTCTTGCTTGTATTTATTTTACTCGTGAATTTGGCCTTTTGAACTACATTTTCTTAGATATATGACAATATAGTCTAAATCTTACGCTGTTAAGCTTTCAAAAATTCGTACTAGCACTGGAAAAGTAATATAATTTGAAAATCTAGATCATTTCGTAGATGTCATTTGAAATAAAACTAAAGTTAAGTTATATGCCTACAGAAATTATGGCACATGTCACAAGGACTCAACTCCTCGCCAGTTCTCTCTCTCTCTCTCTCTCTCTCTCTCTCTCTCTCTCTCTCTCCTGTTTATGGGTAGGGATAGGAAAATTTCGCGAGTTCATGTTGGAACAAGATAGACGTGAAACACATAAATAGTGAAGTCACCTTCGCAATTGGATTGCAGTTTATTAGACCCGCCCGGCACGTCTCTGAGCCAATAGCAGACTTGCAACGAAATACTTTGCGAATCCCATAACTGCCAGGTGTGAGGCAACAGCCAATGTACACACAGCTGAGGCTCCAGTATGCAAAGTACTGAGGAGTCTAGCCTACAGGTCATTGAACTCGCGAAATTTTCCTATCCCTATTTATAGGAAGCAGTGACCATTTTTATTTAAAAGATAAACTGATTTATTTAAAAAAAATTATAATATCTCTGTCAATTACTGATTAGCTATACCTTGTCCGCAAGTTGTTATTATGTGCATTCCCAAACTGTCAAAAGTTTGTTTTCCTCTGTTTTTACACACACTGCTCAAAAATTTCATTTAGACCTATTTTGTTGATGTTATTCAAATATAAAAAGGTAATTTTTAAGTATTCTATGTCTGACGTGTTCAATGCACTAACATTTAACATTTATCCTTAGATAGTACCACAGAGCGCTACACAGGAAAATAATAATATATAATTATATTTATAATATATCATATGTATCTAAGTATATATACTACATGTATTATATATAAATATTTGTATACGCAGTGTTGCGAATCAATAGGACCGCGATATCACCTCATGTAAGTTTTGATAAAAACACATTTTACCGCTAGTCACCCGTATTTTTAACAGGCGAATTTCGGAAAACCTTGAAATTTCTTGTTTCTAGATCCAGCGGCTATATGTGGACTAGAAACTTTCATCATAGCAATGTATCTTGGAATTCAGTCCTCGTTTTCTACCCGTTTTTTATTCAATCATATTCTCCCAGTACCTACTTGTCTAATAACATGAGAATCCGATGAAAGTATAAATAAATCTTAAAAGTAAAACTAAGCGTATTACGTAAAAAAAATTATTATCCTCTTTTAAAATGATTTGCTTTTACTAATGGGCCAATATTTCATTGCTGTATTAACAGTGACAAGGAAAATTTGTGAATTGTAATTGTGGCTTTATATAGACTTAACCAAAAATATCTCGTAAGTAATTAACGCCCGCCAACAGAGATACTTCAGCCACTACATTTACTTCTACTGACAAAACACATTTTTCACCACTGTTAACCGTCATATAAAGATGTGTCCAACCCCACGCAACATCGTGATTATGCAACCAAATATTTTTCGTAAATGTAAAGTATCCGTGGAATTACACGAACAGTTTGAATATACTATTATAAAATTAAAATAAGGTATTTTTTTAAATTATATTTTTGATTCCTATGTGTATCGATATGTAAACCAAGGGAGCTGCAATCTTAATAATATTATAAATGCGAAAGTTTGTATGTTTGTTTGTTAATCAATCACGTTATAACGGCTACACGGATTTGGACGAAATTTGGTACAGGGATAGACTATGTTCTGGATCAGCACAAACGATACTTTTCATCCCGGAAAAACGAACAGTGTCTTAGGGAATATATAAAATATGCCACGAACCATTTGATTAGGCGCTGGTTGGTGGCCTGTTTTTTTACATTCCTTACGGAAATATTCGTTTGTCCGTGATGAAAAGTGCCCTATGTGCTAGTCCAGAATATTAGAGGAATAAAGAAGAACAATTAATATAGAGCACTTGGTCATTATATTTAAGGTTTGAATTTTGCACGCAGAGCCGTGGGTAACAACTAGTTAGTTATTACTAATACGCTCGATGAGCAAAATTTTTCAAATACGCCGTCTGGTAAGATTGCTGGAATTAATGAAAACCAACTTATCCGATATGTCGGCTTTCTGCTTTCTAATGTCCCTTGTAGTGGCGCAGGAAAGCGTCGGCTGTAAATTCCCGAAGGCCGTGGAAATAGGAAAGATAATTGCGTAAATAAAAGAAACTGCCGGATGACGAAGATACATCTGCCCGGAGTGAGCGGGCGATGAGAGCCATGAGGGGTCGAGGGGGGGGGGGTCCCTGTGGGAATTACGAAATGGTTGGTTCGGATGCGATGGCTGTCGGCCTCGCGATAGCACGGACTTGATCCTCGCGGTCTGAGGGAACAGGGAGTGAGGGGAAAAAACCGCCCTCTTTTTCTCCCCTGCTGCAGGAAAGCGAGGATTGTGGAGAAAGAAGGGTGTGTGTGTGTGTGTGTGTGTTTGCGGAAGAGACGGGGGTTGACGTGTCTCACCTCACCCGCCTGACGCCTGCCCCTTTGCAACCGCCGTCTCCGGCAATGATTAATGGCTTAGAGCATTAACACGCTATTGACAAACATCGTTCATTGTCGAATGCGGGGGCGCCTCGTACGGCAGCTAGAGAGCCTGTTAAAACGTCAGGCGCTCAGCCCAAGAAAAGGCCTTCCCCCCGGGACCCTTCAACACTCCAGCTAGCAGCGGGGAGCTTGTTCCCGGCCGGAGATAGTGCAGGGACGCTCGCTCGAGCTGCGGGTTCGAGTCCGGCCCACACCACTACCACTGCACTACATGACCATAGCTTCCTGTGCATACATATTCACGGTAAAATTTGCACTTTTCAAAGCCCTGCTTAAGATCTACTTGTATGCACGTTGTGTATTCCTCCGCCTTATGCAAGATCAATATTGTCATGGGCCTCGTCACTTTATTCATGCGTCGGTCAAGTGAAACTGTGAAATTATTAGAAAAGTAAATATTTAACTAATCTGCTCATTTTTACACTTCGGTGCATTAAAGCCAAGCAGAATTCGAAAGAAATAATTTAAGTTCTGGCAAATGCTTACCTAACACTTAATATTCGACGTTAAGATACGGAACTACTTTCCATCCACCGTTACCAACTTCACTGGGCTCATGTATTTCAAGGCGCACGTTAAAATATTTGCAGATAGGGGCGGTGACTTATTTCTAAGGTTGATTTCAAAAAAGCTCACTTTAACATGAGCAGCCTTTAGCAAACGTCCATATTACGGTAGAACTCTAGTGGCTTTAATAGGGCAATGGAACCATCCGACTGTACAATACGGAGAAAGAAAGCAGACACTGTTTAACACTGTAACATATTTTGCTATGCATTATTTGCATAAATGTTTAAAAATCAAAGAATAGAAAGTATATTTTGAATAAAAATTTAAGATTATTTACATTTTAGATGTTTCAGAAAGAATATTTTGCAACCCCCTAACATCCCCTTCCGCCCTCCTTCGACAAATAAAAATCATCACGATAGTTAATATAATTCTATATAATACAAAATTAGTATTAGTGTGTACAAATATTTTGATAGCAGGTTTTATAATCACATATCCATTTCAGTTATGAAAATTATAGCTTTTGTTGTTGAAACAGATTAATGATTAAGAACATTCGTGACAAATATTACTAGATTTTTATTACATACAGAGTAATTACTATAATAATCTTGCTTAATAAACTTTTTCTTCTTTTTTAGTGCAAATATGTTTTTTGAATCATTCAAAATGTAAATACACTAGAATTTTTTTATATTAAAAATAGACTCATCATTTAATTTGGTAGTCAAATATTTCCCAGTATTACAAAATGTATTCTATCTTCTTTCATACGCAACATAATTCGTATTTTTCTGACAGTTTTGTTAGTTTCTGTACTACTCTGTAATGAACTCTGCATAAAAAAATTCCTAAGTTTGAGTGCTTTTAATAAAACCGTAAACATTGTCCACCCGAAGACAATAATCCTCCTAGAAGAACCTTGTAACTTACAGTAAATTACTTTAACTGCCCCTTCCCAAATTGGTTGCTGATATCAATTCCCCCCCCCCCCCCATAAAAACGTATAGAGTGGAACCCCACATGTGCACTTTACAAATGTAACTACTATAAGTGGTATGTTGGGTAGTTACCTGTGGATTAAAAATCGAGAATACATTTCGAGAAAAAAAAGTTGCCCGCTGAAATTCAACGATACATTCCATCATTTCCGAGAAATTAATGCACGATGAATTGCAAAATTTGCTCTGTTAGATCATAATGCATTAATTTCTCGAAAACGGTGGTGTTTAGCGTTAACACATACATCAGCATCTTCATTTACCATGTATTATAGATTACTAAGCAGCAGCGGAAAAAAAAATTGTCGGAAAGTTACATTTTTAAATGCAGAAATTGAAATCCAACCCCTCCCGTTTTTATGGAAGGGGGTTGATAACCGCACCCAACTTTTTATAGTTTGCATTTCGTCGAACAACACCGCATCATCCAGAAACTCAGAGATTTGTCTCTCATTCATTCTGACTGTGTTACTAGAAATAAACGACTACTTCAGCTATACTTTAAAGGGTGGCTACACTTTTCCAGAATAGAAATTAGACTATATGTCATAGTATATCTAAACCTATTTTTTGATGAGGACTCAACTGCCAAAGTTTGTTGGTAGAGTTCACTTCCATTATATATATATATATATATATATATATATATATATATATATATATATATATATATATGTGTGTGTGTGTGTGTGTGTGTGTGTGTGTGTGTGTGTGTGTACATATAAGTATAAAGGTCGTTCATGATAAAGCGAGCACTATTGAAATCAACCTTAGAAAAAAGTCACTGCTTCTACCTGTATATAAACGGTCGCACTGACTAATATGCACCCCTGTAAAGTTGGTAACGATGGAGGGAAAGTAGTTCCATATCTTAACATCGAATAAACAGTGGAAGGTATCCATTTGTGGCACTTAAATGATTTATTTCGCTTTCTGTTTTCTTTTTTATCCTTCGAAGTGTAAGAATGAGCAGAAATATTTCCTTTCCTAATAATTTCTAATTTCAATGTTTCACTCGACCGATGTATGAATAAAGTAATGAGGGCTATGGCAATGTCAATTTTACTACACAACGATACTACGATACTACGATACGATACTACGATACTACGATACTACACAACGATATAAAATTGTGACACGCCTCCGAGACGGGGAGTTTTGTGTGGAGTTTTTTGAATGAATGAGTGGCTGAGTTCCGAACGATAGACGACGAGCAGCGAGAGAAGTGACCAGTGGAAGGGAAATCTGCGACTGAGAGTATTTTGCAGTGAAGAGTGCGGCTGGCTGGTTGGACTATTTGACTAGATGCGTGAGTGTAAGACATTACAAGTGGTGAACTGAACACGTGCTAATGATGAGTATGAGTTAATTGATTCTAACCAAACAGAGATATTAAGAAGGGTATTAATTAGAGTTGAAATATACATTAAATATTGCGCTTACTGTTAAATAAAAAGGGTAAAAGTGGAGACATAATTTAATGCTGTAAATAATATATGGTGTTAGAAGTTACGTGGAGGCATCGAATTGTAAATAAGTTAGGTTTTAGGCAAGTAATTATTGATATTGAAATAAACTGAATATTTGTAACAGTTGTCGGCCAAAATATTAAGACAGTTTTGGACAACCACCGCAGTGAATGTTAACCAGAAAAATGTCTGCAGAAATGGAAGCAATACGAGCATTAATTGCGGGAGTTACGCAACTAAATTAGTGTAAGTGTTAATAGCATTTATAACAAAACTAGTTAGTAGTGCGAACGAAGCTGTAAATACCCAAATTAGTAGTGTGAAAGAAAGTGTAAATGAAATTGTTAATACCCAAATTAGCAGTGTGAAAGAAAGTGCAAATGAAATTGTTAATACCCAAATTAGCAGTATGAAAGAAAGTGTAAATGAAACTGTAAGCAGTGTAAAAGAGAATGTAAATAGCCAGATGATTACTGAAAATGAAAATGTAGATAGGAAAATTGATGGCATTAGCGAGCTGGCGAACACGAGAGTGAACTGCGTTGACAAGAAAATAGACAGTGTGAACAACATGTTGGACAGTGTATAGTCTGTTCACGGTAAAATAAGTACTTTTGAAAGCCCTGCTTAAGATCTACTTGTATACACGTTGTGTATTCTTCCGTCTTATGTAAAATCAACATTGTCATGTGCCTCGTAACTTTATTCATGCGTCGTTCAAATGAAACTGTGAAATTATTAAGAAAGTAAATACTTTACAAATCTGGTCAATTTGAACACTTTGATGTAATAAAAAAAAACAGAAACCGAAATAAATAATTTTAAGTTAGGCTATAACAAATGTAACGTTACACTTTTTATTCGACGTTCAGATATGGAACTACTTTCCATCCATCGTTACCAACTTTACTGGACGAATGTCACTCAGTGCGCCCATTAAAATACACAAATATATGCATGCAGGGGCAGTGACTTCTTTCAAAGGTTCATTTCTAAAGTGTTCACTTTACCGTGAACAGCCTTTAAATGAAATAGTTAACACTGTAAACGACAGGATGGACGGTGTAAATGAAATATTGGACAGTGTGAGTGAAAGGATGGACAGCGTCAAGAATGAATGAATACATAAGGTCAGTGCATTAGAGAAGGAATTGCACGAATCTCTTCAGCAACGGAGTTTCAGTACCACCACACTGACACACGAGAAAAGTGAAGAAGCGATGCAAGACGAAACTAATACAGCAACCTCGGAGAAATGCAAGAAGTTCTGTGGCATTCGCCTAATACAGTGTTAATTTTAATATGTCAGTAAGATACTAGCAGAATGTAGTGTATCATGTTTTCAAAACAGTATTTCTTCTGATATTTAAAAAAGGTTTTATGAAGTTTCCGGTGCCTAAATTCTGCGAGAAGCGTAAGTCGTTTAAGCCGGCACTACACGATACCCAAGTTCTGCTACCTTCTGCTGTACCCATGAGCACAACGTAAGGCATAGAAGTTTATATAGTGGAAATAAAGAAAGAACGCGTCAGTTCCAACTCACACGTTACTTAAAGTGCTGACAGAAAATTGTAAATGGCAGATAAAACAACTCGAAGTGGGGCAGGGAAACAAATACAATCAAATGTTATATATAGGCGTTGTGTTTTGCATCCAAAAGTACGATAATTGCATCATTCCCCCGAAGGCTGCAATTATTTAGGTTTCCCAGTACAAGTACTATTAATCTATGGAGAATGATATGAGAAACGACACATTCACATGTATGTACGACCGACATTTACGCCACTCATTAAAACATGAGCAAATTATTTAAACAGTGGCGTAGCCAGACATTTATTTCACAAAAAGGGGGGGGGGGGGGGATTTCATATTTATATTTTTAAAAACTACGAAAGCTATAATATTAAAAATTAATAGTTACACTGAGTCAAAACTAATGGGCAAATACACAGATATTGAACCACAAAATGCTATAAACATCCTTCATGATCAAGCGCGATCACACATTTTTTATATTAAAATGAAATAAAAGTTGTAATTTTGTTTCCAAATTTTAGTTTTGAATATTTTATTAACTTTTCGGGGGCGTGGGCGGATATGTCCAGATATCACCCCCCCCCCCCCCAATCTGGCTACGTCCCTGTATTTACATATGTATCTTTAATGAGCATAATAATCAACTGTGTGCTTTTCGTAATTGAACAAGCTTTTATGGTTTGAAGGCCAGAAGAAGGCAAAACTATCACAATATTAAACTTAAGGATTTTATGTGTGCCTACTACACAGCTCAAATTATCTACTTTACAAACCAATCGATTTGACTAGCAAACAACCACAGCTAGTCGATTGCACTGTGCTGTTACTTACGTATTATTGCTTTTCGACAAACGGATTCTGGAAATGAATGTTTTCGAACAATAACATAAGTTATAAGCAGCACCAATGTATCACGTAAAAAATTGTGTTACCCGACGGAGACTTGAACTCTAAAGCTAGAAAATTATATGACGCAGACCCGCGCACCGACCCTTTTATTCTGTCGTTGTTGTTGTTGTGTTGAAGTGACGTTGATTAGCTCGAGTTAGACTGATTTGCTGACACATTCCCTGTGCGACACGACCCTCCGACTACAGGTCGGCCACCCTACCCCTGAGCTATGGGGGAGGGCTCCCACTCAGCGACACACACACTACACAGAACGAACGTGATAATGCATATATACATTACATAAATCCACAGTTATCGCGTATTTTATGAAGTTTTGTTTATTGTATTATTATGACTGTGTGAGTAATTTGCAATGTTTCCTGTTACTTACGCGTACATTATGTTTCATTTTGTTCATTTATATGTTTTACAGAACCCGTAATATTTACGTAAACGGACATATACGGCTTGAGGTAATTACTCGCGTGTCCGCCATCTTGTCTGCCCCAGCTTCGTGGGTGTAGCAGACATTCAGAACACGTTCTACTGTTGTGGAGTTTGGTCTGGGAGTGACAGAGATGGCGTATGAGTGAGAGAGAGGGCAGATGTCACAGTGGCAAAGCTGCCGACTTCCCCACGCAGGCACAACGAAAACGTACTAGCGCTACATGGTGTTCATAAAACGAACTACAGATTCTTACCTGCTGGAGTAGTCAAAAATTTTAACCTGGGAAAGTCCACTCTAGGTATAGCTTTATACAATGGCATTACTGGCATGTCCTAATGCACTCGGGAAAACGGGTTATGAGATGGTTCAGCGAATGAAAACGTAATTTTACCGCCGCCTTTGGCCTTCCCTGTGTGTAACCGTACAACGTTAACTTATCGATAGGCTGTTCACAACAAAGTGAGCAATTTTAAGGCCCTCCCAAAAGGCATTAACATCTATTAAATATATTTCATTGCAGTCTTAGACCTTAACTTTTGAGAGTGATGAAATATATACACTGTGTTTATTAGTCATATTACAATGTTTACATTAAAAAGTGGCGAAAAGGTAGAAGTTAATTGAAAGGAAAAAAATTTAGCAGGGCCTTAAAAAGTGCTCACTCTACAGTGAATAGCCTATACACCAACGCGAGTCTTAATTGTCTTTGAAGCAATGCTCGCCAAATAATCAGTCAAGCCGCGATAGCCCTATCTTATAGCTGGACGAGTTAACAGGAAGGATGGATGAGGTGGGTGTTGATGAAAAGTTGGCGAAGGTGTTGCAGCTGCTGTTGCGTCATCTCACATTCCCAGCTTCCCTGGTCGGAGACGAGGTACCGTTGCCAATACTCCCACCACATCCACAGCTACTTCAGACATTGCGTCAGTGCTTTGTTTCCACCGGGGCTTGAGGAGCGCGCTGCGCAACTGCCTGGCAACTTCTCCCGGCTATATACAAAACAGCCAGCCGCTCCTCTGCGGCTTCAAGGTAAGACGGCAGTCTTCAGAGATCCTCCAGTTTCTGTGTCCAGAGTGCTTCGGTACCGGGTGACCTGCCCTTCTGTCGCAGCAGTCCAGACGCCATACCCGGTCTGCAGATTCGCAGGTGGGAAAACGTGGCGGACGTTGCCGATGCTCACTTGGGGGTTGTCTGCGGGTATAGGCTGTCCGCGATAAAGTGGGCACTTTTTAAGGGGGCTATGTAGCTGCGCGTCTAAGGTCAAGAAGCGAGGAGGCGATACGGGCGACACTAACACGCACGCCTTGCCCCTCATCGCTCCTACGCGCAAGACGTGCAGTGTTTCCGTCCTAATGCTTTACTGTGTAAACTAGATCTGTAACAGTGGGGTTTTATTATACGCGATGAAAGTTCACAGATCAAACTACTTTCATTTAAACGTACTTTTCTAGTACCGATTAAAGAAACTTCATAGGCAGTCTTCAAAAATGACCACTTTCACGATTTTTTTTTCTCCATTAATACACTTAATATGATACAAGTAAAAGATAGCGACATAGAAAATAGTTTTGTATCCTTTCTGAAAAAAACTTCGTATTTACAGAACATTTATTTACCGAGATACGCGTTTACGCGCAAACAACGATTTCACAGAAAACGTTTCAGTACATAAGACCCTTAAGGACTTTCTAAATTTTTCCTTTAATGCAGTTTGCATCTTACTGCTGCTTTTTAATATAAACGTCGCAATGTGACCAATAAACAGTGTCTACATTTCACCACCCTCAAAATTTAATTCCTGAGTCTGCAATCAGATAAATTAACCAGTAGTTATGGGATGTTCACGTTAAAGTAAGCACTTTTGGGGCCCTAGTTACTTTTTTATTCAGCCATTTTTTAACCTTTAAACATTTTTCAAAATAAATACATCAGTGTAAGTAATGAACATAGTGTGTATGTTCCACCGCACTCGAAATTTAACGTCCAAGGCTAAAATAAAACATATTTATTGGTTATTATTACAAAAGAGAGGGCTTTCAAAAGTGCTCACGTTGCCGTTAACAGCCTATACCTACCCCACCCCCAAAAATTAATTATTTCACCTATTTAAAAAAAAAATTTCATTTAATGGGATGAGTTCAAGAAGGACGGTTGCCTACTGTTCTCGTCTAGCGCTAACTTGGGTATCGTAAATAACTTAACCTGAATCTCTTCCAAAAACACGATATACCGTAAATACGTAGCTGGCTCGGTACTCATCCCAGGAATTACCCCCCAGTGGTCACATTATCTCCTGAAAACAGAACCTATTTGTCACTAATTTGTGAATAGTTAATGCCACCACCGCCGAGCACAGAGCGCTTGGTACACTGGCTATAAGGAGCAGCTCGTATTATGCCAACAAAAACTAAACATGGATAAGAATACATTTTCTTACAAAGTTCAATTTCCCAAGTGAGTTCGTGAGAGGACGCGTGATGTTTGTTGCTTCCAGCGGATGAGATTTGATACTTTCGCAGAAAAAAAATTTCCTTTCAGAATAGTTCTTAAAGATAGGCCTACGCTCTTACATGCAAGTTGTTGAGATTGCAGCTTTAAGAGCGACGCCGGGTGAGGCAAAAATGCGGTCAGCGGATGTCATTAAAACATAGTTTATAAAAAAGCTGCTAACGTAACTCAAAAGCCACAAACACAGGTACACTGTAAGAAATATTTTAAGGTATAATT
This sequence comes from Dryococelus australis, assembly GCA_029891345.1. NCBI lineage: Eukaryota > Metazoa > Arthropoda > Insecta > Phasmatodea > Phasmatidae > Dryococelus > Dryococelus australis. The sequence goes on along the minus strand of CM056998.1, from coordinate 68,639,652 downwards.
CCCTTACATGTAGGGGAAGCTAATTACTTCTACACGTAAGGTAAAATTACCTCTTGAATATAGAGTACATTAACATTACAAGTAAAGTACTATTCCCTAATCGTACAGAAAAAGTACCTGACAAAAGTGGGGAGAAATGTCATACGAGTAAGGGAATATTAACTATATTGTATTATAAAATTATATTAAAAATATATACCCTTGACTATTAGTACTGTTATTTTTTCTTTGCCTATGATCCTCTGACGAACAGTAGCCGAAACCTCTACCCTAAAGCCCTCCACACTTGCTGGTAGTTGGGCGTGAACCATGGTCGTCTATCACCACAGGCCGATGCGCTATTCACTACACCACGACGACAACGTGACAGCGTCAGTGAATATTAGCGTGTCAAGAATCGTTTCTTCCGCCCGTCCTCCCACTCAGCTGTTGAGAATGCTGAAGGGATGCGCCCGTCGTTAGGTGACTATCCCATCCATGTATGGCATTTTCCACTACCAAGTACGTGAATTTTACTCCAAAGTGAGGTAATTTTACCTTGCCCGTAAGAAAAACTATTTTCCCCTCACAGGTTTGCGAATATTACCTTATATTTATCAGGAAATTTCCCCGTGGTTTTTTACAATGTATCTGCGAAATCTCACGGGATGAGTCTGACTGACACAGTGGGGATACGGCAATTCACCAACATCTGACGTCAGTAACACTGCCCAAGACTACATGGGAGAGCCAATAGGAAGTGAGCATATCAGATAAGGAGGATGTGGACGCGAACTGTGATGAACACCAAGGTGACAGACAATAGCCTCAGTCGACGATGCTCTGCCCAGGGCGGCAGTCCCAGAACGGCAATTTGGGGGCAAGTGTCCTCACGCTAGAGTGTGAGAGAGAGCTTGGTGACCTTCTTACGTCCTTGTACTCACTCAGACCTTCAGTTTGTCATCCTCGTGCAACCTCTGCCCTTAACACGTCGTGCCTCATCACTAATAAATTTAATATACAGTAGATTGTATATTAGTAGAAATTCTTCTGAGACACGAGTATAACGACATCACAATTTACAAATTACCACAAATTTTTCATCATGTAGGGCCTACATGTTTAGCAGTATTTTAATTGTAAAATAAAAAAAATAAATAATGAACTATTCCAAATTGATACTTAAGAGTCACAATTTTACATAATTAGTTCATATTTATGACTGTGCTGCGAGGTACTGTACAATTACAATTATCTCCACAGTGCATAAAAAAATGTCAATACTTTGTTAAATGTGCACGCTTACAAGGAAAACAAATTTAGAATGGGACTGCAGAAAATTTAAGATATGCAAGATAATATTCCACCACGAGAGTTTATGTTCACTAAATCATCCACGTGACTACTTGCTGTAGTAACCCAAGTAATAGTGAGATTGGACAGTGTGAAATTTTTCTACCGATTTCATGAGCCGAAAAGGTGTGATTATATGTATGTATGTATGTATGTATGTATGTATGTGTGCGTATACAAACACACGCACACATACAGAACTACCAATACTTCCTGCGGGAAATCACACACCGACTGTGGTAAGAAAAAACAGACAGCTTGAGTATTAATGTGTGGTGCATATTATTTACAGTAATAGTTAAAAATATCCTCCGCTAGGCACTGTAGCGTTGTAGATGACTTTATGAATGCCTATTAAGCGAAAATGGAGGGTTCTGGGTAATTGAAACAAGAGGACCATCATTATTAATTAGGCCATATTGCTCAAAGAACTAGCATCAAAAGTCTAATTCCCGAAGGTAAAAAAAAAATGTATGTAATAAGAGGGTGGCCTCCCAAGTTATTTTCATTACAGTGGGTGGCATTAATGAGAGTTTGCACTTATATTGAAGATCTTGTAACATATAACTGTTTTCTAAGAGTTGTAATTCAACTACACTTTGTTCACCATACGCCTAAAGAAAATACGGTTAGAAAACTAGATTTTAAAGAGCTCGTATCTCCCTCAGTATTCAGTTTACGTAGAAAAAGACCCGCACATTTCCCACTTGGTTTTGTATGAGGAATCACTTTTCGTGGTCGACATTAAACCCCACCCATCTTGTATATGGTTGTGTGTGTGTGTATATATATATATATATATATATATATATATATATATAAACGGTTGAAGATCACGAAATGCGGTTTTCGCTAAATGAAATTACGTCGAGGGGCAAGCAATTTTCTGCAAAGTGACTATTCGTAACACGTCTATGGACAGAAATAATTAAACCACATAATATTTTTCCCCTGGAAACATACATTTATTTCATGGTATCTGAAAGTACGTGCAAAGAGGAATTCAGTGATATAGCATATGCAATGGAAAATGACACTGAAACGCCAAAAAATAATGTGCAAATATTATTAAGGTAAGTGGGCCGGTAGCATGGGGGCAGTGGACCTGTATTATGACAGCTGTAAGCAAGCAACAAGCGCCGTGAATCAGCCTGCGATTGTGAAATGTGTAATAACAACAATATTCCGTTTGATATGGAACATAAGAAATTATGATGTTATTGTGTTTACGTTTCATATGTGTGCATATTATTAAATACTATGATTGGCACATAACAATGATGTTTTTCATCTTGCAAAAAAGGTAAAAAATAAAAAATAAACTATTTTATAAAATACTGTACATTTATTCCAGGAAACTAAAAGGCCGGCAATATTTTATTTTTCACTATTTATTACCATTTCTGTCAGAGAAATAATAGTGAAGGCTTACAGAGGGCACAAGTCTCAATTCGCTAGAGTGAGCCAGAGTGAGAGTGGCGAGTGAGAGTGAGCACACTTTCAAGTTGAGACACTGCCTAAGAAAGGTTACGCGTCTGTATGCGTTTTTCAGTTCTTCCATTTATCTCTAAAGCATGTTTTTGTGGTAGTGGAAATGTTTCAAACGGACGTTTTCACTGTCATTTTTATGTATGAACATTCCGATACAAAACATTAAAAAAAAAAATGGTATAGGGACGTGCATCGATATTTTATTTTTGTTAGGGTCTCCGCTGAAAGTCTCATAGAGGTGCGTTGTCGACGGCAAGCCTGCACGCCAATTCAGTACTTTGCGCGCAGAGGCGATGAGAGAGTTGACGCGCATGTCTCGGTCGCCACTAGTGCTCCTACGCTTTCAATCTTCAGGCGTGCAAAATTCCTTCAACCAGGCGGCCACGTTAACACAGTAGATTACTAATAGATGTAGACAAACACAATAATGCTGAGCTTGAAACAGACGAGGGCCACACGCGCACAAGCATAAGCGCACATGGCCAGCGGAGCATTCGCCCCATTGTGAAGTTTTAAAATTAGAAGGGGGTAGGAGAAAACCCGCGGCCGAGTGAGCTTGGAAACAGATGATTCGGATCAGCCGTCCGCCCGCGACGAGGAGCGACAAGAGGCGAGAGTTCACAAATCTTCTCCGATTGTTTTGGGAAGGGACGAGTTGGTGGGGGGGGGGGGGGAGACAAGAAGAAGTGGCAAGTCTAAAGGTGCAGCAGCGCCTCGCGAGAGAGAAGGAGAGAGAAAGATATATAGAACAGGAGTCTTTGAGTGACCCCGAGAGCCTGTTGTTCCGGGAATAACAAACAAACCGCCTATTTAACCTACAGGGTAAACACAGGCCGACGTATAAAACTCCGGTTCGGCGGCGTGGGGGAAAACAACGGACGATCAACAAGTGCCTGTGGAGGGAGGGGTGAGCTGTTAGAGGAGGAAGGGGCGGAGGGGTTCTCTTGGTTCCGTTCAGTTTGCGGTTACAGTCGAGTGTTGGGGCCCGCGGCCCGAGAAGAATGGCTCCACGGGGCAGGGAACAGTAGGACGTGCCAGAAGCGCATAAAAAACCGGGGTTGAGAGGGACAGTAGCCCTGGTGAGGAGTGCTGGAGAGAGGTGGCATCACGAGGCTAAATAAACACGCGCACGAGGCTGGATGCACAAGAGAGGGAGGGGTTAGAGAGGGACGAGAGACAAACAACATGAGCGAGAGGGGGGAGAGACGCTGTTGAAACAAAGAGATCAATGTCAGTAGGTGGAGGAGGTGATTGGTTGTTTCCCCCGCAACCGACCGGGGGTCCCCCCTCCCCCTTCATCAAACACCCCTTCCTGGCCAGCAACAGCAGTTCATTCTGTGGCGACGGTCGCGCTGCGAGAATGGCACAAGTGACTAAAGGCTGTTCACGATTAAGTTGGCACTTTTGAAATCAACCTTATAAAAAAGTCACTGCCGCTACCTGCATATATTTTAACGGAGGAACTCAGTGACGTAAAGTTGGTAATGATGAATGAAAAGTAGTTCCATATATGTATTAACGACTTAACGTCGAACTTTGTTAGGTAACCATTTGCGATAACGTAAATTATTTCTCCCGCTTTCATTATATTTTCATGCATCGAGGTGTAAAAATGAGTAGATTTGTACAATATTTACTTTTCTAATAATTTCACAGATTCACTTAATCGACGCATGAATAAAGTGACGAAGCCCATGGCAATATTAATTTTACATAATGCGGAGGAATACACAACGTGTATACAAGTAGATCTTAAGCAGCGCTTTCAAAAGTGTTCACTTTATCGTGAACAGCCTTTAGCTATATGTGTGTGTTCAAGCACACCCACCACCAATCAGGCAGCATCTCTGTTGTTATCGCAGCTATGTATACGATACAAGAAAGCGTTCCTTTTCTAATACTTTGCTCCCACATAAAAACCTGATGCCGAAAAGTAGAAAGTGCAGCGATAAAGGTGCCAACTGAGACTTCTCTGAGAAGAGCAACAAAGCCTCAGAATCTACCATTGAGATTTCCAGCACTTATCTTAAATTTCATTTGTAACATGACGGAAAGCACTTTTAATATTTATAAAAGATGATTCAGTTTAAGGCTACTCTATGCTTGACCGTTCCCTCCATCCAGATCACTAAAGATTGACACTGTTCCAGTTATTCTAATACCTTGATCTAGTAAATTTATCTGTCGTACCTTTACTGGCGGCCACTTATCATTTAAAAACCCGTGCTATACCAATCCGTCATTGTCGTTTTACTTCTTTTTTTTTTCCTCCTTGTTACCGTTGCATGACTATTTTACAGATATGTGTTAGTAATTTCTACGCTAATATTTAAATGATGACGGCAAATACGTGGCGATTAGACTTAGCAAAATGGCTTATCTACAATCTGCTTATAAGATGGAGATGTATGATTTTTCTTTCAAGTTCGAAGAAAATATGTTTTTAAGTGTCAGTGCCGCCTATTTTTAAAGCAAATAAAAAATATAAAATACAATGTACAATTCTGCGATAAGACAAGATCAAATATGTAATTTTGCTATTACAACAGGATCAAAATTTACCGAACTAGTGGTACTTTCAGGAAAGGTCAAGAAACGGTCCTACAAGATATGCAGTGCATTACAGTGAAGATATGCCTTTTGTATTCTAGTTGAAATCATGGCAGTGTTACATAAACCAAATAGATTCTTGCTTAATATTTTCTAGAATATCGACTCCGAACAGTTCGTTAGGCTTGATATTTTTTACAGCTATGAGTGTAGCATACTCCTACATTTCATCCCAAAGTAAGGGATTTATAAAAACAATTACCTTTCAAGGCACTGAGGCTCACTACTGTGATGAAAGCGCGAAGAAATACATTTATTGGTCAAAAAAGTAGAATATTTTGAGTTTTTAATAAAAATTTGTTAGCGCATAGTTTGCATGTTTATATAAATTACAAAAATCTAATTTGAATGGGCACTTTTTTTTTTCTGACCCGGATAAATATTTTATGTCAGAACCATCGCTCGTTTTACAGCGTCATGGAAAGTAGTCTACTAAACGTACCGAAAATCTTGAGATTTGTTACACTATAGTTCATAATTACACTAATATTGACGAATCATTTAAGTCTGCACAATATGATTAAATATTTGTGGTACAAGCAGACTTATAATGATGATAACGTGGAGCGAATTTATACAGTACACTCTGTCAATTCTGCCGGTAACTTATAATATTCACGTACATTTCCATACATTTGGGATGCATTTGACAAGACAATTTTTTGTTCAAAGACTTTGAGTAGGTCTACAGTAGTAGGTACTAGGGAAAAATATAAACTTAAAAAAAAATTAATGGCGTTAATTAATTATAGTACCTTCTCCAGAAGAATTAATAATTTATGTGATTCGAACTAACAATTCGAATAATTATTTAATGCTGTTTAAATACAAATTCATTTGAAAGCTCGTCGTCATGACGACCACAATGTTTCCGGAGGAAATATTTTCGTGTTAGACTTTGTTTCTGCAGCTTTAAACGATTGGGCCATTCAGTCGACGTGAAAAAAGTCATTCAAGTCATGTTGAACTTATGAACGAGTCAGTGGCTTCTATTTCATTCATGCCCGTTCCAGAATTAACAGCAGCATTGTAATGTTGACATTATTGCGAATGTTTTATCACAACATTTAATCGAGCCAGATATGGTTGTACCTGTATTTCAATGTGCGGCACTCTTGAGTCAGTACCTGCTCGACACGTCGCGTTACCATAATTCGACACGTCCAGACGCCACGATAACTCGTGAGGCAAATGACGCCGTGATGAAGACGACGATGGACGTGTCTGATTAAAAAAAAAATACAAGCGGGTTGCACGCAACACGTGTCAACTTGCTCGCACGCCAGATGTGTGTCGCAAAAGGGGGGGGGGGGGGGACCTCAATCGTCCGCGCGAACGTTGGCATTCCTTGCTAAGTGTGCACAGCTCAAAGGAATGACCTGGGCGCAGAGGTTAAGTCCAAGCTGATAGTGTGTACTCTACAAGAGTGACATATTTATTATAGGCTATTCACGGTAGAATAAGCATTTTTGAAAGCCCTGCTTAGGATCTACTTGTATGTACGTTGCGTATTATACCGCCGTTAAGTAAACTTAACATTGCCACAGGCCTCATCACTTTATTCACGCGTAGGTCAAGTGAAACTTGGAAATTATTAGAAAAGTAAATATTTCACAGATCTGCTCAATTCTACACTTCGATGTGCGTCTCAGAGTTGAGCCTCACACGCCTAGGCATGCAGGGAAGTTTCTAACTACAAGGGCACTTGCTCGCGGCTTTACTGGGATTTGGCAAATATGACTGCGATTGGGGCCATGTTTCCCTCCCATGATAACTTAACCTGAACCGCAAAGGGAGGGGGAAACGCGGCATAGACACCGTAAAAACCACTCGACAGAAAAAAGTTGCAAGTTTGATGCAATTTATGAAGCAGAGAAAGATATCTACTAGAACAGAGGATGGGAAAGGGTCATATTTACCGAAAGGATGTTTTAAACATAGAAGAGAATGGTCGGTCGTGAGGGTTGTCTTTCATTTGATGATCACACTGGACCGATGAGGGTGACTGAGGCGAGTAGTACGAAGCAGCGCAGAGTGAAGGGGCGGAGGAAACGGGAGATCCCGGAGGAAAGCCGCCGACCAGCGGCACCACACGTGAAAATCCGGGAGTGAACCGGCCTTGGTAGGATGCGAGCAGGCTAACCGCTCTGCCACCGCGGCCCCTTGAATGTTTCGTGTGAATTACTTAACCCCGCTGGCAGAAAGAGGGGAGCACTAGGGCCGGTTGCACCGCCGTGGTTCGAAACGCGAACTGAGATCGTATCCAAGATCGACACTGAAAACTGTTGTGCACCATTCGAGTTCAGAGCTGGACTGGAGATCGAGATTAAGTTCATTTCGAACCACAGAAATTGGCGGTTCAAAATCTCGATCCGAGATCAGCACTATCGTCGACAAATGTAGTTTGAAAATACGCCAGCAGATATAACTACGTTCAATTATTTTCTTGGGAAATTAAAACAACATTATACGCACTTGAATATTATCCAGTAAAAGTCGTACAAGATAAAACATTGTACATCTAGTTCTATCTAACGTGAAAAATACGCCTACTTCCATGACGTCATATATTACGAACCAATCGGAAAATTTGTCTCATACTTTATATCGATCTCACACTTTGAAACCAAGGTCGACCAATCGGAGATCCAGAATCATGAAATTTCATTGGTGCAACACTTTTGCATTGGAACCAAGATCAAACTGGATCCAGTTTTGGAACTAGGATCATTTGATCTCGGATGGGGGCAATGTTGGTGCAACCGGCCCTTAGGCCCTTGTCGACCGCAGCGGTCGCGGTCGGATTCATTGGCGTGGCCCTGGCGAGGAACAATGGGGTGCGCCATTTGAACCCGCGCGCCGCGTCTCTTCCCAAAGACAATAAAGGACAGCAGTAGCAGGCGGGCAGGCAGGCTCTGCCTGATCGAGCCACGGAGAGGGAAAAGAAAAGAAAAACAAAAGAGCGCGAGTGGAGGCGAGAAAAAGAGATGGATCGAGAACTCCCCTGGAGCAACTATTCTTACACGCCTGGAGCGGTGGCGGCATTTGTTGTGCGGCTGGTTCGGTGGCCGCTTCCGGGATTACTGCAGCCGAGGGGGCCCCAGCGAGTGATGAATGGGGCGTGGCACCGCGGTGCCTCTCCGTGCCACAGGGGCGCAAGTCGCACCCGCAACCCCTAGCCACCCACCGCTCTCTGCACCGACATGCGTTGTTTACTCACGTACTCGTATGCCGTGCTGGAGATGGCGGTATTTGGTGAGTTCATTCGAGGAGACACTAGAGTCATGCACATTTCAGTTACATCTTATACAAGGCGAGTCCTTTAAAAGAGGCCCCGTGGGACATGTGTGATAACAACATACATAGTAAGGTGCTGGGCGTGGTCACTTCCAGCACCTACTCCAGGTATTTTGTTGTCACACTGGACTGTATTTCCACATTCCCTCGCTCCGTTACACACAGTCCCACGGGCCTCTTTTAAAGGACTCGCCTCTATAAATGCTCATTATAGCTGCGCAGTAGCCACTCTCCGTGTTTGCCAATAGCATTGCCAGAAACAATGTGAATAGGATTTGAGGTTAGAACAATGTTGAAATAACCAAGTGCCTTGTTACGCTAGTACACGTTCTCCAACCTAGTTTTAATGCAATTATAATGTTTTGTAGTTAGAAAAATATTTCATTCCTGTAAAAGGCTTCTCTATGTTGAAAACTCAAATGTAAACGAACGTGTTGATCACTGTTGACCAGGTGAGTATGAAAGTTAAATTGGTCATGAGCGAGTAAGTATTAGGAACATGCGCAGTGGGGGGAAATCTGTCTATTTAATCTTTAGTCTATGGCGCAGTCGGTCACCGTTGGTGAGCAGCCTTCGAAACCATAAACTAAAGGTGACGTAGACAGATGTTCGTGTACTGCTTATGTTCCCGACATTGACCCGCCCATGGCCAACACAACTGTCAAAGTCACGTGGTCAACATGATATATAAAATGTAGGCCCTACTGGAGTTTCAGTAACACAATTTCTGGATATCTAGTTTAGTATTTTTTGACGCGACGATGTCTTTAAATTTGCGACCACAGTGGGAGACAATCCAGGAAATCCAATGATAACAAAATCGGGGGATACAGTTTGGCATTGCATCTCCGAATCTATCATCTACATTCAAAACGTTTTATTATAAAACCGTCCAACGTGTCCGAGTAAGTTCTGCTTACGAATATCACTTATGAAATGTTACACGCCTGTATACGTTTTTCAGTTCCTCCATTTCTCTCTAAAGCATGTTTTTGTGATAGTGAAAATGGCTCAGACGTGTGTTTTTGCTGCCAATTTTAAGTATGAACATTCTGGTACAAAACATTAAAAAAGTAATAGGGACGTGCATAAACCCATAATTATTATTATTATATCATATAATGGAAGGGTCTCCGCTAAAAGTCTTATAGAGGCCATGAGAGAGTTGATGCACATGTCTCGGTCGCCCGTAACGCTCCCTCGCTGTTAGGCCTCAGATGTGCCAAAATAATTTAACCAGGCTTCCACCTTAATGAGGGAGTTATATTAAACGAGGACTCGTCGAAGAGCGAGAGAGAATGTCCTGACACTCCATAGCGAAAAAAGTAATTTGTAACTGTTTATAATATCAACGGATTGTTCTTCCTCATCTTGAAGCAAGGCGATGACGGCAGTAGAGTTGTGCCTGTCTTGCTTTAAACTCAGCAGCACCTGTTCGGTTAGCCAACTCTAGCGAACGCGTTTCACCCACAAATAAGAAAGACGGAAGACCATGATGATGATGATGATAGAGAAACAGCGGAATATACGGGAAGTTTGATTTAGCACCCGTCAATTTATATAAATATTATTCTGAAAAGTTCTTTTTTTTTTTTCTTTTTTTTTTTTTTTAATAAACTTGTTTGTGTGTATCCCCAGATTGATCTTTGCCCCTAGAAATTTTTTTTTTCGTGACGCTGTTTTGAAAATGTTGTCCCGGAAGTTGGCACCTTTTAATAAATATGCCGAAGATAGTAATTTAATTTTTTTCATTATATCTGTCATGTTTTTGTAATCATTTTATAGTCACACTGAACAGCTATTTTCATTTCCATAAATATAAGTAGATTCTCAAAGAAAAATCAACTTTTCAAAAATTCTCAAATAAAAAATTGCATGACATCAAATTGTAAAAAAATGAAGGACATGAAAATCTATTTCCGAAATCTGTCACAGTTTCTTAAAGACTTCCACTGAAGACGTCGACAATGATTTAACTTTATTTTTTTTTAATATGAGATCAGGCGTCGTACTGGTGTAAACTGTTGGGAAACTACGTGACATAAGAATAAATATCTGATTCACTATACGGGAAAAGAACTTTTGTTTTCTGCGGTACCAAAATCTCAATATTTAATTTATATTTGCAGAATCATTACACTGCAACTTAAGGCGCCCTGTCTGATTCCATCTTGCGATAAGTGCTGGCTGATTGATTTTTACGGAAACAGTCCCATGCAGGGCGACGAACAATTCTGCTTTACCGAAAGTCGCACAAATTATTTCTCCTTGTGTCATGGCTTTCTTTTCCAAACCGGCAACAAGTAGCATAAGGCATCTAAGAGACAGATAATGATAGAATGATAAAAAGGGGGGTGGAAGAGTAAGGGGAAATGGTTATGAGATCTTTCTTTATGCTCTCGCCGTTTGGATAGTCCAAGACATTTGAACAGCAGTAATTCATTTTATCTTTCATCTAGTTAGATGAAGAGAGAGAGAGAGAGAGAGAGAGATAGAGAGAGAGAGATAGAGAGAGAGAGAAAGAGAGAGTGTGTGTGCGTGTGTGTGTGTGCATGGATACGTTTGGACGGCTCTTAACATCGGGGTTTTGATAGTCAATTGGGGGCGAAGCGAGGCGAGTATGGAGCAGCGCCGGAATGCAAGGGCGAGAGAAACAGAAGCTCCACGAGAATACCCATCGACCAGCAGCATCGTCCTGCACGATTCCCACGCGCGGAAATCCATGAGCCACCGCGTCAGGAATCGAACCCGGATCACCTTGGTGGGAGGAGCACGCTCTAGCCACTACGCCTCCTCGGCACCTTATCTATGTAGTTGGTAAATAATGAAGCAGGTCGATACTACGCAAGTGCAGCAGTATTACGCCTTGGATGCAAATGATAAATCACGTGAGAAAAACCATGTTCAAAGTAGCCGTCCGATAATGAACACATCTACTACCGGAGGAGAGTAATATGTATATGCTGTTCACGGTAAAGTGAGCACTTTTGAGGCTCTAGTTACTTTTTCCTTTAAGTAATTTTTATTCTTCAACGACCTTTTAAAAATAAACATTGCCATGTAAGTAATAAACATAATGTGTATATTCCACCACACTTGAAACTTAACGTATGAGGCTAAAATAATGCATATTTACTGACTATTATTCCAAATTAGAAGGCTTTCAAAAGTTCTCACTTTATCGTGAATAGCCTATAACCACACGAACAAACACACTAGGCCCGCAGCGAAAGCGAATATGACGTAGAGTGCGCCTGCCGGATGCACAGATATTACATTGCGTGTTCCAGAATTGAACTTAATTTTTGCCAGTGACATTGTCAAAAGAAGGTGGATTGGATTCGAGTCACGCAAAATTGTGTTCTTATGGGCCTACATAAAAACACGTACCAGGTGGAAAACGAAATGTAACCAAACCCACTGTCACAGTTTGAACATGTAATTTGGATTGATCTGATGACGATGGCAGTGGTAGCTTTTGGTGACATATGGGAAGTCGAAAATCAGTCATCTTCACGTCTTCAAACAAGCACTAGAGAAAAAGGTTTGTTGAGCCAACAGAGGTTTTGTTTGTATGTGGCAAGAAATTATGTGATTGCTTAAAAATATTTTGTTGCATCAATTATATTTGAAACAGATTTTCTACACGAAAAGAATGTTACATCTGAGTTTCTTGGATCAGAAAACTCTGTCGGGAAACAATATACTAAGCATGAATCATCCCTACATTACATGTTAAGCCGAATATAAACTCTTTTAGTGGCTCATCAATACTTTTATTTCACTGCTTGCACATCAACCAGAAGATTATAATATTATTATTATATAATATAAATGCAGTGAATATATAAAAATCTGATGCTTTTGTGGAAGCAGTTCAGGGGCGAAAACTTCACTTATGAACTTACATTTCGTGAATGTCGATTTCTACGACCCTTAAACTTTCCCTCACTCCTCTCTCTCCCTCTCTCTCACACTCGCTAGCTCGCTCGCAAGCGCGCGCGCACGCGCACACACACACACACACACACTCTCTAACGTGCACCAATGCACTCTCCAGAAAAGTGGTTTTAAGCTATTTTTAACTAACGTGTGGAAATAATTGGAGCAGTTTAAAGGACATTAGCATGAGAAAATACCGTAATAAAGACTTTAATTGAAATGGAGATAGTAATTAAATATTGCGCTCAAAAGAATAATAAACGTCACTAGGACGTCCAGACTCGTAAATAACAGATGTTTGACTGTTTGTATAATTGAGAATAAACATAATTACTGAATTTAGTTCTTTTTATTTTTATTAACACCTCCATCCCTCACGAATTCGGATACGCGCCTCAGGCGACCACGCAACAATATTTATTTTTTAAACAAAATTTAGGAATAGATGTTAGAAATGCAATTTGCTAAGCATTTTTGATACGATGTGAAAAAAATTTGGCAAACCTAAAAGAAAAATTATACACAAAGCGAACTTGTAACGTAACCGGCAGCGCTCCAGGTTGTAATTCTTCGCCACTGGTTGAAGAACGAGGCCGCGTATACGACACTTGTTTCTCTCATACACGCAGAGGAGCTTATTCCAGGAAAGAAAAAGATCAGACGTTTTCCACCGTGATGGTATCCACGACACACATGACGACTGTTATTGTTTTGGACTGAGCCTTTTTTTTATATGAACTCCGCGGTAGAAGGGGAGCCTGTTTTTTTTTCTAAATAAAAAAAACTGGCGTGGAGCCGACCGGAAACGCATTGTCAAGAAACGGTATCTCAGAGGCCATAACGATGTCAGAAATGAGAGCAACACCACCTGCCCCTACTCCCCACGTCATGCGAATGCAGACCGCAGAAGACTTGCTGCCATCTTGTGTGGTTGCAGGCCTACGTGTGACAAATTATAAATGTTTAAACGCTCAGCAATCGAAGGAATCTGAAGGCAGTGGACTCCGAAATATTTGACCACATCGGACTTTCGGTACACTTGGTAGTGAGAAACGTTTACCGTCATGTAAATTCAGCTACGCGTTGAAAGCTTGCAAGCGAGGCACGGAGGACATGTTTATACAGAGTAACGTGTAACTAAAGGCTGTTCACGATAAAGTGAGCACTTTTGAAATCAACCTTAGAAAAAAGTCACTGCCCCTGCCTGCATATATTTTAACGGGCGTATTGAGTGACATGCGCCCAGTAAAGTTTGATAACGATGGATAGGACGTAGTTCCGTATGTTAAGTCGAATATAAAGTGTTAGGTAACTATTCGTGATAACTTAAATTATTTCTTTTGCTTCCTATTTTTTTTATGCATTGCAGTGTACTGTAAAAATGAGCATACATTTACATGAGTTTACATTTCTAATAATTTCACAGTTTCACTTGCCCGACGCACGAATAAAGTGATGAGGCCCATGACGAGGTTAATCTTACATAGGGCGGAAGAATACACAACGTGCATACAAACAGATACTAAGCAGGGCTTTCAAAAGTGCTCCTTTTATAGTGAATAGCCTATAATTCTCCCTCGCATATACCTGCCTATCACCGTAGATATTCAGTTAACTGTGCCGAAATAAACCAGAAACTAAATCCAACATATTGTATTGTATTGGCCGTATTAACTTCCCCGGATGTTATGCCTGAAGTCTTAGCAGGGGACGGCTTACAAACTAACTTATTACCTAACTTAAATTAACACCCATGCATTGCCTGGGATTTGAACACAGAGCCTCCTGCACCCCAAACCGGCGACGCACCAACCGACTGCGCCACAAGGACCTGCTAAAAGCAACACAAGTAGGATATATATGCTTTAATATAATGGAAACGATACGCAGTAATGCAAATATAGTTTGTTTGCAGTTAACTGATCACTTTTCAAATCAACTTTTGAAAAATGTCACAGTCCCTACTTGAGACTATGGAATAACGCGAAATAGATGCATCATACAACGAAAAGTGTCCGCCTAAACACTTATTATTTTCGAGGGGTATAATTCAAGCACGCAAAAGATAGTTCACCATCACCACATCTAGTAAATGGGATTTGGGTGGGGGGGGGGGGGATTGAAATATTGAAGTATCAAATGGGAACCCCCCTGTTTAATACTGCAGATTCAGATTCCAAGTCAATGCGTATGAAATAGTTGTTAGAAACAGTTTTGCGATATGCTGTAGACTACGTTGTAATCGGCGCAAAACAGATTGTTTTTGATTACATCAATTGGGAATCACGACGTTCCGTTCCAGACGGAATCAGACGTCGAGAGGTGGGTAGGTAAGCGTTTAAGTATTTCTGCAAGCATGCAGATGTAATGAAGGTTTTCACACAGTTCTCATCGCGCATTCCTTCTGGATTGAAACGGGGCGGCTCCCAATTGATGTAACCAAGGGTAAGATATTTTGCACCGATTACAGCGCCATATGCGCACCGAATTGCAAAATCTGTTTCAAATAAATCTTTTATGCGTATTGACGTAAAATCCCAATTTGCAATAAAAGATTGGGGGTTCCCATTTCAAATGTAACCTCCCTCCCTCCACCTTCGCCATAACCAATGGGGCATAAGTTAACTACATTTTGTGGCCTTCAATGTCCCATCGAAAAACATGGGGGGTTCACTTGGACACTTCTTGTACGTATGAATTGAAAATTTTGGGTAAACATTTGTGAATACTCAAATTATTTCTGTTGCTTTCAGTTTTTTTTTTTCAAATGCATATAAGCGTAAGTATTATCAAATGTATAACATATGTAATTATCTAAAAATTTCACATTTTCACTTGACCTATGCATGGCAATGTTACTTTTACACATGGTTGAAGTAAACACAATATGCACACGAGTATAACTTAAGCAGGGTTTTCAACAGTGCTCAGTCTACGGTGAACAGCCTATAACAATACTTAGTGGAATAGCAATCGAGAAGACCTGAGCTCGATTCTGTTTTCAAAGGTTTTCCGCAATCACTTCAAGGGAACCTCGACGAGTCTATAAAATCAAATTCTTCCCTGATCTGAAAGTCTGCTTAACAGGTTTCATCTCTAACGAACCCGTTGTCGACGAGACGTAAATCCGTAAAGAATTAACGTCTTTTTCTTCTCTGAAAAATGATCTCGGATGCTTTTATCTCTATTGCCACACTGCTATGTTCTGTGGTCGAAATGGATAATTGGCAATCCCTTCGTAACAGCGCCACATAAAAAATTGAATCGATAAAAATTAATGTAAGATGTCCTATATACACCATTGTTAGAGACATGCAAAATTAGCGTTATTATTTGATGACATCTTAAACTTCAAACACATGTAGGCCTACCCTTGCAATAAGTTTGTCATTGGACCATACTTTATTCGAAACGCCCAGGATAAACTCTGCGCCAATAAATCAATACCTCACAATTGTTTAGTCCAATTACGAGCATTTCATTGAGAAGGGGAGTGACTTCACGTTTATGCAGCAGCCAATGAAGAAACAACGACCCCGGCTGCAGTATATACAGTACTGTGAAGTTTGGCCTGGTGCAAAATAATATGCAGGTCCCTAAACATTGTTCTTGGCGAGTTGAAGGCGGGGAAACCAGAATGCTGATAAACATCTTGGAAGGGGGGCAGAGGAAGGTTGTATGCGCGCCGCCTTGAGCCGTTGTCGCAGGTGGCGCTCGGCGCGGCGGCCAGTGGAAACAAAAGCAGTCGGTCTGCCGCGGGAGAGGAGGTAGGCAGGCCGATCAGTCGCGCGGCGGTGGCGTGGAGCCAAGGGTGTGGACAGTAGATACCCACTGGCTGCAAGGGGAGGTGCGCTCGACAACAAAACACCAGTGTCCCTTCCCCGGGGATAACTAGCCACCCCCACCCCCCTCCATATGGTTGTTTGCTATAGTCTATTCGCGGTTTCTTCGCACTTTAAAAATTACCCCACGTACGATGTATTTGGCTGTTTTCTAAACGTGTCATCTATCACAAGAGTTTTATTGTTGTGTCAACATAGAAGTACATTATCTTGGGTTAAATTGTATTTCTACTTATATTTTATATATACCTTATAATATTAGATTTTTTAGTAGTATGAATTAAAACAGAGAGACAATAAGTGCTTTGGTAATGCCTAGTAAGAAATATTTCTTACTAGAGACCAGCCCCGGCCTCGCTCGGGTGCGATTTACAAATAAGACGTTGTTTAGGTTTACAGCTATTATATACACTAAATACTTAAGGTAACTAACATAGGATTAATATTAATTATGTTGTTAAAAAAGTTTTCGTAAGTGAACCCCTATTTATAAAACGACAAATAGTGTTACCGTGGGTCATCCTTAAAAGATAAACATATGCTGTCGTGAACTTTTTTGAAGACATTTTTGAGATACACAATTCTGTAGCGCATTAATTTGGTGTATCTCTTATGGTTTAGCCAGCGTAAGCCATGTAAGCGCCAGAAAAGCGCTTTTTCCGACTTGATTAGAAAACGTTGACATTTCTCTATTATCCTTACATTGAATATTAAAGTATTATGTGCCTAGACCTTCCTCAAGAAATTCTCTAAATGGCAGTGAAAACCTCATCGAAATCTGTCAAGTAGTTTAAAAGTCTTATCCGAAGAGATAGACACAAGCGGCTGGGCGACTTTGTTTTATACTATAGTCCATTCGCGGTTTCTTCAGCCTTTTCTGAAGCCCTGCTAAAGTTCTTCTCCCAGGATATTCCTCCACCTTGTGCAGACTAATCTTAACTAAGTCTGGAGAATTACGCCAGAGGGACAGCGCTCCGCATTCGAGCGCACTCAGTGTAACAGTATTTTGTATAATGACTATTTTTCACTAGGCGTTACCAACATACTTATTTTATTTCTGAATTTTGTTCAGAATATTTATAAATGAAGCATTATAATTTATAGATAATATATGAATAACATTTCAATTTAAAAGAAAAAAATAACTTTTATGAACACGAGTATAAAACGCTTGTGATTCAGGGCGTATTTAGGAAATAATTAAACACGTCATACATGGAGAGATTTTTCAAAGGCTTGATTCAAAAAGGCCGAAGAAACCGTGAATGGACTATATGTAAAGATGCAAAATACTACTATACCGAGTGTGCACGAATGCGGTGTGTTGTTCCTTTGGTGCAATTTTCTAGAATTGGTTAATCTTCGTTTGCATGAGGCGGAGAAACATGCTGCAAGCAGAACTTAAGCAGGACTTCAGAAAAGTTGGAAGCAACCGTGAATGGACTATGTGACACAGTAGACGGCTCGGCAGTGTCGAGAGGTTGCCAGCCAGGGTGAAATGACGCGAAGATGGAGCAACGGCTGAATGCAAGTGTGCCGTAAAATTTTATGGCACGACATTGTCCAAATGTTACCTAATCTCCTATGTTTTGATATTTTGTCTAATTAATTGTGTCAGTATGTTGGTAAAGCCTAGGTCAATGATGTTTCATTTCAATTCTAGGGCAATCGAGTTATTTCAGAAATTTGTATTTTAGTCAAGTATCCATGCATTCGAGTAAGTACAGAGTCAAGTTCTTCGCTGCCAAACCTGGCAGGAAGCCAGTCGCTTGCTGCAGACAGCTCAGCCTGCAAGCAGGATGTTATAGGTTGTTCACTGTAAAATGAGCACTTTTGAAAGCCCTGCTTAAGATCTACTTGTGTATGCACGTTGCGTATTCTTGCACCTTATGTAAAATTAACATTATCATGGCACTCAATGCGTCGGCCAAATGAAACAGCAGAGTTATAAGAAAAGTAAGTATTTTACAAATCTGCTTCTTACGTAAGTGTCCTCAGT
The DNA here is from genome assembly GCA_029891345.1 of Dryococelus australis. Taxonomy (NCBI): domain Eukaryota; kingdom Metazoa; phylum Arthropoda; class Insecta; order Phasmatodea; family Phasmatidae; genus Dryococelus; species Dryococelus australis. Next base: position 68,621,139 of record CM056998.1, on the reverse strand, counting down.
GTAATGTTTTGTTGTTCAGGTGATTATTGATATTATAATATATTTAATGGACACTGTATTTGTGTGTTTTTTATCAGACACTGGGGTAATTGCAGCCACATTGAGCATAGTTAAATATCGTGAATAAAAATGATATTGTATATTTCCGGAAGCAAACATATATTTATAAGCTGTTCACGGTAAAGTGAGCACTTTTGAAAGCCCTCTCATTTGGAATAATAGTCAATCAATATATTTTATTACAGCCTCAGCTGTTAACTTCCGAGTGCGATGGAATATGCACACTGTGTTTATTACTTACATGGCAATATATATTAAAAAAAGGTAGTTTAAGGATAAAACATGGCTGAAAGGAAAAGTAAGTAGGGCATTAAAAGTGCTCACTTTACCATGACAGTCTATAAATACCATGCTCCACACCACGGTACACCATATCGTGGGGAGCGACAGTAGCACGAGAAAACCCGCCGGCAGGCGGCAACGTCCACCACGTTTCAAACATGCGCCTCGGTGCAAATCTGCACGTAATTCCCGCCTTCGTACAAAGGTTAGGGGAACTGATGCCGAAGGGAGGGGCTGCTCTAACCCGAGGGACAGACCTTTCGTTCCCGGCCAGCAGAAGAGTGAGCGACATCGGGGTGGAGCAGCAGCGGAATGAACATGGAGGAGGAGACTGGAGCACACAGAGAAACCTCCACACCAGGGTAAGACAGTATAGGCCACACTCCCCACATTAGAATTGCAGTCCGAAAATGTCCTGCCATCCGGGGCCTTGGATGCCATAGTCTAAATCAAGAATCCTAGTGGTTAGTTTACTGCAGGATGATCACTAATGACGTGGTAGACAGCCTTATTCGATGGCAGTACTACTCAAATATTATATCCTAGTGGCGTTGCATCTCAGTCACTAAAGCCTGTTCATGATAAAGTGAACACTTTTGAAATCAATATTAGAAAAAAGTCGCTGATCCTGTCTGCATAAATTTAAATGGGCGCACTGAGTGACACGTGCCCAGTAAAGATGGTAGCGAAGGATGAAAAGTAGTTGCGATTGTTAACGTCGAATAAACTGTGTTAGGTAAACATCTGTGGTAACTTAAATTATTTCTTTTGCTTTCTGGTTTTTTAATACATAGAAGTGTAAAAATGAGCAGTTTTTAAAATATTTACTTTTGTAATAATTATACAGTTTCACTTGACCGACACATGAATTAACTGCAGTTCCATGGCAATGTTAATTTTACATGTAAGGCGGAAGAAGACACAACGTGCATACAAGTAGATCTTAAGCAGGGCTTTCAAAAGTGCTCATTTGATCGTGAATAGACTATAGATAATGTTTTGAAATTTCTAAGTACGAACTGAAACTGACTGCTAAAGTCTAGTTCAAACACGTGACTTCAACAGTACAAAAAACCAGTTCAGTGTTAGGACTTTAAAACTGGTTATGGAGTAGTTTGTAAGCGCTTTTTGCCCCTTATTTCGTTCACGGAAAAAACGAAATTAGTGAAACTCCGATTTAAGCGTCCAATACTTGTTACCTATTTTTAACCACAGTGTAAAATAATCACAGTGTTTCCAAGAGGGAATAGAGAAAAAAAACAGTACAGCAACTAATTACGAAAAATATATGTTGGAATTTTCCAGGGTTGTATACATATATTTATTTTCTCGTCATAGGCTGCTTCTCTTTTTTAAGAATTTTTTCGTTCTCAATCCTGTTTTTCCTTGACTGGCATCTGCATCGCAATGGCGAATGTCCAAAAATCTCCAACTTGTCATTCGCCCCCATTGCACTATTCATTCAAAGATCACCTGATTAGTCGTTTCACGGGAGCGACGAATGGACGCCAGTCAGGTGCATATCGCTGATGAAGAAAGCGCTAAAAGAAGAAATGAGGCACGGTTTTCAGTGCGTCTCAGTCAACTACACTTTGAGCAGTTATTTTCCGCCAAATAATTTGGCCCCGAGCTCCCTGTTTCCAGTCGGCATGCGCGCGCAGTTTACCATTCCATGCGCCCAGCGACAAGGTATTCGACACCACTCAAGATGGAACTAAGTACAACAGCGGACTATATTATAAGAGTGACCGGGTTCCGTTCTTGTTCAAACAACCGTTGCCCAGGGGCTATACTGGGTCACAAAACCACACTCCTGACATGCGAGCGCCGCGCGTGCCAGGTTAAAGTGCCTATACTATGGGGGATCAGGGCGGGGTGGGTTAGCTGCCCCTAACCCTGATCCAATCAAATGACTACCGCTTGGGAAGACAAGGGCCTTGGTCTGTACTTCCCCCGCGCTGAGAGGCTTAGCCTCAATGATGATAAATCGGCGGCGTTCTTGTTCAGACGTCCTGCGGCATCAGTTTCGCGCGGTTTCAGAATCACGCAAAGGAAGCTTATTACCTCTACATGAAAATGTAGAGTAAATTTACATAACAAGTAAAGTATACTATTACTATAATTGTACGGGAAAAGTACCTGACAAAAGTGGGGGGTGGGGGTTATCACACACAAGTAAGGGGAAAATAACTTTAATGTGTAATAAAATTATATTTAAAATTACCGCCGAGTAATAGTACTGCTAATTATCTACATACACTGACGAATAGAAACCGAAACCTCAACACTAAAATCCTCGACTCTTACTGGTGGGTGGGCGCGAACCATTGTCCTTTATCACAATAGACCGATGTACTATCAATCACAACATGACGACAGCGTGTCAGTTTCATTGAATATAAGCGTGTTAAGAAATTGTTTGTTACACCCCCCCCCCTTTTAATCTGTTGATTATGCTGAAGAGATGCACACGTCGTAATGTAATTTTCCCATTCATGTGTGAGATTTTCCACTACCATGTACATGCATTTTACTCCAGAGTGCGGTAATTTTACCTTACCTGTAAGGAAAACTGTGTTCCCCCACAAGTTTGCGAATATTACCTAATACTTTTCAGGTAATTTTCCCATTATTTTTTCACACCGCAGATTTTCTCTATATTTCTGAATCTTTGCATGGTTTCCCTTGAAGTGCGGAAATATCTGATAAAAGGAATTTTATCTGTGCAATCTTTAGTTACAAATTATTTCAGTGCAAAATGACTTTAAGTTGGCGTAACTGGTGTGTGGGCGCACCTGTGTTTTTATTGCGCCACACAAAGTGTTTGTTTGGCGGTTCAGCGTTCGTGCCGCACATAGTTGCAGGACCAGGACTGCATGCCAGCTGCAGCTGAATGTGTTGCACACAGGTGTGGCGAGGCGTTTAATGAGCGTATTACTTTCGCTTTTGGCACTCCCTTACACCCGCCCTACGAACATGCAAAGTAACTTCACGCACGCGGGTTCCTCGACGCCGTGTTATAAATTCTTACCACTTACCATTTATTCTGCAGCTACAAATCTGAGTTACGAGCATTCTTTCTTCCTTGTCTTTCATTCTTCGCCGCTCCTGCGACCGAACACAATGCTAGTCCGTAGCCTGGAGACATTTGGGAGCGGAAGTGTGTGTGTGATTTATTTACTTTTTGTAAGGGGAGTGAAGGAGTGTTGGGGTGGATGGAGTGAAGGGAGGGTGCAGACGGAAAGAGGGAGATCAAGGGATGACAAAGGAGGGCAGCAACATGTGTGTCTCCATGTGTCACACACAGCCTGGAGACAAGACAGACTTTGGTGGGTGGCGGAGGAGAGGGCCAGAACTATGCTTGCCTGTTCCTATATTTCTGGCAAAGGCCGGTGGAGGTTGGCACCATGTGCTGACTGACGTCACACTGCAAGGCCGGTGTAATGCCAGTTCGCAATAAAGAACTGCGTCTAGGCTAATACTTTACAGGAAATTATAAGAACAGCGCCTAGTATCTAGGTAGTGAAACATGGGGTCCTAAGACGTATCCAACACAGAATCGCCTCTGTACGACGGTAGTACACTATCTACACTACAACGCTCTACTACTGTCCACGCGCCAGCTTTTAAACCGCGTGATATGTGGAGAGGGGAAGGCAAGACAGTGAGTCACAGCGGGGAGTGGAGAGCGTGGACACGCATGTATTATCCGTAGTAATACATTTAGCTCCGAAGTGTTGTGAAAATCGCCGCTGCGTGTGTTATATATGTCCGGAAGAAAAACACCGTCGTGCAGTCTGAGGGTCGGAGAATCGTAAGTAATATAACTGCAAAGTGTGATGAAGAGGCGAAACAAAAACGGCATGCTTTCGCAGTAAACCAGGCGACAGCAAGAGCTGCAGACTACGCTGGAGTGTCGCAGACGTTAGTTAAAAAGATACGGAAGGAACAGAAAGAACTAGATAACAGTGGGGAGGGCGGTAGCTTGCACACGCCGGGTAAACGACGGAAAACTAGGCCGGAACATACTGTCGTGAATATTGATGACTTTGATTTATGTGTTATTCGGCGGACGATTCAGGATTTTTATATTCAGGAAAAACGTGTCCCTACCATTGCAAAATTACTGCCCGTGGTAAAGGAGAAAATAGACTTTCCGTAGTCGCATACTTCGTTGCGTAAGGTGGTAAAACAACTAGGTTTTCGGTGGAAAAAATCGCAAAGCCACAGGAAGATACTAATTGAGAGACCCCACATCGTATCTTGGCGCCACGACTATATAGTTGAAACAGCACAGACAAGGTGGGAAACAAATTATCTACATAGACGTGACATAGATAGACGGTAACTTAACGCTTGGTAAATTTTGGCAACATGAAGAAGTGTTTCGCATACAAGATAATGTGAACTCGGGTAAACGATTAATTGTAGTACATGCTGGGGGTAGTAACGGATTTCTCGGAAATGCTCTCCTTGTCTATAGAGCCGGCACTGCCAGTGGCGACTATCACGGCCAAATGAACAGTGTTAATTTCATAAAGTGGGCTACCGAGAAGCTGGCTCCTAACCTCCCGCAGTCATCTGTAGGACAGTGTAACCAAGACCGGCTGGGAAGGGTACTGTGGTCATGTACAGAAGCTTGAGACTGAATACTAGGAAAAGGACGGTGTTGTGTCAGATGTAATTGACAGTATCGTTGTACGTCTTGACGACAGTAGTGATTCCTCCAGGGCATCAGGCGCGTGCAGTTCAAGAAGTGAACAAGAAAATCCGGGTTCACCATCAGCGACCCCGCTGCCTCGAGGTGAGTGAATGTTTTCTTTGTACGACAGTACAGTCGTATAGCGTGGCCGGCTTATCGTTCCAAGGTCGCATTCCTGCCAGGGTTTCAGAGCTGGAGCGCGGACAATATGTGGACCTTGAAGAGGTGATACTACTATTTCACTGGTAGAACTTCTGTAGCAAGGTCTGCCATCATATATCATAGTATTACTTGGTCTGATAAACATGTTTTCAGACACACATTATTGAAAAGACCATTTTTTGTTATATTGAAGGATACGCTTGATTGCCTTCGTAGTTTCAATACCAAGTCATATGAACGTACGTTCTTTTATTTGATAAACACATTATAAACAGGTCTATGTTCAGTTTTGAATAAACAAGTATTTTGAACATGACACAGTGCAGTTCAAGGCCACGTAGTTGGACTCTTTAGTGGCAGTTATGTGATTCAGAGCTTTCATTTGCGGCTTAAGTAATACCAGAATGCATTTTAGTAGGTGAATCACAGATATTCCTTATCTGTGCTCATTGGCCCAAGGAAATGACGAATCATCTTTTCAGAAAAAGGACATCTGAAATACGAAAGGAAAGGGAAACTTGAACTTAAAATATAGTCACCTAAGAAACACACTGGATTTTCGCCATTAAGTATATCTGGGCCAGTTTATATAATTTTCTTAAGCCAGGAATGAAGGCAAAGATAAATAACACAAATGCGATAAACGCCTAGGCCTTGCTTAAAAACTTATCCGTAGTTCTAGAACAGTACTGGTTCTTTTATTTTTTAGATCAAAACTCGCGCCTATCTAGAGTTTTTCCCGCGTTTGGACCGAGAAGTTTGGAAGCAATAAGGGTGACACTGCCACACGTATCAAGTGCGCCATCGCCTCTAAGCGCAAGGCTCTGAACTGGCGTGCAGTGTCCTGGTCGCACTGTGTGTACCTACGGGACTTTAAGCGGTGACCCTATTATTTTATTGATGAAAAGTCTGTAGGAAGGTTCAATGCAGAACCTTTGAGTAGTTCTGAGTGGCTCCGAAGCGTAAATTTTGTGATACAGAACTTTGGAAAAGCCGTGTTTAGCAATTTTGGAGTATTCTAAGGCCGTGTCTCAATTCGCCTATAGATACCCTCTCGCCCACTCTTGACTTCACAGAGAGTGCTCTCTGCTGTCCCAACTCCGAGAAGAGAGCGCGAGAGGGAGTGAACGACGATGTACACTCGGCGCTCACTCTCGCGCCCTCTCAGGCAGCCATGTTGTTTGCAAGTCTAATCTCAAATATCCAGACGTATAGTTTGTTGTTTCTAAAGCAGTGTTAGGAATATTTTATCGACTTAATTTAATCATTGTGATTGTGAAATGTGTAATAACAACACTATCCCGTTTGATATGGAGCTTAACAAATTATGATGTTATTATGTACACGTTTCATTCAGGTTAATTATGTGCATACTATCAAATACGGCGATTTGCACATAACATTGTTTTCAATCATGCAAAAATGTAACAAATTAAAATACGTTACCATTTCATAAAACACTGTAAATTTCTTCGAGGAAATTGAAAGGCCATTAATATTTTATTTTTCACTATTTATCACCTTTCTGTCAGAGAAATAATAGTGAAGGCTTACAGAGGGCACAAGTCTCAATTCGCTAGAGTGACCCAGAGTGTGCCAGAGTGAGAGTGAGCACACTTTCGAGTTGAGACCATACACTAAAGATTAGAGACCGCTTATTCGTCTTCTGCGCATGTACCCAACATTGACCTACACCAATCTTACACAACTGTCAAAGTCACATGGTCAACAGTAATGAACGTGTTTATTTATATCTTTATTTTTAAATAACAAGCACTATTATTCTAATAGAATACTATTACCAGATTTAATTTAATCAAACTACATTAAAAATTGGTTAAAGGAAGTGTACATTCATCTCAAAGCATTTGTTTACAAATCAGTTTTCTAACCTAAAATCCTAACCAGGCTAGACGTGTTTGCAGAAAAACAGTTCAATGTGGGGACACGGAGATTGGTTACGAGCAGTCAGCGAGATAGGTCTACCTTATATTTAGTCTATGGTTGAGACACTGCCTAAAATGGTGTTTCTAAGTGCGTGACGTCTTGAAAACACTCTACAGCCCTTGTCTGAAGTGTGTTTTGCTGTCGTAAATCAGTACACTGGACGCACTTTTAATAGTTTCGTGGAAAAACGAGCAATTAAAACACACTTCAACGCAGTTCAGGCACCAGGTATAGGCAGGAGCCTTAACAGAACTTGCCTCGTATCTCGTACGTTCTTGATATTTTAGTTAATCTGAATTAAAGTTTGTAACGTATTATTATAACTGTATGAAACAGTTAGCACATACCACAAAACCAAAACAATTCGTAATCAAATGGAATTACAAGAAGATGGGATGGAAGATATACTTCTGGCAAACCAATTTCAATACATACAGTACGTCAGAAGAACAACAAAATCTGAAAATCTTACAGTTTTTTTTACACATTTCCAGTAACCATGCCATTCAGTTTCTTCAAAGCAGTGGCACTTGAGATTTATGTCGACATTGTGTGCAGCATGAGGTCCGCCAAAGATAGCCTCTCTGTGCTCAGAGTAACTTTAAAACAATGTCGTATTAAAATGCACAGAAAAAATTACAATTTCAAGGTTGATTTATGTTACCGTGGCGCACGTGAAGAAAAGAGGCAACAGAGTGCACTACAAGAAAAACCTATGCATCACATCAACGTTTGAAATGAACAATAGATATCACAAAGACAAGGCAAATGTTAAAAATAGTTGTTTATAATACAATACTATAAAGTAAAAATATTACGTATACCTGTTTTTGCTTATGTTCATTGCACCCTTGTCCATGAATATTTACAAAACTTTCAGATTAGTGAGGCACCCCGAATACGCAAGGAATTCAATTGACTGAAAAGAACGACTCGTATGTGTGCGAGTTATTCAGAGAATTTTGATTGGAGGAGGGAGTGAATCGTGCATACAATGCACAGCTAACCAGCGTGTCTGCCCTGTCGCGGATGTAGTTCTTGACAGGAGTATACGCAGCAGGCTGGCCTGGTTAATTAAAGACTTTAATAAAATGCCGACTCGGGAGGAGGAGAAGGAAAGAGAGAGAGAGAGAGAGAGAGAGAGAGGAGAAGACGTCTGCAACTCTCCCTCCTCACTTTTTTCTAACTCAGCCTCCCTTGCCCCCTTCAGAGGTGTCCGTAGAAATTCCTGGGCTTTGTTATTTTTGGTTTCATTCGGGGTGACGCTGGACGCATTTAGACCTCGTGTCCCCCCCCCCCAAAGATCTCATACCATCACTACCCCCTCCCCCCTGGGACCCAGGGTGGGGGAATGGGGAGATTCCACGACAAGCCAACCACGACATGGACCACAAGATTTCTTCTCCGGGCGGCTGCATTCTGGGCCGCGGTTTTCCATTGAAAAAAAAAATGCTCGGAACGACGAGTCAGCTACAAACGTCTCGTTTCTCGTCTCTCCCGTCCGCGATAAATCGCAGTCGACCCCGGGAAACGAGATTGCGTCGGCAAGCGAAGCGAGGAAATTGCCTAACTGGCTATCGCTGGTTCGCCGTCAAGTGAACTCTCACTTTCCAAAAACATATAGCAATATTTACCAGAATCTCCACGCGCTTTTTTACGTAAACAATAACCAGGGAAAACACGTCCCATGGTTTAACATCTTGCTGAAAGTGTGCTTTGAATTATTCTTATAACTGCAAAAGGGGGGGGGGGGGCGAAGTAATCAAAAGAAAGATTTTCGTTGCAGACATACGCCTTGCAGTAACTTCAAAACACGAATTTACAATTTCTCTTACGTCACATTAATTACATGAAAATAGGCGCAATTGTAACATTTATTTCTTTACAATTTCGCATTATCACACGACCGGCGCGTTGATCCAGGACGTGTTAATGGCCGAAAGGTATTCTGAATGCAGTCAGATAAAACTAAGCGGTTTTTTTTTAAACTGTTAAATTAAAAATAAAAATTAATTGTGGTTTTTTGGTGGCCAACACTGTGTGGCAGCTCGTCGTTTGACTACGCGCATTCGAATTCCACGCGATGCCGATCAGAATTTTAAGGATTTATTTATAACTATTGCTACCATGGAAAGCAATACTAATATAATACTATATGACTTATTCTTTCTGCGGAGTTATCACGTGACTACGTACCGAGACGACCAAAGTTACCTACTTGCTCAGTTACAGAAGTGAAACAATGCAAGCTAAAAAAAATATTAGGAAACTATATTATCCTATGATACGAAAAAAACCTCCAAACTAGATATATTTTCGCTGCAATTTTTTCGTGTAATTTTACTACCGTATATGTGTTGTACGGGGAAGTAGATACTGTAGCGGCTCTCGTACTGGAACGTGACCAATTAAAAATATACGTATCTTCACTACTTTGTGAAGGCCACAAGTCTAGAAAGTCTATAATTCGCTCGTAATTTGTGTTTTTATTCACGCCAACATGCATGAACTTTACATAACATGTTTGTTTTACCTTGGATAGCAAGTGCATGCCGACTTGCTTACGTAAAGCTAATGTGTGAAGAATTTTGTCACCTTGAAGCTGTTTCTTCTCCCTGCAGTGGGTAGCAGGTATCGCATCTTGTGGCTGCTCCAGCTAGGGGAAACAATACTCGTTTGGAAGAGCCCATAACATAAAGAACGAAAACGTGAGATTTTCAATTTATGAAAATTTTTAATTTGAATTCTTGCTATACGTATTACTGATAAAGTTTTGTTGAAATTTCGTTTTTTCTTTCGCCTATTTTAAGACAAAAGCTAAACATTTTACAGACGTTAAGCCGTATACAGGCTATTCACGGTAAAATGAGCACTTTTGGAAGCCCTGCTTAAGATCTACTTGTATGAACGTTGTGTATTCTTCCGTCTTATGTAAAATTAACACTTTCATAGCCTTATCACTTAATTCATGCGTCGGTCAGGTGAAACTGTCAAATTATTGGAAAAGTAAATATGTAACAAATCTGGGAAACACTTCGTTGTATTAAAAAAAAAAAAAAAATTAAAAAAAAAAAAATTAAAAAAAAATAATTTACGTTATCACAAATGGCTACATAACACTTTTTATTTGACGTTAGGATATGGAAGTAATTTCCATCCATCATTACCAACTTTACTGGGCGCATGTCACTCAGTGCACTCACTAAAATATATGCATACCGGCGCAGTGACTTTTTCTATGGTTGATTTCAAAAGTGCTTAGTTTATCGTGAACAGCCTTTAATAACGCGGTGTACTCTTGCATATGGTACAAGGCAACAGTAATATGTCGAGTTTAGCATTTTTCGTTCTGTAAATTTTTATTTTACTATTCAGAGATCAGCCTGTTTCCTGCATATGCATAACCATTATGACAAAATTTTCTTACGATACAACAGACTTCAAAGGAAATATACATAATGAATAAAACTAGATTAGACGCAAATTTCACTGGTCTTCACTTACTGTATATGGAAATAGCATATACGTTAGAGTTACACAAATATGAAAAAACCAATTTCAGTCTTCCTGACACTCATAAAAGGTGACTATAACTTTATTGACAAAATGTTTATTTCACATTTCCATTAAATAACTCATACAATTCCCAACTTCGCCGAAATGATAGTAAAGTCCATTCTCTCGCGATTTCTGGGTTTGCATGCCTAGTCATAATTCAATGCACGATTTTGTAAATCACACACTATTATATGCACATTACAGCTGAAGCACTTCAATAATATAATTTTAAAAATTCTATACTCTTTCGCTGACAAACTTCAAAGTCGTAAGTCTGACGGTTTCTACTGGAGTACTTCTCTTTTAATTTTTTAAAAATATTTATTGCAGTATTTCTTATTATTGAAACTCGTTTGTAGTCTTCATCTGCAAGTGAATATCATTCATCAATTTGCGCTTCAAATTTCAAATATTTTTTTTTATTCAGACGGCTGTAACATGAATAGCAGTCACTTTATTAATTTATATACATGAAATTTATATTGCATGTTGCATATGCGTATAACAGAAAATATTATAGCCAATAAGCTACACTCAGCAAATTTAAAAACAATTTTTTCTTAAAGCCAGGTGGATTTGGAAAGGGTCAATTTAAAATCCCGCTTGTGCGTCACGTCATGTATGTTTATGCCTGAATTGTTCTCTCTTGACGCCTTCTAAATGTAACTCGAATACACATTACAGGCCTATATATACCGGCGACTTTTAGCTTTCATTTGAACTATAGCAGCAGCACTTTAAAAAAATTTTTTTTGCACAAATTAAACAACAGTAAACTGTGAAAATGACCAAACTCGCACCAGAAACGATCGCGTTGTGCTTGCCACTTTGCAGCAGTTTCCTGCGAGCCATTTCTGGGGGAAATGAGGTAGCAGCTCCTCGTGGTGAACCATATACGCAATCTTCTACAGCCCTCCTCGGTGCACGCAGGGCTGTGTAATCCGTGCTTAACGGTATCATACGATAAACAGTGGCCAACGGCAAAGAATGCTGTGGATACAAGCGTTAAATTATAGAATTTGATTATATGACACCATGGTTTTATTCATATAAAAATAATAAAAACCTTCAGTGCATTTGTTTGTATAAGATTCGTGTAAAACTTATCATCGTAGCAGTTTAGGTAATGCAATTTTTGCGATGTTAAAGACATTCAGGAAATAACTACAATAATATAATTTCATACCGCTTTGTTTTCCAAAAGCATTTATATAGCCTAAGTATGTTTATCACGAAAACAGATCACGATTTCACAACGTAAGCTAGTTTTCTAAGCGTTATTCAAAACGTAAAATATGTGTAAATAGGTTTCTTGAGTTTCCCCTATTAAGAGTTTCTTTGAGACTGAAAAATATAAAAAAGTGGTTTTACTGTAATATTAAAGTATAAAAATTCTGGGAAATGTTTAAAAGAGTACAAGAAAATACAGAAAACGTTATCAAGCCATAAAATGATTGGCGACGTCAATGATCGCACGCTGAGCGATGAACGACTGCGCGCTGGTACAGTTGCCTTGCACATAGATGTGTTAAGGCGTTTGATAAATGTGTCAGTGTCGCCCTTAGCGCTCTTGTACTTCAGCGCTTCAGACGTACGGAATAGCTGTAGTTAGGTTTGGCTCTCAAACGCGAATATAAAATCTACCTCTGTCTGTCTGTCTGTCTGTCTCTCTCACCTCCCTTGTCATCATATCCGTCGACTATCTTGATCCGGTGATCAGAGCAGATTGTAAAAAGTCCACGTAGTCGAACATCGTTCATTCATGGCATGCGGACAACAAAAGCATAACCGGCTTGCAAGAGAGAGTTGCAGTTTACTTCTCTTTTTTATCTGTACACTAACCTGTTGCACGTTGTAAGAGAGCCGTCTGGTCTCAAGGCTACGACACACGCATCACGAACGCTTGCCAACTGTCATGTCAGTGCATGCAACAATAACATGCAAATATACTGATATGGCATAGCTACAAACATACCTGCCGCCATCTTTGTTCTTACAATTTTATGAACTCTTCATACGTATACAAGGACATACACAGTGCCTGATACAGCTGCAAAGTAAGTTATCTATTAGTTCCATGTAATATCGACATTCAATATAACTAGATAAAGTTTTGCAGATTGTTGAAAACTTTTGAAATGTCTGACAAAACTTCCTACCCACAACTCGTTAAATTTTTACAACACAATAACCAACATGCTTCCTTTAAAGATGGCTGAAAGGTAAGAAAAATTGTTCCACGTCTTAATGTGGCTTGTATTTTTTAAATTAGTGTATATCGAAATGATTTCTTTTGATTTCTCTTAGTCGAAAATACGCAAAGCAAGAAATAATTTTGACGTCACATATTTATGTTATTAAGAATTCCGCAGTTCTTGTCGATTAAACGGGGAATATTTTCATCTGGTTGACTACAACGTAAATTTTGCACATGACAAAAGGAAACGAAATATGCAGATGATTAAGTCAAAAACAGGGTTTACAGACGGGCTTTACTAACCGTGACCTGCATTAACTGGCGCACATCTAAACACGTAAAATTTTACAAAGCGAGTTTCGTTTTGTACATGCGATTTTTATAATAAACACCCGGTTTTAACTTCATAGCATATTTTACTCCATTGTGTACACGTACTGGAAATAGGGACATTTTGCTTCAGTCTAATCTCTAATAACAAAAATATACTAGAATTTTGGATTGTTGCATCTCATGTTTTGCACTAAGAACCATCAAGGTGCTGGTTACAAATATTTCATTATTTTATATTTTTACAAAGTAGCCTTCATTACTTACATTATAATCCATTCACGGTTACTTCAGACTTTTCTGAAACCCTGCTGAAGTACTATTTCCTGGATATTCCTCCACCTCATACAAACAAAATCTTAGCCAAGTTTAGAAAATTACACCAAAGGACAGTGCACCGACTTCGTTCGCGCTCAGCTGTGTTGATATTCTGCATGAGAACTATTTCTTACTAGGCGCTACCAACACACATCTTTTCTCACTGGTTTCCCTCGTACATTACGTACAATTACTTCAATTTCACGGGAAATCAGACACTTCCATGTAAACAGATGTATAAAATAATTGTGATACATGGCATACATGGGGTGATTTTCGAAGGTTTGATTACAAAAGTTTGAAGGAAAACGCCAATACACTATACGTACTAGTACACTTTCCTGACAAAAAACTTTAGATCTAGCTTTTGCATCACGGCATGACAAAAAAAAAACTATTTTAGTTTTTTTTTTTTTCGGACGTAGAAATGAAATAAAGGGAATCCTTTGCATAGTATTTAACAAGAGTGACTGAACTTCAATTTTTAAATTCATTTCATGATATGCTTGGTCAAGTTTATTTTACAATAAAATCATACAAATGCTACAATTAAAAATTATGCCAAAAATTTCCGTATTTTGAGATATTTTTAAAAACTGCTAAAACTTTTTATACCGTCATTTCAAAATTTTTCTTGGGGTAACTAATATTACGTATTGTACTTCTATATGAAATGTCCCATTTTGACAAGTGAATTAGTTTTTATTATTTACGTGTCCGAAAAACTCTAAAATTGTGATTCTGAAATACTATTATGCAAAACAAATTAGCCATACAATTTTGTTTTAAGCGAGGAAATAGTGTTTGTAAGTATAGGATATTCACAGTTAAATGAACACTTTTGAAAGCCCTGCTTAAAATTTACTTGAATGCACGTTGTGTATTATTATTCCGCATGTACAATTAACATTGCCATGGCCTCATGAATTTGTCCATGGGTCGCTCAAGTGAAACTGTGAAATTTTTAGAAAAGTAAATATTTTTCAAATTTGCTCATTTGTAGCATTTCGATGCATTAAAAATAACATTAAGCGAAATTAATAGATATAAGTTATCACAAATGGGTACATAACACTTTTTATTCGACGTTAATATATGGAACTACTTCCCTTCCATCGTTACCAACTTTACTGGGCGCATGTCACTGAGTGCACCCGGTAAAATATATGCATGTAGGTGCAGTGACTCTTTATAAAGTTGATTTCAGAAGTGCTTATTTATCGTGAACAGCCTTTACCAATCGTTGCTGTTCGCAGTGGAACGATACAACTCTGTTTACTGTACATCGGGACGAAACTAGGCGCGAATGAAGTATAGCTATAGTGTATACATTCCGAGGTGGCAGCTTGTATTACTCCACCTGTCCGCTCTGGTTGTGTTGACAGCCACCAATATATACGTCATAGCAGTGAGCTGTTAGAATCTTGCTCTCTTCGCTTTCTTATCATTAAATACAATAATTTTTTTTTTACGTATGTGAAACGTCGTGAATTCTATAAATTGAGCATTAAAAAATCACCACACGGTATTACCTGTAAAGGCTTTTTCCTTTTATATTTATCGGTATGTGGTGACATTTTAGCCCTACCTGCCACGTCCGCCATTTTACGCAACGCTGGTTACTTGGTTTGTTTTTTTACCCAAAAACAATACATTTTTTTTTACAATCCGCAACCACATGTTAGTTTTGCATGTGCACTGGTGCGCACAGTATTAAGAAACGCAATTAACAATCTTAATGAGTAAATTTCGCGTTGAAAATTACAAAACTCCTTCGGAACTATTTTCTGTGCAATTATACTGTGAACAGACTGAATTTGACTTTATCACTAACAATATGTATTTCTGCTGCCACGTTGGAAGGGATGAAGTATAGTCATAGCTAGTTCGCTCCACCCTTGTCCCCTGGCACACCGTAGTGGGCTCATATATTTAACCTTCTTGGAACGAGTAGTCATGGATAGCATTAAGGGCGTTCAAGTATTTAAAATTATTTTTTTACACTTTTAACATAGTATATATTTTATCGTTGTGATTTGAATAATAGCCTAAAAAAAAGTATGACAATGAAAGAAAGTGACTTTTAAAAAATGATTTAAACGAGCTAAACTAATTTAACATTTATTTAATTTTCTTAAAAATCTCAAAATTGAACTAAATTAATACGTTAGGATACAGCTCACAATGACTGTCCATGTTATTATAATGTCGTAAAATATACTTCATGAAAATATTTTATACGGTTTACCCGTATTACTGTTTTAACTATTTAGATCAAATTTAAAGTGAAAATAAAATAGTTAAAACTTTACCGCAGGTGGATCAAGAGTCGGATTGCAAATAAATTACAGTGTGTCACTCACGCGCCTTCAACATACACTTTAGTTGAAACCAAACTTAGTGTTATGATGAAACACTATGAAATACTGAAATACGTCATCACACGATGGAAGTACGGGAAAAAGGAAGATATTTCAGAGTTAACTTGTGATAGGCAATGAAACTTGTTTTCGCGTGGATAAAAGCATCCTGGTGACAACACCTGGCAGATAGCGCCAACAAAAGGCGTGACACAACCAAAAGTCCGACAATTTTTTTTAATGAAAACAACGGTTTTTGTCCGTATCACTTTTAGAGAGTGACGCATCACTGCTGGTACAAGGGCCAGGTAGGGCTGAAGCTGCCCGAACAGGGGTGTATAAACTAGGATTATTAGAAGCTTCAGAAAAACGTTGGAAGGTGTGCATCTCTGGAATCATCGAAAATAGGGGCGTGTACCGACACTGACTTTTTGTGTTGTTTTAAAATATGCTATTAAAATCAACAGTTACTTTGCATAAATTCGCACTACAGCTAATACGCCTTATTCAGGAACAAAAAAAAAAGTCACTGATCATTAATTTTTCATCAATTACAAAAAAAAAAAAATGCTTTGTAAAATATTTGCGTTGACATCTTTCCTCGAGTAATTCTGCGTTTTTTATTTAGGAAACACCGTTGACTTATTTTTTAAGTTAACCCATCGTTAAACTATGTTTTTTACGTCTTTGCTATTCGAAATAAATTACACACAAAACCTTTAAATGAATAACTCCAGCACTACGCCAACTGGATAAATATAAGAAATTGCACACAAAAATTAAAAACAAGACTTACATACAAGCTTTTGTAAAGAGATAATTCCAATACATCCACATTTTCTGTGGTTTTTGCCGCTCTCCAGTTGTACATCTCTTCGTAGAACTTGAAATTTCTTCTTAAGACACAGATTTCTTCAGTTCGAAAGGGGTCATCCAATGTCTTTTTCTTTATTCGCAGATGACAATCAGGGTATGCTGATGAACTTTGCAAAATTGCGTGTTCAGTATTTTATACATGGATATTGTAACAAATTAGGCAATTAAAGAAAAATTTAGATACGTGCAATAACTGCACCATCATTGTTAAAGACTGTTCACGATAAAGTGAGCACTTTTGAAATCAACCTTAGAAAAAAGTCACTGCCCCTGCGTGCATATATTTTAACAGGCGCCCTGAGTGACATGACATGCGCCCGGTAAAGTTGTTAACGATGGGAGGAAAGTAGTTCCATATCTTAATGTCGAGTAAAATGGGTTAAGTATCCATTTGTAATCATTTTAATTATTTATTACTCTTTCTGTTATTTTTAACAACTCAGTGTGTAAAAATTAGCATATTAAAAAAATATTTACTCGTCTAATAATTTCGCAGTTTCACTTGACCGATACATGAATAAAGTGATGAGGCCGATGGCAATATTAATTTTACATTAGGCGTAAGAATACACAACGTAAATGTAAGTAGATTTTAAGCAGGGATTTCAAAAGTGCTCACTTTATCGTGTTTACAAAAGATTTTTAATGTACCTATTCATCGACGAAGTAGTGCATTAATATCGTAACTAGCGTACCTACATTATGTTGTATCTTCATAAAACTCAGGAAATTACTAAACCAATTTGCTCCAAATTTGGCACTTGAGTAATACTATGATAAGCCATGTTAATATAAGTAATTGAATGCCATTAGGCTTTTATTTTCAAAATGGTGGCAATACAAATATTTTTGGTTTATTTGGTAACTACATCCTATAACCAATTTCAACCAAACTTTGTACGCTGGCAGTAGGGGCCTATCCATTACAAGCATCATATAAGCCAAACAAAACCACTTTCCCCTCCATTTTGTAAGATAGCACTACAGAATGAATCAAGTTATTGTGAATATCTCGGGAAACAAATCGCCGATTCCTGTCAAATATGGCAAACAAGGAGTACTGCGGTTGGTAATGTAAACTTTTTTAGGTATATCACACACATTTTTTTTCAAAATGGCGGTCATATATTAATTTTAATTTCATACGTTAAATACCTATTCGAAACCATGTCATTAATTCCAATGAAAATTCCTATGCCGGCTGTATATATTACAATCATCAGATGTGTGCAGACAAAATCTCCTGTCCGCCAATTTGTAAAATATTATCACATGACAAATTAAAATTACTCGATATCTCCGATAAAAACAACCGATTTCTACTAAACTTGGCAATCAGGTAGCACTATGGCAGGCCATGTAAACATAAAAAACTTTGAGAGTGTCAGACACATTTTCAAAATGGCGGCCATACAAACATTTAAGCTCAGATTTTTTTATCTATGAAATTTCCAAACAAATTAATACTTAACTATGTATGATAACATTAAAATTGTATTCATAAAAATTGTTCATGTGAAGCCTCATTTCTCCTCCATTTTGTAAGATAGCCCCACATGAAGTAATACAGTATTTATGCCGTATCTCGGGAAACGATCAACAGATATCTTACAAATTTGGCAAAGAAGTTGTACTGTGGTAGGTCATATTAATTTACGTGTATTAAGTTTGTACGTGTCTTATTTTTTAATGGCGCCTATACAAACATTTTAGCTTGGTGCACTGTATCTGCGAAACTATATAACAGATTAAAATTTAATTTTGTATATTGTATCTATTACAATCATGGAACGTACTAACTTTTTGTCCTTTTATAAAGATCTTCTCATAAACAATATACTTTTTATGCCGTATCTGGAGTATCAATCAACCCGAATCATAC
Organism: Dryococelus australis; assembly: GCA_029891345.1. Lineage (NCBI taxonomy): Eukaryota > Metazoa > Arthropoda > Insecta > Phasmatodea > Phasmatidae > Dryococelus > Dryococelus australis. The sequence continues at coordinate 68,602,465 of CM056998.1, read as the reverse complement.
CAAAATTTCGTGGAAGTATTGCTACAGTAGAGTATGAAAATTAACATGTGTTATGATTGGCAAGCATGTTTTAATTGGGTTTATATAATTAATTCCGATTAAATTGTTATAGCTATGAAAAGTTTCAACAAAATTCTATTAATGTTTGTATGCAAGCATTATTAATTAGAAGCGTCATTTACGTATATAGAGACTTTTTTGCCGGATTTTTTTGCAAAGTAGTGTCAAGTGAGTAAAATGAACATTTTGCCATATTTCCGGAATATTTCAACTAATTTAGACAAAATTTTACACTTGTACAGAAGGCCATGTAAAGTTAAATGATTTAAATGATGTCAGTCAATGATTCAAAATTGCGGCAATATAAATATTTCGTTATATTTGGCATATCTATTTAACAACTTAATCACATTCAACCAAACTTCTTATGCTGACAGTATCTATTAAACTCACAGTATGAAGGAAAAATTCTAGGCAGTTTTGTAAGATAGCACCGATTAATAAAATAAGCTTTTTATGCTTTATCTCCGATACTAATCATCCGATTTCCCCAAATTTCTCACACACTCAGCATTATGGTAGGCCATGTAAACTTATGTTTTTTTAATGGTTCAGACACCTATTTTCAAAATGAATTCCGTGTAAATATTTCAGGTTAGTGAACTCTATCATTAAAAACATCCTAAGTTGATGTTCCGAATCCTACCTTCATGGTGCAGTTAATTGCAAGCTCGCTTAATTTTACGAGTTTTTCTGAATTCGAATCGCGTGTAAGTCACTCATGTATTCTAGTTGTCTTTGTACTATTTCACGTGTTTATGTTTTCATTTCTAATTATATTGCTGTCAATGAGACGTCAACACCTACCTATCATCTATACTTTTAAGGACATAACTAAAATTTATTTGCACCCGTGTAGAGGAAGGTAGGCTCATTAGTTACGAGTAACTTCTTGTTAAAGGCTGTTCACGATAAAGTGAGCACTTTTGAAATCAACCTTAGAAAGATGTCACTGCCCCGGCTTGCATTAATTTTAACGGGTGCGCTGAGAGACATGCATTCAGTGAAGTTGGTAACGACGGGGTGGAGGGGAGTAGTTCCATAACTTAACATGGAATTAAAATTTTTAGGTAATCATTTGTGATAACCTAAATTATTTATTTCTCTTATGTTTTTCCAATTCACCGAAGTGTAAAAAAGGAGCAGATTTGTATAATATTTCCTTTTATAATAATTTCACAGTTTCACTTGACGCAGTGATGAGACGCATGGCAATGTTAATTTTGCATATGGCGGAAGAATACACAACGCGCATACAAGTAGATCTTAAGCAGGGCGTTCAAAAGTGCTAATTTTACCGTGAACAGTCTATACACAATGTTATGGTGCAACGGACACTGAATTTGCTACCGAGGCAGCAGGTTGATGCTTTTGGACTCCTATAACTGGCAACTTTTACCTGCTGTAGAGCGTCTGTTGATCTGCGTGGCCGCCAGTAACATTTCTCATTGTGCACACTTTTTGTGAGCTTTGTCTTCATTCATTTATAAACAAGCTGGTGAATATGGGCCCTCGTTGAGACTGGATTTTCGAATTTTCTATTATATTTTCATATATCTGTACGATATTGCACGTAGCCATGCATAAACATGGCAACCAGTGGTAAGATGATAACGTGGTAATCGGCTTTAACTGCGCCGGCTAAACGAAGTAAAATGTGAACGAAATATATAAAATCATGAGGAATATTTCTTATAGAAGCAGAATTTGCACTGAACTCAAAATAACCAAAATAACTACTTATACTATCTGAAATAACCAATTCAGTTCATATAAAAAACTATTGTAGCATTAGTATAAGTCTTGCACTTGTAATTACTACCACTTCAGTTTTGTTAAAGTTGTCTGTAGTCATAATTATTTTCAGTAAATTACAGACACTGTCAAGTGCTCATAATATCAACTGATATTTTCTTAAGAATTTAATGAGCTGGATTTTCTATACTTACGCGTTTCAAGATTAGAACAAATTAAATAACTAATCCTGCTCTCTCCCGAAAAAAAATATTAATTTTTTATAATTTAAACGTATTTTCCCTAGATACATAGCAAAATTTGAATGGTTATGATAGTAATAAATTATAAAAATGATATAAAAATATTTTCATAGATTATTCATATAATATTTTTTTAATGTGCTGATTAAACTTTTGTTGTAATATTATGAAATAATCGTACGAGTATGTATATTCACTATTGGCGGAAAGTGGTTTTGTGGCATTGATTTATAAAGTGTTCAATTGCGATATTTAAAAACGTCATCGTCGTCTGGAGAAAGTAAATATATTTTGGTTTTACATTGTGAGTTGAATCTGCTAACGAACGCACCTACAAAACTTATCAAGCATGGGTGCAATCTGCCTAACATGAAGGAAACTTGTGACCAGGCCTTAGCTGAACGGACTGCCTGATAACTCCTTCAAATATTAAAATCCAAAACCAGGATATGAGCCGTGATTACCGAAAAACGTTGCAGTGTAAATTTTTTTTTTTGTAACAGGAACTGACAAATTCTTGTATAATTACCGAATTTTGTTGATACACAATTCCATATTTTGTCAATCTACAGCGTTTGTTCATTTTCAAGAACAGTGTTTGTGTGAACAACGAGAGACGTTTGTGTTGTTCCAAATATACAGTAAACAGCTGATAACATTGCCGCGTGTCACTCATCGCTTCTGGGAATTTCCATACATTCCATAAATATTCTACCTGGCTCGAAGAGGGTCGCACTTTTAAATAGTATTACATTTCCAAGAATGTTAGCACTTTGGCTACCATCAACAATGCGGAAAATTTAATTATGACTTAATATAAAATAGTTTACGTTTTTGATTTAGTATATGTTTGAAGTATTTTGAAATTCGTCGTTGAAATAATTTGAACAGCGGATTCAGGGCTTAAATTTTAGATATAGGATTGCAGTAAAACCAAATAACAGATTTCATCAGAATTATTTTATTACGAGTATCATACTTGCACAAAAAATCAAGCATAGAAATATTGGAATATACTGAAGTGAAAAGTTACGAGAATGAACATGCGAGAAGTAAATGTGGAAACCCCCTCCACTAGCCAGTATGTGGAGCACATACTTGCATAACGTGCCCGATATAGGACGATGTACCGCGTTGAGTGGCGTCTTTTGTCGCTGGAGCATCGGACCAAGAAGACGTCTGGAGATGGATGGATGTGCCCGGCCATCGATGACCGCCGCCTGAGTCAGCCCGCCGTACATGAACAAGGTGGGGATTCTCCAATCAGACTTTTAATAAGAAGATCACTTAGTATTATTCCACTTGTAAAATGATCTAACATCCTGATAATTCACTTAGAGCTCCATTCGAATAGATTCAGTAATGTCGTAGTTACTTTGTTGTTGTACGATCTTATATCTGCTGAACCCCCCCTCCTCCGCACTCATAGAACCCACTTTTCGATATAGGCCCTAACTGAGAGAATCAATTCATAATAGAGTGGAGACAAACTATGTCATTCACCGGCGTATACATTCAGTGCGCATTATCAGATCACGTTTGTTGATTAAAAAACAGTTTTTAACAAAGGTGCAGCGATAGTATATAGATCGCTGACGTAAGAAAATCATGTGAGGCGGTTCATAAACTTGGTTAAAGAATTCAACTAAAAAAAAAAGGACCGTCTCTCAAGTAAGGCCGTGTTTGATAAAAACTGTAAACACGGAGAAACGACTTTGGCTAAATGCAAGCAAGTTCTCATCGATGATGAAGATTTGAATCATTTCCTGCAAGATTATGGCCGACTTGTGCATCGGTATTACATAGCAGGCGAAGTAATACATTATGATGTAAATGCGACAGCAAAATATCAAACCGACGACAATCGCAGAGTATAATATTTTTTTTAAAACTATTCTTACGTAGCTTATATATTTTTTTCTGGAAGACGCAGACAGATTGTGCGACGCAAATAAAATGCTCTCTGCAGTCGCTACTCACGAAAGCTTCCAGTAAAAGTTAAACCCTGTTTCGAACACAAAATAACGGATGCAACAGAGACAGCGCTCTTTCAACCCCCTCCCAACCCCTCGAAATCCAATATTTTTCTAGCCCGTCGTCTCCATCCACGCCTATGTTTAATTTCCTGCCCTGTGTGACACTGCATGCTATTCGCGGGGGTTAAAATAAAACTTCTTTGAAGGCCTTGTCAGTACCTCAACCATCCCCCCCCCCCACCTCTTTGACGGCGTGGCGAAGGGAGCAAGAGAGAAAAATGTAATGAGAAATCGGAAAATCGAAAAGTAGTTAGGAAGATGTTGTGTACATGCTGTGGCATTCCTCCCCCTCCCCCTTTTTTTTTACTTATTTTTTTTGTGGCATTTTCATCTTCTTTTTATCCCCGACGTCCCGGCTTGCGATCTTTTCTCTGGTCGCGCAGACGTGTGAGACGTGGTCGGTAGGTGGGGGTGAGCGAAGCAGGTTGCCTGCAATGAAGGGGTGAGTCGCCGTGGATAAGACACGCCGGATGGAAAATAAACAGTTTTGCAAAAAAAAAAAAAAAAAAAAAAAAAAAGGACGGCCTATTTTTTTCTTCGCGGAGACGTGGCAAAGCGAGGAAGGTTAGGCAGAGGGAAGAAAAAGCTCGTGATGGATGGCGTGGCTGTTAGCAACACGTCTGCGGAGAAGTAAATTTCAGCCTCGGCAGCAGAATAGCTGTGTACCGCAAGAGACACGCCTCTGATGCAGGCTATTCTGCGAGGTGTCTAGCTTTCGTATTACAAGGGAAACATACAGGTATAGGATGTTCAAGGTAAAGTGAGCACTTTTTAAGGCCCTCCCTAAATGCACTAACCCCTAATAATTATATTTTGTGCAGTCTCAGGCGTTAACTTTTGAGAGTGACGAAATGTATACGCCGTGTTTATTAGTCATATTGCAATGTTGACATTAAAAAGTGGCGAAAAGGTAGAAATTAATTGAAAGGAAAAATTTAGCAAGGCCTTAAAAAGTGCTCACTTTACCGTGAATAGCCTATATCGACGGCGTTTTGGAGGAGCAGTCCACCGCGACACACTTAGGGGTGCTCCTTGTAATACATGAAATCTAAAAAAAATTAATAAAAAATAAAAAAAGGACGAAATTCAGTTTAAAACTGGCTTACAGCAACGTGTTGCTGTTTTCAAATAGTTTAACTACGAAATGTCAAAAATAATTTGTCTGGTACATGGAAGAGAACAATTTTAACATTAACACAGCACTAACAAGTTATTGTACTGTATATCTACCACAAAAAGTTAATGGAAATGAAGATGCAGCCTAACAGATGCTCCCGAAGAACTAAGATATTTCCTGTCGCTGATGAAAAAAAAAAACCAGAACGCTTAAATATACGCACAATCATTCCATTTCGTATCCGTGTTGAGTAGGTTATAAAGATGATGAACTGTTTGGTAATATTTTACAGATACAATGTATACATAACCGATCTTTGTACGATTACAACTAATTTTTAAGTGGTTACCTAAAAAAATTAGAAAAATAAAAAGATATGTAAAAATATGTAACAGATTTTGATTTAGTTTTAAATCTTCGAACAGACACGGAAAAATTAAATGCAATGTGTTATTCGCTTATGGCTTCTTAAAATTTCTTTCTTAAAAATGTTTAACTTGGCTAACTAAAATAAAGAAAATTGAAGAAAAAATTAAAACTAATTCATTGAATTACCACACCGTAGGATTTTAAACAAAGATTTTAAGCGTACACCAAATACTGCAAAAGAAAATTTCCAAGATTTGTTTACATGTTTGGAAGTAATTCTTTTAAGTATTTAGAGCAGCACTATTTAAGCAACTGCTTATCACAAATTTGACTTAGAAGGGATTAAACCTATATGTATGTTTAAACACAACTTAAATGATTAATAATAAGAAAAAACTATAAATACACATATTTATGTGACATCATGAATAAAGTTTCGATGAGAACCTTGACATACACAGTGTAGTGATAAAATGACATTTCGTAGATGGTATTATATAAATCCATGTAAGAGCCATATGTGTTCGATTCACCCGCTGGCCAAAGATTTTCGAAAGATGTGAAACAACTATCTATCCTGGCGAGCAAAAGAAATTGACTCGCTCCGCAATCTCGTATGTTAATGCAGTTAAGCATTTGAAGAGCAACATTTTGCATTATGTGTTAGATTACTTGGCACTTTCTGAAAGCAAAACACGCAGATCTGAAATGGAAATTATTACATTTTTCGACAACCCCACAGTATTTTTCGATATCACATCTAAAGAGGAAAACTATTACTGGACATGCTCACGCCGAGTGCAAATTGTATTTAGTTATTCGTGTTAAAAGAGAAGGAGGAGGGGAGAAAGGGCATACAAAGTACTGAATCACATATCTGATGTTAAATAAAATTTCCGGTTTTGTGATTTTGGGTTTTATTTTAATTATTTATTTCTCGTTCCTTGTAACTGATGATCTATTTCCTGTATAGGCTATTCACGGTAAAATTAGCACTTTTGAAAGCCCTGCTTGAGATTTAATTGTATGCACGTTGTGTATTCTTACGCCTTATGTAAAATTAACAATACCACGGGCCTCATCACTTTATTCGTACTTCGGTCAAGTGAAAGTACGAAATCATTAGAAAAATAAATATTTTACTAATCTTCTCATTTTTACACTTCGATGCATTAAAAAAAACCAGAAAGTGAAGAAATAATGTAAGTTACCACAAATGGTTACCTAACACCTTTTTTCCGACGTTAAGATATGGATCTATTCTCTATATTTCGTTACCAACTTTACTGCGCACAAGTCACTTCGTACGCCCGTTAAAACATACGAATGGAGGGCCAGTGACTTTATTCTAAGGTTTATTTCAAAAGTGCTCACTTTATCGTGAACAGGCTTTAGTAGTGAATATTTCAATGGAATGTGGTAGCATGCAAAAATCACGGTGTAATTTTATAGCTAAGCCCACGAGCTTCAAAACGATAGCATTCTTACTTGTAGTTTCTTGATAAATGTTGAGTAAAATGCTCTTACTATGTTCATACTTATGCTTGCCAGTGTACAAAGGAAAGAAAATTCGTCTGACCAAATAAAACTAGGTTGTCCCATAACTGATAAAGACCTTTCACGATAGTGTAAGCACTTTTCAACTCAACCTTTAAAAATACCACTGCAGGCTATTCACAATAAAGTGAGCACTTTTGAAAGCCTTCTCATTTGGAATAATAGTCTAAAATATATTTTATTTTAGCCTTAGATGTTAACTTTCAAGTTCAGCGGAATCTAAACACTGTGTTTATTACTTACATGACAGTATTTATTTTAAAAGTTGATTAAAGGGGGAAAAAAAAGGCTGAAATAAAAAAGTAACTAGGGTCTCAAAAGTGCTCAGTTTATAGTGAACAGCCTATACATGCGTGCACTGTATACTCTAGAAACGCTTTCGTTGCTGGAACACATTATTTGTTTCCGTAAAGAAATATATGACTGAATATGAACCACTGCAAAGTAGGTTTGCTGTAAACAGAATTTTTGTCCGATCTAAATATTAATGGCACATATAATCTTCCAAAGTCGTTACAACAGTTCAGCAGTCTTATTTCTGGTGAAGTCAGTTCCTCTATTTTGAAGGTTAAATCGTTATTTTCATTATCTTGGGAATTTTTTAATTGGTACCGTACAATTTAATAAGTTTCGTTGCGTTCTAAAAACTACCATGTACTAAAGAAAATTTGTAATATTACTTAACACTTTCTTTTGGAATACAGCAATATTTCTTTACTGTAAACAATACAAGATCAATGAAATGTTCTTCTTTTCTACAAAGAAAGTTACTACTGCCATAATACAAAAATGTGTAAAGAAAGACATTAACAACAGCAAACTCCCCTTTGAATAAACAAATATTTTGTTACTACAAACAAAACAGCCCGTAGAATTTTTTTTGTACACAGAAATCTTTGTAAAGTTTGTTCGTGATCAAGTGAGCACTTCTGAAATAAACCCTTGAAAAATTTTACTGTTCCTACCTACGAGTAATTTTAGGTGCGCATGTAGTGGCATGCACCCAGTAAAGTTGGTAACGACGGACGGAAGGAAAGTAGTTCCATCTCTCAACTTTGAATTAAAAGTGTTCGGTAAACAGTTGTCGTTACTGCAATGATTTATTGTGCTTTATGACTTTTTTTAATGCATGTAGATGCATAGATTATACAGTTTGTAAAATATTTATTTTTGTAATCATTTTATGTTTCCCTTTAACTGGCCCATGAATGAAATAATCAGGTTCACGGAATTGTTGATTTTACTTACAGCGGAAGGATACGCAATGTGCTTACAAGTAGATCTTAAGCAGTGCTTTCAAAAGTGTTAATTTCACCGTAAACAACCTATGAGTATTTTTGTTACAGTGCATGCTACAGTACACTCTAACCCGCCCGCCCCAGTTACATTGGCTAGTTTGCAAAGATAGTTATAAAACTCGACGCTGTATTGCGAATTTAATTTTTAAATATAAGGCCCCTGACGTTACAGTTTCTGGTCTTATGCACGCAAGAGTATTAATTTTAATGTTGCCAATACATTCACAATCCTTACAGTTACAATAATTCATTTAGATGGCGCAGGAATAAAGTAGGACGGTCTATAGCAATGTTAATTTCACATACAAGGAAGGATATAAAATTAGAAGACAAGTATATGCTAAGCAGGGATTTCAATAGTACCCAGCCGCTAACGGCGTATGTAGTCAATTCGTGGATTTTTTTACACTTTTTTAATCAAACCTTTTCAAAATCATCCCATGAATGTTGGGGTTGCTTGTTTCCTAATCATGTTATGTATAACAAACGTTTTATACTAGTGTTAAAATGGAAGACCATAAAAGTACCTTAATTTATTTTAATTGAAATTTTATTTGTAAACAATAATATTTGACTTTTATTTAGCATGGACAAAAACAGAGAAAAAATGCGTGTTCTGGTAATGCCTGGTAAGAAATAGTCCTTATGCTAAATAGTATTACACTGAGTGCGCACGAATGTGGTGCTCTGTTCCTTTGGCGTAATTTCCTACACCCTGTTAAGCTTTGTTTGCGCGAGGCGGAGGGATATCCTGGATGTAGAACTTTAGCAGGGCTTCAGGAAAGTTGGAAGTAACTGTCATTGGACTACAGTATGTAGTCCTGTTACAGTCCCGAGCAGATGCGTTTGAGTTTAAGTTGACAGTCACGTCAGTGTTCGGCGGAATCTCTCAGTTTCTAGGAATAAATAAGCATAAGTCCGCTGAACCACGTGTTTACGGTAATCAGAATTACGGAACGGCTCCAACCCAAGAAAGGGAAATACTTGCGTTTTAGCGTGCGAATATGGGGGAATTACTGTCACTCTTCCGCTTCTGTACATTGGGCGGCGCCACCCTATTAAACCATGAATCATTCTGCGCAGAAAAGACGTGACAGAGCAAACCAAACTGTATACCCCTCGCCCTCGCTTCTCACGAAGACTGTAACACACCACCCCCACCCCCCCTCGTCACTCCCATCAGCTTCCAGCTATAGATTCCTCATCAATCTTCTGTGGCCCCTTTCCCCTCCTTTCCCGACAGCCACCCTTTCCACGCGTCTCTCCCCAGCCATTATCAGTGCACGGCCCTGGCAATAATTGGTTCCCCACGAGCATTATCTTTCCGTGTGTTCGCGGCCCTGTAACCCTGAATAGTTAAAAGTACCCCTCCCTTTTTTTCTTTCAACACACCACTACTACAATGACTGAAATAATACACCATGAATACCTCTGCTGAAGCAGACTGTATCCAGCCAATAGCCTACCAACGTAATTTTATATACGTGCACAGAATGATTGTGAAAAAAAAAAACTCACAAACTTATGAAAAAATTGATGAACACATACGGATCACTTTTCCTCTAAAGTGATTACTAAGGGAGTTATGCGGCCTCAAAAAAAAAAAAGAATTTAAAAATCCTCTTTAGTTTAACATGTCAGAAAATGCTTGTGACTACAGGCCGTTCGCGGTAAAGTGAGCACTTTTTAAGGCCCTTATAAATTTTTCCTTTCATGCAATGTAACCAATAAACACAGGGTATACATTACACCACCATCAAGAATTAATGCCTGAGGCTGCAATAAGATATATTTATTAGTGGTTCATGACTGTTGGGAGGGCCTTAAATCATGCTCACTTTACCGTGAACAGCTTATATAGACTGTTCACGGCAAAGTAAGCACTTTTGAGGCCCTAGTTACTTTTCTCTTTCAACCATTTTGTATCCCTCGCCACCCTTTTTAAATAAATATTGCCATGCAAGTAATGATACCCAGTGTGTAAATTTCACAGCATTCGGAAGTTAACGTCTTAGGCTAAAATAACGTATATTTATTGAATATTGTTCTATAAATGAGAGGGCTTTCGAAAATGCTCACTTCACCGTGAATACCCTTCAGTAGTACTGGCCCTAAAGAAACAAAATTAAATTGAGACGTGTACTGTATCGGGCACACCGCCGTGACTTTAACGTGAACAACTCTGCGTTAGCGGGTAACGAATTTTTTGGGATATGGAGATGAAATTCATTTGGATATGGGCATGAAATACATTTTTTTGGGGGATATGGGGATGAAATAAGAGTAACGAAATGGACAGGCCTACTTGGCTTTTAAAGCGTAAGTTGACATACATGGAATATGGACTATATATTTCGTTTATCACCAATATCAGTGCGCTAGCACATTGGAGTCGCGGGATACACTCTCCCAAAGTTGTCACCAGTCGCCGCGGGCCCCAACCCGTGCCTCGCACATACGCGACGCCAACTCAAGTCTATACTAGCATCGTAGTAGTCGTATAGCCAATCTAACGAGAGCGCATTCATTTTAATCGTGTTATTAGTTACGAAGTTACTGTTTCAGAATGGATCCTCTTGTAGACGTTGCATCGACGTTTCCGTCACCTTCAGAATGCATAGTCTATTCGCGGGTTATTCAAGGTTTTTGAATCCAACCTTTGAAAAATCTTCCTATGTTTGATGTTTCTAGTTATTTCCTCAATATTCCACGTATCACAAGCGTTTTATACTTGTGTTCATAAAAGTAAGTTTTTTTTTGTTAAATTGAAATGTTATTTATGTTGTCTCTACAAATTAAAATATTTCATTTATAATTAATATGAATTTAAAACAGTGAGAAAATATTTGTGTTGGTAACGCCTAGTAAGAAAAAGTTCTCATGCAAAATATTATTACAACTGTGTGCGCTGGAATCCGGTGGGTCTTCCTCTGATGTAATTTTCCAGACTTAGATAAGCTTAGTTTGTATGAGGCGGAGGAATATTGTGGAAGCAGAACTTTAACAGGGCTTCAGGAAAGTGTCAAGTAATCGGTAATGGATTATAAAAGTTATTGCTGTTGCTACTTTCCCCTAGTGAAGAGGGGGAGGGGGCTGCAATGTCTTCCGAAACGTCTGTGAAGGAAAACGACAGTGTCGCGGCCACTACCCAGAAGCCAAAATTTTGCAGAACTGAAATGAAAACAGCCATCTTATACCTCGAACTCCAGTCGCACGCGACGGCAAGATGGCGTCACTCGCCAGCAACGTGTCGCAAGGACGTTATCCGGACGGCAACCATACTCCATTCGCGGTTACTCACAACTTTTCTGAAGCCCTGCTAAAGTTCTACTTCCAGGATATTCCTCCGCCTTACACAAGCAAAGCCTGAAAAATTACACTAGAGGAACAACGCATCGCATTCGTGCGCACTCACTGTAATAATATTTTGCATAAGAACTATTTCTTACCAGGTATTACCAACACACCTGTTTTCTCACTGTCTTTAATTTTTTGTTTTATTGCATCCCTTTGGTCTATTTTACATACACAATAGTACATAGATATTGAACAAGTCATACTAGTGGACAAGACATATTATTTATAAATAAAATATTATAATTTATAGATAACATATACGCTAAAGTTAAATATAACAAAAAATAAGGTACTTTTATGTTAACACAAATATAAAAAGCTTGTGATATATGTCTAGGAAACGGTTTGATTGAAAAATGTGGAGGCACTGCGAATATACTATAGGAAACTGCTAGCCAGAGGTCAGCCCAGTCAACAAAGAAATCATTCGCAGCACACATGCAGTAACCAACCAAGACGCAAGACATTTGCAGTAGCTACACGCAGCCAATCAGAGAATGGGCACGCCCTCAGGAAAGGAACCGTGACATAATTTCACTTGTGTGCGCTTACATACTGTGTGCCATGTATGTGTATGCACAAGTTTACGTCAGTCTAGCATGCAAGTCGCCCGCCGACTTGCATTCCTACATAATACACCGGAAACGTTGATTACAGTATTAGTCGGGTTGTGTATGGGGGACAGATGTCCGTCACTGACTGCCGTGGTGTTCTTTGTCACTATATCGTAGGAAATTATCCCCAGAATTACTGAACCAGAGTAAAGAAGTGATAAAAAAAAAGTACGGATGGTGGAGTCTTTTCCCATTGTGTTAATGGCCGCGCACCTCAGGAAAATGATATTAGCGAACTCGTGTCGTAACCACGTTAAATATTTTAATACTTACGAACTGACGAATGTCTGATAATCTTCCCATAACTGCATTAGAAAAAATTATACCTTTAGGACTTCTATAAGAATAATTATAAGTGTGTTATAATTGCAATGTTGATATAGTGAAAGTTCTGGTATTTATAGCACATTACCACCCACACAAAGGATAATAGTAACGAAATTTCCTGTATAAAATAGCCTAGCTACAACATGAGTTAAAGTCCCGGTGTCAAAAACATGAAGTTCGGTCGGAGAATTGTGCTGGAGCATTTACCTAACCGGTCCGGTTTCATCGCCACACGTGAGTGAAGCCTCAGCGCTCATAACCAGCGAGTACCACAACTCTGACATAACTACAAGTACAGTGAAGTCACCACATTACACACATACAAATCTGATCATGTAGCTGACGCTAAATTACATTTTATCTGGTACAGCTACTGTAATATCACAGAAAACTATTTGGTTGTGGGCCTATGACGTTCTCTACTGAAAAAAAAAAAACATAAACTTTTTTTTAATGTAAAAATGTATAGCGCATTGATATCCCTCTGCTAGGTAAAAAATACAGATAGCAAATAGTATAATGCAAACAGTTCAGTGTTGTGCATTAGCGGTAGCAGCCGGTGAAAGGATGCTTGCAGTTCACGACAATAAGTAATAGTCATGTCTGCCTTACCTTGGTGTCTAGTCTGTGCTCATTATTTTATATCTTTATCGTAATTTTAAATAGTCATAAGGCATAGATGTAAACATCACAATGGATATTTCGAAAATTTACTTTTCTTTATTTGCGAAGAAAACCATTATTGTGTTATAATGATTCTTGTATCATCGAAATAATTGTTTAAGTGAGAACGTCAGCAACATTTATCCTCTCAGTACCTCAACCCAGTTCAGAGTCGGGAATCCCCGGCGCGTATTTTAAGCGCGTAGCTATCGCACACACCCTGTAGTCAAGTTGCATGACTTCATCTAGGACTTGATTCCAGGGAGGTGCAGCTAGTTATTGATATAGGCCCTTTTTTTTTGTCCAGAACTTGTAATCTTCTGCTCTGGTAACATCGGTGAGCACCTTGCTAGTGAAAAACCAATTTTACAGAAAGAATTATTCGTCGTGTGAGACAAGTGTTGCCCAGTCATAAAAACTGGGGAGAAAATATTAAAATCTGTAAATTTACAAAACTAGTCTTATCTTACCCAAGCTCCAGCGAAGCAGGTAAAACATACCACTAGGACTGTTATGAACTGGTACGAGGTTTAATTGCCTGGTCGTAAATGAAGCTATAGTGGGGTGGCGGGTTTGACTCCACGACAGGTGCTGGGGGCAGTAATGGTTCAAGTTTTGAAATACGTGGTGGGAGGAGACAGCTGCAGGACCGGTGTAAACAGTTTGACGACGACGCTCACCTGCATCTGTCCGCTTGTTAAGGGGAACATAGCGTTACAACCCGATGCCCAGATACCAAACTAGCACGCCGAGCCAGGAACATGTAGAAATCCTCCTCGTAAAATTAATTTATAACGCTCGGTCCAACCGAAACTGCAGTAACCCTACATGTTCTGAAGGAGCTCCTTAACGTAGCGAGACATCTTTGTTGAAATTAATTAAAAACTCGTGTAGCTAGCTACGAGTAACTGCGGAGAGAACATGAAAACCTTGCGCCGATAGAATCTGAGTTATGCTCGGAGAACGTGAAAAATTTAACTGAGACGTCTGTGAGTTTCAGCTTGGATCATAGAAATGGACATCCAGGCCATAAGAGAGCACTTTATTGGTATTCAAACAGAAAAAAAAAAAAAAAATTCATCACAGTCACAGAGAAAAGTAAGTCTAGATCACAAGAATAAGAGCTACGAAATTCGTGCGATAGTTTACAGTTGAAGAATCTAGCAATTTAACAACAGAAGTTGAGGCAGAAAGCGAATTTAGCACATCCTTAGGGGCAGTGAAATTTCGCGAAAAGATTTCACGACAAGTTACATTTCAAAACACTGTAGGGTCGTTTTTGCTATCTTGATTGGCTGAATTACATTTTTTCACGAGTTTGCTGTCTGCACACGAACCACGTAGGAGCCAGGCTGATGTTGCCGAATTCTGAGTGGCCCCGTCAAATATGAAAACGCCTTCCCAAGCAGACAGCAACCAATAAGAGTAGACAAAATGCTGTTGGATGCTTATAGTATTGAAGTCTACCATGTACTCATATTTTTTTGCGAAAAATCACTAGCTCTACACATCCTTAATGTTTTCACTTGAGCCTCAGATGCATACTGTATTTACCTATGCCAGCCTACAAATTTTAAAATACTGGTTTGTGCATTAATGGCAGAAATTTTCGGAACCTATCCATGTTGCATGTGTGCTACATCATCTTCACGCTATGAAAGAAGCAATACAGCTTTCAAGGAAGCGGTTTTCCCGCAAGTTTTATTGGCATATGACAAGGATACGTGTGGCGTGGATTTACTGGATAGTCATTGGGCTGCCGTAGCATTAAACAAAAAAAGTATTTCAAGTAGTTTTATCGCTTACTTCACGTGGCAGTCATAACTCACCATGCATTCTTGTATCTTATACCGGGGTGTGCTAATGACAAAGGTTCGTAATGGTTTTGGTTTGTATCAGAGCATTTCAAGAATGAATTTGCACATTGTTTCTGTAATATGGGGAAGAAAGTCCAGAAAAGACGGAGTTCGATCATTGAAATACAACAGCAACTGGACAGCAGGAAGGGTAAATGTCCCAGGGCTGTTGTTCGTATACTGAACGGTCTTGTGAGGGCGACTTCAAATGTAGAGTAAGGCTGAACTAAGGGGATTGCCTAGTAAAAATTATAAATGCCTCGAGGCCTGCACGTCTGGCGATAAGCAAGCATTGCCGAGGACCTCCAAAGCCTGCGCTGCACATTCCCGGATAGCTGAATTTCTCGATAACTAATAATATCTCTAATAGTCGGATATTTATGCACACTATGAAAACCATTATATTAAACTACAGGTTTCACATCGCACTCTTTACGCCTCTTCTCTGTAAAACACACAGGAGAGCTATAAAAATTCCGTTCTTTTAAACCATTTTCACAATTTCTTCCTCTTTGAACAGAGGAATAGGTAGAGACCTGAAAAATTCGCTGATTCATATCGGGACAAGCTAGATTAAAAAAAAAAAACTCTTACTTTCATGTTTCTTTTGCAATTGGTCCACGCGCAATTTGACACCTTCTGGTGAACGAGCCAATAACAAAACGCAAAAGAATTCAGGCCCAATCACAGCCTCCGCTGCGATAGCTAACAACCAATAAGCAGTTGATTTGTGCGTGATTGTACACAAGACTGTGGAGTCTAGCCTACGAATCACCGAACTTGCGAATTCTTCCGATATCTAGGAATAAGACGAACGTAGAAAGTGGCTGTAGATAACATCTTATTACCAGAGTATTTAATTACTGAGATACACTTATAGACACAAAAACAGATGTTACACACAATGTATGCTAGGCACTCCTCTTAAACCTGGTGCTTTAAATGCGTTGCAGAGCCTTTCAAATACACGCTTTTCTACGAAACTATTAAACGTGCTCTAATATGATGATCTATGAAGAAAAAAAAACACACACTTCAGACTAGGGCTGTTGAGTACTTTCAAAATGTCACGTACATTAGAAACACCATTTCAAAGTACTAACGACAGAAAACGGCCTTTTTTTTTAAACGCTGTATCTCAAAATATAAGCGTCAGATACATACAAAGCTATTGAAGGGCCCTGCACTGAATCATCTTACAAACTTTCCATCAATGAAATAATAGGGTCATCACTGAAAGTCCTACAGGTACATGCAATGCAACAGGAACACTGCACGCCAGTTCAGAGTCTTGCGGTTAGCGGCGATTCCGCACTTAATGAGCGTGACAGTGTCGCCCTTATGGCCCCGGCGCTTCAAGGTCTCAAACGCGGAAAAAAGCTCCACGTCGACGGGAGCCTTAAGGGAAACCCTTCCCCTCCATGTTGGATTATTGATTTAGCTTGTTTATATATTTTTTTTAATCCGAAAATAACCGCATACCCACATAGGCATTGGTCTTACATAGCAATACAAGCAGAATATGTTAGCTGCAAGCTTGTATTTATGCCACTGTTTTGATTTTGCAAATTTCCGCAGAATTAAAATTGTGGCGTAATTATAAATTCATAGCTACCTTGTCTTAACAGTAATGCAGTGTAACGTCAAACAATGTATAGGCTGTTCACGGTAAAATTAGCACTTTTGAAAGCCTTACTTAAGATTGATTTGCATACACGTTGCGTATTCTTCCACATTATGTAAAATTAACATTGCAATGTGCCTCATCCCTTTATACATGCGTCGGTCATACGAAACGGTGAAATTATTAGAAAAGTTGATATTTTACCGATATGGTCATTTTTTAACTTCCGTGCATTAAAAAAATGTAAATCAAAAGAAATAATTTAAGTTAATACAGATCGCTACCCAAAAACTTTTACCGGGCGTTAAAATAAGGAACTGCTTTTCATCCATCGTTCCCAACTTAACTGGATGCATGTCCCTTAGTACGTCCGTTAAAATATATGCAGGTAGGAGGTAGGAACAGTGACATTTTTCAAAGGTTGATTTAAAATGTGCTCACTTTATCGTGAACAGCGTTTAATTTCGGAATTTTTCTTTTTTTAAAATATAAATAAGCTTTCCCTTAAGTTGGTGGCACTGTAGAGCGTCGTGAAGGCGCCATGGACGCTTGTTGCGCGCACGACGCGATGAGGCGTGAATTAGCGTGCACGCATAACCACAATGGGGAGCGCGGTGACACCAGGTCGTGATACCGTGACAGTGTAGACAACCCCCCCCCCCCCCTCCCTTCCCAGCTTGTTATCAGTAGGCGGTCTGATGGTCTTGGGCAGGGGTGTGGGACGGCCTGTTTCAAGCTGTTAGCCAACAAGCTCATTAGCGGCCGTGACGAAGCAGGAAAACAAACCGCCAGATAAAAACACGTCGTGGAGCCACGCATTTCGGCTATCTTCCGCTCCGCAGCTCTACATCCTCGCGGAGCGCTCTTCCAACCCCTCTTTAATCACGCCGCCTTCCCCTTCTCGCCAGTCACCCTAAATTCACACTTTTAAAAACAGAGATTCGCCTGCAGCCAGAAACTGCTATCCCTGCGCCACCGCTACAATTTTTCTGGAAATTTTTCGTCCCTCTGTTAACGTATCGTCAGGCCCTTGCAACTTCTACTGCAAACCTAAAAAAGAGCATGTGAGTGAAATTTATAAAATATATTGTAATATTCACTTTGTTGTAGAACAATTTGAATTGCAGAAATGTTTAAAATGCGTACTTTTAAATTAAATTGGCAAATAAAGAAACTACTTTGCTCATAATATTTATTCTCTCCCACACACACACTACACACAAAATACACAATGCACACTCTGAGAGTAGGCTAAAGTTTACCACAAAACTAACTGCTGATGAGTGTAACGACTGTTATTCGTCAATTTATGACATGATGTTGAGACACGAGGATGTACACCAAGTATTTTGCCCATAAGAGATATTTCAATACGGTACATTTTTTATGGAATATACAGACACCTGACGTCCCAAGAAGACATTTCCGATGTTGATTTTGAAAATATATTAAGCCAAATTATTTCAAATCCTTTAAAAAGAATTTAAGGACATGTAAACTGCCCTTTCACAGAATATGGTAGAAAGCGATAATCCACTGTGTGTTTTATTATTATTCTAACTGGGATAAAGCTTTGGAAGGTTGCAAGAAACAATAAACACTTAATCGTAACAAAAATGGGACAACATACATGGCAACATATTGTTTCCTGCGGAGTCAGTGCTCAGTAAATATAAAGGAACACTAGAAGAGTAATGACTGCAAAGTGAACTAATTTTTTTGTCTGTATATGTACAGAGCACGATTAGGTTGTTGTCCAACCGCTCGTTCACTGTAAAAAACCGACGTAATTTTTAAAATTGTTTACTGCTGACGTATTCGTTCTTTGCTGGTAAGCATAATCGAGGTAGGGAAGATTTTACAAACTAAACTAAACCCGACTGACATAAAAAAAAATAAAAAAATAAAAAAATTTAGGATTGGTCCTACATTTCCTTTGAACCGACGGCCCACTATAT
Organism: Dryococelus australis; assembly: GCA_029891345.1. Taxonomy (NCBI): domain Eukaryota; kingdom Metazoa; phylum Arthropoda; class Insecta; order Phasmatodea; family Phasmatidae; genus Dryococelus; species Dryococelus australis. The sequence continues at coordinate 68,583,632 of CM056998.1, read as the reverse complement.
CGTAAACCGGCATACCCATCAACTACTTCATAAACAAAGATTTTCACATATGATACCCGGCAGCACGCTGTGTGTAGGTAAGTTCAGCACGTAAATGCCACTTATTATCGGAATAACATAGATGGGAAGACATCAATTATCCCATTTTTTTTAAATGTCATACTACAATAAAAATAAAATTTTCTGTCAAAATATGTCACTTGAGATTTTATTCTTCTTGATACAATAAACACCAGGAATTTGATAATTAGGACACGCAGTTAATTCAGCTCAGGCACAAACAGCTTACGGAAACATCCCTCATTGCCCCACCAACAAAATATCAATCAACTTACTGTTGTGCTAATGCATACATATGTTTCATGTTCGATGGAACACTTGTGAAATCAACCACTGATAAACAGCTTTGCTTGTAACTGCAAACATTTAAAATAAATACAATATGGATAGTCTATAATGTTTGGAAAGAAAAGGGAATTATTATTAGGTATTATTTTAAGTTTTGGAAAAAATTTATTTATAGATAACTTTTTCTGTTATTTTAATTTATACGCGTTAGGAAAATAATTCGCACTGTATTTACATGTGCTTATTTATCTCTAATAATTCCACAAAATCATTTGATCAACAATCGGTCCAATGAAAAGAGTTATGATCATATATGGCGAAAGAATACACAACCGGCCCGAACAAGAACAAAGCAGTTCTTTCAGATGTGCTGAAGTGACCGAGAACAAACTAATGATACATATTATTTAATAAACTGCACACTTTTACAAGTACAGAAAACGAGAGAACCAACCAAGTTTCGAACTCGGATAAGGGACTTCATTAATGTGCTTCCTAATCTATATACCCCAAACGTGCTCACGAAGTCGACCTCGTAGCTTGGCTCAACTGTTGAGGAAGGGCTGCGGTGGTTTAGTGGTTACACTACTCGCCTCCTACTAAGTCCAACCGGGTTCGATTCCCAGCGGGGTCGCCTCCAGATTTTCGCATGTGGGAATCGTGCTGGACGATATCGCTGGTCAGAGGGTTTTCTCGGATGTCTCCTATTTCCCCGCCGTTTCATTCCGGCGCTACTCCATATCACATCATTTCACCCTCATCGGCTCTCAATATCTCGATGTTAAGAGTCTCCCAAATCTCTCCACTCTCTCACTCAACTGTCGGGCATCCGAGAGGCTGAGGTCTCTATTCTGGTAGCTACACGGCAGACAGTGTTTCTTCAAGAAGGTTTTCCATTTCAGTTCCAAGAAAAAGCGGCTGCAGGTTATACCTGCCATATTACATTGCCATATTACATTCTTCTTTTTTTGTTTTTACACAACAGTACAAACATAACGAGTGAACTACGAACTCGTATTTGTGTCACAATATTGATTTTGCCAATTTTGGCAAAATTAAAATTGACATAGTTATGAGTTTGTAGGTTGTTCACGGGAAAATGAGCACTTTTGAAAAGCCCTACTTAAGATCTACTTGTATGCACTTTGTGTAGTCATACGCTTTATGTAAAATTAACATTATCACGTGTTTCATCACTTTATTCATGTATCAGTCCAGTGAAATTGTGAAATTATTAGAAAAGTAAATATTTTTATATCTGCCAATTTTTACACTTTGATAAATTAAAGAAAAACAGAAAGCGAAATAAATAATTTAAGTCGTCACAAATGGTTACCTAACACCTTTTATTCAACGCAGTTATATGGAACTACTTACCCTCCACCGTGACCAAGTTTGCTGGGCGCATGTCACTCAGTGCACCCGTTAAAATGTATGCAGGTAGGAGCAATGAATTTTTTATGGGGTTGATTTAAAAAGTGCTCACTTTATCGTGAATAGCCTTTAGTTTCCTTGTCTTGCCTTCATTGCAGTGTATGTGGGGGTACTTTTTAAACTTCATTTACTAAAAACATTATTGAGCTATAAAAACAAGAAACTAATATTCCGATTGTGGGGGGGGGGGGAGGGGGGATGGAGAAGGTTGCCCCTGCAACAGTGGTGACAATTATGTGAACGAATTCTAAACACTTACTGCAACAGACGGGCCGTTACTTAATACGCCACGTTGGCGCAACAGTCGTGGAGAAGAAAAGCTGCTGGGCCTAAAAGTGTTGCGTTTAATTGAGTGGAAAGGTTACGGCGACTCTTAACAACCAGGTCTCGAGAGCCGAGGAGGGTGGGATAAGGTTATAATGGAGTAGCGCCGGAATGCAATTACCGTGGGGGGTGGGGGGGGGGGGGGGAAACCCGCCGACCAGCTTCATCGTCCGGCACGATTCCCACATACGAAGATTCTGGGAGTGACCCGGCCGGAATTGAGCCCGGTTCGCTTTGGTGAGAGGCGAGAGGCCTAACCGCTCAGCCCCAGCGGCCCCATCTACGAGGGTCATGCCGCTGATCGATGCAGTTGCATATGCTGTAGGGAGGGTGGGACACTGTGCACGTCCACAGGGCTAAATAAAGGGCGTATAGTTTTAAACGGCGACGTAATTAAGACGGGAGTGTTGCGGAACCCAATTCTCCCACAGAGTTTTGAGAGGTGGTGATTGTTGGGTGGAGGGAGTGGAAAGGAAAGCTAGGGCGCAGTGCAGGAGAGGTGTTGGTTGTGAAGGGGGAGGAGGTCGCGCCTGGGGGAGCACGTCGACAGCCATTATCACCTCGTATAATTGATTGCCACATCCGTCATCGGGGACCTCTCTCTCTCTCTCTCTCTCTCTCTCTCTCTCTCTCTCTCTCTGTCACCCTCTCTCTTACTTTCTCTGTCCTCCCAACAGGGTGCGAGTACCCGAACACGTCATTCGCCAGTCCCAGGTCGCTCGCCAGTGTTCGTGGCAGTTCCATTTCCCCTCTCGCAATTGTATCACTTTGCGGCAGAACGCCGACACAATAAACCCTGTTTTCAACGATACGAAATAATACATCCTGGTAAGATTTCCTAACTAGATTTCCTTACTTATTTGTATGCACACCGCGCATACAATTGTCCACACAAACGGAACAGTCCGCATGCTGCACATAAGGGATATTTATGGTCTGTACTGTAAACCAGGTACAGTATGAGTAGATAGTGGTTTGAGCGTCATCCTCGTGAGAAATCTGATTTGTTGAAGTTTGTGCACCCCTCATTTGTGAATGGCTTCTACTGACACCAGTGAGCTTTCAACGTGCCGTTCATTGATTTCGAGAAGCACGATCGACACAGATAGAGAACATACCCAAAAAAAAAAAAAAAATGTAGGCCCTACCGATTGCAACATTTTTGGATCTGAGTCTGAACGGGTCTATGCAGAGGGGGACAAAAGGAGGGGGGGGGGGGGGAGAGAAAGAGATAAATTTTTATTTTAATATGCAGTTTGAGGTAGTCGACGTTTTGAGGTTGCAGCTTCTTTACAGCCCCCTCTCAACTTGCAAGTTATTTCCATGCCATGCCAAACAGCAGTGCCGTTGGTAGCAAGTGTTAAGAGCAGGCTCGTATCTGCGCCTATCACGACGTACAGACAGAGCGGACAGAACATGTGGCTGTTAAAAATGTAACGAGATTTTCTGCGTAAGCATTTTGGTTATTGGTTGGAAGCTCAATTTACGGACGTTTCTGATTCGTTTCCGATGGTCTTTCCGGTGAAGGCCCGGAAACAGCGATACTTTTCTTTAGCTCTCAACGTACTTGTACTATAGAATGATTAAGCCTTGGCCAGCTCGTTATCCGTTTAACGCGGTATAAAAAAATTTAATAAATATACGCCAACTGTAATGATTTTGGTATAGTCTGTTCGCAATAATCTGAGCACTTTTGAAATTCGTGCTTAAGATATACTTGTAGGCATTGTGCGTATTCTTCCACCTTACATAAAATCAATATTGTCATGGGCCTCATCACTTTGCTCATGCGTCGGTCAAGTGAAACTGTGAAATTATTAGAAAAGTAAATGTTTAATAAATATGGTAATTTTTACACTTCGATGCATTAAAAAAACAGAAAACGAAATAAATATTTTAAGTTATCAGAAATGATTGCCTAACACTTTTTATTCGACTTTAAGATACGAGACTACTTCCCATACATCGTTCCCTACTTTACTGAGCTCCTGTCAATAATTGCGCCCGTTAAAACATATGCAGATAGGAGCAGTGACTTTTTCCTGACGTTGATTTAAAAAGTGCGCTCACTTTATCGTGAACAGCCATTAACCGAGTCTCTTATGCAGGTGCTCTCATCCCGCCGACGAAATGTCCCCAGAGCCTAGCTTTTGAGCTGGAAAACCGCCTCGCTCCACCAGCGACGGAACGAATCTCCATTCCATTTGCTTGTCTTCCACAGCCCGACGCTGTTTCGTAGGAACAAGAATAGTAAACACGCATTTTTGCAGTAAAATTGCACTTGTGTTATTATTTACATGATACCATTCTGGTTGCATGTCATTACGTAACGAATTATAGGCTGTTAACGGTAAACTGAGCACTTTTGGAAGTTCTGCTTAAGATCTATTTGTATGCAAGTTGTGTATTCTTCCGACATATGTGAAATTAACATTGCCATGGGTTTCATCACTTTATGTATGCGTCGGTTGAGTAAAAATATGAAATTACTATAAAAGTAAATTTTTTTCAAATCTGCTAATTCCTACATTTATGATGCATTAAAAAACAGAAAGTAAAGTAAATAATTTATGTTATCTGGGAGTTAGCTGGAGTCAGAAAAGAGTTGAAATTCGGCATACATGTTTCATATATCAGGTTATAATATTCCAGAGTTGTTTAGAACTTAAAGTTGACTTATGAGGGAGGTTATGTGAATAAAATAAATAATTCGAACTAACGGAGAAGACAAGAAATATTGTGTCAAGCGATAATTTATTAAAGACTAAAGACTGATTTCATTAATTATTCAAGCTTTTCATTGCTAGCTTGCCCTATCCTAGTACAGTAGAATTTTGCACCTGCATGTAAAGGTAACAATCTGTAGGATTTTCATTAGACCATAAGTCGTATACATATAAGTTTTCACCTGCTTTTGTAAATAACCCGTAGTTGAAGTTTGTCGGTCTAATTTAGGTTCACCCTGCATAATGTTGAAAAAAATGTAATATTGTAAGAGCTGGCAAGATAACGGTAAAAATGCTACCAAACAGGTACTACAAATTTTTAAAATTCTCCAAGTTTCATACGTCAGTGTTGTACGAAATAGCCGCTTCCTGTGTTTTTACTCTACTTCAGTCATTCTAATGTGGTACGAATTTTCGTTGAATGGTTTCAGAGCGTCTACAATTTCGCTTGATATTTCCAATAATATCTTACGCTTTAGTGCCGCCATTCGGTTTATTTCCCAATCACATATATTTGATAGATTTGTTGAGTACAGTTAACATTACGATTCTGAAAATCTGTGATTATTACAATCATATAACCATCGTCGATTATTTCACTAATAACCGTTGTTGATACATTAAATTATTGGTGGGCTTTAGTTAAAAACATTACGGCACGGATCATGCGGAAAACGATTTCCTTTGGTTGATATTGGCTTTTCCAGCTTTCCACTATCTATTCACCATGATAGGCGCACGAGTGAACCAAGCAGTAAAAACGCTGAAGGAAAAAGCGAGCGAAAATAGAGCGGCGAGATTTGGGCGGCTCTTAAAAGCCATGGTCTTGGGAGCCAATGAGGGTGAAGCGATGTGAGAATGGAGCAGCACCAGAATTCAAGTACAGGGAAATGGGAAATACTCCAGAAAACCCTCCAACCAGAGGCATCGTCCGGCACTATTCCCACGTGCGAAAATCCGAGAATGACCCCGTCGGGCATCGAGCCCGGTTCGCCTTGGTGGGAGGCGGGTAGCATAGCCACTGCACCACCGCGGCCCCGAGAATGTTTAGTGCTGCCTGGGCATCGTAACCATTAGACCTTCATAAAATAACATTTCTCTTGACAAATGGTTGAGTACCCCTGTAAATATCTTTTATACGGGTTTGTTTGCAATTATTCATTGCGTAACATGTTTAAATAATAAACTCGCATACTCCTCAACTCAGCATTTCTCTCAGTAATGTACATCTGCCGAGGATTTTTGACACTCTAGTTTGTGGCTCGCATAAACGTCCCCGTATTTAAATGAGGCTAGTGTCAAGGAAGTCCTATAGCCTAGTTAGGAATACTCTCGTTGTTTAATTGAAAGTTACGTGAAACTGTGTCTATCTAAGAGTATCTTATTGATGTAAACCATTTTCTTCAATAAATATTGATACACTATAGGTATTAATGCCTATAAAAGTGTGATTTCTTCTACACTGAAGAAATGGTTTTGTTGAATCAAACTAAGCTTTTTTGGCGCAACCAAATTAATTGTCTGTATAGGGGCAACGCAATATTTTGTTGTTGAAACCGAATTATTTCGTTGTTATTATTTTCAGTTGCCCCAAACAAAGATTTGGTTAATGCAACTAAAGGCTTGTTTGGCTTTATGTACGTAAATTAAACAGATCAGGTTAAAATAAAAAAAATTGGAATCCCAATAGGGATTTGAACCTAGAGCGTCTAAGCCCGAGCGTTACACCTGTACAACCTCGCCCAACGTGACGACCAACAAAGCCAGAATGTTTTAAAATATATACAATGCAAATAATGGACAAAATTCACAAACAAATATTTCAAGTTTTACAGCATTATTGTCTGTTTTCTTGTCGAACTTATTTTGTTTATATTTTTATGTACAATTATTAAGCATAAATTCAATAACAAACACTGTTACTATCCCAATTGTCATAGAAAATGTAAGGAAACTTCCGAGCTATATTTATGGACGAGGAAAATGAAATGAGTGGCCAAGATATATATATATATATATATATATATATATATATATATATATAATGGTTCAAGAAAATATTTTGCTGACAGTCTAATTTTCTAGGCCCAAAATCTAGATTTTAAGCCTATTTAGTCAAGCATGTATTTCTTTATCAAAATATTTTGTTGCGCCAACCATCCAATCACAGATGTACCAGAACACTACAGTGTTTCGGAATGTATGTTGACTAAAAACATTTTCGAGATTTTCGAGTGTCTCTGGTAATATGCACGCTCGGAGCAGCTCTCGCCAAACCGCACTCGGCCGCTGTCGCTACTGAACTGAACAACCCCACCCCATCGTGCAGAGGAAATTGACTCTTCCGACTCGCCAGACGCGTTTCCGAATTTTCCGCATTATTTTCCATTTGGATTTTACTGTATACGAATGTTTCTGGAATCCGATGCAATAGGGGCCACGGTGGCTGAGCGATTAGCACGCTCGCCTCCAACCAAGGCGAACCGGGTTCAATCCCCGGCCGGGGACACCATATTTCCACAAGTGGGAATCGTGCCAGACGATGCCGTTGGTCGGCGGGTGTTCTCGGGGATGTCCCGCTTCCCCACCCCTTCATTCCGGCGCCGCTCCATATTCACTTCAATCGCCCTCATCGGCTCTCAAGACCTCGCCGTTAAGAGCCGCCCAAATTTCCTCGCTCACTCCAATACAATGAGGACCTTCGTGCTAAGCCATGCATGCGCCCAAGAACCCTTCTTTGAAAATGGTTTGTTGAATAAAACGAAATTGTTTGTAGCAATCAAATCAATTGTTTGTAATTTGTTTATTGATAATTTGTTCTTGAAAACAAGTTATCCCGTTATTCTTATTTGTTCACACCAAACGCGTGAGATTTTGGTGGCGGAAGTGAACATTTGTATGCTTCTACACACGGTATAATTTCGCTTCATATCGTTGACAGAAGCGAATATTTCATTAACATTCGAAACCTGGAGCCACATCAGAAGACTACGCTTTAGGGTGCTCAGTTCCAAGAGATATTTAATTTTTCGTTATTACTTCCAGGTGAATAAACGAGCAAACACGATGCCACTTGCACCATCCCAATTGATTCTATTTATTTTCAGTTGAAATCGTTTTATAGGAATGGTTTTTATAAGTACTATTCTTCTCTAAATACATTTACGAGAACTGTCGTTATGCTAGTTGTTACAGAAATCATAATTGAACTCTTCAGCTGCGTATTGTAGCCAACAAAATCTAACAAAATAATAGCTGGTAATGATGTCAGCTGATCTTGTTCCCACCAGAAATTTGTTATAAATAGGCCTAAAAGCTTAACAAACTGTCCCGGCTAACCACAAAATTATTCAACCAAAACAAAATATTCATTCCACTCTGACGTCTACAGAAGTTCGCAGCATACAAACTGATTAGTTGACTGTACTTGTAAAATAGTTGCGTGTACTAAACATGGTTTATCTGAAACAATTACTTTTCCAGTAAATTTATTTGACAGCGAAAAGTGCATCTTTCTCTCAGTGCAAGCCTTACTTCATCGATTTATTTTCTTTCAATCTCTACACTACTTCAGATTAACACCAACTTCCTTCTACGTTATTTTCACACGTCCAAAACACGCGGAAATACGACTATCATTAACTTCTGTGGCCTACCATACCTGGGAAGCAAGCCCATTGAACGATAAGTAGACATCTGATGGGCGTGGGCTGTCTTGTTACTAGTTTCTGTCTACAGTAATAGGCGATTTCCATTGTCGAAATAAAACTACGATTTGCTCGCAATTTTCCAGCTTCGAATCCCAGTTAAATAATGAAAGTGGTTAAGTTTTTAGACGAACATTTAGACTGGTTTAACATATAAGTCACTCCTCGTGGGGCTAATTGTTTATCAATTAAATTAAAAATTGATCATCATATAGGTTATGTTTGTCCTTTAAAGATAGGACGCAAGGAAGCAGAAAAACACGTGACCTAGCAATAAAATGAACTGGAGGAAGAAACTAGCAAAGCCGCCGACAGAATGCAGCCCTGTCGCATTGTCCACAGCCGGAGCCCTCTACAGGGGTTAGCAAGGCAGGGGAGTTGGCAGCCCCCCCCCCCCAATTTTCTCTATTTCCTCGTGAGGAATGATTTCCGGAACCTAGCCAGAAGGGAAGGGAACAATGTATTCAGCTTCCAGTCGGTGGTTGTGTGTCGCAGCCTGAGAACGAGATATACTTCTGTCTGTGTCTGTGGTAGGGGAACACCGTGGAGGCAATCATTCAGTAATAATGTTTAGGCACGCGAGTCAGGATGAAGCGGGGAGGAACGAAGCAAAAACGTACATCTCTCTCGTTTTTATTGGTTTGGTATACAGAGTTTGTAAATTCAGCCTTTTATTTAGCCAGTCGGTCTATTTCTTGGAAAACACTTGTTTGTCGGTTGAAGGAATGTATCTAAAAATGTGCATTTAATACCGGATGCGTTGTATAACTGTACATTTAGTAATGTAATTACTGTATGCGCATTTCATTTCCTTGAAAGGAGCAATGTTGATCACTTTCTTAACGAAGAGTAAAAGGAAACTTTTATTCTTTACATTTTTTTTTCTCGAGCAAATCAGTTAAACACGACCTATGTCTAACTTTTTTTTCTCCGTAAGTAACTTTAAACAAATTCTTTGGAAACGTTTCTGAACTCTTATATAATCTATGTCGTAAAAAAAGTCCGCAGTTTTGACGCACTGAATTGTTAACATGGTAAAATTCTTAAATAAAAAACTGACTAGTTTGCCATTTTGAATATGTTTCTCAGATTTACAAATTATATAAATACTTAAAATTCATAGGGTAATTTGTTACCTTCCAGTGTATTTTTGTAGGCGTAGGAAATTTTTATGTGTGAGGCAATTGCAGATGAAATATAATGTAGACAGGTGTAAAGAACAAGAAAAGAAAAGACATACGCAACTGACAACGGAATTGTTGAAAGTGATTCATTTGAGCCTCTAAGAAGTAAGTTTATATTTTTGATATGTAAGGTCATTAATGAAGGGAAAGATAATCTCAATAATAACAACTTGACCACGAAGTCTGCAATCACTACAAGATTAATTACGAAAACAGTTCTTGGCAGGTGGATAACAACAATAACTTACATACATGCGCGATACTTACATAATTGTATGGTTTTTATCAATGTCAGAAATTGTATCCCTATTTAATTGAAAATATATCAAAATTATCTTGTAGTAATAGAAGTACTTGTCCTGCACGCAGAGAACAAAAACATATGAAATTATTACCATCGTAATTTCAGATTTAAGTTACTGTGTTCTGAAATTACTGTCCTTTGCATTGTATGACATTAGAGCCCCAGCTCATTTATATGGACCAGACGCTACATACTTAATGGTACACGTCAGGCGTCTGAAAAAAAAAAAGCCACACTCTTTTTATCTCGCGCACTACAATCCAGTCGACAAGCAAGCGGATACAGTATATTGAACTGTTCCTCGTACGGAGGGGAAGGTGCAGCAGCGGAGGGGAAACAAAATCGCATTCCGGCTGATTCGATTTTCGTGTCCGAAAACTTCCTTACTCCCCTCCCTCCCTTTGCCAGTCGGACATTTGTCGGCAAATTACATTTTAGACCAACTCATAGGAGCAGTGCAGTCGAGGTTGGAGTGAACACAGCTGCTGAGATCCGAGCGGCGAGAATAAACGACAGAAAGAGAATAAGAATCTGGGTAGTTTCGTTGACGAAAGTATTGTAAATAAAAGGGAATGCTGAGCCAATTTAAAGAGAGACAGGATATTGGACACTAAAGGCTGTTCGCGATAAAGTGAGCACTATTGAAATCAACCCTAGAAAAAAGTCATTGCCCCTGCCTTCACATATTGTAACGGATGCACCGAGTGACATGCGCCCAGTAAAGTTGGTAATGATGACTGGAAAGTAGTTCCACATCTTAAAGTAGAATAAAAATGATAGGTTGCCATTTGTGATGTATTAAATGATTTCTTTCGCTTTATGTTTTTTTTTTTAATTCACGGAAGTGTTTAAAAAACCAGTTTTGTAGAGCAATTACTTTTCTGATAATTTCACAGTTTCGCTTGAGCAACACATTAATAAAGTGATCAGGCCTATTGCAATTTTAATTTTACATAAGGCAGAATAATACACAACACGTATACAAGTAGACCTTAAGCAGAGCTTTCAAAAGTGTTAAAAGTGAACAGCTTATAAGCCGAATATATACTTTGGATGAGCTCTGACCGAGAATGGGTAGCTAAAAGGGTAACATAATTTTGAATTTTTTGTCGTTTAGAATATAAAAGTGGTTCTGTTACGAATCAGGACTAAAATAAAGTTTTCCTGATTTCTAGTTAATATTCGATCAAGAAATACGTAAGCCGTGTTCCATTTTTAAATAGCGAATGGTGGTAGTGATTGCTGAAAGACTACTTCCTCCTAGTTTTAGTGCCTCTGGAAAACACAAATTAAAATTTAAACGTCAGTCAATACAATTAACGTGCAAGAATTACTTCCTTTTTCTTTTGTTCGCGTTAGCAGTTTTATGGTCACGTTCGTTCGCATGAAGCTATTTTGTGACCAATGGGAAACTGTTTTCAGAACGCAAATGAAAGGGCTGTAAGAAACATTAGGAAATACAACGGAAGAAGATAGACTATGTAATGCATTTTTCCTCAATTTCTTGTCACGTCTTACAGCAAAATTTGATGTTCCTCATTAATTATCCTGGGAGAAGTTTCTCTTTATCGTCGATTATGATGATTCACCATCGAAAAATTCAGACTTTACTGGAGCAAAAGATTAAAATGTTACGTTCAAGGTGAACATATATTTTCGTCGTTGTCATATTTTCCTTTATAAGACTTAAATGTTACATTTTACTAGAAGCTAAACATTGCTTCGAATAAGCTCAAATTTTCATTAACTATGATAAGAGGGAGGATATTAGATATTTAAAAAAGACAGAAAATATCACTAATACATTATATCAGATAACCGCCTTATTAATATGCGGATGACATTAAAATTCGGAATAACATGCAAAATAGAGGAGAAAAGTACCACAAAAGTGAAAAACCATTGCTACACTTTACCTAAAGTTTTTAATGGGTTTATTTCTCAGTCATTCCCAACATCCATGCCAGCATTCGCGCAAAACTACTTAATAATTTACTCGGTTGTATTTACAGGGGTAAGAATAAAGTTATCTATTTTTTTTCTCCGAGGATGAGGGATGAAATATGTGTACAGGTCTGACCATAGATGAAATTTTCAGTACTGAGTGTACTCTGCGTTTGTTCCAAGCATGACCTTTTAAGTCACTTCTGAGGTCATCATGGGGTTGCGGCAAGTCAAAGTGATAGCTGGTCGGGCCTCAAACAACTGTGGAAAGAGAGGAAGTCAAAATTATGTTTGAGAAGAAACGGATTTTCTACAAGAACTTAACTTTCTTTTCCATGGTAGTTCATAGAGATTTTGGTTCTCGTAATGTGTTTTAAGAGTTGGTTGTTTAATAAACAGATACAGTTTGTTGCTAAAATGAATTTAAATTTTAAAAAATGTTTTTTTTTTGTGAAAATAGTGACGTATTAACACGTAACCCGGGGAAAGTCTCTGATCCTTACATTTCTTAGCCTAGCTGCAGAGGAGAGAAGATGTACCTCAGAGAAGCGTCACAGAATACACGAAATGTCTTCAGAAAGTAATAAGAATTTAAATATGTCGGAAAAAGTGTGGGTGTGCTGCAGGATTGCGAGCGGAGAAAGTTAAAAGGACAAGTCGGGAGAAAAGTCTTAACACTGTCGAAGGCGAGGACGGTTCAGAGATATGGGAAGAAAAAGGACGGGAAAAGAATATACGAGAGCCGAAAGGAAGAAAAGAAAAGAAGCGGGAGAAAAATTCCCGGCAGAGTTTTTCTTTTCTGGTAAAAGGCGGGGCGTGGAAGAAGCTCGCCTCGACTAAGTCCGACATAAAAAGAAACGGGAGCAAAGAGGAAGACGGAGAGGGGAAGTTTTCTGAAGACGACCTTTCATTTTTGTGATGCGCGGAACCGAGGCCGGATGGGAACTTAATTTTTGTGGCTCATCGCTCTCTCGCCGAGGGCTGGGTGTCACTAATCCTTGAATCAACGTGCCCATCAGCCGCGCCATGACGTCACAGGGGTGTCACTGCGGTCCCAGCCTACTCTCCAGCCGCGCGTCCTAGCAGTAGACGCAAGGACCGGCAACCCCCATACATCCGGGTTACTCTTGGCTTCATGGGTGCAAGGCTGGCGTCATGGTGGGGATCTAGCGGGCAGGGTGGAATGCAAGAGCATTAAGTAGAGCAGGCTGGAATACTAGAGCATAAAATAGAGACTTTTGGTACGAAATACGGACGATTTTGGGGAAATCATAGCAGTTTTGAACGTTTTTGAGGTAACTAGGGAAACAAAATGGCCGCAGTCGTACTGACTGACAAGATGGCCGACGTGCGCAGAGGGAAAAAACGGGAAATTTTTGAAGAAAAAGGGAGATATATATATTTTTTTTTTGAAAAAGCCAAATCAAGGTGGCCGCCACGGATCCCCCGATCCCCAGCCAGGAGCCAGTTGAGCCAGAACCATCCTTTTCTAACTACTACTATTTCTTGGTATTTGATAGTTTATTATTTAAGATATTTAATTTTTTATTTAATTATATATTAAAATTATTTAATAAATTTTTATTATATTAAATAATGATTTAATTGTTATATTTGTATTTATGTTGTTTGATTAAATTTGTTATTGACAGCTGAGTGTGTTTATCTAAACATCACCTAGGCGGGGGGAGGGGGAGGTGAGGACCTCTGCAACCATGGAAACAGCTGTAAACAGGATTGCCTTCGGAACTGTCAAAAAAAGTGCACTCGCTCGTGGGACAAGCTGTAGACCTTGGAATGTCATCATTTAACAGCTGCTTAGAGTAAATATAATGCCAAGACAACCTCGTTTTACACTTACGCTGTCTCTTAGTGTTTTATAAACGTTGGGAAAGTTGATGTGTCTAAAAATTCGATGCCTGTCCACTCATTTTGTTGCGCTGGGTTATTTATTTTTTGCTTAAGCTATCTCAAATTAACTTGATTTATACGAAGCAGCTTTTGATTTTGAACTGCACTCTACAAAGAACAACGCTGTTATAGTAAGGTGAGTGAATACATTTGTAGTTGGGGCCAAAAATACAGTTCATGAATTGTTGACGTCAATGCAGTGAAGCAGAGCATACGTTGTTCGTAAGATATCCGATACAAGAAAAATTATTCGGGTTACTTGAAAATTGTAACTTTTATGGTCCCGAAAGGCTTACCATAACAAGAATCAAAATTTCAAAACAAACGTTTATCTTTAAATGTTGTCTTAAACTAAATTTCTTGCTTTTCTTGTTTCCGTTAATTTTGCCCCTGAAAACTTGGAGTGTCGTCGGTGACAGATAAACTTGCAACCCACAGAAATGAGTACAGAAAAAAAAATGTTGCAGATTTTTCATCTGGAATAAATAGAACATGCATGATGTTTTCTTATCACATTCTTACAAGCCTCTCTTGCTTCTGTCCTCGCTTTCATTAGTAAGAGATGCAACGGAAAGCTAGACAACCCTCTTGACAAATCTGCTTGGCGGGCTTGCAGACTTGCAAGGCGCTGAATTCTGGTTACTTTTGTAAATTTGTAGTGTGGGTATTTATTCATGTGGCATTTACATTTTCAGTCTATTAAACTACCAACTGGTAACTATTCGAAGCGGAAAATCACAATTTAACTATACAAACATTGGTACAAACAAAGATTGGCGATGTTCCTTAGTATACCATATGTTGAAAATAATAGTTCCTTTTGAACGCCCCTATTTCAACTATCAAAATAATAACAACTTTTTAGGTAGGGAAAAGGGGGGAGGGGCAGATTAAAAAAATCTACAAAGCCTTATTATACGTCACACGATGCAGTTAAAGTATCCATTTAAGTAGCACATTTAACTATCGCGAATAAACGAAATTTGTTCCGTCGTCTCATAAACATTTCTACCAAAAATACTCTATCTCAAAACACTTTACTATGCGCTGTTAGTTTGCAGCCTATGCTTAGCCGTTATTGGAACATAGCTTTGAAATATAATTAAAATCAACTTCTTGAGAGAGACTACATTAAAAAAATTGATAAGCACGTGATGAAGTGGGAGACAGTTTTTAACAAACTGAACCCTACCTCGACTTCACTGGCGTTTTAAGCAGTCATGCGAAGTTAACAAGTTTAAGATAAAAGATAAACCTGTTATAATTATTTAAGGCGGAAATTCTTCGTTTTCGCGTCATAATTTTGGATTCATAGTAATTACTGACACGGTAGGATTTTATAAAAGTTACATTTTACTAGCCGTTTAATATTTTTATGCGTAATTTTAATTTCTATAAAATGTCGAGAACTAATTAATAAAATATAAACATGTTCTCGATATTTTACAACAAGCAGATCGCACACAATTCAAATTAAACAACTCGTAAAAAGTAACTATTCTATTAGCTGTTCACGGTAAAATGAGCACTTTTGAAAGCCCTGCTTAAGATCTGCTTATATACACGTTGTGCATTCATCCGTCTTACGTAAAATTAACATTGCATTGGGTCTCATCACTTTATTCATGCGTCGGTCAAATTAAACTGCGAAATTATTAGGAACTTTACAAATCTCTTCATTTTTACACTTCGATGAATTAAAATGAACAGAAAGTGAAATATTTTTCAAGTTATCACAAATGGTTACCTAACACTTTTTATTTGACGTTACCAACTTTACTGGGTGAATGTCACTCAGTACGCCCATTAAAATATATGCATGCAGGTGCAGTGACTTTTTTCTCTAAGGTTCATTTCTAAAGTGCTTACTTTATCGTGAACAGCCTTTATAATCGTAAATTGTCAGTAACTACTATGAATCTTACATTATGACGCAAAAATTAAGCATTTCTGCGAAAGAGAGAAAGCCAAGCTTTAACAAGCTCGCCGTAAATATTTGCGTCAAGAAAATAATACTAGATTCCAGAGAATAAATAGTAACGATTACAAAGATTCTACGTATTATATATTTCACATGGAGGCCTTTGCTTTTCTCAACTGGCGAATACAACACCTAATAAACACACAATAAGAGTTTATTGCAATAGAAAGCTTCTCAGGAATATTTGCTAGAATTTGTTTATAAACACGAACGGGCGTACTTCACTTTTTGATGTGATAATACGCTATATTTACAATAGCAACACGGTGAAGTTTTAAATCATCACTGGACAATGGGAACACGTTTTGCAAGATACAGAGCCAACATAACAAATGTGCAGCGAGATAGCAGCCACGTAAATAAGGAGGATGACTTCTAGGAATGAATAACTCGGTGGGAATAAATTGATAATACATAAGGTATCATTACAACATGTATAACTTACAGTCCGGATGTCACGAATTCGATTCAGACCAGCTACAATGAGGAAACTTTACTTTCCCTTGTGGTTTTATTTCCGTATTTCAAGAAAGCGCTGGTGTAGTTCCTTGCGATGTGGCTCCGTAAGGCGAATGTCATCGAAGCCATTTGGCTCATAGGGGGGTCCGTCTGCGTATAGCCTATTCACGGTAAAATGAGCACTTTTTGAAGCCATCTCATTTGTTATAATAGTCAAAAAATGTATTATATTATAACCTTAGAAGATATTTTTTGTATATGGTGAAATATATACACTGTGGTTATTACTTACATGACAATATTTATTTTAATGTTGCGAAAGGATAAGAAATGGCTATTAGGGGGAAAAAATATATATCTAGAGCCTCAAAAGAGCTCACTTTACCGTGAACAGCCTATACCAAACTTAACAGCTGTAAACACGACACGTGTAGTCTATTCGCGGTTTCTTCCCACTTTTTGAATCGAACCTTTGGAAAATCACACCATGTATAACGCGTTTGGCTGTTTCCAATATATATCGTTTATCACGAACTTTTTATACGTCTGTTAATATAAAATTACTTTATTGTACGTTATATATAATATTTACTTCTATTTTATTTATAAATTATAATAGTTAATTTATAATTTAAAATACAAAACAGGGAGAAAATAGGTGTGTTGATAATATTTAGTAAAAAATAGTTCTTACTCAAAATTGTATTACACTGAGTGTAATTACCTAGACTTGGTTAAGCTTTGTTCAGATGAGGCGGAGGAGTATCCTGGAAGTGTAACTTTAGCAGAGCTTCAGAAAAGTGCGAAGTAACCGTGAATGGATTATACCCATGACTTGACAATTATTCAAATTTCAAACATCTAATCTCGATAACTCCGTTACGACCGCCATCACGGTTGCAACCTCCCCCGGCGACACAAGGGTAATCAGCACGCGCTGTGAAAAAAAGATAATATTGATGTTTATTAATATTATTATGATATTCGCAGACTTGGTATTCACCCGCACATGCGAGTGACATCTAGTGAAACTGGTGGAAGGGAAGAGCGTGAATTCAATGTTCTGTGCGGGAAAGAGAAAGTTTAAAATTGACGTGTATTATCCATGCGGCAGCGAAGCCGTGGAGGGAATATATATTAGAACGCACTCGTGAGTTGTGCAGGAACCAATTGCTGAATTAAAAGGCTGTTTTTTTTCAATATATGTGTTAAATAATATGGGCTGTACTCTTTCGCAAGAGGAACTGTTTACTGAAATATTTGCTTTGGAAGACAACTTAATATAACAAAAATATACATAACCCATTCAGACCCAGTATACACAATTGTGTAAATTACGCAAGTGTAGGTAATTTTTGGTTTGTACTGCACACTGCTAAGCTCAATGACCAATGATCTTGCCTTTGGATAAATGATTCGGAAACCATCTTACTACTCTAGGTCATAATTGGTTCGTAATACTGTAGCCGAACATATAACCTACAACTCATTGGCTGTGGTAACGAAACAAGTGCTGCGTCGAATTACGTACAGCACCCAACATGAACTATTTTTATTTGAAACACTTGAAAACGTACATTAAAGTGGGTCTGAAATGCTTAATTATACAAAATAGTTTTATCATAAAATCACTAGTCCGTTGGAAAACTAGGCATAAACAAACGTACTACTGTTCGACCACATAATATTGGCAAATAATGAGCGAACAAGGACATGCGCATAAGATGAGAATCATTCTACCTCATCGTTAGTCTTTTAACTTCAATCGGAGCATTTGCATCTGAGCAGAGTTATGCAGAATTCTCATTTTCGTCTGGCAACAGGCAAGACTTCAAACACTTCCTAGGTTCTTCTGCTTTCGTCACTGGCTCACATATTACAAGCAATTTTTCACGCCGTGGAACACTCTGAGCTAGAAAATAAAAACCTACTTTGGGACGGCCAAAACAGAAAATGAGGTTTTCTTGTTGCGTAAACCAGTAAACGAGTAAGAGATACTTGAGTATCTACAAACCTGTGAGGTCCAGCGTATTGAAAAAAAAAGTACATGCGTGTAGCTATAAGCAACGGTGGGCCGGGTATAGGTTTGCCAAGTCCACTTACTTGCATTTCAGAAGGAAGTTGGAAAGAAGAACTCCAATCTTCCTCCGTGATGTGTGTTATAGGGTAGTGTCCATTCCATCTTCGATATTTCTAACAAATATTAGTAATGGAAATTTATAACCAGACATAAGAAATCAAACCTAGACATGACACAAGACTACTTACCGAATTTATTGAAATTCGTATTGTTTCAATTAAGTATATCTGTGTTTTCCCATGTGGGATTGACATTACTAAATATTTATGTAGAATTTTATTACGAGTGAAAAAAAAAAATTTTTATTTTTGAAATAACTGTTAAGATATTCCCTATGCCTTGACTAGCTTGATTGTTAACTATTGACTCCGAAATTTAAGTTATGGAGGAAAATACGTAAATTCAAGATGGCAAGAATAATTCCCCCCTTAAGAGCCCCTGTCGCACTGTCAAATTTTTCCGTCAAACTGCTTCCAATAAGTTTGTTCAAATAAAGTTTGACAGTTATGACGTCATCGAAACGTCATAAACGCCGCCATATTTGTATGCAAAAGTTGGATGGCTTTGGTTTCCATCAAAATTGTAAAATTGGACCGGTTCTAAAATGTATTTGATGTTTGACGGTCTCAGGCAATCAGAATCGTGCACGACAAAAATGGACTCCAAGAAACTTAAAATAATGAACAATTTCTGGAAAAAAACGTAAGTAATGAAGATTGAAGATAATTAATTTATGTAGAAGCTGTCTGGACATGAATGCTATTTTAAGTGAATATTGCACATAATATTACGAACTCAGAGGCATTAAATTTCATTGTGCAGGAACATCTCTGATAAATAAAAATTATAATTTGGTAAAGAAACAAAAATAAATTACAGTATTAGTTACATTTCTTCCTGTAATGGAGCGCATAGAAAAACAAAAGCAGTATCTCACTATGAAAATATTTTTAAATAATATATAAAATTAGATTCTCCCAATAAAAAAAAATTGTCAGTGTAACACATTTTCAAACACAGTCAAGATTATTTGATAGAATTTGCTGGAAGGAAAAATTTGATGTCCGCATTTTGTCACCAAATTTTACTGTCAAATATAGCTGAAGGCGAAAATTTGATAGTGTGACAGGGGCTTAAGAGGTACGCCTTATTTGAATAGTGTAATAAAAACTGTTTGTCGGAGAATGAATCAGAGCATTGGCAGACTCGCGCCGGACACACCCCTGAGTGTGGGAGATACACACAGGCCCTTGGAGTGACGAAGGAGAGAGAGAGAGAGAAGGGAGCAGACCGCGTGTACCAGGGATTACAGCCCGGAAACAAATAGCGCGTGGGCACAAGAGTGGCCTTACACGGGCTCACCGCTCCGGCGGGAGCGCCACATCAACGGGATCCACCCAGAGAGCGGCTTTAGAACCGTCATCGCTTCGGTTCCTTCCCTGCGGTAGACGACCACGCGACCGTCGGGGATCTCGAAGACGTGACACACACACACACACGCCGATTGTTTCAAGTAATACCCTCGGCGGGTATCGCAAACATACGCGACTTCGTCGACCAACTTCAGACATTCACGAGTGCAAAAAAACAATAGTCATGTAGAACGTGAATCAATATGGTCTTAAATAGTTATGGCAATTAATTCCGTTTAACACTACGGTAAAAAAAAAATGGAGACTTCATACCGGAAATCGATTTGCAACGTTATAGAGTTTAAATAAATGTGCGTTTATTTTGCTTTCGTTTCTGGATTTGCTGAATTCCTGGTGGCCCGGTAAAGAATGGTTAGATTTCTCGACCAAGGCTAGAAAATGAATGACTAAATTATCGCTGTAGAGATGTGTTGTGGGAATGAAGTTTTATTTTAAGTTTTGGCAACAACAAGAGCGTTGTGGGTACTCACCTACATATGTTTTCTACCGTCTCGTAGTTTGGAAGTATTGAGCAAACACTATGGGTAGGAAACGAGAGGATAATCATTAGTTATACGAGTTAAATTTAAAGTAACATTACAAAATTAAATTTTTCCGAGGATAAGTATACATAACATATTTTTCGCGGATGTTAATTTTAAATTCCTAAATTAATAGATGGTGTCTGCAGATGAGTAAGTTAAAAGCTATCCGTCGAGATGGAAAGGCGACAAAGACAGCTTGTCGGAAGGGCGTTGGTGGTGCAGTTCTCAATGACTGGAACGTCAATAATTTTAGCGGAATTGTGGCCTACTCCAACGCTCTTTTACCTGTTGTTCTATGTACTTATGCTTGCCGCGACCCACTATGGCGATCCGGGTTCGATTGCCGGCAGGGTCGACCCAAATTTGTGGACGTGGGGAACGCAGCGGAGGTTGCTGGTCGCCGGCAGATTTTCTCGGGGGACTCCCATTTTGCCCCGTACTTACATTCCACCGCTGCTCCATCTCAGTGTAACATTCTATGTCACCCTATATAGTGTAAGATCATTTTTGTACCTTATAAGAAAAATCCTTGGAAACTCAGTTGCCAAGAAAATCCCTTGTAGAACTCCACATAGTTTTCTTGTAAAATCTGCAAAACATGTATTCGTAATATTACAAATGACATTATTGTATTACAGCTTACGTTAATAAGAAGTGGACATGAAATTACTTTTTTCTCCTAGAAAACAAATGTGATGAATTACCAACAGAGAACAGGAAAAAAATTATTTCACCAGAAAAGAGTTACCACACTACCAGCACGGAGACAGGGACCCACACCCTTAACCACAAGATCAGCTTACGAGCTTTATAATTATTTTTGTACTGAATTTACCTGTAAATGCCTTCAAAATATTAGTGAAGTTATTCGGTTAAGAAGAACGCAGTTATTTCATTTAAGAGTCATGTGCAGATACTAAACATTAACATTAAGGGGGATCAGTCTGCGCCATATTGAATTTACGGAATTTTCGCCGTAACTTGCAACACAGATTTTTACATTTTATTTCGGGCATCCACAAGGCGTAGGGTATTGCTTTGCGCATGCCCTAAAACATGTATTGCTTGACTACTGTAGCCAGGATCATTTCTGTAACCGCTCGCAAAAAAAGTTACTTATTGCTTGCCGACAGCCACTAGTCAAAAAATATTAAACGAAGATGAGTTGTAATAGTTTGGTAAATCTTTAGAAATTATTATTTGTGCAATGTCGTGCGAAAAATTTCGTTGAACATTTTTAAACGGATATTATGGCAAAAATAATGAATAACCAAGATGGCGGGGACTGATACTCCATAACAGATAATGAGTAACAGCGTTACATACTTTTAAAATTGTAGTCGTTTTATTATGATTATCTGAGTTGTTTAAACTGTTTTACGTTATTCAAACTTGCAATACATTTCTGTTAGCATGAAACTACACTTTACATCACCCCTAGCTTTTGCACAAACAGCTGTACGTATATGGTTTAACGATGTTGAGTGCCCGCCATTTTTATTGAACTCGTGGATAAGGGTCAGTGTTGTACAAACTTTCCTAAAAGTCTACTACAAACACGGTTATTGTATTTTTACAAACAAGTAATTTTACAAGATAATTTTTTTTACTTCTACAAAATTTGTAAAATTACAAACAATTTCTCAGTAAAAATTAGAATTTTTTTTACAGTGTATGGACCCGGGCTCGAAAGCTCGTCCGCCGGTCCCTCTTCCCTCCTACAACCTTCCCCTCCTCTTCACAACAACATGTGTTACTCACACAACACTAAAAAAAAAAAAAAACCTTCCTACTGTTCCAAACTACACGGGGCGCACTTACATACACTGTGAAAAATTTCTGATAATTAACCTATAAATTATATGGAAATATTACCACACACAAAACTGCAAATGTGGGAACGTTTAGTATCACTACTATGCACAGTTGGGAACTTCACCACGCATTTGACTGTTACCTAAGTAAATGTAGGAACGTTTAGTATCACTACTATGCACAGTTGGGAACTTCACCACGCATTTGACTGTTACCTAAGCAAATGTAGGAACGTTTAGTATCACTACTATGCACAGTTGGGAACGTCACCACGCATTTGACTGTTACCTAAGCAAATGTAGGAACGTTTAGTATCACTACTATGCACAGTTGGGAACTTCACTACGCATTTGACTGTTACCTAAGCAAATGTAGGAACGTTTAGTATCACTACTATGCACAGTTGGGAACTTCACCACGCATTTGACTGTTACCTAAGCAAATGTAGGAACGTTTAGTACCACTACTATGCACAGTTGGGAACTTCACCACGCATTTGACTGTTACCTAAGCAAATGTAGGAACGTTTAGTATCACTACTATGCACAGTTGGGAACTTCACTACGCATTTGACTGTTACCTAAGCAAATGTAGGAACGCTGCCATGGCTGTAGGGAGAATAACTTTACCATATGAGCTTTCCCACTAGACATATACACTGATGTGGTAAATTTGCAATTAATTTCTTAGAGTGTGATTCCCTCTACTACGTTTATTGTTGATTACTGAAGTGTCCTTACACGTGTTTAAAATAATCACACGCTATTGTTATGACTCGTGAAAATATTTCGTGAGGTTTTTGAATCTCGTTAATATTACCATCATTGTGCCATTAATACTTACACAAGTGGAAACGTTTTACTATGTTCACAGATGCTATGGGGCTACGAACAATGAAGTGTTTAGTGAACAACCGCCGGCCCAACGATACTAGGACATAGGCCATCAAAGCGTTGACGTATATCCACTTCTCCTTAGCCTGCCGGATGACCACCACGTGTGTTTCCGTTAAGAGGATATGAGGGCAGCAGAACCGGGTGCCAGCTGCACATTAGCCAGTTTCTGCGATATATAAACGAATTAATTGCTTAGCACAAGAACTGTGAGGGAAAAAGTGACTTGGACACTTAAACCACTTGTGAAAATGAGTTACTTTAAAAATAAATATATATAATTGCTGCTCCAAGATATTTACATAATCACGCAGTGAATATTATTTAACTTTCTGCATTTTTTTACATTCTGCTAGAAGAAACTTTTATAGGTATTCTTTTTTTGTGGTTGCAGCTGAATTTTTAGTGCCTATGTACAATCTACTAAGCATATCTTAAAACGAATTAATAAAATACTTTACAGCTACGCTTCTTTTTAAAATGTTTGAAAACTATTTTATTTTATTTACTGAATTTGTGCGTTTCGTTGTCAAATTGTGATTTTGAAATGATTATGGAAAACAATGGACTGTAAATACTTCGTATTTGCTGTAGATGGCGACCCATGTACCGTGATGGATGGAAATTTAACTGTGTATAAAAAAATAACTTGCGGCATTTTTTCCAAACCGACATCATTAACAATCTTTGAGATATTCATATTCACAGTTCGTATATAGGCTATACTTCACTTAGGAATAGAAGCTGGATTTGTAAATCAAAGTAAATATTTTTAAGAATTCTAATATATATATACACACACACAAGAGTGCCTTGTTTCATATTCTTACGGGTTTTACTCGTACTGCGTATGACACAAAATCAGTAAAACGGTGAACCTGAATTACATTGGTGTAAAAATAAAGGGACAGGATTTATTATATCTGCTACAAATTGTATTCCGTCAGAATTAGAGGTGGTTGACAAAAACATGAAATATTAAGTTTATGATTGTGCACCATCTTCACGTGTGTGTGTGTGTGTGTATATATATATATATATATATATATATATATATAGCGTGCCAGTAGTCTTAATCGTATGGGTATGCAGGATTTCAAATGCTGGTTAGTGCTGTTGCCTCTGCCTTTGCCATTAGACGACATGTTACATTAACACCTTCAGAACTTGTGAGCAGGTTATAAATTCTGAGCGATCGAAGACCGATTTACGTGTAAATCAGTGTGAGCAGAAAACCCCGGAAAGTAATAAATGAGCGAATGACAACGTCTGGAATATATAGGAGGCAGTGAAACCTAGTCAGCTACCAAAATAACCCTGGAAAGTTCATCGTCTTCGCTTATAAGGAAAGTTAACTGGCGATCCCAAGAGGTTCTTAGAGGGGGGAGGGGGGAGCAGTCTGAAGATTGCTAATTTGTGCAACAGATACTTGATCCAGTTAAGCCAGCAGAAAAAAAACACGATACGAAATAGTAAACTAATGTTTCTCTTCGGACAGTGTCGGTGAAAACAGTTATGAAGAGAAAGTTTGTTTCAAGTCATTACAGCATGTGCTATAACATGCTAATTCCTGGCTATTGTGCCAATTCGATGCTGAACGAATTACTGCAATCTCTCCTTTGTAAAATAAAATAAAGGCAACTTCGACAGCTCATATTTACTGCACTGTCAAAATTTCAACATTGGGGAAAAAAATCAATGATATTTGGATGGAAATGTGACGAAACATTTCCAACCTATAATCGACTTCTCCTTATCAGCAGCAGAACATATTTAAAACGTATTTCTTCACCGATTTAGCCTACGTGAAATTTTATATTATGTTTAATGATGCGCATCTCAGTGTTTATAGGGTTACTAACGTTACAATTTTCTGGCTGCAGAGATGATACGTACGTATAAATACTGAGAAATAGTAGGTTACACAGGATATAAAATCTGTATCCAAAATCGAGGGAGACTTTTCGACATTTTGTGGAGTAGCTTGAATAATTCTTACTAGCCGGAAAAGCATATCTTTATTAGTGTGCCACACAAAGAAGAAAGATAGGTGAATTATATAAGTAATACGGCATGGCATTTCTTTCTCGTGGGGGTCGTGACATCGTGAAGACAATAGCTTTTCGTTTGAGGGTCGGCCTTATAGCTAGAGCCCCGAGTATTTCGTGGATTAAGTTGGCAGCAAGCTGAACTGGACAGCCCTCTATACACTCGAGACATTGTCGTTTGCTTATTGGTTGCTGTAGTCAAGTGAGGCCTCTGTACAGGACTGTTAAACACTCACTCCCACTACTGCTTCCTGCTTATCACTGGCTCACAGATAAACGGGGCGTGTCTAAAGAAGTGTCGTCCAATCACAACAGTAGGAGAAAAAAAAAAGCGTTTGGAGTCTACCTCGCCTCCGAATGAATTCGCGAAATACTCGTGACTCTACTTATAGCCCCTTCTGACGAGCACGCACTGGCCACAGAATGGGCGTAATATTGTGGTGGGTTCCTTGATATGGGCACACACGGTATCCGTAGGCCGCCCGATTCCGTGGAACGTTTCTTATTGGCCGGCTGGGCCGCTCCTGAGGGCGAGTGCATCTGCAGTCCGGGGCTCGTAACAAGCACTTGTGCTCTCGTGTAATGGGGCGTTGTGCGGCCAGGCCGAGCCGGGGCACTTACACGCGACGACGACGGCGTTAATAAACACGAGGGTATAGTAGCGAGGCCTGTGAATACGCGATCTGGCCGGCTGGTCGGGGAGAGGAAGTGTTAATGGGCGATGGGGACGCCGTTACCTCGGGCCGGCGACTCTCCTCTCCTGTTCTTCGGTGGACATTCCTGTTTGAGGCAAGGCGGGACAGAGGTTCGACGACCCTCGGCGCTTCTTTCTATCTGCCGTCTCCATCACCTCTTGCCTTCTGCATCAGATGCGCCGTTGCGCAAGCCCTGACAACCCATCTTGATACCGGAACGACGACGGGCGCCGGCCTCCGTGTGGCTTATGCAAATTTACCTGCGGCGTTCACACACACACATACACAAAAACACTTAACTTAAACTATCTTCTTCTGCTGCTTGACGTGTGGAAGCAAAATAACTTCTTGAACGCGTAATTTATTTATCCATGATTATTTAAGTCCACGTAGTGGTGGAACGTCATTAGTGGAGGGCGTCCATTCTAAATTAACGTACCTTACGTCTGAAACGAGACAGAGAACCTGTCATTTCTCCACTGTGGGATTCACTATTACTGCTCAGGCGTTGTTCGTTTACACCGAAAAGCCGTGTTTTATTTTGTGATCAAGCAAACTGTCAACTTTAAGTACTGACCGCAAGTGTAACATCTCACTCGGAATTTTTTGTCAACGTGCGACCCTCTGGTTGATAATCCATTGCTTTTTGGCGCTGACTGTACTGTAGTTAATAACATAATTTCTTTACGGTGCTTCACCAAGTTACATGCTCACGCTTCCGTATATAATTGAGAATGCAAAACGCATAACACACAGTATATGAAGGCCTACTGGTGAGCCACCTTGGCTACGTAGCAGCTTAGTGATGTTGCTAAGTGCCAGATAACGGAGTCACATTTATATTGAGTATATTCTAAAAAGTAGGGGAACCTGTTTTTCGCGAGAATATTTCAGCACAAGTTGTGTTCTAAAACACTTTAGATCAGAACCACTTTCATGATTGGATCTTTTGCACTATTACGAGTCTTATCTGTCTGCTCGCGAACCACAGACGGTCAGTATCAGATAAACTTAATTCTGATTGGTTCACTCATGTAACAGACTCTCCTCACACAAATACAATGGGCCAATAGTCAAATAATGACGAAATGTGTGCAGATAGGATATTGAAGTCTATCGTCTGCGTAAATATTTTCACGAAAAACAGGTGGCCCTAATGATAAGTGACCCCGATATGAAACAGTCGAAAATAAGTAAATGCATACTGTAAAATTCACAGTTTAATCATACAGTTTCATCAAAGGTTTGTACTTATTAACTGCATATTGCAAAGCTCTTACTATCAGTAACTTCATCTGACAACTGTGATCACTAATGCAACATAACACGAGAACGCTAGTGAATCAAGTTTTGACTTTGCCAGCGTGGGTTTACTATTATAGCCTGCTCGTGGCTTCTTCCACTTTTTGAATCCAATTTTTTTTTTAAATAACTCCAAATATGATGTGTGTCGTTGTTTCCTTTTCATTTCATGTATCACAAGTGTTTTATACTTGTTTGAACATAAAATACCTTTTTTTTTAAAATTACATTCAACTTTTATTTATGTTTAGATATAAATTATAATATTTCATTTATAATTAAAATGAATAAAAACAGGGAGAAAATAGGCGTGTTGGTAGGCTAACGTCTAGTAAGAAATAGTTCTTACGCAAAATATTATTACACTGAGTGCGCAAGAATACGATGCGTTGTTCCTTTCACATAATTTACTAGACTCGGTTAAGCTTTGTTTACTTAATCCGGAGGAATATACTGGAAGTAGAACTTTAGCAGGATTTCAGGAAATTTGGAATTAATCATATAGACTATATTCATAATTTTGTCGAGGCCCATATATCTGTCACGCGTTGTTATAATACGCGGGTTTGCAAGTATCGTCTTGACGTTTTCTCCAAAAAGAATGAATATTTTGTAATTAAAACGAGAAATTATTTCCAGGGTGTTTAGAATATTAATAACATACAAACGTTAGTTTGCTACAAAATATTTCAAGTTGTTTCAATAAAAACAGCGCGTACTACATATCAGTGTTACATAATGTGAACAAAATATTGTTACGCACTCGCTGCTTCGCATCCCGGGTGAGCGAGTGGAAGTGAAGGACAGCAGTTGTATGATAGCGGCGGTGGTGGCAAGTCAATGGGATGTGTGAAATTACAGGCATGCGCTAAACAAAGAGCCACGTCTGTTTTACCAAAAAGCGAGCCCACACGTTTATCCATTTTACAACGTGCGCTGCTTACCCTGTTTGTATTGAGTCTATCTGAGGAATATTCTAGTTGTTCACTGCCCTAGATTCTGTCCGCATGACTCGGATTGAGTCGAAATTTCCAGGACACGGCCAGCAGAGTATAAATTGTGCGTCGGGCCTCCAGGCGGGGAATGGTTGATGAGTGAATGAGTGACTGAGTTCCGAGCGATAGAAGAAGAGCAGCAAGTGAAGTAACCAGCGGAAGGGAAATCTGAGACTGCGAGTATCAAACAGTGAAGAGTGCGACTGACAAGCTGGACTGTTGGACTAGATACGTGAGCGAAAGACATTACGAATTATGACAACAGATAGACTGAACAAGTGTTAATGATGGGTATGTGTTAATTGACTGTAACCAAACGGAGACATTAAGAAGGGCGTTAATTTGAGTTGAAATAGACATTAAATAATACGCTCTCTGTTAAATAAAAAGAGTAATATTTGAGACAGATATTTTAATACTGTAAATAATAGCTGTGTGAATAAATTAGAAATCAAATTTAGTTATTTTATTTTTATTAAGACCTCCATCCCTCACGAACTCAGATCCCCCCTCCCCCCCAGGCGTCGCATGTAACAACATACTTCCATAGAGAGTAAAGGAGGTACATTTTAATTTCTAAATATGTTAATACTAAACAAAATCTTACACACCTGGATTAACAATCGTTACTATCAGTGTATCTATGATTTAAATCGTTGTTTTTGGGTGTATTTGAGAGAACTGATATCATTCTTACGAATAGTATCCACTTATTCTAGTGTAGTTTTTTGTTAAGTTGGTCATTTTTACAAGAAAATAAACACGGGAGCTCTGAACATTAATTCTGTAGACGTCCATGCAATTAATATAGTGAGACTTATTGCTTACTGCAGAATTCTGTGAAGAAATAACAAGAAGCTTAATTTACTAACAGGTAAAAATAGGCTGAAATAAATTTTTCAGGTAAGGGTTGGTATAAAAATGACACGGGGATAGATACAGTGTGGAAGTGTTACCTGGCAAGTTGCTACTGGCTGGCCGTCATTCGGGAACGACATCCCGTTAGAAACATGGAATTAAAAAGCAATTATGTATGTTTATTTAACATCCTCTGCATAATGCCTCCGAGGCACCAAGGGAGACTGCTCTAAGTGCTCTAAGTTAACTGATCTAACCAGTCCCGGAGCAACTTTGAGAAGCTCTGTCGGCCACCCAGGAAGGACATGGCTGCGTGAGGGATTCCAAAAAGATTTCTCCCCACAGCTCAGGCTTCGCGACTGCCTCAATAGTCCGTTAATTTAAACATCAAGGAACTCACTAACCTGGTAACCAACTGACTGTTTTTGGTGTTCAGTAACAAAGCCTTTATTTAAAATCTTCTTCAATAATTTTCCAGTTGTGTATACTAGTTCATTGAAAAGTTCTGGTCTACCTTTTATTTTTTAATTTAATGATGCCTGAAACGGGTATTTCATTACTAGTTTTGGGTACAAAATTACACCAAAGAAAATTTCAATGCATTAAGAGGGAGAAGAGCACACAAGCTATCGTGTGTAAATAGTCACGAGTCTTTGCACAACAGATAAATAAGGATGAAGGCTAAAATTCTTTGTGTATGGAGGCGACTAAGTAGGCGATACCGTGTACAGTGTAGGTCTTCCAGCTTCTTTAAAAGTTTTTATGAGACCTAGAATAAATCCTTTAAAACTGGCAACTTTGTAGAAGGTTTTATTTTGATATGTGTTTACTGAGAAATACATACTCGTTAAAGCCATACTTGTAGTATTATATTATCCAGCACCGAGTCTGTATGAATATACCAGAGATAGTTTTATAAAGGCGGTTTTCTCTCTTTAGCCTCTACATATCAATGTTTAGTAAAATCTAAACTTGGAAATTTTTTGTTGAATTCTCGGGTCGAATAAACGAAAAATTAATTATCCGAAACTGAAACCCAATCCTTTTTACGTTGAACGACAGTTCTTGAACTGCGAACAAAAAACTAGAAAGACACATCTTATGGAGCTTTGCCGTCATTCGCAAAGACGGTAAACCCCCACTATTCTGACGGCTGGCATCGAAACCACAACTTCTGAATGCAAGTCGCGCAAGTTACCACAGAACGAAATACTATTGGCTAAGTATTCAATGATCAAAACAATTTTTTTTTACCACGCCTTTTAATGACTATAGTATATTTGCGGCTTCACCACAATTTTTCAATCAAACCTTTGAAAAATCTCCACACTGTTTCCAAAATATGCCATGTATCAGGACCATTTTTATACTTATGTTAACATTCAAGTATCTTATTTTCTACTAAATTGAACTATCATTTATATTTTATTTAAAAATTTCACAATTTCATTAACACCAGTGAGTAAATAGGTATGTTGGTAATGCTTCGTGAAAAATACATCTTATGTAGAATATTATTACAGTGAGTGCTCACAAATGCGGTGCATTGTCCCTTTGGTATAACCTTCTAGACTTGGTTAAGATTTATTTGCGTGAGGCAGAGAATATCCTGGAAGTAGCATTTTAGCAGGGCTTTAAAAAATTTGGAAGTAAATGTGAAGGGACTATATACAACTTACGTATCAGAGTTTTCTCAAGTTCTCTTAACCGCTTTGGACTGTCAAAATCGCTCTTTGTAATACGGCCTCACTTCATGGTAATACTATTTATGTTTATTTTAGTTACTATAGTCTCACATAATGTGTTCATCCCATTAAATGATACATGAGAATAAAAACCTCTAATTTTATAAAGCCAGCTCGTTGTCGTGTTTTAAAGCGAAAGACTTGTTCGTGTTTATGAACGAATAGTATAAAATAATTTTGAGAGGTTTTTACACTTCCATTTCCGTTCAACAGCGTGTTATACTGAACGTTTGAAAACTATTGCTGGAACCAGCTGAAAAATGAAGATTTCTCCGTACCGAATAACCTCATAGTTTTACAGTTATAACTCGTCGATCTCTTGATTAAACGCACTCGGTAGGTTGAACACTTATAGCAGGGAAAGTTCTTCCCCGGCTGGATATGTATAGCATCACTTGACACATTAGTGAAAGGCCGTGTTTCAATATGTGAAAACTCTCGACAACTAACGAATCGCTGAAAATATTTTATTTCCTCCTAAATCAGGGTGTTTGTTGGACGACTTGTCACTAACGACCATGTAGTCACATCTAATATGAGCGGAGTAGGCCTACATCCTAAGTAAACTGCGTGTCTCGCATGATACTGGAACCTGGACCTATCGAAATTGAAGTAGGAATAACGCCGAATTCCTAGCTTCCAGCAGGAACACTCTGTCGTTAATATAAATAATTATGACACAATAACTCGAGTTTAAGTGAGATTGAATGCCTAGGAAACTTGTCAAAAAAAATGGGAATTTCTTGACGAAAGAAAATGGATAGGCCCTGTAGAAGTGGAATGAGACTGGGTAGCTTTCGTAATAAATTTTTTGCGCTGTGAGCGAAGCATGTGCGTGAAACTGATCGTCACGCGTTTCTATGCAACAGTATGATACATTATAATATGTTAAAACTGCGAACATCGTTGCGTTTATTTAACTGAAATCTAATGTAGTTAAATGGTCTTCCATCAAATAACTGTTGTTGTTTTTTTACATTACTGTTCACTAAGGCATTGCTTGATGCGAATAGGCTCGCTGTAAAAGGAGCGGGGAATAGAAGGGAGCGTTGACACATAGATAATGTAAATACTAACCCTTGTGGTGCGAATAAAACCAAAGTTTGTATTTATTTCAAACGGCGGTCACTTAAAAAATGCCAATGAAATTGTGGATAATAATAGAATTAGGACAGTTTAAAATATTTTGAAGTGGAAGCAACAGATTCACTTTTTCACGACATGTGTGCGCACACACATACACACCCACCCACACGCTCGAAATCTTATAAGAACACAAATTAAATGTCCTCTAGTGAATGACCGATGACAGATGTAAGTGGGTGACCATGTTGCACCACAGTGATATGCTTCCCGAGACCATGGAAAAAAAAAGTACTCGGAAGACTTCCTAATCCAGGACAGTGAAGGCAGACTTTAGAGCCGTGGAACAGAGCAGCAGAGAGTCATTGTGGCTGGGGGTGATCCCTCCCGGAAGTTCAATAACCAGCTTCCTCTTGGCTCGGGAGCCCCCTTACAACAGGAAGCAATTTGTGTGGGATGTTTGAGCCGTAATATTACTATGGCAAGGCGGCCAGCTTTTATGGTCCCCCATCAGCTCTCTCGTGGAAGATATTAGCGCGCGTGGATTTGCGATGGAGGCAAGGTGTCAGTCGCCCACCACCCTTCCCCACCTCTCCGACAGTCCCTCCGCCCCCACGTCCCTAAACTCTCCTGGAGGCTTTTGTCACCCACAAGAGAAGACTTAGCCGGCCGGCTGAAAGACCCGGGGAGAAAACTGCCAAAGCTGAGAATATTGCGCGCGACCTCGCTCTTCTGTGAGAGCCGCGGGGTTAGGTGATTACGAAAAGGAAGAAGTAGGAACTTTTCGGGGAAAAGAGGGGGGGGGGAGGCAAGACGTGGGAAGGGAAAGTGCGAGGTGGAAGAAGGGGCGGAACAAGACAAACATACGTCGAGGCCGAAGACGTACGTACCACCCCGCTTTTCCTTCAAGTTTCACAACCCTTCGGCACAAGAGGAGAGAGTTCTTTTCTCCCTAGCGCAGGTCGCCGGTATCGACACACTAGAGAAAACATAAGCTTGTATAGATCACTGTCTGATTGTACAGCTTAAGACGGGCTAGCGTCATTTACTTAGGCTGGGATAAATGTAAGTATAGATAAATACAAACTTTCACACACAGAATATCCCCATTTACCACCAATTTAAAAGCAACCTCTTTGGAACACGATCACGCCTTGCGTCGGGAGATTTTTCCTGGGCCAATTTCTCCCGTAAGGAATCCTGTCTTGTTTCCAACCTGAGTAGAATTAACCTTACCACTGCTAACACGTAACTCGCCACTCGTCGTGGAGGAATGTTTCATCGATCATTTTATAGGTATGCGTCCTCGATTCAAGGTAAGCCGATTCGTTAACTTTGTATCGAATAGGTTATTATACTCTTACTTTCCTATCAAGATCACCATGTCGCATAAAAAAGTATTTCCAGAATTTTCAGCTGCTTAAAGGTTTTAATTGGCTAAGAAAAATTCCCCCAGTGTGAAAGTTTTGTCTATGCCAAGGCGGGTCGGTTAGTTCTCGGTTGTCCTACACTTGTAGTAGCCTCTTTAGAGTGGCCGTATTATCATCAAAATCCCACAAAGAGGAAACAGGGAAACTCAGCCTGTCAAATCTTGGAGGAACGCAGACACTCCAAGAACCGGCGACATACATTCCTGGGTGAAGGTAGTGAATATTGCTTTCGCATTTCTGAGGTTCTTCGACGTTTTGGCGAACGTAACGGATGCAATTTCAAAGGATGACGGGGCTAGAATTCCGACAAGCCAAGATTGTTTAACTTCCGGCTTTCAAGTGTTGGATGTATTTTCCCGCGGGAGCTCGTACAGATGTTGAGCTGTAATCTCAAAATGCTTTTCAAGAAGTAGGAAGAAAAGGTGGGAGAAAGAAACAGAGAGAGAGACAGACAGAGAGAGAGAAAGAGAGAGATGTGACAAGACGTTATAGTGAAACTTCATATGGAGGTATTATAGGCTATATATATAATATATTATATACATATTCAAATATACAAATACAATCCTGATTTATCGAAGGAAAAGTTGTATTTATAAATTACGGTCCATAATTTCTTTGTTATAATTATTTTATTAGTGTAGTATTTTTGGAATGAAGTACAATGCTAGGTAATTTAATCACCCCATTAGTGCAATTGGTAAATTCAGAGAAAATTACAAGAGAAAGAAATAATATAGGAAAAACTGACGTGAATTTATGTCAATATACTTTGATTGTATAACGCTGGAAAAGTAAATCTTAACAGTGGATATAGGCTGAAAAATATTTACGTACAATGCATAAAACTTTACCTTACCACGAAGAGTGCGTTATAACTTGAGTGTTCTTTAGTAAATCCCATTTCGACAACCTTTGGTCTTCTGATTCGATATTTTTCTGGGACAAATTTCTGTATCAGCCCCAGAATACACTAGTATAAATGCATTGTTAAGGCATTTAGTAAATTGCTTTCGTGTAAATAGTCCACCTGGTTACTTCCGCTTGTATACCACGCGACGGAAACAAAGAGCGTAAAAGAATGTGACGGTCGGGGGGGGGGGGGGGGAGATACAAATGTACGATATTCAAGCAAATTTTTGTATAAAAAAGATACTTAGTGTTTAAAGTTAAAACACACAGTAGCTTCGTTCCTTTCTTTGTACTGTGACGTGACTCACCAAGTTCAGGAATTGAGTTAATTTTGTGCCCGGGATTTTTACACCCAGAGGCCATGCATAGAAAAACTAAAGGAAATTCGAACCCGCTGTTAGGCTGGGTCCGAGCCACATGCTAACCAATTCGATGCACATTATTTATGAGATATGCCGAGGGTCGGATTTGAACGATAACAGTTCCCGTGCCTTAGGCAAAAGAGTGCAACACAGCGAGCAATGCTCCCTATGATTGCTGAGGACAGGAGCGTTCGAGTGGAACTCGCAAATGACGAAGCCAACAAACGAGAACCTTTAGTCTGCCAAGTGCCCTTAATTTGCGTCGACCCCTTCAGTCCAGACTTCAATATGTAGCTGTTCGAATACACACCAAGGGAAAGCATACACTCATGAACTGGATCTACAGCATAAGGTACAAGCGATCAAGCGATGTTTATTTACGCACCCTTGATTAATTAATTAATTCAGCCATTTGTGTACCCTTAGATCTTCAGGATTGGTTTTTTCTATAATTTACCAGGCTCTGTTTTTCGATGCTGACCGACGATGGAGCAGGGGGAGGGGTATTGTGGTGCTTAAGCCCACCCCTTCCTATTCTGCATGAAACCCGGCTTTTCAGGAAATGTGTAAATTATGTTGTTTTTTTTTTTACGTTTTTTTTTTGGTAAACCTAGCTGTAACTAGCATATTCGCTAAAGAAAGTTGTTGCATTACTTATTTATTATTTTGTAATTTTACATAGCCTTTTGCCAAAGGTTATGCAGTAGCTGCCTACAGTAATGTTTGAAACTATTGTCATTTACATTATATTCATTTGATGCAAGTAAAAGAGCCGTGCATAGGTTTTATGAATTTCCATGAAGGTGCAAGAAAATCTGTGAAAATTACTCCAAGAGCACCGTAATTGGGAGGGGGGCGGTGTGCGAATTGTAACTCCTTAATTTTAACTGTCTGTGATTTCCCACGTATTCAATGTATCAAAAATATTTACACAACAATGAACACACTTGGTCATGAAGTTTTGTCCATGCAATCACAACATTTATACATGTGCCCCACGAGTTTCACAGGGGATCACTAGCCGATACTTCATTTTTCCGCCAGGTTGCCTGCAGTATGTGTGGTCTAACCGTCTGAATAGCAACTCTCATTATTTCACGAAGCTGTTGCATAGTTGCGGTTGTCACTTCGTTTTAATACACTTTGTCCTTAACACAGCCTATAGGAAGAAATTCAGGAAGTAATGACAGGCAACTGGGGTGGCCACTGATTTAGACTATACCTCTCCCAATCCATATTTGTAGGAATTCCTCATCCGATATGTTCCGGACTTCCAAATGCCAATGCGGAGGTGCTCCATCCCGCTGGAAGAGCAGGTGTAGGTGTCGATGTCTTATCTAAGGGAACACAAATTGTTCCAACAAAATGCGATATGTGGTACCATTGATAGTGTCCTCAGCAAAGAAAAATGGCCCAATGAACTTCATCCATCATTAAGCCACACCAAATGTTGACCTTGGGACTGTCTTGTTGATACACCACGACCTCTCGAGCATGTTCTGAACCCCAAATTCTCACGTTAAGTCTATTAACTCATCCGGGCAAGTGGAATGTTTCCTCTTCTGATAAGAGAACCTTGGCCATAAAGAGGTTGCCAATCTCGATGTGCTCCATAATGTCTTGGCAAATGTTGTTCATTGTTGCTTGTCGTTAGGTTTCATCTCATGTAATAATTGTAGAAAGCTTAAGATGCTTGTGATGCTGTGAAGCACATCGCAGGCAGTTGATTTTTGGAGAGCAAGCTCGTGTGACTCCAAACGACTGGATTTCCTAGGACTTCTCTCAAATGCATTTGCAATAGAGTGAACATTTTCTTCTGATGTTCCTGGTCGGCTACCGCCATGCCTCTTAACCACTGATCGCGTCTCTAAAAACACAACTTTCCACGTCTTGATTGTCTTGGCAATGGGAGGGTCAGAGTTGCTATTGAGGCGGTTACACCACACATGCTACAGGCAACCTGGGGCACATATAGAAGTTTTGTAAATGTACGGACAAAACTTCATGATCACGTGTATTCATTATTGTATACACCTTTAAGATGCCTTGAATATGTGGGGAATTGCAGGCAGTTAAAATGAGAGAGTTTCAATTCGGACAGCCTCTATATTATTGTTTTCGTAATAAGTACTCTTATACGGTTTTAAAACTGCGTATTCTTTAAATCAATCCCCCTCTTTCACTACCTTTGTGATCCGCCACAACGGTCGTTTGTAAACAAACTATGGCAACTGAAAATAATTGTTTCGAATGAACTATTTCAATCGCAGTGTTCTCTATATGGGACATCGCACAGGAAGTGACTTTGATGATCTACAATGTATGGGCTGTTCACGGTAAAATGAGCACTACTAAAAGCCCTGCTTAAGATCTACTTGTAGGCACATTGTGTATTCTACCGTCATACGAAAAATTAACATTGCCACGACCGTGTTCACTTTATTCACGCGTCGGTCAAATGAAACTGAGAAATAATTAGGAAAGTAAATATTTTACAAATTTATTAATTCTTACTTGTATATGCATTAAAAACAGAAAATAAATGTTTTAATTTAGGCATCCACAAATTCTTATGTTACACTTTTAATTCAATGTTAAGACATGGAGCTACATTTTCTCTGACGTTACCAGCCTTACTGGGTGAATGCCTGTCAGCGTACACATTAATATATATATATGAAGGTAGGGGCTGTGGCATTTTTTAAAGGTTTATTTCAAAAGTGTTCACATTATCGTGAACAGCCTTTATCTAGTAGAAAACAAGACCAAACCAACAAGGGAAGTCCTTCACGTGTTACGAATATCATTTGTTGTTGCGACTTTATATTTCGTATTGTCATAAACACCTGCTGCCAATAACATTAAGCACAAATAAATTGTTGTTGGTCCCGAAATATGGCAGGGTGTTATAATTATACTAATAGGCCTTCTGTTACGAACAAAAATATGGTTATCGCAATGTGTAAAATTGCATATTTATGTGTGACTGAAATGGTTAACACGTATTATAGTTTAAAATTAACGTTTTCCCCCTTTTCAACAGTATAGGGAGTGGGTGGATTATGGATCACTTTGACCTTTGATCCTGTGACCTAATTTGTATGCACTTTTTACATACCTTCCGGTGAAAATACAGGTAGGTCAAAAGGGCATACAAAGTAGGTCAAAAGCGCATACCAAACGCATACAAAGTAGATAACGGGGTCTTAGATCAAAGGTCAAAGCGGTCCAGAACCCGCCTGCTCCCTCTACTTACGCCATAGTTCGTAACAAGTGAAAACGAACAGAGATGTACGAGACTTCCAAGCCACGTATTTGGTCACCAAGGGACGGAGATGATGCGGAGAACTGTGGCTATAGTCCATTCACGGTACTTCCAACTCTTGTGAATCCCTGCTAAAGTTATACTGCCAGGATATTCTCCTGTCGCACGCAAACAAAGGTTAACCAAGTCTAGGAGATTACACCAAAGGGATCACGTACCGCATTCTTTCGCATTCAGTTTAATAATATTTTGCATACAAACTACTATTAATTATTAGCGAAATATTAACATTTATAGTTAAAATATAAATTATAATTAAATTTAACCAAAATACGATACATTTATGTTAACATAAGAATATAACGCTTGTGATGCATGACATAATTAGGAACGAACTAAACATGTCATGCATGAAGTGATTTTTCAAAGGTTTGAATCAAAAAGTGTGAAGAAACTGCGAATAGACTATAATAAAATACTCAAGGGGAAGTGAACAAGGGTAATACGAACACAGCTTAAGTTTGCACATCGGCTCCCGAAGAGTATCGTCGTGCAGTGGTAAAAAACCGCTACTTCGCAATACGGTGGCGGCGGCGCGGAAAGGGAGGGAAAGGAAAAGCGAGCGAGGGTGTAGCAAAGGAGAGAGTATAGTGACAGTTGCACTGTGCCAAGTGTCGGCGGCTCATAAAGTACGCACGCACTTGAGCCCTGTCCAAACAGGGAAGGGTTTGCTCGGCCGGCTGGCTGCGGCGTCTGGAAATCCTTTCTTTTCACGGCGCGACACAATATCGCGGTTAATAATGGCAGGTTGGGGGGGACGCCCTCGCATGGAAGGGATCTTCGCGGGACGATATGAGCCGGGGCGACGGGGCAAAGCAAACACTCCAGCCTCTGATACACTCGGATATTAGTCCTTCGGAGGGGTTGTGCAGGAATGGGGATGGCTGGAGGGGGTGTAGAAGGGATGAGAAGGGGCGAGCCCCACGACGAATTGTCACCGCCCCACGTCGTCATCGGGACTGCGCCGATCAGTGGCGTGCTGCCACTGTGTTCCACGAAACGGCGCTCACTCGGGAGCGTTGAGAGGCCACGGTGGCCAAGCGGTTAGACTGCTCGCCTCCCACCAATGCGAACCGGGTTAAATCCCCGACCGGTTCACTCCGGATTTTCGCAAACGGGGATTGTGCTGGACGATGGTGCTAGGTGGCGGGTTTTCTTGGGGATCTCCCGTTTCCCCCGCCCTTGCATTCCGGCGCTGCTCCATACTCACCTCACATCATCCTTGTCGGCTCTTAAGACCTCGATGTTAAGAGCCGCCCAAATCTCTTCACTCACTCGAGAGCGCTAAACTCATGACCTTGAACATCTCCAAGCCCGCGACTGAGCAGCCAATGCCCTCGCCTGGAAGCTAAGAACGAATGGAAGATCTTTTAACTTGATAAATAGCGTTACGGAAATTAGGTTGCAGAGAATTGTCACCTGAATGTTAGGCAGCCAAACACACGCAACCAGTCTGTTATAACGCTGTTGAAGAAGAAGATGGGAGTGTCCTTTGTCTTCCTACCACTCGGAAACAGTACCTGTGATTGTGAATTGTTAAAATCAACAGATCATTATTGTATGTTTCTGGCCGCATGTGCTTACAAAACACAGTAGCTCATCAAGTCACATGCCAAGACGAAAATATGTAAATCACATCAACAATTTTATTATGTACTTGAAATGTATACAGTCTTAATATTTTGTCATTTGCCATTCGAACGGAGATAGTACTGGCAACTTACAAATATTGGGAATGGCAACGTCTTTTAAAATTGTTTTTCTCAAAATTTTGCAGTAGACGTTATAACAGAAAACTGATCCATTCAAGATTATCTTGAGTCACCCCCGCAATTAAGGCATCAAAATTTTAATCAATGCTGAAACAACGAGTTCGGAGAATAATTTTCATCCAGCGCATAGCCTACTCGCTCCTCAGTAATGACCAGCACCGAAAATGTAGTCTAAATAAGAATGGAATTTTACACGACGTGTGTCAGCGATTTGGTCGTATATGTCAACTGCGGCATAACAAATTGAAACATCTACAGATGTATGCAACTTTGTAAAGCTGCGATAGCAACTTTACTTTTTTATCCGACTCTAGTATGAACATAACAACAAACAAACTGACATGCGCGACTAGTCGCAGTGAACGACACTGTAGGCTCGAGAGTTGCCAGTCGTTTTCCAGTGGCATGTAAGGCAAGTACGCGGAGAATGTCGTGCTCCGAGCAATTAATAAGATTATTACACGTTAAGAAGACAGTAACGGACTGTAGATGCAGTTTCAATTATAACGCGTATCGCCTTGGGAACCTCAAAGTCTGTAAAATGGCGTTGCAAGAGAATGAATAATCCATAAGGCATTTTCCTTCGCTTTGTACGCAGAATGTCTTGGGTTTGCCTCAAGAGGGGCTGAAATTATCGTCAGTTGCACTTTCTGATGTAAAAGTTGGCATGTAACTAATACACACTCTGTATACATTTCATTTCTCTCAATAATTAACGCCCGAAGCTGCATTAAAATATATTTATTAGTGGCTAATGTCTGCTGGGAGAGCCTTAAGAAAGCTAACTTTACCGTGAATAGCCTATAATTACTTGTGAACCATTGAAGGTCGCGGTTTCAGAAATAAGAGATTTAAATAACAAAATATTTCATAGTTATATTAATAAAATTAGTCACTGCGTGGTGTGTAATTAAAATACGTTTGTATGCTGTTGAAGATTTTGCAGCTGTATTACACTGCCTCTATCAAATTGTACTTAATGGTTCGGGAAAACACTTTTTTCGAGGGGCCGCGGTGATTTAGTGGTTAGACTACTCGACTCCCACCAGGGCGAATCGGATTCGATTCCCGACGGGGTCAGCTCCGGATTTTCGCATGTGGGAATGGTGCCGGACGATGCCGCTGGTTGGCGGGTTTCCTCGGGTATCTGCCGTTTCCTCCGCTCTTTGCATTCGGGCGCTACCTACATCATACTCAATCCGCTCCACCCTCAACGGCTGTCAAATCTCTCCCCTCACATTTTTCAAGGAAGGAAAGGTAAAACTGGGATACACCCCTGAATGGGCAGCGAAGTTACACCCCTGGGTTTACGGAGCGATTTCCGGCTAAATGTTTACACTTAGCACCCGCACATCATTAGGAACGGTACACCAGCGCAAGGTGAGAATATGACAAGCTGCCATTCGTTCACCTCCCACGCATCCCCTCCCCGCCACCCACGTGCTTGTCAGAGGCGTCGTTTGAGGGCCGATGACACGTGTGGACCACGGAAATATATACACTCACTACGAGTTACAGCCTCGCTCCCTCCACCCATTTCACGCCATCATCCACGGCTACGGCTGGAGTGGTTTGACGCGGAGAAGGGAGAGGGAGGGGGGTGTACCTTGACACGTTCTGCAGCAGCTGCGAGAGTGGCTGGTGCAGCGCCAAGAAGGCGCGTGGATCGCTGCCTAGTTTCTCCCGCGCACGTGGGGATCGGATCGTGATCATTCCTGCCATGTGAATTACCGGCTTCTCGCCGCTGGATACTTGGCAGTTATGCCATTGTCGCAGTGAGAAGCTTTGGACCGCGCCGGAGCTGTTGGACATTACCACCGCCATCGCCGTGTAGAGGGAATAGCCAAACAGTAGGCCTATCTCGAGAAGAGGTCCAGACGACGGAACTTGCAGAATAGCATTTCTGCTGAACATTGAATTTGTTTTTATTCCTGAAACAATTCACATTGAAGTTACTATTATTCTTAAAATTTTCAAAAGATTGTTTATCAGCTTCCATTTTATTTCAAATCAGAACGGTTGAATGATAGTTTACTGTAAAATACTAACCCATTTTTTTTTTATTGGGGACACGTGTAAGTAGCTGTTTCAAATATCGTGACCACCCACGAACAAGGTTAGATATTTCCATGTCATATACGAAGTGACATCAACTCCTGAAGAGTAATTATGAAGGAAATTACATGAAATGGTTCTGAGTTACTTGTTAAACCAGCCTTTCGGCACAACTGAATCAAACCTACTCTTTAAGGGGCTTGTAGTCTGGAATGAGTAGATAAATAAAAAATGGGGGGGGGGGGGGTCGACAATCCCGATAGTGGTATGGCCTGGCCTAAGTAGCTTTCTTCAGAAATCGCGTCAGGGTTTTTCTTGTTAGGGGATTGGGTGGTACTATTTACTTATCTCTTGAAATTCCTCTATTAAAAAAAAAAATACAGTTCTGCGTCATAAGAAATAAGGAATAATTTCTGAGTAATATACAACACTTAAAAATTATTGTTTAAAAATATCTTGGTATTCGCCGATTCGCTTTTAAATTACCTTATAATACAATCAATTTTTACGGCATGGGTGTGATGCACATAACGCTGTTAAGTTAAAACATACACACTACTTTAACAAACCCTGCACGCCCTAGGCTGACCGTTAACTGAGAGTACAGAGAAACAACCTACCTGTCGAATGTTTGGGGATTCCGGCACTGCTCAAGGCGAGAGTGTTTATTTTCAAATTAGCGCTTCCTATCGCGAAATCAATGTCGTTGGCAGCATTTCAGTGAACTTGCTGGACATTATAAAGAAATGCGCAATTTTTTTTTTGTGCTTGTTACAAGTCATTTAGATAGTTTGTTACTTCTCGTGTTGCTAGTCGGCGAGTACGGGAAGACAAGCAAGAGGTCAACATTTCCACACGTCTTCCCTCCCTCCCCCCCCCCCCCTAGCCAGCATCTTATTTGCGTACTTGTTCTGTTTACGACATTTAATCCGCGGGACGAAGGACGGGTTTCACTTCTTTTTCCACGGTCAGGTTTTCTTTTTCTTTTCTAATTTTCTTTTTATTCCTCTTTATAGCGGACATCATTTGCCCGCTGCGCGACGAGAGAGAGAGAGAGGCGGCAGCTTCCTCGTCTTCTCGCCTCTGCCAACTGCTGTCGGGTCCAGCAGCATCTCGGCTCACTCGGCGTTGCTCTGTGTGTGTGTGTGTGTGTGTGTGTGTGTGTGTGTGGAGGGATGGGAGAGGGGTGCCTTGTTTCGGACGCTGCGGCCACTGACCTCATCGCCTGGCCGAGGTGGGAAACCTGCAGTGACGTTTATTCCACAGACGCGTGCTTTCCCTATACACATTGGAAATGTTTCATCCGTTTTCGCCTTAACTTTAGATTTAAACGGATTTAATTCTGGGGTTCCCGTTTACGATTCGAGAAACAGAGTATTCGAAACTCCCGTACTGTGCACGCGTAGAGCTGCTATCTAGTATTTATTTCCACAAACGGGAGCGACTAGCGATGAATAGAACTCGCAATCGAGTTACCCTGCCGCGTTCCTTCGGCAGGGTAAGTAGTCGTTCTGTTTCCGTCCTCCAGTCCTCATTTCCTTGGAAAGTGAATGAAACTGTTCGGCAGAACGGGGGTTTTCTTATAATATATATAATGCTATCTAAATAATCTTCAGTTTAATTATTATTACATTCATTTCGTTTCCGTTTTCATAACTAATGTTAGGTATTATAAAACAGTAAATACATGTAGAGGGTAAGCAAAGTTGTAAGTTGCGTTTGTTAATAGTAATTGAAAATGGGACCACAGTCCGGCACTTGCAAATGCTATCTAAACACTAAAATATGTGGGGCTATTATACTACTTATCCTGTAAAACAAAACTCATTACACACCACTAGAAACATGTGTGCGAAAAAAATAATTTAATTCTAGGGGGGAGGGGGGGGGGGAGCGAAGGTGTCTGTCGTACTAAGGTTAATTCTACTCAGTTTATGAACAAACCGAGTTTTCTTATGCGAGAGTTTTGGTAAAAGGCCGTTCACGATAAAGTGAGCACTTTTGAGAATCAACCTCAAAAAATAAGTCGCTGCCCCGACTGCATTATATTGTAACGGGCGAACTGAATGCCATGCTCCCAGTAAGGTTGGTAACGATGGATAGGAAGTAGTTTCATGTCTTGACGAATAAAAAGTGTTAGTTAATCATTTTTGACAACTTAAAATATTTCTTTCGCTTTCTGTTTTTTTTTAATGCATCGAAGTGTAAAAATGAGCAGATTTGTAAAATATTTGCTTTACTAATAATTTCAGTTTCACTTAATCGACGCATGAATATAGTGATGAGGCCCATGGCAATGTGAATATTACATAAGGCAAATTAATATTACACAGTGTGCACACAAGTAGATCTTAAGCAGGGCTTTAAAAAGTGCTCATTTTACCGTGAACTGCCTATATGCGGAGAAACTTTCTGACGTTAGGTGCGCAGTGTTCCAGAGAGGTTACTTTTA
The DNA here is from genome assembly GCA_029891345.1 of Dryococelus australis. Classification (NCBI taxonomy): domain Eukaryota; kingdom Metazoa; phylum Arthropoda; class Insecta; order Phasmatodea; family Phasmatidae; genus Dryococelus; species Dryococelus australis. The sequence goes on along the minus strand of CM056998.1, from coordinate 68,539,531 downwards.
ATTAAAGTTGTATTCTACGTGAATAATAAAAGAGAAATATTAATTTAGTTACGTAGTTATTATATATTTGATGTTTATGATGATTACAATTATTTTTTAACTTGGAAAATAGAGAAAATCCGGTACATATGTGACACTAGCGCTTACCCAGTGGCGAAAAATTTTAATTCGCAATTTAAAAGCATCGAGATTCTCGAAATGAGAAGAATAAATGTTAGTCGAGCTGCTTATCTCGTCGGCGTGTAATCTCCAAATCAGGCTCTCGTAGCGTAGGCGGTTGAATGTCTTCGCCGTAAAAAGCTATTCTTAGACTGTGTTTGTTTTTCAAACGAAAGCTGTTATATTCGTAAATCAATAATCATGTTGTTGTTTATTGAATAACCCTTTTGTGTTCCTCGGCTCTCAAGACAATGTGAATAGCCGTCCAAATCTCTTCATTACACTTTTGTATTACCCACGGTTTCATGCTTTCTGGTCACATCAATGAGAAAGGGGTAGTACTTTTTTTTTATCATACGTGCGTCCCTTATCCTGATGTGATATCTTGGATTTAAAACCGGAAACATTCGTATCTCAAGCAGATATACTGCATAACATAGTAAGCTTCTGTGAAAAATTAATAAATAAATTATAAGATGAGAAATTAGCGTTACCATTGTTATGTTTGATAGGTTTGCCATTTTGCTATTAGTGAATAGTGCTCGATTCAAAGTTTCTCTTTATGAAGTTATTCTTATAAGGTAGTAAAGGCTGTTCACCATAAAGTGAGCATTTTTTATATCAACTTTAGAAAAAAGTTACTGTCCCTGCCTGCATACATTTTAACGGACGCACTGAGTGACACGCACCCAGTAAAGTTGGTAACGGTGGAGGGAAAGCAGTTCCATGCACGATGTGCATACAAGTAGATCTTAAGAAGGGCTTTCGAAAATGCTCATTTTAATGTGAACAGGCTATAGCACCAACTCTAATATTACAATTTTTCCTCTTTAAGCAGAAAAAAATCAATTTATTATAATCTTTGTAAATTTATAAAAAAATTCGAATTTGATGTAAAGGAACGTTAATATGCTAGGCTTTCTGCCTAGTTTCGAAAGGAACGAGCATATTCGTATAGCGGCCAAAAACGCTTCGTTTAACCTCGGCAATGTTCGTCGCCGACGACTGAAACTTGAAGAAATACGAAGCGGCCTCGTGTTTTATAAATACAGAAACCTGTCCCGTGGTTACTGGAGCGTATTTCCGTGGGCTAATGGCATATTTCCGTAACATTTCCTGTTGATCTATTGACTCGGAAAGCCAAGGCTGGTCATATTCACTTTCACACATGCATCAGATACACTCTTGCCATTATAAACGTCATGCACAAGCTAAGTAATTTAGTTACGTACAGTAAAGATTCCATGCCCCACATGTTGAAGTAACATAAATAGCTCATCATAGGTTACAAGCTTTAGTACTGTTCCTAGTCATGTTCAGGCGATATGATAATCTTAGTAATAGTATTTAAATGTGAGTCATGAAGATTTCGTTACACCAGACTTACTATATTTTATACTACGTGTTAAAATATTAGACCTACATTGTTTTTGGAACACGTTGTTCGTAGCAATATTTCACAGAAAGAAATGCGTTATCGTGGTTATTACACGAGTACCAGCAATGCTGCCAGAAATAGACTTATTAGTGGATGGACAGTTTCCGTGAGAGAAACGAAGTTGTCCTAGGACGACGAAAACAGCCTTAATGGGCCACTTACGAGAAGCAAAAAATGACTGGCATTAGAAGAAAAAGTGACTACAGAAATAGAACTTATTTTCGGGAATGTATGGACATTAATAACAAGAACTCTTTAACTGAGCCATACTGTTGTCATCAGGACATGTAATTTTCTCAACATCCGTTTTCACACTCAGCAGATAAAAACATATAGCTACATCATATACGTATTCAGATTGTTCGAAACATAGAACAAAACGTGCAATTATTATATAGTCCAATAACAGTTTTAATTTACAGTACTAATAAAAATTATTAAATATCCTCTGTCACTTCGTATGAAAATACAATAATTTTTATGAATGAATAATTAACTAGATTTTATTTGGAGTAATTATATACCTATTGTTTGTTAGTCCGAGTTGTCACTGTACGTTTTTAATTAATTGTCATAATTTTGACAGCACAAAAGATGATCGTTTCGCGTATCTTGTAACATAGATACTTTTAAACGGTAATAGACTGGCAGTTCATTTCACCACAATCGCTTCTATAAGGAGTGGCAGAAACGGCGTACACCTAAAGTTGCACGCAACTTTACGTATGTTTTTATATATAAACATTAATTTTAATAAGACTGACACATTCATTGTAGGGTCAAATAAATATTTCTTTGTCGCAACACCACGATGTCTACGTAGATCACCTAATAATGAGTAGATATTCAGAAATAAAGAAAGTTAATAAAAATTACTCATTATTTCTAAGTGGTTACTGTTAGCAAATAGCACTTAAAAAGAATTACTCGTGCCTATCTATAGTCAAGTGTCTGTTCTGCGATTGTACTCAAAATTGTACTTTATAGACAGTGGGAATGGCCGAATGGATGCATTTACAGTCTAAAGCGATTATTAGGTATGGAAATAAGCACAAAAGTTTTCAAGTAGTATATAGATATGTTTAGCACGCTTCTTTCTTTATTGCAAAGCGTTGACATGATAGGGTTACTGCTGAGATTCCCATAGAAGCAAGTTTTCGCCCTCTGCATATAGACGATGAGGGATGTGATATTGTGTGCTTGCGTCGCTCTTAGGCCCGTCGCTCACGAGCCGATAGTTGTCGGATCCCGATCCGGACAAATCGGAATCGAACCGGCTGAGCATGAGGGCCGTTTAATCGTTATCCGATACGATAGTTTTATCGTGTCGATTGCATTGGAGGGGGCCGTTGCTACGCTGACATATTTAACCGCCCGTCCTTACCAGTGATTAGTTCTTGCTGTGGGTTTGTACGCGTATCGTGTGTTCAGTGTACAACAGGGGACAGTATATCATACCGGTTAGAGAAGCATGTGGAGGGAACATTTTACACCCTCTTTGAAAAACGACATGTTCATGAAGACAAGTTATTCGACTACTCCAGAATGCGCACGACTTCCTTTATTTCATTCTATACGGGGTCACTGGAACCATTCAGGGGATGCATACCATTTCCCCCGACGCCATTTTTCGATGTGTATCAAGTCACAGAAGTCGAACTGAATCGCACGGCAAAGTGAGCACTTTGGAGGCCCTAGTTGCTTTTTACTTTCAGCCATTTTTATCCTTAAACTGCCTTTTTAAATTAATAATGCTATGTAAATAATAATCACAGTGTGTATATTCCACCTCACTCGGATGTTAACGTTTAACACTAAAATAAAATACATTTATTGACTAGTGTTCCAAATGAAAGGACTTTCAAAATTTCTCAATGTACTGAGAATAGCCTATACCGGAACATCTGTACACTCTTAAGGGAGGTTATCCCCGTCTTACGGGTCGATAGCGTCGTACCGATTTCATAGAATGACCTCACCTCATTTTTACATGACCTGTTATCAGGGGAAAAAAAAATTATTGTATCTGAAGTTATGTGCGCATACATTTCAATTACATTGATTTCTCTGATGTCTAATATCGGAGCCGGAAACCAATCCGATTCTATCTGGTCGTGTGAGACGGGCCTTTGCGCCCCTGCTCTCGCAAACCTCGCAGCCAGGACAAGTCGCGGACAAAGTCGCAGGAACTGGCAGTAGTTGTGGAAGAGTTCAGCGAGTGCCGCGATTTACGCGGTGGTCTGTGCAGGGCCGCAGGCGAGTAGCTTATCGCGCCTACAGTCCGCAACAGCGCTGTTAATCATATGGTGACGCAAGCTTCCGAGATATTCGCGCTCCGCCTTGTTGACACAAGTGACTCTCGCGAACACACTCTCATCTCGCCCTGCCGGTTTGAAGGCGTGACAAGCCACAATGGGAGAGAACAGACAAAAATGATAAAAGCTCTCCTCTTGTTCCAACAGATAAGGCCATTTTCCCTAGAGCTGCACCAACGGCTATAAATAAATAATGTGTTTGTCTCGCGCGCGCCTTATCACACGATCCAATTTTACGTGAAAAAAAAAAAATCACACACGCGATCACATCACAATTACGTCAATACTGAAAGTCGTGTTGGATATGCTCTACTTTACTTCCCCACGCAGCACATTTCTACAAAAGGTTATGAAAACTTATTGGAAACTTACGCATTGTTCCTGTTAACTTTCATAAATAAAAAAACATTACTCGAAATTTTTTTTTTTTTTTTTATAAAACACTCTTTGAAAATTACGCATGTCTATGGATGGCATGCGCATTTATCTTTTGTCATCCTTCGTCAGTTTGCATACAAACGTACGAAAACATTTTTCCACTTTGTGCTTACCAGTGACCTGGCAGCCATGTTGCTTACTAACTTACACAAGGCTTCGTTAGTAGTAAGTTTTCTCAGACATCTGCGAGCTCGGGTAAAGATTTTATCCTTGCGTAGAGCGCAGTCTATTTTCCAAAAGCATAATTTTTTTGTCCCGTCGAAATTTGTTATATAACAGAAACAAATAAGCTTTTCAGCGTGTTCTTAGGTACAAAACCAGTTTTAAAAACAATACAGAAACAATAGTGCATCACAGTCTAAGGAGTGGGATATTGGTGATTACAAGCGTGAACTTCCCAAGAAGAATTTGTACGTAAGTTGTCTCCTTGGTTCTGAACGTGAAGTTAACTTTCTCAGTGATCCAGTGGCAATGACAGTACTCGCCAAAACGTCCAGACATCTTCGATAATCGAACCTCGAAGTCGCTGGACTACACTCGCAAACGTTGGCCGATGAAGTCTAGACAGCATTTGTGTGTAACTACACGTTCCTTGCCTTTTTATTTTGTCACTCACTTATAAAGTGGAATTTCTTAACCATAGGCTGTTCACGGTAAAATGAGCACTTTAAAAAGCCCTGCTGAAGATCTACTTGTATGCACGTCGTGTATTCTTCCGCCTTGATTGAAATTATCATTGCTATTGGCCATATCACTTTATTTATGCGTCGGTCAAGTGAAACTGTGAAATTATTATAAACGTATATATTTTACAAATCTGCTCATTTTTACACTTCGGTGCATTAATAAAAACAGAAAGCGAAATAAATAATTTAAGTTATCATAAATGGTTACCTAACACTTTTCATTCAACGTTGAGATATGGAACTACTTTCCATCCATCGTTACCAACTGTACTGGGCGCATGTCACTCACTGTCCCCTTTAAAACATATGTAGGCGGAGGCAGTAACTTTTTCTGAAGTTGATTTCAAAAGTGCTCACTTTATCGTGAACAGCCTTTAACAATAACACCCGAAGTTTAAATAACTTAAAAAATTCCAAAAGACATCAGAGCAAAAAAAAAATATTACTAGTATTCCATCACACCAGTGCACTGATATTACGAAAATAGTACGCTAGTTGTGCAGGAGACTTAAGGTGGACTCACAAACACCAGTTCAATCCGTCAGTCTCCCGTCCGTCCGGTGGTCACATGATCTTCAACCAATCGCAGGGCAACTTCTTTTCTATCCGTCAATCCGTCAAATACTTCTCTTCCTCTTAACTTTTGACGGACGGACGGATGGGCCACCGCCTTCTGACGACATTCCATAGACGCGAATACGCATTTTCAGATAAAATGAAAGGCGGTGGATGTGTGTTAATTTATCTTTGGTGGTAACTTCAGGAATTTAAAATGTAAACAATGATTCTGTTTAAATTATTATCATGTAAAACATATATTTCTCCAAAAAATTTTTTCTTGGAAATGTATTTCCAACCAAAATATACCGCCAACTAGATAAAGATAACGATGTCACTCTGAAATTTTGTCGTACAGAAGGATTGAAGGATGACGGATTGTTGTGAATCGCTTTCAACTGACGAACGAAGACACAGACGGATGACAGACTGACGGATGCGACGGATGGTTGTGAATGAGTCCACCTTAAAGAATGCTTTATTTACACGTATTAAGTACGTGGCGATTTTCTCGTCCGTATGCTACCAACTAGTATGCGTACATGTAAATGTGATTTCTTAAGCAAAATAACATGTGTGGAGCAGGTCAGAGTGCCTGGTTATTGAATCGTGGCACTATGACGTTTATTAAACTTCTCCAAAAATTTGTATTTTACGTAGTAGCCAGTACGTTCGTGAACACCGTGATACGGGGCTGCCTACACTCGAGAAGTCAGTCAGTCCATGAACTAACTGACTGTGGTAGTATACGATGCTTTACTTTGTCATGTGAGCAAATGATGGGAGTAAATATATAGTAAAGAGTTTTTTATAAACGGAATGATATTAATGCCGGCGAAAGCTCTGAAAAAAATAACTAGCCATGCTGTGGAATCAGCATATTAAAAACTTAATTCAAAATATTTCTACTGAAATACTGAAATTACGGCTAAACAATGATCAATCTAAGATGCTCTGATACCCGTCGTACGGCGGCTGTATTCAATATATATATATATATATATATATATATATATATATATATATATATATATATATATATATATAAAATTTATATATATATTAAATTTATATATATATCTATAAATTTTATATATATATATTAAATTTATATAAATATATATATAAATTTTATATATATATTAAATTTATATATATATAAAATTGGAAGGCAGTGAAGCCGCAAAAAACTAATTGAAATTGAAATTATATTTTATAATTAAATCAATATATATAGTACTACACGTTAAAAGGAAATTTATATTAATATTAATTTTTTTTTTGCATTTATTGATTTAATTATAAAATATAATTTCAATTTCAATTAGTTTTTTTACGGCTTCACTGCCTTGCAATTTAACAAAGTAGTTCTTAAGTGTTATTTGAATAAAAGTATACGTGATCGTGTGTGAAGGAATCGTAAAATAAACAGCAAATAACAGAGCAGGAACTTTATCTTAAGTACGTCAGTCAACGTAATGTCAGTACACAGTGTAGATAGCGTAACTTGCAGGCAAGTTTTGCCAACAGTGCAAATAACACAGTCCAAGCGGGAAAATCGAGTAGACGGATGCTTGAAGTAAATCACAGCACCAAAATTAAATATTAAATCATCATTCACTGTGTTATATGAAGTGATTGCAATATTCATGTTTGTAGTCATGAAGGCTACGCTACAGCGTACTATTTTAACACAAAAAAGTCTAATGTTACTGCAACGAAAAAAATGCTATTGAGGCATTTCCTTATTCGTTTATGTTGTAGTAACATTAATAATGTTGTGTCAAAGTTACTTAATGCTAACCATTTACAAAGTCTTATATTCCTGTATTGCAAATATACTGTTGAAATGTTAATGTTAACAAAGTCGCTAAGTAATATTGCCGCAACCAAAAGTTGTATTACACTAAAAGTAACAGGAAGAACAAAATATTTTGTGTTACTGTGGCATTAAAGAAATCTCCAACCAACACAACGTTACACTGATTTCGCGTTGTAAAAATGGCGGTTGGTAGCGAACAGCGGTAACATCGTAAAATCAAACCACAGTATATAAATTTTAAAGCATAGTTTGAAAACTGAATGTAGTCTAAACCAGTCCTCAAGCCTTGCAAATCAGTTTACGTGTACCAAATGGGCATATATTTCTAGAGCATAAAGTGTTTCCACATAACGAAAGAAAACTGCAGTTTGTCGTTTTAATTCTACTCAATATCCATAATATGAACCAGCAATTAATATGTTAAGGTAGAGCAGTTGGTAGGGCGCCGGGTTTTGTGAAGTAAAGTGTATCAAGCACTCAGGGCAGTGTCTCAATTCCCCTGCCTGACATCATTTTTTTTTTTTCGTATAGAAATGGGTATTTATTTTTGTGACAAAATAATTGTAGTTGATTTATTTTACAACGCAATGTTTATTTAAAGCAAAAAAAAAAAAAAAACAAATACAAGAAAATTTTTAACACAAACATTAACATCAATGCAACACAACATTTGTTTTACCGCAACATAAACACCACCTTAATGCTGCCAGTACAGTAAGGAGGTAATGTCACAAAAGTACTTAATGTTACGGTAACTTTAATAGCTGAACATTATATTACATTAACAGCAACATTAGTTACTGTATGTCGTAGTAACATTAATACTCTTGCACAACATTAGATATTGTAGTATAGTAAACCTACGTCCCCTCCTACAGTTTGAAGTCTCGCAGAAGACACTAAACCATCTGGTAAATAAACATTATTGAAACATGGAAGTACTTGATATATAGGTTTACATATCACTGGCAATTTTACTGGAGGCGTTTCACTTATTTTGTCCGTTAACATATAAGCAGATATTGGCAGGAAAATACATCAATGTTAATTTTAATGGGCTTAATTAACCCCGAGTAGCCTATACTCATCATTAAAGGCTGTTCACGGTAAAGTCAGCAGTTTTGAAATCAACCTTAGAAAAATATTACTGCCCTTGCCTGCATATATTTTAACGCGAGCACTGAGTGACATGCGCCTAGTAAAGTTGGTAACGACAGATGGAAAGTAAGTCCGTATCTTAACGTCGAATAAAAAGTGTTAAATTACCATTTGTAATAACTTAAATTATTTCTTACAGTTTCTGTTTTTTTTTAATGCATCGAAAAGTAAAATTAAGCTCATTTAGTAAAATACTTACTTTTCCAATCCACAGTTTCACTTGACCGACGCATGTATAAAGTTATGAGGCCCATGGCAATGTTAATTTTACGTGTAATGGATGAATACACAACGTGCATACATGTAGCCTAGATCTTACGCAGGGCTTTCAAATATGTACATTTTACCGTGAACAGCCTATCAACAACTATAAACGAACTCTGCCAAGTAACTTTTCGAAACGACTTATATGCCAGAACAACGAACAGTGACGTTGTTCTGGGCTATACCCCATCTCGCTGGCCTGAAACCCCTTAGCCTGGACATATGAAAACAAAACCGTCGTAATTTAACACTGACTACAGAATGTCTTGTGTGGAAATCAAAACTGTTTGCAGCCCACGCCTGGCATACATACTAATCTTTATGATCTTTAGTGTGTTAACTTCGGTCAACATTAACAGCGCGGATTTAAACGAAACAAAATATTTAGAAAATAATATTGGAAATAAAAATCTTAATTGGGATACTGGTCCATTCTGGCTGAAGTGTTAAGCAAGAACGACAACAAATTTATGACGGATGCACCAAAAGCACAAGATAACCTTTTGCACGGCATTCGGCGAGACAGTGAAACCAGCTACAAGGCTAGGACAGATTGAGATAATCTTATATACTTAAGTCCTCGGGATTGGGAATAGGCTAAGGAATGTTCACATTTCAACTTCTACATACTACATGATATTGTGTAGAAGAGAAGCATTGCTAAATTAGCGGATTATGATTCTCTGAGGCAGAATAATAAATTCTACATTGTAAAAAAATTTCTGGTATACTTCCTAACTTCTAATGGAAGTTTTTAACCTATACATTGTATGGAAATAGTACTAAGTGTCAGGCTGAAAATATGTAAATTTTTAGCATTGTTACTATACAAAGTTGGGGACTCCCTACGCATTTGACTCTTTCCTGAGCAACTGCAGGAACGTCACCACGCATGCATGGAAAACTATTTTACCATTCGCGTTTTGTCACTGTACGTATACACTGATATGGTAAATTTACAAATAATTTCTAAGAGTGTAAGCAGAATACGATTTTTTGGGTAACATTACTCGCTGCACGGTTCCGGATTTGATGATGTAAGGCTGCGCACAAGGAGGGGTCTATCGTGCTCCTAGCTAATTGGGCACTGACTCGGCGCAATAATTTTGACTCATGCCACGGACAACACCCTCACATTGTGACCACCGAGAACCATGTGACATTCCATGAAACATCTTCTTGGAACTATGGTTTGTCTTATATTTCCTTCGGTTCATTTCTGTGCTGATGCGCAGGCACAGGGAGTAGGAGAAGCGTCCTGGCATGTTGGGAGGACTCCAGAGGAACTCTCCTTTGAGATAGACGAAGAAAGCTTCAGAGCCGAAGAGCGAAGAGTATAGCGACGGTGCAGTAGAAGCGCACTCGGCATTGTGGGTTGTCGTAGATAAATATGAGAACCTCCTCTGCCCCGGATCACAATAGAAGCCAAACCGAGGCGCGCTTTGTCCCGGGCGCGGGGTATTAAGCCTCGTCAATGGGTGAGATAATGGGAGGGCCTCCGAGGAAAAGGGCGGTCTCGGAGCAGAAGCAGGGGGCTGTGTGAAACGAGACGCGGGGCCGCCCGTGGGAAATGTCCCTGCTAAGATATGCAGACGTGGGGGGTTATTGTCATCGCCGACAGCTTTCCCCCGCTGTACCTGCCCTGCCGGACCGCCATTGTGCGGCGGAACACACACGTGTGCCCGCGCCATCTTGGCACCCGGCAGGCCGTGTCAGTACCGCGTCTGTTCCCCGTGTCCTTGACAGCCCTCGTCATCTCGGCCTCGATGCATTAATTACTTGATTGCGCCGTGACTACTCACAAGGCACATTCATTTTCTTTTGTGGTTTTTAATTGCTGAATACCATCACCTCTACATACCAGTCCCATCAAGGCGAACCGGGTTCAATCCCCGGCCGTGTCACCAGATTATCGCTAGTGGGAATCGTGCCGGATGATGCCGTTGGTCCGCGGGTTTTTTCGGGGATCTCCCGTTTCCCCCGCCCCTTCATTCCGGCGCCGCTCCATATTCACTTCAATCATCCTCATCGGCTCGCGAGACCTCACTGTTAAGAGCCGCCCAAAATCTCTTCACTCATTCTACTTACCAGCGACGGAGAGTGCTGAGGTGACAATTTATTCTGTACGTGACAGAATAAAGTCGTTCGGCCTTCTGACATCAACAGGAAACGGTTCTAAGCAAAATTAACTATAGGCCTGAATACTGACGTTTTTCCGAGACGTAACGAACACGCTTACGGTAAGGATCTTCCAAGGGCTAAGCAATGAATTCCTTGTGACAGGAACTGCGATGGATGGGGAAAACTGCAGCACGCTGAGAAAAGCAGCAGACCATGTTTCATTACCACAAGAAGTCCGCACTTGGATGCGCCCTAGATCGAACTAGGATTGCAACGGCGAAGGGCTGGCGCAATAGATGAACTATATCTCCTAATAGACCTACCACTTCTCCCATACAAAGTTACAATAATACTGATAAGAAACTATACAAGAAACAGCGGTTATAGACTAGTGAGGCGTTTGGCATACTTGGCTGTGGCATTCTGCGCGTCGTGGGTCCAAGCCCGCGCATTACACTGCAGGACTGCTTTCCTCAAAGTGGTTTTCTGTCCCTCTCTATATCAGATGCTGGCACCAAAAATAATAATAATATTAATGGACACAAAAATCCTTCGATTACTACACTAGTTAATACGCAATCAACATATGGGATCAGATTTCATTATTAGAATACAACAGAGGTCGTGAACTATCTATATAAAATTGTTAATCAGCGATATTATATATCTTCCTCTTTGAGCTTGAATCGGCCAGATCACAAATTCACTACACCTTCTCCCGAAACCGCAGTTTACAACACTTAGCAAACTAATAAAAAAATTTAATTATTTAAAAGCGCTTCCATAGGAATAAATGCTACAGCACTGATTATTATATTCATCCATGCTTTAACTCAAATGATTTAAGTTTGCATTTATTTTTCTCTATTAGCATAAAGCTATCAGCTACACTCCAAATCGGAATCAGTTATTTTTTACTGATTGTCAGTTGAAACTGCTCCATCCGGAATCTGTAGAAAAAAATATCACTAATTCATCACTTAAAATAAATTTACTGATTCAAGCAGTAGAAAACTACTTATTTATAGTTGTTATTAATAAATAAGCACAGATCATTCCTATGTGATGTAAGTTAAGTGCGATTAATTTTGTCGCAGAACACGAATATTGTCTACACAGAAACGTTTTTGGAGGTGGTTGGGTTCGAAACTCCGCCCATAAAGCAAAGCATGCTGAAGCTTTCATGTTCAGCCATATCCACTGCCCTACTTTACCAATGCCAAATGTGTGCTCGTATTATGGGTACTGAACCACAAAATGTAATGTCAAATATTGCTGTAAGTTTCGTGATGTGAAAGTATTTCTTGTTGTCGAAACATACAGGTTTTCGGGGCAAGTACATGTCTTTGCAAAGTTCGAAAGTATATTTATATTTTGTTTAGTTAGGATTCTGTGCTTTAAAAGATAAATATAATGGTTTCAATGTACGAGGTTATCGATGTCCACTAGTATACGCCATTTTACAATGCAACGAGACACTAAAGATTTAAACTGTTATTTTTAGTGACAGATAGATCAGTGATGATTTTGCTGACTCGATAGTGCGGTGATTCATTAAGAAAAGTTGATTGACACCAACAATAGTTTTGTGGTCCTTGCAAGTTAACAGATCAAATAATGGGGAAACGACAAATTTTGTAAAATATTGCATTGTTTCTAACGTTCCACTGCCTAATTAGCACAATTATTACTAGTTATACAGTCTCTTCAAAATAACAATTTTATTCTGTAAAATGTTGTATTGTAAAATAGCAGATACGTATAGAAAACACCGACAACGCAGTTAAAAACCATTATATTTCTCTTTTAAAGCACACAATCTGAACTTAACTCAACTTAGAATGACTTTCAAGCCTTACAAAGACATGTACGTACGCACAATATGTGTAAGCCTATATTTCGACCACATGAAGTACTTTCACACTACGAAACTTACAGCCGTTCGCCATTGTAAGTTTATGTTACTACGCAAATGCGAGACCGTTTCTCTCAGTAGCAAAGTAGCAGAGTTGATAGAACGTCAGTAAAAAGAAACAAGAGAATGTGTTGCGTTTTTTTTGGGGAGGGAGGGGCCGTTCGATACCAACCACTTCCAAAATTTCCTTGTACATGTAATAATTTTGTTTTTTTGACAAAATAGTTGTATACCTAATTTATTTCAAACCGTAATACGCAAGTTTTCTCTTTTTGAGTTTTCCTGTCATCCGCCACCGCGCGTTCACAACCGACCACGTTTCTGCGAATCAACTGAGTCACAATCCCAGAGTCGAGAAGGGTCGTCAAAACACGGAAATGGCCATTTAAACTTCGACCTATGCGCATGACCTTTGCAACGCGGCGCAAACTGCTTGTTTCGTCAACAGCAAGCACGGTGTCTGACGGAAAAATTCACTCCCTCGTCCCCATTTATTCTCCCCAGCAGTACAAACATCACCACAGACTTTCTCAAAAACCAACTATAGAGCAGCGTAGAAGCAACAGGGACCAGTTTCTTCCCACTGGCTCTCCAAGGCGAGCAACGCTATTTGTCCGAGTGGTATCCTGTCCTGGTGTGCAATCGGAAAAACGAAAGAATCTCGGACCTATATACAATCTCCCCCTTTTTTTTTTACCCTCCCTCTTCGCTGCTACTTTAAAAACACATTCTCATTACCATTAATTACGTAACGCAGAACCTGTGTACCGGATGTCGACTCACATGAGCCCATGAGAGACAAATAGGTGGACCGAAAATACGATCTTTTCGCCTTTTGTCAGATTTACGAAAGAGATGACGGTATTCGTCAAGCCCAGGTGACTTACGTTAATTACGCCCGTTCTTGCGGTGTGTGATTGGGAAGAACGACATGGTTCTTAATTACTAGAAAACTAATGTAGTCGTTTTAAATATATAAACAAGTCGTCAATATATCACTGTGAAAAGGCAGCCACCCAATAATTAAACACCGATCATACAGTCTTCTCAGATTTTACACACGGTGCCTTAATCGTATGTCGCAACTTTCAAACGTGCAAATAGTTCCGTAGTGTGTCCAAAAGTGCGTAGTTCACGGCAAGTAGTTTGGATCGGAAACAGAACATTCTGCTGTTCCCGTGAAAGGCGTGTATGGGTACTTCGGACAGAGTCGATGCAAGCTTGCATAGCACAGCAAACTCCTCGCTAGCACGTCGCACGGACTGGAATGCGCTTAATTCACGGTGCGGTGATCGGGAAAGTTGGAGATCAACTCAAATAACGTGCACGTTCAATACAGCCGCATGGGAAGTTAAGTTCTGATACACGAGGTTGTCCCGTATGTACTGATGAAAAACAGGTATCGCAATCTCATTCCCGCTTTGGCCTTTTACGCATGAGCTACGTGCAGATTAAAGGTAACATTTTTTCCTTCAGAAAATCAGAAACTATGTCACTGCAATGTATTTTATAACGGGATTAGGACAAATCACTTACTGTAATTTCATCGATCATTTACCGGAGACAAAGAATACACCGCGTGTTTAAGTCGGAAACTTGATAGTAACTGTTCATCCCTATTTATAAATCTCTTAATGTGCATATTCCGACCGGTACCAGATTGTGGAAGAAAAGGGCCTGTTAACAAGGGAAATTTAACTCACACGTTTCAAAATAATAGCAGTTCAAATAAAAAAATTATCTCTTAGTTCCTTATTGCTTCACTGCTGAAAGTACGATGTGTTTTGGATTAAGCTATAACAATATAAATATTATTATTGTAATGCTTAGAATACGTAGTTGTATAATACATTTCATCCCACAGCGGGTGGGTGAAATGTATTATTTTTCTGTGATAATGCTATAATGTATTAAGGTAAGACATATCTATTCACGCAAAATATACGTGCTTGAATAATCTTGATCGTCGTTTTAAAGCAAATAATGAGTGAATGTACAATAAGGACGAGTTTCATGTAGAGAAATCATGATGGAGTACTGACAGTTATGTTGCATAATGAATGTGCTATTTGATTACAACGCTTCAGTCATACGAATAATAAAAAACAAATTCAAGAATGAGTGGAATAGTAATTAATTGGTGTATGATTTAATGGTAACTCAAAGAAACTGACATAACTATAAAGAGTTCCGAAAAGAAACATGCGTACACGATTCGTCTTTATTATCACGCTTTATGCGCCATTTGGTCGGCCGGTAGCCCGGTGGGGAAATCGAAACCAGTAATCAGTAAGGTGTCCAACGTGCAGTCGATAAGAATCGAACTTACACCCCCTCCTGACTTGCTACTGCACACTCAAACACGCTCGGTGACACAATCCGTATGCAAGATCTTTCACAGCTTCTGTCGAGGCATGCCCGAGAAGTCATAAGACCACGAAAAAAAAAAATTAATCAAATCACGGGAAGGTAATTAATCTCGTGACGCGGGACAAAAACGTAAAAGGGAGAAAGGCGATAGGAAGAGGCGGGGAAGGAGGAAATTCGAAATGACAAGGAACTCGTCTTGAATGCGCATCGGTCCGCGCGTCTTTGAAGACTACAACGGGCACCCAAAGCTCTCGCTGGTCCTTCTTGCACCCTTCGCTTTATTCTACAACGGGCACGGCATTCTCACCTGGCTCTGGGAGAAGCGGGTTTCCACACGCGGCGCGGCCATTGTGGTTCGAGTCCCGAGTTGCCAGCACAAAGCCTTTCAACTGCGTCCTCGGTTAATCCGTGTTGATACATGCCGGGGCCGCCAGCGCACGGAACCCACAGCCGCGGCCATTCTCATGCAGAACCGGGCGACGGCAGCCCCGCGAGCCATTTATCCGCCGTAGCGAGAGAGTAATTGATGATACCGGCCGCCCCGCGCCGCCCGACTTAAGGCCATTACGCACTCCCGTCCCATTGTCGCCGCGGGCCTTAAGAAAGAGAAAAAAAATTGTGGGACTGTCTCCGGCGGGGAGATTATCATATGAAATACGCGATCATTTTTATCGCGTCGTGTCCTCCGCCCTATTGTTCCTTTGTCTAGCGAGCTTCTCGGTTTTGGTACACGTGGACACGACGACCGTGTACGCGTACTAAAACCTCGGATTCTACAAGAAACACCTCTTGTAACAAGGCAGATTATCTGATGTAATTTTGGTATCGCGCCCTCTGGCGCTTTGTTAATATGGACGATTAGATGTAACCTCGTCCAAATATACTCTGTGTCAAAGATCTGTGCAAAGTACTATCTCACAGCAAGATGCTTTATGTGCCAGGAAACAGCGTTTCGAAAGATAAACAGGTAAACATGTTGCAATAACATACCAAAAGAATTTTATGGTTATAGGCTATTCGCGGTAAAATGAGCACTTTTGAAATCCTGCTTAGCATCTGTTTGTATGCACGTTGTGTATTCCCCCACATTATGGAAGATTTAACGTTGTCATGGGCCTCATCACTTTATTTATTCGTCAGTCAAGTAAAATATGAAATTTTTAGGAAAGTAAATATTATACAAATCTACTCATTTTTACACTTCCACGCATATAAAAAAAACAGAAAGTGAAAGAAATAATTTAAATGATAAAAGATGGCTACCTAACACTTTTTATTCAACGTTAACATACGGAACTACTTCCCATCCATCGTTACCAACATTACTGGGCGACTGTCACTCAGGGCGCCTGTTAAAATATATGCTGGTAGGGGCAGTGACTTTTTTCTTAGGGTGATTTGAAAAGTGCTCACTTTTTCGTGAACGGCCTTTAGTTACAACAAATCTCACCCTTGATATAAATGAAGGGTGCTTTCGAGTTTCGTTGAAAAATGCAGCTTTCGCGTAATTGTATGAAAAACCTAAAATATTTTAAAAGTTAAACATTTTCCCCTCAAGATTTAAAAAAAAATCCAGAACATAAATGTAAGCAAACAAGAGTTACCTAAAACATTTAAATATGAATTAACGTAAACAGTTATTTCAAGCTCTAAATTATTATTTATGAGAAAACAATCAGCCACGCAAATGTTTACCAACTTTAATTAATCTTGATAGTAACCAAGATAATGGAGAAATGAAGTTGTGGACAGTATCAATACAAACATTCATTTAAATAAAACTTTGATATTTCATGGCAAAGCCATTCCCACTACGAATGTAATATAAGAATCGTTAACTACGACACCAAAACACACACGGTAACCAGAAAGTATCTATGTTGGACAGAATTGAGGCATGATATTTGATTTCTACTAACGTGTTTTTATTTACCCATGTGCTGCTTCTTCGTCCTCATACGTCACCCCATCTATAATTGTGCGACAATCACGAAACGTCACAAGATTCAAATATCACCATCCTGATCGGACTAATATCAAGTCTATCTGGTATGAAAGCTGCGAAGAATTATTGTGATAAAATTGTCCTTAAAGTAATGCCACACTTTTCTTGTTACCACGGAAAATTCATGAATCTGAGTGCTTGTGTCATCGAACTATACTGATACGCTCTGCAGCTCGCACGAGCTGCGAAGTTCCGTTACACGCGGTCCGGCGCTGTGAGGGGGGGGGGGGTGACCCCCTGCCCCCCCCCCCCGACCGACACGCTCGCTGCCTTGTTTCTTCCCTTTTTCAGGGAAGCCCGTGGATGATTGATAGCGGCGACGCCTAGCTAGTGACACAGCTCCTCCTCCTTCACTCGATGAAGAACCCGACAAACGTACAGCAGGCGCAGGAATATTCTGGGAAGTAGGATACTCGGCGCAACTAGGGAATGAGCGAAAGTTCTGGATGACGGCCTACGACTGTATAAATACCGTGGTGTCTCAGTGCACGTAGTCTTGATGGAGGCCATCTGGCCGAGTGTGGAAGCAAGAGCATATCGCGAGACGGCGCCGGCGGGCAAGGTGTTCGTGGTGTGAATGGACGAGAGGACGTGAGACCCGATGAATGATGGCTAACTGTCCGAGTGTGCGCTCGGAAAACTCGAGAACCTTGCGAACTGGCGGGACATGGACTAAACTGAGATGGGACTGAATGGACATGTAATACAGATTTTACTGTAAATATTGGAACTGTCAAATATGGATACATAATTTATAAAGTAATTTTATCGATTCTGAATGACTGTCTATTCGGATTGCGTTTTAATTATTTAATTGCATTTATTCGTTTGAGGTAATTACAAATTGTATTAATAGAAGTCATTAATTGTAAACAGTAAGTGATATCAGTTTATTGTGAAATGTTGAGTCGAGAATATATATAATATATATATATATATATATATATATATATATATATATATTCCCAACGACGTTATTATGACGTCAGAGAGAACGCTCTCTGGTCGTCTCGATTCGTCGGAGAGAGCGCGAAAGGGCGAGAGCGCAGAGAGAGCACGAAGTTGTGTTCTCGCTGGCGCTCTCTCGCACACTCTGACCACGCGCCATATTTGTTTATATTATTTCCGGGTCTATATAAGGTTATAGTAGCTTTCTGTGCCAAAACCACGTTGCATTTTAACTGTAAGTGTATCATTCAACTCTTTTAAACAACGAAATAACTTACGTAATACGTATGAATAAAAAATATAAACACGGATTTCTGTTTAAGTCTCCTTTTTTTTTTGTCACTTTGCTGCAGCATAACGGCAAAATATAAAACAAAAATAATAATATTTTATACGCTAACAATTATTCTGGTAGTGCTATAATTATTTGCGAATTATTAATTTGAACACGCATAAATTACTTACAATAGCCATCCATGACCGTGATTTTAGTCTAACATGATTTCCCGCATTTTGGCATCAGCTGTTTGTATGATGTCGAAGAGAAACGAGAGAGTGGTTGTCTCAATTACACGTAGCGAGAGCGCGAGAGAGCGCGAAGCAGTACTCTCGCCAGGTTTGTGCGGAAAAGTGCTCTCTCGAAAGAGTATTCTATGAGTTGAGATACGGCCATAGAGATGTGGTGCTCGATTTTACAGGCTGTTGTTATTTGCACAAGCAAAAGTTTTCTGAAACAAGCCCCTTAAGGGAGCAACGAAAAGATTGGTAAATTCTTTTTGTCAAGGGACCTACTCGAGACATCGCCTTTACTGAATCTCTAAGTGCTACTATTAAATAACTGTCTTAGGGCCAAATATTAAAAGAATCGATCTTCGAACTCAAAAGGAAATTACATTCATCACATTTTGCTATTTGCAATAAAAACCATTTGACTTACAATGAACATTTTTTTGTGCAAGTAAACGGCATTGACAATGGGATTATTAGCAGACTGCGTGGTGAACAATTGCTTTCAAGGAAATCCGTGTGGATTATCCTTCTATCTCTGAAAATCGTCTCGTAACACGACACTGATAAAAACATTTTTTAAAGTAACTGGCAGCAATTAAGTTCGATAACGACTGAAAGTAAATATGCAGCGTAAATTAAGATACATTATCATGTGTTATAAAATATTGTTATTATATATAACGTTAACGCGTATCTTTTGGCAAATTGTTCTTTTATGGCTCGTCATATCTAATTGTAAGGTAATTCTTTCGTAAATGAACCATAGATGAGGTGTAACAAGCCTAACTGGATACGAGTTATGGTTTGTGTACATTTTCAAAATTTTAATACAGCAGTTGGCACTTTTTTTTACACAATTAGCAAACGAATAATTGAAAACAATCGTATTAACTCCAAAATTTAAAATCATTATGTATTTCAAAATAAACGAAAAAATACGTGGATATTTTTCGTTCGCTATTGAAATACAGTCCAAATATTCAATAATATCAACTAACAAAATAATTATAAATAGGTGATCTCATCACAAAAAAAAAAAAACACACACAAGTAGGAGACGAAATGGGATGAATTTAGCACAAGCAAAGGGAACGGTGGTACAAATAACTGATTCCAACAAGACAAATGAGCCGTTCATTCGGGAAAGAATTTAGCTTTGAATAGTACTTTAGTTCAGCGTTACACAACACCAAGCGTGGATACATGCAGCGATATGGTCCGACATGGAGTCATAGAGACGTATTCTGGTGTCTTAAAAATATCATCGCATAGTTGTTGCAGCTACCGCTCCAAATGCTACAGAAACTTTGATGACTGAAGATGCCGTCCCCGCTGGTTCTGTGCATATTCTATAGGCAACAACTCTGAGGACCAGGCTGGTCAAGGAAGGACGTTTGCAGCAGCGGCGTGTAATTAGTTTTTTTTTTTTTAAGGGTACGCAATTTCTACTAACAAATGCAACTTTCTACTTTGCTTTGCCCTCCATATGTATTTACAGTTTTATTATTATTATTATTCTTGTTTCGAATGGGCCTACTTAAGAACACGCTTGTTCAACTGTTGGGCTTCGACAGTAATGTCACATCTTTTCCCGGTGTAACTCTTTTCTTTCTTCCGTCCAGGGGTTATTTTTCCTCAGAGGTTTGTCCTGAAATCCGTTTTATAATACCTAATATCAGTTATAAAACCGGAAACGAAATGAATGTAATAATAGTTAAACTGGATATTATTTAGAGAGCATATACTAATTATAAGAAAACTCCCATTTTCCCGAACACTTTCATCCACTTTCCGAGGAAAATTGTAGGACTGGAGCACGCAAACAGAACGACTGCTTACCCTGCCGAAGGAACGTGGTGGCGTGTTGGTTGCGAGTTCGATTCATCGCTTGTCACTCCCGTTTGTGGAAATAAATACTAGATAGCAGCACTATGCGTGTACGGTGCGGGAGTTACGTTAACTCAGTTCCTCGAATCGGAAGCGGGAGACTCAGAATTAAATGTGTTTAAAGTTAAGGCGAAAACTATAAAGAGTCAAACATTTCCAATATGTATAGGGTAAGCATTTCTTACCTTGCGTCTATGGAATAAACGCCACTGGTTTGCAGCACGAAGGCAATCCTCGGAAAACTTGTGCTCGTGATGTATGTGCGCGGAAATTAACCTACTGCAAAATCACCTCTTGGAGTCGAGCCACAAAGGATGGCACACGAGGCCATATAATCTCATTCGTACCACTGTGTCATCGAGTGTTTCTATGGTAACTACAGGTTTAGACCCAGTATAGTAGAAAATTGCTCCCCGTAGCGGTGGTGCGACACTCAGCAGAGAACTCCGGATTTGAGTGCCGTTCAGTGCTCATCCATATTCCAGCACGGCTGTCGTCCGTATCTAGACAAAACAAAGCTTCGTCAGTATGCACTGCCATTCCTCTGCCCGCCCATGTCACCCGATTACAACAAAACCGAAAACAAAGTTGCCGTTTTTGGGTTGGGGTGTTAGCAGAAGACGGCCTAAGGGACATATAAAATGCAAGCCGTTTTCTACAAGTCGCTTCTCAGCAGTGCGGGAAGAAACGGGTTCACTATTGATGTCCCTGCTTGGCTCCAGATGGCGGAAAGAGACGCGGCTGGTTGAGTTTGCACCTGTCGGGCGAGCAAACTTTCATTCATTCTGTTGGTCGTGCTAGGTCCTCCGGAGCCTTCCCGGTGCATGTGTGCACCTTCGAGTTCCCACTGCTCCCAACCCTGATGAACATTTCGGTCGTAATGGTCCATATAGTTGGCGATTCGATGTCCCTTACGTCGTCTTCCGTTGACATCCCGATAAGGACGCGGCGATATCATATGTAGGTTTGTCGTAATCGGGTGACACGGGCATGACACACATGACAGCACATATATCCGGATTTTACTGCTGAATGACACACTGCCAGAAACGGCGGTGTCATGACATTGGGAGCAATCTCCAATGGCACTCGATCTTCCCTGGTGGTGAAATGAGTGTTACACTACAAGAACATATAGAACCATTTTCATACAGGCATGGCATCTTACCTTACAGTTGCTTACGTTGCATTTTTATTCTGTACAGTCATTGATAACATCATCCTTGTCTATTTTATGAAATAGGCCGGCTTCGATGTAAAAAATGGGAACAGTATTCAGTCTGTCTTAGCCTGTTGTTGATCGGAGACAGTTATTAATTCTCTTTAACATCAGTGTGAGGCGGGGTGTACTTAATAAGCAAGTTATTTATTTAAAAATCCACCCATCGTGCCCTATCCCTCTAGAATCTAACGGTTATAGGCCTAAATACCGCCCTGCGCCTGGGGACAGTTCCACGAGGCAAGTCGCAGCCAACCTTAAATCAGTTGACGTGATGGTGATGTATGCTAACTTTCGCCTCTTGTGTACAATTCGTTCAGGATACGGCTATTTTTATGCCAACTAGTGTGTTATCATACAATGATGATAAACTATGTTACAAATACTTCAGTAACGGACTTTTCTACTAAATGCAGTGATTCGCTCAAATTACAAATTATTTTCTTAATTCATAGGGGCAGTGTAATGCAATTTCAGGTGAAATAGTTTCTGTTACAGCAAAATACAGTCACGAAATAAAAACGCATACAACCGTCTCACTGAGAGTTATAAAATCCTATTTTCTTGATATTTCATTAGGAACCTATATAATATACACATGTGTAAAGTACAATTTTATGTTATATAGTCGTACAAACACACATACACCCACACACTCGTAAAACGTGATTAAGAAACATATGTACGAACTGGGTACAGTTTTTCTTCACCGATAAGTAGAAAGTTTGATACTGGACACACAGTGTCTGTTTCAAATATTTGAGGCAAAAAAATCCCCCTGAACATTGTTGAGTGGGAGGTACAGGGGCGTATCCTGAAAATTTTCTCAAGGCATGCAACACTAAACTTACTTTAGCACTTCGCTTTGCGCGGAGGAATTAAATATTAATAAATAACAAAATAAAAATAAAAGGTTGCTGGAAATGTCTTTAAGTTCTTTAGTACCTTTTTCCTCTCACTCTTATCTTCATCTGGGTTGCTTAGAGCTTAAAAGCTTCTCCATATGTAGATAATACCCTTACGTAGGTGTATGTAAAGTGTAAGAGATTTGTACACTATCAATCCCGAAGAAAATTTAAGTACTGAAGTAATACAATAATATATAGATCACCACTCTGAAAAATGTTTACACATATCACTGAACATAATTAAATCCTAAATAAAATCATAAGTTACACTTGAAATTTAGAAAAATCATAGACAAGATACTTCAGCGTGTAAGATGAAGAAAATAAAAAAACAATCCCTAGGGTAGGATGTAGTGTTAGTGTAGGCATTAATGAAAAAAAAAAGTATTGTAGCCAATTTTTTAAAGAAAACCATTTTAATTTTCCAAGTGAGAGAAATTAAAAACATAAATTCAGGTGTCAAATAGCGAGATTCACTGGTAAAATCAAATAATTTTTAATTAAAAGTTGAAAAGTTTAAAATTATTTTAAACACCCAAAATTCACAAAACAATTTAATTCGCCAATATGAATCCCTTAATTAGGGCTACGGCTAAGTTACATTTATTTTTATTAACAAGAATAATTTAAAATCTGTTAAAAATGTTAATATTTGGCTGTCTAAAAACGTAATTAAAAAGTAATTTAGAATTTCTTCTGAATGTTCATAAAACATAATTTACTTTTAAGATTTGTGTTTTCAAGAATTATTTCCACTGTAACATTTAACATTAACAGAAACGATTTATTAAATGAACTTATTACAATGTCACTTTAACAGTCACCGTTCATCTTTCGAAAATACTGCTTAAAATACTAATTCAAATGTAACAGTATAACACGCAAACAATCAATCACTAAACATTGAATATAGACATATAAACTCGTTCGCTAGCACGCTGAATGCAACGCCACTTTGTGCATGCATTTGCCACATTTCGCGCAAGCTTGCTGTGACGTCACACCAGCTGAACGAATGATGAGAATACAACACCGCTATGCCTCGGCGTTTCAGGGAACTATTACGATCGATTATCGAAACACGCACTTCGCGCGACACCCCTCAGCGCCTTGCAGCGAATTTCTGAGTAACTATTAGCCTGAGGCGTGCAACTCAGTTCCGTGTATAGCGAGGAAACGAAAATATATATTTTAATTAAAAGAAAATGGGAAGTATAAGGTTAAGAAATATGTTCATGTTTGGATTTTGTTAAAGCATGCACTGTATAGATTGCATTCATGAAGAAACGCCCCTGGGAAGGTATATTATGTGGGATATTATATCATGGAAAGTATTTTAGTTATAACAACGAAGTCGTGTATACAACTGGCATAAACCAAAAACGTCGATAAAGTGGGAAGAACAGATTAAATGTCTTGCACCCATGACAAATTAAATCTTACCCTGCCCAAAATTGCCTCCAACCCCTAATTAATAAAGTACCCCTCATACCCCAAAATAAAAGGGACAGAACCATCAAAATACGGCAAATATGATGAGACTGTGAAAGGACCTTCCTAGGGAGTGTGATGGTGTAGGAGGGGGAGGGTTAAAGAATGCCGGACCTTTGATCTTTTATATGAAGAGAAAATAACCATTAACTTGAGTCCCTGGCTCATATCGTCTGAGCCTTTCTGTACAGTCTTCACTCGCCCCCTTCTTCCGCCCACGCTGCGTTCTTTATAGCGACAAGGACAAGGCTTGTCTGTTTCAGGGCGACGGCTAAGCGACCGACTCCTAACCAGAAAGTTCAGTTCCGGTAAAAGCGACAGCTTCAGGGACTTGCAAAATATTTTTAACATGTTAGTGGACTGGCAGCAGTTTAGCCTCCATTGTCTAAGTGCTGTTTATCCACACATTTTTAATCAAACCTTTAAAATGTCGAATCATGCACGTCGTGTTTGTTTGTTTCCTAATCATGTATCCCTTTGCGTTTCATACCTATGTTACCACAACATAAATTTTTTTTTTTGTTAAATTAAATTGATATTCTTATTTTATCTATAAATTTCATCCTGAAATTCAATTAGTAATTAACATGAATAAAATCAGGGGAAAAAAAATGGGTGTGTTGATATAAGCGGTTCACGGTAAAATGAGAACTTTTGAAAGCCCTGCTGAAGATCTACTTGTGTACACGTTGTGTATTCCTCCGTCTTATGTGAATTTAACATTGCCATAGGCCTCGCCACTTTATTCATGCGTCGGTCAAATGAAACTGTGGAATCATTAACAAAGTAAAAACTTTACAAATCTGCTCATTTTTACACTTCGATGCATTAAAAAAACAGAAAGCGGAAGGAATAATTTTAAGGTATCACAAATGGTAACCTGGCATTTTTTATTCGAAATTAAGATATGGAACTACATTCCATTCATCGTCGTTGCCAACTTTACTGGGCGATATCACTCGGTGCTCTCATTAAAATATATGCATGCAGGGACAGTGGCATTTTTCTGGGTTCGTTTCTAAAGTGATCACTTTATCGTGAACAGCCTTTAATGCCTTGTAATTAATAGTTATCACGCAAAATTTCATAAAACTGAGTGAGCGCGAATGCGTTGCGTTGGCCCGTTGGCGATATTTTTTACTCTTAGTTAAGCTTTGTGTGCATGAGGTGGAGCATTAACTTGGAAGTAGAAATTTAGCAGGGCTTTAGAAAAGTTGGAGGTAGTCCTGAATGGACTATACGCCACTTTGCACCTGCGATTTCTAGCGGTAAAAACGTGAGCAAGTTTTCGAAAGGAGGTAATCAGTTTCACTCGTTCTATGTAACATTCTGACGTTAAGTAGAAACACTTTTGCATTAATAAATCAGGTCTACCTGGTAATTTAAGAAAATAAGTCAAACCAAGTTGGGAATAACTGAAAATATGGGGAGGAGTTCGAGTTTATCCCTTGAATATTTGCTGTAAATTCAAATTTACTGTTAATTAATAGTTATTATACATAAGTTACCCATGCTTAGAGATATATATTCCCTGCCAGAAATAGTACCACATAGCAGGAGTACCTAAAAAATTTTACTATCGCCCATGTCATAAACC
Source organism: Dryococelus australis (assembly GCA_029891345.1). Taxonomy (NCBI): domain Eukaryota; kingdom Metazoa; phylum Arthropoda; class Insecta; order Phasmatodea; family Phasmatidae; genus Dryococelus; species Dryococelus australis. The sequence goes on along the minus strand of CM056998.1, from coordinate 68,513,722 downwards.
GCTTGAATGTCAGCTTGAAGATGGACGAAATATGCATACATTTGTGATATATATATATATATATATATATATATATATATATATATATATAATGAAAAATATCTGTCAAGTTGACTCTGGTTTAACTTAGTTGTTTCCATGTAAAGGTTTTGTTCGTGGTTTTGGGATTCTCATGTGCAATGTCATAAATAAATTTGAAACGTGTACCATTTTTTTGGTCGTATTATTTTACCAAACACCGCTAATTACGGTATGTGAAGGGTTGATTTTACACCCTACGGTCCAAAATACCACATTCCAAAATCCAGTATCGAGCCAAGGTAAATGGTAAACGTGATGTTGGTCTCGTAATGTAACTCATTAACACTGAACAACGTATACTTTGTTAATGATTGCATCTATATTATGACAGTATTTTCAAGCGAATATTTTTTTTCGCTATATTTTATTTATTTTCATTAGCTATTCTCTTTGATTACAACCGTAGTTGCAATTCATTTCCTGTTAAAGTATATTTTCCTATTCGCTGATTGGTTAGTGTAGCCAAAATAATTAGTTAATGCTCGATGACACTAACTTTAAACGCTGTGTGGAATAACTGCGCAAAGCAAGATATTTTAGTAATTTGTTTAGATTTCATGAAACCTTCGGCGATAACGATTAAAATAATCTAAATGATTTACACCCACACTAACGAATTATTTATGGGTATGATTTGTAAAGTTCGTCTATAATGTGTCCTCTTGACTATCATCTTAACTATGTTGTCATTTTAATACAATTAGTAAGTAAAATGACGTGTGTTGACACGAAATACAACGGAACGCACACAAATTCTGTTATATTATCTGTGACACTTTACGCCTCACACAAAGATACTTCTAGTCAAGGTATTACGACTTGACACCGCGTTACTCCTATATAAAGGCTGTTCACGATAAAGTGAGCACTTTTGAAATGAAGCTTAGAAAAAAGTCACTGCCCCTGCGTGAATATATTTTAACGGGCGCACTGAGTGGCATTCGCCCAGTTTAATTGGTAACGATGAATGGAAAGTGGTTCCATATCTTAACGTCGAACATAAAGTGTTAGGTGAACATTTGTGAAAACATAAAATTATTATTTTTTTCACCTTTTGCTTTTTTAATGCATCGAGGTGTTAAAATTAGTAGATTAATAAAGCATTTACTTTCTTAATAATCTCACTGTTACATTTAACCGACGCATGAATAAAGTGATGAGGCCCATAGCAATGGTAATTTCGAATAAGGTGGAAGCATACACAACGTGTATACAAGTAGATCTTAAGTAGGGATTTCAGAAGTGCTCATTCTACCGTGAACAGCCTACACGTGTTTATTATTGTTTACTACAATAACCGTTGAAGGAAGCCAAGTACTGGTTAGCATGAAGGCTATCCTTGTTCACAGTTGCGAACATTTCTGCATGCTCTGCCGTAATAAAGATATACAGTAGGTTCTCGTATAATTTCACGAGAACAGGAATTGAAATAACTTAACTCAAGTTAGTATCCAATATTTTGATACAGAAAGGATAATGGTTTAATTTCCTTTTAATCAGTGACACATTTGCAGAAAATTATGCAGGAACATATCACGACATTACACCACTTTTTATCTTCCCCAAACCCTGCCTTATATCTACGATTTCCAAAGGGAGTTCGGTTTTGTGTTTCTATACTTCATTCAAGGAAATTTTTGTACATTTCACAAGGAAACCATTGTGAAAAGTGACATGTGGAGAAATTTACTAACAGAATTACCTTTCAAGTGTGCTGTCGTACCAGAAAAATACCTATTTAAATATGAAATTAGTTTAAATAATTGTGTCTGCTTAAATAGTGTTGGCACTTCTGCGCTTATAGCAACAAAACGCACCTTATGAATCGAATAACTTGGACCTGACCAAAATTAGAGCGCGGTTACATATCAACAATTTTTGTGTTACTTAATATTATTTTTCATTTATTTCTGCTACGAGTATTGTAACGTTCAGTACTACGGAATCTTTTACGGATACTGAAAACCTTACGTGAAAAAAAAAAATTGTCACTCTTACAGCAGCTACTTCCAATATTCAAGTTCATCTGGAATTTTAGTTTAAAAAGGTATTAGGGACACCACCTCGCAGTATGAACGAAAATATACATACATAAACGAAATTCGCGTAGATTTGTTTCATACTGCGGTAACATCCAGCAACCAAACAGCAACTTCAGTAACCAGAATATACAACAAAGTCAGGTCTACAAGTCACTGAATCAATGTCCGGAAATTACAGCAGATATACATGTTGAAACAGAAGGGAGGGGGGCGTGAACTAAGTGATTTTAAAACGGCATATCAGTGATTGTTAAAAGAAAAGAATATGATTTACTTCTCCAGACGTTTGAAGGTGCTAGGCAGCTTGAGTTACATTGGTGTGCAACTGGTTGCATAACGTGAGAACACTGTTACACCGGATTTTGCGTGATACGGTTGGATGAACACGCATCTAATAAAAATCTGGGTTTTAACCACTCGGATAACAAATTGGTGAGCAAATTCTAAGCCACGTTCTCGGAAAATGTCGATATTATTGCACTTTCACTCTTTCCACATGGTAGTAACGCTTGTAGCAAACGTCTTTAGCGAACTCACACCGTGCGCAGAAAAGCTGGAGGAAAAAAAAAACCGGTGAATAGTTTTCAGACTGCCGTTTTACCAAAAAAATTACGGTGCAAGGAATAGGAACACTTTAAGAAACACAATTTATCCTAAAAACATTAGGCCACGATCCAGTGATAACGCGCTTGTTCATCGCCAGAAATGTACACAACTGCATTGTGCAGAAGGCGAGAGAAAGACATAGCGACTGTTTCCTCAGGAGTCTTGTGGCTGAATAAGTAGGAAAACAGAAAACGGAGTTTTGAAATTATGAAATAAAGTAAGAATAAAAATTATGCTTTAAAATTTTCTTAGCAGACATGTTTGGTTGCGGGGTAAATTATAAGAATTCGCTCGAGAAAGAGAGTAATCGGGAGAAGGAAAAATCATAAATACAGGACGGAAAATATTGAACTAAAACGGATCTAAGAAGACGAGACAAAAGTAAAGTAAAAAATGAAAAGCGGAGAAAACAGTGGGGAGGAGAGAGGAAGAACATAAATGAAGGGAAAGAACCGAAGATACACTGTAAAAAATAATGGTAAAATTACCTGACAAGTGTACGGCAATATTCGCAGACTTGTGTGGGAAACATAGTTTTCCTTACGTGTAAGGTAAAATTACCGCACTCTGAAGTAAAATTCACGTGCATAGCAGTGACAAATTCCATAAATGGAAAATTACAGTACGATGCGTGCATCTTATTGGCATTGTCTCAACAGCTATGTGGGAGGACGGGCGGTAGAAACAATCACCTAACCCACTAATATTTAATTATGCTGTAATGTTGTTGTCGTGGTGTAACGGATAGCGCATCGGCTTACTGTGATAGAGGTCCATGGTTTGCGCTCACCCATCAGCAAGTGTCGAGGATTTTATGGTTCAGGTTTCGGTAACTATTCGTCAGAGGATGTAGGTAATAAAAAAAATTACAGTGTATAATACCCCGTGTGTTTTAAAATGTAATTTTATAGTACAATATAGTTAATGTCAAAATACTTGTATGGGATTCCCCCCCTCCCCCACATTTATCAGGTACTTTTTCCGTATGATTAGGGACTAGTACCTTACTTGTTATGTAAATTTACTTCACATTTGAAAGTAATTTTACCTTACATTTAGAGGTAAAGGCTGTTCACGATAAAGTGAACACTTTTGAAATCAACCTTAGAAAATATCACTGCACATATTTTAACGGGCACTGTGAGTGACATACGCCCATTAAAGATGTTAAAGATTGATGGGAAGTAGTTCGGTATCTTAACGTCGAATAAAAAGTGTTACCTAACCATTTCTGATCATTTAAATTATTTGTTTCCCTTTCTGTTTTTATTTTAATGAATCGATGTGTAAAAATTAGCAGATTTGTAATATTTTCACTTTTATACTTATGCCACAGTTTTACTTGACCGACGCATGAATAAAGTGATGAGGCCGATGGCAATGTTAATCTTACATAAGGCGGAAGAACACACAACGTGCATACGAATAGATCTTAAGCAGGACTTTCAAAAAATGCTCATTTTACCGTGAATAGTCTATAATTAGTTTCCCTTACATGTGAGTTAATTTTACCTCAAATATTTTACAGTGTAGTGCTTGGAAACGTAGTAGTAGAGAGAATCAGGATAAGAAATAAGAATATTGTAAAAGAAGCTGGAGGATAAAGAAGAGGGGTTGGAAAGAAAGTGCGCCACGGAAGAAGAGTTGGAGTTGATGCCAGACGAAGTCCTAAACACTCCGACCATCGCATCGCAGCGCGCCGTGCCATTACGCCGGAGGTCCATCTCCGGTACGAGCAACCCCCTCCCTCCCCCTCCCGACGCACGTGGGCTCCAAGTGCGTCCGTCGTGGCGCGCGCCGCGATATAATAACGCTTTTCCTTGCGGCCCCTAGAATAATATATAAAGGCAATTCCCGGCGCCGCCGTTTCCCTGGACAAACCTCCCCTGGCCACTTCGCTGATCTCCGCCCACTTGCTTCACCTCCTCCGCGCTTTTATTTTACTGCCACCTTCATCTTGTTCGCCTGGCTTTAACATCCTCCCTGATGGGATTGAAAACTCGGGCGCCGGCACTCTCCCCCTCCCCCACACTTCCGTTCACGAATAGCAACGCCAAATATCATCCATTATGGACACCACCCTCCAAGCGAGCATTCTCCTCGCGCTACTTGCGCCGCGGACTATCTATGGATTCGCCTTGTCCGCTTTATGAAATTGCTTCACTGTCAAGCTCACTCGAGACATTACGCATCGAACGTTCCGTGCGCCTTAAGGTCCGCGCAGAAACTATTGTAAGAAATTCCTTGTTATAGGCTGTGCACGATATTGTGAGCACTTTTGAAACGAACCTTAGAAAAAAGTCACTGCCCCTGAACGTATATATTGTAATGGGCGCAGCGAGTGACACGTGCCCAGTAAAGTTGGTAACTTTGGATAGGAAGTAGTTCCGTATCTTAACGTCGAATGAAAAGTGTTAGGTAACCATTTCTGATAACTCAAATAATTTATTTCGCTTTCTGTATACTTTTTAATGCAGCGAAGTTTAAAAACTAACAGATTTGTTAGATATTTACTTTTCAAATAATTTTACTGTTTCACTTGACCGACGCATGAATAAAGTGAGGAGGCCCATGGCAATGTTAAGTTTACATAAGGCGGAAGGATACACAACGTGTACACAAGTAGATCTTAAGCAGGGCTTTCAAAAGTGGTCATTTTTCCGTGAACAGCCTATAGTAACATTACCTGCTTAAAAAGCTTGGAAATGTTTATATAGTCCATTTACGGTTACTTCCAACTTTTCTGAAGTCCTGCTAACGTTCTGCTTCCAGGATATTCCTCCGCCTCATGTAAACAAACCAAACCTTAACCGAGTCTAGAAAATTACACTAAAGAGACAACGCAACGTATTCTTACGCACTCTACAGTAATAATATTTCGCGTAAGAACAATTTCTTACTAGTCATTGACAACACACCTATATTCTCTACGTTTTTATTCGTACTAATTATAAATGAAATAGTAAAAATTATATGTATGATATAAATTAAAGTTAAATTGAACCAAAATAAGATACTTTTATTTTATCACCCTAATAAAACGTCATACATGGGGGGATTTTTCAAAGGTTTGATTCAAGAAGCCTGACGAAACTGCGAATAGGTCATTCCCAGTCTCTTATCTGTGTGTAATCGTAATCTTTAAATTTGCGACCATAGTGGGAGGCAATCCAGAAAATCCGATGATAACAAAATCGGGGTATACAGTTTGGCATTGCAGCTCCGAATCTATCGTCTACATTCGAAATTCAATTACACCACTGGATTTCCAAAGGATCAAAGAATATGTAACGTTGAGTGAGGACTGCCAAGCATCGAGTGGCGGAGGGGGGCGCGCCGCTTTTCAGAGTTCGTTTCGCCGCGTCTTATAACTTCCGCGTAGCAAACTTTCGACTAGGATAAGCTACGTCGCTCGTTTGGGTTTCAATCAACAGAGCTCGTCAGGATCAATCGATTGCGTGTATAAAACCATCTGTGTGGCGTGGTTATAGTGAAATTGTACGCGTTTAATGTAAAAAATTAAGAAATCTTAACACAATTTCGGCCTATACTCGTTAAAAAGCCAAGTCAAAATACAGAAATGGTTTACGGTTGGAAAGAGCATGTCAAAAGCAATCCAGTGATACCCATAAAACCCCATATGATCGAGTGAAGCTGTGTCGGGAACGTAAAATAAACACCAAGGCGCCTGAGCGCGTCAACGTAGACGTATTCACGCAAAACAAACGGCCGATGTCCCCAACACAGCCAAACCCAATTTATAGAAGCTTTCCCGCTTAATAAGTCTATAATTTTTGTTATTTTAGAAATTTTCTTTAGAAATGTTTACTGTATTTTTTTTAAGATGAGATATGCGAGTGGCAATTAAGCCATTCTTGTCCACAAAGCTACTATAACTATCGAGGCGAAAGGTCAAAAATACTTTCACAAGGAGTTTTTCCAAACAATGGACCAACACAATACACGGTAGCCATTTAAGAACTGAAAGGAAAAGACAAAAGATACTCCTGAGGCCAAGTTTTTATTTCCAGGCAATAAAGCGAAACAATAAGACAGTCGAGGAAGTCGTAAAAGAAGTAAACAATCTGGCGAAATTCAATGTGCTCTTAAGAATGCGTATAATCTGTCTCGAAAGGCTCAGGTTTACACACTGGGCACAAAAGAAATGCTTTTAGAAAATTGAAATATATTGACATTATTTGTGTCTGCGCAATAAGTTTATACGCGTATTACGTAATCAATTATCTTTCCCATAAAATCGTTTCAATTTCTGTGCACTGATTCTCTTAACTAAATATGTTAATTATTAATGCATTAACAATAAAGTCTATTGATCGTATTGTAATGGACCGTAACGGTTGGTCGCGAAATGGTAAGCAAGGGAATGGTTCGACTTTTTTTAATTTTAGCTTGCGAAGACTTAGCCTGCTTCTAAAAAACCGCTGTAAGGTAAATGCTCATTTCTGTTGGGAAGCGCGATGATTTAAAACACTTAAGTTTTTGCGGGGAGTTTCTTTGAACATATCGGTAATGGCCAGCGGAAACTCTGTCTTCGAACTCTTTCTTGGGGTTCGTTCCCGCTTTTTACATTGGAATTACAATTGGGCAGTGACGCAGCCAATTACCAAGTTTCTCTTTATGTATATTGCAGCAATGCGTCCATAGAAGCTAAGCTCATTTCATACAATGCTGACGTTTGCTATCGCCCATCCTCATCAATACAGACAGAGCCTGAGGTTACACTTCAATGCATTAATTTTATGTTTGCCAAATGTATATGCCTTCGCCCAAAAAAAAAAAACGAAAAAAAAAAAAAACAGCCAAAAAACATTCATGACTTGTATCTTTAAGTGATTCCTGTATGCAATATACCACCGAAGATGAAAATGAAGCGTTACTTTTTGATTTGAACATTATGAAAAAAATGTTTAAGATGGAACACTCACTGGCTGTCTGAACTGTCTGAAGGTAAAGGCTGTTCATGATAAAGTGAGCACTTTTGAAATCAACCTTGGAAAAAAAAGTCAGTGCCCCTATTTGCATGTATTCTAACAGGCGCATTGAGTAACATGCGCACAGTAAAGTTGGTGCCTAACGATCGATGGAAAGTAGTTCCATATCTTAACGTCGAATAAAAAGATCTAGGTGACCATTTGTGATAACTTAAATTATTTCTTTCGCTTTCTGTCTTTTTTTTTTATGTATCGAAGAGTAAAAATGAGCATGTTTGTAAAATATTTACTTTTCTTTCACAATTTCACTGGACCGACGCATGGATAAAGTGATGAGGCCCTTTCCAGTGTTGATTTTACATAGGGCGGAAGTATACATAACGAGCAAACAAATATATCTTAAGCAGGGTTTTGAAAAGTGCGAATTTTAACGTTATACTTACGGAAGGCAGGCATACGTCAATGTATTTTTCGTTGACGTGATATTGGATGAACGATGGCATGTGACTGCACTGCTGAAAACAAACACTGAGGTTTGATAACACAGTTTTTGAAACATTTACACTTACTTTATTATATTCACGGTTTCTTCACACTTTCTGAAACAAACCTTTGAAAAATAACTACATGTATGTCACTCTTGGCTGTTTCATAATAATACCATGAGCCACAAGCGTTTTATACTTGTATTAGCATAGAATTACCTTATTTTTCACTAAATTAGACTTTTACTTCCATTTTATTTATACATTATAATATTTCATCTACAACTAATACGAATAAAAACAGGGAGAAAATAGGTGTCCAGTAAGAAATATTCATTATGCAAAATATTATTACACTGTGTATGCACGGATGTGGTACGTTGTCCTTTTTGGTGGAATTTTGTAGACTCGGTTAAGCTTAATTTGCATGAGGCGGAGGAATATTCTAGGAGTATAAAATTGGCAGGGTATCAGAAAAGTTGGACGTAACGCGGAATGGACTATAGAGCTCTGTTGTAAATATTTGTTATGCATTATGATGTATATGGATATATACGAATATGTGTTACGTAAGTGTAATATATTAACGTAATTTCGTAAATTTATTTCATAAAAAGCACTAAGGAAAAATAAAATCTTAGTATCTCATTTAATGGGTAACCGTTGCAAATATATTTGATTTAGAGATAGGTTAACTCACATCTTCATGAAATTTTTATGCAATTTAAAAAGTTTTATCACGAACGAAATGCAAGTAACTTATACACGTTTAGCATTTTACAGGAGAACATATAATTATTATAAAATCTAATTAAATGTTTAAAATGAGTTTGAACAATATATTTTGTCGTAATTAGGCATTGGTAATAATTTCGGAATATTAAAATACGCGCGTGTGTGTATATATTTTTCAATGTTTATTTATATATATATAATAAAACATTGAAGAAATGCCTTTTGGTGGTATTGAGTTCCTAATAACAAAATGTTCACCTAATAAAGTGACGTTCAAAATCACTCCATATTAGAAATGTTCTTTCGTATTGACTTTCACTATGGGAGTCCAAAGTGTTTAAAACTCATCCGGTTTTAGGAGTTCGTATATGTGAATTAATATGAATATCTTGCCTTTTTTTTTGTGATCTAGGGTTTTATTTGTAAGTAGCCTAAATCTCAACGTAAAAGAGGGTCCTGTGTATGTTTAAACTATTTTTTTTTTTTTTTTTTAAAGGAAAATGTACCTTTATAATAGAGGTATAAGGTGAAGGATAAAAAAAAATATTTTGTTTACTCACATAAATTAACGAGGAATTACATCTAATGGGGAAAGAACGGGGGAGAAATGTATGAAGGACACTGCGTCGGCTTGTTTGGAGTCGATAAACTACCTGGGCATAGCAAACCCATGGCGTTTGATTGAGAGGCTGCGGTGGTGACAGTGGTGTAGTGGTTAGGCTACTCGCCTCCCACCTATGCTAACCGGGTATCTTTCCAAGGGAGTTATTCCCAGATTTTCGCATGTGGGATTCGTGCCGGACGACACCGCTGGTCGGCGAGTTGTCCTCGCTTCACCCTCATCAGCTCTCAAAAGACCTCGATGTTAAGAGCACCCAAATCTCCTAGCTCGCTCGCATTTGATTGCACACACAGCGTCCTGAGGGCAAGCTAACGGTGCTGCTGCTGCTGAGTATCCTGACTCGCTCGTTGGGAGGAAAGTAGAGCTCATGTTCATTTCGCAAGTTCTTGATAATAGTGGCCGATTTAGGATCCCTTACCCTTACTTAGATATTCCCGTCCCTTTCAAGTACATCACGGGCATGTTGGTTCTCAACGAACTTTACACAGAGATTTTTTTTTTTCATAGCGTAGACCAACGCTACTTGCCTTGGAGGAACGAAGCCCCGCAGGTAAAGACGTTATTTGCTTTAGTATCGATCCTTCGCATTCTAAATATAATCCGACCAGCAACATGCGTGTCACCTCGGTAACACGGCTTCTTTTAGACGGAGAACTGGAACGTATTCAATACGGTGATCACCGTTATCTTCGTCACGACTACCAGCCGGCAGCACAACTGTCTCAGCGTTCGGCTGCACGTACAGACATAACTTTTGACGTATGCAACCACCGTGCGTATATTAGAGTTAGGTATCACACATAAGCATAACCCGCAACGGAGTTCTCTTAAAGTCAATTCTACTATCCAAACCTTGTTAATGTGGGTTAACTCAAGTATTAATTCAGAAACAAACAATATTGGTTGTTTTAAAAGAGCTCTCGTCATGTAATCAGTTCATATTCCTACGTCTTGGTTCGGCCAGATCATCTAGCATTGTGAAAAATGTCTGTTACAATAGTTAACGCAATTTTTAGATATATTACGAAGCCGGTAATAGTCGAGGATTCAGCATTCCTCTGTTACGATCTTCCGGCAGAGCACATTTGCTCTATTAGCACTGCGTTTTATCAAGGAAGTGGTATCTCCCCCACTGATATTTGATGGTGGTTATTTGTATAGTGGGAAACATTGCCTTTGCCAACGTCGTCGCGTCTACTGTATTGTAAGTAGGGCTATATAAGTATGCACTGTACATTCTTATACGTACCATTGTGCTTGTATTTATAGGCGCTTGTTTTTAGCTTATCCCATAATCATTGGGTAATGATTATTTGTTCACCTGTAGGCCTTTTACTTGTTAAAAAATACGCCACAATTCCTCTAAAATAGCAGTTTAGAAAAATAACACAATATGAAATTTTTCTTCTATTACAAATTACCGAATTCCATTTAGTGTTACTTTTAAAATATTTGGAATACATTGGTGGTTTAAATCAAAACTCAGGGGCCTTTAGTTCATAAGTCGTGTAATCGTGTATTTATTTTTATGGTTTTTATCGTTTTCAAACTTAGCGTGGTTAGTTATGGTTGGCCAGTAATACTATATAGAGTATGTGTATGGGTGTTGCGTGTAAATTACAGTGTTATACATTGAAATACGTTTCAATGCGCAGGGTTATTAGTAATAATTTATTTATGTATACAACAAGGAGGTCACTTAAAATGTAATACTATTGTTGAATACTGACAGCCTGATGGGGAATATATTATGTAATAAAATAGTCTACCTTTGGTATAGAACACCATCAAGTGTGAGCTGCTCTCCCTGAAAACTAATCACTGGCATAGACGAGCCAGTGTTTAAGGGCTGCTTTCCCAACGTCGAAGAACATACTTACTTCTACCGTCTATTCTAAGGAGATGGATTTGTGCACTCAGCACATACTTGCCAATTTTCAGTTCGACTTCAGAAAACCCTAAATCGTTTCTTCAATTACAGTTCATTTGTATATACATAGAATGGTCATACGAACACGAAGCGATAGCGTTGCATGGGAATATTTCAAAGAGAAGGCAGGAAATTACACACTTTTTCGTAAACATAGCACGAAACACAATTAATGCAGTTAACGAGGTCGTCCTCGTTTATTTCCTCGTGTTTATTTAGTTAATATAATACAATAATTTTCCATTTTCATACAAGAACTAAGGCTTATTTGTGAAACACAGAACACGATATATATCTGGTGCGTTTTTTTACATTATGACTTTCATAACCAGTATTTTATCTTCGACAAAAAAAAAGGGGGTGGAGATAACTTCCCCAGCCTGCTCCACTCCGGCTCCACGCCTTTTCTTGCGTACATACATCTTTCGTAGAAAACTGGCACAGCGCAGAGTTCATAGATACCTACGGCTCTTGCCAAGCTCCACTTATCTTCTTACACATCCGAGAAGCTTCAGCATTATTAATAGATTCAACCAAATTAACTTTAGAAAGTATGTATCCTAGTAGAAACAATTTTATAAACCCCAGTAGACTATTTTCCATTAAAAATTGAATGCACGACTGGCTGTATTCTTAAAAACATTAAACAAGCATATAATTTCCCTAAGAGACTTCATTCAAATTTCATGCGCTTTGCCTCGGTTATGAAATAACTATGGCTGGTAAAATATTTCATTTCGCCTGTTTCTGGAGCAAAATTCCATCAGTAAGGACGATACATGCTTCCAGGAAGTGAATATTGGAGGAAGTACATTAAAAGTAGCAGTGCGTAAAAGTTAATTTGTGAAACCGACTGCGATCCCTGAAAGACATATTGATATTTATTTTAATTTCACGGTGAGTAAATCTATAATGTTTTTCAGTAACACATTTGGACTAAACACCGACTATATACAATAGATCATGCGAAGAAGGAACGCAAATAACGCGAGATTTTTCCCGCGTCTTCGGAGCTAGTTTCGTATATCGAGTGTCCGTGGAGCTATGACCACCCCCCCCCCCATTTTTTTAATACAATCTCCTAGTGACCCTCTGGGGAAAAGAGAGAATGGTGGCAAGCAAGAAGTTACATGTTTCGTCGCACGATGGTGCAACTGGCAGACGTAAGTGATTACAGAGCTACTTTTGTGTCTAATCAGAAAACAGCTGAGAGAAACTCTTGTGGCTTCGCTCGTTCTAGAGTATTGTTTAGTATTCAGTGATCTGAATCAAACGTGCTCGCAGAGTTCTCGTAGCTAGAGACATTCCTCCATTCTCCTTTTCAAACATATATTTAAAACACTAATTGGTTTTGTAATAAAAAGGTAGTTACATCTGCCATTAAAACCCTGGGAGTTTATATATATATATATAATCAGTAAAAAAAGTAAGCATGTTAACATCAATATTTTATGCGCACTTTAACCAACCACAAAAGACACCATTCTTTTTTTAGATTCACCCCCCCCCCCGGCCTCTCTTTTGCGTGTGATTGTTGTAAGTCAGAATTATTATTGTTGTATTGTCACCCTCGCCATCACCAATGACTGAGCACTATACTATACTCTTACATACTGACAGGCTGCAAATTTCGCCTTATATCATCAACGAGCCAAATTTGTCTCTGCTTCAAATTCGATGTGCGAAAAAGTGAATCCTGCAAGGTTATATTGCATTTTGTATATACTAAAGTCAGGGTGCATAAACTATAATGACTTTACTGGAAATTTCACGTGACTGCCTTTATAGATAACGTAGTCACCTAACTCAAAAACACCTAAAAATGTAGATTAATAAGACGATTCCACTGTACGGAAAAGAAAATTTTTCCACGGCGTAATTATCACAGAATTTCTCTAGTCGCGTTTACTTTCTCCAAAAGAATGTAGCGGTTGTATCCCAAAGTGCTCCATTTGCCGGAACCATTAGCAGATGGTTTTGTATTAAAAAGAGAGCGAGGAAGAGAAACGATCCATGGACCCCTCCCCCCTCCCCACCTAATACTGGTGTTGCGGGGCTTGCAGCTCCACAGTGGCCCAGCACTCGTAAATTCCGTCGGTTTCCTTCCATTCAAGTAACGAGATGGGCTTGAGCTGTGGAGCGGAGGGGGCTGGGGTGTGGTTGCGGCAGAGGAGGGTGGAGGAGGAGGGTAGGGGACTGAAGGAAAAAGTTCACAGTAAGTTTTGCGTGAAAGGGGGGAGGGGGATGAGGGAGGTCAGATGACCCCTCGCACCCAAGGAATAAGAGTATCATGTATAATGTATCGGAAGGGCTCGCGACATAAACCAGCCTCAAGTGGTGGAATTTGACACGAATAATATTGTAGCCGCACCCCTTTTTTCCATTCCCTGCGCGCGCTATCCTTCCATCCTTCCTTTTTTATCCTAACGTCTTTTTTTTTCGATATACTATAAAATATAAGGCGATACATTATTGTGGAGCGTCTTCTTCTTACGCCCGCCAGCCCCCTTCCTCCTTTCCGACAGTAATTCATTTTTCAACCGGACTCCGGTCAATTATTCAAAAAATTGCTGGCCCTTGGGGTGCCGCACAGTAGCTATACGGTTTCGGGATGCCCTTTTATATTACATGCTCCTCGGAGGATTCTCTAACCGTGGTGGGCGTAGATTCGAAACGGTTGAGGCATCCTTGGAGGATGTGATGTTCAGTTAATTGTCTCATTTAAGTATTTTTTTCGGGTTCAGTCTTGTTTTTTCCATGACAGATATCTGCATCGCAATGGTGAATGTCCAAAAATCTCCATCTAATCCTTGGAGAGTGTTTTATGGGACCAGAATCCAACCATCTGCATGTATGGCTATTTCGTAATGACTTGCCGGTATGTTTTATTTCATTAATTTTTTACAATAGTCTTACAATATTGTAATTGGCAACTGTTCTGTTATTGAGTCAATGACTCCGTATTGTCGACCCACGTTTATTAATATAATCTCACCTCAGTGTGTCTATAAAATTCAAGCACAAGGAAAGCTACACAGATATTCGAACCAAAATTTTAAACTTGCAATACGGTAGGAATATATCACTGCCAGATTGCACTGATTTCGGAATTAAAAAAAAAAAAAAAAAAAAAAAAAAAACAACCGTAGTTGTAATACGGTTGGCATTTTCATTAAGAAGATATTTAATAATGGTGCTACCCTGGCACCGTGAGTTCGAACAGACATTGCAACTTCTTTACAGTGATAAATAAACAGTTTAATTATACGAGTGTTGGGATGGAAAGTAGAGATAAAATAAATTAGTGTTAGTACAGTATCTGCCTTGTGATTTTGTAATTACGAAATTTGGTTGTGGGAATTAAATTTTGTGTAGAAATTACAGGTTACCACCAGCCAGCATCGAATACAAGACAGCATGTTTTAAACTTCGGTTTCACTTCTTTTACAGAAATTCTTCGTCTCCAAGTTATTATATCGGTTTCAGAGTAAACATTGACAATGAATGATTATATAATAAATGTAGCCTACATTTTACGAGTTGCTTTAAATTTTTGCGCCTCATGTTCACTGTGTATTTTCTAGTTGTAAAACGTCAGGAGCACATTTATATTTTATCAATTCGTTTATGCCTTTTTACAACCAGCAAATAAGACGCAATAAAAGTTAAACACAAAAATATTCAACAACTCTAAAAATGAAATTTTTTTACAATCGAACATTTTCAAGAAGAATTTCAGTATAATACGTGAGGCTGAGCCTTAACTGTCTTTGACGTTTCCGATTAATACGTATATTGACAAGCCAACGGACAGTCGGGACGCAGGTACAGGCTATCCACGGTAAAATGAGCACTTTTGAAAGCCCTGCTTAAAATCTATTCGTATGCACGTTGTGTATTCTTTCGCCTTATGTAAGATTAACATTGTCGTGGGCCTCATCACTTAATTCATGCGTCGGTCAAGTGAAACTGTGAAACTGTTTGAAAAGTAAACATATAACAAATTTGCAAATTTTTATACTTCGATGCATTACAAAATAAACAGAGAGGGAAATAAATAATTTAAGTTATCAGAAAGGGTTACCTAACATTTTATATTCGACGTTAAGATACGGAACTACTTCCCATGTATCGTTACCACCTACCACCTTTACTGGGAGCATGTCACTCAGGGAGCCCATTGAAATATAAGGGTTAGCCCGTGACCGTGTTTTCAGCATGGTCACGTGTCTAGAATATTTACAATGTTAAAAAATTTGGTTATCATACGACTGAACATTTTTTTATATTTCTCTATCCACTGGGCTACTGCGGCCACACTTGGAATCGCTCTATCCACTTGACCACTATGGCCCCACTTAATTAACTCAACATTGAAGCGAGACATTTAGAGTAAACAAAAATGATATTCCATTACCTTCTGATCTCTATGCAATAATCTCTATGCATAATACAAAACTTTCATAGGAAAAATAAATTAAAAAATGAGTTTTTAGGGCCAGAGGCCATGATTGCGTAATCAGGTCTTTCTGAAATTCGAAATTAACCTGTATTTGACCCTGAGGATTCTCTCTGCAAAATTTGAAGAACTTTTATTGAGTTTCAAGGGACTTAAAAGTATAAAAGAGCGACGGACAGACAGACAGAGATCGTCCTATTATATAGTAGGATATGCAGGTAGGGGCAGTGACTTATTTCTAAGTTAGATTACAAAAGTGCTCACTTGATCGTGAACAGCCTTTAACAGGCGTGCAGAAGTTCGGGAAATGGCAGGAAGGAAGAAGGAAGGAAGCGAAGGAACGGTAGGGCCGCGAAGTTTATCGTCGCGACGGGAGTCGGCAGTTGTAAAAGGAGGAGTGGGAGGACGTGTACAAAAGATCGTGTAGGACAAGGCGGGCGGCAGGTATTGACGAATAGTTGTGGCTGGATCGGCGTGTGTTGTGGTTAAGGGAGGGGGGGAGGGAGGGCAGTATATAGAATGTTGCGAGTTTATCGTCGGGGCATGGAGACGGCGTGGTCTAGCTGGGTTGAAAAGGGGGGGGGGGGGGGGGGGTAAATACGGTCGTATTTTTCCGACAAATAATGCTCGGGCCACACTTCCCCGCGGTGCGCCCCTTTCCCCATTCCTCCCCCCTTGCCGGGGGTCCCCGGAGGCCGATACCGAGGGGCTTGTTTTACATCGTTTTGTCTGGAACAATCCAACCCATAACTCGCCAGGCCCCCCCTCCCACCCCTTTCCATTACAATCCGCCGCCCTGCCCACAGCTACACGACGAATTGGAGGCCACGGGATAGCCGAGGAAGTTTCGAGCCCAGATGCTCTATTCATCCAGAGCACTAAACGATATAGGCTGTTCACGGTAAAGTGAGCACTATTTAAGGCCCTTATAAATTCTTCCTTTCATCCTATTTCCATATCCCTACTGATTTTTAATATAAACTTTGCAATGTGACCAATATAACACAGTGTATACATTTCACCACCACCAAAATTTAATGCTTGAGGCTGCAATAAGATGTATTTATTAGTGGTTAATGCATGTTGGGAGGGCCTTAAAAAGGGCTTACTTTATCGTGAAGAGCCTATACCAGCATGGCTTTCACCAAATTTTTTTCTTCGCACAAATTCCTATTATGTAGTTTACTTACCTGATTTTCTTCAAATCGAAATTGTTATCGCTAACCTGCACTCTCCTTACATAATTCTGAACAGATGGCAGCAATTCTAAGCTATGCCGATAAAATTTAAATATAGTCTAATCGCGATTTGTTTACACTTTTTGAATCAAAATTTTGAAGAATCATCCCACGTATGATGTATTTGGTACATATGCATCACAAGCGTTTTATACCTACTTATGTTAACATAAAATTACCTTATTTTCGGATACATTGAACTTTAACTTATATTTTATCAATTAGTTATTATATTTAATTTATAATTAATATCCTTAAAAAACTGAGAGAATATATGTATGTTGGCAATTCCTAGTAATAAATAATTCATAATGAGAAATATCATTACACTGAGTACAGACAAATACGGTGCACTGTCCTTTGGAGAAATTTTATAGAGTCTGTTAAGCTTTGACTGCATGAGATGGATGAATATCGTGGAAGTAGAACTTTGGCAGGGCTTCAGAAAAGTTGAAAATAACCACGAATGGCCTATAAATAAAACTCTGCATATTTAGCCTAAATGGTTTCCCTGACTTTTGACTCCAGTATGTGAAGTTATGAAGACGTCGACGACCTGTGTGTTGAAGCGTCGCAAAGATAATAAACGGATCCTGTGATTCAAGACACACTGCGATGGCTAAGTCGACATAGGCGATTGACATCTGGTGGAACGTTTCCAGCGTAATATTCAACTAACTTAAGTGCAAAGAATTCGCACATCGTAGTATTGTATGTACCTAATTAGTATGTTTTTTTCTGGTATAACAATATGAAAGACCGTTTTTGGCGATGCTAAATAGCTTGTGATATTTTGAAAGTGATTTTCCTAAGTCGCCTGAAGTGTGTGTTATTTTCGTTTAAAAAATTGAATACTACATTAAGTAGTTTCTTATTTAAATATGTATACCGAATACGCTGCAATGCAGCGCAAAGTGGTAAGTGCGGATCAGCTTCCTGTATTATTGGTACCGAACATAAATTTTTGCAGAAGTTTGAATACTGTCATTCCGCTTTTTTCTAATGCGAATTGGTTGGAAAGATGAGTCCCTTTGTATCTTAATGTCTCACATTTCTCTTCCTTCCTAAAGGTATTACGTGGTCCCTTTTATCTATTCAAGTATTTAAGATGTTAAACATGGGATCTTGTGATTTACCAATATTTATCCAGCTATGTTTTTTTGTCAACACAGATGTAACTGATTCATACGATAAGGTCGAGGAATGCGGATATCCTTCTGGGATAGCAACCAGATGCGTCAGTGACATTCAATCAATGTTAACTGTATTATTAACGGTAAGCCATTTAACAGCAAGTAGTGTGTTTCAAAGAATTACTTTATGCTCTGTATTGCGATGTGATAACATAGGAAGTTGCTCAAAATCATGACAGAAAATTGGTGGAGATCTAAGAACTTCAGAAACTGCCAAATTTCCGACATTCCTTGTAATGTCGTAAATTTTTATGAGAAATATTGTAGAAGGACATTAGTACCAGCTTCTTGGCTTCTTTGTTGGGTTTCGCGCATTTCTTACCTGTAGCTGCTAGTGTTTGTGATGCACTTTGGCCTCCATGAGTGAGGGGTCGAGCGAGATAATCTCTATTAACGTAATGATCCCCGCTATGAGCTCGCTAATTAGTCCTCTAAGACGTCAACCTGTACGTTTCAGAGTTCTTCGTGTACCTTGTACTTCGTCCGGAGACCTCTCACACTCTCGGAACACTTTGGTATTGTCGAAGGTCTCTCACCTGGCCATTTTTGCGCCTAATGTCACCACTGCACCTTTATTCGGATAACGATGTTCTTCGGTCGAATTCAAAGTCCCTTTTTAAATAAAAGCTTATTTGTCTTATAGTGAGCCAATCATTGAGTCTCTCGGACATGAAGTGAAACGTTAAAAAACCACAATTAAAAAGATGGCCATCACACTCTCCCCAGGATATTACCAGATATTAATCGTCGTTTATTACGTCAACTTGTTGTCATAAGATTAACAATTCTTAATGGATACTATAGGAAACATACAGCCAGACTAATCCAACCAGGCAGTGGTACTTATTATAATTACACATGAGATTAATTTGATTTTAATTATTATAATCCATCCATGTACAATACATATTTTCACACCGAAATCCTGCTCTTTCGATTCCAACGCCATGAGTGTATAAATAGTAACACCCCACCCACCTGTGCTACAGCCATCAATTTTCAACGAGACTGTTAGGAAAATTAACTCACACTTTTAGACGGATATTCCTCACTGGTAATCAGGTTATTAGTGGCGTGGGAGTGACTGACTGTTATGTGACTCTTTTTGTTAGGTACAGTGGAATATAGACCTACTCACGGATAGAATGTGATTTTCTAGTCCTGAAATGGTGTACACGTCAGTTGTTATGACCGCTGTGAATGTTTTTATCATTGTTTTACAATACTACGGCTGAAAACTTTTCCAGACAGTCATTGTCACTCCCGCTTCTTTGCAGAGGGACAGTGGGTATTTTCGAGATATGACAAAAATTATTTCATTATTTTATAATATCATAAACTTAACATTATTTCTAAAAACTTAGGAGGCCATTCCTCAATTAGCTGTTATTACTGTGCGGAGATTAACTATGTAATTAACTGCATATCTCAGGTTAACTCTACCAATGTTATTGCAAAACTATTCCTACAGAGTGCAGCGTAAGAGATGATCGTTCGCGAAAGTCAAACAAACAGGCGTATACAAGATACTGGAACACAGCCTGTTAACAAACAATAGCGAAATATGTCCCCGGTATCTAGAAAAGTTATAACTTAATATGTCTTCATAAGATAAGCTTAAAATTATTTTTAATATTATAGTAACAATATGTATTGATAACTCTTTTGTACATTACCTGATAATCTTCAGAAACTTTTCTATCATAATTTTACGGGAATTACTGTGAGAAATTAATAATTCACAGAATTAATGGAACCCTTGTAAAATAAGCGAAGTACAAAACTGCTCGTGATAACACGATTGTATTAGGAGCGCACTCGGCGTGGTCGAAACCTGAAGAGATTCGGAAAAATTAATCAATATCATTGGAACTTTTGCACGACGACAAATGCCACTTAAATAATATTCGTCGAGGTTTCAGCTCGTTTGAGAGCTCTCCACAGAAAAAAAAGAGCAAGCATTTGTCTTGTTGTACAACTCACATGTAATTTTAATTGAAACTAATCTCGCTGATGAATCGAAAGTCAAAGTTCTTATACATAACTACCAACACTGAGCTCTTGGGCATAAACTCATCTTAGGAAAGGATGCATATGAAGTGAAGGCGTTGAAGATAGGATATTTTATAATTTTAGCTGCTGAACTGTTAAAGTCTAGATATTAAGCGAGTAGTACGTTGAAGTAATAAATCAATTAACGTCGCACGTAAAGCTTAGCTTTCAGACTCGAATCAGGAGGTCGTCCAGACCCGTACAATGTAGCTTGTACTCAAAGAATAAGACCCAGTCTCTCAAACCAGACTTTTTTCCAACCACATTTATGTTTTGAGCTTTAATATCTTTTATTTTTAATGTGTTCCTTCGTAAAAGTTAGGAGAACTTTAGTGAAACAACTCGAAGGTCTCATTTGTTGTTTCAAACATTATTTTATTATTATGAAGCTGTTAAACGTTGTCAAACAGAGCTTGCTTGGACCAACGTGACCAAAACACACGAACAGAACACAAGGGAAACTTGCAGAAGCAAACCAAACTTCGCTGGAGATTTACCATGATTCATGCCGGAAAGAGTGAACGCCAGTTGATAGCCTCGCGGATGGTGGCGACTGGCATCGGATGTAAAAAAAGGAAGCTAAATAGGCACAACTAGGCGCCAACCGTAAAAAAAAAAACTACTCCAGTAACGGACAAAGACGGCGTGGATGTTGAGAGAGAAAAAAAAGCAGCACTCCGAAAGGCGACGCTAGTATTTCTCGCGCTTGTATGCCTGGTAGTCTTGTTCTTGCCCAGACCACATCCAGAGTCGAAGGTCACGAGGGACGCGTTGCGTAGGATAGCAATAAATTCCACCCGCTATGGTAGCCCCTTCTGGGAGAACAGGGGGCGTCAGGCAAGTTGTGGACCCCGTCGTCGGACAGGAGGGGTCTTGGGATGCCGGGTAGGCATTAGGTAAAGCACCATCTCCTGAGTGTTTCCCATAACGTGAGGGTGAATATTCGACACGCTATCCCGGACAGACAGCACGTGAAACATCCTCGAACAGCGCAGTTCGCAGAAACTTACGCTGGCCCTTTTTTAACTGATCTGCCGAAATAGTCCACATGCCTTCAGTGTATGGCCTCGCACCTGCATGTTTATCATACTTCGCAAGTATAACACTGATAATGCCCCAAACTTCACGATATAGCAATGAAGGACACATATCATACAGGATCACGTACCTTTGTTTATACACCATAAGCCGTGCAGTTAGACCCACGGGAATTGAAAAAAAAAAAAAAAAATAGTTGCTTACTTACAGAGGGGGCGAAAGAGTTGCATTGAATATCACAAAAAAATGTAAACTACTTAGAACATTAGTTACTCTATACGTCTCTCCGCTCTTGAATGCTAAAGTTAAGAAGAACGAATCACACAGAAAACGGAGGTAACTAGTTCGAGTCTTGGCTTGAACTGAAGGATTATTTTAATCTGTAAACTTCCTCGTTAAATTAAGTTCTTACGTGAGGAATGAAACTGAATAATACTAGATGCCTCTAAAGGAACCCATTTTGTTACTTATATTTGCTTCTCAAGTTCTTTAAACCGAGTGGGCAGTACCTTGAAAACACTTTTCGGTATTCAAACACACTTTCATCAGATACAAAATTACATTTTGTATATATATTTTTTTTCATTTCAAATATTTTTAATTTTTGTTAGAGTAAGATCTCCCACACACAATTTACTTCTAGATAACGTGGCTTTCTCGAATTGTTACCAACTTCTGTTTAAAAAAAATATTATATAAGCATTTTAAGACAACTAGTTTACCTTGTGTTATGTTTCTAAAACTCACCAGTCTAGGTCTAATAAATGTATACTTTACCAAAAAATTGCAAATTCATTGGCATGCATAGTAATTAAAAAGTAGTAGACAGTGAACATGACTAGCAATAAAGTGATTTTTTTAAATATCACACTTGTAGGTTTAAGACCTCTTTTATGAATCTGATTTGTGTCGTACGACAACATACGACAGGTAGTCGTGTGTTTTATAAATACCAAATTAACAACAAATGTCGTCCGTTTTTAGTATTACCAACATGATCCGCTGCACGGAGTTATGCCATTCTTCTCCAAGCATTTCATGAGGCCACAGAAAATTAAAGCAAAGTGTAGGTATACGCTATCCACGGTAAAATGAGCACTTTTGAAAACCCTGCTTAAGACTTACTTGTACGAACGTTGTGTATTCTTCCGTCTTACGTAAGATTAACATTGCCATGGGGCCTCATAACTTTATTCATGCGTCGGTCAAGTGAAACTGTGAAATTATTATGAAAGTAAATATTTTACTAATCTGCTCAGTTTTACTCTTCAGTGCATTAAAAAAAAATCAGAAAGCGCAAGAAATAATTAAAACTTTCAGAAATGGTTACCTAACCGTTTGTATTCGACGTTAAGAAACGGAACTACTTCCCATCCATTTTTACCAACTTTAATGGGCGCATGTCACTCAGTGCTTCCGTTAAAATATATGTAGGCGGGGACAGCGACATTTTTCTACGGTTGATTTCAAAAGTGCTCACTTTATCGTGAACAGCTTTAAATGTAAAAAGGTGTGAAAAAGGCGTCCCATTGGCATTGCAGTCCTCTTCAAATTACTTACGTCATCAAAAAATTCTGAAGACCAATATCTCGACAAATAGAGCATATGATACAGAAGCCTAATTTAAATGCATATCTTAGTCTATGCCATTTGTATGGATGGATCCGTGAGTGGTGTACGCCTATTATCGCACTGTGAGTAAAAGAATGCGAAGAAGGTGGGATGTGTATCCAGTAAATGGTGCGCTACATGTAGACAGTGCATTTCGTAACTTAGCCTATTTGGAGTATTGAGAGAGGACAACGAGAAATTCTTTAATTTCACGAGAATGCCCATTACATTGTTTGATGAGTTAATGCTGAAATGTCAGAGAGCTATTGAAGATAGTCAAGATCTAGTGCAAGGCATAGCGTTTTCTACACTCTGAGGTAAGGAATATCAATAACATAAGGTGTCGGTGAAACTATTTATTTTAGTGTGAAGGTCTTAATACTTTCTCCCACAATAATACTGCAATATCTTTCAAGAAAGTCATGTCCACTAAAACTCTTGGGAGAGTTATCAGGCAATTCAGAAGAATAACGTTCATTCGATCGCTTTGAATAATCGTCTGGTGTATGTGGTGGCGCAGGGGACTTCGAAACAACGATATCTGCTATGTATTCCTTGACAGTTTCGTTCATCCTGGATATTTTACAGTTTCGGATGAACCAGTTTCAGTATTGGATGGACCTTGAATTGGACTGTAGTAAGGCGGAAGGTTCATGGGTGTGTCATTAGCGGCCTTCAGTGGAAGATTGCCAGTGGCGTTTTGTTGACTTTGCAGCTGATTGTAGGTAGGAAACATGTTCTGTCGACCGATGATAGGCTGAGAAGGAATGGGTAGTTCGTAGGTTTCTGTTTTTGTAGTCATCCGAAGCGGTATTCCAGATTGAGTGTCTTGCGTGTATCGCATCCATAAACTTTTCTGTGTTGAAGACGTCCATGTTTCAAATGCCACACACTGCATGGGTTGACAGACAAACACATGTTAAAACAGCAACAATGGGGTCACACAGCACACGCGTTTACAATGAATCACGGCATACTGGGCGAGGTAAGGCATCAGAACAATAGACACGGTTGGTAGCACTGTTCACTACAGTCCGGACGACTCACCAAGTCGTCCGTTTGCATAAAACGATCCATTGTACGTTATGCACTTAGAGAAGTCGTACGTTTATGGAAGTCGTGCGTTTTCTAGGAGAGTACGAAATGACTTACAAAACGGACGACTAAGAAAATCGGACGTTTTCAAATCGCATGCATAATATGAATCATTTATCTCAAAGCACTTACAATATGTACGACTTAAAGTCGTACGACACAAATCGGATGCACAAAAGGGCCCTAAGTCCTCAGGTGTGGTGGCTGAGTGGACCAAAATTTAAATAATAAGAAAAACTTTACACCAATCACATGACTAGATCAAATTGCCATGAGGAAAATCAACCCCAAATCAATATTCTTGACATAATTCACTTTTTAAACGTGAAATAACTCGCCCATAAATTATCGTAGCTAACATTTGGATAAACTATAATAATTTATAGCCTTATTTTTGAATACAAACTACAAACCTACACATAAGCACATATTTCACATCGGAAGTCGGCACACGATTATTAAAACTGCAGATATATTGCCAATGATATCCAGTATTACGTAAAATATCACACTGACTTGACTCATCATCAACCATACGAATTCAAAACTCATGATAGTTTTAAGCTAAGATGGAAAACAATGAGCGGTGATTCTGAAGTTCAACACTTAATTTATTACACAAATTTGCCATTAATGTGCAGTATATTGGAGTGTGCATGTATGTACTTATGTATGTTACCAACTTACCAAGTATGTAGGATCTCTATACTTATGTACCAAAAATTCTACCGACAAGTTTCGGGTGTAGGTTAGTCACGGAGAAAGTAGTTGAGAACATATGTACGACATATGGTCTACAATTAATTCTAAGGGAGGCACACATTTGTGAAGTTGTAGTAGAAGAAAAAGGTCATTACAGTACCACTGTAATGTACATTTCTCTGGAATCTTCCCCTCCCTTTAATAGCCGAAAAAGTATGTCAATGGGTACTGTACGTGCCCCGCCTGTCACGTATTGGTAAATATTATTTTGAAAGTAAAACACGAATTACTCGAAAACGGTGAGGTTTAGGGTATTGGTAACATTTTTGTTGATTGTGGCATGATAATCAAAAATCCATCCTTTAAATCCCGAATAAGCTACCACGGCATTGATGTCAGTTCGAAATAGGGGGAGTAACAGAGATTATTTACATGAAATAATTATTATCGTGAGTATAGGTCAACTGTGGTACACAATATGGCAGAACAATTATATTTTATCGGAATCTCGTGTTATTATCTCCCCCATATTTCCTGTAAATTCAAATATAAAATAAACTATTCTCCCTCTTGAGTGGCTTGTCGTCCTTTTCTGTTCTTTTATCCCCATCCATTGAAGTAGACATACATAGACTAGGTATCCCACGATATACTCACGCTCGTTACTCTAATTTCTTCCCTGTATCAGTTTCGAAATAGTCCACATCTTAAACATCATCTTCGTGGTCATTAGCTTTAATCATTCGCGAGCTATATTGCTCCTCTCTTTCATTCAGGGAGTGTGCGAATTCCCTTTAGTGCAGTAATTCAGCAACATGCTTCATCGTATTCTTATCTCCGCAGCTCTTGACATAATTAGAAGGAAATAAACTCTCACAATTTATCTACGAAGTTTCTCTGCACAGTATAATTGTCAGAAAACGTTCAGCTCCTGACCATATCAAACGTCAGATGCCAGTTTCTGACTGGTCCCACCTCAGTTGCAACTCATCTTCGACACTATAGAAGGTCAGCTGGCAACAATCCCGGAATGTGAAACAACGCATAGTTGGACTCTTTTTGAAGGCAAAGTCTGCTTCTTATTGAGGATTTTGAGTTTGTTCATATCCATTACCGATGCTGCCCTTCTGTACCTCACTCCCAATCAAATAGACATAATTGCTTCACATATTTCTTTGACTAATGATCTAAAACCCACTGAGCTTCTCACTATCAGTTATAGATGAAATACAACAGGGACTACCCTGCATTTCGGCATCCATGAACAAGAACGTGAAATATGCACAAGCAACATGGTTCCCTTCTGATAATCGAAAAAAAGAAGTTCATTGGTCTCTTACGCTCTTGGTACATCTACTGCGTTGTCCTGAGACCCCGTTGACTAATAGCACAATTGGGGATAGTCCCTTTCTAATGTCTGTCCAGGACAGTAACAAAACTTTGCCGTCACTGACCATGTCAACCTCTCACTTGGGGGTGTCGACTTTACAGGCCTGTTCTGGCAGGTGGGGTATTTAGCCATTAACATAACGAATACAATACATTTGATCGGGTGCTGGCAGGGAACTTCAAACATGGACCTATTTGCCGCCAGCCGTTGATTGTATTTTTTTTTTCATGGCATGTGCTTTCCGACGTCTCTGGGTGAGCGCTAGTTTGTCCTTTCAACCAATGGACACAGATCGTGTCACCATCGTACCAGATGCTGCCCCTACTATATCCACCTCACTCATTTCCGTGCTCACAGAATTTCTAGTTCTTAGGCTCCAACAGCCCATTCTCGTGACAGTTCCCTTCTCTACCTACCAGACCGATGCCTACACTTGTTAATACATGACCATCGACTTAGTTTGAAGAGCAGGTACCATTGCTAGGTGAAGTTGTCATCAGCGTAGGAGAATCGTACTCGTTTATGTATGCCACACGATGAAATAAAGTTGCATTGTCCTGGATATAGTGCATATGACCGTTTACACGGCAGCCATGTTATTGTCACCTTTATCACACGTTTTCTGATATTTACTGATAGTCAAAGACCAATTGTGGAGTCAGAGTTACGCCCGTTGGCTGTTTGCAATTTAGACGATCGCCTAATGGCATAATTTGTTACGTAAATATTCTATAGCTTTCCTACAAACATCTAACAGAGTTCTAATTCATTGCAGTAAAAAATAATTATTAAACGTACGCGATGTGGATGCAATTGGATTTCTCAATCAAGACAGTTTGGAAATCACTAAATCTAAGTATGTGTTATCTATGATTGATTTTCCATACAAGAAATGCAATAACATCAACATTTAAGGTCATGTGCTTGCCTTCACATTTTTGTACCTTCATGTCCTTATCCCAGAATATTAAATGTACCTAATATGCAATGCATAAAACAAAAACTCACAAAACCCTAATTCTTTAAAAAGATACTTGTAACATTTCGACATTCACTAAATTATGGTGACCCACAAGTAAGCCTAAGTCATGCACATTGACAATGAATGCTATTCGAAAACTTTCGTTTAGAATATTTACGCAACAAATATGACATAAAAGTAATTATTAACACAGAAAAAAAACATTCCACTATAGTAGGCCTACACATCAAATATTTAGGACCATGGAATATGTAAAGGAAACTATAACTTTACACAGTGTAGAAAATAAATCAATAACAGAAATTAGAATAGTACTGTCAAAAAAAAAAAAAAAAAAAAAAAAAAAAAAAAAAAAAAAAAAAAAAAAAAAAAACCTTTCTGAAAGTTAGGTTGTATACGAACACTTCCTAAAGGCATTTAATAGAGTGCTTTCACACGAGAATTGTACACTTTCCTTCAAATTATTTTTGTGTATGATACACATCACTTAGAAATGCCCAACTCGGCTGCAGTTTTGTATTTTATTGTGAAGGGCTTGTTAACGTCTCTCGGTGTTATGCCTGAAGGCTTATCAGTGGACGGCTTATAAACTAATTTATTACTTAACTTAAACTAACACCCATGCCTTACCTGAGATTCTAACCCAGTACCTCCCGCATCGCAGACCGGAGGCGAACCGACTGCGCCCCGGGAGGTCGGCGGCTGCAATTTATCGTTGCGTTTTGCTACACTTACTCATTCCATCAATTTGCCACTTTATGTTCGGTAATAAACTTTTTCCTCCCATTTTATACACAACCACTGCAGAAAGTACCAGGGCAACTTTATGTCTCGGTATGGATAGGGATAGTCAGTGAATTTATAATTTCCCAGTAACAAACCTTTAATACTATCTCTCGAGTAGAAAGAGAACTAATTCAATTTGGAAACTCTATCTCGCTAGATCAGCTGATAAGAAACATATTTAGTTTATCACATTGGCAGATTTATAGCTAATTTTCGTTACAATGTGAATTCAGTTAAGAAAAATAAAAATAAACTTTTTTGAAAATTGATAATGGTCTTTGTGTGGTTTATATTTGGAATGCAATTATAGGACTAAAGGTAATTTTAAAAAGAATATATAACACGAAAATATCTGTAAAATAATTGTACCTACACAATTTTTTACACGAAAATGTACATGGTAATTCGAAATTATGCACTCTTTCAAAAAATCATAACTAGCATATTATTTGACCTATTTGAATAGTTTAATCATGCTGAAATATGTTCAACAGTAACAATGTTAACAAATTTTATAACATAGATTTTACCAAAAGTTACTCCGCTGGGTCGCTTTCAATCAAATTCACGATTTTCCCACTCTCACTAAATTAAAGTGTTGCGTGCAGTTCTACACTGAATTAACTTAAAGTGACGTTATAATACAAATTGGCTAACATCTATATACAGACACTATTACGCTTTGTAAATGCGCATTGTTGTTATTGCTTTTCAGATTGTTTTAGACACAGAGTAATTACGTTACACAATTCTACTAACATCCTCAGTATCAGCCTTTGTTGACCAACGTTGGCTTTGCATCGAAAAGTTTGTCGAACTTCTGTTATTGGTCAGACGCCAACAAATTTCCTGCCATTTACCTGCCAAAGTTTACAGCCATTTCCAAACGATTGTAACATGTTGGCAAAATGAGTATTAAATAAGTACGCTAATCAACAATCTACTTCCTACCAATGTTGATTAGTGGGCTTCAAAATACATACGAACCCTAGCGAAAAACTTACATAATATTTGCTTAAGTAAATATTATAGGTGAATTCTCCATGTTATTAGGGGCCTATTCACCACCCCTTCATTACACTTCACATTTATAAAATACGCTGATATCCATATAGAGGCCACAATCTCTCGCACTTTGACATTACACCCCGATATTATGTCCCTTACTCTTCTCTATCTCAACATTATTAATGAATTAATTAGAAATTTATGTTAGCGTTGCCGTTCTATAGAGGCATATATCATTTTATATTCTTTTACATTTTAATATTTTATATTCTAACTACAGTACTTTCAAATTATATTTGACTGTCGCCCAATGCAAAATAAACTGAGTTAGTTAAGATTGTCTTACTAGCTTTTCAATATGGAATTTCTAATTAATTTTAAGCATTTTCCAACCTAATACGTATAGTTGGACCAAAGTATGTAGCTACTGGGGCCATCATTAGCTGACACTTGCAATACCAGTCAAAATTTGAGAACGGACATTTCAGTACACTGCATCCTGTGTGTATTCACAAAAGCAAAAAGGCTTATTTTAACAGAGATTATTGTTAAAATTACCCAGGAAAGGAAAATGAGGTTTCTGTACGAACCGCAGAACCAAAAAGTCGCACGGAAATATTTGGCGGAGGCAATTCTGACAAATTTATGCAGAAGAAAACGCGAGAATCGCGTCAACGAACAAACGACAACGCAGAAATAAAACCCACGCCGGTCTAATTATTTTCGTTTCTGCGGGATCCGAGAGCTGAAGTAAACCATTATTCACGAAACGCCCACGGTATTCAGCTTGTCAGTTGGATATCCGCGAAACTTTCACTCCCTGTTTCGACGATTTAGCATACTCGAGGAAAGGAAACGACGAGTCAGGAGGAGGAAGAGAGAGAGAGAGAGAGAGAGAGAGAGAGAGCGAGAGACAACAAAACGTTTGCCGAGAAGTCGAAACAGAAACGAGCGAGAGAATTGGGTGAGGGATTGGGGGGGGGGGACCCTCCCGTTACGAATAAAGCCCAAGAAAACATTGTGTGTGAAAGATGTCGAGGTAACGGCGGGGGAGGCGAGTTGTGAAAGAAAGGGTAGGACCATGAGGGGGCGCGGTGCGAAGGGGGGCTGCAAGCCAAATTGGCAAAGTTGGTAATTAAGGAGTGGAATGAGACAAGCTCGGAGGGTGAAAAAGGTAGAGAGAGAGAGAGGGGTCGCGACAAGCCAAACAATAATGAACACAGAACTGGGAGTCTGGGAATCTTTCTTGTCGGCGGCAGGAGCCGTGTATTTCTCTCGGGGTGTCTTGGTAGGGGAGGGGGCGACCGGCCCGGTGGTGGTGGGGAGGTGGAGAAGGCCCGACAACACACGGCAACTAATGAACCGAGGAGGGCAGAGCAACAACGGCACCAGAACTAGCGGGAACTCCCACCTCGAAGACGTCGAGGCGCGCACAACAGACGATTATCAGCCGCAATGACTTCGGACTGAACCAACACTGATGAAACATCTCGACCAGAGATCGGAAGGAGAATCTGAACTGTTGATGTCCACCGAAACGACGATTTAGGTGGTTGGTCTTGAAACAGAATGGATGTCACAACTCCAATGGCAGGTACATCTGAAACAGTTGCTTCGTGAACGGTTGTCGCCGACCAACGTTAGCCAACACATAGTCAAGCAACCTTAAAACTTACATATTTCACACATTAAAAGTATCTTCTATTATTTCCACTACAGCAGTAATCAAGCAGAATCCTTTTACTGTTTTCATTCAAATCAATTGGCTTGTATAGGAATTTTTTCATTTTTAAATACGTGGGGTTTATTAAATGCTGAAAATAACGTTAAACAAAGAAATTAGCGAACTCGTAAGATACGAAGCTTTGTTCCACACACACTGCTCTTTGTTTAGGGGCTCATGTTATGAGAGGACGTAAGAAAATTGTCATTATTACTACTCCAACATTATTACGGCGTCGTTTGTTAAAAAGTAATTTGCTGCTTTTAAATACACCCCCTCCTCCTCCTCCTCCCCTAGATCTCCACAAAGGCGTACTTGTTTGTGTTTTTAAAAAAGAAACGAGACTTCGTCTTGCTGCACAATGTCATCACGAGCATACAGGAACGGACGCAGAGCTGCCTCAGTGCCCAGACACGAAAACAGTTTATAAATACCGCGATGGTATTTCTGCAGTGCCTTTGTTCCTTACATAGAATTCTTTATATTCACTGCTTACAGTCGTCAGAAAGTATCGATTTTGGTCCGCTATGCCCATTCTCCGGCGCTTGTGGCACTCAGTCTGTAATCAGTATAAAGAATAATTAGTTGGTCACCCTGAAGGGCACGTGCCTAGTTATACTAGGCGTGTCTTAACTACCTTTCAAAATATCGCTTTTAAACAAAAAAAAATAGTATTTTGTTACCGCTCAAGAGAATAACCTTGCTACAAGACAGCAATCAGGAATAAATTAATAAGAGTTTGTGCATATGTTGAGTCTATAAATCTTCATTTGTCCGCAATCGCTCGTCCATCCCACGTTAGTCCTACGTTAGCCAGCCACGTAAAGTAAATGCTTACAAAAACTTTCAATCCCAACATTTTCTCTCTCACTTATAATGATTCCGAAGTAACACGGAAAGTGAGAGGGACATATTATCTGTTGCGTTTCGTTCTCTCCTACCCTCTGCCATACCTGTTCTTCATGGTAAGAGTGAGCGAGTGAGTAAAGATATTTGGGCGGCTATTAACATCGATGTCCTGAGAGCCAATGAGGGCGAAGTGAAGTATAGACTATTTACATTAAAGTGAGCAATTTTGAAAGCCCTCTCATTCGGAATAATAGTGAATAAATATATTTTATTTTTGCCTAAGACGTTAACTTACTAGTGCGGTGGAATGTTCACACTGTTTATTACTTACTAGGGCCTCAAAAGTGCTCATTTACCGTGAACAGCCTTTAAGGATGGAGCAGCACCGGAATGGAAGCGCGAGGGAGATCCCCGAGAAAACCCGTCGACCAGCAGCATCGTTTTCCACATGTGAAAATTCGAGGGTGATCCCGCTGGGAATCGAACCCGGTTAGCCTTGGTGGGAAGCGAGTAGTCGAACCACATCACCACCGCGGCCCCACTTCATAGCCAGAGGTACGACGAGGCTTGTGGCACTTGATGTAGTCTGTTCGCGGCAGAGCGCGCACTTTGGAAAGCCCTGCTCAATTTATTCTCTCAGAAAATTGTGCATATAATTCAATCACGATTACTTCAGCCTTTTCTGAAGCCCTGCTAATGTTCTACTTCCAGGATATTCCTCCGCCTCGTGCAAACTAAGCTGAACAAGTCTGGAGAATTACACCAGAAGGACAACGCACCACATTCGTGCGCACTCAGTTGTATTTACATTTTGTATAAGAACTGTTTCTCGCTAGACGTTATTAACATACCAATTTTATACTTTTTTTAATTCTAATTATTTATCAGTGGAGCATTATAGTTTATAGATAAGATATTAATAACATTTAAATTTAACAGGAAGGAAAAGTAACTTTTATGAACACAAGAATAAAACGCTTGTGATACAGGGCGTATTTAGGAAATAACTGAACACGTCATACATGGGGAGATTTTACAAAGATTTGATTCAAAGAGGCTGAAGAAACCGTGAATGGACTATACTTTCGTTATATGCAGGTTTCAACACTACCATGCCTCGTGTGTGTGTGTGTGTGTGTCGTTACGGTCGCGTGGGCAGGTCTAGAATCCCCTCCGCCAGACTGAGAACCAGTGCTCGATTGCACGATGTCCCTACAAAATAGGACACAGTAACACCTGGCGCAGGGTCTGTCTTCATCGTGACGTCAGCCTGAGAAGATGCTCCAGAAGGGGACAAGAACATGCAAGTGTCGACCGCCGTAATCCGCGCATCAAATCAGCCCTCATCGTCGACACAAGGCGGGACTTACCCAACTATAACTAAATTACGAAGCGTCGCTTATTTGTAATATAATTTAGATCAATATAATATCTGATTAAAATCCACCCCCGATTAATTTTCTGTTACTGTATAATGTTCAATTATGTATTACTGACATTAATCTCTCTCATTTATTCTAATAAACTCGCCTCCATGCATTACATTATAATTACTTTTTAATCATACATAAAATCTCACCTTATGATCTGAAATAATTGTACACAAAGAAAACAAGTACCTACTATGCAATTTTATATGCATGCAAAACATCATAACGCTAAATCACACAACACTAAATTTAATAATGCCTAATAGTTCAGTAAAAAAATATATGGAACTAAGTTTTTTTAATTCGTTGTTAACTTTATTCAGTGTACTATAGTCACAGTTTCTTTAAAATGTATGTAGTTAAGAACATGATTATTTTCAAAACGTTTATTTGGAAAGTGATGAGTCAACCATGAACCGATCTCGCTGGCTGCGCACAATCAATCTCCGTGCACCAACACTGAACTGATTTTCTGCCAACACTACTAGTAGAAACGGCATAGATTGGATTTTCAGTTAGAAAACTCATTAGTAAACAAGTGGTTTGAGAAGTTTTATACGTTTTATGACCATTTTGTAATAGAGTTTAATTAAATTAAAATTGGTAAAAGTTTTCTATTAATATAATAGTGCTTGTCATTTAATTAAGATATAAACAAACACTTCGTCAATGTTGACCATGTGACTTTGACAGTTTTGTTGCTTTCGGATACGCCAATGTTCGGTACATGCGCAGAAGGCGAATACATCGGTCTAGTTCATCTTAAGTTTATGCTATGAACAGCCTCTACGAGCTCTACTGGCGACTAAAGGTGCTTTTCGAGGGGGTGTTATTATAACTTAGAAATAGCTAACTTAGAAACTCATAAGATAGATTTTTCTAAGTTATGTGGTTCTAACTTGTTAACTTCCAAAGTTATGTGTTTCTTACTTATGATAGTTCTAAGTTGCGTGTTTCTAAGTTCTGACTGTTCTAAGTTATGACTTTCTAAGTTACGATGTTTCTAAGTTATGTGGTTCTGCATTGTGTGTTTCTAAATTGTGAATTTCAAAGTTATGATAGTTATAAGTTGTGTGTTTCTAAATTACGACCGTTCTAAGTTATGATTTTCTAAGTTGTGATGTTTCTAAGTTATGTAGTTCTGCGTTGTGTGTTTCTAAACTATGTGTTTATAATCTATGGTAATTCCAAGTTATGACTTTATAAGTTACAACTGTTCTAAGTAGAGATTTTCTAAATTACATTTCGAAGTTACGGCGGTTCTAAGTTACGATAGTTCTAATATGTGAGGGTTTTTTCAAGAATTCCAAGTTATGACTGTTTTAAGTTGTGATTTTCTAAGTTATGTGTGGTTCCCCTTTTCGAGCGTCCACGAACCCAGCGGGGCTTCCACCGCGAAAGTCTCTGAGCGCTCCTTTGTGATTATAAGCGCAGCAGATCGGGGAAAGTCCTGGATATCCACCAAGAACTGTGCGTCTTCCGAATCGTTCGTCTGTGCGGGAGTTGCATCCCGGTGGACAGTGTAGACTGCTATCAGTCCCGAGTCCAGGGCGAAGGCGTGAAGAGTGAAGAGAAAAAGTAATCGACTGCTGTGTTAATTAGCGTAATCTAGCAGCGAACTGTTTATTTGTGCTAACCAGACCGAGCTGATTACAAGGCATAGTGGTGTGGCTTGGTGAGTAAACTGTTTTAACGTAACAGTGGTAGCTTCATTCAGTTATTCAAGAGATGTAAATAAATTAGGAGTCAGGTATAACTCTTTTATTTTATGGAAAACAAAACAACTATCCAATTAAGAACCTGGCCACGCCCACAGGTTGTAACAGAATATACCACTCTTTAGATATCGCTGTATGGTCAAGAAAAGGCGTTCCAAACCGAGGACATCAAGTAAAAAGAGAGTAGTTCTTATACGAAAACATTTCGTGAAGCATTTAATTTGTGCTCTGTACACGTCAACG
This sequence comes from Dryococelus australis, assembly GCA_029891345.1. Taxonomy (NCBI): domain Eukaryota; kingdom Metazoa; phylum Arthropoda; class Insecta; order Phasmatodea; family Phasmatidae; genus Dryococelus; species Dryococelus australis. The sequence goes on along the minus strand of CM056998.1, from coordinate 68,478,752 downwards.
ATAGCGTCTGTAATTGATACACTGTGTTCCGGTTTATTGCCTGGTTTTCTTCACTCGGTGTTCGAAGTTAATTTAGTGTATAGCTGCAAACAAAGGAGAAGACGTAAGTCGACCATGCAAGTCTTGTATTGTATTTTATAGGGCTTAACGTCCCCCGCTGTTAACCTTGCAAGTCGCACAAACGTATTTTCTGGGGGTAAGAGGGCCAGAATTACTTTCACTAACGACTTCTCACGGAACGCGAGTGACGTCAGGTGATAGTAAAATCTGTGACCCAGCCGCAGTGTCATGTGAAGACTACGGAAATTAGTGAAGTGGGTCTCCACTACGCTTGAATTGACTGAGATTGTAAAATCCTTCTAGTTACGACACATTAAAATTTTCCTGCACATAACAAAGTGTTAGAACTATTTGAAAATCTCCAGTAAAATCTACACTTTGACTGTAACATTTTCGTCCATGACAAAACGCGTTAAACACTTAATTTGCTCTTAGAACCGTTTAATTTTTACACATAAATAAATTATTTAATTTGGCAGTAAATAATAAAATATGTAAATAATTTACAACACTATACTCCACAGTATCCATACTATAACCATTTTATTAAGAAACAATTTACAAAAGTGTATAGCTAATTTTCATAAGAAACCACAGACTTTCAACTAATAAGCATGATGATCCTCAAAGTAACACGCACCTACTTAAATTCAGTAAATCTAAAAGTATAAATAAGTTAGTTATAATGAAAACACTTTTTACCTACCAAAGAAGTGGAACATTTACCTATAGAAGTTCCGGCACTGTTTATAGGTACCCGCAGGGTTTATTACTTAAGGCATAAAAACATTTCACAATCCTTAATTATCCAAACAATACACAATACAGTTTCCGTTCTTTTGACCGTGCAGCTATAATTTCTCCCTATGCTCCTTCTTAGGCAATAAAATCCCATTTGTGTAAGGAAATTATTTGTTCTGTTGGCGACGCTGACAAGTAAATAATGTGAGCTCTATTTAGTTTATAAACAATTATTAATATCAAGTTGTAAACTCTTAACTGCATTACTTGCATTTTTTTAAAACAAATAACACACGTATACGCGTAGATGGGAGACTCTGCAAAAAGTATTAGGCCAGTTTTGCATTCATTCTCAAAGCTCACTGCACCATCAAAGAAGTGCAGAGAAGTTGGGCACAGAAATAGAAGGAAGGGAACATGGAAAGAATGTCTGAAGAAAAACCGAAGAATTTTACACGTAGCGCTAGTAAGTTCGGACTCATTATTCCTCTCTCGGCAACACCACGGTCTGTCTTCTTGTTGCAGAATCGCCTAAAAAAGTTGCCACAAAATTTACAGAGTTTAAAATGAAAAGTAGAAAATCTTAGGATGCTGGACAACTAAGTTGGCTAACTACTCAAGTACATACAAAAAAAATAAAAGGAAAACCATGCAAAGGAAACCACATCTTAAAAATAATGAACTAAGATGGAAAGATCAGGATACTACCCACGTGTGTGAACGTTGGTTGTACTTCACGTTCTGTGTTTATCGGATGTAATTTTGTTCAACATGATGAGGAGTACGTTTTGGATTTGTTTTTGAAGATTTCCATCACGTCCCAAGGCGGCGTGACTGTTTCCTACCATTAATGATAAATCAAGTTAGACTACTTTAACATATGTTTTTGCTCAACTGGATTTCTGAAACAATCTTCTTTTTTTCCCGCGAACAAGTGGCCGAGTTGGTAATGGCCTCAGAACTATAACATTACGATGCTTGTTCGATAAAGATGTCGAAAGGTTTAGGTTTCGCTACCTGACGAGAAAGTACCTGTTCGAAATTCAGACATTTGGTTGGTGTCCATAAAGTAAGACAATTATATATCAGATTTTTCTATGCATCCTTTATAATTTCTCTCAATCTTCCTTACATTTAAAGAAGTACTCTACACGCATAAAATTAAATATTAAGATAGCAAACACATGTATGCCTTACTCGGGAGCCCTCGCTCCTTCAGCATGCATATCAGCCACCACTTTTAAAATGTCATCAATATTAAATTAAACTTGTTATTTAAGGCTATCTTTATTCCGGTGATATCAACATCGAGAGTTAACCATAAAAAATATTCAATACGTCTTCGGCTGGTTTATTTTATATTTTAGAAAATATCTTCCTGAGCGTTTTTTATTGCTTGTCGCATTTTGCCGTAATAATTCAGCAATGAAAAATTAATATTGATGGTATGAGAGCTTCGTTTGATGTCTAACGCTTCAAAAGGCAGTAACATTATATTCGCAATCGGAATTGTGCTTTGTTTCTCAACCATTTTCCTTTTCACACTTGTTGGAGAAAACATTTCAGAACTGTACTGAAAGTTTTTTCTCCGATAGTAGTTATTTTATTTGTAATATGTAAGCATATTTTGATAACCAACCTTTAATATCGCTATACTCATAAACATCTTATAACAATAACACCACATTGTCCATAAACCAGAGAAATAATTTTCAGCCATATTTCATTTTGGAATATGGTTTTCATGTATCAAGTAGGTATACCCGTTGCCCCAAAGACTTATATCAATCATACTCCAACTCCCGTGAGCAAGGTATTGACATAAGCTCGATCAACGCAGAACCCTCCTGCTGAATAGCTTACTTGACATTTAATCCATAAACTGATAGTGGCTATGCTACTTCATTTTGGTTCTACACATTACACTTCATCATGAGATCTCACATTCACTATGAACGGTCGGTCAGTAGATCGGTGCTATATTCTGTCCAATACAGTTACGAAACTGTACTGTCGTTACATTAACCACATAATCAAGTGATTTCCGTCCTTCCAGATCTTCTTTAGCATGCAGAGTTTCCAGATATAAGTGCGTGTTTAACTGGTGGCTTTATGATCGATTATTTGACTGTACACCACCTACGGAGGAATGTCGTGTCTCAGTTATACAAGTATTTGTTTTAAAGGAAACGAGATCTTACATAACGAAGACATTATTTGATACTACAGCTTCTATATCTATGAAACTATTTTAAAAAATAATAACTCTTATTTTATACTGTATGAAATTTAAAATTAAGACACGCGCTATTAAACGTGGAAGTACCTATATTCAACCATAAGAGTTGTAAAATTGCTAAAAATTGCTACGAAACATGTTTTTAATTTTTCATAATCTTCATTATATCACCAAAAGTACAGAACACACAACTCTTGTGCTTCATGTTGGCTTTATCTCGCAATATTTACTACGATGGGTAAATTTACAAGAAAGTATAGTAGCCTCCGGTTTATTGAAGAAACAATATTATGTTTCCAACGTAATGTAGATGATAGCCTAAGATGCACCTAAATATATTTCCTGCGTTCTGTTCTTCTAATTACTAGGTTGTTGTAATAATTCATGTTCGTTAGTCAACCTTAATGAGTCTCTATGATGCCTTTATGGGACGACAAACAGATTAAGGAGAAATAAGTATCCTCTATATAGTTTCTTAATTTTACATTTTTTCCTAGGGCGTTCCACGACGAATAAATTAAAACTACGCCAAGTTGTCAGGAGAGCTCTTTAATTGCCTGTGTTAACGTATTCTGGTAGCAGCCGTAGTCTGTCCATAGACCATCCAATAGATTTCAGATAAAGATCTATGTTCGGTTCCAGTGTTAGTGTTTTCAGGGGTAGCTGGGATTCCGTGAATTATTGCGTAGTTAAAAAGGATTACATTAAATGCAGAAGCATTATAATTGACATCGAATAGTGGGAATTACCAGATCAAGTTTCTTCGAGTCTTGTGGATAAGAACACTACGATTTTTGCGTCCAGGTGTTGTTTCGGATAACCTCACGTCAGTGAATAAGCAATCTTTTACATTGTATGTTTGTATAGTCTGTTTATGGTCAATTGAACAGTTTTAAAGCCCTGCTTGGATCTACTTCTCTTCTCGTTCTACTTACTTCCGCTGTAGGGTCAAATTAATATTGTTATAAATTGCCTCATTTTATTTCTGTGCCGTCCAAGTAGATATGTGGAAATTTTGAGAAAGTAAGTGTGTTATAATAATATGAAAATTCGAGCTTTTATATGTGTAAAATAAACAGTGAGGTGAGTAACCATACATGTACATATTATACTCGCAATCTAACGTCAAATATTACAACTATTTTTATTCATTCACTGGCGACATAAGTGGGAGCCTGCATGTCAATGTGTACTGAGTGTATACATCTGTGCATCGGAGGTAAAGGTCACTATGTATATTCTACGAAACCGAGGTTTTCACATTGCTCTATTGCACAGCATTTTTTTCCGTGGTGCAAAGCACTATCTCCTACGCGGAATAATAGCCATCTAGCCAGCAGGAAAGGGCACTGTGTCATAATGTTATATAGGTAAAGAGCACTACTGTAAAGGTCTATGTTTGTGACATAATGCCCTTTACCTCCGATGCACATATGTACTTATGAACAGTGATTTTTTTAGAAGTCATTTCAAAACTGCTTACTTTACTGTGAACGACCTTCATAAATAATAATAACAGTAATACTAATAATAATTAATTGGTAACGCGCATCTTTTTCAGCATTCGCCTTGACTGAGGACCTCGATTGAACACCAAGGGATCGAACACCTGACCTTCCGAATGCCACGAGTAGAAAACAAAAATATTCTGTAGCGTGAAGAATACGTTGAAGGGCGTTGAATCCCAGCTCAAACCGCGCCGCCGATGGTATTTCTCCGCGACAGACAAATCGACACACGACGCGGCTCCACCTGTATTTGGCGTGCCCGCCAGATAAGATACTTCCCCAGGCCACAGCGCTTCAAGGCCACGCCGCCGACGACTGCCTTCTCTCTCTGCCGTAGCGGATCTACACTTTACGTTTGGAGTGAGTGAGAGATCTAGGCGGCTCTTAACATCGACGTCTTGAGAGCCGCTGAGGATGTAGCGAGGCGTGTGTGGAGCGGCGCCGGAATGCAAGGGTGCGGGAAACGGGAGATACCCGAGAAAACCCGCCTACTAGCGGCATCGTCCGGCACGATTCCCACATGCGAAAATCCGGGGGCGACCCCGCCGGTAATCGAACCCGGTTTGCCTTGGTGAGAGGCGAGTAGTCTAATCACTACACCACCGTGGCCCCCTATTTATGTTTGGAAAAAGAATAGGGGGAGGAGGACATTTTTCCATTGTACAGTTACGTGTTAAGATTTTCGATTCGCGGTATTGGAGGGGCTAGGGGGGGGGATAATCTAATTTTAATTTTGAGAAACAGCATTAAATTATTCAAATAAAACTGATTTTAAAAGAATTATATATAGATATATTAAATTTGAAACATGTACGGGACAGTTTAATGTTAATGGAAGTTTTTTTTTGTGTGGGTGGGGGGGGGGGGAAGTTATGTCCTGTGTGACCGCTCATCTGGACCAGCCCCTGCCAACAGGCCGGTGATGGCCGCGAAATAAAACCGGCCAGGAGGACGGTACCACATAGCGAGCCGGTAGGAGGGGGGGGGGGGCTGTGTCGTGTGCTATTACGACGGGAGCACATACGCTGGCGGCAGTGGACACGTCTGGTCGGGGGCGAAGAGAGGGAAATAGCCCGGGCATGTTTACGACGCACGGACCGTAGAAAGTGTTCATGAAAGCGTCGAGATGTTTGATCCCATCAAGGGTTTATGTCCGGGGGTAGTTATCCCCACCCTGCACCTTAAGGATACAGGAGAGGTTAACCTAAGAGCGGGAAGGGAACGAGATCGCGAGAGGCGCATCACCCAATTATCTCCGTTGGCCGCTATTCTTCCGGCAGGGGATTACTCCTGCCCCATTAAACACCGGACTAGAGGCAAGTCCAAGGCTTCGTTACGAAAGTAATATCGCCAGAAATTTAGCGGATTGATGAAGCGATTTCGTTTATGACATTGTTCCTTCATAGTACAACTACCGGGCTATGTAGGCTGACTGAAGACACATGCAAGACCGCAAACCAAACAGAGGAAAGCTCTGCGCTCTAGTTCGAGTGATTCGAGTCCTCCGGAAGTAAACGGTGGTACTTTCATATATTTACGCTTTGGCTAATATTTGTGTTCTCGTATAGATAACGTTACCAGTAACATAATTACTTTTCAAGTGAAGTTGCCAGTTTAGAATCTTATGTAAAATATACTGTTTGTAATTTTAACAAATGGGGGTGGTCGTGTCGACTTTAATCCCTTGTCAAAATTCCTCGTAATTCATTTAATTAATTAATAATTAGAAAACTATATCTCGCATTGAAAATAATATATTATGACCCGTAATAATATATATAATGAGTGTAACGAAATGTTAGCATTAACGATACAAATGTGTCTGTAGGTTACTCTTGCATCAATAAGGAGGCTAAGCCAGCCCCACTGTTCTGGACTCAAGAAGGCTTTCAGAACATAAAGTATCCGCTCTGTGAATTGGACAACGACCTATCAATAAGATATTTAGCTGCTCTACGTTCGAGCACCGAATTAGCAAGTTCAGCCAGTGAAATGCTGTTCTCTGAAAATATACTTAATAAAGCTGATACATTTTGGCGAATCAGTTGACTGCATTGGCATTCAAACGTTGATAAAAGTGTAATGAATTACCGGACAATATAACCACTGCGGATAGACAAAAACCAATTCGCTAACAGATGGTTAGCATATTCGAGGAGTGATGAAGAACTTACCGTGTTTAGTGCAATGAGGCATATACATTACAAGGCATGAACAGCGAAAAATATTATATTGACAAGTTTTAAAAATTTTTTTTTTTTAAGCTGTAGGTTTGCAAGTATTCTTTCACTAAACAAAAACGTAGGCCTACTGTTTTATTTCTAAATGCAGATTTAAAATTGACATTACTGCAGATAAAAATCAACGGGTTAAAAAATATATACTCGATATTTTTATATAGTCAGTTGCATATTTAAAAAAATCGAATAGGTGATGTCTAGCCCAAAGAACTAAGTTAGAGCACAGCATCAACTATCAACTTAAGATCAGATAAACCAGTAGGACAATATCCCCATAATGCAATGTTGGGGATTTGTAGAAAATCAGCAACTCTTATTATCCAGGGAGCATTAATTACGGGGCGTAAAAATGACGCCATATTTGACATTTCCAGACAGTCGTCAGCGAAACTCTGTACTGATTTATAGCGCACGAATAAACTCACTGATACAGTTTTCTGGCAAAAAAAAACTCAGTAATAGACATTTGGAAAAAGACATCTCAAAATATATGTGTACACAACGAGTATGCGCGTCTTTGGAATAGTGAAAATAATCTCGGCTCACTTCTCAATAAAAACATTTCGTGCTGCAGATTGTACAAAAGGGATCACATTACAGGTTTAATTATTTTGAACTGTGTTGAAATAACTTTGTCGTGGCATCAATTCCAGAAAAAAATATCTGGCGTAGTAGGCCTACTAATATTGTGGGCCAGATCTAGACGGAATTATCTTCCTCGCCCTGCCAACGATCCTAATATTATGTGCCCTTTAGACGTTATACGGTAATTACTGTTTACGAGCCCACGTTTGCATGGAAATCGTACCACAAAAAGTCAAGGAGAATCACAACTTCCGAATTTATTTTGAAAGTGTTGGTTGAACTCAAGATAATATGTTGAAAGAAAGTGTCTGAGCAATGAATAGACTTCAATCTTTCCTTTTGCTGATAAATAAATAAATAAATACATATATATATATATATATATATATATACACACACACATATATAATTTGTTTTCGTTTGGCAATAATATGCAACGTGCCAGCCGCGAAATAAAAATGTTGTTTTAACAACTGGCTCAGAAATTACGTGGATTTATTTTAAATGAGAGTTTTGGTGATTTAATCAGAGTTAACTACACTCCGTATTCTATACATGACCTAAAAAAAAATTATGACATGTCACTGATAGCGATGTACCAATTCTGTATCATCAAACTAGCTATCTGTATTTTACAAACTGTATTTTATTAAAAGTATTGCTATAAATAATTTAAACGGGTAAAACTGTCGCGGCAACCAAAAAAGGGCTCAATTACTGCACTGTAAATATATGTGGCTCTGTAACTCTTCCAAATTTGTAACGTACTGAAACTGTAAGGGTTGAAGCTCTTCTTATGGTGAGTTGATAAGACATGCTTTATATGTACTAAACGAAACTAATATTGATCAGGTTTTGGTTTATCTTTTTTAACTAGGGTTGTTTCTTTAGATCTGAGAGAGCCCAGGCTTAAAACTAAGCTAAGAGCGCTGTATTTTGATGGCCGTCTCAAACCAGTAAATGTGAAAGTGAAAAATAAATGCTATAACGGCAGTAGGTTTCCGGCGCCTTTCCATTTTCTGAGCACTCAATTCGAAAATGCAGCAAAACTTGGAGTTAGCTGATTATGAAAAATTTAAGGACTTCCTACAATGTTAAACGTTCTGCATAACGCACTTAACTAATTACATTAAATATTAATTCACTTCGCTCAGAGCTATAATATAAAACTTTAGCAATTTATGATTTAATGAGACTACTATAATTTAGTGACGTTATTATCAACAAATCATTGGTTAGAAATTGTTTATTGCAAACTATCAAACAAGTAGACTCGGATTTATGATGTTCCTGGCAATAAAAAGTCACATTGGGCCGACAACATTTTATAACGACATTTACGAAGAAATGCGCTTCCCTCTATCTGCAGGTAGATTATTACTTTTTAAGCAAAAAGTGTTTTCCCGCGTAAATGACGTCTCCGCAGCCGATAACTGAGGGGAATTTGAACGAATTCTTCGTGTAAACAAACAAGGCGCGCGCGCGCACACACACACACACACACACTCGCGAGATTCAGTCGTGTACAATACACTGATAGATGACGGTCTCTGTCAGCCTGCACAAGATAGTGAGGACAAAGTCGTGTTATCGTTACGACCTGCCTAGTACAAACAAGAAGGCTCTCAGCGCAAGTGAGCAGAGTGGCGACACTTGCGAATATTACCTGCCTTTCCACGTTAATAGCTCGCGGGAATCGCCCGTTAAGTGCTGCAGGGCCCTTAAACAAATCTACACTAATATCACACTCTAAACAGAATTTTGTAAACTTTACTGAGAAATCATTTGTAATTTTACAAATGCTTGTAACAATACAGAGATTTCCCTTGTAAAACTACTCGTTTGTAAAACTACGAGGTTCGTGTTTGTAATAGACCTTTAGGAAATGTTTGCACTATGCTGAACCGTATCCACGAGCTTCAGCAAAATGGCGGACACTCAACGACGCAAAACCGTATAAAGCTGTTTGTACCGGTGCAAAAAGAAATGTATTGCAAGTTTGAATTACGTTGAAACACTTAAAAACATCTCATAAAATCATGATAAAACGACAAGTTCAATAAAACGTGACTGTATTATGATTTATTTATTAGCGTTTCCTAGGTAAACATAACTCTCAAATCGACTCTTTAATACTCCTTGTCCAAATCTCCTAACTCAACAACTGAAATCTTAAAAATAAATAAATGTACGTGTTCTTCTTAACCGTATAGCTTAAATATTATTTTGTATGTACTTGTACATATATTTATAGTACAAATAAGCGATTATTTCGTAAGTCAAATTGGTCTTGTGGATAATGGTGATGGCTAGTAATACAAGGGGAGTGACTTTCAATCCCTGTGTCGGCGAGGTATTATATATATTTTTTAAAAATTATATTTTGAATATTTCTTTTAGTTGTTCTCTCTTACTAATTCATTACATTTTCTTTCTAGAAGAAAAAAAATTATTTTACTTACACTTCTCAATAATGTCAATTGTAATACAAGGCTACTATTTGTAATATTACAAAGAAATGTTTTGCAGATCTTACAAGACAACTCTTTGCAGTTTTACAAACGATTTTCTAGGCAACTGGATTTCCTATGGTTTTTCTTGTAAAAGTACAAAAAAATGTTTAGGATGTAGTTTGTTTATTTGTTTATATGTCTCGGGTAATCTCGAAAACTATAATGCCGATAATTATAATTCTTTCACTATTAGAAAGCTACATTCTTCCAGATGGACATAGGCTATGTTTAATTTTTTTTTTAATCCTTGAGAAATTTGAAAATTTGTAAACCAAGTTGGAGAAAAATGAGCTACTTAGCTGCTTTCTAAGCATGCGCTAACAAAACCATTATTCGTAGGTAGTCGTGGCTAGTCACGGGTAGTTACTCCATAACACCTGAGCGAAGCGATGGCGGACTGCTAGTATTCTATAAAATTAGTAGGTTAAATGCTGCTGTACGTAATTTTTACACAGCACGAACTTAAACTTGAGTGTCAACTGCTTCCTAACCAAAGTTGAAATATTCTTTATTCAGGATGCTTTATTCAATATTTGAAAAGAAAAGACATCGAACACACATAATCTGACTTGTAAATAAAAAAGTGTAAAAATATCTGCGGTGTATTTAAAACCATAGCTTTCCGGTTATTTAAGCTGGCATTTCGGCTTCCCCACCAATAGGACTGGTATCTCTGAAATAAAACATCACTTGCCGGTAAAGGCTGTTCACGGAAAAGTGAGCACAATTGAAACCAACCTTAGAAAAAAGTCACTTCTTCTACCTGCATTATATTTCAACGTGAGCACTAAGTCACATGCGCCCAGTAAAGTTGGTAACGATCGAGTGGAAGTAGTTCCATGGCTTAGCATCGAATTAAAAGTGTTAGTTGCTCATTTGAGTAAACCTGAATTATTTATTTTCCTTTCTGTTGTTATAGTGCACCTAAGTATAAGAATAAGCATATTTGTGAAATATTTACTTTTTTAATAATTTCACTGTTTCGCTTGACCAACGCACGAATAAAGTGATGATTCCATGGCAGTGTTGTCGGAAGAATACACAACGTGCATGCAAGTAGATCTTAAGCAGGGCTTTCAAAAGGGCTCAGTTTATCGTGAATAGCCTATAATTTCATTCCTAACACGTGAGAGGTGTCGCCAACCTGGCTTCCTAGAAAATATTCAAAACCACACAAAGTCAAGCCAGGCCTGAGTGAGTTAAAGTATAGTAGCTTTACGTCCCCCCCAACAGCATTAGACCAGACAAGTAACCCGAACAATCAGAACGGAGAAGGAATGTCCATAACCTGCATTAAAGAACCATCCCAGTATACCCCGGAGTGATTTTATAAAAAAAAAAGAAAATGGAAAACAAAAATCAGTATGGCCAGACGCGGAATGGAAGATGGGATCTTCAGAATTCGATTTCCCTGCACAACCCCGCTCTATACAAATTATTTTGAACGTCACTCTATACAAATTATTTTGAACGTCACTCTATACAAATTATTTTGAACGTCTCCTTTAGATGTCACAAAATAAGGTTTCCCGGTGCCAGTTACTTTATTAAGGATCATTTTATCTCTTAGATAGGTAATTGGCAATAGGGCTAATATAAAAATAAGTATTGGTTTTACAAAAGTAGTGTGTACTTACTGAAGCAAGAGTTTTTCCATTCTATTCGTGTACCAGTGTGATGTTTGTGTAAATTTGTCGTAACGCCGTGGGATTACGAACAACAGTCATAATCAAAAAAAAAAAAATCCATTGTTAACATTTAGCTCTTATTTCCGAAGATCTGGGCCGTCACCTGTTTTCACTAAAGAAATGAAAGCAACTTTAAAAGTGAAGGTGTACTTTCACTTTACTCCTTTAGATCACAGTTCACTTTATAGACATGCTTCAAAGAGGAACGTATGTGAACTTTCACGTGACATTATCCCTGTCCTTAGAGCTGGCAGTAAATACGGCCCTGAGTGCACGCATAAGGAAACATTTGCATACACTAATTAGGTCAATATGACGCATTTCCCAAGTACGGGAACAATTTTCAATTGACGTAATATCCATTACTTATTTACAAGCTTTAAAATAAACGAGGCGGAACGGCTACTGCCGTAAAATAAGTATTAATACACAATAAAAGTCCGTGGCGATTGTTGAGTGTGACGTAATTAAGATTACAATAACACTTTAAGGACGTTGTGTTGTTTTAGATGTGGAAATTTATGTTGTGAGGTTAACTTCGAGTTAAGTTGGCATTAGAAACGCTTGTGTTGTTATTTATATTAAGGGCCCTTATATATTAAATCGTTTTATGTGAAATCGTTGTTTGCGTATAAAGGCGTATCTCGGTAAATAAAAGTTCTGAAAATACAACGTTTCGCCAGAAAGGATAAAAAAAAAAAATTATTGTATATGTCGATATATTTTTACTTTTATCGTATTAAGTGTATTAATTGAGAAAAAAAATTGTAAAAGCGGTCAAATATCGCATTTTTAAAGCTTGCCTACGCAGTTTCTTTAAGCGGTAAGAGATAAGTACGATTATACGCAGGTAGTTTAATCTGTAGATTTTCATCGCGTGTAAAAAAATTACATTGTTACAGATATAATTTACACAGTAAAGTGTTCGGACGGAAACTCTGCACGCCTTGCGCGTAGAAGCGATGAGGCGCTATTCATGCGTGGTAGTTGCCCGTATCGCTCCCTAGCTTCTTGACCTTGGACGCGCAACTATAATAGTCCCCTCAATCGATGGCCACCTTTTTTTTTATTGTTTCTGAGAAGTGGTGCAACTTACGGACTAGTTGAGGCGAATTCCCGCACAGTTCCTCGCTTGCCATAAGCGTGGGAGGGATATACGTCAAGTGGAGATGTTCGGGACACTCTTAACAGCGAGGTCTTGAGAGCCTATGGGGATGAAAAGAGGTGGATATGGAGCAGCGCCGAAATGCAGGGGCGCGAGGAACGGGAGATCCTTGAGAAAACCCGCCGACCAGCGTCATCGTCCGCAATGATTCCCATACGCGGAAATTCGGAAGCGAGCCCATCGGGAATCGAACGTATTTCGCCTCGGTGTGAGGCGAATGCCCTAGTCGCTACGACGAGATAAATACACATTTCTATAGTTACTTAAGAGGACTATGTATGGAATCATTTTCTGTGAAATCGTCGTTTGCGCGCAAACGCGTATCTCGGTAACTAAAAGTCATGGAAATACGACTTTTTGCCAGAAAGGATTAAAAAAAAACTATTGTCTCCATCCCTATCTTTTTACTTTTGTCATATTTGATGAATTCTTGGAGAAAAAATTCGTGAAAGTGGTCAAATATCACATTTTAAAACTTGCCAATGCAGTTTCCTTAAGCGGCAAGAGAAAAGTACAAAGATACGGGCGTAGTTTAATCTGTGTGCTTTCGTCGCATATAATGAAACCCCACAGTTAGAGATCTAATTTGCACAGTATAGCGTTACGGCGGAAACACTGCACGCCTTGCGCGTAGGAGCGATGAGGCACTAGGAGCTTCTTGACCTTGGACGCGCAGCCCCGTAATACCCTTAAGGTCCACGCCTCGGTGGAATTTCTTTGCACGTTTCAAGCACTGCAGCAATAGCGAGCAAAGGACTACTCCCGCACGCACGCCATTCTGCACGCAAGACGCTCTGCTGGCATGCAGTTCTCTCCTAGTTCTGCGTGCAGCTTCTAGCCTTCAAGCGGTGACCCTACGGACTTATAATATTTTGTTATCCATGTTTTATCGTCCAAGATTTTCATAACGATAAAGCATTCGCATTAGGCCGATTTTAACCATTTTCTTTCACGAATAAGAATTAATTTAGGAAAAACTATGGGACAAGTCACATGCAGTACATAGGCGCAACCTTCCATAAATTATATTTCTAGACAGACTGCACTATGCGACGTTTATCAGTTTTAGTACGATTTCAGTTCTTCGTGCCATTGACGTGCGAAATCTTAAAAACAAAGAAGCCATATCTGTTGCCAGAATATAATCATTCTCTTGTTATGGAATCTGAATTAAATCATTCAAAATGAACTTACGGTTAACACAAATTCCTCCCCAGCGACATAAACAAAGGCCCTTTGCACCAACATCCCGGGTGAAAATTTTTGACTTTTTGTGTCTCTCTGATAGGTGTCTTTATTTTAACTGTGCTCTGCATGCCGAACAGGCATGCGATAAGAAAGGTGGGACGAGCTTTACTTTCCTACTGAAAATAACAAAACTTCTCATATTAGGCCGAATGCATTAATGTGAACTCTTACCGTATGGAATCGGTTTTATTTTCTAGTATTTATTCCCCATGTGCAATTTTACAACACCGTACAAACCTTCATTTCAGGCAAATTTTCTTCGAGTACGTAAAGTGCTTATCGCATTTTTCCATTGTCACTTGAAATGCTTGAAGACGTCTGATTTGATAATTCGCTACACTCCCAAGCACAAAAGGGCAAAACAGTAGATAATAGTAATGTGAACAGCAATGAAAGTAACAATTAATCCTTTATCCTGACATCAATGACTTGTCAAATTGCCGAACCCGAGGTACGACGGTGGCAAATCAAGCACCCAAAACACGGACATGACTATGGAGAGATGCATTAATGGTGTCTTTCCTTTGGCGTTTTCATTGTCCAAAATACTTTTTCGTATTTTTTAGTATATTACACATACTTTTGTTGACCCATAAAGTACACTCGTTTGCAAAAAAAAAAATACACTGAAGGTGCCATTGTAGGGGCACGTAAATGGGTACAGGCACAGGCTGTACAGACTACATCGAAATATTGTACTTCGCGAAGCGTGTTTTGCAGGCAATCAACACTTGCTGGATGCACTTAGTTTGGTGTTGCATCGCCCGTAGCATGCAGACAGGCGGCACGCGATACGGTTCTGAAGATTCCCTTTGTTTTGGGTCCTCTAATTCAACTTCAACTTAGATAAATTTCATTATTGACGGTTCTGCTGAGAATATATTTACACGTGTGGGATAGAAGTTCAGCTAAACATAATGTTCCATGTGTTCTGGCCTCAAGACCTGGACGCTTTATTTATTTAGTGTTTACTCTTAATGTTTGTAAACAAATGCCAGGAGGTTAGCACGGTGTATGCTTAACCTGAGAAGCCATGGGGACTCGAACTCAGCACTGCTATTGCTTGAGGACATTAAACCAACTAGACTACTTCCTGGATGACACTCTGGTGGCTCAGGAGAGATTCAAACCATCTACAGTATCTTCACCATTTTAAGCGCGGTGCAGTCTGGGAAGAATTTGAGACACGCTGGGAAAAATAAAAGCACGGTTTCAATCACGCTGTCCCTCACTTTCCTCTTCTACAATCCTTCCTTCCTTCCTTCCCCCTCCCACAATCTTCAGCCCCGAAAATTCTCCCCTACCACGCTCTGTGTCGCTCACATCTGTAAAGAAGCAATTTCCCGTCACACAGACACACAGGATACACGTGTTCGCACGCGCGTTAGAGCGAGATGAACAGAAATCGCAAGGAGATACCCCTCTTTCCAGCCTCCCCCCCCCCCCACGCTCACGTCACACCCTCTGCCACAGCACATACTCTCACGTGAGAGGACGGAAACGAAGGATAGGGAGGAGGGGCAGGGGGTAATGAAGAGTGGTGTGGGACATATACGCAGTTGAGGGAGGCGAAGAAAAAAAAAAAAAGTCGATAATGCCGCCTCGAAAATGGAAATAGCTTATTAGAATTCTGAGAGCTGCGACAAAGTCGCCCAACTTCCGAGTGGGAAAATAGGAGTGTAAGGGGCTGTGCCGGTAAAAAGGGGGGTGGGGGATGGGGGGATTAGCAGAGAGGACATGCCTTTCCCATAACGACCACCTATTCGCTTTCCCAGCATTTCTGGGTTGGAGAAACATTTAGAGCTCAGCTGCAAGACATGTATTACCAGCCCCAATGTGTCCATAAGCACGTGTAATTGAATACATTTCCGTACATGTTCGTGACAAGAAAGTCGTATTGGAACAAATACAGAAATGTCACCAATACAAAAAAAATTATAAAATTAACCACGAGTGAAGTTATTTCACATTACAAATGATCAGACTAATCTTCCCTGTTTTCGAAATCCTGTATTTCCTTTAATGGCTGCTTTTCTTCGCCACATGCAATTATTATATTTTACACAGCCCGAATGTGTGTATGTGTGTGTAAAAATGTGCACACATCTTCCCATTAAAAAGGCATTTCAAAAACAAGATTTTAATCACTTTAATGGCAGAAATCTGCAGAGCTACGAGTATTCCATACCACTGCACCTATACTGTAGTAACAACTTTATGGAAGGGTAGACGTACTACATAAGCCCTGCTATTGTTGAATCGAAACACTGTCATATTTCAGACCACGATGCATTCTTTCAAAGAAAACTTGTGTTTCACTTATTTTGATTTTAATGAAGAGCGATGGCTATGAAGTAGTTAAGTGTTGTAGGGCAGCAGTCTGCATTGCACATTGCTCAAAAATAAATATGAAAAAGTGTGTGTGTATGTATGTATGTGTGTATATATATATGCACCGTTTGCTAATATATATATAACAAGGCGTGATACTCTTTTCAGCATAGTTCCATTCATAGAACTCTCTCTCTCTCTCTCTCTCTCTCTCTCTCTCTCTCTCTCTCTCTCTCTCTCTCTTATATATATATATATATATATATATATATATATATATATATATATAGAGAGAGAGAGAGAGTGTGTGTGTGTGTGTGTGTGTGTGTGCTATGAATGAAACTATGCTGAAAAGAGTATATATATATATATATATATATATATATATATATATATATATATATATATATATATATATATATATATCGGTGCATTTTTAGTGTGTAAGTTTTATTTCAGGTGCAAATTATTATCAGTTTAGACCTGAAAGGATCTGGTTCCGTATTTCTTACATTTAAATTAAGAGTCTATTTGCATTAAAATATTGTGGTACCAGTTAACTACGGCGAGGACTGTGCCTAAGCGTCAAATTTTTCCCTTGCAAAATGTTTAAATTGTGCAGAGCTTTTTCTCTTGAAAAAAACTGAAACGTTTATTTTAATTTCAATCTAAGTTTTTCAATTACGTCTCTCATCTGCCTGAACAAAATGCACTTTACAGTGGGCCAACAAATATCAAATATTCCATTAGAGTTAAATATCTGCAGATTCTAGTCAAACAACCTTAGGATGGTCCATCAGTGCGTTTTAAATAATACAAAAGTACAGCAGTAAAACTTGAATGCTATCATTGTACAATTTCTTTATTGGGTTTTCAACTTTCCAAGGGAATCTCTGTACAGCAGGATGTGTACTGTACTGGCTTGCTTGGCCACTAGAAAAAACGTGTATTCGTTCCCGCAGCAAGACTTTTAGTGCGAACTGTTTACAATCATACTGTTTATCAACTAAAATTTATACTGATGCAGTCTGTTAGTATGCACATCTTCACTTCCCGACATATGACGAGACCACCAGCTCGGATGTAAGTCATATTAGAGACAGTTATATATATATATATATATATATGTATATATATATATATATATATATATATATATATATATATATATATATATATATACGTTTGCGAGCAAGATGCGAAAGAGTTGTTAGCTTCTTACTCGTAGAGTCAACAACAGTTCGACATTGACTGTGCCGCGTTCTCAAGCAGACAGCCAGCCCTTCAGAAGAAATAAGAAACATGAATTATGTTCAGATGCGCGAGATTTACCGGGAAAAACAATACGTGTTGGGGAGAAGGGAGGCACACTATAATGAACTGCCACCATCATTAAATGGGGAACGACACTAATCAAAGGCTTCGCTCCTTTTTAACCTACGAAGCGGTTCGAGAAAAACAACGTGTTCTCAGTAATGGTGGTCATTCTGCTAACCGTATGACCAAACATATGTATTTTATCGTCTCCTATGTGGATTATTAAAACATCCCTTTACAGGTTGTTCAAAGAAGCGAGAGGATGATATTCAAACGGACTCGAAAATAACATATTAACGCTGCTGCTTCATATCTAACAGATAACCTGAAGATAGCTTAAAAACACTACACTGGAGTGAAACTTATCCCTAAAAATTTACACCAAAGAACAGCACACGTATCCATGCCTTAGCAAGGATTCGAACATCTCTCACGTACCAGTACTACGCAAAGCCGGCTTTATTAAAATCACAATGAAAAAAAAATAGGTGAAAAGAGTGAAGAGATGCGAGTGGCTCTTAACATCAAGGTCTTGAGAGCCGATGAGGGGGGATTGAGGTGAGTATGGAGCAGCACCGGAATGAAGGGGCGGGGGAAACAGAAAATCCCCGAGAAAACCCACCGACCAATGGCATCGTCCGGCACGATTCCCACATGCGAAAATCCGGAGTGACCCGGCGGGGGATTGAACCCAGATTGCCTTGGTGGGAGGCGAGCAGGCTAACCGCTCAGCCACCGTGACAAAAAATTGGTGCCATCCACAAAAAGGTTTGTAAGAATTCATCATATTGATTTTTGTGATGAATATAAAATTATTTAGTTGGCACTGTTAGACTGTTGTAGGAATCAAAAAATATTATTGTAGTGTCCATCAACAAGATTGGCTGCATGGCTTCCATACGAAAAATTTTTCTCAGTGCAGCACTCGGCACACACACACACACACACACACACACACACAGATATATATATATATATATATATATATATATATATATATGTATGTGTGTGTGTGTGAAAAAAAAATATATATATATGTGTGTGTGTGTGTGTGTGTGTGTGTGTGTGTGTGTGTGTGTGTGTGTGTGTGTGTGTGAAACAGGACGTGTTGCAGTTGCTGCGTTTTCGAAGTTGTGCGAAAAAGTGTTAAATGTGTTCTTCACGCAGAAAAAAGGGTCATTGATGCAGATAAAAATAGGTTGGACCCATAGGGGAAATTATTTATTGCTTTCACCGTAACCGTGTGGGTCTCCTGCTGGTGAGGCTGTGCTACTAAGACGACGACGTTATTACCTTTTGAAACATTCGATCAAAATTTGAGCTGCTTTGGGATCAAAGGAAAGAACGCTAATGACGTTGAAATTGTACTAATTCATCTAATTGCCCAGTTTAAATTTAGATTAGTTGGGATTTATAACAAATAATTCCTCTTAAATGATATTCTTTTTTCCGAGGCAGTTTATATGATTTATTATGCAGAATCAGTTCGGGCCGGAAGAACGTTATGCCAAGAGAACTATCTAAAAGTAAGCGCCGATATTTTACATTCAATAAGACACTTCATCACTCTTACTGGCGTTAAATTACCAAGCATAATCATTCATTATAACTAATGAATCTTGTATCCTGTAATGAATGTTGATAGAAATTTGTAACAAATATTTAATGTGAATGGAAGAAAATTCATGTTGCCGTAAAACATCTGCAAATCTGATTAATGTAGATTTTATTACATATGTTACTGCCGCGCTAAACCCGCGGGCAATAAGTCCTGCGTCTAATTATTTTTAACGGGACTGTAAAAGCCTTCAGTCAACATATGCGACAGATAACAGCTGTGTTTGCCATTGTTATTTTTCGACGTAGTAATTGTATACCTAATTAAGGCCGCTGCTCGGCCTTACAACGGTAAACATAATCTATAAAAAAAAATCTCAACTGATCGTGTCAAAACTACCACTGGCCTTTTGTCCGCAGTCATAATTATATCCACTTGACCAAAAATGCGTCACACGCAAAAATATTTATAAACGAAGCAACTTAGTCGCGCTGTTCACAGAACTAAACGAAGTAGGTGCACTGTTAAAAAAAAAAAAAAAAAAAAAATCCTTCATTTTACGGAAAAGTGCTGGTAAAAATTTGACCTTTTCAGTTAGTTCAAATATAATTTTAGGTGTTGAAACGAACAATTATTTGTGTTATTAACGTACATTATAACGCTCCGTCATCCGTCACAACCAATACAAATGTTGTATTTGATGTGGTTTGCAGCATATATTTATGATACTACGAAATATAGTCTTGAACAATGAATGATGACGTTCCCCATAAAGTGAAGAGTGACTTCACTTGCTGAACGCTGATTTCTGCTCTGTACAGTTTTTAATCATTAAATTAACTTTCTTTGCAGTGTCATATATAGAAATATATAAAGTTCGGTAATTCATTGCCCAAACTCAAGAGACAGTTTCTTTGGAACAATAGTGACACAAAAGCCCCATACACCAGGGGTGCAGAATATGCCCGATTGCGCGAACGAGGTTCAGGGGAAATTAAGGTAACACAGGGGAAATTTTTGTCGAAAAAAAACTGCAATATTTACATTCAAAAGGGCTGCTGCATTCACGTATGAGCCGGCACTGTTTGGAGCGGGAGATCGCTTAGCCGCAGGCGCCCTTTCCTCCCTCGCCGCCTACAGTGGGAGTCTTTACGTGGTATTTTTCAACTCCTTCGGGCAACTCCGGGAGCCTTCGTGCGCGCTCGGCTGTCGAATGCTCGGCTCCCCTTTACCCGGCCGCATAACGCAAAATTTAAATACACAGCCATTTTCGATGCGGAATGCGGCGATTGAGGTATTTCGATCCGATACTCTTCCTCAAGGTCGAAAATAGTTTCCGCAAAAACTATAAATTGAATTCTCGAACAAAATATAATAGACATCGTCAACTGTTGCGTATAGTTATTCCTATTTTTTTGGAAACGATTGCAAGCAAATAAAGCAAACGTTAAGGTTCGGTGATATTGTGCATGTACGCTGTTTATTATATATAGTGTGCCGTGGCCCTACTAATAATATAGGCCTCTGGTGTGTACCTATTACTTTATTAAATTTCGTAGCGTATACAAGTGTTATTTTGTAATTTATTATGTACACTGAAAACTACAAAAGAAAATATGTCTACCTTTAAAAGTAAACAGGAAGTGAACTGCGCATTTTGTTCGTGGCGAGGCAGACGCAATAAGCTCACAAATCGTATTTCGAATATACATCCAAGTGAAAAGCCTAGAACTAGTGATCAGTGTAGTATTACAAGGTTTTTTGAAAAACAAAACCTGCGATTTTGAAAAACTTAGTACTGTTACTAAAAATTATTTGTCTTGCAATAGTAGCTGCGAACCTTTAAACAAACTAAGAAAACTTGATGAGAGGCCTATCATTCAACATGAGGGAACACTTGGTCGGGAATTACCAGTCGCGTCTTGCACCGAGGATAACGACGGTGCTAAAGAGTCTGCCGAGATCAACAAATAGTTGTCAACAATATCCCAGACATTATCTAGTCTTACCAATAAAGTTGACGAGTTATTGAGACCAAATCAATCTGTGACAAGGCCAAAGTCGTTACCCCCTCTTTAACACACAAAAATGAAGAATTTAAAACAAAAACTAAGTTGATTAGAATTTGCATATCGGTTACAGAAATTTGTCAAATGATGCCATGTTTAGGAGGTACAGCTACAATTCAATGCTCTCCTTGAGTAGAAAATTATAAAAACGTTCCCAGGGAGGTAGCCATTCTTAAAGTCGGCACTATTGGTATTTTAACTTTAACACAACCTACTCACAGTATTGAGTTTCGAAATTTTAAGACCAAACTTATTGATCATTTAGAATCAAATGCACATAAATGGTGTATAAAGTTTTCTGAAACAATGGAGAAGAGAGATATGATGGTAAAAAAAAAGAACACGAAAAGGCAGGAATCAGGGTTACCAGGACTGCTTACAGTGCAATTAAAGAAGGCAGCAAGAGTAGGAAGTATTTTGATACTTTATTGAGTTTAAATGTTCTAAATGGTGCTGATGTTGGTGAACTTAATCACCCAACCGAATTTTTTTAGTGGATATAGGAAAAACATATTTCTTACTATGAATGCCAAATATATGATTTTTTTAAGTACAAAAAATCCAGTGAAAAATCATCTCCCTCTCGTGTCAGTCACAGCAGATAACATCACTAAAGTACACAGGACATACCAAATAACTTGCCTGATTACACTTGTAGAGGGGGTTTAGACATGTATTGTGATTGCCATTTCACCATGTGGCACCTCACACAAAGGTGGTGTTCTTGTTGAAAAACTGCAATGTGCTCTTGAAAATTGTAAAATTAAGTTAAAGGAACAACTTAATGGGATGGCATTTGATGATCAATATTTTGATCTTGGTGTGGACAAAAAAATTGGTAAGCCTTTGTAAAAATTTCAATCATGACTTCTTACTTCCGATGTGGGACTTGGCTCATAAGGTAGTGTGTGTTTTAAATGATGTTCGCAAAAGTTCAGTCATTATCATGGCTTATCAATCATGCTCAAACTGTAGGCCAGCTAATGAAGCGCTACAACTGTGTTATTGGCTATGAAGGATTAATTGCTTTAGCAGATAAATTACAAGTGGGTGTTTTGAATCCAAAATTATTACAAGAAACACGTTTTGTTCAAAGAGAACTAAGAGTCTACAAAATATTCCAAAAAAATTTCAAGTTGTTTTTTATTGACTTACAAAAGAAGCGCACTGAATGCATTCGGAAAGGCAGCAATACTCTTGCTAAGGATTACTCATTGGAACTCAATAATTTTTCCAAGCCTTGTTTTATATATCAACTACTAGAGACGATTGACATATTAGAGTTGGTCACAAAATTCAGTTGTACCTCTCCGAATGTAAACACCTGCATTTGGACAATCTTTGATTGTTATGACTGTATGAAAAGCACACTTAATTACATAGCAATGGAACTCAAACAAGAGAGATTAACTGAAAAAAAATTTCCATCAGTTTTTAAAGCAATTGAGTCATTAAAAATTAATGTTTACCAGGACTGTCTATTGATTTATGAAAACTGCCAAAGATCAAGCCGTTCCCAGACCCAGTATCAGGATGAAGAATAACAGATGAAGAAAGTTTCAAACATTCCATAAAATGATTAGAATATCTTTGTGTAACATTGCTTGAAAAACTAGCACTTAGAATCACTGAACCTCCAATAGGAGAAAATATGCGGAGATGTTTCAGCAGCACATTCATAACGAGCCCTCCAGATACAACAGCTGAGCATACAATTAAGGAATCTCTAGACACACTTGTTAGATGGGTCAATGAAAACTGAGGATGCAAGTTGGACAGTGAAGTTATATTTTCCCAATTGAATGTTATGAAAAGCAACATTTAAACACACCATTTTTCAAAATAGTACTGGATCCTTCAGAAGAAAATCAGAAAACCAAAATTAATCATCTAAGACAACACAATGATAAAAGAAGCATTTACTAACACTGAAGTGTATGCCCACATACCTGAAATAAATTTTCTGCTTGAAAACTGTTAAAAAAAATGTGTAGTGAAGCAGTTTGTGAATCAGTCGGATCAGTAATTGGCAACCACCTCCACAATCGTAACATTCAGTTCGACACCCTTTTCAATGAAGTCTTTATTTCTTGGAATAGACCTCCTGTTCACATGGCTTCGCAGCTTTTAAAAGAATCCTTGGATAGGCATTTCCATGGTGGAATACATCATTTTACACGATTTTTTTTCAGTATCTCGTCTCAAGGTGTACAAGACTTCAAAGGTAATTGACAACCTTCACAAAGAGAGGGGAAGGTTGCCGTTTCTCGGAGATAACTGACTTCAGAAATCAGTGTGTGTTTTTTATGTATTCAATATGATAAATAATCAGGTGTGTTTAAAATAAATAGGTTTAAGGTTTATATGATAATTCTTCATTGTCTCTTAACGTGTATGAAAATGTGCTATAGTTTTGGGGAAAATTCTGAGCCAAAACATTGTGTTCTGGGGAAATATTAGTCCCTGAACATTTTCTGCACCCCTGCCATACAATTATGTCTGGAAACGTACTTTTATATGATTTAATTGTGTTCAAAGTTGCAGCATACAACGCCTGGATAACTTGGCGGTAGGCTAATGTTTTTAATATTACATAACAATTAGGGTTGCAATACTGCGTTTAGTAACAATTAAGTGTCACGCTCCTACGACCTGTGGAACTTGTTCTACATGTCTTGTTCTGCAGGTGTTATACTACGATTGCTAATATAGGAAGTATAACTTGTTAGCTAAAAAATAATGGAATTTTGAGATGATTACAGACCCTATAATTTTCCTTTATTGCTAGAAATATCAAGCTAGGTGTTGTAATAAAAATGTTTGGTAGCTTTACGTACGTCATCGAGACCTCCACCTGACACGACCTGCAGGACACCAAGCCAAAAACAAAATGCCACGTGGGGGAGTGAAGCAGGACGATGAGTTACGACCGTGGCAGCAGTCGATGAGCAAACGGCAGTTGCTCGAGTGTGCTGAGAGAACTGCGAAAGCTGGCATGATACCGTTTTATGCCGGAATCACATAGCCCCGACCAACACAGCACGACACGGCCAAAAACACAACCATGACACATTTCAATGTGACTACTTGTATTTAAAGCACGACCGACACCATGCTCTCGGCATTTTACCTAACTATTTAGAAGGCGCTGATCGGCTACGTTAGTTTCAAAGGTGGTGAACAAGATGGAAATTTGTAACATATAATGGTGACTAAATTGGTATCGCTAATGCATACAAAGGTAAAATTATAATTTTTAAGATTTAGATACAGTAATTTTCAATTTATTTTTCTTTTAAGCTGCGTATTTACCATTGTAGGGAATGCTTGCAATACAATTGCGTTTTGCAATGTTGTACATTCTGTGCGTCATGCCAGACGACACGACGAAGAATAGAAATAATTTCTAATCCAAAACTGATGGTCGGACGACAGAATCGGTCGGGCTTACGACGATCTATCTTGTATTTCACTGGCTACTGTCCGTCGTGTCGTGCGCGACGGGGCTATGTGATTTCGGCATTACAGTGCCACGTGGCAATATGCTTAGCCTATTCTGACCCAGTGCACACAATCGTTTAGGAACGCACACGAAGGGTTTTCTGTACACTGCGTAGCTCAGTGGCCAATGATCTAAGCAACACAATCGTAAACCGTGCTGCTGTCCCAGGTGAATAATGTGGTTGAAACCCAAGGTGTTATTCACCTCATTGGATATGATGACGGAACAAATGCCGTATACAGATCGAGTAGAATTTTTCTTTTTACGTAAACAGAAATCATTAATTACAGTACTACGGATCTGAAAGGGCTATAGTTCTTTCATTGCTATTTATAACTTTTCTGAAGCACTGCTGAAGTTCTACTTTCAGGCTATTCATTACGTATTCTTTCGCCACATGTAAACGAATGTTAAACTGATGCCAAAGAAAAAACCAAGGGTACAACGCGCCATATTTGTTCGATGAACCGACAATCAACCATAACTAGTTTTTTTTTTTTAATTAACAGGGACACACGTGTCCAAAAATACTTGAAAACCTAATATGTTAGTGAGAAATATTTTCTTTACCAATAAAGTCACAAAACTCGATTTAATAACAGTTTATAAAAGAACTATTCTTACTAACCATTACCAAATAGCCTCTTTTCAACCTGTCTTTAATTAATATAAAGGGTAAAGTAAAGGTTATATATATATATATATGAAAAAGTAAAAGTTTAATTGAACAAAAAAAAAAAAAAGCAAAGTATACATCGGTTGTGCTATACGATATATTAAAACCAACTAAAAATTTCACAAATGGTGTGATTTTTCACAAAATTGATTCAAAGAGCGTGAAGATATTGTGAATAAGTTATAATGACGATACCTACTCGATCTTCGTGTTGAGAAGTCGTTCTCATACTGTGGTCCGCGGACCACTGGAGGCACGTGGCTTGGTCATAGGTGTTCCACTAAATACATCTCGTGATTCCTTTCCACAAATTAATTTTAACTCTTCTGCAATCAAATTCCTTAATACCAAGTTTCGTATTATGATAAAGCCAAGTTTCCTATACTGGTAATTAATTATAATACGTAATTCGCGGTTTCCTCATACTTTTTTTTAACAAACCTTTGAAAAATCACCCCATGTTAGACATAGTTGTTTGTTTCCTAAATGTGAAATACATCACAAACTTTTAATACTAGTGTTAACATAAAATCACGTTATTTCTGGTTAAATTAAACTATAAAATATATTTGACATACAAATTATAATATTATATTTATAATTAGTACGAATTAATGCAGAAGAAAATTGGTGTTTTGGAAATACGTAGCAAGAAATCGTTCTTACGAAAAAAATATATTATTAAACTAAGTGTGCAGGAATGCGATGAGCTGTCCCTTTGGTGTAAGTTTCTAGACTCGGTTAAGCTTTATTTGCACGAGGCGGAGGGATATCCCGTAAGTGTAACTTTAGCAGGGCTTCAGGAAAGTTTGAAGTAACATTGAATGGACTATAGTATATAGTCGATTACTATGAGCAGTTAAGAGAACGACTGCGTGCAGCTGTGAGCGGCAAGAAAGCGCGCTCGGGGGGGACAGCTGCCAGGACCTTCACGGAGGAAGAAGAAGAATAAGAAGGATGAGAAACACTCACCCGGACATGTGGACGGCGACGTGGCGACGCCCCAGGCTGCAGCGACGTCCTCCCGCGCGTGCGCCGGCCCACGGCGCGCTGCCGCCGCCGTCGCCGCCGCCGCCGCTCCACCGCTCCTGCGGACAAGACAACACGCGAGCGCCGATCACAACACGGCCCTAGAGCACACGCACGCCGCCTCACGCACCGGCCACGTCAGATTAGATAGTGACGGCTCTTTGGCCGTCGCTCGGGGCTCCTCCTGCGTGCCGCCCGAGGACTGGCGGCCTCCTCTTCCCTTCCCCCTCCCGCCTTCCACGACCCGCACACTCAAAGCACTGGCAAAGGCTGTTCACGGTGAACTGATCACTTTGGAAAACCCTGCGGAAGATATACTTGTACTCACGCTGTGTCTTTCTCCATAGTTTCCAAAATAGTTAAAACAAAAATCACCGGTGCCTGGACGAACAACCACCTTCCTGAACTCACATCAGAGTTCAGGACCCATTATATTTTCTTTCACATGTCTTAAAAAAAGGTTTTTATAAAAGGTAGATAGGTTTAAATTAATAATAAATTATTAAATAACTTCCTTCAAAATGAAACTCCCACCCCCAAAAAGAAATTTAATTTAATGTAACTTATTATGTAACAGAGTTCGCGACTTTTAATTGGGATCAATGTGGTGGAGGGGGGTTTAAAAAGATGATCAATGAAACCCCTTTTCGACTGCTACCCGATAAGAGAAATGAATAACGTTATATATATGTACATTAATTAACTTTAATTAAAAAATATGCAATAGAGTTCAGTTATGGCCAAGGCCGAGCACTAATCGAATTTGTAACTTCTTTGTTGTTGTTTTTGTTGTTCTGTCGTCTTCCACCACAAGCACAACTAACACTGCCAGAGGCTTCATCACTAGAGACATGTAAAATCCGCGTTATTACTCGGCATCAGGCTAAACTTCACAGTACTGTAGGTACTGGAGCCGGCGTCGTTTCTCAATTGGCTGCTTACATATATATATATATATATATATATATATATATATATATATATATAATATATATATATATATATATATGAGAAGCCACGCCCTTTCTGATTGAATTGCACGTGATTGGTATACACAGTTGTGAAGTGTTCATTTATTGGCGCAGAGTTACCCAGGGCGTGCCAGATTAAGTATGGTCCAATGACAAGTGTATTGCAAAGGTACACGTGTTTAAAGTTTAACTTGTCCCAAAATAATAACGCGAATTATGCAGATCTCTATTCATCACTTAATTAGTGCGTCGGTCAAGAGAAACTGTGGTATTTAGGGGCACCTGTTTTTCGGGAAGAGATTTCAGGACAATATGTGTTCCGAAACACTTAAGTTCAGAACCACTTCCACGATTGTATCATTTGAATTTTTACGCGTCTTAGGCAGGATTTACAACGACCCGTCAAGCCCGTCCGTCATCCGTCTTTCAATCACGTGACCAAAATCCCATCAAAGGTGGCCATTAGTTCTATCCTTCCGTCCGTCAAAACCTTGGCAAGCTTTAACTTTTGACGGACGAACGGATGAAATGAGAGCCTTCTAAACTTGCACGTTTTGTTACTCTTTCATCCCGAGTTCTTTACAAGGCTGTGTAGTGTGTGCATTTTTTTTTGCTGTCTTTTATTTTCATATGTTTGTTTATGTAACTGTGAAATGAATTAAGTTACATTTCCCCTGAAGATTAATTGATAATTACGTTTGGAAACAGGAGCTCCTTTTGTACAATAGTAAAAATAATAAAATCATGCTTATGATACTAATTTTTTTTTTTACAACGATTAATTTCCGTTACGTACGTAAATGGTTGTTTTTGATACTTAGAAACACAATAACGCAGAAGATTTTCACTTTTTCTGGATAATTTTCTCCTATTTTTAAACAGTTTTGTTTTTATTGTTTTCAGCAATGAACTTTCGACGGACGTACGAAGTTTGGTTATAAATCGCTCGACTGGGAGACGGACGAACGTATGACGGACGGGCGGGTGACGGACGGGAAGCGACGGGCTGTTGTAAATCCTGCCGTAACTATCTGCCCGCAAATCACGGACGGTCAGTATCGGGGAATCTTAATTCTGATTGGCTCACTCATGTAACAGACTATTTCCCACAGAGACAAGCGGTCAATAGCCAAAGGAAGTCTGCAAGTGTGCACATAGGATATTGAAGTCTATAGCCTCAGCGTAAGTTTTTTCCGCTAAAAACAGGCTGCCCTTGTGATATTACTAGGAAAGTAAATATTTTACAAGCGTGCTAATCTTTACACTTTAAGTTTAGCAAAGCAATTTAAATATTCACAAACCTTTACCTGACACGTTTACTTCAACGTTAAGATATGGAACTACTTTTTTTTTGTCGTTGCCAACTTAACAGGACGCTTACTGCCCAGTTTATCCGTTAAAACACATGCAGTGCAGGTAGGGTGGGTGAGTGAGTGAGTGAGTGAAGAGACTTGGACGACTCTTAACATCGAGGTCTTGAGAGACGATGATGGTGAAGTGAGGTGAGAATAGAACAGTGGCGGAATGCAAGGGAGGGGAAAACTGGAGATCTCCGAGAAAACCCACCGACCAGCGGCATCGTCCGGCACGATTCCCACGTGCGAAAATCCAGGAGTGGGTTCGCCTAGGTGGGAGGCGAGTAGTCTAACCACTACGCCACTAGATTAAAGAAGAATAACTACACAGCAGGAGAAAGTATTACAATATAAAACAACTATTCACAAATATTTAACAAAATCCACTTATTACAAACTTATTGAAAAATGAAATTTTTTAGTACGAGTAAGCCAGTCGTATAAGACATTTACAACATAGCCATTAAAGTTCCAAAACCACTTCTTGTAAAGATTTTCTCTCATAGAGAAAAATAAAAGAAATTCTTTCTGTACTTCACATGTCATTAAAACTTGACATTTATATATTTTACAGTATTCGTTGAATGAATATCGTAGAGGAATCAGTAGCAAATTTTAATGACCCTTTCCACCTCTGAGTTTATTGTTTCCATTGTAACCGATTGTAAAAAAAATCAGAACTAATATGAACTGATTTTATTTTCCAAAGAAAAAGAAAAAAATATATAAAGCAACAATTCAAAACTGCGGGGATTGGGCAAGGGAGGGCACGATTTTCTGAGCGAATATTTTGTGATATATTTACAAACTTTGGATGGGGGAATGGGGAAAATAGCAGGTCTGGAGGGAAAAGGGCATTCTCGGATTCGGGAAAAAAACTTGAAAATCCTCTATCCTGCCGGAAATCGAACCCGGAACTTTCTGCCTTGGGTTGTTGGACGAATGTATCGGATATCCGGATGTGCCTCGGATACAAAGTTCAAATTACGTTACATATAAGTTACGTATTTACTGCTGTAATAACTACAAAAATACAACTCAAGGCATATAATTAAGTTTATATTACCAAAGGAGAAAAAAGTAATTTTTTCCTTGTTTTTCTTAGCTTGACGGCTCGGAGTAACATTATGCCTATTGATGATGTAACATTTTTGGTGAAATGAAAACAAAAAGAAGGTTTTAACGTATAGGCCATTAAAAATGTCCCCGTTAGCATACGTTTTCAGTATGGTTTAAATGGTCGAACCTAACTATATCACTCAAGCGACTGTGCAACATTAACAGACCATACGGAGATCGAATTCATGTCAGTTTGGTTTACGATAACTAAATCGATGTGTCGTACGAAAGGTGGTGGGACTACAGTTTAATGATACGGATATCAGTGTGAAAATCAATCCGTTATCGCAATTTGAGTTAACTTTAAGTATACTTGCAGAAAATGTTTGTCCTCCGCAAACGATGTTGAGAAAATACCGACATTCATATAAAAATGGATTTAGTTTTTGTGCATTTAATATAAGGTTCCATCGTCCTCAACCACGGTTTAAATCACTGCTAGAGGCTGTTCACGGTAAACTGAGCACTTTTGAATGCCCTGCTTAAGATATACTTATATGCGCATCTCATATCCTTCCACCAAATGCAAAATTTACATTGCCACGAGCCTGATCACTTTATTATTGCGTCGGTCAAGTAAAACCCTGAAGATGTTAGAAAAGTAGATATTGAAGAAATTTGCTAATTATTACACTTACATGCATTAAAAAACACAGCAAGTGAAAGAAATAATTCCAAGTATTCACAGATGCTTCCCTAACACTCTTAAAGTTCACCGTTAAAACAAGGGACTGCATTCTCTCCATCGTTATCAACTTTCCTAGGTGCATGCCAGTGTGCTCGTTAAAATACATGCGAGTTAGGGGCAGTGACATTTTTCAAAGGTTGATTTCAAAAGTGCTCGTTTTACCGTGAACAACCTGTAGTTGATTTTTTGTACATCGTGAATATTTCTCTCTGAAGTCATTAGTGAGTGAATGTCACTGTAAAAATTTTTTCGCATATCCGCCACGCCAGTGTGCAGACGTAATGAAATGGAACCTGCAAGTGATTCCCGCCTTCAGGCAGGATTGAAATGGATGACAGAGGACTGGTATAGGCTGTTCACGGTAAAATGAGCGCTTTTGAAAGCCCTGCTTAATATCTACTTGTATACACGTTGTGTATTCCTCCGCCTTATGAAAATTAGCATCACTATGGGCCTCATCACTTTATTCATGTGTCGGTCAAATGAAAATGTGAAACTATTAAGAAAGTAAATGCTTTACAAATCTGCTCATTTTTACACTTCGATGCATTAAAAAATATAAAGTGAAAGAATTAATTTTAAGTTATCACAAATTGTTACCTAGCAATTTTTATTCGACGTTAAGGGAACAACTTTCCATCTATTGTTACCAACTTTACTGGGCGAATGTCACTTAGTGCGCCCATTAAAATAGATGTATGCAGGGGTAGTGACCTTTTCCTAAGGGTTATTTCTAAAGTGCTTACTTTATCGTGAAAAGCCTTTACTATGTGGAGTCGCCTGCCCTGCCCGAACGACAAAGGGCCAGCCACAAGAATGAATTAAATGAAAAAAAAAAAACGGAGATGACAGAGTGTTGTGGACTGCAGATGAGGGAAGAAACAGGAGTTGTCAAGGAAAATCCTAACCCCATGACAAAGTTAATTATTACTCGCCACATGAGACCCCGTGTCCGACTAACCTCCAAGTGGGGGTGTTGTAAGAAGTGCGCTTTCTCAGTTCAGCTATGGTAGTCCCCTACACTTGTTTAGAAAAAGGTTAAATAAGTAACGAAATACCAGTTTACTACAGCAACAACGCTCAACATTTGTATACTTGCAAGCTAATATACGGCAAATTTCCCATGCTGTCTGGAAGTTAAAATTCCTCTTCACTTGTTTAGCGAGTTTGAAAAATTTTACGTGTATTTTTAAAAATATTTTACTGTAATAGATTTACTCTGTAACACTCTGTATATCTAGCAAAGGCACAAAAAGTAATCACAAAATCTTATTACCAGTTATGGTCAGCAATTACCACAAACTTTTGGTACGAAGCAATTGTCCTAAGACAACAAATGGTACCATGAATGAAAAGAGAAGTGCTTCTTTTGGATGTCAGAGACGTTCAAAATTTTGGTGTAAAGTTATTTATTTTTCTCTAGGGCTAAGCTTTAGGACAAGAATATATAATGCCACGTTAAATTTTGTATGACGGCTATCCAGAGTCGCGCAGAACTCCCGGGAACTTTAATCAGTTTTAATGGCCATACGAAACATGGCCGGTCTTTTTCTCGTTTCTACCAACAACATCGAACTTCGACTAAACTGCCTGAAGCCTTTTGTACTAGTGTCTAAATTTGTATCAAGTTAGATAGAATTTCGTGAGTAATGTAATTATCTGTACAAAGTAGCCCGGCCGCGTGTGTCTGTGTATTCGGCTAAGGCTTCTAAACTACTTGATGAATTTTGATGCGGTTTTCATCACAGTTTAGAGAATTTCTTGAGGAAGTTGCAAATAAATAATACATTAATATTTTATGTAAGGATAGTAGAGAAATATCGACGTTATTTAATAAAGTCGGAAAAGGCCGCTTTTCGAGCTCTTACATGGCTTACGCTGACTAAACCATAAGATATACACTGAATTAATGTACTACACAATTGTAGATCTCAAAAAGGTCTACAAAAAGTCTGGGACAGCATATGTTTATCTTTTAAGGATGACCCATAGTAAACATTTGTGTCTTCTAAAGTTCACTTACGAAGACTTTTTGAACAACACAGTATTAATCCTATGTTAATTGTCTTAAGCATTTAGTGTATATAATTGCTATAAACCTAAACAACGCCATATTTGTACGACGCACCAGAGCGAGGGCGGGGCGTGTCCCTAGTATTTCATAAATCATACATTATGTAGCCGGAATATCGGTTAGCGAAAATTTACGTGCAACGCACTCAGGCGGATAGCAGTTGTAGATTCCAAATTGCAGTGAATCTGGAGTAAATACGTGTTCACTCGCAGGGAGTGGTGATTACAAACCGCGATCAGACAAGGTGGCACCGACCTAAAAAGGCACTTGGCTACGAGTACAGGTTGTTTATTTTCGTCTTCGGCTTACTGACCGGGTTTCCCGATTGGGAGTTGTTTCGCAGTAGTATTTAATGGACGTTTACGTCGTAACTGACAAGAGCACGAAGATGGTAACCACACGTGGTCGAAAATATTTTCCAAAATAATTCTCTACATTTTACTTGCAGAATGAGAAATTTTAACTTAGTAATTCGAGAAAAGTATTTGCTTTCAGCTGGATTCTTTTAGAAGTAGCAGATTTGTATATATATATATATATATATATATATATATATAAAGAAAATCCTTTGAAATGTCGAAGTTGGCTGGCGTGAACTTCTGGCAAATCTAAATAGAAACGTTAAAGGAAAACATAGAACTTAAGGTGAATAAATAGAGCAGTGTATTTTATTCTGGTGGCATGAAGACTATTTTAAGTTGTGGGTATTTTCCTCTTCTTTGAACACTAATAAGTTTTATCATGTGAAATATTGCAAAAGTGTAAAATATTCTTAAAGTAAATAAACATTTTGGGACATTTTAAGTTAATAACTGAATTAATGCTGTTAACTTAAATAGTAACACGTTGAATGAGAAGATAAGGATGAACCTCGCCACCAATCATGGTCACATTATAAGTTGTTATTTTTCGAAAAGAAAGTTGGAAATTAAAGAATGAATATTTACATCCCTTTTGCCTTTTAATGCTAAGCGCAGACGATTTACACGAGAATTGAACCCAAGTAATTTATAACCTAAATTTTTCCAATTCCACGAAAGTCAGCTGCCGCACTTGTAGTTAGGCTATAGGGCTCGGACTGGCGAGTAGTCTGGACATCTAACAAATACAACCCAGTCATTGAAGGGAGGTGGGCAGAAGGGGCGCAATAAAGTTTAATTTGTTAATACGTATCAGCTTCCGATTGAAATGCAAATGCAAAGACATTTGTTGAAGTAAGAATCGAAGTCAAATTTATCAACGCACACGGTACACATACAGTTAAAACGCTGGGAAGTTATGTATTGTTTTGAACTTTGCCGTCGATCTGCAGAAACCGTGAGCAAGAAGAAAAGTCGGCATCTACCGCGGGAGAAAGAGTGAACGCTTTATACATTTAGCCAGGCGGTGCAAGTTTAGCGCCCTATGCACAAATTACCCTAGCTCTGAACATTTCGAATTGTCCAATGACTCGCGATCAGAAAATTTTTAGCAACGATTTATCACGCTTGGCAGAATATTGGTTTAAGAATTTACGATATATTGTTCCCCATACCAGAAGTTTAGGAAGCCAGCGTCATTACAAAAAAAATATATGGTAATATGAAATTGAAAATCATTAGTAGAGGCACTTGGCGAAAAGATATTTGTGTTCCAATACACTTTAATTCATAACCACTTTCCTGACTGGGTCATTTGAATTGTTACGCGTCTTATATTTCTGCCGGCCAGTCACGGACGGTCAGTATAGAAGATAGTTAATTCTGATTGACTCACTCTTGTAACAGACTGCCTTCACACAAAGACAGGCGGTCAATGGCCGAAGGAAAGATGCAAGTGTGCATCTAGGATATTGAATTCTAGCCACAGGGTATGCCTTATCGCGAAAAACAGGTGGCTTTAACCATTAGTTACTTGGATCTCCGTAACACCTCTGCGTGCCAACTTTAATGCAATATGAGCAAACCGTAAATGTATAGACAACATGGACAGCGAAAGGCATTAACATGAAATAATTAACCAAACGAAATAAGTGCGTGACTTTATGAGTCACCAGTGAAGTAATTAAGAAGGACGGACTCGAAGATTAACAGTAATTTTTTCTATTAGTTGATCAGTAGGGACGTCCAGGAGAATTCATTTTTTCAATTTTTGTCTACGATTTGTTTCATTTTTTGACGTACGTTTTCCTTACGCTAGAACATAAATAAGTATTTAACTCGTCTGAAGTTGTTGTCTTTGAAGGGTAATGGTATAGAAATATAACAGTTTAAGTGACTGAGTCCATTGCCGAACATAAACTTGGTAATGAACTCAGTCGATTAAATTTATCTTACTAATCATATGGCAGTATTGCCATTAACATTTAAAGGCATTATCATTATCCGATATGGACTTGGGATGGACATTTAAGTCAGATAACTGGACAAATGAATAGACTCAGTCTCTAAGACTCGTACTCATCCCTTTTGCAGAAATGTTTAGTTTCCGCGTCATAATTTCGGATTCATAGTAATTATCGACATTGTACGATTATAAAAAATGTACGTTTTACAAGTCGTTTAATATTTGTCTACGTAATTTTAATTCCGTGGTATTTGCTTGCTGTAAAGAGTCGAGGACATGCTTGTATTTTATTAATAAGTTCTCGACATTTTACAATAAGCAGATGACACACAATTAAAATCACGCACAAAAATATCAAACAACCAGTAAAATTTAAATTTTCTATAATCGTACATTGTCAGCAATTAGGCTACTATGAATTCGAAAATATGACGCGAAAACGAAGAATTTCTTTAACAGTGGCGAAGTCCAGCTTTAAACGGTATAAATAATTGTCCGAAATGTTTAATAAGAGTTTGTGTTTTATTAAAACATCCCCATATATAGGATAAAGTAGTACTAGTTGATTATTAATCACATAGAGAATGTTACTTGAGTGGGGAGTCAAACAATTTATCATCGTCATCGCCCACGCATTTTGACGACGGATACCTTAAAATTATCTTGCTTTGCATACACAATGCTTGGTGTTTATTTGTTACAGGATGTGACTAAAGCAAATGTGTGGTATGTTTTATGCATTTGACTTGCATTGCTCAATCATTATGTATTGCAGTATCGTATTTTATCAGAGTGCTCATTTTACCGCGAACAGCCTATAATCATATTTATGTACACTTAGGCTTATACACGCATATTACTATGCCTACAGTAAAGCGCGGACTCCGTGTCGGGCCCAGCTGCCATTGCGTCTCTGACTGTCGCTAGGAGGGTGGAGGGATTGTTAATAGCTGACCTCGACTGGCTTCACTGTCCCTCCAGATTGCTGGGGGACTCGACGATTTTAGAGCATGTGCAAGAACCTTCTGGCCATCGCCTCCCCCGCTCGACGCAACCCGACGGGTGAAGAAGGTTCTGGGCCAGGGCTCCTTCCCTATAAACGTGGCCGCAGCCGGATGGTCGGGAGTCTGCGATAGCTGTATGGTGGAAAGGTATCGGCGCCGGACGAGGGTGAATGATGGCGGCGGACGAGCGCGTGTGCGACGACGAACAAGAGCTGACGAAGATAACCAGGTTCAGACGAGCGTACAGCTTCTATGTATGGAAACGCTCGGGGCGCTCAAGAACGTTCCGGACAGGAAATTCTGGTGATAACTGGACTCAAACAAGTTTGAATTGAATGGACGAATGATACAGACATTGGCTGTAAATACTGGAACTGTCAGATATAAAATACATTATTGTTGACAGAAATTCAAAAGGTGTTAACTAAATGTTTACAGATACTTATTTTAACTACTTCATCGTGTTAATTTCTGTTATGTGACGGACGGTTATGCAAATAGCAGATAATATAAGTTGATGTTAAGATATTAAATTTAGAATATTTATTTTGTGAACTGCTTATAAATACAGTTGGAATTTATTATTAGCACTTTTATTTAACTAACATTTCCACCCCTTAAATAACCTGGCTATGACCGGATATTTTGTAAAATTTTAACAATACTTACATACACACACACACACGCCTACATCCGACGTAAGGGAATCCGCAACCTCTCACTGCGTGCAGGGTCGCTGGCTTGCATTGCCTACGAAGAACATAATACTCCTCTTCCTGTCAGCAGCTGAGACTTCTGGTGGGATTTCCCTCATTTGCTGATGCTGATGAGTCACCGACGAGAAGTGTTTGGCGTCTGGGTTGGACGCTTCTTACTGTCGATACCACTGATGTACAAAGAGTAGGGTAGTCTCAGCACTTGCAGACGTACACTCATGGTGGTGGTAAATTATTTCCAACCAAGAAAATGAACGTTTCTATTATTTGTCGAGGGTGCGAATAGGGTAAGGATGGGTTAGTATAAAATTATTTTCACCTGAATGAAATCTACATACCATAATTCTCACAAATTAATTTCCCTGGCATCGAACAGTACATCCATTGCTAATGACTTGGCGTAGCGCATGCCATCATTTCTACTGCTGACATTGCTGACGAGTGTTTCGCCACTGAGAGAATTGATTGGAGTGAGAGAGTTAGTGGAGAGATTTGGGCGGCTCTTAACATCGAGTCCTTGAGAGCCGAGCGAGGTGAGTATATGGAGCTACACTGGAATGCAAGCGCGGGGAGAAACGGGAGATCCCCGAGAAAACCAGCCGACCAGCAGCATCGTCCGGCACGATTCCCATATGCGAAAATCATGGGGCAACCCCGCCGAGAATCGAACCCGGCTCGCCTTGGTGGGAGGCGAGTTTGTCAGTATAAAAAGGAGTGTAGCCGAAGGGTTCGGTGGATGGATTTGCGGATGTACTACCTCCTAACTAACCAGGCACTGAAAGGGAAAATGACTACGAATACCAGGTGAAGGGGACGTGGGTCTAAACTAGAAATGATCAGATGCGGCTAGGTAGCCATAGTACTAACTGACCCTAACTAACTCGATGGTGTTGTCCAGAAGGGATTCTGGAAGGGGCAGTACCAGAAGGGTAGTGAGTGTTGAAGGGGTTGAAGATTTCTTTCGGGGGTTGCTGGTGAAGGTCTTCAAGAGCTCCTGGTAAGTCGCGAAGACGTTGGAGTTGGCAACGTGGCTACAGTGGAGACGGCCTAGCCAAGGCGGGAGAACCGTAATCTTTTATAGCCGCGGCCTCTGCGCGACCCACTTCGCACTACTTGTTTTCACCGGGGAGGAAGCGCCGCTCCTTGGGTGATGGGCTGACCCGTCCGAAGCAGGGACAGGTTGACGCCGACCCCCGGCCACGACCAGCGTTTCCCATAAAAAAAAAAAATACCGGACCGCGGAATGCGCCAGACGGCTGGCACACATATTCACGAACGAACTGTGTAGCTTGGCATGCTGTAGTAGCCGTTCCAGTAGCTGGCTGAGTTCATTGCGGAAGTAACTCAACGGCCGAGCCTGGAACAAGTTTTCGCTCTGGAACAACACAGCCGTCGCAACAGTTGGACCTAGAGACCTTAAGATCTCTGAGCACTACAGGGAACAATTTTTGCTTCCCGGTTATTAGAGCCCCGAGTATTTCGCGAATTCAGTATGTGGAGAGGTAGACTTTGAAGACTTGTTCTTGTCTCCTAGTGCTGTGATTGGATGACAGTTGTTTATACACGCCCCGTTCAACTGTGAACCAGTAATGAGCAGGGAGGAATAGTACTGTGAGTGAGCTTTGAACAGTGCTGTACGAAGGCCTTACTTGATCACAGCAACTAATAAGCAGACGATAGTGTCTCCCGTATACAGAGGACTGTAAAGCCTAACCTGTTGTCTGTTGAAGGTGATTGAGGTGAGTATGGAGCGGCGGCGGAATGATGGTGCGGGGGAAACGGGAGAGCCCCGAAAAATCCGGCCGACCAATGGCATCGTCCGGCACGATTCCCACTTGCGAAAATCCACTGACACGGCAGGGGATTGAACCCGGTTCGCCTTGGTGGGAGGCAAGCAGGCTAACCACTCAGCCACTGCGGCCCCTACTTTGGAAAGAAGGAAGATGTTCCCGGACATTTTACGCTAGTCCGGAACTAAATAAATAAATGTGGAAATTCCAACTGTATCCTGCCGATATCTTCCGCCGAAAAGGAAGATGATAGAGGCGACATAGAGAGCCGGAGTGTGTCATCCTTCTCTTGGTATCAGAAGAACTTTATATTTTAAAAAATCCCACCAGGGGGTAGACCACCAGACACCATGCATTTTCTCTGGGGGTGGTATGTATAAAAAGCCACCCAAGTCAGTCATCACAGGCAAGCATCGCGAAATGCAACTGACCCTTTCTCCTCATATTCATGTACGGCAATTCTGGCACATTTTCAAAAACAAAGTTACTCTTAAGGGACTTTGAATTTACCCCTGAGATGAAACCCGGACCTTTCTACCAAGTGTTAGAAGTCCTTGCCTAGTGAACAATCACGTCAGGTTTTCAAGCTACAAAGGAAACAAAATTTAAAATGGTAGGAAATTATAGGAAAAAAATGTCAATTTAATTTATATCAATGATAAACTAAGAAAAAAAATTTTTTACTTTCACTTTTAAAAACATATCATGTTAATGTTTACAATCATCTTACAAACTCAGGGCCGCGGTGGTGTAGTGGTTAGACTATCCGTCTCCCACCAACCCACCAAGGCGAACGGTGTTTTATTCCCTGCTAAGTCGACCCGCGACCGATTTTCGCATGTGGGAATCGTGCCGGACGATGCCGCTGGTCGGCGGGTTTCTAGGGGATATTCCGTTTCCCCCGCCCTTGCATTCCGGCGTTGCTGCATACTCACCTCGCTTCGCCCCCATCGGCTCTCAAGATCTCGGTGTTAAGAGCCTCCCAAATCTTTTCACTCACTCACTCTTAAAAAGTGTAGGCACTTTATTTGCTCACGTGGTTCATCTGTCTTTAAACATTAAAATAAAAGTGTTGCCACGGGCTTATATTAAATTATTATGCGTAAAGGTAAGGACAGCATAAAGGTGTCACATACATCTGAGTACGTTTGTTGGGCTTAATAGCTGTAGTTGACAATCTCCCTCCTTCCATATAATATACGCGTATAGCCAGTATCTAAACAAATTAAAACAAGCGTGTCAGAAATAACACAAAGTTGCGCACTTTCATGCCTGTAAGCTTAGCAGCGAGAAAATTTGGAATGGTGATATTAAATATTAAAATAACCCTAACTCAGTCTTTAAAAGGAACGCATCCGATCTTTAGACGGAGTCGAACTCAGGAATTCATACGTCACAAGCTGGTGTACCACAACGTCACAATATTCAGCTAACATTATGAAATCGATTGACTAAATCGCATGCACGAAATACACACATAGTGAAGAATTAATAAAGATGGAGTCACAACACCCCGACGAACACGGCACAACAACCCCGACACGACGAAATCTGAGTAGCAGCCAATGAAAAGCAAGTTCACTGTGACGTCAGTCCGACCAAATCGCAGCCGCGACAGCCCGAGAAAAGTAGGTTCAATTTGTACTTTCCGTCGTGTCGGTCTCGTCGGGGCACGCAAAAAATATAAACACAACATTAGAAAACAATATTTCGTGTGTATTTCCCAACTGTAATAAATAATAAACTAACTTGCCGCCAAAATAACGCTTCAGTTTGTTTCTAAATACTTTTTATCTCGCGTATTAATTCAAATATTCTCAAAAGTAAAATAATCATTTACTTTATTGCGAGTTTTCAAAAGTAAATATTGGTTACTATAAAGATAACTTGCCGTTTTAGAATTTCGCACCAGCCAACTAGCATACTTGGATCGCGCAGATTTCAACGTGGTATTGTGAACACTGAATAAAGTTTAATATGAAATTACGTCGCGCTCTGACGTCACATCCGTCTGTCGTGTCGTGTTCGTCGCGTTATTGTGACTCCAGCTTAAGACAGCCTGCGGCAAAGTGAAGTCAGCCATGTCTTTGTTTCAGTGGCTGATGTATAAACCAGGAAACAGCCAGAATCAGTACTGAGCAAACATGCAGCATGATTTACAACGGTTCAGCTACATTTACTGCAGACTGTCACTGTCGCTCAAGTATAAAGATGGCGAGAAATACGATAGTAATAACAAAATGTGAATATTTCACTTTATTTCAGTAGTCTCCATATACATATTTTTTTTGGTACGCATAAAATTATTTTGTAACCTCCAGATTAAATTAGTACACTCTAAATAATTGGACGTTCTCCAGCTTGATGGAAACTGCTCACTTGGAATCGGTGAACGTCTGCTGATTATTTTAGTTGTCCAGTTCGCGCACACCTTAACAATTATGTGCGAAGAGTCGAGTGCGATGTCTCCAAACACAAGTTTGTGAATGTAATTTCGGGAGTCCGCTCGGCAGTAGGGGCATGAATGTAGTCGAATGTTCAGTCAGCATAAATTCACCTATTGAGGAAGTACGTCGCACAGAAAACCCTAATATTTCGCCTTCCAGTTTACCGTTAGGCTACACTGAAAAAAAAATTCAGGGAAGTGGCAACAGAATAGTACGGTAAAGGGGCTTCAGGGTAGTAGCAACCCCAACCAAACTTCTGCACCAGCAACAGAATGTTCTGTTAGTTTATTAAACACTAGTGAGCAGAAATTCATTAAAAAGTCACTGGCCCCGAATTTTAATGGGCGTACTGAGTGCCATTCACCCAATACATTTAGTAACGATTAACGGGAAGTAGTTTCATATCCTAACGTCAAATAGAAAATATTAGGTAACCATTTGTCTTCAACTTAAAATTATTTCTTTCACTTCCTGTTTTTCCAATGCATCGAAGTGTAAATATGAGCAGATTTGTAAAGTATTTGCTTTCTTAATAATGTCGCAGTTTCATTTGTCCAACACATGAATGCCCATGGCAATGTTAATTTTACACACGGCCGAAGAATACACACCGTGCATACAAGTAGATCTTAAGCAGGGCTTTCGAAAGTGATCATTTTTACCGATAACAGCCCATATAACCACAGACAGTTCTGTCACATTTAATATCTACGTTAGCAATATTTAGGTGGTACCGACAACCAGTCTGATTGCGATCACTATATCTTATTAACAGTTTATGTGGGCTAGGAGTACAGAAATTTGGTCCCTGCAACATTATTTTTTCACTCAGTGTTGACTTCACAATTTTTTGTGTGTAGGCTGTTCACGGTAAAATGAGCACTTTTGAAAGCACTGCTAAAGATCTACTTGTATACACGTTGTGTGTTCGTCCGCCTTGTAAAAATTAACATTGCCATAGGTCTCATCACTTTATTCATGAGTCGGTCAAGTGAAACTGTGAAATTATTACAAAAGTAAATATACAGTACAAATCTGTTCGTTTTTACACTTCGATGAATTA
This sequence comes from Dryococelus australis, assembly GCA_029891345.1. Lineage (NCBI taxonomy): Eukaryota > Metazoa > Arthropoda > Insecta > Phasmatodea > Phasmatidae > Dryococelus > Dryococelus australis. Next base: position 68,436,731 of record CM056998.1, on the reverse strand, counting down.
ACAGATACAGAAAGCGAGAGAAATAATTTAAGCTATCACAGATGGTTACCTAACACTTTTTGTTCTAAGTTAATATGTGGAACTAGTTTCCCCTCCATCGTTATCAACTTTACTGGCCACATGTCGCTCATTGAGAGCCCGTTAAAATATATGCGGGTAGGGGCAGCGAAATTTTTCTAAGGTTGATTTCAAAAGTGCTCACTTGATCGTGAACAGCCTTTACTCGAGAACCGGTCAGTGCCTCAAAGTCCCCTAAAACACTGAGTCAATAGCGTAACTGGTGCACGTGCCTGGTTATTTGAGGTTTATGTCTTAACTTAGCTGTATTTTGAACTATTAAATTCCTAAATTATTCAGTCTAGAGGTACGCAGCAAAACATATGTTCCATAGTTCGTTGCAGAAAACGTTTTTCTCGTTGGCCTTGTTAACTTCACAACGTCTTGCGTGTCAACGCCATCCTATTACTGGACTTCATTTCCACGACAACATCTGTAAAGGAACGTTCCAGTCTAAAACCCGTTAAGGCACTTGTCCAGTTCACCCATAAATTTAAATACTGTTATCTCTAATCTAGCCGAAATGCGGTTCTTCTAGCCACGTCAACACGAAATTTACAGCCTCCGAAAAGAGAGAGGGCTTGGTGTCCCAGGGTTAAATGCTATCTCCTTGTTGAAATAAGGGGTCAAAGACTTGTATGCCCTTTTCCACGACACTTTATGTTTGGAGATTTGTCGAGTTACTAGAATGGAATTAAAATAATTATAATAATAGGGACTCGTTATTATGTCTTTCGGCTAGAGCGTGTAAGGGATATGGCTACATTTTAAACCAACCACATTGTCTCCTTACCCGGGATTCGAACAGAGGGCACTTACACAACAAAATGAGCGAGGGAAGAGATCTGACCGGGTCTTAACACCGACGTTTTGAGAGCCGATGAAGGTGAAGAGAGGTGAGTATGCAGCAGCGCCGGTATGAAGGGGCGGGGGAAACGGGAGATCTCCAAGAAAACCCGCTGACCAGTGGCATCGTCCGGCACGATTCCCACATCATGTCAAATTCCGAGAGTCGAACCCGGTTCGCCTAGGTGGGAGGCGAGTAGTCTAATAGCTTGTACTGTGCTTTAAAAAGAAATCGCAGGCGCATATGTTATGCTTCATATGTTGCTGCGTCATTGCGATGCCGATGGCTACATCTTGTAACACTGTGGAAAGATAGCGACAAAAGTAATCAGCAAACACTACGTCATGGGGCTCCCTTTCACGCGGCGGGAGACATTGGCACTCCTTGAGGTCGTGGCGTGCAAACACGCGCGGGCTCCAGCGCAGCCAACACAATGCACCGAAAGGAAACACTGTGGCCGCGACGCCCGCAGGGTTGGAGGGGAGGGCAGAGGTAGACACTGCCGGAGAAAATGAAGGCGATGAAGAATGCATGGATGACCCAGGTTTTTGTTCGGTTGCCCCGGTGCAGTGTGAGGAAGAGTGCAAAAAAAAAAAAGGGGGGGGGTGAGAACCGCTGGCGCCTGCGTGATGAAGACAGCGGAAACAAAAGAAAAGCGCGCGCTTGTTGCCATTTCCATCAAGTTGGTGCAACTTGATGGGAGTTTCAAATGGCAAGGAGTAGTTTACTGTGCCGGCGCGCGCAAGAACGGCCCACAGCGCGGCGATTCCGGACACATTGCGCCTGAGGTCGTCACGCTCAGCTTTCACGCCATTGTTTGTTCCACAAGTGTGCATATCCCTGGCAGCTGGCGTGTAAGAGGGCACCGACTCAATTGCGTGCTGCAGTCACCAACAATACATACAAGACTGGTTGGCCCTGCACAACTATTTGCTCGTGTGTGAGTGAAGAGATTTAGACGGCTCTTAACGTCGAGGTCTTGCGAAACTTTGAGGGTGATGGAAGTGAGTATGGAACAGCGCCGGAATGAAAGGGCGGGGAAAACGGGAGATCCCCGAGAAAATCCGTCGACCAACAGCATTGTCGGGCACGATTCCCACATCCGAAAATCCGAAAATCCGGAGTGACACTGCCGGGGATTGAACCCTGATCGCAATGGCGGGAGGTGAGCAGGCTAACCACTCAGCCACCGTGGCCTCTATTTGCTCGTGTTCTCAATGGCCGTGTGATTAACATGCCCAACTTCAGTGTGGCGATGGTGAGGGTTCAATCATCAACGGACATGAGTCCGGACATTCACGCGGCGGGCTTTAGTAAAGACGAATGAGGGTTGGGGGGGGGGGGTGAGGTAGGACTTCTCGAGTTAATGTCGTTTCCCCCAACCGTGTATTCCTTCACATTTCCATTTTAGTGTCACATTTAATGCTATTTGTTGAAACGACAGTATCTCCTGCGTGTCAACAAAATTATTTTTTTGACGTGACGTCTTACAACTCAGCCCCGTATGTTGAGAAAGTGACCGTCACGAAATGCTACTGTAGGGTGCGTGGCAATAGAATGAGCAGTATGTTAAATGTAAATGTACGATAGTATAGGTGGGTCCTTTGGCTTCATGCTTCACACACAAGCGTATCGTTCTGACGTCATCAGGCTGCGGTGGGATCCGCGCTGCGAACCTCTCATTTTGAGCGGTTTAGTATGCTTAAGACCGCTGTAGCGACCGAACGATTCATCCGAGTGAAGAAATTCTGGTGTCAGTTCATGCGTTAACAAAAAAAAAAAAGTAATTAAAAACACAACCAAGAATCATAAATAATAAACACACATAGTGACTTTCTAACCGATAGTAATTTTCTTTGCAGATTACAAACCAAAATAGTGAGAGGAAATACGAGTTAGGCGAAAGGACACTAATGATATTAACAACATGAATAGTGCTCGGTAAGACAAATCTAATACTGAAAGGATGACTCGGCTACCTCAATCCATTCCGGAGTTACATGAAGAAGATGTTGACAATTCCACGCAGCAGCGAAATGCGAACATGGTGATTGCGTCATCATCACGCATTGTTTTTCCTCTCATCATCCATAGACGTTGTCATGTAAATTTACCTACGGCCGTGAGACGACACAGCCCCACTCCAACGTTTGATGCGTTTTCTCCTTCTACCTTCCTCACCGCCCATTAGAGGGCAGCAATTATTATTATTATTATTTTTTTTTTGCAATTCATAATTTTCTACTTAATATATTGCAAGCTACTGATGCTGAATACATGCACACGTTACAAGGATTACATTCCGGAATAGTACTCCTTGTGATGATGGTTTTTGGGGTGTTTACCCCTTGATGGGGTATACTGCTACGGAGTTGTAGACAAGAATATTCAGGAAAAAGTCCACTAGCTACAAGAGAAGTTCACATATGTTGAACATTTCTGAAACTAGCTTTTAAAATATTCCCACTAGTTACAGCATATATTTTAACCACAACAGCAAGTAAACTTTTTATAGTAATCTTGGCAAAAAATTGGAGGATGAATTTCTAAGCCATGACAATTTATCACAAGTGTAATATGTAAGTCGGAACCCGTTCTAATATTATATTATTCTTTGTGAGTATACCTATTATAATCAGTAATGAACGTAATATAAATGGTTCAAGTTAATATGAGCAGGTCACAAGCCTTACATATTTTCTTCTGTCATACTATTATGTACAGTTATGACGCGAGTAGAAATTAACACTGCCATTTAACTGATTACCAGTAACGCAAGCTTGTATCGAGTGATCAGAAATTCTTATAAGCTGTTCATTGTAAAATGAGCACTTTTGAAAGCCCTGCTTAAGATCTACTTGTATACACGTTGTGTATTCTTCCGGGTAATGTAAAATTAACATTGCCATGGACCTCGTCACTTTATTCATGCGTCGATCAAATGATACTGTGAAATTATCCAGAAAGTAAATATTTTACAAATATGCTCGTTTTACACTTTGATGCATTAAAAAAACATAAGGCGAAAGAAATAATATTGAGTTATCACAAATAGTTACCTAACACTTTTTATTCAACGTTGATATATGGAAATACTTTTCATTCATCGTTACTAATTTTACTGGACGAATGTCACTCATTGCGTCCATTAAAATATATGCATGTAGGGGCAGTGGCTTTTTTTTTTAAGGTTCATTTCTAAAAGTGCTCACTTTATCGTGTGCAGCCTTTACCTACATAAATACGCTGCAACTACGCCAGCTGTACTGTAATGTGAAGACAATTCTACCTCCAGTCGTACTACTTTTATTAATCGCCACCAGACGCTATCGCCAGCTTTCCAGTGTTGAAATGACTCCCTGATTAAGTTACTTGAGCCCAACAAAACCATGCAAAGCTGTTATGAAAAATGATGCATCGACTTTCAAAGGTTTCGATATGCATTCTCTGTACAGCAATTCCTAGGAAATGAGGTCTGCAACAGTGTAGTATCATAACATGAAATGAAAGCCAACGAATTGGACTGCAGTTACCACATTGTTTCTGTTGCCTCTCACTTAATGAAAACGCCACAACCGGCTCAAAATATACATTTTTGCCAGTTTAATAATCAATTTCTTCCAAAATATATTTAATTAAAAAAATAATAAACATATGTCAAAAACGAATTTTACCTTTTCTGAGGAAAGGTAAAAAAAGATTTTCTAGAACACTGACTCACCAAAACACCCGTAAAAAAAAAAAAAAAAAAAAAGTGTTTTATAGAAAATATACCGCAAAAATATGTACATTTACATATAGAAAGTTTTGGTAGTTTAACATTTTCGTATGTGTAGTCATGTAAAACAACAACAGTATTTGTAATTCTACACAAATGTTTTTTACAAATGCAAAAAAAAAACGTAGAAATCTCTGTTTAAAAGCACACAAGTGTATATATTTATTAATTAGAAAGTTGGTGTTAAATGAGCACGTTTGGAATCGACCTTGATTGATAAAATATCGACTCTCTGAACCTCGATGTTAAGAGCTGCCCAAATGTCTTCACTCGCTATTGATAAAACATGAATATGTTCTCGACTTTTTGCAACAAGCAGAAAATACACTATTAAAATTACGGATGAAAATGTTAAACAACTCGTAAAATGTTCATTTCCTATAATCCTACATCGCCACTAATTACTATTGTAACGAGACGATGCAGAGGCCACAGGGAAGCAGTCGGGGTGCAGTGTTTGGGAGAGAGAAAAACAGAAGCCGTCATGAGGTAATCTAAAGGCTGTTCACCATAAAGTGAGCACATTAGAAATGAACCTTAGAAAAAGTCACAGCCTTTATAGGCTGTTCACGGTAAAATGAGCACATTTTAAAGCCCTGCTTAAGATCTACTTGTATATACGTTGTGTGTTCTTCCGCCTTATATACAATTAACATTGCCATGGGCTTCATCGCTTTATTAATGTGTCGGGCAAATGAAGCTGTGATATTATTAGAAAAGTCAATATTGTACAATTCTGATCATCCTTACACTTCGATGCATAAAAAATACATAAAGCGAGAGAAATAATTTACGTTATCACAAATGGTTACCTAACACTGTTTGTTCGACGTTAATATATGGAACTACTTTCCCCTCCATTGTTGCCAACTTTACTGGACACATGTCACTCATTGCGCTTGTTAAAATATTATGCAGGTAGGAGCAGTGACTTTTTTCTAAGGTTGATTTAAAAAGTGCTCACTTTATCGTAAACAGCCTTTACATATATGTATTTTAACGGGCCCACTGAGTGGCATGCGCCCAGTAAAGTTGGTAACACTGGACGGAAAATAGTTCACACATCTTGACGTCAAATAAAAAGTGTTAGGCAACCGTTTGTAATAACGTATATTATTTCTTTCACTCAACTGTTTCATAATGTATCGTAGTGTAAAAATGACCAGATTCTTACCATATTTACTTTTCAAAATAATTCCACAAATTCACCTGGCCGACGCATGAACAAAGTGATGAGGTCCCATGACAAAGTTAATTTTACATAATGCGAAAGGATTCACGACGTGCATACAAGCAGATCTTAAGGAGGCGTGGGACATAAATTATCACCAAATACCTAAATTAAAGAAAAAACGGCAATCCTAGATAACACGTTTTGCCAACTTAACGACCAAGTATTTTGCAGTAATACTGTATCAATTTCAAATAATACCTTGCGCCACGAAAACACATAAAAATCGACGGCGTCAGAAATATTTTGGCAGAATAACGTCACTGAGGTAAAGTATTTGCTCTCGTAGTTAGTTAAAACTATTTTGTATAGTTGCCCTTTCTTTGTTTACTCTATCGACTTCCAGAAAATTTGTAAAATACGATAAACCTTAATAGCACTAACCTACGTCCCGCGCCCTCTTAAGCAGGGCTTTGAAAAGTGCTCATTTCACCCGCGGAGGGAGCAGCGTGATGTGGGGGGAAGTATTGGCGTGAGGCGCCGCTCCTATGGAGGGCACGTCTCTCCCGCTTCTGAGGGTGGTTGGGGGGGGGGGGGTGTCTCAGCGGACATTCACTCATGCAGAGCAGCTCGCGACGTTGGCAGTAACAAATGCACTTGGTCTTCGGCTAACAATGGCGCCGCCGGCGGCGGGGCGCGCCCCGCGGCCTATTAACATCTCCAAACAAAAGCCGCGCGCGCCTCTCCCAGTCTGTTCTCGCCGGGCCGGCACGGCAGGCCGCTGTTATTCCACGCACCTCGAGGCCGGCTCGGCATCTGCCTCGGCCTGCCGCGCCCTCGGTGCAAAACCCAGTTGCCATAGGATGTTCACGGTAAAGTGAGCACTTTTGAAAGCCTTCTCATTTGGAATAACAGTCAATAAATATTGTTTATTTTAGCCGTGGACGTTAACTTCCGAGTGCGGTGGAATACACACACTGTGTTTATTACTTACATGGCTATATATATATATATATATATATATATATATATATATATATATATATATATATATATATATATATATATATATAGGCTGTTCAGGGTAAAATAAGCACTTTTGAAAGCCCTGCTTAAGATCTACTTGTGTGCACGCTGTGTGTTCTTCCGCATTATGAAAAATTAACATGGCCAGGGGCCTAATCACTTTATTCACGCGTCGGTCAAGTGGAACTGTGAAATTATTAGAAAAGTAAATATTGAACAAATCGGCTCATTTCTGCACTTCGATGCACTAACACATTCCGAAATCGAGAGAATTAATTAAAATTATCACAAATGATAAACTAACAAATTTTGTTCGACTTTAATATATGGAACTACTTTTCCCTCGACAATTACCAACTTTACTGGGCGCATGTCACTTACTACGTCCTTTAAAATATATGCAGGCAGGGACAGTGAAATTTTTCTAACGTTGATTTCAAAAGTGCTCACATTATCTTGAACAACCTTTATATATATATATATATATATATATATATATATATATATATATATATATATATATATATGTGTGTGTGTGTGTGTGTGTGTGTGTGTGTGTGTGTGTGTGTGTGTGTGTGTGTGTGTGTGGAGGGAGGTGAATTATAGGATAAAATATCACTCAAAGGAGGAAAAAGTAACTAGAGCCTCAAAAGTGCTTACTTTATCGTGAACAGCCAATACTTCCTCGGCCAATTATACCCGCGCTTAAGGATCTTTATATATCCGTTTTTCGTCAGTGCTTATATCGAAGTTGGTTTAACACATCATTTTTCGCACGACACGACATAAGTAATAACGTCTCACGCTTTATCAAGTTGCTAATTTTTAACTGGCTTTTGTTAGTTTTTGACTAGTAACAGCTCGGTACACTGTACGGAATTATTTGTAATTTTACCATATCAGTGTACACGTACAGTGACAAAGTGCGAATGGTAGAATATTTCCCCATACATCCATGGTAACGTTACTACAGTTTCCCTGGAAAGAGTCAGGTGAGTAAGGAAGTCCCCAACTTTGTGTATTAACAATGCTAAACATCCCCATATTTTCAACCTGACACGCAGTACTATTTCTATACACTGGATAGGTTAAAAACTTACATTACAGGTTAGGAAGTCTACCAGAAATTTTTTCACAGTGTAGAAATGTACGATAATTTTTTCCTTGCGGGCGACTACAGCAGCTAACATAGCCAATGTAGTCCAGGGGTGCCAAGTTCAGAAAATAGACAGTATTATCTATGTTCTGTTGGTTTCGTTACATTCAAATACTAAATCTATAATGCAAGTTTTTGCAAAAATTCTACAAATCCAAGACGGCAGGGACACACTGTTCACTTTGTAGGCAAGTTACTGTATTAGGTATAGGCCGTTCACGATAAAGTGAGCACTTTTGAAGCCCTAGTTACTTTTTTCTTTCAGCTGATTTATATCCTTCCCCTACTTGTTAATGTGAACCCTGCCATGTGTGCAATAAACACAACGTATACATTCACCATACCGAAAACCAAAAGTCCGAGGCCACAATGAAACGTATTTATTGGTTATTATGTCTGGTGAAACAGCTTCGAAAAGTGCTCACTTTACCGTGAACGGCCTATATCGGTGACTATTTCTCCTCTGATGTGAACTGTTCACGATTATCAGAAAACTTTTGAAAACAGTCACTGCCATCTACCGCCAATAGTTCTAACGGCTAAACTGACTGGTATGCTCCCAATTAAGTCGGTAACGATGGAGAGAAAGTAGTTCCACGTCTAAACGTTACATTAAAAGTTCTAGGTAAACGTTTGTGAAATCTGAAATTAATTAGTTTTCTTCCAGTCTTTTCAATGCTTGTAAGAGTAAGGATTACCTAATTTGTAATATAATTACTCTTATAATAATTTCACATTTTCACTTGGCCGACGCATGAATAAACTAATCATGCCCGATCACAACGTTAATTTAAAATATGGTTGAAGTATATGCAATGTGCATACAAGGAATACTTAAGCAGGGATTTCAAAACTGCTCAGTTTAAACTGAACAGCCTTTAGATGTATGTTTCTGCCACTAAGGTCGTTCACAGTAAAATGAGCACTTTTGAAAGCCCTGCTTAAGATCTACTTGTATACACGTTGTGTGTTCTTCCGTCTTATGTAAGTGCCTCATCACTTTATTCGTGCATCTGATTTGCGAAACTGTGAAATTATTAGAAATGTAAATATTTTACAAATCTGCTAATTTTTACACTTCGATGTATTAAAAAAAATACAGAAAACGAGAGAAATAATTTAAGTTATCACAAATTGTTACGTAACACATTTTGTTCGATTTTAATATATGGAAATACTTTCCCCTCCATCGTTACCAACTTTACTGGACGCATGTCCCTCATTGCACCCGTTAAAATATATGCAGGCAGGGGCAGTGACTTTTTCCCAAGGTTGAGTTCAAAAGTGCTCACTTTATCGTGAACAGCCTTTATCACTATTTAGGAAATCAGTTTTTTTATTTATTCCAATATGAATATTACAATTGAGTGAATATAAATTATAGCAGTTGTTCATTTTCCGATTTTGAAACGATAGCTGAAGATTGCAATTTGAGTGAAACTGAATTTTATAAATAACTTTATTTTCAACAATTTTTGTCTAAGGAAACAAAAAGTAAACAAAAACAACGAACAGCATCAAGAGGGCCACCTTTTACAGGGACACGTACCAAAGTTTATCGATTTATAATCACTAACGTAGTGTAAATTTACTACTATTATTTACTATTATCTAATGCAAGCCGTATGTTTTGAATGATTATTAAAGAAAATTCAGCTGACAGCTGAGATTATGATTTTAACCACGCGTCACATTGCTTAGAATAAACAATATTTTGATGAAAGTAGAAAAAATTTTAAACACCTCAAATTATTTAAAGAAAATCATTTACAAAACAAATCAAATAACTTCGCAGCTTGCCGTTAGATTTTAATTATCACACATTAACGTGAATAAACAACGAAAGCTCACGACATTTGTCTCGCGTAGGCTAAAAAAAAAAACTGCACAATGACGTTTCGCTCAAAACGTGCAAATACATTTGGATAATGGCATCAATCACATCTTTTGAGTTTAGAAAAATGTAATTTGCAAACACGTATTTCGATGCGTAACAATTATCTTAACAGGAGTATTTTCCAAAATAGGGAAATAACCAGTGAAATCAATCTCATTCTTCCGCAGAATGAAATAAGTTGTAATAATATATCACATGTGATAGTAAAATTTATTCAACTCGTAATTTAAAAAAATATGTGTTTAGAGTACTGCATGTTTAGTTCGCCATTTTAAGTATTCCCAAAGAAAGGGCATAATTAAGCCCAAGATACATAACAAATGTAATTTTATGTTACCAGAAAAATTTAACTATTACAGTCTTACTGTTCGAAAATACATGAGAATTTGTGAATCATACTTTGGATGCACGGAATAAAAATTTAACTATTACAGTCTTACTGTTCGAAAATACATGAGAATTTGTGAATCATACTTTGGATGCACGGAATAAAAATTTAACTAGGCCAACACTGACACCGAAGTTGCCCATGACTGCGTGTCTCCTCTTATGTAACTAATACCGGCATGGTTATTGCACCAAGGTCTACGAAGCCATCAATCCACGTACGAAATTTTCCTAACCAGGACAGTTACGTGCTTTATCTTCCGATCAGCGCGAGTGTTAAGACCCGACACAATGGAGCAATTCATCAACTGCGCGTAATTAAAACTTTCTCGCTCGCGAAGCAACTACAGTTAATTTCGGCGCGGTGATCCGGCAGGGGAAATGGTGTTGATGACTTTGCCTGCGGATATAATTACGCAACGTCTACAACGTGGACATGTAGCACTGGACGATCCTCACGGCGGAGGTTGCTGTGCCACTTTCGTGCCGCTTGCTGCGATGAAGGTCAGGGTTCGAATCCCGACGCGGATAAGTCCAACTTGGAATTCCGAGGCATGTCGGATGCTGCGAAAAATAACTTACCTGAACATTAGACAGTTTGATTAGAAGACTTTACTTGTCGTACGTAGTAGCTGCCAGATATTTCTAAGTTATGTTTCGGATTATTTGAGGTAGGCGGGAAGGCTGGAATTAACGTATTGTCAACAGAGAGGTTAATAGAGACAAATTTACTCAGACAAGCAGGTATAGGCAGTTCACGGTAAACTGAACACTTTTGAAAGTCCTGCCTAAGATCTACATTTAATGCACATTGTGTATACTACCACAATATGTAAAAATTAACATTGCCTTACGCCTCATCACTTTATTCATGTGTCGTCAAGTAAAACTGCGAAATTAACATACAAGTAAATATTCCACATTTCTGCTCATTTTTACACTTCGATACATTAAAAAAAAAAAAACAGGAAGCGAAAGAAATAATTTAAGTTATCACAAATGGTAACCTAACACTTTTCATTCAATTTTAAGATATTTAACTATTTTCCCTCCACCATTACCAACTTTACTGGGCGCGTGCCACCCAATGCGCACGTTAAAATATATGCAGGTAGGAGCAGTGACTTTTTTCTAAGTTTGATTTCAAAAGTGCTCACTTTATCGCGAACAGCCTTTCCACGAAGGAACCGGCCAAATACTGTAGTTATCCCAGCATTTTCTTGGAATGATTTCGGAAAACCATGGAAAACCGAAATCAAGGTGTCCGCGGACCGGGAATCAAACCCGTGACATTCATAGTGCGAGTTCAGTGCTTTGCCATTGCGTTATCTCGCTTGTTGGTTTATTTGAAGATTACTGTAGACTAATGTCTGATTACGTACATGCGGGAATACGAAAGCAGAAGACGATAACGTTCTTACTGCTTGCCAAGTACGACGTAATATTGATATAATTCCACAGAATTATTAATTGATGAGCATAAACACAGATTTTGACACGGGAGACAGTTGTAGCGTTACGTTGACTTTGAGGAGACTATCTGAAATCGGCACTCCTGAACTACTGGCACGAAATACAAACTTACAAGTCAAATGTATGCCACAGAAGACTGGCAAAACAAGCACACAGTATAAGATATCATTGTGAAGGAAATAATCAGGGGCGTCGACCTGACTCAGCGTCAGGACTGGGACCCGGTTAAATCTTAGGGGGAAGGGGATTTTATTTTATTATACAACTGCAAAATGTTAAAGCGAATAATGCGAACACTCAAATACCACATCCCAAATATCTTAGGTTTCACATTATAATTCCGTTTATAAGTTTGTCTCCCGTCATACCAACACCCAACACTTCGTGTATATATAGTCCATTCGCGGTTTCTTCCAACTTTTCTGAAGCCAGCCCTGCTAGAGTTCTACTTCTGGGATATTCCTCCGCCCCATACAAACCAAGCCTAACCAAGTCTTAGTAAATTACGCCAAAGGGACAGCGCACCGCATTCGTGCGCACTCAGTGTAATAATATTTTGGATAAAACCTATTTCTAACTAGCCATTACCAACATACCTAGTTTCTCTCCGTTTTCATTAATATTAATAATAAATTAAATATTATAATTTATACATATAATATAAGTAAGAAGTTCGATTTAACAAAAATAAGTTACTGTTACGTTAAAACAATCAGCATAAAACGCTTGTGATACACGTCATATTTAAGGAAACTACTAAACACATCACACATGGGGCGCATTTTCAAAGGTTTCATTCAAAAAGTTTGAAGAAACCGCGAATATGCTACACCAAGCACTATGTCGTACGAGTTCAGGGAGAAAAATAGATGGGGATGTACAGACGTCTCCTAGGGATCTTCGTAGAGGAATGCATCGTGTTTACTGAACCAAATAAACTTGAGCGACTATGGTAATCGTACTGTATATACCACCCAGCTTATCACAGCAATATATTGTGGAGAAATGAGAGAAATATATTTGTAGACAGATGAAAAAATGTCGGTATGAAAGAATGAGTGTTGTCAGCGAAACGGTCCAAAATTCAGCTTACAGTTAAATCTACAGCATGTATAGGAAACATGTGTGCAAACTCGGGCACGTGATTCGTGACCCGAAAAGAGGAAGATTTACATAGGACACCCATGATCCATATCAAATAATGACTACAGCAACCCCTAATGGCGGTGGGCGACTAGGACAATACGTGAGATATCAGGCAAAGTACTGACATTAGAAGAACAAAAATTGGTACGGAGCAAGTAAACCAAGATCTTGGATAAACGGTAGGTATGGTCCGTCGTACATAGCCCCATTATGTAAATAATAGGGGTTGGCACCTTTTGATTGCATGCAACACGTGCACTGCGGGGTTAAATTGATTGTGGATACCATGGGATGAAGCAGGACGACGTAAATAGCAAACAAGCCCTCCTTGTTGCAACTGTCTAGGACCCACCGTTTCCATCGCAAACGAAGGGTACAGTGGTAGCAATAGCATGGCCTAGTGAGTAGGCAACCCTTCCCGAACCCGGAGGAATTCAGCGGGAAGTCCCCACCGAATGCGCAAAGAGAGTGTGGTGGCACGTAACAGTGAGGTCTTGAGAGCCGATAAGGGTGATTGACTTGAGTATGGAGCTCTGCCGGCATGAAAGGGCGGGGCAAATTGGAAAACCCCGAAGCGAACCGGGTTCAATTTCCGGCCGGGTCACCTATGGATGTTCATATGTGGGCATCGTGCCGGACGATGCGGGTTTTCTCGGGGTTCTTACATAAATAACAATTCACTTTTTTGAGGATGCTTACACCAGAAATTTTGTTTGTCAGCAGTTTTCGTAAATTGCTATAAAATGTTATATTATCAACACCACAATTATTTCTTTCTGTCATTTTCCCCCAGGCACATTAATCGTATTTTTCTTAGGAACTCGGAAGTGTTGAGAGATGTTGGAGGGGGAGGAGGGAGAGATGTGTCAGAAGAAGCTTTAGGTGCGGCTAAACAATGACGCCCCTGCAACCCTTCAAGACGGGCTTTATTCCAAGCCAGCGGACTGCAACCCTTCCCTCGCTTGTTCACCCTCGCTGGGCGCCCAATTGCCCCGAACAGTTGAAGGGCCGCGGCGATCAGCTCCGCCACCCTCGCCCAGTTATGAAACATCCAATTAGACAATGCGGAACAAATTGGCGCTCCCGACAAGGCGCGAGGGGAACAATATATATCTACGCGATGGACCTCCCAAGTAACTCGAGGGCAGCTGGCGATCACTCTCTTTCCCCTCCACACTGGTCTCCTCTTGCTACAAAGTTGTGGCGTCTGGACCTTATTCTCACAGATCTCGCCACAGAACTGAACGAAATGAAAGTCCAGCGACAATGCCAACAATAAAAATACACAGTTTCCGCACTAAAAGATTTGTTTTGCGTTTCGGTAACATCCAGCCATACATGCAAAAGCTGACCACATTAATTTTCTCAAGTGGAAATAATAAGTGGTACCTTCCCCTTCATACTGGATTATTGGTTTTTTAAAAAGAAAATTTCGAAAGTACTCCTATACCAAACTAGCTAATTGACCGTATACTGGAAGAAAAGGTTTGTTAGTAATTACGAAATCTATTTGGTTAATACTTTCCAAGGCGAAATTTTGTTACTGGCATATAACACGTACCTAGGCATAGTCCATTCAAAATTTCTTCGGCCTTTTTGAATCAAACCTTTGAAAAATCTCGCCGTGTATTACGTGTTCAGTAATTTCAACATATGACATGAAACACAGGCGTTTTATATTTGTGTTCATAAAAATTACTTTTTTTCCTGTTAAACTGAAATGTGGTTCATATTTTATCAATAAATTATAATACTTCATTTATAAATAATTTGAATGAAAAACAGGGAGAAAATATGTATGTTGGTAGCGCCTTGTGAGAAATAATTCTTATACGAAATATTGTTACACTTGGCTTAGTTAAGCTTATTTCATACGAGGCGGAGGAATATCCTGGAAGTAGAACTTTAGCAGGGCCTCAGAAAAGGCCGAAGTAACCGTGAATGAATTATATAAACGCAAGTACTAAAGCCATTTAGTGTTCACTGACTTAATCGATTATTTAAAACAATGTTTTTTGGCTGCCCACCGAAAATTTAGTTAGTAGCAGCAACATGCGTTTTGACTGCAATCAGTGGTGTAGCCAGGGTTTGTGTGTTGGGGGGGGGGGGGGGGGGGGGGCACTTGGAGATTTCATAAAGGAACACCGAGATCCGCAATAAAGCGGGGGGTTCCGAGGGTACTCCTCCGGGAAAATTTGAATCTAAAGGTGCAAAGTGGTGCTGTTTGGGAATTTTTCGTATCTAATCACTGAATATACTGCTGGTAGAAATATTTACATTTTTGAAGATAAATTTTTTTTTCAGATTAAGGGGCAAAAAGTGGGGTGCCTTCTGGCTACGCCCCTGCAACGAATAAACCAACAAATAGAACATAAGATATTAACATTCCAATTTTTTAAAAAATTTACAAGTTAAAAACATCAAACAATACCCTACTGTAGAATGAAGTCCGCAATAAAGAAACGAACCAAGTGGTAATGTTTTTTGGTCACACTTTTACCTAACACATCTAAATACACACATACTACATTTAGTTATGCACTGTACACAGTTTACTCACATTAAATGTACAATTCTTATAATGTTCTGTTGTATTATTTCATGATACTTTTATAAAACTCATCAATTCTAAAGAAATCAGATATTAACATTCCAATTTAAAAAAAACATTTAAAAGTTGAAAGCATCAAACACTGCATAAAATGAAGTCCGCAATAAAGAAATTAACTAAATGCTAATGTTTCTTTGGACACTCTTTTGCCCAAAACTTCTAAATAAGCAGCATTCTTCTGTTCTTATTTGCGAATTTCTCGAGCAATATATCTTCATTGATTGGTATGCTGCGGTGTATTTAAATTAATGCTAGTCCATTTAAACGGTATTCACCAGTGCTGTTTCTGAGATACGTTTTCAGTCTCTTCAGTGTCGAAAAGCTTCTCCACTGATGCTGTGGTAACAGGGAGAGCACCCAGAATTTTTAGAAGAATATGCAAGTTGGGAAACAAGATTTCTTCACACTTCTTCAGTGCAGTGGTTGCATCCTTAGGCAGCTCATATTTGGGGTTTTTCCATTTCATGGTCCACAAATCCCACTCATCTTTGAGCATAACTATACTAGTGGTTGCAATGTCATCGGAATAGAAGTTAAAAGCTGTTTCTTTTTCACAAAAGTCGTATTCCTACAACTCTTATTTAACGAGAAAAGCGTAAACGCGTAAACAAGATTTTCACAGAAAATCGGTTGTTATTATATACTCTTAAGCACAAAATAATACCAGCGTCCATCAGACTAAGCACTGTAGTAAAGGTTACTTCCGTTTATCATCAATCAGATTATTAAAAATTGAAAAATGGAGTGTTTTGCGAAAATTTGTATAATAGAGTATGTTCAAATATATAACATTAAAACAGTATAGGTTTATATCTTCTAAATTGAGGTTTTATCCGTGGGGGGGGGGGAGGCTGCCGCCCCCTCAGCCCCCCCCCCCCAAATTGGATACGCCCCTGACCGCGGTAAAACATTTTGCTGCGACTGCAAAACCACATCCGTTATATTGTGTGCATACGTGGTGGCGATTGGAAGTGGCGACGGCCGCGACGCCATATTTGTCTGTGTTTGTTTGTCTCCTTGCGACGTGTTACTAACGAATTCATTAAGGATATTCCTAAGAGGTGAAGGCTGGATTAAATTAGTCCTCTATTTCAAGTACGTGGATGTTATATGAAAATTATTCCAGGAAAAAAGAAAACTTCCACGAGGTGAAGTGCTTCGGCCTTGGAAACGCTTCCACTTATTACAATATACGTCCATGCTGAGGATTGACTCTTCGACGTCGAACAAGGTGGCGCAGTGGTAATGTGCTGACCTCACAGTCGAGAGGATTAGGATTAGATTCACTGTCCGGCGTAAAAAAAAAAATCCGCTTTGTAATAGTAGATAAAGTGCAGGTTTATAATAAAGCCCGAAATCTGCAAAAGACATTTATGAGCCCTACTAAATCAGCATGGCTCCTAGAATCGCACCATTTTCGCTGCGACCAGCGAACACATTATTGCCTACCAACACAATTAATTTTTTGGCGACCAGCAAAATCCTTTCGTGGTTGCCACTTAATACTGGGAAGAAAAAAAAAAAAAAAAAAAAAACGTTGATTCTACAAAATCCTCTGCGAGAACTGTATTGACAAAAGAATATTGTGGCTACCAGCGAAAATTTCTTAGTCACCACAAAACCGCTTTTTCTATTGCACATTGCAGTACAGACAAGACAAGGGAACTACAAACTCATAATTACGTCACAATTTTAATTCTTTCAAAGCTAGTTGGTAATGTGAGTACGTTCGGAATTTTACTATTTAAAAAATATAAACAAACTAGGGAAAACAAGAATACAATGTGACGGGGGTGTTATGTTGTTCAGTCTGAAGATGCGAATTTTTATATTTATAGTTGTAAATAGTTTTGAGTGTGCGTAGTTCTCAGCAATCGCCATTGTAGATTTCAACCATTCACCGCTACACTTTTAAACGTTTCACCATTGCACAGTTCAACGGAGTGAAGTCCGCCGTTCACAAGATCACCGTAGCCTTTCAACATTTCACCATAGCAATTTTCAACGGTCCTTCGTCGAGCCTATCAACAACTCACCAACACAACTTTCAAAAGTTCACCGTCGCACCTTAACTGTTCCACTTTCACCTGTTCACCGGATGACACCAATGACGTGTAGCGAAGATAATTGAAGTGGGGGAAAATATGCAATAAAATCCAGTAATGGTCATTACCATGCGAACGAAGAAACAACTTAAACGAAGTCAGCGTGGATTTAGAGCTCCGTTTCATTTTTACACGCGGAAGAACGCTTCTTCGAAATGTCGGGTCTCTAATTGATCACGTACATTTGATCAAAGTCAATTTCACTATTTTTCTATTAATAGAATTTAACTTTGTTCTTTTATTACTTTGCAAACTGATTTCTTATTTTTATCTTTTTCCTGGCATCCTTAGCTACGTGACTACATAACTATAGGCTGTTCACTATAAAATGATCACTTCTCAATGCCCTAAAAATATCCTTAACCAATAATAAATATATTTAATTGCGGCCTCAGACGTTAACTACTGAGTGTGGTGAAATGTATACACTGTATTTATTAGTCACATGGCAATATTTATATTTAAAAGTGACGAAAAGACAGAAGTTAGCTGAAAGGAAAAAAATTAGCAGGCCTTTCAAAAGTGCTCACTTTACCGTGAACAGCGTATGCATTCAGAACTCTATAGAAAAGCTGTGAAATATCCCTCGCCCTACACCTTTTGACAGAAAACATTTGTGGGAATTCAAACTCGTGACATTCTTGCGTCTGATATCTCCACATCTACACGGGCTACGTTTCACACAATATTTCGCATGTGATCAAATTTGATTTTTAAATGCTAATTGAGTTTAATTACCGACGAGTATTAATTTATCCATGACATTTTATGAATGTTATCAAAACAATAAACACTTCCTCTCTAATTTCACGCATGGTATTCTTTTTCCAGTAGGTTATTTAGATTTAATGAGTAAGTTTAGATAAAAGGTAATATATTGATAGCAATAATACTGTTATTTTATAAGCAGTGGTAAACATAAATAGTTTGTAGTTGAAAAAAAATTTCAATTTTGCAGGACACAAATCCGTTTTAGGGGTATTTTATATTAACATTTCATAGGAACATAACGGCGGCAAGGAGGGATACAGAACCAGACTAATTTGTAATATTTATTTGGCGTGAGCAACAGTTCCGAAACACGTCCCATCGCCAGCGATAAAACTCTAATTTTCGCTCTCGGATATCGTGGATAAGAAAAAAAATAGTCAGTCACCTCCGTCTTGAATCGTCGCCCTAAGGCTTGCACCTCGCAGCGGGAGTACGCTGCGTTTATTCCATCAGCCCCATCAGCAGCAGAACGAGAAGAAAAGAGCGCGATAGGAACCTACATGGGGGAGGGGGAAAAAAAATGTGGCGCGTGGGAGGAGGAAGAGGAGGAAAAGAATTGGCAGAACAATTTCTAATGCTGGGCAACAAAGTGAGACGTGTGCCGGCGCGCTGGTGGCGCCTGACAGGTCACAAATTAAAATATCAGGAACTAATCTTTTAGTTCTTTTATTGTGCGCGAGCGGGCGCCACCGTCGAAAAAAAAAGGTGCGGTGTGGAGGGGGAAGTGCTGTAGGAAGTGGGGCTGACAATGAGCGCGATAGGATTTACCAGCCGCCTTCGCCAGCGTCATTGTCCGCGTGATTGGCGTCTCGGGGGGAGCTAATTGGAGAACCCAGATGGGGGCCCGACGTACCTTTCCTCGTAGCTCGTGGAGCGAGAGGGCACGAGCGCCTAGCCCTTTCGGCGAAGAAGCTACTTTTCCTGTGGACCGCGTGTTGGAGTACCGGCTGAGGCGCGGGAGACAGCTGAAGAAAAATCCTATCTACAGGCTGTTCACAGTAAAGTGAGCACTTTTGAGGGCCTAGTTACTTTTTCCTTTCAGCCATTTTTTTAAATCCTTTAGACATCCTTTAAATAAATATTCATATATAAGTAATAAACACAGCGTGTATATTCCACCGCACTCGGAAGTTAACGCCTAAGGCTAAAATAAAACGTATTTATTGACGATCATTCCAAATGAGAGGGCTTTCAAAGGTGCTCGCTTTACCGTGAATATCCTATACCTGAAGATGTAGTGAGGAAGCGGTAGTGTCGAGGCCGATCCGCGTGCCTATCGCCTCGACGCGTCTACACGCGATGTTCGAAAAATGGCAAGCAGCGATCCCGCTGTGTGTACAATCCTCAGCACTTTGTAAATTAACATTTCACGCAAAAATAAAATAAATTTATTGACTATTGTACCAAATGAGAGGGTTTTCAAAAGTGCTCACTTCACCGTGAATAGCCTATGATAACCAGGAATCTTTATTTGCGTGGTTAGCTCGCCCTGCGGTCATTCTGAGGTAGTGGGTTCAAACCTGGTTAAGAACAGGAGGTTTTTAAACAGTGGTTTTTCACCCAAAACCCATCAATGTGGGATCACTGCTTTGATAAGCACCTACGAACTTCACCCATATTTAGGCTACTATACCCACTGAGCGCCTAGTAGAGAGCAAACATGTTAATGATGGTATTCCATAGTTATTTTGCAGTTTAACGATTTTCGTCCGGACATTAAGTTATCGCAACGTCTCCCATAACGTCAACTATCATGCAGTGTAAACCCCAAATATAATGATATATTGGAACTTAATGGATGCGAATATAAGTGCCCGGATATTAATCTTTCCTGCTCTGGATTTTCAGGAAATATTCCTATCGTTTTAAACTCTCAAATCTTTAATATTTCTGATAATTTGGTTCACCAGAAAAATTAATTCATGTTTAAGAATAGCAGGAGTTAAAAATTGAAAAAAGAAATCTCATTTCTTAATATTATGTATTTCTTCAAATATACGATTTAAGTGTTCGTAAAGTATTTACACATCCGTATATGTATGTGAGGGTATATATATAATTCTTATATGTATATATATACGAATTTTAAACTAAAATATTTTTCTACAGCATTGCAGACCGGTACCACACATTTTTTCCGAATACAGAAAAAAGGGATGTTAGAGGCACGAAGGCTAGTGCGGAATTTTCTATGATTGTCTAATGTATAGGTTATGTATTTCCAGACAAAGCATTTGGGAAAAGGCTCTATTTGGCTGTCTTGAATGCCCTAAAAAAAATATATTTTTTTATTTCACTAAATTATTTTTATAAGGATTTCTAAATTTTATTACTTTCCTAGAAAACAGAGTAGCAAAATTCTTACACTTTATTTGTAGTTATATTTTATATTAAATTTAGAAATGAACTTATCGGTCGACTGCTGAAAATTCAGTGTGTTGAACGTCCAGTGTAAAAATTAGAGAACAAAAGAATAATATTACTGTAATGATTAAAAACATTTTTTTTCCTTGGTCGGAGAATAAGAAGGGGGTTATTAATTGGGCTATAAATTTTAGTGAAAGTATGGGGAAGGCATAATTTCATATTATAGGATGGATGTGTACCACGTGTGGCTGAAACTGACAATTGCCTCTGAAGTGTTTTGTGTGTGTGCATGTGTGACATTTACAAGTGCAGAAGAAGCGAGAGTAATTTATGTATACAATATATACACTGTAAACAAATTCGGTAGTTTTTACTAAGAAATTGTTTGTAGTTTTACAAATGTTTGTAACAGTAAAAAATTTCTCTTGTAGAATTACTCGTTTGTAAAACTACAACAGCCGTGTTTATAACAACCTCAAGAAATGTTTGTACTATTTTGACCTCTACCAATAAGCTCAGGCCAAATGGCGGACACTCAACAACGTAAAACCGTTTGTGCAAAAACTAGGGATGATGTCAAGTGCAGTTGAGTGCAAAAACCAATTTATTGCAAGTTTTTATTACGTAAGACACTTTAAGAAAACTAAAATAAGCATAATAATACGACAATTTTTAAAACATGTGACGTTATTACTCATTACCTGTTGATGTTTAATATCTACACAAAACTTTTAAAATGAAATGCTGTAAATGCATTCTTCATAACCGAATAACTTCACTAATATTTGGTAGGTATTTAATTCTATATTTAACACAGAAATAATTGTTGAGTTCTTAAGTTAAGGTGGTCTCGTGGTTAAGGGTGTGGGATTGTAACACCAGGGAAATGGATTTTAGTCCCCCGTGATGGCAATCTGTAAGTTGTTTCGTAAATTATATTTTGAAATATTTTTCTCCTTATTCTATATTATTAATTTATCACATTAGTTTTCTAAAAGAAAAAAACCTATTCTTTGTCCACTTCTCAATAAAGTTGTAATATAGGGCTCTAATTTTTAATATTACAAATATATGTTCGCAGATTTTCTAAACAATAAAAATTAATTAACCTGCTTTTCTTGGCAGTTGTGTTTCCAAGGATGTGTCTTGTAGAAGTTCAAAATAATTTTCACACTGTAATTCACAAAACACAGCCGATTTAAATACCCAACTATTTTCCCACAAAATAAAATAATCCATTGAAAAAGCGGGAGGACAACCTTCGACCATGTTTGTGAAAGAAGGCCCGTCGTAATCCTATAAAGAACTAAGAATGGTTTTTACAACAGTGCCAAGAATAAAAAAAAAAACGCACTATAACAGCTGTATTTCTGCAGCCAACCACATGGTTAATACATTCGGAGAAATTACTCATTATTTTGTAGCAACTTCAAATAGCGCTAACAATTTTTAGCTAATCTTTCATTGACCCATTTGTTTATAGCTCTCATTCCGGAGCAAAGTTCTTAGAAATAAATAACCTTTCAAAGATAGCGAATCTTATGTTTTTACTGGAGGAGGAATATATCGGTATCACACATCACGGTTCCCAGAATTCTTATAAACCATTAACACTATGACAAATTCAATATTATTATCGAGCGCAGCAGCACAATCTCCAATACATTTATTTCAGGAGGGCACAGAAGCGTCTTCATTCGCTGCTATAAGGTCCGCTGATGCTGAAATACACCCCCCCCCCCCAACTAGCGAGGAGCAATTTCCGGGAGAAAATACTTTTTATTTGCTTCCAAAAAAATATTTACTCGCCAATTTCTTTCTTTTCACGCTTCTCTCCCCTACGGAAAATATAAAAGGCATCTCCCACCTGCGCCTCTATTTAGCAGTCTGTTCCTGAAACAGCCGCGACCTCTGTCCCCTGACCCCCCCCCCCCCCCATCCTCCCCAAGTAGCCTCTTTCCTCCAGCAAATCGTCTGATTCACCCCTCCGACGAACCCCGTCTGTTAATGAAACCCTCTGACCCGTCTATAGCTCTCATTTCCTGCCTGCGAAAGATATTTAATTTCAATTCATCAGGAGGGCAACAATCACTCCTGCAGAATCGCGAGGAGGGAGAAAAGGGGTGCAGAAGGGTTTGTGGGCGGGTAGGGGGTGACAGGACAACCCCCTTCCCCCGCGCGAAAAGAGAGCCGCGATTGGAGGAAAATGGAGAAAAAAACAGAAGAGAGATGGAAAGGGAAGTCATATACGTCGCGGGCTATCCTTCTGGACGCCGCCGCGGAGCTTGTAGCGGGGATCTCGCTGTCAGTGATTTCCCATGCTGATGGAGAATTTGTCGCGAAAAATACACCTCCTGGGTTGGCGCTACAAGGGCGTAACTCTAGCGCTGAGTTTATTTCACTAATACATACGAATATGACCTTCAGAAACAGGTCTTGAGAGCAGGTATCATCAGGTGTCATAAATTTTGCTTCATTAGTTTCACAAAAAAATTCCGAAAACGCTTAACCCAGCCAGACTCAGTGTGCACAATTGAGTACATTACGCACGTGTAGGTAATTTTTGGTCTGTACTGTACACTGCGAAGGAAGCTCAGTGGCCAATGATAATACCTGCGGATAAATGATTTGGAAACCATCTTACTGCTCTTGGTCATAATTGGTTCGTAATACTGTAGCCGAACATATAACCTACAGCTCATTGGCTGTGGCAACGAAACAAGTGTTACGTAGACTTAAACACAGCACACATCATACAATTTTTTGTTTGCAACACTTGAAAACGTAAATTAAAGTGTGTCTGAAAGGGTTAACTGATTCTTTGGTTACTTGCATTATGTACACTGCAATTGTATTTCTGATTTTTAACTAAGCAACAGTTAATATATATATATATATATATAGCACTAGGCTTAATATGTGAACACATTTTCATCACCTTAAAACTAGCTAGGACTTAGTTTACATGCGAACACAATGATCCCTCATTGGCTTGCGATGGCTGAACAATACAAGTAATTGTATTCTGAATTACCGTATACACTTTTAAAGATACGGTATTTCTCTTCAGAAAAAATGTATTAGGAAGACATTAAAAAGATAAAAAGCGCTGTTGTTAGAAGCATAAATGCCTTTAAGGTATATTTACTAATGTTATTAAGACTTTGTGTGTCACTTGCTCTCATACAATCCCTCGTATTTACGATCTATAAATTTGAGATTGTTATGTGCGTAAGTCATTCTTTAATGCCGTAACTGAAGTCAGTGATGTTTATATCGTTTGGCAGTTGTCTTTACTTGTTACATTAATCACATTCTGCCTTTGTCTTAATTCCCGTTATTGTAAAAGGAGGCTATAAACCATGCTGGACATACTTGAGTACTTGTAGTGGTCGACATATTTGCGGATGATGTAAGTAATGATTTTTAGTGTACGTTAAGAGCTTTGTCTAGTCCATTAAAACTTGTTTAGTACATCCAGGTTATTATTATTATATTATTCGTCATATTTTTTCGACGGTTTACATATTTAGAAACTTTGAGGAAATATTGCCGTATTTATTCAGTGAGACTATTCAACGCGTCAAGTAAGTTTTGAAATCAGGGTTTTACTAAAATTGTTTGAAGTAATGACTTAATAACGGATATATTTTTAAGAGCTACTTTTCAACGAAAAAATGCTATTAACTAATTAAGATATGATTCGATAGCGATATTGTTCTCGGATACAAATAGCGATCTCGTGACGGTCAACCGCAGTGGTCTTCAATTTATTTCCGTGTACTTGACCCTGTCTCGCCCGGAGCCTGGTGCCAGCTAACTTCATCACCAAAAAATCGGCAGTCGAAAGGAGAAAAAATATCCGCTCCGGAAATGTGTAGGAAAATGACAATCACTAATCGAGGGGCTACGTCATTCTCAGAATATTTCCCTTCTGCTCGTCCCCTTGCGAGGGATACGGCGTGGGCCTAAAGAGTAATTGGGGGGGGGGGGGGGGGTGTTTTTCAAGAGGTGTAGTTAGGGTGCAAGCTTCACTCACCTCCTTCTCCAGCATCTCCCCCCCCCCCCCACAGCCACGCAAGTAGCGTCGGACGGGAGAAATAAACCTGATAAATGAATGGCGAGGGAAGCACATTCAGTACGGCCAACTATGCCACAGAGAAATTCCCTCAAGGGAAAACTTTTCCCTTCAGTTAAGTAATAAATGGGTGAGAAACCCTAGCAGTTTCTTCATCTGGTATCTTAGCGTCATAGTATTTTGAATCCATATTATACATTTCGCCCATATACTACAAACCAGTGTTCACAGTCAAAAAGTAGCCTACATCGTTCTGTTCGCATATCTGCCGCAGTTAGCGAATATACCACGCAGTGATTAAAAGTACGGTGAAACACGTATATCTGGTTTATCGAAATGTTTGCGTGATGCCGAGAATTCAGAAAAAAAAAAAAAAAAAAATTCTTGAGGTCTTTATGAGTGGTGGCATAAAATAATTCCCCAGTACCCTCCTCCTAAGCTAATGTAAGTGGTAACGGATGATTTATTGTTAGAATTAAAACAACAGTTATTACGTAATCCACAAGACATTAATGAAATGAGAATATTTCCGACTATTTTAAAGCTATAGCTCAAAATCTTAGGAGACAAACTCGTATTTTCCAGTACACATTCATATAATATAGGCTTATGCTAGCGGTTGGCTTGTTTTATAACACATCAGAATATTTCTATTTAATACATTTTCTGAAAACAAATTTTATATATATATATATATTACCATGGGCGATGATGCCTTATTGACATTAAAATTTCGCGTTGTTTCTTGGCATCAAGTTAAAATTCACAGTACTGTATATAATCGAGCCGGCGTCGTTTCTCCGTTGGCTGCCGCCTATGTGCGAAGTCACTCCCTGTATGAATAACCTGCACGTGATTGGGGCATACGATTGTGATGTGTTCGTTTATTGGCGCGGAGCTACCCGGTTGCGTGTCGAAAAAAGAATGGGCCAGTGACAAAAGTATTGAAAAGGTAGAAGAGTTTCAAGTTTAATGTTTCCTCAAATAATAACGCGAATTTTGCGGGTCTCTTGTTATTAACATCTAAAAGTTATGTATGTAGACTATGGTCATTGTTTTACTTCACGCCGGCACTGGGGTCGTTATAAAGACGGTACTAGAAACTCGGGCAGTCAGGATTGCCTCAGGAAACGGTGGTGGTGTGTAGTGAGAAACCGTCCAAGCAATAGACTCCCGTGACTTCGGAAAACTATGGGAAATCGAAATCAGAATGGTCGGATCGGCAATAGAACTTGGGTCCTCTTTCCGAATGCAAGTGCAGTGTGTTAGGTACCACTGCACCATTTATTTTGGCCAAGTTCCAAACAGTCACTGTCAAACTACGGCAACTATTCATGTTTTTGTTTTACGACGTCATGTCTGTGGCCAACCAAGGAGTTGATTACCTACCTAATCTAATTAATAACTACACATGTCTGAAATTTTTTGGTCTCTCCCATTGTCAGAACCCAGAATTCTTGACACCTGTGAAACCCAAATACACTTCAGAAGTAAGTACTGATTTAATAGTAAGGGGGGAGGGGGGCACGGTGGCAGAGTGGTTATCCTGCTCGCCTTTCACCAAAGTGAACCGGGTTAAATACCCGGCCAGGTCACTCCCTGATTTTCGCAAGTGGGTATCGTGCCGTACGATGCCACTGGTCTGTGGGTTTTCTCGGGGGTCTCCCGTTTTCCCTGCCCTTGCATTTCTGCGCTGCTCCATTCTCAACTCATTTTCCCCTCATCCGCTCTCGAGACCTCGTTGTTAAGAACCGCCCAAATATCTCAACTCAACTTAAGAGTAGGGCCTTGCACACATGGAGCTAGTTCGCACCTTTGTATCACAGAAGTGACGATTGCTGAGGGTGACGTCAGTAGCTAGTTGAATACACAACCGCCTCTACATGTATTCCAACTCCCCCTGAAAGTACGTGCAGTTTTCGCAGCGAGCTATTAGGCACTGCTATCGGTAAATGTCATATTGTGTTATAGTAATACATGTAAATTTAAGCTTTCTGTGTTCCCAAAATATATAAAGTTTTCATTTCTGGTCACTCTGAAAACACTTGTATTCGCCGTAATTACAGTTAACAAACGTACACTTTATAGACAGGAATTTTTTTAAGTAAATAAAATTTCAAACGTTACTCGTATAAGGATCACACAGAATAACGTCGAACTTTATTACAATTACAAATGGCTTGTTAAAGTACTGCACACAACTTTGCGTGCTAAACACTGGCCATTTCAACACACAATTTATTTAATAAGTAACAAAGCAATAACCTTTGTTAAATTTTTATAGTAAAAATTGACTGCAATTTTAATGTTTGTATAAGTCTGTAGAAATTCCACTGTTTTAAAATACATACCGAGCGAAGAGCGCAGAAAAAAATAAAAGAAATGCACTGCATGCTGAAATACATACGGATATGAGTTTACAAAAATAAATACATAAACGAATAACACTAGTGTACCAGTGGAATACATGGTTAACCTGTGTTCCCTGTTTAGAAAAGGAGTAATAATTAAAAAGGTAAGCACATGAAGACTGTAAAGGCTCTATATGCTGTTCGCGGTAAAATGAGCACTTTTTAAAGCCCTTATAAATTTTTCTTTTCATTCAATTTCCATCTTCCTGCTGCATTTTAATATAAACATTGCGATGTGACCAACAAACACATTGTATACATTTCACCACCCTCAAAACTTAATGCCTGAGGCTGCAATAATATATATTTATTAGTTGTTAGTGACTGTTGGGAGGGTCTTAAGAAGTGCGCACTTTACTGTGAACAGTCTATAGTAGCAGCTACTTTTTTTTTTACTAAGGTTGACTTTAAAAGTGCTCACTTTATCGCGAACAGCATTTAACCAGTCTTAAGCATCGCTAACCACCTGTGTGAGACATTTCTAACGATAATCGTACGTGGGACTATGTAATAACTTAATTATATGTATAAATAATTTTACACCTAGGTGATTAAATGCCATCGGGAAACTTTCGTCAAATAAAAATTAATTATCTAATTAAAAGCAGAGCGTCACAAAATTATTCAGATTATCGTCGAGGTGTGGTACACGAATTAAGATACGACTCGTTAAAAAATTACACGCCACTCGTGTCCGACAGTTCCTCGCTTTCGAGCTATCAGGCTTCTCATTAATATGCTCGTAAACCTGCAATTAGGCAACTTATCAGTGTGCAGCGCATTGCGGGTAGCATATCTACAGGCGCAGTATTACGTGGCTAGGTGGCGTCGAATCATACAAGTATTTATGAGGTGCTGTGAGTGCTCGTTACTGTTTACGTTTCTTAAAACGTTTCCATCCAATAACAGATATCACTCACTTGCGTAACGCTGGTAGAAATAGATTGGTTAGGGCACATGTTATGTAGAAATTCTTACTTTTCGTGTCATAATTTCAGTTACAAATGTACCACTGGAAACGTTTGATTATAAAACAAATTTTCAGTTCACCAGCTGTGAGATTCTTTTGTTTATAATTTTCACTATGTGTTATTTCTTGTTTGAAAAAATGCACAAACTTATCGGTTTATATATATATATATATATATATATATATATATATATATATATATATATATATATATAAATATATATATATATATTTATCGTGAACAGCCTTTAGCATGACTTTGCTAAACTTTATCGTCAAATACTCCTTGTAATGTCGCGAAAATACCGCTGCGTGTTTCTGGTTGTGTCAAGATTACGATATGGACAGTTATTTAAAGTTCGGTTTTAACTCTTTTACAGAAGTTCTTCGTTTTTGTGTAATAATTTCGGATTCACAGTAACTATTGGCAATGTACGATTATAGAAAATTTATATTTTACTAGTTGTTTAATATTTTTGTGCTTAATTTTCATTGTGTATCTGCTAGTTGTAAAAAATCAGATATATATATATATATATATATATATATATATATATATATATATATATATATATATATATATATATATATATATATATATATATATATATATATATATATATATATATATATATATATATACGAAGAACTTCTGTAAAAGAGTTAAAACCGAACTTTAAATAACTGTCCATATCGTAATCTTGACACAACCAGAAACACGCAGCGGTATTTTCGCGACATTACAAGGAGTATTTGACGATAAAGTTTAGCAAAGTCATGCTAAAGGCTGTTCACGATAAAGTGAGCACTTTTGAAATTAACCTTAGGAGAAGTCACTGCCCCTGCTAGCATATATTTTAATGGCCGCACTGAGTGACATTCGCTTAGTAAAGTTGGTAACGATCGATGGAAGGTAGTTCCATATCTTAACGTCAAATAAAAAGTGTTTGGTAAACATTTGTAACTACTTATAATTAATTCTTTCACTTTCTGTTTTGTTTTTTTTAATTCATCGAAGTGTAAAAATGAGCAGATTTGTAAAGTATTTACTTTCTTAATAATTACACAGTTTCATTTGACCAAAGCATGAATAAATCGATGAGGCCCATAGTAATGTTAATTCTACATAAGGCGGAGGAATACACAACGTGTATATAAGTAGATCTTAGGCAGGGATTTCAAAAGTGCTCATTTTACCGTGAACAGCCTATACCGTAGGTAAACATGTATAATAAGAAAATGTTATCACTGACATTGGAAAAGGGCGCTGTATTTGTCGTATGTGCCGTCGTTGCTCTTCGAGGGCCGTCCCGTTCATTGAGCTATGTAAGAAGTTAAGAGTGTGTGTTTACAGTCTCTGACATCCAAGATGCTGAATTCAAAAGTGGATGGGGCTACGACCGATTTGAGTCCAAAACAGAAGCTTTAATAGTTGCATATCTTATAAACGAGAAATTTTAGTCAATGACTGTCTAGAAATGTTTCACCAACTGGCATGTTTGGATTTTAAAAAAAGTTGTATGCGTTTTGCCAAAGCATTCTAACTAAATTTACAAATACTAAAGTATAAATTATCATTTTAAAACTATGGTATATAGCGCTGTAGTGCAATTAAATATATATTTTAATAAGTGTTTGTTATATATTAATGAAAACTCATCCTTCCCAACGTTTAGCAAGTTATATACAATTATTATTTAAAACTGATTTTAAAACACTCTTCTACGTAAATAGTATTACGATTTTTTTTTTTTTTTTTTAATGTTGTGGGAACTAATGTTCCTTAAATTTGATATGGATTTTGACATTTTGTACTTAAGGGAATTTAAAATCATTATATTGCACATGCATGAACATCCTGAATATTTGTTGGATATGATAAATGGACACATGTGGATAACCTGTGCATTCATCAGATATTCAAAATTACATAATTTCTGTTTATGTCCTGTTTGTTATATTGCAAATAATGAGGCAAGCATTTGTAAATCCCCGGTTATTGCTGATACTTAAAATTTCCCGTGTTAACTTTAGCTGTATGCTAAATATATGTCATTCGACCAAAAATGCTAGCAATATTCGGTTGTGTTATATTGAAAATAAATATACAGAATATTGTAGAAACATCAATGTGTGTTGATATTTTTTCTCGTATACCATCAGAGGCCGCGGTGGCTGAGCGGTTATACTGCTTGCCTCCCACCAAGGCAAATCGGGTTCAATCCCCGGCCGGGTCACTGCGGATTTTCGCAAGTGGAAATCGTGCCGTGCCGGACAATGCCGCTGGGGAATCCTCTGTTCCCCTTCCCCCGCCCTTTCATTCCAGAGCTGCCCCATACTCACCTCATTTCACCCTCATTGGCTCTCAAGACCTCGTTGTTAAGGGGGCCACCTACTAGGCGCTTGAAATGTATTGCAGTGTGTTGGGAAATCCGTTTTTTTTACGAAACCATTCCACGTGAGCCCAATGTGCTAATTTACGAAAAGAAAACAAACTTCAGGCGATGATGGAATGTTGCTTTCAAGACACTACACATGTTAGAGCCACTATTTCCAAGCCTTCCAACATAGCTAAAAACAGCATTTTCAGACTGCCGTATCTCAAAATGTGCTGCCTGGATCTACGTGAAACTCCGATACAATCCTGCATTGAACTTTGGATCAGACTTTCCAGCAGTAAAATTATATGGTCACCGCTTATAGTCCCTTAGAAAACAAACTTCAGGCGATGATGGAATGTTGCTTTCAAGACACTACACATGTTAGAGCCACTATTTCCAAGCCTTCCAACATAGCTAAAAACAGCATTTTCAGACTGCCGTATCTCAAAATGTGCTGCCTGGATCTACGTGAAACTCCGATACAATCCTGCATTGAACTTTGGATCAGACTTTCCAGCAGTAAAATTATATGGTCACCGCTTATAGTCCCTTAGAAAAAACGGTTCGACAAAAAGCTTGCGCGCTAGTTTAGTGCTTCACGCATAGTGGCGATGCGGTTCTTGGTGTGCGTGCCAGTGTCGCCCTTAGCGTTCGCTCGCTCCTGTGTTATGTCGCGTCAGGTAGGCGGCCCCCTTAATAGCCGCCCAAATCTTTCAATCTCAAGTCAGCTTAACCCTGATAGTTTGCCCACCCGGCCACCGCGCTAATGATGAATGCATTGCACAGATAAAAAACACCTACAGTTCCTATCCACCCGGCGCTCAAATTCTGAGTCACGTAGGCGGGCGCTGCCTCCCAGGGTCTTAAGTCGACGATAATGACATCAAACTTGGAGAGTGCCGGTCTACCCTCGTAGGCTCCGCGCCAGTAGGATGGCCCGCAGTTCGGTCGTATATATCGGTCTAGTTTTTTAGTCGACCCGCAGGAATTGTTTTTTCTCTGCCCGGAAGAAAAGAAGAGGGGGGTTCCAGAAAGGGGCGGGGGAATAGGGGGGACTCGGTCGCGTGGCATCAATAATTCAGGCAATTGTGATGCGATGAATAAACTGGCGCTCCCTCAAGAGTCCAGAGAAAAGAACTTCATTTAATGGCTTTTTTTAAGGGGAGTCTGTGGCTACAAAACACAGGCGAGTCCCTCCCGTCTATTCTTTTAATGACACTTTCCCGGCCAAAGGCAGGAAAGGGAAGTAAAAAAAAAATACTTTAAATATTTAAAGGTGTAGCGAGCTACTGGAAAGGGGGATGCCATGCATTGACCTTGATGGAATTCGAGATGCACAAAAGGAGAGTCGAGGGGGTGAGATGGTGAAAGTAGGGGAGGGGGTGAATAGACTCCTGAAGAAGTGTTGTTGCAAACTTGAGAGGAGGGTAGCCGTGGGAGTGAAAACGTTATAAAATCAATGAGTACTCAAGACACGCCCGCTGCTTATGCCTAGGTTAACGCTGAAATCAGCCCACGCCCGGTGCATCAAGCTCTATATTCAATTCTGACGGCGTAGTACTAATTTGCATTTGTGCCCGACTTTATACGGGCTCAATTTTAAGTGGTACGTAGTGTCATTTGTACTACTGGATATTATTTTGGAAGACAATGAAAAAATGTTAAACGCACTGACAGTGAACGTTTGTTTTTGCGTTCACTTGGTCAATATTAGGCCCCCTACTCTTCCTAGTTTCTATAAATGACCTTCCATGTGCCTTCATCCCAGAAACTACTCCAATTTTATTTGCAGATGATACTATCATCTTAGTCTCTGGAGACTCAGTAAATCATCTTACACAAAAAAAAAACAGACACGATATTTACGGAGCTAAATGAATGGTTTACTGCAAACAAATTAAATCTCAACATAGAAAAAACAAATCTTATGAATTTCCTCACAAAGAACAGAAAAAACATTAATTCATATGTTAGCAGTAACAGAGACGAAATTAATGAGACCGCAGTGATTAAGTTTCTCGGCTTAAAAGTAGACAACTTACTTAACTGTAAATCTCACATTGCGTATATATTACCTAAAATGAGTTCAGCCTGTTTCGCTCTGCGGGGTGTTGCAGAGGTCTTGAACCAAATACAACAAAAATGGTATATTTCGCATATTTTCATTCCATCGTATGTTATGGTATAATTCTTGGAGTAATTACACTGACAGCAAAAAAGTGTTTCACGTGCAAAAGAGAGCTGTAAGAATGATCAATGGCAAAAGAAAGTCAGACTCATTAGAACTATTTTCAAGGGTTCAGATATTTTAACATTTGCATGCGAGTACATGTTTTCAGTGCTTATATTCATGTCCAAAAACAGTAATTTATTTCAGAAAAATGAGTCCTTTCATAAGCATGACAATAAAATATAAAAAAACACACGTGACTTCAGTTAACTTAAAACTTGTCCAGAAAGGGTCATACTACCTTGGTAGCCAACTTTTGAATAAGTTACCACAACACCTTCAAGAAATTTGCTTCTTTAACCAAAAACTCTTTTAAAAACCGCTGAAATAATTTTTTACCAAGCGCACATTTTATAGTGTAGATGAATATCTAAACTTCAAAAATTAAGAAATTACTATATAATAACATGTCATTGCACGCATTTCTTGTTCCGTTTTTTCTCGTTGCCTTTTTCTTCTGTTTCAGCAAAACGACGACGCCCCACAGTATATTGGAAGAAGATTAGTCAAGATATGAAGAAAAGACATGATGCGTGTATGTTACGTAGATTGAAAAAAGATTTTAAGGATGCAATAAAACAAAACAGAAGAAAAAAAAACACAGGTACCCCGGAAATATGAGTGGCTATTTAACTAAGTATTAGTACACATTTTACAATTTTACTATAACTTAAGACACTCAATGGGATTCGGTGTTAAGCTGTTATAATAATTTTTAATGTTAATTTTAAAGGTAGCAAAATAGATCCAGATATTTAAACAAATATTTGAAGTAGGTAAATTGAGTAAATTTTCAAAAGTAAGAAATTATAAATATAATTGAAAATTAAGAATTTTAAACATTAAATAATTCATATTAAAAATAACTAAAGTATAAGTAATTTATACTTATTTTACTATCGTCTGTGTGTCTGTGCAAACAAAATAAATAATATTATATGAGAGCCGCGCTTCTAACAGTTTTTACCAATATTATTGGGGTACGTTATAATAAGTTTCATTTTCTTTTAGTGTTTAGAACTATGGCAATGAATGATTCTGTGACGACGATGTGTTTGGTTATAACATATTTGAATGGACTATGATGTTTGAGATTACTTAACTAAAAACGTCCGGTTATTGGACAACCAGGTAAAATGTTTTTACCTGATTGTTACCACAATACGGAAGTGTGCGAAGCTCTTTACTAAAAGCAGAAAAGTGTACCAGTTTTTTTATAACTCCTATGTCATAAAAACTAGCAAAGCCAAATGTAAGAAAACTAACATTTATCTTCAAAAAAGCGATATAGTGCTTAATATGTTTCATGCAGACAACAATGGTTTTCAAGGATACCCGACTCTCATCCGGAATGCTACGTGTTTGATTCCCGGCCGAGATACGACTACAGTTACAATTTCTAGGAGCTTGCCTTTACACTTCTCCACTCCCTTCACTGACGATATCACAGTGTGTGTTCTATGATATGGTTGTTGACTACTTGGCAACCAGGTGCACTAACCAAGTTGGCCACCCTTCGGAGGTTATTGACCGAACAGCCACCCGAGAAGCAAAATGGAAATAAGGATGTGCGACACCTGTCATGGCATAATTTTAATGCTAATGTGAACGAGTGTCTCATTTATGGACCCTGGAAAACAAATATTTTGCATAAAATAAAGCTTTTCTCATTTACGTACTTCAGTCATAAATTTAATGATTTTGTGATGTACTCGTCAAAAGATAAAGTGGAGTGGAATGTTTTGGGCGCCTCTTAACATTAAGCCGAATAGATAAATTAGTTACGTAGATGTTCCTCCCGAATACCCATAAAATTTGCTGAAGAAGTTTCATTTAACTTTTCGCAGTTATGTAACACATATTTCATATCTAAATTAATTTAATTTTGTTATTAAGTGAGCCAGTAGTGTCTTTAAACTACTCAACGTAATACAATTATTCATCATTGTGTGGTGGATTCTCCCCAGCTCAACATCCACCACAACTTCACATCTCAACCTCCGCAAGAACCCACCCCACAGGAATCTGCAAAAAGGAAAGGATGGGCGGCGTTAATTCCAAAAGTTACAAAAAGGAGACGACATTTGACCACATATCAGCCCTCTCAGTCTGGCAGGAGTGCAAAAGCAATTAACAGTGATATAACGTTTTTGTTTTATAATTGTGGGTTTTCAAATTTTATTTTCTTCCCAAATGCCACTCAGCTTTGTTTACAAGAAACATAATACAATATACCTAATATTTAAATTATTATAAAATACTACAGAAATTGTCAACCTGCTTCTCCTGAAGTTTATACTCAACAAAATGCATTTAAAAGATCACACACACATATTTTACATCTATCGTTCCGTGAGATTGTACAGACTCTAGAAGAGAGGCTCCCCAGAGGAAAAAACACACACTAAAAGCCCAGTCGTTCTCTCTCTCTCTCGTCTTTCGCAAATTGCCTTGATCAAGTATCCCATCAGTCCTGGAGCAGAGGGTAGTCCCCTCACCTGACACCTGGATGTGTAGGTAGTGCTCACTGAAGTTAAATGAAGCATCCACACAACAGTCTTGGGGCCGAGGGTTATCCCCTCAATTGGACCTTAGGATGTCGGTAGTGCTTCACTGAGGAAAAGTAGTAACATTCCTGAAAGTCGTTTTAAAAATTTGGCATTTAAAATTGAGAACACATATGTTATTTGGCTTAAGAATAGCACTGAAGAGCGTTCTTTTCTTGGTGATACATACAATCATGGGAATGAAGTTTTACTTGTGAAAAATTTGGACGTTTATTTGGTGCATTCGGCTTGACAAGTTCCTCATATCTTCAGTTATGACATGTTGAAATTAAGATGTTTCAAGGTGACGTTTGTTTCAGTCTACGTTGAAGCGCTTTAAAATAATGTTCACAACTAGCGTAAGGGGTTTATGAAAATCGTACTGGGGATTAGTCTAAATAGAGGGGTTTAACCTGGGAATACGCCCAGTGGCTTCTTTCAAAAACGCGAACTTCAAACACTCCGCAACTCAATTCTCGCAGGACAAGCACGACATGGCTCTAAGTCGACACAGGCACTGAGTCCTCCAGTCCGAACTGTCGCCGGGTTTTCGTAAACCACCTGCGCAGAATTGAATTGTTAATCACGACACACGTACAGCGAGTATATAGCGGGAACAAGCGACAACTTCTAGAGGTAGGAGGGGTGGGGAAAAAAAAAAAAAAAAAAAAAAAAAACTAAAACGCGTTCTAAAGGAATTACCTTTTCATTCCGCTCCAGGAGCAGGAGAAAATTAAACATTTATGTTAAAAAAAAAAATAAAGTGGGATGACAAGGTGAGCGAGAGGGGATACGGGGTGGTGAAGGCAAATGCGTGTCTCTCTCCAAATAAAATCCTCTCCTCCCTCTAGGAAAAAAAATCTTGCACAAATGGAACGCGCTGTAAGTACGGGGATTACACATAATGAATTTACTAAAAGGGTTTACGTCGGCGGGCTGGGACGGCGGGAATAAAAGGAATCGCCCCGGACCCGGGCGTGTTTATTCAGCGACCTAGCAAAGTTGTTTCTTCCACGCCGGTGGGGTTCTAAAGGGAATTAATAAACACCGGACCGGGGCCCGGGGTCCGCAGCGCCCGCGATTGTTTGTCTCTTGTTTTATTTATTACCACCCTCTCCTCCGCGGGGCGCAGCACTGCTGATACTCCTCGCTAAGAACCCGGGCGTGCTGGATCGCGGGCAGAGGCTGTGTGCCAACAGGAGTGCGCCCTACCTCCTCGTCCGCAGTCTACGTCCCCCCCCCCCCAATCTCATTTTCCCACCCACTTCAATTTACGGTTTCAGGTGCTGCAAACAACACATTGTATGGTGCGTGCTGTACTTCAACCGGGGCCGCAAGGCTAAGAGCGCTGCGTAAAAATACAGAATACATGACCAAGAGGTCCACTGTAACTAACTGTACTTCAGCCGACACACCACGTGTTTCGTCGTACGTAGGCTTTCTGTTCGGCTACAGCTATATGAACCAATTATGAGCTGGACCAGTGAGACGTTTTTCGAATCGTTTATCAACAGGCAGGATCATTGGTTATTGAATTTCGCAGCGTGCAGTACAGACCAGAAATTACATTCGCGCGTGTGAAGACTGTTCACGATACAGTGAGCACTTTTTAAGTCAACCTTAGAAAAATTCACCGGGCGCACTTAGTGGCGTACGCCCCTGTAAATATAGTAAGGGTATATGGCAAATAGTTCCATAGCTTAAAGTCAAATTAAAAATGTCAGGTAACCATTTGAAACAAAAACTATTTCTTTGGCTTTGTAC
The DNA here is from genome assembly GCA_029891345.1 of Dryococelus australis. Taxonomy (NCBI): domain Eukaryota; kingdom Metazoa; phylum Arthropoda; class Insecta; order Phasmatodea; family Phasmatidae; genus Dryococelus; species Dryococelus australis. The sequence continues at coordinate 68,399,559 of CM056998.1, read as the reverse complement.
TTTTTTTTTGATGGTTCGAAGTGTAAAAAAGAGCTGATTTGGGAAATATTTACTTTCTTTAAAAATTCAATGTATCACTTAATCGACGCATGAATAAAGTTGTGAGGCTCATGGCAGCTTTAATTCTACGTATGGCGGAAGAATACACAACGTGCATACAAGTATATCTTTAGAAAGGCTTTCAAAAGTGCTCTTTTTACTGTTGCTGTAGCCTATCTAGAGGGGAGCATGTAACGCATTAACTAGGGGGATAAGGGTAGCTAGATGGAAAAGCACTCGAATACAAAATACTACTTTTATTCAACATTAACAATACAATTACACTTCAAGTAAGCGTATATTAAATCAATTAACTAGAACAGTTATTCAGCTATAGGAAAACTGGATTTCATCAATATACACTCCAAGAGGCGATGATGCCTTAAATCAAGTACAATTAGCTTTAAGTTAGAAAGGTGGTACTCTGCTCGGATGGAGCTTAAATGCCTTCGCTTGTTCCGATCCCTAACATGCCTTCAGTCGCCCTACCAGGGAATATAATTACCTTCTAGATGACGACATTTCGATGAAGCTCTCTCAACGGCGGGCTCGTCAGGTGAAGTCGAACCACAGGTGGTGGCCCTCTCGTCTGGCAGGACTTGGGCAGGGCTTCCGGCGACGGTGGCTAGATGGCGCCCGGAGCCGACATTGTTCCGCGCTTATATGCTCTCCGTTCCTGACCTCGCCCTCAATCCTCCGGAATTTGTTTGCTACAACAACGGCTCGGCTGGCCGAGGTCGCGCTGCCTTGCCACAGCTCGCAGCTTTGCAACCCTTGCAGAGGCCAGCCGCAGCAGGACTCCTCTCAGGAGTGTCCAGGTGCCCTCGCCTGGGAACTGGGGTTGAACGGTGCGGGGGATTGGCTGGATTAGATCAGGCGGCCGGCGTAGGAAGGCGGCGTGAACGTTGAACGGGCGGCCAGGCCTCGTGATAGCAGCGGAGCCCGCCGGAAAGAGCTTTAATTCTTTGCAGTAATGATAAAATATTATGATGCCTGACTGATTAAAAATGTTTTCCCCATAATGTGGACTCCCTAAGGCGATGTAAGGCACGAAGGGTCGGGCATGCATGACAGAAATGGGTGCCTTGTAATAATGGCGATGTTAAACAATTTTCTTGACTTTGGTAAGATTTCAATTATTATTTACAGTTTAACCTGTACTTCAGGTTGTTATATACATAAAATTCACACTTGTTATAACAGTTTATGTAGTCACACTACAATATGTTTGTCCGAAGGCTGATTGTGCCTCTGTAGGCTTACTCATTCTATGTGATAGTACTAATCTTATTTACATGTAACATTTAAATATTTTGCAAGAGTAAAAATGGTTGTTTCTCATGCCATGACATAGTTATGTACAAAATTATTATAATGAAAAGTTTTACCTTTTATACATCGGAAGTATGAATTCCTTAATACGTGGAGACAAAATAGTCTCAATATTGTTTGTGCCGGCGCATAAACCAACTTAACGGTGCTATTGGTTTGTGTTGGTTCTTCAGGATTGGCAAGGATGTGCTTGACTCCGTTGCGATAGTTAAACAAATTGAAAATAATTAAAACCCGACGTCGAACAATTAAGGGCGGGAATTATGGATGTGCGCACTTAAGGAACGCAACAGTCTGCAATAGCGCCGTGTTGGCCGTCTTAAAAAACACTTAAAAACATTGTGGTCAGCATTTAGTTTTACGTAACATAAAATTATATTTTTGCGACTTAAGTGCCGTAAAAAGTGATAGTTTACATAATAGTAGTGTTTACATATACTGTACAATTATTCTCTTTAAAAGTAACTATTATTCCTGACGACAGAGTTATGAAACCAAAGAACAGGTTATGTAGTTGTGCTAGGCTTATCAGATAATAACATAGAAGGTATAAACATTTGTGGGGCCCCGACACATGGCTATGGCGTGGACGTCGCGCGGCTTGGAAGGGCCGTCTAGCACACTCTAGAGCATTTCAATTCTACTGCAGTAGCTTTGCGTGCTTCAGTTGCTGCGCTCTGCAGGCTTGCTCTGCATTAACCTGCCACGCAGTTTCAGTTGTGGCCGCTGCACTTTTAATTCATGCACCTAGGTTACGATGTATACATCATTTTGCTGTCGCGCTATTAACTTCTTACCCGTCCTCGCCTGCACGGAGTGAGAAAAAAAAAACATATATAAGGAACGTATCTTGCTTGTTTTATAGCAAAAAATTATATCTTAGCACTTGTTAACAAGTATCTTAAAAGCTCAATGCGTGCAGTGCTTTCTTTTCTTTTACCTATTAGTCAAATTGCAACTATAGTGAACTTAAGCCCTGACGATGTATGTGGACTAGGTATACGTCCATTGCTCCCTTTTATTGTGCTACAATGTGAAAATAAGTTCTCTATATTGATCAATATCGAACTTTAGGGGCACAGTTATTTTACTTGCCAGCATGCCCCTCTTTTAAGTACGTCATCTTAAGGGTGCGCCGCCTGCGCCGTGCGGTTTATTAACACCGCTATCTTAATTAACTTATAGTATATTGCTGCAAGAGCTATAATCGGGATAACAATTGTGGAGAAGCTAACGCAGTTATAATGTTCCTGCGTTAACAGGGAAAACACGTGTGTTTGACGAAATGATGATGTTCTTTCTGTACACTGTATGGTAGGAAGTTCTGCATGCATGATTTCCCATTCACTATTAATAGTGTCATTAACAGAATAGAGTGAAATCCCTTCACTAGCTTTGAGTTGTTGCACTTCAAAATCATTATTATGGAGCCATTGCACAGGCAATATAGTGTGCGAGATAGCTAGTTTGGGGCTCTTTACCTCCCTTGTGTCTCCTGCATAAGGATGGCTTCTATGGCTGTTTGTGACGCATCACAGGCTAATATAGTGTGTGTGTTTTCCTGGAATTTCGCTAGGATGGGAGGTTCTAGTAATGCTGATTTAAGGTTCTCAAATCCCTGTTGCTGCGCTTGTGTCCATTGAAATGATTTTGATTCTTTTATAAGATGTGATTTTGGAATAGTTAAATATAATCAAAACTAACACACGTTTATGTTATCAGACGTATAAAACGCTTGTGGTACTTTCCATTTTTATGATATAGCCAAACACGTCATACATGGGGTTATTATTTGAAGTTTTGATTCAGAAAGTGTGAAGAAACCGCGAACAGACTAAAATTTTGTTGAACTGTTTAAATAATATGAGCTGCTATCATTGTCGCTGTACTGGCAATGCTGTCTAAACTGCCAGCCACGTGAAACGTTATATGACACAAAACTATAGGTAAACACATCTCCCGACTCGAACGCGTTTTGCAGAGCGTAATAAAATTGTGGTCGAGTATAATGTACTGAATTATTAGAATTCTAATTTACTGAACGTCAAGATTGGTATAGAATATAAGTTTCGATCGTACGAGCAGTTTTCTAAGTGAATAACAGTTGATACGTCTGTGAAAATTGACATGGATTGGCGTGAAACAGTAATATACCACACGACTGATGAGTATTTTCTTTGCGCCTTAACGTTGCCTATCTTTCAACATATCCTATTTCAATTATTTATCGAATCTTTCCGTTAGTACAACGACCCACTTGCGGCTGGTTCCAGTGGACGAATGATTTTAACTCCACGGAAAAATGTTGAGTTCCGTCTGTAATGACGTCAGATTTTAAACAAAATTACTGCTTTTGATGGCGAGGGTCATTAAGTCAAGTTGGCGCATACGGAAATGACGTAAATATAACTTAGGCTATAACTAACTAGTATAGTATAATACGGAGTGTTGTTCCAATCGTCTTTTCACAAAAATGCTATTCTTGATGTCAAAAATGTGTTATAAAAATTTCTTAATGAATTGAGATGTACAATTTCAGGAAAACACATTTACAAATTTTCTTTTACAATATATTTTTGTGCCGTAAAAAAATGACAGCTCCTGTTTTTATTTTTAATTATTTATTTGAATGAATTACAGTAAAATAAAATGGTTGATAAGATTTCGGACACAACCATATGTGCTAGCTTATGTTATGTGGTGCTGCAAAATCTTGATAAATATTGTGGGAAAATGTCATGATGTAGTAAGCATAAAGTTCCGCGAGAATTTATTAAACGGTAGACAACTTGAAGATTTGTTTGACTTACGTGACATCTTGAAAAATTGCCCTCTGATTATAGGGTTGCAAATGAATGAGCTGTGCGTTTACACGAGGATGAGACACCCAGAAGTTTCCGGTTATACTGTGGGATAGAACAAAAAGATAAACATGTTTGAGGTTTACACGAAATGACTAGGTCGCCACAGGAATAGAAACCCTGATACCTACATCGTTACAAGGCAGTGTGAGTTACTGTTAAACCACTGAGGCTCAAAACGTTACTTGTATAATGTTATTTCTTGGAAAAATGTTATAGAAATATTTTTTCATTGCTTTCCAAAATAATTGTCCTAAAGGTTCCACGTGTTGTTGATTTGCAATGCTGAAACTTGCCTGTCTTGTCATTCCAGAGTTGGCATGGCTGGTAGCTAAAGGACATTTCTAACATCGTTACATGGCTTTCTTCTGGCAAAAACACTGTTAAAAAATTACTCATTCAATATTCTATATTGGTAACTTTTTTTTTTACCCCTCCATTATTGTAATATAGTAGGTTCTAGTTACTTTGTGGAAATAGCAACCATATTATATAATTTTTGTGTGCATATTATTATCAATAAATCAGTAACTAAACTCTTCCTTTTACAAAAATGTATCAGCCGAGATAATCGTACGTTGGCAACCAATCCTATTTGTATAGCCGTTTATGTTCGTTCTTTGAAAAATTTCACATTAACGTCTTTGTATTTTATTTGCCTTGGTCGTTTCTTATTTAATCCGTCACATTACAATAATTCATAAACTTTTCCTTGTACTGAAGATTACATATAACATATAGTTATATTAAGCCGAGTAGTAATTTAATTTGAGCTATTTTTCATGTTTCTTTCCCATCGTTAGCTAAGAAATCATCCGTTTGGTTTTCACTAATCACAGAAAAGAAAGTAACCCACTACAACTTAATTTTCTTAAACAGTTAATCGGAAGTTTCCCTAAACTGAGCTAAATTCTAAACACACTATTATGAATTCTAGCACAGGATATAGCTTGCCTTTACGATACGCTCTAAATCCGCCAGTGTAATGGCGTAGCCCTATACAGCGATATTGAAGATAAAACATAATATCCTTTATTGTTGCAATTTTTCCCTTGTCTGGTCTCTATACTACATAATGTCTCTAAACGTTTTCAAACGAAAGTCTTTTCGATGTTAGTCGACGGTAGTGTTTGAGTCAGTGTGTTTACCTTTTATCTCTCCAGTTGATGTTGTTACTCAGTTCAAACTATTTTGTATGAAATATTAAGCCTACATATTTGTTGAGGAGATAATTTACAGACGCTGTTGTTTGTTAGGCTTATATCGTAAATGTCTTAGGGATAGTGTGGTAGCTATAATGGAATTCACGCCCATCAATTTAATATTTCTTTATATTCTCATGTTCCATACGGTGAACCACCAGGAAACACACACGATTCGAATCCCAGTAATTTTTCTCCTTTTGTAGAGAATGAAAAACATTAATCACTCTTGGGGCCGCGGTGGCTGAGCGATAAGCACACTCCCTACCACCAAGGCGAACCGGGCTCAATCCCCGGCCGGGTCACCGGATTTTCGCAAGTGGGGAACATTCCGGGCTTTTTTCGGGGGATCTCCTGCTTCCCCCGTCCCTTCATTTCGGCGCCGCTCCATATTCTCTTCAATCACCCTCATCGACTCTCAAGACCTCGCTTTTAAGAGCCGCCCAAATCTCTTCACTCATTAATCACTCTTCGAGCTTACGAGCTTCTGCAATCTGTGACCAGCCAGTCATGCTAATCAATAAACAATTATTTTTTTTTTTTTATCTTTGAAAGTTTTTTCTACGTTTTAAATTCAGTGACTGTAAATGATAAAGGAATTTCAGTAATTAAATATGAAATAAGTGAAGCAGAATTTTCCACTGTCTTTGTCTTCCACCTTTCGGAACACAGCCCAGTTATAGGCTGTTCACAGTAAAGTGAGCACTATTTAAATCCCTTCTCAATTTTCCTTTTCAGCCAATTTTTGTCTTTCGGCCACTTGTTGGTACAAAAATTGTCATTTAACTAATAAATACAATGCATACATTCCACCACAAAAATAAGTTAACATCAGAGGCTACAATAAAATACTTTTATTTGATATTTTTCCTGTTGTGAAGTCCTTAAAAAGAGCTCGCTTTACCGTGAATGGCTTATAACCCGATGTAGCCATCCGAAGGTGCAGGAATGTCCGCTCGTCCGCTCGGGGCCCTAAGAGATGCGCTGGCCTTTTAATCGGCGGCTCATAACTGCTCCGGATCAGTAGCAGCAGCGTTGCATTTAAAATTCCATTTATCCCCTCCTCCCCTTCTTCAACCACCCTCCCTCCTCAAGGTACACTTGCCCCCACTACCGAAAAACGATTTTAAAAAAGCCGAAGAGCGTAGAGACGGGAGTAAATAATATTGCGGGCACGAACTCGAGCCGTGAGCCGGACCCTTCCCTCGCGCTTTAATCAGGAAAGATGGTGAGATAAAGGCGTAAAGAACAACAAAGGGAAGAGTTTTAAAAGAGAAACGGGAGGAAGGAGTATTATAACCAAATTACACGGTAACCCCATGGCCTGGCAAATGGCGGTTACGGTGGCGGTGCCTGCCCACGAGGCTAATCAGGAAGATACAGCGCAAATTGCTACCTGCCTGCCGGCAAATACATCCGAGCCTGAAGTAGCGCTCGCAGGGTGTCCCACAAACGGCTCTCCGTACCTGGCTGCAGGACCTGCGCACTGTTACCTTACTCTACCGTTCTGCGCTGTTATAGCATGTTCACAGCTATATGCTGTTCATAGTAAAATTGACACTTTCGAAAGCCCTGCTCAAGATCTACTTGTATGCACGTAGTGTATTCTTCCGCCTTATGTAAAATCAACGTTGCCATGGGCCTCATCCCTTTATTCATGCGTCGGCCAGGTGAATATGTGGAATTATTAGAAAAGTAAATATGTTACAAATTTATTCATTTGTACACTTCGATGCATTAAAACAAACAGTAAGCAAAATAAATAATTTAAGTTATTACAAATGGTTGCCTAACACTTTTTATTTGACGTTAAGATATGGAACTACTTTCCATCCATCATTACCGACTTTACTGGGCGCATGTCACTCAGTGCGCCCGTTGAAATATATGCAGATAGGAACAGTGAATTTTTTGTAAGGTTGATTTCGAAAGTGCTCACTTTCTCGTGAACAGCCTTTAATTAAGTACTTTTGAAAGTCCTCTCATTTTGTATCATTATGTTGCCATGCACCTTATTACTTTCTTGATCTGCCAGTCAAATAAACCCGTAGAAATATTTAAAATATAAATGTGTAATTAAATAAGTTTTTCACGATAAGATTTCAAGACCAGCTGTGTTCCAAAACACTTTAAGTTCAGGACCACTTTCGTGATTGGGTCGTTTGAATTTTTGTCTGTGTGCCCACAAATCTCGGACGTTCAGTATCAGAGCAACTTAATTCTGATTGGTTCACTCATGTATAGTAGCAAGTCTTCGCACAAAGACAGGCAGTCAATAGCCAAAAGGATGGTAACAAGTGTGCACAAATGTGATATTGAAGCCTAGCCTCCGCGTAGATCTTTACGCGAAAAACAAGTGACCCAAATAAGCAAATTCATACTTTGATGTTTATGAAAAAAGAAATAATACCTTCAGTAATGCACTAGCAATACAACGTCTAGTGTAAACAATTAATGTTATTAAATCACTTCCAGTTGAAGTAGGAGCCTTAATGCCAATTTGTATAGTCCATTTGCGGTTACTTCCAACATTTCTGAAGCCCTGCTGAAGTTATACTTCCAGAATATTCCTCCGCCTCATACAAACATAGCTCAATCATGTACACAAAATGACACCAAAGAGGACAACGCACCGTATTTGTGCGCACTCAGTGTAATAATCTTTCGCACGAGAACTAGTTCGTGCTAGGCATTATCACCACACTTATTTTCTCCATGTTCCCATTAATATTAATTTTAAATGAAATATTATAATTCCTAGATAACGATAACGAAAAATATGATACCTTTATGTTAACAGAAGCATAAAGAAATTAACTGTAAAAAAAACCTTTTAAAACCAGGTTTTTATTTATAAATTAACTAAAAAGATAAAAAAAAAAAATTATAAGAGTAGGTACAGAATTTGTAGAACTCGTAAGACGTGGTCGAACAGCCGTAATATATTTGATTACAAATTAATACTTTTGTATCAATTTATATTTAGTATATAAAAGCTTGGCGCGAACAGTTAGGAGCCTTACGCAATATATATGCTTACTACGCTTACGCAAATGAGGTATACGTTCTATATTGCGCCAAGCTTTAATATACTAAATCTACTATACAGTATAGGTTTGTTTCAGAACTGCTTATTTTATCGTGAATGGCCTACAGAAATAATTTTACCAGTACCTGACGTCCCCTTGTACAGTAGAAGTACACACTTGTTAGTACACTAGTTCACGTAACAAGAGTGAGCTTCAGTCGATAATGACTATACGTGTGCTTTCGCATAGATTCACTAAACAGTTGACAGTTTCATGTCAATGAAATCGTTTGGAAATTATCCCAATTCTGGAGATTGCTGAAAGCTTAAGCTTGGCATGAAAAAAATGATTGCATTTGCTGTACAGTTTCCTTGGAACTATGGTAGCTGTTCTTAACACAGAGGAAATGCATCGAGGGATTTCATCCACGCCATTAGGTTAATATAAAATCCTCAACTAGTAAGTTTGATTTCATAACTTCTAAACACCTTAACCTGATCAAATATTTGTAACCGAATTTCAAGATTTTGTTTGTAAAAGCACAAAAAATTTTCCATGTTATTACCAGGACTTTCGATTCGACCCATCAGTTCTAGGTGAAATTTTGCTGCAGTACAAAGCGGAATCTCAACAAGGAAACTTTGCTGCAGTACAAAGCGGAATCTCAACAAGGAAACTGCCACCCCGTGAAAACTCATTTAAAAATCTGATCGGGAATGGCGAATCAGTAGAATATGTGCACAGACATATATTTGTTTGAATAGTGCCATGCTAGCCAGAAAACAAGTTTCAGTCAATTTTATACTACCCGCTGCAGACACATCATCATCTATGTTCCAACGAATTATTTGGTTCAAATAACTGTTTACAATTAGTTGCGAATATTTGAATACATTTTTGAAATACGGAAATAAGATATCGTGCAGTGCGATTCACTGCGTAGTAGGTTAACTTCAATGTATATTTTCTTCTACAGTAGTCACGGAGGAGCCGCGGTGGCTTAGCGGCCAGAGCACTCGCCTCCTCTACCAAGGTGAACGTGGTTCGATTCCCGGCGGAATCTCTCCCGGATTTCCGCACGCGGGACTCGTGCTGTAAGATACCATTGTTCGACGGGTTTTCTCGGTGATCTCCTGTTTCCTTCCTCCCTTGCATTCCGACCCCGCTTCGTACTCAACTCGCTTCACCCTCACTGGCTCTCAGGACCCCGGTGTCAGGCGCCCAGATCTCTCAATTCCTTTCCATTCATTATAGTCACCGAGGCTATTTGAGGTCTTCATCTTAGAAAGGGCGATTAAGTGAAAATTTCCACATCAAGGAACTACACCGGCGTCTGCCTTTGAAACGGACAGGAAACTTGGAAACATCCATTATTACTGGGATCAAACTATGACCTTATGAATGCGAGTCAGGCACCCTACGGTGTACACAAACATGCTCGACAGTTAAATAAGTGAAATTCAGTCACTAAAATAATTGGCGGAGTTTCAGTAATGCCAGTGGAACAAATCTCACTGTTTATACTTCAAAGTGTGAAAGACCTTACCAGCAAAGAAATAACCGCACTTTTTATTCCTGTGGATTCACTCACTATTGCAAGACTGCGGTGGATTCAATCCAAGCCGACGGAAAGAAGAGCTGTATTCTCCCAAAGGATTTTTCCAACCCTTCTCAAAACTAGCACTGCTCCATCTCACTGTCACATTCCATGTATCGCTTCTTGGAAGCGCGAGGCCTCGCCACTCGGGTGTTGTTTTGCCTTAAGCCCCTGTCACACTGTCAAATTTTTTCGTCAAACTGCTTCCAATAAGTTCGGTCAAATAAAGTTGGACAGTTACGACGTTATTGAAACGTCATAAACGGCGCCATATTTGTCTGGAATAGTTGAATGGCTTCAGTTTCCATCAAACATTTGACAATTGGACCGGTTCTAAAATTTATTTGATGTTTGGCGGTCTCAGCCAATCAGAATCGTGCACGACAAAAATGGGCCAAGAAACTTAAAATAACGACCAACTGCTAGAAACGAAGTAAATTATCAAGATAATTTATTTATGTAGAAGATGCCGGGGCATGAATGTTATTTTACTTGAATATTGCATATAATATTACGAACTCACAAGCATTAAATTTCATTGTGCAGGAAACATATCTTATAGTAAAAATTAATTTAGTGAAAATAACTTACAATATTACATCCATTTCTTCCTGTAATGAACCGCATGGAAAAACAAAAGTAATATCTCACTATGAAAATAATTTTTAATAATATTTCAAATTACATTCACCAAGTAAAAAATTGACAGTGTGACACATTTTTAAACACATTCAAGATATTTGATAAAATTTCTTGGAAGGAAAAATTTGATAAAGGATTTGATAAGGAAAAATATTTTGTTCTCGCATTTTATTGTCAAATATAGTTGAAGGCAAAAATTTGACGGTGTGACAGAGACTTAAGGGTTCATTATATCCTGCGCACATATTATAAAGTGTTTCAAATGGGGGCATTTGTAATCACGCCATTCAGGAGCAGTATCTTTGACAAGTGATGACCGATGAACTCTATAGGAGAAATTTCACTCTGTGGCCAAAATAGATTTAGTTGCTCGATCTCTGGTCAGGCAGAGTGCGCGAGCTTCTCCAGCAATGTACGTTAGGTTTGGTTAGATTAGAGTTACTCCTAATTCGGATACGTTCATTCTTAGCAGTTCTACGGAGAGCCTTCGAAGATATACGAAGTGGCAAGATCAAATATAATAACGTAAATTATGAGTTAGATGTACATTGTGCACAAAACTCCATTTATTATCTAGGCACGTAAATTATTTAATGAGGCTAATGAAAAATACGTTTTCAGGAAGTCCCTTATAGGTAGTTTCGTGTTAGCAATTCTGCACAAAACATCCTTATTTTTAAATTTAAATTGAATTTATAAAATGACATTTATGAATACATAATTTATTTAAAAAGTTATTTTCTTGATTTGAATATATGATTTCAAGTTATAATATGGTAAAAACAATCCACCTGTATTAAGTTTTGGCAACCAACATTAAAACCTAACTAGAGATTGTAGCTTAAAAACGAGCAAATCAAAAACGGTATTATGTTCATCTTTCTTATGTTAAAGAAAAAGCAGGGAAATTGAAAACCCTGTTGTATTAACCCTGAGAATACGATAATGGCTCATGCTTTGTGCAGCGTCGGTCTCAAAACCTCGATGTTAAAAGCCGCCAAGATCTCTCTACGCTTTATGCAGCTTCAATCTGCCATTAAAAATGTTGCTTACGTAGAGCTGCAGGCGCGAAAGCTCCAACTATAAGGCAACATCTGCGGCTAGTCGGGGTACATGAACCGACCGCAGTTCAGGCCACATTTGTACGTGGAAAAGTAGCATTGCATGGCAGTTACCCGTCTCGCAATTTCGTCACATTTCACTCTCCTCCTCCTCCTCTTACCTGCTCTTTCAACTGTGTGATGCTTTCTTGGATCTGTTACTCTACGCCGTAAAGGGTACAAATTAGGAAGACGAGTTTCTGAACGTGTAATAAGGCAAATAATATTCAGTTACATGGACATTGTTAGTTAATTACGTTACTAACATGCTCTTATTTATTTATGTGAATGTTACACGGGCCTAAACTCTTTGAGGAATCTATGTACGTACATACATACTTTCGTGGACACAAAGTCCTTGCAGTTCGGTAATCAGGGTTCGGGTCCTGGAAGATTCAAATCCACTAGAAACATGAAAAACACTGCCGATGATTTGTTGTTTTTTTTTCGGGGTACTTGCACGTTTCCTCCACGAAAGCAGCCCGCCCTTTCAACATTTTGTGTACTCATTTCTTATCGCCTAAGAGGCCCCCCCCCCCCCCCCACGTAAAAGGTGCTCCCATTTCGGTACTTTTTCTCACGATATATGTAGGTCTATTCCTCATCAAAACAGCTGCAGGTTATAACATTAAAAAAAAACGGCACTTGTGGATATGAAAAACTGGATATCGAGGCCGAATATACCTAAGCGCATGAAGTTCAGTACCCTTCTGGCCAGAACTTTCAGTTCATTATGAATTAAAGGATACCTTAATAATCAAAGAACATCAGTCACGATACTTGTTTAATCCCCGAAACGCGTGTACCATATTTTTTAAAAAAGATGTGTGAGAAGCAGTGGTAAAAATTAACAATTCCACAACATACGCGTTCCGCACATATCCAAGTGTTGTTAACTGCCTCACTTCCAAGAATTCGTTGCTCGTCCCAGCATTTCTCAGCAAGCCATAATTACTTCCTCATCTGTACCATGAGATGCAACTTATTCTTCCTATTTAATTTCCCTTCCCGTCATACCAGCAAGTTGTGCATCTGGAGTAAAGGATAGCTGCGCAAAAACAGTTCACGTCATGACGCAGTTAGTACTTTATTTAATAACTCGTCAATGACACGTAACTGGCGCCCGCAAACTGACATCATTACAGTAATAAATTCCTACTTAACGCGATACGTACCTACTTTTATATAAAATTTTAAACATAATATACTTATATCTAGCATAGCCTATTGCGAAGCGGACCCTCAAGACATTTGTTTTTGTTTATAGAGAAAAAAATAAAAATACGTATTTTTTGCCAGCCGTGATATGTTTAATCGTAACAACAAAAGTAGTTATCCGCTGTTGGGTCATCATCGACACACTCGCCCTCCCTTTATCAACCAATGACAATGCGGCGAGTTTCGGATATATATTTACAAGACAAATAAATGATCCCCAAAAACTAACGAGCTACTCCTCTTGTAATACGTAACCGAAAAGAGAAGAAGAACAATACAAAATACATACTATAATGTTAAACGCGGGGTAGATAGGGCCTACTTACAAAATACATTATTGATAGCCTACATATGAGACACATACTGCATACCATAATCCTAAATGACGAGTAGCCAAACATTTCTGAGTCAAAACAAATATAGCTGTTGGAAATTAAATCGCTATTAATGGAAAATCGATAGAATTTTCGTTTTAATCAATTGCTTAATATGTTTAAGAACTCCAACACGTATTTTCGATGATTTTTTGAGGAACTTACGCTGTAAATGAACACAGTAAGTACTTTTTCAAACTTCTTGATCTACATTGTCGTTTCTCTCGTGAATGTTGAATAGGATGGGAACGAAAATGTAAGCTCTGTAACTCCAAAAATACTGCTCAAACGGTATTTCCTGCAATGTAATTTGCAACGTAATAATTAGTTTCTGTTGGGCGTCTTTGCGTTGGTGTGTAGAGTACAATTATTTTAATGCTTTCTCAATACCAAAATTAATAGATTAACTAAATGAAACAAAAAGGATTTCATTTCTTTAAATTCGTAGAAGTCAATCAACCTCGAGAAACATTTGGGGACACTTGTAATAATACGGAACTGTGAAGATTTTGTTATATTTCACACAAGCTGAATACCCACAAAAGCTTAGATACACCTATATAGAGGACGATATATTCTTAATCACTATGTTCCAAATTTATTATTTGAATTCTGCAAGTAGACTCACACTAGTTGTTATTTAGGAAACAAAAGACGAAAACTGTGGTTTTGGTATGCACTTACGCAGAAAATAAATATGTATTTGAACCATATTTCATTTGTTAAAAATAACATTATTTATATAGGAACTGCCTGCACATTTAATAGTACTTGGCTGCAATATAAAATTATGATTTTCCTACTGTTCATTGTCTTTAATTCGAAAGTAGTAAGTATTAGAAACAAACATCCCCTTTTCACCAAGATCATAAACGTAGAGGGTTGAAACTCAGCAATATAACGAGAACCTTAGCAAGCAGATATGCTTTACGGTACTAGCAACGTTAGAACATACAGTAAACTACAAATTCTCACTTTATGTTGGTGGCAATGTAGATGACTTCGTTAGCTGTCATTTTTTTTAAATATTGTGACTGGTCTATGTTTTCTGGGAAATATTATTGAAGTGTCGCTTATTCGCCCTTTTCCACACCGAAAATACATTTAAGCAAATATAAACTCTAACCACGAAGGTCAAACACTATTTTAAACAAGTTTTATGCGGATATTCATGAAAACACACGTGACACAAGTCAACAGATGTGAGCACCGCTTACAGAAAGAAGAATTAGATATCACCATCAAAATTAAAATATTGAAAACAAACATTGGTTTATTCAAAATCTAGCACTAAAGAGAGAAACTACAGAATATTTACACTATGTGAACATAGTATACTTTTTTTTTAAATATGCAATGATTTTTTTTTAAATGTTGAAGTTGTAAAAGACATTAGTACTTCGACTTCGGGTATCACAGAGAAGGCTGTTCACGATAAAGTGAGCACTTTTGAAATCAACCTTAGAAAAAAGTTACTGTCCCTGCCTGCATATATTTTAACGCACGTACTGGGTGACATTCGCCCAGCAAAGTTGGTAGGGATGGATGGGAAGTAGTTCCATATCTTAACCTCGAATAGAAAGTGTTAGGTAACCATTTGTGATAACATATTATTTATTTCGCTTTATGATTTTTTTTATGCTTCGAATTGTAAAAAAATGAGAAAATCTGAGAGATATTTACTTTTCTAATAATTTCACAGTTTCACTTGGCCGACGCGAGGATAACGTGATGAGGCCATAGCAATGTTAATTTTACATAAGTCGGAATATTACAACAACGTGCACACAAGTAGATCTTAAGCACTTTCAAACGTGCTCATTTTACCGTGAATAGTGTATAAGTATTGGTTTTCCTTAAACACCTGCCTCCCCTGTCCCAGCGTGTGAGTCGCCGGAACAGAACACAGGCTAACGCGGAAGATACTGAATAGCCACTCGGTGGGAACGCCAAGGGTCAACGTTTCGTTGAGGTGAACGGGTCCAGCCAGCCGTTGCGGGCTTGGTGCCTGGGTCGCCGGCCCGGTGTGGGTGGAGGGGGGGGGGGTTTGTTACAGGAGGGGGAAGGGGTTGGGTGCACATCCCAGGCGGTAAGTCACGTGGGCGGAGATGACCCCGACACAGTAGCGCCAGCAGGTTGAGGAGGAAGAAGAGCGAGAGAGCAAGAGGAGTGTTGAGGGGGTGGTGAGGTCATAGGGGAAAAGGACAGGACGATCACAGACCAACTTCTGAGTTATCCCCCTCCCCCGCTACCGCAAAAACCAAGCTCTCCCTTTTTCTCCCCCCCCCCCTCCCCTTTTGCCTCCTGGGAGTTGGCGAGGAATAAAGGAACAGACTTCTGATTCTCAATTTCCTCTTCCCTCGGCCCCTGCATTCCCCTACCACCCTCGGGGCTAAGACGGGCGAGAGAATTTCCGCTGACGCAGCAGATGCGGTTAGTATTGGCGGCATTGTGGCGCTTGTGACCGGAATATGGAAGTTTCAAGCGCGGGGTCCATGCCGACTACATTCGGCTGCGGGCCCCCCCCCCCCCCCCCCCACATCCTCGCCGGTACGGTGCCGTGAGGCATCGCAAATTCATCACGCATCATATGGCACTGTCTAGTGCACCTCTAGTTGTAGTTACAATATCTGTTACGCAATTACCCGGAATATATCGACTTTCAAGTGTAGCCTACACTGAGAGAAAGGTTTTGTTTAATCAAACAAGATTTGCTTGGTGCAGCCAAATGATTCGTTTGCATAGGGGCAATGAAATGTTTTGTTGCTGAAACCAAATCATTTTTTAGTTCTCATTTGGTTGCCCTAAACTCTAAGATTTGGTTGGTGCAACTAAAGAGTTGTTTGGCTACACGTACATTAAACCATTTGGGCCGATATAAGACAATTTTACAAGTTCGACTGAGTTTCGAACCTAGATAATCTGCGTCCGACCACGCCCTAGTAATCCCAGTTAATGTGACACCTGATGACTCCTGGAAGCATTTACATACATATACTGCAAATATTGGGCAAGGTGTGCAAACAAATATTTCAAGTTTTTCAGCATTACTTGTCAATTTCTTGTTTCATTGTTTTATTAATTTGTTTATACAATTGTTAAGCATAAATAGATGCACTAACAAACACGGTTACTATCCTGTCATAAAAATACAAACAAACTCTCGAGTTGTATTTTCAAACGAATGAGTGGCCAAACAAATATATATAGTCGATTCAACAAAATATTTAGTTGACAATCTAGATTTTTTTTTGCCTAACACAGAGATTTTGTTTATTAAAACATACATTTTGTTAGACGAACAAAAGTAATTTTGTTGCTTTTCAAATTATGTATTCTCAACAATATATTTTGTTAGGGCAACTAAATATATATTTGGCCCTATACAAACAAATATTTTGTTCTATTTTCTCACAGTGTAATCTTCATACCTTTACGTAAACACTGTATAACCTTCCTGTATACATAATTTAAAAACCCGTCTCCCTATAGTGATTTTCACATGGAATTTAGGTGACTAAGCAACTAAGATTAGCTGAGAAACAATTGTCTTACCGAAAAGTTAAGATACACGAAAACTCAGAAAACCTTAACGATACGGTTTACGTCGTAGAAAAATCTAAGGCAACGGAACTTCCATGATCATAGCGGTATCCGAACCGCTCGACCTCCGGAGCACATAGATCACGTCTTGGCGAGGGATGAGCGCAAACTACCACCCATCCATCTGGAGTTCTACGCCTCTTCAACAGAAACTAATTCTCGCATGTTTACGCCGTTGATTACAACTGCAAAATATTTAATTTCCAATATAGTGAACTTCGTATGATTACGTATCGAAGGGCTGTAAAGTTTCACGGGAAAGCGTGGCAGTGTAAATATTTTAATCGTAAATCGGGAGAAAGCGCTTTACAGCCAATCGGCTGCAACGTTTGAACATCGGGTCGTCTCGAATCACAAATAAACTATTGGTAACGTCCGTAGCTAGGTTTCCTTCCAACATAAAAGTGATGGAGATTATATTAAATAATAAATTATTATTAAAAAGTTTATGTTCTTCAGAATTTGTTTTTAAAGACTGTTCACGGTAAAGTGTGAGCACTTTAGAAATGAACCTTAGAAAAAAGTCACTGCCCCAGCAAGCATGTATTATAATGGCCGCACTGAGTGACATTCGCCCAGTAAAGTTGGTTACGATGGCTGAAAAGTAGTTCCATATCTTGACGTCGAATAAAAAGTGTTAAGTAACCATTTGTGATAACTTAAAATTATTTATTTCGCTTTATGTTTTTTTAATTCATCGACGTGTGAAAATGAGCAACTTTGTAAAGTATTCACTTTTTAAAGAGTAGGGGCCACGATGGATGAGCGATTAGCACGCTCGCCTCCCACAAAGGCGAACCCACTCCTTCATTCCGGCGCCGCTCCATATTCACTTCAATCACCCTCATCGGCTCTCAAACCTCGCAACCAAGTATTGCTTTACTAGTGTTATAAGTAATTCATATCATTTCTCTAACCTCCCGCAAGCAAAATAACATATTTCTTCTCGGCAGTTTTATCAATTTAAGTTATGCCGTGTGTTGCGGAAATATTCGTTAAACATTTCAAACAGAACTTACAGCGGAAAAAGTTTAGATCCAAGACGCCACCTATCTCTCACGTTAACACAATGTCTTCCTCTTTCCGAAGCACCTTTATTATCATCATTCTCTCTCGCCGTGTCGATAAGAACATAGAGTTTTTTCAAAGTCCCATGCGCGAAACCAGTGGAGGCTGGTGAATAATTGAGAGCTATAATGGTTTCCCAGTGAGAAATTTGCATATGATTGTTTCTCCAAGTGACGCAGCAGCTGAAACAAAGCTGTGACTCAGGCGGTGCGTCATATAAGGAAATCTGTGCATCGTCGCTCGCCCGCAAATGTCTGCATACACTGTGTCTCCTGTCGGCGCAAGCCTCCAAGCAGCGTGTAGAGTATCAGCTAAAATATGTTAAGTATACTTTATAAGTACAATATTTCAAGTCCGTAAGCAAGTTTAGATTCCATGCCTTATAAAGCGAAAATGGCTTGAATTATACTTCCTAGGATGACTTTTAAGAGCTCTCTTCCCACCAAGCCTGCAGCGGCGGAATTTAAATGGGGAATTAATGTTAAATAAATGTATTTTAATGCATCAGATTTAAAGGTAACTATTACAAACAAGAAAATATTCAACGCAACGTACTCAGAGCAACTACTGCAACGTTCAGAAATTTTTCAAAAATTTTATTCGTTCATTTATTTTTCATGAAATGTAGATTTCAGTGTTGAATTAACAAAATATGTATTAAAAATGAAACTGGCGAGATATTTTTAACGTGCCAGTATCCCTTAGTAAATAACAGTTTTAAACGGACATATTTACAGTTGACGGACTGAGAAACAAATTTCTTGAACATTGATTCACCACTTAAAATTTGTGGCTGTCGGCTTAGTAGACGGCGCCCTTAAATATGGAATTTCAGCTGCAGAATTTCCCCCGTTTTTAGGGACGTTAATTTACCTTTATTATCATCCTATTAAAACACAGAGAGGGTACTTATGATCCCACAGAGGCGCACTGTCGACGAAGAGACTGCACGTGTCAATTTAGTAGCTTGGGAGAAAACGGCGATTAGACACCTAAAGTGCATACCACTGTGTGTAGCTAAGAAGTTATAGACTGTTACTGTTACTTCAGACTAAAGTTTTCCTTCCAGGCTATTCCTCCGCCTTGTGCAAAGTAAGATTTACCAAGCATAGAAAATTACACAAGGGACACCGCACCGAATTCGTGCTCACTCAGGGTAATATTATTTTCCATAAGGACTATTTCTTACTCGTATAAAGTATAAGCAAAAGTTCAATTTAACTAAAAATAAGGTTCTTTTATAGTAACACAATTATAAAACGCGTGTAAATTATAATACAAATTGAACCTAACTCGATTATTAATGGGAAAACGCACAACTTGGAATATGGGAATTAAAATTCGTTATTTACAGAATGTCAGAAACTACACGAGGTGAAAGAGAAAATTCTTAAATAGCATTACCATTGTTTGATAACTTCCATATGTGAACAACATTGGACGGACAATAACATCACTCGGCATTAGAAAATTTTGGGGGTGTCAAGTTATTAATTAACATACATTTTGAATCCAAACTTTGAAATGAAACTCACCCCATAAATTACGTATTTAATTGTTTCCTAAATATAACACGTATCACAATAGTGTTTTATACTACTTTGTGTTAAAATAAAAGTACCTTACTTTTTATTCTTTTGAAATTTTACAATTGATAATTAATATCTACGAAAAAAAAGAGAAAAATTATGCGTGTAGTAAATAGTTCTTATGCAAAATAGTATTACATGTAGTGCGCAAGAACGCAGTTCGTTGCCCCTCTGGTGTAATTTTCTAGATTCGTTCAAGTTTACTTCCACTACAGGTTGGGAAGAACAATGTCAAAAGTTTGGCGATCATAAATTTTGGCCGCTAGGTAAGTGCTAGTGTCGGCAATGTACCAGATTGTCTCTATTTTCTACGTAATTACATGTAATTTTTGTAACAGGTTACTGTAAAACATTTCTTGCCGGTCCTGACGTTTCGGGAAGTAACGATTGCGTTGTTCAATGTTACAAAGCTTGGCGTTCCAAAAAATTGCTTCTACGCATGTGCACAGTCGCCAGCCGAGACGCAAAAACTAATGGTGTGGGGGAAGTTGAATAGTTATAAGCGAGGCGTTCCAAAAAAAAAAAAATACTATTACGCATGCGGAGTATAGTGAAGCGTTGGTTTAACTGAGGCAATCCAAGACGTTACAAAAATTAATGTGTAAACAATGGAACGTGTTAAGTAAGGGCGGTTCACGATAAAGTGAGCACTTTAGAACTGATCCTTAGAAAAAAGTCACTGCCCCTGCATGCATATATTTCAATGGGCGCACTGAGTGACATTCGCCCAGTAAAGTTGGTAACGATGGATGGAAAGAAGTTTCATATCTTAACGTCAAATAAAAATTGTTAGGTAACCATTTGTGATAACTTTAATTTTTTTTCTCGCTTTTATCGGGGTTTTTTTAATGCATCGAAGTGTAAAAATGAGCAGATTTGTAAAGTGTTTACTTTGTTAATAATTTCACAGTTTCATTTGACCAGCGCATGAATAAAGTAATGAAGCCCATGCCAATGTTAATTTTACATAAGGCGCAAGAGTACACAATGTGCATACAAGTAGATCTTAAGCAGGGTTTTCAAAAGTGCTCATTTTACCGTGAACTGCTATACTCGTGCAACACGATGTCAAATTGTAACAGTTTTTTCTATAACCGTTACGTTAAATAACGGCCATCTGTAGGGGCAGTAGAGGGTCGCTCGGGGGCGCAGCGGCCGGTGCGAGCGGCAACCTGCTGGCGAGGTCGCGGCCGCCCACAGCTGACACGCCGCTCCGCTCGCGGTGCCGACGTCCCTACTGCCGCGCTAATACGGAGGCTGACTCACTCGCTGACGGGGACGTCGCTTCCTCCGCCGTCGACACGACCTTCCCCCGACAACCACCTTGCGTTCCTCGTTCACACGCCGAGGTGGCGCGGCGGTCTGGTCGTCAGTGGAGAGATTCGGGCTGCTCTTATGCCCGGTTGCCCCATCGTGGTTCGAAACTAGATCCTAGATCGGATCTAAGATCGACACAGAAAACCGTTGCATCATTCGAGTCCAGAGTTGACGTTTATTTCGAACCGCCGAAATTGCCGGTTCGAAATCTCGATCTGAGAACAGCAGCCGTCGTCTCAAAATGTAGTTTGAAAATACGCCAACAGATAGGACTGCGTTCGATTGTTTTCTTGGGAAAATAAAACAACATTATACGCTCTTGAATATTATTCAGTAAAATTCGTACAACAATAAGTCACTTAAAACAGTTAAAACATCGCACATCTAGTTCTACATATAGTGAAAAATACGCCTACTTCCATGACGTCGTAGATTAAGTACCAATAGCAAAATCTGTCTCATACTCAATCTCGATCTCTCACTGAAATTTCGTTGGTGCAACACTTTTACATTGGAACCAAGATTAAACTGGATTCTGGTTCGGAACTAGGATCATTCGATCTTGGATCGGGGAAGATGTTGGTGCAACCGGGCATTAAGGTTGATGTAAATCAACTGCCTATGGAGCCCTGCACCCAACTATACAACGTGAAGAACTCATAAAAAAGTAGTACAGACACCATGAAAATTGCCAGAAAAGTGCGACTTATGCTGTACATCTAAGAAGAACGTATATATTTTGTAACATTACAAAATATTTTACTTACATATTCTTTTTAAATGTAAAAAGTCAATCAATTAATATTGTCTGCATTTTTTAACACAATTTAAGCGCATTTCCATTCTGGATGCTTCAGAAAGCAGAATTTTCAAGAAAATCTGAGTCATGGAATATCGTCATAATGTTTACTACGATTGTGTGTAAGAAAATTGTAATAATAATGTAGGAAACACTTTCTATAATTGATTTTACGTGCGTCCATTTGTCGCAGATATTTATGGCTGAAACTGACGTTATTAAAGTTTATTATAAAATTGATATGATACATTATTACTAAGATTTTATTACATATGATCACAGTAAATATCATGACGATCTTCTTTAAGAAATTTTCTTGTAAATTCTGCTTTTCGAAGCATCCAAAACAGAAATGTGCTTACATTTTGTTAACCATGAGGACTCTATCAACATATTAATTTTTTACATTTAAAAAGTATATTTAAGTAATATATTTTATAATGTTATATATAATGCTATATATATATAAACATTCTTCTTTTATATACAGCATAAATCACACTTTTCTAACAATTTTTATGGTGTCTGTAGTAATTTTATTCGAGTTCTTCACATTGTGCAGTCAGGTGCAGTGCTCCATAGGCATTTACTTTACAGCAACCTTAACACATCGTGTTCTTGAGAGCTGGTAAGGGTAAAGCGAGTACAGAGCGGAGCAACGCCAGAATTAAATGGTCGGGGGAAACAGGAGATCCCCGAGAAAACCCGCCGCCCAGCCTCATCGTCCGGCACAATTCCCACTTGAGAAAATCCTGAGTGACCTGGCCAGGGATTGAACCCGGTTCGCTTTGGTGGGAGGCGAGTAGTCTAACCGCTCACCCACCATGGTCACATGAAAGGGGGAATAGAAAGGACTCGCCCTTATCTACGTCCCTACGTGGAATGTAATATCATCTTAGATCGCAGACGTTAGGGGCTATTAATTGCTAATGTCTTCTTGGGTTTCGGATTACAGCCGCGTCGAGTATTCGCTTCCCAACGTTTCGGTAGTCGTTCTAGCTGCCATTTTTATGGCCTGGCCATTGCAGTTAGACTAACTAACTCACCCGAAGATGGCAACTGCAATGACTGTTGAAATGTCGAGCAGAGAATAATGTTGAAATTTCGGGTAGACAATACTTGACGCCGTTCGTATCCGAAAGCCACGACCACATAAACATAGCCTTCCCCGGTGAGTGACTAGTATTAATTACATTAATGAGACGCGGCATGGTTCACGGCCGGTACCCGTGAGCCGGGGCATCGGAGAGGTCTGGACGGCTATTAACATCGGGAGCTTGAGATCCGATGAAGGTGCAGCGAGTTGTAGATATATGGAGCAACGCCTGAATGCAAGAGTGAAGGAGATGGGAGATCCCGTACAAAATCCTACCAACCAGCGGCATCTTCCTGAACGATTCCCACGAGGGAAAATCCAGGAGGCGAGCGCTCCAGCCTTTGAATCACCGCTGCCCCAGCCGCGGAAAGGAAGCCCGCCCGCTGTAGGATCTGTCATGAGGCCTGGGCACCAGCTGGCCTCCTCCTCCCCACCCCCTCATCCTCAAGAGAGAGGACGGAGCATAAATCAACGGCGCAACAATGCGCGCGCATTGTCCGTCCAGTCGCGGCCTCATTCATTGTCCTGACGCGGCCTGCCGCCAAAAACCCACTCCCGCCAGGCGGCAAAAGTCACGTCGGGTCGTTGACCTTGACGGGTTCCTGGCTGGAGGTCCCCCTTCGTGTCGGCCAGCCAGCGGACATGTTGTTTCCGTGGTGGGAGGGGGGACGCCAGTCTGAATACAACATAAAAAAGGAAACAATTGTGTTGCACAGTCCTAAGAACTGGTTTCAAAATATTTTGTTATACTAGACTGCCGAACAATGGCGCCCAACTTTAATGATGTTCTGTAAGGTAGCTATAGGTGGAGGAGGAAGAGGGTGATTAGGGGAGACCCAAGCCAAGACTGCTTACGTAACACTGTCTGTCATAAATGCTGAAACCTTAGACCTACATACAGTGACCTTGAAGTTGTTGGAATCATGGGGTTAATAACTATCTCTTCTTCTCCAGTAGCCAATTGTGGGCGACACTTCTGCAACTGAGTAGCTGAATAGAAATGTAACTACAAATTAATGTGATAAAAATTAAGGCTATTTGATTTCTGTCAACAAAATATGGTAGGCTATGTCTGAATGCAAAATAAATTTAAGTACTGAATCACTACGATAGAAAATATTAGGACCGGAAAAATAGGTGGATTCTGGTGAGTAGGTTTTAGCGAAATTGTTGATCCTTGATTGAAAGCTTTGTGAGATGTCACTGAATAGAAACCGTGGTATTGTCAAATAACGAGAAGCAGCGATTTTTGGGATAGCTGCACCAAAACTACCGGGGAAAACGGGGATGAGGGGAGCCATTGTATTACACGCCACATAGTTATATAAAGAAAAGCTGGGCCGTCGTGATGATAGTGGGCGTCGGACCAGTTCGATCTCGGGGTCCATCCTAAATTGAATCATGCCGGGCGAGCGCTGAGATCGAACCGTCACAGATTCGTGATCTCCTCATAAACTAAATATGAGGTATAGGCTGTTCACGGTAAAAGTAAGCTCTTTTGAATCCTTAGTTACTTTTTCCTATCGCCTATTTTTTATCCTTTCAGCGCTTTTTCAAAATAAATATTGCTATGTAAGTAATAAACATAGTGTATATATTTCACCGGACTAAAAATTCAAAGTCTAAGGATACAATAAAATATATTTATTGACTATTATTCTAAATAAGAGGGCTTCAAAAAGTGCCCACTTTACCGCGAATAGCCTATATAACGCTTATTCATCTTCTGCGCATCTACCCAACATTGACCTACCCCAAAGCAACACAACTGTCTAACTCACATGGCCAATAGTGATATACCGAGTTTTTTTTAATATCTTAATTTTCAAAAGACAAGCACTTTTATTAAATAAAATACTTTCACCAATTTGAATTTAATCGAACTGTACTCCAAAGTGGTTAGAAGAAGTACAGAAACATCTCAAAGCAGTTGTTTACTAAACAGTGTTCTAATCTCAAATCCAAACCACGCCGTTTTCGCTAGACGTGTAGGCAGAAAAGCAGTTCAGTGTTGGGACACGGAGATTGGTTGTGCGCAGCCAGTGAGATCGGTTTACCTCATCTTTAGTCTATGTGTCACAGCCACTGAGGACCTTCCCGAGTTGATGATTGAGTGCTCTAGTCTTATTGGCGATTTCTTCACACTTTTTGAATCAAACCTTTGAAAAATCACCCCATGTGTGAAGTTTCTAGTTTTTCTTAAATATTCCACGTATCACAAACGTTTTATACTTGTGTTTATATAAGTTTTTTTATTTTGGTTAAATTTAAATGTTATTTATATTACCTCTACAAATTATAGTATTTCATTTACAATTAATATGAATTTAAAACAGAGGAGAAACATGTGTGTTGCTAACGCTTAGTAAGAAATAGTTCTCATGCACAACTGAGTGCGCAGGAATGCGTTACGTTGTCCTATGGTGCAATTTCCCAGACTTAGTTAAGCTCAGTTCGCATATGAGGCGGAGAAATATCATGAAAGTATAACTTTAGCAGGGCTTCAGAGAAATATGAAATAACCGTGAATGGATTATAGACGCTCGCTAATAGAGTCAGCTAGTACCTACGCAAAAACTGCGCTCGTTACGACCTGGCCTAGAATGTCCGCCAGCGACCAACTTGAGCTCACGTAATTCGTATGGACCTTCGAACGCTCGACAAGGCCATAGGCTGGTCACGGTAAAATGAGCACTTTTGAAAGCACTGCTTAAGATATACTTATATTAACGTTATGTATTCTACTGCCTTATGTAAAATTAGCGTTGAAATGGGCCTCATCACTTTATTCATGTGTCGGTCAAATAAAACTGTGAAATTTGTAAGGAACGTAAATATTATACTACAGAAAGCGAAGGAAATAATCTAAATTATCACAAGTGGTTATCTGACACCTTTTATTTGACGTTAAGATATGGAACTATTTTTCATCCAGCGTTACCAACTTTACTGGGCAAATGTCGCTCAGTGCGCTGATTAAAATACTAGTATATGCGTTCAGGGGCAGTGACTTTTTTCTAAGGTTCATTTCAAAAGTGCTCACTTTATCGTGAACAGCCTTTAACTGGACTACTCTGTAGTCCAGTGACAGAAACGAGGGAAATCGATCGTCGAAGTGACGGCGGAAATTTTGATGGACGACCGCGAGCATTTTAATCAGTGAAATAGCTTGTCACATCACCTGACGGCGACAACTTTTAGAGTACAATTTCTATATCAGTCACTCGCAGGCACTAATTAAACATTCATAGTGGATACTTCTTTTAAGTCGACCCATCCTCGATAGAAGTCTATTTTAACCTGTCCGAGTCCAGATAGTGGAAACGCAATTAAGATAGAGGTGGTAATTATACTGTCAGACGCCGTCATATAAGTGTGTGTATACACAAATATGTAACTTATATAAGTATAAATGTAAGTACATGTACGTGTGTGCGCTTGCGTGTGTTTTAGTGAGGCCAATACTCTCCGGTGAACGGACTGTGGGACGAGGCTGGTGACCGTCGTCACAAAATGTTGACAAGGGACGATGCCCTAGCACGGAGCAGTGTCAGACTTCCAGGGTTCGAGGATGTCGGAGTGCCCGGAGAAAATCAAACCGGCCAATCATCACGTTTCCTCCATGCGAAAACCTGCTTGTGATTCTGCCTAAGATCGGATCCGGCGAACTAGTCCCCCAGCCACCGCAACTGTACGCCATTTATAATGATTAAAATTAACAAATATCCTACCAGTTCGTATTATTTTTGTGGTAGACTCGAGACTCGTACGCGCAGAACGTAAAACTATGGTAATTATTTGAAAATAGTGTATGTGTGTGTGTGTGTGTGTGTATATATATATATATATATATATATATATATATATATATATAATATATATATATATATATATATATTGAAAAAATGTGTGTGTGTATATATATATATATATATATATATATATATATATATATATATATATATATATATATATATACACACACACTAAGAACTATTTTATTGTAGCCGTAAGAACTATTTTATTGTAAATATCACGTCACGTGGATATGCACACATATTGTTTCAGGAAATCAGTTGCTTGAGACAGTGGATTTTCAATAAATAATTATTCTTCTTCTTCCATCGATTAGGCGTCTTCAGCGTGTTCCTGCGTCCATTTCGCCCGAGGTCTTCCTACATCACGTTTTCCTTTCCGTCAGTATCCCATTGCTAAAGCTGCACTAGTCCGCTTTCTGGCATACTTCTTATATGTTCAAAACCACTTCGTGTGGTTTTTCTTAAAATTGCCAAGCAACAATTCTACTTAAAGTTCTTTCTGTAAAACAGTACTGCGTTTCTTATTTAATAGGGTGGCTCCTAATGTTCATAAAATAAATTTAATTTTGGCTGCTTGAATTTTTTATTTATCTTTTTTTTTGCAGTCATTGCTCAAGCACTAAATAATCACGATGAATTTATATTTCCTGTAGTTGATTGTTCGTTCCGCCTGCGAAATTGCGGGCAAAGACGCGGCGACCTTGAACGATGCTTTACTGTGACTGTCTGCACGTAGGCTTACGTGACTTGTGCCCTCGTATTGCAGAGCCAGCAGAATCTCATAGGAAAACTAAAACACTATTACCAGTCGTATAGCAAGTGTCCCCAAGCGTCTCTTAACTTATTTTGACTTACGCACTATTGTCGCACAGGACGTTCGGCGTTCATAACTTGCGTTAAAGATTTCCGTCCTTTTTAGCACAATTTCCATGTAAGACGACACTTTGTATAGGCTGTTCACGGTAAAGTGAGCACTTTTGAGGCCCTAGTTACTTTTTTCTTTCAACCGTATTATATCCTTTAATTAACTTTTTTAATTAATATAGCTATGTAGGTAATAAACATAGTGTGTATATTCCACCGCACTCGAAAGTTAGCGTCTAAGACTTAAATTAAATATGTTTATGACTATTATTCCAAATAAGACGGCTTTCAAAAGTGCCCACTTTAGCGTGAACAGCCTATACCTACGATCATGCGGACTGCAACAAGCTTTGATTACTCACGACGCTCGGGAGTCGGTCATCGTAACACTACGAACTCTCGTGCTTGTGGCCATAGCTTCGCATATGGTTTGTACAAAGATATAGGACAGGTTAAATAACACTATACAAAGTTTATACCCTGAACATAGTAAACACACGCATATATTTGTCAGATTGCACGTACACACAAACAAAAAAAAAAAGGAACGGGAGTAAATATAACAGGGCAAGGACACCCACTCGCCATCGCAATCGCGGACGCCATGTTGTTACGCACAATGCATTATCCTGAATAATACTCGTCTATACTAATCAGCTTCGTATACATGATAAATTTCCTTTTTATTCTTTAATCGAATAAAAGCAGCTGGCTTTTATGTTGTGAATCGATCAACGAGAAGTGCCCTGTAGGTTATCTTCACATGCCGAAGTGCAGACACGTAGTTTGAGGGAGTCACTGGAAGGGACAGACGTGCCGTCGAGTCTAGGGCCGCATTCCACTTGATACTGACAGCAGCTGAAATTACTGACGAGCGTTCCATTACGTACTGATTCTGCTGATCAGTAAGTGACGAATGGTTGTGTGGCGTCTGGGTTGGAGGCCATACTTCCGGCTGACGCTACTGACGTGCAGGAGGTCAGGCAGTCTCAATAAAAGCAGACGATACAATATGGTGGCGATGGATAACAAGCAAGTTCCGTTGTTGTTATATGCATACGATGCAGGCGGAAAGTATATTTTCATATTCTTCGATCTCATAATTAAATAATGAACCTGAATCACACGAAAATGAAAAGAAAAAAATACCCATCCCTGTTTATAACATGTTTAAGCCTATCATTGCTTCATCGCAGACGACATTATTCCTTCTGAGAACTGCTGACGAGTGTTCCAACTGGTTCCAGTACGAAGCGCTACTGAGTGCGGAATTTTTCTGATGGAGTTTGTTTTGGCATTCTACTGGTCAGCGCTGTCAGTTCCAAGTGGAATGTAGCCTGGCTCTCCAACGACGGACCGTTTCGGCAAGCAAGAGTCGGTCATTGCCTCTCAGGAAGTGGTGTCGGTCCTGCAGAAGGATGACCGGCAATAACGTTGATGGTCGAGGAAACTCCATTGTTGATGTCGCTCCCCTCCACACCGGCATCCCCCCCCCCCCCCCAGCTTTTTCCCAAGCATTGTTGCGGCCGCGGTGGCATAGTGATTAGACTACTCGCCTCCCATCGAGGCGAACCGAGTTCGATTCCCGGAGGGGTCGCTCCCGGATTTTCGCATGTGGTTATTGTGCCAGACGATTCCGCTGGTCGGCGGGTTTTCTCGGGGCTCTTCCGCCCCCTTCCCGCCTTACCATTCAAGCGCTGCTCCATACTGACCTCACTTCACCCTCATCGGCTCTCAAAACCTCGATGTTAAGAGCGGCCCCCAAATTTCTTCACTCACCCAAGCATTGTTATTTAAACTCAAGTTTCAGTGGCTGTCTGCGACACTTTCCCACGTTCATGCTTTGAAATTACGCAAATATGTGTGCTCTGTTGTTTGCCCTACACTGTTGAAGATTTCCGTATACTTGCGGAATGTTTTACCGAAACGTACAGTGTATATACGGAAAGGCAAACCGTAATGACGAAAAACGGAGTTAAGTCCGTAAATACAAAATACGGAAAGTCTCCGTATTCCCTCTTGGCTTCGAGTTACGGGAACGAACAACGCTGATTATACACGAAGCTTTCTTCGCCACTGTAACGAGAAAATTATCGTTTCTGCGGCAGTTAAGGTTATCCACGTAAATTTCTGACTCTGGTCCAAACCTCGCTTAAGTACAGAATATTTTAACTTTTTTAATATCATTTTTTATACACAGTAGAACACCCACATTACGAAAATTATAGACATTTTCACTATCTCTTTTTATTTGAAACGGAAAGTACAGAAAACTAATTAGGAAATTAACGGAGAGGTTCCGTGAAATTTACGGAAAGTCCGGTTCTGAAAATTAGTATGTTCATAATTTTACGGAGAGTGTACGGACACTTCTGGATAAAAAGTGAAAACCAGACGTCTGGGGATAAGAAACTCCTACTGAACTGTGTGACCGCGGTACTGGAGATTGGGTTGCTCTACCATTAAGCGTTTGCTACTGGCTAAAAAGGTGTCTAAGACGTGCCGCACTAATTTTCGGCCACTGGCAGAAG
The DNA here is from genome assembly GCA_029891345.1 of Dryococelus australis. Classification (NCBI taxonomy): domain Eukaryota; kingdom Metazoa; phylum Arthropoda; class Insecta; order Phasmatodea; family Phasmatidae; genus Dryococelus; species Dryococelus australis. The sequence continues at coordinate 68,369,480 of CM056998.1, read as the reverse complement.
TCAAACGAGCATAAGACATCTTGGAGATTCGTATAATAACGGGATTTTGGAGCGCCTCTAGTGATGTAAGATCAGCCGACATGATACGCTCTCCTGACTTGTGTGGACACTTGAGCCGTTATAGGGATATTGTCCATTTCATATAAGTGGGGTAGAATCTGACAGACAATGTGACCAATCTAAACTCTATGTAAACAGTAAATGCTCTCGTTCGTAAATTATTGTATCAGCTGGTTAACTGCTGCGGTATCCGTGTTAAGTTGGCTATTTTGATGATGGCTTTGGAAGAAAACAGTACTCAGAACTAAAAGTCGTAATTTAAAATCTCAATTATACTTACAACACTTATAGTTAAAAATTTTTTTTAAAAGCAATATTAAATTTTCTTAGCTATTTGTGACTGGACTTTAAAAATATGTTTAGTACATATGACAGAGTATGTAGATACGTACGAACAGTAAACGTTTCCAGCCAATGGCTGGCCATGTTTATGTTTCCAGTTTCCAGCCCGGTCAACGGCCGTTGGCGTGTGCTTTGTTCTCATCGTGTTTATTATACGAATATCTTGCTTGTACTGTCGGAATATTTAATCGGTAGTTATATATTTTTATATGCTTCTTTCAAGCATAGTTAGTTGTAGGTACCATTGTGTGTTTTCTTGAGTGAAATGTAACATTATCGGCACGTGTTTACGGCGTCCCTTCCGCCATTTTCCTTACCGCCTTCCACAATGAAGTGATACGAATATAATTTACGTATCTAAGTTATGCTAGTGAATGAACAAACGTAATTTTAGTGAAGCAAAATTTGCAAGGATTGCCATAAAGAACGTGTCCAAGAGGTTGCAAATTTTGCAATCAGTAAGTTTGGGTGTTTTAAAAAATGTATTTGTAAATAGTTAACGCAATTATTGAAATGCACGTAGCCTGAAAAAGCCGCACTTTCCGCACTTTTGTAGTGAGTGAATAGGTAGTATTTGTTTATTTGTCTATATCGTAAATTCAACGAGTGGAAGGTTAACTTCGGTCAAAGTGTGTGCGTGGATATATTACTGCACCTGTACGAATACGAACAGCGACGTATGTATGGCGTTCAATTCAAATGTTATTTCCATACAAGCAAAAGTTTCCATTGCTCCATCAAAACAATATACAACTCAAAATGCCACACACTCGTAAGAACATCAAAATAATGCCGTCTCACGAACGACGTAAAACTAACCCCCCTCCCCCTTATAAAAGTTTCCTTTAATCCTCTAAATAAATGAACATAACCCCAACAAATTTAACTAGGTAGTTACAAAAATGAAACAAGTTTGGAATATCAACCTAGCTGTAATATCCTACATTAATTACTGGATGGAAGTTAGCTACCGTCAGATCTTCAGTGCCTGCCATTACATGGAACACGAGGAAGGAGGAAAATGCAAGTGTGCATTGGACTAAAAACATTTGTTTACAAACGTAATTTTCTTCAGTGACAAAACAGCTGCGGTGGAAGGATACATTGTAGCCTTGCTACTTTTCTAGAACTGTCAAAATTTACCCCACTTACATGAAAAGGACAGTAGCAAAATTTCGCGAGTTCATTTCAGGGCAAGATAGACCTCCAACACGTGTACACTGAAGTTACCTTTGCAATTGGATCACAGTTCATGAGACACGCCCTGGACGACTCTAGGCCAATAGCACACTGGAAAGGAAACAAGTAGCGTGTGCCATACTGCCAGGTGTGGGGTAACAGTGGCTACTGTCTGGGGCAGCAGCCAACGAACAAACATCTGGGGCTCGAGTGTCCACAGGACTGTGGAGTCTAGCCTACAGGTCATCTCGCGAAATTTTCCTATTCATACCAACGGCGAAGTTACGGGGCGGCGCGGTATTTGACTTGGGGCGGACGGGGATCGCAGACAGCAAAAAGGAGGGGGGGGGGGTTGACAGTAGATAGGGCTTACAATCGTGTTATTTGAAGTAAGTGCCTGTGGAAATACCAACATACACATTTCACCACTAGAATATAATTAATGATTTTATGGAACAGATCGGTTTTGAGTCAAAACTATGGGTGTTTTGTATCCGAAACATACTGATTTAACCTACATATATTTTAGGTGCTAATTTAATAACTTACTAAAAGGTTTAAAAATATTTAATGCGTGTTTTGCACTGTTTGTGCAAGATTTGTTATATTCTGTTGGTCATAATTGGAGTTAACGAAAATATTTTAAAACAAGAGCTAACACAAACAGCATAGGTAGGCCTATATTTAATTATCGCCGAAAACAGCATTCGGAAACTAAATATTGTTAGTAAAGTATGTTCAAATGTCGCAATTTTAAAACTTCGTTCTAGAACCTCACAAGAATATCGCAAGCCGGAAATTGCCAAAATAAAAAAAAAATTTAAAAAAACCCTGTAAATAAGCTATTTTATTAAACATCGAACACAGCTTGGTTATTAACTAATTCAGTGAAGCCTATTTATTACAAAATAATAACTAAAATCTTTTATTTTTGTTTTATTATACTATATGATTATTTTTCGTAATTCATGTCTGCTGTTGGTATTAATCCAGGCACCTACCACCCACCCACCACCTCTGGAAAAGACCTTAAAATAAGAAGATCGTTACAACATGGAAGTGTCGACTCTTGTCTCCTTACTTGCTCTGTGGCACACTGTTTCTACCAACAAAACAGTGTTAGTGGGTCGAACTGATGCCAACTGCGGCGCATAGAAAAGGTCACGATGGTCGGTCCTGCACATCCCCCTGTCGGTGGCAACCGTGGCCGATACAAGGCGCACAGGACGATGTAGAGCGGTTGGGAGGAAGAGGAGTCATTACTAGCGCGTCCCCCCGGCTGCATGAAGCAGCCGGAGAGATAGTTTGAAGGCGGCGGTTAACACTATGTTGTTGAGGAGGAAGGATGGGCAGGGAGGGATATGTCCGGCCACATTGTGTATTCGCCTCGCGGCCTCGACGGTCAGAGGAAGGGGGGGCCAATCACGTCACAGAAGGACGTGCGTGCGCGCGGAGACCACGAAGGGGTTCCCCCACCCCCCACCACCAACGAGATCCACCCTGAGGGCGGTGCAATGTCCGCACTACCTACTATCGCCCTCTCACGGCACCGCGGTAAAACGATCCTCTCTTCCCGCCTTTACACTCTACGTCTTTCTTGACCACACGTCTCACATATTGCTGGACCACGTGACAGCTCTCTCATCTTTAGCTTATTGTTCGTGTCCCCTCATTCTGCTGTGTTCCTTGCGCTCATATGTGGTCATCCGCAGGAGATGATATAGACTTTCTGTTGGTGAGTTGGAGAGGTGGTAGGGGGTGGGAGGATCATTTTCCCACTGTACAGGTGGAGGGGTACTTTCAAAACACACGTAGGACGATTTCATGTCAATGTAAAGATTTTTTGGGGGGTGGAGGGGGCGTGATGGCTCCTGTGACTCCCCTCTGGATCCGCGCTGGTCATCCAAAATCTCGGTAAAAGAACGACCTTGTTATTTTAGTGGTTAATCATTGGTGAAGGTGAGAGGGAGAGGGAAGGAGAATTGAAAGATGAAAAATTCCGTTACAAAATGCCACACTCTTCAGTGCGTCTGGTAAGATGCACTGAATAGTCAATTGACTAAGAGTCAGTTGCCTTCAACATTACGAAGACGACAATTTCGTGCTGTATTGACGCGAGAAAGAGTAAAAAAATAATCATATTTCTTGTAACTTGGCACGAGACTACGGCGTAGAGGTGGGGGTGCTCCCACTATAAAGAAGCAAATAAGAAACACAGAATAATTAAGCGTACTGAAGCGGAATACCATGGCGTTTTTGACCAGCCTTTAGAATGCACGAGGTTAGATGATCTCGAGGTGTAGCAGTTGTGGAATTCATAGTAACTGGAAACTATAGTGTCCGAGAAAACCCCTCACAATTACGATATCGCCCGCTGCACTACTCTCAAAATATTGGCTGTGTCCAAATCCACACAATAATAGTATAATATTGTGGTACCAGTATTAATGTTACTATAACATTAATTATTGGTCATTTGTGAGCCGTCAGTAACTAATGTTGCTGCTAATATAATATTATTTTGAGCTGTTAATGTTGCTGTTACATTAAGTACTTTTATGGCATCATCTTCTTACTATACTGGAAACATTAAGGTGATGTTTATGAGGCGGAAAAACAAATTTTGTGACGAAGAAAGACTAATTTTGTGTTGCGGCAAAATTATGTTAAAATTTGTGCAAAAATTTTTCTTGCATTGTTTTTTTTTTTGCTTTAAATATACATTGCAGTGTAAAATAAATTAAGCACAATTATTTTTTCACAAAAGAAACATTAACCAAAAAATAATAATATGTCGGAAGGTAGGGGAATTGAACCCAGGCCTGAGTGCTTAACACATTCCACTTCATGGAACCCAGCGCACTACCAACTGCTCTACCTTAAAATATATGTTTTTGTTTCATATCGTGATATTGAATACAATACGACAACCTGCAATTCTCTTTCGTTATGTGGAAATACTTTATGCTTCCGAAATATATGCACATGTGACACACGTTAACTGCTTTACAAGGCTTGAGATTTGGTATAAGCTACATTCAGTTCTCAAACTATGCTTTAAAATGTCGTTGTTCGCTACTAGCCGCCATTTTTATAATGCCAAGCCAGTGTAACCTTGTGTCGGTTGAACATTTCTTTAATGTCGCAGTAAAACCATATATTTTGTTATTCCTGTTTAATTTTAGCGTATCACAACTTTTGGTTGCGGCAACATTACTTAAAGGCTTTGTTAACATTAACACTTCACAACAGTATGTTTGCATTACAGTAATATAATACTTTATAAATGGTTAAATTTAAGTTACTTTGTCACGACATTATTAATTTTACTACAACATAAACGATTAAAGACATGCCTCAATAGTATGTTTTTTTACACCAACATTAGACTTTTTCTGTACACCAGCAAAGAGCCTTACTTAAACTGGCTTTGTGCCTTAGGAAAGTGCATCACGGCCATGACGTCACTTTGTCGCTGTCCAAATTCAAGACGAAGGCATTCCTAGAATTTACACTTCACCCAGGGATGCACAAACCCTTGGTTGGTTTTCAATGCTCTGCTGTTTAAGTATTTCATTTGTCGGTGTCTACACCATTGCTCGGCCATGGAAAACACTCGCTATCGTTAAGACAAATAAAACCCGCATAGAGCATAGAGTAAAACTCGACAGCACAGGTGGAAACGAACAATAGCGTCCGAATTCATAAATGAACTCTTGGTCCGGAAGGGAACAAGGGGTCTTTAGACACGAAGGGCTCAATGTCAAGTGAATGAGGGCACTCGCCGGGCTGAGTTTTGGACACAACTATTATCACCAGGGACTTTTATAGAACCATGGTAACCAGGAACGGCAGCTAGTTAATTCATAAAATAATAAAAATATTTTAAGTGTCTATTTTATCGTACTCGTTATTACTATTGTTGCAAGGAAGCCGGATAATAATTCGTTTTCCGATCCCGCAGCCTCAGTGGAAGCTTTGCCAGACCTGACATATGTGCTCATGGCTACGGCGTTCGCAGAAAGACTAAATGATGTGTGAATACTTAACAATAGGCTTGATAGTGATGTAGACTTTTCTAGTTTTTACCAGAGGTGTAAGGTCCCTTTATTAAGCTTAATAATGGCATAACCCTGTCCTATTAGAGCTTCATTTACAATAGCGGAGGAAGCTGCTACGGGAACCTTTTATTTTCAAAGCAAAGCACTCCTTGTCCTACATTCATTCGATGTGGGTTTAATCTATGAAGATGATATTGTTCCTTATCACACAAAAAGACTTGAGGAGTTTAGTAAATGTGGATCTGTGTGCAGTCTGCAAATATTGACATACATGGATGTACATGTGAGCCAATACCGGCCATTCACCGTCGGTGCTGCGCACACTAAACTATCAAAGCTTATTTCCAATCGTCTTGCTTGTGTCGAAGTAGACTACCTGGTGGGAATGTGTTTCCACTATGCCATAATAGCATCTTTGTATCCTGCCACACAAAATGCCCACGGAACTACTTCATATCCAAAACCTCACGAGGTTTTGAATATTGAAGGTCTGTCGATACCTGTAGTCATACAGGATATTTGTAAGTTTGAGGAGAACAATTCTATTTCTATCAATGTCTACTGTGTGGTGGACAAAGATAGCAATATAATTGACGAAATTTGCGAAAAAGGTGGGGTAGTAACCATGCATATTTCTCATGAACATCATGACAAACATGTAAATATTTTGGCGATTCGCACGAATGGAAATGCCACTCATTTGCATTTTGTCTGTGTTAGAAATTTGTCCAGGCTGGTTGGTAGTCAGCTGAGTAAGAAACATCAGAGAAAACATATTTGCTACCATTGCCTCCAGTACTTTCAAACTGAGGAGAAACTCGCTAATAACAGTATTCCTTGCGAGCAACAAAAGGCTGTTCGCAGTACTTTTCCCACTGGGAATGTCAAGCACTTGGAATTTAAGGATTACAGCAAACTGCAGAAATTGGGTTTAGTCGTCTATTGCGATGTTGAAAGTTGCCTGAAACCTATGTCCACTTGCTTGCCTAATGATGAAACAAGTAATACAACTACCATCAACCAACATGTTCCATATGATTGTAGCATTTTGTTGGTCTACTCATACAACCCAAGTTTATCTAACTACTTTGAGTTTGTGGGTGCTGATTGCATGTACAAATTAGTTGATAAATTAGTTGAACTTACGAAGTCGGTTGCAGGAATCTGCAGTTTGATTGTTCCGATGAAGCCAAAAACCTCTGCTGATGAAGATAGGTTCGTGGCTCAAACATGTTGTCATATTTGTAAAGAAATGCTCGACACAGATGATATTGTCGTCGACCAGGACCATCTGATGGGCGAAATCAGAGGTCGCACACATAATAGGTGCAACTTAAACTTCAGACTTCCCAAAAGACAACTTGTCACTGTTTTTCATAACCTGCAGAATTATGATGCTCACTTTCTCATAAAGCCATTGGCTGAACATCACATACCACAACCCGACAGAACCGTGGTAATCGAAAATCTGGGTAAAATTCAAGTGATTGGAATGACCCTTGAAAAATACAAATGAATTGCCAAACAGTCTGATGTGCAAGTCACTCCCACCAAAGGACATATTTAATATTGTGATTAGAGGCGAAGGCATTAGCGATGAGGATTACGCTCACTCCCAAGCCACATGTAATGTATTCAACAGCATAAATTTGATGCAGTATGCCATTCAATACTTACATGTGGATACTTGTTTGATGGCTGATGTTTTTGAGAATTTTAGGACTGTATGTTTGCCTTATTACGGTCTTGACCCCGCCATGTACATCATAGCTCCCTCTCTTTCATGGGATGCTTTATTATCAATGACTTTGTGTGTGCCTAGAGCTGTTGACTGATCCTGACATGTATCTTTTTGTAGAATGTGGGGTTAAGGGCAGCATTACCCAGGTTTCAAGAAGGCGCACTGAAGGCTTGGATGGCTCTGCACATCGAGTTTATCATTGAGAAACGTGCTCAGGCTGCAAACAAATTCGAAAAATCGTGTTTCAAGTTAATGAATAATTCCATTCATGAAAAAATATTGCAGAATCTCTGCCGGGAAAGGGACATCAGAGTCTTTCGAGGTATGACACAATCTACAGGGCCGCAGAGATGATTGGACGTCCTACATTCCAGGCAAGACAGATTATCGATGAAAACTTGGTCCTTGTCGAGATGTCAAAGAGTTCTGTTGCATTCAACAAAACTTTGTACACTGGTGTTGCCATTCTTAATCTTTCTCTCTACGAATTTCATTATCAGTACAGGCATACAAAATTTCTTCCGCCAGCCTTATACCTCCTTTATGGTGACACCGATTCCTTGGTGTATTCTGCTGCTTGTGAGGACATTATAAAGTAATTACCCCAGATTTAAAGGTGCAGTTTGATACATCTAACTATGCGCTCCATAACCCACAAGTATTCCCTCACGAGAATAAAGTCAGTGCTGGGGCGATGAAAGATGAATGTGCTGGTCGCATTATCACACACTTTGTGGGTTTATGTCCCAAGCTTTATGCATACATTATTGGGAATGAACAAAGTATACGTAAGGTGATGGGTGTGTAACCTAACATGTTACAGTCACTCAGGTACGAGCATTATCTAGATTGCCTGGAAAATTGCACAAGGGTTTTGGGGACACAGTATCAGTTCTGTTCGCATGCTCATCATATCTACACCGAACAGGTAACCAAGGCAGTGTTGTCAAATATGGATGATGAGCGGCACATTGAGGCAGATGGAATATCAACCTTACCTTGGGGACACTACAGAATAACTAAGTTTTTTTTTATTTTCCCCCACCCACAATAGTTTGAACACCACAATAAATGCAGCCCACCCACGACACCACATATTTTACCACCACACTGCCGACGACGTACATCTGCTACCGACGATGTCCATCTGCTGCTCCCACATGCACCTCCTGTTCCACGACTAACTTCACAGCTAACTATTGCTGCCCACAACATCTACAAATATCTACAACCCCATCAAAGTTGCTGCTCCATTTTTGCCTATCTGTAAGGCATGACTATACTAACGAAAATATAACTGTCTTCAATACATATTAATAATAAGAAGAAGAAAGTCACAATGTGACAAATCATCTACAGGGAACTGCATGTGTGTGAGTGTGTTACACCCTGTCGTCGGCGTGTGTGCGAGTGATTGGAAATTACACTAATGGACATGACAAATGAACGCCCCTCTGTGCATCATTATGTAATAGTTACCTTAAATAGATAGGAAAAGGATGCCAAACACTACAATGTATTATAGTTGTAAATATTTTGTTAATCATTTTTGTAAATATTTTTTTTTGATCTTGTAATCTGTGTCGGACAGTTTTGGAATGTTGTAAGAGTAGTAGTAACAGTAGTAGTAGTAGTAGTAGTAGTAGTTGTTGTTGTTGCTGTTGTTGTAGTCATAGTAATAGGTTTAACATGTAAATAACTTTGAAGAAATATTTGATAGATTAAATTATAAAATGTTATTGGTATTGTTTTTGATAAATGCCTTGTTTTTGTTAAAATGTCTTATCGTTGTTAAAGAGGTTTGGTAATTATGTTTGTAATGTGAATGTTGTATATTGCATTATTTTGTTGTATTTGTTTTTAAAGTATGTCAAAAAATAGTTTTTTGTATATATTTGTAAAACAAAATTACGATAGAAAATGTATTTTAATGTGTGTCAATGTTTGTCATAAAGTCATTGTACATAGTTTAGCTTTTAAGGATGATTTTTAAAAATAGAATTTTCAATAAAAATTTTATATGTTAAAATTGATTGCTGTTACTTGTTATTTATTAGTTTGAAAATTTCCTCATGTTACTACTTTGTGAATGATTGGAGATTAGATGAGTCTGAAGACGAAGTACTTGTATATGTATGCATATTAAATGAAAATACAATGTTGGCAATGTTGTTTGTTGAAAAGATTTTTATGCAAGGTTATCTGTTTACTCACTTTCACGAAACAAATTTACAACTTGTTTACTTGCAATCTGAAGAGGGAGAAAAAAAACTAATATTTAAATTAAAATATAGTCTGAAGAGCTGAGGTGAACTTACAAAAATGATGGAGAGAAACGAACATGTCTGAATGAATCAATGAATCATGAAACAGAAGGCAGGAATAGACTTTGATCTCGAGAAAACTTTGCCGGGCCGCTGGTCAACTTGAAGAACCCTAGGGATTTTAACGAAACTGAAAGTCACACAACAACTTTTTCAGGGCCAGGTAGAAAAAAGCCTTTGGGACACACCACAATGTTTCCCGCTATCCTATAGCTGGGAGAGTCCAGCCAACTTTTAAAATAAATATATTTTTCTCACGGCACAAAAATTACAACTGCTACAGCTGAAGATTCAACACGACGATGTCTGGTGGTGAAAAGAAAAACACACTCATAATTTATAGAAAGTCAGAAAATATAAATAAAAATCTTAAAAAACTTAAATTCTACTTTATCACTAAAAGTGAAACATTCATTAAAACTATATAGTTCCATTCATGTAGTTGTAGGACAAATAGTGTAATCAAGTCATTAAGAGTAGCTTGTTAGGGAAATAGGTTCTGTCAGTCGTAAATTTCAACCCAGCTGTGCTCCACACACACACACACATATATATAAACAACTTATAAGCAGGCGCACTTCATACGATCCAGTCATTCATTGACTGACCTCCGAGGCAGACGGATGGGTTTTGGGAGAGGTGCGATTTTATTAAGTGTTTTTTAATTCATTGTTAATTCAACTATTCTAATTTATATATTAGTATGTGTGTGGTAAACATAATTTTTATCCATTTGTCACGTAAATCGTATTCATATAAGATTCCGAGTAGCTTTAACCTTAGTCACTTGTCATCCTCCAACTGCACTCCAAATATATATATTCAGTCTCTCAACATAAGCTCGTTTCATTGATCCACCAGCCTCCGAGGCAGACGGATGTGTATTGGGAGAGGTGTGATTTCATTACATGTTTAGTCTTTTTCATGTACTTGTATATGTTTAATTTATTTGGAAACATTCGTTTTGTTTAAAACTTCAGAATTTTTCAGCTCAGTCTATAATCAAATGTTACTTATAAATTGACGTAAGTCCCATATCCAAGTCAGTGCTGCAGCAACCTCCCGAGCGAATGGATCTATATTAAATGTGTTCTTTTTTACGGATGTTAATCAATTTATTTCTTTTAACGCGTGGATTGGATTTCAGAAGTTCCTCACTGGCAGACAGAAGTGTTTAAAAATATTGTCAGGTTTGTGCAAGAGGTGTCAAGTAGTGTTGCATATATCTTTTTATTGTGTTCGTTAGCTGTTTAAATTATAGGGACTTTTTTTTATTCGTAAAATTAATAAATTCCATACTGGAGAGTCATGTGATTGTGAACATTTAGCACTTGTCGACACCAGATGCTATTCACGTACTTGTTTGTTTGTTAGTTAAATTTCTGACATACAGCTTGGGGTAGTAAAATCACGTAATCGATTTTCATTGCATAATAATTTCATACTGGAGACTCACATAATTGCACTTGTTTCTTTTTGACACCAAGTAGTTATAATTCTCTCTTATGTTATTTATTCATAGGTAGAAATAATTTAAACACTCATCATTTCTCTAATATTTAATTGAGTTCGGAAACAGTCGTCGTCTATTTAATTGTTTGTCTTTACTAACACGTAAACCGCATATTTCAAAATCGTTTATCTACCAACGCCCTCTCCAAGATGCAAAATTTACACTAAGACCACTCTTGCACAAAAGTCACCACACATATACACCCTGTCCACAACACACCACGCCTCATCCGAGTTCCAGAGCTCCAAGGGTGAGAACGTACCACAGCTGCTCCCCACAAAAGGAAAGACCCTTAGTACACTCTTGCACCAAACACACACAAAAATTGATCTGATTAAAAATTAACTATTTTAATACATTTAACCATTTCAATTAAATTCAACCCTTTCAATTAAGCGTGGTTCTTTTAATTGTTGATCGGATTAAGATCGGATTAAGGATTAACCCTTCCAATCAAATCGACAATCCATCAATTAATCCCAATAACTCCAAGGTGATGTGAAACGCCCCCGCCCCTACTACTACCACCAAATGGTCAAAATCTAAGGAAAACACACTGAGTCGTTATAACAATAATTTTGCTTACGTTACTGGAACTTACCCTAATCACTGGTGAGCTAGTTCAATCAAAAGTTTGCAGATGTAATTTTTAAAAGTTTTGACTGACTTAACCCGTTTAGTCCCAGTTTAATTCAGAACTGCATGTTTGTTGATGTCGGCATTAGCAGTTCACAATTGAGAGCTGCAGAAACTACAGCGAATCAGATTTCTCACAAGGATAATGCTCGAAATATGAGCCATTGATTCCTGGTCTGGTAAAGTGACAACCACATTGCACGGGAAATAACTACAATATTATGATAGGAAGACGAGAGCTGAACCCGCGAGGCAAGGTATAGGGAATAATCAGTGCAGACATTGCCAAGAAAACGAAAGTCGTACATGCTTTATTGGCCTCAAAAAGTAAACTTACTTACCGTGATACAAGAGTCACTTTACAGAAACACATGCAACGATCATTCGTAGCCTTTAAGTGTAATCATGAGAAGAACAATCGTAAAATTTTGACTTTTGATATGTCAATTGCAGAGTTTTCCGTTCCGGGCATTTATCAGATACCTTAGTTTACAAGCCAATGTTTGGCTTGTAAAGCATACTTCTAACGGTTAAATTCGACACTTCCTTCTATAAAACACGTCGCGATACACTGGGCTTCAGCATTACGCATGTCGTGGGTATGCGCATGAGTCACAGCGTTCTCGTAGATAGAGGAAGAGAGAGCAACGCCAATCATTAGCCAGTTATGTGCGGCCAAAACGAATGGAAAGATGACTCCGAAAGTCACAGGTCAACGAGATGTTCGTCCGATCCTAGTTACGCATCCTGATGATGTTGCACGACTGTCCTACTTCAAATCATCTCCCGTTTGCCTAGTTCAACTCACTGTTAATTGACATACTTGGCAGATGCGAGGCTTTGTTTTGTTTTTGTGCTGGGTAACTTAGAATTTGGAATATTCTCTCGCTTAACGCCAGTAACCATAAACAAGGTAATTTCACATATTCTCTCGCTTAAGAGGACTGGGACCCAATTGTTTCAAATTGTTATACATTTTGACTCATAAATACGAAGGAGAGATATAGATAAGTCTGATAATGACAATTGCGTAAAGTACCCAATCGCACTCTTTTGTTCCCGCTGCGTGGTACTAAGAACTTCCAGTGGCGTCCGTATATTCTAATTTTTTTTTTTTTTTTTGCTATGCTGCAATGTTTCAAAATATCAGCAATATTCATGATAGCTTTTAGGGCTTAAGTAGAAAGTTATATTCCAGACTTGCCTGAAGTGTTATTTATGACGGATACGTAACTTATTGCAAACAAGTACAGACGTTCCTGTTAAAAACAGGTTTCAGACATACTGTATTGCAATTTACCCTACAAAATAGGAGGGCGTTGTAATGCTTACATTCCGTTCAGGGTGAATTTCAACTTTTCTGAAGCACTGTCAACTTCCTACTATAGGCACTTTTGAAAGCCCTGCTTAAGATCTACTTGTATGAACGTTGTGTGTTCTTCCGCATTATGTAAAATTCTTATTGCCATGGGCCTTATCGCTTTCTTCCTGGGTCGGTCAAGCGAAACTGTAAAATTATTAGAAAAGTAAATATTTTAAAAATCTGCAAATTTTTACACTTCGACACATTAAAAAAAATACAGAAAGCTATATAAGTAATTTAAGTTATCACAAATTGTTTCCTAACACTTTTTATTCAACGTTAATGTAAGGAGCTACTTTCCCCTCCATCGTTGCCTATTTTACTGGGCGCATGTCACTCAGGGCGCCCGTTAAAATATACTAAGGTAGGAGCAGTGACATTTTTCTAAAGTTGATTTTAAAAGTGCTCACTTTATCATGAACAGCCTTTATCAAGCTGTTCCTCAGTTTCATGCAAACAAAGCTTAACCGAGTCCAGAAAATTACACCAACCGCACTCGTGCGCACTCAGTGTGATAATATTTTGAATAAAAATTATTCCTCACTAGGCATTACCAAAACACCTATTTTCGCCCTGTTTATTTTCGTATTATTTATAGATGAAATGCTATAATGTTATAACGTATAGCTAAAATATCTGCAAAAAGTTCAATTTAACAAAAAATAAAATTATTTTCGTTAACGGAAGGATAAAACACTTGCGATACTTCGCGTATTTAGGAAACAAGCAAGCACGTCATACATGGGGTGAATTTCCATTTTCAAAAGTTTGATTCAAAAAGTGTGAAGGAACCGCCAATATACTATATAAGGCGATCCCATTCTGAAATAGAAACAAGGAAAATAATCAAATATTAAATTATATTACACTTTGGAACAAAGAAAAGTGTTACGTTATACACTGAGAAAAAGGTTTTTGTTGAATCAAACAAGATTTGTTTGGTGCAACCAAATTATTTGTTTGGATAGGGGCAGTGAAATATCCAAATTATTTTGTTGTTCTCATTTGGTTGCCACAACCAAAGATTTGTTTGGCTACACGTACATTAAACAGTTTGGGCCGATATAAAAAATGTTTCAAGATCGGCCGACTTTCGAACCTAGATCACTTACGTCCGAGAACTACACTTTACTAACTTCAGATAACTTGACATCTGATATAGTGCAAGTATTGGACAACGTGTGCAAACAGTATTTCAAGTTTTACAGCTTTACTTGTCAGTTTCTTGATGCATTATTTTGTTAATGTGTTTATACGATTTTGAGCATCAATATATGCTATCCTAATTGCCATAAAAAGTACAGACAAACTCTCGAGCTGTATTTTCGAACGAAGGCAGTCAAATGAGTAGCCATACAAATATTACAATTAATTCAACAAAATATTTAGTTGACAGTCTAATTTTTTTTTTTTTTTTTTTTTTTTGGCCCAACACACAGATTTGGTTTATTCAAACATATATTTTGTTAGACGAAAAAAAGTAATTTTGTTGCTTTTCAGATTTTGTTTGCTCAACAATATATCTTGTAGGGCAACTAAATATATATTTGGCCCCATACAAACGAATATTTTGTTAGATTTTCTCTCAGTGTAATTACTGAAATTTTGCTCCTTACTTCAGTGACCAATTCACTGATGTATTGTGACTGCCATATTCCCAGTGAATTCGACTGCTGTTTTAATACCAAATATTTAGTATTTATAACTTCACTGCATGCGTAAAACGTCCAAGTCGGATTGAGAGTGCAGGTGGGCGGCTTACTTACATAATTGTTCACCCATGCTGTAGGCGTGACTCAAAGACATGAACTCTGAGCTGGTAGTCAAGCACTAGACGAATCCCTCACCTACGTGCCCGGCAAGTGAATTCCGATATTTCTAAGTCATTGTGCAAGTAAAATGCGAGTTCGAAGTGGCTCTTGTTGGCTTCTTACTTCGGCAGGTAGTGTTTTACCAACACTCGACAGTAGCGTCACGTCTCGGATGTTTACGAAAGGAGCATCTGCTCGCTGCAGTGTTTGTACAGGCCACAGTGCTCTCTCAGGCCAGCAACGGACTTCTGCATCTCAGCGGCCGCTGCACGTCTATAGGCTGTTCACTGTAAGGTCAGCACTTTTGAAAGCTGTCTTATTTTGAGTAATGGCCAATCAATATATTTTATTTTAACCTTAGACATTAACTTCCGAGTGTGGTGGAAAATACACACTGCGTTTATTGCTTATGTGGCAGTATTTAATTTCAATGGTGGTTAGAGGATAAAATATGACTGAAAGAAAAAAGTAACAAGGTCCTCAAAAGTGCTCACTTTACCACGAACAGCCTATACACTTCTCCATCTACTGGCAAGCGATGAGTTCCTTCTCGAATTACACACTGCCACTGAACCGCTACCTCATATATAAACCAAGGATAATAATCATCTCAGTCTTTTGGAACAAGAGACGTTCACAAATGTCTGTGTTCCTTATTACTGATGTTATAAACACATTACAAATAATCAGGACTGTTAAAGGCCGGAAATTGGCATCATAACAACATCGAAACGAAAATGAAAACCATAGTGGTATCTGTCCCCCCGCTTTTTTTGTCTGAAAATGCTTCATGCAACTATTTAGCTGTTTATTTTACCATTCAAGTACAAAAACTAAATACTTAAGTGTAACACCTCAAGAGAACTCGCAAAATTAATAGGAATCTGTTATTTTTGCAAAATTTACTCTGGATTCCTTCGATATGACAGATGCAAATACTCTTGGAACGCTACCATTTAACATTTAGGCTGGAAATAAGTGAAGATTGTATACATGTTCACTTAGCTTTGTTCCTGTTTTCCGCAGATCGCTGTTTCTTCACACATTTGAATCGAACATTTGAAAAATCACCCCATGTATGACGTGTTTAGTTATTTCCTAAATATGCCATGTATTTCAAACGTTTCATACATCTGTTAACATCAAAGCATCTATTTTTTCGTTAAATTGCACTTTTATCTGTATTTTATTTATAAATTATAATAATTCGTTTATAATAAATACGAGGAATAACAGCGAGAAAAGACGTGTGTTGGTGGTGGCGCCTAGTAAGAAATAGTTCTCATGCAAAAGATCATTACAACTGAGTGCGCGCACGAACTCGGTGCACTGCCCTTGGTGTAATTTTCTAGACTTGGCTCAGCTTTGTTTGTATGAAGCGGAGGAGTATCCAGGAAGTAGAACTTTAGCAGGCAGGGCTTCAGAAAGTGTGAACAGATTATAACAACGTGTTCGCGTTGGGTATTCTGTCCACCTACCACTTTGTCGGCCCAAGAATATCACCATTATATTTTCTCCCACTATATTTCGATAGCCCAAAATTTTATCAAAAAAACACAGCCCCTTTTCATACAGGTGAGGTAAAAATATGTGATTATAGATCACGAAAAGTTTCAAACCAAGTAACACATGATTTATTTATTTATTTATTTTTTTCATTTAACAGTTACGACTCAAATTTTGTTTGTGACAGTCTACAAAGGACCTTATAAATTATCTGCCAACTTTTTTTAGTCCCTTCTTTTTGTTCAAGAGGCGTGTACGAAATTTCCGTAGTAAAATTTAACAGATAACCACGCCGCGCCTTACCCATTAAAAGTTACGAAATCGTTCTGTTATAAAACGATGTACATATCTGAAGCGTCGTAGTCATGTTAATTAACATTTGCCCCTCAACAAAATAAGGGAGCATGAAAAATGACTAATACTTATTACTTGAACGATAATGAATCAGATAATTAACATTATTGCTTCGTTGACATGGAGGTCTATAGAGAAGGAACCATTGACTAAGTCAGGGTCGTGGAAGGGGGAGGGTGGCTAAGGAGTGGGGGAGTAGGGATGGAAGATTTCCCTGTAGTAAGGTACCTTCGAGCATTCGCGTGACTCTGTTTTTAGTAAAACCTTAGTAAACCGAAAGTCAGATGGCTGGAACGGGAATCAAAGCCGAATCTTCCCGAATGAGAGTCCAGTGTATAACCACCGCTCCACCTCACTTGGTCCTGCGAAATTTCAATTCTGCATGGGGCCGCGGCGGCTGAGCTGTTAGCCTGCTCTCCTCCCACCCAAGGATAACCTGTTCAATCCCCGGCCGAGTCACTCCCGGATTTTCGCATGTGGGAATCGTGCCGGACGATGCCGCTGGTCGGCGGGTTTTCTCGGGGATCTCCCCTTTTCCCCCCACCCTGTCATTCACCTCAATCACCCTCGTCGGCTCTCAAGACC
Organism: Dryococelus australis; assembly: GCA_029891345.1. NCBI lineage: Eukaryota > Metazoa > Arthropoda > Insecta > Phasmatodea > Phasmatidae > Dryococelus > Dryococelus australis. The sequence continues at coordinate 68,352,005 of CM056998.1, read as the reverse complement.
TCGCTGTTAGGGCCGTCCAAATCTCTTCACTCACTCAATCGTTTCCGCGCAAATTAGTTTAACAACACGGTGTAGTGTTGTGAAGACGAAAAAACAGTATTTTTTAAATTTTTTATTTTATTTTATTTTTTTAAGGAAAACCATTATTGTGATGGTTTGGTGAGTTCCACTCTTCAGTCGTTTGCAGTAACATGACGTAGAAGAATTCCTGTGGGTAGACTCGTCTGATGGGTAGGATTGCGCGCAGGTAAATTAGCGGACATTCTTGGATGGTTGTTCGGCAGCTCGCCGCGGACAGCCAATCCCAGGCACTGCAGGCACGAGGGCCTCGGCGTCCGTGAACCCTGCTGGAAGCGAGCAAGAAGTATCCTCGGCCACTTGAACTTGACCTCCGCGTGACCTTGAACCTCATGAACCGGGACTGACCACCAGGCGTCTGCCGCCAGCCCGCCTGACTGCTGCAGGTGCGTAAACAATCCGGCGGAGAGGGGGAAGAGAGACCGACGGGGGGAGAGAGAGAGAGAGAGAGAGAGAGAGAGAGAGAGAGAGAGAGAGAGAGAGAGAGAGAGAGAGAGAGAGAGAGAGAGAGGCGCGGATGAGGAGAAGGAGGAAGAAGATTTCTTGATGATGACAACATCTTCCCCGGAGAGTTACACAGTCTTTTGTGGCTTCGGTAGACGTCTTCTCAAGGTCGCGTCCCGTGGCCCAAAATCGTAGACATTCGTGGAGAATAAAAAAGAAAAAATAACAACCATCCCCAGTTGTCAGACTTTAGGTCACGGAAACCCTCACGAGTTGACTCGGTAAGCCTGCAACGTCCCTCACTTGATGACATAATTTGTTCTTTCCTAGGAGTTTCCTCCTGGGGTTGGGCTCTCATTTTTTAGATAGCTTGTTAACATATAACAATTCCAACTTTGTAGCGATGTCATAGTGGCCATCAGCTGGTTCGTAACCTGCTCGTGCAAGTGCTCATGTTAGCAGAATTTGAGTCAAATAGTATGCAACCAATGAATGAACGAATTTACTGTATCCTTCATAATTTAATGATATTGAATTTCCAGTTCTTTAAAACTGAGCATCTTTTATGAATTTTGAGTGCAAATACATGCCTCTGGTTTTCCTTAAATGGCCCTGTGCGCCATACGGGTTGTCTAAATTTACACGAAAAAGGACCACTTTAACCTTTTTTTTTTATTGTATTTCAGCTTTTTTTTTCGTAGTGAAATTTTGTAGCTATATTTTAATAGGCGAAATTCCATGAAAAATCGTATTAAAATTAATAAGGCTATGGATAATAGGGGCCTACCGCTCACTCGCACAGGTAACCAGTCCTTGAAAGGAACACGTTAAAAACGTGTATTTGGCAACTTCGCAAAACACACCTCACTTGATTTTTGAGCATCACTTAAATTTTGCTGTAAAGTAGACGGAATAAAGTGTATGCAAATACTGTGGACTAAGCAGTTTATAATTTTGCAGAAAACTTCGCACCATTTTAAGCTCATGTAACATAAAAATCTTGCAACAACTAGCTGAGAGCACTGATGTTTGTGAGATGCATGCTAGCAGATAACATACTAAACATTAAAAACTGGCTTTGTCGGAACAATTTCGGACGAAGGGCACATCCACAAAACAACAGCGTTGGTGCGACTTAGAACTTTCTGACCTTCGCAACATAGAAAGAGAATAGGCCTGCCTGAGGGTATGTTAGTAAATATATGTTCGAATTTTAAGGGTAACATTGGCAGGCGCTCGTTAAGTGGTATCGCCTTTGCGCAAGGCACTAAGAGGACCTACGTTGGTTGTGTCGCACAGTGTTCAGTTACTGGACTACAAGAGATGATCCTAAACTTTCATTGGTGGAATGTGTGGAGTGAATTTCAACGCAATCCTTCATCGAGTGTACATACCTGGTATACACATAAAGTTTGCAATGTTATTTCTTTTGTATTTTGGATATTTCCAATTATATAGTTCATATCACGCGTGATGTCTTCAAAACTCATAAATCGATAGGTTGAAAAGCAGTGTTATTTTCGGACATAGCATTACTAAGAGCAACAATGGTAAACTTGTATGGGTAAAAATGAACTCAAAGTAGGAAATGTTCATTATTCTTTGTTTAGTCTTAGGCATTCCATATTGTCGTGATAGGGCGTAGAAGCCAGGTATGTTGCACCTGAATGTATGTAAATTAAAACTAACCCTCTTTAAAGTTAGCAGTAGAATTTTTTGGAGAAGTCTGGCACAAGGGGCTGAGGAGTCCGGAACCGGAGCCGACATCATGCTCTGTCATTCCGGTCACCTGAACTCATGTTGGGTCCAGATGACCTTTGACCTTGACCCGTGACCTTGGCCCAGTATTCGTGACCCTGGATGACCTTGAAACAAAAGAATTAAAAAAATTGCAGGAAAATTATAAAATCCCCAAAAAATTATAAACAATTTAAAACATTTAAAAATTATTTTGAAAAATTATTTAAAGAAATGCATGTAGGAGGTCCATGATTCGATGACAGGTGGGTCGACTAAGCTCCCGACACGAGCGGGCCTCGTCAGGTCCACCAGTGTTCATCTCGTCAGCCTTGTTAGATGTTGATGACCTTGATCTCGACCTCCAAATTTTACCTACGATGGCCTTGAAGCCAAAAAATTCTAAAAAATTCCAAAAAAATTTAAAAATTATAAAATTTATATAAAATTCAATTTAAATTTTTTAAAATTATTGAAACTTATTATTAAAAACGTACATTACTGGAGGTCCCACCACAACCGACCCTCGGCGATTTTTTTATTTGATATTTAATTGGTTAATCACTCAGATTCGCTCGTCGACCCCTTCCATACCATGCCATATCTACTGTCCATTTATTTATTTAGTATTGCCCACTAGAGCGCACTGATAACTCATGTTTCAACCATCAGATATATTTTATTATCGACAAGAGTGCTATCGACCTGTACTGAATGGTGACGAGGTCATTCAAATCGTCATATTTAATTTTTATTTATTTAGTTTTAAACGTAATTATTTTTAAAAAATATTTTTTATATAAAATGGAGTTTTAAAAATAAAACATAACTTATTTTTTTACACAAAATATATTGTACACATAGTAAAATATACATAATCAGCAAAAATGGAATTATTTTTATTAATCTTCTTCGAACAGTCCAAATTGCATGTCATATAAATATGCAGACCTTCAATAATGATTTTTGGGTATTTCGTAGACGGCTGAGCATTTCATGAATGGTGGTAAGCAGCAGTGGTCTACGAAGGGCAGCATAAATCACAGGGTCGCTATGCAGACCCTCGACACAAGCAGTAGCTGTAGTACTGTCTGCGATTTACCATCCATCACATTATCATTGCAGTGTAGACTTGACTCCTGTTTCACCGAGCGAGGTGGTGCAGTGGTAACTCAATGGACTCCCATTCGGGAGGACCTGGGTTTGATTCCTGGTCCGGCCATCCTCATTTAGGTTTTCCATGGTTTCCCGAAATAATTCCAGGCGAATGCTGGGATGGGTCCCTAACAAAGGCCATGGCCGTATCCTTCCAATTCCTTCCCCAATCCCTCTCCTCTGTACACATTGTACCCTCTCTAATTACCGCTGTCGACGAGACATTAAGCCCAACTACCTACCTTCCTTGTCTCATCTTCGATTGATGAGCCATGCTAGTACCAACTTCCGGCTCATCGACACCAGGACTGTCAGTAGCAGAACTGGCATCAGCAGCCTTGGGAGTACACATTGCTGGACGTCGACGAGTGGGCGCTGGTTCATCTCTGAAACCGGAGGCGGAATCATCCATGAAGGGTACTGACCCCAAAACCTGGCGTCGGCGATGCACTCGGCAGCGTATGGTCGTCTGGCTGGCGGCATCCTTCTTGAACCTAGGTTGCTGGGAGCGTACCGATGGTTTGTGCCCCGTCTGGAAGGAATCCATGGCACAGCCTGGTGCGAGGATGGTAGCATGAGTCTGTGCTAGGGTGATGATTTGTTCCACGGTGCAGGGAAGCTGCATCTGCGGCGTCATGTGGAACATGGCGTAGGTCGATGATCCTGGACAGTCCAATTGAAACTGCATTGCTTCATAGACAATTGGAAAATGTGAAAATCGCCAGTGCTGCATGCTGCTACCAATGTAGGTCATGGTGTAGGTACATAGATATCCATATTCAGCAATGAAGCTATACTCCATGATACCATTGTCTGGGTTGGAGCTTGCATAAATGTTCGTAGGACAGAATTGGGCCATGGTGGCGATCAGACCCATAGGCATCGACTAAACGAGCTCGTAAATTTTTCTCACTTATATATAATATGGATGTCGATCAGGTGTCTTACCATACAAAAAACAAAATTCTCTCACATCTTGAGAAGATCGGGTGACTTCGTGTCTAGTCGTGGGCAGACGATTCCTGGTCCAAGTACGAGGCATATCATTTGTGCTGCAGTGCATGTTCTTCAGTGCACTGGCCCCGTATGGTTCTGACCTGTCACAGACATGAAGATGTGTATAGCCATAAAATTTCGTCAGATTGTGCAGCGAAGGACATCGATACTCGGCCTGCACGTCAATAATTTCCACGTAAAATTTACGCAAGTTCCTAAGCTATTATTTTCTGTTCAAGTCCTGCTATGTAAACCAGGGTCTTCGGGTACTACCTCAGCAAGTCTCGCAGCACATTTCCCACCAGATGGCATTGAATATTGCCTTTGCCCCACTCCAGACCGTGGTAGTACTTGGTTATCCAGAAGTCTGTTTTATTGCTCTTCTCGTCCAACAGTTTTCACAAAGAAGGGGGGCAAAAGGAGTGTTGCGTGTTTTGCAATCATCATCATAGGAAATGGAGATCTCCTTGAGCATGAAGCGATTTTGACTCTGGAAAACCTGCAGATTACAGTACACCTTGAAGCTGAAGGTGGTTGAAGATGAATAAACAGATATAGTGTGTGAATAATTATATTAATATTTTTTTCAGCTGCGCTCACTGCAGTATTTTGATGGTCTTGTCCTGGCAATTGTACGATACAAGCCTGTCGTGAAGTATCAGGCAGAATATGTATGTGTTTGTAGGAATATTTCCATGTGTAGTGAATTCGATCCTACAGTCGATCACATTGGAGGTAATACGCTCGTCCTGTTTACTCACATCGAATACCATTAGTGGAGCCAAACACTTGAACGTATCAGGGCTCAGTTTCGTGGATTGACTTCCATAATATACATTTTGCAATTGAGCATACATCTGATATGCCAACAGGTACTGCCCATTTTAAAAGTTCATGTCCATGTCAACATACAGATAGATTTCGCTATTCTAAAATATTTTCACATTTTCTATTTGACATGTGTCGAACTGCGAAAGGCTCACTCTCACATTGTGCTGTATTCTGCTCTGTAGCCCAACGATCATGTACCTCGGTTTCTCAGAAGCAAAGCTAGATTTCACCATCCAATTGATGCGCTGGCTTGCTGACAATCCGAAAATGTCTCGAGACTCCACAACCTGAAAGCCACATCGATGTTTTGGCCATCTTCCACATTCCTCAACATTTTATGCATTCTGCAGTGCTCAACTGCACATGAGGCAGCATCCATTCGATAGACTACAGTTTCAATTCCACTTCTCTAGGTTTTCTCCTGTACCCACGATGGTGCCTGCATGTGTATTAGCTAGAAGCAGCACCAGTTCCTGATTCGAATTGAAGATAATTAGTTTGTAGTCTTCAGTTAAACCCAATAGCCTGGAGAGCAGAATGCACACTTCGAACTTGCCTCCACAGTATATTGGAACAATGTAGTCATATTTGATTCTCCAGTCTGCCATCTTAGCTGCAGAGAGTTCATTAGACATGAACGAAAGGCAATTTTTGATCGTCGAAGCTATGCCTATTTGCGACTGGCCCACCTCGACCTTTAAGAAAATATGGGAGCGATCGACCAGGTGAACAATTCCAGTGCACGTTATTTTCGTTGATGCCAGGTTGGACCCATCTTCTTCCATAAGAGTCTCTTCAATTCGCAGGAAAGACTAGCAAGGAAGAGAGCAGATATCTTGGTGTTGGACTGGAATCCGAACTTCAGATGGTAGTGTTTATGGTTCGATCAGGAAAGGCCAGTACACTTGAAGTTCCATCTGTGTTATTCTTTCTTCAAAACGGCTGGCTCTTCGATGTTTAGGTAATCTCCCATTGCAGTTGACATTGAAGCTGAGACTGTGGAAGAAAATCTTGCTAGTATGTGTTAACACCTTGGAGACTTGCAGTGTACTGATTGCAGGTATTCTACTGCATTTTGTTTTGTTGTTCTTGTTGCCCAAAATCTCATTCCGATCTTCTCAAATGCAATTGTAGAGTGTTTTCTTCATTTCGGAAATTCATCAAATCTCCATGTTGGTCAACGACTGTTACAAACACCTCGTGTGCTCTCTTCGCGATGACCAACACATAAATGATGCTTTGCGGTGCTATGAACAGCTTAAAATGTAGAGGAATCATTGGCGAAAACTCGTGCAGTGTATTGCTCGGCCTGCCATTGCTTTATGTGCCACTCACGAAATTGCAGTTTATTCATATCATATTGACTGGCAAAATGTTTACAGGCTGCAATGTCTAGTGTGTTTTGCCAGCTTTCTAGGCGTGTGGCTCGAACCCTAGAATTGGTCCGATAGTATCCTGTTTAGTAAAGTCGATATCTTTGTTGCATCTGATGACACTCTTCAGAGTATTGGGATTCCCATGTAGTTTGAATACCATGTCAGGAGACAGCAAATCTTCAATGTAACCTTGCAATTACATCTATTTTATAAGAGCCCACAGGCAATGTTACTTCGTTGGGAACATGACCACTTTTACAAGGTATATCTTACAGCTCTTTTCATTGATGTTCGGTATTTGATTGTAGATTTGAAAATAGACGAGGCCTACACACAATTCCCCTTCCAGGTCGAGCGGCAGAGATAGTACAACACACAGCTTGGAACAATGCCCCATTAAAGTATCTGTTATCGACATGACTGATGGTTTCCCATCTATGTACAGTTATTTTATACAATTACTTGTATAAATAAAACAGGAAACAAAGACACAAATTTACACAGTACCATTTGTTAGGCATCTGCTCCATCTCATAGACATATGTCAGCTTTGTTATTTTCAGGTACCATCACAGTTCAGGTGGAGGGTGCAAATTGCCAAAACTATCATAATAGTCTGCATGTTTGCCTTGTTTTATGTAAGCCACAATACATACTGGGCCCAGCTGTCGTGTCAAGATTAATTATGGTGCACTCATTACATTTTGGTGGCAATTTGTCTCAAATAATCCTTAAAATTAGGTATTTTCAATTTGTGCGCATACAATTTCAATTCTATGTCAGTGAATGGTTGTTTCGATAGAGATTTCATTTTTGCCTCTTCCTGCTGTATCACTTTTGCATACTTCTACCTCCTACTGGGCATGGCCTTAGAGGCCTTGGCCATTCTTTTACCCATTGCAATAGCTTCTATATTTGCATAATGTCTTTGGGCCTCGGACAACTGCTTCTGTTTGTTTGATGCTGTGTTTACAGCTCGGATGATACCAATTGTGGTTCTAATTAGGCCCCCGAGGGCCCCGTCTTCATCTTCTTACATGAATACATAGTGATCAGATTTGGTTGTATCGGAAATTAGTTAGTACTACTAGTGACATGCATATTCTTGGTCAAGTGGAATTGTTTTTCAATCTACGATTATGTGTCATGTATTTTTATAAATAAATGTTTTGTAGGTACGAATTGTACTGCAGTGTTTTTTTCGTTTTTTTTTTAAATATTCCTTTCATTTATATTAAAAAGGAGGGTAAATTGAGGAGGAATATTTGAAAATTTATTTTATGCTATTAAATATATGGAGTGAAATAAATACACATCAAGGATATCACACTAGATACTCAAAAAGTGTACCCTTCAAAATTCATATCATTAAAATTAATAGCCAAATTAATAAGCTTCCTTAGGGAAATGTCCAACATGGTATCCATAAATAAATGTATATATAAATAACATTAGATAGACAAAAGACATACAAGAAGAGTTAAATTCATCCCCCCCTTTTTCCCCTCGATGTGAGCCCTTTAATATGCCACAAAGGAGTAATTATGTTTGTTAAGTTGGTGGATCTAATGTTTATGTTGGCCAACATGTTTGCACTTGTGTGTGTGTTGCATGTAACAGGATGTTGTTATCAGTTGTGATAGTGCATTGTGCTTGGTTGTTACCAGAACTTGTTTATCGCCTGGAAGTGGTGGCTTGGTGGGGCCCCGGAAGGACATCCACTGATAAGGTTCCAGCACATAGTGGCAATGTTAGAGAGATGTGGAGCACTTCTGTGGAGTTTCCCATTCGCATGTTAAATGCCGAGCCAGTAGGTTAAAGTAGTAGGTGTTGGCTGATCCTGGTACCATATGTTTGGGTTAGCAAGGGCTACAAATACAGGTTGATCATAATGGATGCATGTAGCAAATTTGCCTGGGCCAGGCTTGTCAAGTCGTCGAAGAATGCCCATAGTGTCATTAAGGCTATGGCTTATGTGCTGCATGAAGGATGAATCCCGACTAATAAAAAACTGACCAGGGCCATAAATTCTACAATGCCAAGTTCGGGGCCTTGATGAAGAAACATAACATAAATCATTATTCCACATACAGCAATCTCAAAGCTTCTATCATCGAGAGGTTCAACAGTTCTCTGAACGGCAATATGTGGAGGCATTTTTTTGAGAATGGCAATTACAAGTGGTTGGATATACTCCCAAAACTCGTATGCGAGTACAATTTGGCCATTCGCTCTACCTTATGCATGAAGCTCGAAGACGTGAAAGAGGATTCCCTGCTTCGAACATTGTACACTGGCGGGAAAAAGAGGGACCCGCGCAAGCCTAAAGACAAGTTTGGAGGTTTGGTGCGCATCTCCAAACAGAAAGGCATCTTCGAGAAAGGATTTACAGCGACTTGGAGCCCCAAACTCTTTTGTGTTCGACATATATACAACTGTGCTCCGAGGACCTACTTTCTCGAAGATCTGATTAATGTTTCCATCCATGGAGATTTCTTTGCCGAGGAGATCCTGCCTACAAAGTTTCCAGATGTGTATTTGGTCGAGATGGTGCTGAAACAATGTAATGGGTGGTCGTATGTCAAGTGGTGGGGTTTCCGAGCCCACTACGATTCCTGGGTCGCCAATGCAGACATCGAGGGAAAAACACAGAAGATTGTATATGTATTTATTTGTCATACTTTTCCGAATACATTTTGTGAAAAAAAAGCTGGGTTTATTTATTTATAAAACAATTCATATAAACAATTTTAAATAAAATAATTATATTTAAAAATATAAATAAATAAATATGACGATTTACATGACCTCATCACCATTCGGTACAGGCCAATAGTAAAATATTTCTGGTAGTTGAAACATGAGTTATCAGTGTGCTCTAGTGGACGATAATAAAAGAGTAAATGTAGAGTAGATATGGCATGGTGTGTAAGGGGTCGAGCGAATGTGAGTAATGGACCAATTAAATAACCAATAAAAATTTGCAAGGATTGGTCGTGGTGGAACCTCTGGAAATGTACATTTCTTAATAATACCTTTTAATTACCTTTATATATTATTAATATATTTTAGATATTTTTTTGGATTTTTTAGAATTTTTGGTTTCAAAGTTATCGAAGATCAAGGCATAAGGTCAAGGTCAAGGTCATCAACATCTAACATTGTTGATGAGATGGACACTGGCCAACCTGGCGATGGCCAGTCATGTCGGGAGCTTAGTCGACCCACCAGTCATCGAACCCTGGACCTCCTACATGTAAATCTTTAAATAATATGTTTTAATGATTTTTCAATTTTATTTTCATTTTTTGGGAATTTTATATTTTTTTTGGCTTTTTTTTTTATTTTTTAAAAGGTTATTAAAGGTCATGAGCACAGGGTCAATATCAAAGTCATGGGTCAATGTCAAAGGTCACCTGGATCCAACATGGTGATCGGGTAACCGGAATGACAGGACATATCGGCCCAGGCTCCGGACCCCCAGCCCCTTATGCCAGACTTCTCCAAATCATTCTACTGTTAGCATATGCATACTAATCGAGGCGATAGGTAATGCCTACTCATTGGATTCAACTAATAGTGTTAGTGTGCTGCTGAGGAAAGTGGACGAAAAGCTGCATGTCTAATGATAGCAATGTTAGCTTGCAAAGAGTAGCAATGAGCGATTTACATATACTAAGTCAAAGTTGGAGAGCTAATGGTGGGAAACGGGAATAATGTATGTCTACAATGTTACAAACAGAAACAGTGGATTTATCGATCAGATTGCAATTAGCGAGGCAAAAATGAAAATAATATTTTAAGTTTTGCATTAATAGGTTTTCCCTTAAGAATCTAAAGAAGTAGATCTAGGTCTTACCGTGACACACATATATACCAACAATTTATACACTGCTGAAGTGATATGCCTGAACACTCCTATGGGTACGTGTTGGTGGTAATTTCCTTGTTTCAGCTATCAATGCAGTTCTTGTAACATTCTCAGAGTACTGTTACTTAATCATTTTACATATTGGGAGCACTATCATATCGAAATTTTCTCAATGGGAACTTTTTAAATAGGTTTAAATATATTTTCACGAAGATCCTACAGCACACGCTCTTCATAATACTGTGTTTGTGTTTGTTGTATTTTTGAACGCTTTTCTTCTACGGTATCTCTTTTAAAATATGCAATTAAGTACGGAAGTTTAAAAATTTAGGACTTTAGCCAAAATGTTTTATTTCATAGCAGATAGAGAATAGTGTAATTGGCCATGTTTTAGCCTACTTCATTTTTCATGTGTTATAAGCGCAGCTTTAGGTCGAGTATGTTAAGGACGTGCTAGTCACCCATTAATTTTCTTTATTTTGTATTTTTGTGACATGAAAACTTAAGTGTAAAATAGTTTTTTTTTGTCCTAGTTAGGTAAAAGTTTTAAATTAAAAGTTTCTTGATGCCATGGGAGAAAAATTTAAATATCACCAGAATATATAAAAACATATACTTTGAAAATCCTTATTTATCACCCTACAAACATTTTCCTTTACAAGAAATTCTTCAAGGCTTCCGTGACCTGAGATCACATGGTGATAACTTCCAGAAGAAAAGCCTTGGATGACATAATGATAGATAGTTATTATTACTATTGTTATGAAGGCAGTGGCAAAAAACTACCTTACGCACTTTTTTTTTAAATATACATCAAATTAATTTTAAAACGCTTGTCCATGATATGATAGTCGGTTTTTTTGCTATGCATTAAAACATTTTCTGAGTAAAATTCCGTATGTGCTAAAATGAAAATTTGAATAAAACTATGTCAAACACGCAGTTTAATTAAGAGTGTAGTACCAACTCGAGTTCTCTTAAAATGGGCTTTAATGATAGCTTGGCACACCCATGATATATTTTTATATAGGGCTTATAATAATTCCACCCACCAGATTACTAAAGTAAATTTCACACATGAGCATACACGTATAAAGTTCTAAACATAGGCTATAATATTCGTAACGAAATGTTACTCCAATAAATAGGCATATATTACAAAAACTAAAGAGCTTTTATGTGAATTCCTATGGGAGCTCTCCTGTCCACTGTCCAATGTCTGATTGAGCTACCGAAGGACCAACAAGCTTATTATTAATGTTTAGCTTCCTACAGCTGCTGGACATAAATAAGAACACATAGATTGACCATTTCATGTCTTACAACAAATATATACCCAGACTGAGGAGTCTCTTATAAGGTTACATAAATGATCCGACATATCGGTCCATGGAACGGCAACATAGGCTTGAAAAATATTGCCCGTAAGCTTTCTGTTTGTCCTCAATCGAATTAGCATGTAACGTTATTGTAAAAAAAAAAAAAAAAGTACCCTTTCGTGTGCATTTTGTTCCATTCTCGGTAAGGAAAATTTTGTTTAGTAAGTTCATCGAAACAATGAGAATAATATTTAATAGCCATGCGTTTACGTATAACGGCTGTGATAATTTGTTGTAGGTCATTTAATCTACATGGCATAAAAAAGTCAATAATACGTCGTTTAACAGTGCGAACAAGCTGCAAAGCTGGAGATCATGATCACGTAGTTGTGAATCATTTTGGGAGTGATGTGGACTCACCAAGTTTTGAAATGATGTTAGCGGCGTTTCGTGACTGACTTAAAGGAATGCGGAGAAAAAAAAAGGGGGGGGGGGAACTATACCGAGTTCGGGGAAAGAGTAGAGGTCCATTGTTGCAGCCAGTCATCTCACAAATCACTTCCAGAGAAAAGTAACGGTTACCACCAGTCTTCGGGCCCTATGACGCCATACCACTGCGGAACGAAGAAACGCATTTACGCGTATCTGCCAAAAAAAAATCCGCATTATTTTATTGTTATGCAAATGAAGAAATTATCTTATGTTAAAGGAAACCTTTGTTACAAGATTTCTGACTTATTTATGCATACTCTTATGAACCAGTATTATTCGAAACAGTAACAATTCAAGAAACACGAATGTCATTCAGTTACGCAATGCTCGGTGGAAGAGATTGACAATGCGATGTACAGAACTTAACCAACACAAAAAATGTTTTTCAATTTTGACGGAAACTATTATCTTTTTAATATAAAACATAATAAAGAAAGCCCACTCTTAGCCACCGAACTGATTTCTTTCCTTTGTGATATATTCGGAAAACTCTAATTTTCAAAAACTAATTTGTTCAAAAATATGATCTTTTCCAGAAAAAAATTTACAGATTACGGAAAATGAATCTCGTGGAAATAATGAAAGAGTTCCTAATAGTTAGCAAGATGATAATAGTAACTTATTCAGTCGCTTACGTTCGGACTGGGAAATACTTTTAGGCTGGAAATTTCCTTTTGATCAACTCTATTTTTGTATTATATATCAATAATGATTTTTTTTTTGTTTGTTTCATACGGCTCTATTAGAAGCTGTTACTTACTTTGCGATCATAGAGCTGATAAAACAGTTTTAAATTAATTTTCATATGCTAATCAGTGTCGGTGGACGTTATATTTAATTATTTGTACAAAAATATATTGCCATATATGATCAAAAATAATCTCCAGAATGCTTTGCTTTCAAATACATGTCATGTGTGACAGTTATATTTAGGAACTGCTCTGGTGATCTGAAAGGTCCATAGAGTATAGGTCTATAGGCCGTTCGCTGTAAAATGAGCACTTTTTAAAGCCCTGCTTAAGAACTACTTGTATACACGTTGCGTATTCTTCCGCCTCGTGTAAAATTAATACTGGCAAGGGCCTCATCGCTTCATTCATGCGTCGGTCCAGTGTAAACGCGAAATTATGGGAAAAGTAAATATTTTACATATATGTTAATTTTTTTATACTTTGATACATAAAAAAAAAAAAAAGAAAGCGAAAGAAATAATTTAAGTTTTCACAAATGGTCACCTAACTCTGTTTTATTCGACGTTAAGATATGGAACTACTTTCCATCCATTGTTACCAACTTTACTGTGCGTATGTTACTCAGTGCGCCCGTTAGAATATATGCAGCCAGGAGCAGTGACTTTTTCCTAAGATTGATTACAAAAGTGCTAACTTTATCGTGAACAGCCTTTAATTGCATGAGACATACAATCGCTAAAGTTTTCGAAAGAATATTTTCTTCAAGCGTAAGCAATCATCTCACACGGCAGCCATTCCTGGCTGAAGATATATTTCTATTTATTTTTGGAGGGGGGGGGGGGGAATGCCTCTTTGTTCTGTTAGCACCAGAGAACAGAAATTCAAAAGGAAGTTCTGGAAGAAACTGCAGTCTGCTCCTCTCTATGAAATGTGTGGGTACATTAACTACAGTTTTTACATAAACCTAAAAGTACAGCTACAGCTGCATATTTACACAACTTTAACCATTTGAAGAACTGTTCCATGTACGTCGGTAACTCGGATGAAGGAACATATGTCAGCTTGCGTGCTAAACTTGTGTAAAGGTTACATTCTAAGGGCCGGTTTCGCCTACAAAGATTAAGTTTGCCTCAAAGCGAGATTAACAAAACTAGAATAATTTTAAACGTGAGTTTAAGGTCATGTTGTGTTTCACCAATGTAGTCTTGAGTTTTAAGTTAATCGAGATTCGTTAAACACGGCCTTGCTACGTGTCGCTGTTACACACAGACCTTAATTGTAGCGAAAATACCCGATCAGTTGCCGAAGACTACCGAATGCAGTTTTCTCTTTGGTTAGCTTTTTTTTTTTTTGTAATGATTGCGAATATTGCTGACATTGTCATCAGGACCAAAATGTGACTTTCAACAGAAGAAATCATTTACATTAATGTAACTTTTTTGTTGTTGTTACAAAAACATGTTATGGAAATCACATTTAGATTATCTACACATTCAATTCAAGCACAACCAATTTAGGGTGGATTAATATCTAGAACACATACTTATATGCAGCTGTTTAGGTTAGATGATTTTTGCAAGTTGATTATAAAATCCTATGTTAACTTGGGCGATGCTTTACTTTAGGATATAATATAGCAGCAGGAAACATTTCGCCTGTTGTCTTATTAAAGTTTTGTTTGGTAGGAAGAAACTGTTCACCACAATAGTCTAAGCGACTTTATTTGCTGTTACTGCTGAAAATTTATATTATATCAACCTAAAGTACCAGGAACATCACAGTTTTCTAGGTTAGCTTTATCCATACAATCAAGGAAGTGTAATATTGTTCAGAATTGTATATACGATAAGTTTAAATATATAATAATAAAAAATACCTACAAATTTTCCAAAATAAAACTATAAACGAATAATAAACTCCGAAATACATGGTTCCACTATGTGAAGATAAATATGCTATCCACTCGAGATCGTTACATCAAATAAAATAATTGCATTTTTTATATGTAACGAAACCTGCACAAAAAATTCTATTAACATCGAAGTGATCCAGATGTCATGCAGTGCATGCCTATTTCATTTTATTTTTCACATTTAAGTGAAATTAGAGGTGCTAAACTTGCCGAAACTATGCAGGTAATGTTTAATCTCACTTAACTCGAGAAAAAAATGGGGTTTAAGTGCATGGTGGAACGCACATTACGCTTAATCGAGATTATGTAGCGACCAATCGAAATAAAATTGTTTAAACTTCGTTGGTGAAACCGGCCCTAGAAATTATTCGTAAATTTGCTACACTTGTTTATATGAATACAGAAGTGGGAAAGCACAATGACGAGGCAGTTTCGTGCAGAACTGTTTGGATTTCTGAGTAAAATAAGTTCTCGGTATTATTCATAATGACCGCGATAATAAATTAGTTTCCTCGTGTAAATTTGGCTACTGCTAGAGTAAACATGTATTCATAATTATTTATGCGTAAAAAAACTATTTTCTTTACACATGCCTATGATTTATGAAAAACTATCATTACAATGTTATTTACAATGAAGGCGTAACGTAAAAACGTATTTAATCTGGACTCAATGCCGTAACCTTACAATTACGATAGATTTAATACAAAACCTACTGTACTTCACGGATTCTTTACCATATAGCCAATTGTTGCATTTTACACATAATTATGTTAGTTATTGTTATTATTATTCAAAGCATTGAAACTTCAAAGCATTGATAAATACCGCAATAGTTTTTTTTCGGGTATCGTGTCCCATCTATTTAGGACTGTCGTGTTGTTCACAGGCATAGGTGGTGGTAAGGGTTTGTGACGTGACTTAATTGGCGATGTTTTCTGGCGTGAAGGTAGATAAATTGGTGTAGGAGATAATAATAGGTGATGGAGTTAGCCTGGTTTGAGCTCTTGGTGCCAGAGAGGTTTTATCGATGAAAGTCCGGTTAGTGCCATATCGTGTTCTGACAGAAGAATATTATATTTTTCGTTAGGTATTGGAACGATATTTATGCATGACTGAGGACGTAATTGTATGGTGGTCGGTTGAGTTGAAAAGTTGCCAACGATAACAGATTTGTTGCAGATAATGGTTGTGAGCATGTTATGATTGCTTTTACGATGGTCGTCAGAGGGGTGAAGCTTGAAAACTTTTGATACTTAAAAATTTTGTTGATCAGATGTTGTTATTCAGTAAGCGATGGTAGAGGAGAAATATTGTTGGTGGTGTCATTGACATCAGCAAAATCTTTCCGGGCTGTCTCTTCTAATTTATCATGGTTCTTCTTTCAGCGAAGTGGTCGCTTACATCAGTGATTTGGTAAGATCGGTCCGCTGGCGCTTCAGTCGTGAAATTATTGATTATGTTTGAGGCTAAGGCGGCGTATTTTTCGATTGGATTAGTGGTAACATAATTTGGCTTAAGCTGAACTCACAATAGTGTGCCGCACCTTTCACCCGTCAGCCGCCCTTCCATCCGACGATCACGTGATCTGCAACCACCAATAGCAGGACAGCTGCAGCAGTGCTGCTATCTAGGCATTAGTTCCTCTTGCCGCCACCGTCGCAGCGCGCAGACACTTCCACCTCGGCGCGCTTGAATACTCCTCCTTTCCCGCAATCATTTTAATATGGGCTGAAATGTTGATCGTGATCTATGATGTTTTTCCAGCAATCAATCATTAGGAGGTACGCGGTTTTAGTGAATTTGATTTTGCTAGTCGGCTGAAATTTCCTAGTAATTTCCTATGCGGTATTTCTCTGAGTGTTTGATCATGTCTGAGAAGTTTAATTAAGCTGAATATTTTGCAGCCGCTGCCCCGTTTGGCTGGCCCGGCCACTTGTACGTGTTTGCCTTAACATGCCCACACCCGGTAATGGAAGTCAAAACGTTTTATTACTTTGTTATTGTCCAGTTTTATCGATCGGTGCTGTGGTAGGCCCCTTTTAAGTATTGTTTGGGCTGCCTCCGATCGAATATTAATCCCTTTTAATGTATAAATTTTGATGTGTGCCTTTTAGTTCGTTCGCCCTTTAATGGACCGTCCTGGTTGCGGCGAGTGATGAAATGGGAAAGAAGTACCTGATATTTGTTAGTAACTATTTTATTGATAAAGTGTTTTTTAATCTACACTGGGGTCACGTAGTTTTCTATGAATGTACTCATGAATATTACAGGGATTAATTGATAATAAACTTTCCCCTTTTTTTGTGGATTAAGGCGCTTGTACATGATTCTGCTACGCCTATTTGGAGGTGATACAGCGCTGAGAGCAAAATGGGAATAAGAGTAGTGAGGAATTTGAATCCGACATTTTATGTTGGAAATCACAGTAACATTAATTTGTCTAACTCTAGTCAGACACGTCACCCTGACTGTGTACCCACATTGATGTGCACATGAGCCACAAAATTGCTAAGCATGTTTCATTCTGTATTTTACTGATTTTTAGGTGGAATTTAGGCTGGGATTGCTGTTGTGAGTAATCATATTTGGCCCCTGATTAAACGTTATTGGGTTTTTAATTATATTAATCTTTACACTTTGTATTTTGCTGCTTGGCGCAGTTATGTTTATATGGAATTCTCATTAACTTCCAAGACCGCTTGTGTTGCAGAGTATTCGAATGGTGCTAAAGTTTATATAGGGCGTTATGTTTGCCCGTCTTTTAAAACATGGGGTCTTGCTCAGTCTGCCTGTAGTAGGTTTTAACATGATTGTAAGTCATAATGTGCGTGATTGCTACGAGCAGAGGATAATATTGCGCTTATTGAATTATTAAGCTCGCCAGCTGCAATATTTGCCATTAAATTATTGTAATATGTTCACCAGTATCAGGTGTAATGTAAAGAGTTGCAATTGTAATAAAATTGTTATGAAATGGAATCTTTAATTGTGGTTACTTTGTAAATGAACTACTGAGGTGGCTCACAACTGTTATTTCTATCCGCTCGTCAGTCAAACTTCGAAACTTTTCACGGACGGATATGTGAGCTAACGTCTTCTGACGACATCCCTTAGTCGAGAATATTCACTTTAAAATTCAATGTATGGCAGTGCTGCGTTTATTTATCTTCGGTAGTAAAGTTAGGAATTTAAAATCTAAAAAAAAAAAAATACCTTGAAAATAAATTCTAGTCACGTAAAAAAATATCTACCGAAAATATCCCCCCCCCCCCCTGAAAATGTATCTCCAACCAAAGTGTATCTTCAAATAAAGAAATATCGTGATATTAAGATGTCACACTGGAAATTTGCCGTACAGAAGGATCGACGGATGACGGATTGTTGGGAATAGCTCTCAACTGCCAAACGATAACAGACGGATGACTGCCGGACGGACGATTGACGGATGCAACGGACGATTGTTGGTTCACCTTTACTGGTCATGAAAAATGCTACAAGGAATCAAGCGATCACCATTAATCAGGTGACAATTATATTAGAGTATACTGAATAATGACCGATTTTGAGCGCTGGGATCGTGGCGAACTTGATAACAGTTTTCAGGTGTGATCTTTGCTAAACTACGGGTGGGTGCTGGAACAGGAATTCTTGCAGTGATCAGGCAGCTGTGATCGTGGGTGATGAGGTTCATGTTCAGTTCTTGATATTGAAGGTTTTATTTTCTTGAAATTACAAGAAAACGCCTTACTCCTATACCAAACCGCTTCAATGTCACAGCTACAGAACCGTATGTTGTGATCGCACGTGTGATATTACCGGTAACTAGTTCCTAGAACAGAGAAGCCTGTCCTTGCTACAGAACCAATAGTTTCCTCAGAAGAACAACTTCAACAACATTTGGATTGTTCCTGCAACAAACAGAACTTCAGTGAACTAACAGAGCATTTTGACGCTGGTATCAAAGTTTGGTAGCTGCTACCCTGAACCCAAATTACACAACTCTTATGTTGTTACTTTTATGCTGATTATTTTTTTCAGTGCATTATATCTGTACTGCGGATTCTAGAACAATCGAATTTAGTACAGTACGGAATTTGGTAACACTGTCTGACTTTCTCACAGAATTGCGTTTGATGTCCGGTATTATATGTTTGAGACATTGCTACTAACAGAGGGAGCAGAAAGAATGCCAAATTATCAAATTACCACTATTACATAATGCGCATGGGAATAAATGATTATAATCATGCGTAGATAATTACTGCACGGTACACTATCATCAATGTGCATAATTCGCGCGGAGTGATATACTTTATGGACTGACACCTAGCTCACGCAATGAGAAGATTGCGCTTAAGAGTTTGATAAATATAGAAGATGTGCTATTATGGAAGGTTACGTCTCGACGAACGTTATTGATGTCGCATGCCTTAAACACTTCGGGCTGGTTACACTTTGTGTGGTAGTTAAGTTGCTTGCGGGACATACGCATTCATAAGACTATTTTTCCGTTGAAAGACAGCAACAATTTGTGTAAAGCTCATCGTCTTTGTCTCCAGTCGTTTCCCATTTTCGTTTCTGATACCGGGGCAAGAAGTTACTGAGATATCGCTAAGTTTTTGTCGGCTGAAATCGTCACTTGTACTTCTACGTCATCCTCGTTGAATTACAATTCCCGCGTAGTGCGAAGTTGAAAGTGCGGTGCGATTATTACGACGGCGACACTCAAGGCTACGGAATAATTCCCTACTACGTAAGTTATCAAGTCCAAATACAGACCTATCATGTTGCTGTCGACACTGTTTTACGTGGACCTCGCCAGCTCAGTTTTGCAGCCGTGGTAAAGTTAAAACCTCGGCAAAACAGCAAGTAATGAATTAAGTCGCAAGATGTGACTACCACATAACTGCAATCAGAACCTTTCAATCCTGTGTCTTGGTAACTAAACAGAAACATTTCGAAATCGCTTTTTTTTTTTTTTTTTTAACCTACTTTGAAAACGTTCTCGTTAATCTTGAGTGATGGAGTTAAAACCGGTTGGATGTGTTATATTTTCTAGAGTGTAGTATTTCCCATGACGACTACAGCACGTGATATGAACGCACACGATGACAGCAGCCAGCAGTCATCTATTTTTACGGTAAAAAGTATCGATCAGCCACAAATGGTCAATACTTTTGACACACAACGTGGTATTCGAGTTATGCGGGAAACACCAGACTTTTGAAATGGAATCTGCAATCCTAAGTGGCCTACTTTAGTCCTAAATGTGAGTGTGTGTGATAACGTTCTTCAGTCTCATCAGTGAGATAAGTGCAATCTGCATGCGCATTTCAAATTAAAAGGTTTATATATGTTTAACATGAGGTAGACCCGATTATTCTTCTTCTGCGCGTGTATAGGCTGTTCAACGGTAAAATGAGCTCTTTTGAGACAGTCTCCTCAGATATAATTACCAATAAATACATTTCATTGTGACCTCGGACTTTTGGATTTCGTTGTGGTGAAATGTAAGCTTGACACAGTGCCAATTGCTCACGTAGCCGTGTTGACATTAACAAGCTACAAAAGTTCTCACTATATCGTGAACGGCGTATACCTAACATTTACCTACCTCAAAGGAACATACCTGTCAAAGTCACTGATGAAAGTGTTTGTTTATACCTTAATTTTTAAATGACAATCACTATTGTATGATGTTCAAAGCATTTGTTTACAAATTAGTTATCTAACCTAAAAACCAAATCATGCCGTTTTTGCTAGACGTGTTGGTAGGTAAACAAGCAGTTCAGTGTTGGGACACGGATATAGGTTGTGCTTAGCCAGCGAGATCGGTCTACCTCGTCTTTAGCCTGCATTCGAGTGGCGCGCGCGGGGCTCGAACCCGTGGCAGCGGCCCTGCCTACTTGCCCCCGTGCTGCTCAAGGCCGCCTCCGAAAAGGCGCTAAACATCCGACCTCCTTCGGGAAGAGAGAGAGAGAGAAAGAGAGAGAGAGAGAGAGGAGTAGAGACAGGAGGACGGCTGGATCGTCGACGGGGAAGGTGGAAAAGTGGTGTGCGTGTCGGAGTGGACATACCATTCAACCCGACGGACCGGCCCAACTGGACGGCTGTGACGTCACCGCAGGCGCGACCAACGGCCCCGGCAGGTCAAGCCTGACCGCGGGAGGAGAGCTCCAGCACCCCACCACGAGGGCCCCCAAGCTCGCGGACTAAAGGCTGTCCACGATAAGGTGAGCACTTTTGAAATCAACCTTGGAAAAAAAGTCACTGCCCCTAACTGCATATATTTTAACGGGCGCACTGAGTGGCATGCGCCCAGTAAAGTTGGTAATGCTGGAAAGGAAGTAGAGCCGTATCTAAACGTCGAATAAAAAATGGCAAGGATTGTTCACGATAAAGTGAGCTCTTTTGAAATCAACTTTAGAAAAAGTCACTGCCCCTAACTGCATGTATTTTAACGGGCGCACTGAGTGACATGCACTAAGTAAAGTTGGCAATGATGGAGGTAAAGTGGTTCCATATCTTAGAGTAGAATTAAAAGTGTTTGGTAACCATTTGAGATAACTTATATTTATTTCTTTCGCTATCTGGTTTTTATGCATCAAAGTGTAAAAACGGACAACTCTGTAAAATATTTACTTATCTAATAATTTCATAGTTTCACTTGACCGACACATGAATAAAGTGAAGAGGATCATGGCAACTTTTCTGACATATGGGGGAAGAATGCATAGGCCTAATATGCGTATAAGTAGATCTTAAGCTGGGCTTTCAAAAGTGCTCATTTTACCGTGAACAGCCTATAGGTGACCATTTGTGGTAACTTAAATTGTTTATTTCGCTTACATTTTTTTCTTAATGCACTGAAGTGGAAAATTAATAGATTTGTTAAATGCTTACTTTTCTAAATATTTCACAATATTTCTCCACCTACGCTTGAATAAAGTGACGAGGCCCATCAAAATGTTAATCTTAAATAAGGCGGAAGAATACACAACGTGCATATAAGTAAATCTTAAGGAGGGCTTTCAAAAGTGCCCAAGCCCGTATCACGTGACAATCAAGCCCCTGTCACACTGTCGAAATTTTAACCTTCAAATTTATCTTAACGATAAATTCGAAAACGAAAATGACCACCAAATTTTTACATTCAACACACTGGATCAAATAATTCTGAACGTATTTGAAAATGTGACGCACTGTAAAAAATTTTTACTGGTAGGACCTGTGCGTATTTTCATTAAAAAAAATTATTTTAAAAATTAGATACTGCTCTTGTATTTTTCGTGTAGTACACAACAGAAAAAAATGTAATGTATGCTGTGAATTATTTTCACTTCTTTGCTACATTTAATTCTCACTTATTAAGGATATATTCTACACAATGAATTTTAATGCCTCTGCTTTGTTAATGTTATTGTGCTTTTGTTTCGTGATCTCGGCAACGGCCATTTTTATCATGCGCGATTCTCATTGCCTAAGCCCGTCAAACTATAACATAAATTTAGAATCCGTTCACTTTTCAAAATGATTTAAAGAAATCCAGAGCTATCCAACTTTTCCAGACAAACATGGCCGCGATAATGACGTTCCAGTAACGTCAAAACCATGCAATCCTATTTGAACAACTTTATTTGAAGCAGTTTGACGAAAAAAAAAAAAAATGTGATAGTGACCACTCTAACCTAGTTTTAATGCAGCTAGATTAGTTAAAGTAATTTATTCACGTAAAAGGGAAGATCTGCTTAAAATGAACATGTAAACAAACACGTCCATCACCGTTGACTGTGACTTTTGACAATTGGACTGGCAGTGACAAAGTCGATGACCTATCTGATCTTTAGTCTATGGTTTCTACAAACAAGTGCTAAGTAAATTGCAATGATCGATTCTAGATTCGAAAAAGTTGTAGGCCGTAATGAAACGATTGCTTACGTGGACCTACCATTTACATGTTTAGACGTTTATAGCCTCGTATTCTGCTATGTGAACCAGCCCAGTTAGGCTCCGCTATAAAACGTTACTTCAGATAACTGAAAATATAAACGTTCGTTTTACTAAGCATAAACTTAACTGTGTATGAAGCTCTAAAGACATAAAAATAAATTTGCGAAAGCGGCGAACATAACGGATTGGCGTAGATAAACCTTAAAAATATCGGCATTTACAGGTTCTTTTTGTAACCGTACTCATGCTACAACTGTCGCTGAAAAATGTTAACAAAAGGAGGAAGTTGCGATTTTTTTAAATTCTATTAATTAGTTTTATAGGCTGTTCACGGTAAAGTGAGTACTTCTGAGGCCCTCGTTTCTTTTTCCTTTCAGCTAGTTTTTATCCTTTAACCGCATTTTAAAATAAATATTGCCATGTAAGTGACGAACACATATGTGTATATTCCACAGCACATGGAAATGAACGTCTAAGGTTAAAATAAAATATATTTATTGACTATTATTCCAAATGAGATTTCTTTCGTAAGGGCTCACTTTAGCCCGAATAGCCTATACATACGTTAGTATATTATTAGGGTGATCACTACACATGTACTGAAAAAAGCTGAAGTCCAGCTTTTAATTTTCTGTCACCGTTCTTCCGTCTTGAAAATGGAGTTTGGATACAAATGATCTATACCGGTAGTTTGAAAATAAATTAGATTTTTAATTTTTGCTATAGTCCGTTCTAAAATTATGACACTTCTAATAAGGCACCGATTTTTTTTTAAATTGGAAATTCAAGAATACATTTTACTGCTTTATAAAACAGAGGCACATTTAGCATCGAATAAGGCATAGAAAATTGTATTACTCACCATGGAACTTGTTATCTGGCACGAATTACAAGTAATACTCGCCGGTATTTTGTTTCTTGAATTCTTCTTTATAGCCAAACAAGAACCACACAAAATGCTTCACAACACACGAGGGCGAGGTAATGATAAAAATAATCATATTTTTACAAAACTCTCCAAATTTAACAGCAGCAATTACGAGGGCAAAAGCTTGTTATTCATTTCGACTCGCTAAGTTTGTAACGCTACAGCACCACGCGTAAATAGAATCTTCCGAATAAGTTAACTGCAGGGTAATATATATATATATATTAAAATGGAATTATTAAATTACAAGAAGTTTTAATGTGAAAATTATTGCGCAAGCGACAAGAATGACCACCGTATACGATTTCACAAACTGAAGAGCACGTATGCGACCTCCTCACGAGTCCAGAGAACACTAGTTCTTTCTATATGTTGCAGCAAGTTACAGGCGTTATTTAACGTAACGGTTATAAAAAAACTGTTACAATTTGGCAACACGTTACACGAGTAGCACGTTCCATTGTAAATACCGTTATTTTTGGAACGTCTCAACGCCTGACATGCGCATTCGTAAAGCTTTTTTTTTTTTTTTTTTTTTATCGTCTGGCTTTGTTTACTTTTGATCATAACCTAACCTTGTACATCACAACCATATTTAAACAAATCATACTTCAAAGCAGACTTTTTTTTTCAGAGAAGCTTTTTTTTTTTTTGTGAACTAATATAACCGTAAAAATGTGCACACATAGACCTACGCAATATTATTTATACTTACTTTGCTGTAAATAACAGTTTCCGTCAAAAACGCAGCGTGTTCTGTTCTGATTGGTCACAGCCGCATAAATTTCACTTAAGATATAAAATGTAACTATTTCTTTTAACGCTTAAGGAAATACCAACAACGCGCACATTATTGTAAGTACTTTTGTAAATCAATAGATAAGATAACACGCTTTCTTTTCTCCTGCACACGTCGTAATGCCCAATTTAACGCTTAATTTTTCTATTGTAAACCCAACTTCACTGTTCAACTTCCCCCACACATTATTTTATGGAATGTTTCGTCTGGCAACTGTGATGTGCGCATACGTAAAATTTCATTTTTGGAACGTCTTGGTTTGAAACAATGCGCATTCGAACGTTATTTCTTGGAACGCCAAGTCTTGGAACACTGAACAACGTAATCGTTATTTCCCGGAACGTCGGGACAGACGATAAATATTTTACAGTGACCTGTTACAAAAATAACATGTTCCTGGAACGTGTTACTTGCTTGGAACAGGAACGATAGAACACGTTACACGAAAGTAACTGTTTGGCTCATCCCAGGTTGAGTGTTGCCAACTGAACAGTTCAGTAAAAGAACTTCCGCAGTTTCGGCATCCTGTTTGCACAAAGATTTTGGACAAGCTCAGTGACAAATGAGGAGACAGCACTTCCGGTGCGCTCGCTTTGAAGTGCAATTTCACTCACCTCTCACCACTGTGGTTTGAAATGAGCGGATAGCTTCCGTAGCTTATAACACAAATAAGCACAGCTCTAATGCACGGGTTGCACCATCATAGTTCGAAACTCGATCTGAGATCGCATCTAAGATCGACACAGAAAACTGTTGCACCTTTCGAGTTCAGAACTCGACTGGAGATGGGGATGAAGTTAATTTCGAACCGCCGAAATTGGCGGTTCCAAAGCTCGATCCGAGATCAGCAGGCATCGTCGACAAATGTAGTTTGAAAATAAGCCAGCAGAGAGAACTATGGTCGATTGTTTTCTCGGGAAATTAAAACAACATTATACGCAATTGAATATCATTCAGTAAATTTCGCACAGCAATAATTCACTTAAAACAGATAAAACATCGCACATCTGGTTATATCTATTGTGAAAAATACGCCTACTTCCATTACGTCATGTATTACGAACCAGTAGCAAAATTTGTCTCATACTTAATCTCGATCTCTCACTTTGGAACCAAGCTCGACGAATCGGAGATCCAGAATCATGAAATTTCGTTGGTACAACACTTTTAAATTGGAACCAAGATCAAACTGTATCCTCGTTCGGAACTAGGATCATTCGATTTCGGATCGGGGAAGATGTAGTTGCAACCGGGCATAACAGTCGCGCTCTCTATTTTCTGAACAATCAGGTACAGTTTGGTTTACCCGTTACCATCGTGACGAGATTCCCAGAAGTAAGTTCTTTATAGGCCGTTCACGGTAAAGTGAACAGTTTTGAAGCCCTAGTTACTTTTTTCTTTCAACTAATTGATATCCTTCCGCCACTTGTTAATGTAAACCATCCCATGTGAGTAATGAATACTGTGTATACATTCACCATACCCAAAACTCAAAGTCCGAGGCCACAATGAAATGTATTTATTGATTATTATGTATGATGAAACAGCTTCATAAAGTGCTCACTTAAGCGTAAACGACCTATAATCGTATGTACTGTACGCTCAGTCATCTTTCAGGAGTTTCTTAAAAAGTTTGCTTGTTTTAAAGACACGGTGTCCAACGCCAAAAAAATATACTTATTAAGCAGTGTACAGTTCACATCTTCATTTGCATGCCTAGACGAAACTAACTAAGTCAGTGAAATGGAATCGCCAAGATTATTCGCCTGTTGGTTTTTATTCTTTTCTTTTGAATATTGGCTCGAGTTTAGCAATTAATATAACCAACATAGCAACGAGAAACTACCATAGCAACGCTCGAAAAAAAAACCCCCTTCGGCGTGGCAAAATAGTCGTATTTGTATAGGCTATTCACGGTCAAATGAGCACTTTTGAAATCCCTGCTTTCGATCTACTTGTATGGACGTTGTGCATTCCTCCGCCTTATGTAAGATTAACCTTGTCATGAGCCTCATCACTTTAATCATGCGTCGGTCAAGTGAAACTTTGAAATTATTAGAAAAGAAAACATTCAACCATTGTGCTCATTTTTACATTTAGACGTATTAAAAAAAAAAAACAGGAAGCGAAAAAAATAATTTAAGTTATCACGAATGGTTACCGAACATTTGTCATTCGGTTAAGTTACGGAACTACTTCCCATGCATCGTTACCAATTTTACTAGGCGTATGTCACTTAGTGCGCTCGTTAAAATATACGCAGGTAGCAGCAGTGACGTTTTTCTAAGGTAGATTTCAAAAGTGCTCACAGCTTTTACCTACAGGCATTTACTACTTTCTGAATTACTGCGCACCTGCGCTCTCCCTGAGACGTTTCACAATAAGGAAGACAGTCCCGGATCTTCTGGAATTTGCTGGTAGCCGCCAGATGTGGGATGTCAATCAAGAGGCGCAAACTAAAATTGACATATTTATCTCCCTCCCCCCTTCACGACCCTTCTCTGTGACACATCATACCCTCTTGAACTGGTCTTCTTCCTTCGCATGAATCACCAGCACGGCGGGCAGATGAAAGGCAACTGAGGGAGATAGAAGCAGACCGCAGGCCCGCAACAGTGTTAAATGCCTAAACATTTTCCTATCTTTCTTTTACAATAAAAACTCGTCGTAAGAGGTTAGGGGGTGGTTGCAAAATATTGTGAATTAATTGTAGGCTAACTATTGGTCGCTGTCTTGCGATTTTGATTCGCTGTTCACGATAAAATGAGCACTTTTGAAATCAATCTTAGAAAAAAGTCACGGCCCCTGCCTGTATATATTTTAACGGATGCACTGAGGGACATGCGGCCGGTAAAGTTGGTAACGAAGGATGGAAAGTAGTTCCGTATATTAACGTCGAATAAAAAGTGTCGGGCAACCATTTGTGATAACTTAAATTATGTCTTTTCCTTTCTGCTTTTCGGTGCTTAGAAGTGTAAAAATGAGCAGCTTTATAAAATATTGACTTTCCTAATAATTCTACAGTTTCACTTGATCGACCCATCAATAGTGCTGAGGCCCGTGGCAATGTTAATTTTACATAATGCGGAAGAAGACACAGCGTTCACACAAGTAGATCTTAAGCAGGGCTTTCAAAAGTGCTAATTTTACCATGGGTAAGGTCCATGATGAAATGCCACGTGTCACTACATGCTTGGTTTGCGATGAATGACGTCTAAAATATTAGCAAATATTTGCTCAGTTTTACAGCTAAAGATTGACATGTCAATGATCTATATTTAAGTTGACTACAGTGGCGTGATGAGACTATCCACACTGTCCACATTGATGCCAGAGTAGCAGTACAGTCGAATCCACAGTAACAGTACCAATTGTTAACCCTCCCAGCCTCACGGCCCTCCAGGTTTTACTATCTAGCTACATCTTATTACTATAATTTATTTCTCTTCATTATTAGATATTATTATAATCCATTCACGGTTACTTCAGCCTTTTCTGAAGCCCTGCTAAAGTTCTACTTCCAGGATATTCCTCCGCCTCGTGCAAACTAAACTTAACTATTTAAGCCTGGAGAATTACACCAGGGTGACAACGCACCACATTCGTGGACAATAAGTGTAACAGTATTTTATATAATGACTATTTCTCACTAGGCATTACCAACATACCTATTTTCTCCCAGTTTTTCAATCGGATTATTTATAAATGAAGCAATATAATTTATATATAAAATATGAATAACATTTCAATTTAATAGAGAAAAAAAAAGTAACTTTTATGAACGCAAGTATAAGACGCCTGTGATACAGGGCGTATTTAGGAAATAACTAATCACCTCATATATGGGGGCTTTTTTTTTCAAAGGTTTGATTAAAAAATGGCCGAAGAAACCGTGAATGGGCTATATACTATGGTATATTAACACTTTTCTATACTGCGAAGGGAAGGGTATTGATAAATTCATAAATTACTGAAATTCTTAACATTAAAACTTTACCACATTAAAATGATAAAACTCGAAAAATTAAAAACCGTATAAACACAAAACGTAATTAAAAGAAACTCTTTAAAATTATAAAACTCACTAAAATAAAAAAAACACAATAAAAATTTTACACG
Source organism: Dryococelus australis (assembly GCA_029891345.1). Classification (NCBI taxonomy): domain Eukaryota; kingdom Metazoa; phylum Arthropoda; class Insecta; order Phasmatodea; family Phasmatidae; genus Dryococelus; species Dryococelus australis. Next base: position 68,323,303 of record CM056998.1, on the reverse strand, counting down.
ATACATAGCGCTAGTGATTTTTCGCGAAAAAAATTTGATTACACGATAGACTGCTATACTGTAAGCACCCAACAGCAGTTTGTGTATTGCAATTCGTTGCTGTCTGCTTTAGAAGGCATTTACATATTTGACCGGGCCACTCAGCATTCGGCAACATCGGCACGGCTTCTACGCGATTCGTGTGCGGACAGTTAACACGTGTCAAAAAGTCATTCCGCCAATCAAGGTAGGTAAACCACAGTGTTTTGAAAAATAACTTGTTTTGAAATTTTTTCGCGGAATTCCACTGCCCCTAGCGACACGACACATTAGAATCCACAGCAGAAGCATCGTGGGTGAACGTAACGGAACGACGACCCTTGCCGGTCTGCGACAGGCCCGAGAATTTCGTCAGACCGACCAGGGCGGGAGCCGTATATCAGGTGATCAAGTTGACTAGCGAGACGCGACGAGGGAACAGCTCGTAATGGACGCGGGCACCAGAGCGCGCGCTTTTCTTTTTATTTCACGTGACCCGTGCGACGCTGGCGCAGGTGTTGCCGCGCATTAATAACCCCTCCCCCCTCCCCTTTTTGGAAGTGATGTGGAAGCAGCGTTGCCAACACTGCGGCAATTTCCGTAAACGTACGGAACTCCCTTCGTTGGAAAGTATACGTACGGAAATTTTATGAGCGTACAGGCTGTACTGTACACTAAATGTGCATAAATTTTCACACATGCAAGTTTTGGATGGTCGAGTCACAACACTAAAGTTTACAAGTTGATCATAAGTGTAATATTTCGAAGAATGACCCCATTGCAATAAAAATGAAGAAAAAGTATACACAATAACATATTCTATTTCAGGTATAGCAAATGACATTTAAACTAGATTTATTGATCAATTTAAAACATTTCTGTTAGCATATAAAACTAAAACAGGTTGTTTGTATATGAATGAAGTATTTATTTACAGCTACAGTGGCTTATTGTGCTTTTTTTTTTGACATGAATACGTCTTTAAATTTGCAACCATAGTGAGTGGTAATCTAGAAAATCCGATGATATTAAATTGGGGGATACAGTTTGGCATAGCAGCTCCGAATCTATCGTCTACATTCAAAATTTAGTCACACCACTCGATTGCCAAAGGATCAAAGAATATGTTAAGGTGAATGAGGACACTGAAACATCGTGCGTTCGTGAGATGGAGGGGGGGGGGGGAGGGGGAGCTTCACAATTTTGTGTTCGTTTCGCCGCGTCTCATAACTTCCGCGTCGTATAACTTTTGACTAGGATAAGCTACGGCACTCGTTTAGGTTTCAATCGACTGCTCTCGTCAATATCAATCGATTACGTGTATAAAAACATTTGTGTAGGGTGGTTATGGTGAAATTTTATGAGTTTAATATAAAAAATTAAGAAAACCTAACATAATGTCGGTCTATATTCGTCAAAAAGCCCAGTCGAAATACAGAAATCGTATACGGTTGGAAAGAGCATCTCAAAAGTAATCCAGTGATAGGCCTACCGATAAAACCCCATATGATCGAGTAAAGCGGTGCCGGGAAAGTAAAAAAAAAAACTTCAAGGCGTCCGAGCGCGTCAACTTAGACGTATTCACGCAAAACAAACGCCCGTGTCCCCAACACACCCACACCCCACTTTTATTTCTGGTACTTTCTTACGTATGTTAGGAAATTTTGGCAACGGGACAGAAATACTACAATCTGGATTAGGGAAATTGTACAACAACCAGTTGGCAACCCTGTATGGGAGAACACTACCGAGAGCCTAGCGTTCGTCGCCGAAGGTCCTTTCCATGGTCCGCGAGGAGCGTGTTTTATGCCCTATGCTACACTACTTCCAGCGCATACTTTGTTTTTTTTTTTATTTACATTCCGTACATCCAATATGAAGCCAGTTGCTTATGGATATAGAACTAGTCATATATATCTAAAGCATAGTTTGCAAAAGTACATGTTACAAATAACTATACGTAGAGTTCTAAAGACATATTTGATACAGCCAATACAATACATCTCAAATAACAAAAATATCACAATTGCATCTAAAGCAGAACAAACAAAATAAAATAAGATAGAATAAATCAAGATAATTCTGATTCATAGTATTCTTGTATAATATAAAAAGTTTTAAAATATGATAATTTTTAAGGTGTTTCTTAATTAAATTTTGAAGATTTTTTACTTTCTTCCTTCATTGCATATGATAAGTTATTAAAAAGTTTCATGCTAGCATAATATACTCCTTTTTGATAGGATTGAGAACTGTTTGAGATTAAATGAATATCCTCTTTAATTCTAGTATTATAATTATGAAGACTACTATTTTTTATCAAATAAATGCATTTTTGATGTTGCATATATAATCAAGGAGTAGATATACTGACATCTAAGAGATAAAAAGCCAAGGTCTTTAAAAAATGAACCAGATTCTCTTTTGGTATATCCAATTAAATTTCTAATGGCCTTTCTTTGCAAAATGAAAAACTGAGATTTATGCACAGCGTTATACCAAAAAACTATTCCAGGCGACATTATGGAATGAAAGTATGCAAAGTAAATTTGTTTATGAGATGAACTTGGTAACATTGCGCACAGTTGATAATATGTGTAACACGCAGCACTAAGTTTTGGTCACGAGATTGTTTGCACCCGCGGGAGTGGGCGATACTTCTCGCCGCTGCTGGCAGTTCACACACAAGTGTGCATTCCTGCGCTCCCCTCCCCCTCTCCGGAGCTGTTGATGCGAGTTCGCAAAGAACGTACACACACACACACACTCACAGTACTACAGTACACTACCCGGAGAGAGGAGAGAAGCAGACGATCTTAACCGCCAGCGGTGGTGGTGTGATAGGAAGGTCTACGGATCCGCGAGTGACACATGGCGCCCTCCGCCGCCCTTGGCGGACTAAGATAGCCGCGTGGAGGCGAATACCCGCCCGCGCTCGCTCGCGGGGTATATGTGTGGCGGGCGGGCTCCGAGGCGGCCCGCGAGTAAAAATAATAATGCGGCTTTCACGCGACACAAGATGAGTGCCAAACTCGCGCGAGATGCCGACCTCGCGCGGAAATTTCTCGCTCACGTTTGTGTGCGACGCACATCTTGCACGAAATGAGGAGATAGAGCCGGTCGTATTTTTTTCTCGTGCGAGGCGTCGCAAGTTGCGATCCTATAGGTCCTTGGTATCCTGGTCGTGCGAACTGTTGTAACTTTAACCATAGAGTAAAAGAAAATCATAATCTGAGGTGTGCCAAGAGGAATAGAGGGAAATAAAACGTTGCTGGGATATAACTTTACAAGGTAAATTGGAATTCAGACAGTTTGCTGAGAATAAAATAAAAACAATTTGGAGGGGTAGCTTTGAAACAAACACCTTTTTGAAGTAAGCAACTTCATAATGTGTATTATAATATCATGGCTGTTTGGTACACACCAGGGCTATCAACTAATTTTGATGCGATACAGTAATCATCTTACTTATAGCCCGTTCGGGATAAAGTGAGCACTTTTTAAGGCCCTCCCAACAGACATTAAACACTAATAAATATATCTTATTGCAGCGTCAGGCATTAAATTTTGATGGTGGTGAAACGTATACACTGTGTTTATTGGTTAAATCGCAATGTTTATATTAAAAAGCAGAAGGAAGATGGAAATTGGATGAAAGGAAAAATTTATAAGGGCCTTTAAAAACGTGCTCGCTTTACCGTGAACAGCCTATATCTGCGCGTGAACTCGTTTTGCACAAAATTTAGTTGGTATACTGTACGAAAAATTTCGTACGAAATCTTACGCAAAATGCATCTCGCATGGTGTGAAGGCTGCTTAATGTCCGGTCCGCTGCCGCCCCATCCCCATCCATGGATTTCACCTCCGCCAACCCCGCCCCGTCAGCTAGGTCGTGTTCTCCGAGAATGACGTGGCTCTACGAGGTGCTCGCTGTTAATTCAGCAACTATCAAGAGCCCTGCCTTATGATCTTTACTCTTCATTTTGCATCCTTCCTCCTTACGTAACATTAACTGTGCCACGGACCTTCTGGCTGTATTCATGCGTAGAGACCTGAAGAATTCGCGGAATCATTTTGGGGCAAGCTAGAATTCAAAACACGTGAGTTTAGGTTAAAGTAAAGTAACTGCCTATGGAGCACTGCACCTAAATGTACAATGTGAAGAATTCATTTTTAAAAAAAGTAGTACAGACGCCATAAAAATTGTCAGAAAAGTGCTATTTATGTTGCATATGAAATAAGAATGAATATATTTTGCATCACTATAAAATATTTTCCTAAAATATACTTTTCAAATGTAAAAAAAAATGATTAAAATAGTCTGTATATTTATCAAAGTTGAAGTGCATTTCCACTCTGGATGCTTCAGAAAGCAGAATTTGCAAGAAAATTTTCGTCATGGAATACCTTTACAATGTTTACTATGATTACGTGTACGAAAATTGTAATAATAATTTAGGAAATTATTTTTATAACTATTTTTATGTGCATCCATTTGTCACACACATTTATGGCTGAAACTGACGTAAATATAGTTTGTTATAAAATAGATATGATACATTATGTCTGTGATTTTATTACACATGATCACAGTAAATATTCTGACGATAGACGATATTTCGTGAACATTTTCATGCAAATTCTGCTTTCCGAAGCATCCACAATGGATATGCGCTTAAATTTTGTTAAAAATACAGACTATTTTAATATATAGTTTTTTTTTATGTTTGAAAAGTTTATTTTAGTTAAATATTTTATAACGTTGCAAAAAATATACATTCTTATTTCATATACAGCATAAATCGCACTTTTCTGACAATTTTTATGGAGTCTGTACTACTTTTTTATGAGTTCTTCACGTTGTATAGTCGGGTGAAGTGCTCCATAGGCAGTTGCTTTACTTCAGCCTTTTAAGCCATTGGTCCACATGGTGTTTGTCACCTCCTTGTGAACGGTATCCATTTTTCGCCTTCCACTGTGACAGTAGATAACCGATGTGCAGTTAATATCGGCATATTTGTACATAAGATTGTGGAGTCTAGCCTACAGATCATTGAACTGGCGAATTTTTCATGTGTCTATTTTATGCGTCATCCAAGTGCAAAAGCGGAGATTTTAGGAAAGTTAATTGTTCGATAATATATGAAAACATATGTTTTAACGTGTAAAATATCAACAATCACTGACATCGTTAGCCGTACATTTAAATATGACACTGGCAATACAATTCCAAGTCTTGGAACTATTTTTTATTAAATCTGTGCCAACTTAACTCGGAGACTGCGTGTCGTTGTGTAACGTAGCATGCATGTGGCTAAGAGGAGTTATTTTTTTTTAAGTTGCATTTAGAATTTCCCACTTTACCGTGAGCAACGTGTATCATTGAATAGCAGTCACTCGTAGTCTGGGCGGTTGCTGTTATGCAACTCGTTAACGAGGCTTTTTACATATATCTCACGTGTGTATGTGTGTATTAAAACACTGCATCTGTGTTTTTTGCTTGTACTTCAGTATATTCTGAAATTGTTTGTTATTAATATTGCTTCATTGTAACTGCAGAGCGTGTGAATTGTCATCTAAATTTCCGATATTAAATTAAACCGAGTAAATGTATAGGGTTAAGATCCAAACATGTCAGTTGTATGAACCTGGATATGGCGATAACAAATGACGACGCTAGAGACGTAAACTTATTGCACACGCGTGTTTATTGTAATTTATCTCAGCTTTAAAGAGCAATAGTTTTTTTTTTTTATAGGTAACTGATTATTCATATTGTCACAAACTTTCAATGTCTCTGGACATAGACAGGTTCTTTGAAGGATGGAGGCCTTAATTAAATACAATGATAAATAATAATATACTATTTTATTTATACAAAATTTATCCCGCTCCCCCAAATACTCCAAACTTAAATTTACGACAATAATGCTATCACTTGCTATAATCGTCCGTCAACCCACAGAATATAACACAATAAAATAATTTAAAACAGTTTATTAACACATGTTGATTTTTTTGTTATTATAATACGCTTGATATCTGACAGTTTCAGCATGTATAGAACTTGTAAGTCGAAACAAACGTCTGCACTAACGATGAAGGAATGACATTCTACTCATTCGTTTCAACATACTGGAAATCAGCACCGAGTGGCTGCGGAAATCTCTGAAGATCAAGAATAATTAATTTTAATTTACGACAATGAAAGAAATTAATACGATATAAATCAATACCAGTGGAGCAGTTTGATCTGCTCTTCAGCAGCCGAATTCAGGGGGCCGCGGTGGCGTAGTGGTTAGACTACTCGCCTCTCACCTAGGCGAAACGGGCTCGATTCCCGGCGGGGTCGCTGCCGGATTCTCGCATGTGGGAATCGTGCCGGACGATGCCGCTGGTCGGCGGTTTTCTCGGAGATCTTTCGTTTCCCTCACCCCTTCATTCCAGCGCTGCTCCATACGCACCTCGCTTTACCCTTATCGGCTCTTTATTAACTCGATGTTAAGAACCGCTCCACTCCAGCCAATTCCAGAGTCTTTGTGCACTTTTCGCGGTTAGAGCATGGAAATGTTTTAAAGCTGAGAACTGAATCAATTTAACACGGAAGCGGTCTGTGATTGAAAATAACCATTCCAATGCTTATCTAGAAATATCGCGTTGCCTCGTGCGTTCCTATGGATGTCTCTGGAGATTACAAAACCAACGTTCGGCGCTGCAGTCGCTGCCAATTAGTGGCATATCCACCTGTTTCGGACGGCAGGTCTTCAGTAGAGGAAAAACAATGCTGATAGGGCTATAACGTAAGAGGCAGCTGACAGCCGCTACATGGCTATAAAGTTTCTGTCGGAATCAGTTTTATTGTCGAGCCGTCTTAATAGTTCATGTGAGATACAACACTGTGGCTGGCGGCGAAAGAACAAAGACTGGGGCACTACTGCATTATCATTGGGAGACCTAGTGGAGTCCGTGGTTAGAAAACGATTATCAACTGAAGGTATCTTGCCTTCCTAAAACGAATGCTTCATTTAAGCAGTTCTTGAAGCGTAAACAAATTAATTTCGTATTCAGTTTTCATAATTTGCCTGTGATATTCTATTAATAACTAGAGTTTTTATCTATGTAATACGTAGTTTTATGCGCAACTGACTCAGCTTCAAAGGGAAATGGCTAATCCCGGGGAGAGAAATTTTGTATTTCGCATTATTCCAATGTATCAGAAGTTCACACACACACACACACACACAGATGGAGAGAAGTGGAAAGGAGAGATTTGGGCGTCTATTAGCATCGAGGCCTTAAGAGCCGATGAGGGTGAAGTGGGGTAAGTATGGAGCAACGCCGGAATACAAGAGCGAGAGAAACTGGAGATTCCCGAGAAAACTCGCCGACCAGCAGCATCGTCCAGCACGATTACCACTTGCGAAAATCCGGCAGCGACCCCGTCGCGAATCGAACCCAGGTTCGCCTTGGTGGGAGGCAAGAAGTCTGACCATTAACCCACAGCGGGCCCCATTACCCACGCACACGCATACACACACACACACAAATGGAAAGTATGGACAAAGGTAAAGAGGGTATATCTTATGCACCCTTCAGAAGCTCTGGATAAAAGCTAGTCCCTTACAAGGAAATGTTAGTGCTGCCAAAAAGTAATGTTACATGGACACCTGAGGGGCGTATCTGAGTTCATGAGGGATGAAGGTTTTATTAAAAAAAAAAAAAAAAAAAAAAATTTAATTTGATTTCTAATTTATTCACACAGCTATTATTTACAGCATTAAATTATCTATCTCGCTATTACTCTTTTTATTTTACAGTGAGCGCGATATCTAATGCCTATTTGAACTCTAATTAACGTCCTTCTTAATTGTCTATGTTTGATTACGACCAATTAACTTATATTCATCTTTAACACATATTCATTCTATCTGTTGCCATAATTTGTAATGTATTTCACTCACGCATAAAGACCAAAAGTCCAGCCTGCCAGCTGCACTCTTCACTGCTTGATACTCGCAGTCGCAGATTTCCCTTTCGCTGGTCACTTCTCTCGCTGCTCATCTTCTATCGCTTGGAACTGAGCCATTCATTTCACTCGTCAACTACTCGACCGGGACGCTCGTCGCACTACTTATATTCTGCTGGTCTTGACCTGGAAAGTTCGATGCGCCTCGAGTTACGCTTAAAGAAACTAGGGCTGCAAACCACTAGAACAGTCTTCAGATAGACACATAAACTCAATACAACCGAGCTTAGCGGCGCGCGTCGGAAAAGGACTATCGTGTCGGCTCGCTTTTTGGTAATAGAAACGTGGCTCTTGGTTTAGCGTGCGCCTGTAATTCAACACAACCTATTGACTTGCCGCCGCCGCTATCATATAACTGCTATCCTTCACTTCCACTCACTCGCGCGGGATGCGAAGCAGCGAGCGCTTAACAACAATCTGCTTCACTCATCTGTGTGACACACTTATTTTAAAAAAGACAACACTCTGTAAGACCGAAACCAACTTGCATCTTTCCTTACAGGTCTTTAAGAAAAATATTAGTGTAATAAATTCACTCAAAAATAGATAAAGAATCCACAGCACTTTCATTTCACAATAATTCAGAAAATTATGATTAAAATGCTATTTTTTTTAATCTAGCTGCCGTGTTTTCGAGCTATCTGCTAATAATGACTAAACAAACACAAGAAGCTCACGTTCACTTTGTGCATCCGCACCTGCGTAAAAATTCACTTGCTCACTCATTGGACAATTACATTTAATTTTAGCGCGTTCTAGTTAATCACTATAGTCAGCACATACTCGGTTGTATCGTGACGTTGAATAAGTGGGTACTGTGAAATAATAATAATAACGAAGTGGCCAATGTTTGGACGATTATAAAACCCAGAACACTTTCGAGACCTGATGGTGGCACACAGGGTCCTGTTGTTAAGTGAAACAATTATCACTATCGCTGTCTCGTGTCGTGCAGAAATTGCCGAAACATCATCTGTAGTCGTAAAAAAAAAAAAAAAAACATCGTAGGCAGTGGAAACGGTCCTCTGCTCTCGACAATGAACGGAAAACCTCGCGTGGAAAAAAATTACTAAACAAGCTAAGTAACCTGAGATATGATGCAATCCCGTACGCTCCATGTTCCCCAGACTTAGCACCATCAGACATCAAAGTCACTTTCAGGACAGGAGTGTTCAAAAACAGATATAGCGAATTAAGTGCGTTCCAGTACTTCCTTGCCTCACACGAAAGACGGGATTGAGAGCCGTGTGAACCACTGGCAGATAAGTATCTCTGCAGATGGAGACATTTGAAGGCATGTAGACATGTTTACTGTATCCCAAAACTTAGCAGTTTTATGAGGTACGAAAACGGTCATTTGTTTCCGGACAAAGTGGTGTTAGAATTTCGTAATAGGCTGTTAACGTCTAATGCGAAGAATAATTACATTTATTGACTTTTATTCCAAATGAGAGGGCTTTCAAAAGTGATCACTTTACCATGAATAGCCTGTATATGTTGTTTACTCACGTCACAGGATACTTATTTAAATGGACAGTGTGCTAACCTTAGTCCTTGCCACGTTGTTTTAACTGTTTTAGAGTCCTACAAGTCGTTCAATGTTGACTTTTTTTTTAAATTTAATTTATTTCATTAACCCTACTTAGCAGTACAGCCATCCAGGGTGTTCAATTCTATAATGACTACTACAAATTATACAGATTCACATTTTTTGTGGGAAGGCGGCTGTTCGTCTGGGCGCCCGTAATTTATGCTGAAAATTCTATTTATATTCAAAAGCATCATTCACACTTCCTAGGAAAGTGATTAGCTATTCTGCCCCGACAAAGACAGCTCCCCGAAGGGTATCCTTTCGGCCGCCCCCCGTTTCGCCACCCCCGCCGGAACAGACCAGGGACCGGGATTCCCACGAATCCGCCCGAGCGACCAGACACCGTCGGGCCCGCACACAGCTAACTAGCCTTTCGGCCGGTCCGTCATGGCACCCAACGGTCGAATGACCTCGCCCACGAACTCGAAAGCCCCCAGCCCCCGCCATATCTGTACTAATATATTTTGTTCTTTTTATTTTTCCCTCGCCCACCGTTCTGCTCCAACCTAAGCATCGTCCAGGACATTGAAGTACCCCTTCTGGACACCCAGGCCTTAGTTTTCCGGCGGACGAGGGAATGGAGCTCCGCTCCTAGGGCCCCCCCTTTTTTTTTACACAAACACATACACAGACATCCACAAACATGTTATCACAAATCACATCTGTCCCTCATTTAAATTTTATTCTCCGCAGTTTCTTACGTTCTTCTTTCGTCCTTTTCAGATATTGTCTTCCTTCTTCTCTTTCTTACTGCTTCTCCTCCTATTTTTTTCTCTTCTGTTGTTCTTCTACTTCTCTGTTCTCATCCCCATTTTCTTTCCTCTACTTCTTTCTCTTCTTTTTATTTTCTTCCTCCTTCTTGTTCTTCTATTTTTATCCATATTTCCTTCAATCCTTCTTGCATTCATTTCAGATCTTGTGTTCTTCTTTATAACTTTTTCGAGTTTAGAGCTTTTCAATACTTTTCCCCCATCGTTATTCTGCAAAACTTCAATATTTACTGAAAATTCTTTTTCTTATCTAAAAGAGAAAGTTATTTACAATTTTTATTTAATTTAAACGATAAAACACTAGACAAACACAACCACTCACTCACTCAATAATTCCCTTAGTTCCAGCACTATCTCATCCGCTCCCTAGACCACTCAGTTAAATCTTCATTCATAGTTTTCACCAAATCATATATTTTACTAATAATTTCATTTATTATTTCTACAATTTCCTTGTCATATATATTATGTTTTTGTAATGGCTATTTGTCATTAAAAGGTTTTAGTTTCTGTTATAATTCTTTCCTTTCTTCTTTGAACATGTCACAAGTACAGAATATGGTATACCGTCTGAGCTCCCTTTTCATATTGACAACTGTCGTCTTCTATTTTATTTATTTTAGCTAAATATTCTTTAATTTGACAGTGTCTCGTAATTTTTTTCAACACGCTGTTATTTATATTGCTTAAACTTTCGTGCCATTATTGTATATTATTAATATAATTTATAGTATTAAGGCCTGTTTCTGATGAATCGTACTCTGTTTGCCAATTTATAATACTTAGTTTATAGATTACTTTCTTTAATTCTTTTTAACTAATAGGTTGATTATTTCTATTTTTTCAATCCAAATATTATTGTGCTCTACGATCTTAATATATGTAGTTCCATTGTATTCTATTTCGTCTACTTCATATTTGATTTGATGTATCATATTTCTATTGGGATTTCTTTACTAACATTTATCGCGGATACATATGATGTTGTTGGTGTTATTCATTATTTTTATCAATTCATATCTTTGTGATGCTCTTAGTATTCTTTTATTGTGTGTATTTTCAATTTTATTTTTGTATAATACTACGGTATAATGCCTGATATATTATTTTATTATTATTATTATTTCCATACCGTTAGTTTTAATTTTAATAATATATTCTTAACTTTTTCGGTTATATACTTAACGTGTGGGACAAAACTTAATCTATTATCTAAAATAATGCCCAAGTATACTATTTCCTTTTTAACTTTTATTGTTTGTTTGTCATACTTTATCACTGGTGGTATTGTATTTAATTTTGCTTTTTAAATTATGGCAAATGTTTTCTCTGCTGATAATTTAAGTTTTTTCTCTTTCATCCATATTAAAGTTTTATTCGTTATTTTTTGTGTCCGTTCTTCTATTTCCTTTCGTGTATTACCTTCTATCAAAATTATACAATCGTCCGCGAATGCCACAACTTTTGAATCCTCATTCCGGTTCTCTCCGGATTTCCACCAGTGGGTATCGAGCCGGACGATGCCTCTGATCGGCGGGTTTTCTAGGGGATCTCCCATTTCTCCCGCCCCTTCATTCCAGCGCTGCCCCATACCTCGCTTTACCCTCATCGAATCTCGAGACCTCGCTGTCACGAGCCGCCTAAATCTCCTCACTGGGTTACCGCGCACTCTACGTCGTATTTCGCCTACTGACGTAACCACACGTAGCACGCCTGACAACGTGGCGCCGTGGGGCATCGCGATGAGAGATCTCGCGGGACGAGGGGGGGGGGGGGGAGTGGCGTCAAGCGGCACAGCGCCGTATATAACGAGGATACCGGTCCACGGCGTAGTCCGTCACGTCGACGACCTCCATGTGTGACCCACAAGGCCGGTCGCCACCGCACTCCGAGCTCTGGACCGCACAGTGCGCACGCCAGCTGCACAGTTAACTGTTTCACTGTTACAACAATAAACTGGTTATTCACCATAGACCAAATATGTGGGCGAACCGAGTTCGATTCCCGGCCGGATTGCTCCCGGAATTTTTGCAAGTGGGAATGGTGTCGTACGATGCCGCCTGATCGGAGGGTTTTCTCGGAGACCTCCCGTTTCTCCCGCCCTTACATTCTGGCGCCGTTCCGTAGAGCACAACGGTATGTTATCGGGTTTAATACAACTATTGAGGAGAACACGAAAACATATTTTATCCCTTTTCTCCCTCTTAGGAGTCAATGTATTCTTTGCATTTAAGAGAGTAAACAGAGACAAGGAACAAAACAAACAGTATATGTAAACTCAACAAGGATAAATATTTACAATACAAACTCTAGGCGCTTCTGTGTCTTACCGAATCTAAAAATAATGGCTTCTGGGTCCAGTGGAATTTCTCGATGGACCGACATGAGAGCAACTCCAGTGCACCGATGTTAGCCGGAAGTCAAGTCTTCAGCCGACGCTGGGTAGAAACAGTCGCTGTACTGACTGGAAGTGTAGCCAGAATCCGCAGAAGTTTATGGATGGTGGGATACGTGCCAGTATCAATATTTTGTCGCGTAGTAGCTGTTTATTCTTCCACCATTTGCTGGTGGCATTCACTGTTGCCATGTAAATAAACAAACGTGATAAAATGTTAAGAGAGTGCTCCCAAATAAATATAGTATATACTGCATTACTAAAAACTGTTCATCAAGAAATATTAAAATGCGATCAACTGTATGGCAAATTCACAAACTTTTTCCGTGACAAAAGGCCGTCAAAGGTTTTGGGGGGGGGGGGCATGACCACCATGACTCTCCCGCCTTGTATATGTGCCTAGCTTGACTCACGTAACAGACTACTTGGGAAACACTATTTTTAGTTGAATCTAAATTGTTAACTAATATTTACAACGCACTAAGTTACACTTCCACTACAAACTTTCCTATACGCGGTTGTCTCCAATACTTTTAAATAATTTCTAATCTGTGAACGCTTAGTTGTGTCGAGTGGCTATAATTACCAAGACCTGAAAAAATTGGGCAATAAATTCCAAAATGCGGCAAGTGTCAAACTTGTATACTTCAGTCTCTTTTGCAGTTGTATAGCCGTAGACATTCCTTTGTCAATAGGAAAACTGTCAACAAAACAAGAACCAAATCCGAAGCTTTCTTGTCTGAGGTAAAACGGGTCACTGACTGGGGCAACAGATGTACAAACAGCTAAGACTCTAGGATGCGAAATACGGTGGAGTCCAGTCTGCAGATCATTAAATCCCAGCGATATTTTCCTGGCCATCATGCTTGTTACTTTTCGTATTGTTATGAAGTGATCAGTGCTTTTCTGGACGGCCTGCCTGATCACACCTTCAAACATTGAAGCAGGCCACGAGCGTGATTGTAGTAACACCTTGCTAAAGATAGTTGCAGAAACCCCATCCACCGGGCAGTAAACAGGGCCAAAAATATCATCGGGGCAGCGGACCAAGAAGAAGTAGAGATGGGTATGTCCGGCGGACGTTAACCGCCTCCTAGAATCAGCCACCGGCAACATGAACACGGTTGGGACTTCCCGATTAGAATGTAATAGTAGTGGCATGCGGTAATCAAACTTGATATCATTAATTAGTTATCGTATAATCCTTATACTATTGTGCTCTAATCATGACTCATTATTTGGCTGCGCCCATAGGAACCTAGTCACTATTGAAAATCCATAGAAATAGACAGACCAATGGTAATTGCGTTCATTGATATAGAGAAAGCTTTCGATAACGTAAATTGGAATGTGCTGTTTGCAATTCTAAGACAGCTGAAAATAGACTACAGGGACAGAAGACCTTTTGTAATTGATTTTATGTGCATCCATTTGACGCAAACATTTGTGGCCGAAACTGAGGTAAATAAAGTTAATTAAAAAATCCATATACTACATTATTATTACAATTTTATTACATGCAATTATAATAAATATTATAACTATTTTTCTTGAAGGAGATTTTATTGTGAATTCTGTTTTCTGAAACACCCAGAATGGAAATGCACTTAAATGATAAATGTTGATAAAAATGCGGACTCTATCGATCGGTTAATTTTTCTCATTAAAAAAGTGTATTTTAGTAAAAGTTTTTATAATGTTACATGATATATACATTCTTCTTTCATATACTGCATAAATCGCACATTTCTGACAATTTTCATGGTATCTGTATCTACCACTTTTTATAAGCTCTACACGTTGTATGATCGAGTGCAGTGCTCCGTAGGCAGTTGCTTTACTTCGACCTTGACAAAGTGGAGCATAAAACGGAATGGGGTTCACTGCGCTAACTTTTCGCAAGGATGTGCCGTAAACTGCGATAAACGGCACACGGAAAGTTTTATAGTTGATTCACGGTATCTTTCTGAAGCCCTGCTAAAGTTCTACTTTCAGGATATTCCTCCGCCTCGTGCAAGCTAAGCTTAACCAAGTCTGGAAGATTACGCCAGAGGGACAACGCACCGGATTCGTGAGCACTCTGTTGTAACAGTATTTCGTATGAGAACTATTTCTCACACCAGGCGCTACCAACACACATGTTTTCTCTTTTTTTTTTAAATTCAAATTATTTATCAATGAAACACTATAATTTATAGATAAAATATTAATAATATTTCAATTTAACTCAAAGAAAATAGTATATTTTATGTTAACATAAGTATAAACGCTTGTGATACAGGGCGTATTTAGGAGCACGTCATACATGGGGAGATTTTTCAAAGGTTTGATTCAAAAAGGCCGAAGAAACTCGTGAATGGACTATACCCGCAAGTAGACGTCGCCGGCAATCGGCTGGCGCGGGCTGTCTTTCCCACGGCGGGCGCACGTACTTCGCGGCGTGTTAAACCTCCCCCCCCCCCCTGCTCTTACCAGTGTGTCCCGCCTTCTATTATTTAACCCCGGGGGTATCCACTTGGCCGCGCGCGTGGGTGTTGCAAGGAATCGTGCGACACCCCCCACCCCCGCAAGTTCGCCTGAGCAAGAAGACTCGACGCGAACGAGAGCAGAGCAATTTCCCCGTCAGTGAGCTGACGGGCCGATTGTGTTTGCTTCGTCCCACCTCCAGGTGAAGCACGGCTATTAAATGTCGCGGGTGGGGGGGGGGGGGGAGGCCACAGCTCTTCATAATCTCAGGCCGCGAGTATGACCGTGGGAAGTGGCGGCACGGGACGAAAACGGAGAGAAATGAGCACGAAAAGGAATTAAACCATCTCCCTGACGCCGTTCGTTTTCTTGCGTTTTAACACTTGCATGGCTGGCTCACGATTATAGGCTGTTCACGGTCAAATGAGCACTTTTGAAAGCCCTACTTGTAGACCATACGCGTTGTGTATTCTTCCGCATTATGTAAAATTAACATCATTGCCATGGGCCTCATCACTTTATTCATGCGGCGGTCAAGTGAAACTGTGAAATTATTGGAAAAGTAAATATTGTACAAATCTGACCGTGCTACGCCCGTATCCACGAGCTTTAAAACATGGCGGACACTAAACAACCTAAAACCGTATATAGCTGTTTGTGCAAAAAACTATGGGTGATGATAAGTGCAGTTGCGTGTATAAAGAAATGTATTACAAGTTTGAATAACACGAAACCCTAATATATATGTGTGATATATATATATATATATATATATATATATATATATATATATATATATATATATATATAACGACTATTTCAATAAAACGTGCTCTTAAATAAGCTCTTAAGAGCCGTCCAAATCTCTCAAATCTCCCAACTCAATAACAGAACTCTTAAAATGAAACAAATATATTTTTCTTAATCATATAACGTCATATTATTTTGTAGGCACTTACATCGATATTTACTATAAGATAAGTGTTACGCTCGTAAATCAAATCGGTCTTGCTGTTAAGTGTGCGGGCTAATAACACAAGGAGTATGGGCTCTAATCCCAATTTTGGCAAAAAGTGTAACCTATATTTTCGTACGTTATATTTTGAAATATTTCTTTAGTTACTCTCTATTTCTAATTCATCAAATTTGTTTTCTAGAAAAAATATGCACACTTTTCAATAATGTAAGTTGTAATATAATTCTATCATTTGTAATATTACAAATATATGTTTTGCAGATTTTACAAGAACACTGTTACTACCTTAAAATCATTTTCTTGAAAACTAGGTTTCCAAGGATTTTTCTTGTAAAATTACGCAAATAAATTTAGACTGTATAAACCAGAATAAATCAATATAATCAAACTAGCTTTCTGTCCGCGGCTTCGCCCGCGGGTACTACACGAAAGACGTGTCTTTGTATGCCACACTAGAGGTTATGCCCTCAGGTGGTAGGATTATAAAGTTAATAGTTGAGCTTAATCTGGAACAGGCCACATGGAGATGCCCATTTGAGAAACAGTCGTCCTTAAAATCTCTCCCTGCGACGTTAAGCGACTGTTCCTGGACCTCACAGTCACAGCAAAACAGACCTCGAGGAGGAATCGCCACCTCTTAAATTCGCAAGGGTTGTCGGATCGAATTATTATACATAGTATGAGCATTATGATAACTTATTCCCTCGCGTGCACATGCAGTGGAGACTATGGCCTAGATTACATACAAATTTTTGCCATTCTACAATTGTGTCCACAGATTTGTACTCATTTTATACCCCTTGGAACAACTTAAGCGAACTATGATAATTAGTTTATTATACACTTAACGATATTCAATCCTAGTTACATCTTCGGTTCGGATTTTTTAAACTATTTGTTAATTCACTTTAAAACCATACATTAAAGATCGTATAATCTTGGTTTTGTCTTAGGAGAATTTCTTGTATTATTGCTGTGGAGAACTATTCACGTTACGTTAAGTATTACTTTGCTGTATGAAAGCTCAGATTTGTTGGAAAACCAAACATAAATAAACGGCTTCGCCACTTTTAAAACACGTGATTATGACAATTCGCTAGGAGATTCGTAAGTTTTTGTTGTGACATTTCTGTTTGCAACAAACTAATCAAATGTGGTAAAGACAAGGTTTAGCTACTATGCTGCTGAAATGGGCACTACATACCAATTAGCTCTTTATTGAAAATAACGCATGCATTTATTAAATGCAGTTTAAAATATTATTTAAGCACGTATATAGAACATGTATTTGATTGAAAAAGGCGCTATTTAAATTCTGATCATGCTCTGTTCTGAAATGAAAACGTTTAAATAAGTTCCCGCCTACAAGCGCGCACATTTTACCAGAACCACCGATGCCTCTAGGTTGCACTTCACTTTCTGTCAAGCAAATGCACCACACCAAAACAATGTAAGAAATATCATGCCTTTATGAAAAGCGCAATTAAATTTCCGCGCGATGAAACAACAAAAGTTCGAATACACCAGACATCGCTCGTTGCCTCTTCATAACTCACACATACTCACACGTATCACATGGCGGTTTGTACAATTGCATTACAGTGTGCACTATTCGTTTGTTGCTAACTAGCATATCGTTCAGTCAATTCCTGTGCGGGGCGGAGGGGGGGGGGGGCTACCCTTCAGGCAACCCAGTTTCTAATCAAAATTTGCTCGAAAACTGTTCGCCTGAGAGTGTTGCGACAAGACAACCTTCTTTTTTATTGGGACATCTTGATGCGAATTATGGCATAAATCCTATAAATTATCTTATGGAAGAGAAAATTAAGCCAGAAACGGGGTGGCCGCCCCCATTATTTTAATGAAGGCGGAAGTATTCGAAACGATCTCTTCACAGATTTCCGATCCTGTTAGTATAAAACAGAATCCAGAGAATTGTACTTTATTTCTAAGTACTTTGCGATATTTAGCCCAAAATACGATATTTATTTTCGGTTTTCAAGGGCGAATTTCTCCCTTAGGATTTGCGCCAGTCTAAAAGTCACATTATATAATTGTACCTCATTTTTGACAAGGTATCACCTCACAGAGTTTCCCATGTAGCAAGCCACAGTCAGCCGACTGTAGTTTTATTGCTGGCACTGCTGGATGACTGCTGGCACTGCTGGATGACTGCTGGCACTGCTGGATGACTGCTGGCACTGATTACTTATGGGTTTACACTAATGGCCCTATTATGGCTGACTGCTCGCAACAGGACACTTGGCATGCCATTTATGGCCCACTCATAAAATGTTGATGGAAATGAAACTGATGGTTGAGAGTAGGTGACTTGTTAATGGTCCATAAATGGCTTGATAACTGTGTTCCAGCACTGACAGCACTTAACGTAACCATTTTTGAGCCATTGATGGCACTTCACTATAGTGTTTGCGCATTTAAGTGACAGCATGCTGACTGTGGTTTTACTGCTGGCACTGCTGGAATACCGCTGTTCCAGAAAAGTGGATCTACAGAATTGGCCCTGCTATCGTTAACTGCTGGCACGAAGACACTTGGCATGCCATTTATGGCCCACTGATTGAATGTTGATGTAAATGAAACTGATGACTGAGAGTAGGTGTCCTGTTAATGGCCCATAAATGTCTTACCAGCTGTATTCCAGCAATGGACGCACATAACCTATACTTATTTCTGGTAAAAGTATGGGTAGCCATATATAGGCCATTTGATAGCTATGAAGTGGTACATCGATGGACCATTGCTGGTGCAATTTGGCTTACTATGAGACTTTTTATGGCTTCCACTATGCACAGATAGCTTCTTCAAACTTCACACACTCGCACTCACACACACGTGTGTGTATATGTATATATATATATAGTACTAGGCGTGACTTCGTGACTGGTATTGAATAATTTTACATATGTAATGTTTTTAATGTATGATTGCATATAATTAAAATGAAAAGTTAAAAATATATATATAACCACCTTTAGAGTATTATCATTGAAGGGCTTTTGTTGTTTCATACCACTAAAATATTCATAACTGGCGACTGCAATTGAAAACAGCTGAATAGTATCCAGGTGACATACATGTTGCGAAAGATTACATTAAAGACAAGTTTTTGGGTTAATCAGGGGTGACTGTCGGGAATCGAGCCCACATCATCGCTGCGTTAGGCCAGCGAGCTAACAGTTCGGCCACCAGACTCCTCCAGAAATGTGGTTCGTTATCTATAGTGGATGAGAGTTCCGCATAACAGTGTTACCTCGGTCGACAATAAAACAACCCTGTCCCGCAGCCGTGCAAGCAAGCAGTAGTCAGACAGGACAATGGACACTCACAAAGGAATGAAATTCTCAGACTGTACTCAGGAACTCATTGTAACCTGTCATCAATAAAACTAAGCGGCATTTTTTTACGTCAATTTGTTATCATACTGTAATTTAACGCCCCAATTCCGACCAAAATGAACTCATCCATAACTAATTATTACTGCGTCGATCATGTGACATTGTGAGATCTTTACAAACTTGAATATTTTAATGTTTCTGCAATCCTTATTCTAACGCCTCTAAAACAATATAAAATCTCATTAAATTGCTACTAATTTTAGTAACACTTGAAAACATAAAAAAATACTTCCTTATTTCATGCGGGTCACGATAAAGTGAGCACTTTTGAAATGAACCTTAGAAAAAAATCACTGCCCCTGAAAGCATATTTTTTAATGGGTGCATTCAGTGACATTTGGCCAGTAAAGTTGGTAACAATGGATGGAAAATAGCTCAATATCTTAACGTGAAATAAAAAGTGTTAGGTAACCATTTGAGATAACCTAAATTGTTTTTTTATTGCATCGAAGTTTGAAAATGAGCAGAATGATATAATATTTACTTTTCATAAAAATTTCAGTTTTACTAAACCGACGCTTGAATAAAGTGATAAGGCCCATGACAATGTTAATCATACATAAGGCGGAAGAATGCATAACGTGTATACAAGTAGGCCTTAAGCAGGGCTGTCAAAATTGCTCATTTTATCGTGAACAGCCTTTAGCCATCAGTACTGCTGCAAGTACCACAGTCACTGCTGATGTTAAAATGTAGGCCTATGCGCTTAGAAAGGCAATTATTTTTTATTCCGAGGTTTATTTATAATCCGAGAAACAGCTGTAGCATGACTCCAGCTTCTTCCTTATTGAAATAAACGCCAGTAATTTACGACTTCCCGGCAGTTGCGTAGTGACATGCATGTTTCATTAGGTAAAAATGTGCGAGATTCCCTCGTACCTGTAATTACGTTGACGCTCAGACGGTTCGGGGATTACGTGAGCACGTAATAAAATGTCCCAAGCGTATTGATATGTGGTAAATGCACCAGAACATTCTGGGCTGTCAGCCATATCATCAAACGTTACCTGTACTGAAATAGGGTTGAGTTGTGACGTCAATGTTCTAAGGTGGTATCCTCCCGCACGCAAGTAAATTAATAGTACAGCCATCCTTAACTGTGAGTTTCCGTGGAGACGTCAGAACGGATTCACGATAAAACGAGCACTTTTGAAAGCCCTTCTTACGATCTACTTGTATGCACGTTGTGTGTTCTTCCGCCTTATGTAAAATTAACCATGACATGGTCCCTTTATACGTCGGTAAAGTAAAACTGCGAAATTATTACGAAAATAAATATTTTATCAATCTGCTCATTTTTACACTTCGATGCATTAAAAAAAAAACCAAGAAAGCTATAGGAATAATTTAAGTTATCAGAAATGGTTACCTAACGCTTTTTATTCGGCGTTAATATATGGAACTACTTTTCCCTCCATCGTTACCAACTTTGCTGGGCGCATGTCAGCGCGCCCGTTAGAATACACGCAAGCAAGAACAGTGACCTATTTCTAGGGTTGATTTCAAAAGTTCTCAATTTATCGTGAACAGCCTTTACTAGACTGTGCTGTTGGAGTATCGTTTCGGAAGGGCACGCAGGGGTGGTAAAAGTGTTACCGGTGATAGTCGGCGTGTAGTACAAGCTGAGTAACCCCGCCACTGCGGGCGCTCTGTGACCCGCGGCCGGTCGGCTGCCACCGGAGCTTATTAAATTTTACTGCGGGCGCGAGGCAACCACGGGTGGCTGTGAGCGTATGTGTGTGTGTGTGGGCGCGTGTGTGTGTTTTTGTGGCGCAGGCAATTAACAGGTGAGAAGTGGGCCGTTAATTTTAATGGGGCGGGCGCGGCAACGGCCGCAGGACCTCGCGCGGGGCTGAAGACATTATCCTCGTAGCGTTTATGGATCAATTCGGCGCGCCGTAAAACTCTCCGCGCTACGGCGACGGGGAGATGATGATCTCGGCCCTTTGGTGGGGAAGCTGTTAGAGCGTCGGAGGAGGTGGGGAGAGCGCTTGGCAACTACAAATGTGGCGGAACCAGGGGACCACGAAGTCGCGTGTGTGGGCGGAGGATCGAGGGGGCACCGCCCCGGAGACACACCCACGACGACACTCTGTAGCTGGTCCGCGTCTCATTTTCGGGAAGCAGGGGACCCTGCCGCCGATGGGTCTGGACGCCGGCCTTGGCGCAGCTGTGGAACAAGACATTCCTGGAAGTCGAGACAGACGTCTGGTGAGTGAAGACGTTTGGGTGGCTCTTAAGGGTCCTACGCACCTGCGCGTTCAAGGTCGAGATGCGAGGGAGCGGTGCGGGCTACACTAACACGCACGCCTTGCGCCTCATCGCTCCTACGCGCAAGGTGTGCAGTGTTTACGCCCTAAAGCTTTACTGTGTAAACCATACCTGTAACTGTGAGGTTTTATTACACGCGATGAAAGTACACATATCAAACTATACCTGAGTATTATCGTACTTTTCTCATACCGCTTAAAGAAACTTCGTAGGCAAGTTTTAAAAAATGCGATATTTGACCACTTTCACAATTCTTTTCTCCATCAATACACTTAATATGGCAAAAGTAAAAAGATAGCGATACATACAATGGTATTTTATCCTTTCTGGCAAAATTTCGTATTTCCAGAACATTTATTTACCGAGACACGCGTTTAGGCGCAAACAACGATTTCACAGAAAACGTTTCAGTACATAGGACCCTTAACATCAAGGTCCCGAGTCGGTAAGGGCGAAGTGAGGTGAGTATGAATTGGCACCGTGATGAAAGGGGCAGGGGAAAAACGGGAGATCCCCGGGAAAACCCCCGCCGACCAGCAGCATCGTCCGGCACTATTCCCATATGGGAGAGACCACGCCGGGAATCGAACCGGGTGCGCATGGGTGGGAGGCAAGTAGTCTAACCACTTCACCACCGCAGCCCTCAGACGTGTGGTTTCAGGGCTCTGCCCTACAGTACGTCGCACGCAGCAGTATCTGCATGTTGTTCCGCGGAAAGGCCGAGCCAACAAGCTGAAATGGCAGGAGACTCTGGAGGCCACAACGGAATCAGCCTCTTTACACGAGCATCGTGCGTTGGCCAGCCAGACCACTGGGTGAAGTAAGTGATGTAACGACGCGGGAAAACGGAATTATTTTTATATCTCTCCAATTTACCACACATTAATAAATATAATGTTAAGGATTATGAATAAAAATACAATAAAGGCATTAGTAGCAATAATATTAAATGTGTGTTTCTAGAAACTCTCAGAATCTTAGAGGAGATGTGCAGCAAGAACAATCGATGGTTCGCCATCCTATGGTAGTATTCGTTAAAATTCCAAATAGCTCACTTTGCTTGACTGCTAGCATCGTAGTGTCTTCACTACAACAATAGAGCTGCGGGTTTGAATCCACGTCAGGCACGACTGGAAAGTTACTTTATGTCAGTACTGTACAAAAAAAACCGGTAGGCTGCTCGTATTCGGGCAAGGCACGCGAATTTGTTTGAAAAAGAATTAATGAATGGAAATTGAAAATACGCACCTTCAGGAAGGGCCACCAACACTGGAGTCGGCCTGGCAGCCGCAGACGAGAGACATAAGTTTTGTTCCGACCAGCGCGAAGGACGAAGGAAGTGAGAGAAGATGGGTTTAGTCTTAGGAGTACTCCGAGGAAACTTCTATCACAGCAGTGTCCGCTACTTTCTCCACACCTGAGAAACCCTTTCCGAAAATTTCCCGTCCTCAGGGATCTATACAAATAATAGCTATCAAGAAAAAGGAGAGAGAGAGGGGGGAGGGGGAGACAGTTTCTCGCACTTTAAACTATAAAAATGAAAGGATGTACCTGTGTCAGAATATTTTTCAGATCACTTCTGTTAATGAGCCTCGCATACATGTAGGGCAAAGGAGTATGCAAACATTTATATCGTTGTCTTTAACTGACAAAATTACTGAACACTGTGATATAATATGGTTACGAATAGCGCTGAAGAAACGTTTAAGTATGTATGCAATGTTAGTTAAACCCTCAAATTTTAAAGTGTTTTCTTTTTGAAAAAAGAAAAAAAGAAAAAAAAAAACAGCTAAACGTAAAATTTTAAGTCTAATGTTTAGGAATTTTTGAAGTCCAGAGATTTACGTCATGCCTGTATCTTCATTAGCTATTGTACACTATCTACCAAAAAGTAATTAGGAACTTGTGAAGATAGGTAATTCAGTACTCAGTTGACTTGTGTTTCATGGCCTTCGGCGTAGGACAGCCGGTGTTTGTCCGTGGTAGTCTGAACACAGAGATCTATTGTAACATTCTGGATAATGAAATGCTCCCAACATTGTGGCGTTTTTACGGAATGGACCCATGTTACTTCCAGGATGACAATGCCAGGTGCCATGTTTCAAGGGCTACTATGCAGTGGTACGCCGACAACAATGTTCGCCGATTGGACTGGCCCGCCCAGAGCCCCGACCTCGACCCTGTAGAACATCTTTGGGACGAATTGGATCGCCGGGTGAGGGCTCGTCAGGCGCGGTCAAAATCCATTACTCAACTCATGGAATGGTTGCAAGAGGAATGGCGACGAATCCCCGTGGATGTCCTGCAAGCACTCTTAGAGAGCATGCCAGACAGGGTGGCTGCTGTTATAGCTGCAAGAGGTGGCCCTACGAAATTCTAACGAGGTGACAACCACCGAGCAAACATTGTGGACAGGTGCCCAATTACTTTTTGGTAGATAGTGTATTATGCAATGGCATGGCATATATATATATATATATATATATATATATATATATATATATATATATATATATATACATATATATAATATAAGACCCTTGACACGACGCACAAACGTTCGTGTCTCAATCGTGAACCAATGTGTAAGTCTTAAGTCTTACGAAAACCAACCTTAACATTAAATGTTGCAATATTTTGCAGCAGCCACTGTCTCCACCACATTGCCCAAGTAGTTCAGCTGGCCAATTCCGTATTTCCGTTACTTCCACCGATACCACTACCGAAATACCTGATATTTCGTTGTATCATGCTGATGGAAGAGCAGTACTCCCAGATAGTAAGATCCGTCCACTGTTTTTTTTTTTTTGTAAAAAGTTTATCTCTTACCTCGATATCACAGGCGACCTTAACGAGTGTTGTTGCGATTCCTTTACAAGCTGTGCCAGTGTTGTGACTAATGTGCTCGCATATTTTTCGGAATGAAAAAATGCGGTGTCTTTTCTTACTTCGAATCTTAGAACCACCTCTGGGCGGAGCATCTACTTGAGAGTTTCAAACGCTGAGATAAATGTTTTTTTGAATGAAGCAAAGTTTGTTTGGAGTAACCAAATTAATTGTTTGTATTCAGACGGTGAAATATTTTGTTGTTGAAACCAAATTATTATTTTGTTTTTATCTAGTTGTCCCAAAGAAAGATTTGGTTGGTGATAGTAAACATTTGTTTGGCTCCTCGTACTTTAAAAATTTTCTATTAATATAAAAATTTGTAGTCTCCCCAAGATTCAAACGTAGACCATCTGCACCCCATCTCTACACTTTGGCAACCTCAGCCAAAGAACTACTGTTAAATTAAGATATGTCAAATACTGGTCAACGTTCAAAAGTTTTTGGACCTTTACATTTTAGTTTCCTGTTGAACTTATTTCTATTAGGACGTGTATACCATTATTTAACATTAGTAGATTCACTAAAAACACTGTTACTACCCTAATTGTCACAAACAACATAAACAAACTCTCAAGCTGTATTGTCGAACAAAGGTAATCAAATGAGTGGCCAAAAGAAATATATACAGTTGACTCAACAGAATATTTTGCTGGCAGTTTAATTTATTTTGGCTAAACACAGAGGCTTTGTTTATTTGTTTATTCAAACGTGTATTTCGTCAGATGAACGAAATTAATTTTGTTCCTTTTCAAGTTTTGTTTACTCAATGAAATATTTTTATTTCGGAGTGAGTAAATATATTTTTGGCATTATAAAAACAAATATTTTGTTGGCTGTTCTCTCAGCGTAATAAAAAATAAACCACAAAGAAGAGAATGCCTTAAAACGATGCGTGCAAATAATTTGCAAAATTTACTGAAGGGAAACGATGAAAATAACTAGAATCCACGCTTTACAGCCGTTTACTAGATTACTTGAAAGCCAGTATCTGTAAAGTCGTGGCATTCTTTTGGCCTCCTGCTTGTAATGGGGCATGAAATATTGGTGGTTATAAACCAACAGCAGACTGACATTAGCACCTTTATTATAAACTAAGACGAATTTCTGAGGACTACGTCATGACGTTCCGGTTGTTAAGTAGGAGGGTGTTCTACCCACCAACCACCAGTGTGTTTGAGGAGGGGGGAGGAGGAGGTTCCCTGGTCACCTGTCAGAAGAGGCTAATGGTTTGCGGATGCCAGTGGCAACTGAACTAGCTTTCGCTTCAACGGATTGTCGTCTTGCCACTTGTTTCTTCCCCCCCCCCCCCCCTTGGGAAGGTTAACAGCTCTCTCCTGCATACTCTCTTCAATGTGCTTTCGTGTTCCGGAGACGATGATCCTCCTGATACAGAAACAGCTACATTCTGGGGCTACTGTTTGCAGCTATACAGCGAGGTCTTAGAATTACGTTCACATTAACTGAAGTTTACATATTTCGGGTAAATTCACAAAGAACAATCATAAATGACAGTTTCCGCCTACTTTATCGGTAAATATTTTGATGGAATGATACTTTTTGTTAGCGCGATATTTTTCGCCGCACCAAGGCGTGCAAATTTACGGTGTAAGACGCACCGACAGTAATGCATAATGCTGGCAAAGTAGTAAGTGAGTGAGTGAAGACATTTGGGCCTCCAAACAACTGTGAATATTTTTTATTAATTTATTGATGTGTTTACAGTTTATTTAAGTGCGTATATCCTGAGACATCAGCAGCAGATACCAGTAAGGAGTTACCTTCAACCAAGTAGGTTCCGTGCTCAAATTCCGGCTGGTACATGAATGTGTATTGTGCCGTTTTTAGAAAAGTTAGATTACGTAGTTCAATTTGTAATTCGCCCACAACACCCGCAGAATTAACATTTCTGCATGACAAGCGAGAGCAATTAAAATCGAATCATAAGTCTTCTCATTAGTCATAATCAATAAAGCGTGCTCGCGTGGAAGGGACGGCCGAAATGGTGACAGCACGAGCCCAAACACCCGCATTACAATAAACTCCTGAGCACTTTGTCAGTACCAAATGGTTTGGAGACTTAATATGAGTTGAACTTTTTCTCTTCGGCATTTCTGTGCACAGTGTATCAAAAATTAGTGAATTATTTTACAAATTATACGTCCATATTTTACAGTTCGAATATTTATAATAAAGTTCGTATCACACATTCGTACAGCCGCACCTTAATGCAGTCCAAATTTCACCAGTAAGGAATGTTCTAGAGTGTTCCATCCACACCGCACGAAACACTCGTCTGCCACCGTCTGGTATACTTCGACGACGCCTGTCCTCTCCGCTGATGTCCCACGCTGCAGCAGATATTTCCAGATTACCGCAGTTCAGCCGGATGGCTAACACAAATACTGCCGATAATCCTACTGCGGCGGTATTTATAGTGTCGCCGGCCATGGCCCAGAAACTTCTCCAAATGCCGCGTCGCGCAGCGGGACATGGTTACCAGAAAATTCTTGCTCATCCTCCCAAGTATGTTTCATTGCAGACTCAGACACTAACTTTTGAGAGTGGTGAAAGTAAATACAGTATTTTCAGTCACATGGCAATTTTGATATAAAAAGTGGCGGAAAAACAAACATTGACTGCAAGGAAAAATTTGGAAGGGTCTTAAAAAGTGCTCACTTTACCGTGAATAGCCGAAAACACGACGACCGTGCGTTGCTCGAGCTACACTCGAGCGTAGTTCCCAATATGTTAAGGTGGCCGCCTGGCTGAAGGAATTTTACACGTCTGAGGCCAAAAAGCGTGGGAGCGCTAGGGGTGACCGAGACATGCGCATCTACTCTCTCAACGCCTCTACGCGTAAAGCTCTGAACTAGAGTGCAGTCTTGCTGTCAATAACGCGCCTCTATGAGATTTTAAGCAGAGACCCTACCATTTTAGGACGTAATAAAAAAAATTAAGGTTCGATGCACATTCCTCTTCCTATTTTAATGTTTTGTACCGGAATGTTCATACATAAAAATGACCGTGAAAATACCCGTTCAAGCTATTTTAACTATCGCAAAAACATGCTTTAGAGAGAAATTGTGGAACTGAAAAACCTATAGAGACGCGTAGCATTTCTTAAATGCTATTTGTAAGCATACCTCACTCAGACACGTTGGGCGGTTTTTCTTTACTAAAATGTTTTCTGCTGGAGCTCTGCACGCTGTCGGCGGCCTACCTAGGCGGTCTCCTTAATAGTGAACTGGAATGAGAGCAGCCCGGGAAGGAACTCGTGACATTCTGAATGCGATTCGGACAGGCCAGGGCGTGACCGCGGCAAGTAAAGAAGTTTCGGCGGAAGCGACGGTGTAGAGAGCTGTCCGCGAGGGTGCAAAGTGTGACAGAGAGAGAGGCCGGTCACAAGAGCGCCGCGGGAGCTGGAAACCTGCGGCAGCCCGGACGCCAGGCCACGCCACGCGAGTTTCCTCTGAGCATTTCCGGTCCCCCTTTCGGCGTTCGCCCGCTCGACAGCCCCCCCTCCCCCCCAATTACCTAAATCACTCCCGTCTAGGCATTCCATCCTGCTTGTGCGGATGCCGGTGGTTGGGGGGGGGGGGGGCTGTCACTCAGCACGTCGTAGAATAGGTTGGCATACAGAGGCGAAATTGCGTGGCGTTTTCCTTTGATGTGGTCGCTCCTATTCGGTGATTTGCTCTGCACCAGACACAAAAGTAGGACCCGTGGAACCCCCGCGTCGAAGGTCAAGAAGCGAGGGAGCGATAAGGGCGATACTAACGCGCACGCCTAGCGCCTCGTCGCTCCTACGCGCAAGGGGTGCAGTGTTTCCGTCGTGACGCTGTACTGTGCAAACTAGATCTGCAACATTGGTGTTTTATTAAACGCGATGAAAGACCACAGATTAAACTAAGCCCGTGTCTTTGTACTTTTCTCTTGCCACTTAAGGAAATTGCATAGGCAAGCTTTAAAAATGCGATTATTGATCATTTTCCCGATTTTTTTTCTCCAAGAATACACTTAATATGACAAAAGTAAAAAAATAGGGGCCTAGATAATTGTTTTTTAACCTTTCCTGACAAAAAATCGTATTTGCAAAACATCTATTTACCGAGATACGCGTATTCGCGCAAACAACTATTTCACAAAAAATGTGGTGGTCCATCCCACTCTTAAAAGTTACAGAAATATACAACTCTAATTATCAACACGTTTGTGTACGACAGGTTGTTCCGGATCGCTACGGTTTTCTGTTACAGCTAACTCGGCAACAAAACAACGCAATAGGAATTACTTAGTTTCAACTCCGTGTCTTGACACGCTATTATAGACTTCCCACCGGTATAATGATGTGGTCGCCGCTTGGACTGACAACGCATCACAAGAACACTGCACGTCAGTTCAGAGCCTTGTGCTTATAGGCTGTTCACGGTAAAGTGAGCACTTTTGAGGCCGTAGTCACTTTTTCCTTTCATTCATTTCTTATCCTTTAACCACCTTTTAAAATTAATTTTGCCATGTAAGTAATAAACACGATGTGTATATTTCACAGCACTCGGAGGTTAACGTCTAAGGCTAAAATAAAACATATTAATTGACTATTATTCCAAACGAGAGGGCTTTAAAAGTGCTCACTTTACCGTGAATAGCCTATAGTGAAGATGCTGCACTTGATGCACACATCAGTGTCATGCGGGAAATGTTAAGACTCTTGGATGGTCATATGTTTTGAAATTATAAGAAGAATGGGCATTTTTGTATGTCCTAAAACAGACTGTTGCAAAATTGTCAGTTATGATTAATCGAGTGTCTTATATCAATTCATTATTTATGTTCATCATAAATAGCCAAAATACAATCAGACTAAAATGATGTGACAGATAGTTTTTTTTTGTAATGAAGATTACATTTATTTCGTCTACAAATTCATACTCTGCTTACGAACATTAAATTTATGAGTACCGAAAATGTAATGGTCATTCATTTTTAATATAAATGATTGTATGGTTACATTTTATTGGTACAATTAATTACTGAAAGGTTGGTGGGATATTTCCAGTATTCTCTTGAAAGGATCCAATTTTGGCATAAAGACTGTAGGTTCTTTTGGTGGGATATTTCCAGTATTCTCTTGAAAGGATCCAATTTTGGCATAAAGACTGTAGGTTCTTTTTTTTCGATCCGAAAACTTTGATATCACTCTCATGTTGCGGAACAAAAGTCGTCGACTAGCACGTGAATGTAACTTTATGTTGCATCTCTCAAACACCGCATTTCAAACATAAAAATTAATAATGAAAGTCAGAACTATTTACTCAATAGCAGCGACAATGTAAGAATCAGGCACATTCATCCGTTAATCAGGCGAGTTATTGGTGCAGACCGTATTTACTGAGAACGGAGTTGAGTGAGTGAGAGAGTTAGAGAGAGAGAGAGAGAGAGAGAGAGAGAGAGAGAGAGAGAGAGAGAGAGAGAGAGAGAGAGAGAGAGAGAGGGAAGGGGGGGATAACAGAATACAAAGGCAAATTTCCTACTGTCCGTAAGCCCCTGGTGGATAATATATCCTCAATTTTGTAAACACTTCCCATCCTAACAGAATCTTCACTTGGCAGTGGTTTTTAGATTTTTCCTAATCAAATAATGTAACTAAGTAATGTAACATCCTCACTTATAGACAGTAGATAGAGTGATAAATAAATATAAACTTCAAAATAATTTCGATAACAAAATTTAAATACGCCCCTTATGCCTCACTGACACACAATAACACAATCACGATAGTACAATTATTTACAAGTGAATCGATACCTCAAAAAGATACCAGTGTGTAATTGTAGACACTAAAACAACTAAACATTTATCATAACATAACACAAACAATACATAGGCTGTCCACGGTAAAGTGGGCACTTTTTAAGGCCCTCCCAACAGGCACTAACCAATAATAAATATATCTTATTGCAGCCTCGGGCATCAAATTTTGAGGGTCGTGAAATATATTCACTGTGTTTATTGTTCACAGTGCAATGTTTATATTAAAAAGCAACAATAAGATGGAAACTGGATGAAAGGAAAAAAATGCTCCCTTTATCGTGAACAGTCTATACACAAACATCAAATCACGACGAGCACATCACACGAAGAACAACAACAAGCCATCGGCACTCTATCTCCGACAGGGATGTAGGGGAGAGGTGTATGGGGTGGAGGTAGAAGAATTTTAAACTTCTAACTTAAAATTGGATTTTAATCTTAACGTAAATTACATTTTAATATAGAGTATACATAATTTTAATCCTCTGTTTAAATATAACTTTTTACCTTTTAACTTTAATTTTGAAAGGCGAAAAATTTTACTTTTCACAAATATAATTTATCATTTAAAAAGTATAACTAATGCCAATGATGGCCCTCGGCCAGGGACTGGTGCCATTTTAATTTGCTCTGCTCTGTTCTGTCCGCAAGAGCAGATCTGACGACTAGGGACAACGTCTTACGTCTCCAGCCTCCAGCACTTCAACTGGATGTGGGACGGCGTAGGAGCTGGAGCGTACACATAACGTGTGCCTTGTTGTACACGGCGGCTCGGTTTATCTCAAGAATGAAAACAGATCGCCTGCTTTCTCAGCCGGCTGGTAGTCCCGGATGCAGTTTTCCCTGCAGCACATACCGTACTTCGGCTCTCAAAAACTCGATCTTAAAGAGACGCCCGGATCTCTTCACTCGCCCACTAACCGTGCACCCAGTTCACGCCTCACTGGACACATTTGGAAGTAGAACTGCTTTCTTTCTCGCAGCCCGCTCTGTAACCTTCCGCCACCACAACTAAACAGTATCGTTGCCATAAATTTGATGAACGGTATTCATCAAATGACGCGGTGCGGTTTCGAGGAACATCATTATTAGACTATTACAATACTACCAAATTCAACAGCAAGCCAGTACTTTTAGAGAATGTACATGAAGTCTATCAGAGTTGCCAGTAATGACATTCAGTTATCATAGGGGGGATTTCCATACTAAAATAACTTCAGTTATCGTTTAAAAAAATACTGGACAGATATCAGCAGCGTTCCCAGGATTTTAACTCAGAGCCTGGAGTTCCCAAAGGCAACGTATTAAACCTACTCCATAGAAGTGTCAATAATCTCACTTACAGACGGTTTAGTTGCTATATTTCCCATTCATTTATCACAGCAATTTCAGATAGTAACTGGAAAGTGCAAAAGATTAGCTTCCGAAATGCAAGCCTACCAAGCCTGCAGACCTGTTAAGAGACAATCAGTGTTAAAGAAATTAATTCTCATTGCATCAAGTTTAAAAATAATTGTTTCAAAGAAGTACATATTCAATGTCCCTTTCTCAGAGAATACTGCCACGTTTAAAAATAATTAGAAAACATGTATGCCTTCATTAATTTGTTTAGTATAAAACAAAATTTAATGCTAAATGTTAGAAAATACCTTATTAAACACAAAAGTGACAATATTTCTTAACGTACAAGTATTTCTTAAGAAATGTCAAACACAGTAGGCCTAATCGTTGCTTGAAACGGTTATTTTTACAATTGATGCATTGAAAAAGAATTCCTTTAATATTGATTAACCATTTAATCTATGTGACTGCTAGGTTGGTAGGCGGCACCGATAATACCTTCTACAATATGCAGTTTTATACTTGTTATAACAAACAACACATATTATTATCTCACAGAAATATTGCGTGGAAAAAATAGTAATTTTGAAGAAACTTTATTTTTGTAATGTTGATAATCTGCAGGTAAATGTCTAATATTGAATTATTATTTTATATATTTATATGAAATCTTAGTGTTTTTTCTCGCACATTAACATTAACAGTATTGATTAAAGAACTTTCGCTAATATTTTGCATCAGAGTTACTATTATTAAAAAAGAAAAGGAGTAAAATAAAAAGTTTACAGATTTAAATATGTCACCTCTTTTCAGCACTAAGGGAAGCACTGGACCGCAGATGAACTGTCGCAACACAAATTCAAGAGTTAGTTAAAATTTCAAAGTACAGTTTACAAATAAGTACCATAAAACCATCTCCAAGGGGGTATACTTGTGATTAAACAGAAATAAAAAGCAAGCAGGGTGTATCGTTGTCGTGAGCGGTTGGCAAGGGGAAATAGCTTGTTGGTGTACTGCATATTTCATCGTGTCGTTTTGATATCCCTGGTGAATATTTTTTTTTATGCCGGTGTTAATTACGGCGGATTATGTTCTCGTGCCTGGCGAAGCGACGCGATGGGGGCTGCCAGCAGGTCGGCTACACTCTTAACTAAAGGTCGCGGGCGACAGTTGCAGATACGCCGGCGACGGAGGACGGGAGGGCCTGTACGGCGACTCCTACGCCGACGTGGCCGCGGAGCGACGTCTGTCAGGGCAGGCAGACGACAGCTGCGCCGGCGCGGCGACGCAATATCATGCCTGCGGCGCGTGGGTACCGGTAGGTCAAGCACCTTGCGTCCCCGTCAGAGGCCCTCCTCTCCCCTCAGAGACGTCTCCCCCCGGAGATCCGTCTGGCCCCGTAGCAGCGGCATTTATTCCACAGACGCAAGGAAAACAATGCTTACCCTATACATATCGGAAAATGGAAACTTTTTACCCCTTTACAGTTTACGCCTTAACTTAAAAAAAAAAAAAAAACATTTAATTCTTAGTTTCCCGTTTCCAGTTCGAGAAACATACTTTTTGTAACTCCCGTACTGCATGCACATGCATAGTGATGATCTCTATTACTTATTTCAACAAACGGGAGCGACTAGCGACGTATCGATATCGAACTCGCAAGCAACAACACGCCACACGCTCGAGCTCCTCCGTAAGCAGTCCTCCTGTTTGCCTCCTCCAGTCTAAAATTTTTTTTTGGAAAGTGGATGAAAGTGTTCGGGAAAACGGGAGATTTCTTATAATTTGTAATATGCTCTCAAAATAATATTCAGTTTAATTATCATTACATTCTTTTAGTTTCCATTTTTAAAAGTAATGTTTGGTATTATAAAACGGTCAATACATGTGGAGGGTAAGCAAAGTTGGAGGTTGGGTTTGTTATTAGAATTTGCTTACCCTGTAAAAAAAACTCATTACACGCCACTGCATCCGCTATTGTCAGCACATGGACACACTTTTGTTATCAAAGGCTAAATTCGGATAGAGATCTCTGTCATTTTTGTGATAGTTTTTTCAACTGAGTTTTTTTTTTGTTTAAGATTGGAGTCATCTAGATTTGTAAACAATTCAAATTTTAATTTTTCAATTTTAATTGCACTTTTTAATTATTTATAAAATGTCACAATTTTATAAATAATAAAAAAGGAGGCTATATTTGAAACAAAAAAATTAAAATTTGGAAGGTTTACAAATCTAGATGAGTTCAATCTCTGACAAAAAATTTTTAGTTTAAAATACTATGATAAAAAATAACGGAGAAATCGTTGTCCGAATTTAGTCTATGATTCCCTGTACGCCCATGCATGGCCTTAAGGATACTAATTGGTTAGACAAACAGTAGCTTTGTAACAGCTTCCGTATGCTCGCAGCGCTGTTATCGGAGAATGTAGTAACTATGCCTGGTTCACATCTGCGCCGATCACGCATGACAGACAGAGCGGAAAACTAGAACAGCCAGTCAGAAGCCGTCCTCAGTTTTCGCGCGAGTCGCGCAAAAAAAAAAAATAGTTGAGCTCATGCCGATATTTTCTGCTCGCGGAAAGAGCAAAAATCGCGTCGCCGATATTTCCCAACCAAGAAGTTAGTTGGTTCACATATTTTATACTACTGATTTCTTGGATAATCGGTGCGTACTGATGTAAATGTATAGAAAAGTCCAACGCACGTATTTGTAATGAAATATGTTAATTTTATTCAAACATTTGTATTGCACAAACGTATTTTGAAGATGTATCGAAAGGTAGCACTAAAGTGTAAATTATTTTTGGATGTAAAAATAAAATTACGATCTCTTGAAAATCATTTAGTAAATAAATAGCACTATAATGGAATTAATAAACTAGAGCAGAAATACGACAGTACCTAGTTATTCTACAATCTGTTTTAGAATCTTGGTGTTACAAATCACGAATTCAACAGAAAAATGGCTACCTAGAAAATCTGCTTAAATGTGAACAACCATCGGTTCTGCCTGCTCTGTCTGTTTTGCATGATAGGCGTACGTGTGAACCAGGCTTTACTCTTCCTACAAAATCTGAACATATGCCTCAGTAGGGTCGGCAAGTAGGAAAAGGGCAAGGGAAGGTATTGTTTGATTGTTATGGATAGAGAAAGAATGACGGCTAGCGTTAATTTCCTGACCGCGGAACGGCGCCACAGGCTTACGGAACCGATTACAAAGTTATATTGTGTACAGCCAGAAAACCCACGTCAAAAATTCTGTGATATATTTTTTAACAGCCTCGTCCCTTGTATGGTGTTAAATTAAAAATTAACATTGTCGTGGGCCTCATAGCTTTATTCATGCATCGGTCCAGTGGATATGCAGCATTATAATAAAAGTAAACATTTTACAAACAGGTTCATTTTTACACTTCGATGCTTTAAAAAAACAGAAAGCTAAAGATATAATTTAAGTTATCACAAATGGTCAGCTGACACTTTTTATTCGACGTTATGCTATGGAACTATTTTCCATCCATCGTTACCAACTTTACTGTGCATATGTCACTCAGAGCGCCCGTTACAACATATGCAGGCAGGAACAATGACTTTATCTGAGGTTGATTTCAAAAGTGCTCACATTATAGTGAACATAATTGAAAAACTGTTCACGATAAAGTGAGCATTTTTGAAATCAATCTCAGAAAAAGTCACTGCTCCTCTCTACATATATTTATATTACTGGGCGAACAGAGTGGCATGCGCCCAGTAAAGTTGGTAACAATGACTGAAAAGTAGTTCTATATTATATTGTCGAATAAAAAGTGTCAAGTAACCATTTTTTATAATTTAAATTATTTATTTCACAGTCTGGTTTTTTTAAAGCACCAACGTGTAAAAAGAGTAGATTTGTACTTTCATAATGATTTCACAGTTTCACTTGACCGGCGCACGAATAAAGTGACGAGGCCCATGACCATACTAATTTTACATAAGGTGGAAGAAGACATAACGTGCATACAAGTAAATTTTAAGCAGGGCTTTCAAAAGTGCTCATTTTACCGTGAACAGCCTATACACATGATGTTGCAAGTAGCGGCGCAGTGGAAGGGGCAGAGACGAGCGGTGACTTTGAAGTCTCGTTGAGGAGGAGGCGCCCGCGGGCACACTGATCTCTCGTCTGCGGTAGTCGGCGACGGCCGGTCGTCACGCGGGCCACTGACAGACGCCTCAGGTCGCAAGTAGGCCGGCCTCGCCATTGTTCCCCCGCGGTCCAGCGGCTCGCCGTATCTCTGTCGCCGTCGACGACACATACTGTACTGTATGTACACTTCGTCAAGCTCCCATCGTTGTTTATATTTACTTCCACGCAAAGAGTCTGTAGTCTATTCCCGGTTTCTTCACACTTCTTGAATCAAACCTTTGAAAAATCACCCCATGTATGGCACGCTTGGTTGTTTCGTCAATGAAATCATGCATCACGACCGTTTTATACTTGTGTTAATATAAAAATAGCTTATTTTAATTAAATTCGACATTTACTTATATTTTAGTAAAAATTATAATATTTCGTCTATAATTAATATCAATTGAAACAAGAAGAAGGGGCCACGGTTGTTGAGCGGTTTGTCTGCTCGCCTCCCACCAAGGCGATCCGGGTTCAATCCCCGGCCGGGTATTGCCGGATTTTCGCATATGGGAATCGTGCAGGACGATACCACTGTTCGGCAGGTTTTCTCGGGGATCTCCCGTTTCCCCGCCCTTTCATTCCGGCACTGCTCGATACTCACGTTACTTCACCCTGATCGGCTCTCAAGACCTCGCTGTTAATAGCCGCTCTAATCTCTTCACTCACTCACTCGAGGCCGAGAAGCGCGGGAGCGATAAGGGCTACATTGTTACGGAACTCAAGTGCTACTTCGCCTCTAAGCACGAGGCCCTGACGTACAGTGTTTTCGTCCTGCTGCGAGACATGAATAATTCGCGGATTCATTTGAGGACAAGTTAGGATTCCAAACACGTGTGTATCTATTACTTTATTACTTTAGCCATTGGTCCACATGGTATTTGACACCTCCTGGAGAACGCTGGCCAAATAGTTGCCTTCCACTGTCATAGCAGGTAACCAATGTGCAGTTGATATCGGAATATTTGTACATACGACTGTAGAGTCTAGCCTACAGGTCATTGAACTCGACAATTTTTCGGGCCTCTACCTATGGCATTTTAAGCGGTGATCCTATAATTTTGAAGGTGAAAAGTGGGTGACAAGGTCCAATGCAGTGTATATCTGCCGCGTAAATTTTAAGATACAGCGCGTTGATGAAGCCGTTCTAAGTTGGAATGCTCTGAAAAGGAGTTTGTGTCTCGAAACCTTTCAACAGACCTTGTCTGAAGTATGTGTTGTTTTCGTAGATCAGCGCATTGGACGCACGTTTTAATTAAGGCTGTTCACGGTATAATGAGCACTTGTGGAATCAACCTTAGAAAAAAGTCACTGCCCTTGCTTGCATATATTAAAATAGGCGTACTGAGTGACATATGTCCTGTAAAGTAGGTAACGATGGATGGAAAACAGTTTCATACCTTAACGTCGAATTAAAAGTGTTAGGTAACCATTTGCGATTACTTAAATTACTTTTCTCGCTTTGTGTATTTTTTTTAATGTATCGAAGTGTAAAAAAGAGTTGATTTGTGAAACATTTACTTTTGAAATTATTTCAGTTTCACTTGACCGACGAACGAATAAAGTGATGGGGCTCACGGCAATGTTAATTTTACATAAGACGGAAGAATACAAGATGTGCATACAAGTAGACAGACCATAAGCAGGGCTTTCAAAAGTGCTCATTTTACCGCGAACAGCGTATAGTTTCGTGGGACGGTTTGCATATCAAAACTTCTACAACGCAGTACATGTGCGCCGGGGCGTACATTTTTGTGTGTCTACGAGGTGGCCTTTACACAACCCCCCGAACCATAACTGAGTTTCCTCCATGCTGTCTCACAGTTGGAGCAGTGTTCTGTTTTTCGAAAGATTGATTCGTTTTTTTTTTTTTTCACACATGCTGATACATATGACTTCAATGAAGGTTTATCTAGGTCTCTTTTGAGAAATTTGTCAAATTTCCAAGAGTTCACGTGTGTACGTTTTAGAAAACCGTAGCAGTTTCTTCTTGTCTTCTTCAGATATATGTGGCTTTCTCGCAGCTATATGCCCTCGGAATCCAGATTTTTAATTGTATTTTGGACAGTCTGAGGTGTAACATTCAAATTTAAGTCATGAGCGAATGAAGTAGCCAACTTCTTAGCGCTTATTCTTGCGTTTTTCTTCATAGAGCGAAGAACGTAGCTTTCATCGCAGATAGGCAGCTTCCTTGGCCGGCTTGATCGTAGTTTATATCAGAATATGTATATATTATGTTGTACGTTTCATTACTATATACCCAACATCTTCCTAACAATCTACCAATTGTTCGGTAACTCTTACCTTTATCATGCAATTTCATGCTCACTGTTCTTTCTTCGGCTGTAGTTTCTATATTTTACTTCCTTATTCCTTTCGATGTCTTAAAACAATGTTTATTGATTAATCACACTGTGCGGGCAGCCCTTAGCGGCTCTAGCAACCACAAGACAATCTACTGCATTTGTTAACAGGTTTGGAGCAGGGCTGCCCAAATACTTTTTTTTTGTGCTAAACTTCCGTTAGCATTTTTATTTTTAATTCTATTTAAACCTAAAGTGTGATAAAATAAAACCACAAAGAGTGAGTGAGTAGTTCTGGACGGCTCTTGACGAGTTCTTGAGAGCCGATGAGGGTGAAACGAGGTGAGAATGGAGCAGCGCCGGAATGCAAAGGCAGGATAAACATG
The DNA here is from genome assembly GCA_029891345.1 of Dryococelus australis. Lineage (NCBI taxonomy): Eukaryota > Metazoa > Arthropoda > Insecta > Phasmatodea > Phasmatidae > Dryococelus > Dryococelus australis. The sequence goes on along the minus strand of CM056998.1, from coordinate 68,284,470 downwards.
AGATCCCCGAGAGAAAACATGCCGACCAGCGGCATCGTCCGGCATGATTCCAACTTGTGAAGATCCGGGTGTGACCCGGCCGGGGATTGAACCTGGTTTGCTTGGGTGGGAGGCAAGCAGTCTAACCGCTCAGCCACCACAGCCCCCCCACCAAAGAGGGCACATGAAAAGCGTACTAATGTCATCAAAATAAGAGGAAAGCTTCCTACAGGGAACACATTTTACGGATTATACAAGCATGTTTCTCTCTTCATTGGACATGATAAAATACTTTCTTTACCCACTGTAATTATATTCAGAGGCTGTGGTCGACGAGGTCTTCAGCGCCGATGAGGGCGAAGTGATACGAAGACGGAGCAGCGGTGGAATGTGATAGCAAGAATACAGAAGCTCCCCGAGAAAACCCGCCAGCCAACTGCAACACCCGCCACGCTTCCCACGTACGAAACTCAGGGTGACACCGCTGGGAATCGAACACTGTTCTTCTCTGTGGTCAAATGCGTAGTGAAGTTGCCAACTTTGTATAGTACAATTTCTATATTTGCAGTCTGATGTTCGGTAAATTAATCATTCTACGTACTGTATATAGTCCATTCACGGTTACTTCCAACTATTCTGAGGCCCTACTAGATTATACTTTCCAGGGTATTCCTCCGCCTTGTGCAAACCAAGCTTGAATAAGTCTATATAATTACACGGAAGGGACAACGCACCGCATTCTGGCGCACTCAGTGTAATAATGATATAGATGAGCACTATTTATTAGTAGACATTACCAACACACCTGTCTTATCTCTGTTTCTATTCATATTAATTATGATTCAAATATTATCATTTATAGATAAAAAGCAAGTAAAACTTCAATTTAACCAAAAATAAGATACTTTATTAACACACGTATAAAATGCTCGTGATACATGACATATTTAGGAAACAATCAAACACATCACACATGAGGTTAATTTATTAAAGGTTGGATTCAAAAAGTGTGAAGGAAACGCGAATATACTATAGGGTATAATCTATTCACAGTTAAGTGAGTTCTTTTGAAAGCCCTCTCATTTGGAACAATATTAAATAAATATGTTTCATTTTAACCTTGGACGTCAACTTCCGAGTGCGCACGGAATATACTCACTATGTTTATTACTTATATGGGAATATTTATTCGAAAAAGGTGGTTAATAAATATAAAAAAAATAAATGGCTGGAAGGAAAGAGTAACTAGGGCCCCAAAAGTGCCCACTTTACCTTGAACAGTCTATAACAAACTTTCATAAAAGGCTGTTCGCGGCAGAGAACATTTTATAAATCAACCTTTGAAAAATGCCACTGCCCATATCTGCGTATGTTTTAACGGGCACACTGACTTGTCACGCGCCCAGTGAAGTTGGCAACGACGGAAAGAAAGTAGTTCCAGGTACTAACGTTAATTACAAGTGTTAAGTATACATTTGTGAATACTAAAATATTTTATTTTATGTTAATGCATATAAATCTTAGAATAAAAAAATCGTAAAATATTTACTTTTCTAAAAAATTTACAGTTGCCTTTGACCGACCTTCGAAAAAAGTGTTTCGGTCCATGGTAACGTTAATTATGGTGGAAGAATATACAATGTGCATACAAGTGGATCTTGAGCAGGGTTTTCGAAAGTGCTAATTTTATCGTCAACATTCTGTACTGGTATAGGCTGTTCACGGTAAAGTGAGCACTTTTGAGGCCCTAGTTACTGTTTACTTTCAGCCATATTTGATCATTTAACCGCCTTTTTAAATAGATACTGCCATGGAAGTAATAAACACAGTGTGTACTTCCCATCTGACTCGGAAGTTAGCATCTAGGACTAAAATAATATATATTTATTAACTATTATTCAAAACTAAGGGTCCAGCCCGTGACATTTTTTGTTAGTGTTGTCACGTGCGTAGAACAATTAAATTTTTGTTATCACACAAAGACGGAAAAAAATGATGTGAAATCATCTCAACATTGGATATAGTTCTATCCATTAAGCCACTGCAGCCCCACTTGTAATCGCTCTATCCACTCAGCCACTAAGGCCCCACTTGGAATGGCTCTTTCCACTTGGCCACTGTGGCCCCATTTGATATATATCTATCCACAGGGCCACTGCGGCCCCTTGTCGATACAGTTCTATCCATTAAGCCACTGCGGCCCCACTTGGAATCGCTCTAGCCACTCGACCACTGTGACCTACTTATTTAACTCAACACTGAAGCGAGACATTTAGAGTAAATAAAAATGATGTTACATTACCTTCTGATCTCTATGCAATAATCTCTATACATTAATACAAAACTTTCATAGGAAATATATAATTAAAATATGAGTTTTTAGGTTAAAAGGTAATGATTGCGTAATCTGATCTTGCTGAAATTCGAACTTGACCTGTATTTGACCCTGAGGATTCGCTCTGCAAAATTCGAAGAACTTCTGTTGAGTTTCAAGGGACTTAGAAGCATTAAATACGGACAGACAGACAGACAGAGAGAGATCGTCATATTACATAATAGGAGGATAGGATGAGAGGGCTTTCAAAAGTGCTCACTCTACCGTGAACAGTCTTTAGGTAAGTTAAGACGAACAATGTCGGGAGTGTCGGTCGAGTAGGAGTGAGGTGAGCGACATCCGCCTTGCGGCGACGTATGAAGCAGGTCAGGAGGCGGCGAATATGGCCAGCTGCAGTTTGTCATGTTCCGCCAACTACAGTTAAGAGAGCTCGCCGTGTTTGTACAGCTATTACGGCGCACGCTCCTCCGCCGCGACGAGCCAGCCGCACGGTGGCATCCGCATCTCCGCGGTACTTTCGCAACACGAACTGCCAGCCATAGGCCGTTCGCGGTAAGATGAACACTTTTGAAAGCCATGCTGAAGATCTACTCCTTATCACGTTGCAGTCTTCTGCCTTCCGCCTTATGTACAATTGACACCGTGGGCCTCATCACTTTATTCATGCGTCGGTTAGGTCACACTGTGGAAATATTATAACAGTAACAATGTTACAAATCTGGTAATTTTTACACTTCACGATGGATTAAAAATAAAAACAGAAAGCGAAATAAATAATTTAAGTTATTCGACTTTAAGATATGGAACTACTTTTCATCCTTCGTTACGGACTTTACTGGGTGAATGTCACTCAGTGCGCCCGTTACAGTACATACGGCAGAAGCAGTGACTCTTTATAAGGTTGATTTCAAAAGTGCTCATTTTATCGTGAACAGCCCTTACACAGTTGATAATACCGAAATGTTTTCACATACAATAATATTGGAAATTCGTTGCAAAAAAAAATTAATTACTACAGAGAAAAATTTACATTTCTAAATTTGCTACAAAATACTGTAATAATTTTAGGAATTAATTAAATTATAAATTACCTACAGGGCACTTCCTATTTCGTTGAACTTTTTTTTATATTCGGAAAAGATGTCGAATCTCTTAGGTAAATGATACTGTAGCAAAAAAATGATCATTTTCAGGCCATGTGTAGCAAGTGAGCAGTTTGTATGTCTATGTGTAGCAACGCAGACGTTAAAATTTTGTTCAACCAATTGGTACTATTGCAAGTGAACTTAAAAGCCTGCCGAATCTTGTAACTGTAGGAAACATTTAATTCTACAAGAAACTCAATTTTACTTCGTAGTCACAAAATTTTTTTTAAAACACTGCAAGTATAATACGGTTCTTGGAGGGGGTTAGGTTATTGAAACTGACGATGTAATATCGCTAATGTAACAAAATGTTTCTAAAGAAAAGAGCTATACTTAGTTTTCCGGTCTGAAATTCGTAAACGATGATATTTGATATTCACGTTGTAGTATGTAACCCTCCTGTCCTATTCTTCAACTATGCACAGTTTATTTTGAAACCGCGCCAAGCAGCAGTGTACGTCTAACACTTCTAAAAACCTGTTCACGATTAAGCTAACACTTCTTAAAATAAACATTTAAAAAAAATCACTGACCATAACTTCCCCTCTCTCTCTCTTTTTCATATAAGGGGCCAAGGTGGTTCAGCGGTTAGCCTGCTCGCTTCCCACCAAGGCGACCAGGGCTCTATCCCTGGCCGGGCCACTCCGGATTTTCGCATGCGGTAATAGTGCCCTGATGATGCCGCTGGTCGGCGGGCCTTCTCGGGAATCTCCCGTTTCCCCCGTCCCTACATTCCGGCGCTGCTCCATACTCGCCTCAATCACCCTCATTCATATATATATATATATATGTGTGTGTGTGTGTGTGTGTGAGTGTGTGTGTGTGTGATTCGTTTACAGGCGTGGTTGTCTAAATTAATTAAAGTAAGCTTGTAGTCTGCTCTGAAAATGCTGTTTTTTGCCACGCTGAACACTTTCAGAACAGCGTTTTCAATACGCGTCGTGCAGATTGTATTCCCACGTCATGTGAATGGAGTAAGTTCATTTTCAGTGAGAAAACCAATTAGGAAAACGTTCAAGCTTTTTCTTCTTTTAATATAAGCTATATTTCTTAACACCATCGTGTACAGCTCAGCTTGCGCATCCGGTGGGAGGAAACATTAACCTAACTCTCAGGCAAAACGCGTGCTTCCACTCATTCCTTAACGCATTAATTTACATCTAGGTCTCCCAACACGATGGTAACGGTTTAGTAAAGACTGTTCACGATAAAGTGAGCACTTTTGAAATCAACCTTAGAAAAAAGTCACTGCCCTACCTGCATATATTTTAACTGGCGCCCTGAGTGACCATGCGCCCAGTATAGTAGGTAACGATGGAGGGAAAGTAGTATGGAGGGAAAGTAGTTCCATATCTTAAGGTCGAATAAAAAGGGTTAGGTAATCATTTGTGATAATTTAAATTATTTCTTAAACTTTCTGTTCCTTTTAATGAACGCCTCAGTGTGTAAAAATGAGCAGATTTGTAAAATGTTTCCTTTTCTAATAACTTCGCAGTTTCACTTGACCGACACATGAATAAAGTGATGAGGCCCATGGCAATGTTAATTTTACATAAGGCGTAAGAATACACAACGTGCATGTAAGTATATATTAAGCAGGACTTTCAAAAGCGCTCATTTTACCGTGAACAGCCTATATCACTCGTGGTTGTGGTCGAACAGTTACGAGTGTGCATTGAAAATTTTTTTTGTGAAATCGTTGTTTGCCCATATTAGCGTATCTCGGCAAATAATAGTCTGTTAATACGACTATTTGCTATATTTAAAAAAACGCATGTCTCCATTGTTTTACTTTTAACATATTAAGTATAATCATGGAGACAAAAATTAGTGAAAATGGTCAAATATCGCATTTTTAAAGCTTGCCTGTGCAGTTTCCTTAAGCTGCAAAATAAACGAACAAACATACGGGCGTAGTTTAATCTGTGGACTTTCATTGCATGTAATAAAACCCCACTGTTACCGATCTAATTTGCACAGTACAGGACCACGACGGAAACACTGCACGCCTTGCGCGTAGGAGCGATGAGGCACTAGGCGGGCGTGCTAGTGTCGTCCGTATCGCTCCCTCGCTTCTTGACCTCGGAGGCGCAGTGAGATGCATACCAACGAAAACGAAACAAGTTTGGAGTCCATTTGACAGCCGTTTTGAATACCGAGGGAAGAAGCTAGTGGAAGAATGACACTCTACAATGCCTGTAATGATGAGTTCCTTGAGCGAGAGCGTGCGCGACTGGTGGCACGTGCATTCCAGAGAAGCGATGCAGTGGACCGAGAACATTTGACGAGGTTGTGAAAACGGTCAAGCGAACTGGTCGCGAAGGCACATCTGATAAATGCTGCGCAACACGGCCTTGCAAATCGTTTCTCGCCGCATCACAAACACGCGACGCACGAAGCCAAGAGGAAGATAATTATCTTCGCTACTTGTCTCTCGCCGGAACGAAAAATTACATGCACATTTTCTTTCTCTCCGTACTGAACATCAGGAGCTTGTCACTACACACGCGGCTAGTAATGCAATAACTGACACCTCTACCAGCGCATTATATTGTCACCAATTAACTCGGAGAGAATTTTTTTTTTCTTTCCAGCAATGGAATTGCCACCCGAGGAAGGAAAAAGAGCACTTTTCGCCTTTTCAAGCAATCTTACGAGTTCCGTTCAATAACCTGGCTACCATATCCAGCGGTAGTTTTACTTGCAGCAGCGTTAACTGCAAGGTATCGCGGTCACAAACAAGCATACACTCGAGCAGGCAAAAAAATCTCGCGGAAATTACCAACCGCTTCGTTGCGAACTAGCAGGAGACGACATAAGTATTGAAACGCTTCTTCTAGCCGAGTCGGCAGTTGGATGGGAAGTGGCGAGAAGTCCGAAAGAAGAGCAAGTGTTTGTCGACGATCTCCCATAAACCATTTGGAAAATCCTTAATCGTCTTAGGGAATTTGTGGAAAAATATTTATTCGACTGCCGAAAAACCAAGATGGCCTCTTTGTGAATGGGGACGCTTTCAAAACGACTAGAATTTTATGTGTCGTCATTAACTAAGGGTAGGTATATTGCTACAGCGTTGATTTAAAAAAAAACAATAACAAGACTTTTTTCAGCAGCTATTTTTTGTATTTAAATTGTTAGACTTGGACACGTAAAGTGATTAACTAATTAAGTAATTGAAAAAGAAAGTAATTCAATTCGGTTTTGGTTTGAATTTTACCCAGGCCAAGAAAATTTCAGTTTGCCGCATAGGAATTCCGGATTACAACAGTTCTCTTTGTCCCGAATAATTGTAGTAAGTGTACGACTTTCGTAAGCAGACACTGCAGATTTAACGCTTTAAAATTATTAAGGTAATTTATATTTGTTGTTATAATTTTATCTAAAACAAATATAGCAGTATCTACGTTCTTGCCGAATGCTAGTGGTATCTCTACTACAAAATTAAATTATGCAAACTCATTATTATCTAATAACGGCACACGTTCATGTTTTGCCCTGAATTCGAACCTCGAAATTCTGATACAAAGTTTCTTTCGTCAAGTTCTTGTACAGAGGTCGCTCCAGATATTTCATGCTACTTACTTCATGTGTACACTACGTTGAACTGAGTTTAGTATTTCTCGGTCAGGCACACGAGGACTAAAAGCAACAAGAGTTCTCTAAGAACGTGGGTTCCTCATTACCTGCTTCTGAAATCGCTTCTCAGTTTCTGAATAATGTACTGTGGGTTTGTTCGGACTTCTTGCCACATGGACACGACTTCTGAAGCCACCACGATCACGGAGTTATTTCTCATGTGTTCACTCCAAACGTTCTACGTTCATTTCGAAGTACTCGATACGGAATAATACATATAAAAATCTAATCTGAAACAATGTAAAGGCAGTTCACGATAAAGTGAGCACTTTAGAAATGATCCTTAGAAAAATGTCACTGCCCCCGCATGCATATATTTTAATGAGTGCACTGAGTGATATTCGCCTAGTAAAGTTGGTAACGATGGATGGAATGTAGTTCCATATATTAACGTCGAACAAAAACTGTTAGGTAACCATTTGTGATAACTTAAAATTATTTCTTTCGCAGGTTTCTAAAGTATTTACTTTCTTAATAATTTTACAATTTCACTTGACTGACGTATGAATAAAGTGATGAGGCCCATGGCAATGTTATTTTTCCGCAAGGTGAATGACTACAGAACGTACATACAAGCTTTCAAAAGCGCTTATTTTACCGTAAACAACCTATAACAGTCTTCACACTTAATAAAATTACAGAGTACAACTAGAAAAAATTTGCCCACACTATGTATGAAATCAAGTGTAAGCGGTCCATGTTTTTTGTCGGCCTTTGGTTTTAAACAGATTACCGATACAATGTTATATTAAATAGTGGACTGTAAAGTTTATCCCGCATTCTGGTTATGCATAATTAACAAGGACTTATCTATAAGCATGAACCTTGCTGTAGATAATGTTATGCCACAAATTATATGACATAAATTGATGTGACTGTCTGTTCAGTACTTTTTAAATCGAGAGAAAATTTTTTTGTTAATTTAGTTTTTGTATTTAACTGTCTCAAACACATTTAAGAAGTTGAATTTTTATTATTTTTTTTACAGAAAGCAGTATTAATAGTTGAGGTGAAGTAGGAGCTTATTTTAAAATATTTCCTATAAGTAAAATAAAAAATAGAAATAAAAATAATGCACTAGCATATGTCTTAAGACGTACCTCTAGTAGAAGCATAATCAGTAGTTTGAAGGGATGCTCGTCCTGATACTATTTTGAATTTTTGAAGCAAAAAGGAGATGAGCGCTAATTTTGACACTGACGTGCGCATACAACGCCTGATTGCGTACATGTGCAAGGCAATAAAAGTGCGCACGGGCTTACAAATGTGTAACGTACAACGATGGGAATAAGCGTTAACTTTCGTTTCACGGTGCTGTGCTGTTTTCAAGTTTCTGAACTGCAATTTCTCCGCTCAAAATTTTTACTGAAAACCAACGTAACAGCAGTCCATGCTCGGAAAACAAAGATACTCAAAAAATGAATTATGACGTTTGGCTCTGGGTCTTATCATTGAAACACATTAATGTGACGAGATATTGCAGTGACGAGTGAAGATGTTTGAGCGGCTCTTAACAGCGGGGTCTTGAGAGCCAATGAGGGTGATAGAGGTGAGGATGGAGCAGCACCGAAATGAGGGGGTGAGGGAAACGGGATATCCCCGATAAGAACCGCTGACCGACGGCATCGTCCGGCACGATTCCCACATGCGAAAATCCGGTGACCCGACCGGGTATTGAGCCCGGTTCGCCTTGTAGTGTAGTTAAATTAACAATGCTCCCCCGATATTATATAGGCTGTTCATGGTAAAATGAGCACTTTTGAAGGCCCTGCTTAGGATGTACTTGTATGCACGTTGTGTATTCTCGCACATAATGTAAAATTAACATTGTAATGTGCCTCATCACTTAATTCATGCGTCGGGCAAGTTAAACTGCAATTCTTATGAAAGTAAATATTTTACAAATCTGCGCATTTTCCACATCGATGTATTAAAAAAGTTACAGAAAAGGAAATAAATAATTTATGTTATCACAAGTGGTTAGCAAACACGTTTTATTTAACGTTAAGATATGGAACTACTTTCCCACCATCGTTACTAACTTTACAGGGTGCGTGTCACTCAGTACGCTCTTTAAAATACATTCAAGTAGGAGCAGTGACTTTTTCTAAGGTTATTTCAAAAGTGCTCACTTTATTGTGAACAACCTTTAGTATTATGTGTACTCTCGAGATGTTTTATTATATAGCCCTATAGTAACCTATAGCTTCATATATTTATTTACTCCACATGCTTTACCACCATGAGATCCCCCCAATCTCAACAAGTAGCTATGGTTTGATCAAAATACAAACAAAGTATAACAGTAGGGGCGATGGGGCGCTAAGTGTGCGTGCTAGTGTCGCCCGTATCGCTCCCTCTCTTCCGAGCCTAGAACGCTTTTAACATCTTTGGTGGGCCTTACGACTCGCTTGCTTCTGGGCCTTACGACTCGCCTGCTTCGTAAGGAACAGCTGGAAGAAGGTGGGCGACTTTTGTGAGGATGTATCACCCCTTATGCAGAAATTACTTCGTTTTAGTGTCATAACAGAAGAGTCAGGTCCATTACTGAAAATATTTCATTATATGTAGAAGCATTACATCTCATGTTTCTGTGGACATTTATGTGCCTGATTTTAAAAGGCGTTCCCTGGTTTTTATTAAAACGGTGAAGTGAAAAACTGTCGAATTTTCCAATAAATCTTCATACATTTGAATCAGGGAGAAATAAATAAAGAATTCATTGTGGCAGGTGACACGGGTTCAATTACCGTGCAGTGCCATTTGCCTGGCAAACACCCCCCCCCCACCCTCGTAACGTTGCCGGTCTTACTGGGCGATGCCCACTGCCCGCTGGTAATTGCCAACTGCCGTGGACGTAGTCTTATGCTTCCCAATGTCACATTAGGCTGTTCACGGTAAAGTGAGTTCTTTTGAAAGCCCTCTCATTTGGAATAATAGTCAATAAAAATATTTTAATTTTAGCCTTAGACGCTCACTTCCGAGTGCGATGCAATATACACACTGTGTTTATTACTCACATGGCAATATTTTATTTTAAAAATATTGGGGTTCTAGCCGTGTTGCGGACACGGCCGTTTGTTTTGCATTACTACGTTAACGCGCTCGGACGCTTTGATTTTTATTGTAAGTTCCCGGCACCGTTTCAGTAGATCATACGGGGTTTCTTGGATATCACTGGATTGCCTTTGAGATTCTGTTTCCAACCGTATACGATTTCTGTATTTCGACTTGGCTTTTTGACGAGTATAGGTCGACATTGTGTTACGTTTTTTTTTTAATTTTTACATTAAACTAATACGATTTCGCCATAACCACGCCACACAAATTTTTTTATACACGCAATCGATTGATCTTGAGAGCTGTCGATTGAAAATCAAACGGACGTCGTAGCTCCTCCTAGTCAAAAATTATACTACGCAGAAGTTATAAGACGCGGCGAAACGAAGTCAAAATTAAGCCGCATCCTCCCTCCCCCTTGGGCGCGATGCTTCGCAGTCCTCACTGAACGCAACATATCATTTGATCCTTTGGAAATCGAGTGGTGTAATTGCATTTTGAAAGTAGACGATAGATTCGGAGCTGCAATGCCAAACTGTATCCCCCGATTTTGTTATCATCGGGTTTTCTGATTTGCCTCCCACTATGGTTGCAAATTTAAAGACACATTCGCGTTGAAAATAGGTTAAAAGATAACATATGACTGAAATGAAACTGTAACTGGGGTCTCGACTTTGCTCACTTTACCTTGAACAGTCTATACCACGTGTGTCTTAACTCGACAAAACGCCTGTTTAACTCTCGGCTGTACCTATTATTCAGAAACTCCTAGTTTTCGTGTAATAGTTTCAGTTTCACATGTATTATTGGAAATGTTGGATTATTGAAATTTAAAATTTACTAGTGGTTGTAGTACTTTCGTATCTCATTTTCACTGTGTGCTATCTCCTGCTTGCGAAAACGCAGGAACTTATTGATAAAACAGAAATATGTTCCCGACTCCGTACAACTAGCATATAACACACAGTAAAAATTCCGTACAAAAATGTTAAATACCTCGTAAAATGTAAATTTGCTAGTAATTAGTACGAATCCGAAATTATGACGCGAAAACGAAAAAAGTTTTGCAAAAAGGTGAAGACGATCCTTAGTAACTTCATCTTCTTGGCCTTGTGTTGTACGAACGTCTCTTTCGTAAGGTATTTATTGCGCTATCTTGGCTGTCAGTGGTCACGTCAACGTTTATATGCCTACAGTAAAAAAACCATCAAATAAAGCGTTGATTTTTATGTTCATAATAACATCTTGGACTCGGTTGATACTAGAAACGTACTTTTGTCCCTGGTTCTAAACTACAAAAGATGGCTTTTGGGACCATTTCATTACAATTAATTTCATGTTAATTTTTGTTTTATTTCATGTACTATTGAATATTTCATGAAAATAACTTTAATAGGTTTAAATTAATAATAACATTTAATCTAATTTACATTAAGTACTTTGTCATTAAATCGTGAGAAGTATTTAACAGTGTGCTAAGTAAGATTCGGTTTTTAATGAGAAGGTTTGTGTCTCTCCCAGCAATCCTCAGCTGACGACGCTCATACATGTGGCAGTTTAGGCTGTTCACGGTAAAGTGAGCACTTTTGAAGACCTGGTTACTTTTTCCTTTCAGCCAATTTATATCCTCCCGTTACTTGTTAATGTAAATACTGCTATAGACTGTTCACGGTAAAATGAGCACTTTCGAAAGCCCTACTTAAGATCTACTTGTATACACGTTGCGTATTCTCCCGCGTTATGTAAAATTAACATTGCCATGGGCCTGATCACGTTATTCATACCTCGTTCAAATTAAACCGTAAAAGTATTAAGAAACTAAATACTTTACAAATCTGCTCAGCTTTACACTTCGGTGCATTAAAAATACAGAAAGCGAAATAAATAAGTTTAAGTTATCCCGAGTGGTTACCTGGCACTTTTTATTCGACGTTAAGCTATGGAACAACTTTCAATCCATCGTTACCAACTTTGCTAGACGAATGTCACCCACAGTGACTTTTTTCTAAGGGTCATTTATAGAGTGCTCACTTTATCGTGAACAGGCTTTACGTGAGCAATAAACACAGTGTATACATTTCACCACGACCAAAACCAAAGGTCCAAGGCCACAATAAAATGTATTTATTGGTCATAACGTCTGGTGAGACAGCCTCGAAAAGTGCTCACTTTACCGTGAACAGCCTATAGTTGGCAGAACGATCGCGTGGCGCGGCCGAGTGTGATTCTTGTGGTCGGGACTTGAGTGTTTTGGAGCGCCTGTCTCGCGTGCCGCGTCTTCCCATCTGCCTTGGCTCGCGTGTGCTGCTAGGAGCACCGAAAGCGAAATAAAAAAAATAATATTAATCTCTACTTCGTTGTATGCACAGACTCTCGGTTCGCTCGAGAGTCGCGGATTTTTTCGACTCATTGTTCAAATCCCAGCTCTAAGACGAAAAATTTTAAATTTTTTAAATTTATTTTTTCCACACCGACAAAATAGCCACATAGCGAAAACTAAACATTTGTTCCACGTAACCTGTTTTCACAAACTTGAAATGCAGAAAAATGCAGTAGAAAATTTACGACGAGGTTCCATGAAATTTGCAAAAAAATTGTGAAAATTATGGAAAGTCCGTTGTTTGAAAAAATGATGTGCCAGTGGTTTTACGGAGATTTAGGGGAATGGTGCACGCGAATAGTATATTTATATAATTTTTGTCATAACCTGTTTTACAGAGGATTTTTCAAAAATGTTGGCTCGACAAGACGTAAATATAAATTTTGAGCAACTTCTTCATTGTTGCAAATTCGCTGTGTTCGTTATTCTCGGAGCACTGATTGAGGTTTAAGAAAACAAAAAGTCTTTCATTTCTTCCATCAGCGCTCCGAGAATAATGACGCCAGTAAATATCTAACAACGTAAAAAGGCGTTGAAAATTATTATTTTCGTCTTGTCGAGGCAAAAAATTCGGATTTGAAACGTGCATCACCATGCCTACTTTAATTCGGTGATAAGTTTCGTCAGTAAAAAAAAATATCGAACAACGGAGTGAAATGGAGAAATTTAGGCGCCTCTTACCGGCGAAGTCTCGAGAGCCGATGAGGGTGAAACGAGGAGCAGCGCCGGAATGCATAGTAGGAGGAAACGGAGAATCCCCGAGAAAACTCGTCGACCAGCGGCATCGTCCGGCACGATTCCACATGCGGAAATCCGAAAGCGACCCCGGTGGCAACCGAACCCAGTTTGTACTGATGGCAGGCGAGTAGTCTGACCACTAGACCACCGCGGCCCTCTCAACAGACATAACGAGTGAACCACGAACTTGCCAGAATTGAAATTGTGACGTAAAGGGTGTGAGTTCGTAGTATTGTCAGTAGCTAGTTGAGTATAGGAGTACTTCCAGAATTTTCTTCTATAAAAAAATTATCAAGCTAAAAAAATCAAGAATACAATATGGTGAAGGAATATTCCCCATAAGGGCACTGCCTACAGACTGGCAGCTGCGAAATTTTAACAGGAAATCCCATGTTAAGGAAATTTTGCCTCGGTGCGTTAATTTTAAAGATAGGGGTTTCAAACAAAATGCACACTTCACGAACTTTTTAGGAGAATATCCCTACGAGCGTATATTTTGAATAGGGATAGGGAATATGTGCTTTTCTGTAAAACATAAGTTTTAAAAATTCCTTGTAAACAGACTATACATGTTATGGAAATATTTTCGCTGCAGGGGACTGCAAAAAAATTCGCGAAGAATACATTTTGTTTGAAACGTCTATATTTAACATTGACGCACTGAGGCGATATTGCCTTAACATGGGATTTCCTATTTAAATTTCACAGCTGCCAGGCAGTGCCTTTAAGAGGAGTAAGTTGCTGAGCCTCCAAGGTCATGAAGCGCGGGAGCGATACGGGCGACACCAACACACACCCTTAGAGCCTAATCGCTCCTACGCGCAAGGCATACAGTGTTTCCGTAGTGACGCTGTCCTGTGCAAAGTAGACCTGTAACAGTGGGACTTAATTACATTTCGATGAAAGCCCACAGATTAAACTACGCGCTTATAAATAGTATTTTCCTCTTACCGCTTAATAAAGTGCACAGAGGCAAGCTTTAAAAATTTACGATATTTACGATTTTTTCTCCATGAATACACTTTATATAATAAAAATATATGGATATAGGTAATTGATTTCTTGCAATTTTTTTTTGGCAGACAGTCGTTTTTCCTTAAATTTTATTTATCGAGATACGCGTATCCGCTCAAACAACGATTTCACAGCAACATGTTTCAGTAGATACTCCTCTTAAGGAAATAAGTATACAATGGCCAAGGAACGTCCGAGAACCATCCCACGGTCTAGTCAGAAATCTGGTCACCGCTAAACAGGAGATCCTCGCGTTTACGCGCCTAGCAGTGCGATAACGATTCCAAGTCGCTTCTAACGAGCTATTTCCGGCCGTGGCCGTCTTTTTCTGTTGAGTCGGGCGTGAAACCGGAGGATGACAGCCATCCGGCGGCGGAAGCAAGGCTAGCGGGCTGCCTACCTCCAGGCGTCGTGTTCCTCCAGTCGAGACGCTGAAACGGAATGCCGCCGGACATTCACTTCTAATCGAGAACCTGTTTATAGGCTGTTCACGATAAACTGAGCACTTTCGAAAGACTCTGCTTAAGATCTACTCGTGTGCGAGCTGTGTATTCATCCGCCTTACGTAAAATTAATACTGCCATAGGGTGAGTGAGTGAAGAGATTTGGTCGGCTCTTAACATCGAGGTCTTGAGAGCCGATGAGGCCGATTGAGGTGAGCATGGAGCAGCGCCGGGGAATGAAAGGGCGGGAGAAACGGGAGTTCCCCGAGAAAATCCACCGACCAACTGCATCGTCCAGCACGATTCCCACATGCGAAAAACTGCCATGGGATGAACCACTTTATTCATGCGTCCTTTAAGTGAAACTGCGAAATCATTAGAGAAGTAAGTATTTTACAAATCTGCTCATTTATACACTTCGATGTACTAAAAAAAAAAAAAACAACAGAAAGTGACATAAATAATTTCAGTTATAGGCTGTTCGCGGTTTTGTAAGTACTTTTGAAAGCCCTCTCATCTGAAATAATAGTCAGTAAATATATTTCATTTTAGCCATAGACGTTAATTACTGAGTGCGGTGGAATACACACACTGTGTTTATTACTTACTTGACAATATCTATTAATAATGGTGGTTAAAGGATAAACAAATGGCTGAAAGGAAAAAATTACTAGAGCGTCAAAAGTGCTCACTTTATCGTGAACATCCTATATCAGAAATGTTTACCTAACACTTTTTTTCAACCTTAAGATATGGAACTACTTTCCCCTTCGTCGTTACCAACCTTACTGGGTTCATGTCACTCAGTGCCACCTGTTAAAATATATACAGGCAAGGGCAGTGACTTTTTTTCAAGTTTGATTTCAAAAGAGCTCACTTTATCGCGAACAGCCTCTACCTCTTCTCCGCGGGTTGTGGTTATTTTATCCTGACAGGAACACCGCTGAACCAAGTTTTGTGGAACAAATTCGGTTGACATTCGTGCGTCCTTGGGCAGTTATGCATGGCCATGGACGTGTACACATCAACAGTTGTATTAAGAGATTTACGAAACACACAAATTTCATCGCCAAGTTCGAAATTAATATTTTACGTGAATTCAGTACATGTGTCTGAGCTACAGACGTAACACCTGTTTGACTAAGCACACCCTCATGATGAACCGCTTAATTCATACAACAAATAATAACTTTCCTATATTGCCATTATAATACTCAATAGCAGGGTTCAAAAAATTATGTACCTTGCAAATCCAAGAGTTCACTAGTAGGGTTAGCCGTCATACCCTGCAAACAAATCGATAAATAAAAAAACAAATATTGTTACAAAAAAATAAAACGATAATTATAACGTTGTTCATGTTCACGCCAGAAGCAAGGCTATACATGTACGTACTAGTTCCATAAGTGACACAGACAGACCTTTCACGACCAACCAAAGAACGCCTATACCTTGTTACCGGTGATGTAAAACAGGTACGATGAAGCGACGGAATCACACCCGAGGAGAACATTCAAAACTATCAGTTACTTCACACAAACTAGAGAATCACACTCAGTGAATTCATAGGCTGTGAGTGTTATGTGATGCGCAATCAGTTTGGTATTTTTAAATGCGTCAATGTTAATAATTTAGAACATGAAGGGGTTGGGCGATGAAAAACAATTGCTGTCAAAATCAACGTAATTAATTGCATATATTAGGAATGACATATTCATGCATAATGCGATGCATTAAAATTATATGGGCGTAGTTTACTTCCTCTGCGTCAGTTGAAATCACACGGAATACGAACTTCGACTGACATATTCGGGATGTATTTTAACTCGAATTATGCTGGTCCCATCTTGTGCTTGCGAAAGACGCTGGGCATTATTTGCAGCACAGGATAACTGTCATCTATTTTCGGACCATAACAAATCTGCTTTAGTTACAGCCCTTCATAGTACACTGACTGAGCTCACAGTTTTGAGAAATCGTGAAGAGGTTTGGGAGGCACAGGTTTGAATACCACAGTTTTGAGACCCAATTTTAAACCTCGAGTCTTGTCAATGCTTTAAACATTTGTTCATTAATTTTTCATCTGAGGCGTTCTAACGAAAAGGTTCCCTTAAGCTCCCGTCACACTGTCAAATTTTCCCGTCAAACTACTTCCAAAAAGTTTGGTCAAATAAAGTTGGACAATTATGACGTCTCGTAACGTCATGAACGCTACCATTTTTATCTGAGAGAGTTAGATGGCTTTAGTTTCCATCAAACATTAGAAAATTTGACCGGTTCTAAAATGTATTTGATGTTTGACGGTTTCAGCCAATCAGAATCGTGCACGAGAAAAATGGACGCCAAGAAACTTAAAATAACGAACAATTGCTGGAAACGAAGTAAGTTATGAAGACAAAAATTCATGTAGTAGCTGGCTAGGCATTCATGTTATTTTAAGTGAATATCGCACATAATATAACGAACTCAGAGGCGTTTATTTAGTTTTGCAGGAAACACACCTTATAAATAAAAATTAATTTTGTAAAGAAACGAAAATAAATTACAATATTACTTACATTTCTTCCTGTAACGGACCGTATGGATAAACAAAAGCAATATCTCACTATGAAAATAATTTTTAAATAATATTTCGTATTAGATACACCCAACAAAAAAATTTGACAGTGTAACATATTTTTAAACACATTCAAGATTATCTGATAAAATTTGTTGAAAGGAAAAATTTAATGGTCGTATTTTGCCCTCAAATTTTATTGTCAAATATAGTTGAAGGGAAAAATTTGATAGTATGACAGGGGACTTATAACTAGTATTTATAAAAACATTATCCTAGCCTACGCAACGAAACTAGTGATACGAGATTCTGTCGCTAGACTGCAGTGGCGTGTCAGCATTATATGGAGAAATTCAATGTTCTATTGGTGCTAGTTTCCTAATTCGTATATACCATCCTTATTTTTATTTATTTTGCACCAAACTAGAACTAAACGTACGAAATCAAAATTTTAAGTTCTGCGTAAAAAAATTTTTCGTGTTGTCGCATCAATTATTGCATATATCGAAACCCGGAAGGCTATTAAAGGCGATGACTTATATAGTACCTTGACCATGTAAGTAATTAAAAACGCCCCAAGAAAATATTCGCGTATCTTCATGTCCCACCCATAGTATCGTTTTGTTCGTGTTCAGTACATGTTCATAAGGAAACTACAGTGAATAAACAGAACTGAAGTGAGGACAGGTCAATTTTCAGACGAATTCCGTTTACGAAATCCTTCCTCCGAATCCGTGCCAACGTAATCGTAGGTAACAAGTTGTGGGCGACGGATGTTTGGAGTATTTTGCACGTTGAAGTCTTAGATGCGTGGATCAGTTAAGGACCCAACAGCCAATAGTGTAGATACTAATCTACTCTACACGCAAGACACTAAACTTGTGTAGAGTATTTCCTTCTGCAGTCTACACAGGTAACCCTGCCATTTTATGAGGTATATGCTAGTCACGGTAAATTGAGCACTTTTGAAAGCCCTCTCATTTGGAATAATAGTCAATAAATATATTTTATTTTAGCCTTATACTTTAACTTCGGAGTGCGGTGGAATATACACACTGTGTTTATTACTTAGTTGGGAATAAATAAATAAAAAAAAAAAAAAAAAAAGGCAGAAAGGAAAAAGTAACTCAGGCCTCAAAAGTGATCACTTTAACATGAACAGCCTATAGCAATAAAATTGAGATAAGTTGTATATTCCTGTATCACTATACAGTTTCTAAAAAAATGGGTTTCTCTTGAGCCTATGGACTAGGTTTGTAGGCGTGAACAGGCAGGAATTTTGTTTGAAATGCGCTAGTTGGGACTGGAAGCCACGGGCTGCTAGTACATCGGTAGGAAAGCGCTATGACCCTCGTGCTGAGTGAGTGAAGAGATTTGGGCGGCTCTTAACATCGAAGTCTTGAGAGCCGATGAGGATGAAGTGAGGTGAGTACGGAACAGCGTCGGAATGAAAGGGTGGGGGAAATCGGGAGATCCCCGAGAAAACGCGCCGACCAACGGCACCGTCCGCCACGATTCCCACGTGCGATAAACTGGGAGCGACCCCGCCGGGAATCGAAGCCTTGCTCACCTATGTGGGACGCGAGTAGTCTAGCCACTGCCCTACCTCGGCCCCTCTCGCGTCACCTGGGAGACATAAAGGCACAAACACAAACCGCTACGTTCCTGCTCAGGGAACATAAAACGCGGAGCAGGAAGCCCCAGTCGTGGATGACCACTCGCGGACAAGTGCGGGATGGAAACTGTTAAGTGAACTGTACATACGAGGCAGCAGTTTTTGTCTCCGCCCTGCCGACAGGTGTGCCATCTTAACAGCCGACTTGGCAGCGCCTAACTGTAATGGAACACTTTTATTGTCAGCCGGGGAACTAACTGCCTAGGTGTGACGAGCTGTCTTGTCACGTGTGTTCTACGGCGGTTCGAAAGCAGTACAGCCCTGAATTCTGGGGAGTAAATTCATCCATAGAAAGTTCACGGTAAAATGAGCACTTTTGAAATCCCTGCTTAAGATCCGCTTGTATGCACGTTGTATATTCTTCCGCCTTATATAAAATTAAAGTTGCCATGGGCTTCACCACTTTATTCATGCGTCGGTCAAGTGGAACTGTAAAATTATTAGAAAGGAAAAATGTCTCAAATATGCTCATTTTTTGAGTTCGATGAATTAGGAAAAACAGGAAAAGAAAGAAATAATTTTAGTAATTATAAATTGTTGCCTAACACTTTTTATTCGACCTTAAAATATGGAACTACTTTCTCTACATCGTTACCAACTTTACTGAGCACATGTCACTCAATGCACCCGTTAAAATATATGCAGGCAGGTGCTATGACTTTTTTATGAGGTTGATTTCAAAAGTGTTCATTTTATCGTGAACAGCCTTAACAGCTGAGTATAGATTCCTGCTTGGCAAATAAAACAATGCAGGCCTACAAGAGAGTTCCAGAACTTCATTTACAAACTCTGTGAGGTGATTCCCTATACAAAATGAGAGAGAAAACCTTGTACGACCTATGTCCTACAGTAATTCGTAAGCGCGGCATGTGCGATTGGAAATCGGTATTTCGAATGGGTTACATTCGAAATAATAAAACCTACTCGAGATGAAAGAACAATTATGTGAATACTGTTGTCTTGAATCGAAATGTAAAATCTGCAAACTGTTTTTGAGCAACATCACACCCATTCAGTGAGAAATTAGGGGGTGCAATTACTGGCAGGTACCCTTACAAAGTCCAGCTTTCTTGACAATCGTTCGGCCGAGAATCACATCGAGGCAACGTCTCTTCTACAATGATGTGCGTGCGTATGATTCTGACGTCATTAAATGCGATAACTACCTATGGGTTACTCACATTTGTTGTATAAAAACCCGGCCCCCTCCTTTTCCTCACTCAATGGGGATTATACTACCTAACAACCGTTCGCAGAATTCAGATCTTGATTCAAGACAATAGTATTAAGTATCTCAAATAGGTTCCATTATTTCGAATAAAAACTATTTGAAGTATCGATTTTCAGGGGTACCATAGTTTAATGTCCTCTCTCTCATTTTGCATACAGTGTAAAAAAAAATGCTATTTTCGCTGAGAAATTCTTTGTAATTTTACAAATGCTTGTAACAGTGCGAAGATTTCTCTTGTAAAACCACTCAGTTGTACAACTACAAGGGCAGTGTTTGTAATAGGTATACCTCAAGAAATATTTGTACTATACTGACCCGTGTCCACGAGCTTCAGCTTAATGGCGGAGACGCTACAGCGTAAAACCGTACCTTATATAGCTGTTTGTGTAAAAACTATGGATGAAGTGAAGTGTAGTTGCGGGCAAAAAGAAATGTATTGCAAGTTTGAATAACGTAAAACAATTAAAATAACACAAATAATCATAATAAAAGGACGATTTCAATAAAACGTGAACGAATTATTCATTATAGGCTGTTCACGGTAAAGTGAGCACTTTTTAAGGCCCTTCCAGCAGGCTTCATCCACTAATAAATATATCTTATTGCAGCCTCAGGCGTTAAATTTTGAGGGTGGTGAAACGTATGCACTCTATCTATTGGTCACATTGCAATGTTAATATTAAAAAGCAGCAGGAAGATAGAGATCGGTGAACGGAAAAAATCAGAAGGGCCTTAAAAATTGCTCATTTTACCGTGAACAGCCTATAATTGTTAATGTTTCTTAGCTGCACATAACTTTTTAGAATAAAAAATAAATGTAACTATTCTTCTAAACCAAATAACTTCATTAATGTTTTGTAGACACTTGCAGCTATATTTACTGCAAAAACAAGATTTATGCTCGTATGACAAGTTGCCCTGCCCCCGTAGCTCATGGGTAGGGTGTCTGACTTAGAATCGGAGGAGCGTCCGTCCGCGGCAGATTTACAGCTCGCTTGTCACCTGCATGTGGAGTAGGAATTTGTCAGCAAGTCGGTCTCACCTGAGCTCATTAACACAACTACAAACGATACGCACCAAACAGAAAGTTGGTCTTGTGGTTAAGGGTGCTGGGTGGTAATACAATGGGCGTCGATTCTAGTCCACGTGCTGGCAAAATGGTTTTTTTTTTTGGTAAATTATTATTTTTTGTTATTCTATGTTATTAATTTATCACACTTGTTTTCTAGAAGAAAAAATAATTTTATGTGTACTTCTCAATGATGTCAGTTGTAATACAAAGCTATGGTTTGTAATATTACTTAATATTTTGCAGATTTTATAAGAAAACTCTTTGTAGTTTAAAAAGGATTTTCTTGGCAACTGGGTTTCCAAGGACTTTTCTTGTAAAAGTACAAACATTTTTTTTTTAAGTGTAGGGAATAAACTCAGAGTTTGTACTTATAGTTCTGGATCGTATTGTATTTTAAAAAAATCGAGTTTAAGGCTAAAAAAAGTATAAGTCCAAGACGACTTACATTTTTCGTTACTTGCAGACAAAAAAAGATCAGTTAGAGGTATGTGTTTCATGGTGAGTAAGAGATCCAGGAGGCGGATGTCTAACCACTTCACTCTGAAGATTGTGGTTGCAACGTCTCCTGGAACATCTGGACAAATAACGGCAGTGACGCGGCTACACAGGAACATGCAGGCAACGACCGCCAAAGACTGCGTGCGAACTTTATCAGATCTGGAAGGCGCCCAAAGCGGCGGTATATCTTCCATTGTGGATTGATGTTTATTTTACCGTGGCCTACTTTTTAAACCAAATATTCGAAAACTAGGGTTGTCAGGACACAGGGCCTGTCTTAATAGAATATTTTTTAATCTACAGTATATCGCCCATGTTGTTTTTGTTGCACCTTAATCCCGCTTGGGAAAATGCAGAATCAAATCAGTCTATTATGATTTCCGGAATTCTTTAAATCATTTCTGTGTTTAATAATATGCTTTGAAATTTAAAAATAATTATACAGTACGCTATAACGAGATATAGATAAAACAATATGGCAAGACCAGCACCAACCTAAGGAACGTATCCACCTCTTTTGTAGAAATGTTTCGTTTTTGTTTCATAATGTCAGATTTAGAGTAATTACTGACAATTACGATTATAGAAAATTTATATTTTACCGAGAGTTTAATATTTTTATGCTTGATATCAATTGTGTGTTATCTATTAGTTGTCAAATGACAAGAACATATTTATTATTATATCAGTAAGATACTGCCATTTTGCAAGCAGGAAATCACACAGTGAAAATAAGATACAAAAGTATTAAACAACGATTAATTTGTAAATTTTCTATATTCAATTATTTTCAATAATACCTCAAAAACTGAAATTATGGCACGAAAATGAATTTCTGCATGATACGTGAGTCGAGCCTCAAATGCCGAAGCTCACGGCGCCGATGGGGTTGAACTGAGGTGAATATGGGACAGTGACCGAATGTAGCGGCGGGGGAAACGGAAGTGCCTCGAGCAAAAACAGTGGCCAATGGTAATATTCGCCACATTTCACACATGCAAAAACAGCTTTATAGTCGAAGCACAAGGAGTGATTGTTACACACCACAGACCTCGGTTGTGTTCTTGCATCATTTATTTGCCAATTTTTTTTTTAAAGAAAACTGTGATATCAAACAATTCATTAATGTATTCTATGTATGACTGAGAAGGGACATCATCAGAATTCATAAGATTTTCGCTAATACGTGCATGTGAAATAATTAATAAACATATTTGAATACTTAAGCTAAGTGTTGCAATTTGCGATGGTATAGGCTGTTCACGGTTAATTGAACATTTCTGAAATCAACCTTTGAAAATCGTCACTGTTCTTATCTGCATATATGCATATATTTTAACGGGCTGGCGAGCGTCCAGTAAAGTTGGTAACGCAGCGCGGGAGGGAAAGTAGTCCCATGTCTTAACGTTGGATTAAAAATGTTAGGTTAACAGTTGTTAACACTAAAATAATTTATTTTGTTCTCTGTTTTTTTTTTTAATACATTTAAGTGTACGAATTAGCAATTTTGTAAAATATTTATTTTTCTAATAATTGTATAGTTTCAATTAGCCAACGCATTAATGAAGTAATGAGGCTCATGGCAATGTTAATTTCATATATGGCGGAAGAATACACAATGTGCATAAAAGTAGATCTTAAGCAGTGCTTTCAAAAGTGCTCAATTTACCGTGAACAGCCTATAACAGCTATGAAATAGTAAATAACGGGATTCCCAACGCGTCGCGTCACAACGCACAAATGCAGACTCATCCAACTAGTATGGGATACCGCAGTAACACAGTGGTTGGCGAGTTTGCTTTCTGACGCAGGTACCTTGTGTTTGGAGGAAACATGATTGCAAACAATAAGTGACTGCCTCTAGTAAGAAATTATTCGGAAATTTTCCGTACCAGTGTACACGCTTTGTGGGAAAGCGGGAATGGCAAATTTTTCTCCTGTACATACATTGTAGCGTTCCTACATTTGCTCAAGAAACAGTCACATGCGTAGGGAAGTTGCCAACTTTGTATAGTAACGACGCAAAAATTCGTGTAGCTGCAGCTTGAAGTGTGGTATTATTTCCATACAGTGTATAGGTTAGAAACTACCATTACAGTTTAAGAAGTTTACCAGAAAATTTTGACGTGAATACGTCTTTAAATTTGCGACCATAGTGGGAGGCGATCCAGAAAATCCGATGATAACAAAATCTGGGGATAGAGTTTGGCATTCCAGCTCCAAATATATCGTCTACATCCAAAATTCAGTTACACCACTCGATTGCCAAAGGATCAAAGAATATGTTACGTTGAGTGAGGACTTTAAAGCATCGCGCACGGTTAAGGGGGGAGGGGGGGGGGGTGAAATTTTGAGTTCGTTTCGCCGCATAACATCCGCGTAGTATAACTTTTGACTAGGAGAAGCTACGACGCTCGTGTAAGTTTCAATTGGCAGGTCTTGCCAAGATCAATCTATTGAGTGTATAAAAACATTTCTGTGTCGCGAGGTTATGGTGAAATTCTACGATTTTAATGTAAAAATATTAGGAAAACACAATGTCGGCCTATACTCGTCAAAAAGCCAAGCCACAGAAATGGCATACGGTTGGAAAGAGCATCTCAAAAGCAATCCAGCCGTATTCACGCAAAATAAACGGCTGTTTTCCCAACACAGCCAAACTCAATATTTTTTTTACAGTGCATTAAGTAAAGGTGATTGTGTCGGTGCCTGCACTTCAGCCGGCGATACATGCACGAGGGTGAACGGGAGAACCGTCAGCGTGCACGTGATGAGCGGGTATTATGCGGCTGTCAACACCCAGCGCACGGATTAATAAAGCCGCGGCGATGACATGTAATTGAAGCCGTTGTGGCGAAAGCGGGAGCCATTACAAGGCGGCGCGCGGTTGCCCAACCGCGCGGACGATGAAACGCTTTTGCGTCGCGGGACCAGACACACGGACTTACTCGGTCGCTGTCGGCGAGAGCGGTTCTCGAGGGGATTTCATCCCCTACAACTTGAATTCATCCGGGGCCACGGCGGCTGAGCGCTTAGCATGCTCGCCTCCCACCAAGGCGATCCGGGCTCAATCCCCGGCCAGGCCACTCCGGATCCTCACATGCGGGAATCGTGCAGGACGATGCTGTTGGTCGGCGAGCCTTCCCGGGTATCTCCCGCCTCCCCCGCGCCTTCATTCCAGTGCCGCTCCATACTCACCTCAATCACTCTCATCGGCTCTTAATACCTCGCTGTTAAGGGCCGTCCAAATCTCTTCACTCGCTCACTGGGATTCATCAATTTTTCGTCAAACGGTTTTTGGATGACATAGCCTGACAAACTTTTTGAAATTGTCAGAGTTCCAACGTCTTCTATTTTCAAACAGGTAACAGCTGAGAATGTTAAACGGAATACGTACTGGCAGGTTCTGGGGGGAAAAACAAATTTATAAGCCCAAAATTTCCCGTGACCGATCTTCCTTAACAACGCAAATTTAATTCCCTACTAATTTACAAGAAGAGTCCCTTTGGCGGGTCAGGCGGTTGGCATGTTCGATATTATTTCGTGAAGCCACGTGCTCTAATCCAATATATCTAGATACCTAACAGATTCGCGGATTAATTTCAGGACAAGACAGAATTAAAGAATTATTACGTTCATATTTCTTTTGCAAATGGTCTACGTGCAATTTGTCACCTCCTGTTGAATCCCAAGCCGATAACAAACCCGCAAAAAAATGCAGGCTCAATCATAGCCTCCAGCTGTGATAGCTGGCAACCAATAAGTACACAGTTGATTTGTGTATGACTGTACAGTAGACTGTGGAATCTAGCCTACGAGTTGCTGAATTCGCGAATTCCTAAGGTCTCTAAATATGTCGTATGTGCCGCAGGTTAACGCAGTTAGATCAGTCGCTCTCAGACTGTGGGAGCTTCTGGGAGAGGACAAAGGACTTTGGATAACAAGCAGTCACGGAATGTCACAGCAAGCATCTCCACAACAAAAAAAAATTGCTCCTGTGTAATCAGGAAAATTGATTAAATTTTTTTTTAAGCAATTTGTTTTGCAATTTTGTTTTATCTCTATTATGACACCATAAAACTACTAAACATGTCGTATGGCTAGTTACCTTATCGTCTGAATATTCATACGTTACATTAATCATTTGAAGTGAAATTAAATTAATTTTTTATGAAATTAGCTGACCGGTTTCTTGATTACGTATTAAATTAATCGAAAACAGATATTTTTCTTGAATGTGTAATACGTATTTCAGAATAACAGCAAATGCCTCGTGTTGTAAATATAAACGCGAAACTAAGATTACGATAAAAGCTGCAAATACAGTACTGAATACCTCCGATCTGCAACTTAAGCTCAGTAGTCATTCAGGGGAATTTAGCTATCCGCGCTCATTATAATATTTCATTAAATCGGATATCGTGGACGAAATCAAAGAAACGCCGTGCCAAATAAAACGCCCTGCTTTCGACAAAATTTTCACCGTCTTCTTAACGAGCAAATGGTCGGGTACAAATACCTGGGTCATTTACATCGGCGAGCCGCAACAGGAATCGCGATCGCCTTAAAAGCATGCTGATAGTGCGCTTGGACTTGAGCAGGCAATCTGCGCGGACGTTGATTAACGTGCCTTGATTTATCCGCTTCAGCGTATGAGCACACCGTTGTCGGCGTGTTTCATCACCGGCGCCCTGGTCCCCGCCCTGATCAATTCCACTTATCCTAGAGATAGATGGCGCCGGAACGCCGATGAGAACGGAACAGGACGACAATCTTACCTTCCTCGTTCGCCAGCAACGGAGAATAATACAACTGCCAAGTTATTTGAAGGAAATGTTATTTCATGTCCGGAAAAAAAAGATAGAAGAAATATCTTCAGGAGAAAATGCAAGCAATTCATTGCCCTCCGCTTCCTCCCCATTCTGAGTTTAAAACCTTACCTAAAAATTGTATACCCCTGAACCAGCATCCACGTTCTTAATTAGCACTTGCGTAAATCAAGCGACTATAAATATTTAAAATACTTGAACTCGCTTCTCGCTGACATGTCTTGTAACCGAATCGTGCCGGACGATTCCGCTGGTCGGCGGGTTTTCACGGGGATCTGCCGTTTCCCCCGCCCTTGCATTCCGACGCTGCTCCATACTCACCTCGCTTCACCCTCATCGGCTCTCAAGACCTAGATGTTGAGAGCAATCTAACCATCTCCACTCTCCATGTATTGTAATCGTATGGTAACGTATGTACGCGTTAGACATTTAAATATATCAACAAATTTCAGCGTATGACACATATATTAAATAATAATGCACATACCGTAAAGAGATTTGTATTAAGAAACTTTTAACGTAAATATATAGTGAAACTTCTAACACTCGCCATTCGCAATAAATTAATATGTACTCTGGAACTTGAAAACAATGCACAAGTAAATGAGACCAAAATTTAGTGGACTTAACCTGTAAATCAAAATACTAGTTCTGTGCAACGATGAAATCACACACTCACAAACAATTATCGTATAGCTTTGTTAAAGACTAAAACAGCCAAACCATGTGCTTTTATTTCTCATTGGTTGTATTACTGGGCTACTCTTTATAGCAACGGAAAATGTGTATTGTTAGAAATCCAAAAAAATACATAGGCCTATATCAGAAATTCTCTTATCGATTTTTCGGCCATAAATGCAAATAATTTTGTAATAACAGTCACCTAGAAACAAACGGGAAATAAAGATAGGATGGGGCGTCGGAGATTATAATGAGATCCGACTTGGTGCCCTTAAACTAAGTCATACCTTCCGGAGGGTGGATGCAGCAATATTTCCCGCATGACCTCCCGAACACACCAATCCATGACGCATGCTATTTTTCAACATTATCTATTTAACGTCCTGTGTGCTGTGTATAAGCTATGTAACGCGGAAGAAAATGCCATCCCAGCGAAAATGCACTGTTCGAACTTTGTTAGATTCTAAAGTTAACCGAAAATTAACAGGTGTGATAGTTTAATGCTGATGTGATGTAATGATATGTAAAATAGTACGCACGTGTTGAGCACTCGTGATTAGTTTAATATATTTTGTCGATTATTTATCTTGTCGTGTTGACAGAGAGCTTATTTTTTTTCTCAGTAAAGAGTTCCCTTTAGATTTTAATGCTTCGATAGATGTTACCGAGTAGATAAAAATTTACCCAAACACTGTTTCGTCTGTAACGTCATATTTACTTAAATTAACAGCATATAATCCCCGATAAACAAAGATGGCCTGAACCCATTTTACATTAAGACTGTCACCTATAGTCCATTCATGCTTTCTTCGGCCTTTTGAAATCGAACCATTGAAAAATCACCCTAGGCGTATTATGTCAACGTGTTTTTCCAATAACTTCTATCCCACAAATATTTAACACTGTGATCAACTTTAGAGTACTGTATTATTAAATTAATGAAACTTTACTTTAGTATCTTCTATAACTTTTAATATTTATTTCGTAATAAATATGAATTAACAACAGCGAGAGCAGTGACGTGTTGGCAATGGCCGCTAAGAAATAGTTCACAGTTATAATATTTTTTAACCTCGTTTTTATGTATACTATTTGTAAGTTAAACGTTGCCAATTGATATATTTGTATTGTTAGATAGCACTGACCAAAACACATTTCATTGCTGCAGTTAAAAATATCCGCGCAAATTCTCATGTGTAGGCTGGTGTTTTTTTCCCCGTCCGGAATAAAGGTTCAATAAGTGAAGCAGAGCGTATCGCTCTCTCTCTCTCTCTCTCTCTCTCTCTCTCTCTCTCTGGAAGATCGTACCACCTGTGTAGGAAAGGTATACATTTTGTTATTTCTAATTTCAGCACATTTCATACTAATTACAGAAACAATAATGATGTTTCAGATTGTAATTTACAACTGAAACGAGATTTTATTGTTTATATACCTATTATATGTTATTTAGATGCAACGACATATTTTAGATGCTATGGTGCGACACAGCTTGTTGCGCAACACTTACAAATCCAGCAGGTTGGCAGAAGTGGTGTGGAAAGGAGAATCTAGAATTTGGTCAGCGTTCCCAATATGGCTGCGGCGGGCGATTATACCCAGTGCATACGACTGGCAGTGGTGTGGCGTGGCGACATGTAAATTACATGGCGTGTTTAGGAACGAAGAGTCAAGTTCGTACTCGTGTCTTTGAAACATCCTAGGGAAGTTACGATGTTGTGATAAATATGTTTTTCCGCGGCACGGCAGGGTTAATTAATAGACCGCAACGAGTGTTGTGATCGCTGCGTGTGCAAGGGCGTAGCCGCCATTTCAGTCTATGATGGCTGCGTTGTAATCGTTACGCAGGCTTGTGGATTTTAAATATGTGCAAAGTTTACACGCTTTAACCACGAACTGATGTTATGACGTTATTTATTATTTATATTCACGTTTATTTCCACAATGTTGTGCCTTCGCGCTATGTGTTTAAAACAGAGTTGTGTAACGAGCTTACGTTTCTGTGATTTGAATGTCTGCCACAATCCCCCCCCCCCCCCAAAAATACCAAGCCCAAACAGATAAATTTAAATAAATTATAAAATAAACCTACAAACCAGTAAGTACCAATGCATGTAAATCTTAGCGGAATAAATGTTACGATAGGCCTATGTGTTTGCATGTTCACCAATATCTTTTACGTTTGTCGATGCTACGTAGTACTATAAACAAGTGACACGAGTTGCGTGCTTGGATTTACTGTGTCGTTTCGTTGGACTGGTTGTCCCTTCGTTTTGATTTTTATTCCAAGCACATATTAATAACAACAGGATAAATACTAATGTTGTTTCCGCCACAGTTGTAACAAACACCGCCGTGTAAAATACGTGTAAAATATTGTGTATTATGTGTAACGTGCTATATCGTGTGTAACAAATAGTTATAAAGCTGACCTAAATATTGTTATATCGTAGGAAATGGTTTCTGCAGTATGACATAATTCTTTGAACAGCTGTAAATAGCAACCAACGCATTTGACAGTTATAAAAGTAGAAGTCGCATGGCAGTGTTTATGTTTACGTGTAGCGGAAGGATACGTAATCAGTAGCCAAAAGTAGAAATTTGGCAGGGCTTCAGAAAAGGCCGAAGTTATCGTGAATCAACTATACCTGCATTGCCAAACGATTCTGTAATGTCTGCTTACGAATGGAATTTCAGAAAAATTTTACCTTGGAATACTCGTTTAAATTTTCTGTTTTTTGTCTCTATAATATATTTTTGGAACTTGAAAATAGCCAAAACTCCGTAATTACGTATTTATTGTAGTGGGTACAAACAACACTCACTTATATTAATTATTATGGTCTATTCGATGTTATCTTCACACTTTTTGAATCAAACTTTTGAAACATCACCCCATGTATTACGTCTTTCGTTGCTTCCTGGACATGTCAAAAGCGTTTTATACTTTTGCTATGAAAGTGTCTTATTTTTTGTTGAATTCAACTTTTACTCATACTTTATCCATAAACTATAATATTTTTGTAGTTAATACGAATAAAAACAGAGCGAAAATATGTGTGTTGGTATTGCTTACTATAGGCTGTTCACGGAAAAATAAGCACTTTTGAAAGCCCTGCTTAAGATCTACTTGTATGCACGTTATATATTCTTCCGCCTTATGTAAAATTAACACTGCCATGCGCCTCATCACTTTATTCATGCGTCGGTCAAGTAACAGTGTGAAATTATTACAACAGAAACATTTTTACGAACTGCTGATTTTAAACTTCGATGCGTAAAAAAACAGCAAGGGAAAGAAATAATTTAAACTGTCACAAATGTTTACCTAACACTTTTTAATCGACGTTTAGATATGGAACTACTTTGCATCCATCGTTACCAACTTTACTTGGCGAATGTCACTTAGTGCGCCCGTTAAAATGTATGCAGGCCGGGACAGTGAGATTTTTCTAAGACTGATTTCAAAAGTGCTCACTTTATCGTGAGCAGCTTTAAAGAAGTAGTTCTCGTGCAAATTAGTATCAAACAGAGTGATCACAAATGCGGTGCGTCATCCCTTTGGTGTGATTCTGTATACTTAGAAAAGTTAAGGCGGAGGAATATCCTGAAAGTAGGACTTCAGCAGAACTTGAGGCACTTTTCAAGTAACCGTGAATGGACCATACACAAAATGGCAAAGTGACCGTTGAAAGTCCCATAAAAGAGATTTACCGACGGAAGGAAAAAGAGCGCCTGTCGACCGTCTTGCGCGCAGAGGTCATGAGGCGTGTGACGTCAGTGCCTCGGTCACCTTTGGCACTCCCGCGCGTCTTCGCCATGGACTGAGAAAAAGGTTTTGTCGAATCAAACAAGATTTGTTTGGTGCAACCAAATAATTTGTTTGTATAGTGGCAATGAAATATTTTGTTGCTGAAACCAAATTATTTTATTCTCATTTGGTTGCCCCAAACTGTAAGATTTTGTTGGTGCAACTAAAGATTTGTTTGGCTACACGTACATTAAACTGTTTGGGCCGATATAAAAAAACTTCCCAGTTCGACCGAGTTTCGAACCTAGATCACCTGCTTCCGAGCGCTACGCCTTACTAATCTCAGTTAATGTGTCAACTGCTACCGTGGGAAAGCTTTTAATTATATATATATATATATGTCAGTTTCGCATTGTTTTATTTATTAACGTGTTCATACGATTTTTAAGCATAAACTGATGTACTAACAAACACGGTTACTATCCTAATTGTCACAAAAATACAAACAAACTCTCGAGTTGTATTTTTTAACGAAGGCAGTCAAATGAGTGACCAAACAAATATACACAATTGATTCAACAAAATGTTTCGTTGGGAGTCTAAATTGTTTTGGCCCGAACACAAAGAGTTTGTTTATCGAAACATATGTTTTGTTAGACGAACAAACGTAATTTTTTGCTTTTTAAAATTGGTTTCCTCAACAATATATTTTGTTAGGGCAACTAAATATATATTTGGCCCTACACAAACAAATATTTTGTGCGATTTTCTCTCAGTGTGGACTCGCTAAAAATTGCCCAGTAAACAGCTACCTTGATTGGTTATCAAATATGGGCGGGCGTGGGTAGTTCTGTTATTGTTTCATTTATCAGGTTGGTCAGTGGCATTAGTTACCTCCAGAGACATTTACTAGTCTCATAGTACTTTACATTTCCAGCGTCTAGTCAAATTCTCAGCCACGAGAAAACATAGTCTATGAAATGGGCATCCGATTGCTTGATCGACAGACTAGTAATAAACCGCACAAGCTGGTCGTTGCGGTTCGATGAAACTATTCTTTAATGGAGTGAAAAATACTACACTCTCAAGACGTTGATGTATGACTTGCACAAAACGGACAGTGTCCTTTAAGATAGGGAACATGAAATTATTGTTGACAGAACAGTAGTGTTTCCTTTCAAATGTTCTAATGCTAATACTAAACAGTGAAGAGCAAACTGACTTGGTCATGTAACCTGTAGTGTATAAAATAAAGTAAAATGACACTTCACAAGCGCATAGTTTTGACAGTTTCGTGGTTAGATAAATTTAGATGCACTAGCGCGGGATAAACAGGAAACGAGATTTGGATCAAGCTGGAACCACAATTTCACTCTTATAAAACACATTAAATCAATTTTTTTTTTGTTATCAATGCATCGTCATTCTATTTTCTTGTATTTAGTGATCACATTATTAGCAACTGTTTCCCGTCACTTGTCTTTTAACTAGACTAACCAATTTCCAATAGACAGTAACTCAGGATTTAACAATACTTTAGAGAGGAACTTGTAGTCGAGGTATCAACAAAGCAATCGGCGGCTAAATATGTGCAGAACTAAAGAAGGCATTCCCGCGCATTATTTTTCCATCATGGGCACAATCAAGGAAAAAAGAGAGCAGAGCTGTCTTCTCCAACTTTCCAGCAGGTCTCGACAAATGAAGTCAATTATCTTCGGCGAGAAAATATTAAAATAGTGATTAAGTTTTAGATCAGTAGTAAATTTTTTTTTCCGAAAAAAGAAAACAATATCCTACTCTCGTGAAGCTCATTAACTTGTTGTTTGATCTTGATAGACTATAAAATAAATTAAGTATCGCAGCACTATTAGGGTTTCGATTGGCACGCCCCATAATCTCCCTATCACCGCCTATATTTCACGTCTTCATTCACAGATAGCTATCCACGGGAAGCTTTTAACAACTGTCATTTAATTTGGCGCTACACCGCGTAAGAAATCCGAATGGCCACAAATTATTTTCGGTATTTGAAACAGACGATGAATGTTTATTCGTCAGGTCATTCTCTGAGACCGTTTCAACAAATAAAAAAAAAAAAAAAAAAAGTTTATTGCAAACAGTTTCTGCAGCATCCTGAAAGATCAAGTAATATAAACGCGTAGCATACAAAGACCGTCACTAAATGTTTTGCCTGCTTAAATCAAGGATATAAAACCTACACTTCCATGAAAATGCGATAGTAAACGCAATAAATTAGTAGAAAACCAGCTAAATTAACTATGAATGAGATGACGCTATTTTATTACACCTTCTTTTCATTCCATTTCTTAATTTTAATGAAACAACAAAGGACACAGTATGCTAAATCAGTAGATTTAATCAGAGGCATTTGGTAGATAATGATTTAAAACCCTAAAAATCCACTCACAATTCACTGCATAGCTGGTTGGCGATTTGCTGTGCAGTTATGAAACAAACATTTGAAACAGTTCTTTGCTACTAATTACATATTTCAACGAACCCACACTGACGGGCCCCCAATAACGTTAGTAGTCCTGTAGCAAAAATAGTTAATTGTTTCAACGCTGTATTAACTGTATGATGTACAAATTTACATATACCGAATTTATTTCATTTATTTTGTTTTATTTTATTCACATAACAACAAGAATTAGTTTATTAGTAACACACTTAGGCCTACTTTCCTAACAAGTTTATAGTTATGTTTGATCGACACAGGAATAACGTGATCAGGTTCATTTATATTATTTGTTTTATACATTATGGAAGAATGCAAAATAGGCTGGGAAGTAGATTCCATGTGGGATGTTAAAAGATTCAATAAGCCGGAAACATCCTGTAAAAGCGAGTTCTTAAGATATCGAGTCTTTCTGTGATTCCATCGCAGCGATTTCAATAAATGTTAATCAGAATTTTGTTAATTTAGAGAACTAATCGCCAATTCATCTTCAGGGTCTAAGCTACCGAAATGTCCTTGTGATATACCACATTATTAAAGTAGTATATTTCAACAAATTTATACCACAGTACTCAATAGCTATATAAAAAAGATAGAAATAATATTATAAACTATAATTAAAACTGGTAGTCATTCAAAATTGTAAGTTGCAGAATTATATGTTTAGAGTAAATAGTAATCGTTTTAAATTTCGCAATGGGCAGTACATCGTGTTACAGTACACATCCGTTGTTTTTGAAACAGAAACCACTTGCACACCCGAGCTTATTTATTTGTATATAAAGGCAATAAACCGTCTTCCACCAAAAATATAGTGCCGAAGATGTTAAAGCTCAGTACATTCAAAATTACTCCGCCACATTTTTCTAAAATGACGGACTCTAGCAGTTGTTAAGCCATATATTTTGAGTAAATATACCGATAGCCCGTACGTGACAACATTCACATTCAAAATGATATCCTTTTCGTCCTTATACATAATTGAGATCTGCTTCTGGAATAGTCAGTCATTTACTTGAACTAGAGAATTAATAATATTCAAACTTAAGTGGAAGTACACTATTGAAGCGAAGATTCTTTACCGGCTCTAAAATCATTATTTACGAGTACATTATTCAGTAAAAGTTGATATGGGACCTAAACACGGTAAATGCAGACGTTTAAATACTTACGCTTAATGATGCTACTTGAGTCTGTCCAACGCACAGTTAATATAATCCATGAATCTCTGTACATATATGGAAGCGTCCTCACCTACTGAATGACTCATTAACGCACAGTCCAAATTACTGGGTATATATAAATTTAATTTCACTGGTGGCTTTCTCTTATGGTTTAGATACCCACTAGGGACATAATTTTTTTTTCGGAATCCGGATGTTAAGAATTTAAAAAAAGTATAAAATATGTTTCCGTCAAATATGTAATATCTCTTAAACCTGGCGTTACATCGCGGTGTTTATCGAATCGAAGTACTACCTATACAAATGGCTAAAAATAAATTGAAATTTTCAACGGTTCACCCTCTAATTAGCGCAATGGCTGTGCTATCACTACTTCCTCACAAACCCTTTACAACTAAATGACAGTTTCAGTTCACACTTATGGCGTTTACGTTAAATAAAGTCACCGTAAAGGTATTTACAATAATTAAGTAAACGGTTGGCATATAAGATGGTCGTAATAACTATACAAAATTATGGTCGTTTGGTGAACAGGTTAAGCTGGCAGGGGTCTGAGATATGTAAGAAGTATGGGACTTAACTTGAGCACCGAATCTCTGGTCATTCGGTTGGAAACTCTCTACAGTCGAGGGCCGTCAATTTTTTTTTATAAAAATTTCTATGCACAACGATGTCACGTGAAATACAGTAAAATGGAAGGTGAAAAATTGTGTGGGTTGGGGATGCAGTCACTTATCTTGTACTTGATAGGCCTGTATTCGTTCAAAACATTACTCACCGTCCACCAAACATTTTTATACTCAATTTTTTTCATCAAGAAATGCATATTTACAAAGTGTGATTGAGTGGTTAGTACTTTACGCGTTAAATTTTAATTGTTTCTCTTTAAGGCTCCAAGTATAATTCTAGCGGATGATTTGGGGAATGGCTTACGTACTACTCTAACACAAACGTACTTCTAAAAACAGCACACACATTCACGGCTCATCCGAGATTCGATTTCGTAACCTCTTGATTTCCAAGGTGAAGCTATAGCGACCTCAGCCATGTAAAGCTGTGCTCACAACCATCCGTCGCGTCCGTCAGTCAGCCATCCGTCTGTTTTTGTCCGTCAGTTGAAAGCGACTCACAACAATCCGTCGTCCCTCGATCCTTCTGCCAGGCAAAATTTCAGCGTAACTTAACATCGCCGTCTCTCTTTCGTAGAAGGTGTTTTTTGGTCGGAAATACATTTTTAAGAACGAAAATTTTTGGAGGAATAATTATTCTACGTGATAAAAATTTATACTAAATTGTCGCTTACTTTTTAAATTCTTGAATTTCCCAGCAAGATAAATAAACACATATCCACCGCCTTGCATTTCATTTGAAAGTGTGTATTCGCGTCTGCGGAATGTCGTTAGAAGACGGTGACCCATCAGTCAGTCCGTCGGAAGTTGAAGTTTGAGATATAGTTGGCGGATTGACGGATAGAAAAACGTTGCCCTGCGATTGGTCGAAGATCACGTGACCGACTGTCGGACTGGCGACTGACGGATGAGAGGGATGGTCGTGAGTCCGCCTTTAGTCTCGTATGCCTTTTATTGTATCAGATAAAGAAGCAATACATCTCGTCACGGCACCGTACATCAGGAAGTGACAGATAAATTAACGTAACGCAGATGTCCGTTATAGAATATTTAATGACCTGTGGTGAGATCGACTGTAGAGTTTGTCTTGTGACTGTTTTTTTCTTCTTCTAACAACAGTTTTTTTTTTGCGTGCTACTCTGGATATAGAAGGCCAAGTCGCCCAGCATAACGACTGGCGAGTTGTGTTTGCTTGTTTAACGACTTGTTGCAGTGGAAGACATTGTCCATCGCGACGCGCGAGCATTGTTAGAGCGCTTTTTACGCAGTAACGGAGTGATCTATGCACGCAAGTTGTCTATAACACAGATCCAGCCTAGTTACTGCTATGCATGTTACTATGGCTATCTCCGCAGGTCGGTTGTGTAGCGTTGCGATACATGATTGAACATACTCACGCGCACAGAATGGTTTACTCCAACCAACAAAATATCGTTTGAGTAAAAAAAAAAAAAAAAAAAAACCGAAAAGCAACTAAATTAATTTTGTTCATCTAACGAGATACACGTTTGAATAAACAAAACCTCCGTGGTGGGCCAAAACAAATTAATATTTTGTTGAATGAATTGTATATATTTGATTGACCACTCATTTGATTGCCTTCGTTCGAAAACACAGCTTATTTGTTTGTTTGTAATTTTTTGTGACAATTAGAATAATAACAGTAATTGTTATTGTAATTATTTAATGCTTAATAATGGTATAAAGATCCTAATAAAACAAGTACAACAGGGAACAACACAGTAGACCTGCAAAACTTGAAACATTTTTTTTTACGTACGTTGTCCAGTATTTTAAGTGTATATATTTAACACATTCCAGATTTATAAGTAGTCTCATTATAGGCTGTTCACGGTAAAATGAGCTCTTTTGAAAACCCTGCTTAAGACCTACCTGTATGCACGTTGTGTATTCTTCCGCCTAATGTAAAATTAACATTGTCATTGACCTCATCACTTTATTCATGCGTCGGTCAAGTGAAACTGAAATTCTTACGAAAGCAAATATTTTAGAAATCTGCTAACTTTTTGCACTTCGATGCATTAAAAAAATAACGGAAAACGAAAGAAATAACCAAAGTAATCACAAATGGTTGCCTCACACGTTTTATTTAACGTTAAAATATGGAATTACTTTCCCTTCATTGATACCAACTTTACTGTGCCCGTTTCACTCAGTACGCCCGTTAAAATACATGCAGGTATAGGCTGTTCACGGCAAGGCGAGCACTTTTTAAGGCCCTCCCAACAAGCTTTAACCGCTAGTAAATATATCTTATTGCAGCCTCAGGCATTAAACTTCGAGGGCGGGGAAATGTATACACTGTGTTTATTGGTCACCTTACAATGTTTATATCAAAAAGCAGCGGTAAGATGGAAATAGGATGAAAAGAAAAATTTAGAAGGCCCTTAAAAAGTTCTCACTTTACCGTGAACAGCCTTTGGCTGAGGTTGCTTAGGTCGTGGCAGGCTTGGATCTTGGTCTCTCCTTGAACTTTTTTTTATATTAACTGAAACTGTTTGATGTACTAAGATACAATCAAATGGATAGTTTGACCAAAATAAATCATACAGTTTTGGGACAACCAAGTAAGAACAACTAAATAGTTTGGTTTCAAAAACATCATATGTCACTGCCCTATACAAACAATATATTTGGTTCCGCCAACAAACAAATTTTGTTTGATTCTACAAAACCTTCTTCTCAGGGCGGGAGAAAATGTATGGGCATGGTCTTTCTGACTCGCACGAGTACGCCGAGAAGATTTATTTCCCTGCGTGTACGCAAAATGTGCGCTAATTTATTTGATTACCATCATCCTCTTCTGATGTCTTTAAACCTTAGAATTGCTGTATTTGATAACACGTCGACTTACTGAATCATAAGGTAAGTTAACTTGTGTCTTCACCTGCTCAACTAACGTGTGGGACGTTCAGGGCCACGTTCGTCGAGATATTATGCACTGATCAAGAGGACACCAAAGCCACGGTAAAGTGTGTTCGCCGAAATATTTTCAAGATCAAAACTTTAAATTGGAATGAGTTGCAAACCACTGATTAGAAGTGAAATGCGACCACTCGAATCAGAGAAAATGGCTCCATTTAGAATCAGTAGAAAACCATTGGGTGTTTCAGTGAAAAAATTTCACTGATCGAATAAGTAACGGCCGACTGTAGTGGCGAATCAAATAACGTTTTTATTGAATTCAGCGAAATAATTATGCGAAATAAACATATTTGTGATGGTTTACTATTTATATTACGCAATTTACCGAGGAAAAAAAAAACTCGGAGGTGGTCGCGATTGAACTCACGCAACCTCTCCATTTCACTTTTAAGCAGTCACCTTTACCATTTTTTCTGTGTGCCGTTTGACGTAGTGAGGTTGACGTTTGACGAGTGTGGTTGCCGTGTGACCGTACACAAATATACACCCATGCCTTACCGGGGACTCGAACCCGAAAATCCTGCGCCGTAAACCAGCACGCGACCATCTGCACTACAAAGTTAAATTTAAATAAAAATAAAAAAATGAGAAAAATATATGTCTTACAATTCTTATCAAAATCGTGAAAATTCAGATTGTGTGCCCTTACTTTCCATTTTTGGCATCATTGCTACCGTTAGGATGGTTAAAACGAACAGTATATATGAGTGCACGTTCTTCACCACATTATATGCAGTTTAAACCTGCAAACAGACGCTGTGGTGATTACATGAAAACAAACTGTTAGACGTAAAAACGGAATGAAAGGCGAAATGTTTATATTACCACGTGAAACTATGATTTGAAAGACGAAACACATTTTAGAAAGTATTTTAGAGCTAGCGATTTTTCGCGAAGAAAATATGATCACACGAAAGACTGAAATACTTTAAGCACCCAACAGCCTATTGCCATTGGTTGCTATCTGCTTGGGAAGGCGTTTGCATATTTGACCGGGCCACTCAGAATTCGGCAACATTGGCACGGCTCCTACGTGATTCGTGTGCAGACAGTTAACTCGCGTCGAAAAGTAATTCAGCCAATCAGGGCAGGCAAACAACCCTACAGTGTTTTGAAATATTACTGATCTTGACATTTTTTCGCGAAATTTCACTACCCCTAAGTATTTTGTATTGGTTTTATTAGTTTGTTGTTATTTCACTTGATACACGTTTTTTAACGGCCATTTATTTAACGTTTAATGACCAGTTTTACACGCTGTTTAACTGATGGGTCACATCAGTTAAAAAACAAACCACAGAAAAACAGGGGAAAAAATTTCTGATAAATCAGTGGAGAATGTCACTGAATCAAGAAGTGAAGGAAATCTGGCATTTTTCGCTGATTCATCAGTTAAATTCACTGAAGTGAACTGTCGAATCAGTCAGGTACTCTCGACTGATTGAAACAGTGACATTCTCAATGATTCGGATTTAGATTGTATGTCATATAAATGATTATAACAGCTATGTATGCGACGTCAGCTATAATGTGCAATCAAAGAATAATTTATTTCTGGAAGGAGCGTATTTTAAGGCAGTAAAATATTATGAAATTAAATTGAAAATAAAACATTCTGTACCGCTAACAAATTGTTATGGCTGAAATAGCACGAAGAGTACGACGCTTACGACCTCTTTTTCTGTGTCATTTATTTCATTGGAATCAATTTACAAATTCCCCGCGGTAGACGCCAAAGTGTTCATACGACAATTTATGCATGGCAATTTCTCATAGTGTATGCGCACATGAAAAATGCTACAGTTTTTTGCTACTGCGCAAGAATGAAATTTCGGCTGGAATAAATTATTTGTTTCAGATTTGTAGCAGCAGCTTCATATGCGTCCACCGAGAAGGTATCACGTTTTCTGATATAACTGGCGTTTCGTAATTGGCTAATAAATCAACAATTGGAGTTAGATGAAAGAATATGATGGCATCTTCTTTGATTACACATTTCATATCGCACAGTAACTTTATCTTTTTTTCTCGCTGTTTGGCTGAATATAAATTAAGTAGTGTTATTAGCTTTTGAGTCTTTTCAATTTTAGATTTCGACAAGTAACATGTGTAAAGGATTCCGAAAATCTACGGTGTAAGTCGCCAAATTAAATTAGCTTAAATATTGCTACTACAATTTATGATTCCCTCTTCAACGCATCGATTTATAAGCTAATGGTTACTGTTATAAAAATATGTAGCATACATAAACGGTACCAATATTTTTAAAATAAATGTTTCGTAAATTACGGACACTTGTTTCTTCAGTAGCCAACTTACAAATTTGTTAATTACTTTTATTGAATTTCGGGTTTTACAGAGGCGTTACAAAAATAGCATTATTTTGGCTATGCCAACGCTGTGAGATGTCTTAATTTTTTAAAACTACCGTTGTTTGGTTTTTAGAGCAGGATTTGAAAACAAACTAAAATCATATTAACAAACATCTTATGTATACAGTTTATTTACGTACGTGACACAACAAAAAATCACCAGTTATACTTACTTGAATGATGTATATTACCAGTTTCCTCTGCTATTGACATTATAAAATTATCTTTTGTTATACTTTGTCTGTGCTAATTTTTAGCGTAGGTGCGTAAAGGCCTAAGTACGACGAATTATTTAATACCACAGGATTGCACTGGTGAAGAACGCTACATATGGCCTCTGACATGTTCGTTTTTGACATATGCAGTAACAGGAAACACAGAAAGGTCCCGTATGTAATAAATACAGAGATCAGATCCGCTTTTCGTAATAAACAGGAAATTATTTAAAAGTTTCCGCTTGTTTACGGAAAATATCTACTGTGCACATTGGCTGAAATAAACGGACGCTGCCGCATAATTGTATTGCTTAATTAACATTATATGACTGTAATCACTTACATATACTTAACTACAAATTACTACATTAATGTTTTTTCTGTAAAATCTTTAAGGCGAGGGTTTATACAGCTTCCATGAATATTTAGTTTTAAAATGATTGTTATCCACCAGATTTGGGTCCGATTGCAAGAGGCCTGACAACCGTTAAGGCAACGGAGCGAAAAACGCACAAGAATACAACAAAACCAAAATTTTGACCTCTTAGGGAACTTCTTCGCTTAGCCATTGGTCCACACGAAGTTCGACACCTCTTGTAGAACGCTGGCCCAATCATCGCCTTCAACTGTGACAGCAGACAACCAATGCACAGTTGATATCGGCATATTTGTATAAACAGTTTCCGTAACATGAGCACTTTTGAAAGTCCTGCTTAAGATCTACTTGTATGCACGTTGTGTATTCTTCCGCTTTATGTAAAATTAACATTGCCGTGGGCTTCGTCACTTTATTCATGTGTCGGTCAAGTGAAACTGTGAAATTATTAAAAAAGTAAACATTTTATAAATCTGCTCATTTTTACTCACTGATGCATTAAGAACAGAAAGCGAAATAAATGATTTGAGCTATCTCAAACTGTTACCTAACACTTTTTATTCGACGTTAAGATATGGAACTACCCGTTAAAATATATGCAGGTGGGAGCAGTGACTTTTTTCTAAGGTTGATTTGACAAGTGCTCACTTTATCGTGAACAGCCCATACAGTGTTCGCGCTTTCCTTATCGTTTTAACAATGGTTTTGAAACATACAAATTTCAGATTAAAATAAAAAAATATTTTTATTGCATTTTGTGAAACACATGCGATTTTAAATTATTTATCCGGTATTTGAAATCCGACTGCGCTACCGGCAGTGGATTTCCAGTACATCTTTAATCTACTTTATATTAGGTAGTGATCTGCACCTTAGTGGTACCATTTGTAAGTTATGAC
The DNA here is from genome assembly GCA_029891345.1 of Dryococelus australis. NCBI lineage: Eukaryota > Metazoa > Arthropoda > Insecta > Phasmatodea > Phasmatidae > Dryococelus > Dryococelus australis. The sequence continues at coordinate 68,242,346 of CM056998.1, read as the reverse complement.
GTGAGGAAGTGAGGAGTATGTAAGATTACCTCTCAGCTACAGGTGGTGAAATCGTACAGCATGAGATAATATTCAGGACTTCCACTGGATCTGTTTTAGTCTGGAGAGGCAGACTATCGTTTGTAGCTTGCGAATATGGATGCGCACTATGCACTGTAAATATTACGCTTATAACTCAAACTGATAAAAGAAACAGTTGAGTAATTCGTGTGTCACACCATAGCACTCCATTTTGTCAGATGAAGTAGTTGTGTAAACGTGTTTAGCGTTTTGATATTCCGTAATTTACAGAGGTACAAAACTGAGCAGTGAAGAACCACTAATGTTATTTTCTTTTACGTTCATAATTTTGGTCGACTTTTAAAAGGGAATAGGCTTACATTATTGGGCAAACTGTGCCTCTTATAGGCATCACAAGAAAAATAAATACAAGGGAACAGAAATTTCATGACTTAGAATACTTACAAAATACGAGAAAATCTCAACGAAATTTGTCTGCATGTCTAGCGCGCTACACTACTGCACCAATCCCTATGGCATGCTATAAGGGGTTAGAGGGGATGAAACCTCGCAGCAGGGTTCCAATTTAATCCCGGACTGGTACACTCCCCTACTAGTGCCTAGGAAGAAATTGTTCTCATAGAAAATATTATTACAACTAAGTGCGCACGAATTCGATGCCTTGTCCTTTGGTGTAATTTTCTAAACTTATTTAAGCTTAGTTCGCACGAGACGGAGGGATGTCCTGGAAGCAGAACTTCAGCAGATTTTCAGAAAAGTGTGAAGTAACTGTGAATGGATTATAGTCGCTTTTTAAATGGCTTGGCCGTGGTATCGGCAGCGCTCGGTGGGTTCAGGACGGAACAATGCCTGAGGAGCGCACTTTATTTTTTAATACGGCCTCTGAATTGCCCTCGCATTGTCCGCCTGCCCGGGAGGAAGCGCGCGGATTGTCTTGCAAACAGGGAGGGGAGGTACTAGCTCTAGCCACTAAAAGAACTGGAAGATCGTCTCGCCACTGTAATGGTTGCGTGTCATCTTACGCCGCCTTCACAGAGCAGATAAGCACGCAGACAAGCGGAGAAATTGCGTGGCGCGGTTCCTTTGTGTGCGTGCATCCTCTCTCCGATTGGGTGCGCAAGGCTCCGGGGAACGTGCCTCATGTTTTGATTGGCTACCGCAGTGCTGCGGGAAGGAATCCTGTTGGCCGGGCTGCCGGTTTTCGAACGGCGTTCCAGATTTTTTCTAGACGGCGACGCCATTTTGCTGGCGTGTGCAGCATGAGTTCGCGGTGTAAGCGACTGTTTTACCCGTGTATTATACTCTGCTCTGCGGTTCTTAAACAGCTCAAGAGAGTAGGAGTAGTAAACCATCTTACTCTCCACAGCACGTGTCACGACCGGAGGCTCGAATGCCGTGTTACACGATACAAGTGTGTGTGTGTGTGTGTATGTATATATATATATATATATATATATATATATATACATACACACATATATATATATATATATATATATATATATATATATATATATATATATATATATATATATATATATATATATATATATACACACAACACACATACATGTTCAGCTGTAGGTTGAACCACGAATGTGTGACTTTCCACCCCATACCTCTGTACCCTTTGTGCGAAATGCGGGGGAGTAAGTTATCCTTCGCTTTTATTAATTTTCCTTATATTTTTACTTTGGTCTATGGCTCCGTTGTCGTGCCATGTTTTTCGTGCTTTTTTTTAAATTTATTACATGCATCTCTATTTTTACCCTGTAGTGGTTGCCCTTGGTGCCCGGAGTATGGAAATGGCGCAGTTGACCCGCCATCAACCACTGTTCCCCACAAATCAAGGGAATTCAAATTCTGTAGGCCTATAATGTGCCTTCTGTAGTGGCACTAACTACTATTACTGCTATAGACTGTTCACGGTAAAATGAGCACTTTTGTAAGCCCTGCTTAAGATCTGCTTGTTTACACCCTGTGTATTCTTCCACCTTACGTAAAATTAACATTGCCATGGACCTTATCACTTCATTCATGCGTCGGTCAAATGAAACTGTGAAATTATTAGAAAAGTAAATCTTTAATAAATCTGCTAATTTGTACACAATGAGGAGTTAAAAAATCAGAAAGTAAAGGAGATAATTTAAATCATCGCAAATGGCAACCTTACACTTTTTATTTAACGTTAACATATGGAACTACTTTCCATTCGTTACCAACTTTGCCTCTGATTAGTGACTGGACACTGTCCAAGGCCATTGTTGCCTTTAAAACAATTTTGAAAATGCATCAACTAAATTTGTGAAAATTAAACATATTATTTTCGTTACTAGCGCATGAAACCTGTATATAGTCTTGCAGCTACTGAAAACAGCGGAGAAATATATTGAAAATAATACAAAAAAAAAAAAAAAAAAACAGAAACCCATTACCATCAAAGCCATACTCAAGTAGTTAGAATAAATTGCATTTTTAGACACAGTATAGCTAAATTAGCACCCAAATTTCAACGGTTATAGGCAAGGCGATATTGTTTTACATATTAGTCACGATTATGACAAAATAATACTTTGGCCCCCTTCTTAACACCAGCCCACGTTTCATGCACGCACTCGTTGCACGATAAAGATTGATTCATATCTTCCTTAATGTCATGGGAACAGGTGACACAAAACTACAACACTTATTTGAATGGGGTTTTGCTGACGCACCTGAAGGAAAAGAGAGTTTGGCTCTTGTTGACTTCCCTGAAGTAGGAGTTTGGAGACGTCTTTTCCTGGGTGTCTGCTTTTTCTTGGGCATTATTTTTCTTGATTTCAGTATCTTTCAATATATGCTTATAAGGAATGCTTGTCATGACTATCGCTTTCTGTGCCTTTTTATTCGAACCTGGTCCATGATAAATTTCTTCTGGGAACGGAGATTGTGCCCAAGGAAGCATGCACTTGTGATGCTAGTGTTTTAACTAATGGAGGCGATTCTCGATCATTGGTACTGGAAGCGCGCACAGCTTCTTTAGCTGAAACATCTTTGACACGAGTGGGATGAATGTGCCCACTGACTGATACGACTGTTTCTGGTGCTTACATAATGGGAATGTCATCTGTTTCAAATTTGCACTGCCGCTACAAAATTACATTCTTGAAACACTTCCCTATTGGCTGTCGAAACTCCTGTTTTAGCAAACCCATTCACTGCAGTCGCTACTGCCGCAGCTTGCCCATATACTTTAACGGGCTTGCCTTCGCTGCGCTCTTGACGAAGAAACTTTTACATTTAATTTATGTAATAGCTACTCAGTGGCTTGAAAAAAGGACAAATCCATGGGCTGGAGCCTGTGTGTTGTGTGGTCTGGAAGTAACCACATTACTATTCCGTATTTTTTCGAGTAATCTCTAATGCACAGAGGTTTTAGTGTGGGTACAACGGCCATCTAGAAGGAGTAAAACTTTCCTTTGTGGGGTGGACAGTATCGATGAAATGTTGCAACAAAATCACAAAAAAAAAGTACTTGTTTATGTATCCACTTTCTGGGTTGCACGCAAATATTGTTCCTGGAGGAGCTCCTTCTTCCAGCCTGCTAGAAATGCGGGAACACATATATTATCAATGGCGGGACATACTGGCCAGCAACACTTGTGCAGCAAACTGCAGTAATAGTGGATCCCCTTTCTCCATTGGCTACTTAACCTACTGCCCTTTTACCTTTTCCAGCTAGCACTTTCCTTGGTTTATATTGCACTGTAGACAAACCAGTCTCATCAAAGTTAAACACGCCCGTTGCATCGAGCAGGTTTTCGTCAACAGCTCTCTCTCTCTCTCTCTCTAGCACATCAGAAAAATGCTGCACATTCTCCTTATTAAAACATCTCATTGGAGCAATAGAAGTTGACGCTGTCTGTAGCAAACTCAGTTCGGGATGTCTCTTCATGAATGTGTGATACCATTTTTTCCCTGCAATTTTTTTCTGTGTTAAACCTATGTGAAATTCCGTTCCGTACAGCAATTTTAAATACCAATATACACAGATCTGTAGGTGTTATGCCAAGCATGGATTCCTTTGGTTTAGCATATATGAAACTAGTTTGTGTTCTACTTCCGCAGCTAGATCAGCTGTACTGCCTACAATTTTTTTCTCTTCGACAGCAAAACTAAATGTCTGCAATGTTGCCCGTGGTAAACTGTAAGTTCTGGCAGCCCCAATGACGCTCATATCACCATTCTGCGCTGCATCTAACGCGTGATCCATATCATCCTCCTCCCACGGACCGTATTCACCCCTGCAGACACATATAATAGAAAACGTATTCGTGGTTAAACGTCTTTAAATTTGCAACCATAGTGGGAGGCAATCCAGAAAGCTCGATGATAGCAAAATCGGAGGACACAGTTTGGCATTGCAGCTCTAAATCTATCGTCTACATTCAAAATCCAATTACACCACTCGACTGCCAAAGGATCAAACAATATGCTACGTTGAGTGCGGACTGCGAAGCATCGCGCGTGGTTAGGAGGGGGGGGGGGGGCTTGAGTGCGATTTTGATTTCGTTTCGTCGCATCTCATAACTTCCGCGTAGTATAACTTTTGACTAGGAGAAGCTACGATGCTCGTTTACGTTTCAGTCGACAGCTCTCGTCGAGATTAATAGATCGCGTGTATAAAATCATTTGTGTGGCGTGGTAATGGTGATATTGCATGAGTTTAATGTAAAAAAAAAATTAAGAAAACTTACACAATTTCAGCCGATACTCGTCAAAGAGCCAAGTCGAAATACAGAAATCGTACACAGTTGGAAAGAGCATCTCAAAAGCAATTCAGTGATACAAATAAAACCCCATATGATCGAGTGAAGCGGTGCCGGGAACGTAAAAAAAAAAAAAAAAACACCAAGGCGTTCGAGCCTGTCAACTTAGACGTATTCACGCAAAACAAACGGCTGTGTCCCCAACACAGACAAGCCCAATTTTTTTGTATGTGCCTACCAACGCTGCATTAACTCTAGCATTAAATCAGCGAACGCAATTATGTCTTATCCAGTCCAAAATAATCGTTGCGACAGTGAGCACATGGAGTTTCTTTCATTGGGCCAGTGACCCGTTGATGGAGACTCGATGTGGCTCATTGTAGGCAACTCCCACTGTTGATTAACACGGCCCTTTCTCTTCTTCTAAAACCAACATTTTAAACGTCAGATCAGTAAACTAACGGGAATGCATCATGCTTTCAGTGGATTTCAGTGAACAGTGAAACATAATTAACATTTCACTCATAATCTTGTTTCAGCAACACTAATAAATTATAAGTCATATGTGTAGAATTTTACACTCGCTTACACGTGCCTTGCATATGCATGGATCAACTCGTGACAAAGACGGCGCTTCTTTGCTTTCAAGTAGTTTATATTACATTCAACGGAGCGCGCTAGTTGGCTATATATACGTGTGGAGTTACTGAGGATGCCCAACGAATAAGAAGGTCCAACGATAGCAAACCTTCCCTTACTGACGCGCACTATTAAGAATTTTGTCAAGGCAAATTCCCACTCGTGATCTTGGATTTATGGAAATTTTACCGTACTCTGGAAATACAGTTTTGTAGCATGTTTCTTGGAACGACATATCACAGGGCATTGTCTAGTGCATCGTCTCCATTCAGTATTTCTTGGTTACTGTTGATAATGTCGCCTTTGTAATCATTCGGAAGAAATAATTTTGCATTTAGCCTCCACAGTTACCAGCTAAAAATTAATGAATGTAGCGAAGCTGTGGCACTTCGATAAAGTTTGGGAAGCTGTTATTTAGGATATGTCGCGCGGGAAATTTAAATACACCTTCAGAAATACAAGCTTTGGCGAAAAATCGATAAATCCAAGATGGCGGGTGGAAATTCGCCTTAAACAGTCATAATACATATAGTTCCCAGTAAACAGCTGACTATCATATCTACAATATTTAAGGTTGCAATTTATGAAAAGCGAATCTGTATTTACTCCGCTTATTAAAAGGCCAATGTTTAAAATTGGCGCCCACTGACACTGGGATATTCATACTTCACGCAGATTGTCAAGTTTTCTTTTCTACACTGTTAGAAAAATTATCAGGAAATTACGGAAATATGCTAGAAACATTTTCATCAAGATCTCTGCCCTGAAATATTATTCACTGCTTTTCATTCAATAACGGTCTTCCCGTGAATTCAGCGAACCTCTCTGCAAATTTGATAGTTAGGTATTCTGAATTTTATAATTTATAAAGAGGGACTACTGAAATTAATTATTTTAATCATGCCAACGTTTCACTGCGTAATGAAGAAAGAAAGAAAAAAAAAAAAAAAAAAAGGTTGAAGTATTTTATACCTGCTAGAGCGGGATTTTGACACCCAACAAAAATACGTCAGAGCATGACAGTCACAACTCGCTGTTGCGACACTGACGTGTATATAAGCAGGTCGTTTGCAGTTCAGTAACGCATGTGCCTCTCGTAGCTTGAGTGCTTGAAACGCTGCTAATTGTCACAGGAGGGCGCGTGCTTCTTTTCGATGTTTGAAGAAATACGTTTATAGGCTGTTCAGGGTAAAATGAGCCCTTTTGAAAGCTTTGCTTAAGATTTACTTGCATGCGCGTTGTACATTCCTCGGACTTATGTATAATTAACATGGTCATGGACCTCATCACTTTACGGTCAGGTGAAACTGTGGAATTAAAAAAAAATACTTTACAAATATGGTGCATTAAAAAAAAAAAAACAGAAAGCGAAATGAATAATTTGAGTTATCACAAATTGTCACCTAACACTTTTTATTCGACGTTAAGTGATGGAACTATTTTCTGTTTATCGTTACCAACTTCAATGGGCGCACGTCCTTCAGTGCACCTGTTAAAATATACGCAGTCAAGGGCAGTAATTTTTTTTGTACGGTTGATTTCATAAGTGTTCACTTTATCGTGAACTTTATCGTTTTAAGTGATAATATCACAACTGGCGCAAAAGTGGTAGCTCTTCTGTTGTGGCGGCGGCGGAGAACGCTTCGTCTAGCTTCGGTGTTCGGTCTTGGTTGGTTGTTTGTTTGCGAAAAACGAAGTTGTTGGGAATGCGAAGAGCTTCCGTATTTTGTGCGTACGGATTTCCGTTTCCGTTTGCCTTCGTTGCGGTGCGCGTTCGCAAAAAAAAAAAAAAACTGACTGTAGGCCTGCATCTCCGTGAAGATTTCCGTAGACGTACGGAAATTTTAAACAGATTCGCAGTACCTCGGTGTCAATCGACGCACGAGTGTAAGCCCTACATGGCATCGTTCATTCAATATTGATTAAAACATTGGGCGGAAGGGTAGCCACACTGTTAAAATTTCCGTATTTTCAAGAAAATGTTTATGTAAATTTACAGTTAATACCAATAGAAAATTATGATTTCTGTGACACATAGGATATCTACGCAACATACAACTTTTCAAACATCAAAAAGTAGCGTGACACTCATGTAACAGACAGATATCTTTAAGGCCACGATCTCCCATTTCTACAACTTTTGCGAGAATTAATTTTTTTGAACCCAAACGGGAGCCGATAGTGTAAAATTCTCTTACAATTTCCTTAAAAATTGTTTTTGTTACGTTGTCTAATTTTTCAACACAAAAAACTCTATATTTATATCCAATTAATTAATTAACGAAAATTTTGTTTATTTAATAACTAGTTAAAATTATACGGTTTTTTGTATTTAAAAAAATTAGACAACATAGTAAAAACAATTCGTAATAATACCGGAAGAGGATTTTACAATACCGGCTCCCGTTTGGGTTCAAAAAAATTAATTCTCGCAAAAGCAGTAAAAATGGGAGATCGTGGCCTTAAGTTACGTATATATGTTTACGTTTATAAATATATTTGCAGTGAAATCTGACACAAGTCGCCGACGAGTGGTACGGGCCATGAACTTCCAAACGTGTCCGAATTTCGCTGTAATATAAAATAATTTAATTGTTTTGAAATTTCTTTCTTGTACTCATTGAAATACCCTCATAACGTAAAATTTTAATTGTTTGTTATTGTAACTCTTTTAAATACGGAAGTACAGAAATAATATCTAGCAATCTTATGAAGAGGTTTTATGAATTGACGGAGCGTTCTGTCATTTCCGAAAATTCCGTTATTGACGAATGAATGTGTCCGTAATGTTACGGGTAGTTACGGAGACCGTTTTACGATCACTTGTCCGTAGAATGACAAAAAAAAAATCTTAATGGTGCCGCATTAACCGCGAAACCGCTGAAATACTATTTCGCAAATTCTTAACGGCCGTAAAGAAATTGTTATTTCTTCACGAGCAGCTGGCTACTTAATAAGGTCCGTAATGTAAAGGACAAGGAACAGACAAGGTTTGTAAAGGCTGCTCACGATAAAGTGAGCACTTTTAAAATCAACCTTAGGCAAAAAATTACTGCCCCTGTGTGCGTATAAACGCGGTTACTGAGTGACATGCACCCAGTAAAGTTGGAAACGAAGTTCCATATCTTAACGTCAAATAAAACGTGTAAGGTAATAATCTGTGATAACTTAAATTATTTCTTTCGCGTTAGGTTTTTTTTAATTCATCGAAGTGTAAAAAGAGCAGATCTGTAAAATATTTACTTTTCTAATCATTTCACATGTTCACTTGACCGAAGCATCAACAAAGTGATGAGGCCCACGCAATGTTGATTTTACGTAAGGCGGAAGAATACACAAAGTGCGTACAAGTAGATCTTAAGCAGGGCTTTCAAAGGTTCAAAATTTACCGCGAACAGCCTATACTGGCACTCGCGATAATTGGAAACCACCAGGATCAAATCAGAACTAAAGACGTGGTATAGTCTATTTGTGTTTCTTTCACACATTTCGAATCAAACCTTTGAAAAATTTCCTCAGGTATGACGTGTTTTACTGTTTCCTTGTTATGTTACGTATCACAAGCGTTTTATACTTGCGTTAACACTAAAATACCTTATTTTTGGTTCAAGTTTGGCTCCATCCCTTGTGCAGAAATGCTTACTTTAGGGTTCATACTAATTACTGACAATGTACGATTATAGGAAATTTACATTTAACGAGTCGTTTAATATTTTTGTGCGTAATTTTAATTGCGTGTTATCAGCTTGTTGTAAAAAGTCGATAAAATATTCATATTTTATTAATACGTTCGCGACATTTTACAATAAACAGGTGACAATTAAAATTACGTACAAAAATATCTCGCAACTCGTAAAATGTGAATTTTCTATAATTGTACATTGTCAGTAATTACTATGAATCCGAAATTATAGCGCGAAAAGGAATCATTTCTACAAAAGCGATGTAGCCGAGCCTTAAATTGAGATTTTAATTATAATTTATTTTTAAATTATAATATTTCATTTATAAATATTGTGGATAAAAACAGTGAAGAATTGTTGTGTTAGTAACGCCTTGGAAGAAATAGTTCTTATGCAAAATATTATTACAATGAGTGTGAACGAATGCTGTGAGTTGTCATTTTGGGGTAATTTTCTAGACTCGGTTAAGCTTTATTTGCACGAGGCGGAGCAATATTTTAGAAGTAGAACCTTAACGGGCTTCAGATAGTTGGAAGTAACCGTGAATAGACTATAGACCCATTAAATTATCGTCTTCTGCGTATGTCACCGACATTTACTCTCCCATCGCCAACTGTCAGTCACATGGTAATCAGTGATGAACATGATTATTTACATCTCAATGCTCAAGTCTCCCCCTTTTATTCGGATAAATAATTTGAGTATCCTCAATATATTATTGTTGAATTAAAACTTTGTTAAATCAAGTGAACAAACATCTAAAAAGCACCTACTATGCCTTGAATTCTATCCAAGTTGTTTTTGATTGTTCTCGTGGCAGAAAAGCGGTCCAGTGTTGGGACACCGCAGGGTTGCCAACTGTTTTTTTTTTTTTTGCAAAATTTCCGTACGAATATAAGAAAGTACCATAAAAAAAACACAATAAGGCACTGTAGCCGTAAAGAAAACTTCCATACGTATATAAACTTGTTTTAGTTTTATATGCTATCAGAAATGTGTTATTTATATAATATAAAATTTTTAATACACCAAGGAATATAGTTTAAATGTCATATATTATTCCTGAATTAGAATATGTAATTGTGTATACTTTTTACTTTTAAGTTTTATTGCAATGGGGGTTATTGTTCGAAATGTTACACAGATCATCAACATGTAAACTTTAGTGTTGTGACTCGACCATCCAAAACTTGCATACGTGAAAATTTTCGCGCATTTAGTCTACAGTTCATAACATTTCCGTACATATACTTTTGAAGGAAGGAATTTCCGCATGTTTACGGAAATTTCCCGTGACCGAACACGCTCGATACTCTTTGTTCATCTCAATAAAATATTTAGCTTGTAAAAAAAAAAAAAAAAAAAAAAAAAAAAATTAACTACATTTATGATCTTATCGAGCAAAACATATTTCTTTACTGCTATACTGTATCTGTCAGTAATGGGAAAACTATATTGTTCTTTAAATAAACATTTATATCCTTGTGTAATGTTCAGAAATGCTTTTTTTTTTTTAGATGGAGGCGTGGATTTTTTAAAATATGACTGCCAACTAAATTATTTTTAGGAAATAAAGAATAATTTTCACAAAATTACTAACAATATTTTGATGTGAATATGTTGGAACTGTGATAACCGATAACATGTTCCTTTAAATTAGCTTGTATTAATTTATACCTGTGTTTCACTGAAAGGTTATATCGACTCTTAGAAATATTTTAATGCGCGTCTTGCATTGCGAGATCGCGGTGTAAGCCTACTTGAAATATGGATGACCACGTAATTTTTTTTTACAAAATATTGCAACAATTATTCTACTGCACGTTCTTATTATGAAGCTATCCAAGCAAGAGCATAATAGCATATCTGTATGTCATTAAAGTTTCCTCGTAGGTAATAAAAACCAACATACAACTATAAGTAATTATTCTCTATGTATCGTTTCGTAAGGTAAATAGTTACGGTAGCCAAACTTTATCAATTTCAAAACCGTGTTAAGCTATTTTTTTACCTGTGTTAGCCCGAAGCTAAACTTGTAAAATAAATTAATGTACGAGACACGTTAGTCTATTATAAGGGAATAATTTTTTTCTCTTTACAGAGCCGCATACCCGAGTCAGATCTGTGATCAACGTACTTGTAAGGGCTGAACTGTTTTGGTGTCTTTCAGATTGCAACGTCGCGAATTAAGATAGCTACATCGCCATTTCGTGGTGTAACATATACTTCGTTCTCTATGTAACTATGGTGAAAGATCCTTAGGCATCTTATACGTTAATATCATTTGTTTTAATCGACAAAATGAATAAATGACACTTCAGTGATGAGATGAGAAATGAAACTTCCTAAAATGTATAAAGCATTTGAAACAAGTTCTTAAATGACTTTACTTAGCAGATTCTGCTCAAATATAATAAACCGATTTTAATGAATTGCTGCTTCGGTAAAGCTATGCACAGTTTTGCGAATCAAACACGCGGTTCATGTAATTATTTGCCATTGCAGTTGTCATTTGAATTTCTTCACGGTAAAATGAGCACTTTTGAAAGCCCTGCTTAAGATCTACTTACATGCACGTTGTGTATTCTTGCGCCTTATGTAAAATTAACGTTTCCGTGGGCGTCATAACTTTGTTCATGTGTCGGTCAAGTGAAACTGCGAAGTTATTAGAAAAGTAAATATTTGATAAATCTGATAATTTTTACACACTGAGGCGTTAAAAAGAACAGAAAGAGTAAGAAATAATTAAAATTATCACAAACGGTTACCTAACCCTTTTTATTTGACGTTAAGATATTGAACTACTTTATCTCCATCGTTACCAACTTTACCGGGCACATGTCACTCAGGGCTTCCGTTAAAATATATGCAAGGAGGGGCAGTGACTTTTTTCTAAGGTTAATTTAAAAAGTGCTCATTTCACCGTGAAAAGTCTTTAGTTCTAGTTTATACATGCGTGGGCATAATAGAATATTTCCAGAATTTCAGTTATCTGAAACTAATTATTTGATAGATCTCCTTTTTAAAAATATTGATAATTACAATGTTATTTTTCCTTAATTATACATAATTTGCAAGATAAAAGGAGATATTAATTATTTTTATCACACGAATTCTACAAAATGCCTGGGAGATACGACAGACAGGAAGTGTAGCGTTTCTTGAACCTCAGTTATCATGTGTGAATAAGGTACATATTTTATTGAGTCTTGATTGATAGGAAATAGTATCATAAATTGAATATTTGCAGTCATATGATTATCAGTTCACAAAAAAAAATAAAATAAAATAGATTTATGTGTTGAGGAATGCAAAATATTTAAGTTATATGCCGTAATACATTCAAAAAGAAAATTAGACAAATGCACGCAACATAAAGCTGCAACGTTATTAAAATTAATATTGAAAAGTGAGTTAGGGGGACTGCTTCGCGATATGTAAAATATTTTACTTAATATTTGAGGTTTTAAAATACGTATTACTCAATATTTAAACATTGAAAATATTCGGCGAACCGAATCACATAAATTTGCATATCTTTTTGTGTTTGCAGAGACTGTAAGCATTGAAGTCTTCCAGCGGAACGTGTAGAAGACCCACGTCAAATGACGGGCGCGTCAGTCATATATTATTATTGGCGGCAGATCAAATGATGACATGGTGATACGAATCAGAACGTGATAATCTACGTTCAAAGTGAATTTTTTTGCGGTACAGATCGTCAGCAACAGTAGTGCCTAATTCAAACCGTGGGACTTCTTATTAAATTATGTCTGTTCAAGTGGTATTAATAGATTCACAAAAAGGTTATGTTAGAGACAAAATAATTTGTAGTTCTACTTGAGGATGTGAATGATTTTTTTTTTAACTTCAATTTTCTGTGAAAGTAGGGATAAGTGGATCTGGAAAATGATCAAATAAATATCACTTCTGTAAACGAGCAATATTCTGATATGAAGCCAGCATGAGTATTTTACAGCCGTTGTCCAAGCGGCCTTGCTTTAAAAACTTGGAATATAAACTTGTTATTATCATTTCGACTTACGTATTATTTATGTGTGTATTATATTTTTGTATACATGTTATTGTAGAATGTTGATAATTCTATTGGTTTTCGAATGAAGACACACATCGTAACCTTTAGCGTAAATAAATGATTTTTCTTCGTTCCTCAGCGTTTCATCTAGGTTATTATAAACTATCAGAACGACATATTTTTGTTACACACTATCTAATATTATTCGAATGAAAAAACAATTTTTGTCTTGGATGTGTAAAATATAACTGATCAATTACAAGTTAGTAAAATACTAGTACTAGTAACAGTATTTCACAAATATTTAGTTTTTTTCTCTTTATGCAGGGTTTCTTTTGTAGAACTAAATATTTCATTTCTATAAAATTATCGCATTAATTTGAGAATTGCGATTTAATTAAAAAGTACGTATACATAAAAACTGTAGTACTGCAGCTGTTTTAGATATTATGCAAAACAAAAAGGAAAAATAAGAAAAAATGTGTTGAACCAGGGCTTGATAATCAGTGATAATTTTAATGACTTGGTTAGGAATGTAGGTCTGAAGCAAGGAGGACTGATGATACTGTACTGATTTTAATGTTTTAAATCAGCTAAGCGCTGTTTGAAAAAAGATAAAATAAATTAAAAAATAATACATTTTCTTCATATACAAAATAGTGCATGTATTCAGATAATATAATGAATTTTTGAAACATTTGAAAAAAAAATGCACTATTATGATTATGAATATTAATTAATATGATTATGTAATATTAAACAATAAAGTCATTTTACTGCAATCCACTTTTGATTGGAATTAAAAATTTAATACGTTTAAATAAAGTGTTTAAACACTTGCTTGAATGTTGTAATGTTTGGTTATCAACGTTTGTAATGATAATTTATTTTTATAGGCCTTAAAAATAATTCGTGTAAATTTTTCTCGGAACCGTTTGTATACAGATCAACGAACCAAACCGAAAAAAAGATTAACATTCGAGAGGTTGTTCTTGAAGTATGTCCATCACATAAAATCTTTAGAGATAAACACAGTTGATTTTTTTTTTTTATAAGATTTCCGTAGGAGAGATCGTTTGTGCCACTAAGCAAGAGGCTTTAAGAGCTGTAATATCTTACCGATTTATGTTTAGCTATTCACGTAAAAAATGTTACGGTACCAATGCACTTACGCAATTGAATAATAGTGTGCGCTTCCGTTCCAGTATGTAGACATATTGCTTATGCTAATATGTAGAATTACGGCGTGGTAAAATCGTCGTAATAAAACTTTTTGCGTCAACTACCACACATTTAACTTGAAGAAAACACTGGCTTCTACTATCGGACTTCTCACACACGAATTGAAGTTGGTGGAAACATTACGTGAATTTCGACCACGTGAACCGGATTTGCAAGACACGAAGACTACACCAGTATTGTTATTACGTACCCTGGTTCCCAGAAACGACGAGTGAGGGGAACTTAAGTGAAACGTTTTTCCACAGAACTCGAGGGAGGAAAAGGTTGCTGGAAATGAAAATTTCAAAGAAGTTCATTCCTAAATCAGACTATTTTACAGTACTTCGGTTTGGTTGTTAACTGAACAATCCTCATTACGAAATGTATTAATATCTAACAGGTGGACAAATTATAGGGATGTTATTGCTGTTTCATGTAATAAATAATTTTCCTGCGTATAGGCCTAGGCCACTTAAATAAATTAAACGAATGTATTATTTCTGTTTACTTCATTGCAAAATTATTTCTAGTACAATTTATCAGTTAGAAAAGATAGCGGTAATTGTTTTATAAATTATAAAATACTAACACCGGTTATTATAGAGTTATATGATTAATATTTTGGATCATAAGCATTTCCCAATAAAAATAAAATAAAATATCATTGACCACGTTCTACGCCATAGTTAGCTTACAACGTAATAAAATGTGGAATTTAAGATTAAAGTAATAGGCAACATTCAAGGTATTAAAATTTACTTAAGAAATGGCTAATATTTTGTTTTACGTACGTCTTTAGTGCATTTAAATATGACTTGAGTCGTGGTGAGGGAATTTTCCGTAGCTAAATGCTGGTTAATACAGGGACTATTTTTCGTCGCGATAATTTGCGTGCCGATTACACCACGTCATCTATACATTCTACTATAGTCGACAGTAAGTAGCTGGTCGACGTGTTTGGCGTGCAACAGAAAGAAGAGACCCATTAAGCTCGTGCACTTATTATTTATGAAGCAAGAGTAACGCGTGTTCGGCGACGTGCTAAAAGTTCTGTGCTCTCGGTCCGGCGGGATCGTTCGCTTACTGTATATTTGCGATGCAACACCTGTTTCACCAGTCCGCGAGTTGAAGTGAAAGTTAACCTGACATTGTTTCATGGCAGCACACGATTTTTAATTGGACGTCTGATTCGTCGAATAGTTGTGTAAGGAGTGGTAGGCGAACCGAGCTTCCTTGCTGAACAACTCCAACTGGTTAAGTGTTTCATGTAAAAAAAAAAAAAAAAAAAAAAAAAGAGAGAAGGCACATACTCGTTTCAGGTTGGGAAATCCTTCGCGTAGAAAACAAATGTCGCAAACTTGGAAAAAGAAAAAAGAGAGAGAAGAATCACGTTGGGAGTGGCTCGGTACGCTCTTTTTACGACTCGAACTGAATATTTAAAAGTTTTATTCTGCAGTTTGTTTTAGTTAACGTTGTGTACGTTTGCAAGCAACGCTTCGGAGAGTAAAAAAATCCAAGTCCAACTAGCTTTCTCAAAATTCTGACGCTCGAAAAGGGAAATGTAGTGTAAATAATGAAAGACACCGGCAGCATATAAGGCATTTCAGAAAATCATGACAAACAAAAGAAGACAGAGAAATCAGAAGATGAACTACTCACTTGCGTGGCGACGCTGCGCGCGGAGGGCGATCTGGGCATGCGCACTTGTCGTCGGCTCTCGATCCCAAACACTCTGCCGGGGCACTTCACCAACAACACTCACTAATTTACTTCCTTCACTCTTGACTTGCTAGCACTGTGACGAGCTGGGAATGCGTACAACAAGCGTGTCGTGTCGGCCCTAGGGGGCCCCCAGGAAAACACAAACGTTCGTTCGGGTTTGTTGCCTCGATCCGGTACACTCGGCGTAGAAGCGGCAGCGCGGCGCGAGGCGAGCGACGTCCTTGCCAAGTCACCAGGGATACGAGGATGCTGCGTGGGCGCCGGCGTCGGCTCCAAGGGGCAGCCACAAGGCGCGGCGTCGTCCCGCCGACCGCAGCATGCTCGCGCGTCCAACTTCTGACGGCGTCGTCGTCGTCGGGCACCACCTCGCTCTCAGTCAGTCGTCGCGCGCGTCCGCGACAACGAGGTCGGTACGCTCTCCGTAGAAGGGCAGGCGCGAGGTGATGTGCCCTGGGGCCCGAGGAGGAGGAGGGGGGTGAACGCGGACGACGGGGAGAGGGAGCATCGTCACTTGTAGAGACGAGCACGCACCCCACCTCGTGGCGGCCGCGGGGGTGGTGGTGCCTTGGTCGCGGGCCCACGTGGTGGATGCGTCTTGAGATGTGGAGGCCGCGCGACTGGGGGGAACCGGCCGCGGCTCCCTCGTCCCGCTTCTGCTGCTGCTCCCGTGGGGAGAATGAGGGGGGGGGGGGGCTGGGTCTCGGTGGTAGGGTCGGCCGGCCCCGAGCCGGTTACTCGGCGCGCGCGCGTGTGTGTGAGCGGCCGAGGACTTCTGTTGTTGAGAGCTGACGCCGCCCGGCCGCGGGCAACAGCGGGCCATCTCCGGCGCCAGCCCGTCCACCTGCCCGCCGTCCAGCTATCGAGGTCTTGAGAGCCGACGGGGGTGAAACGAGATGAGCGCGGAGCAGCGCCGGAATGCGAGAGCGGGGTAACCGGGAGGTCCGCGAGAAAATCCGCCGACGACGATTCCCAGACGCAAAAATTCGAGGGGCCGCCCCACCGGGAATGGAACCTGGTTCACATTGGTGGGAGGCGAGTAGTGTGACCACTACAACACCTCGGCCCCACCCGGAGTCGACGCTCAGTAAACAATATATAGGCTTTTCACGGCGAACAGAGCACTTTTGAAAGCTCTGCCAAACATATTACTTATATGAACATTGCGTGTTCTTTCGACATACGAACATTTAACATTGCCACGTGCATGATCACTTTATTAAGGGGTCGGTCAAATAAAACTGTATTGTTTGAATAAATTTAATACTTTTCCAATCTGTCCATTTTTACACGCATCAAAAATTAGAGAAAGCAAAATGAATACTTCTAGTATTCACAAATGTTTACCTTGCACTTTTAATTCGACTTTAAGACTTGGAACTACTTTCTCTTCTCTGTTACCAACTTTACTTGGCGCTTGGCATTAAAATACATGCAGGTGCAGGCTGTTCACGGTAATTAGCACTTTTGAAAGCCCTGCTTAAGATCTACTTGAATGCTTGTTGTGTTTTCTTCCGCCTTATGTAAAATTAAAATTTTTCCATGCACCTCATCACTTTATTCATTTATCGATCAAGTGAATCTTTAAATTGATTTGGAAAGCAAATATTTAACAATTCGGATAATTTTTTCAGTTAGATGCGTTAAACAAAACAGAGAACGAAACGAATAATTTAGGTTATCACAAATAGTTACCCAACACTTCTTATTCAATGGTAAGAAGGGAACTACTTTCCTCCCATCGTTACCAACCCGACTTAGCATATGTCACTCAGTGCGTCCGTTAAAATATGCATAGGTAACTGCATGCGACTTCTCTCTAAGATTGATTTCAAAAGTGCTCATTTTATCGTGATCAGCCTTTAGGGGCGGTGACATTTTTCTACGGTTTATTTTAAAAGAGCTCAATCAAACGTAAACAGCTCATATAAAATAGCCCATTGCGCTAACTCCATGCCGCACACGCCAGCAAATAGACGTGGCTGGTCGCCGACATACCGCTCGCTAATTATCGCCTGTTATCCTACTCGCCAGCCGGCAGCCCAGCCAACAGGGAACCTCTCCCAGCGCGCAGTGGCCAACGAGACACAAGGCCCGTTTCGCATACCCTCGCGAAGCCAATCAGCGAATACGTATGCACACATCGAAATAACAGTCACGTAATTTCGCCTCTGTGTATTCGCTACTCTGTGGCGTCGCCAATCCTTCCAGCAGCTGGCCACAAGGACTCTTCACACCGACGCTTACATAATATAAATCATTACCATTATATTATTACTATGGTATGATTTGACTGAGTCCATTGCCACCACGAGAGTAAATAAAAATCTCTCACTCACACAGAACTCAACAAGACAAAGAACGGAAAAACCTTTTCTGCCATTATATCTTCCTATAGGTTGTTCACGGTAAAGTGAGCACTTTTGAAAGCCCTCTCATTTGGAATAATAGTCAATAAATGTGTTTTATTTTAGCCTTAGACGTTAACTTCTGAGTGCGGTGGGGTATAGACAAGCTGTTTATTACTTACATAGCAAAATCTATTTAGAAAGGTGGTTAAAGGATAAAAAATGGCTAAAGAAAAAAGGAATTAAGGCCTCAAAAGTGCTCACTTTACCATGAACAGCCTATAACGACTTGTCTGAGATGCAGGATATGCAAGACACCGGCGTGTTCTTTAAATTCCTGATAAGTTCCACGCGCACGCCATTAAACTGACTCGCAGTCTTGCTTGCAATCGTGTAACATTACTCGAAACTAATTTGGAAACATTTATAATCCAGAAAATACACTCGAAAGAGAGAAAAAAAAAACTAAATGTAAATTTTTCTACGGGCATGAAATATGTCTTAAATGCTATTCGTATGCATACTCGACTATAATAGATCTGTAATAGTAAGACAGCGAGATTCCTTCACGGATTAAGAAACTGCAAGGAGATGCATACATAATTCCTCAACCCTTCCTTAGAAGCTACGACCCGTCAGCAAACATGACGTGAACGACTTTGAACATCCCAAACAGGCATTGTCATCTTTCAACGAAGTAATGCTTTTAGAAGAGGTGGGAGTGATCAGTTCCACTCTAAGACAACATTTTGCATTCAAGGGAAAGTTCCCGGTACGTATAGTTAATATGGCAGACCCTTGCGTGGTGTTGGCTCACCGCCTTCACTTACAGTTGTCTCGAACATTTACACTAAGATTGGAAAATAAAGGAAGATATTATGCATTCCTGCACCGGGCACCTGCAGCCGATCTCGGCGCAGCGGAGTTTGATTCACGACGACACCGCCTCTCTCCAAGGGGAACCAAGCTACCTTTATGTCACCAGGCCAGCTGGCGGGAGGGGTGATTGACAGCTGATATGAACAGGCTATACACCCATCTGCTGACCATTGCAGGAACTTTCAGGTCATCTTCCACTCCCTCGACGTAACCCGACACGTGAAAAAGGTTCTGGGTCAGGGCACCTGTCCCTATAAATACCGTCGCATCCGGATGTTTGGTAATCTCTGATTGCCTTATAGCGAAGTGCGGCGAATGATGAACGGAAATCGGGCTTTCAAATGAAGTTTAAGATCAGGACCTGCAACGAACGATTGTGTCAGGGACTGCGGCGGACGAGTGTGTGTGCGCCAGCTACGAGCAAAAGCATGCGAGTGCTGCAACCATAGACTAAAGATGAGGTAGACCGCTTATTCGTCTACTGCGCATGTACCCAACATTGACATATCCCAAAGGAACACAGCTGTCAAAGTCACATGGTCAACAGTGAAACGTGTTTGTTTACATCTTAATTTTGAAATGACAAGCACTATTATATTAATAAAATACTTTTACCAATTTGAATGTAGTAAAAAAAAAATTACCAACTGATTAGAGGAAGTATAAAAACATCTCAAAAGCATTTGTTTATTAACCAGTGTTCTAACCTCGAATCCAATCCACGCCATGTTTGCTAGACGTATTGGCAGAAAAGAAGTTCAGTGTTGGGACAGGGGAGTTTGGTTGTGCGCAGCGAGAGAGATCGGTCTACCTCATCTTTAATATATGGCTGCAACAAGCAAGGTGTCCAACGAGCGGAAGGCTGCTGAGGATAGGAGCACTCAGGGTACTTCAGAACATTCCGGACAGTAGAGAGTAGTGATTTATGTAGGGCTACTGAATGGACAAGTGATACAGACTTGATTTTATATCCTGGAACTGCCAGATATCACATATAATATTTTTAATAGTAAACAAACAGGTAATTAACAGATAAAGGTACTGATTTTAGCTAATATATTCGTATTATTATATTGTATCACTATATGTTTGCTAACGGTTTATTATGTAAACATTTGCTGTAAATAGCAAGTGGTCGTCAATACTGTTAAAAGATTAAGTTTATGATATTATTTTTAATTGTTTATATTATTAAATTGAAACATTGTTATTATCAAGCTTATTTAATTAAAAGCTCCATGCCTTAAACAACCTGGCTATCTCCAGACTTTCAGAAATTGTAACAATATATTGAAGCAAAAGCATGGATATTGATTATCAGCGACAGTATAATTTCGTATGGAGGAATGATGATATTTATTTGCATAAACGAGTTTAATTCATGAGTCGTATTTGGTACAGCCGTTCTCCCTTTGCGAGGTTTGTTGTTCGTTCGAGTACAAGTGGTTTGCCATTAAATAGTTAGACTCAGACGAATTTTTGGGCAGGCATACACTTGTAAGGGGAATTTCGTACTTATAAAAGCTATTAGTAAACATGTATTAAGGGAAAAAGATGTTTAGGGCATAATGTAATCGAAAACAACCGATCCTATTACAAAGCAACTGTAACTCAACCCAACTATAAACCAATTCAATCAGAACTCGGCCAAACCTTAACCAGACTTACCATAACCAGACTCAACCGTAACGAGACACAGCCACAAGCAGATACAAACGTAGTCAATTTATATTGCCACGTTACCCGGTCGTAACTCAGTCTTAAACCAATTAAAGGCTGTTCACGATAAAGTGAGCACTTTGGAAATGAACCTTAGTAAAAAGTTACTGCCCCTGCATGCATATATTTTAATGGGCGCACTGAGTGAGATTCGCCCAGTAAACGAAGGATGAAAAGTAGTTCCATATCTTAATGTCTAATAAAAAGTGTTAGGTTACCACCTGTGATAACTTAAATTATTTCTTTAACTTTCTGTTTTTTTATTCATCGAAGTGTAAGAATGCGCAGATTATTAAAGTATTTACTATATTAACAATTTCACTGTTTCACTTGACCAACGCATGAATAAAGTGATGAGGCCCATGGCAATATTAATTTTATATATTGGGAAGAATAAACAACGTGTATATAAGTAGATATTTAGCAGGGCGTTCAAAAGTGCTAATTTTACCGTGAACAGACTATATAAGAGAATATTAATCTGACGGTTACAAATAAAAATAAATGCAAGCTAAATAAGTTAACCTAACAAAGCCGAAGCTTACTCAAATTTGATACACATTTTTTTAAAGAAAACTCAGCGCTTCCTGTAATTCAGCCAAGGCTGTAAGTAGGAAGGCTGTAAATAGCTCAGAATGTAGGGGGCAAGACGAATACTGTTCATCTAATGGCCTGAATAACAATAACGCGGACATTACTCTGACTTCTCATGTCCGTAGTCCATATCACCTTTACGTTTGAATTGTACGTCAACGTTAACATTAACTAAACAAACGTTAATGGCGACTAGAAATTATATTAAGTTAGTAACATCTTTTCTTCATTTAAGTTCTCTTCTCTTACCGTGACGTGCTTCTAAAACGACTAATACCTATTGGCAGTAAATGTACTTAAATGCACGCACGCACGTGTGAACACATCAATACGACACGCAATGCGTGGTTCATACTTCGCTCGGTATTTAACACTTCGAGTGTAGTGCAGAATTAACACGCATTCAAGACAAGCTGGGAGCCACCTATATAGTATATTTGCGGTTTATTTTCACTTTTGGAAATAAACCTTTGAAAAATTACCCCATGTATGACGAGTAAATACGCCGTGTATCAGAAGCGTTTTATACCTCTGTTAACATAGAAGTAACTTATTTTTCGATAAATTTATGTTTTATGTATATATTACTTCTAAATTATATTATTTCATTTACAATAATTACAAATAAAAGCAGTGAGAAAACATGTGTGTTGGTAATGCCTAGTAGGAAATAGTTCTCGTGCAAAATATTATTACGTCTGAGTGCGCATGAATTCGGCGCGGTGTACCTTTGGTGTAATTTTCTAGACTTTGTTAAACTTAGTTTGCACGAGGTGGAGGAATATGTAGTGTGAAGTGTAAACTAACCGCGAATGTATTATACCCACCAATGCATGGACACACTTTCTTGTGGCTACCATATTGCCGCTATTACAGTACTGTTGCTCCAGAGTACATCGAAAGCGCTTACTGTACTATACTTTTGGTCAGCTGTCAGCCAATCTACCTAATGCCACGATGGCGGTGTCCTATAGGATGTTCCCAGTAAAGCGAACACTTTTCAAATCACCCTTTGAAAAATGTCACAGCCCCTCATTTGCATGTATTTTTACGGGCACACCTGACTGGCTTGCGCTCAGTTCAGATTAGTAAAGACGGAGGGAATGTGGTCCCGTGTTTTAACGTTTAACTTTAAAAGGTTATGTAAGCATGATTACTTGAAATTATTTCTTATGTTTTCCGTTTTTTTTTTTAACTTATGTGAGTGTAAGAAATAACACGTATTACTTTTATAATATTTCTACAGTTTCACTTGACCGGTGCATGAGTCAAGTTTCCAGGCTAATGTCAATGTTAATTTTACATATGGAAGGAGGATACAAACTTACAAGTACAACTTTAGCAGGATTTTCAAAAGTGCACTTTACAGTGAAAAGCCTATATCAAATATTCGTTCCCATAGATACGTACAGACTGTTCAAGGTAAAATGAGCAGTTTGAAAGCCCTGCTTAGGATCTACTTGCATTTACGTTGTGTATTCCTCCAACTTATTTAAAATTAACGTTGCCATGGGCCTCATCACTTTATTCATGCGTTGGTCAGGTGAAACTGTGGATATATGTAAAAAGAAAATATGTTACAAAGCAGGTGATTTTTACACTTTGACGCATTAATAAAAAAACAGAAAGCGAAATTAATAATTTAAGTGACTACAAATGGCTACCTAACACTTTTTATTTGACGTTAATTTATGAAACTATTTTCTATCTATCATTACCAACTTAACTTGGTGCATGCCGCACTGTGCGCCCGTTGAAATAAATGCAGGCAGGTGCAGTAGCTTTTTCTAAGGCTTATTTTAAAAATGCTCACTTTATCGTGAACAGTCTTTAATAGAATATACAATACCAATTTAAAATTTCTTTCCAGACGAGTAATTAGTGGAGAATAATTATGCAAACTATTGCCAGTTTTTTTTTGTTCGCCCTAGACGTAAGGTATCGCAATCAAAAGTGTGGCATCGGCCAAGATGGAACTTTTAGAAGAACGTTCGGCCCGTTGCCCCGGCAAGCATAAATCATCTAACAATTTCAATTTCTCTCCACAAATCATTTGAACGTGCCAACTGGACGCCCTTATCTGGACTTTCTCTCGAGGATGAATGGACGCGACGTGATGGGAATAAAGCGTCCGAAGACAACGACTTGAAATATGCATTGTTCGAATGCATTTAGGCATCTGTCAAATCTAAGTGAGCATTTTAATCCTGGGAAACCCCAGTCTTTGTCTCTTCTGATGCCTTGCAATAGTCTTTCTGTGAGATTAATAACACTTAATCTGTATAAGCCGTGGCCGTCAATATGAGATAATACTTCAAAGCGATAATTTGAGGGAAAAAACAAATTCGATTACGTGCTACTCAGAAATAAAATACCATATTTTCTTTGCCGCACTATGTTATCTGTGATGTCAACGACACTTTGAAGGCTAATAGTTTCGATTTTCTATGTTAATTTTTTAGTTTAGTAAGTATATTTTACAAAATTTATCTTAAAATATGTCACCAATTGCATTCTCGTGGACCTGGAATTATTTATCAGCCTAGGCTAAATATTGTTACTATCGATGTCAGCTATACTAAAAGCATAAGAGACTAGCGACAAAAACCTGTGTAAAATATTAAATAAACTATGTCAAATAATATCCCAAAATAATGTAGTTAAATCAAAACGGTATTAAAAGTAAGTAAATTTAAATACATTACTCTTGTTTGCATAATTTCTCAGAGTTACGTAAAAAAAATTGAATTAAATGAATTCCACACGTCTTCACCGCGTGTAAAACGCAAAGGATTAAGGCTATTTTATTTATGGAGAAATAAATCGCATGTTGAGATATATTGTTAGTTCTTGCTGTTTTATTATGGAAAGGCTGCTTCATTCTCCCACGGTGCTTACATCTGTGAGTTTGTATTCTGACGACATTCGTATTTAAGTAAAGCGTATCTTTGATGGTATTTGGTAATTTCGTTTTGACGCAGTTTGGGCTTATAAGAGAAAATACATTGCCAGTTATTTCTAATTATAATGATATAATATGAAGCACATAAGTGTATGTGGAAGGGGAACGATCTAGGGGCCGGCAAAATCGTGGATTTCTTTCTTAAAGGCTGTTCACTATAAATTGAGCACTTTAGAAATGAACCTTAGAAAAAAACACTGCTCCTGATTTAATGGGCGCACTGAGAGACATTCGCCCAGAAAAGTTGGTAACTATGGACAGAAAGTAGTACCATATTTTAACGTCGAATAAAAAGTGATGGGTAACCATTTGTGATAACTTAAAATTAATCCTTTCACTTTATATGTTTTTTTTATGCACCGAAGTGTAAAAATGAGCAGATTTGTAAAGTGTTTCCTTACTTAATAATTTCACAGCTTCATTTGACCGATGTGTGAATAAAGTGATGAGGTCCATAGAAATGTTAATTTCACATAAGGCGGAGAAATACACAGCGTGTATACATGTAGCAGGGCTATCAAAAGTGCTCATTTTACCGTGAACAGCCTATAACAATCTGAAATATATACTACTGTACAATTAAAAAGACACTGATGGACTTTGGGCCTATTGAAAACGTACGAAAAAAGATCATCCAAATGGTTGAGTCATGTGGCACGTATTACAAAAAATAGATTGGGCTCGTTGTAATATAGTTGCCAAAGAACAAATGACTTTGACTGGTGTATACATAAGCCAGTGAAGTCTAAACCAGCAGGTCACAGAACTGACATATTTTTTCCCTGTCCCTAGTTGCATGTGTTCTCCGAATTTAGTTGCGAATTAGAAAACACGTTGAGAAAGTTTTCGATCGTGATGCAGCTACGTGGACACGTACTCCGCTTGCGTATTGCGACAAGCGGTTAGCATGCCTGCCTTACGTCTGAGAGGTTAGAGTTTGATCCGAGATCGGACCTGTTTCGTTGGCGGTACTGTTTCTCGTGTGATTTTTCATCCTCATTCCCTCAAAAGTACTCGAGAAGTTTCTTACAACGTATACCCTCTCCCCTATTTTTTAAGCCAATATTATTAATATCCATATTTACCATGCGTTCGGACATGCAGCGCACTGTACTGTTTAGAAACGTTTTTATTTTTCTATTGGATAAATAACCATTGAAGAGAACATCGGATTCTTGAAATAGAGAACGTTTGTAATCTCATTTAAGGAAGTAGGGATAAGGAGCCATAGATTGATTACATTTTTACAGAACATCAAGGCTTTAATTATTTGAATTGAGAAATTATATCAATATTTTATCTATAGTGCCTGTGGCAGTGAGAAAGTTAGCTGCATTTCAAAATCACCAGATAGGGACCCATAACCGCACACACATGAAGACCAGAGAGAGAGAGTTAAGTGTCGTGGCAAGATTATACTTGGGGTCTGGTAAACTGGGCAATTTCCATGGCGCAAAATAAGCTTCCGGCTGGGGTTTCGACATAACAGCAACACTTGCACAGAATTCGTAGTCACAACTTCAAGGCGGATATTTTTTTCCCAAATGCCTGTGCTTTAAGAGTGCTCGATCAACACAGCGACAGTTTTCCAGCTGTTATTTTCCCACTTCCAGAAGTTCAACAATTTGGGTTTTCACTTGATGGCTGTTTCTCCTTAAGCAATGGTACCGTAATGCAACATCGTGTAGAAAAGTGAACGTACATAATGGGAATAGTCCCCTTTGTTGACTGTCTATACAAGGTTGGGGTAAAGCCACTGCCTGTGGAGCACTGCACCCGACTATACAATGTGAAGACCTCATAAAATAAAAGAGTAATACAAACACCATACAAATTGTCAGTAATGTGCGATTTATGCTGTATATGAAAGAAGAATGTATATATTTTGCAACATTATAAAATATTTAATTAAAATATACTTTTTAAATCAAAAAAATAATCGATTAAAGTAGTTTGTATTTTAAAAAAATTAAGCGCATTACCATTCTGGGTGCTTCAGAAAGCAGAATTTGGGGAAAAGTCTTTGTAATGGAGTATCGTGATAATGTTTATTTTGATTGTGTGTAAGAAAATTGTAATTATAATATAGGAAAATTTTTTTATCATAATTTTTATGTGCGTCGATTTGTCCCAACTGACGTAAATAAAGTTAATTATAAAATTGATATGATATATTATTACTATGATTTTATTACACACGATTACAGTAAATATTATGACAATCTTTCTTGAAGAAGACTTTCTTTCAAATTCTGATCGAAGCATCCAGAATGGAAATGAGCTTAAATTTGGTTAAAAATACAGACTATAATAATGGATTAATTTTGCATTTTTAATAAGTATATTTTAGTTAAATATGCTATAAATTTGCCAAATATATACGTTCTTCTTTCATATACAACATAAATAGAACTATCTTTGACAATTTTTATGTTGGCTGTACTACTTTTTTCTCAGTTCTTCATGCTGCATAGACGGGTGCAGTGCTCCATAGGCAGTGGCTTTTCTTCAGCCTTAAGTCGAAGACCTCAATTGTTATGCCACAGTATTCATCTTTCGAACAGCATTAGGCTATTTACAAATATTTCCCAAGCACTTGCTATATTCTCTGTGAACTACATAATAAAATATCTGTATATAAAACTAAAGTTTTCTTGTAGAATCACAGACTTCTGTTTATTTACAAAACCAGCCTTTACAATCTTAAATTACAGTATTTGTTATTTTGCAAGAATAGCACATGTGTGGTGGTTAACGACAGAACGTCTATATTGTCAGAAAGATTAACCAAACAAATTATATGCCTGTCAACATTTGTGAGAATTCTATCAATTCTGAGAGCCAGCGACAGTGCTTACTAGTTCTACGTGGCATGAAAATAATTATTTTTATAATTAAGGTTAGCGAAGAATATTTATTGGAATTGCTACATGAATGAAATACGCCACTAAAGTTCGCCGATTTTAAGTGCCAAAATAACAATACTCACGTTAATATACGGTTTACCTACTCGCCTCCCACTAAGGTGACCCGGGTTCGATCTTCGGCCGGGTCACTCCGGATTTTCGCATGTGAGAATCGTACTGTAAGATGCTGTTGGTCGGCGGGTTTTCTCGGGGATCTCCCGTTTCCCCCGCCCTTTCATTCCGGCGCTGCTCCATACTCACTTCAATCACCCACATCGACTCTCAAGACCTCGATGTTAAGAGCCGTTCAAATATCTTCACTCACCCAAGTAAATATATATTTTTTGAAATGTTTTTAAAGACGTTAAAAAATAATCAAAACCTAAGAAAAAAATTTAGTTTAGTAATTCAAAAACAATCTTTGGCAAACATATTTGATAAAATTTCTCAAACTTCTTTTATGTAACTACAAAAATATACTTCAGAGCGTAGATTTCATATGGCTTGGCAACCCATTACGCACATATCAGCTGGCAGTATCGATAATACGGCTCCAAATTTCTCAAGAATTTTCGAATTCGTGCATACACGTGTGTTATGAGAAGGTGCAGAGATACTTCACTATAGTCCATTCACGGTTTCGTCGGCCGTTTTAACACAAACCTTTGAAAAATCACCCAATTTATTACGTATTTAGTTATTTTCTAAATATGCCATGCATCAAGCGTTTTATACGTCTGTAAACACAGACGTATCTTATTTTTCGTTACATTGAAATTTTACCTATATTTTGTTTATATATTATTATATCTCTTTTATAATAAAAACAGCGAGCAAACATCTGTGTTAGTAGCGCCTAGTAATAAATAGTTCTCACCCAAAATGTTATTACAACTGAGTGAGCAGGAAAGCGGTGCTTTGTTCTCTGCTGTAATTTTTCAGACTTAGGTAAGCTTAGTTTGCACGAGGCGGAGGAATATCCTGGAAGTAGAAATTTAGCAGGGCTTCAGAAAATTGTGAAGTAACTGTGAATAGATTATAGTTAAACCTGATCAGGTTGCTCAGAGTTGACTGAGCAAAGACTACAATTTAAAAAATACGTGACGCCTATTACTCATTAACTGCTAATGCTAATTTTTCATAGGCTACACAGAACACTTGAAATGCATTCTTCTTAACCGAATATCTTCACTAATATTGCGACGGCGGTGGTGTAGTGGTTAGACTATCCCACCTAGATGAACCGGGCTCAATCCCAGGTCGGGTCACTGGATTTTCGTATCAGGGAACCGTGCCGGACGATGCCACTGGTCGGCTGGTTTTCTCGGGGATCTCCCATTTACCCCGCTCTTTTGTTACAGCGCCGCTCCACACTCACCTCAATCACCATCATCGGCTATCAAGACCTCGATGTTAAGAGCCGCCCAAATCTCTTCACGCACTCATTCAATAATATTTTGTATGTATTTATTGATATGTTAAGGTAAAAAAATAATTGTGGAGCTAGTAAGTCAAGTTTGTCTTGTGATTGAGGGCGCCGAGTAATTACGCAAGGGATGTGGGTTCTAGTTAGACCGTGCTGGAAAAGTGTAACTTTTTTTATTTTCATGAATTATATTTTGAAATAATTTGTTGCCTATATTTTCTTTTATTAATTCATCAGATTGGTTTTCTAGAAGAAAAAAAAAAATTTTTACTTCTCAATAATGTAAGTTTGTAATATTACAAATGTATGTTTTTTTAGCTTTTACACGGAAACTGTTTGCACTTCTACAAAGGATTTTCATGGCAACTAGGTTTCCAAAAATTTTTCTTGTAAAAGTAGGGAAAAGATTTTTAGAGTGTAAATACTGAAATAATTTCTTTTACTTTCTGTATTTTTTTTTTTTTAAGTGTAAGTGAAAGAATAAGTAAATTTATTAAACATTTACCTACTTTTATAAGAATTTCACAGATGACTCGAATAGTGATTAAGCATATGACAGCGCTGAAGTTGATTGAGATAGTATCTGCTTTCCTTACGCACTACGGCCTGATATTGCCTTCTCTTCCTGGTCGGTGCTGTATCTATAACTGGAACATTTTGTTTCCTGAACGCGAACTGACATCAACATGCCTAAGTTAATTCTTGCCACCGTTGTTGCTTGCCTGTTGTCTTCGGAAAGGGGATGAGGAGAGATGGCACTTATGAAGTAAATTAGGTCTGTTAACTTTCTAACTTATTCGTGCATCTGACAGTAAGTGCTATAGGAACATATGAGTTTCATTTTTGCTTATAGCCCTGAAATCTTCAGTTAATAGCCGCTGTATAGAAAACTAACCAATATTATTGAAGCAAAAAATCAACTCAATCTCGTATGGGTCCCAGTGTAGTCTCGATTGTAAAACAAATAGCTAATAAATTTAAAACACAGCATGTATACATATACACACGCGCGTTTTGTGCATGCCTATAAGAAGGGAAATGGCTGGAAATGCTTTCCTTCACTTCCAAAAACTCGTCTAGAACATGCACATTTGACCAAGATGGTGTTTTCGTTTGCCCTTATTAATGCCGTGGTATCAATTAACGCCACGTAGACAGGGCTTAGTTGATGTTGAAAGCCAAATTTGCTAAAACGTATTATAGTTTTCTGCTATACATCGATGCCATCGTGACTGGCTGAGACGGTATACACGCCCGTGGCCAGGGGCGTTGAAAAAATATCGATATACCAAAATTACGATATAATATCAACAATGTATCGATACCACACGTCGATAAATATCAACGATATTTTATCGAACTCAATATTCATGTCCAGGTGCCCAAGATAAATATTTTTAAAATGCTCTTTTAATAAGCTCTGTTTTGAATACAAAAATTGAATTTAAAAATTACTTTGTTTACTTTGGCAACATACGCCAAAAGTAGACGCCAAATATTTCTGCTATGCTTCGTGTCCTCAATATGTAATATTAAAAACAATTTTACATTTATCAAGTAAGGTCTACTTTAAGACGTAAAATATCGGATTCCGATGTACCGAAAATCGATTTTTTTTTCGGTATATCGTTTTGTAAAATTATACTTTTATAAATAACCAATATAAATTATATCGATATTTTTTCCCGATATCAACATCCCTCTCTAACACGGCGATGTTGTGTCTTTGCTACGGATCGCAGACTATGAGTTCCAATAAAGTAAGTGGAACATTATCGATACATTGCCACTGAACACATCTGGCCACGCAAGATGCGTGTCTAACTCATGGGTTCCATCCCAAGTGATCTTACACTCTCATTCCTGAGGAATGTCGGTAACGATCGCCAATACGCGCCCTCATAACTACCTATCTAAAAGATTACGATCGCGGTTAGTAAATCTTGTATAGAAGGAAACACAGTTTATTATTATAGGTATTACTGTACCACCGCGGGTTGGTACCAGCTATGAATGGCCAATCAGAAGATTACAGGTGAGTTATTTTATACGTTACAACCTGAGGGTGATCTTCAGGCAGTATTCCGTAAGCATCAATTCTACAACTAGTCACTTTTTCCAGGAAGCAAATTTATTTCCCCAAAGCTTTGCTATTATTATTTTTATTGAATTCATGTACTCAACACCTGGAAGGCTGTAGAGGAACGTCACTCATACTAACATTATATAATAAGTGTCTTAAAACTTTACACAAGCATTTGTCTGAGGTGGGACGGTAACCCATAATACACGTTCGGCATATGTAGGTTCTCCAACCACAGGCTTCGAAATTATAATCAAAATCCAAATTTATAATAAAAAATCACAGTTAATTTTGATTTATTTCATTTACCACATTGTAAATAACTACCGTTCTTTAAATCTCGAAGTAGACTTAAGAAAGTTATTTTAGAAATAAATTCTTTTCTTCATGCTTATTATTTACATGACCAGATAAACAACAGTGAAAAGTTTTGCAGTTTGTTTGCAAAATATGGTTTTAACAGAAACTACTGCTCGTATGGGCAATCCGCTTACCCAAAAGAAATATTGTTTATGTGAACACTACTTTGGAACCGTTTAACGTAGAAAAAACGGTGGTTTCAAAACGTTATGTATGTAGGGAAATGTACTAATATAAAAATAGTGAATTTTGGTAGGGCAATACACTGAACTTGGCTACAGACGTTTCAATAATAAAGCAATGGGTTATTGGGGTCCCTGACCAAATACATTGGCTGTATGCATCATGATGAAATAAAAAGAAGATGGCGAGCCAGTTCATCGCCGTACAAGTAGAAACGTCGAGGTACTTCATGCTCATGCTAGCGTCATTATGCTGGAATCACAATAGCGCGACAGATACGACGCGACAACAAAAATTCGCGCTAGTGTGAACACGAGATTTTACTGCCTTGCGATCAACATTTTAAAATATTGTTTATTAGTGGGATTTTGCCACTACATAGTAACCTCTTTTACGATGGCCATTAATGTTTCCATTATTTTCTTACATTACAATCCTTCCAAACTATTCTTTCCATGTCCGCTGGTACTTTGAGCGTAAAAATATGGCTGTAATTACATCTAGGCATTAAAATGAGGTGCTTTGCTTATTAATACTGTAAATTATAGCGTACGTAAAACTTTTTGCACCAAAAATATGGCGGGCTAGACAGATTTACAGAAATGTCGTGCCCGCGACGCGAATGAATATAAATATTTTATATTCGGAAATCTTGTCGCGCGGGCGATTTTCGTCGCGTTGACGTGTCAGAAGTCTCGATCCTGATTGGCTGGAAAATTATTATATTCGCTTCGCGTCTGTCGCGATATTGTGATTCCGGCATTAGGTTTCACGCCTTAAACGCGCGACTGCCTTAACCTATAAGATTATCTTATTCGGCCTCGACGCTTGTGTCGTTGTAGATCGGAGCATGCCCCACAGAAAATATTCCAGGTAGGCATGTGTTTGTATTTGCTGAACGAGGGGGAGACTTCGTGGTTCTTCTCTGTTCTCCCACCCCTCTTCCCTATATCCTTCATCCACCCCGCCCGGGCGTTATTCAACTATCGCACAGTGTGCACCTGGTGACCTGTCCTTTTGTGCTCGGTTTGGGGCAGGTCAGGTTCGTTCTCTCCCGCTCAATCGCCTACTCAGGGGTGGGAAACAGAATGAGAGGAAAGTGGTCGGGAGGAGGGATAGAAGAAATGTGCAGGGTGAGGTTCTTGAATTGTTAGCAGCGGGAAAGTAAAAGGAGAGTGAAAGAGGGGAAAGAAATAACACTACTTAAGAGAACGAATTGTTGACAGCCACCATTAACAATGCTCGTGGGTGGGACAGAAAATTGCATTGTTCTTGCTGGGGGTCGAGGGGATGCTGCACCCCGAAAAATGAATTACCGAAGAAGGGGAGGAAAAATTACATTTCGCCGTTAAGAGGGCTTGCTCTGCGTGTACTGACTCAGCTGTATTTGAAACCAGGCAGTGCTTCCCTCTTAAAGGAGCAACCCGTGCAAGTGATTCATTGCACTTTTCATTTTTGCTCACGGGAAGAATTTTTAACCTTACAGAATACTTGAATTGTTAAAACACAGAGAGCTGTTTCGCCATAACACTGTAATTTGATGAAGTTGCTGTCCTAATTACGTTATTAGTTGTCTATTTTGGTTGTGAGAACTCACCATAAATATGACTTGGAGTTTGCTGATAATATTTCTTTTCAGCCCTTCAAATAATTGTTCTGCGGTTTCAAATAAATCTTTGAGTAGTAGGGGCATGCCGGTCTACCCCGCTTTTGATTAATCGGACTAAACATTAGATATCAAAAGGATAATCCTTAATCCGATTTTAATCCGCTCAAAAGTTCTTAGTCCATATTCCTAATCCGATTAAACCGGGTGAGTTTGATCAAAGAAATTAGATGAAATAAATTTGCAGAAAAAGTTTGATCAAATTTCTTTGATGAATATTTCTGTTTATTTTGTGTATGAATATAACTGATTTTCTTTCTTTCTTTTTGGGTTGGGGAGGGGGTAGCAGGAGCTCTGTTAGATGTTGATGCTGTGGTGTCCTAGATGCTACTGACCAGAGTGGGGAGTTGCAATGTATTGTATAGTTGTTGAGTTGAGTGCAAGAGTGTGGTGTCATTTTTAAGATTTTATTTTGATGTGATTGTAGAGATGTTGGTGGTAGA
This sequence comes from Dryococelus australis, assembly GCA_029891345.1. Classification (NCBI taxonomy): domain Eukaryota; kingdom Metazoa; phylum Arthropoda; class Insecta; order Phasmatodea; family Phasmatidae; genus Dryococelus; species Dryococelus australis. The sequence goes on along the minus strand of CM056998.1, from coordinate 68,208,710 downwards.
CAGACGATTTTTACGAATCTATTTAACACACCAGAGAATTTCGTAGTGTTCTATGTATGAATAAATTACATGCATCGAATCGAAAATTTCAAACGACTATGTGAATAATAAGTGGAATTAATCCAGTATGGAAAATGTAATGTGAGTCTCTAGATTAGAAATATAATTTACACAAGAGAGAAGTATAACACAATTACGAGAGTGTGGAATTAGCGATCTACAAGAAAATTTCTCTATAAATTACTTTAATTAAACGACAGTTTTGTTAAAATATTAACACGTTTCCATGTACAAATTACAAGTACCTTACACGATTCAGCCAGGTGATTGATATCTTATGGCAAAAAAAAACTCTGAATACGATTTAAACCAGGCAAAATCATGTACCTGAAATTATATTAAATTAAGTCCATTCGATGTATGAATGAGTATCACTTACGTGTAGCACATCCAATAGGCAACAGTGTTAAAATTATGGTAAAACCTGTAAATGTATTAATTTTTTTATATTATTTATGAAATTCACTGCACTTGTTAACACAAACAGTATTTTTAAACTGCTAGGAATTTTCGTAGACCGAGCTCAAAAACGCGACTTGAAAATCTTATCACAATATTGACTTAACACACCAAAATTTATAATTGCCAATAAATCTAACAAATATTTCACACTATAGTTTAAAAATGCTGTGAATGGGATCTGAACACCAGAGCAAATAATTTCGCTTAATGAAAATAGTGGCTAGCACTAGAGATGAAGGTAGATGCGATGGCCACCAGTCCATAGTTGTGGTAACCCGCTATCATAACCTCAATGTCCACCAAGTTTCTAGAGGTGCATTGAAGACAGAGAGAGAGAGAGAGAGAGAGAGAGAGAGAGGAGAGAGAGAGAGAGAGAGAGAGCTGGTGAGGTATACATCCATCTAGTCCAAGTGTTGATGACCTACTGAAAATGACATCGAGTGTCCAGAGAGTTTCAGATCGGGGGGCCTGCCTGCTTGTAGCCACCTCCTCCAACCACCCACCTCCCACCCCTCACCAGAATGCTACAACAGGCTGTTCTCGATTGTCAATTCAGATTAGGGGCTGCCTGCTTCTAGCCAGCCCCTCCCACCTTAACCCCTCAGAACCAGCAGGGAGTCCAGGATGTCAGCTACCCCTTGCACCCCCTTCCCTCAAGTTGTGCCTGTGAGCCCCTGGGTGTCATTCACACATATGCTCATGATTGTCATATTTCGCACCTGACTCAAAATGGCGACAACTTGGTAGTTGCATTCAAATTGGGGAGCCATTCTACTTAATGCCACCCCTTCCCTGGCTTGCCTGTAGACTTCCCCTACCCTCTACCCCTTGTCCAGAGAAATGTGCCCTGAGTGCATGAACTCCTAGTACCAAAGGTAACTTGCCTTGAAATTCTAGTTTTCTGAAGAGCTCTGCTATCGATCGAGCCTGGTCGCAAAAACCTATTTTACACACCCCAGCTTCAGCCTTGAGAAATCTTTTTCATATTTTTTTGCAAGTCGGCACCCCTTCAGTATGTTTCACGGCTACGCACCCCTCCCCTGCTACATTATTCAGAACGTGTTTTTCTAGTATTGGCTTCCCTGCTTCAGCCAGTAGCCCTCTGAATGTATACCTCAAGAGATTTTGTATGACTCACTGTTGTTCCAACCTTATGTAACAGGTAGACTATATAAACAGCAAATTAAAAAAAAATTTACAAGTCCATGAAATCATGTTCCCAAGTTTAACATTCAAATATCAACTTCAATTATAATCCAGGAAACTTATAAATTAAAAAAAAACATAGAAATACAGGTATTATTTTATTCACTTGTTAAAAATGAAGTGTTTCTTTACAAGTATTCAAACAAGATATATTTTATTCACTCATTAAGAAATGTTTCTTTTCTTTTGCTATGAATTCGACGTATATTTATTCGCACAGGAGAGAAAAAATATTGGGAGAGAGAATTGGCCATCTATTTTAACAAGAGATCTCGAGAGTGGATGAAGGAACACAAGGCAAGAAAGGAGAAGCACCAGACTGGATTGTGCACAACTAGGTAAACGAGAGAGATCTCAAATAAACCCCTTTGTATCAGTGGCAAAATCTAACATGACATCCACATGTTGCCAATATGTTGTTTTTATTGTGTGACCCACCCAGGGAGATGAGTGTGCTAACCGCTAAACCAACATATTTCCTGACTTTCTATGTCCAATAAAAAACTTTCCAATAGCAAAATGTATTCCGTGTAACATAGAGTGTATATATTTGAATTTATTTAATATTTTAAGTTTCAAATGTAAATTTAATGAAATAATATGTAAAAAGATGGAAATCGTGTTATTTTTTGGGATTTGGAATATAGTAATTTTCAATGTTATTCTTACTTTTTTTTTTTAAATAAAAGGTCCAAATTATTGTAAATTTAAGAGAAATATACACTGGTATTTTTACATAACTTGACTTGAATTTTATTTTTTTAAATTAAAAAACTGGTTTAGATATATTATATTGTGTTTGTCTTGAAGAGCTGTAATTTGTATGCATGTATGTAAAATGAGATATTAAAAATGTTTACTGGCTTTGGATAGGTGTAGTCGTAGATTCAAGCCAAGGAGGGACAGAGGTCTCTTTGTACCTGCCTCTGTAAAGGTATTTGGGGCTCACTTTCACTATATATCCCCCTTGGATGTTACAAAAGTTGGCCAATAGGGAATCGTGTCTCCTACTCCAACTTTCAGCTTGAATAGCCGGAGTGGATGAAGGTTTTAACCTGCTGCCTCATTCCTTTGCAAAACTTCATTCATTCTGCTATGTTTGATTTTCTCCAAATTTTTTTTTGTAATTTCCCCTCAGCCCTTCAAAGTTAATTTTTTTTATTCAAATTCTAATTTAAATGATTGTAAGTTTTTTAAGTCAAGAAAATTGTACCTTTGTTGCAAAAGCAAAGAAAGAGTTAAAAAATTAGGATTTAAATACAAGTCATCAGCTTACCATTACTGATAGACACCCACACATAGCATTGCAACAAAAGATTGTTTTCTCATCACCCATTAAACATTATTGAAAAAAGTTAGTTACCTGTGGAAATAAATAAATAACAAGTCACACTTTTTTGTTTTTAAATTGAAATTAAATGTTTTAATAAACTCATAATCACTTTCAAGACAGAATATGTTATACATCTTAGTATCAAACATGCTACATCACAAACCTTAAATGAAATATAAAAATTGTTTATCACTGACTTCTGAGAAACATCAAATGCCTAAATTGTTAGTGTGTATTACATCACAAATTATAGAATAAACAAATATAATTTTTTTTGTTCAAAAAGTTTCACGCTTTTACAAGTAAGAAAAATCTTTACAATATTTTTAATAATGAGAAAATATGTGATAAATTTGTGAAATTATACTGCGGAAGAAATCATTCATCACTGTAAATGTGAATATTCAATAAACTTTACGTCTAGGGTTAAGACCTAAGCTTAATTAGCATTTCTTAACTGGAATAAGAACTATTGGTGAAGGAGGCGATAGAGGTGAAGGAGGTACTGAATTGGGCTATAAATTATTTCTTGCGGCGACGGATTGGATATAGGCAGAGGTGGAGAAATTAATTTATGTCGTGGTGTTTCAGGTAACAATATTTCAAAAGATGTCTGATTTGTAGCATATGATACAACTAAATTTAATTTAAAAAATTCGTCTAATTCCCGCAACAAATTCTCATTGGTAAATAAAACTTTAGGAGAGATGTATAGAGAGGGAGACGTTAAATATAACAGTTTACAAAGGGAGAAAATATTGGGTGTTGGCAGTTGTTGCTCACCTGTTTTTCATCTTCTTAAGTCTAAAGCTCCAAACTCTGTAGGTGGAAGCACTGTGGTGGATGGTGCTGCGAACTTGGAAGATGTGGACGCCGTGGCTGATGGCGTTTGGATGCTTTCCTAGACATGGACATCATGGCGGACGGTGCTACAATTTTGGAAGATGTGGACACCGTGGCTGAAGGCATTGTGGAACCTCTCTTAGATGGGGATAATGATGTCATCACTGATTGCAATGTGAAGGTAAACTCTTCTTCCTCTAAAGAAGTTAAGAAACCACTTACTAAATCATCCGAACTGTTAAGTAGTCTATTGAAATACTCCCAATCAAAATCATCAAGCTCTTTGTTAAAATCTTGCAAAGATGAGCCAAGAAAGTAATCTTCATACAATCGCGACATTGCAAAGCGAACCGAACTGATAAACAACTGGAAAAAAAATGGAAGGGGCTTAGAGGCTGAAGTCCTATTTATAAAAAAAGAAATCGAATTTCCAGGTAAAATGCGCGAGAGACCTTATTTCTCCCCTCCAACCAAAAGACAGAAGTTCAAACGCACATTCCCCTCTCTTCCAACACTCCCAACTTTCAAATATCTTCAAGCCAGCACCCATAACCTCAGAGACAAACCTCTCTGCTAAGTTTATTGCTCGAAGAAATTAATAACATTTATTTATTAGTAAAATAACTTCTGAATAGTAACAAATAAAGTTTAATTAAAAATCCATTAAATGATTAGCAATGTGTTAGAGATCAACATATTTAATAAAACAATATATAGTTTATAAAAAAAGTAATATTATCCATAACAAACCATGCTATAATCCCTTTTTAAGCTTCTCTAATATTACTTTAATATTTTACAGGAAATATTTTCTTATTCACAATATATCTTATCTAAATCAAGAGATGTGATACAATCTAATTTTAGTAAATATGTTTTTGTTTTCTTAATCAGTATATTGTTAATCATATTTATGCCAGCCATATATGGAAATTTTCCATTAATGTATTCTATCATTATTTCAATATGGTCGAAATTGTATTTTATAAGACATTTTTCAAACTTTTTGTAAGGTTCGGTGAGTATGGGGAGTAAAAACTTGTTTCATAAATATTTTTTCATGTTTAATATATGTCTTGTACATATACATTTTTCCTGAGCAATGGATCTTGCAAAGTGAATATTATTTTTATCAAGTATGTAAAATAATATTTTTGCTCGAGAGTTTTCAAACAGCTAGTAAGACATTTTGACCTTGCTATTCTTTATGGTTAAAATAATTTACCTGAACTGCCATCCCCACCAGGGATGGGGATGTCCTTGGCCGCATCCCTCATGAAAATTCGTTCTGTGGGGATTTGTTGGACTCAGGCCGGCAACCTCTGAAATCTCGGTTACTGAAGTTGGCACTACTGGAGAAATGTTGAAATTTAACCTTGAAGGTTTATGAGTCTTAACTGGGAGCGGTCAGACTGCTAATACCACAGATCTCAAAATATAATGTTTTTTTTTTTTTGCACTTTGAGATATTGGCAAACGTTGCAAGTATAAAAGCGAATATAAATTACAAAGTCAATGACGTTTAATCGGAAAAATTCGATGCAATTTATTTAAGTTTAAACTTCTATATAGTTGAACATATCTACCTTTTTCACATACACAAACAAAGTTATATTTTATTAATTATGTGTTTCGTCATTATTCTTATTATCTTTATACGAGTACTGTCTTACATACCTTATCCAGAACTCGAACCCAGAAACTAATGCATATTAACAAGGTCTTACCAGATATATAATATGTAATTTACTTATTTATAGAAAGAGTCAAGACTGCTCACTTTCAAGACTTTTCTCTCAAAAGTCTCTAGGGAGAAAATATTTTTATTTGCAAAAGTTCACTTTTAATAAGGATAGGTTAAATAAATTTTAAGAAACATTTTCCTTTTAAAACATTAATTTATAGACAAAATATATACAAACACAATCTGTTAAAAAAATTAGCATATTTCTCTCTCTGTTAAACTACACAGTGTTCCAAAACACACAAGCAAGTACAGGTTACTCCAAAACATACACAAGTAACAACAGGTTGATACAAAACATATAAAATAATTATTTCAATTAGACAAACACAATCTGTTTCAAAAATAGTAGCTAAAACTATTTCTTTCCAAAACAAATTCGAAATGGTTTACTCCAAAGTGCTAATATCTTGCTGATATTCAATTTACATTTTGATTTCTGTATGCATGAGCATGGAACATCGTTCTCATCTTGTTGATCCATCTTTACGAACTAGTGGATTATATACAATCAAATACTTTTTATATTAAATTTCATTCTTACTTCTCTCATCCCAAGTAATGCCATATGACTAATAATATCCACATGTGTTTCGGGAGGAGAGTCATCATAGTCTGTTTCACTCCAGTCAGTCATCATTGCCCAAGTTAGCATTAATTTTTAGTTTTCCTCTGGTGAGAAAAACTTTGAATTAGATCCAGTAATTTTACATAATTGTTTCAACAAGGGGCAATTGTTTTATTTTGAATATCTATTACTTTACCATTATGCACAGTTTCGAAAATGCAGTTTTACTCAACTCCACCTACATATATGACACAATAATTTAAGCAGTGTTTGAAAATATCTTCAGTATTCTCATACTCTATACATCCACTCTCCCATTTTAAACCATGGTGATGGTTAGCAACCCATCTATTTGTTTTATTGTATTTGGGAGATACATATTTCCAGTCAAACTGTGATTTGAAGTGTACTACAGTTGTATGTTCTTCTATATCAGTAATAGGTAATTCTTTTATGATAATTTTTTTTCTGCAGACTGAAAACATTGCAATTAACAAAACATCTCATCATTTCCGTGGTTCGTAATCTACTGGCTCAATTCATTATTATCACCAGCCTATCTCTTTGTATTCATATAATATAAGATAAGGAATTCTCCATTGGCAAAGTTCATATTTAAATCCTCATAGGGGTAAGCTTGACCATATAGATACAATTTAATATTTTTCATATCACAATCATCGAATAGTGATATATCAGCTTTTAAATTGTTTTCTCGAATTGTTTGACAACATATATCGGTTTATCGGACAAAAAACTTGATTTCACATTCCAAATTATTTTTTGTGATATCAGTAGAGTTGGAAAGGTCTACAAACCCCACGATCTGAATGCAATGTCCAGATTCTTCCCTTTTTTGATAAATTTTAAAAACCCTTACACATTTACAAGTGTTAATTTCAATATGCGGTGTCAAGCATTCCACACTGCATAATTCAAATGGTACACCTTCCTCATTATTAGCTGTATTGTATACAGCATTCAAATGTATATTGCCGAATAGAAGAACTAATTCTTGTTTAGCATCTAATATTAGATGTTTGTAGTAATCAGCAAAGCCCAAAACCATACTTAATGGTATAACAACTTCGTATTTTCCACCTGGGTTTAATTGTAGTGACTAATCACAAGCATTGTTCCATCCAGTCATAAGACCTGTATAAATAGCGCTTACAGTTCCCGAGAGATAGTTCTTTATCGTGGAAGTAATTCCAACATATTGTGTCTGGTCGATTTTCACTAGATTTAGCAGATTTGCAATTCTGTCGATTAAATTAAGTATTCCATTTCTTACTATTTTTGTAGTTTCTGGATTACTTGGATCAGCTGTCTTTTTAATAGTTCCTCTAAACATTAAATGTGATTTCGATGGTAACATGTAAAAATCATGATTTTTTATTGTAATCCTTAATTCTGATTGAAACATGTACAGACCTGCTCGGAATCGTTCGTACACATGTATTTTGTATTGGTGATTGCATTTTCATTGCTTATTAGTTCTTCAACATTAAGTATGTCTTCTATTTCTATTAACATTATATCCTAATTATTTTAAATACAATTCGTTGCCTCATGTTAACTTCATTAACGTATTTGAAGTGGGCATTTTATGTTGGCATTTATGTCTTTTTATACTTCCTTTCTTCGAAATTTGTTTCTTAGTGACATAGTTCTTAAAAGAACCTCCTACTCTACATCCAAATTTAATACTGTATACAATACCCATTATGATTGTAATACGCAACGGAATGCAACTGTTCATACAGCTTTTTAAAATGTAAACAAACTGTAATTTCTTCGTTTCTAAAATAAATAAATTTACTGTCTTGATCGAAAGTTGTAATAACTATTTCTTCAATGCAATTCACTATTACCAGAAGATATATCAATGTATTAGGTTTTTCTATTATTTTATATCCTGAAGCTACAGCACACACTAATTCATGAATTGTATTTTTGGTTTTACATTAAAATATGAATCACCTATAATATTAATATTTATACTACATACATTTACCGACAATTTATTAACCTGTTTTGATGATTCGTGTAATTAATTAGCTGGATATACTCTCTGTTTATAACCCAACATATTTGCAATCTAATTGTCTTCCGAGGAATTGATATCGATGTTACTATACTCTACAATATTTAACGTATTTGGATTTCCATGTAATTTTATATGTACATCTTCAGGTAATGCTGCTTTAATGAATGTTTCAAGGTCATCAAACTCATAAGATCCTACTCATATCACAATCTTATATGTTTTTTTCACCAATATTAGTCGAAAATAATTTTTTATGCATATCAATGTTTGGTATGCTGTTGTATGTAACGAATTCTATTAGACTTATTTGCAATTCTTCATCTAACTGGAATGCAGGGAAATATACAGCATGCAATTGTGACGAATTGCCACTTAATATCAACGTAATTGACATATTAGTAATATGTGTTACTATTGCACTTACTTATATACCCTATTTATAGCCAAGAAATGTAAACATAAATGTCCAAATTTATTGTATTTGGTAATTGCTCTGTGTTATACCTTTATTGCATGTTGTTTAAATAATTATGTATTTCAATTGGTGGATGTAAATCACCGAAACTGTAGTAATGCGATGATTTATTTGCTTTTTAATAAATGCAACCCAATGCGTTCCTTCATTTTGTTTCGAATCTAAATTAACAATCATACATTCATGATGATTTGGTTTTTTTTTGGTAAATCATCTCTCATATACACACCTCGGAAATAGGGAATATCCAGTTTCTTTACAATCACATTAATATCTTTGTTAATGCGCGTTTTGGAAGACTATTTAGGACTTTCTGCATTTTTTCCAAGTTTGGATTTTTTTGTCCTTGTCCAACTTTATATAGTTTCAAATACAGTCCTTTACCTTTTGATTTAACTGCTCTACAATTTGCCGAAACTCCCCCACCCCTCCCTCTGAGGATAGATCTAAGAGCTGTTAATGCTGGAAATAGGAATGGAATGATTCATCCTTTATTTGCTTTTGTTTGATTTTACATTTTAAGCCCATGTCTCTCTTCACCTTTGCAGGCATAACTTTGTCAACAACCCAAGCTCCAAGCTTTTCACTTGTAGATGTAGATGTATTCTTCCTTATATTTGCTGCTTTAATGCTTAAAATTGTATCCACTATATGTCTTTCTTTCAAACTGTTTGTTCGATCATAAACTATATTGTGTTCTTTTACATGTGTTATCCAATGAGTTTATTCCTTGATAATTCTGTGCCAAACATTTTGCAAGTTTAGTACCTGGTCCGCAATAATAGTATTTCGGTAAATGCAATTCAAAAGGTAAGTTATTAATCAATGAATTCAATACACAGTGTTCTTTTTTGATACATTTAGTATGATCCATTGTTTTCAACTGAACGCGAACCTATATATAGACCTACATTTATAGTTTTATGTTAGTATGCTATGTAATAAATACTGTGTAATAGTGTAGAACTGAAGGTTATAAAACAAAATGTACATCAGCTGGTAATTGTAAATACAAAAGAAAACATTATTGAACAGAAACATGGTATTCTTTTACCATCAAATATACATTGTGTTATTATGGCGTTGTTGGAGCATCCAAATTAACTTAAATATGTGTTTTCTAAAACAAAACAGCAAGATAAATATCAATGGTTAGCGAGCATTTTATTGCTAATTGACGGAATACAATATTTCCATTTTACAAATAAAGATAATATAGTGCCTCCGAATGAAGCATTACCAATTTCTGTATTTATTTTTGACGATGTTTGATGTGAACCACATGGTGAATTACAGCAATATTTCAGTTTTGGTCGACATTCGAACGTTGATTGTTTTTATCTATCGCAAAGTTATGCGCATATACCAAAACATAATTTATGCAATAATGAAAATAAGGTAATTGTGTTCAAAATGGATAATATGAATCTGCAATATATTTACAATGATAATGTTTTATGCGATATGACATTTACAAAGTTTAAAAATATGTGTTTTTATTGTTGGAAATGAAGATATGGTTTTTTGGTGATTATAAGAACAGTTCCCCTATATAAAGGTAGATATAGGTCTGGTTGACACAGTTTTTTCTTCCAGGCGAAGGAACAATGAGTATTTCAAAGTTTGGACATATATGTAGAAAACACAATCATTACAATATACATTTAACCAAAAATAGCGATGGGAATTGTGATTTAACCGACATATATTACATAATATGTGTATGACTGTGAAAGATAGTGATGTGGTGAATAAATGTTATGTGGAAGACGTAAACATTATTAAACCAAATGTATTTAAATCACGATCAAACAATATTCAAGAGCAATTAATAAACTTTGTTGATTTGAATGATAATGTTTTAAGCAATATGAGCACTGATTAGCAGAGTAATTCATTTGAAATAGAAGAACGTGTAAATGGATTTAGTAAGGATTTAAACATTATGACCAATGTTGTTTTTACACCACAACTTGCTGAAATGCAAGAAAATTTAAGAGTTCTAATTAATGAAGTGGTAAACACTACTATTACAAAACAACTTGAAACACGAATGGGACAAATAATGCAATATATAATTGATGAATTGATAAGTAAAAGATTTGGTTTTGTTACGAAAACAGATTTGAGAAAACAAAATAATGGTTTGGAAACATGAATAAATTATTTAATAAATGATTCGAAAGTTAAAATTTTAACAAAATCAGATGTTATAAGTGAAGTCGATAAGATTGAAAAAGCTAAAAGTAATAGATCCACTACATAAGTTAGAAAAGTAGCGACTTAATTCATATACAAATAGATTGAATTTAATGTAATATAATCAAAACATGTCGGCCTCTCCTTCGAAATTACATAAAGTTATATCTGCTGTGAAAGAAAAATATTTACATGTCATACGAGCTCATATGGAATGAGATGTTTTAAACGATGAAATATTTAAACCTATTATGAGTAGAATGGATACATTGCATGATGTGTTGAATAAACCTAATGAAACAGCTTTGGAAATTAAAATGGAAGAAGAAGCTTAAACAAAGTAAAGTAAAAAGAAATTTCTTTCTCATTTATCACGTCGTTATTTAGCTTTAAAATAATATTCCTCTACATATAGTGTGACAGTTGGTGTTTTTTGACATGATAATGTCTGTTTCCTGGGTGATTCGGTAATTAAGTTTTTGCCTAACAATAAAATTAAAATAGGTGATCACGTAACTGATGTGAGTCATGGATTGTTAGAAATATTGTTGTGAAATGTTCCAAATGTTGTTATGATACTGATTGAAAGAAATATAAATTACTTACTCATCGAACGAATGCTTATATTCGTTCAGGAGATGAAAATCATCCAAAAAAATTTTAATAGGAGATATAGTCGGAAGTGGAATATATAATGATGAAATTGACAACTGCTTTTCACCTATATATTGGAAAAATCCTAATGAACTGGTCGATAGATTAAAACTTCTCATCGCTTTGAGAGAGTCTAGGAATAATTCACATATGAACAAAATTGTTTCTATTATTTAAGAGTTAACAGAAGACGGTAATATTACAAATGAAATCTAGTAAAATTTCCCAAGAGCTTCACGCTCCTACAAGAATAAGATATCCTAGAAGAAGAGTTATAACTCATGGTTTAAATTATTTTTTTTTAAGTCGATTTGTGTGAAATGACATTGCTTTTAAAATACAATAAGGGATACAGGTATATTTTAACCGTAATATACGTTTATTCGAATTATGGTTGGGGTATACCATTGAAAAACTAAACAGGGAAACGGGTTACACCAATGCAATGAAGGTCGTTTTGAAAGAGAGAAAGCCAAATTAGCTCTAAACCGACAGAGTAAACAAATTTTTTCTGGAGTGTTCTGGAAGCTAATGACTAAATAGGGTATTAATAACTACACAATGCGTTTGGAGCTTAAAGCCAGTGTTGTGGAACATTACAACAAATCGATTAAGCAACTAATATACAAACATTTTACATACAGGGGGACTTACAAATGGGTTGATGTTTTGCCTGAAATAGTAAAGTGTTATAATTCCTGATATCATAGAACTATTAAATGGCTCCCAAAGAAGTTACAGATAATAGTTTAATGAAAACAATTAAAACTAATTTTAAAGTCATCGACAAAAGAAAACCAAATTTTTAAGATGGGGAATTTATATGTATCTCGAAGCAGAAAGGGATCTTTGAGGAAAAATTTATGATGAATTGGTATTTTGAATTATTTAAAATTAATTCAGTTAGACAAACACATCGCCGAATGTATTATATACAAGCATATGATACAGAACCAATAAAAGGTGGATTTTACGAACATGAATTGCAAAATGTCAGTTCTCCAAATCACTATTTGGTTTATAAAATCATTAAAAGGAAGAAAAATATGACCTTGAGTCGATGGAGAGGATTCTCAAAATCACACGATGGGTTAAAAATCAAGATCTTAAAAGATTGTAAGACAATATTTGTAAAAATCTTTGATACTAAATAAAATATTTTAAAAATAATATTTGATGTGTTTTATCATTTAATAAACCTCTGGATGGGGATTGGATGTACAATTTATTGTGCAATCAATACCCATTTCTATTGGATTATCATTTCATTGGATTAATGTTGGAGCAATAAACCAGTGTGATTAAATCATTTTAATTTTGATGGCATTCACATTTAGGTGATAATCCATTTCATTTGATATATAATTTAATTGGCATCTGTGATAGAATAATTTAATTGGAAATTTGCATTTAGGTGTTAATTTGTTGTGTTTGGTACGTATTGTAATTCATTGTGTTTGGGTGGTATTCCATTGCATTTGATTCCTTTTAAAATGTGACATAATTGATTGTTTTTGATGTTATGTTTCTTAAAATCAGGATAAAGTTTCGTGGAATTTTATAGCTTAAAGACAATTAAAATGTAATTTTTTTAAATTCATTGTTGTAATTTCCTGGAATCGAAATATTTTTTCACTGATTTTTTTACTTAAATGCATTCGGGATGCGATTTCATTTTAATGTTATTTAGAATGTATTTGTAACATTTTATATTTATTGGAATTTGAATATTGTTTCTCAGAATTCCTTTTCTCGAATTAGATTCCTATGGTATTTCGTGTTTTTTATGTAATTGTGACATAATTTATTGTTAGTTTATAGGAATACTTTTCTGGGTTTCATAATTATTTGTGGTAGGTTATATTTCTTTGCTGGCTTCGATACAGTTCTTGGAAATTGGTTAGTTTTAAGAGAGCAAAATACTATTCCCCATGCAAAAAACATTTTATACGAAAATCGTTATTAATTTTTACAGTGAAACGATTTTTCCGTGTAAACGATTTTTACGACGTAAAAATTTCATAAATGTTTTGATGGTGATGAGAAATTCACATTATTTCAAAAGTGTGTTTTTAATAATAGGCTTAAAATTCAATGCAATGTTGTAAGCACAGTCCACTTGCTTTAAACTTGGGAAAGACAGGCGTGGATGGTCAGGTCCCTGGATACGTTGAATTGTATATTGGAGGCGATCTGCAGACTGGTAATTTATGCTGCAGTGAAGTCTCCGGAATGGTGTGGTCAGAGGGGAAGTTCTATCACTGGAGTACATGCGCGCAGGTGCCTGTAGGGTTTGCATGCAGTGAGGAGAAGGGACGGTTGTCGGGCAGATGGAAGTTGGCGGATATCAATAGTGGCATACGAGGTGGACTGCAATGCTTTTCTGAAGCATTTTCTCATTTTCTCATGCTCATTTCACCCTCATCGTCTCTTGAGACCAAAGTTTCGCCCGTTACCACACACACTCAATTCTCGGCTATCAATTACCTGCTATTGTACATAAGACTTTAGAATGACTCATACCTGTATCTTTTGTAAAAATATGTCGTGCTGTTGAAAACTATGTGATGCTTTTGAAAAAAATATATTATTAGCTTACAATAAATTTTGGAAGTAATTATTACTTAACATAGAATAATTAACTTTGGCGAGATTATATTATATTTTCCTATATTAAAGTGCTCTCTAAAAATTATAGGCTAGGAAAAACTATATGTGAAATACACACTTTTGTCTGCTAGACGAATAAATATATGTCTTGTTTCAGTACTTGTAAATAGCAGTTCTGTTTTAATGTGTGAACAAAATAAGTCTTATATATCTGTATGTTTTTTTTTAATTTATGAGTTTCCTGGATTGTAGTTAAAAGTCGATGTTTGGATGTTAAATCTGGAGATTATCTTGGGACATTGGGAACTTTATTTAAGGGATAGAAAATTTCTGGGATATAAAATTTTATCAGCTGGAGTTGGGAAATTTTTAATTTGCTGGGAATATACTAGGCTCTTGCATGACATTGGATCAGCAGCAAGGGCAGGGTGCTTGGATCTGGGAGCCAGCAGAACATGCACTCTGGCTTCACGTTGAAGGGCGGGGTTTGCGGTGCATAGCCAGTGGCCTTGGATAAGAAACTCTCTTTCCACACAAAGACAGCTTCTGGAGTAGCAGCATAAGGGATGGTCTGCAATCTTGACCTCGGGGCAAATTCCTCTAGACTCGGGCCAGTACTGAAGGGTGGAAGTGGGAGGGGGCAGCTTTAAGCAGACAGCACCCCGATCTGAATGCAACTACCCAGTTGTCGCTATTTTGAATCCGTTGCAAAAAATGACAATCGCGAGCAGACTGGTGAATAACCCCCAGGCACTCGTAGACACAGCTAGGTGGGAGGGGATTTAGGGGGTGGTTGGCATCCTGGACTCGGGCTGGTTCTGAGGGGGGAGGGGGTAGATGGTGGCTACAAGCAGGCAGGCACCCCGATCTGAAGCTCTCTGGACACTCAGTGTCATCTACAGTTGGTCATCAACGCTTGGCCTAGATGGATGTATACCTCACCAGCTCTCTCTCATCTTCACTGCACCTCTAGAAACTTGGCGGACGATCATGTGTTACTGCTACTACTACCGACCGGTGACCATCGCAGCTACAGTCAACTTTAGTGCTAGCCTCTATTTTCGTTAAGCGATATGATTTGCTCTGTGGTTCAGTTCTCGTTCACAGTATTTGTAAACTATAGTGTGAAATATGTTTTTTAATTGATAGGAAAATATACATTTTTGTGTGTTAAGTCAATATTGCAATAAGAATTTCAAATCATGTTTCTAAGCTTGGTCTACGAAAATTCCTAGCAGTTTAAAAATACAGTTTGTGTTAACAAGTGTAATGAATTTCATAAATAACAATAAAAAAATTAATTACTTTACAAGTTTTTACCGTAATTTAAACAGAGTTGCCTATTGGACACACTACACATAAGTGTTACTCATTCATACATCGACAGACTTATTTTAATATCATTTTAAGTACGTAATTGCATCTGGTTAAAACGGTATTTAGAGTTCTTTTTTTGTCATAAGATATCATTCACCAGGCTAAATCATGTAAGGTATGTGTAATTTGTACATGTAAACTTGTTAATGTGTTTAGGAACACTGTTGTTTAATTAAAGTAATTTATAGAGACATTTTGTTGTAGATCGTTAATTCCACACTCACATAATTGTTTTATACTTCTCTCTTGTGTAAATTATTTTTATAAGCTCCAGACTCATATTATGTTTACTTCCATACTGGAGTATTTCCATTTATTATTCATGTACTCGCTTGAAATTTGCGATTTGATGCGTGTAATTTATTCATACATAGAACACTCTGAAATTCTCTCGTGTGTTAAATATATTTATAAAAATCGCTTATCTATCATCAACATCACTACAAACACATCAAAATTAAAAATAAAAAGAAAATGACACTTAGCACACTCTTGCACTCAATTCAACACCTGTATACCACATTGCAACCCACCACTCTGGTCAGTCACCTTCAGAACACCACAGCGTCAACATCGTACAGAGCTCCTGCCACTCCCTCCTCCCACCCAAAAAGAAAGAAAGAAAATATAGTATACCCATTCATAAAATAGAAAAAAAAAATTAAAGAAATTTGATCCAACTTTTTTCCATCAAATTTCTTTGATCAAATGCGCCCGATGTAAAGGCATCCACTTGATTTATTATGCGTATTTAACGTACCTGTTTATGAAGATGCAAAACAGTTATCTTTAATAACGTGTATTTGAACCACTAATATAAATAAACATGTTGTAATTCAAAATAATTAATCCTTTACTACATAACACTATACACGACACAGCTGTCGAATTTATTTCTCCTTATCATTCCTAACACTTTAGCACTGTTCAATGTGTATATGGAAATCATTGAAGTTTGCCTGAATCAACCCAAATACACTGGTGGAAAATGAAAAATGAGCACCAATAAAGCGGTGACGTAGAAACACCATATGCGCACCGGACCCTGATAGAGGGCAGTACATGCAATGATTAACAGTGATGTGCTGTGCTGTGGACAGCGTAGGAACCGCGTACTAGGCATAACTCCGCTGAGTCCAAAACACCTGTTGTTGACTCAGTGAAAGAGCAGTCTGTTGTTTTAAGCATCGGCCTGTGTGTAGACATGCCACGGCTTAGCCGACCACACTTCGTGAAAATTAACGGACTTTGAACGAGGTCGTATTGTGGGTCTCAGGGAGGCTGGGTGAACCTTCCTTGTACGAAAAGAAAATTACTAGTATAAAGCTAAACACGTCTCTTAATTTCCAATATAGTCTTACGGTGTTGTACTGTTATAGTGCGTTCACGCCATTTTCACATTTTTTAAAATAAAACTTTGAAATATTATCGTAATTTTAACATGCCTGCCTGTGTTTTAAACAACTCATTACAAACATTTATTACTCATATCAACAATCAAGTACTCATTAAAAAAAATGAAACTCTCCTTTTATTGACTATAAATTATAATATTTACCTCGTAATCAAAATGAATTAACAACAGTGAAGGCAGGGCTGTGGTGGCAATGCCTAGTAAGAAAATGTTTCCACGTAAAATGTCGAGTTTTGGCACGCAATTTGTAAGGTAAATTTCTCTTAATGAAATATTTACATTTATAAGTTGCACTGGTAGACACGTATTTTATTGTTACGTATTAACAATATTTGATACTATACGCATCTGTACAGTTACCTCCAAAGTTAAACACATTCACGGAAAAATATTAATGTGTAAGGTGCGTAATGCACTATTTCATGAACATACAGATATTTTAATAACCAGTAAAATAAATACTATTCGAGCTATTATCAGCGCAGACACAATTAAAAGTCATAAAGCCAAACTAAATATGGCGTTAATTGTGAACATTTATTAGTTACGCGTTTTAAATGTAACAGCATTGTTTTGATAGCTGAATAATGTAAACAAATTAGTATATTTGTTAGTTGAAACAGATTCGTCATACGGTTATGTTATTATTCACATGTGATATACGGGTACGTTATCGATACCTAGAAGTAGAAATTTAGCAGGGCTTCAGTAAAGTGTGAACTTATCATGAATCGGGAATGAACATTATTAGAAAACGAGTTAAAACTGATGTTCATTTTAAACTGTACAATGTGAGATCACAACCGATAAGGACATTTGAATCCAAGAGTGCAAGGAAGTGCTGAATTCCCTGCAGTTGAAAAGGTACATAAACATTAATCCTGAATGAAAATAGGGATGTAAAGTTTAGTGAAAATTTCACTCTTACTACAGCCGTATTTGACTTCGCTCCATGAACCAGGCTGGCTGTAGTGAAATGACTTAAATAATAGCAAAGAACTTAAGAGATGATTTGAACGTGACTTTAACCCGGAACGCTTACGTAACAAAGCACATCTTAAATAGTAAAAAAGCTACGACAGAGTTTAGAACCTTCAGTAGTTTTGCTGTATTATGCACGTACTTTTGTAGGAAATAATTTTTTATTCGCAAGGATTTGTTATTGGTGTTTTCATCTACGATACACGTTGTGTGGGGCAGTGGAGAGATTTGGGTGGATCTTAACATCGAGGTTTTAAAAGCCGATGAGGGTGAAGTGAGGCGAGTATGAAGCAACGCCGGAATTCAAGAGCGGGGGAAACGGCAGATCCCCGAGAAAACCTGGCGACCAGCGTCATCGTCCGGCACGATTCCCACACGCGAAAATCCGGGAGCGACCCCGCCGGAAATCGAGCCTGGTTTGCCTAGGTGGGAGGCAAGTAGTCTAACCACAACACCACCGGGCCCCTTAAGGCCGGGCTACAATTGCCATAAGCACATCACTAACACAACACAGTGTTATACACCAGAGTTAAAACTGCTTGTTTTCCGTTAGAGTGGCTACAATCACGCATAGTGATAAGCACTTACCTAAGCACAATTATAGTAACAAGGCAAGTTCACCTTGGTTTAGCTTTCCTTATCACTATCGTCTTGCGTCAGTATTCAGCAAATCAGAAGCCCCGGCACTTACACTACGTTATAAAATGAAAAACTTATTTACGAATCAAGAAAGTGTGTATTTTGACTTCATTCCTCGGGAAGATCTTCTCTTCTGTTTATTTCTCGATAACGGCTACTACGGAAGTTATGAAACGTGTTTAGGTAACGTTAATGGTAAAATTTGAAATGAAAATAACATCAAATTATTTTAAAAACATTACATATCACTTGAAAAGATTTATTTTTGACAAAAAAAACCACTACGAACTATACATAACTTAATTTCTTCGGTACACATGTAGCAACATAAACAAACTAATATTTTTTATCGCTATATCAATTGTAGCTAGGCTACTGTGCTGGTATTATTATTTTTTGTGCTTATCGCTATAACTGTGAATGTGTTTGGCATATGTCAATTGTAGCCCGGCCTTTACACGTCGTGTAGTCTGCGCGCGCGAATGTCACAACTTAATACACTCGAACCAAATACCTTAGAACCACACAAAACAGACAATTCTAACAAAAACCAATTCTATGTTATGTGTTTCTAACGTACGGCAGTTCTAATAGTGTGTTTCTAGTGTATGATAGTTCTTAAGGGTGTGTTTCTATTGTACGACCGTTCTAACATCTCTGTTTCGACTGTAAGATCGTTCTAAGTTGTGAATTTCAGTTGTACAACGTTTCTAACATATGTGGTTTTGCAATATGTGGTTATAAAATATGTATTTCTGTTGTATGAGCGTTCTAACATCTGTGGTTCTGTTGTATGATCGTTGTAAGCAGTGAATTTCTGTTGTACAACGTTTCTAACGTATGTGGTCCTCCAACATGTGGTTCTAAATTGTGTGTTTTTACCGTACGACAGTTCTAACATGTGTGTTTATTTTGTATGACTGTTCTAACACCTGTGCTTCTCTGGTGTGACTGTTCATTCTTCTGTGCTTCTAGCGAATATTAGTTCTTAGTTTTGTGTTTCTGTTGTATGACTCTTCTAAGATGTGAAATTTCCAAGTTATGTGGTCTCGTTGGTCTATTCCGTTATCTGAACGTCCTAGACTGCGTGTTTCTAACGTATGCGTGGTCCCCGTTGTGCGTGAGACGCAGTGGAGAAGTATCGTAGCTGAGGGGCCGACAAAGTGGCGAGTGGCACGGAACAGATGGCAGGAATGTAGGGCCGTGTTGTAACGGTGCTGTGTGCGTTGGAAGCGCCAGGAGGTGTTTTGCAGCCAGGCGGCGCAGAGGTGAAAGCTCCTTCGAGCAGCTAGCTGCACCTGTTGTGCTCCCACCTCTCCGAACTGGCCCGGCGCTGGACCACCGCGGCTGCCCATCCCTGACGAGGAAGCCCAAGGGTCTAGTGACCTCTCCAGGGTCGATGACTACCATTAGCCCAGTTAATGAATGGGCCTGCCTCCGCTTTGTTGCTCGCATTCTTCTGCTGCGATGGCGCACCCAATAAATTAATTAGCCACGTGACTGAGGTCGTTGGTCCAATTACAACATAGGCGGACAGCGGAGGGGAACTAGGACGGCAGGAGGAGCAGAGATGAACTGTTAACAGAGGTAAGAGGCAACGGAGCAAAAAAAGAAATACATTAGCAAGGCGTATCAAAAAAGCAAACCAAAACATGGAGAACATTTATCGTGAGAGAGAATGCACAAGGAAACGAACACAGGGAAAAGAGACAAAATAAACAGCATGGGCTACGAAAAATGAAGTATTAGACATGAATACACTGAAAAATGTAAAATATATTTAATATAGGTCTTTGCAACTTTAGCCGAATATATAAAAGAACGCGATCTCAGGGTTAATGTAATTCTTACTCTTATGACTACAATTTAAATGAACTAATTATACATTCTGCTTTCTTCCCGATTTTTCTCATTACGAAATTACGCTCTTCAATAAAAATGACTTCAGGTTTAAAAATTCCTTAAAAAGTGTTTGAAATTAAATATAAACCGTATGCCCTATTATTTTGAGTAGAACTAACTTTTTCTGAAACAAATTAGTTTGAAGAAAATATCGTAGAGGATTTTGTCTACTTAAAGAACTGAAACGTCTACAATTTGGGGATTTGTTGCACTTGTAATCTTCTCTACCAAGAGACATAAGACATTGCAAGTCGTTTAGTTGTTCACTTTTGTATTGAGAAGCTTCTAGACATTTATTTTGGTTTCAAAATAAAATGCTTTATAAAGAAAATAATTTAGAATTTAATGTAAATAATTTCTAGTGTTTATTAGAATTTTAAAACAGTTTTATTGCTCTGCCAAGATATAAATATAATGAGATTCAAAGGTTTTGTAAGATTCACGTATTCACTCTATGAGAAAGTGCATTAAAATTTTTAATTGGCGCTGGGCTAGTTTTGTCAATTATTTAAACTTAAAAGTTCATACCAATTCGGTTGCTGAAAATACTTCTCTTACTTTTATTACATTTTTTTCTCTTTGTCTGTACTTCAAGTTTGCCATAATTTGCTTTTCATTTGGTTTTATACAACGAAATCCTCTCTTAATTAAAGTTAAATACTTCCCTCTCTGGCGACTTTCTTCTTAAGTAGTCAGGATGCATATTTTCATTTTTCTTGTGACAATGTTGGGTTCTTATGGACATAGTTTTAATTGACTACAATTATCTAAGGCCTGTTTTATGTAGTGTCATATTTAGAGTATTAGCTGGACAAGCATTTACACCAGATTTCCCTATACATTTAATCCACACCCTACTTTAGCTGCAGCAAAACGTTTCGGAAAATAATGTTAATAACCGGTTAAAGAATGGGTGAAATTTTTCGAAAGGTGAGAACATTGAAACTAAAAACATAATGTATAAGTAATAATAAAAAAACAGTCACGCCAAATGCTTAGGTTAGACAAAGATGGTACTTAATCTAACTATGGTATATTTGCATTGATTTATGTCACATGCACGCAACATGTTGAAGAACCAAAATTCAAATTCATCGTGACGTATTAGAGACAGTGAGGTGTTTATTGCTAAACTACGTCACAAGGAAAATTCCTCCCCCTGCCTCTTCTACCCGTCCTCCTGCCTTAGAGACCCCAAATCCTGCCACACCAGAGTGAGCGCCTCTACAGTTTGTTGTTCTTAAGACATAAGTTATGTTCTGTTCGAAATGGTATGCATCTCAGTCCAAGACTTATATACCTTAAATGGAGCTAATTTTGTATAGAAAGGTTGAATGAACGCGACTGTGACAGACGTCTGATGCTATGGTTGCAATATGGCCATGATGAAAACCAGAAAGAGGTGGAGTCAATTTAAACGTCACAGCAGACCGACAAAGATCGACAGAGCGTTAAAAAATGTGCAAGAATTGCAAGAAGTATAAACAAGCCACAGCGTGGGAGTTAGTCAGAGTTAAAGAAGGGCAGTTGTAAAGTATACGAAAGCAAAGTCTTGTAAATCCAACGCAACATCATTTGAAATGGGCAACACTCACCAAACCCTGTTGCCAAGTTGGTGAGAGACAGAAACTGCGGACTATCTACCTATCTAGGCACACACAGTATATTTCCATAGTGAAGTCACAAATTTTAAGGGGCGATGGATAAAGGCAAGCATAAATTTAAGGCGATGAACTTTGGTCCGAAAAAACGCCTCAGTCGAAGGCTATAGGCCAAAACTCTTTAGGGATGCCTTAAGGTTGAGCAAGAAAACATAAAAGTATTTGTTTGTACATTTAACAATTCAGTTATTCGCAAGCTACGAATACTACTGTAACTCTTTCAGGCGTATATAAAATTCTAGTCTACTTTTTAGGTTCTGCAATGGACAAAATTTTGTTCGGAACTGTACTAGTATAGTCTATTCAATGTTTCTTCACACCTATTCAATCAAACCTTTGAAAATCACACCATGTATTTTACTTATTTGAGACACGGCAAACTTTATACGTGTGCGAAACATAAAGCGCTACGAAGAAATAATTATAGCCATAGTAGGCCAAAAGTTTTGTTACATTTTGTAAGAGGAAGTGTATATTGCATGTCCGATAATTTCTTAAATGAATATGAAAAAACAACAGGAGGTGCTCTAAGCTCACGTCAAAAGACGGAAATATTTCTTCGTTATCTAAGTGACCCAGGATTTCAGACATGTGTCGCAGAATATTGTCAAGTTTACTACTCGACTGTATGTAAGACTGTGAATAATTTAACAGATTGCATTATGGAAAAAGCACACAGTTAGGCAAGGTTTCCATGCCATGCATGGAACGAATGAAAAATGGTCACAGAAATTTCAAATACCGACAGTTGTTGGGGCTTTGGACTGCATTCAGAAATTAAAAAAACCGACAGCTTTTGGAGATGAATACGTAAACAGGAAAGAATTCCCAAGTATTAATGTGCAGGTTACTTGCAATTATAATGAAATAGTAAGTGTTGATGCACAAGGACCTGGAAGTGTACACGATTCCATGATTTGGAAACAAAGCACTACTTACAATGCAATTTCCGGTTTTAAGGACAATTTTGGTTTGTTGGGAGACAGCGCCAATAGAATTACACCATGTCTACATGCACAGTTCAAACCCCCCCCCCCCCCAGAAAAAAACAAAAAGAACTATTTAACAAGTTGCATCAGAAGGAAAGGATCATGACTGAAAGACTATTCGGCCAACTGAAACAGATGTTTCCAATTTTAAGGTAACCTAGTAAGGGTACGTTTGGAAAATATCTCAAAAATATGTATATGCTGTATATATATATATAATATATGTAAATATATGTAAAACACCTTTACGAATTTATCTTTCTAGAAGACATATAAGGAGGTTGTGAATACCCGGGAGAAGATGACAATGAGGACGGCTCGCCAAATCAGCATTACATAACGTAATGACTTAATATACACCTTATTTTCTTAATTGTTAAGTGTTGTTTATCTTTGTAGTTAGTTATATTTTCGTGTTAGGTCGTCAAATATATGTACTAGTGTAAATCTTGTGTAATAAATATGTTTAACAGTAGGCCTACATAAAATAGCAATTAAAGGAAAACAATAAAAAAAATTACTAAAAATAAGTGTTTATGAGTGAATGAGAAAGAAAGCAAGTGAAGAGAGTGGCTGCTCCATCACTCACGCCACTACTTATTCCCACACTCTCTTACAAGCTCACTCACACGCTCGCTGTTATATTTGTTTCTTTGTATTGTTTGAAGTTTTTGTAATATTTTGATTTCTTTTTGCTGCTCTTAATTTATGCTATTTATTATCTCGATCGTTTACATTCTTTATTTCCAAGGACATATAATTTTCAACTATATAATGACACAGGATCTAAGGTTTACAATAAATAATTAATTTCATTCATGCATAACAGTAACATTACATAAGTAAAGGAGTGCACACCGAAATAGACACATTTACATTTTGTTGTTACAGTTGTAGGAATTCGCTTAAAGGCTGTTCATGGTAAAGCGAGCACTTTTAAAATCAACCTTTGAAAAATGTCTCTGTACTGACCTGCGTATATTTTTAGCAGGCACACGTAATGGCGCACGCCAAAGAAAGTTGGTAATGGTGGAAGGAAAGAAGTTCCATGTCTTAACCTTGAATTAAAAGTTTTTGGCAAAAACCTGTTAATATTACATTGATTTATATTTCTTTCTGATTTGTTACATGCCGCATACTTGTGTACAGTTGCCACTGCTCGTGAAGAGGCCGTCTGAACAGAACCAAGTGGTAAAGGCTGTTCACGGTAAAATGAGCACTTTTGAAAGCCCTGCTTAAGACCTACTTGTATGCAACATGTGTATTCTTCCACCGTATATAAATTTAACATTGCCATGGGCCTCATCACTTTATTCATGCGTCAAATTATTAGAAAAGTAAATATTTTAAACATCTGCTCATATTTAGACTTCGATGCATCAAAATAAACAGAAAGTGAAAGAGATAATGCTATCACAAATGATTTCAGAAAACTTTTTATTCGACGTTTAGATATGGAACTACGTTCAATCCTTCGTTGCCAACTTTACTGG
Source organism: Dryococelus australis (assembly GCA_029891345.1). Lineage (NCBI taxonomy): Eukaryota > Metazoa > Arthropoda > Insecta > Phasmatodea > Phasmatidae > Dryococelus > Dryococelus australis. Next base: position 68,184,050 of record CM056998.1, on the reverse strand, counting down.
ACGCATGTCACGCAGTGCGCCCGTTAAAATATACGCAGGCAGGAGCAGTGACTTATTTCCAAGGTTGATTTAAAAAGTGCTCACTTTATAGTGAACAGCGTCGTCTAGTCTTAAGTGGCAGTAGGACATGTGAATGTCCGTGTTCGATGTTGGCAGTTGGCAGAAATTATGCAACTCTTTCACTACAGGCGATCCTGAAGAACACTGTTATGCACATTTATGCTGGAATCTTTCTTTATTCAGATGCATTCCTTCAGAATATTCATTTTCGCCTCCATAAGTTATGTTTTCACAGCGTCAGAAATAACCACACGGGTATTTAAAAATGATTATTGAAGTACTGCCTCTAGACTGTTAAAGAAATTTTGCAGGGTTTCTATATCTGTTTCTTTACGTAAGCGTGAAAAATCCAGTTGTTATAATTCTGTGTATACATATAATTTGTTTAAGCATGCAAGTTTAAATATGAATGGAGTCTTTAGAAAACATACATAATTATGATGTGTGTGTTTACTATGCCCAGTGTCTAAACTTTGTATAATGTAATTTGACTTGTCCAATATCTTTGTACAGCTATGTATTGAAAAAAGATCTTACGGATGCAATGAAATAAAACAAAAAAAAAAGCATTTTATTTGGATACATCTTAACTAAAAAACAATAGTTTCTACATGACATGTTTAAGAACTGGCTACAATTATTTCTGCACAACTCACTACCAGGGGAAGAACTGGAAGGAATGGTAAAATCATGGAGGCAAGCTCTCTCTCACACCCTATAGCAGGTAAACACTCACCCCTAGATAATCAGGTCAGGTGGCCGCCCCTGATACATTCCCATCGCCCACTGTCAAGACTCCCTTCATCAAGGGTCCTCGCTACTCTTTGTTCTTGCTCCTCAGGCATATCTCCCTCATTTCCTATTTGTCTCAATCGTACCGTGTCAGCCAGATTCGCTTATTATTTGATTCGTAGCAGATTCGCGCCGCATTGTTGTTGCGTATCAGTTTCCTGCAACTGTGTAAAGCAATGAGGGTGCCAATGTTTACGTATATTATACAATCTTAAGATAGTCAAACCTATTTGCAAAATATTTAAAAATACGAAAAATGAAAGTAATTTTCACATTGTTGGATTATACCGTATGAAGAAGCTTCGGTAGTTGAAGGGCGAAGTTTTTCACGAGACTGTAGACAAAAAAAAAAAAAAAAAAAAGGAAACACGATAATGTAATTAAAAGTAAATAAAAATTATGACGATTTTCATAACTTTGGTTTCATGGAACATAGCGTCCTATTCAGGTGGCGCCAAAGATGTTAGGAGTCCCTAATGATTCGACATAAAGTAAGCATAGACGTTATGGTAAATGGTTTCTCAGCAACAATAAAACACAAGTCATACATGAGTATAATCGTATTAAAGTGTTGAAAATACAAAGCAACCGAGAGTTGTATACATTTACGTAATATTTTATTATTCACACCAAACTTTTTAAAAATGCAACTAGTCTGCAGTTATGTAGAAATAATTAAATCCCTCAAACTGATGTTTCTAAACTAACGACCACCTGTAGTGATAGTAATAAAGACGGCTACCACGAAAAGACATCCTATGTATCCCTCCAGAGAACTTACAATAAAAAGTGGCGGTGCGTGGTGGCTTAAAGAAAATTAAAAACAGTACGTCTACTACGTGTTTTGGGATGACCCGAACGAATTAGCAGACAGGTTTAGACTTCTGGTTGCATCAAAGAGAGATGCGGATTATTCTCGCACGAAAGAGATAGCTCCATAATCGGAGAACTGAAAAAACGAGGATAAAGGGAAGACAATTAATAAAGCATTGCTCTTGAACTGCGCAAAGTCGTGGAATGTAATTAATGCTTGATGCAAAAGACCTACTGAATAATTGACTTTAATTCTGCTTACGCTTCGTTAAGATGGTGCCATAAAATAGATTAAATTAAGGGTACTATTCTTTGTTGTGATTTGTGTATAAAGATCATTCGACTTGGTCAAACTGGTCAAAGAAGAGTCCTGAGAGCCGATGAGGGTGTTTGAAATGAACATGGAGCGATGCCGGAATGAAAGGACGGGGGAAACGGGAGATCCCCGAGAAAACCTGCCGACCAACGGCATCGTCCGGCACGATTCCCACTTGCGAAAATCCGGTGACCCGGCCGGGGATTGAGACTGGTTCACCTTGGCGGGAGGTGAGCGTGCAAATCGCTCAGACACCGTGGCTCCTGGTCAAAGAAGTAAAACGATTGATATAGGCCCGTAATGCGTGCAATTCCGAAAATTTTTGAATAAGATACGTAACACAGTTGACTAACAAAACTCAGATAAACGATACTATTTTGGAATATTAATTATAGGCTAGATGTAGATTTTTAATTATTGATGCGAAAATAAAAACTATTTGATGATGGCTAAAAATACTTGCGAAGACTCTGTAAGTTAAAAGGGAAATATTGTGTTTGTAATTACAGATGGAAATCGACATCTCACACTCGACATTTATTTCACGAACATACTGTGTTGAACCTTCATGCGTCCATGTTCCGAAATAATTTAACACAGGGAGTGATATCGGCAAAAGGAATTTTGTGTTGAAATATATAGACATCAGAGTCACCTACAGTATCACCAGACAGACCCTGGAATGCTGCCGGTAGGCCCTATCTAAACTAAATTGTTTAAATAGTGCTTCATTGATTTTCGTCTTACTACAGATGATGACCGTGAAAAAAAAGATCAGCGCATCATTGCTAAGGCACTATTATGGCGGGCGCAAGGTGGCTGAGCGGTTAGCCTGCTCTCCTCCCACCAAGGCGATTTGGGGTCAATCCCCGGCCGGATCATTCCGGATTTTCGCGTATGGGAAACGTGCCGGACGATGCCGTTGGTTGGCGGGTTTTCTCGGCGATCTACCTGTTTCCCCCACCCTTTCATTCCGGCGCTGCTCAATTCTTACCGTAATCACCATCATCGGCTCTCAAGACTTCGATGTTAAGAGCCGTCCAAATCTCTTCACTCACTCGCTATTATAGCAGGGGCATCTCTCCTGTCATCCATATCGGCCCTGGTCGATAAGGGTGCAAATGTATGGGTGGCCGGAACAATGTCGTATATTAGGGCGAGTGACGAGATTTGGGTGGCTCTTAAATCGAGGTCTCGAGAGCCGATTAGAGTGAAGTGTGAGAGTGAAGTGAGAATGGAGCAGCGCCGGAGTGCAAGGGCGGGGAAACGGGAGACCCACGAGAAAATCCGCCGACCAGCGGCGTTGTCCTGCACGATTCCCATATGCGAAAATCCGGGGGCGACCCAGCCAGGAATCGAACCCGGCTCTCCTTGATGGGAGGTGAGTAATCTAACGACTAGACCACCGCGGCTCCGTTGTATGTTAGGAAATGCTAACTTCGAAGGAGAGCAGTTTCATTGCTAATAGAAAATTCGACCTGAGTTAAGTAACATAAACTTTTTTCACTGTAGCATACAACATTCTCCCAAAGGAATCTGAATCTTTTCACTTCAGATTTGTTGAAGATACTTTTTATTGACAAATCAAACAATATGAATTTGAAAATGTCACTTTTTAAATTTTTCATTTAGTTGAATTAATTTCAAAGAACTTTGAAACTAACGCAAACAAACGTTTTTATATCCTCAGAATATTTTCATAAAACTCCCGCTGTTCTGGTTTTGTTAGGTATTATGCCATGTACAGGAAGTCTTTCTCCTTTTCGTTCGAAATAGGCTACGGTGGTGAATACAAACGTGAATGATCGTCGAATTTAATCTTAGTCAGACTGGCAGGAAAAACACCGCCTGACACCCGAGGCCTAAGAACGGTCTGTGATTTCCTTACTTAGCGCGTGACAGGTTCATCAGCGGTCATCTTCATCCAAAGGTACTTGGTGATATGCAATTGTCTCTTATTTTCCTACTCGCTGTTGCGAGCTGCCCAAATCTCTTCCCTTCGCTTCTTATTTTCCTAGAAGATCTTTTGCAGTGTAGCCTATGTTCGACTTGCAACATAACAACGTTTACCCACTAACGCAACACGTGTGTCGTGACCTAACGCTCTTTATGCTATCAAAGGGTTTGTGTAAAAACTAAGAACACAGTTTTATCCAGCGAGTTACACAGAATGTTTTTCCACTAAAAGCCATTGTGGCCGAAAACCTAACATGCAATGTTTTTGCAGCCACCAGTACAAATGACGGACTCGAAACACCTGTCCTCTGTTGCCCTGGTGCATTATATATAGTCTATTTGCGGTTTCTCCACACATTTTTAATTAGATATTAAAATCTATCCCTTGTATGACGTGTTTAATTGTTTATTAACTATGTTATGTATCAATTGTTTTATACCAGTGTCGGTATAAAATAACATAAAATTAAACCTTAATCTTATTTATCAAACTAAACTTTTTGCATATATTGTATTTTATTTGTTATTGGTATGAATAAAATGGGTAGAAAATATGTGCGATGGTAATACCGAGTAAGAAATAGTTTTTATGCGAAATATTATTACACCGAGTGCGCACGAACGCGGTGCGTTGTCCCTTTGGCGTAATTTTCAGACTCCGTTAAACTTTGGTTTGCAAGAAGCGGAGGAATATCCTGGAAGTAGAACTTTAGGAGGGCTTCAGATAAATCGGAAGTAACCGTGAATGGGCTATAACAATCTTTAAGGCAAGAGATGACGTTCCCACCAACCCGTATTCTGTAGTTCCCCTCGGTGACACGGGGGCATGTTGAGGTTGTGCAATTTATATTTCCATACTCCGATTTTTGTGATGTCGGTGGGATGCATCGCTCCTATAATCTTTTGAATAGACTGCGACATTTTACAAATGTCGCTCATATTGACGTTGCAAATATTGTAGCTTGCTGTAGTCATCCCTGCACATAATAATCTCGATTTTGGAAAAATTAAGTGTACAGATATCACTAACACTGACATTTTGTATACATAGGAAATCTATAGCACAAACCTTTATAAGGAGATTATTTTTGTTAAAAGTTCAGATATAAATACTACTCTGCATAATACCAAAGTTAAAAAATATCAAGATTGTTGAAATTATAGAAATCTCTTTAAATATAACTTTATAGAAAAGTAAATGAAGTACGAAAAGTTGATGAATTTCATTGCCACGACAATTATATACTGTATCGTAAATAAAAATATAGATTACTGCTAATGCATGGAAAAACTTTTCCCAATATTGCTGTAAAGTACTATGTTCTCAGTCATTCACTGAGGAACTTTATGAATGCAATGGTATCATGCGTTCTACAGTATATAAGCCTAGTTTAGTTGGGCTGTGCGTTAACCCCGTAAGAGAAATCTCATAGGTATTTTAGGGAAATAACATTGACTTACTGAATTCTGAAAAAAATGCTGACCTACTAGCTCGCCAGATAATGAGCTGTAATTGAGAATTACAGCTAGGGCGTCATTTATAAGTGACGAAGAAGCTGAAAATGTGATTTTTACCAAGGATTCTCGAATATTTAAACCACGGGAAAATTCAAAATCTGAACACGAGCACGCAGCTCGAAGTCCTCTGTTAAAGGTTTTTTTTATAGCCTGCCTGTGAATAACTCTGTGTAACAACGCCCCTCCTCACCCCCCCCCCCCCTCCATAAACTTTTCCTTCTAGGCTTTCGGTCATATTTACGCATTGTATAAAGCAAAACAGTGGAACGTTAAAAACAAAATGTGAGATAATTTTACTTTTTAATTAATGGCAATTATTAACTAAGAATTGAAATATTGCATAGTTGAGATACAGAAAAAGGATTTTCTTTGAATTTCAGTCGTCACAACAATTCGTCGCCTTGTCATCAATCCAATATGGCGTGTGTCGTAGACGAGTGCTACTGTAACGCCTGCAGTCTATTAAATTAAGTTGATGTGATTGGTGAACCGCATGTCTCGTATTCGTTACGTGGCACGTTCTATTCGCCCTATTACACAGTGACATTTATACGGTTTTCCAATCCCATTTCAAGAAAACCAGTGCAGTTCCTCGGTAGATGTCAAAGTGAATTCACGTTCTAACACTATTCAAACTAAAATATCAATAATCTATTCCGCAAAACTGTAAACATATAAAATAAATTCCCGTCACTTTTTGTATAATACGAATGCCGACGTGCATTACGTTAGAGCAGCCTATGAGTTAATACAAAGGCACATTTAATCACGGATGAGATAATATAGCCTGACACCTACCGGAGCTGGCTGTCCTATCCGAAAGACATACCAGGCGTTCGCGGCCAGCCTTGTGGATCGATGATGGAAGAGGTGTGGATGGAGGGGCACTGGAATACAGAGGCGGATAATGAAGGAGTGCCCCGTGGTAACTCATCGTGTTTCGGCAACGTCAGCCATGTTCCCCCAATCGCATCTGAAGCGTACTGAACCAAAAGCGTCGAGGCGGGAGACGTGCAGTCTAACCGCGAGCCACCAATGCAGTTTGAAACGGAAGGAGTGGGTGAAGTGAGAGAAGAGATTTGGACGCCATTAACAGCGAGGTCTTGAGAGCCGATGAGGGTGACTTAGGTGAGTATGAAGCAGCACCTGAATGAAAGGACGGGGGAAACAGGCATCGTCCGGCACGGATACCACATGCAAAAATCCGGTGACCCGGCCTGGGATTGAGCCCGGTTCACCTTGGTGGGAGGCGAGCGTGCTAACAGCTCGGCTACTGCGGCCCCGAAACGGAAGGAGACTTTTATGCTATCGGAAGCCACTCATGTATTTGTCTTTGATATGTATGCGTAGACGTGAACTATTTTACTGCTACGACAAGTCTTTGGTATCTTGAGGTATGAGATGTATAGGAGAAGATTACAGTGCCAACCGACCAAAGGTCAGGCAGATGGTTAAAAAATTAAACTCATTCCGTCGATAACCTAAAATGTATCCCATGACGCACACTAAAAATAATTAATTATAATGAAATACTGCAACATCATACAGTAAAAATTCCTGACATAGTAATGTGTAATCCTATTTCGTCATTGGAAAAAAACTGAGATCTTTCCGATAGTTTTCTCTTATAGCTTTTATAACGATACTCCCCCAAACCCTTATATATATATATATATATATATATATATATATATATATATATATATATATATATATATATATATATATATTCATTTCATGCTGAGCAGACTAAATCTTAACAAAAAATTTAGTAAAGTTTAAAAGTTAGTCTACATTGGTTGAATTACTATTGGACATTGGCACTTCATCATCATCACTGAATTATTTTTCATGAAAAGTGTGAAAATAAAGTTCTATTAGAGAAGTACATTTGACACGGGTTTAATTTCACACGATGTTAAATTTTAAATGCCTGGCTCGACATCCTTGATGAAAGGAATTTATTTTCTGCCATGGATAAAGTGTGGGTGATTTTTTTCCCATATTTCTTAAAAATGATGCACGGTACTGAAATTTCACAGTAAATAATGTGTACCCGTTTTGGAGTGCAAGTCAAGCTGAAGTGAATGAAAACGATAAATTAATTGGGCAACTGAAATTTTGCGTTATTTTGTACATTAAATTAACAGTTAGGCAGTTATTTTTCATTACTCCATTAAAGCTTGCAAAAGAAAGAACATTTCCCGAGAGGAAGTTTCCTAATAAGAATAAGGTAAATATGATCGTGTTCGTTATGGTATTGTAGGAGTATAGTTAAGGAACACTAAAATATGAGTGGTCGCGGTGAATGAGCGATTAGCACGCTCGCCTCCCACCAAGGCGAACCGGGTTCAATCCCCAGCCGGGTCACCGGATTTTCGCAAGTGGGAATTGTGCCGGACGATGCCGTTGGTGGGCGGGTTTTCTCGGGGATCTCCCCTTTCCCCCGCCGCTCCATATTCACTTCAGTCACCCTCCTCGGCTCTCAAGACCTCGCTGTTAAGAGCCGTCCAGATCTCTTCCCTCACTAAAATATGAAAATAAAAGCTAAAAGCGTCAGTATACTGCATACCTACAGGTTTCGGAAATTCGTAGATAGGAAAAAATCACTTCTATAGACATAGGGAAATACCCAGTTAACGATTTGAAAAGCGATCCTTAAATTGACATATATTCATGTGCATTGAAATGCACATGAATGAACGAGCTTCCTTGATCAATTCACCTGATCCATGCACAACCGACTACACTTACAAGAACAACAACTCTTCCCCCGCTTTTCTGGGTTCTTTCATAAGAACCAAACACAAAGTAACGGTCAAACTGAATCTCGAACAGGTTCTTATACCTCGAGGACACCATGCACTACGTACGAGACTGTACGTGGGTAACAGCACTGTTTAGTTGAGTACTCACAGGCATCAAGTCGAATATCCAAGCTGCTTCATCGTAGCGTGAGGCGCGAGCGGACACCGCCAGAGAGCCGACACGAAAACCGTCACTGCACCAGAAGAGAGTCGGTGGAATGGCTTCTTGTTCACCCCAGCGCGGTAGTCACCGTCTGTTCCTGTGCCACCCCTCCCTCCCTTCACACAAGCCGACCCTCTAGGAGTCCGGGAGAACCTTTCCCCCTTGCAGATCTCCAGTTACCAACCCTCCCCCGCATTGCACTCGATACGTAATGAACAATGATACACAAATCCGCCGGCCGAAGACAGAGACGGCGCACAAAAGAGAACCTTCCCCGGCCCAGAAGAAGACAAAGCCCTTGTTGGTGTGGGGAAGAGGGAGACGGTAAATCCATTAGTCAGAAGGAGGAGGGATGAAGACAGTGCCTCGTCGAGGGAGAGAGTGGTGGGTTGTGGAGGAAGGAGGAAGGGGGGAGGGCGAAGTGTGTGGCTAGGTGACCGCGCCGGTAATTAGATCAAAAGCTTGATTGCCGCCATTGTCTCAAAAGGTGACGAGACTCGCACAAGTGGCCGAAGGGAGGTTTCCTCCCTTCTCACACGCACGCCGGAGCTAGGCCTGTCGCACACTGCACAGGGCTTGTGCAGACTATCCAGTTGTCATTCAAACAACATTGCTCGAGGGACTTTCACGTTTCTCGTCTCCTGATAGCCTTGACAACTGCACGGCTGAAGACTATAGACTACCAGCATAACTTGGAGCCCGACAACCATTATGATTAGGACGTGTATATTCTTGATGTCCAATTTATCTTGACCACTTACAACAATTCCGTGACGGGGCTCCAAATTAAAAAAATGTTTCATACAAAAATTGTATACCTGGAAGGGAAAAACAACCCTGCTGTAAAGTCAGCCATATAGCATTATTTATTAGTGAGATAAGAGATAAGAGTAATCCGTTTTTTAAATGTCACCATGTATCTATTGGCCAAAAGTTCAATGAAGACCTATTTAAACTTGTAGCACAATGTACACTTTCACGACACAGAAAGTGAGATATCTACTACCCGTTTGTGGTACTATCCGCGAGGGTACTCAGAGGGGTAGAACATTCACATTAGATGTTCAAAGTGGTGATCATTGGCAGCAATACACAAGTTCAGTCGCTGGATGAACGACAACACTGATTCCTCCAGTGCTGCCTGCTGAAAAGCATTGCAATCACGCACAATATGTTCCTGCATATTCTCTGGAGTTGTTGTATTATCTCGATAGACAGCGCATTTGAGGTAACCTCAAAGAAAAAATCCAGGGGGTTAAGATCAGGAGACCGAGCAGGTCCTCCACGATTAATCCACCTACCAGGATATTTGCGGTCCATAACACGATGTGCATACACGGCATTATGTGCTGGGCATCCATCGTGCTAGTACTACATTATAATTCTGTACCTTAAGGGCATCTCCTCCAGAAGACCAGGAATAATTGTTTGTATGAAGGTGGCATACTCCCTGCCGTTTCGTTTACCATTCACGAAATAATGCCCTATAACCTTATTCCCAACCATCCCACACAAGACGTTAACTCTCCATTGACTCTTATGGTCCACCTGTATAAGCCTTCGTGGGTTCGCGACTGCCCAATAATGCATGTTCTTCGTATTCACTTGGTCTGAGCTGGAGAAAAAAAAGTTCTGATTGGCGATGATTTGATGCTGTGCCCATTGACTGTGACATTGACAAAACTCTACACGATCCTAGAAATCATTCCCGTGCAATTCTTGGTGCAAGTTTACACAATAGGGATGTAATCTATGACGCTTAAGAATGCAATGTGCACTTGTTTTCGGAATGCCAATTTCGGCTTCAAGTTGGCGTGTGCTGCCGTGTGGATTAACTGCTACAACAGCGAGAACAGCAACCTCAGTAGTTTCATCTGCGCGAGTTCTACGACGATTGCGTTGCTGTACGTTCAAATTGTCCGTTTCACAAAACTTCATAACGTGACGGGGAAACATCCGTCTGGACGGCGGGGTCTTGTCAGGTTATCGTTCTCTGTAGAGTTACTCCGGCTGACTAGCATTAAGTCGACCTTCAACAGAATGAACGACGAGGGAGCAAACCAAGCTATTGATAATAGTAATAACAGAGCTTTGTGTGTTTGAGTAATACTCACTTGGACGTACTACACTGTACTGTACAATAATACGAACACATTCATCTACTGCCGACCTCCCGTGGTGCAGTCGGTTGGTGCGTCACCGATCTGGGGTGCGGGAAGCTCTATGTTCGAATCCAGGGCATGTCATGTGTGTTAATTTAACTTAGGTTATAAGTTAGTCTGTAAGCCATCCTCTGCTAAGCCTTCTAGCATAAAACTGGGGGATATTTAAAATCCCTATACAATACAATACATGAATCTACTAACTTACATTATGCATAAATGACCAGCATTTCTACCTTCTCGTAGTTAGAGTACATTTCCGTTACGACAACTCTCACCTTGCAGTGTACTGTATTCAACTGCACATGTATAACTAACTGAGTAGTCATCACGTCATGTGTGTTCCTTTATTTCCTCTAAGCGTAACCTCTGTGTAATGGGGGTACGCAACTCTGTGTATCTGCAGTGTTTCCATCACCTCTACATAAAATGCAGAGCGTCAACGTAATGGTGCACTGTACCATGCAGCACAATCGACCATAAGGCATCACATAACGGGTCTTCATGAACCCTTAAGAGTCCTAATGTCTGTGGCGGTTTTTAACAATCTGTTTATTAGACTGGTACGTTGTGACACATTTTTGGATACGTCTTGACGATATTCATTGAACTTTTGACGAATAGGTAGATGGTGCCATTTAAAAAAACTGGTGTTAGTAGTCGTATTCAACTAATAAATAATGCTATAAAGCTGACTCCCCAGCAATATTATTTTCCCCTTCCAGTTATACAGGTTTTGTATGAACACATATTCATTTGTAGCACCGGTACGGAGTTATTGAGGGTGTCAAGATAAATGGGACATCTTATATATATATATATATATATATATATATATATATATATATATATATATATATATATATATATATATAATGGGACACATTGTAATTGAAATCTCAGATTAATTCCACTGTAATCAGAAAGAACCCACAAGCGACATTAAATGTAGTGGAAATATATTTTAAGGTATTTTTACTAACCAAGTCAATATTAATTTGGAATAAAAATTACCATAACAAATGATATGGCAATTTATTACATTATCTGTGGACTTGTTGCATGACAATCATCGAAATACGTTCAAAAATCAGTGTACGAATTCTAAATATTTTAAGGGACACCCACATGTTCACTGATGTACAGGCAGGAAAAAGATTTCATAATCATAGCATCGGAAAATGGGATGAATAGGTAACGTCTTCGTAAAGTCTGCTGTTTCCAATTAGGGTTTGAATTAAAAAGCTCATTAAACTAAGATAGTTGTGTCAGTTTGCCAACATAAGTAAAATCGCGCTAGCAACCGCCCACTCACTGAAACGTCTCAAAAAAGAACTACTTGAGGTATTTAAAAACAATATATTTTACAGATCGTCATTTTCATATTTACGAGTGCATAGTTATCAAAGCTGGAGTATCGCGTTACGTGACTGTATTCATGTGTGTGTAATCACAAATAACCTCTGACCAGAGCTGTCTGTTTCACCGCAGCCTAACACATCGTCAAGAAAAACTTACACGTGATCACCGCGATTGCGGTCAGATCACTACACTCAGAACTGGTCATTATTCAGTGAAATGAGACTTTCCCCTCATCGACGGTGGTCACATGATACCTTGCGCCAATTTTTTTAAATTAAATGAACCCACAGACGTTGCTACTCATTGGTCGGAATAATTACTCTAGAGGATTTACATAAATGTGTCCTCGTAAGCCTCGAGTTGATTTTTGAACTCTCGATAGCGGAATTACTATATGTCGGAATTATGTTATCCAGTGTCAAAATCGATCCCGCAGCGAGGCAGCTAGATATTTGTTAGTTACATGACCACATGTTGTAGGAAACCACAAAGTATGCTCTTTCGTGGTTTCATGTAAACGTGCATGCTACTCTTTCACATTCGAATCAGCCAAAAACCACTGATTCCCAGTGAAATTCAACTACTCGAATCAGCGAAAACGACTCTACTTAGAATCAGTGGTAAACCACTGGTTGTTTTAGTGAAAAAAAATCCGCTGATTGAATTAGTGACGTGAAACAATTTCACTGATTGAATAAGTGTCGGCCAATTACAGTGGCGAATTAAATATTGTTTTTATTGAACATAAGAAAATAATTACAAGAAATAAACATATTTGCAATAATTTACTATTTATATAGCGTAACTTATCGTAGTTAAAATTTTTTGAAAGCTTTCGGATGCGGCCGGAATTGAACCCGCGCGCTCCTAAAATGTTGTTCTTAAGTCGATTCCTTACCATCTGTGATACCAAGTCAAGTTTGCGAGTAAGAGGTAAATTATATGTCATATTTCCTTGCCTAAAACGTGTATTTTGAATTGTATGCTCTTATTTTTTACTTTTGGTTTAATTGATACCGTTAGGATTATTGAAATGAATAGTGCATATGAGGGCACTCTCTTCATCACATTATATGCAGTTTAAACCTTCAAACAGAGCGATGTCATGATTACATAAAAACGTAATTAAAGACGTAAAACGGACTGAAAAAATGAATATTTTTATTACCTCGTAAAATAGGGCTTGAAAGGCGAAACACATTTCAGTATGTATTTTTTATTGGTTTTATTAGTTTATTCGGTGTTATTTCACTTGATACACGTTTTAAAAGCCATTTGTACCGTTGTTTCGCGGCCATTTTTACACGCTGTTTGACTGATACATCACTCAAAAAACAAGCCACTGAAAATCAGTGAAAAAAATGACTGATGAATCACTGGAAAATGTCACTGAATCAATAAATTAAGGAAATCTGGCCTTTTTCACTGATTCATTAGTTAAATTCACTGAACTGATTAAAACTGTAAAATTATCACTGTTTCAGACATAGACTAACGATGGGGTAGACCACTTATTCGTCTTCTGCGCATGTACCCAACATTGACCTACCCCAATTCTACACAACTGTGAAAGTCACATGGTCAACAGTGATGACCGTGTTTGTTTGCATCTTAATTTTTAATTGACAACCACTATTATAGAAATAAAAAATTCTTTTACAAGTTTGAATGTTATCAGAAAGCATTACAAATTGATTAGAGGAGGTATAAAAACATCTCAAAAGCACTTGTTCACTAAACAGTGTTCTAACCTCAAACCCAATTCACGCCATTTTTGCTAGACGTGTAGAGAGAAAAGCAGTTCAATGTTGGGACACGTAGTTTGATTGTGCGCAGCCAGTAAGATCGGTCTACCTCATCTTTAGTCTGTGGTGTCAGATCTAGCGTGTGAAGAAGATGGTTAAGCCTACCTAAAAATTATGTTCGTTAATATGTATAAGATTTAACAGTACACCGTAGCCTCAAAAAAAAAAAAAAAAAAAAAAATCGGAAACACTAGTTTTAGTTTGAGATTTAATAATGAGTAGTTATTAACACGTAATTTTTAAGTTTAACAAGCTCTATATTATTTTTAACGTGATTTATTTTGTTTTTGTATAGAGATTTATGAGTCCATAATATTTTATTTTTTTTAACAGTATTTTTATTTTGGCCACATATTTATATGTGTCTCTATTTTTCCATTGTGTACGTGTGCTTACAAGGCCATATGATTCGATGCATTTTTGAACTCTGCGGCAGTTTTAAGTGGCAGTTCAAATGAATTTAATTTGCAACCCTCGTGATTGGACAGAGTTTAAAGAACATTATTAAACTTTTCGACGAAGAAGACGTACATCTTGTTACGCGACGTCAGGCAGCCAGCCCGGTTGGGCTGTGCACTAGGTGCTTAATTCAGATTTATGTTAGGGAGGTCCGAGTTCGCACCCCTGAAAGTACAGGCCGTCTACTAGAGACGAAGACGCGAGGTGTTGAAAGGATAAAGGAGGATTGTAATGAGCCCCCTGCGCGTAGTTTTCAGAGAGGTAAGCTAGAACTTGTGAGACGTCCACTAAGGTACCATTGAACTGTATACAGTAATAGCGCTTATAGGCCGTTCACGGTAAAGTGAGCACTTTTGAAGCCCTAGTTACTTTATTCTTTCAAACAATTCATGTCCTTCCACCACTTGTTAATGTAAACCCTGTCCACTTGAGTAATAAACACAGTGTATACCTTCACCTTACCTAAAACCAAATGTCTGAGGCCCCAAAGAAATGTATTTATTGGTTATTATTTCTAATGAAACAGCTTCAAAAATTGCTCACTTTACCGTGAACGGCCTGTACGATGCTGTATGCTAGCACCGTAAGCCGTTTGCTTACATATAGGGAACACGTCACCCAGGAGAACAACTTCAAGGTCATCGAAATTCTACGTTTGTCTACTAATTTCAGCTAAGAAATTACAGAGAAAGTTTTTCACCTAACAACGTTAATTCAACACTCTAGAACATTTTTCGCGCCGCCATGTTTTTTTTTTTCATACGTACACGACTTTTCCGACACTCACTACGGCAAACCTGAACTGAACCTTTGTTCTGCCGCAAGCTGATTGGAAACGTTTTATTTAAAGCAATTTTTATGATGGAACATTTAAGAATTTTGGCGTGATTTCTGGAAATTTTCAAGTTTTTTTTTAATTTTTAACCATTCCGAGGGCATTAGAGTTTCAAAGGCTACCTCAAGCAGATATATTAAAATTACTGTATATAGTTAATATTTTTGGAAGCACAGATAATCCACTAATTTGTTTTGCCATTTGGAAAAATTATTTGGTTTTTCTGGGGAATATCAAGTCATCCAGAGTATAATTAAACGTCCAGATATTTTTCAAACACAGTCGCCCATGGTTGTCATTTCGTAGTGGTAGTAAGTTTGTCTCCTGGTGTTCCTGTTTGTGTATGTGTTTATTCTGCCCCCAAGTATTTTTGCTACCAGATTGCTGTGTTTCTGGGTGTACAAATGGTACACGTCACACCAGATTGGGAATACCAAGTGAGCGTGCATTCGTACTTACAATCTGGATGGAACCAGGCAAAAGGAACCTCGCCAGGAAACTGCCTTCAATAGTCACTAAGGTGAATTTAATTTTCAGTTCTCACACTGGTTTGTGTTGTGAACGAGTTAAGGGGGCAATAATTCTGACTCTCTGTAAGATCGCCAATTTAGTACCCAATTTGGACGATCGTAGTGCGCAGCTAGGGTTTGCACTCTACCCAGAAAATTCGTTACACGTACTACAGCTGTAGCCAACGTCATCTTCCTATACACAGAGGCGTATTATTTAGCATCACGTTTTAGTGTAACCCCATTGTTGTATACTGTTGCGTGTAGTGTGAGTACGAGTAGCCACACTGTTACGTTTCATTACGTTTTACACGTTACACAGTTGAATCCGTAACATTACGCGGTATTTGTATTGTAGAACACATATCATTTTAAAAGGAACTTTAACGTAAGAGAGCTAACATACAAAAGGAACCAACTTTGCAAGTAATAGACCGAATACCATGTGACTAACAAACTGTCAAGAAGTAAGACAGACATTTCGCAATTCTTCGATGTAGTTTCTACGCTCGTTTGCTAACAACAGCTGTTATTCGTGATGTAATAGCTTTCACGCTGATGGTAATGATGGTAATAACATAATACTCAATCTGCACCGGATTTGTATGATAGGTTCTGTAATGGCGACAACACAAAACAGGCACAGTTGCGAAGTAGTTCCACAGAGTTTTAGTGAGTTCTGTGAAGAACCAGGATGAATCCGAAGATACCATCCTTAACAATCTTACTAATGTGGGCGACGCTACCAACAATATATCTCCCGCATTGTCGCCCTACAAAACAACATCTTTTTACCAACTGTTTAAGTGTCGCACGTCTTACCACCACCACCACCACCACCACATCAACGATCACGAAATGCTCTAAAAGCTTATCGACAAACAGTTCAAATTCATTATCAGCTTACTAATTCAACGACGCAACCCAACAAACGACCCCAGAATCCAGCATGAGTACAAACTCATCACTTCGCAAGAAAGATAATACGCTTCTATCACAAGAGGAGTTGGTATACAATATCTAACAAAAAGGAATCGGGATGCTCCGAACATTATGGCGTTTTTACGGAATGCACCTGTGTTACTTCCAGGAAGACAATGCCAGGTGCCATGTTTCAAGGGCTACTATGCAGTGGTACGCCGGCAACAATGCTCGCCGATTGGACTGGCCCGCCCAGAGCCCCGATATTAACCCTATAGAACATCTTTGGAACGAATTGGATTGCCGGGCGAGGGCTCGTCAGGCGCGGCCCAGATCCATTGCTCAACTCATGGAATGGTTGCAAGAGGAATGGCGACGAATCCCTGTGGATGTCCTGCAAGCACTCGTAGAGAGCATTCCTGACAGGGTGGCTGCTGTTATAGCTGCAAGAGGTGGCCCTATGAGGTTCTAACGGGGTGACAAACACTGAGCCAACATTGTGGACAGGTGCTCAATTACTTTTTGGTAGATAGTGTAGACTATCCTCCCTTTCACCCATCGAACTTATCCGCTCATTACCGTCAGAGGTCAGGACATAGTCCGACCTCCCGACGTTCGTCTCCTATCTGTTACTTACATCGCTGTATCAACATTATACCAGAAAACCTCCCCTGCTACATCACACACAAAATCCTGTTACCCCCTCCGTCTGCGAAGAAATAGCAGTTTATGAAAGTTACTAGCTGAAAATCTACTATGTTGTGTATATTTATTAACGAGCATATGTAACGGGTTAGCTGATGGTTTCTCTTGGAATATTACGACTTTGAATCCACTTGGATTTATTTAATTTACCTTATTACTTAAAATATATATTTATAAAAGTTCTCAGTTAAGCTGAACAATTTCCATACATCTCGTTCGTATTGAAGTATTGAATTTTAAATATTTTCTGTCTTTATAATAGTACCCTTAATTTTAAGGCGTTCACAATTTATGCATGCGACAGTTCTGTGCGACTTTCCAAATGAACGATGTTTTAAATTTTCTTATTTGGTAAGCATGTTGATTAACCATTTCCCTTTCGAGAAAACCAATTTTATTTTATGTAATACATTAAGTATGTAATGTATAAAACGTACTTACTTTCCTTACTTCAAATTTAATGTATGTCTAAATATGTATAAACTTGGGGGGTCCCGAAGTTTCAGACTGTTGAGGGATGTTGAGAATGTTGAGGGAAGAGCGAAGGAGGTGCGAGCTGGCGCGACGGGGTCCAGGATAAACAATCAGGCGGCGTGTTGTCAGGCTGGTGGGAAGGCAGCCAGCGGCCTGCTCAATCACCAGCCCCGCCTAATGACCAACTTGTCAACACGAGCTCCCCTCTCCGACACAGCAACAAGCATCACAAACAATAGTCCCCGGCGGCGTCCACCCGCGCAGCCGCTCTCCTGTGCCAGGCGACATCGACGACATCTGTCGGCCTTGTTCCCAACTTACCACCTCCCGCCGTCTCGGCGACTGAACACACCTGCCGTGCCGGGGTTCCTACCGATTAGCGTTCCACGCCGTAGGCTAAGGCTGTGTCCGAATTCGCCTGAAGTACATTCTTGTGCATGCCTGTCGACGGAAGTGACGTAAGTGCTGTCCGCACTGCAAGTGAAGTACGCAAGTATACAAGTAACCGAAGTTGTATATTTCTCTCATACTTGGGGAATGTGTACCGCCATTTTGAGAAGCAATTTGTAGGTTACAACTGATTTCCGACATAATTATTCGATTAAAAGTTTAATAGGTCAACGTTTCTACTTTGTAGACATATGATTTCGAATAGAATAAATAATTATCGCAAGTTTCACCTTAAAAAAAGGTCTAAGCAATAAATTCCTATTATATATTATACAACTGTCAAAATTTACCCCACTTACATGAAATGGATAATCTTTACTGCGCAGCTGACATGCAAACTTTAACTCTATATTTCCTCGATGTTCCCCTCAGCTAAATTTATTGGAAGTTGTGCGATTTCAGGCCACGTAGCAGGAGAATATTAAAACTTATGTTCAGTGATCAAAATGTAGTCTTCAATATTTCTTAATAGAAAGTGTAGTGTTTCAAATCCTAAAAAGTAGCTCATATCGATGAATAAATGCACGAACAGAATAGTTTACTGGCGCTTCCAGGTTGTTACCGTATGCCACGTGTCCTAAATCTACACTCTATCATTACTGATTGCTGATGATTACTTGCAGTGCTCATTTACTGGATTTTCCATGCAAAATATTCTAGAGAGAAGGTTTTCAATTCCGCTTAGTGGGAATTTCAGAGTTGCTGATACCAGGTTGTGGAAAACGGTAGCATGCGTAAAATGTGGGAGTTTCTTTGTAAGTTCTGTCATCAGCAACGGGACAAAGCGGAAAACGTATTGCTGGCATGGCGAATTCAATTGAGAAATAGTGAATTTTCTAAGACTGAGGGTACGGCATTATTCAAAACTAATTCGCGACGAAAAAAGCTCTTAGTCTTATTCCGCAATCAGGGGCATGGCGGGAAATTTATAATCGGACATTTGGAGTTCGGCGTGAAGATCTACACCAATCTTCACAACCGTGAAAGAAATTATAAACAAAAACAGCACGGTGATAGGTTTTTGATCCAATTCATGGACACATTCACTCTAAATCGGAATCAGTTATTTTTTTACTGATAGTCAGTTGAAACTGCTCCATCCGCAGACTGTAAAAAAAATTTTACTAATTCATCAGTTAAACGAAATATACTAATTCAAGAAATAGAAAACTAGTTATTTATAGTTGGTTAATAAATAAGCACAGAGCATTCTCATGTGATGTAAGTTAGGTACAGTTTATTTGTCACAGAACACAAATATTGTCTACACAAGAACTACATCATGAAGCTTTCATGATCAGCCATATCCTCTGCCCTACTTCACCACGGCCAAATGTGTGCTCGTATTATGGGTACTGAACCACAAAATGTAATGTTAAATATTGATGTAAGTAACGTGATGTGAACGTATTTCTTGTTGACGAAATATATAGATTATCTGCGCAAGTACATGTCTTTGCAAAGTTCGAAAGTCAATCTATATTTAGTTTAGTTCGGATTCTGTGCTTTAAAAGATAAATATAGTGTTTTCAATGTACGGGGTTATCGATGTCCACTAGAATCCACAATTTTACCATGCAACGAGACATTACAGATTTAAACTGTTATTTTCAGTGACAGATAGATCAGTGATAATTTTACTGACTCGATAGTGCGGTGATTCAATAAGAAAGATGGATTTACACCAACAAAAGTTTTGTGGTCTGCAAGATAACAGATCAAATAATGAAGAAACGACAAATTTGATAAAATATTACATTTCACTGCCTAATTATACAAGTTATTACTAGTCAATCTGTCTCTTCAAAATAACAGTTTCATTTCGTGAAAGCTCGTTGAGTTTTAAAATGGCAGATACATAGAAAACACGGACAACACCGTTAAAACCACTATATTTATATTTTAAAGCACACAATCTGAACTAAACTTAACTTAGAATGACTTTCGAGCCTTACAAAGACATTTACCTACGTACGCATAATGCGTGTATATTTCGACAACATGGAGTACTTTCATATTACGACACTTACAGCCGTTCGCCATTGTAAGTTTATGTTACTACGCAAATGCGAGACCGTTTTTCTCAGTGACAAAGTAGCAGAGTTGGTAGGACGTCAGCCAAAAGAAACAAGCGAATGTGTTGCGTTTCGGGGTGGCGGCCCGATACCATCCACTTCCAAATTTCCTTGTACATGGGATAGATTTGTTTTGCGACAAAATTATTGTACTTTATTGATTTCAAACCTTAAAGCAGGGGTTTCTAACTTATATAAAACTGATTTTCTACTGTTTGTATTAGTCGATTTCATTTCACTGAAGAGATTAATAGCTTCCTTTTTCTACTGATTCCGATTTAGAGTGTTCCTGTTCATAACTCGCAGTCTGGCGTCCCTGGCTGAACTTCAACAACGTGCAGAAATTATTCGGGCCAAACTTACTGCTCTTTGTGGCATGCAATGGTGTGAATCCTTACGATTATGTCAACAGTTGGGACGGGATAGAAAAGTTGCAGCTGCCCTAACAAGAAGTGTTCAACAACAGGCTTACTGACTCTGGGATCAGCATTGAAGATTACGTTCATGCTCAGGTCGTATGGGAGATATTCGGCTGCGATACACTGGGCTAGTACTGCGACTTGAATACCAATGGCCTGATACTGAGAGATGTTACGAAAACTCTACATCCGGGCCATGTCGTTGCCACTCCCTATTTGCAACTTGACGTGGGTGGAAACCGAACTCAGCTTCACGAACGTGTCAGACGGCTGGGCTATCGGTTACGTCTTGAAGTACCTTGTAGAAACGTACATACGTGCATGCAAAACATAAATATCTGCCACTCTTGCCTATGAACGAGTGTACGCCGGGGTTAGTAATCACCCAAATTTATTACGCCACTGAAAGAAAAGACGCACTACATTATGCACAATCAGAATCTGAGGCTAGTTCTGAAAAATGGGCTGAAACTCGTCAAAATTTGCCATGGTTAAAAGTGATAATCATCCCTACATTGTGAAACAACAAACTGCTCAAAATGATTTCGTCAGTGTCTTCGGCAAGCTCATGAAGAACAAATTCGATACAATGCCAGTAACATATTAAATATATGAAAATTCACGAAATATTCCACAAAAAAAATGGGCAGCAATTTTTGAATCAGTAAAATATGCGTAATGAACTTTGAGAATATTCATAATTGTGATATTTCTACACAAAGTTAGTAATACAACTGTTTAAGTGAAAAATAAATTCACGTTTCGAGGGTTTAACGATTTAAATGTAGCGCCTTGTATTAGTATTCATTTACATATGCGTGATGTTAGGATGGATGGGCAAGCCTTAATTCGTCAGCCTGCCTGGATATGCCACAATTGAGACGATTGCAACCAGGCCAGTATGCAACAGATTCCAGTAACCGAGACGTTATTGCCCAGACCTCCTGTTATTGGAAAGAGCAAGAATCCCCTCCTCCAGACGGTAGAATTGGCGCTGGCTTCTCCATCCTCTTCTCTAGGTGACCGATACCTATTAAAAGGTCATACCCAGATCACTACTGTCTAACCTTTACTTTAACCCCAGCAAAACAAAAGCTAAATCAGCTCTTTGATCTTCAGGGCCCACCGGGAACTTTGCAATTTTCAAAGTGGCATGCTGTCCGAAAAGAAAAAAAGAAAACCACACTAATCTACTCACATATACAACTAACTACCGCGTCAGCGCTTTATCCTTCTTTGGCGATAGCATTAAGCATGACGGAGCCCCGTCAACTGCAATTCGCGGCCCAGTACGCTCCGCCAGACGGAGAGACAGGCTACGATGGCGCGGTATTCCGGCGATACAGGGCAGCGAAGAGCTGCGGGTGACGTCTTTCCTCTGTCGACGTCGGCCGAGCAAGGTGGAGCAAGAAGCCTGCTGCGCCGACTGCGCAGTCCGAGTATTCGTCAGCCTTCGGCATCAATTTTATAGCGGGATATTTCTACCTATAGCCTGTTCACGGCAAAGTGAACACTTTCGAGGCCTTAGTTACATTTTCCTTTCAGCCATTTTTTTTTAAATCCTTGCAGCACTTTTAAAAATGTATTGCCATATAAGAAATAGACACAGTGTATATATTTCACGGGACTTGAAAGTTAACATCTAAAGCCTGTTACACACGGTTTACTCTCTTGTGCAAGAATGTACACGCCTTTCTTGTTCAAGTCAACTTGCATTGTGTGACTGGCTAACTTGTTTGCAGGTGGCTTGCATTCAAGAAATCGCGTGGTAGCGAGAATCAGGTATATGCTGTTCTATTTTTCGTTCACCTTCTTGTGCAAGTCGTTTGTTTACATTTGCGGTTTTATGCGTTTATGTAGTTCCCGTACATTTGTTTATGATGATATTGTTAATTTGAGAGTAGAAAACAGATTTAAATTCTACATTAGTGATTTGTTAGGTTTGTAAAATATTTTTGTGTTGTGAGGGAAATGAGTTACTTGCAACATTCAAGTACTATCACAGTGTGTACAGTATGTGCATTGGACTCGTATATTTATTGAATTTTATTCCAAATGATAAGACTTCAAAAAGTTATCACTTTACCGTGAATAGCCTACAGTATATAATATATGTGGCTCAATTACGTTGTTAAATTAATAATACTGTATAGCTTCCGCTTCCCCTATTGAGTCTCCTGTCGCTGTTACATAATTTACCGGTATATCTTAGTTATATGTTCTGATGTGTATCCTATATTCCATTTTAATTGCTCTTGACTTGCTCAACCAGTTAACCGACAACAAGCTCAATCCTACACTTAACATGCATAATTTGAACCGAAGCAAAAACAAACAAACTAATATAAATTAAATAAGTAAAATGTCGAGCTGTAATAGTACTTTGAATTTGTTAACATGCATAATTTGAACTGAAGCAAAAACAAACTAACTAATATAAATTAAATAAGTAAAATGTCGAGCTGTAATATTACTTTGAATTTGTTAACATGCATAATTTGAACCGAAGCAAAAACAAACAAACTAATATAAATTAAATAAGTAAAATGTCGAGCTGTAATAGTACTTTGAATTTGTTAACATGCATAGTTTGAACTGAAGCAAAAACAAACAAACTAATATAAATTAAATAAGTAAAATGCCGAGCTGTAATAGTACTTTGAATTTGTTAACATGCATAGTTTGAACTGAAGCAAAAACAAACAAACTAATATAAATTAAATAAGTAAAATGTCGAGCTGTAATAGTACTTTGAATTTGTTAACATGCAGAATTTGAACTGAAGCAAAAACAAACAAACTAATATAAATTAAATAAGTAAAATGCCGAGCTGTAATAGTACTTTGAATTTGTTAACATGCATAATTTGAACCGAAGCAAAAACAAACAAACTAATATAAATTAAATAAGTAAAATGTCGAGCTGTAATAGTACTTTGAATTTGTTAACATGCATAATTTGAACCGAAGCAAAAACAAACAAACTAATATAAATTAAATAAGTAAAATGTCGAGCTGTAATAGTACTTTGAATTTGTTTACATGAGAATTATACTGAAATAAAGAAGAACGTATTTCTAGACGTATTTAAAGGTTTATTTTGTGCTATATGAAAGACAAGCAGGAAAACAGACTGTAGGATCTGGGATAAATTTATTTATTATTTACTCTGAAATATTCTTTGCTACGTATTATCGACGTAGCGTATGCTGCATTACAAATGTGTTCGAGTACAATATATCGTTACTAAACACCCAGCCGTCTATTAAATTAAAAAACGTTATAACACACTATTAAAGTAATTCTGAAGTTATTACATTTTTTTCTGTGCCAATTTTAACATTTTTGATTGTGTATGCCGGACATCACAACACTCAGCAATCTCATTGTTTATTGTTAATTAAATATCAAGTAAGTGATGTATTCCAAATATTAGAATTATGTTCGTATAAGGCAGGTAAATTCAAATGTCGAATGAGTAAGTCGGTTACTATACAAACGCACCAGCAGCTGTTTTGTTGTGACTGATTCGATTTATATTTCGCTGTTAGGCTAAAATACGGTGTTTGAATGTTGGCGGCATCAACTTTAAAGTTTTTTATTTCTCACCGTTTATTTCTGAGAAAAGAATTCAGAATGTTCGCATTTAGGATATAGTATTGCATTAAAATTAATGGACTAGATATAGCTGTCAATGCCGGATAATTTATCTTCACGAGGAAGCAGTAACAAACGTGAAATTAACAGGTTCATTTACATCTGCATATGTACTGACTTCGAGACGCCAGCAATGAAGGTTTTCACTGACGTGAGTGAATATTTCATGAGGTGCAGACGCGAGTGACATTTTAATAGCCATTTTACTAGCTTTACACTTGACAGTCGAGGAGAATTACTTCTCGTATCTCCTGGGCGCACAAAGAACTATGCAACTGCTAGCCAGCTGTTATTTCAGCACTGAGTCACCCAGTGATACGAAGTGTTTTAGAGTCCACTCCATACTCTGTTCCCGGAGCCACCTACCCCCAAGCGAACGACGTGTTATCCCGGCTTTAATGTCTCCTTTTTACTGTCGACCTTAAAACTTCTTTCCACTTACCTGCTCATGCATGCATACAGTATGTGCTACACTGCAGAAACGCGTTGTTTATAGCAACTAAAAACAAGTTTATTTTCAGCTCAAGATATTTTACCTTACGGCTCTGGGAAAGCTAAATAAAATGGTACTTATTGTTAAAAAAAATTAATTTGATCCCGTTGATTTTTTAGAAAAAATTTTCTTAACATTAAAAACTGTTACTCACAGACTCACTGTCAGTAGGCCTACACGGGTGAATCCAAAATATTATGAATTAAATATTTGAAATATATCCTAGAGTTATCATTTATCAGAGAGTAATTGCAATCTTGGTAATGCCTTCAACTAGCTTCATTATATACAATTTATTCACAGTTACTTCACACTTTTCTGAAGCCCTGCTAAAGTTCTACTCCTAGGATATCCCTCCGCATCGTGCAGACTAAGCTTAGCAAATTACACTAAAGGACATCGCGCCGAGTTCGTGCGCACTCAGTTGTAATGATATTTTGTATGAGAAGCTATTTCTTACGAGGCGCTACAACACACATGTTTTCTCACTGTATTTATTCATATTTATTAGAAATGAAATATTATAATTTGAAAATAAACTATAGGCGAAACTTCAAATGTTAACAGAGGAATAAATCGCTTATATTACATGATGTATTTAAGAAATAATTAAACGTGTCATAGCTGGGGTGAGTTTTCAAAGGTTTGATTAAAAAAGTCTGAAGAATCCGCGAACAGACTATACCTTTATGAAGCGGTTAACTTTGTTGAACGGCACTAGTGCAACACAACAGAGTGAAATGCTTGGGGCGGGGGGAGGGGAGGTAAAGAAGTGGAGTGAAGATGAGTGATTTGGGCGGTTTTTAACATCGAAGTCTGGAGAGCCGTTGAGGGTAAAGAGGAGAGGTGAGTACGAAGCAGCTTCGGAATGAAAGGGCGAAGGAAACGGGAGACTCCAGAGAAAACCCGCTGACGAGCGGCATCGTACGGCACGATTCCCACATGCGAGTAGTCTAATCACTACACCGCCGTGGCCCCGGCAGGAGAAAGAGAGTGTGAAAGAAAAGGGAGCGTTGCTACAGAAAAGTACACCAGATACATAGTCGACTTCCTTTACGTACGCTTGTGACATAGTGGCTAGCCAATTATATATATTTTTTGCGATATTTCATATACTCTCGTTCATCTACTTCTACATAAAGTGTTTATTGAATGTAGCGGTCTAAAACGTTTTCGAGCAATATAAGAGCCGACAAGATCGTGTAAGGTATATCTGGAGAGCACATTTTTTTTTTCTTTTTACTGTAATGAAAAAGAAAATGACACACTACTAACGAAAAGGACATGACACAAAGTTCAGTGATTTTTCTAGGATATTTCGAAGTTTATAAGTTGTATTGTTTCGTAGTCACGATTTTTTATTATGAAGTTATGTAGTTTTTCAGTAAGTACTGTTTCACTGCAGTGTTAACAGCATTTCAATGTAAATATATACATTTTACAATAATAAAGTAATACCTTACTGTAACAATTTCTGACAAAGTCAGTGGCCTAAACCTGGTTTGTTAAAGGATGGAGGTCTTAATTAAATGAATGAGTTAATTATAATTTATTAATTTTATTTACAATGTCTACTAACAAAATTCTCATTGCTCAACATCTCACAATGCATTACTATCACTTGCTATTTACAATTAATGAATTTAATCAATATAGTTTACAACTACTTCAAAGAAGCTAATGTAATTAAATAATTAAAAATAATCTGCTAAAACGAGTACAGTATTTGTAATATTTCACTAATGTTCCTGTGAATTAAATTATAACTGCAAGTATTTGTTGAAAACATGCGATCTAGCAGTAGGGATTAGAACTACTTCTAACTCTTCTTGTGTGTTCAAAAAGGAAATCTTAACTCTCGCTGATGGAATATGCTGGGTTTTGTATATAACTATCTATTATATATCTGAAGTCAATATTGTTACCCACATTTTAAACATAACTTTTTTCAACTTTGTTAAACTACCAAGTTAAAAAAAAGGAGTAAAATAACTTGGAAATTATAAAAACACATATACAAAGTATGTGAATTAACATGTTGACGGTGAAAATACTTAGTAAAACAGCGAAATATTTACAGAAATTGTGTGATCACAATAACAGTTGTAACATCATCGTTTTCCATGTCTCTTAAATTGTATACTTAATTTATGATTTCTTCTTCACTTTTTGTCACGTAATATTTTAACACTTAATGTTTGTTGATATTTTGCATATATTTTCGGTTTTTTTATTATTTTAATTTTTAATAGTGATAGGATTTTTAATCTTAGCTGTACGGATGGCAATACTTAATGTTTAAATGAATTATTTAGGTAGATTTTATTTTTTTCATGTATAAAAATTAATATTTATGCATTTTAATTTTGGTCTCACATTTTGTTACTGATTCAGGGAAATTAATGTATATTGTATCCCTTTTGAGACCATATACTCTATGGTAGTTATGAGTTAGGCCGTTGGTGTGAGTCTTTTTTAGGGGCTTTAAATAGTAAGCCTTCCGATTGGCTGGCAGGTTTGAACCCTGCACTCCCATTGGCTGGCGAGACTAGCATAGGGTAGCCTGGTCCAAACAGTTAGGAAGAACGCTCTCTCTCTCTCTGCCAGCATCTTTCCTCCAGTACAGACATAGCTCAGGACGCTCGTCCGGAGTGGACAGAGCTCAGGCATTTAAATATAGTTTTGTTAGGGTGCTTCGTTTCCTACAGCTAGCACTAGGGGTATAATGATATCCACGAAGAAGTGAGTACTATAAAGCCTTTTCGCGTGGTTTTTCCCAAGAGAGCAACGTCACTGCACATCTGGAAATATTGGTATATTGCATTTTTCCATATCCTAGTACAACCGGCTATGGAAAAGCTTCTAGAACATTTATCCCGACGTCATGTTGGCAAGGCGTCGATAGCATAGGCTTCAGCCATTTTTAACCACAAATAACCCATTAAGAAGTCAAGTGTATCTTTGAGTAAAGTAAGCCAGAGGTATAAATTTTTCTTAAAGTTTTGAACTAAAACTGTGTTATTTGGAAACTGTCTACTTTAATTGGAATTGCAAGCTAGAAACATTCTCAATAATTTTGCACGTAACGCATAAGGGCATGAAGCACAGTAGAAGCTATCACTATCTAACGGCAGCTGGTTTTTAAGTAAATGATTTATTGCTTATTGCCATCCAGGATCTTCTACTCTAGTTTTGTTTCAGCACATATTAAGTTGATATATGATTCAAATTGAAAGTCGAATAAAACGACAAATGCTGAAACCTAATATTCGGGCGTTACGTCCTTGTAAGAGTAAACATGCAACCTTTACCTTCTTTGCAAAATGGGAAAACATATTTCTTTTTCTACCAATGTTTATTTTGAGTAAGAATTTTACATCTCTGACAAATAAGGTTTTTGTCTTGGCTGAGAAATATCGACAAGGTGAGTGTTCTACGTCATCAGCAGCTGTTCCTTAGCCTGAGTGTAATCAGGGATTCTTGTTCCGCATTTGGAATGAAAGACTGTTTTGCTATGCTAATTAATTGGTTTTTAATTGCCTAAACCTCAACTCTTGACATGATGTTATAAATAATGCCTTACGGCCATTATTCATACACTAAGGGGGTTAGGGGTCCTAGTTTGTGGATGAATGATAGATGGTTGAGCTTATCTGTAAATGAGGGGTTTTAATCATTGTTTTAGGCACAGGCAATACAAAATATTGTAAGATTTACTTAACGGGGAACTAGTTTAAATTATATTCAGTTATTATTACATTATAAATGTTATGAACACCGCACGCCTTAATTCTTTAAATCTATGTTGGAATGTCCCCACCTGAAACATGATGCCGGAGGTTGTTTCTAATTGTACGAATGACGTCGGGCGGACATACCCATGTCTGCGATCTTCCTCGTAGTCTGGCTGGTCGTGGGAAGATGCGGTGCCGCGCTTCGCGTCGGCGTATATCGGTGCGTTTTTTTAACGTTTTGATATAGCTGGTCTCTTCCCCTAGTTGGTGGAAGGGGTTATAATTGCTGGGCCTTGTCGCGATGCTTTGATGAAATCCCTGCGTCCTGGTTTTATTCTGAAGGTGCGAGGCCAGTTTCAGAGTGGGATGTTGTATTAGAGTCCATTCATAACAATGAGTATAGTGTAAGAGAAGGTAGTAGTATTCAGTACTACTAGGTCCTGCAGGAGGAAGTACGCAAAATAAGTTGTTATTTTGTCTGGTGTTGTGAGAATCACATTGTTGTATAAGTTCCGCCTCAATTGTGCGCGCACATGGTAGTGCGCATTAAGAGGGAAACACGGTACGTACGCACATTATAAACTACGTCCCTACAGACCATCACCTTTATTCATACATCTGATAACTAATTATTTATGTATGCTAATACTGCAGTACAACAAAGTAACATAGGGAGTGGATTGCAGGATAACGGGCATCCTAAAGCGGGACAAATTTTTAATTGCATGCAAACTGCCTACCCTCTCCTACACACATAGTTTCATACGCATTGTACACGCATTGTGAGTATTTCAGAATTACACCCTGAATCTGCGATTTTACTTTTTTGTTTGTGAGAAAATACACATACTCAGTGGTGAGATTGCACTTCCGCTGTATGCTTAAATTTATTTGTCGTGGAGAGAAAATACACGAGTGTTGCAGTTTATTTTCTTCTACTTAGTAATAGTAATTTTACACTATTCTATTATGTAAAGTTAGTTGTACAAAGTATATTTATTTGCAGGCTTAATTCACATGGACGTAGAGTAAAAAACATTCATGTAGGTGTAAAATTACACCGATGTCGGTTGAGACACTGCTACCACGAACATTTAGTGCAAAATTACACCATTTTTCTTCACGGTGAAGGTAAGCGGCGAATTCCGACCAGGAAGAAAGACTTCTGCTGCTGCTAGAATCAGTTCTGAACTGCATTATATACGTCCTCGTCAGTCCCAGGTGTCGAATATTCATCCCTTAAGGAGTTTTTTTTTTAAACATATCTGGATTGTATTCAAGGATGTTCAAGGACTTCGTGCATTTGGCAGGAATGGGAGAAATCCGCCGTTTCCTCTCGGACCTCGCGAGAACATTCTCGATAAAATCAGTAACGGTTGTCTTCGATACGCACTTTTCTGCGTAGTAGACAACATTTTCTGATGAATTTCATTTTGCTTGCATCACTCAGCCGTTCAGATCGGAATTACTGCCCGCCGCTCCTGTCTGGGCGTGTTTGGTACCACTAAAGCCATTTTCAACATAATTGCCACGCGTCTAATAAGTATGCTGGTGAAAATTTTATGAACATTTTAAATCATATTCTAGCACCTACATGCTATAACTCAGTTTCACCAACTGTAAGGCTACTCTCCTTTTTGGGTAACAACAAATATTCTGCCCCAATAAACTTCCTGGCATATTCTTACTTACTTAATTTTAGAACCAACACTATAATAGTAATGCACCTGATTTACTTCCTAAGCAAGCTGACAGAAAATATTAATAGCAAGCGTGCCCAAACATCAATTACATTATAGAGGAACTTTTTTTGGCTCAAGGGACTTAACAGACACTTCATTTGAAATACTCGAAGCACTATTTGTAAAACGCTTCAAACCAACTTGGGCCAGTAGTTTTGGCTTAGTAGCTCTGCTTGTTTAGGACGTAATTACGAACATTTGTTATTCAATATAATTTCATTATTAAAATGAATACACTGCTCACAATACGACGATATTGTTTCACTTTTGTGAAGAAAACTCATGATCGGTTTACCCAAATTCTCATACAGCAGATTATATTCACTCAGTAGCTAGCTTTGTCTCTACTATTGTTGGGGAACTAAATTAAGATCCTACACACTACGTATGTTTAAATGTGAGATCTATTTTGAAACGTACGAGAAATTTCGAGAGACTTCATACCAGAAGATTCTGTCATACTGAGGCTTACAATTTACACTCTCTCATACCAATAAGCCTGTGAAAGCGCCATTTCGCATATACGTTATTAATGACACAGTGTTACAATCAGGAATGAGAAATGATGGAACAAAGAACTAATTACCCACGTGAGCGGAAATAACTTTCATTTTCATGCCCGCGGTCTAGGTAATTGTGGTCAGAGCTTCAATTGTGTCGGGCCTGACCGAAGTGGTGGAAGCGTGTAATTTGATACGGTCGCGTCTCTGAGTGAAAACGTGATATTGCGAGGGTCGTAATTCTTTACTTCTCGTGTCGGCGCCTTAGCGTTTCCCCTCCGACAACCCATTGTGACGGATCCTATGTGAAGTTCAAGACGCCACGCACATACGTCGATGGTTTAGGTAGGGTATGACGCAGATGTAATATGCACAGGCATGGTATGCAAATGGTTTGAAGTCCACTTCAATCGTAATGCAGAGCTGTATCCAGATAGTTTGTGGGTAACCACACAAATAAAAATAAATCCGACGTCTTGGCATTATTAATAACGGCGAACAGTTAGAGGGATTTTTAAATTTAAGATTGCTCCAAAATACGACTTTTCTTATTTTTCTTTAAAGGCATGCTAAAGTACTCCCTTCTGAAATAACAGATTCATTACTTGCCCAAGAAACACATCAGTGTGTTACACGTTACTGCATAAAAATAGTGTTTGAATACTAATTAAATTTGTAACCCAATTCCAATTGTTAGTTCCGTACGCATAAATCATTATTTTGAGGTTAAAAATTTTTGTTTTTTCAAGAAACATTTTAAATTAACTATTGTGGATTTTGATGTACTACTAGCAAAGGCTGTTCACGATAAACTGAGCACTTTGAAAGCCCTGCTTAAGATCTACTTGTAAAATTACCATTGCAAAGAGGCTAATCACTTAATCCACGCCTCGGCCAAATGAAACTGTAAAATTATTAAGAAAGTCAATATTTTACAAATGTACTCATTTTTACACGTACAATGCAATGAAAAACCTGAAAGCAAAATAAATTGTTTCAGTGTTCATAAACATTTAACCTAACACTTTTAATTCGGCGTTATGACGAGGAACAATTTTCTCTCCGTCGTTACCAACTTTAATGGGCGTGTGCCTGTCCGCGCGCCCGTCAAAACATACGCAGGTAGGCGCAGTGACATTTTTGCAAGGTTGATTTCGAAAGTGCTCATTTTGCCGTGAACAGCTTTTACAACACAATATTCAAAAGAAACGCGCTTCAAGATAAATGGCAGGATATTTATTGTAATAGTTGACATTTCATTTAAAAAACTGCTAATATTTCCACCATACGGGAATAAATGTGACTGTTAGCCATTTCGTCTAGTAATGACCGCGAAAAATATCGCATAGATTGTAAGTAGACACAAGCATAAAACCATATGTTAAGTACGTGACAAAACATTAAATAATTCCATTTATTACGGTAAAATGAGCACTTTTGAAAGCCCTGCTTAAGATATACTTGTATACACGTTGTGTATTCTTCCGCCCTATATAAAATCAACATTGCCATTGGCCTGATCACTTTGCTCATGCGTCGGTCAGGTGAAAATGTGTAATTATTTGAAAAGTAAATGTGTTACAAATCTGGTAATTTTTCACACTTTGATGCTTTAAAAATCAGAAAGCGAAAGAAATAATTCAAGTTATCACAAATGGCTACCCTTGCCCTTTTTATTCGACGTTAATATGTACATGGAACTACTTTTCCTCCATCGTTACCAACTTTACTGGGCGCATGTCACTCGGTACGCCTGTTAAAATATATGCAGGTTGGGGCTTTGACTTTTTCAAAGGTTGATATCAAAAGTGCTCACTTTATCGTGAACAGCCTTTAGTAGAAAATGAGGGCTTTGCCATAGAATATAGATTTACAGTTACACAAAAAATGAGTAACCAGACCTCAATAGCCAGTTTTGTTGGAATTACTACATGACGACTAAAAATATTTTTAATTGCACCAACAAGCCACTGAAAAACTATGCTAATATTAACAAAACTTTGGTTCTTACAACCATAATATTCCCACAGGGCTAAGAAAAACAATTTACATCTAGTTAACTTAAAGTCTAGTCAACTGGAGTTATTAAAAGACAGAACCTGTGGCACGAATATTCAGAAATCGGGCAAGGAATAAGTCGGTGAAGATATTTAGGCCGCTCTTAACAATGAGGTCTTGAGAGCCGTTGAGGATGATATCAAGGTAAGTATGGAGCAGCGACGAAGTGAAAGGGCTGGGTAAACGGGAGATCTCCGAAGAAAACCCGCCGGCCAGCGGTATCGTCCGCCACGATTCCCACATGCGAAATTCTGGGAGTGACCCGACCGGGTATGGAACCCGGTTTGCTCTGGTGGGAGGCGGCACAGGCTAACCGCTCAGACACCGCGGCCCCTTGGAGAGATTTCTGAACAACACGGAAAATCGAAATAATGATGACCGGTCTTGAAATTGAACCCGGTTCGTCTCGCTTACGAATAAAAACAATATAACTCGCCAGCAATATAACTCGCCAACAATTCACGAGTTTTGAATTATGGTGATAGCATTTTACATAATTTTGTTGTGTAATATGAACTAAGTGCGGAATATAAGGCGAAATGTCCATATATCCGTTTAGAAAAAAAACGTTAGTTTCTTTTGTTTTCATCTACTACAAACGTCCCACGATCACAATAGAGCGGAAAACTGTAAGCAGTTCAAGATACATTTGCTTTTTTAACGTATACAATAGAAGAGGGGATAGCATATCAATATTTTTAAGCCTAAAAATTATTTTATTCATATTAAATCAAGTCTTAAAACTCCAGAGCTGGAAGGACTGTAGTATAACCTTCGTTAGTTGGTTGAACTTGTGGGTGTAAAAAAAAAAAAAAAATACATTCTGTTTTACTCTTAGCTCACCGGTATGAAATCTGAAAAAAGAAAATAGTGACAATTGAAACTGTACGAAACCGTCATCTTTGCATTGTCAGAACCAGGAACAGAAAATAAACAAGAAAGGTGATTAAAAAAAAAAAGTAATTTAGTTGCGTACTTAAGATCTACTTGTATAAACGTTGTGTATTCATCCGCCGTACGTAAAATTAACATTGCTATGGGTCTCAGCACTTTATTCATGCGTCGGTCAAGTATAACTACGAAATTATTAGGAGAATAAATATTTTACGAATCTCCTCATTCTTACACTTCGATGCATTCAAAAAACAGATAGCGAAGAAATAATTTAAATTATCACAAATTGTTACCTAACACTTTTTAGTCGACGTTAAGATGTGGAACTACTTACCATCTAACATTACCAACTTCACTGGGCAAATGTCACTGAGTGCGTATATTAAAATATATGCAGGCATGAGCAGTGACTTTTTCTAAGGCTCACTTTAATAGTGCTCACTTCATAGTGAATACCCTTTACATAAGATATTGGTGAGCCAAGGAAATGAGTAATTGGCCCGTGACCCACGTATGGCAGTAAGTTTGATATAAATAAAGCAAGATTTATTGTAGTATTGCTTCCACTGGGCAACTCGTTAACACATCTTGTAGTATTGAAATTTTTCCAGTCACGTTTTAAGCTGGTAGGCAGGCTGTTACTAATACTTGAGTGTAATTAAATAAATGATAAAAATTCATTTATTAGAATGTGTTTTAATTTCACACATAAATGTTTTATAAACGTGAAATGGTATTAAAATTAATTCCATAAAAAGATGTAGTGGTTCAGAAGTGTAACATAATTAAAAAGTGACAGTTGAAATCTGAGAATTATTTCGCCGTATAGTGACGTGACTATCTCAGGAGATACGGATTCGCATCAGGCATTTCTTAGCCCAAGTATATTACGTTTCCAAACAAGGAATTCTTACAGTGCCGGCCGATAGATATCGACACGATTGCTCAATCATCCCGCCCGGGAGAGAAAAAGTGTTGGATAAACCAATCAACAGTAAATTACGATCTGGAAGTGTAACCTCTGGGTATCAGCACAATCAGCAGACTCGTAAACTTACGCACATGTCCATCGACGAGAGGGGGAAAAGAAATGAAAGTTTGCGAAGTTTTTTTTTTTTTGGTGTGCGAGGAAAAAAAAGGGGGTGGGGGGCGGCGAAGTGGGAGGCGCGTAAATTATCGCGGTCATGTCGGTAGCTGATTTGAGTTAATGAGCGCCTCCCTCCGTGGCGAAGAGGTGATATATTTCTCCAAAGTAGCCATTAAAAGTTGACTGGTCCTCCACCAACCTTCCAACCCCCTCGGCGACGCCCACCGGGTGCCAAATTAACCTGCAGCCTGCGTCCGCGCGTGCGGGGAACAACCGCAGAACCAACCTGGCCACGGCCGCGCTGGCACCGACGCTTTGTTATACTGGGTTTATCACTGCTTGGTATTTGTGAGTAAAAATAGTGAGTAATGCCCGGTTGCACCAACACCTTCCCCGATCCGAGGTCAAATTATCTCAGTTCCGAACCAGGATCCAGTTTGATCTTGGTTCCAGTGTAAAAGTGTTACACCAACGAAATTTCATGATTCTGAATCTCCGATTCGTCAATCTCGGTTCCAAAGTGAATGATCGATATTAAGTATGAGGCAAATTTTGCTATTGGTTCGTAATATATGACGTCATGTAAGTAGGCGTATTTTTCATAATAGATGGAACTAGATGTGCGATATTTTATCTGTTTTAAGTGAATTATTGTTGTACGACTTTTACTGAATAATATTCAAGTAAGTATAATGTTTTAATTTCCCATAAAAACAATCGAACGTAGTTCTATCTATTGGCGTATTTTCAAACTACATTTGTCGACGATGGCTGCTGATCTCGAATCGAGATTTCGAACCGGCAATTTCGGCGGTTTGAAATGAACTTATATCTCGATCTCTAGTCCAGCTCTGAACTCGAATGGGGCAACAGTTTTCTGTGTCTATCTTAGATGCGATCTCGGATCGAGTTTCGAACCACGATGGTGAAACCGGGCATTAGACAAACCGGCAGTATACAGTTTGAGATATTTATTGATATGCTCAAGTTATATCAATATTTGATCCAACAATTAATCCAACATTATTTCACCGTCAGATGGACGGCTCCAATCCTCAAGCAGTTCTAGCTTAAACGAGGTCTAAAGCCTAGTACACACGGGCATCTTTCTTGTACAAGAAAGTGAAAATAAAGGCGAACAAGAAATTGAACACTTAAGTGTCTATTAACTGGAATGCACAGAATTGTGTGATCCCTACACACAACACTAGCTGGTGAGCAAGAAAGTGGATGGTTGATGTCAACTATGTATAATTTGGAAGCAGTTGTTGTAGTTTTGGGGGTAATTTGTGCATTATCAATAGCAGCTGCCATAAAAAGAATAAAAGATTTAATCCAATCAGACATTTTTTAAGCAGTAAATATATACAAATGTAGAACATGTAAAATCACTCACTGAAAAAATAAAAACCTTTATTTATACACGGAATTATTGACGATAGTGGGAATATTAAACATTTTATCATATATAAACATTCAAATAGCCTATCTGATTATTACCAGTTTCAACGAAATATATGGTTTGTTTATATTCGACTTGTACAAGAAAGATGGTGGAAAATAGGATCGTTCCTATATGACACAAGCTAGTATACAAGGTATTGTGTGCTAGTAACTAGCATACTCGGCGGTCGTTCGCACGATTCAAGTGGGGTGTACAAGCACGTGCTCACTTTCTTGTACAAGAAAGAAGTCCGTGTGTACTAGGCTTAAGATAACTCCCTACTACCCAGGCTTAATCAAGTAGACTCACAACTGTATTAACCACTCTCATACAAAACGACGGCGTCTCGACCATAGACTAAAGATGAGGTAGACCAATCTTGCTGACTTAAGTCTATGGTCTCGACCTGAACGTCATCGTCGGCTGGCGGCGATGTCGGACAGCAATGGAGACGTCTCAGCAGCGGCGGCGACTCAGTAATGGCGGGGTCGGACCTTGCTTGTACAGTAGGTCACTTCAGGGGCCACGGTGGCGTAGTGGTTAGACTGCTCGCCTCCCAGCAAGGCGAACCGTGTTCGATTCCCGGTGGGTTTTCTCGTAAATCGCCCGTTTCCCTCCGCCCTTGTATTCTGACGCTGCTCCATACTCACCTCGCTTCACTCTCATCAGCTCTCAAGACGTCGTTGTTAAAGAAACTCCCAAATCTCTTCACTCACTCACCAGGTCACGTTTAGTTGGGCGCGCTTTAAATCAACCATTGGAAATATTCCCTGCCTCGACTTTTGTGGATTTTTAACGTATAAACTGACCTTCGGCGTACTGAAAAGTAATTTTACCAAGGAATTATGAAAACTAGTTCTTCTCCTGTACTCACAGTCGTAACGCTATAATTAATTCCCTACTTAAATTCATTAATACATCTCTACGTCCGGAAACAAAATAACACATTTTAAATTCCGTAAAAAATATAGGAATTACATTATTTTTTCAAAATAAAATGTAGAACAATAGTTGAAATGTCTTCAAACTGGAAATTTGTTGAAAACTATACTTGCATAAATATTCAATATTCGTGCGTATGAAACCTAACTTTTAAAGTATTATTAAAAGTGAAACGTTCAAACTGATGGAAATAGAAATCGGTTTCTTTTTGTTTAAAAAACACTGAAAGAGGAATAATGTAACAAATAACCAAACTATCAGCGGATCAACGCCTTGTTACGAGCCTTTAGGGCGATATCAATGTCAGTTTTACTTGCGGCCGAAGAATTACATTTGGGCACGAAGAAGAAATTCAATTTACTGGGGTTTTACACAGGGATGCGATTCTGGCTTTTAAAAACGAACTAGTCATCTTGAAATTAATAATGAAATGTGCGCACTTAATTACTAATTGTCTTGTAAATAAAATTTTACAATAGGTACACCGTAGGCTAATTATTAGTTGTACAAACTTGTAAAAATAGTAGTAGTATGCCACAAATTTAAGTATATTTTGAATACCAGCAAGGATAATGTCGGTGGATATAGAAGCACTGCGTGCTTTAATTGAAGCATTGAATGGCCAACTAATGAATAATACTGCAAGTGTTGAATTTGAAAGAATGAATCTCTAATTAGGTAAACGAAAATATAAATAGCAAAATGTAGAGTGTAAATAAATCTGTATATATATTCGAATTAGTAGTTTTAGTGGAACTGTAAACACTCAAATCAGTAGTTCTAGTGAACTGGCGGATAAGAAAATAAACAGCGTTATTGAATCACCCAAGAGGCGAACAACAAGCAGTTAACAGTTAACTGTTGGCAGCGATGGTAAACGTTCGCATTTATGACTGCCAGTATCACTTATTTGGTTGATAATAAGGTCACATAAACAAAAGTGCCATTTCCTATATTTTAAATAATCGTAATGTAGGCAAATTCTCTCACAATGTTTGTTACAATTCAACAGACGTCCCACAAACAGACGATAAATTAAATGCTAACCTTTACTTACTGCTGGGAAAATACTAGCAGCAAGCTTACGGGCCATTTACGCCATGCCAACTGTTGTTTACTGCTGGGGACATAATAGCAGCATACTTACGGGCCGTTTGTTGTATGACACGTGTTTTTTTATTTCTGAGGAAACATTATCAGCAAGCTTATGTGCTATTAATTGCATGTCAAGTGTTACTGCTGGGGATCTATTATTGATAATTTCATGGGCCATTTATGGTATGCGGACTATATGTTGTTGTGCAATAGTATATTTAAATTCGCTTGATTTTTTATTTCATTCATATGAAATAAACTTATCATGTGGAATTGCTGGTAATAGGAGCAAATGATTTTTAGACTGGAAACTTACACAACATAACACAAAATACAGAAATCCCAGTATTGACTTGTGATAGTAACATTAATCGTGTCTATAGCAATGCTAATAAAGCAACCTGTATGTGTTAAATTATTCAGATCCACTTAACATGATATCTTGCAACTAAGAAACTGTGAAAAGAAAAATTTACGTGGATACATGGTACAGTAGTTGTTAGCAATTTAGACTGTGAACGAAAGGTTTGTCAATTATATTCGAGGTTCTTCCAAAGAAGTTTGCAAATTGTGAAACAATGCTGAAGATAACATACATGAATGTAAATAAACAAGTTTTATTTGGGCGGAACATAATTATTTTTAGCTTTGAAAATTCATTGCTCGCTGCTTCTAAGTGAGCCACAAAGTGGCCAATATCTGGGCCGCAAGAGGTTTGCCAGCATTTGGCTGACATGTGGTTAAGTTATGGCAGGTGAGAAGTAGAAAGTTAGTGACCCACTGCTGCCCCACATGAGCCAATGATGGTGCTGACATGTTTGAGGTACAGTTGATTACGCAGAAGAGGGCTGCTTGTGGGCAAATTGTATTTTGCTACATGAAAGTCATCTGAACAGTGGCCCAGATGCGGCCAAATGCACACAACAGTCATGAGGTACTGTGTGGGCCACAAACATCTGCGGGTGTATTACAGTGGTTAACTGATTGTAAGCTGATTATGGGAACCGTATGTGAGCTGCTCTGTATAAACAAATTTGCACAAGAGGACCAACCGACTTTTGCCACTTGGGTAGTGGACAAAAAAAAAAGACAATGTTAACGAAGTTGGGCCAAATGGAAAATAAAATAGTGCGAATGAAAATGTAAACCGGAAGATAGAAGGTATTAGTGAGTTACTAAATAACAAAACAGGCAGTGCGAATGGAAGGATGGACAGTGTTGAGAGTAAGGTAGAACAGGAGGTAACCACCCTAAAAAAGGAATGGCTATAATTCCTACAGCAACTGGAAAGATGTGTAGTATCAGAGCAGGAGCTGAAATTGACCATCTCCGAGCTGATGAATGTGAGCAGCGAGAAGGTATAGATCCCAGCGAATAAAACAATTGCAGGAGAGGCCCAGCAGTTTTTCAGTGTCGGTATGTTTCAGCCAGTGGTGGGGAAAGGCGTCCCAATTTAGTCCGCACCCTAAGATGGAGAGACACCTGAGTGCGAATACTACTACCAGCTTAAAATCATCGCCACCCTGAATGGTTAGACTGACGAGCCGAGGGCGTACTATGTCGCAGCTGTACTGAACGGTTATGCACTGAGCATACTGTACTCCCTGCTAGCACGACATCGACTGGAGTATTTATTCCACAATAGTGATGAACTTAGAGCTGTGTTTCGGTGAGTGATACCTTCTACACGCCCACCATGCCCAACTGCAAAGCTGCACCAAACAAACAATGGAACCACTGCAGGCGCTATGGAAGGAAATCATGTGGCTGTCCCACCTTTCTGTAGAGGTCTGCCCTGAGGAGGCTCATGATGTCATCGCAGTTGGCTTGTTCGTCTATGCTATCGCCGATACCGAAGTGCGGCAAACTGTACGCTTGGCTGCACCTCACATCATGCAGGATGTCTTCGCCCAAGCACTGGAGGTGGAGTCAGCAACATGGCACCAGTACCCGAACTTCCAGTGTGGACAGTGTTGCTGAACACAGACGAAGAGAAGAGTATCAAGAGGCTGCTGAAGTAATTGCAGACATCTACCAGGGACATCGCTCCCAGGGTCCCAGCTACAGAGATTCGCTGCTCCCCCACTCAAACAGCCTGAGTGTTGGTCATGTGGACAGCCAGGGCACTTGAGAGCCTACTACACACAGTACCAGCAACAGCAGTAGCAATGGGAAAGCAGGCAGTGAGGGGCAGGTGAGTGTGCAAAGTCTTTGAGGAACTTGTAAACCTCGATTTAGAGGGACAAATGTATGTAATTACTCGAGGGAAGACCCCAATGTTATTACAGGTGCGTTTGGTGAAACAGAACTATTAAGCAATATTGGTGGAGGAAATACTGAATGATTTCTTCTTCCAGATGGTCATGACACTGGGGCGACTGCAATGGTGGTAAGACTGGACATTCTCGGCCCTTCCCCAAGCGATCGCCCAATGACAGTGTAGAGCAGTGCTATTTGACTGCAGTAATGGGAGAGACCACACTAGTTAGAGGCAAGAGAAGTGTAAAATTTAAACTTGATAACCTCAGCTTAGAGCATGACATTCATATAGCAAACATAGAGCTTGAATGCCTTTTGGAACTTGATGTGTTACATAATCTGGGGTGCTATATTGATACTCGACCAGAGGTGCTGTGCGTAGGCATTACTGAATTGTGTAGTGTCAAAATGACGAGATTTGTTTTACCCAATGAGCTTCCCAGCAGTGTGAAGTCAGTCCATGGTGGTCCCTGCTTCTAGTGAAATTGTTATTCCAGGTCAACACCAGGGAGAATTTGTCAGGTGGTTGGCGATAATCCAACCAGGCCACAAATATGGCATTCTGCCAGAAGGCTTTCTTGTAGCAAGGACTCTTATTTCTTCAAACTTGGACAGCTTGCTGGTAAGAATAATTAATTTATCCGACAGTGCTATTTGTCTTGAGGAGTGGGTCACAATAGCAATTTTCAAGCAGATCTCAGGGTATTTCGAAATATTCCTGAAGCTTCGATGCCACAAAATACCAAATGTCCTCTAACATATGGTCTGAAGGATCTACTAACAAGATTGATGACAAGAGAAAGCTGTATCGGGTATCACAGATAAATAGGGATATTTTCTCTTGTGGGTCAAATTATCTTGACAGAGCTAATGTTGCATGTCATTTCATCGACACAGGGGAAGCCATGCTCACAAAACAAGTACCAATTCGACTACCACTAGCACCACATGAAGTGGTGGAATTTATTCTGAAAGTGACGGATTTATATGTGATATAGCCGTCAGTCAGTCCATGGTTTTCTCCCATTGTTCTTGTTAAGAAGAAAAAATTTTGTATGAAATTTTGTGTTGATTATCGCCTACTTAATAACGTCACCTAGAAAGATTCAAATAACAAAATCCAAGCGCGAAGTTTTCTGGGCTTATGTGTTTACTATGGTCGATTTGTGCCCAGGTTCGCTATGATCGCCAAGCCAGTGCATGAATTGACCAATGCAATAAGAACATTTCATTAGAATAGTGAAAAAGTTGCTTTTAATAGACTAAACGAAGTTCAGATATCTCCCACAAAACAAAGGCTTCCCGAGTAGTGAGGGTGAGTCCATTATGGTACTGATGCTTGTGATGTAGGCATTATGGTCGTGTTATCTCATATCCAGGATGGGAAGGAGAAGTCACTTAAACATTTCAGTAAGGTACTATACAAGCCTCAGAGAAATTACTGTGTGACACACAGAGAACTTCAGGCCATGTTGAAGGTAATTGCACATTTTCACTTATACCTTCATGGCAGACATTTCATCCTAAGAACTGACCATGCTTCCTTACTCTGGCTACTATTTCAAGAACTTTGAAGGTTAAAAAGCCCGGTGGATACAGAACCTGCAAGAATATGACTGAAATACATCGCAGGTTTGGATGCCTTCACAGCAATGCAGATGCATTTTCCAGGAGGCCACGTGAACTCTCATGCAGTCATTGTAAATTCCAGGAGGAAAAGGGTGGAGTGTCTTGGAATGCAAGGAAAAGAAATTCAAGGCTCTCTATCTTGCGATGTGTCACATACATGTGGTAATAAAGATCTTACAAAACATCAGCTGTCCTATGCCACATTGCTTTCAATATTGGAGTCGTAAGAAACTTGGCATCGACCAAGATGGAAGGTTCTTTTGAGTCTGGGTCCAACTGTCAAGCCATATTGGGCACAGTGGAATTTCCTTGCACTGAAGAATTGTATGTGTTACAGGAACTAGGAAAGTAATTATGGGTAATAGTGTCACTTACAATTGGTCTCCCACATTGCAGGATTCCAGAAGCGCCAAGAGAACTGCATAGCACAGCCATATTTGGACACTTCGGTGTAAGTAAGACCCTCGATAGAGTTCCATTGAGATTCTATTGGCTGCATTGTTGGGACGATGTTGAAATGGTGCTGGCTGTGTGATGCTTGCACTACAAGGATGGGTCCGGGGATTAGGGGATGAGGTTCACTTAGGAAATACAATGTTGGTGACCCATTTGAGAGGATGGCAGTTGACATTCTCGGACCATTGCCAGTCATTGAGAGGAAGAACTGGTAACTTCTGGTAGGGAAAAACTATTTCACATACTAATAACAAACCAAGAGGCTGGCACAGTAGCTGATGTACTTATAAAGCGTGTCTTATCCATATTTTGTGTGCCACTCGAACTTCATTCTAATCAAGGACAAAGTTTTTAAAGCCACCTTTTGGCTAGAGATTACAAGAATTTTAGGAATATGTAATACTCGCACCACAGCGTTACAGTCTCAGTAAGATTGGGATGGTCGAGAATTCTAAACCATATCTTGGAACAGTATCGGTTTATTTTTTTGGAAGACGACCAGGTAACTGGTAGTCTAAGTTACCATTTTTTCTCCTGGTGTATCGTTTGGTAGTATCCACGAATTAACAAGGGCAACACATTCAAGGATGGTGATTGCAAGTGTGTTCTACTTCTCTGCTGATCTGCTGTTCGGCTCTTGAGCGAATCCTAATTTTGTCCACAACAACCAACTAACACTCTACGAAGGTTTAGAAGTTGGAGAGTCTGTTATAGACGAACAGACTTAGGGGGAGGGGCAGTGATACGCGTGGACTCCTACACCAGGTGCCTTTTTACCTGGTTACGTGCGACCCTGGCATGCTGGGGGATGGCTCACCTCAACACTTACCTCCTTCCCAGGCAGACCCATTCGCCGCTGTGTCACTGGGCTGCCGGGAGAATAATTTACAGCTGACCTGACTGGCATCACAACCCCTCCTCCTTGTCGAAGGGGATAACGACTTGACAGAATGTGTAAACATTTTCTGGTTATCATCTCTGTCGGCGCAATGTGGCTTGTGAAGTAGGTTCTGGGCCAGGGTCTGTATAAAGACCTCTGCATCCGGCTGTATTGTGAATAGCCATTTGGTGAATTTCTGCGAATGGCTAACGGACATAGAACCATTGAAGAAGAGGGCCATTAGCAGATGAGGATGTTAGAGATTGCGGCGGAGGAGTACTGTATTTGTATGTAGATGACAGA
Source organism: Dryococelus australis (assembly GCA_029891345.1). Lineage (NCBI taxonomy): Eukaryota > Metazoa > Arthropoda > Insecta > Phasmatodea > Phasmatidae > Dryococelus > Dryococelus australis. Next base: position 68,140,277 of record CM056998.1, on the reverse strand, counting down.
CTAGATTGCGAGAGTTCTGTGAACAGTGACTTACCCGATGAGTAGTGTGCGGATATATACGAGAATGCATGAAGCCCTCCAGAATGTTCCGCACAAGAAAGACAGGTGATACCTGGGTTGAACTAAGGTGGAACAGAATTGATTAGTGATACGGACTTATTGTAAATTCTGGAACTGTCATATGAAATATATAATTTTCAATAGTAATTCAACACACATAGATAAACTGTTTATAGAGAATGATTTGGCAATTTGACTGTGTTAATTTCTATGAGGTGATCGACGATTATGTAAATATTATATATAGTAAGTGATAGCCATTATTGTGAAGACATTAAGTTTAGAGTATTTTTTTTTTTACTGTTTATGAATAAATTAGAAATTTTTTTATTTAATTGAAACCTCCAACTCTTAGACACCCTGTTTGTGCTTCAGACATTGATAAATTGTAATAGCATTCTGTTACAATCTGAACGCGATTACGGTCAAACCGGGTGTGGAAAACGTGATGGACATTGCCAGTGATGTGAGTGTTTTCTCGGAGTGGTCCCGTTTCCCTTTCCTTTGTACTCCGCTGTTATTACATGTTAAGGAAAATGGTGCACGAAAGCCGTATAATAGCTACTTTTTGCAGCAAATGGTTTTTCAGAGAATTTTTTTAAAGCTTTGGCGCGAAAAGATATAAATAATAATTTTGAACACCATAATCATTTGTGTTCTGCCCAGAGGCAAGTTTTCACATGGTATCTCTCCATGCTCTCCTGTCTTCTGCCAACCTCTTCAGGTCCATATACTTTCCGCTTCCCTTGATGTCATCTATCAACTTGTATCTTCTCGTTCCTTTCAATCTTTTTCCACAAACTATTCTTCCGTAGCATCTGTTAGCAAGCACTCTCATCTCAACGAGTGTCCCATCCAGTTCTTCTTCCTTACTTTTATAACTTTCAGCAGTTTTCTCCTCTCATCAACTATTTCCAGCACTTCTTCATTACTCACTCTTTCCACCCAACTTATCCTCTCCGTTCTCCTCCACATCCACATCTCAAACGCTTCTAACATTTTTTCGTCCTCACATCTCAGTGTCCACGTCTCTGCCCCATAGGGTGCCACACTCCATACTAAACACTTGCCAAGTCTTTTCCTCAGTGATTTATCTAGTTTTCCGCATAGCAATCTCTTCCTATCGAACGCTTCCTTCGCTACTGCAATATGAGTCTTCACCTCCTGATGACATCACAAGTCCTCAGGTATCGTACTTCCTAGATATTTGAATGCTCTTACTTGTCTGATATTAACTTGTCCTATCTTAATATTTGCCAGTTTCCTTCCTTTACTGAATACCATACTCTTTGTTTTTGATGTATTGATTCTCATTCCATACTACTCACAAGTTTCATTCAGATCTTTTAGTATTTTAGTTATAGTTATTTCACTTTCTGCTATTAAAACCATATCATCGGCAAATCTTATACATTCTATTCTCTTTCCACCAATACGTACTCCTCTTCTTCCAGCTAAGCATTTCCCAATAATCTCCTCCCGGTATAAATAGAACAAGGGAGAAAGGCAACAGCCTTGTCTAACGCCCCTCCCAATGCTGCTTTCTTTCGACATTTCAGTTACAATCTTTATTCTTACTTTCTGTTGTAAATATAGATTCTGTACTGGTTTCTCGCCTTCCACTTTACCCCTTTCCTCTTCAAGATGTCCATCCGCTTGTTCCATTGCACTCTGTCAAAAGCTTTTTCCAAGTCAATAAAAACAGCATAAATTTCTCTATCTTTCTCAATTTATATCTTTCCCCTATGATTCTTAACAAGCCTATAGCATCTCTTGTTCCTTTTCCACTTCTAAATCCGAACTGTTCCTCTCCAATTCATCTATCTAACTTACCATATAGCCTTCTATCCAACACTCTTAACATTATTTAGCTGCATGAGAAATTAGACTAATATTTCTATTCTCTTCACATTTATTGGTATTCTTTTTTTTCAATTGGTATCATTACCGCTGCGAGAAAGTCATCCGGCCATTCCCCTTTGTCATATATCTCATTACATAGGTAGAATATCTCCCTCTTTCCCCTGTTTCCCAAACTCTTTAAATTATCGATTCCACACACCTTTTGATTCTTCATTTCCTTCAGTGCCTTTTCTATTTCTGCTTCCAAGAGGCAGTACCCCTTTCTATCCTCTGGCACCTCTGCCTCCTCTTCAATCATTCTTTCACTTGGTCTTTGATCTGCCTTATACAGACATTCTATGTATTTTTGCCACCTAGTGAACACCTTAAGTGGTTCTTTGGCTAATGTGAAATCCAATTTTTCTATTTTCATGTTATACTTCCTTCTTTTGCCTTCAATAGCTATCTCTCTAGCCATTCTGTACATCATTTCATACTTTCCCTCTTTCTCCATTTTCTTTATTCCCTCACATTTTCTTTCATCCACATTTCTCTTGCTTGTACAGTTTCTCTTCTTAATTCATTATTCAGTTTCCTGTACCTCTTTCTTCCTTCTTCATTTCCCATATTCTTCCACTTTCTCCGTTCTTCCAATTTTTCAACATGTTTTCCATTATCCATGTTTTCCTGATACTTTTGTATTCTCTAATTCCTTGAACTTCTTTGGCAGATGTAATGAGTCCTTCCTTCATTTATCCATTTTTCATTTATACAATCTTCATCTCTGCCTCTTTGGCTTTTTCCCATAACCAGTCTTCCAGCTCCGAAGCATTACTTGCCTCCTTGAGTGTCTCGGTGTTTAATCTTTCCCTTGCTTTACCTCTCTCCACTTTCTTCAACTTTACTTGTATTTATCCCACTACGAGATTGTGATCTGAATTTATGTATGCTCCTAGGTAAGCTATGGCATTCTTCAGGCAGTTCCTATACCTTTTTTTGTATCAGGATGTAGTCCAGTTGGTACTTTTCTCTATTCAAACTAGAGACCCATGTATACCGTCTTCTTTTGCAATTTTTAAATAGGGTGTTGCCCACCACTAGTGAGTTTTCTTTGCAAAAGTTAATTAGTCTTTCACCCCTCACATTTATTACCTCTAATCTAAATTTTCCTACTATATCTTCTTCTTCTCCTTCACTCACCACTGCATTCCAGTCCCCCATAATAATGATACAGGCATTTTTATTCTCTTTCTCAATAGGTTATTCAATCTTTACATAGTAAACTTCCACCTCTTCATCTCTTTGCTGACTAGTTGGAATATATGCCTGTATTAATATCACGTCTTTTGAAGAACCCTACTGCCGTATCATTATCAATCTTCCATCAATATATTGCTCCTTCATTACCTTATTTTTCAGTTTTTGCTCTGTCAGTATTCCCACACCATTTCTACCACTCTTATCTTCTCCAGAGTAGAAAAGCTTATAATCTCCACTTTCTATCTCCCCATTCCCTCCCCATCTCATTTCATACATACCAAGTGCATCTAATCTGTTCTTTTTCATCTCCTGTATTGCATTTTATAGCTTTCCTGCTTGCAATAGCGTGCATACATTCCATGTCCCAATTCTTATCTTGCCTTCCTTTTTCTTTCACTTCATTCATTCATTGGTATTTCCTCTCAATGTATTCCCTTCCCGGAGATCCGAGTGAAGGGAAGCTATTCCTCCAGATTCTTTTACACAGATAGTCATACCATGTACTACTTGGGAAATATAATGTTGTAGTATCTCATTACTTTCCACCTAGACAGTAGGTTGCCCAGCCTAAAATCAGCAGCTCACTATGAGTCAGGCGCTGTTTGTAAATACTGTTATTTCATTATGAGATGGTTGTCTTGTAACCACTACAACATCTATGGTTTTCCCATTGGGCTATTTAAAATACATAAAACACATTAAATTTGGCAAAAAAGGCAGATTTGTATAAAATGCAACATTTCAGCACTGCAAAAACCCTTCACATTAATAATTCATCAAATTCAATCCATACCGGCGTCAAAAATTCATCAAATGTTACCAGTCGAAGGAATGTCAACATTGCACTCCACTTCCCACTCACCATAATTGGCTTTTTTTTTAGCGAAATATTTGCTAAAACTTTACCCCCATCTTTGCATTCATTTCAGCTTGCTTCTTATATATGTAGGCACAATTTAAAAACACTTTAGAACTAATTAAAATCGATGTAGTACAGAACAGCATAAACATAGGCCAAAAGTTCCACTTTCAAATTATCAACTGATCACCTTAGTACAATGTTAGACATTCTCCGTCTTTATTATTCTCGGAATAATGACGGAGTACATGAAATAATATCTTTTACGCTATCTTCCATCAGTGCTCCGATAAGGCAGTGAATATCTGAGAATACAAGAAGGAGTTCCAAATTATTATTTATGTCTTGTCAGACCAAAAGATTCGAAACATCCTCTTAAAACACTTCGTGAGAAAACAAATTAAGTAAATATGCGACTTTCGTGCACAATTCGTTTAAGGTATCTTTCCATGTCATTGTGCCTACTGACAACACCTCTCAGGTCTGCCACTCGACCCAAGAGTGTTGAGCCCCCTCCAACGCATTAGTTATCAAGAAAAAAAATGCTTGTTGCTGTAGCCCGCTCCGAAGCTCTTATTTATTTGCATGACCTGTGATGTAACTATAAATAACGCCTTATGGCCTTATGACATATTACTATTTCCGCACTAGCTTGTGCTAGGTCTAGCCACCACACGGAGACCGATTGCTTGACAAAGAATTATATGAATTTAAACATTATAAAGTTAATTTAATTGCAATAAACGGGGCACCCGGAACCGACAAATATGTTCGATATTGTTTATATTGGAAGAGCCTGACTGGCTGAGATGTTTTGTCACATTTAGGAGCCCGTGGTCTTAGGAATCCTGAGGTGCTTTAACACTCGATATCAGGTCGGGACGTTGATAAAAGTAAAATGAACAATACCGAACCGACTTTCGGCTTCTGGGCAGCCATAATGGAAAACAATGTGTTTGATTTCTAACTTCACCTGGTAAAGAAACAGTGAATATTTAAAATTAATTACTGAGGTGACAACGTAGGTGTGCACGTCTCGTTGAAAAGCAAGATCCAGTGAGGTATAGGAAAGCAAACGACGCTACAACTGTAAAAAAATATTCAATCTATGATTCTCTAGAACCTTATTTTTGTTTGCAAACTTTCTTTCGCTGTGCATACTCTGGTTCGAAAATATTCAACTCTTGTGCAGCAAACACGTGAAGCTGCTCTCTTACCCGATCGTTCAAGTTACTTAACACAGAGTGTCGGAATTTTCGTTTCAGTGGTGGGAGAATCGAACATTGGCCATATTTTCGGAACAATACAACTAATTTCCACCAAATTTTGTACACCACTAGTGTTACAGATGGAAATGTTAACTGAACATGATTTAAGTGGGATCAGATACTATTTTTTCGAAATTGGAGCTGTATAAATATTTTGATAATTTTGTCAAATGTACTAAACAATTTAACCAAATTCAACCAAACTTTTTATGCTGACAGTATCTATTAGAAACATTGTATTCAGAAATGTTGTTTAAGGCAATTTTGTAATAAAGCCTAAAATAATAAGATAAAGTTTTTATGCAATATCTCAGGGATAAATCAACCAATTTCCATCAAATTCTTCACACAAGTAGCATTTATGTAGGCAATGTAAACTTGTATTTTAAGTGGCTCAGACACTTATTTTCAAAATGACAACCGTTTAAATATTTTAGGTTAGTAAAACCTATCATTCGAAACATTAGACTTATTACATTCGAATTTGATCCTCCGAATCCGACCTCCATAATGCAGTTGATTGCATGCTAGCTTATGGTATGATATTTTCTGGGTTTGAATCCCGGGTAACCCATGTGTGTATATGTTGTTTCACCAGTGTTGCATATGTTTCCGGTTGCTCCCAGCCAGAAGTCAAGAGCTACCTACCATCATTAAAAATTATTTGCGCCCATGTAGAGGAAAGTAGGATCGTGAATTATATCAGTAACTTTTGGTTTTTTTAATGCAGGTCCTTAAACAGTTGTGATAATGGGAATAGTACCTTCTGTTGATCAAACTGATCGCGGGAACAGCTTAAATAAAGGTGGTTGGGAGGTTTGTGCTCTTGTTGTCTTCATAACTAGCCAGCGATGACTGTGTGGATCTATCGTTATGTCTTTGAAACATTTCAGCAACTTAAAAATTCTTCAGATATTGCGTTTCTGGTAAGAAGATAAAATCTGTATACTTTAGAAACAGGAAGAATAATATTCGATGATAGCTACAAATTTAACGTGCTACATATTATATGTGTTCTGCGTGATTTGGAGGCTTTGGGTAGTGATCTTTTACAACATGAACAACTGGAGATTCAATCGTTCATTGCCCGTTCTCAGTTTTTAGGAAAAACAATTTTCGTAACATTTGGAATCTACTTATAAAGGTAAACGTACATAACAATGGCACTGTAGCAGTGGCGTAATACCGGTAGTATTTCGAGAGACCATAATGTTTACCATATTGACTACCTCGCGTTACCTGAACTGTAGGTTTTCTCATAATCTTAACCTTCAATGAGAAATTATTAGAGCAAGAATCATGTACTAAACTTGATGATTTCAACAAGGCCTTTAGAGAACTAGTACTAGCATGGGAAAAAGGGCGGAATTACCTCTGCACGTTACCACAATTACTTACACAAAAAACACAAGAATTTTACGCTTTGAAAGATAATCGTTGGCAAGAAGGCGAAACTTCGAGTGCTTATTCATTATAGTGCCTGTAGGAAGGCCGATACAAGTTCAGAAATCAATTTCACTATCCATATCTTGCGACGACTGGTATTACATACTTATTAATAGAGGACCTTTAGCTTCCATGTCATATTTACTGCACCTTCTACCAGTCTAAGTATAAATTTTGTTTACAATTTTCGTTTTATATTTTTTCTTTACTATCGATTGAGGTTATACTAACAATATAAATATTTGTGTACTTGTTTGCGTATCCATTAGATCCACATTTTTTTGGGAATATTATAATTATTTTTTTTTGTAAATTATACAGACAAACTATTTGTACATTTACAAATATTTGGAAAAATACAGTAATATCCTTTATAAAAATGTTTTCCTTGTAACGTAAAAAATACGTATTTATCATACGTGTGATATCTAAATAAATATTTTATGACCAGCAATCACTTTAAGTAGCAAAGTCAAAATTACGAACTATTACATTCTGTGAAAATTATTTCACTTATGAGGGAATGTGTTTGTGAATGACGTACTACTGTATAATAATCATTGTATTGGGGTAAAATGTTACTTTTAACGTTCTTTCGAGTGTAAAATACTTCGTTGCCTTTTAATTTATTTTCCTAGGGGAAAAAAACGCTCATACGATAACGCTGCTATGTGTATTAACCCTGCTCAGTAATTCATTTAGCCAACCGAACAGACTTAAATGAAAATGTGAAGTTTTGCAATGTCAGTAACAGTTACCTATAAGAAAACATTACAAAAAACAATGCGTTGTTTAATTATAAAAGTCCAACTGTGCAACTGTTTAATCTCCCAGATACTAAATATCATTCTGAAGTGCATTCGTTTTCTAAATCACTAACCTCAGTCCTTCCCATGTGGCAGTATTATATTTTTGCTCAGGTAATTACACAACGGCCATACCACCAAAATATTGTCTAGGGCTGTTAGACAAAACTGTAGTGTGGCAAAGTGCTTGCGACTGCAACACAAATGATTCTGGCACGAGTTTATTTTTTTCCCGCAAATACAATTCGTAAATTCACCCCTTTTTTTAATGCAATTTTTTATTACAGTGGTTTTGGTAGCATAATACAAATAATTTCTTTTCCATTTCTGAACAAAGTAAGTTGAAATACAGACCATATTTGTAACATTACAAATAAAAGCACTGAAATATTTACAAGAAAACTATTTGTAGCTCTTCGGAGATATTTCTGGCAGGTGATTTCCAAAAATGTTTCTTGTGAGTGCAAAAAAAAATTTTTATGAAGAAGCGGGGAGAAATATAGCAAGAATGCTAATCGGTATCACCTATAATCGGGAACGGGAACTTCTATGAAAATGTTCGTGGTTTAATATGAAACCCTGAGTTAGGGTCAGGTATGCTAAACTGCATGACCAAGGCATTCGTATAGCTTACCCTGAAGTTGAAAAGATGGAGAGGGATTTTAACTCGTTCCCTCTGTATTCGTGGCACATGAAACTAAAGGTCCTGGTTTTCAACCGCAGCGGCCATTCTTACCAGCTGCTTTAGTTTTCAGTCCATGTCTACTACAGCCCATCTTCGAAGACAGGCTCAATCTTCTATTTACCAGTAAATCGATGCGCTTAGCGTCGGTAGAATATCTGACAGCTATAAACGCACTTGACACACATTTACGTAACTGCACCAACAGCCTTGCCTTACCTGGCCGTCGGTGATCGGAGTTGAGTGGCATGCCACTTGGTTACGCCTCACGGGACAGCGATAAAAGGGGTTACGCTGGAGGGGACAATTATCAGGGCCTAGCAATAATGACCTGGTTAGGTACGTCGGCCCATACTAGGATTCTCGCTCAGGAAGATATAAGGGATAAAGAGAAAAAAAATAACTTAAATTTCATCTTAAGTACTGTGCATGAATATTCATGTTACTCGAACACTAGAACGAAAATAAGAGGACGCTAAGCGACTATTACCGTGGATGCTAAAAATTTCATCGCTAGAAGTGAACGCTACATTCGCTGAGCATGTATATCACTAGTAAATGCGTACATTGCAGATGCAAAATACATAAAATATGAAAAGTTTATGGAGACTCTCACAGTAAGCACAGTGGGAAAAGTAATGCATGTACATAAAACGGAAACGAAACTGCAATGCAAATAACACTTTTTAAACTCGTCTCTACCTCGATATACATTATTTTTATTTGTCAAGAATCTGCTTGCTTTGAGCTGTTTCCGCTGAACTCTGCCATTAAGACCACAAAGATTAATGAGTTCGAAACATAGAACAAGTATGGAGGTTTGGGGTGTTTTAAACTTAATCTGTCATAACTTTTTATTTTGATCGTATCATCTCCGCCAATATATGTTTTAAGGCATACCATATAATTATAAAATAATCGTTAATGTATGAATATTGTTTAGAGGATGAATGGTCATTTGAAGACAGATACTAGCAGAACAAAACTTCAATTCCAACACCAAGAAATGGGATATATATATGTATATGTGTGTGTGTGTATATATATATATATATATATATATATATATATATATATATATATATATATATATATATATATATATGTGTGTGTGTGTGTGTGAGTGTGTGTGTGTGTGTGTGTGTGTGTGTGTGTGTGTGTGTGTGTGTGTGTGTGTGTGGAAATTAATATTATAAGAATGGCAATGCACAGTTTTCGTTTTATATGCACTGACTAGAATTCGGAACACACGAGTAAATAAGACACTATGGCCATATTATTTGTGGCACTGTCCGATTAGCAGTGTGTAAATTATTACATTTATAACACACCAACATTTGTTTTGGAATGCCAGCGTTCCGGATGTTCATTTCATTGCAGTAGAAATGTCAACTAAAATCAATATTTATCGCCCGCCTCGCCAACCAGGGACATGCAGTGACGCCAAAGTCCCATTACTGATACACGCCGTAACAGGAGGCAGTGTTCTGTTGTGTCTGCAAGCTCTGAAGAGACTTGCACTCGACTGTGCGAGTTCTCTGTGGACGTGAACGGTACGACGTCACGCTAGTGTAGCGAGGACGTCGGACAGGTGATGGTTCGATCACCTTCAACAACGAGACATGGAAGTCTTGCCTGCAAAAAATTGCACTGAAAAAAAATAATTGGAAAAATTACCTGACAAGTGTAAGGTAATATTCGTAAACTTGTGGGGGGAAACATAGTTTTCCTTACAGGCAAGGTAAAATTACCGCACTCTGGAGTAAAATTCACTTTCATAGTGATGGAAAGTCCCAGACATAAATGGGGAGATTACCTTACGACGCGTGCATATCTTCAGCATTCTCAACTACTAAGAGAGGGGGAGGAGTGAGGGCTGGGAACGGGCGGAAGAAACAATTTTTTAACATGCTAATATTCACTGCTGCTGTTATGCTATCGTCGTGGTGTATTGGATAGCGAACGGGCCTATCAAGATAGAGAACCAAGGCCCAGGCCCACCCACCAGCAAGTGTCGAGGTTTCGGTTACTATTCGTCAAAGAATATAGGTAATAAAAATTAATAATACTAATGCTCCGGGACATATTTGATTTTATTATACAATTTAGTTAATTTTCCCTTACTTGTATGGGATTTTCCCCCAGTTTTGTCAAGTACTTTTTCCGTATGATTAGGGGAAAGTACTTAAGATGTTATGTAAATGTACTCTAAATTTAAGAAGTTATTTTACCTTACATGTAGAGATAATTAGCTTCCCTTACATGTAAGGGAATTTTACCTCAACATTTTTTAACAGTGTATAGCCCGTCACCTTTACTTACGTAGCACGCGACAAAACGTTCTACCACACATGGTCGTATTTACTGCGTTGTATAAGCGGGGACGGGAGGGATTATCTTCTCTCCCTCCCCCTTCCCACCAAGGAATTTGAATAAGTGAGTGAGTGAGTAAAGATATTTGGGCGGCCCTTAACACAGATGTCTTGAGAGCCGATTGGAATTAGGAGAGATCCTGATAGGTCAAATGTAATTGCTAAATTAAAGGTGACGAAAGATCAGTATGATCCACACTTTCTCGGAAGAATCTCCTATAATCCATTCACTTTTCTGAAGATCTGCTAAAGTTCTACTTCCAGATTATTCCTCCTCCTTGTACGGACCAAGCTTAAACAGGTCTAGAAAATTACACCAAAGGTCAACGTACGGAATCCGTGCGCACTCAGTTGTAGTAACATTGTGCATGAGAACTATTTCTTACTAGGCGTTACCAACTGAAAGGTGTTCTCAGTGTTTTTATACACATTTATTAAAAAAGAAACATTATAATTTGCACATAAAATACTGGTCAAGCATAAATTTAACGAAAAATAAGATATAATTTAATGTTAACATTGGTATAAAACGCTTGTGATACATATCATACTTATACAATAACTACTCAACACTCAAAAAGTGTGAAGAACCCGTGAATAGGCTATAGTCACATTCAATGTATTTCCTCTAGAGACATAATCAGTGTCTAGTTGAACACTCTCCTCTCCGGCCATGCTTTCTCAATGACCCGGGCGAACAACAGTCCTGATGCGGCTGGAGCCCTAAAGTCCCCGGCGATAACATTTCCGTTCACTCATAACTGGCAGAAGACACTACCGATTTTCGCAGGTGGAAGACATTGTCGTTAGCCGGAGGGTTCTCTCGGAAAACTACCCTTTCACCCAACCTTTTCATTCGTTTGCTGCTCAGTATCCATGTCACTTCGTACCTACACTGTATATTCGAATCAGTATGGGAAACGCCTGGTCCACGGTCAAATCTAACTACTGAATGAGTGAAAATGTCTCCACTTAGAAGTGAGTGAGTGCGTGAGTGAAGGGATCTGGGCTGCTCTCAACATCGAGGTCTTGAGAGCCAATGAGGGCGATTGATGTGAATATGGAGCAACGCCGGAATAAAAAGGGTCGTAGGAGGGGGAGATATCCCCGAGAAGGCCCGCCGACCAACGGCGTCGTCCGGCACGATTCCCACATGCGAAAATCTGAAGTGACCCGGCCAGGGATTGAACCCGGATCGCCTTGGTGGGAAGCGAGCAGGCAAACCTCTCAGCCACGGTGGTCCCTCCACTTAGAATCGGTAAAATCACTAGTTGTTTCAGTGGAGAAATTTCACTGATTTGAATAAAACCAACTGCATGCGGAGAATCAAAGATCCTTTCATTGAATTTAGCCACATAATTACGAGAAATAAACGCATTTCCGATAGTCAAAGTTGAAAGATGTGAAATTTAACGTAATTTAAAAGAAGTAAAAAAACAATAATAATCGTGGTGCACATAATTTTAACTCAGAGTATCCCAGTTGAGCTACTAAACCAACGTCAGCGAATGCGAGGAAACACATAATTATTAAAATACACCAAAATATGTAACTAGAGTTAAAAATCAAGTATTGCTTTATGACATTTCCTATTTATCAGTATATTGTTAAGAATAACCATCGTTTAAGTTGCCTGTAAACAGTGGTAATCTTAAATACAGGCGTAGGTTCCGATTACTAGACTAATAGGAGCATTACAATAAATATGGTGCTCATTCTCGGCTGATGCGAGGTAATGTTTGTGTACTTAAATTGTGTCAAATGTTAGCAGAAGATTTCTATTGGTTATTTAGGATGATGACAAAATTAGTGATTACGTCAATCGTACGCACATGCCAAAATGTGATTTTGAGACTTATGGGCGATATTGGGATGGGTACCTACATACTCTTCTAAATGGATAAAATTAGCCTAGAAAGACTTCTTTGGTGATGAAATAAGCAGATATTGTAGAACTGTAGTTAAATATTACTCGTTTTATAAAACTACTGCCTTTTGCTGGAGCTCAAACAGTATCTTAACTACAGAAAATCAGGCATAGTTTATTCAATAGAAGATCATAATGTTTTGGATTTTGTTTTAAGGTATTGGGGAAAGTTATCTGTCAGTTTTAAATTATTAGAATTGTTTTCGTAAAGGCCTGCACACTGGTGAAATTGTGTGTTTTGGACAGTAATTTTACTATCAAAAAGGTGATTGATCCGTGGCAGCCGCTAGTATAAGGTGAGTTGTACGTGTTCGTGAGCACATACTGAACGTAGGTTGAATTCCATGCGAGCTTCGTCGTTTAATTAATAAATTTGTGGTGCAGTGCGCTGTACTTAAGACATACACTGCTATAAAGCAATAATCATTACACATGCATCTTAAAATCAGACAGTTAGCCATCCCGGGTCAGCTCACAAATTTTTAAAATGAAACTCATTACACGTGTTAAAATTTCATCCAATTTGGTTTGGAATTAACGCCGTACAAGTCATTTTTCGTTGTCGCTTGTGAATATCTTGCATAGTGCCTAGCCATTGCACCTTGGGGCATGATTCGGCTAGTAAATGGACAAGAAAACTAATTAAATTAATATTCTGGCCTCTAGGCCTTTAAAATTATGTTGCGTCGATGTTTAGTTACAAAGTTTCTTGTCATTTTCCGCTTGTTATAGATATGTAAATTTATGTAGCCGTGGTGCCGACTGCGGGAACTTGCTCAAACACTTTGGGGTCACTGGAAAACTAGATGCACAAGAAATGTGCTTGGCGAGGAATGTAACTTTTATGTTAACTTTCGTATTAATTTTCCCAGACCTATTATCAATTGTAGTCTATTTTCATAATGATCTCACGATGTTATATTTCAAACCTGAGTCGTATACAGCTGTCACGAGGCTCATGTTGCTTTCGAAGTATTGCTAGTGCCTATTCCACATTCAAGCATTCGTATTTGTAAAGTCGTGATTTCTTTCTCGCGCTTGCGTTGCGTGATGTGTTAATATTAATATACTAGAAATATGTGCTTAATATTTCAGTAATTAAAATATGCATACGTACTTCAGGAAACAATTTGTCAGCACTTTATTTGATAAGGATTAATTGTTTGTATTATCCTGGCGCCAGATTGCAATTAATTAAAATTAAATCACAACAGTCCTTACCCGCAGCGATGCTTAATAACGCAATATGGAACAACCTACATGAGACGAAACTGAATACTGGATGTGCAGGTTTCATGCTCGGAACTTGAGATCAGTTGTGCTTTGCCCCAAGAAACTTTTATTTTACTAGGACGAAAGTATCTTGGTACGTGGTACGACACCCTCAAAACTGGTATGTGTACCAAGAGACTGGTACGTCTAACACCACAGGTGCTCGTATTTGTATATGCGTGCGTGTTTTAGTGCGTGCATACGTGGCTGCTTGTGAAAATGTTCCGCTTGGAAGGAGGTGTTGATGCAGGTTTGTGAGAACCGACATGGATGTTTTAAATGCAAGCATAGTTATTGTGAATGGCTTGACTTGTGTGCGTATAAACCTGCGTGATTTGTTAATACTTGTCATTATTTTAACAATTATGGTTGAGTTGGATTTATACAATTAAAATCAATATAATTTTCCTCGCGATAAATGATGTATGGTAAATAAAAATTGCAATGTTAAAATTTCGACTGTCAAATTTGGTTGTATATAGATGTAAAATGTAGCTAAGCGGAATAGAAGTCACATTTCCTTACCTTTGCCGCAGTATTAATAACGGTTTAATATGACGTAGAAAAATAGCGGAGTGTAACACCGGAATTACGTAGAGGAGTATAAAATGAGAAGAAAAAATACTGGCCATTTTGCATTATAGCCGACCGTTTCGTTGCAGTTGCCACATAAATCTAGCGCATATCATGCGCAGATATGTTTGCGGATATTCGTGCTGTGAGTACAAAAGTTTATGATGAGATGCTGGATAATGTGTGAGGAGGCATGTGGCCTCATGCGAACGAATGGGCGGTGGACATTTTAGTAGAACACGTGATGTGGGCCAAATGTCACCCGCTTATGTGCTGTGAACCCTTATTGAACACTGCTAGTTCGGCTCTTATACTTGCAATGTAGGTTGGTGTGCAACAAAGAGATTATGTATCATATGTGTAACTTTACAATACACTACCGTGTAGTTGGTGCGGTGCCCCATACATGAACATGCATGTTATATTCTTGAGGCCGCCGAGACCAAAAGTTTGGACTTAGTAAAATGTGATTCTTATATGTTGTTTTCAGTTTTCTTTTTTCTATGCATCCCTGGTGTTAAAATTCGCCATTTTTTAAAACACGGTGTATATCTTATCTGAAGTCGTAGCACTGAAGCCCATAGCCCTGAAATGAGTGCCCTTGAAGCTACTTAAAGAATCCCAAGCCATCGTGCCTCGCCTTCTCGAAACCAAGAAATCTTACAGACGCACGCGGTTGCCTCCAGACACCATGGGGCCGCAGTGTTGTAGTGGTCAGACTACTCGCTTCCCACGTTAGCGAGCCGGGTTCAATTCCTGGCGGGGTCGCTCGCCGATTTTCGCTCGTGGGAATCGTGTCGGGCGATGCCGTTGGTCGGTGGCCCTCGCATTCCGGCGCTGCTCCATACTCACCTTGTTTCACCCTCATCGGCTCTCAAGACCACGGCGTTAAGGGGACCGCCTACCGGACGCGACATGGTACAGGAGCGAGTTAACGCTAAGGGCGACATTGGCACGTGCATCAATCGCCGCATCGTCACTATGCGCGAAGCACTAAACTAGAGCACAAGCTTTTCGTCGAACCGTTTTTTCTATGGTACTTTAAGCGGCGACCAAATTATTTTACTGATGAAAAATTTGTTGCAAAGTTCAACGCAGGATTGTATCAGAGTTTCACGTAGATCCAGTCAGCACATTTTGAAATACGGCAGTCTTAAAAGGAAATAGTAGTTCTAACTAACACGCGTAGTGCATGAAACCGACATTCCGTCATCGTCTGAAGTTTGTTTTCTTTTCGTAAATTAGCACATTGGACGCACGTAGAACAGTTTCGTCAAAAAACGGATTTCCTGACACACTGCAACACATGTCCAAAGCCTAGTAGGCGGCCCCCTTAAGGGCCACTCAAATCTCCCTACTCCACTGCTGACACCCGCGGCCGAAGAAGCAACCTGGATCGCAGAACTCGGCGCGGAGAGAGGCAGGTAGAATGCTCAGCGGGGAAATTAATTAACCCGGCGCACACTCGTGGCCCGCGATAAATTAAAAAGGACGTGGCGCAATCGCAGTTTCGGGGAAACGTTTCAAGCAGAGATTAGACGCGTAAATCAATTTAACTGCGGCCGCGGTGCGGAAAACGAATCTCGCCGGGCGGAGACCCCCCGCGCACGCGGTTATGATTTACGGAAGGGCTCACACGGACGGTCGAAGTGCGGAGCGTCTGGCCACGAGGTCGGCTTTCCTGCCTCGCAGTCTGGGGTACGCGGGTTCGATTCCAGTGGGCGAGCTGAATCCACTCATGGCACTGAATAATTACAACACAAAAGAAGGAACAAAGACCCTAAATGGAAGTTTTATTACGCTAGCTTCCAATACTATATCCATTCTAAGATGGCAGCACAGATAAACATTGCCAGTAACATCGTCAAAACCATTGGCCAGTTTGTCGGCTCACATTCTTATTGCGATAGAAAATAGTCCCGAAGGTATTTTGTAATTTTAAGGTCAGGCGTAATGTTATATAATATTACGAAAAAACTCAGTGCCCATGCAAAAGTACACGTGCTTGCAACTCTTAATTAAACTTTGTTTAAATTTGTTATTTTGTTTTAAAATAAAAATGCATCAAGAAACATTGCTGAGCAAAATTACGGTCGCGGCGGTTCGGGTTGACATGTCACCATGCTTGAAAAGAAAAAAAATATATATATATATCTTTACAAACCACACAAAAAAGAGCGAATGCTATTTAATGCTGAAAGTAAATATTTGACTCTATTACAAATACGATTATCGCTTTTCTGATGTGAGAGCTAAAGCGGTCGTGATTCTATGACAGCTGACTGTCCATGTTGCATTTGTCTTGCCACCTTGGAATGGATAGAGTATACCTCCCCTACCTTTATAATAGTTTTCTAATAGTATAATAGTATTTTATAATAGTATTCTAGTTTTCGTGGTACCTTTGTGCGGGCATACAAGGAAATATAATAAGTTAATTTTCTTCTGTTTCAAAGAGAGTTTAATAAATGCACTACTGAGGTCAGTAATGGAAAAGATTAGAGTGTTCGACATTCTTGGAAACAGAGAGAAAGATGGTTTGCAATTTATTACAGTATTTGAATCCCGTAGAATGACGCAATGATCATGTTCAACACTGAGAGGAAAAGAGGAGTGAGTCAGCTGATGTGTTACACTCTAAATTCGAATAAGTGGAAAACCACTTATTCACAGTGAAATTCCACTTAGAATCAGTGGAAAACCGCTGATTGTTTCAGTGAAAAAAATCTTACAGATTGAATTAGTGTCGTGAAACAATTTCACTGATTGGATAAGTGACGGGTGACTTCAGTGGCGAATTAATATTGGTTTTATTGAATGTAGCCAAATAATTACGCGAATTTTACATATTTACGAGAGTTTACTATTTATATTTCACAATTTACCATATTAAAAAGCATTTCAAAGGTGGCCGGGATTGTATTCAAGCACTTTTCTCTCTTCAATTTAGGCTATTACCTTCCTATCTACGCTACCAAGCCAAGCTGTAACACTAAGAGGAAAATACCTGTTAAAAATTTTAATCGAAATCGCGAAGATTTAAATTGTATGACCTTACTTTTCGTTTTCGGTTTAATTGGAACCGTTAGGATTGTTAAAACGAATATTTTATTTGAATGCACATTCAGTTCAAACCTTCAAACAGAGCGCTGTGGTGATTACATGAAAACGAAATGAAAGACCTAGAAACGGAATGAAAAACTGAATGTTCACGTTACCTCGTAAAGTGGTGTATTGAGAGACGAAACACATTTTAGAAAGTATTTTGTAATGGTTTTATTAGTTTATTCGTTGCTAGCTCACTTGATACGCGTTGTTTAACGGCTATTTTTAAATTTTGTTTGGCGGCCATTTGTACACGCTGTTTAACTGATCAATCAGTCAAAATAAATCACTGAAAAGCAGTGAAAAAAAAAATTAGTGGAAAATGTCACTGGATCAATAAGTGAAGGATATCTGGCATTTTTTCACCGATTCATCAGTTAAATTCACTGAAGTGACTGTTGAATCAGTCAGGTACTGTTGACTGATTGAAACAATGAAATCCTCACTGATTCAAATTTAGAATGTAATGGGTTCTATTGTCCATATACGAGGATCACCAGTAGCAGTTTCCTTATAACACCTTCATTCCCACTGGTGCTGAACCAATGCACACTTCACTTTCCTGCACAATTCCTTTGCACAGCAATGCATTTGTTGTATCGTTCAACGAGCTCCCCCACCATTTCCAAATAAAAGCGTCCGTATTTGCTCCTGAAGCCAGGTCTGCAACGCTTGATGGGTCTCACCATCGGAGCTGAACCTGTGGCCACACAGCTTCTCCTTCAACAGGCAGATTCGCCGGACTTCTCTGATCCGGGTATCCGCCTTCTGGATGTGGTAATAACGTCAACTAATGCTGATGCTCGACCGAATCGGCTTTCTCCTCTCCAATCACGCTTGTTCTTCCTGTTCCAAAGCGTTTCACCCACTCCTTTGCCTTTCGTTAATTGATGGCGAGCACACAATAATTGGTCCGGTTAAATACAGGCATGTATAACAAGTGCCAAATATATATATATATAAAATTGATGTTACTATATACACTTTTATTTTTACGAATACAATATTATGCCAAATGAAATTATTATTTTTTGTTCCTCTAGTCAAATATTAAGTTGAATCAACCGGATTAATTATATTGGGACAGTCGAATCTACCTTCAGCCAAATTACGTGTTGGAAACTAATTTTTGGTTCCAAATATTAAAAAAAAAAAAATCGCACGAAGAAGGAACTATTGGAGCCAAGCGTAATTGGATTCGTACGATGACAGAGAGGTATATAAAATAAAGATGTTATTATTTCATTAACGCAATGTCCCATCTACGCGTGCGGCTCTGAGGTAAGGGCACATTTACGACCTTTCCAGTTTGGCCCGTGTCTGAATACGTGCAGTGATACGGTCGGGTGTGGCCCGTGTCTGAATACGTGCAGTGATACGGTCGGGTGTGGCCCGTGTCTGAATACGTGCAGTGATACGGTCGGGTTTGGCCCGTGTCTGAATACATGCAGTGATACGGTTTGGTGTGGCCCGTGTCTGAATACGTGCAGTGATACGGTCGGGTGTGGCCCGTGTCTGAATACGTGCAGTGATACGGTCGGGTGTGGCCCGTGTCTGAATATGTGCAGTGATACGGTCGGGTGTGGCCCGTGTCTGAATACGTGCAGTGATACGGTCGGGTGTGGAATCAAACAAATATAAGCTGTTCAAGGTTAAGTGAGCACTTTTGAAATTAATCTTCGAAAAAGTCACTGCCCAAGTACTTGCACATATTTTAACGAACGCGATGACTGGCTAGCGCCCACTAAAGTTGGTGACGATGGAGGTATAGGCTTTTCACTTTAAAGTGAGCACTTTTGAGGCCCTAGTAACTTTTTCCCTTTCAGCCACTGTTTATCCTTTGACCACCTTTTTAGTTATATATTGTCATGTAAGTAATAAATACAGCGTGTATGTTCCAACGTACTCGGAATTTACCATTTCAGGTTAAATAAGTAATATTTATTGACTATTATTACGAATGAGAGGGTTTTCAAAAGTACTCACTTTACCGTGAATAGCCTATAAAGAAGTTACATATATGTATTAACGTCGAACTAAAAGTGTTAAGAGAACATTTGTCAGTACTGAAATTATTTATTTCACTTTCTGTTTTTTTAATGCATACAAGTGAAACAATTGTCAAATTTGCTAAATATTTACTTTTCTAACAATTTCACTTTACCGACGCATGAATAAAGTGGCAAATCCAACGACAATGTCCATTTTACATATGGTGGAAAGATACACAGTGCGCATACAAGTAGATCTTAAGTTGGCTTTACAAAATTGCTCAGTTTACGGTGAACATTCTATTCCTAATATTATCGTGATGCTGATTTACCTTTCTTTTTAAACAAGGTTATATTAATATTTTAAGCTGGTATCCAGATGTCTAAAGACTACAGTGAATGCCTTTACTTGCTTGGAACGCTGATTTCGCTTTCAAGGAGTATTAGGTTTCATTAACGGCTACGGCATAGAAATGTATGTATTTTTACATAACTATTAATCTGTCTAGCGGCAGCATAACCAATAACTAAAATGAATGTGCTTATCTTTCATTCATGTCGCATAGGTTATCAACACACTGTGTCGCAATAGGAAAAAAATCTCAGTTTTCTTCTTAAAATATAGACCAACTTTTGAGCCTTACATTCCTAAGTGTCATCAATATATAAATAGTGCACAAAATACTTATTGCAAAATATCAGAACATTATGCTGAGATGTGATAGAATACTCCATTATTTCGGAAGCAACTCCGCTCGAATGATCCTCATTTCGGCTTGTATCAAAAAATTTTTTCTTCTCGACAAAACGAAACAAGCTCATCCTGAAGTGGGATGAGTACCTTTCATAAATGGAAGTAGGAAAGGCTCAAATTATGTGCAATTGGGCGCGCCGTCCACCCTGTCACTCGCAGCCTTTTTACCAGGCCTACTTCCAATTCCATTGTTTGCATACGCCGTTTTGAACATTTTAATGGCAAACCTATTGCTCTTTAAAACACACCTGCCAAGTATCGCGAGTCGGACATTACACTCGCTGTTCCGAGAACGGTTTACATATGCCACACGAACAGCGACCGCAGCGCCCTCGACAACATATGCTCAAGCACTATTGTATCAAAATAATTTGCTTATCATCTGTTGATGTGCCTGCTTACCCTATTGGCCAGAATACTCAAGTTTTAATGTCAGTGAGTATAAATTGACTGTACTTGATTCACGAAGCATGTGCGATATCTACCTAATTCAGTAAAGTAGTGGCATGGGAATAAGGCGGAAACTAAGATACAACCTTGGAGTTACGTGAAATTAATTACAACATGTAAAATATGTTCTAACGCTTTTAAGTCTTAGTGCAGAATGATATAAATATAAATGAAAGGATCATTTGATTCCATCCGGATAAATTTGTAGGAATTTATGCCCAGGGAGGAGATAATGCATGCAAGACATAGTTCTGTAATTATGGGTTTTCATTAAAAGATAAAATGCTTTTCAACACTCGGTGATAAAGAGTGTGTTTCAAAGCAAGTTGCAAAATGCTGCTGAAGATTGCAAAAAAATAAATAATCATGTGCTTGTCCGTTCTTAAATTTCTGCACGGAATTTCCGAGTATTATTTCACTATAATAATTTCAAGTTCAACTTCCTAATTTAATGTTACGTAGTTAAGATTAAGTTCATTGTTTTAATGTTATCATTTATTCACTATAGATATGTCGCAGTTAACCAAGAACTTTATACTGCCATGCTCAGTTTCTAATTTTGTATCCATTTTGTATCTCTCCCCTTAAGAAACGAAACTGTTAGAACTTCACCAAATCGGTTATTTAAACTGCAGATCTATTCAAACTCGTAGACTGGAAGCAGTAAACTGCTACTGATTAATTTTGTAACTAGTATTTACTGATCTAACAGTGACTTCTACTGATTCCTAGTAAATTATACTGGTACTAAAACATCAGTGCATCCCACAGAGTCGCTCGTTAGTAACAACGAAAGTTAAGTAAGAATTTTAATCAGTGATCCAGATTTAGAGTGAAGTACGCGAAAAATTAACCTTATCACAGACTATATTTTACACTTGCTTCTATCAGTTGTGATCGAAACTCTTAGTAGCGTGTGTATGTTATTAACAATTTAATTCTTACTCTCGTGTGCATAAAACAAACGCTATGTCACAGATTAATTCTACGGAAAGACTTTATCAGTTCATCATACTCTAAGGTAGATTTCAGGCTAAGTTGCGTGGAACAAACTGTGTGAAGGCGGCTTTAAAGACAAGTAAGTTTTGAAAAACGGCTGGAATACACGTATGAAATGTAATGAAACGATAATTACTTAGACGGTGTAGTTTTTAGATTTTACATTCTACTTGATTACTACATTAAGTAATAATAGTTCTATTCGGAGATTCATCTAAGTTCTTTCTGAGCATCGTATTACTGTCTTGCGTCACAACCTGGCAGTCTCAAGCTGGCATTAAGATGGTCGCTGTAAATGGCAAGTGATGAAAAATTTTTTGTCCAGAAGATGTCAAGTTATTAAACTGGGGGCTGTAACCAGTCAACAAAGTTTATTTTAACGCGGATGGAATCCAGCAGAGAGGATAAGACAAGTGCGCAAACTGACACAGTATAATGGATAGGACTGGTAATAAATTTCATTACTGGCCTCATAAAACAGAAAGCAACATTAATTATGTGGAAACAGGCCCGGGCAGTGTTAACAGCACGCCCAGACTACATAGCCGAAAGTCGCTGCTGGTTTAAATCCGCCCTCAGGCACCAATGTTAAATTTAATTTACGATGTTTATGTGTACAAGGTGGCTCCTCGATGTCTTCCCAATGCTTTAAAACGGGAATGACAATGTTAATCAATTTGACTTTTATACACACAAAAAAAATTGCGGTCGTTACAAAATATTCCCTTAAAATAGACACCACCAAATTGTTTCGACGATAACAAAACTACTTTGTAGATACTACCTACAAAATAATTTTATCGCCACTTCATTATTGACCTATTTTATTTAAAAGAATTCCGATTATGTGAAACCACATTTCTGTAGTGATTATGCAAAGCAAACACAATGCATGTGCGACTGGAAAAACATGAACATTTCTAAGATAGCCTTCGAAATCAGAACTCTTTTGACATAAAATGTAACATATCACTGGTTCATATGTAAGAACCTCGCTGAGAAACAATATATTTATCCTCATAATTACAAACAAGTGTAAGAACATTTTCCTAAAATAATGTTTTAAAGTAAGATTTTATTGTTACATGAGAATAGTTTGTTGAGTTCAACAAATCAGTTCCGTTGTTGAACACATTTTGTTCATTCAACAACACTTCTTTACAGAAACAATTAAAACAAATATTTTATTGAGTTCAAAGACTTTCTCTTTGGTGCTTCAAAAACAACATTTTGGGAAATTCCAGCAACAACATGTGTCAGTGAGAGTGTAGCCAAACAAACCTGGCAGAGGTACTGCCAACATGATTACCAAACGTAAAATAAAAACAAATATTCAGCTTTAAAGACGTCGCATTTTTCATTTGATTCAGCTAAAAAGAGTATGCCGAAAGCTAGAAGATATTTAAATATGAGTGTTTTAACATTTTTTGCCAACAAATAGTCACTACAAATATTTTTAAGGAAGATTTAAAATAGAGGTATATTAATTTTGGTATTTTTTTTGGGGGCGGGAAAACTGGCATGAATGGTGCGCTTATTCAATTTAATTTTTTAGAAGGGCGATTTTGATGTCGTTCTACATTACAAACTAGTGGTTGTGGGAAGAGCTGTGAAATTCAGTTTATTTGGTGTATTTTAAGAACTAAAAAAATAACCGTACCCTACATTTTATCAGATCATCATAATCCACTAACGAGCTACTTCCCTTCCAAGAAATTGCTATGCAACTATAACTTACTCATCTCCGAAGAATGCGTATAAAATGCTCACTTGTATAAGCGCTCTTCAATTTTGGACGTTAACTAGGACTCCGTAAGCGAAAAAGTTTTATTGAATAGGAAAAAGGAAGTACTGAGACAGTCGTTGTGTTGGCCAAACACTGTTAATTTGTATTGACCCATTAGCCTGACATGCGTATTTTCATTTATCGTAAAAGTTAGTGGTTAAGACGGATACGCTTAGTTAAGTATATTCATAAAAAACAGATATAAGTTTGTAGCTCAAAACAAGCCAGTCTTCAATACGTAAAATTTTTGAATTTTAATGCGAGTCTTTAATAGTGTCATGTCTGACTTTACGACTTCCGTGATGTTCTGTTGCTACAGCCAAATGCTACATATATACTTTTCTTTTATTAGGCCTACATACCTGTTAAGATAGAAAAGATAAAGGAACCACCGAAAACTTTGGTAATCTTGGTAACATTTAGCATAAGATTACTCACGGTTTAATGATAAAATTAATTTATAACTAATTTAACACACTAAACACAAGCTCCGTGCTATGTTAGTAATAAATGTTGTGTCGATCAATATGGCGGAAGCTAATTTATAACTAATTTAACACACTAAACACAAGCTCCGTGCTATCTTAGTCATAAATGTTGTGTCGACCAATATGGCGGAAGCTAATTTACAGCAGTTTTCCCCCTCTCTCAACATGGCTTCACGCCCACTTTATAAAATAATTTTGTGTTGCCACGGCGTATAAATATGATTTATGTAGATATTAGCCCTCAACAATTTCCTTTACCAAAGGAATACGATAACACCAAATTTTTTTTAAGAACATTTATTTGTAGTTTAAAAATTCTGGCCCATATGATGTTTCTGTAGACTCAAACCACTTTTCCAAAAATACCGGGCAAGTTGCAATTAACAGCTAAGGAAAATTAATATTTCGTCTTATGAACCTAGTAACTAATATCAATGAATTGCGTCCTTTCTCATAACTTACTGTGTTGTTTTTTTTCCATTATTGCTAAAACAGCCAGTGTTAATGTAAGTTGAAGACTTTTCGTGTATGCGAAATGCCAAAATACAGTGGAAATTATAGAAAAATTATATGAGTTTAATTATTAGGCTACTCCAAATACTATACTAAGCCACGTACAAACTAAAGTATGCCCATATAAGCATACATACAACACACCATCACAGGTGAAGATGTTAAAGTAGGCCTACATATTCTTGTTGGACAATAAGTCTCTTAAAGGGCCACACACAAACACTGCCTTGTTTCATTTTGTCATTTAACGCAAAGTAGAAAATCTACTTATGTTTATAGGAACGAGAATTAGTCCATATGAGGAAGTTGAATATGATGACAATGTTTACATTCCTTTAACTACCCTTATTATTAACTAAGATTTATTAGAAAATGCAAATATCGTATGGACATGTGTGCTTGTATATTTCTATTTACTAACCACTTCTGTACGAACCCTTTACGCATGAATACATTTAATAATTTAGTCTACACGTTGCACAAAATACAAAACATAGCTTACAACACGCTAATATTACAATGTTTTATTTATGTTATGCGTATTTTTAAGCTCAGCTACCTGGTCTCAGATCACTCATCCGAACATCACTTTACACAATACGTACACATAATCGAATCTCTCTACACAGATATTATTTATATTTTTTCTATAGGCCAGCTCGTCACAAACAATTGTTAAGTGTTAGTAACGTAGGCCTACTGAAACTAGAGGACGTTAACTCTACGCTTTACATAGCATCCCTCAGAATATTATATAATATATATATAAGAAAAGTAATAATTTTACTAAGTTTTTAAGTTTAATAAAAAAATCTGCCGAAACGGCTCGTATTTTAATTTTTCTTTAATCTGTTACATGATAGCTATTGTTGGAATGGAGATTAAAGTTGGGGAGATTTGGGCAACTCTTAACATCAAGGTAATGAGAGCCAATAAGGGCGAAGTGAGATGAGCGTGGAGCAGCGTCGGAATGCAAGGCCGGGGGAAACGGGAGATCCCTGAGAAAATACGCCGTTCAGTGTCATCGCCCGGTACGATTCCCAATCGCGAAAATCCGGGAGAGACTCCGCCGAGAATCGAACCCGGTTCGCCTAGGTGGGAGACGAGTAGTCTAACCAGGAAGCAATAGTTAACAAATGTGATAAACAAGAAACAAGAAATAAAACTAAAAATACAAACATAAATTGTTGGTGGAATAGCGAACTAAAAATAATGAGAAATATAGTAACAAATAAACGCAGGAAATATAGGAGTTAAATTGATTTATAAGGAAGATTACAAAAAAATTAGACGGGAATAAAAAAAATGTTATCAGGATAAACATGAATAATAAATGTATTGAATTTGTTAAAGAAGAATGGATAAGGGACCATGGAATTTAGTAGATAAACTGGCAAGGAAGAAGTTGAGGAAAAAAGAGACCACCAGTAGCTTAAAAATTGTAGAAAAAAACACAACAATTAAGGAAACATATAAAGTTATGATGGACAAACTACTACCTAATATTGAAGGAACAGAAGAAGAAATAGAAATATGTACTTTGGAAGAAGAAGACAAAAAAGAATATGAAGAAATTAAAGGAGATATTGAAAATGCAATAAAAAGATCCAGCGTTAAAAAAGCATCGGGAATCGATCGAATAGCAATCGAAGTAATAATTTAAAACCTGGAAAACAATTAAATCAATACAAACAAAAATTATAAGTAAATGCTATACACTAAGCAGATATCCGAAAATATGGAAAACAGGAAAGATTGTATTTTTATACAAAAGTAAGACTAAAATAAAAACAGAGGTTTCATTCTACAGACCAATATGTATCTTATCAACATTGGGCAAAATATACGAAAGGATGATATATAGTAAAATTAAATCAGAAATGGAACAAACGCTTTACGATAACCAATTTGGATTTAGAGAAAATAATGAACCGAACAGACAATAAATAAGGTATTAAATTTAATAGAAACAAGTACAAAAAATATTTGATTGGTATTTTAATAGACATAAGCAACGCATTTTCAACAGTCACATGGAAAGACATTAAAGAACAGATTAATAAAATACCAATAGGGAAAAAATGGAAAGAAATTTTATGGGACTATTTGAATAACCGGAACATAATAATACAGGATAATCAGATAACGTTAAAAAGAGAAATAAATCGCGGCTGTCCACAAGGATCAGTAACAGGGCTAAGTCTATGGAATTTAGTAATAAATGATTACATAGTACAAAACAATGAGGACTCAAAGGTTGTGGCATTCGCGGACGATTATGTAATTTTGATAGAAGGTAATGCAAGAAAGGAAATAGAAGAACGAACACAACAAATAACGGATAAAACTTTAATATGGATGAAAGAGAAAAAACTTAAATTATCAGTAGAGAAAACAGTTACCATAATTTTAGAAGAAAAATTAGATAAAAGACCGCCAGTGATAAAGTATGACAAACAAACAATTAAAGTTAAAAAGGAAATAGCATACTTGGCATTATTTTGGGCAATAGGTTTTGTCCCACATTTTAAATATATAACCGAAAGATTTAAGAATATGCTTTCAAAATTAAAACAAATGGTATGGAATATCAAAAATTATAATAATAAAAATAAGAAAATATAATATCTGGCATTATACCGTAATATTATACAATATGCTAGCAATTGTTACAAAAATAAACTTGAAAATACACACATTAAAAGAATACTAAGAGCATCCGAAAGATATGTTTTGATACAAATAATGAAACTAAAACCAGCGACATCATATGTATCCGCGATAACTGTTAGTAAAGAAATCCCAACTGACTACAGTATAAAGATAGAAATATGATATATCAAATCAAAAATGAAGTAGACGAAATAGAATACAACGGAAATACATATAGTAATATAGTAGAGCACAATAATATTTGGATCGAAAAAATAAAAATAATCAACCTATTAGTTTAAAAGAATTAAAGAAAGCAATTTATAAACTAAGTGTTATAAATTGGCAAACTGAGTACGATGCAACAGAAACCTGACTAAATACTGTAAATTATTTTTAAAATTTACAACAATGGTACGAAAATAAAAGCAATATAAATAATAGTGTGTTGATAGTAATAACAGGATACTGTTAAAATAAAGAATATTTAAATAAATAAAATAGAATACTACAGCTGATAATGTGAAAAGGGAGCTCAGATGTTATACCATATGCTATACTTGTTTGGCATGTTTAAAGAAGAAAGGAAAGAATTATAACAGAAATTAAAACCTTTTAATAACAAATAGCCATTACAAAAACATAATATATATGACCAGGAAATTGTAGAAATAATAAATGAAAATATTAGTAAAATATATGATTTGGTCAAAACTATGAATTATGATTTAACTGAGTAGTCTAGGGAGGCATGAGAGTGTACTGGAACTAAGGGAATTATTGAGTGAGTGAGTGGTTGTGATTGTCTAGTGTGTTATCGTTTAAATTAAATAAAAATTATAAATAACTCTCTCTTTTAGATAAGAAACAGAAATTTCAGTAAATATGAAAAATTGTAAAGCTCCAGAAAACGAAAAAGTTATAAATAAGAACACAAGATCCGGAATGAATGCAAGAAGAATTGAAGGAAATATGGACAAAAATAGAAGAACAAGAATGAAGAAGAGAAGAAAAAGAAGAGAAAGATGTAGAGGAAAGAAAATGGGGAGGATAACAGAGAAGGAAAGTATAATAACAATAGAAGAGAGAAAAAGAGGAGGAGAAGCAGCAAGAAAGAGAAGATGAAAGAAGAACAGAAGGAACTGCGGAGAAGAAAATCTAAATGAGGGAAAGATGTGATTTGTGATAATATGTTGGTTGATGTCTGTGTATGGGTCTGTGTAAAAAGGGGGGGGGGGAGGGCGCAGTAGGAGCGGAGCTCTATCCCTCGTCCGCCGGGAAACGAAGGCCTGGGTGTCCAGAAGGGGTACTTCGATGTCCTGGACGATGTTTAGGTTGGAGCAGAACGTTGGGCGAGGGGAAAAAAATAGAAAGAACTAAATACAATAGTACTGATTGGGATGGTCGACGGGGGGGGGGGAGGGGGCTCCGGGTTCATGGGCGGGGCCATTCGACCGTTGGGTGCCATGACGGACCGGCCGGAAGGCTAGTTAGCTGTGTGCGGGCCCGAAGGTGTCTGGTCGCGCGGGCGGATTCGTGGGAATCCCGGTCACTGGTCTTACGGCGGGGGCGGCGAAACGGGGGGCGGCCGAAAGGATACCCGTCGGGGAGCTGTCTCTGTCGGGCAGAATAGCTCACCACCTTCCTAGGAAGCGTGAATGGTACTTTTGAATAAAAATAGAATTTATAGCTTAAATTACAGGCGCTCAGACGAACAGCCGCCCTCCCACAAAAAAAAAAGTTAATTTATATAACTTATATACTGTTTGTTAAATTGTAGTAGCCATTATAGAATTGAACACCCTGGATGGTTGTACTGCTAAGTAGGGTTAGTGAAGTAAATTTAAAAAAAGTCTTATGACTTCACCACCGCGGCCCCGATACCTCTTGTTGGCTACGGGAAATTTTTCTCTGCAAAATTCTGTAATTTATAAAAGTTATAGAATATTTAAGTTATTTTGCGTTTATTTTTCCGCGGAGTTTATGATTAATAAAGCGAAATTATAAGGTTATGAAAATTGTGGAATCATTTAAACATTAGCACAATTAAATATATACATACAAAATTGCTATTAAAAACTATAAAACGATTTCAGCGAAAATTTAGTGGAATCGACAGAAAATTATTTTTTGACGTTTTGAGGGCGGTTATAATAAATGGCATTAAACGCAGTTAAAGCAAATCACAAAACTTAGATTAAAAATAAAAAAATCACAAATACCTGTTTTGAACTCCAAGCTGTTAAGAATGTTGTCACTTACTGGGAAATGCCAGAGACTTCGTATTTAAACGGCGAACGCCCGCTATTATTGCCTTCCCATCAACTCCCGAAGCAAATTTTCTTAAGGTTGAAGTAAAGCAACTGTCTATGGAGCACCACACCCGACAATACAACGTGAAGAACTCAGAAAAAAATTAGCACAGACACCATAAAAATTGCCAGAAAAGTGCGATTTATGCTTTATATGAAAGAAGAATACATACATTTTACAACATTATACAATACTTTATTAACATATACTTTTTAAATGTAAAAAATTAATCGACTGGTAGAGTCCGCATTTTTAACCAAATTTCAGCGCATTTCCGTTTTGGATGTTTCAGAAAGCAGAGTTTGCAAGAAAACCGTTTTAAAAGAAAGATCGTTATAATGTTTACTATGATTGTGTGTAATAAAATCATAGTAATAATGTATCATATAAATTTTATAATTAACTTTATTTACATCAGTTTCAGCCGTAAATATTTGTAACAAATGGATTCACATAAAACCAATTATAAAAATTATTTCCTACATTATTATTACAATTTCTTGCACCCAACCATAGTAAACATAATGACGATCTTTCTTTTATGAATGCGCTTAAATTTTCTATGTGGACTCTTATCGATCGATTATTTCTTTTGATTTAAAAAGTATATTTCAGTAAAATATTGTATAATGTTGTAGAATATATACATTATTCTTTCTTATACAGCATAAATCGCACTTTTCTGACAGTTTTTATGGTGTCTGTACAACTTTTTTTATGAGTTTTTCAGGTTGCATAGTCGGGTGCAGTGCTCCATAGGCAGTTGCTTTACTTCAACCTTAAAACTTGTTAACAGTATCCTACGTGGAACCCGCCATAAGGAATAACCAAACCAATTTGTGGAAGTTAATCGAACAGCTAAAAGTTAGCACAGTACTGAAAGCTCGCGGGCTACTTTTAGTGAACCCAGTTTCACATGTTAACCATCAATTTGTGAGAACGACCTATTGTTAGGTAATTTCATTGATTTCAACCAAGAAGAGTTGAATAACAAAAATTTTCAGTAACACTAATTTTTACATATAACGCAGACGGCAAAACAAGATTTTCGTCAGAGCAGTCAATCAAGAAAAGATATTAAATAATATGCCACTAATAAATGCGTGTAACATCTTTAACGACTCACTTACAGTCAGTACCGTTTATTCTGATCAATCATATCAGCTCATTATATTCAGAGTATGTACTGTATTCATCTTGTTTGCATCATGGTAAGCCGTAAAATCCAAATTTGATTTTTCTTTAGCATTAGCGTGTCGTTGAATTACCACTGAAAATTTTTGCTCTAATTAAAAAAGAATATTAAAAACATCTTAGCCCCTTCAGACAGGGGGTCCAATGGATGCACTTGCTAGTGAATTTCATGGGAAGGACAGACAAAAAAAAAGCTGTAATATCTGTGTTTAATTCAAGTAGTATCAAAAAATTGTGGTGTGTTTGTGGGCATACATTGGTTACTTCCTTTGAAACAGAGATTCACGATATTCATAACGAGTAGGAAAACGTTTACTCTGAACATACAACTCGTGGTATATATACACCAATAGAAATATATTATTCATCTAACTTATTTTAGTTCTGAGCATAAAATTGTATGGATTTTCAAGTAGAAGGATTTCGTTGATTTAAACTGTAGTCTATATTCGGTTGGGAGAACTAACATTTTGGTAATTATTCAACTTTTTCTTCAATTACTACTATACATTTTGTAACATTAACTCTAAATTTATTTGGTATTATTTGAACCCAAGTATCTTGTCCACTGGAATCGATCTTTTTTTCGTTACCGCTAACATAATAGCAGTTCAGTTACAACAGTAAGCTATCATCGGTCAGGTTTCTGTCAAGGCCAGCAAGATTTTTATTTTATTTTAAGTTCTTTCATGAGTGTTCAAAAGTGTTTCGGAGCATTATGTTCTCGGAGTATGAAAATCGTTATTTTTCTGTCACCATTACACTGTTTTTTACCAGAACATCAGCCCTCCTCGTCAACACGTTTCTCGTTATTCCTTTGAGTGATATCGTAGGTGGATGATACTTGATATTCGCTTTTAAACTTTACGAACTTAATTATTTTGTTCTATTACGACGCTACTGCTTAGTACCAACTTCTTAACTAGAATAGTCATGCGCGCTGTGGGAGTCCCAGAAATGCAGCCCGGAAAAAAAATGCTGAATTAAAACGCATAATGTTTTTCGAGTCGTTTTCGTAATGCCCGGATTTATATTCTTCGCAGAATGCTACAAGGGTTTGGAAATTGAAAAAGGCAACGTTCACCTAAAACTAATTCAGAATTTTCGTGGGCTTTTGTAGGCACACAATTTCTATGGCTGGCTGAGTTGGTGCAGATCAACTGACAATAGCAACTGGATGGCAAAACACGTAAAATATTTCCAGGGTATGTTGAGTCCACCTGCGATTTAGCTGTACTTCAATCTGAAAATTTGTCAACGAAAATTAAGGAGAAATTTTAAATGCCATAAATATCATATTAAAACCAAATAAATTATTTTGGATGAATCTGCAATAAATACATTCATCTCGATTGTTTACTTAACTGTGCTGATGTGTAATTTCAGTCTGGTTCATTACAGAACCATCCTTTGTTGTACATAACATCAACACTGAAGGTAAGCAGTTAGGTTGTTAGAGCCTCGACAACAGCGCTGTAACACACTGGATTTACACCACCGCCATTCGTGCTACATCTACGGCAGATTATAATCCGGATTTGTCGCGTATGGGAAGCGTTTCGAACGCTGAAATTAAAGACTGCCTTTTCTCGGAGTGTTTCTGTTCACCTCTCTCTTTCCACTGCTGCCATCGCTTCTTCAAAGGGGCAAATAGAGGGAGGCTAGGAAGGGTCGCGGGCTTCCTGAATTTGAAAGGAAGGTGCCCACGTGCTATGGTGTCAGGGCAGTGCCATGCCATAGTTTATGAACGTGGTAACTCACGTGTGACTCCAGAACAGCTAGACGAAATGTCGTGCAGAACCTTTGTCCGGCAAGACGACAGTCTGGCTCCTAGGGAGGTGCTGCGGCACCTGCTAACCCTTTAGCTTATACAGAAGAAAGCTACGCAGGAAACCGCCTCGTGCAACATGAGTAAGACGTATGTGCCTTTTTGGCATGGTTCACGAGATGACACCTAGGCCTGACCACTGGACGGGGCGTTAAGAATGATCAGGAATTTTTGAGGCCCAAAGCCAGAATTTCCGTGTGAAGACATTATTTCAATCCATCTAAATGGACACTCCCATTTAATAACCAGAACTGCTCGGAAACTAAAGTCGTAGCACTAGACGATCGGTTTAACTCCCAAGAGGTTCTCTCTAGCGACTGGTCTATCGAGATTGGACTCGTGCTGGCAGTGGGTAAAAATCTCCGCATGCTGGAGGAGATCTTGAGGGTTCACCGCCCGCAGCTCTGGTGCTGTGCTGGACGTACAGGTATCACCCCAGCCATGCCATGGGCGGATTTAAATACCGGGGTCTCAGTGACAATGCAGGAGGGCACCGAAGACGCATGGTTGCCCTTGTGTGCGGTCAACTGTCGTTTTAACTGGAGTTGTCTGCGCCGATCGAGCTTATCTCGATCATTTAGTCAGACCTCCACGCAGATGAGTTCAACAGGGGAAATGTGCTGTTGAGGAGTGTTCTTGACAGAAAGCCGAACGGTGTCCGACGCCACTATTATCATGATGCAATTGGTGGGTAAGGTGGGAACTTTTCTGCGATATATTCACTGTGTGTTTTGTTTGTTTCACTTTGAAATCACTCTGGAGTGCAGTCGGTCGGGGTATATTTTCATGAATGAGGATTACGGATGACAACCACAAAACAAAACACGCTCAAGTCCTCTTTCCCGAATTATGAGTTTATTACTCAGTACACTGAAAATTTTTTTTGTACTTTTACGATAAAAATCCTTGGAAACCCAGTTGCCAAGAAAATCCTTTGTAAAACTACAAAGAGTTTTCTTGTAAAATCTGCAAAACATTTCTTCCTAATATTACAAATGATAGCTTTGTATTACAACTGACATTATTGAGGAGTGTACACAAAATTTCTTTTTTTCTTCTAGAAAACAAATGTGATTAATTAGTAACAGGTAACAACTAAAAAAAAATATTTCAAAATATAATTTACAAAATGTATTATACTTCACCAGCATGGAGATTTGAACTCACACCCCTTGTATTAATAGCACGCACCTTTAACCACAATACCAACTTGATTTACGACATTAAAAGCTTATGTTTACTGTAAATATACATGCAAGTACATAGATAATAATAATAATGAATTTATACGGACAAGAAGAATTGGTACAATTATTTCTTTTTAAGAGTTCAGTTGTTGAGTTGAGAGATTTGAACGCCTTGTGTAGCTAAGAAACACTAACAAATAATGAATAATACGGCCAGATTTTATTTAAATTGTCATTTTATTACTATTATTTGAGATGTTTTAAGTGTTTTATATATATGCAAACTTGCAATACATTCCTTTTTGCCCGCAGCTACACTTAACAATAGTATTTGCACAAACAGCTATATACGGTTTTACGTTGTTAAGTGTCCGCCATTTCGCTGAAGCTCGTGGATACGGCTCAGTATAGAACACTCATTTCCTTGTAGATTTACAAACGAGTAGTTTTACAAGAAAAACCATTGTACTGTTACAAGCATTTGTAAAATTACAAAGAATTTCTCAGTAAAAGTTACAATTTTTTTTTAGAGTGTAGGCATAAGTATTAGCTAACGAATATTTCACTGTACAGATTCCCGGCTCAACTGTCATGCTGATAAATACGGACAGGTGTTTTTCGCGAAGATATTAGTGGCCATGTTAGAATTCAATATCCTACGTCCGCAAACACAACTTCCTTTGGTTATTGGCCGCGTGTCTACGTGAGAAGACATGTTCTTCTTTGACTCTGCCAATCGCAATAAAATACTCCGATACTGATAGTCCATGATTCGCGCGCAGACACTTGATGCACGTGACAATTAAAATCATCCAATGCGTACGAACAAAAGTTCTTTGGAGTAAAACTCGTCTTGAAATGTTTTCGCGAAAAAACACTTGTCCCTACTGGTAAAGCATGTTATTTAAATGTCTAGGTAAAGTTTCGTTGCACTGAAAATTATCGTTATTTTGCAATTACTGACATTATTTTTGTAAAACTTTTTTCTCCTAGGAAAGTGAGGTGGGTGGTCTTAACTTTCAGTAAGGATCTAACACAGATGACATGTTGTACAAGAAGCGGGTTTAGGGATTTACTATGGATATAATAAAACGGACGTTCAATAGAGTAAATTCTATCAAATGTGGCAGAAACTACTTGTAGTTAAAACCATACTTCGTTTCATAAACTGTCAATAATGTTGAGCCCAACACGTGCTCATGTGTTACTCATTTGATTATAAGGCTATGAGATCATAAAGTTAATTAGTTTTTCTTTGACTGAAAATGTGTTGTCGCACCTCCTATTATGCATGAGGAGTGTAGGTCACCTCCTCAGGTTGGCCAACAATATATGGCTGTCCACCTATAGTAGACCAGTTTGGTTGGTTGCAAATCAACTCTTTCCACTACTTTGTATGGACATGCATGTATTAACTAGTGAAAGCGTTCTTCACAATTTTTCACGGAACTGCAGAATAAAAGCTGGTTTTATTGATATAGCCCCGAGTATTTCGCGAATTCATTCTGTGCCTTGGTAGAATTCAAACACTTGTTCTTTTCTCCTGCTGCTGTGATTGGACAACAGTTGTTTGTACACGCTCCGTTTACCTGTAAGCCAGTAATAAGTAGGAAGTAGTAGTGTGAGTGAATGCTGAACAGTCCTGTACGAAGGCCTCACTTGATCGCAGCAACCAATAAGCAAACGATAGTGTCTCGATTGTATGGAGGATTGTAAAGCCTAACCTACTGCTACATCAATCCGTGAAATGCTCGGCTCTTGATGCTCTGACGTTTTCCTGTTAACTTCTTGAAATACAAGAAAGGTTCTGTCGACGTACTGTTTATTTACCAACCACATCCACAGCGATATAGCGTGACTCACAATACAGTGTTTTTGTCATGTCGCACAATGACTCAAGCGATTCGAAAGGTTGCTGTTTCGATGCTGACTGGCGACAATGAGATTAATTTTCCGTAAGCGGTTTCTGTCTGTATTTCTGACAAATGCTGGCGTCGTTCCTTTATTAAACTGTGAATAAAAGAATCAAACTCATGACTACGGTTATTATAATGATTATCGTCCTGATGATACGATTCGTGGACAGACGCGCTACCCGCACGCCACCGAAGAAGAGACGAGAACGTCTGGGAAAGTTGGAGATGATGTCCAAGCAGCAAAATAAATCACTGTGGCAGCACTTTTCATGGAAACATCTCTCGCCCGTCTCTGTGGCGGCTAACAAATATTCTCGGACAGGTCGTCTTGACGTTACAGCCGCAGGAAAGGAAATAGTAAAATTAAATATTTTATTACAAGACACGTTCTGTTGTTCCTGTGAAAAT
Organism: Dryococelus australis; assembly: GCA_029891345.1. Lineage (NCBI taxonomy): Eukaryota > Metazoa > Arthropoda > Insecta > Phasmatodea > Phasmatidae > Dryococelus > Dryococelus australis. The sequence continues at coordinate 68,104,326 of CM056998.1, read as the reverse complement.
ATTGCAGCCAGATAAGGTTGTGGATCTTTAAACTCTAAATCAGAATCAGTGAAATCAATCAGTGAAAAATCTTTCACTGAAAGTCAGTTGATGAGCTACTGCTGACAGAGAATCAAGCAAATTAAAGGCTGTTCACGATAAAGTGAGCACTTTTGAAATCGACCTTAGAAAAAAGTCACCGCTCCTAACTACATATATTTTAACGGGCGCATTGACTGACACGCACCCAGTAAAGTTGGTAACGATGGATAGGAAGTAGTTCCATATCTTAATGTCAAATAAAATGTGTTAGGTGACCATTTGTGATAACTTAAATTATTATTTTTTGGCTTTTCTGTTTTTTTTTAATGCATCGAAATGTATAAATGAGCAGATTTGTAAAACATTTACTTTGTCAATAATTTAACACTTTAATTTGATCGAAGCACGAATAAAGTGACGAGGCCCATTGCAATGATAATTTTACACAAGGCGAAATAACACACAACGTGTATACAAGTAGATCTTAGGCAGGGCTTTAAAAAGTGCTAATTTTACCGTGAACAGCGTATAACTGGTAACAAGTGATTTATAGCAGTTACATTCTTGACATTCAGTGGAAAATCACAAATAAATAAGTGATATTCTAGCAGCCATCATCAGTTGCTCAATTCTCGCGGTTATCACTGATTTGGCTCAATTCTCACTGATTCGAGTTAAGAGTGTAGCCTCTTCATTTTTTCACGATCTCCTACTTCTTCCCTCGCGTTTTCATTTCACTCTCAGTTACATACACACACGTACGCCATCTCCAATCCCTCCTCCCCTGACTCACCCGCAGAAACCACAACTCCACAAGGGACGTGGTCGCCATGATGCAGTGCTTCCGATCGCTCGCGGTAATCGCCGGACAAATTTTTCTTCTCCAACACGATCGGAGCCAGTGACGAATGTGACCCGATAGCGCGGCAACTGCCCAAGTCGCATGAAATATGACCGCAACAAACAAGTACATGTTCACAGTTTATAAAGATTTGAGAAAGAGTAAAAAAAAAAAAGGAAGGGAAGGGGGAGAAAACTGGTCGAATAAATAACGAGTTGTAACTGCTCGGTGACGGAAGATTGGTAGTTGGTGTAGGGGACTGGGAGAGGAAAGGTAGGAGTAATACTGGAGGGAAGAAAGGGGGCGGGGCGATGGATGCGATAATTTCAGCGTGCGCGGGCAGAACAGCATGGCTGCCCGCCTCTACGAACAATACCCTGGTGTCGCCCGCCGCCGCGTGATTAATTAGGAGCTGGGCGGTCGTGACCTCCTACCTCCTTTGCCCCGCCTCAGCCCCCCCCCCCCCTTCCTTCATCAATCCTCTTCCAGTATCTCACGTCCCGGGATCTGCACTCCAGTAGTTGGGACCGCCTGGACTAACATCTACGCTACATATTTTCGCGGCTATAGTCCGTTCACGGTTACTTCAGCCTTTTCTGAAGCCCTGCTAAAGTTCTTCTTCCAGGATATTCCTCCGCCTCGTGCAAACTAAGCTTAACTAAGCCTGGAGAATTACACCAGAGGGACAACGCATCACATTCGAGCGCACTCAGCTGTAACAGTATTTTGTATAATGACTATTCCTCACTAGGCGCTACCAATATACATATTTTCTCCCTGATTTTTATTCGGATTATTTATAAATGAAGCATTATAATTTATATATAAAATAGGAATAACTTTTCAATTTAACAAAAAAAAAAGTAACTTTTATGAGCACAAGTATAAAACGCTTGTGATACATGGCGTATTTATGAAATAACTGAACACGTCATACACGGGATGATTTTTCAAAGGTTTGATTCAGAAAGGCCTAAGAAACCGTGAATGGACTATATAGGCTGTTCACGGTCAAGTAAGCACATTTGAAATCAACCTTTGAAAAATGTCAACTGCCCCTACTGGGCATATATTTTAAAGGGCACATGAATGGCATTTGCCCGGTAAAGTATGTAACCATTGAGGGAAAGTAGTCCCATGTTTTGAAATTGAACTAAAAATGTTAGGTTAACATTTGTCAATACTCGAAGTTATTCCTTTTGCGTTGTATTTTTTTAATTTTTATGAATGTAAGTGTGAACGTGAACAAATGTGTGAATATTTACTGTTATAATATTTTCACTGTTGCACTTGGCCTACGCATGAATAAAGTGATCAGGTTCATGTCAAGGTTAAGTTAACATACGGCAGAAGGTTGCAAGGTGCGCATGTAAGTAGATCTTAAGCAGAGTGCAGGCCTATAAAAAGTGCTCAGTTTACCACGAAGAGCTATGCACACATTTCAAATCAAGCTAACCTTGTCAACAGATCTAACTGGAATGTGGTTTTATATTTAATCATGCCATATGACTTGTATAGTTCCATTATTATTCAGACCACCATGTTAGAAACTAACCTACAAATAAAACGACTAAGTAGCCCGTTACCTTCTATTAACGAAAACTAGTATAACTATGAAAAAAATATTACACTACTCTCCTCGTCATCGCAATACTAACTGGATGTCTGTCAGTGCAACGTATTTCCGCCTAAAACCACTCGGAGTACGAAAGCAAAACTAGTCTGTTATGTAAACAACAAAGACTCCGCCCCGCAATGTAATTCTCTGACATTCCCCTTCACCACGTTTAGCAATATATTCATCCCTTAGCAGCATTTTATGATTACTGTAATGTGACAGATTTGTAGAAAGCGTATTCTGTAAGCTATTTAGAGATCAGTGTAACACATTTTGCTGTAAATTTTCATTGAAACTGAGATGGAAAAACAACTTGCAGCTCTAAGAAGAAAATAGTTCTTCATTGATATATCTTGGTCCAGCAGGTGAAAGTAATTGATACTAAAATCCAGCAGCTCTCCGTCAAAGCAAAAGGTTTGTGAACTGTAGGATAAACGAGTGCAGTAAGAAACCTGGTGGCCCGACAGGGATTTCAGAACTCGCACTTCAACTTGAAGTTGATAGTCAGCAAACATAAATTAAAAATAGCGAATCCAACTTATACATCACACGCTCTATTCAATTCAAAAGCGTTAGGTTTAACAAACCACATAAATTTACGGAAGTTAAAAGAATGAGTTTAAAGCTTTCGGCACTCCACGAACGCGTGTACCGATGTCTACGAATCTTCGTTTCTCCTAAGTAAATAAAACTACAGCATTAATAATTCGACCATTAATTTTGAACGTTTTCGTTAACCTCTTTAGTTATTAAACCAACCGATCTCTGAAAAAAATATATTATAAAGGACATGGAGCAGTTAAAATCGTATTTAAACATAGGACAGAATTCGGAATGGCACATAGTAAGCTACTTGATGCACAAAACGCCACTATGCTTCCGTACACGTGTAATGAGGTTTCCTTAAGGTATCAGATCTCTCTTTCCGGCTTTGAACAACTGCACATTTCGAAGAAGATTCTTGACAAATCTTACTGCTTTAGAGATTTCCCGTAGGCCGTCGATTTGGAGAAAAATTGTGTGATGTGTCGCGGCGATGCTTCGAAATTTTGCTGACGCTTACTGACAACTGTTCTTTGCACCTACTGCACACACTCGGCTGAACTACTTGTAGCGCAGAGAAATTTTGCGTGGACATTTAACGATTTGCCTAAAATGTGAGAACTACAGTGTGCACATTATAAACTTGTTAACAACGCAGTTTATCACACAACAGCTCATCTTCAGTAGCTTCAGGGAACACAGCCTGTCAAAACACGGTGACTTTCCTTCAACGTGGAAATTTACATAAAATGTTGACTGATTAAGAAGTTGGACACCATTATTCATGAAACTGTATGGACCTCGCACAATTTATTATTTTTTATTTTTTTCGGGAAATCAACTTTCCTGCAAAATTATTACATACTTATTCGGTTCTATTGAATTTCTTGCACCAACCTATCAGTCTTACTAGCAGCCTGACGAAGGAACACAAGTGCGATTGTCATATAAACAAATGGAATGACGATAACTAAAACCGTATAACATAAAAAATAAATAAACATTCCTTTTTAATTCCTGATATAAATAATTTACCTCATATTTCTACTGTATTAGAACAAAATAGCAACGGAATATAGGACAGTTACTGTATCGTATTATATGTGTCTTTAGATGTCTTTAGATGCTGTTATGTTGGTATGATTGGACTGTGCCTGTCCATTGCCGATCATGAGACTAAATAAAAATAAAAATCGCACAGCTTTTCCTAATTATCTGCCTGTGGTGTTGTAAAAAGTCTTTCTGTTTTTATTTCTTGCTTAGTTCTGGGAATGTGAGATTTTAATTTTATTTAGTCTCGTGGCTGGCAATGGATTCAGTCCAATCACACCAGCATAGTAACGTGAACTCACCATTGCCCTTAAACTTCCAAGATAACATCGTTGCCCGCTAGCCACTGTCATATTCGTCAATCGCGACCACGGCGAAAGTTCGCTGCGTGTTGAGACAGACATGTAAGCAGGGAAGACTGCTCATTGTCGTCAGTGAGTAGCAGTTAAGGGTCCTATGTACCGAAACTTTTCTGCGAAATCGTTGTTTGAGCCTAAGCCCGTGTCTCGGTAAATAAATGTTCTGTAAATACGAAGTTTTGCCAGAAAATATAATAAAAAACTTTTGTCTATATCGCTATCTTTTTACTTTTAACATATTAAGTGTATTAATGGAGAAAAAATCGTGAAAGTGTTCAAATATCGCATTTTTAAACCTTGCCTATGAAGTTACTTTAAGCGGTAAGAGAAAAGTACGACTAAACGCAGGTAGTTTGATCTGTGTACTTTAATCGCGTGTAATAAAACCCCACTGGTACAGATCTAATTTACACAGTAAAGCGTTACGACGGAAACACTGCACGCCTTGCGCGTAGGAGCGATGACGCACTGGGCGTGCGTGCTAGTGTCGTCCGTATCGCTCCCTCGCTTGGACGCGCAGGTACGTAGTACCCTTAAGTTGAAGAATAGAAGAATAATGCTGGGCCCAGGACCTCCCCACCTGTGCGCCTCGTGTCCTCCCGAGAGTCCCTAGCGACTCACAAAGCGATGTCAGAGGGCGGGAGCGCGGTCCAGATGCCACGTCACAATGCCCCTTCACGACCCCCTCTCGCAAATGATAACACACCCTCATTGTGCACTACTTCCTATCCTCTTTCCCCTACCAACCCCCCTCCCTCTTTTCCGCAATCATTCAGCCGACACGGGCGGCTGATACAACTGCCGAAACTACAGGACGTCTATAGACTATTCACGGTAAACTGAGCACTTTTGAAAGCCCTCTCCTTTGGAATAATAGTTCAATAAATGTATTTTATTTTAGTCTTAGACGTTAACTTCCGAGTGTGGTTGAATCTGCACACTGTGTTTATTACTTACATGACAATATTTATTTAAAAAAGGTAGTTAAAGGTTAAAACATGGATGAAATAAAAAAGTAATTAGGGCCTCGAAAGTGCTCACTTTACCAAGAACAGCCTATAACAGTATGTGCTGCACAAACTGATGATAAAGAGGTGCCCTACATACAACTTTCGACAATAATTATAATCAATTCTTTAATAATAGTAGTAGCTATTTTCTGCCCAATCATTTTTGAGCATTAGACTAATAAGGTTGTTCCTTCGAGCTGCTTTGAATATCATTATTGGGTGGAATCCACGTCCTATTTGCCCAGTAATATATAGGATTAGGCTCATTCAAAGTATGATTTTTTTTTTTATAATTTAAAATATATATTGTGCCAGGCACAACGTTTTTTTTTGTTCGTATTCACCTAGACAACGTTTTTTTTATGGTGTGTTTATTTCTTTCCTCTAAACTTCTCCGGTCACAAAATAATAATTTTGTGGTGACAACGAAGAAATTCGGCAGGGAAACTTCCCTAACAAATATTTCTCTTAGCGCACGTGACGTTTGCCCACACTTGCGAAAACCTTTCCTGGATTTGCAACAGGCGACAGACCCGTTTCCATCACAATTCCATATTCTATCAGATGTGTCCTGGATCCTGAGACATTTGTCACGTATCAGCAAGCAAACCAATGAAAACTGTTTCACTAAAGTCAAGAAAGTCTAAATGAACATTTCACTCTACTTTAAATTCACTTATTTAGTGGCGACTCGTACTGTTACAGTTTTCTCAAAGTCAGTGGGCTAAACCGAGTTTGTTAAGGGATGAAGATCTTAATTAAATGAAAGAGTTAATTACTATTTCCTAATTTTATTTTCAATAACTACAAACAAAATTCTCTCGACCCAACATCTCACAATATATTGATAAAATTTGCTGTTTACAACAATTAATGAGTTCAATCAATACTAATTTACAATTACCTCAAAGGAATTAATGTAATTAAATAATTAAAAACAGATACAATTGGACAGTGTATCAAAACCTGATAAATTATATGTCCTTATTTGACAGTTCCAATATTTACAATGAAGTCCGTATCACATGTTCATATCACCCCACCTTAGTTTAGTCCAGGTCTCACCAGTCCGCAATGTTCTGGATTTCTCCGCACTTCCTCATGCACAGTAGCTTTCACTCGTCGGGTTTCACGCCCTCTCGTCCATTCACACCACAAACACCTCTTCCGCCGTCGTCTCGCAATCCCCCGTCGTCGTCTATCCCCTTCACCATTGTCTCTCGCAACATCACGCGTAGATCGATTACCGCGCTCAGCCAATTGGCTTCCGCAAAAAGACTCCCGATCCTTGCATCGCTGCAAATATTTATAGGGTCCTAGGCCATCGCCCAGAAATTTCTCTAAATGTCGCGTTGCGCCGAGGCTCCTAGTTCCTGGAATATTTTTGCGCATCCTCTAAACTCGACGGCTTCTCCAGCAGAGGGGGAGGAGGGACTATGACGCCAGTCAGGTCGCCGCTGTCAATCATTCCCCTGGCTGCCGGGCGAGCAGGTCTGCCTTGTGGAGGGGAGGATCGAGGTTGTCACCCCCCCCCCCCCCCACAGAGCCGGACCGCGCATGTAGCTCGCGTCTAGTTCGAGCGTCATGGCGTAACAGTACTGATTAACATATAGCTACGTTGTTTCGAGCACAAATTTCAAATGCGTTTTCTTTATTCTACAGTCACGACAGCTTGTTAACTTAAGTTTCAGCAGTCAGCATCTTCCTGGCAAAAATCAGTAGTTCAGCATTGGGGAATATCGGCATAGGCGTGCTTTCCTTTGGCATTATTTTATCATTTGGATATTTTGGTTTCCCCGATTATACTCTTTATGTTGCTGGCATTGTTCTTATTTAAGCGTGCGCTTTTGAAAAATATTCTATAAATGTGAAATTTATTTATATATCATTCGCTTGTAGCATGACATCAAAAGCAGCATATAATGGGGATAATTTTATGCCCAAAGATAATTTTAATTGAGCGAAAATACTAATACTGCGCTTAGTCTCATTTTGGAGTATAGATTAAGGCATATTATACCATAACTTAATTCCTCAAGGAATTGTTAAGAAACACTTGAACATCATATTCTACGAAGGTAGTTAAAATGCGTGTAGTTAATACTCATGATGACTTACTAAATAAAATATTTTTGTACCTGAGGTGCGTATGTTTATTCCTATAACCTTCACATCGAAAAGCTCCACGATAGTCAAATTTATATTTTCGAAGTTAGATGTGGGGACGAAAACTCGAAACTCGTTAAGTAATTGAATTATTTTCTTTAATGAAATGTAATCTCCATGACGCTGTCGTCAAAACACACAGCTCTGTAGTTGCACTGTTCCACGTGAGAGTAGCAAGGGACTTATACCGATAAAAGCTACATTACTCATGCCGTTTCGTTCGGAATGCTTTTTTTTTTTACTACACAACCTTTTAACATAACTTAGTGAAAACAGCGAGGAAGGGTTCCAAAAATGAAGTACAATTTTTCAGGTATTTAAAAAATGTAGATAAAGAGGAAAAGCAATGGAAATATGGAAACCAACGCTATGATCCTAGCTATCGTACGGGATGAGCTATGCCGTATTTTTCACATTAATATTGTTCACTAATATTCTCCGACTATATACAATTTTTGTTGAATTTAATATCGATAGATTACTGCCACATTTATATTGCTGTACCCGCACTGATTCCTTCTCGATATCGGATTCTGTTATGTAAGAAAAGAAAACTATGCTGAATTTGTAAAACTAAAAGCTACAATTCGCTAGGGTTAATTTGACTTGGGACAAATAATAATAATTCTGTATTTTAAGAGAGCTTATTAATCTACAAACAAACAGTTCGTGGGCAAATTTAAGAATTAGCTTAAACAAAGAATGTAAATGGAAAGTGCCTTTGGCGCACTAAAATGGAATTTCAAATTCTTCACTTATTAAGTTATAGGTTGACGTTCAAATTATGGTTTTAATGAAATTAATTAACTAAAACGAAACCCATTTCATAAAATTCGCCGCGCGGCAGCAATGGGAACAGTGCGCACTATTTTATTTTCACTGCACTCTAAGCTATTTTATTCATCTTGCGGAGGCATATCTTGAGAAACCCACGGTGGATGAAGCACTATTTTAGTACCACATGTGAGATTATAAGCCATCCCCTACAGCCAGACCAGAAATACAAACGACTTTGCGTCTACCTATGGCCGTGTTACGCAAACTAGTGAAAGGCAAGAACTAAGCCTCTCCATTACAGAAATTGCACACACGATTTCACTAAAGATCTCGTAAACAATTTAATGCAACCGACCTAAGTGAGCGTCCATTTCGCGTGACCTTGCGGAATTATCCTAGAAGCTGATCTGAAAATATAAGCCAAAGACATTTCTTTATGTCATAAAATGTGCTGTTGGTTGATTTCACCTAATAATATCACTCTTAACTGACAAAACTAAGGACGGTGCCGGAATTTGCCTGAGCAAAGAAACGACTTGAAACAAAAGTAAGTTTTCGGATTGTGTCTAAAAATGCAGATATCTTCATTTCTGCTTTTAAATGAGAATGCGTCAGCTGCATATCAAAGTTTTAGGCAGGCCTACTGCGACGTTTATTGATGGTGCTAGAATATCATGTTAATGGTATTAAATAACTAATGTCACAATTATTTCTCCTGTTTCCTCGGAGAATGTGCCTATCGTTCATCAGATATGAGATGTAAAATTATGAGGCTCACGTGAGAAGAATCCACCCCCACCCCCCCCCCCCCAGGCCCGAAAATATTAATGACAATAACCGACTACATTATTAAAACATTGTTTTATCTCTTTGTACTACTGCATTTTGTAATTTATCACAATTTTTATATGACTATATTAATCAAAGCACAAAATTATATTCTGACATTTTCCCTACCTACACGCAAGACTGTGACACAATATTGCTAAACAGCCAGATATTATTTTATAGCACTAAATTTAATGTGTATTTGAATTGTATATTATCAAATAATAATAATTATAAAAATATATTTATTCAAATAAAAAAATCTTTAAAGTAAAATTGTAAAATTTTATGTAATTGGTATACATTATTTGGTATAACATATTACTCAAGATACGAATTGGCACATACATAATAATTTTTATCACAACTATGTAGTTTGTAACTGAAAACGGAAATATTTCAAGCAAGCAATAAGAAAAACAAAAATGAATAGTTGAAATTTGGATTTTACGCAGCTCTGCTATGCACAGACCCTTTTGATTTTAGAGGGTTCCGAGCATTGGTTCACCATGTTTGTACTCACGCTGGAGTTTGGGCGCGAACCATCACTGGGCCATTGATCTCACGACATTTTTTTTTTCAAGGAGAGAAGACTAACAAAAGACATCTCTAGCTTGTGGGGACTATTATTCCCGTCTCCTTGGACTGGTGTAATAAAAGTTTACATGCTGCTATAAAACGTGCCCATTTTATGTCGCTGTTTATTTCCCATGAAATCTTCCAATTCTTACGAAGTAAAGGTGATAAATTATCTGACATGCTTTCTTGCCGTTTTATAATTCAAATTAAGGCACTAGTCACATTGTTATCTTCTTCCAGATAAATTTAATTTTGTGCGGGCTGCAAGTGGCAGCACTGATAAATGGTAAGATAAATACGCGCTACGTACTCATCCGGTTAAAGTGAAAACATTATAAAAACAATAAAATGCATGTTATCTCGAAATCGTGCTACAAGAAAGTAGCCACACTACGTGCTTTTCTATCGCAGATGAAGCCATTTTAAAAGTATATCCTGTAACATATTTATTGTGTGTTGCGAGCACTGTACTAGTTGGATATAAGAAAATGTTTGGTTGACACTGCCAAAGTACTGCATTCAGTACCGATCATAAAGTGTGAGAAAAGAGAACGTCTCTGAATTTAGGTATCATAATTATTTGTGTGTCCGACAGGAATTTCGAATTAAACTGCAGTTTTTTGAAGCCAACATTTTATATATAACTTATGTAGGCCTGCCTATTTTTAGTGGGTTCCGGCAGAAACCAACACCCGAAACTTGTCGATTAGAGCTTCCTCGCATGATTACATAAGCACGTAACACGTCACGATACTGATATATGCGCACATATCGTACACCAGTTCCTTCTTAAACCAATGAATCTGCAAATGACTTCAACGCGTGGTAAGAAGGAGTACATCATATCATCGTAATAAATACTAGACTGGGAGTGTTTACCCGCAGATTATACTACATACTGGAAATGGATTGCCCTGTACTCGAATCTGGACAGGTTTTTTGAGAAGGAAACATTCTAAGGAACTATACCGAATGCAAATATATAACATACCCACGATATTGCATAAACCACGATTTTTTAACAGTATGTCATTCCGATTGATTACCGGGTTCACAAGACGTGTTTTGTGCATTGAATCACCTTTTGGTTTAGTAATACGACATGTGCATTGTTAATTTATCATATAGTGATTCGTGAATGCATATTTTTGTTTTAAGATTGTTACACGATGAACATACTATACAAAGTCGTAATAAAGAAAACCTTCCGTTAAAACTTTAAAACAGCACACGTCAGTTAAAATACCTCAGAAAATATAATTTTTATTACATCTCCGGTATAATGGGTAGGTACTATGCTCACTCCAAGACTGGTTCAGAGTAACTTAACATAGCAGAAATTTCTAAATACGTATAAAAGTACACGGAGGTAGGACTCAATCCAATCAACTTCTTGTATTTCCCGCACAACTTAGAGATATACATACCCTACTCCCGTTTACATTCACAACTTATTCAAGCATTACTTCATAGCCATTTACGCGTAATGTGGTGACGCACACTTCCTGTTTTAAAAATATTTTATTAGACGGCATTTCTCATTAGGTTCTTTGAATAAGTACGCTTTCCTTTTGGCAGTACTTAGATGCATTGAAAGTAAGACGTTAATGAGCTGTAGTACATATAAGCATGTAATAACCTTGGCAAATTTTCCGCCCTCGCCCGGAACCTCTCCTGGAACGTTGGTAGCATGAATCGGCGCTGTGCACTTTTATTCTGGACCATTCTGTAGTTTGTACTCCAGTAACAAGCAAGCGGCCCAGGTTGTTACGTCACGGAAATGGCCTGCGGAGAATAGGGGAAGGCGCGACGTGCCTCCTGGTTTATAGAGCGTTCGAGAATATTCTTCACTTTTCTGGTGTGGTTGAAGAGTAGGAGGATAGCTGTAGAGATCTCGGTGAGTGCATTTTTACTGGCGTGCTTGGCCGATTTTTGGCGGCCAGTTCTAGACATAGAAATAAGTTAAGTGTGCTACCTATTGGGCCTTATGCCGGTTGGATATATTTTATGTATTATATAACGGGTATACCGGGTGTTTTTGAACAGCGCCGACATATCACAGCAAAATAGGCCGAAAATGCATGTACACTTGTGCCCTAAAGTCATTATTAATAAAGGTGCACGCCTCCAAATATGGAATTTTAAAATCCTTTTCGTTAAAAATATTATGAACTACTTGCGGTTAAGCAACAAATAGCTGGATGTTGTTTTGTAGAACGGAGATTTTACATCACTGAAAACGCGGTTGGTAGTATTATCCTCCTTTATGGTGAACATGAGGGTTGGCATCTTATTTAAGAAAGAAACTTTTTAACCCTAAAATGTACGGGATTTTTAAAGACATCTAATAAAACAGCACGTCAAAATTTACGAAATTGGTTGTCTTGTCGGAACACTTTAAGGTGAACATTTTTCGGGAAATCCATCCGTTGTTCTCAAAAGAGAATTTTTTTTTCATGACAGGCAGGTAACACATTCACGTGAGGGCATTTTAAAATAGGAATTTGTGAGGGCGCACATCTCCCTTAAAATTCACTTTAGTGGAATAGTGTAGCCTATGCACATTCTCGTTTTACATTCTGTGAGAAATCATCTGCCGGTGTTTGTCGGTGTTGTTCAAAAACATCCTATATATTTATTGTAATTTCCTGTGCGAGGACTAAGAATTTTCATGTTCCGTAATAGCAGTGTTAATGGACGACATTCTGGACTCTTGCGTATCATGACAAACTTTCGTGCATTAAAGTATACTGATGACAATACATTTGCTTAAAGTTTTTTTAATATTTTTTTTTAAAGTTCATTGCTGTTGGGATTTGAATGAGGACCACAACATTGACATTCTAGCTAGATTTTATAATAGGTGATTGGGTTTGAGTGATTTCGGGGGTGTTTTGTTTGTTGCCGTGTTAAAAAATTCGCCGTATTGGTAATTACCATTTGGTAAATTTCATGGCTATGACTAGGGTGCTGTAGTGGTTAGACTACTCGCCTCCCACCAAGGCGAACCTGGTTCGATTCTGGGCGGAGTCGCTCCCGGATTTTTGCATGTGGGATTCGTGCCGGACAATGCTGCTGCATAGTCGGCGGGTTTTCTAGGGGATTTCTCGTTTTCTCCGCCCTTGCATTCCGGCGCTGCTGCTACTCACCTCGCTTCACCCTCATCGGCTGTCAAGACTTCAGTGTTAAGAGCCGCCCAAATCTCTTCATTAACTCGCTCACTTGGAGGTTGTGTAGCTCGGAATTTGAAGAGTGGGTGTTGACAGTTCATTTACGACGACGCGTGAGTGACAAAGACAAACAATATTGTATACAGCAAATTATTTGAATTTATACACAGTATTCCTTTACACAACAGGTTTGTACGTCAGTTTTGAATGACACAGTAAATAAAAAACAGAAGACGTTGAGTTATTGGTATTTCCTTTTCCTCTAACTTGTGTGCAAAGCGTAACTCGAAAGAGGTAACGCTATTTCGTTTGAAATCCCGCGGTGGTTTCGTTAAACGAATTCTTAGTGGGTATGGTGCAGCCATAATTGCCGAACCATCGCCTTTATAGACTATTTAAAATGCACTGAAGAGTTGATTGTCTCCTGTCTGTTAGTAAAACTAAATACGATATCTATACAGCCAGGTTATGGCGGAAAATCCAAAATCCAAAATGGCCGGCATCAAAATCTCTCAACCCTTCGAGAACCCTCAACAAACTGTGAGTAGTTTATATCAGAATATCATAGAATCTCCTGCTTCTGGAGATGAACGACCGCATAGGAAAAAGGGAATGTGAGTGAGCGCCCAAGCTGCACAGAAGCCACTCCGCGTTGAAACATTGAAATGTTTTCTGTCAGTACGGCTACTAAATATGACTTGGTGAGGGTTTGATTTTAGAATCATGGTTGTGTAAACAAGTGATTTTAGATATTAATAAACTTCCTCCGTACCAATTTTTAATGTTATTAGGATAAATTCGAGGTGTAAAAATGTATGTTATTAATCTAAAAGGGCCCATATTTTGAAAATGAATATATAAACAAACACGTTAATTCCGAGGACCATGTGACTTTGGCAGGTGTATTGGTGAGGGGTAGGGTTTGATAAAGGCTGTTCACCATAAAGTGAGCTCTTTCGAAATCAACCTTAGAAAAAAGTCACTGCTGCTACCTTCATATATTTTAAAGGGCGCGCTGAGTGACATGCGCCGAGTTAAATTTGTAACGATGGATTGGAAAGTAGTTCCGTATCCTAACGTCAAATAAAAAAGTGTCAGTTAACCATTTATGTTAACTTAAATTATTTGTTTCACTTTCTGTGTTTTTTAATATATGGGAGTGTAAAAATGAGCAGATTTTTTTTTTTTTTTTTTTTTTTATATATTTACTTTCATAATAATTTCACAGTTTCACTTGACCTATGCGTGAATAAAGTGATGACGCCCATGGCAATGTTAATCTTACATAAGGCGGAATAACACACAACGTGTTTGCAAGTAGATCTTAAGTAGCGCTTCCAAACGTGCTCACTTTACCGTAAACAGCCTATACATTCGCAGGAGACGATGATCGGTCCACCTCGTCTTTAGATTACGTGAACGACCCCAACGCAGCTGGGTACTCATTAGGGAATGACACTCTTCAGCAGACAAGGCGGATGTTACAATTCGTGCGTATAGTCTATTCGTGGTTTCTTCACGCTTTTTTTAAATCAGACCTTTTAATAGTCACCGCGTGTGTGGCGTGCTCTGTTTTTTCCTCATTACAGCGTTTATCACAAGCGTTTTATACTCCTGTTAACATAAACAAATGCGATATTTTCTATTAAACTCAATTTTTACTTATATTTCACTCAATGATTATAACATTTTATTTGTCAATAATAAAAATAAAATCAGGGAGAAAATTTATGTGCTATTGGCAGAGACCTGCAAAATTCGCGTTATTATTTGGGAACATGTTAAATTTGAAACACACGTGCCTTTGCAATACGTTTGTCATTGGATCATACTTTATGTGACACACCCTGGATGACTCTGCACCAATAAAGGAACATTTCACAACTGTGTGCCACAATCACGTGTAGTGCAGTCAGCGAGGGAGTTTCTTCACATCTATGAAGTAGCCAATGGAGAAACGACGTCGGCTGTAGTGCATACATTATTGTGAAATTCAGCCTGATGCCAAATAATAACGCGAATTTTGCATGTCCCTAGTTATTGGTAATCCGTACTAAGAAAC
Organism: Dryococelus australis; assembly: GCA_029891345.1. NCBI lineage: Eukaryota > Metazoa > Arthropoda > Insecta > Phasmatodea > Phasmatidae > Dryococelus > Dryococelus australis. The sequence goes on along the minus strand of CM056998.1, from coordinate 68,089,302 downwards.
AGGTCTAATGCGAAATATTACTACACTGAGTGCGCATGAATTAGGTGCGCTGTCCTTCTGGTGTAGTTTTCAAGACTCTGTTAAGCTTTGTTTGCACGAGGCGGAGGGATATCCTGGAAGTAGAAATTTAGCAGGGCTTCAGAAAAGTTGTAAGTGACCATGGACGGAGTATAGTGGTAATGGCCGGCGTGCGAAATTGTGCAGAAGTGCGGCGCGGCTCCGGGAGGACGGCGTACTAATGCCCGGTTGCACCATAGCGGTTCAAAACTCTATAAATGATGGTAGCTAAGATCGACACAGATAACTGTTACACCATTTGAGTTCAGAGCTGGACTGGAGATCGAGATGAAGTTCATTTCGAACCGCCGAAATTGGTGGTTCCAAAACTCGATCCGAGATCAGCAGCCATCGTCGACAAATGTAGTTTGAAAATACGCCAACAGGTAGAACTACGTTCGATTGTTTTCTTGGGAAATTAAAACAATATTATACACACTTGATTATTATCAATTAAAATTCGTACAACAATAATTCTCTTTACACAGATAAAACATCGCACATTCAGTTCTATCTATAGTGAAAAATACGCCTACTTCCATGACGTCATATATTACCAACCAATAGAAAAATTTTGTCTCATATTTCTTTTCGATCCCGCACTTTGGAACCAAGTTCGAAGAATCGGAGATCCAGAATCATGAATTGTCATTGGTGCAACCCTTTTATATTGGAAAACCAAGATCAAACTGGATCTTGTTTCGGAACTAGGATCATTTGATCTCGGATCGGGGAAAGTGTTGGTGCCAGCGGGCATAAGACGGCTGGCGGTAGAGGAGCACCTGGCTCCACGCCAGAACACACCTCGTCCGAGCGAGCGGGTCGCCACGACGTATTCCTGCTCGACGACCCTGTCTCCGCGTGCTTCCTGGCTACGCTGGCCGCTGCATTACGTCACAAGGGTGCAGCTCTCCACCTCCTTGCAGCTTCCGGGTCAGCATCCGCGGCAATACACAGGAGAAAAAAAAATTCAAACACTAGTGACAACAAAACTGTAATGTAAAGCTGGATACGCAGTAGATAGTGCCACTTGTTTTACGCGAAAAGATTTCAGGACTTTATGTCTTTCGAAACAGTACAGGGAAGATACACTTTTCTGATCGGATGATTTTGGCTGTCACGCGTTGTAGGAGACTGCCCGCGAATCACGAACACTCAGAGTCGGAGTTACCTAATTATAATTGGCCTATTCAGGTAACCTGGAGCACTTTTGAAAGACATGCTTAAGATCGACTTGTATACACATTGTGTGTTCTTCCGCCGTATGTAAAATTTACATTGCCATGGGCTTCATCACTCTGCACATGCGTCGGTCAAGTGAAGTTATGGAACTATTAGAAAAGTAAATATTTTACAAATCTGCTCATTTTTACGTTTCGATGCATTAAAAAAAATCGGAAAGTGAGAAAAATAATGTACGTTATCACAAATGGTTACCTAACACCTTTTATTTGAGCTTAATATATGGAACTATTTCCCCCTCCATCGTTACCAACTTTACTGGGCACATACCACTCATTGCGCCAATTAAAATACATGCAGACATGAGCAGTGACTTTTTTCTAAGGTTGATTTCAAAAGTGTTCACCAACTATCACACACAGGATTACCCTGAACTCCTGGTCCAGACATTGCGAGATGATTTGTTTTGACTGGATGGGAATTTTTGGACATCAGCCGTTGCGATGCAGATGTCGCACTCTTGTTCTCGAACCCTGTGTGTCGCTGTCTGAAGACGGGAACAGATAGCAGTTCCCGAAACGTCTCATTCTGTCTTTAAAAAAAAAAAAAAAAAAAAAAAAAAAAAAACTCTGTTTCTGTGTGTTTCTTCGTTGTGTTTGTTTAATTTGTTTAAGTATAAAATAGCCTGTGTCGTCTTCGGTGTGTTGTCTGTTGGCAATACATACTTTTTTCGTATACATATGTAGTATATCAGATTTCTGCATTTAGCTTGCTGTCCTGTTTTATTTGACTTGATTCCTTCATGGCATGTTATGGCTTTGTGTGTATATAAATGTATGTGTATATATATATTCTTGACTACAGCATACCTGGCTTGCAATCTGTCGTGTCTGATAAAACTGCTGTGTTTAGGTGCATTTTATTTGTTATGTTGTCCTATTTTGTTCCTACTTATTTTGTCAGTGTTGTCCTAATTTTTTTTTTCAGTCAGGTTTCTAGCTGGTGTTGTTTTCTATATGTTATCTGTTAGTTGTGTACATATACACACATATTTTTCGTAATTAGTTGCTGTTCTGTTTTTTGACTCTATTCTCTCTTGGAATTTCCAGTGTTGAATACATATATTAATTTTCTTGTCCATAGGTTATCTGTCTTATTTAAGTATTTCTTCGTGATTAGTCCAGTTTTCCCATAATAGACATCTGCACCGCAGTGCGAATGTCCAAAAATCTCCATCCAATAATTCACCCCCATCGCACTATTCATTCAATTCATTCAAAGATCACATGATATGTTATGGAAAATAGCGTTGAAACTACAATACAATCTACGACGTCACGTGACTATGAAAAGGAAAACGTATCTTTGAACACTAAGAATTTGAAGCAATTATTCGCAAAAATGCCACAAACTACGTGAGAACTAAACAACATACTTGATTTGTGTTCCATTAATGTACACATCATAATTACGTCATAAGACTAGATAAACACTCACGGGTAACATCGTGTTGTTACCGAGCAAGGTGGCGTAGTTGTGACACACTGGACTCGCATTCGGGAGGACCCAGGTTCGTTTTCTTGTCCGGCCATTTGGTTTTCGGTTTTCCATGGTTTCCGCAGTCACTCACATGCTATTGCTGGGACGGTTCCTTAATATAGTCCATTCGCGGATCACACTTTTAGAATCAAACCTTTGAAAAATCACTCAATGTTTTAAGTGTTTAGTTGTTTCTTTAATGTTATGAATTAAAGGCGTTTCATACTTCATGTTAGCATAGAAGTATCTTATTATTTGGTTATTTCGAACTTTTAATTATATTTTATCTATAAAATATAGTGTTTAATTAAATCAGGTTGGCGGTACTCACGGATTTGAGTCTTCTTCTCACATAGTTTCTGGCATTTTGCAAATATCTATTTTGAATTCCCAATTCTGGCGGGAGCGCATCTCCGTTAACAAACACGTAAGGTCATGGCATGTTTTTCACCTCATTTTACATAACGAATAATCTCACAAAGGTTAAAACTGAAGTTTAGTATAATCCTGTACAGCTAGTTCGCGAATATTTTGCTTGCCTTCTCCTTTCTGTTTCCTGTGTCTTATTCCATTGCATGTGAGAAATATCATTGCCATGAGCCTAGCGACACGTGTTCACTCTAGAATAAGGAAATACCATCAATCCTTGACGAGCCGGTTTCAGTGTAAACTAGTCTGAACATTGTAATTATAATTTAATAAGGTCTCAAGACATTGAGAATTCTTGATAATTATCTGAATTACTGCAGGTACTCACTTCAGTGCTCGAGGTGAAAAAAATACACTGTCACATGCAAGAATACTTTCCAGAGGTTGGTTCCAGAAGAGCCTAGTTTTACAGAGACAACTAACATGGATCATATCCTGAACGTAGCTTTAAATATACATGTATGCATGCATAAATTGTAATAAAGATGGGCTTTTTAACGTCCCCCAGTTTTATGCTTGAAAACTTAGCAGGGGACGGCTTACATGCTATCTTATAACGTAACTTAAATAATCATCCGTGCCTTGCCCGGGATTTGAACCCAGAGCCTCCCGCACCCCCAGATCGGTGGCGCACCAACCGACTGCGTCATCGGGAGGTCGGCTGCAAGTATAAACATTTGCACAAAACAAGCAGCTTAAGATCTTTGAAAAAAGGCTATAATAGAACTGAGGACCTTGAAATCAACTTAAAAGAACTGATTTTCAAAATAATCAATTCTTAATGGGCCAAACAGCAATAAAGTTTTATATTTCTGGATAGTCAACGGCGTTGTGTGAAATTGGCGGAAGGAGAGGCCCAGTTTTAATTGTGGCAGGGTGTACGTGGCGCTCGGTGTCCCCCCTCCCCCTGTGCAGAGGCCGCGTGTGTGTACACACACAATGCCAAGAAATGGGAGACGATCGGTCATTGTCTGGGGCGCAGGCATTGTCCCGCGCCGCGCCGGTCCACCTGGGCGCTGGAGATGGGTGCCACGATGAGGGTGGGAAACCTCCACCCTTGACATTCTCCTGCGAATAATGGCCGCGATGCAAATAGACTCCCCGTTCTCTGCGCCCTCCTCCTTCTTCTTCATCATGCTCGCGGGGGAACCCAACTCACTTTCGCCCCGTCTCCAGTCAGGGATCGGCTTGCAGAAACGCGAGCCGAGGGCAGCGAGTCGGCCGGCCGTTCCTTCGAGCAGGGCGGTTGATGGACAGCAGGTTCTGCTCGCGTAGACCGGTCGTTAAAGTCTGTTCACGATAAAGTGAGCACTTTTGAAATCAACCTTAGAAAAAACCACTGCTCCTACCTGCATATATTTTGACTGGCGCACTGAGTGGCATGCGCCCAGTAAAGTCGATAACGATGGAGGGGAAAGTAGTTCCATACCTTAACGTCGAATAAAAATTGTTGGTTAACCATTGGTGATAACTCCAATTACTTTCATCGCTTTCTGTTTTTTTAATGCGTCCAAGTGTAAACATTAGCAGTTATTTAAAATGTTTACTTTTCTTATAATTTTACAATTTTAATGGACCGACGCATGGATAAAGTGATGAGGTCATTGCGAGTGTTAATTTTACATAAGGCGGAAGAACACACAACGTGCATACCAGTAGATCTTAAGCAGGACTTTCAAAAGTTCTCATTTCGCCGTGAACAACCTATACCCGTCCACGACTAGACGCCACGTGTCGCGACCCACGACCCGAGAGCAGCTCCGCAATTAACATTCTTTGTGCGTTTTACAAACAGCTGTTTGTAACCTACTGGCAAGATATTGCTCCTTTACAATATGCTGTTTTATGAAACTCAAAATTAGTTTATGGCCTATGTATTTTTTACAAAACGCCACAGGGGTGTATCCGTGTTCGTGAGGGGTGGAGGTCTCATTAAAAGTTAAAGAACTAAATTTAATTTTCAATTGTTTCACACAGGTGTTATTTACAACACTAAACTATCTGCCTCCACCAGTGAGCGCAATATTTAATGACCATCTCAATTCTAATTAAAGTCCTGGATGTCTGTACATTAGTTACAGTTACTTAACTTACACTCACTATTAACACATGTTCAGTCTGTCTGTTGCCGTCACTTGAAATGTCACACACTCAAACATCCAGTGCAGTAATACCGGCAGGCACCTCTTTCTCCACTGCAGCGATGATCGTAGTCCGCAGACTTCACTCCAGCTAGTCACTTTCGTCGCCGTCCGTAGCTCTGCTGGCTCGTCTCTTCGCTGTCTTCGCACAACTTTTGCTTTAAGGTCGCCAATCTCCAAAATTCTCAGCTCTCAATAACTAACTGCTGCTCGGAAGCCTATCGCAGCTTAAGGGAAATTGTGCATGAAAGCTGTATATTTACCAGATTTTCGACGTAAGTCCTTTTCCAAAGAGTTTATTGAGAGTTTTGCCTCCACAGGACGTAAATGATAATTTTCAACGCCTTTTTTACGTTGTTCAATTTTCACTGCCTACATTTGTGACCATGTAATAATATGTTCGAAATTGTTATTTAAGTCTTGCCGAACCAACAATATCAAAAAAAATCCCCTGCAAAAACAAATTGTGACAAAAATTATATAAATATTTGATTTTCGTTCACCAATACCTTTAAATACTCTCGTTAGCCTCGATCCGGAAGTTAAGCCGCGCCCCTAGATGCGCTTAGTACGTGGAACCAGAATATTCTTTCAGATGACCGTAGAAATTCAATCGGCTGGAAGTCAGGAGCGCAAGTGTTGCGATAGGCTTATCACGGCGGCATGCTTTGGTTCCTCAGATGGTGGCGTGGCCTTCAGACATTCCTTCGCTCCAGCGAACAGGACAAGGCAAGTGAAGCGACGAAGAGCAGCGACACGTAACAGTACACTGTCAAATTTTTTCGTAATTTTTACTGAGAAATTATTTGTAAATTTACAAATGCTTGTAACAGTGCAAATATTTCTTTTGTGAAACTTCAAGGGCCGTGTTTGTGGTAGAACTCAAAGAAATGTTTGTATTATGCTGACCTGTATCCACGAACTTCAGCAAAATAGGCGGACACTCGAACCAACAACATAAAATCGTATATAGCTGTTTGTGTAAAAACTATGGGTGATGTAAAGTGTAGTTGCGTGCAGAAATAAATGTATTGCGAGTTTTAATAACGCAAAACGCTCAAGGAATTCAAATAATCATTATAAACGACAATTTAAATCAAACACGACCGTGTTACTCATTAACTGTTAATGTTTCCTAGCTACATGGAACTCTTAAAATGTAATACAGTACCGGTAAATGTATTTTTCTTAATCAATTAACTTAATATTTTGTATTTGATGTTATATTTAAAATTAAAATAAAATCGGAGTATGTAAATCAAGTTGGTCTAGTGGTTCAGAGCACAGTTTAATAGTATAAGGAGTGTGGGATATAGTCCCCATGCTGGCAAAGAGTAGCAACAATTTTTTCATAAATTTAATTTTGAAATTTTTTTTGAAGAGTTTCTCTTTTTCTAATTCATCACATTTTATCTAGAAGAAAAAAATAATTTTATGTACACTTTTCAATACTATAAGTTGTGATATAAAGATATCATTTTTAATATTAGAAATATATATTCTGTAGATTTTATAAAGAAACCGTTTGTAGTGTTATAAAGGAATTTCTTGGCAACTGGGTTTCCAATGATTTTTCTTATAAAAGTACAAACGTTTTTTAGAGTGTAGCTATTTCTATGTGTGTTAAAAATTTTAGTTCCACAGTAAGTTATTGTTTAAATTCAACTTAAGTTTTAAGGAATCCTCAGCGTGTTATAAAATTAATCTAATTTACTTGCAAAGTTACGAAAATAATTTGACTATTAGTTCCAAGGCCGATGTGGCACAGTGGCTACAGCGCTCGCCTCCCTCCATGACGAACGGCGTTCGATTCCCGGCGGGGTCCCTCCTGGATTTTCATACGTGGGAAGCGTGCCGGACGATGCCACTGGTCGGCGGATTTTCATAAGGATCTCCCGTTTATCCCTTCCATTTCCGGTGCTGCTCTAGTCTCACCTCGCCTCCCCCTCATCGGCTCTCAAAACCCCGATGATAATAACCGCCCAAATTTCTTCACTCAGCTCTCCAATAGGTTCCCAAAGGGTTGGTTGCAAAATCAGAGGAAGTTTATGTAGTACTCACAGGGATAAAAGAGCTTGTAGAGTCTAAATGAGTGTACATATTATTATTAGAAACGTATTCTCTTCCACGACTTCTTAGTCGCGTTGTCTACACCATGTGTTTGATAACAGTGTTAAAATACACCGTAATTTTATTCGCGTACTTTCACAAACAATTCTTAGAAAATCTAGTAGCCAAATTAATTTTTGTATTGTTAGAAATAAACTAAAGAAAATTTGAAAACACGTTACTGAGGATGTGTAAAACTAATGCTGAATTTCTACAAGCAAGTATTGCAGACTTCGTTTTAAATTTGGAGATACTTAAGCAATTTTTGTATGTTTTATAAAATAATGTGTTGCAACGAGACGATTTTTCTCTCGTAGTGCTTATAAGACATTTTTGGCGAATAGTTTCCAAAGAGTTATTTGTAAAACGTACAAAATTTGTTTATCCTTTACCCCTAATTATGTCGTCTAGAGTGAAAAAAATTTATGACTTTGTCTCACTTTATTGAGAATCATATTTGCCGTAGTTTTACCTGTGTTCTAGTAGTTTTAAAACTCCTGTATTAATCGAAGCTAATTAAGCGTGGTGGATAACAGAAACAATAAATCTCGAGTTTTAGTCTGTAAGTAATAAACTCAACATTTATGGCTTAGTCTCATGTCATTACTGAAATGTACAGTCATATTCGACCGAACAAATGCACATTGCTATGGAAAGTTCATATAAAGTTTCGTCTGTATGCTCCCTGGATTCCGATAGGACAATAAAGTCCAAGAAGATTGAAACAATCTTGCAGGATGTGGCCGTAGCTCCTGAAAAGCAGGTTCATGGTTAGGAGCTTCTTGGCTAGAGCGAGACCTTGGTCCAGGTCAAATTTATATTCAAAGCGTCAACTCTGACGCCATCTTGACTCTGTCCGTTTTTCACCGTGATTTGCATCCCAGATTTCACATTAAATTTATTTGCTTGTTTAAAGCACGGACGCTTAGCTTAATGTAGGCGGTATTAAAAAATTATCAGAGTTTGTCATCAGTGGGTTCCAGTTCTTGATTGAAGTAAAGCACGAATTACTTTCTAACTATCCTAAGATTGCAAGCATGATAACTGAACATGCTCCAAACATGATCGCTTTCAGACACGTAGATTATTCTGGTACCGCCCACCTCGTAGCAGTGAAGTGGCAAACAAGTTTACTGTACAAGGAAATTGCAGACAGAAATACTGACACCCACTTCTCTCAGCAACTGGTGAGGATAAGACTGGGTTACCGGTGTGTTTTGAAATTCTGAGGGAACGGTACCTGAACACCACTAAACGGTTTCTTTTCCTGACGACACGCGCCAATCGAACGTAGGCAAAGGATAGGTACGTAAAGTTAGGCAACACCTAAGGGTGACTTTTCGTATAAGCTGTCCCTTGACCGTCTTAGCACTTTGCGTCGCAGGCTACTTCTCCATTCCAGGTAACCGAACTACATTTATGCTACTTTTTACTGTACGGTAACCTGGACCACGGTTTATGCTATCCTTGAGAACGGAGAACTGGTTATATTCATCGCCTTGACTGCATATCAGTTACTAACGCGAGAGCCTGTGAATGAAAGTACTCCCATAAATCCAAAGCCGAGTTCCTTATGCTGCCTTCGTTGTTTCTATTGCTAAGCTATAGGCTGTTCAAGGCTAAGTGAGCACTTCTGAGGCCCTTTCAGCCATTTCTTATCCTTTGACCACACCATTTAAATTAATATTGTCTTGTAAGTAATAAAGACAGTGTGTGTGTTATAAAATTTCCACTGCACTCGGGAGTTAACGTCTAAGGTTAAAATAAAATAAATTTATTAACTGTTATTTGAAATGAGAAGGCTTTCAAAAACGCTCACTTTACCGTGAATAGCCTATAGTTCAACAGTAATATCGTCCTCCTGGTACATCATTGTGTTGGGTATCTTTCACGTAACAGGTCGCAGCGCTGCTTTCGGAAGTCGTTTTACATCGCCAAAAAGATTATCGTGCAGGCGTATTAGGCAAAATCACCAGTGCCCATATCATAAAGACGCCTTCAACATGCAGCGCAAATATCAAAACCCATTTTTCGTATTTTACATCGGACGTCTGCGCTCTCGCGTAATCTGTTTTCTGCGCTGCCAACTTCACGACTGTTTCACTACGCGTGCGTGATCATGGTCCAGCCTTAATGAAACATGGGATCGCCACCTTCTCTGTAGTTCCCGTGAACAACGTTCGTGTTCTAATATTACTCCCAGGCGTGTGTTTTTAGATTTTAGCGGGAATTAAGCTACTGCTGTTGCGGTACAATATGGTCGACACAAGCAATTTTCGATTGAAGCGGATTATAAAATCCCTTCACCAATCACTTATATGTAAGATACTCGCTGGACTTATAATAAAGCAGTGCATGTGTAATAGGTACCTTCAATTTGGCAGCTCACGGCGGTGTAAAATGACTTTAGAAAGCAGCGCTGCCATGGCAATAAGAAACCGCGGTGGAACATGTTACACGTATGCGGTCCTTAGAGAAGCATTGGATAGTGCGAGTTATTGCCTCACGATGGTGCAAGGAAGTTAGCGTGTCAGGAAAACAGCCCTAAAATGCGGATAAATTGATAACAGATTCGTTCCTTCTGTTGATTATTCACACGGTTGAATCACATTGTAAATACCACCTGATAGAAGTGCCATCTGCTGCGCACAGCCAATGACGTATGGCCCGTGACGCGGGCTGGTGAAGCGGGTATATAATGCGACCGAGGCTGGCTGTACACATTATGCTCCCTGCTGTCATGGGTAAGGGCGATTTAAATTAGTTGCAAAAAATTGATGATCTTCAACTTTCGGGCTAAAGGGGACAGCATTTCGGAAACAGCGACGTTTATGAACTGTTCACGTGCCTCGGTGGCGAAGGTGTATCGTGAGTGGACGAATGGCACCATTGGGATGAACCGTCTTGGAAACTGCGGAGCTCCACGCGCCATTGGTGTCCGAGGTGAACGTCGACTACGACGGTGCGTGAAGGCCAACCGACAGGCTACAGTGGAACAGCTCACCGTCCATATGAACCAGGGAGCATCGAGACACGTGTCTACCGCAACAGTTCAGCGAACTCTTCTACAAATGGGGCACCGGAGTAAACAGAGTCTAACACAGGTGCATCGACGAAAACGACTGGAATTTGCTTGCCAGTATGGTGACTAGACCGCTGCTGATTGGCGACGGGTAGCCTTCTCCAACCAGCCTTGTTTCCAGCTGCATATACTGGATGGACGGAAACGTGTCCGGTGAGAAACGTTGGAGAACTGACACCCTGCATCCATTGCTGGACGAACACAAGGCGGTGGGAGCATGTTATGGTCTGGAGATTGTTTTCGTGATATTCTCTAGGTCCGATCATCCGTGTGGAAGGCACTCTTGATGGATTTGGTTATGAATTCATCCTCGTTGATCACGGCCACCTGTACATGATTGTCTTTCCTCGGGAGGATTGGATATTCCAGCACGATAATGCGCCTTGACACACGGTTAGAAGTGTCCGCACGTGGCTTGAAGAGTACGATCAAGAGCTCCCAAACAGCCCCGATCTCGATCCAATTGGACATCTATGGGACCACCTCGATCGTCGTATTCGTCGCCTGTCTCCACCGCCACGCACCCAGCAACAGTTGTGGGACGCACTGCAGACAGAATGGCTCCAGATACCCGTGGAGACTTATCAGCACCTGGCTGAGTCCCTGCTAGCTCGTCTAGCTGCTGTCCGTGCTGCGAAGGGCGGTTACTCTGGATACTAGCAGGTGGTCATAATGTGATTCGACTGTGTATATTCCTTGCCAATACCATTCGTATTAGAAGATTAGTGCCCATTTCAGGAGCAGGACTTGTAGGTAGTCTCCCTGTCCACTGAACAAACCTCTACGTTTCCAAAAATGGTTAGTAACCCCGTGGAAGGAGCATTTAATTTGGCTGTTTCCTGTTGAGTGCAGCTTATTTGATTATCCAGATTCCCTTCCAAAGTGTATTAGAGTAGTGTAACGAGACGTGCTAAACGTATCAGGTGGTTGCCACATAAAGGGTGCGTGCGTTATTATTTTAAATAATTAGGCAACAAAAAAATATACTGCTTAGCCAAGATATGTAGGTAATAGGTAGGGATTTGGGATACTTTGGACAAAAACACGGGACACATGGCTGAGGGTGAAAGTTTGGTATTGCATCTATCACATACCTATGCCAGTCTTTCATTACAAAGTGATCCTGACTTTCCAAGATGCAGATTAGTCTTTTCGTAGCAAGATGCTAAGTAGTGTTGGCATGACGATTCGATGATAAACAAGCCACCACAAACCTTGCTCCTCACTCTATCTGTCTTGTATAGTTTAATAGATTAAAAAAAACTCGGAAATACAGTTTTAAAGTGTCTTTGAAATCACACTTCCTTTTTGGCATTTTCAACAGGAGAATTGAAGAACCATACATTTCAACAGCACTCGTACATTAATTAATACTCTGCAAGAATCAACCTGTTTCTCTCGGAGCAAGCTACTAAAATGGCGTAGGCCAAACGGGCCGCACATACGAATGTACTAATGGACATTATTTTTTTGCAATGTTGCCATCACTCACCTTGAGAAAATAATGCGTCTACAGCTCTTTGCAATGACGGAGAGCGACGGTTGTAATAATTATAGATATTGTCACACATAGATTAAGTTTTTCTTTCTTGCGCTATAAAATACGGGAAAAAAACCTGTCCCGAAGAGATTTATCAGAAACACGGGACACATTTGCCAAAAAAAAAAAAAAAAACGGAATTATCCCGTATTTTACGGAACTTCTGGGATCCATATATTATAAATCGCATTTGACTTGTTCGTTGAAACAAAGGTATCATGTATGGTATAAGTTACTATTTCATAGAAATTTTTGGGTTAAATAGTAAAAATGTAATGTATTAAACAGTGATCTATTGGAGTAAAGAGCTGTCAACCGTAGCAAGAAACAAAATATTATAGAAAACCTTTAGTAGCAATGCGTAATTAAAAGAAAAAACCATAATTTTCTATGGCATTTAATTAGGGCAGGTGGCCTTAACACTGATCACGAAACAGAATTATTTTGCAAATTCTAGGTCTTTTCTTTCACAAGAGCATAAAAGAATTTCTTTCTAAAACATTTAAGCTACGTCTCAACTGAGATTGAATATAAATTCTCATGTTAATGTGTGCATAATAATGTAAGCAGTTCTTTACTACACTGCCTCAGCTAACCGGTTAGTGATTAAAACTTCACTCGGAGCTAAATGCCGAGATGATGTGGTTCGTCGGGAATTCGAGCGGTTGGATATTTTCACTTCCAATCTTACGTTCTTGAGGTCGTCCTTAACAAGCGCATGTATCTTTCACTGTCTACACAGCTCCCGCATGGTTTAGAGATCCATCCAACTTCCATGTTAACTAATAGAATTTACGCTGCGAGGAAAAATAAATAAATCAAGCTTTCATAGGTAACTTAAACTGGAACACGACTTCAGTTTTTGAATAAGCGTTCTTTCCTCCACTACACTCTGAATTTGGACTTATTTAAATCAAACAGTAGCTACTAAAGTATCGCTAGTCGTAAAGGAAACCAATATGGAAATTAATTAAAATTTTTAGTGTCAGTGTACAAACCTAAAAATTACACAGAAAAAATTTGTGGTTGGGGCTCAATTAATACAGCCTGTTTTAATAACATTAAGGTCTTAAAATGGTGTTCTTATGGCGAAGTAAGCAGTATCGTCTCTGTGCGCCACAGACTTGTAAACTGTTTTATTTTCATAATAACTGTACAATCACGTAAATATAAAATAACCTTAAATATTCCTATAACTTTTAAATTCATGAAACATGCATAACGCTTATTAATAACCCTCTAAATCCGATCTCCCATGACGCAGTCTGTTGGTGCGCCACCGGTCTGGGTTGCGGGAGGTTCTGTGTTCGAATCCTAGGTAAGGCATGGGTGTTAGTTTAGATCATAAGTTAGTTTGTAAGATGTCCCCTAACAAGCCTTCGGGCAGAAAATCGCGGAACGTAAATAAGCCTTATCCAATCCCATAACCCTTTAAAGTTTTGTGAATTGATCATTTAAATTAAGATATATTTGTTAATTTAGAAACCGGAAAATAAAATAATTAAAAGACCCTCTGAAAGTGCACAACTAGATGGTAACCCTGTGACGTAGCAATGTATTATGGCATTAACCGATTTCAGAGGCCCGAAATTAAACGACATGTTTCCCAAAATGACTATGAAAACTAAAAGGTTCGGTTTCGTGGTTAACACAATGGTTACCTAATTAATTGCTTTGAACTTTGAATGCTTTACATCTGAACACGTTTTAATGCTTCTATGCCATATTAAAGTTGGTCCGTTGAATATTATTTTATATGAAACAGAACGAAAAGTAAACAAACGTACACATCATTGTCTGGTCATCTGATTTTGACTGTTTGTCTGCAGATTCGTGTGGGGTTGGCACGGGATTAAAATCAACATCCATATTATTTAGTTTGTGGCATCAACCGTATACTGTATAGTGGATAAATTGAATAAAGCTCCTCCAGGTGTGAGATGACAGCTTCGCAGGCACTTGCGAGTTTTCGGGACAGGTTGTGGTGTTAAACCGTCGAAGATACCTTGAATTTTTATGTCAGGCCATCAACCCTAGCTCTTGAACTACACGTTTGTCCACGAAGATATTAAACTTGCACTTGTTACGTTATGCCCTACTAACGTACAATTAATTTATTCCTAACTGAAGGGGGGGTTTACTGATCATCAATACAAGCAACCAGATTGCACTACACAAGACCCACTGGTTTATTAACTCACAAACGATACAGCACTTCTCTTACAATCAATGACAGATGCTCGTACGCGTTAAGACAATTACTATCAGATGCTCTGTCCAATAATTAATGCTGACGGAAACCTCTCTATTTTAAGCTAACCAAACTTAGTAATAATGCAGCCTACGCTTAAGTTTGACAGTCCCGCCTCGTGCTTACGTAAGTAGGGTTTTCACTTTCTACTGTATTAGTTCAGAAGACTCGTTCTGCAGATGCCTAGGCCCCGTCGACATCGCTGCGTCCTGCGGACCTCGGGGGGGGGGGGGGGGGGAGGCGTGTCTTCCTCACACACCCTCTTATATACGGGCACCCTTTGGCTTCCTTTCTTCCTGCCGACCCCTGTTTATAAAACATATTCCCAAACACCGCACACCGCACCTCTTCTGCTCGCTTTAGGCCTCGGCGCCTCTGCCCTGGGCGCCTGCGTAACACACTGTTAAAATCCATCCCCTAGGAAAATTCCTAAACTGTAAAGCAAGTTCTTAAGGCATATGTTTTATGAAAATAACACTACGTATCGGGTTGCAAATACAGGAACTTTTAACGAAGTCGAGTGGAGAGATTCGGGTGACCCTAAACATCGCGGTCGTGAAAGCCGTTGAGGGTGAAGCGAAGTGAGTATGGAGCAGCGCCGGAATGAAGGAGCGGAGGAAACGGGAGATCCCCGAGAAAATCAGGCTAACCAGAAGCATCGTCAGGCACGATTTCCACATGCGAAAATCCGGGCGCGACCCCACCGGGAATCGAACCCGGTTCGTCTAGGTGGGAGGCGAGTAGTCTAACCACTACAACACCGTGGTCGCTGGAATATTGAGCGTCACTACTATACAAAGTTGGTAATTTCTCTGCGCATTCGATCGTTTCCTAAGCAAATGTAAAAACATTACTTTCCCACTATAGCCTACCTACACGCTGGTATGGTAAATTTGCGAATAATTTCTTAGAATGGGCGCCTAACGTGATGACGAAAAGAACACATTCCAGATGAGGCCTGTTGAATTCCTTTGAAATATCACGCACATTAGAAATACCACTTCGGAACGCTTCAACATAGACAAAAGCAGTATTTTTTTTTCAAAGCGCCACGCTGTATCTGTAAATATACGCGTCAGATATATACAAAACTACTCAAGAGCCCTGCACTGTACCTTGTTACACATTTCCCACCAATGAAATGAAGGGTCGCCGCTTAACGTCCCATAGGTATACGCAGCACGAAAACACTGCACGCCAGTTCAGAGCCTTGCGCATAGGGGCGATGGAGAACTTGATGCTCGTGTCAGCATCGTCCTTACTGACCCGCGCTTCACAGCCTCAAACGCGGAAAACAGCTCCAGGCGGCGAGAGCCTTAATATGATCATCTGGTTTGCTAATGTGTATAAGAGTCACAGTAACAATAATACACATAGTACTGCACAAACAGAACTTTCCTATTTAAAGATAATCCGCGATAAAAATAATTAATTTTGAATAAAATTTGTTTCATACAAAAGTGTCTCCTTATTTTTCCATTACTTCTGACTTGCACACTTCCCAAATTTATTTTGTGTCTAAAATTATTTTAAATTGTTATGCCTTTACCTATACTCATGAGCACAGAGGTTTGCTCCGCCTTGACGTTAGATTCTGGGTTTCTGCATAAACTTCTCTCCTAATTGCAGAAAAATAACAGTACTTGTCTCAACAATTTGCATTATTTTCCTCTGCAGCTAGAAGAACTTAATTTTAAACCGGTTTAGGCCAAATTCCTGTATGTAAATTCACAAATTTCTCCCGCGTGCATGAAAAAGCTGGAACAGTAATCGGTCAGTATTCTTAAAAACCCGTGCTCTGTTACCATGTACGTATTATGTTCTGGAGGTATTCTGACGAAAAGTTGAAATGATAGATGAATGTTGATGGCCGGGTGCAATGCCCGCGGAAATTCTGGTCATCGCATACATCTTTATTAAACTGGTGCTTATTTAAGTGTCGGATTTTGTGCCTTTCGGCAAGCTACCGTACTTGGGAAGGGTAGCTGGGGGCGTTTACACTCTAAACCTAACCTAAACATAGCATCATAAAAGGCACCCATACATACCTGGCTTACTTAGGACTCGAACCAAAACACCGTGCTTCGAAACGAAGGTAACTATGCGTTAATCTCGACCACGTAAGCGATCCTACACGTGAGCTGGGTTATGATGAGTGTGGGATAGGGGATGTAATAAACGTCATTGTTGATTTGCTTGCCCAGAGTGCTGTCGAGTAACATGGAACTGATGATTTCTAACATGCTTATGAATAATTGGCTTATTGTCGATTGTTATTATACTGTTGTACATTTGTTCAGTAAATAAAATCTGTGTAGTCGAATTCTTCACAGAGCCGTATGAAAACCATGGCAAGTCTGTTAAAACTCAGTGACGAACGTAAACCTTTTCTTTTTCAGTAATAAAATTTACCACGTGGGTGTGAATGCCTTGTAACTACTAGAAATCCTAAGTACGAATTGGACGCGGAGGAATTAATTAATAATCTGCTCATGAGTGACATGATACAGGAGGTAGTTTCCAAAACGATTGAGAAACATTTCCCACTATGATCGTTTCATACCGAAAAATACACTGTGCAATAACGCTCAAGTACGCGTTGGTTTGTGACCCTTGTAAATTTTCTTGCTAAAGGCGGTTCACGATAAAATGAGCACTTTTGAAATGAACCTTACAAAAAAGTCGCTGCCCCTGCCTGCATATATTTTAACGGGTGCACTGAGTAGCATGCACCCAGTAAAGTTGGTGACGATGGATGGAAAGTAGTTCCATATCTTAACGTCGAATAAAAATTGTTAGGTAACCTTTTGTGATAAATTAAAATATGTCTTTTGCTTTCTGTTTATTTTTTTAATGCACCGAAGTGTAAAAACGAGCAGTATATATAACATTTACTTTTATAATAATTCCACAGTTTCACTTGACCGACGCATGGATAAGGTGATAAGACGCATGGCAATGATAATTTTGCTTACGGTGGAAGAACACACAACGTAGATACAAATAGATCATAAGCAGGGCTTTCAAAAGTGCTCGTTTTACTGTGAACAGCCTCTATATCCTTTCATGCTACACGCAGGTTTGAATAATGGAAATTTAGATCTAGAAACGGCACACACATTATCTTACACGAGATTCGAAACCAGGATCCGTCGCCACATAAGTTGCATGGCGATCGAACAGTGTTTAATTTTTTTCTCTGCAATAGGGAAAGAGTAGGTACTTGTACTGTACAAACTATATTTTTAGTCATAAATACAATTACAAAAATTTGTAACGATAATGGAGATCTAAATACAACAGGCGTGTTGAGAAACTGAGTAGGGGCATTACATTCGCATTAAACGTAACATGACTTCAAAATTCACCTCATTATTTTAAACGTTAACGTAAAAATAACGTTAAAAATATCTGGAGTACAAGATCGCCCCATCTGTAATATTCTTGTACGGTTTAGGGACAGGGACTTTTTTCAACCGTATTTGTTCTTGTTGTTCTTGCTTACTAAGGTCAGTTGAAGTAAAACTTGAAGACATTAGAAAACGAAACTGTTATGAGTGAAGTAATGTATTTTACTTTCACACGTAGAAACAGCTATCTTGAGGTTGATGGAAACTCGCTTATTGATGTCGGAAGAAATATTATTTTTAATATAGTTAATATGTTGGTATTAATCACTTTCAGCGCAAATTACAAACAACTGCAACGCTTGACAGGCTATTCTCGCCCATTACAACGTCGTGGTTCACTTATACGACATTTAAATTTACGTTCACATGTATGTAATAAATGAAATAATATATTATTTTACTACAAGTTTCACTATAGTGGTAATTACAGTTGATGTCACATTAGGTAATTGTATTCAAAAGTTCTGCGCGTTTACGTATGGGCGTAGGCCTATACCGCTAATTAAATAGTCCTGGACGGACAAGAAAATAACATTTATAAAAAAAAATAATTAATCTACAAGTATAAGTGAAACTTGCGGTTTATACTTAAATTCGTTTTGTATTCAATACGGTATAGCGTGGTATTTTTGTTGGGTTGGAAATAAATCACCTTTAGCCATTCCCCTAAGAAAGATGTCACCCAATCTCACTATCAGACAGCGGTAGGTAGGATTTGAATGCACCACGTCCGCAATGCGGGTCTCATACATTGCCCCACGAGTATAAATGCGGTGGAGCTTGTCAGATAGAGTTGCTACTACGTTTGATTTTCTGCTGTAAAAGGCGGAGGATGTAAAAAATTTAAAAATAAGTATTAAATGTGTTAAATTTCAACGTTTTGGTACGAGAGAAGTTGATATGAGACAAGTAAGTGCAAAACAAACGTCTACATTTAACCGCACTGTAGATTTTTTTTTTTTACTTATCCGGGACCAGTATTCTCACGCCCGGGCATAAAAAGCATTACAGTAGAACAAAATAACTACAAATACTTCTACAAAATCTTTTGAAGAGAGCTTATTTCTGAACTTTTCCGTGATGTAGTGGTTGTCATATGCGCCTAACACGCAGAAGGTCGTCGCTTCGATCCCGGTTGGAAACAACTTTATTTTTTTCGTTTGAAAAATGATTTCCACACTTTCCAAAGTAAATTATTTTTCCTTAGTTTGAAATACGAAATAGTGCAAGGAAATATTATAATAGTTGAAACGGTGATGTAATTTTCCGCTTTAGAATGACGTACTTTCGTTTTAACAAGGGAGTTCAGCGTAGTAATGATACGTAAACCGTTATATACTTTAATCAGTTTATTTCTCATTTTATACGGAACAAATAATGCATAAACACGTGTAATAAACTTGCTTGCAAGGAAAGTTAATTCTACGAAATTTCCGTCTTGCAGAACTTTGCATGCCTACGAATTTAACGGTAAAAGATAACTGACAGAAATTAGCAACAAAATGCCACCATAAAGATAATAAAGACACTTAGAAAAATTCTACAGTTGTCGGCAGCATTCAATTCCCCCCCCCCCCCCCCGTATTTACAAAATTACCTATTTTTACGTGGGACCAACGTACCCCTTGTAATGAAGTGTCTAATTCAAGTTCCACCGCAAGCTCAGTAAATCTTACTGTTGTTCTATATCGAAGGTAAAATACTGCATACTAACACAAGTTTAAATTATTGAAAGGATCTATAAGGTTTTAAAATGGAACATGATATACGGATTCATCTTTGGCGAAGAGGAGGGTGTACTTACTTCTTAAATAGTACATCTGGGTTAAATCCCCGTTTCCCCACTAGGGATTTTTCCAAGTCGTAGTTGGGTAGGGTAGAATTACTGCACGCACGTTGTTGTTAATTCTACAGGATATCCGTCTGTAGGTTACAGTACTTTTTGTACAAATACTGAATATATCGTGTACACTTTTCAGCCAATTTCATTCAAAGTTTACAAAAATTTATTTGTAATATCAAATAGAAAGTTTTCGCAACTATTTTCCAAATATTTATTTTGTAAAAGCATACGACATTTCTTACAGTGCATACAGGTAGAGGCTGTTCACAGTAAACTGAGCACTATTGAAAGCCCTGCATAAGATCTCTTTTCTTACATCTTGTGTATTCGTCCACCATATGCAGAATTAACACTGTAATAATCCTGATCACTTTGTTCATGCGCCTGACAAGTAAAACAGTGAAACGATTATAAAAATTAAATATTTGGAAAAAATACTAATTCTTACTCTTGTATGTATTAAAAAACCAGAAAACAAAATAAATAATTATATACTTACACATTTTACCTAACACTTTCAATTCAATGTTAAGCCATGGAACTAGTTTCCTTCCATCGTCGTTAGCAATTTTACTGGGCGCATGGTAGTCAGTGTGTCAGTAAAAGTATATGCAACTAGGAGCAGTGACACTTTTCAACGGTTGATTTCAAAAAATACTCTATTCACTGTTAACGGGTGCCCGGCCCGTGCCCGTGTGTGCTGCCCAATGTCTCTCCACACTGTTAAAATTTTCCGTATATTCACGGAAATGTTTACGAAAATACACAGCAAATATACGGAAATGTAATCCGTAATGACAAAAAACAGGGTTAAGTGAATAACTACAAAATACGGAAAATCTCCGTGTTTCCTATAACTTCGGATTTCGGTGACGAACAATGGCGAGTCTACACGAAGCTTTCTTTGCCACTGTAACCAGAAAATTTTCGTTTCTGCGGCAGTAAAGGGTATCCATGTCGCTAAGACGTGTTCTATCAAACATTTAAAAGTAACAACAGGCGTATGTAATACTTAGCAACACTTAAAATACACTAACTTCAACAGAAACAAAAAAAAAAAGTTGATTATGTGATTAACAAGAAATTCAAAAGTTATACCAGATTTACCACGTGAGCGTTGTAGGTAAGTGGCTACGCTCGTGAACTCGTATCTTTTTTTGACTCGCGTTCAAATCTTCCTTAAGTATAAAAACATTTTAACTTTTTAAATATTTTCTTTATACACAGTAGAACACTCACGTGTTTATAAACTAAAGTACAGAAATTCAACTAGAGAATTAACGGAGAGGTTCCGTGAATTTGACAGAATATCCGTTTTTGAAAATCAATGTGTCCGTAATTTTACGGAGAGTTTACGGACACCTACGGATAAATTTTTACCAGCACTTTTCCGTAAAATGAAGGAAATTATCTTTAACGGTGCATGTATCATCAAAACTGGACGGGCTGGGGCCGGCCCGTGGAGCTTACCGTGTGTTCGCGGCCATTGCCGACACCTCCAGGTCTTCACCCACCAAGCCGTTCGCCTCCGGCGGTGATGCAAACCAGTCACATAGTATAGCTAGGGATAGGAACATTTTCGCGAGTTCAATGACTTGTAGGCTAGACTCCTCAGTCCTCTGCATATCGGAGCCTCAGCTGTGTGTTCGTTGGCCGTTGCCCCACACCTGGCAGTTACGGGATTTGCAAGGTGTTTCCCTGCTCAGAGGCGTGCAGGGCGGGTCTAATAAACTGTCATCCAATTGCGAAGGCGACTTCACTGTATATGTGCTTGACGTCTATCTTGACCCGAGATGAATTCGCGATATTTTCCTATCCCTAAGTATAGTATATTCACTGTTTCTTCACGTTTTTTAAAATCAAAACTTTGAAGAAAAAAAGCCCTGACGTGTTTGGTTGTTTCCTAATATCACAAGAGTTTCATACTTATTTTAACACGAAAGAAAATTTGGTTAAATTGAACTTAACTTATGAATTATAATATAATATTTATAATTAATACGAATAAAAACAGAGAGAATATAACTGTTCTGTTAATGCCTGGTAAGAAATAGTTCACATCTAAAATATTATCAAACTGA
Source organism: Dryococelus australis (assembly GCA_029891345.1). Taxonomy (NCBI): domain Eukaryota; kingdom Metazoa; phylum Arthropoda; class Insecta; order Phasmatodea; family Phasmatidae; genus Dryococelus; species Dryococelus australis. The sequence continues at coordinate 68,067,638 of CM056998.1, read as the reverse complement.
GAGCGCACGAATGCTGTGCGTTGTCCCTTTTGTGTAATTCTTCAGTTGTAGTTAAACTTTGTTTCAATGAAGTGGAGGAATATTATAAAAGTAGAACTTTAACAGAACTTCAGAAAAGCTGCACATGGTCATTAATTTACTGTAGATAATTAAAACAGGACTGGAATTGCAAGGCGGTTCGTTTGATACGGGCGCGCTCATTCGCTGACTGGCTGCGTGTGAAGGCTGTGAAACGGGCATTGAGTCTGATTGGCTACTGCATGCTGCTGAAGATTGCGTATTGGCTGGATTCCCGTTTGGCAGGTAAGTTGCCAGGCCCTTGACTGGTGGAGTGGAGAGATTTGGGTGGCTCTGCACACCGAGGTCTTGAGGGCCGATGAGGGTGAAGTGAGGTGAGAATGAAACAGCGCTGGAATGAAAGGGCGAGGGGAACTCATTGTCCCGGCACGATTCCCCTGTGCGAGAATCTGGGAGCGACCCCGCCGAGAATAGAACCCTGTTCGCCTTGATGGGAGGCGAGTGGTCTAGCCGCTCAGGCACCGTGGGTCCTTCCTATAAAGCCTAACTCTATAGAAGTGTGTGGTTATCAGTAACTATTTTATTTTTAAAGGAAGATACAGTTTTATACATAAAAATAGAAAAATATTTAATTACAGAATGTTATATATGTACGTGAGGCATTACGTTAAACAACATTCACATTCATTCACAACATATATTAAATGAGTGTCAGTTAATATGTATATTTTTATAAACGCAAGAATTTATATTGACATCCGAAACATGTTCTTGATAATTTATTATTTACTCTATAAAAATAAGTTTTATCCTAAGATCGAACCAATGAACTTTCTTATGTCGGGTGAAGGTGACAATCAACCACTCGCCACAGAAACACTGTCTATCCTTGGCTACTCAGTACTGACTCGGCATTTTCCCGATGGCTGTAGTACATTCCAATAATCATCATTATGTGTGCCTTCCAGAATAGTTGACTTGGGGCGAAATTACAAAATTCACATTAATAAATACGGTTAATAAACAGTTAAATAAATATAATTTTTTTACTCGCAGGCTTGTTTTTGTGGCAATTACGACTTACATGAACTAGTGGAATCGCAAAACACGCGTGATTGTATACGACAAAATTAATAGACACGTAAAAAACTACTGTGTGCTTTTCATTAAAGGTTGTTCACGATAAAGTGAGCACTTCTGAAATCAACCTTAGGAAAAAGTCACTGCCCCTACTCGCATACATTTTAACGGACGCAACGAGTGACATGTGTCCAGTAAAATTGGCAACGATGGAGGGGAAAGTAGTTCCATATATTTACGTCGAAAAAAAAGTGTTAGGTAACTATTTGTGATAACTTAAATTATTTCTCTCGCTAGTTGTATTTTTTAACTCATCGAAGAGTAAAAATGAGCATATTTGTACAATATTTACTTACTTTTCTGATAATTTCTGTTTCACTTGACCAACGCATGAATAAAGTGATGAGACCTACAGCATTGTTAGTTTGGCATACGGCGGAAGAACACACAGCGTGCATACAAGTTGATCTTAAGCAGGGCTTTCTAAAGTGCTCATTCTACCGTGAACAGCCTATACATGTGGATCAGAGAGTAGAATATATTTCTTAAGACTTGTTGGTACGACTTTCTTTTCACATCTGCAGACATTAAGTAACAAATATTTTGCGGTTCTAACCAACAACGAGATGCTTAAAAACTCACGTGAATATGCCTGAATACACCATGTCTGTTGATGAACAAGACTATTTATAAAGGCATGTATGTATGCATGTACGTATGCAATCATAAATTAATTCAATGCGCAATTAGAAAATTCATATAGGATAACCACGTAGTATATTCACTTCACAGCACATCTGCAGCAATCCAGTCACGTTTGCGGTGTACAAGTACGGTCGTTTTATGAACCAGGCGTTAGTATAAAATCCGTCTGGTGCATAGTTATATACTAGGCGAATGGCAGGGCAAATGAAAACAAATTTGTTTGAAGTATTTGAATGCTTTCGCATGGGATTAATTGATGCGCCACTACGTGGTATGCAAAGGTATCAACGATCGATCCGGTAATTTGTAGTAAAAAACGCCCATCTGTCACAGGTTTGTTTTTCCTTTTTGAACTGCTAAATTAAGTTGTTTTCACTAGGTGGTTATGTGGGTGTCAAATTATTACTTCTTGCTGAGTCAATACTGCAGCGTTACGATTGCAATTCACCAGGTTTTTTAACAGAAACATTTTTCATACATGAACTCACAGTTTGCCTACATTTAAGGCGCATCATTAATGGTGCCGAAAAGACCTTAGACAAAGAATTGAGAGCGAAATAATTATCTTTACATGTTGGCATTCAGTGGTGGTTCCAAGTAGTGAAGGATGGGTTTGTGTGTGGAGGGGGGTTGTTAAGGGATATTAAACCCCTCCCATGTAACTTTATTTTACACTGGATAAAATTAGATTGTTATTTAAACCAAGTACATTGGTAGCAACGCAGTATTAGGCCTGATACATTGACTTATTAAAGTAGCATGGAATTTTTTAAAATGTATTGGAATAGCCTATTCATTAATTATTGATATGCATATGGAGAGCTAAATCTTAATGTTTACTGCTAAACAAATTATTTAAATGTAATGTGTTGTCACATTTATACTAAAGGCGTAGAAATAATTATTAATAACTTAAAGTGGCTATGTTAACCTGTAGAAAATCAATTTTGCCAGTAACTTTTTAATTTTTTAAAACCACACTTGCTAAGGTGACTCTAGTGTTCGTAATCTCAGTGCTCAGACATACGCTAGTGGAAATGCACGCAAAAACACCCCGTAGGAAAACCCGTATATGCCCCAATGTTGGTACACAAGAAGAAGGATGTGGTATGTGATACTGATCAAATCATCCAAGTCCGCAGGACATCCAGAAGTTTAGGGGACACCTCATTACGGAGTATAACCAACCCGAACAGCCACACATGCAGCCATTCTGGCACATAACCAGTCGTACAAATGCCGAATCTATCTCTGGTGTGCAGTATCCCACGCTCGCTGTACTTCTTGGCGTAGTTAGGCGATGGTCGATGCCAGGGCTGAGTTGAATTCCAGGCGCCGTAACATCATATCCCACACATGCTCGATGTGGATGAGGTCTGGAGATCTAGCGGGCCAGGGTAGCATGTGTACACCGTGTTGTGTTGCCCTAGTGACATGAGGTGGCGCGTCATCGTGCCGGAAGACTGGTTACTGCATTGCTCCGAGGTTTGGCCGGAGGACAGGATTAACAACGTCACGGATGTCGGACGAATTCGTCATGCTCCCCAGGAATGAATAACAGAGACGATTGGAATGCGAAGCTTATGTCCCTCCGTACCATACTTCCAGACGTATGTCCGGTATGGTACTACAAGATTGTGTGTTCCGCTCGCCGGGAAGTCCACAAACACGAACACGGCCAGCACTGTGTCCAAGGCACTGAATGCCACTGCTCCCAATTCGCCTCTCCAACTCACACTTTCCCGACAATACCGGAGAAGTTGACAACGGCGAGCAGGTGTCAGAGGTATACGCGCAAGAGCATCACGAGAACGTAAACCTACTTGCAACAATTCATTGTTTATTGTTCGTGCAGACACTCGAAAAAGGGAAGGGAGGAGGGGCAGTTGCTCTGAATGCATGTGCGTTTTGTTACCCATGGCCCCGTTGTGCACTACCTATCCAAACAACAGCCGGGAAGGAGGCGACATATGAGTTTGTTAACTATCAAAGTACAACGTCGGGCCGTAATGGCATTCACTAACCATCGGAGAGATGCGCAAAGAGCGACAGAAAATGTGGGTCCGGATAACCTCAGGACGTTCCTGCATAATTAAAACAAACCCCGAGCGGACTCCGCATTCGGTGCACAACGGCAGCCAAACAGAATGGATTTAGTCAACACATACACGCGGAGGGATGAGAAGAGTGGACGAGGCTACGAGGGCTGTCAGCGACACAGTCGTCGATGGTTGACATCGGGCTGGTCAGCTGCGGGTCCTGTTGCGACTGCGACGCCCGAGGGTGCGAGACTCAGGTGAGTTCCCTCTCAACCATGCTTCTCTTTTCTTCTAACTAAACCTTCCCCTTTCTCCTTCTATTCCCTTGGCCGCTTTATATGTATTCTGGAAAAATTGTATAACTTCTGAATGGCTCAGTAAATTCCTTAGTCACTCTTTAATTAATTAATATTTTTACTAGCTAGCGGCCCCGGTGGCTGAGCGATTAGCATGCTCGCCTTCCACCAAAGCGAACCGGGTTTAATCCACGGCTGGATCACAGGATTTTCGCAAGTGGGAATCGTGACGGTTTTCTCGGGGATCTCCCGTTTCACCCTCCCTTCATTCGTTTTGATCTCCCTCATCGACTCTCGAGACCCCGGGTTTTATGAGCCGTCCAAATCTCTTCACTCATATTCTTATTAGGCTGTACTGCTACCAACGCCTGTCCCTCAATAACACGGTAGTTTGTGATCGGGCTTGGTTCATAACAGTTTACTGTTCTGTCGGTCAGGGCGGTCCGAAAGATCCTCCTGTCCAGGAGTTTGGTAGTGCAGTGAGGTGGCTCTGGTGGGACTAGGCGGCTGTTGGAACCCTCTGCCAAGCTACCTTCTCCATCCTGATGGGCCACTGACATTGTCACGCTCCAAGCGAGTGGCAATTCTACTGAAAGTCCAGCCACCCTCTCGGAGTCCCACTATACGGCCACGCTCAAAGCTACTTAACTGTTGAACTGGTGCTCGCCGTCATTTTCCAGGCATTTCAGACATACTATGTGATGCCCACGCAGTGGAATTGAACAGCCAACTGCACTCGTCGTGTTGTCGGACGGACTGAAATAAGACACTCGGTGTAATTGTTGCAGATCAGTTCCGGTTAGTGGAACTTTTCAACCTACGACCAGAGTGCTCTCTGCAAATTAACAATTTGTGTTGTAAACCCGTTTGAATTCAATGATGTTTGCTTTGGATGGGACGCTGTCTACGGTAAAGTGAGCACTTTTGAAGGCCCTGCTTATTTTTTACTTTCAACCCGTTGCGTATCCTTCCGCAGTATCTCAATGTAAACACTGACATGTGGCATATGTTTAATGAGCTGCTCAGAATTCCGCTGTATACATTTACATAACAATGCAACATGTGATTATCTATTGTAGTGTACACGGCAAATACGTACACGCATATTTCAGTAAATAATAATCACCTCTTTGAAAAAAACTGATGTGATTTTAACTATTTCCTAGAGTTGAAATTTTCGCCAGTAATAGGAATGAAACTGTCTGAAATAATACTGGCTATGATCGATTTCAGTGCAATGTGGCCTTTGATCACTCACCCTTTATCCCTTCCCTCCATGAGAAATATTCGTTCGTGAATTTGGATGCCCGTGTTCGATTCCACCTCGAGTTTTATTCTGTCGAGTTTCACTCTATGCGAGATTCAGTTTTGTCTGTATTGTTAGAAAGTGTTTTCCGCAGCCGTGCAGAGTTATAAACACAAACCAAAGACAAAAAATAATTAAATATTTCAAACAGTGGCGCATCGTAAAACGATCTTGAGCTCGCGAAGGGCAAGTCACTCGTACCCAGTGGCGTGTGGTGAATTTTTTTGTGGGTAATCTGCGATGCGATAACTACACACACGCATACACACGTGCGTGTGTGCATGCACGCGAAAATGTACGTTGCATGTTTTAATTAACAAACACAACATTTTTTATTATTGAACTTTAGCCTGTACTTGACGCAGTGAGGCACACTAAACATCGTAATAAACCCCATTATACTAATAAATATACTTATAATACGCAACTAAAAATTTTATGACTTTTTGGAAAAATACACTTGCAGAAACAAAAGACACAAATCGCAAGACATTACGATACATTTTTTTAACACAGCAGTTCGAGTTTAAGCATATTATTTTACTTGTAAATTTATCAGTATCGTATACTACTGCGATGTTTGCGTATGAGCGATTTCAGTGGCTGAGGTCTTCAGCGCCGAATTCGATCGTCGAGAAAACTGGGGGAACCAAAGAAATCCCACCGACCAATGACAACGCTCGCCAAATTTCCTGTATGCAAAAATTTGAGACGGGCGTAACGGGGAATCGAAACCTGTTCGCCTTAGTGAAACGCGAGTGGCCTGAGCGCTACACTACCATGGCACCCTCGCACATACGTAGCAATCATGGCACGTTATATAGATATTACAGCAAGAATAGTTTACTTTGAATTACAGATAAGCGATAATGTTTAGTTGCTACAGAGTTTTATTCTTCGGCTTTTCTTTGAAATCTTAGTGATCAAACCGTTATAAACTTCTCCTCATTTTGCCTTTTATACAGCATACATTTTTCAAATGATTGGTCGTTCCTGTTGTGGTGTCAAACATCGAAAATAGAAGATAATGAACATGATAAATTTTATGCCAATACTTCGTGTCGTTAGACATGTAAGAACAAAATTCATCTCGACGAATTTTCATGAAACTTTCCTTTAACGATAAATATCACCATGGAAGTGTGCTGTAAAATTTTGATCAATTTCAGCTGTGTGACTTGCATTATGTGCGTGTTCATTAGGACCATTACTTCTACAACTCGGACTGTAGTTTGGCCTCTAAAAATATTACAGGTATGATGAATGAAAACTATTTTACCTATTTAATAACCACAAAGATGCCAAAAATATTACTTGCAATGTACATATGAGTTCATATTAAAAACCTTGTACCACTTTCCGATGCTGAGAACTGTTCATATATATTTTTCTTGTAGGCAATACTTGATGCAACCAGCAGAGCCAAAAATGTCTCAGTGCAAAATATTTAAGATGTGTTCTACCTTGCAAATATCAGTAACAACTTGACAACCGTAGCCACGACCAGAACGCCAGAATTCAGCTGCGTAACCTCCTTTAGATATCACATTTAGAACGCCTTGTTAATTCTTGAACAAACTTTTACGCCTTCGAAAACTGCCAAACTAACAAGGTCAAAAAAATTCAAATAACTTATAATTTAAGAATATATGTGTACGAATTTTTAAAAATAAACAAAATTTATTCTTTTTTTAAACGAAGCATATTTGAAATAATTTCGTTTATAAAACTATATTAATTGAACTTAAAAGTTAACATATCAGTTAATATAGCAGTTTGTTTTAGTTCGTAGGCCGGATCATGATTTATTAGTTTTTTAAACATTATCAAAGAATGTAAACGTTTCCAATATATACACTATTGTATGCTAGATTATGTATTTAATTATATCTTACCAATAAAATTTATAATCAATTTTAGTAATAGGTACTATGCTACTATCCAGAAATGTAATATTGCTTCAAAGATTCTCAAAAACGCATAAGAAAAAAATTCAGAATTAAAGAACTTTGCAAAATAACCGGATACCTTAACACTTTACGTTTCAAATATATGTAATCACAACATACTCGCATGGCACACCAGAATTCTAGATCGGAAATATCAACCCTACAGAAATTGAACATTAATATTTAGGACTAAAAAAAACCTAACCTCTATAACTACCTCGTCCTGCTTATAAATTTCTCTCTTCAAAAACCTGCTAACACCCATGTTCTAAACAATTTCCTCTTCTACGTGCAGAGCTGTGCAGTTATAAATAAACAATGTAACACTGCCTTAACCGTTCCAACATTTCCGCGAATTCACCGAAAAGAAAAGCGATGTCCGGAAATTTCTAGTCTGATCACATAGAATATTTTTTCACTTGTCGATTATTAATTTCTTCCTTCCCGCCCGTGGGATCCTTGCTGACGTATAATTTTACCAAGAACAACGTAAGTGACTTTAACAGTTACGTCACTCTTCGATGAACAAAATTGATTTAATACTACCCCATATTAAAAATTTTGGAAAATAGATAGCTTGTTTCCGCCCGGGTTTGAACCAAAACCTTCCTCGTGTAAAATGGATGTGATAACCTCTACATCACGGAAACCTTGAGCAATACGCGGTATGGAATTGGCTAATAAACCTATTTGTGTTGCGAGTGAAGACGATAGGGTTATTGTCTTTGGTTCTGTTACTATAACATTGGTAAGAATCAAGAATTACAAGTAATGACTCAATAATATTCCCAATAGAAGTGTATAGAAACATCTTCTATCCTATCTTAGTCGTATATTGACATACACCTATCACGTAGGGACATATGTATACTTGTATGTAGTATGATTAGAGTAATATTCTATAATAACTGTTTGAATAGTTTTGTGTGGTAATTATTTACTCAGTTTTCAGTTTTCCGAAATATATCATCTTAAAATTTAGTAGTCTGCTTATATATGCAAGTGAGGATGATTATTTCGATTCGAACACAAATTAGCTATGTATATCCAAAAGGCACATGCTTCATTGCGATTTCTTCACCATTCCCTCAGTTCGACGAAGAGCTGCGGCCTGGTTTTTACTTCATGCGATCGGTTTTTTGTGGACCGTTCGACACCGGTGACAGTTCAAGACTTTGTCCAGCTTCTTCGTCAAGATAGGTGGAACATGGCGCGGCGTGGCACATTGCGTCATTGGTACGGCAATTTTTTATTTTCATTCTGACGTTCACGCCTACAGGAAGTGCGTGTATATTACCGAGATTGGGTGTACGCCGTGCGCTGCCCACCCCTCGGTCCTTACAAGTGTACAATTTAATGTTCCAGTAGTAATCGTTGATAGGTGGTAGTGTTATAAGTCAGTGTCACGTGTCGGGGTGTACGCCGTCCGCTGCCCCTCACGTTAAATAATTTGTTAAGTGTTCATCGACTTTGTCAGTAAAACCAATTCACCAAATGTTCATATCGTTTTGTGCCCCTATGTAAGAATTGTGTAGATATTTTATTGAGTATTTTGTTATTGTTTATAGTGTGGGTTGAATGTGTAATGTATATAATAGGTTAAGGGCAAATGCCTCTGTATATCGTGTGTGATAATAGATCTATTTACAATGAAAAAAAATAGGTATGACATCTAGTGTGAGGAAAAAAAGGTGCTGCTTCAGCCAGTGTAATTTAAAATCAACAAATACTTCGCATTTTTTTTTTTCAATTCATTCCAAGCCTTGCAACAAATTTGACCCCATATTAAACTTAATCTACATAATTGTTTACTCACGTTTTAATTATACAGTGGCAATTGCATTTGTAAATCTATCAGAAACCTGTAGTATTTGAAGGTTGGTAAAGGATATTCACATAAAATGAGCGCTTTTGAAAGCCCTGCTAAATATCTACTTGCATGTACGTTGTGTATTTTTCCGCTTTATATAAGAGGAACATTGTCATGGGCTTCAAAACTTAATTTATATTTCGGTCAAGTGAAACCGTGAAATTATTAGAAAAGTAAATATATTCAAATCTGCTCAGTTTTACACTCCGATGCATTAAAAAAACAGAAAGCGAAAAAAATAATTCAAATTATCAGAGATGGTTACCTATCAATTCTTATTTGACGTTAAGATAGGCGACTACTCGCCATCCATCGTTAACAACTTTACTGGGCGCATGTCACTCAGTGAGCCTGTTAAAATATATGCAGGCCGGGGGCTGTACATTTTTTTCTAAGGTTCGTTTAAAAGAATGCTCACTTTATCGTGAACAGCCTTTAGCAAACTGATCGCTCACGTTTGCGGTGCCGGCTCCTCACGTGACAATGGAACTTTTCTCGAAACGCTGACGTGCGTGAGCTAAGCATTGTTCGCGTACCACAGGAAAAACACTGAGTTTCAGTCAAGGTCATTTTGATTAATGATAGAAAAAATTACTCATTTCATGTTTGTTTGCCATAAATCGTGAACAGGGCTTCATTTGGTCCCAACTTCTGAAAAAGCCATGGTTTATCTTATATTACTATGAAAAATACAAACAAGAAAATTTTAAATAATATCCCACATTTTTTTTGAATAATCACTTGTAATTAATTTGTATGCAAAAATCACATTACTAGTCCTCGAAGCTCGCAGTAGTTAATTAAGTGATCAGTAAAAAACAAATGCGTTCATGAGCTTGATCACAATGCGCAATTGCTACACACTCCATAGAGCACCAGAAGAAAGTGCTCTAGAGCACGGACGGACGAAACTCTCGCATGCACGCAGAGTTCCAATAAGAGTGCTGTTCGGTTTTTATTGTGTTGCAGACTTCCTTTACCATATCGTCCTTCCCTCCTACATCGCTGTGGAAGATACGTTGCTGTATGTTTCTCCCCGGACTGTAACTGTAGCAGTCTTTCTCTGCCAGTGTTTTTCCTCCTCCTGTTATTCTGCTGTGCCTTTTCTTATTTTGCCGTATTTAAAATTAAACTATTAGGGTTTCTTTATAAGTTACAGAATCTTTTCTTTATGTTGTAGATAACTAAAACAACTGTTCTACTACTTCGTTAAGCAAGAAACAATTTAGTCATTATATGGTTTATTTAAAATTAAGAAAATGACCTTATAAAAACTATTACACATATACACACACATTTGAAAGCAGATACGGACATTCTCGTCTGGAATGCTTGCAGACTTCATTTGCGAATTTTCAATACAGGACAAAAAAAAAAACTTCTGAAAACATACCTCGAACAAACCACATTACAACCTTAAGAGTGGGGTTCCGGGTCAATTCCAGATTCCAGAGGTGGGGGTAACGTATTACGGACGGAATTAACACGTTGGGACGTGGCGGACATCGCTGTAGTGCGGGGTTTTCACGGGGTACTGCAGGTTTCCTACCTAATATTCATCCCGCCGCTGCTCCACCCTTTTCTCATATCTCATCCATTCTTCGGTCTGGCCGGTAAGACAGGTCTATCGGTCAGGTAGGGCAGAGGCTCCACTTAGAACCAGGTTTCTCTCATATACGCTGACCTCCCAGAATGCGGGAACAGTGCAGAGGTTTACTCACACACATAACCAATGTTATCAGATGTCTGGAAGTTTTTCGATTAGACATAGCTACTTTATGGGCTTGCTTATATTTATATCGCTCTTCGTCAGATTTTCAAGAAAACTATCTTCACGAATTTTGGTGGTAATTTTCCGTAGAAACCGTACTACACGAAACTGCAAATGAGAATGATCAACGATTGTGTTACATTCAAGGGTTTGAAAGAATTACCATTAAAAATTAATTATTTAAATATATTTTATTAAATGCATCAAACCATTAATATTTTCCCAAATGTTTCTTTTTAATGTGATCTTGGAAAACTTTATTTCAGTAATTTTCATCTTTTAATTATAAAATTTAAGTGACAAAATTTACCAGAAATAATTACAAATTGTACCAAATAAAATGAGTTGAGAGGCCAATATAAACATTTGTGTATAATACCTCGACATCATGGTGTGGAATGTACTGTCTTGGTTACGGGTGTATGTTCAGAATTTTGAAGAGAACAAATACACACTTATAAACAGGGGGTTAGATTTTAATATATAAAACAAAGTTTGAACAACAAAAGAATATATACATATTATTAAATATGTGACGCGGGCCACTTGGGCGCCACTTTTTTTAATATATGTGTTAGCTACCACTTGAGCGCCACTTTTTATGTAATAGCGAAAACGTTGGGATAGCCACTTTCTTTTTGTAATGGTTCTCGATGTGCGCCACTCTGAAACAGTGTTGGTAATTGTGTGGGTGTAAACATATTTCGTGTGAGTTGGGAGAAAGAATAATTATAATGAATTAATAGATTTTTGGGCGCCTTATTATTCGTGATGTGACCTTGGTCTTAACACACTGGTATCAAAAGCTCTCCGGCGATGCTGTAAACCTCATGCAATAGAAAACAGATTCTAACGTTCACAGTAATTCATTTAAATCAAACATGTGTAACCTTCAAGACTAATTTATTAATTAAAAAAAGGAAATAAATAAACTCAGACCCAGACATGTGAATAATTCAAAAAGGTGCAAACCAAATATGTGTGTGTGTTACAGAAATCTCTTTACTCAAGAACGAAATTACACTGTATGATAATTAACAGTAATAGATATACCGCTATTCAAGTAAGAATAGGGATAAATCAGAATGCAATTTTAAAATAAAATAAAATATTGAAAAATGCTGTGAAACATTACAGCTGCTATATAAAAAATATAATTAATCTTTTACTTGATATTTCAGTTCAAAATATTAATAAGGTTCCACCGGATGTAGCCTTCTCTGTATTTAAATTTCCAGAAAGTTTGGTAAGCTCTTACTTAAATTCTTAAATTTCTTGGATCACATTCACTGATAATTCATTAAATGTTATAAGTCACTTCATCACTTCACTATCTCAAATCTGATAATTCACCTAATAAAATTACTCTGTATTTATATTGAAAGTTCAAAATAAGTCTTTAACTTCTTATTCCATATTGCTCCGGCTATACTGTCTCATATTCTAAAGTTCGGGACTATTGGTTTAACATACTCATGAAACTCCTAGTCAAATCGTTGTTTAATCAAAATAGTAACTTTAATAAAATAAGTTCGGTTTCCTTAAAGTTCAATACCTGAAAAACAGTTCATGTACTTAAGCTTTCCATACATTAAATTGCCTTGGCGTCACCTGAGGTCATCTGGCGCTGTCTCGTTGCATGGCGCCGGCGTCGTAGTCTCGGCGTTTTATTCGCCTCGTCAATTTAACACTCAAGATAATTATCTACGACTTAGCCTACAGCCTGTTCTTAAATATTGCTGCGGCGACCAACAAAAAATTAACCTCTGGTAGCATAATCTCTACATTATATTTATGATGGCTTTGGAATTTCAAAAGAGAAATTCCAACGAAAATTTAGACTCCTTACATGTTCAATGTCTTTCCCAGAACACCTTCTTCTGGCTCCTGACAAACAAACATCCAATCACGTTTCACTTCCGGCTTTACCTTCACTGAATAAAATTAAGGCCAAAAATATTATGTCTTTAAATCTCAAAAAAATAAAATAAATAATTTAGCTTTAAAAAATATGATACATTTACAGAAAATAAAATCAATCCTATTAATACAGTAATAAAAATATTGACATAACTATATGTAGCTCTCAGAACAACGTCTAAAAATTATCATAGAGTAGTGAACAGGAGGTTCACATATATCGAAAAATTAAGGAAATGAAATGTTAACATACAATATAATAAACATGTGAAAATAATTATATTAACATTCAAATAATATGTGAAATCAATTAAATATTACTGTCCAAAACATATGTGTAGCTCAAATCCATATAATGAATATAACCGTATGGTTCCGTGTCCAGTCGATCTGCGACAGATTATACCTTCATACTCTCACAGAAAGATTTCCAGAAAGTGAAAAACGCGGTTTCGTCTGAAGGAAACTACCTTGTAATACGATAGTTGTAAATAAAAATTAAATATCACTGCTTAATAAAATTAGCCACATTTACTTGGATAGTTTAAATAAAAAGTGTTTAATTATCGAGCGAGCTTATATTATCGAGCTACAATACTTGAAAAGTATATCTGATATATAATACATATATATTTATATAGTAATATAGTTTTGAGTGCATATGTCACCGGCAACACAAATAAAATATACTACGCTGTTTATTCTATAACCACTCATTATTTTTACCAAAGAAACATCGTTGTAAAACAGATCCACTTTTAAAACGAGAAAAATAAGCTTGTTTCCGCCCGGGATTGAACCGGGGACCTTCCGCGTGTTAGGCGGATGTGATAACCACTACACCACGGAAACGCTGTATCTTACGAATTGTCCAGCTTTGTGTTTACACACGTTACTTTACTTATAAATCTTAGTAATATCTATATGCATGCCACAAGGTAACAATAACTAGACAACACCTGTGACAGGGTGTTCTTGATTGCAAGGTCTCAAGTACTACCAGCTACCTACTTTCTTACCCAGAAACGTTTCCCGTATGCTAGTAATTTTTCCTTATACATGCTCAGGTGGAATTCGACCTACAAACTTCGCGAGGCGATTCATTATGCAATATCAAATGGTAAATATACAGAACACCTTTTACCTCAACTGAATATTGAAATTTATAACTAAGTGAAATTAAATTACAACCTCGGTATCTACAGCCTAAAACAATCTCTCATTAATAACTCCCCACTCAATAAAAAAAAAGGGGTTAACATCTTACCATCGAAATAACTTTTATACCATTGGAGATTATGATAGAATGATGCTGGTATATTGAGCAGTGCTGAAAAATTATCAAAAATGATGCTAGTAGTAGGAGCGGGCCTGTTCTAGATCAAAATGAGGTCACCTATTTTGATTGATCTAATTAAAATGATTGATGAAAATATTAATTAAATTGATTGGAAGGGTTAATTAAAACTATTGAAATTGGATTAAACCTCTCGTACATACTTTACACGTTCATCTGCCCTATGAGATTGGTGAGGAACTTTAGAAATGGAATCGACGCTTTAAAAGAAATTAATTGATTAATACGCATAAAAAAGAAAACATTTCATATACGTCCATTCGCTCGTGAGCTTAGGGAAGCGCCGTTTGATTATAGAATAAGGTGAAGAACACAGAAATTTTCAACAAAACCAATGTCTCCAAATAAATTAAACGGATACAAGTTCAAGATAATGATTGAACACGTAATTAATTCGCACCTCTCCCAAAACACGACTGTCTGGCTCGGAATTTGGTGAAGGAATGGCATCCGTTATGACGTACGCCAACTTATATATGCGGAGCTTGGGGGCGAATTGAGATTACAGCAAAAAATCTGAATACTATTTACACACTACTCATACACATCCTGATTTATACCTAGAAATAATGTATCACTACCAAGCATGCGTGCAATATAATTAGCGAATTGCACAGGCAATGATTTAGAACTTACATTTAATATGGACAATAAAGATGTCCAAACTAGTATTTTGAATTTAAACACACGCAATAGAAATACACATAATATAATTGTACAAGGAGATCTCCCAAAACACATACGTACATCTCGGAGGTCAGTCAATGAATGTCTGTATCGTATGATGTGTGCCTGCTTATAAGCTGCTATATATACGTGGAGCGCGGATGAGTTGAAATTTACGACTGACAGAACATAATTCCCTACCAAGCTTCTATTAACGACTTGATTACACTATTCGCCCTAAAAGTACGTGAATGTATAAAAGTGAATTATTAAAAAATATCGGACATACCACAAATTTTTCCGCCAAATCTGTGAAATTCATGGCACTTGGTAAAAACAATGTTTTTGAGAATGCCACCAAGTTTCGTCGACCGAACACAGAAACGGGGTTCCCGTGATAAACACACTATCACATGAAAATAAATATTATTTTCACTATAAATTTAAATCTGAGCCCAGAGCATATAATATTGCTTAACGAGAATCGCGGGTATCACACTCCGAAGCCTGGTGAAGTCCAGTGTCGCATCTATGCAGCATAAGGTTTTGCGAAGAACTTAGATGGCGGAAACCAGCTAGAAACCTCCACGTCACTCCTGCCCAAGGTCAAATACCCCCTCCCCTTACTTATACTGGAGAAGAACGCTTTTTTTTTTAGAGGGATGCTCTGTCCAAGGTCACACACCCCACCTTCATTGTCGATCCAAGAGCATGCACCCCTTCCCCCTCCATCCGCAATCAGCCCGGAATGCTTCTTTTGTTCAACAACAACTATAGGGACACTTTTACTGCCACATACCCATAAGGCACCTAGTTGGACTCTCCCAAAGTGGTTCCCTGTTTTCAAAACTAGGCTTTACCCATGAATTGCGGACTCTAACAAAAAATCTAACCTATCTGGTTCTGTGAGAGGAATAGTTATTTTTCCATCCAACCCTGCCCATTACACGCTATACCTAGACCTGGTCAACAGCCTTCAAACCTTTGTGCACAAGGGACGTTTGAAAAAAATACTCGTATTTACACTCTCAAATGTTTGAGCGTTTGCTGCAAACGAATATTTTTTGACCACTCTCTCTATTTATTTATTGAACATAATTTATGTGAAAATGTACAAATACTACCTAATCACGATATCAACGAACGATTCGAATGAATAATTCATATAAATTTGGCACAAAATATATAAACGTACAAATACTAACCAAATGAATTAAATGATACAGTTCACACACTATGTCGAAGAAAAACAATGAAATCAATACAAAATTACTTACAACAAACACAGTTTATCAATCCAAAACAATAAATAAAAAAATTCAGTTGAATATTATCACAGAGAAAGTCGAAAAATTTTTTGTTTCGTACACATGTAGACTAGCTTCGGAATTCCATGTTTACGAATCCTATGCGAATAACACATAGATTATATAAAAAATAATAGACATCTGTAAACTTCAAAATAATGGAAAATATTTCTACACTATAAACTATAGCAATAAAAGTTAAGCGATTCCTGTGCTTAACACTAGGAGAGAAACTGAATTCAATTGTTAATCAACGACAATTAAAAAATAAATAAATTTATTAACATATGTAGAACTACAATTGTATTTTATGTTACCAAGGTAAAATACTCGAAAAATGGAAATATTCCAAAAAATACTGCTATGAAGATTATAAGCGATGTGTGCACCCCGATCAGATAGATTATGACATAGCCTAACAAGCATTGCGGATTGGGGAGCAGCAAGGCAAGCATGGGGTCGGTGCGAATGAATAAACAAGATAAGTTACCTCAGTAGGCTAGCGCGATTTTATCCGTATTTTTTCTATCCTGCCGATGAGGGACGACTGTGCTCATTGTCAAGGGAATGCAAGACCCTGGCGAGCTGTCTTCATCAACCACCCTGTCTCACTTGGGACAAGGGCTGCTAACATTGCATTAGTTTTATACATGTCCTGAACACGTCCCAGCTATAGGAATACTACAGACCTCATGCAAAGTGTTAAATATAAAATTAACTGATTTACACAATAAAGTCAGATAATGAGTGAATGTCAGTTCTATGTGTTTTAAATATCTCGTGAAAATGGGTCAGTGTTAGTTAATACCCATTACATATAATTTAAATTTCTATTTGAAACTCGTACTATAAGTAAATGATTTATTTCATCTCGTTTTCTGTTAAGACACAAAATTATTTACTCATTGAGAATCTCCATAATCTTTACTGTTTTAAATATTAACAATTTCGCAATTTTAGGTGAAATTCACTCTAATTTATTTCACAACAAGACAGTATTTTTAGCTGTTATGGAAAGTGTTCAGGCAAAATGATTCGCCAATTGTTGTGATCAGAGACGCACTCGTTAAATCGAGAGAATGGAAAATTGCGTATTGTGTTCATTGAAAACATATAAATTAACCAGGTAATTTTGGTATTCTTATGTTGAAATATCGTTTCAATATATATATATATATATATATATATATATATATATATATATATATATATATATATATATGTAAAAAAAACATAATACCCACGAATAAATAAATGTTCTTAACACAAACAAATCTACTACCCCTGGTGGATCATTACGTAGTTTCTTTAATTTTTGTGTTAATAGTGACTTACTCATTTCTCTAAGTTATATGTTTTTAACCCAACATCTACCGTTTGGAGATAAATGAAACACATATTCACTTTGATATACACTTTTAATATATCCCACTTTTCCAACAAACAAAATATTTATTGTAAATATAGAGATAGAAGTTGTTATTCACAACAGATTCTAGATGAGACATTGGTAGTTAGAATTTCAGATTAGTTATTTTAAGAAACTATCTGTCAGTTGATTAGTTCACTCTTGATATGGCTGGCAATTTTACTGATTTGTTGATGCTACCCCATTGGTGGCCTTGCATGTAGCAGAGATGAAATTATTTTGGTATTGAGTGTAGTGTAGTGTTGCAGAGAAAAATGTAGACAGGAATTCTATAATATCACACAGAGATACACCAACTGACTGAATGAAATGCTGAATGAAGCACTGGTTGAAATTTTGAAATGCAAGAAGTGTAAAGTTTGCGGAGGAAATTGACATACACATTGTACTGATATGAGGCTAGGCTCGCAGTTCAGTCACAGGCTCTTCACATATTCTGGATTTCGTAGATCAGGAAAAAACTACAGATTTATAATTGTATTAAATCCTTGTAGCAGAAATTTTTTATCGTGTGATTGAACAGATTTAACTGTTCTCGAAATCGGGGTCTTGATAGCCGATGAGGATGAAGCGAGGCGAGTAATGAAGCGACATTGGGTTACAAGCCAACTTATCACTAAAAACTAGGATTATTTACCACCAGAGGTGAATATCCGGTATTGGGAGATATGCACATCCATTTTTGATATCTTTTGTAAAGGCGAACCTCTTCACAACCACTATGTTCTTCAAGTCTGGTTATTAAGTAAGGCACTATGTTATTGTCACAAAGTTCACCAATATCGGATGAGTGTAGGACAGGGAGAAAATTACTTTGAAAATAAAAAGTTTGTGTAATGTCTTCCTCTGGTGTGAGGGATTTTAAGTAATTACACGTTACTGTTAAGCTAATATCATATTTAGGGGTGATGCCATTATTAATATTAATAAAGGGAACATACAACTCTGGAAATAAACTAGAAAAGTCTACGCCACTGTCAAGCCTATCGTTAACTATCCGCTCATCAGTTAGACTGCAGGTGGACTTGCTAGTCAGTATATCGTATCTGAGATTGAATAATGAACTTTTCACTGAATCTCGACAGTCGGAAATAAAATTATTTTTTATCCTTGAATGAACATGGAATATTTGGAGGTAATTCAGTGGGTGGAGCTGGAAATGTTAACTGTGGAGCTAACTGTGGTACTGACTTAGGATGTGGAGCAGATTGTGAAGCAGATTGTAGAGCAGATTGTGGTGCTGAGGAGCTAACTGAGGTGCTGCATGAGAGCTAACTGAGGTGCTGTCTGAGGAGCTGTTTGAGGAGCTGTTTGAGGAGCTATCTGAAGATATGTCTGAGGAGCTAACTGAGGTGTTGCATGAGAGCTAACTGAGGTGCTGTCTGAGGAGCTTTTGAGGATCTGTCTGAGAAACTAACTGAAGATCTGTTTGAGGAGCTAACTGAGTGCTTCATGAGAGCTAACTGAGGTGCTGTCTGAGTAGCTGTTTGAGGAGCTGTTTGAGGAGCTATCTGAAGATACGTCTGAGGAGCTAACTGAGGTGCTGCGTGAGAGTTAACTGAGGTGCTGTCTGAGGAGCTGTTTGAGGATCTGCCTGAGGAACTAACTGAAGATCTGTTTGAGGAGCTAACTGAGGTGCTGCATGAGAGCTAACTGAGGTGCTGTCTGGGGAGCTGTTTGAGGATATGTCTGAGGAACTAACTGAAGATCTGTTTGAGGAGCTAACTGAGGTGCTGCATGAGAGCTAACTGAGGTGCTGTCTGAGGAGCTGTTTGAGGAGCTATCTGAATAGCTGTCTGAGGATATGGTGTTGTTTCCATAGAATCAGTCTTGTAAGTTTTACAATGTCTCATAAAATTATCACTCTTTGTAATTCGTCTCTGGCATAAATCACTCTGAAACTACTTTCTTGAATTTTTCATTCCACAGTATGTTCTTTCATGTCGTCATAAGTTATGCAGAACTGTAAATTCTTTACCGCAAAAGAAACACAGCAAAGAGATCATTTTTTCCGCACTATTGAAAGATTAGAAAGCAACTGCTAGGTGTACACATTTTATTGGTAGTTAAAGGTAAATAGCGGAAGCAATTCGATTATGTTATCCGTTTTAAACACAATATGTTTGAATTGCAGAAGGTGTTAAATGTACATTTTTTAAACATAAGAAATTTGAATTCTATAATGTATGTTTAAAGATTTTTATGTATTTAATCTCTTCCAAATTACCAAAGGTTTGTTTAATCTTTATCCCGCACACAAATATTTATGTACAAACACATTTACATTTGAATGTTAAAATCACGCAAAGTTAAGGAAATAACGCATTGTCAGAACATGGGAATATTACTATTCATGCATTTTATAATCAGTAAATTAGAAAATTGTTTCAAAACATTTATTTCGATACATTTGCTTAGGAATACTTTTTCTCATCTCTGTGTGTTTACAAAAACATTTTTTGCATCATGCTTTTCCATTCTCTCCTTGGCATTATTTATAGTATTTTCATATGTTTGATTGTTATCAGTTTTCGTGTATTCTGGTGCATGTTTTATTATACATACTGGCATATCAGGAAAAGTTTCATATAAGTGTGAATACACTTCTTCAATGCTCGCTGGTAGACTTGTCTTTGGACACATATGGTATGCACGACATTTCTTCAGGTCAGGACTAAGACATTAATTCATTACATTGTTCAGCCTCTATTGGACATTGGATAATTTATAAATGAAAAAGCCCATCGCATATCCCTCCAAAATGACACTTTATTCCGTTAAACAAACAAGAGTAATTCACACTTGAGTTTCCGGGGGTGACAGAGATTCATATACCAGCTGTGTGGAAGAAAGACATGTTTACCATAGGAACATCACAAAGATACTAAAACTATTTATTTTCTGAGACAAACTCTAAATGATTTACTCCAGAATGCTAGTAACTTGCTAATATTCAATTTACATTTGGTTTTCTGTATGCAAGAACAACTAAAATTTTCTTGTCTTGTTCATCCAGCTTTACAAAGTAGTTGATATTATACAGGCAAGTACTTTTTATATTAAATTTCACTCATCCTGAATAATGGCATATGACTCGAATAATATCCACAGGTGATTTGGGAGGATAATCACAATAGTCAGTTTCACCCCAAAAGGACATCATTGCCTAAATTATCATTAGTTTTGAGTTTTCCTCTGCAGAGAAAAATGTCGTATTAGATCCATATGTTGTACACATCTGTTTTAATGAGGGGCAATTGTATTCTTTTTTAAATATCTATTACTTTTCCGTTATACGCACTCTCGAAAATGCATTTTTGCTCAAATACAACTACATATATTTCACAATTATTTAGGTAATGTTTGTAAACAAACTTCAATATTCTCATACTCTATACATCACTTCCCCAGGTTAAACCATGGTGATGTTCAGAAATCCAAATATTTGTTTTCTTGTATTTGGGAGTTAGACATTTCAAGTCAAACAATGGTTTGAAGCTGAATACAGTTGTATGTTCTTCCATGTCTGCAATAGCAAATTCTTTAATGATAAATTTTTTCTCTGCAGATTGAAATCCTTGCACAATGCAGAACACCTCGTCATAGCTGTGGCTCAATTCATTATTTTCACTAGCTTATCTCGTACAATGCAACTCACTAATCCTTTGTGTATTTTCAGATCATAATATTATGCATTTGCTGGAATTGGTGTATTTGCAATCACGCTGATTGTAATTGTGTCATCCTGTTTGCTAACATCAAACACAAATAATGATCCTTTACTTTTAAATGTTTAGGGTTCTAGGATTGGTGAACAGTTTTTGTTATAATATGTTTCTTGAAACTTGGTATACATATAATAGGAAATAAGGAATTCACCATTAGTAAATTTCATATTTAAATCGACATAGGGGCAAGCTAGACTGTTTTGATACAGTTTAATATTTCTCCTATAATAATTATCGAAAACTACTCCATCAACCTGTTAACACCCATGTTCTAAACAGTTTCCTCTTCTACGTGCAGAGCTGTGCAGTTACAAAAAAACAATGTAACACTGCCTTAACCGTTCAAACTTTTCCACAAATTCACCGAAAAGAAAAGCGATGTCCGGAAATTTCTAGTCTGCTCACATTAAATATTTTTTCACCTGTCCTCAAGGTTTTTATTTCTTCCTTCCCACCCGTGGGATCCTTGCTGATGTATTAATTTTACCAAGGACAACGTAGGTGACTTTAAGAGTCACGTCATCCCTTGATGAACAAAATTGATTTAATACTACCCCATACTTAAAATTTTGGAAAACAGATGGCGTGTCTCCGCCCAGATTTGAACCGAACACCCCCCCCCCCCTTTTCCACGTGTTAGATGGATGTGATAACCACTACACCATCGAAACCTAGAGTAGTACGCCTTTTTAGGATTGGCTAATAAATGTATTTGTGTTACGAGTGAAGGCAAAAGGGTTCTTTTCTTTGGTTCTGTTACTATAACATTGGTAAGAACAAGAATTGCAAGTAATGACTCAATAATATTACCAATAGAAATGTCTAGAAACCTTTTCTATCCTATCTTAGTCGTACATTGACATACACTTGCTATCGCGTAGATACATATGTATACTTGTATGTAATATGATCAGAGTAAAATTCTATAATAACCATTTGAACAGTTTTGTGTGGTAATTATTTACTCAGTTTTAGTTTTCCGAATTATATCATCTTAAAATTTGGTAGCCTTCTTATATATGCAAGTGAGGATGATTATTTCGATTCGAACACAATTTAGCTATGTATAGCTAATAGGTAGGACATCTAGTGTGACGAAAAAATTATGGTGCTGTAACCAGTGTAATAAAAAATCAACAAATTCTTCCCAGATTTTTTTTTTCCAATTCATTCCAAGCCTTGCAAATAATTTCACCCCATATTAAACTTAATCTATTTAATTGTTTACACACGTTTTAGTTATACAGTGATAATTACCGTTGTAAACCTATCAGAAACATTAAAATTTGAAGGTTGTTATAGGATATTCATGGAAAACGAGCTCTTTTGAAAACCTTGCTTGATATCTACTTGCATGTACGCTGTGTATATTCCGTTTTATGTAAGAGGAACATTGTCATGGTTTTCTATCTATGGCGCTATCTCGTTGCATGGCGCCGGCGTCGTAGTCTCGGCGTCTTATTCGCCTCATCAATTTTACACTCAAAATAATTATCTACGACTTAGCCTACAGCCTGTTCTTAAATATTGCTGCGGCGACCAACAAAAACTTAACTTCTGGAAGCATAATTACTACATTATATTTATGATGGCATAAAATTCCAACGAAAATTTTGACGCCTTATATGTTCAATGTCTTTACCAGAAGCCCCTTACTCCGGCCCCCGACATACTAACATCCAATCACAGCTCGCTTCCGGCTTTACCTTCACTAAATAAAATTACGGCCAAAAATATTATGTCTTTGAATACCAAAATAAATAATAATAATAATAATAATAATAATTTAGCTTTAAAAATTATGAAACAATTACTGATAATAAAATCAAACCTATTAATACAATAATAAAAATATTGATATAACTATATGTAGCTCTCAGAACAACGTCTGAAAATTATCATAGAGTAGTGAACAGGAGGTTCACATATATCGAAAAATTAAGGAAATGAAATGTTAACATACAATATAATAAACACGTGAAAATAATTATTTTAACATTCAAATAATATGTGAAATCAATTAAATATTACTGTCCAAAACATATGTGTAGCTCAAATGCATATAATGAATATAACCGTATGGTTCCATGTCCAGTCGATCTGAGACAGATTATACCTTTATTCTCTCGGAGAATGATGGCCAGAAAGTGAAAAACGCAGTTTGGTCTGTAAGGAAACTACCTTGTAATACGATAGTTGTAAATAAAAATTAAATATCACTGCTTAATAAAATTAGTCACATTTACTTGGATAGTTTAAATAAACACGACTTTAATATCGAGCGAGCTTATATTATCGAGCTACAATACTTGAAAAGTATATCTGATATATATTTACATATATATTTATAATGTAACATAGTGTTAAGCGCATAAGTCACCGGCAAACAAATAAAATATACTACGCTCTTTATTCTATAACCACTCATTATTTTTACAAAAGAAACATCGTTGTAAAACAGATGCACCCTTAAAACGAGAAAGTCAAGCTTGTTTCCGCCCGGGATTGAACCGGGGACCTTCCGCGTGTTAGGCGGATGTGATAACCACTACACCACGGAAACGCTGTATCTTACTATTTGTGCAGCTTTGTGTTTACATTCGTTACTTTACTTATAAATCTTAGTAATATCTATATGCATGCCACAAGGTAACAATAACTAGACAACTCCTGTGACAGGGTGTACTTGATTGCAAGGTCTCAAGTACTACCACCTACCTACTTTCTTACCCAGAAACGTTTCCCGTACGCTAGTAATATTTCCTTATACATGCTCAGCTGGAATTCGACCTACAATCTTCGCGAGGCGAATCTTTATGCAATATCAAATGGTAAATATACAAAACACCTTCTACCTCAACTGAATGTTGAGTGAGGTGTAAACTCGTCAAAATATTGATTTTTAAAATTTAAAACTAAGCGAAATTAAATTACAACATCGGTATCTTCAGCTAAAAAAATCTCTCATTAATATCTCCCCACTCAATAAAAAAAAAAGCGGTGGACATCTTATCATCGCAAGCAACGTTAATACCATTGGAGATTATGATAGAATGATGCTGGTTTATTGAGCAGTGCTGAAAAATTATCAAAAATGATGCTAGTAGTAGGAGCGGGCCGTTCTAGATCAAAGGAACCCACCTATTTTGATTGATCTAATTAAATTGATATCATAATATTAATTAGATTGATTGGAAGGGTTAATTCAAATTATTGAAATTGGATTAAACCTCTCGTATATAACTTACACGTCCATCTGCCTGTGAGATTGGTGAGGAACTTTAGAAATGGAATCCACGCTTTAAAAGAAATTAATTGATTAATACGCATAAAAAAGAAAACATTTCATTTACGTCCATTCGCTCGTGAGCTTAGGGAAGCGCCCTTTGATTATAGA
This sequence comes from Dryococelus australis, assembly GCA_029891345.1. Classification (NCBI taxonomy): domain Eukaryota; kingdom Metazoa; phylum Arthropoda; class Insecta; order Phasmatodea; family Phasmatidae; genus Dryococelus; species Dryococelus australis. The sequence goes on along the minus strand of CM056998.1, from coordinate 68,042,800 downwards.
ATGAGTTGATTAACTCAAAATTTTCAACAAAACTAATGTCTCCAAATAAATTAAATGGAAACAAGTTCAAGAAAATGACTAAACACATAATTAAATTGCACCACACCCAAAACACGTCTGTCTGGCTCGGAGTTTGTTGAAGGAATGGCATCAGTGTATGATGTACGCCAACTTATATTTGCGGAGCTTGGGGGCGAATTGAGATTACTGCAAAAATCTGAATACTATTAACACACTACTCATGCACATCCTGACTTGTATTTAGAAATAATGTATTCCTACCATGCATGTGTGCAATATAATTAGCGAAATGCATAGTCAATGATTTAGCACTTCCAAGTTAATATGGACAAATAAAGATGTCCAAACTTGTATTTTGATTTTAAAAAGACACAATCGAAATACACATAATGTAATTGTACAAGGAGCTCTCCCAAAACACATCCGTCCATCTCGAAGGTCAGTCAATGAATGTCTGTATCGCATGATGTGCGCCAGCTTAAAGCTGCTACATATACGTGGAGCGGATGAGTTGAAATTTGCGGCTGACAGAACATATTTCCCTCCAAGCTTCTTTTAACGACTTGATTACACTATTCGCCCTAAAGAACGTGAATGTATAAAAGTGAATTATTTAAAAACAACGTACGTACTACAAAATTTTCCGTCAAATCTGTGAAATTCAAGGCACTTGGTACCAACAATGCGAGTTGAAAATGCCACGAAGTTTCGTCGACCGAACACAGAAAAGGGGTTTCCATGATAAATGCACTATCACTAAAAAAATATATATTTTTCACTATAAATTTAAATCTGAACACCAGAGCATATAATATTGCTTAACGAGAATCGCGGGTATCACACTCCGAAACCTGGTGAAGTCCAGTGTCGCATCTATGCAGCATAAGGGTTTGCGAAGAACTTAGATGGCGGAAACCAGCTATAAACCTCCACGTCACACCTGCCCAAGGTCTAAACACCCTCTCTCCTTACTTATACTGGAGAAGAACGCTTTTTTTTTAGAGGGATGCTCTGTCCAAAGTCAAACACACCACCTTCATTGTAGATCCAAGACCATTCACCCCTTCCCTTCCAACACTCTCAGCAAGTAACGCTTCTTTTGTTCAACAACAACTACAGCGACACTTTTACTGCCACATACCCATAAGACACCAAGTTGGACTCTCCTAAAGTGGTTTCCTATTTTCAAAACTAAGCTTTACCCATGAATTGCGGACTCTCCCAAAAAATCTACCCTAACTGGTTCTGTGAGAGGAATAGTAATTTTCCCATCCAACCCTTCCCCTTACACGCTATACCTAGACCTGGTCAACAGCCTCAAACCTTTGTGCACAAGAGACGTTGAAAAAATACTCGTTTTACACTCTCAAATGTTTGAGCGTTTGCTGCAAACGAATATATTTTAAACCACTCTCTCTATTTATTTATTGAACATAATTTATGAGAAAATGTAAAATACTACCAAATCCCGATCTCAACGAACGATTCGAATGAATAATTCATATAAATTTGGCACAAAATATATAAATGTACAAATACTAACCAAATGAATTAAATGAACAGTTCACACACTCTGTCGAAGAAAAACGATGAAATCAATACAAAATTACTTACCACAAACACAATTAATCAATCCAAAAAAAAAAAAAATCAGTTGAAAAATTATCACAGAGAAAGTCGAAAAAAATTTGTTGCGTACACATGTAGACTACTTCGGAAATCCATGTTTACGAATCCTATGCGAATAACACATGGATTATATAAAAAATAATAGACATCTGCAAACTTCAAAATAATGGAAAATATTTCTACACTATAAACTATAGCAATAAAAGTTAAGAGATTCCTGTGCTTAACACTAGGAGAGAAACTGAATTCAATTGTTAATCAACGACAATTAAAAAAGAAATAAATTTATTAACATATGTAGAACTACTCTAACTCCTATTGTATTTTATGTTACCAAGGTTAAATACTCGAATAATGGAAATATTCCGAAAAATATTGCTTTGATGACTATAAGCGAGTTGTGAACCCCGATCAGATAGATTATGATATAGCCTAACAAGCATTGCGGATTGGGGAGCAGCAAGGCAAGCATGGGGGTCGGTGCGAATGAATAAACATGATGGGTTACCTCAGTAGACAAGCGCGATTTTATCCGTATTTTTTCTATCCTGCCGATGAGGGACGACTGTGCGCTTTGTCAAGGGAATGCAAGACCCTGGCGAGATGTCTTCATCAACCACCCTGTCTCACTTGGGACAAGGGCTGCTAGCAATGCATTAGTTTTATACAAGTCCTGAATATGTCCCATTTAAATGAATACTACACACTTCAAGGAAAGTGGTAAATATAAAATTAACTGATTTACACAATAAAGGCAGATAATGAATGAATGTCAGTTCTATGTGTTTTAAATATCTCGTGAAAATGGGTCAGTGTTAGTTAATACCCATTACATGCAATTTAAATTTCTATTTGAATCTCGTACTATAAGTAAATGATTTATTTCATCTCGTTTTCTGTTAAGACACAAAATGGTTTACTCATTGAGAATCTCCATAATCTTTACTATTTAAAAATATTAACAATTTCGCAATTTTAGGTGAAATTCACTCTAATTTATTTCACAACAAGACAGTATTTTTAGCTGTTATGGAAAGTGTTCAGGCAAAATGATTCGCCAATTGTTGTGATCAGAGACGCACTCGTTAAATCGAGAGAATGGAAAATTGCGTATTGTGTTCACTGAAAACATATAAATTAACCAGGTAATTTTGGTTTTCTTATGTTGAAATATCGTTTTCTGGATATATATGTAAAAAAAAGGTGATACCCACGATTAAATAAATGTTCTTAACACAAACAAAGCTACGACCCCTGGGCGATAAATACGTAAATTTTTAAATTTTTGTGTTAACAGTGACTTACTCAGTTCTCTAATTTATATGTTTATAAAACTCAAAATATACAGTTTAGAGATAAACGAAACACATATTCACTTTGAAATACACTTTTAATATATCCCAGTTTTCAAACAAACACAATATTTATTTACATAAACAAAAACCCATACTTCTTAAAAGATAGTTATTTATATACAGAAAAAACTCTCAATCTTTTTTTCTGGGAATGCGGTAGGTAATATTTGCTTGATGTTGCTGGAAGACGAACTCGCTCTCAAATCTGTGAGAAGTTGTTATCCACCGCGGATTCTATATGCGGCATTGGTTGTTAGAATTTCAGATTAGTTATTTTAAGAAACTATCTGTCAGTTGATTATTTCACTCTTGGAAAGGCTGGCAGATTTTTTTTTACTTATTTATGCTACTATGTCGTTTAACTACCCTATTGGTGGCATTGCATATAGCAGAGCTGAAATTATTATGGAATCGAGTGTTATGTAGTGTTGCAGGGATACACCAACCGACCGATTGAAATGCTGAATGAAGCACTGAATGAAGCGCTGAAATACAATAAGTGTAAAGTTTGCTTAGGAAATTTGACATACAACATTGTAGTGGTATGAGGGAAAGCTTGCAGTTCAGAGGCACTACACATATTCTGGATTTCGTAGATCCGGAAAAAACTACATATTTCTAATTGTACTAAACTCTTGTAGCAAAAATTGTTTATCGGTGCGACTGAACAGATTTTAACTGTTTTCGAAACCGGGGTCTTGAGAGCCGATGAGGGTGAAGCGAGGCGAGTAATGAAGCGACATCGGGTTACAAGCCATCTTATCACTAACAAACTAGGATTATTTACCACCAGCGGTGAATACCCGGTATTGGGAGATATGCACATCCATATTTGATATCTTTTGTAAAGGCGAACCTCTTCAAAACCACTATGTCCTTCAAGTCTGGTTTTTAAGTAAGGCACTATGTTATTGTCACAAAGTTCACCAATATCGGATGAGTGTAGGACAGGGAGAAAATTACTTTGAAAATAAAAAGTTTGTGTAATGTCTTCCTCTGGTGTGAGGGATTTTAAGTAATTACACTTTACTGTTACGCTAATATCATAGGTAGGGGTGATGCCATTAATAAGCTTAATGAAGGGAAACTAAACCCTAAAATAAACTAAAAAGCCTACGCCACTGTCAGGCCTATCGTTAACTATCCGCTCTTTAGTTAGACTGCAGGTGAACGTGCTAGTCAGTATATCGTATCTGAGATTATCTCGACAGTCGGAAATAAAATAATTTTTTGTCCTTGATTGAACATGGAATATTGGGAGGTAATTCAGTGGGTGGAGCTGGAAATGTTAACTGTGGAGCTTACTGTGGTACTGACTTAGGATGTGGAGCAGATTTTGAAGCAGATTGTAGAGCAGATTGTGGTGCTGAGGAGCTAATTGAGGAGCTGTCTGAGGAGCTAACTGAGGACCTGTCTGAGGAACTAACTGAAGGTCTGTTTGAGGAGCTAACTGAGTTGCTGCATGAGAGGTAACTGAGGTGCTTAATGAGAGGTAACTGAGGTTCTGCATGAGAGCTAACTGAGGTGCTGCATGAGAGGTAACTGAGGTGCTGCATGAGAGGTAACTGAGGTGCTGCATGAGAGGTAACTGAGGTTCTGTTTGAGGAGCTATCTGAAGAGCTGCCTGAGGATATGGTGTTGGTTCCATAGAATCAGTCTTGTAAGTTTTACAATGTCTTATAAAATTATCACTCTTTGTAATTCGTCTCTGTCATAAATCACACTGAAACTACTTTCTTGAATTTTTCATTCCATAGGTCGTTCTTTCGTGTCATCATAAGTTATGCAAAACAGTAGATTCTTTACCGCATAAGAAACACAGCAAAGAGATCATTTCTTCCACACTATTGAAAGATTAGAAAGCAACTGCTAGGTGTACACATTTTATTGGTAGTTAAAGGCAAATAGCTGAAGCAATTCGATTATGTTATCCGTTTTAAACACAATATGTTTGAATTGCAGAAGGTGTTAAATTTACAATTTTTTAAACAAAGATATTTGAATTCTCGAATGTATGTTTAAAGAATTTTATGTATTAAATCACTTCCAAATTACAAAATGTTTGTTTAATCTTTATCCCGCACACAAATTTTCATGTACAAACACATTTACATTTGAATGTTAAAATCACGCAAAGTTAAGGTAATAACGCATTGTCAGAACATGGGAATATTACAATTCATACATTCTATAGCCAGTAAATCAGAAAAATAGTTTCAAAACATTTATTTCGATACATTTACTTAGGGAATACTTTTTCTCATCACTGTATTTTTACAAAAACATTTTTTACATCCTACCTTTTCCATTCTCTCCTTGGCATTATTTATAGTATTTTCATATGTTTGATTGTTATCAGTTTTCGTGTATTCTGGTGCATGTTTTATTATACATACTGGCAAATCAGGAAAAGTTTCATATAAGTGTGAATACACTTCTTCAATGCCGCTGGTAGACTTGTCTTTGGACACATATAGTATGCAAGACATTTCATCAGGTCAGGACAAGACATAAAATCATTACATTGTTCAGCCTCTATTGGACATTGGATAATTTAGAAGTGAAAAAGTCCATCGCATATCCCTCCAAAATGATACATTATTCCGTTAAACAAACAAGAGTAATTCACACTTGAGTTCCCGGGGGTGACAGAGATTCAAATACCGGCTGTGTGGAAGAAAGACATGTTTACCATAGGAACGTCACAAATATACTAAAACTATTTATTTTCTGATACGAACTCTAAATGGTTTACTCCAAAATGCTAATAACTGGCTAATATTCAATTTACATTTGGATTTCTGTATGCAAGAACATCTAACATCTTTCTTGTCTTGTTCATCCATCTTTACGAACTAGTTGATATCATACAGGCACTTACTTTTTATATTAAATTTCACTCATCCTGAATAATGGCATATGACTCGAATAATATCCACAGGTGATTTGGGAGGATAATCACAATAGTCAGTTTCACCCCAAAAGGACATCATTGCCTAAATTATCATTAGTTTTGAGTTTTCCTCTGCAGAGAAAAATGTCGTATTAGATCCATATGTTGTACACATCTGTTTTAATGAGGGGCAATTGTATTCTTTTTTAAATATCTATTACTTTTCCGTTATACGCACTTTCGAAAATGCATTTTTGCTCAAATACAACTACATATATTTCACAACTATTTAGGTAATGTTTGTAAACAAACTTCAATATTCTCATACTCTATACATCCATTTTCCCAGGTTAAACAATGGTCATGTTCAGAAATCCAAATATTTGTTTTCTTGTATTTGGGAGTTAGACATTTCAAGTCAAGCAATGGTTTGAAGCTGAATACAGTTGTATGTTCTTCAATATCAGCAATTCCTAATTCTTTAATGATAAGTTCTTTCTCTGCAGATTGAAATCCTTGTACATTGCAGAACAACTCGTCATAGCTGTGGCTCAATTCATTATTTTCACTAGCTTATCTCGTACAATGCAACTCACTTATCCTTTGTGTATTATCAGATCATAAGCTTGTGTATTTGCTGGAATTGGTGTATTTGCAATCACGCTGATTGTAATTGTGTCATCCTGTTTGCTAACATCAAACACAAATAATGTTCCTTTACTTTTAAATGTTTAGGGTTCTAGGATTGGTGAACAGTTTTTGTTATAATATGTTTCTTGAAACTTGGTATACATGTAATAGGAAATAAGGAATTCACCATTAGTAAATTTGATATTTAAATCCACATAGAGGCAAGCTAGACTGTTTTGATACAGTTTAATATTTCTCCTATCATAATTATCGAAAACTGATCCATCAACCTGCTAACACCCATGTTCTAAACAGTTTCCTCTTCTACGTGCAGAGCTGTGCAGTTACAAAAATAACAATGTAACACTGCCTTAACCGTTCAAACTTTTCCACAAATTCACCGAAAAGAAAAGCGATGTCCGGAAATTTCTAGTCTGCTCACATAAAATATTTTTTCACCTGTCTTCAAGATTTTTAATTTCTACCTTCCCAACCGTGGGATCCTTGCTGACGTATAAATTTTACCAAGGACAACGTAAGTGACTTTAAGAGTCACGTTATTTCTCGATGAACAAAATTGATTTAATACTACCCCATACTTAAAATTTTGGAAAACAGATGGCGTGTCTCCGCCCAGATTTGAACCGAACACCCCCCCCCCCCCCCGCCCCCTCGGGATAGATGGATGTGATAACCACTACACCATCGAAACCTAGAGTAGTACGCCTTTTTAGGATTGGCTAATAAATGTATTTGTGTTGCGAGTGAAGGCAAAAGGGTTCTTTTCTTTCGTTCTGTTACTATAACATTGGTAAGAACAAGAATTGCAAGTAATGACTCAATAATATTACCAATAGAAATGTCTAGAAACATTTTCTATCCTATCTTATTCGTACATTGACATACACTTGCTATCGCGTAGATACATATGTATAACTTGTATGTAATATGATCAGAGTAAAATTCTATAATAACCATTTGAACAGTTTTGTGTGGTAATTATTTACTCAGTTTTCAGTTTTCCGAATTATATCATCTTAAAATTTGTAGCCTGCTTATATATGCAAGTGAGGATGATTATTTCGATTCGGACACAAATTAGCTATGTATAGCTAATAGGTACGACATCTAGTGTGACGAAAAAAATATGGTGCTGTAACCAGTGTAATAAAAAATCAACAAATTCTTCGCAGATTTTTTTTTTCCAATTCATTCCAAGCCTTGCAAATAATTTCACCCCATATTAAACTTAATCTATTTAATTGTTTACACACGTTTTAATTATACAGTGGCAATTACCATTGAATACCTATCAGAACCTGTAGTATTTGAAGGTTGGTATAGGATATTCACGGAAAATGAGCTCTTTTGAAAACCTTGCTTAATATCTACTTGCATGTACGCTGTGTATATTCCGTTTTATGTAAGAGGAACATTGTCATGGTTTTCATAACTTTATTCATGCGTCGGTCAAGTGAAATGTGGAATTATTAGAAAAGTAACTATTTTATTAATCTGCTAATTTTTAGAAAAGTAAATTTATTCAAATCTGCTCAGTTTTACACTCCGATGCATTAAAAACACAGAAAGGGGGAAAATAATTCAAATTATCAGAAAAAGTTCCTACCCTTCTTATTCGACGTTAAGGTAGGCGACTACTCGCCATCCATCGTTAACAACTTTACTGGGCGCATGTCACTCAGTGAGCCTGTTAAAATATATGCTGGCCGGGGGCTGAACTATTTTTTATTAAGGTTGATTTTTAAAAATGCTCGCTTTATCGTGAACAGCCTTTAGCAAACTGATCGCTCACGTTTGAGGTGCCAGCTCCTCACGTGACACTGGAACACGCTCGAAACGCTGACGTGCGTGAGCTAAGCATTGTTCGCGTACCACAGGAAAAACACTGAGTTTCTCTCAAGGTCATTTTGATTAATGATAGAAAAAATTACTCATTTCATGTTTGTTTGCTATAAATCGTGAACAGGGCTCCATTCGTCTCAACTTTATAAAGCCTTGATTTATCATTTATTGCTCTGAAAAATACAAAAGATAATTAATAAATAATATCCGATATTTTTTTAAAATCACTTGTAATTAATTTGTATGCTAACGTCACATTACTCGTCCTCGAAGCTCGCAGTAGTTTATTTGGTGATCAATAAAAAAAAAGTGTTCACGAGCTTGATCACAAGGCGCAATTGCTGCACACTCCTAGAGCACTCAGAAGAAAGTGCTCTAGAGCACGGACGGACGGAACTCTCGAATTCACGCAGAGTTCCAAAAAGAGTGCTGTTCGGTTTTCATTGTGTTGCAGACTTCCTTTACCATATCGTCTTTCCCTCCTACATCGCTGTGGAAGATACGTTGCTGTATGTTTCTCCCCGGACTGTAACTGTAGCAGTCTTTCTCTGCTAGTGTTTTTCCTCCTCCTGTTATTTTGCTGTGCCTTTTATTCCTTTGCCGTATTTGAAATTATACTTCTAGGGTTTCTTCATAAGTTACAGAATCTTTTCTTTATGTTGTAGATAAATAACACAACTGTTCTACTACTTCGTTAAGCAAGAGACAATTTAGTCATTATATGGTTTATTTAAAATTAAGAAAATGACCGTATAAAAACTATTACACACCCACACAAACACATTTGAAACTAGTTACGGATATTCTCGTCTGGAATGCTTGCAGACTTTATTTGCGAATTTTTATTACAGAACAAAAAAAACTTTTAAAAAATGCTTCGAGCAAACCAAAATTACAATTTCACGAGTGGGGTTCCGGGTCAATTCAGATTCCAGAGGTGGGGTTGCGAATTACGGACGGAATTCACACGTTGGGATTGGCGGACATCGCTGTAGTGCGGGGTTTTCCCGGGTTACTCCAGGTGTCCTACCTAATATTCATTCCGAGGCTGCGCCACCCTTTTCTCATATCTCATCCATTCTTCGGGCTGGCCGGTAAGACAGGTCTATCGGTCAGGTAGGGCAGAGGCTCCTCTTAGAACCAGGTTTCTCTCATATACGCTGACCTCCCAGAATGCGGGAACCGTGCGGAGATTTACTCACACACATAACCTATGTTGTCAGATGTCTGGAAATTTTTCGATTAGAAATAGCTACTTTATGGGTTTGCTTATATTTATATCGCTCTTCGTCAGATTTTCAAGAAAACTATCTTTACGAATTTTGGGGTAATTTTCCGTAGAAACCGTACTACACGAAACTGCAAATAAGAATGATCAACGATTGTGTTACATTCAAGGGTTTGAAATATTATCATTAAAAATTAATTATATAAATATATTTTATTAAATACATCAAACCATTAATATTTTCCCAAATGTTTCTTTTTAATGAGATATTGGAAAGCATTATTTCCGTAATTTTCATCTACTAATTAAAAAATTTAAGTAACAAAATATTTACCAGAAATAATTACAAATTGTACGAAATAAAATTAGTTGAGAGGTCAATATAAACATTTGTGTATAATTCCTCGACATCATGGTGTGGAATGTACTGTCTTGGTTACGGTTGTATGTTCAGAATTTTGAAGAGAACAAATACACACATATAAACAGGTGATTAAATATAATATATAAAACAATGTTTCAAAAACAAAAGAAAATATACATATTATTAAATATGTGATGCGGCCCACTTGGGCGACACTTTTGTAATATATGTGTTAGCTACCACTTGAGCGCCACTTTTTATGTAATAGCGAAAACGTTGGGATAGCCACTTTCTTTTTGTAATGGTTCTCGTTGTGCGCCACTCTGAAACAGTGTTGGTAATTGTGTGGGTGTAAAGATATTTCGTGTGAGTTGGGAGAAAGAATAATTATAATGAATTAATAGATTTTTGGGCGCCTTATTATTCGTGATGTGACCTTGGTCTTAACACACTGGTATCAAAAGCTCTCCGGCGATGCTGTAAACCTCATGCAATAGAAAACACATTTTAACGTTCACAGTAATTCATTTAAATCAAACATGTGTAACCTTGAAGTCTAGTTTATTAATTTAATAAAGGAAATAAATAAACTCAGACCCAGACATGTGAATAATTCAAAAAGGTGGAAACCAAATATATGTGTGTGTTACAGAAATCTCTTTACTCAAGAACTAAATTACACTGTATGATAATTAACAGTAAATGACATACCGCTATTCAAGTAAGAATAGGGATAAATCAGAATGCAATTTTAAAATAAAATAAAATATTGAAAAATGCTGTGAAACATTACAGCTGCTATATAAAAAATATAATTAATCTTTTACTTGATATTTCAGTTCAAAATATTAATAACGTTTACACCGGAAGTAGCCTCCTCTGTATTTAAATTTCCAGAAAGTTGGTAAGCTCTTACTTAAATTCTTAAATTTCTTGGATCACATACACTGATAATTCATTAAATGATATAAGTCAGTTCATCACTTCATTATCTCAAATCTGATAATTCACGAAATAAAATTATCTGAATTTATATTGAAAGTTCAAAATAAGTCTTTAACTTCTTATTCCATACTGCTCCGGCTATACTATCTCATGTGCTAAAGTTCGGGACTACTGGTTTAACATACTCATGTAACCCAGTCAAATCGTTGAAAAATCAAACTAGTAACTTTAGTAAAATAAGTTCAGGTCCCTTAAAGTTCAATACCTGAAAAACCGTTCATGTACTCAAGCTTTCCATACATTAAATTGCCTTGGTGTCACCTGAGGTTCTCTGGCGCTATCTCATTGCATGGCGCCGGCGTCGTAGTCTCGGCGTCTTATTCGCCTCGTTAATTTAACACTCAAATAATTATCAACGACTTAGCGTACAGCCTGTTCTTAAATATTGCTGCGGCGAACAACAAAAACTTAACTTCTGGAAGCATAATTTCTACATTATATTTATAATGGCAATAAAATTCCAACGAAAATTTTGACGCCTTATATGTTCAATGTCTTTCCAGAAGCCCCTTTTTCCGGCTCCTGACAAACTAACATCCAATCACGGCTCGCTTCCGGCTTTACCTTCACTAAATAAAATAATGGCCAAAAATATTATGTCTTTAAATCCCAAATAAAAAAAAATAATAATAATTTAGCTTTAAAAATTATGAAACAATTACTGAAAATAAAATCAAACCTATTAATACAATAATAAAAATATTGATATAACTATATGTATCTCTCAGAACAACGTCTGAAAATTATCATACAGAACAAATAACACATATAAACAGTTGGTTAACTTTCACTATGAATTTAATCTGAACCCAGAGTAATATATTGCTTAACGAGAATCGCGGTATCACACTCCGAAGCCTGTGAAGTCCATGTCGCATCTATGCAGCATAAGATTTGCGAGAACTTAGATGGCGGAAACCAGCTTAAAACAACGTCACTCCTGCCCAAGGTCACTGTGATTCTCATGTATCGAAAATAAGGAAATGAAATATTAATAAATATAATAAACACGTGAAAATAATTATAAATCATTCTAAATAATATGTGAAATCAATTAAATATTACTGTCCAAAACATATGTGTAGCTCAAATGCATATAATGAATATAAACGTATGGTTCCGTGTCCAGTCGATCTGCGACAGATTATACCTTCATTCTCTCGGAGAAAGATGGTCCAGAAAGTGAAAAACGCGGTTTGCGTCTTAGGAAACGACCTTGTGATACGATAGTTGTAAATAATAAACGAAATAGCACTGCTTAATAAAATTAGCCACATTTGCTTGTATAGTTTTAGTAACACGACTTTAACTATCGAGCGAGCTTACATTATCGAGATACAATACTTGAAAAGTATATGTGATATATATTTACGTATATATTTTTAGAAACATAGTTTTAAGTGCATGTGTCACCGGCAAACAAATAAAATATACTACGCTGTTTATTCTATAACCACTCATTATCTTTACAAAAGAAACATCGTTGTAAAACAGATCCACTTTTAAAACAAGAAAATTGAGCGTGTTTCCGCCCGGGATTGAACCGGGGACCTCCGCGTGTTAGGAGGATGTGATAACCACTACACCACGGAAACGCTGTATCTTATGAATTGTCCAGCTTGGTGTATACATACGTTTCTTTACTTATAAATCTTAGTAATATCTATATGCATGCCACAAGGTAACAATAACTAGACAACAATCTGAATACTATTTACACACTACTCATACACATCCTAACTTGTACCTAGAAATAATGTATCCCTACCATGCATGCGTGCACTATAATTAGCGAATTGCACAGTCAATGATTTAGCACTTCCAGTTAATATGGACAAATAAAGATGTCCAAACTCGTTTTTTGATTTTAAACAGACACAATCGAAATACACATAATGTAATTGTACAAGGAGCTCTCCCAAAACACATCCGTCCATCTCGAAGGTCAGTCAATGAATGTCTGTATCGCATGATGTGCGCCTGCTTATAAGCTGCTATATATACGTGGAGCGTGGATGAGTTGAAATTTGCGACTGACAGAACATATTTCCCTGCCAAGCTTCTTTTAACGACTTGATTACACTATTCGCCCTAATAGTACGTGAATGTATAAAAGTGAATTATTTAAAAATAACGAACGTACTACAAATTTTTCCGTCAAATCTTTGAAATTCACGGCACTTTGTAACAACAATGCGAGTTGGGAATGCCACGAAGTTTCGTCGACCGAACACAGAAACAGGGTTCCCATGATAAACACACTATCACATGAAAAAAAATTTTTTTTCACTATAAATTTAAATCTGAACCCCAGAGCATATAATATTGCTTAACGAGAATCGCGGGTATCACACTCCGAAGCCTGGTGAAGTCCAGTGTCTCATCTATGCAGTATAAGTGTTTGCGAAGAACTAAGATGGCGGAAACCAGCTAGAAACCTCCACGTCACTCCTGCCCAAGGTCAAACATCCCCTCTCCTTACGTACACTGGAGAAGAACGCTTTTTTTTTTAGAGGGATGCTCTGTCCAAGGTCACACACCCCGGCTTCATTGTCGATACAAGACCACGCACCCCCTGCCCCTCTTTTCAAAATCAGCCCGGAATGCTTCTTTTGGTCAACAACAACTACAGGGACACTTTTACTGCCACATACCCATAAAGCACCAAGTTGGACTCTCCCAAAGTGGTTTCCTGTTTTCAAAACTAGGCTTTACCCATGAATTGCGGACTGTCCAAAAAATCTACCCTATCTGGTTCAGTGATACGAATAGTTATTTTTCCATCCAACCCTTCCCCTTACACGCTATACCTAAAGCTGGTCAACAGCCTTCAAACCTTTGTGTACAAGGGACGTTTGAAAAAATACTCGTCTTTACACTCTCAAATGTTTCAACGTTTGCTGGAAACGAATATATTTTAACCACTCTCTCTATTTATTTATTGAACATAATTTATGAGAAATGTACAAATACTACCTAAACACGATCTCAACGAACGATTATAATGAATAATTCATATAAATTTGGCACAAAATATATAAATGTACAAATACTAACCAAATGAATTAAATGATACAGTTCACACACTATGTCGAAGAAAAACGATGAAATCAATACAAAATTACTTACCACAAACACAGTTTATCAATCCAAAATAATAAAAAAAAAAATTCAGTTGAAAAATTATCACAGAGAAAGTCTTAAAAAAATTTTTGTTGCGTACACATGTAGACTAGCTTCCGAAATCCATGTCTACGAATCCTATGGGAATAACACATGGATTATATAAAAAATAATAGACATCTGCAAACTTCAAAATAATGGAAAATATTTCTACACTATAAGCTATAGGAATAAAAGTTAAGCGGTTCCTGTGCTTAACACTAGGAGAGAAACTGAATTCAATTGTTAATCAACGACAATTAAAAAAGAAATAAATTTATTAACATATGTAGAACTACTATTGTATTTTATGTTACCAAGGTAAAATACTCGAAAAATGGAAATATTCCGAAAAATACTGCTATGAAGACTATAAGGGAGGTGTGAACCCCGATCAGATAGATTATGATATAGCCTAACAAGCATTGCGGATTGGGGAGCAGCAAGGCAAGCACGGGGTCGGTGCGAATGAATAAACAGGATACGTTACCTCAGTTGGCTAGCGCGATTTTATAGTATTTTTTCTATCCTGCCGATGAGGGAGACTGTGCTCTTTGTCAAGGGAATGCAAGACCCTGGCGAGATGTCTTCATCAACCACCCCGTCTCACTAGGACAAGGCTGCTAGCAATGCTTTAGTTTTATACATGTCCTGAACACTCCCAGCTATAGGAATACTACACACTAAACGCAAGGTGTTAAACATAAAATTAACTGATTTAACAATAAAGGCAGATAATGAGTGAATGTCATTTCTATGTGTTTTAAATATCTCGTGAAAAATGGGTCAGTGTAATTAATACCCATCACATGCAATTTAAATTTCTATTTGAAACTCGTACTATAAGTAAATGATTTATTTCATCTCGTTTTCTGTTAAGACACAAAATGGTTTACTCATTGAGAATCTCCATAATCTTTACTGTTTTAAATATTAACAATTTCGCAATTTTAGGTGATATTCACTCTAATTTATTTCACAACGAGACAATATTTTTCGCCGTTATGGAAAGTGCCCAGGCAAAATGATTCGCCAATTGTTGCGATGAGACACACGCTCGTTAAACCGAGAGAATGGAAAATTGCGTATTGTGTTCACGGTAAACATATAAATTACCAGGTAATTTTGGTTTTCTTATGTTGAAATATCGTTTCAAGATATATATATGTATAAAAAAGGTCATACCCACGAATAAATAAATGTTCTTAACACAAACAAATCTAGTACCTCTTGGTCGATAAATACGTAATTTATTTAATTTAATTGTTTTGTTAATAGTGACTTACTCATTTCTCTAAGTTATATGTTTTTAAACCCAACATCTACCGTTTGGAGATAAATGAAACACATATTCACTTTGATATACACTTTTAATATATCCCACTTTTCCAGCAAACACAATATTTATTTGCATATACAGATAGAAGTTGTTATTCACAGCAGATTCTAGATGAGACATTGGTTGTTAGAATTTCAGATTAGTTATTTTAAGAAACTATCTGTCAGTTGATTAGTGCACTCTTGATACGGCTGGCAGTTTTTACTGATTTGGTGACGCTACCCCATTTGTGGCCTTGCATGTAGCAGAGATGAAATTATTTTGGTATTGAGTGTAGTGTAATGTTGCAGAGAAAAATGTAGACAGGAATTCTATAATATCACACAGAGATACACCAACTGACTGAATGAAATGCTGAATGAAGCACTGGTTGAAATTTTGAAATGCAAGAAGTGTAAAGTTTGCGGAGGAAATGTGACATACACATTGTACTGACATGAGCCTAGGCTCGCATTTCAGTCAGGGGCTCTTCACATATTTTGGATTTCGTAGATCAGGAAAGAACTACAGATTTCTAATTGTATTAAAAACTTGTAGCAATTATTTTTTATCGGTGTGACTGGGCAGATTTTAACTGTTCTTGAAACCGGGATCTTGAGAGCCGATGAGGCGAAGCGAGGCGAGTAATGAAGCGACATCGGGTTACAAGCCATCTTATAACTAATAAACTTGGAATATTTTCCACCACAGGTTAATAACTGGTATTGAGAGATATGCACATCCATTTTTATATCTTTTGTAAAGGCGAACCTCTTCACAACCACTATGTTCTTCAAGTCTGGTTATTAAGTAAGGCACTATGCTATTGTCACAAAGCTCACCAATATCGGATGAATGTAGGACAGGGAGAAAATTACTTTGAAAATAAAAAGTTTGTGTAATTTCTTCATCTGGTGTGAGCGATTTTCAAGTACTTACAAGTTACTATTACCCTAATATCATAGGTAGGGGTGATGTCATTATTAATCTTAATAAAGGGAACCTACAACTGTGGAAATAAACTAGAATAGTCTACGCCACTGTCAAGCCTCACGTTAACTATCGCTCATCAGTTAGACTGCAGGTGAACGTGCTAGTCAGTATATCGTATCTGAGATTGAATAATGAAACTTATCACTGAATCTCGATAGTCGAAATAAACTATTCTTTATCCTTGAATGAACATGGAATATTTGGAGGTAATTCAGTGGGTGGAGCTGGAAATGTTATCTGTGGTACTGATTACGATGTGGAGCAGATTGTGAAGCAGATTGTAGAGTAGATTGTGGTGCTGAGGAGCTAACTGAGGATCTGTCGGAGGAACTAACTGAGATCTTTTTGAGGAGCTAACTGAGGTGCTGCATGAGAGGTAACTGTGGTGCTGCATGAGAGCTAACTGAGGTGCTGTCTGAGGAGCTGTTTGAGGAGCTATCTGAAGAGTTGTCTGAGGATATGGTGTTGTTTCCATATAATTAGTCATGTAAGTTTTACAATGTCTCATAAAATTATCACTCTTTGTAATTCGTCTCTGGCATAAATCGCACTGAAACTACTTTCTTGACTTTCTCATTCCACAGGTCGTTCTTTCGTGTCGTCATAAGTTATGCAGAACTGTAAATACTTTACCGCATAAGAAACACAGAAAAGAGTTCATTTCTTCCGCACTATTGAAAGATTAGAAAGCAACTGCTAGGCGTACACATTTTATAGGTAGTTAATGGCAAATAGAGAAATTAATTCGATTATGTATTCGTTTTAAACACAATATGTTTGAATTGCAGAAGGTGTTAAATGTATAATTTTTTAAACATAAGAAATTTGAATCCTAGAATGCAGGTTTAAAGATTTTTATGTATTAAATCACTTCCAAATTACAAAATGTTTGTTTAATCTTTATCCCGCACACAAATTTTCATGTACAAACACATTTACATTTGAATGTTAAAATCACGCAAAGTTAAGGTAATAACGCATTGTCAGAATATGGGAATATTACAATTCATGTATTCTATAATCAGTAAATCAGAAAAAGAGTTGAAAACATTTATTTCGATACATTTGCTTATTGAATACTTTTTCTCATCACTGTGTGTTTACAAAAACATTTTTTACATCCTAACTTTTCAATTCTCTACTTGGCATTATTTATAGTATTTTCATATGTTTGATTGTTATCAGTTTTCGTGATTCTGGTGCATTTTTTATTATACATAATGGCAAATCAGGAAAAGTTTCATATAAGTGTGAATACACTTCTTCAATGCTCGCTGGTAGACTTGTCTTTGGACATATATGGTATGCAGGACATTTCTTCAGGTCAGGACAAGACATTAAATCATTACATTGTTCAGCCTCTATTGGACATTGGATAATTTAGAAATGAAAAAGTCCATCGCATATCCCTCCAAAATGACACATTATTCCGTTAAACAAACAAGAGTAATTCACACTTGAGTTTCCGGGGGTGACAGAGATTCAAATACCAGCTGTGTGGAAGAAAGACATGTTTACCATAGAAACGCCACAAAGATACTAAAACTATTTATTTTCTGAGACAAACTCTAAATGGTTTACTCCAAAATGCTAATAACTTGCTAATATTCAATTTACATTTGTTTCTGTATGCAAGAACAGCTAACATATTTCTTGTCTTGTTCATCCATCTTTACAAACTAGATTGATATCATACAGGCACTTCCTTTTTGTATTATGGCATATGACTCGAATAATATCCACAGGTGATTTGGGAGGATAATCACAATAGTCAGTTTCACCCCAATCGGACATCATTGCCCAAATTAGCATTAGTGTTGAGTTTTCCTCTGCAGAGAAAAATGTCGAATTAGATCCATATGTTGTACACAAGTGTTTTAGTGAGGGGCAATTGTATTCTTTTTTAAATATCTACTACTTTTCCGTTATACGCACTTTCGAAAATGCATTTTTGCTCAAATACAACTACATATATTTCACAATTATTTAGGTAATGTTTTTAAAAAAACTTCAATATTCTCATACTCTATACATCCACTTTCCCAGGTTATACATGGTGCTGTTCAGGAATCCAAATATTTGTTTTCTTGTATTTGGGAGTTAGACATTTCAAGTCAAACAATGGTATGAAGCTGAATACATTTGTATGTTCTTCAATGTCAGCAACCGCTAATTCTTCAATGATAAGTTCTTTCTCTGTAGATTGAAATCCTTGCACATTGCAGAACACTTCGTCATAGCTGTGACTCAATTCATTATTTTCACTAGCTTATCTCGTACAATGCAACTCACTTATCCTTTGTGTATTATCAGATCATAAGCTTGTGTATTTGCTGGAATTGGTGTATTTGCAATCACGCTGATTGTAATTGTGTCATCCTGTCTGCTAACATCAAACACAAATAATGTTCCATTACTTTTAAATGTTTAGGGTTCTAGGATTGGTGAACAGTTTTTGTTATAATATGTTTCTTGAAACTTGGTATACATATAATAGGAAATAAGGAATTCACCATTAGTAAATTTCATATTTAAATCGACATAGGGGCAAGCTAGACTGTTTTGATACAGTTTAATATTTCTCCTATCATAATGATCAAAAACTTATCAATTAACCTGCTAACACCCATGTTCTAAACAGTTTCCTCTTCTACGTGCAGAGCTGTGCAGTTACAATAAAACAATGTAACACTGCCTTAACCGTTCAAACTTTTCCACAAATTCACCGAAAAGAAAAGCGATGTCCGGAAATTTCTAGTCTGCTCACATAAAATATTTTTTGACCTGTCTTTAAAGATTTTTAATTTCTTCCTTCCTACCCGTGGGATCCTTGCTGACGTATAATTTTAAAAAGGACAACGTAAGTTACGTATTACGGACGGAATTCACACGTTGGGAAGTGGCGGACATCGGTGTAGTGTATTGGTTTCCCGGGGTACTGCAGGTTTCCTACCTAATATTCATTCCGACGCTGCTCCACCGTTTGTCATATCTCATCCATTCTTCGGGCTGGCCGGTAAGACAGGTCTATCGGTCAGGTAGGGCAGAGGCTTCACATAGAACCAGGTTTCTCTCATATACGCTGACCTCCCAGAATGCGGGAACAGTGCGGAGATTTATTTACACACATAACCTATGTTGTCAGATGTTTGGAAATTTTTCGATTAGACATAGCTACTTTATGGGCTTGCTTATAGTGATATCGCTCTTCGTCAGATTTTCAAGAAAACTATCTTCACGAATTTTGGTGGTAATTTTCCGTAGAAACCGTACTACACGAAACTGCAAATGAGAATGATCAACGATTGTGTTACATTCAAGGGTTTGAAAGAATTACCATTAAAAATTAATTATTTAAATATATTTTATTAAATACATGAAACCATTAATATTTTCCCAAATGTTTCTTTTTAATGTGATCTTGGAAAACATTATTTCAGTAATTTTCATCTTATAATTAAAATATTTAAGTGACAAAATTTGCCAGAAATAATTACAAAATTGTACGAAATAAAACGAGTTGAGAGGTCAATATAAACATTTGTGTATAATACCTCGACATCATGGTGTGGAATGTACTGTCTTGGTTACGGTTGTCTGTTCAGAATTTTGAAGAGAACAAATACACACTTATAAACAGGGGGTTAAATTTTAATATATAAAACAATGTTTCAAAAACAAAAGAATATATACATATTATTAAATATGTGATGTGGGCCATTTGGGCGACACTTTTTGTAATATATGTGTTAGCTACCACTTGAGCGCCACTTTTTATGTAATAGCGAAAACGTTGGGATAGCCACTTTCTTTTTGTAATGTTTCTCGTTGTGCGCCACTCTGAAACAGTGTTGGTAATAGTGTGGGTGTAAACATATTTCGTGTGAGTTGGGAGAAAGAATAATTATAATGAATTAATAGATTTTTTGGCGCCTTATTATTCGTGATGTGACCTTTGTCTAAACACACTGGAATCAGAAGCTCTCCGGCGATGCTGTAAACCTCATGCAATAGAAAACACATTCTAAAGTTCACAGTAATTCATTTAAATCAAACATGTGTAACCTTCAAGTCTAATTTATTAATTTAATAAAGGAAATAAATAAACTCAGACCCAAACATGTGAATAATTCAAAAAGGTGGAAACCAAATATGTGTGTGTGTTTACAGAAATCTCTTTACTCAAGAACGAAATTACACTGTATGATAATTAACAGTAAATGACATACCGCTATTCATGTAAGAATAGGGATAAATCAGAATGCAACATTAAAATAGAATATAATATTGAAAAATGCTGTGAAACTTTAGAACTGCCATATAAAATAATTAATAAATCTTTTACATGATATTTCAGTTTAAAAATATTATTAAGGTTCCACCGGAAGTAGCCTCCTCTGTATTTAAATTTCCAGAAAGTTTGGTAAGCTCTTACTTAAATTCTTAAATTTCTTGGATCACATACACTGATAATTCATTAAATGTTATAAGTCAGTTCATCACTTCATTATCTCAAATCTGATGATTCACCAAATAAAATTATTCTGAATTTATATTGAAAGTTCAAAATAAGTCTTTAACTTCTTATTCCATACTGCTCCGGCTATACTATCTCATATGCTAAAGTTCGGGACTACAGGTTTAACATACCCAGTCAAATTGTTGAAAAATCAAAACAGTAACATTAGTAAAATAAGTTCAGGTTCCTTAAATTTCAATACCTGAAAAACAGTACATGTACTTAAGCTTTCCATACATTAAATTGCCTTGGCGTCACCTGAGGTCATCTGGCGCTGTCTCGTTGCATGGCGCCGGCGTCGTAGTCTCGGCGTCTTATTCGCCTCGTTAATTTAACACTCAAAATAATTATCTACGACTTAGCGTACAGCCTGTTCTTAAATATTGCTGCGGCGACCAACAAAAACTTAACTTCTGGAAGCATAATTTCTACATTATATTTATGATGGCATAAAATTCCAACGAAAATTTTGATGCCTTTCATGTTCAATGTCTTTCCTAGAAGCCACATCCACCGCCTCCCGACAAACCAACATCCAATCACGGCTCGCTTCCGGCTTTACCTTCACTAAATAAAATTAAGGCCAAAAATATTATGTCTTTAAATGCCAAAAAAACTAAATAAATAATTTGGCTTTAAAAATTATGAAACAATAACAGAAAATAAAATCAAAACATATTAATACAATAATAAAAATATTGATATAACTACTCAGAACAACGTCTGAAAATTATCATACAGAACAAATACACACATATAAACAGTTGGTTAACTATTTCACTATGAATTGAAATCTGAACCCCAGAGCATATATTATAGCATAACGAGAATCACGGGTATCACACTCCGAAGCCTGGTGAAGTCCAGTGTCGCATCTATGCAGCATAAGGTTTTGCGAAGAACTTAGATGGCGGAAACCAGCTAGAAACCTAAACGTCACTCCTGCCCAAGGTCACTGGTGATTCACATGTATCGAAAAATTAAGGAAATGAAATGTTAACATAAAATATAATAAACATGTGAAAATAATTATATTAACATTCAAATAATATGTGAAATCAATTAAATATTACTGTCCAAAACATGTGTAGCTCAAATGCATATAATGAATATAAACGTATGGTTCCGTGTTCAGTCGATCTGAAACAGATTATACCTTCATTCTCTCGGAGAAAGATGGTCAGAAAGTGAAAAACGCTGTTTCGTCTGTAGGAAACTACCCTGTTATACGATAGTTGTAAATAAAAAACTAAATATCACTGCTTAATAATGTTAGCCACATTTACTTGGATAGTTTAAGTAACACGACTGTAACTATCGAGCGAGCTTACATTATCGAGCTACAATACTTGAAAAGTATATTCTATATATATTTACATATATATTTATATAGTAACATAGTTTTAAGTGCATATGTCACCGGCAACACAAATAAAATATACTACGCTATTTATTCTATAACCACTCATTTTTTTACAAAAGAAACATCGCTGTAAAACAGAACCACTTTTAAAACGAGAAAAATAAGCTTGTTTTCACCCGGGATTGAACCGGGGATCTTCCGCGTGTTAGGCGGATGTCATAACCACTACACCACGGAAACGCTGTACCACATAAATTGTCTAGCATAGTGTTTACTTACGTACCTATACTTATAAATCTTAGTAATATCTATATGCACGCCACAAGGTAACAATAACTAGACAACAATCTGAATACTATTTACACACTACTCATACACATCCTGATTTATACCTAGAAATAATGTATCCCTTACATGCATGCGTGCAATATAATTAGCGAATTGCACAGTCAATGATTTAGCACTTCCATTTAATATGGACAAATAAAGATGTCCAAACTCGTATTTTGTTTTTAAACAGACACAATCGAAATACACATAATGTAATTGTACAACTAGCTCTCCCAAAACACATCCGTCCATCTCGGAGGTCAGTCAATGAATGTCTGTATCGAATGATGTGCGCCTGCTTATAAGCTGCTACATATACGTGGAGCGTGGATGAGTTGAAATTTGCGACTGACAGAACATATTTCCCTGCCAAGCTTCTTTTAACGACTTGATTACACTATTCGCCCTAAAAGTACGTGAATGTATAAAAGTGAATTATTTAAAAATAACGAACGTACTACAAATTTTTCCGTCAAATCTGTGAAATTCACGGCACTTTGTAACAACAATGCGAGTTGGGAATGCCACGAAGTTTCGTCGACCGAACACAGAAACAGGGTTCCCATGATAAACACACTATCACATGAAAAAAAATATTTTTTTCACTTTAAATTTAAATCAGAACCCCAGAGCATATAATATAGAATCGTGGGTATCACACTCCGAAGCCTGGTGAAGTCCAGTGTCGCATCTATGCAGCATAAGGGTTTGCGAAATATTAATAAAGCGGAAACCAGCTAGAAACCTCCACGTCACACCTGCCCAAGGTCAAACACCCCCTCTCCTTATTTACACTGGAGAAGAACGCCTTTTTTTTTTTTTTAGAGGGATGCTCTGTCCAAAGTCACACACCCACCTTCATTGTCGATCCAAGACCATGCACCCCCTCCCACTCCTTTCACATTCAGCCCGGAATCCTTCTTTTGTTCAACAACAACTACAGGGACACTTTTACGGCCACATACCCATAAGGCACCAAGTTGGACTCTCCCAAAGTGGTTTCCTGTTCTCAAAATTACGCTTTACCCATGAATTGCTGACTCTCCCAAAAATCTACTCTATCTGGTTCTGTGAGAGGAATAGTTATTTTCCCATCCAACCCTTCCTCTTACACGCTATACCTAGAACTGGTCAACAGCCTTCAAACATTTGTGCACTAGGGACGTTTGAAAAAATACTCGTCTTTACACTCTAAAATGTTTGAACGTTTGCTGCAAACGAATATATTTTAACCACTCTCTCTATTTATTTATTGAACATAATTTATGAGAAAATGTACAAATACTACCTAATCACGATCTCAACGAACGATTCGAATGAATAATTCATATAAATTTGGAACAAAATATATAGATATACAAATACTAACCAAATTAATTAAATGAAACAGTTCACACACTCTGTAGAAGAAAAACGATGAAATCAATACAAAATTACTTACCACAAACACAATTAATCAATCCAAAAAAAAAAAAATCAGTTGAAAAATTATCACAGAGAAAGTCGAAAAAAATTTTGTTGCGTACACATGTAGACTATCTTCGGAAATCCATGTTTACGAATCCTATGCGAATAACACATGGATTATATAAAAAATAATAGACATCTGCAAACTTCAAAATAATGGAAAATATTTCTACACTATAAGCTATAGCAATAAAAGTTAAGCGGTTCCTGTGCTTAACACTAGGAGAGAAACTGAATTTAATTGTTAATCAATGACAATTAAAAAGGAAATAAATTTATTTACATATGTAGAACTACTCTAACTCCTATTGTATTTTATGTTACCAAGGTTAAATACTCGAAAAATGGAAATATTCCGAAAAATACTGCTATGAAGACTATAAGGGAGTTGTGAACCCTGAGCACATAGATTATGACATAGCCTAACAAGCATTGCGGATTGGGGAGCAGCAAGGCAAGCATGGGGTCGGTGCGAATGAATAAACAAGATAAGTTACCTCAGTAGGCTAGCGCGATTTTATCCGTATTTTTTCTATCCTGCCGATGAGGGATGACTGTGCTCTTTGTCAAGGGAATGCAAGACCCTGGCGAGCTGTCTTCATCAACCACCCTGTTTCATTTGGGACAAGGGCTGCTAGCAATGCATTAGATTTATACATGTGCTGAATATGTCCCAGCTATAGGAATACTACACACTTAACGCAAAGTGTTAAACATAAAATTAACTGATTTATACAATAAAGGCAGATAATGAGTGAATGTCATTTCTATGTGTTTTAAATATCTCGTGAAAATGGGTCAGTGTTAGTTAATACCCATTACATGCAATTTAAATTTCTATTTGAAACTCGTACTATAAGTAAATGATTTATTTCATCTCGTTTTCTGTTAAGACACAAAATGGTTTACTCATTGAGAATCTCCATAATCTTTACTGTTTTAAATATTAACAATTTCACAATTTTAGGTGAAATTCACTCTAATTTATTTCACAACAAGACAGTATTTTTAGCTGTTATGGAAAGTGTTCAGGCAAAATGATTCGCCAATTGTTGTGATCAGAGACGCACTCGTTAAATCGAGAGAATGGAAAATTGCGTATTGTGTTCACTGAAAACATATAAATTAACCAGGTAATTTTGGTTTTCTTATGTTGAAATATCGTTTTCTAGATATATATGTAAAAAAAAGGTCATACTCACGATTCAATATATGTTCTTAACACAAACAAAGTTACGACCCCTGGGCGATAAATACGTAAATTTTTAAATTTTTGTGTTAACAGTGACTTACTCAGTTCTCTAATTTATGTGTTTATAAAACTCAACATATACAGTTTGGAGATAAATGAAACACATATTCACTTTGAATTACACTTTTAATATATCCCACTATTACAACAAACACAATATTTATTTACATAAACAAAACCCCATTCTTCTTAAAAATATTTATTTATATACAGAAAAAACTCTCAATATATTTTTCTGGGTATGCGGTAGGTAATATTTGCTTGATGTTGCAGTAAGACGATCTCGCTCTCAAATCTGTGAGAAGTTGTTGTTCACCGCGGATTCTATATGCGGCATTGGTTGTTAGAATTTCAGTTTAGTTATTTTAAGAAACTATATGTCAGTTGATTAGTTCACTCTTGGTAAGGCTGGCAGATTTATTGACTTGTAGATGCTACTATGTCATTTAACTACCCTATTGGGGGCATTGCATATAGCAAAGCTCAAATTGTTATGGTATCGGGTGTTATGTAGTGTAGCAGGGATACACCAACCTACTGATTGAAATGCTGAATGAAGCACTGAATGAAGAGCTAAAATACAATAAGTGTAAAGTTTGCTTAGGAAATTTGACATACACATTGTAGTGATATGAGGCAAAGCTCACAGTTCAGAGGCACTACTTATATTCTGGATTTCGTAGATCAGGGAAAAACTACAGATTTCTAATTGTATTAAAACCTTGTAGCAAGTATTTTTTATCGGTGAGACTGAACAGATTTTAACTGTTCTCGAAACCGATGTCTTGAGAGCCGATGAGGGTGAAGCGAGGCGAGTAATGAAGCGACATCGTGTTACAAGCCATCTTATCACTAATAAACTAGGATTATTTACCACCAGCGGTAAATAACCGGTATTGGGAGATATGCACATCCATTTTTGCTATCTTTTGTAAAGGCGAACCTCTTCACAACCACTATGTTCTTCAAGTCTGGTTATTAAGTAAGGCACTATGTTATTGTCACAAAGTTCACCAATATCGGATGAGTGTAGGACAGGGAGAAAATTACTTTGAAAATAAAAAGTTTGTGTACTGTCTTCCTCTGGTGTGAGGGATTTTAAGTAATTACACGTTACTGTTACGCTAATATCATAGGTAGGGGTGATGCCATTATTAATATTAATAAAGGGAACCTACAACTCTGGAAATAAACTAGAATAGTCTACGCCACTCTCAAGCCTACCGTTAACTATCCGCTCATCAGTTAGACTGCAGGTGAACGTGCTAGTCAGTATACCGTATCTGAGATTATCTCGACAGTCGGAAATAAAATTATTTTTTATCTGTGAATGAACATGGAATATTTGGACGTAATTCAGTGGGTGGAGCTGGAAATGTTAACTGTGGAGCTAACTGTGGTACTGACTTAGGATGTGGAGCAGATTGTGAAGCAGATTGTAGAGCAGATTGTGGTGCTGAGGAGCTAACTGAGGTGCTGCATGAGAGCTAACTGAAGATCTGTCTGAGGAACTAACTGAGGTGCTGCATGAGAGCTAAATGAGGTGCTGCATGAGAGCTAACTGTGGTGCTGATTGAGGAGCTATCTGAAGAGCTGTCTGAGGATGTGGTTGTTTCCATAGAATCAGTCTTGTAAGTTTTACAATGTCCCATAAATTTATCACTCTTTGTAAATCGTCTCTGGCATAAATCACACTGAAACTACTTTCTTGAATTTTTCATATCACAGGTCGTTCTTTCGTGTCGTCATAATATATGTAAATTCTTTACCGCATAAGAAACACAGCAAAGAGATCATTTCTTCCGCACTATTGAAAGATTAGAAAGCAACTGCTAGGTGTACACATTTTATAGGTAGTTAATGGCAAATACAGAAAACAATTCGATTACATTATTCATTTTAAACACAATATGTTTGAATTGCAGAAGGTGTTAAATGTACATTTTTTAAATATAAGATATTTGATTCATAGAATGCATGTTTAAAGATTTTTATGTATTAAATCTCTTCCAAATTATCAAAGGTTTGTTTAATCACTATCCCGCACACAAATTTTCATGGACAAACACATTTACTTTTGAATGTTAAAATCATGCAAAGTTAAGGTAATAACTCATTGTCAGAACATGGGAATATTACAATTCATGCTTTCTATAATCTGTAAATCAGAAAAATAGTTTCAAAACATTTTTTTCGATACATTTGCTTAGGGAATACTTTTTCTCATCACTGTGTGTTTACAAAAACATTTTTTTCATCCTTCCTATTCCATTCTCTCCTTGGCATTATTTATAGTATTTTCATATGTTTGATTGTTATCAGTTTTCGTGTATTCTGGTGCATGTTTTATTATATATTCTGGCAAATCAGGAAAAGTTTCATATAAGTGTGAATACACTTCTTCAATGTTCGCTGGTAGACTTGTCTTTGGATACATATGGTATGCAGGACATTTTTTAAGGTCAGGAAAAGTCATTAAATCATTACATCGTTCAGCCTCTACTGGACATTGGATAATTTTGAAATGAAAAAGCCCATCGCATATCCCTCCAAAATGACACATTATTCAGTTAAACAAACAAGAGTAATTCACACTTGAGTTTCCGGGGGTGACAGAGATTCATATACCAGCTGTGTGGAAGAAAGACATGTTTACCATAGGAACGTCACAAAGATCCTAAAACTATTTATTTTCTGAGACGAACTCTAAATGGTTTACTCCAAAATGCTAATAACTTGCTAATATTCAATTTACATTTGGATTTCCGTATGCAAGAATATCTAACATCTTTCTTGTCTTGTTCATCCATCTTTACGAACTAGTTGATATCATACAGGCACTTACTTTTTATATTAAATTTCACTCATCCTGAATAATGGTATATGACTCGAATAATATCCACAGGTGATTTGGGAGGATAATCACAATAGTCTGTTTCACCCCAATCGGACATCATTGCCCAAATTAGCATTAGTTTTGAGTTTTTCTCTGCAGAGAAAAATGTCGAATTAGATCCATATGTTGTACACAAGTGTTTTAATGAGGGGCAATTGTATTCTTTTTTAAGTATCTATTACTTTTCCGTTATTCGCACTTTCGAAAATGCATTTTTGCTCAAATACATCTACATATATTTCACAATTATTTAGGTAATGTTTGAAAAAAACTTCAATATTCTCATACTATATACATCCACTTTCCCAGGTTAAACCATGGTGATGCTCAGTAATCCAAATATTTGTTTTCCATGGTGATGCTCAGTAATCCAAATATTTGTTTTCTTGTATTTTGGAGTTAGACATTTCAAGTCAAACAATTGTTTGAATCTGAATACATTTGTATGTTCTTCCATGTCAGCAATAGCAAATTCTTTAATGATATATTTTTTCTCTGCAGATTGAAATCCTTGCACATTGCAGAACACTTCGTCATAGCTGTTGCTCAATTCATTATTTTCACTAGCTTATCTCGTACATTGCAACTCACTTATCCTTTGTGTATTATCAGATCATAAGCTTGTGTATTTGCTGGAATTGGTGTATTTGCAATATTTTCAATTCGTGAATCAATCACACTAATTGTGATTGTGCCATCTTGTTAGCTAACATGAATCTCAAATAATGTTCCTCTACTTTTAAATGTTCAGGGGTCTAGGATCGGTGAACTGTTTTTGTTATAATATGTTTCTTGAAACTTGGTATACATATAATATGAAATGAGGAATTCACCATTAGTAAATTTCATATTTAAATCACCGTAGGGGTTTGTTAGTTTGTTTAGATACAGTTTAATATTTTTCATATCATAATTATAGAATAGTGATCCATCATTTTTTAAATTATTTGTCAATTTGTAAACGAATGTCAACATATCTTGGTTTTTCTAACAAATAACTTGATTATCACTCCACACTATTTTTGTACTAGTTGTAGTGTTGGAAAATCTTTAAACTCAACAATCTGAATGCAATGTTTAAATCCTTCCCTTTTTCGATAAATTTTAGAACTTTACAAGTTCATGAGTGTTAATTTCTATATGCGGCATTAACCATTCCACACTGCTTAATACAAATGTTACCCTTTCCTCAATATTAACCATATTATACATGGTATTCAATTGTTTATTGCCTTATAGAATAACTAATTCATGTTTAGCATTTTGTATGATCTCTTTGTAGTGCTCTGCAATGCCGAAAACCATACTAATGGCATAACAACTGTATTTTCCACCTGGGTATAAATGCAGGGAAATAAACTGCACACAATTGCGGCGAATTTCCACTTAATATCAACATAACTGACATATTACTAACATTTTTCTACTATTACACTTACTTTTAAATCCTATTTATAGTCAAAAACGTAAACATAAATGTCCGCAATTTATTGTATTTGATAATTCTTCTGTTTTGTAATTGTATCTTAATTGAGTGTTTTAAAATAATTATCTATTGCAATTGGAGGATGTAAATCACCAATACAGTCATTATAAAATTAATGATTTACATTCTTAATTAATGCAACCCAATGCATTCCTTTATTTTGTATTGAATCTTAATTAACAGTCATACATTCACGAAGATATGGTTTCTTTGTTAATTTGTCTCTCAGTTGCACACCTCGGAAATAGGGAATATCCTATTACTTTACATATAGATTAATATTTTTGTTTATTAATGTACTATTAGGACTTTCTACTTTTTTTCAATTTTTCAAGGTTTTTTTTATCCTTGCCCAACTTTAAATGGTTTCAAACACATTAATTTACATTTTGATTTAACTGGTATACTGATCCCAAACTCCTCTAAGGATTGATCCAATTGCTGTTAATGCTGGAAATTTCAAATGATTATTCCTTATTTATGTTATTTTTTGTTTTGGTTTTACGTTTTACATTCACCTTCGCACACATAACTTTATCAACAACCCAAGCTCCAAGCTTTTCACCTGTAGATGTGGATGTATTCTTTCTTATATTTGCTGCTTTATTGGCTAGAATTGTATCTGATATATGTATTTCTTTCAATAATTTGTTCGATCGTAAACTATATTGTGTTCTTTACAAGCGCTATCCCGAAAGTTTATTCCTTGATCATTCCATGCCAAACATTTTGCTATTTTTGTACCTGGTACACAATAATTGTACTTTGGTAAATGCAATTCAAATGGAAATCTATTAATCCATGTATTCAATACACAGAATCCTTTTTTAATATGTTTAGTACGAGCCATTGTTTTCAACTGAATGCAAACCTATATACAAACCTACATTTATTTTTTATGTTAGTACATTACATTAGTATGTTATGATATGTTACAAAACATTACATTACTATGTTACAATACATTACATTAGTATGTTATGATACATTGCAATTTGTTATGTTGGTACATTACAATATGTTATGTTAGTATGTTGCAATACATTACAATATATTACATCAATATGTTACAATAGGTTGCAATACATTATGTTACTATGTTACAATACTTAATGTTAGTATGTTACGATATGTTACATTACACTACATTAGTATGATATGATACATTATATTAGTACATTACAATAAGTTATATTGTCTATTTGTCTAGAAATTAATGTTATAAAATAAAAATGTACATCTGCCGGTAATTGTAAATACGATAGAAAACATATTTGAACAGAAACATGGTATTCCTTTACCATCAAATATACATAGTATAATAAGTGGTCCTGCTTCATGTGGAAAAACTTGTGTTATTATGCCGCTGTTGGAACATCGGAATGGACTTAAATTTGAAAATGTATGTGTTTCCTAAAACAATACAATAAGAGAAATATTAACGCTTAGAGACCATTTTGTCAATTAATTAAAGGAATGCGATATTTCCCTTTTAAAAATAAAGATGATTTAGTGCCTCCGAATGAAGCATTACCCAATTCCGTATTTATTTTTGACGATGTTTGGTGTAAATTGCAGGGTGAAATACAGCAATATTTCAGTTTTGGTCGACATTCAAACGTCGATTTTTTAAATCCATTGCAAAGTTATGCACGTATACCAAAACCTAACTGGCGCGAAAATGAAAATATGATAATTGTGTTTAAAATGGATAATATGAATATGCAACATATTTACAATGATCATGTATTAGGCAATATGACATTAACAATATTTAAATATATGTGTATTTACTGTTGGAACAAAAAAAAACATGGTTTTTTGGTAATTATACCAACACTTCCCCTATATAAGCGAAGATATAGGTCTGGTTTTGACAGTTTTTTATTTCCAGGCGAAGAACAATGAGTATTTAAAAGTTTGTACATAGTGGTATAAAACACAATCATTACAATAGCTGTTTAACCAAAAATGCGATGGGAATTGTGATTTGAAAGGACATATTTTATGTAATATGGGTATGGCTGTGAAAGATAGCGATACAGTAAATAAAGGTTATTTGGAAGTCTTAAACACTATTATGCTAAACATATTTAAATCACAATCAAGCAATATTTAAAAAAATAATAAAGTTAGTGGATTTGAATGATAATATTTATGAAAATACATGTGTAATTACAACCTTTTTAACCAATATTAGCAATGATTTGCAAAGTAATGAATTTAGAATAGAAGAAAGTTTACATGGACTTAGTACAGACTTCAATGATATGACAAATATAGTATTTACAACACAACTTACAGAAATGCAAGTAAATTTAAGAGTTGTAAATAAAGTTGTTGTAAGCGATACTATTACAAAACAGCTTCCAATGCGAATGGAACAGATAACACAATATATAAGAGTTGTATTCATTAGTAAAAATTTTGTTTTATTAGGTAAACATAGTGGATTTGAATGATAATGTTTATGAAAATACATGTGTAATTACAACCTTTTTAACCAATATTAGCAATGATTTGCAAAGTAATGAATTTAGAATAGAAGAAAGTTTACATGGACTTAGTACAGACTTCAATGATATGACAAATATAGTATTTACAACACAACTTACAGAAATGCAAGTAAATTTAAGAGTTGTAAATAAAGTTGTTGTAAGCGATACTATTACAAAACAGCTTCCAATGCGAATGGAACAGATAACACAATATATAAGAGTTGTATTCATTAGTAAAAATTTTGTTTTATTAGGTAAACAGATTTGAGAAAATAAAATAATGACATGGAAACATGAATTAATTGTTTTTTTTAATGATTTGAAAGCTAAAACTGTAACTTAATTAGATGCTGTTTTAAGTAAAATCGATAAGATTGAAAAAGCCCAAACTATTCGACCATCTGCTTCAGATAGAAAAGCAATGACTTAATTCATATATAAATAGTTTGAATTTAATGTAATATACCAAAATATGTCTGTATCTTCTTCAGAATTAAATAACATTATATCTGCTGCGAAAGATAAATATTTACAAGCCAAACAAGCTCGTATGAAATGGGATGTTTTAAATGAAGGTATATTTAAACCTGTTAGAACTAGATTGCATACATTTCATTCTGTGTTGAATAAACCCAATGGAACAGTTTTGGAAATTAAAACTGAAGAATAACTTTTAACAAAGGAAAAGCAAACTCTTTCTCATTTAGCATGACATTATTTATCTTTAAAACATTCTTCACCCCTGTGTGATATGACATTTGGTGTTTTTCGGCATGCCAACGGCTCCTGGGAGATTCGGTAATTAAGTTTTTGCCTGACAATGAAATTAAAGTTGGTGATTATTTAACTGATGCGAGTCAAGGATTATTTGAATTATTGTTTAAAATCTTTCCAAATGGATATTACGATACTGTTTTGCAGAAATATAAAAAAAATATTCGTCGAAAACCCGAAAATACATTTAGTAACTGATATTGTCGGAGATGGAATATATAAAAATGAAGTTGGTGATCGTTTTTCTCCTGTATACTGGAACAATCCTAATGAATTTGTTGATAGATTATAACTTCTCATCACTTCGAGACAGTATGGCCATAATTCACATACAAACGAAATTGTTTCTATTATTAAAGAGTTGAAAGAAGATGGTTATTTTATCAACGAAATTTAGTAAGTTTGCTCAAGAGCTTCACACTCCTGCAAGGATAATATATCCTAGAAGAAGAGTTCTAACTCGTGGTTTAAATGGTATTTTTCAGGCAGATTTATGTTAAATGACGTTGCTCCCCAAATACAATAAGGGATACAAGTATATTTTAACTCTAATAGACATTTATTCAAAGAATGGTTGGGCTATACCTTTGAAAAAGAAAACTGGGAAACAGGTTACTGATGCATGAAGATAATTTAGAAAGAGCGAAACCCAAATTCGCTTCAAATTGAGAGAAGAACCGAATTTTTTCTACACAATTCTGGAAACTAATGACTGACTATGATATTAATCACTATGCAACATATTTGGAGCTTAAAGCCAGTGTTGTGGACCATTACAACAAATCGACTAGGCAGTTAATATACAAATACTTCACATCGAATGACACCTATAATTGGGTGGATGTTTTGCCTGAAATAATAAAATTTTATAATTTCAGATATTACAGAACCATCAAGATGATGCCTGAAAAGTTATGGACAGTAGTTTGATGAAAACTGTGTATAATAATGTTAAAGTTATCGATGTAAGAAAACCAAACTTCAAAGTCGGTGAATTTATACATATCTCGAAGAAGAGAGGAATCTTTGAAAAAAAATTACAGTTAATTGGTCTTATGAAGTATTAAAAATTATTTCAAATAGACAAACACATCTCAGAGTGTATTACCTAGAAACCTATGGTGGAGAACCAATAAAAGGCGGATTTTATGAACGTTAACTGCAAAAAGTCAGTTCGATGGAAGGGTTTCTCTAAAACCCACATGGCTCCTGGGTTAAGATTCAATATCTTATAAGATTGTAATACAATGTTTGTAAAATTATGATGCCAAATAAATGATTTTTAATTATATTTTATGTTTTTATTTTATTTAATAAACCTCTGGATGGTGTTTTGATGTACAATTTACTGTGCAATCAATCCGCTTATTGATTGTTTTCTTGTTTCATCGGATTAGCATTTAAGCAATAATCCGTTACATTTATTTCCTTTTATTTATTACCTAATTCATTGTATTTGATTCCTTTTAATTGTGATGTAATTTGTTGCATTTTATTCGTAATTCAATTGGTAACTGTCACAGATTCGTTTAATTGGTCGATCGCATTTAGGTGTTAAATGGGTGTAATTGGTAATTATTTTAATTCATTGTGCTTGGGTGGTATTCCACTGCATTTGAATGATTTTTAATGTGACATAATTGATTGTTTGATGTTACATTTCTTGGAATCGGTATAAAATTTCGTGGAATTTTAAAGTTTATTGACATTTAGAATGTGATTTGTTTAACTTGTGGTTGTAATTTCCTGGAATTAAAATATTTCTTCGCTGATTTTGTGAACTTAAAGGCATTTGGGGCACAATTCCATTTTAATGTTATTAAGAATGTATTTGTAATGTTATATATTTCCTAGAATTTGGATTATGTTTCCCGAAATTCATTTCTCAGATTAGATTTCTTTAACATTTCTTGTTTTTAATTAATTGTGACATAATTCATCTTTTAGTTTATCAGAATGATTTACTGGGTTTCATTATTGTTTGTGCTAGGTTATATTTCTTTGCGTGTAACGATAGAGTTCTTAGAAATTGGTAAGTTTTAAGAGAGCAAAATAGTATTACCCACACTAAAAAATTTTAATAAGAAAATTGTTAATAAGTTTCTCTAGTTTAAAATTATATATATATAGATATATATATATATAAAGATTTTTTACTGTGTAAACAATTTTTTACAGTGTAAAATTCAGAAATTTCATTTATCTCTGTAAACTAAGTAACCTTGTTTGTATTTTGATGGTGTAGTCTGGATTTTATTTTTACAGTGTTATATTAATAATTTTTCTACACACTAGTTTTGACAATGTCGAATATCTCGTATTATTTCTCAAAAAGAGCACATTAAGAAAATGTAAAGTTTTCCTCTCAAAGAAATAATGTTTAAACTAGGCTTAAACTGCAATGCAATAGCATGAATTTAAATGTTCAATGTTATATTCTAAATTAACGCCTTGCGCTTGCTTTAAAATTTGTGAACGACAGGCCAGGCAGGTCCAGGGATATGGTGAATTGTATAGTGGACGCGATCTGCAGACAGTTACAGTGGACCTTTTGATCATGTATTTTGTTTTTTTTACACAGCACTCCTAGCCTTACGACCTTACCGTGCTTCTGCCTCTCAATTGGCAGGGAAGAGGAATCACGTCCTCTCACTGCAAAGAAACCAGGATTAATGCGACCGGTAGCCATACCGAAGCCCAAGCCTCGCATATCTGCATATCCCTGCCCCTTCCACCACAGAGGTTCTGAGACTCCCGCACTCAGAAACAAAGTTTGTGGTCTGGCCGGGATTCTATCCATACCGCTAGTGCCTCTCCAGGGCACAACTGGAGCAGGTTGCGGCTCACCACCCGGCCTGTCAAAGAGAGTGGGAATCTCTCTAGACCTCCTCCAGCATATGGAGTTAACCACTGCCAGCACGAGTCCAACCCAATGATCGGTCATCAGAGAGAACCTCATGGTGGGGCCAACCAATCGTTCCATGCTACCACTTAATTTCAGTGGCACTTGAGAGTTATTCATGGCCGATATTTCCCCCCGAATGGAGTGGTAAGAGGAAGTCCCTTCCACACGAGGTGGTTGAGAAGACCTCACCAAGCATAGGCTTACACCAATTGAATGGCCGGTCACACTCCACACCCTGGGAGCCACATCCTTGGTGGCAGGAAATTACTATGACCCAGAAGGGCCATCACTCCGGCGGTGGTGGATGCATTGAGAAGTCGGTGCAGTGAGGCGGGCTGGAGGGACGGGGTGAAGTTCTTCCACTTGAGTGCATGCGCGTCCAAATGCTCCACATGATAGCGGTGGCGAGGGGAAGTTTTCATCGGATGGAAGTGGGCGGGTATCGATAATGGCACGTGCTACGGACAGCGACACTTTTCTGAACCATTATCTCATTTTCTTGCCTACTCTGCCCACAGCTCCAAGCGGCCCAACTACCGGCCTGCACGCAGTCTTTTGCATTGCTCCTTGTGCAGCTCATCCTCATCAGCTCTCAAGACCTATGTTTTGCTTGCTCCCCCAAGCCCTTAACCACCCACTGCCTGGCTTTGTACACGAGGCTTTAGAATGACTCGTCTCCATATCTTTTGTAAAAACATGTTGCTGTAGTCGACTGCCTTTCCCAAATATTTGGAACTAATTATTACTTAACATAGAATATGAAACTTTACCAAGACTATATTATATTTTCCTATACAGTACTAAACTTAAAATTGTAGGCTAGGAAGACTATATGCACAAATATTTCTAGAAAAATAGATTAAAAGTAATAAATCATTTCGAACAAGTTTGTTTAACATGCATTTGAAATATTAGAAAAAATAGTTTGATTTGAGTATTAGTTTTTTTTTTTTACAACTTTTGTAAGTGGAAAGATGCGCATTTGTCATTACTTTAAAAAAATACGTCTTATAGCTGTGTTGTTATGAAAATTAAAAATTTATTAGTTATATGTTTGCTGGAAAACGGGAATAATGTTTGCTGGAAACTGGAAAAAAGTTTGGTGGAAAACGGAATAAAGTTAGCTGGAAACAGGAAAATAGTTTGATGGAAAAGGGAATACTTTAATTTTAATTTATTGTGTGTTAAAGACATTTGGAACGTGTTTCTTACTGATCAGGGAAATAAATTTTTATCAACAGGACTTGTGAAATTTTTTATTTCGCTGGGAATACACAAAGGCTCTTTTCTCTCGAAAAATAGGAGGAAGCTTCAATGTTCAAGTGAAAATATCAGTTTTTTAAGTGTCAAGGAGAGGGGAGAGGGGCAGGCAGCTAGCCCAGGTCAGTTCAGAATCCACTGCTGCCCCTAGAGAAAGCGTCACTTTGGCCTTGAAGCAAGCCTCCGTTCATAGCCAAGGCAATGCTCTGGGTGAGAAAGGGGGGGGGGGACAGAGCATTTCTAAGGAAACACGTTTGGGTTGACTGTGAAGGGATTAGGTGCGTAACATTGAATCGACTGTGATGGTGCAGCACCCTCCGTGGACAGGGGTAGTTATCCGAAAAACGATTTCTGACCTTGGGCAGGGCAGGTTTTTCAAAGTGCGGCATTGGAAGGGGGCAGTTCTTGGCTGGTATAGGTGGAGGAGGTGTTTGCTGCTAAACAGATTTTTGTAATGTTGAATTGATAACGAAGGCTTTGCAGCACCCTCCTTGGACAGGGGCAGTTCTTGGCCAGTGCATGGGGAGGTGGTGGTTGGCCTTGGGCAGGAGCGATGTGGAGGCTTCTCCCTTGTTTCCGCAATCTTAGTTCTTCGCCAACCCTCATGCTGCATAGACGCGATACTGGAACTCTCGACTTCACCGGGCTTTGACATGTGATAGCTGCGATTCTCGTTAAGCAATATTATATGCTCAGGGATTCATATCTCGCTCACAGTCTTTGTAAACTACAGCGTGAAATATTTCTTTATAAGTTTTTTATTTATGTGGTAAAAAATATTAATTTTCTTGTGATAGTGCATTTATAGTGTAAACCACATTTCTGTGTTCGGTCGATGAAACTTCGTAACATTTTGAACTCGAATTGCTGTTACCAAGTATCGTGATGTTCACAGACTTGGCGAAAAAATTTGTAGTACGTCCGTTATTTTTAAATAATTCACTTTATATATTCACGTACTTGTAGGACGAATAGTGTAATCAAGTCGTTAATAGTAGTTTGGTAGGGAAATAGGTTCTGTCAGTCGTAAATTTCAACTCAGCAGCTCTTCATGTATATATAACAGCTTATAAGCATCATACAATCCAGTCATTCATTGACTGACCTCTGAGGTGGAAAGATCTGTTTTGGGAGAGCTCCTTGTACGATTTCATTACGCGTATTTCTATTGTGTCTGTGTAAAATTCCAAATGCGAGTTTGGTAATCTTTATTTATCCATGTTAACTGGAAGTGCTACATCATTGTCTGTGCATTTCACTAATTATATTGTATGTAGTGTTTGGTAGGGATACATTTTTTCTAGGTATAATTCAGGATGTGTATGAGTAGTGTGTAAATCATATTCAGATTTTTTGCTGTAATCTCAATTCGCCCACAAGCTCCGCATATAGAAGTTGGCGTACGTCATACACAGATGCCATTCTATCACCAGCTTCCGAGCTAGACAGATATGTTTTGGGAGAGGTGCGATTTAATTACGTGTTTAGTCATTTTCATGTACCGAGTTTTTCACCTCATTCTATAATCGAACAGTGCTTCACTAAACTCCCGAGTGAATTGATGTATATGAAACATTTTCTATTTTATGCGTGTTAATCAATTAATTTCTTTGAGCATGTGGATTTCATTTTTAAAGTTCCTCACCAGTATCACAGGTAGATGGACGTGTAAGGTATGTGCGAGAGGCCTCAAGTAGTGTTACCTATATCTTGTGTTTAGGCAGACAGTCTTTTAATTTATAAGGACATTTTTTATTTGTTAATTCCATACTGCACACTCACATAATTGTGATCATTTACCACTTGTTATTCCCATAGTTGTGATCGTTCGTTATACGTCTCTTGTGTAAATTATATTTCTAACATACAGCTTGGGTTAGGCTAATTCATTTCTTTATGTTTAATTCATTTTAAGACACCTGGAGAGTCATGTAATAGTGATCGTTTTTATTTAGCACTTATCGACACCAGGTTATGCACTTAATTATACTTCTCTCTTCCGTGTTATTTAATCATAGGTAGAAGACTCCGAAATTTCTCTCGTGTGTTAACTGTACATCTTTTTCTCTTTCTGTTTAATCACTATTACCAAAAATCGCCTATCTCCCACCACCATTTACGAGCCACAACAAAATTTACACCGATACCACTCTTGCACAAAGCTCAACAAATATATACCCCGTCTCCAACATGCCGCACCTCATTGTGTGCCATAGCTCCAACAGTGAGGACGTACCAGAACTCCCCACAAAAACAGAGAAAAAAATAATGATGAAGTACAAGTATACTCTTATCACACAACTATTTTTGATTGATTAAATCAATCCAAATAATTGAATCCCATTAATCCGATGAAAATTAAAAAATCGACTGGGTTAAGATTGGATTAAGGATTAGTCCAAAATAATCATCGAATTAAAATCAGATTACCAATTTTAAATTGGTTTACGATCGGATTAAGAATTGACCCTTTTGATAGCAAATCAGTAATCCATCAATTAATCCCAAAAAAAAAGGCGGCATCCTTTTGTATCTAGAACCGGCCCGCCCCTACTACTGATCCTGTTCTAAATGATCAGGACCCTCTGTTTTCGTAAAAAACTCGCACAAATATTTCGGCGGCATCGTTTGAGTTCCAGGCGCGTAGGTTATTCTAATGCTTCCTGCAGTGAGTCACACGGACGCTTGCCAGTAAAACAACGATGGCTTCTTCAGTGCCGTTAACCGTATAATTTTATGGCAAGAGTTGTCTTCAGCGAGTATTGAAAATGTCGTCTACCATCCTCTGTTTAGGGAGCACAACTGCATACCATACACTCCAAGAAATTATTTGTAAATTTACTACATCAGTGTATACGTATAGTTACAAAGCGCAAAAAGTAAATTATTTACCCATACATGCCTGGTAACGTTCCTGCAGTTGCTCAGGAAACAGTCAAATACGTAGGGAAGTTCCAAATTTTCTTAGTAGCAACGCTAAACTTTCCCATATTTTCAGCCTGATATGATGTAGTATTATTTTCATACACTGGAGGTTAAATCTCCTGCAGTTTAGGAAGTTTACAGGACTTTTTTTACTGTGTAGACTCATGGAGGTAGTATTGCGTATGTGCTAGGTACTGTATAGCAGTAATGTAAGCGACGTTAGCAATTACGTCGCTGGTAGTCCGTGATCGAGGTACAAGTTGACTCGTGTGCTCAAGCGCACATTACCATTGAGTAAAGATATACTCCAGAGTGGCCGTGGGATAGGAAAAATTCGGACCAGTTTTGTGTTAGTTCCGCTTCTGATCCAGAGGAGCGCTAGTGTACTTGACGACGTCATCCGCGCGGTGTTGCCAATTCCGCAACCGGAAAAAGTATGTCATAATCCTGGCCTTGGCTCACCCACGTGCTGGTTCAAGTTCTGCCAGAGGCGAGCCTCTCACATGCGAGTTACCAGCATTCTTTGCAGCTATGAATACCCAACTCATGATTTACTAGTGGCGACCATGGAATGTGTTTCGTTTATGTCGTACAATTATTTGTTTGCGGAAATTTGCAGCGATATCGACTACTAGTTGGTTTTAATTACTTCTGCGAAAATTAATTATCATAAATATATAACGGTTATTGTTTATAATTATAATATATTATTTTACTATAGTTTAGGTGTTCATGATAAAATACGAATAGTACTGTTAGGACTTACAATTACAAACTTCATATTAATAATGAATGATGTCATAAATCGTAGTAAACTTTTCATTCCGTTCTTATGCGAAAGGAAATGGACAGGAAATAATTATCCAGTAGTGGAAAAATACGTACGACGGTCTATAATTGAACGCAATGTTTACAGTTTGGGGTTTAATCTACTACAAAGGTGACCGTTGGAACAAAAAAAAAATCAGTACGTTCAATGTGTCGATTCAAGTGTCATTAAGGCTGTGTCCGAACCTAGGAATGCACTGGCGTATATAAGCATACTCCACTCGGCTCGATACGTGATGCATTCCGACAGGCATACTTACTTGCATCCCTTACACCAACTAGTTAGCTGATAAGATTCTGAATAAGCATTTTGACAGAAAACACATACCGAATATGTGTTGGAACGTAGGCGCATAGATTTAAAATTATCAACCCATTAGGAGCTGTAGCTGGTAAGCGCATGACAATGGAAGTGTTTCTATTAACCAATCATAGACATTTTTACAAGAAAAGAATGAATATATTTTTGACACAGTAAACGCAGTTATCGACAATGTATAATTAAAACTGGTAACAACTAGAGGTACACTTCCTTTTAACACTAATATTAGTATGAATAAAAATTAAATGTCCGATATTGATATATCGTTTTCACTCATCCATGCCTTGCCTTGTAAAAACATTGGTAGTGTTCTCACTGCTCTGCATATTAACTATAAATGCAATGCCACGCCCGGTTTACAACACATCACGAAGAAAACTGGTTATGTTTATCCCGGCTCTTCAAGATCATTAATGGTTAAAGAGTATATATTGTTAAAAACTTTGTTCAGTGACGTTTCTAGAAAGCAAATGCCTCCATTCGACTCTTTATAAAAACAAATATTAGGAATAGCAATTATTAACTACATATAAATCAATTTTCAAAAGTAGCTAATTGGCTGTAAGGGCGCAAGACGTACACACAATCGTTTCCCCGTGTATGTGCGTATGTCATTTCCCGAGACATGTGAAACATTTACGTACGAGTGTGCATTCATTAAGCAGAAAACATCATGCACAATGCGGTAAAAGGGCATTGATGATCACGTATTAGGCCCAACTCTAACATATGTTTGTTTTAAAGCGACAATACAACTGTCGTCTCTGTAAGATCCAAGTTTACAATAATGATGTGCATTAGTGGGTATTGTCTGAAAAGTTGACAGCTGTGTGTATTTGCATTTACACGAGTGCAACGAAGTACACCAATGTATATTCTACACTGGAACCTCGGACTCATAACAGTGCGAAAAATGTTGACATTGAAGTGTAAATCAGCAATGTTAACACTAACGAACGCATGAAAACTAGACATAACAAAGAGAGTCGCAATATTATACTTCAGACTAGGTACATTACAAAATATAACTATTTATATACTAAATATCGGTTGAATGCAACGACTCGGTGCCAATCACTAATAGTGAAGCTAAGGCCGTGTTCGAAAGGACAAATTCGTTATTTTGTAATGTATCATTTCATAGGTTTCAATCCGGACGTTGTCGACAATCACTTGTTTAGCACTCGCGGCAACACATTCTTACTTTAACAGTGAAAATTCGTTTTATATACATTAAATGCTTAAAATGGTCGTAATAGTTTTAAAATCATCACTGGAATGCTGCGAATATGTTAATAAACAATAAAATAATATAATATCCGATAACGACTTAAAATAAAACATGTGTTGCGAAATATATAAACAATGTACAATTCTTACTTGCTTTTTAAAA
The DNA here is from genome assembly GCA_029891345.1 of Dryococelus australis. Classification (NCBI taxonomy): domain Eukaryota; kingdom Metazoa; phylum Arthropoda; class Insecta; order Phasmatodea; family Phasmatidae; genus Dryococelus; species Dryococelus australis. Next base: position 68,000,121 of record CM056998.1, on the reverse strand, counting down.
CATGTCTAATGTATTTATGAACAGTTATTGGTTTAAAAATACGTTTCAAGTACGCAGTCGCACAAGTGTTTTGAATGTCAAAACAAACATGGCGCTGATTTTGTCATTTTGTATTTTTATCATCTGCTATAGGCCTTTACAAGATACGAAATATCGATTGAACAAATACGTCACAATGTTTATATACAAAATCGTGTCACGTGATCATTTTGTTAACACAATATGCCATTTAGGATGCGGCATACGTTTACAATACAAAATTAATGCATTTAGAATTATGCAGTAGGCGCTTACCTGTCATACGGAAACACGTCTTCTGTGTTTGCAGTTTCCCATTAATATTTTAATTCTTAATTCCAGCTAATGGAAACAGGCAGCAAGCCTGTCATGTTTACTTTTGTTCCTAACATAACCTCGTATAAAACAACCATATTTAATATCATACTTCAAAGCCGATATTTGCTATCAGAGAAGCTTATTATTTGTGAACATATAATCGTCAACATGTGCACACACATGCCTTTGTCATATTGTTTTATACTTACATTACTGTAAATAACAGTTTCCCGCCAACAACACCGACTGCTTGGTCGTAGCCTAGAAATTATTTCTAAATATATAAAGTACAGCTATTTCTTAAGGAAATCCCACCAACGCACACGACCTGATAAGTTCCACTGGGAACCAAAACATAACAGAACACACACACGTTTCTTCTGCACTCATCTTAACGCATAATATTCTGCTTAAATATGTCTAGTGTATACCCAGCTTTACTTCAGACGTCGCAGCTTACGCTGCATTACGGTGTGCAGGTGTGTTTAAACGCAGTCGAATCAATACATTTCTCTGTTCATAGTGTACAGTTGTTACCGAGAATAACATAAATATTATTAAATATATTGACTGTGTCAAACGTTTTAAGTGTATTCTGGAATGTTTGTCGTCTCCTAGCCTACAGATGGATAATGACAGCAATTTACGAACACTATGTAAAAGTTGGAATGATTTGTGACAGTGTTGTGCGTTAACTTTGTGTCATATTTACATACTTATTATTTACTTTTCCTAAAAGTTACGTCCTGTATGCCCCATTTTTGGTTCAATGAACAAATACTTTTGTTATTAATGACCACTAATTTTTTGCATGATTATACTACACTAACGAAATATATTTCATAACATGTACGATTATCTTCATAACAAGGAGTGTTAATTCATACAGCAAGTGTAGATTCGATTCGTTTATCGTGGGTATTTTCTCCATTTTACTAGCATTCCCCTACCACTTAGCAATGTTTATTTTAATATGTTAGTTTAATACTAGCAGTATGTAGTGTGTAATATTTGCAAAACAGCTTTCCTTCTGATATTTAAAAAGGATCTAAGAAATTTCTGGTGCCTAAATTCTGTGAAGGGCGTGAGTCGTTTAAGCCGGCCTTACACAATACCCAATTTCTGCTACTTTCTGTTATACTCATGTGTACAACAGAAGGCGTACAAGTTTCTATAGCAGAAGGGAAGAAAGAACGCGTTCGCTCATACCCATACATTACCTTGAGTGCTAATAGCAACTTGTAAATGGCAGGCAAAACAACTCGCAGGGGACAGGAGTTCACATGCAACCAAATTTTGTATGTAGGCTCTTTGTGGTGCATCCGAAACGTACGACGATTGTTTCCTGTTTCCCCCGAGGACTGTATTGGTTTAGATTTTAACGTAAGAGAATTATTAATGTACGGAAAATAACATGAGTTACGGCACTCCTTATTTATGGAAAACAAGACACTGTATTCACATGTTTGTACGACGGACATTTACGCCACTCATTAAAATATTGGTATATTATTTAAACAATGACGTAGCTAGGAATTTACTCGGGACGGGGAAGGGAGAGAGATAGTTCATAGTTCTATTTTTGAACATAATACAAAACCTGTATTATTAGAATTTTATACTTACATATTTAACTGTAATCGATGGGTCCATGTACAGATATGGAACCACAAAATGCTATAAACATTCTTCATGTTCAAGGAAGATCACATATGTCTTGAATTAAAATAAAATACCACTTGTAATTTTGTTTTAACTTTTATTTTCATTTCGGGGGGGGATATGTCCCAATATATCACCCCCTCCCCTATCCCAATATATCACCCCCTCCCCTACCACCACCGGCTACGCCACTGTTTTTTAATGTGTATTTTTAATGAGCATAATAATCAATCTTGTGCTCTCCGTTATTAACATGCCTTTACGGTTATACGACCAAAATAAGACAGAACTGTTACAATATTAAACTTAAAGCTTTAATTTGTGATTGTTAACATTACTCATGATATACAGCTCAAATTATCTACTTTAGAAACCAATCGATGTGATTAGCAAACAACCCGTGCTCATAGATTGTACTGTGCTGGTACTTGCGTATTATTACTTTTAGACACATGCGTATTATTACTTTTAGACACAGATCTCCTGGAAATAAACATTTTGCAACAATAAAATAAGTTATAAACAAACATAATGTCACATAAAAAAACTCGCTACACATCGAAGATTTGAACGTGTATTTTATAAAGTGGTGTTTATTAATTTATTATGATTGTGTGAGTAATATGCAACGTTTCCCGTTACTTATGCGTGCATTAAGTTTCATTTTGTACATACATATGTTTTACAGAACTTGAAATCTTTTCATAGACGGGCATATACGGCTTTGAGACAGGAACTCGAGAGTCAGCCATCTTGTCTGTCCCAGTTTGTGTGTAAAGCAGACATTCAGAATACGTTCTACTGTTGTGGCATTCTGACTGGGGGGGGGGGGGGGCAGAGATGGAGTATATGTGAGAGAGAGGTAGTTGTCAATGTGGCAACGCTGCCAACATTCCCCACGCACACGCCACTAAAATGGACTAGCGCGACCTGGTGTTCATCCCTCGAACTACAGATTCGTACCTGCTGGAGTGGTCAGAAAATTTAACCTGGGGAAGTTCACTCTAAGTATATCTTTACTCAATGACATTACTACGTCTTCTTTTCTTTAGCTGTAGGCTTACAATAATTTCTGGACTCCAATCCAGGACTTTTTTTGGAAGGTGTTTTTTTTAGTAAATAACTTAAATAAATATATTTTTTTGTTTAGTTATTAATCATTTTGTTCCAATTAGTTAAAATATATTGGTTTAAAAGTAACGTAATTATTTTCCACATTATTATGTTTAGAGTAAAGATGTCAACTTAAAGTAGGCACAAAAACGTCCAAACATTTACTTAGAACTGGGTTCTGCTATTACAACATCTGTACCATCGGGTTCTTGCTTTTGCCTTGGAGTTGGAAGGGTGTAATATTTCTCAGATTATAGAACGCTTCCAAGGAACACCTTACCACTTTTAATTTTTTCTTAAAAGTCCACACAATACATCATTGAATTAACTTTTATGTTGAGTAACTCCCTTACAATAGAAACGGACATTCTTCCCCTCTCCGCTGTCCAAACGTTTTCCATTATAGAAAATACGAACGAAGTAAACAACGGCTTGTCAACGAGCGCTTGCCAATGTCGACTGTCTGACTGTCTTCTGCTTTGTTTTGACGGTCTAGCTGAGTATCGCTGCATGCAATGTTGCCAACCGCTAAATCGAAACAGAGCGAAATTTCCCGGCTGCCCGGTCTTTCATTGAGATATCCTAAAATCCCAGACATTCGTTAAACCCGGACACATGCTTGAATCCCGGACTGTCCGGGCTAATCCCGAACGTGTGGTAATCCTATTTATCTGGCAAAGGGAGGATTCTATGGCCCGATTCCATCTCACCATGGCGAAGCTTCGCTGGCGTTTGTACTAACCTGGTTTTAGGATGTTAAGTGATAGTTGCAGCCACACGAGTATACCGCCGACAATAGACGGAACATCAACAGGAGAAGTGACGTCGAAATAGGTAGCCATTTAATTCAATATTTTACGTAGATTGAAAACTTCGTAGTAATATTTTTGTATGTGGCTACATAAACAGGAAATTCGTTTCTGCGTCTCTCCACCTCAGCAAATACATTAAACCTGCGCGATACTGTCATGTACATTGTGATCGATAATCCGTAATCTATTTTTCACTATAAACCTACAACAAAACATATTTTCAATTAATCAAATGTATTGCAACAGTATGTTTTATGTATGGTGACGGTTGGGCGTATGTAATGTTTTAATTATGTATATAAATGTATTTTATTTACTGTCATACTTAATTTTGTGGGCTCAGTATAAAGTTCCTTTCACTATTATTCGTACTGCTAATTTTCTTTAAAGCCACTTAATATTTAATTTAAAAGAGAGAGGGAAACGATGGAGAGGTGATTAGAATATCTTACAGATAAACTGCTAAAATTTTCTGCTATCCGCCTGCTGCATTTCAACAGAATTAACCTTAGTTAAAATAATAATAACGGTAACCTTGCTTTTAAGTTTTGAGAGCGTCAGAAATATTGTACTATAATATAATTAAAAAAAAAAAACTGAAAAATATAACATTGGCTACCGACAGTCTACCGTTAGACATTGCGGCAATACGGTACAAGAAACACACATTACGTATTTTTTCATGTGCATAGTTTATTTACTTTGCGGCATTTAGCACAGATGTTTCGCAAACAATAACGTTTAAGGAAAAAATGTCACATTTTCCCGCCCGGGATCGAAACGAGTATCTTCCGTGTGTTATTCTGAAGTTAAAAGATAAAATACCAATATTGAGATTTGGAAATAACGGCTCTCAATGACGGGGTAGAAAGACATGTTTTTGGTTACGGCGTGTGTGTTCGAAATTTCGAAGCGGAGGAATGTACATAAATAAATACTCCGATATTTATTTACAGCACCAACTTCCCCAACAAAAATTTTATGTCATCATTCTCTTAGGCAAAGCTGCCAAAAGAAGTGAAATACCCGGAATGACAAGTAGGAAACTGATGTCCTATAGCTACGTTGAAATATATATACAATAAAATAAAAAACTGTTAGAGCCCTTTTGAAATAAAACTGCCAAATATTTGCTTGGAGCGTGGCGGTAACTTGCTTCTACTTATCGAGAGCATTTACAATATCGAGCTAAATTATATGAAAAAGTACGCGTGAAAAAAATACAGTATCAACGTTGTAGTCTCACATGGCACTGGTAATTGGTAATCAAAAGAACATATAGTACACCCATTTTTCCGTGCACCATTCACATCTGTCACATTAAAAAAAATATGCTTTGAAAATTTAAAAACACAACTTGTTTCCGCCCGGGATCGAACCGAGGACTTTCCGCGTGTTAGGCGGATGTGATAACCACTACACCACGGAAACACGTGATTCAGTTTCGTTCCACTTCATATTTACGTAACTTATAGATTTCGATAAACTTACGTGCACGCCGCGAGGTAAGTATAACTAGACAGCGCCTATGACTTAGCATTCTTGATTGTAAGGTCTCAAGTACTACCAGCTACCAACTTTCTTCCACAGAATCATTTCTTGTATGCTGCAATCAGCAGAGTTACAAATTGCGTCACACTAGATTTTCACGATCCATTGTGCTGGGAAATATCGGTAACGAATTGGCAACCATATTCACAAGCATAACTCACCATCGTTACCTTCCCCAGATTCCTAATGTTAACGTTTTTTTTTTATCGATCGCGTCCTGAACAATTCGTGTTTGTGTGCTGCAAATCCTTGACCAGTCAGGGGAGTCACTTGCACCCTCGCAGACCCCACGATTCGGGAAATGTGTGTGTGTGTGTAAGAGGGAAAACGGAATTATGGCCTATTGTGTGTGCTTATTTCAAAATTAAAGTCGTAGTCCTAGAAGTAACGCTCCTTATGAATTCATACATGACACGAGTCCCGCATTTGGCAGCTTTCTATGTCAAATACAGTCATGTGACATACGAATATAGGGATTTCGGTATAAAAGACAATTACCAGGCTAACAAGTTAAAAAAAAAAAAAAGACAGCAATATCAGACTGATGAAAGGGTTGACATATATTCAGCCTTTACCAGCATACAAGAAAAGATTTTGTGGAAGAATGTTGGTTTCTGGTAGTACTTAAGACCTTGCAATCAAGAAAGCCAAGTCATTGGCTCTGTCTAATTACCTTTTTAGCGGGTTGCACGTAAGAGATTATCAAAGTTTACAAGTTACATAATTTTCGTAATTGTTAAGCTAAACTAAAATCGGTCACAATGTTTCCGTGGTGTAGTGGTTATCACATCCGCCTTACACGCTGCAGGTTCGATCCCGAGCGGAAACAAGTTGTGTTTTAATTTTGTTAATTTTCAAAGCAACCTTATTAATGTGACAAATTTACATTGGTGGTTTGCTCGCAGCTGGCTATCGAGTCCCTTAGTGTTGACAATCTCGAGTCAGTGTTTTCTCGCGTCGCGGGGGTTTCACGAATTACGTTATTTATTACTTCGGTGTTTTCTTTCATTTACTTACTTATCTTACTTATTACAATTTCGAACCAAATCAGTTTGTGAATGTGTGATATCATTTATAGTTTCCGTTTACTCCCTGATCTGTGTCATTAATATTTGTGTAACTTCACTTTTGTGCTGTGCTGCCGTCTGCTCAACTTCATTTCGATGTTGTTCTAACATAGCATTTACTTGCTTTAGCTTTGATTCTAACCGCGAATTCACATTGTGAATTTACTGGGTGATTTTTTCTTTTAGCATTGCAATTTGCTAAGTCACTTTTGTCTATAATGACGCATTTTGTGAGTAAATTCGGTTTTAGTGTTGCACTTTGCTGAGTAAATTCAGTTTTTAACTGAGTGGCCGACTGCTGAATCATATTTACTATAGTAACTAACAGATTTTGTTCGTCACTTCCCCTATTCATTTCGGGGTTAATAACGTTATATATCTATGTTTACTGAAACTTCGTTTACATTTACAGGCAAGCCAACATCAGTTTGTGAATCCATATCAGAATTTCCAACATTTAATGTTTCCTTTGTGTACTTCATGTCGGTATTGCCTTTCCTACTTCTTGAAAAAATATGAATTTTTGAATTTATCATCATACATAAGCTATTGATATTCTTTTATTTTGTACGTAATTAGAATCAAATTGCCGAACTTTTTTTCATGGCTGCAGCAAGTTTGGCTGACATTTTTATGTGACATAAGGGTGTATCTATTCAAGCTTCACACAAAACTACACTGTAAGGTTACAGAATTACAAATTATACTAATGTTTTATTAATGGGAGTGTATCCGTGTTTATTTATAAGCGAAAATTATGCAATGTAACATAAATTTAAAATGTGTAACAATTAAACATATATATATGAATAACGATCAATATTTGAGCCGGATTTGAATTTCAAATAAATGTCTTATGTAAATGAGTAAATTATATAAGAATGTTGCTTTAAACCTGTTATTCATTTTGAAGTCCTATTTGAAGTGCATATACACAAATTTTATAACTAGAAGGCTCTTTATACCTAAGGGCCTTATAATAGTTAAGACCAAGAAATCATCTTCAATTTATGATGCACTGTGAAAGTTGCAGTAGTTATTGCATGAGAACTGACAACCCTGGCCAAATTATCCACTTGTGGATTATCCGGCAAAGTATTTTTCTTAGTATGGACAATTTCATAATATATCATCAAACTGCAGAAAATTTTCCAATTTAATTTCTTGCAAAAAGCGAACATTATTCTGTTTCTGCAAAAGAACTATTTTTAATATCTCGAAATTCATGTCGACTCCCACATTAATTTGTCGCCACTGAAGTTGCTGAACGTATCTATACATAGACAAAGCATTGATTTCTTAATTTCTGCACACTGCCTATCAAAACTAACTCAGGAAAGGCTGTCAAACGAATAATTTTGAAAAGTAGGCCTAAATTTAAATAAATTATTATAACGTAAAATAATTATGAATAAGGGAATTTGTTGCTGCCGTGGGAATATTTACTGGACTGCATCTTGTCCTTTCGGCGTTTTAATTCCCGACCGCAAATTTTTACAATTCAAGCCACACACCGAATCCAGTCTATATTATCTCTTGCTAGATGATAGACACTGAACACAATTCCTTTTATTCTTCGCGTGTTTCTAATTTCTTTGATGGATGGTTTTCTTGTCGTATTTTTTGCAGCTTTTTTTGTTCCCAAATTCTATACTGTTTCTTAACTTGAGATAAATTCAATGGATTGCTTTCGTCGTGTCATCCCAAAATTAGAGGGCGTAGGTTCTGGACTTAACTCCATCAAATGCTTCTTAGGTGAGTACTGTATGAAATCAACATTGTCTATCCGTAATTGGTCAGAAAAACTAGATTCAACATTCTGATTCAACAACGAAAATGGCGATCATGTCCTAGGAGTATTCATATCGGTCTCTGCAGTGACTGAAGTTGTAGCTGGATCATTGGTTCTTGGTAGCAATTCCGACAGGAGGTTACCGATATCACTTCTGTAGGCTCTAAATAGGACTATCAGAATTCCTAAGCACATCTGTGGGTCTGTAACCACAGCACTTGCTGATTTTTTATCCTAGGGATATTTGGGGTGTCTGAGAATAACACCTTATCATTTACTACAGAAGTATTCTCGCGATAATTCAATTTTAAATATCGGCAATGATTAAAATGTGACCTGGTACTGCAATTTAATTCAGTGGATGTACTCCCGTTTCACGAAAACCAGTTGTGGAATCATCAATGATTCATATTACAGCCTTGTGGTTAGTATTTACGTTGCTAAGCAAAATTATTTAAGCAATTATTTTTCACTTGTGCTCTCAGAAACGATATTTATGGTATAAAGAAGAGGCTATATTTCGAAATATATTTACTAAACAAATGATAGCAGTGGTATTTGATTCTAATCTGTCTTGTTAATCCATGGCTATATTTTACGAATATAAATAACGACATGTACAGGTCATGGTACCAGAATTATCGCAATATGATAAATTATAATGTTGTGATATACTTCGAATGTTTTCAACAAATGAATATTCCTCTGCCCAAATTAAAAAACAGCACTAAAGTAATTACCTACCGTAAAAAATGTTTATACACTGTTCATGGAAAAGTTAGCTCTTTTAGGCCATAGTTAGTTGTTTTCTATCAGCCATTTTTCATCCATCCACCAATTATTAAAGTATAAATTGCCGTGTAAGTAATAAACGCAGTGTACTATTTCACCGGACTTGAAAGTTGACGTCAAAGGCTACAGCAAAATACATTTATTGACTATTATTCCAAATAAAAGAACTTCAGAAAGTGCTCATTTTAACGTGAAAAGCTTATATTAACATTTGTGCATACTGAAATAAATTCGTTTCCTTTTTTTTTTTAATGCATATCTATAAGTGTAAGAATTAGCATATTTGTAAAATATTAACTTTTCTAATGATTCCACAGTTTCATTTTTCCTATACATGAATTAAGTGATCAGGCCCTTGGGAATGCTAATTTCACGTATGGTGAAAGAATACACCATATGTGTTCAATAGATACTAAAGAGGACTTTAAAAATCGCTCAGTTTACCACGAACAACATTTAGATATCGTTTATAAGTTTTAAAGCAAGTATCATAATTTAAAAATTACTGAAAAATAATATAGCTGTCTTGAGTATTTTTCATTGGTGTGAAATAGAGAATAGCTTAGTGAATATATTTACTGGGCGTCACCCCCACACTGTACTGTCCCTTTTTGTGGGAGAAATGCTCAAAATGAATATAAAATACGTGCCCAGGAAACATAGTTATACTTATACATGTTTATTTTCACAAGTTAGCACTGTATACTTTGCATTCATTAAAATCTAGGACGTATATCATACACACAATATTACAACACCGTGCACATTACTTAAACTTGTTCGGGAGATGTACATAAATAAACATATAACTTTTAAGCTATTTCGCTTCGCCCAGCTCGTTTATTTCCGAATGGTAGAAACAAACATTGCTACTCAGATTGCGACCCCGGTGATTTCATTGTGAATTACACAGAATGAAGCATCTCTCCCACTGGAGCATCTCTTCTAAATTTACCCTAAGTGTAAGGAGTCAATTTTTTCTTTTATGGTTTTTTCATCGTATACACATTTATTCAGCTCACTAATATACTGAATGTGGTTAGCTATTACAAAGTTGTTTTCATATTTCTTCATTGCGACATTTTTTCCAAAGCCACTTAAATTTATCTGAGAAGGGTAGATGCAAGGGTCATTAAAACGTCCTACTCTAAAACCGACTAAACTGTTGTAAAATAAATTGGTTGCAGTCACACATTTCTGGTAATACAAGTCACTTAACTAACAGAACATTTTTATACTGATATTCGTTTATTTCCTTCGTGAGACACAGTCAACACAAATATGTTCTATCATTTTAACGTTAACTTAAAAATTAATTAATTGTACATTTTGCCCGGTGTTGAACTAAGGACTGTCCGCGTGTAAGGTGGATGTGTTAAATACTACACCAATAGAAATATTAATTGTTGTTGGGGTGAGGATGTGTGATCTAATTAGTTCTGTTATTCTAACATTTGCAGAATCAAGTAAGAAACCAAAAATATTCCGAATAGAAATGAAACAAAACATTTTCTACTCTTTGTCATATATCTTAACAAATACCTGCCATACATACCATATATCACATAGGGCGACGTCCATAGTTGTATGCATTACAGCCAATGAGAAATTTAATAGTATCTATTTGAATAATTTTGTGTCGAAATCTTGTACTCAGTTTTCAGTCTTCCGTACAGTACTGTCTTACAATTTAGTGTGTATGTAAGTGAGAGGGCTTAATCTTACTCGAACACGAATCAGCTGTCTATATAGCAAATAGTAGATTTGAAACATAGCATCTGTAAATAAATGATCAAAATCACTGTAAACCGAAAATTGCAAGCAACTTTGAAATTTTCTTCTGTAGTGTTTGCTTTTTGTAAACTTTCATTATTATAAACAAAATATCTCAATCAAATACATTGAGCCACCAATATAAGAATCTTAACATTGCGGCCCCGATTCGATCCCAGTTTCTAGAGGCGGGTTTTTTTTTTCGAACGGAATAAATTTTACTTGGACTGTGTTAGTAACTTGATTTTACATATCGAGAGAAGTTCAGTATCGAGTTACACTATTCGAAAGTACATCTGAAAAAAAAAAAAAAAAAACAATACTCTACCGTCACATGGCTCCAGTAACACAGATAACATATATTACGATATTTTTTCTGCTCACCAGTCACTTATATTACATTAAATGGAGATGTTTCGAAAACTGAAACACATTTCAAAGGCAAAATGCCTCCGCCCGGGATCGAGCCGAGGACCTGCCGCGTGTTAGGCGGACGTGATAACCACTACACCACGGAAAAGCTCTGTTTACGTACCTGTACGACTTAATATTTACATTATTTCTGCGACCACAGGAATTCAGTAATCATGATGTGCGTGCCACAATGTATTAAAATATATTTAATACGTATCACCGTCAGTCCTAGAAAGCAAGGTCTCAAGTGATTCGAAGTGCCAACTCTCTTACCCAGAAACTTTTACCTCATGTTGGAATGACTGAATCTATTTCAACAAGTTCATCTGCCTTAAATGTATGCCTACTTTGAGCTTGCTGCAAGAGTAATTGTCCTTTATACCGAAATATGAATATACATATGTCACATGTTTGTGTTTGACACAGAAAGCTGCGCCGACGATTGAGTGGCCAGCTGTGTTACCTGCATTAGGTGCGTATTCACAAGGGACATTATTTCTAAGACTACGACTTTAGTTTGACCTCTAAGAAAATTTAAGGGTAGTGTAGATTAAAAATATCTTGCCGTCTTAACCAATACAGAGATTTCCAAAATATGACATGCTGTTTATGCGGACACGAGATCATAGTGAGTATCATGTAACACTTGCCAATGCAGAGAAATATTCATAATTATTTCCTCTGTCAGCAGAGTTACATATTGCTTCACGCTAGAAGTTCACGATCCAGTGTACTGGGAAATATCGGTAACGAATTGGCAATCATATTCACAACCAGAACTCACCACCGTGACCTTCGTCGGATTATGAATTTGATGCTTGTTTAATGATCGTGTCCTGAACAATTCGTGTTTGTGTGTTGCAAACCCTTCGCCATTCAGGGGCGTAACTTGCACCCTCGCGGACCCCCAATTCGAGAATTATGATAATGAGTTGTGTGTATGTGTGGGTGAGAGGTGGAGAGTGCTATGGAGACAGCAAACTTTGGCTTATTACGTGTGCTTATTTCAAAATTTACTTAGTTCAATAGATGAATTTATTATATATGTGTATATTTCCATCCTACTTGTTATGTAAAGACTATTTTCGTAGACTAATGCACAGATTTAGTGATATTCGAGTGAAAATCATAAATGTTAATTAATTGTGAATTCATTCGTTTAGTGTAAAACTATTCATGTTTAGTGGTAGGGGACCCAAAATGTGCTTTTTTTATTTTTTGGGGCCGGGGGGGAGGGAGCAAATAAACACGTATCGCCAGTAACCGGTCTTTCTTTCCGCTCAGCTGTCATTCAAGATCCTCGGCAGTCTCCGTTGGCGCCCAGGCGGTTCCATTTTGCCCGCAGTCGTCTCTTGATTGCCAGGCGTAGTCGTCTGCTTTGCTAGGCTGTCGCATTAACCTCCGGTACTCTGTTCGCCATGACGTCCACCTCTGACTGCGATTCGAGACGGTCTCCCCCGAACACCGCTTCACGCCATCCCTTCCAGCGCGCCCAGGCGGCGCGGCGGTTTCCTGAAACACATTTCACACATGCCCGTAGAACAGATATTCCCACAGAGCGTCTCGCAAAACGCACACAATAGACACATTTACTGATCCTCGCCAAAATGGAAGCAGCGCAAGTAGACAGGCCTCTGGCTCGAAATCACGTTCACAACTCATATACACTTGTAAACATTGCAATATCCAAATCACAACATCATTTAATTACAACACAAGACTGATTTTATTTGTTCAGAGCCTTACTCTCTTTACACACTAGTAAATAATGCAACGACAAATATATGTTCTACTCAATTGTTTACAATTCAAGATTGCTTCCACTTGTTCATGTCCTGTTTCTTCAACAAAGCAAACAAAAATGTGATTACAATAATTTTACATTAGGCTACAGGTGATTCTACAAATGGATGCTGATACGTCACTCAATCTCTACACATCTATTGTTATGTAGGTGGTCAGACAACTGGTTCGGTAACTATGATGAATGTGCAGGCTTTTTTACGCTACCAATTCACACTTTGCATGCTTAGAGTTAGCTACACGTTGTCAGTGCTACTATACCACTTAGATGGCTTAAGCGTTCTGCCATACTTGGTTTAAGAGACAGAATTATTGCAGTCATTAAGAAATGTATTGCCTACCAAATTAGCATCCTGCCCTTGTGTTGTTGCCTGTTCATTTCTTAATTCTTGTACATTCACATGTCCCTCCTGTTCCGTAAAATCACGAAAACCATACTTAAAGAGAACCTTAACATCACTTGAATCATGACGTGGGTTCACATTGTGTTCATGATTAGCCTTTGCCTTTCCTCCCTCCAGACACCTAATGTCTGCATAATCATAGTACATGCTCTTTCTACCGTTTGTTTTATCTGAGCATAGCACATTGGCAGAACGTTCAACAATGTTACCATTAGGCATTTTGACTGCATTAAGACGTGGGCGATCAGCTGATCTAATAATTGTGGCACTCTGTAGCCACCCTTTAGATGTTTGCACTCTAACAGCCCCTGACAGTGGTGGCTCCTCTGTTCTACCATGTTTATCATAATAGTATTTCTGTTGTTTCTAGTTATCTAACAGACACTTATGAACAGCTGTATGATCAGGTTGCAAAGGGTTCAGAAACTATGTAACAACAGGAATGAATGTCCTAAGCAGCCTACCCATTAGCAACTGAGATGGGGAAAGAGTGTTACGAGTCTCAAGAAGAACCAACTCCAATTCCTTATCAACAGCAGCTTTCTTAGGGGTTTCTTCATGGTCTGGATGTAGCGTTCTGACATACTATTTGACTGAGGATAATTTGGACTAGATGTAGCATGAAGAAAGTTCCATCATATAGCAAATTTTTTGAACATCCCCAAAGTAAAATTACTGCCACCATCTGACATGACCACTGCTGTAATGCCAAACCTAACAAAATTATTTTTTAAATACTTTATAACAAAGTGACTGGTTTGCCTTTTAAGTTTTTGAAGCTCAACCCATTTTGAATAATAATCCACCATAAATAATTATGGCTTATTATGTAAAAAGAAAACACCAATCCCTGCCTTTTGCCATGGGCGATCAGGGACTCGATGAGTGAGCAGGGGCTGCTTAGGTTTAGATTTTCGACACATGTTACACACATCACAGCTGGTTACAAAATTGACTATCTCAGATGTTATGCCTGGCCAGAATACTGTACCACATGTTCTTTGTATACATTTTTCTGTACCTTGGTGAGCACCATGAATGCAACTAAGTATCTCTTGTCTCATACCTTTGGGAATAACAATAGCGTTTCTCTTTGACAAGAACATATGGCAAGTAAGGTCCTTACTGTATGTCCCGAATTTTCTCAGTTCTGGACGTACCTGTTGAAACTTACTAGGCCAGCCTAAAGAAAGAGTTTGACACAATTTTTGAAGTTCAATGTCTTTACTAGTGCACTCTTGTAATTCCAGCAATTTGTCAACAGTTATCCTGGAAGACAAAACCACAGAGCATACCTGTAATTCTATATCCCTCTCAATTTCAGTACCCCTTTCTGTTGAACGTTGTTGGGCTTGACATACGCGAGACAGGATATCTATTATGAACATTTGTGAACTTGGTTAATATCCAACAGTTAATGCATACCGTTGAAATCGAAGCCGCATCCTCTGCAACCTAGCTGGGCAGTCTACTAAATGTTTTTTTTTATCGTGACCAGTGGCTTATGATCTGTTTCCACAACCTACTTAGTATATATATATTGGTTGGAGTGCTCTGCTACAAAAACTATAGCAAGTATCTCCTCTATTTGGGCATAACGTCTTTCAGTGATTGTAAGAGACTTTGGCGCATATGCAACAGGATGACCATTTTGAAGTAAAACAGCACCCAATCCACTTTGAGAAGCATCATCGGACAAGGTTGCAGGTTTGTTGACATAATATTATGATGAAACTGGACTGCTACACAGCAATGCTTTAAGTTTTTCAAATGCTACAATCTGTTCCTGCTCCCGATGCCATTGTACACCTTTCTTTAACAAAACTCGAAGAGAAGCTGTAACTTCTGAAAGGTTGGGAACAAACTTTGACACATAAGTTACCATGCCCAGAAACTGCTCTACATCTTTCTTGCATGACATAGTATCAATGTTTTGGATGGCAGCTATTTTCTCGTTATCAGGTTTTATATCATTTTCAGTTAACACATGGCACATTTAGTGAACTTGTGTCAACCCAATTTTCCATTTTTTCTGTTGAATTTAACACAATGTTTTGCGGCTCTTTTCATCAGAACCGCAAGTCTTTGGTGGTGCTCCTGTTTGATACTGCGCCAACATATAATATCATCGACATAGGTGAGTACCCCAGGCAACCCTTCAAAGACTTCTCCAAACTGTCTAAGAAATACTTCTTGAGCAGAACATATACCATGTGGCGTATGCAAAAACTTGTACTGCCCCATGGAGTGTTAAAAGTACAATATTCAGTGCTACTCTCACTCAATTTAATTTGTCGGAACCCCTGTGATGCATCAAGGACACTGAAATACTTTGCACCCGCCATCTGGGTAGTGACCTGCTCCACTGTTGCTAATGGAAAATGTTCCCTCATCAACACATTACTCAAGTCCTGGGGGTCCAGGCAAATTCTAATACTATTGTCACGCTTGTGAGCAATAACAAAAGAATTGACCAATTCTGCTAGCTTCTTTACTTTAGCGATAATGATCTCATTAACCAACCTATCCAATTCCTTCTTTAGGGGTTCTCTAAGTGCAATGTTGTATTTTACGACGTGCATGGATCACAGGTTTGGCATCTTTTCGGAGTATCATCTTGTATGTACCGGCCAGTGCCCCTATACCTCTAAAACACTGAGGGTACTTACTAATTAGTTCAAAGAGGCCCGAATCGTGAACTTTAGTATCTACAGATTCTGATTTTCGAACCAGGTATAGTATAATGCAACTATACATACCCAGAATGGGAAATAAATGTGTTTATTTCTCAACCACATAAAATTCTAATACCCGAACCCGACCGTTGTAGGTGCACTTAAGGTAACACTTGCCTAGAAAATGTATCTTTTCTCCTAAATAATTAACTTATCTCACATTTGAATTTAGCAGGTGTTTATGGCTGACTTTTAGCTTTTCAAACATTCCCCATGGAATAAGATTGACCTGGGCACCAGTATCCAACTTGGAATTGATGAAATGAGAATTAATCAGTTCCACTTTCGCAGTACATTCTAGTTCAATTCTGACATTAGTCACAGAGTCAACACACAAATCCTCTAACTCACAAGTACCCGGCAGTATTGATGATGCAGTAAGTTCATATTTGGCACACCTAAAACCTCAGCAACAATCATACCTTCTTCTGATGAAGTAGATGAAGATGAAACTTCATGATGTATTTCTCTTACCCGTCTCTTGGAGCGACACATCCGAGTAAAGTGATTATTGACATTACATGAATTACATTTTTCACCATAAGCTGGACATGCCCCACACCTATCATACTGAAATGGCCACTGATCCTCTCTTTCTTGCTGACGAATAGAGTCATCCTTTCGCCACTGAGCCTTCCTTTCTTGTTGGCAAGTAGAGTAATTCGTTTTACCATGTTGTTGTGGATGTGGAGCATTATGTTGAACTTAAACTCTTGCACAGCCACCACTGCCACTCCTTCCTGGAACATTCATCAAAAGCTCGCATGAGAGTAAGATCATCTTCCTTCAAAAGATGCTGATGCAAAGTAACATCTCGAATGCCACACACAATACGATCCTTCATAAGGTCATCTCTCATGGAACCAAACTCACAGTTTTCAAATTTTTTCCGTAACTTAGCAACATAACCATCAAATGCTTGGCCTTCTTGCTGCAAGTACGTAAAAAAGACATGATGCTCGTACGTGAGGTTACGCCGAGGTAAGGAAACAGTCGTCAAACTTGTTTAGCAGTTTTCAAATCACGTACCTCACTCTCGCCAAATGGGAAGCTTTCATAAATATCATCTGCATCATGCCCATGGTATTTATCAGAAGAGGTACCAGTCTTGTAGCTGAAAGATTCTCCCCGCCAATTGCCTCCTGGCAAATACTTAAATTTCTTTTTCCATTGCAACCAGTTGTTGGCGACATCCCCTTCTCGTTGTAGTTTCTTGGTGTGTTTCACTAACGCATCCACTATTAATTTACCGACTGCGCCATGTAATGGTTGTTAATGATAATACATAATGTTAAATATATATGATTTATTAATTCTATAATCTCACCGTATACATGCTTGTTTTCCATCCTGCCTGCACTGTCATCAACCTTACATAGTTGCAGTTCCCACTACAAATGCTGGTGGTGCAATCCTTACTCTACTTAAATGCTTTTTTGCTTCATCGTCTCACGTCGCTGGTGCTGCATGGATCGTTTTGGACCTCATGCACTATATTATTGCCACTTGCCAGAAAGACATTTTATTTCTGGGGGGGGGGGGGGTTATTACAAATACTTTCTGAAGAACTGTTGAACTAAACTGATACAGTATGTTGCTGCTCATGCCCCATAAAAATGCACCGACTTATATTATTCTTAATTCTCCGCCGCAATTAGTGTGTAGTTATGATCAAGGATTTGTGTAACATTGTAATAAAAAGAGTTGATATTCTCATGAACAATCAATTAAGTGACCCGTCCTATTCACATTAAAAGGAGCAGCTTTTATTCAGAGAGCATTAATTTTTCTTTCTCATTTTTAAGCACATTTTATTGACATAGTGCGTGTGAATTCCGCGGCAGCCGGTGTGAAATCCACACTTCATTCTACTTAAGCGAATATCTCTGAAGATATGTTTGTTTCGGGGCCCTCCAATTTTGAAACAAACAACGTTTTCAGACTGCTTTATCTCAAACATATAAACTGGAAACGTGTGAAACTACAACAAAAGACAAGACTTCATTCTGTTACTTTATGTCCCAAAGGAAAAGTTCTGTAACTGCATACTACAAGATGAAAATACCGTACGCAATAAAAATTCTTTACGCTATGTGGTGTTTGGCTATTAGCATGTGGACAATGTGCATTTATCAAGCAGGCGTTCCACCCACCAGGCATTTAGAAAAAATAACCTTACAACCAAATAACCGTCTCGTTTGAAAGACGTTTGTCCTAAAAATATCCACCTTTATATTATGTTAGCGTAACAAGCTTTTAGTCTAAAGAGAGAGTCTAATAGACACTTTTTTTAAATAGGGATCAAGTCTAACAAAAGAGTCTAACAGACACCTATTTTAACAGACATCAAGTCTAACAAGCATTTAACATAACATACGTTTTTAACCTGACAAAGTGTTTTGCCTATCGTGTCGTTTGCCGACAATCGTTTTGCCTAACAGTCGTTTGGAACGACAGTTATTTGCTGACTGCGACTTTCACCTGACATGCTTTGTGCCTAATGGACATTTTGCCCATTTAGCAAGAGTTTAGCATGGCAGGTGTTTTGCCTGACATGCTTGACAAGCATTTGTCCTAATAGGCGTTTACGTAATAGGCGGTTGTACATAACAGCCGTTTTGCCATAGGTAGGCTTACCATAATTTCTGGACTCCAATCCCGGATATTTTTTGGAAGGGGTTTAGTAAATAACATAAAAATATTTTTTTTTCCTTAGTTATTAATCATTTTGTTCCAATTAGTTAAAATATATTGGTTTAAAAGTAACGTAATAATTTTCCACATTATTATGTTTAGAGTAAAGATGTCAACTTAAAGTAGGCACAAAAATGTCCAAATATTTACTTAGAACTGGGTTCTGCGATTACATCTGTACCATCGGGTTCTTGCTTTTGCCTTGGAGTTGGAAGGGTGTAATATTTCTCAGATTATAGTACGCTTCCAAGGAACATCTTATAACTTTTAATTTTTTCTTAAAAGTCCACACAAGACATCTTCGAATTAACTTTTATGTTGAGTAACTCCCTTACAATCGAAACGGACATTCTTCCCCTCTCCGCTGTCCAAACGTTTTCCATTATAGAAAATACGAACGAAGTAAACAACGGCTTGTCAACGAGCGCTTGCCAGTGTCGACTGTCTGACTGCCTTCTGCTTTGTTTTGTCGGTCTAGCTGTGCATCGCTGCATGCAATGTTGCCAACCGCTAAATCAAAGCACAGCGAAATTTCCCGGCTGCCCGGTCTTTCACTGAGATATCCGAAAATCCCGGACATCCCGACACTTCCCCGGACACATGCTTGAATCCCGGACTTAAGCCGGGTAAGCCTAGCCATGGGTGAACAGTAAAAATGTTTTGGAGTATTTGATTTTACACTCTAATAAATTATTCGGAAATCTACCACACCAGTGTATACGCTTGGTGAGAAAGTGGGTATAGTATTTGTACCCCCTTATGCATTCATTGTAGCGTTCCTACATTTTCTCAGGAAAGAGTCAAGTGCGTAGGGATGTTGCCAACTTTGTGAAATAGTGACGCTAAACTTTCCTATATTTACATCCTGATGTGTGGTATTATTTCCATACAGTGTATAGGTTAAAATCTTTCATTACAGCTTAGGAAGTTTACTAGCAATTTTTTTTACAGTGTAGGCTAAACGACGTGGGCATCACACGACACACACACAGACAAGCAGTTCTCTCGGTACATGGTGCCCAAAAATGTCGAACACAGTTAGTATGCATCAGCACATGTGGAGTTGATCAAGCGGGACAGAAAACTCGAGCGCAGGTTGATTGTAACGATGGAGACACGGGTGTGTCGGGCATGGAGGGACCGTCCTAACAGCTGCGTGGGGCGATAAACAAGGCAGCGGGGCCGCGGACAGGACGAGCTGGGACGGTGGACACGGGCCATAACCGGAGATCTGCGCGCCCACGTCGCCTTCCCCGACACATCTGTAACGGATGGCCGCTGCGCTGGCCGCACGCATGTCCGCCGGAAAATAATGGATGGAGCCTCGTCAGGAAAGAGTGTTCCCGCGCGACCCCTTCCTGGCTCCGGTGTCCTTTCTTAAAAGCTGCGTGTCTGCAAGGCATTGTGGCCTGTTTGTTGTACTGGCTCACGGTTAATGGAACACCAGCAATCGGGTCCGCGGAACCCGCGGGCTAAGCCACCGTCTGTGAAGCAGGTAATCGTACGAAATTAGTCTGGGAACGCCAGCACGTGCTCGTCCTGCAGTTGCAAACTTAAGACTTAAGAATTAAGACTTTAGAATAGACTTAATACTTTATAATTAAGACTTAAGACTTTAGAATAGACTTAATACTTTACAATTAAGACTTAAGACTTTAGAATAGACTTAATACTTTATAATTAAGACTTAAGACTTTAGAATAGACTTAATACTTTATAATTAAGACTTAAGACATTATAATTAAGTTAAGACTTAAGACTAGAGCGTAGGTCCGAAGGGCCTAACTTCCCATCGGGGAGGGTGTGTTACAGAAAGACAACCTTTCCCCAAATCCCAAGATAAAACGGTCGAAAAATGCGCCATCCAGGCTGGAAAGAAGATGAAAAACTTAACCCCTCCGATTATCGCATCTTCTCCCAGGGGTGTGAGAGGAGCTGGTGGAGAGTGGGGGTCAATAGCCAAAGGTTCAAAGGTGTGGGTGTGTAGGTTCTTGTCTCCACCCCTCTATCCCACGATGGGAAAAAAGGGGGGAGGGGGGACTGTGCGCCCTCAAAAAAGTTTCGTTATTAATTAATGAGGTGATACATGAAATAAAGATTTTAATAAAATAATCCTTGACCATAGCTGCATGTATTTTAACGTAAATACTGGCTGGTATGTAGAGAATAACGCTGGCAAACATGTGCGAAAAACAAAGTGCTCTGTACATTATCGTCTCATTGAAAGTGTATTATTTAAATTAGTGGCACTGAATCTGATTTTTTTTTAACGTTAAAGCAAAAATCACTCTAGCAGTAACGTTTGTCTATCTACCAACCTCATATGTGTCCGTGTTTGACGCTGGTTAGTAGGCCAGATGCAGTATTATTTTAAAATATTAGAAATTATACACAATGGACAGAAATGAGAAAATAATGAACACTTTCAGAGAATTTAATTGATGTGAACCAGTATTTGCCAACAATTGTATTGTTTGAGAAGAAAGCCGTAGGTAAAATTCAGTTTTCTTAAATATGTAGAATGATATACAACGCACAGAAAGGTGAAAATACATGAGAACATTCGGAGAATGGCATTTAACTGTGTACCAATACTTGTCAAGAATTGTATGGGTTGAAAAGACAACTGGAGATTTAACCGATCTACGTGTATCCAACCGCTTCCTCTCAAGACTTCGCTGTTAAGAGCCGCCCAATTATATTCACTCCCAAACGCTTCACTCTGGCTGAACTATACTCCACGAGGTGCCAAACTTACACGTGTGTGAGAAGCTCGGGATCGGTGATACAAAGAACCCGGGATCCGGGTTTCAGAAAGAGCTCTCGACTGGAGTAGTTATTCTGATTTTGAGGATTGGCTATCTCACATGTTGTCTGATGTCAGTAGCAGCAAGAGGTAGCAGTATTGTGTGCCGTGTAGGTGGTTGTATTATGTGATACAATTATTGTTAGTATTACAGTTAGGTTAGTGTTCAATTGTTTGTAGTAGAATAAAATTGTCATTAAAGTTGTAACGTGATATGAATACGTGAAAAAAATAATAACACAATATTAAAATATTTATGTGTCTTATTCATTTGTGAAATAAATTGTGTTAAATGTTAAATGTGTTGAATGGAGTCACCTAAGTCCAACTACAATTCTTGAGATGGCCTAAGTTAGTGTGACCTAACCTAACTTAACCTTACCTAACATAACCTACCCTAACTTAACCTAACGAATTGCATAATCATGTGGTCCTGAGTTGAGCATAAACAGGAGGATCCCGTAGTGTATAAAAAATAATAAATACAAGTGAGCCCTTCTGGGACTGGGTTAATTTCGTTCCTGAGTAGTAGTGCATTCTGATCCCAGCAGCAAGGCATGGCACTATATTCCCCTTAAGATTAGGTGGCTTACGTATTTACATAACAAATTATCGATTAGGAAACAAAGAGTTTTACTTCCATACTCTCTAAGAAAGAAGAAAGAGCACCTGAGTATTTTAGTTCGGGTATATTGTTGTTACAAAACCTAAGAAATAAATGTAATGCAAAGTGTTGAAAACTTAAGTCATTGTATTTTTTATTACAGTGTATGATTTGTGAGAGACTGTCAGGAACATAGGAACCACTCCATTAGCAGTCCTGATAATTATGCACCACGTATGGGTGACGATGTAAAATATCGGCGGTTCAGGAGTACACAGGCGAACACAGTAGGGAAAAGCTGGATTACTTATATGGTACCTTTGCATACCAACAGCTCCACTGCAATGATTCACTCAATGTAAGGACACAAAATGACATATAGACGACTGGATATAAATTCACTTACCAGTCAATTAAAACAGTACTGCAGCAGTTCATTCACAAGGGAGAACGTTCCCTTATTTCTCCAGCTCCAACACATATTACAACTTGTAAAACTCATGGACACAACAGGAAGTAGGCGAAACTAGCTACGAACATATTTATTTAATGAAAGCCTCCAATTGTGAAGTGAAATATTTAATGCTGAAAAATATTTAACCAAATTACAACTAGACTTTCGCCTTAATGAACTGAATTAAAAATGTGAGAAAAACCAACACGCAGCAGCTTAAAAAATGTAGATGTTCATCTCCTTACGTCTGTTGCAAATACCGGTTATGTATCATGTGTCAGGTAACTTAAGCAAGAATCTTTACTGTGCCTTTAGGTGGGGAAATATATGAAAGGTTCTGCTGTGTGAAATGATCAGTTATCTAGTGTTCCATTAAATCATATTCTCACACACAAGTTGAAATATCAGTTCGTAAGCTTGCACATAAAAATAATCTCCAGGCTAGCAATTAATTAAAAGTGGTAGAGCATATGTAAGAGTTCTCAGGCGTCTCGTGACAATTCAGAAGGTGCTATGTAATGGCGCAACTGCTTACGTGCAGCTAGAACACTTCACCGCTGACCAACGGTCACATAAAGAGAAAGGCGGTGGAAAATACCTTCCATATATTGAGCGATGTTACAGGTATCACGCTAATTAGCCCTCTTCAGACGGCTTTCACATATACCGTCGTCTATTGTAACGGTTTCTAGCATGATTTTCAGGGTCAATTAAACAATTAAAAATACAAATTACGCCGATTATCGGCGGAGCATCAGCCTCCCTGGCTGGCTACCTGTAGGACCCTACCTGTGCAGTGTAGGGTTTACCTGTGAGGTATATTCCTTGTGACTATAATACCAGTGATGTCACAAGACGTTACCAACTTATGAGAATTAAAACATTGCACAAAACTTAACAATATGAAATAAATAAAATAGAATAAAATATGTGGATCACAAAACTATAGTTGCTGCGTGAACCATAACACACATGTAGAATAAAATAAAATGAATGAATAAATAACCTATATGGGTAACATTTCACAACATTAGCATTCCGTCAAAACATAAACAAATGTGTAAAAGTAATTATCATACAACTCGACGTGTTAATGTAATCAAATAATATGCGAAACGAGCCAGACGTTACATCATTTTATTAATATCCTGATTATGTAAACTATCTTAATCACCTTGGCGTTTTTGGAATTCCCGGCTAACAGGCGTAGCAGCTATTGCTACTTTGCTGATGGTTACATAACAATGTAAAGGGGAATGCTTAATAAGATTACGGCAAAGATTCGCATGGGGCTAGGTGATTTCTATCAGTGTTCGATTGCCTTCGGAATAAAGAACCCAAAAGGTTGGCAGCCAACCCTCTACTCCATCAAAGACGACTTCTAAAGTGGTGCAGGGGAGGAATGGAATCGTTTTTGGGCGGCGGGGAGAGGATGGGGAGAAGGCACAAGAGACAGAAAGCTGTCAGACTTGTTTCCAGATGACAAAATTGGCTGCTGCAATTGTTTTCACCTGCCATCTTAAAATGCTCGAACATATTTAAAAACTGTGAAATCTGAAAATACTAGCGAAGTATTTAAATTCACGCAAGTTCACGGCGGAATGAAAGGTTAGACTCTAGCTTTCGTACTCATCTCGTCCCCGTTCCGATGACATTCCCCGGCTGGCCACGACGTTTGTCAGACGGCGATTCACATAGTGGTGGTGTGATAGACGCCTAAATTATGTGAGTGGTTTTCCTCGGAGCCATCTTATTTGTTCCGCCATTTTTATTCCCTTGCTTCTCCTACTCCATCTCACCTCATTTTGAGCTTGGCAAGACAGTCCTGTCTGTCGGAAAGTCAGGGCAGCACAGTCGCTAAATTAAAGATAAAACCAATAGGATTTTTTTTTCAAAGTACCATTTATGAAACTGCACATATAAGTTGTTATGGGCCGTTCACGGTAAAGTGAGCACTTTTTAAGGCCCTACAATTTTTTCTTTTAAGCCAGTTTTCATGTTTAAGCCATTTTTTAATATCAGCATTGTCACGTGACTAATAAATACAGTGTATACTTTCACCACTCTCAAAAGTTAACGTCAGAGGCTGCAATAAAACACGTTTATTAGTGGTTATTGTCTGTTGGGAGGGCCTTAAAAAGTGCTCACTTTATCGTGAACAGCCTATATCTACGTAACTACAAAACTTTAAAAAAAAAATTGAGTGACTTGTATAACTGAAAAGTTACGACAGATCACGAGGCTATGCGAACACTTCGGTGTTAGAGTGAGTGAGTGAAGAGATTTGGGCGGCTCTTAACAGCGAGTTCTTGAGAGCCGATGAGGGTGATTGAAGTGAGTATGGAGTGGCATCGCAATGAAGGGGCGGGGGAAACGGGAGATCCTCGAGAAGACCCGCCGACCAACAGCATCGTCCTGCACGATTCCCATTTGCAAAAGTCCGGTGACTCGGCCGGGGATTGAGCCCGGTTCGCCTTGTTGGGAGGCGAGCGTGTTAATCGCTCAGCCACCGCCCCCCCTTTTTTTATGTTAGAGTATACTAGAGGCAATTGTAGTGGTCTTGAAGTTCTGCTATTATATAATCATGGCGGTGATGGCTACCTACGCAACCGTAGACTACCGAAAAAAATTTAGTATAAAATAAGTAAACGCATTGTAGGCTATTCGCGGTAAAGTGAGCACTTTTTAAGGCCCTTCCAATGGGCATCGACCACTTATAAATATATCTTATTGCAGCATCAGACATTAAAAGTTTGGAGTGTTTGAATGTACACAATGTGTTTGTTGGTAAAACGGCAATGTTTGTATTAAAAAGTGGCGGAAAGAAAGAAATTTGATAAAAAGGAAAAATTTAGCAAGGCCTTTAAATGTGCTCACTTTAGCGTGAACAGACTATAATAAAACTATTTTCGTCCATTTTCAAATGCCTATATGTCATCACGCGAACCGACATTTTAGTTCCGCTGCCATGCTGTGCTCGTGGACCACGTTAAGCGTTCGACGGTTTTACATCGATTCGAAAACTTCCTTCTTGTCTCGCGGACATTCGAATCAAGAAGCTGCAGCCACTTCGTGCATGCCGCTAAAAAACGTAGCCGCTTTTATTGTGTATTTCGTAATTGTTTCAGTTAGCTATGAAATATATGTTCATCCATTATACACAGTCTTAACAAGGCTACCGGTGGTATACATAAACCATATCCGTCGCTATTCTTCCGTCAGTCCTTCAGACCGTCTTTAATCTGGATTTAAGCTTGGTCCACAGTTTTCCCCTCTCCATCAGGAAACTAACTTATTCTATTACTCCCGCGAGCTTGCCTGCGTCAATATTCGTTGTGTAAATTTTTGTAGTCGAGGTAGCTAAGGCTTTCGCGGTACACGATGAAACAAATTATAATTTGTTAGAAGTAATCTTTAGAATATACCACGCCACGCCTTCTGCAATTTAATGTTATTGTGTTAATAACTTAATTTTATATTTTATTGTTGTTGACGGAGACACGTGAAAAACCCTAACTTTTATGCAGACATTTATATTAGAAAGCCGTTGGAAGTTTGTTTACACTGGAGGACCTATCTGTTTTGTCTTCGTAAGTATGAAATTTTATAACGAGAATACTATTGTTTAAAATTAACAAAAGTCACTACGGATTTTTTATTTAAAATACTTCTGCTTCCTAAATTCTTATGCAGTTAAGGTTAAAGATTATTTTCTAATGCCGAATAAAAAGGACAGTTTATAATTTTGTAAAGTATTTGCAAGTATGATGTATGTCATAATTTCATCATTTTGACAAACGCGGGATTACGAACTCGGCCTGTGATATGCCGTTTTTCGAAAAAAATATTGTTTGACAATATTTTTCATTTGAAGAAACTTTTGATGAAACCGAGGATCCTTATTGCCATTTGGTGATGTATAACAAGCCGGATGGGGTCTTCCTGGTAGCTGGAAATCTATTTGGAATTTAAGTGATTATATGTACTTAGGAGTCGAGAGTTAAATACCCGGTCGCCTATGGGCGAAGAATGTGCGAACAGTATCTGAAAGAGAAGAAAAGAATCTGGTTAGGCTGTTCCTTCTTTGAGTAGTGCAGCCGCGACTGAGAATGTGAAAGTCTCTAGTGTTGCCGGTAGAAGGGAAAGTTTCAAAACCACATAAATGATTTTTGATTTTGTTAAAAGAAGTGCTCAAGCCACAAGATTCGACAAAGTCTACGTGTTTGTCGTAATTTGAATACCTAATTCTCACATTAATTTTTTATTGCCTCGCAGAGAGAGAAAGAGATAGAGAGAGAGAGGAGAGAGAGAGAAAGAAAGAGACAAAAACTATACTGCTTTGGTTTGAATTTAATAAAATGATTTTCTCCCAATCAATATATTTTGCCCATGATTAACCGAAGTGAAAGTTTTGAGTATTCTACCGATTAACTGAGTTAAATGAATTTCTGAAAATTTTACGAAAATTCACATAAATTTCATTAAAGGACAGTGATTAAATTTTTTTTTTTGTTGATTCTAGTGTTACCAATTCTTACAATTTACTATTTACGAGTTATTTTACTGCTTGTAACAATCATCTTTGATTTAATACTACAAATTTTGCTCGTCAATTTCAAGTTTCAGTTTTATTTCCTGATACGTAATTTCCTTAATAATGACAGCTGATAGCGCCCTTTGTGCCGAATTACATTTCTAGTAAAAATAGAGTCCTTTCATGATTATTTATTGACTGTGTGTCGTCATTTACAGGCAGTAATCGTGGTGAGTAGTGTTATGCAAATCGAAGTGTTTGTCTTTGTGCAGTATTTTGGTTGTTTGCGAACAGGACAAGCTTTCACCCACTGTTTCTTCGATCCTATTCTTCTATGATATCGTACTTCAAAATAGCCTATCTCTCTCTCTCTCTCTCTCTCTCTCTCTCTCTCTCTCTCTCTCTCTCTCTCTCTCGATATTTCTTTCAGAATATTACAGTAACGAAACCTAAATTATTATATATAGACCACAAAATTATATGCGACGAAATGTGTTCCTATTGTGAATCAATAAGAAATTATGTATTAATTTTTAAAGAATTACGTGTCTGCAAAATTTTGCTGGGATTTTTTTTGGAAAATACCCTTTTTATAGTGATCACAAATCAAGAATTTGAAATGATGATACTCACCTAAGCAGACTGTGATTTTCTCGACCACCTAGATAAACTGTGGAGGAAGGATGCAAATTTTTTAATTTTTTTTGGTGGTCCCAACCGTGTTTAATGACCTAAGATATGATATAAATAATTTTTGAACTGTGAAAACAATTTTGTGCCACCAAACAGCAAACAAAATACCGGCTTTGAGGAAGGACAACAAATTATGTACACATAGTTTAAAGTTATGCAAGCAATAAAATACTTTTTTTTTTCTTTTTTTAAAAACACTTACTTATAACTTCTATCGGGGTAGTCCCAAACAATGCGTGTGCTGTAGGTATAAAGTTTAAGAATTTGATTTGCGGACACCAATCATTTACTGGTGATAATTTTCAGGTGGTCAGCTTGGATCCCACTTCGGGAAGTACTGATTACATTTAAATATCTTACCGAAAACTTCGTTAAGCCAAGAATAAAAAAATTTTACGAAATCTTTTCACTTTATCTTGTCATTGCAGTATCGAACGAATTACTTTACTTCCTCTAGAATGCAAGAAAAATTCAGCGGTTTCAATACCCGTTGATACGGCATTGGCAACCTATGAAAAATTATATTTCGAGAACAGAGTATGTTTCGTTATGTCACTTTGGGTCGGACGAAGATAGTTTATCACCTGACGAAATATGAAAGAGTGAAACAGGTTCCACACAGCTTCGTCACTGCTATTAAGACTATGAAAAACTTAGACGCAGTAATTGCTAGTTGTTCAGACTATTAAAAATAGTCGGTTTACAAACATGTGAAGCAATGAACACCCACAGGAGTGCTTCCCACGCATTGAACGGACACATTAAACCTTTGTGCAACCTCCCAGTTGAGAATGGTTCACATTTACTTTCTGCGGCGATTTGACGATCGGTAAGAATGTGCATTAGCATCGTTGCTTTGGACCGACTGTACATAATTAACAGGGACTATAAAGTTGATTTACTCTTCAGTAAACGAGCTTGAGCAGTGAGATAAAATTATTGTTGTTTCTGTGGTTTATTATTGCCTGTGATGCTTTTACGATGTATTACATGAGCGGCTGACGTGTTAAGTTAAATCTGTTAACCAGTCGCAGTTTTAATCCAGAAGTATACGCAGAAATTATAATGTTAATTTCACGCACGAACTATATATAAAGGAAAGTACCCATTACTTTTTCAGCCTTCATCAACGTAATTCACAATTATGGATAACTACTAGAGCAATGCTTCTCATCTTTAATAACAAAGAAATGGGGCCAATTTGTTGTCCTGACTGCAGTTTTGAAACCTCAAAGCTTAGTGTAAATTGTACAAATATGTGTTTCCAATTTTAATAACGAGATGTTGCAAAAATATGCTGGGTAAATTTGTTAACTTTTCAGTTCCGCGATCTAATCGCAAATGTTAAGAATATTTATCTTTCGAAAAAAAAAAAAAAAACCCCGTGCAAAACAGTTCTGAAACAAACATATAGAAAAACGAAAACATGTTATGTTAATGTCGAGGTAAAACGAAAAAATTGAACTAAGAAAGAACTGCTAGAGGTAAGGGAGCAATATCTAAAGCGACTCTTTCTGTGTTCACCGCCTATTATGTACAGCTCGGTTTTTACCCCATTTTCTTTTATTCCTATCGAGTGTGGCAGTTTTTCTTCCGCCGCCCCTTGTCTACGGAGACGCACGAAGACAAATGTATCGGCGAAGTGCATTGAGAGCCTTCATCCAGCTTCTACACTCCCCTACCATCCCTCTTCCCTCCCCCCTCCCCAAAAAAAATACAGGCATGGTTTCTCACCGCGATGACAATATTTCTTTCAGTTGCCAATGTGGCTGTTCGGCTTGTATACCAACATTCTGTTGAGTGCTGGCTGCCGCCCTAGGAGCAATAATGGCACACTTGCAACACATTCGTCTCCTTCGCGACATGCAAACGTCTCAAGTTGTAAAGGGCCTATACACATAGGCGCCGACATATTGTTTCCCTGGAATGGGAGGGGGAGGGGAGGGGAGGGCTCTAACTTTCTGTGACCAAACCCACTTTTATTTTAATT
The DNA here is from genome assembly GCA_029891345.1 of Dryococelus australis. Classification (NCBI taxonomy): domain Eukaryota; kingdom Metazoa; phylum Arthropoda; class Insecta; order Phasmatodea; family Phasmatidae; genus Dryococelus; species Dryococelus australis. The sequence continues at coordinate 67,970,092 of CM056998.1, read as the reverse complement.
TTATCACTTTCTCTTTCTCCTTCCTCTTCACTCTGTTTTTCTCTCACACTCTTACTGCACATTGTATGTTTGTGCGAGCGGTTATATACAAATGTAAAGTAAATATTATTTTCGAGTAAGGTTGCAAAAAGCATTAAAAAAATAATATACTTTAAGTAGGGGTAGTGAAATTTCGCGAAAAAAATTTCAATGCAAGTTATATTTCAAAACACTGCAGGGTCGTTTACCTACCTTGATTGGCTGACTGACTTTTTGACATGTGTTAACTGTCTGCACACGAATCACGTAGGAGCCGTGCCGATGTTGCCGAATGCTGAGCGACCCCGGTCAAATATGTAAACTCCTTCTAAAGCAGACAGCAACCAATTGCAATAGACAAACTGTTATTGGGTGCTTATAGTATTGCAGTCTATCGCGTAATCATATTTTTTCGCTACAAATCACTAGCTCTAACTATAATCTATAAATACTTGTCAGGGAAAAACTGAAGTATTGATTGACTGGCCAATGCCGGAAGGGGTTGAAACGTGCCACCCACTCTTTCTTCATCACCATCCCCAGGCGCCTATGCCACTACACCTCTAGTTACTCCGCTGATTTTAAATATATGCGCACATGTTTAAACGTCTCGTTAAGAGCGAAGTAACAGCCATGGAATCAGTCGCTTTGACAATGAGGTGTGAGGGAAGGAGTGGGTCACATCCCGGCATTATTAAAGCTGTATTTTTGGAAAACCTCGGAAAACCGAAACCACAATGACCGGACCGCGAATAGAATCTTCAGACTATCGAACGCGAGTATGGACTGTTCGCGGCAAAGTGAGCACTTTTGAGGACCTAGTTACTTTTTCCTTTCAGCTATTTTTAAACCTTTAACCACCTTTTTAAATACATATTGTCATGCAAGTAATAAACACAGTGCGTGTATTCCACTTTCCTCGGAAGTTAATGTCTAAGACTAAAATAAAATATATTTATTGACTATTATTCCAAATGAGAGGGATTTCAAAAGTGCTCACCTTACCACGAATAGCCTGTACAGTGAGTTACCACTGTTTCCATCTCGTTCTCTTTGTGTTGCCTCTGCGCATATTGTCCCGAGGGGGAGTGCAAATTTTACGCCGTGCTTTTGCTGTTTCAAGCGCAACACCTATCTTTTGCTAATGGCGTGACGCCTCACACACTTTGGACGCTGTTCTACCAAAATTACGTCTGTTTTTGAGCACGAGGTTGTCGAAAAATTTACCATGACTTACATGAAAAATTAATTATCTACACTCTAAATTCGAATCAGTGGAAAACCGCTGATTCGCAGTGAAAATGGTTCCACTTAGAATCAGCGGGGGAAAAAAACATCGATTGTTTCAGTGGAAAAATTACGCTGATTGAATTATTGATGTGAAAAATTTCATTGATTCTAAGTGGAGCCATTTTCACAGCGAACAAGTGGTTTTCCACTGATTCGAATTTAGATTATACCTGTCCGGAAAAGTTGGAAAAATGTAGCATTTACCACGTACGTACAGTTTCTTGGTACCTGGTCAAGTAGCAGCTCGGGTGGACAAACTGCTTTCAACACCGTTTGCCGCTGGCCGGGCGACCGACCTTGGGACAGGCAGCGCGCAGAGGTCGAGCGCATTGACTTACCGTGTACTTGGCTTGGAGCTCGACTGCAGGGCGGAAAACTGCTGGCAGCCGTGCGCCCTCGTCGCATGGCTGCTTGATTAACTACTCCAGTGACGTCACCCGCCGGCCGGCCAGTGAACTTGCTACCTGGCTGTCAGCAAAGGTGGCGCGCTTCGTGACGACACATCCGGCCCCACGCCTCAACAGCGGAAGCTTGATTAAGTGGAAGTACGTGTGCTACCCATATTTGGACATGTTTTTTATTTTCGACTTTTGATTGGACATTGTCATCAACACCCCTCTAACATTTCCGCTTGTTGCCATAAATGACCACATGTTTTTCTGTTGGCCAACTGGATGTTAATACCCCTCCCAGGGGAATTGCTTTTTTTTTTTAAATATATATATAAAATCTGGTGCGATCTCTGGATCGGGGTCGATTGCCACCCACAGAGGGAGAGCACGCAGCTGGTTAAGTTATGGTTTCTCAAAAATAAAACTTACATTTCAGCAAAGCCCTTATAGCGAAAATAAGGCAGGCACATTTGGTGTCCTGATATACGAGTTAGGAGCCATGTTGGAGATCAAAGATTTAAATTAAGTTTTGAGAATGCTTTAATCTTAAATAAAGTAAGAAAATTGAATATTTTAAAGCAGTTTTAAAATAACTCAAAATAAATCAGAAAAATCTAATTTAAACTGTTTTCAATTGGAAGCTGTTTTTCCAAAGTAAATTCTTAAAAAAATGGTTCATTGTAATCGATTGTCACTTTCGTTGGCCTCTTGTGGTTCAACTAGCCATGAATTTTAAGACAAGGTTTCTTAAAACAAATGAATTTTTCTTGACTTTGTAAATTATTAAAGATAATTTGTTGGTCTCTTGTGGTTTAACTAGCCATGAATTTTATAAGACAAATTTTCTTTCAAAAAATTAATTTTTTAAGACTTCGTAAATTATGAATAGTAATTCGTTGGTTTCTTGTGTTTCAACTAGCCATGGATTTTTGGAGTTTTTCTTAAAAAACAACTGAATTTTTGCTTGGCATTGTAATTTATGAGTAATCTTTCGTTGGCCTTGGTGGTCCAATTGGCCGATATTATATGGTAGTTTCTCTTGAAAAAAAATTTATTTTGGCTGATCTTAAAAGTTAAGAACATTGGTGTATCATTTGTTGGCTTTTATTAATCATTATAGCCAGATAAAATTAAGCTTAAAACGAAGTACATTTTGGCTTTAATGTTAAATATGTAAGGGTAAACTTTGTTGTACTTCTGTAAGTGGCCTTGTATTGAGTTAAATGGCCATGAGAAAATAAAATATTTATATGGTAGTAATAGATTGTTATTTTTTGCACTTATATTTTTGGAGCTTGTTTTAACAAACAGTATAAATTACTAATTAATTAAAAGTAAATATTTGGCTTTAGCATTTTGTTATTGGAGAATGCCTGTGTGGAAGCATTTTCTTTTTGGATTTTCTATAATATCATGGAGGGCTTATATGCCTAAATTGAGCACAAGTAAAAATAAATGATTATTGAATTTTGTAATAGCTGAAATTTTCTGCAATTGTACCTTTTTGGCAGAAAAACTTTTCATATGATTTATTTAAATATTATTCAGCTGTCAAAGATATATTTAAAGTGCTTACAGTTGTGTACTTGAGAATGCTGTGTGGAAGGCATTTCTTATGGGATTCCTATAATCAGGGAGTTTATCTAATTGGGCACATAAATAATGTTATTGAATTTTGTAATATCTGAAATTCCAATGTACCTTTGGAAAAAACTTCTATGCTTTATTAAAATATAGTAAGTGTGCAAGATAGAGATGCAAGTAACAAAGTGTTTAATGTCTTGCAATCAAAATTGAAAAATAAATAAAGAACAATCAAATAATGAACTACAATACCTCATGGATTTTGCTTTCTGAAAGAACTGTATCTCTCTCTCTCTCTCTCTCTCTCTCTCTCTCTCTCTCTCTCTCTCTCTCTCTTTAATGTCTTGTGTTTTATGTGCTCTATTTCTGCTCAAACGAGGGATTTAATTTTACTTGGGTTTTTCGCTCTACAGACTGTTTATGTCCACCTTGCCACATCCTTGGGGGCAAGAGCGTAGCAAGGAGCGTAGCAATGGGACACTGTATAAAAATTCAGTACAATATCTTCTATAGGTTTTGTACATTTTAAGTTAGTATTCTTTGAGGTACAGAAGCGGAAAGTGAAGTTTTCGGCTGATTTAAGGTGAACAGGATAATATATGCAATAAGGAAGATTGCTTGAAATATATATATTATCCGATGCTAGTCTGAAGTATGTTTTATAGTAGTAAAAAAACTAACTGCGAATGCGTTCAGTAACTTATTTGAGAAACTTGCGTTTCGAACATAGTGCAAAAAAAAAATCACCATGTTATCCCGAAACGAGTTTACAAGTCGAACAGAAATGAAAATTTGCGACAGAGAGGAAGGATACGAAGATTCATGGTCCCTTATTTCATAGGCAGTTAAATCGCGACAGGAATTGTTTCGCCCTGTGCGGCATCTCAGCTGATACGCGTGTTCGTTGATTTGCTTAAAAAGTAATTGCAGCCACTAGCAAAACGCATACTGTTTCTTCCTGTGTGCGTGGTGCACGCAAACCCTGCGTAGGGAAAGTGAGCTTACGGCCATTTTCGCTGCCACCCGCGCGGCGGAGAGGTTGTGTCGCGTGGCCACCCGTGTGGTGCAGCTGTTCTGATGTGGTCACCCGTGTGGTGCAGCTATTCTGATGTGGCCACCCGCGCGGCGGAGAGGTTGTGTCGCGTGACCACCCGTGTGGTGCAGCTGTTCTGATGTGGCCACCCGTGTGATGCAGCTGTTCTGATGTGGCCACCCGTGTGGTGCAGCTGTTCTGATGTGGCCACCCGCGCGGCGGAGAGGTTGTGTCGCATAGCCACCCGTGTGGTGCAGCTGTTCTGATGTGGCCACCCGTGTGGCGAAGCCTGTGTGTACGTGGCCGCCCGTGCGGCGAAGATTTCGCCTTGTTCGGCGTTTTTAAATCCACTTATGTTTTTGTGTTCCTCTTGCTGTTTTTTATGTAGGCCTACCATGTTCCCTTGCTTGCCACTTGTTTGTATCTGATTTGTGGTTTTAGGGTATTTTTGAGCTTTCCTTGTTGTTTGTGTTATTCATTTTCTGTGTTGTTCTGACTGCTGTTCCCGGGGTTTACCCCTTTCCCCGCATTTTTCTTTGCTATGATTATGTATTTTAATTTATGTCCTTACTTGTCATTTGTTTTTAACCCGAGAGTGCCTTTGTGGTTGGAGCGGGTTTACTATATTTGCTGTTCACCATTTGTGTACGGTTTTTTTCTTGCTGTCACCTCTTGGGAATGTAAAAATAACTGTTGCATTTTGCAAGCCGGAACCACACCTGTATGCCGGAAGAAATAATTGCTTCTTATTTGCCCGGAATGGATACCCATGCCAGATGAACCACCCTACGCCTACGTACTGCCGCATTTGTCCCTCGGTTGCTTTTGACACGGGGACGTATTTACAACATATCCTTTTTGTATAATATTGATGCTACGAAGAATAGCAGTTAGAAATCTGCCGCGCACTTTATGCATCACTGAGTCCCAGTTGCATTTAATCATTTGCTCGGAATTTTACATAAATTACATTACCAACGTACGGAGTTTATCAGTCTTGACATATATGGAGATACCTGTAGCAGTGTATGTGGTTCAGGCTTCAGGTAGAGTAATTTCGTCTCCGCAATGTTAACTCGGGCAGTTGCCGCGCGGGTGAAGTCGGATGGTGTCTCATTAATTCGAGCTACTTCTTCATCATTCCGCACTGTGCACGTGACGTCATCAGCGTACCCAATGCATGTTAGTTTTCTTGTCCCGACACTGATACCGTTGAGTTTCGAGTGGAGTGTTCTTAGGAGGGGTTCAATGTACAGTACGAATTAGGACATGGCGTACTGAACATTGAATGGTAAAGCTTTCTCCCAACCTCCCATTAAGTGACATCTGTGGTTTTGTACCTCTTCTGAGAGTTTGTGAAATGACGATAGTTTGTTGTGGGAAGCCTACATGTAGCATAATTCTGTCAAGCCTCTTCCAGTTCACTCGATCGAATACTTTGTAAAGGTCTGTGTAGGAGAACATAAACTGCAACATTCGTGTATGTTTTCTCCACGGCAACTAAATTTACACAGACATCGCAATTGTAATTTCACCTCTGTTTATGTGTCTTTTTCCACTTCAAAAATAAATAAATCCGCAGATTCACTGTAATTATAATTGTACAACTTCTGTACATTGGTCACTGTTTTATTAAGCAATTTTACCGTCAGTATATGTACTTTTACAACTGTGTCATATTGATTGACATACTTTGTATGTGTATTTTTACCATTTTCGTGTTATTTACTCCATTTTGAAACTTGGTAGTTTAACAGAGTTATAAAAATAAGTTATTTCCAAAATGTGGATAACAATTGATTTCAGATACGTAATACATAGTCCAGCATATCCCGTCACTGGGAGTCATGCATTCCTTTTGAACACACAAATGAAATTAAGTTCGAAGTAGTTCTACTCCTTGTCGCTAGGTCGCATGTTTTAAACGAATGATTGAATGCTTGTAGTTATATTTCGATTCCTAGGAACATTGGTATAAAATTACAAACGCTGTACTAGTTTTAACAAATTAAACATAAAAGTGTAAAATTTACGAAGATTTGTATATTTTTAAATATATCCCCAGAGATACTCCAGAATATAATGCAAATGTACACACAAATGGTCGCTGTAAAATTTTACAATGGAAGATGTACAATTTTATTTATGTTATAGGCTACACACAACGACCATGCAGTATTAAAAATAACGATTCAATGTTTTAATACAGGGAGTGGGTGTGTTTTTACACATAATTCTAAATGTGTTAATTAACACAACAGTATGTTTACTAAGCCATAGATTTATGTATTTTCACCGAAGACTTGTAGTACTCTCTGAGTTAGTATGAACACTTATATAAAATTACACGTACTGTAGTTGTTTTTTTTACAAATTACACATACAAAATGTAAAATTACGAAAAATTTGTATGTGTAAATTTATTTATTATTATTATTATTATTATTTTTTATGTCGTACTGAGGGTTGGGTTCGGACCACAACAGATTTTGACCTATTTATTCACCTAAGCGCGGTACCTTAGCAATCAGGGCCCTATTAAATGAAGCGAGGCCGTCGTCTGGCCTACATCAGGCAGGTCTCCAGCTTTCATCTTTAAAGTACCCAATTACGTAACAAATACTGGTTCATGGTTAATTACACACTTTCAACACCAGTGTATTTTTTTTCTTCTTTTCGTCAACCTTCTATACTTGTCATATATAAATAAACACCTCCCGAAAATTTTGTAATATACACACAGAATGCAAACATTATGGAATATACATGAACGAAAGAATGGCAATTAGACGTTACCAACGGTACAGATATAAAACGTGAAATTCAAAGAGTTTCTAACACAAAATCATTTTTACAATATCACAGGCAACTAAACACGAAAGAACAACAAAGTTAACGTAATGGTGTCTCTGACTAGGGAGGATTTATTTCTTCTTACTGCAGCTTCGTACCGTGTATGGCCTCCATGTTGCATTTTACAGGTCCCTGACCTGCCGTAGCATGCTTGTCGTCAATGTGATGATGTCATCTTCCGGTAGAAGGTCCCATTCCATCCGGGCAGCTCCTATGAGATCGGGAAGTGTTTCTGAGGTCTTGTGTACAAAACTGCAGTTTTCAACTTGTCCCGAGGATTTTCAATACATTAGTGCGCGCTCTGTTGATCACAAAAGGACTACATAACTCCTACCACCCAAGATGCCTTATCTCACAATGTTGGTCTTAATTGCTAGGGTCGATAGAGTGACATAGCACTGTTGTAAACATAAATATACCACTTATATACCAATTATCCTGGTTGTTTTGTAATTTGCCTGTGGTAAGATTTTTCTATGGGTTTGGTGTGCACCTAATCAAAAACTGATAATAAATGGCAACAGTCTGTCTCTCAAGGCGAAAACATACCATGGTTACTTCGCCACTTCAAAATCTAAGGCAAGAAATCGTAAATTTCCTATGCAAATATCCTTAATCATACTATGGCCCATATCTTACACGAAATTAATAAAACACTTTACTTTGGCAGGATGTTACACATTTCGTGTAGTACGTAAATATTCGATCTCAACAGTAGACCTATTGAATTTACCTTCGTTCTCGAAACAAGAATGTTTTACAACAAATTTACACTATCTGGCCTTAAGCCATGTAAAGAATAAAATTGTGTTTATTTGATAAATTTTTCTACTGTGCAAAATTTTATTCTAAAATTTAACAAAATATTTGGTTTCCAGTTGTTTGGAATCTTAGCCATTTTTACAAGTATCACGCGAAATTGTGAAAGACTGTGTTCAATGCTAATATAATACGTCATAATTTGTATTCATACGTCATAAATTGTATGTATACGTCATAATTTGCATTTTAAGTTGAAGCCCTGCATCAAGTCTGGCATGCGTGTCAATCAGCAAACCCAAGCAATTTTATGTGAGTACTCCTTTCCTGCCAAAGACTGTCCTGCCTGAACGATTTATTTTTCGTCCCACCAGCTGGTGAAATGTGTGATGCCTACAATTTTCGGGAGCACGATGAAATGCTGCTATTATGAGATTGGTGTGTTTACAGAACTACATGACGTTAATGAACTTGGTTAGCAAGTCTGCTTGGTTATTTGCCACGTCTGTATTTGGTAGATTATATTAATAAACTGTTATTTTGTTTAAAGAGCGATTACTACTTGAAGAGGCAATATTTTTGCTGCAGAAAAAGGCACTTTGTTTTCTTCGCCCCCTCCCCCGGGTGGCGAATGTCTGAACGCTTCTAAGCGCTGAGCTATACAGAAGAGATATACAGCGCTCGGCCGCGCCAGAAGCGCGGCCGAGCGCTGTCTGGTGGCTGCTACTGGCAACGAGTTCTGCCTCGCGCACTCTGGCACCTTCCATACGTCTCTCCGCTATTCCCGCCGCCTCCTTAACCTTCCAGAACCCCGTTTTCGCGTATAAATGTTTGTCCCCAGCCCGAGCAAGTGTGCAGTGTTCCCCTTCGAGTTGCGCGGGCTGGCTGACAATAGATCATGTCCACGCCACTTCGTACTTCGGGACTTCAGCATGCTAAACGCGTTTTCGCGTAATATGAGTACGCAAGTTAAGTATTGCAATGAACGTAGTTTTTTTTTATGCTGGGGGTAGAGAGTTTTTTTTTTTTGTATATAGATTTTTGTAGAGAAGTGTCTCTTCACTGTTTTGATTGTGTGAATTTTCAATATGGTATTTTATGGGAAAGTTTGTAAGAGGTGAATTTTTTTTTTGTGCTGTAGGAATGGTCTTCTGGACTACGATTTGCCAAAATAATTTTTACTGACAAGGAGTTTAGTGGATATTTTATGGTGTGCCTTTACGCTCATGGTTAAGTGTAATGGGGGTTTTTGCTCCTTCCCAATGGTATTCTTGAAATTGGTATTCCATGTTGAACTTTTCAGTTCATTATCATACGTACTTTACTTTTAAAGATGCAATGGTGCTTGCTTTACTCAGGGAGTCATTCTACCTTTTTTTAATGGGATTTCACAAGTGTTTATTCAGGTTGGGTGATTTATCAGGATATATTAATATTGTTGTGTTTCTGTTTGTTCCAGTGCATGTGTGTTCTCTCCGTCCCCTAGTTCACCGATTGGTAGCAAGCAACAGAAATTTACAGATGCAATTTGTATTTTTCAAATCAAGTTGTTGTTCTTGGTGATAATGTATAAATGGGTTTCAATATATTTGTGTTGATTTTGGAATTTTTGTGTCCATGCTTTCTTGATTTTTTTTTTAATGGGGTGCGTCCTTCTTCTTGCCTTCCTTTAGCCCTGCTACGCCTTAAAGGGGAGTAGCAAAGTATGCCAGAAATCTTGAAGTTACTATTTACAACGGTTTTCAGTCAATAATGTATTGGTAATGTTCTTCACTTCCCCAAGGACATGTTAAAGAACAGCTCGCAAGCCTCTTAAGTAAGAACCAAACATATATTAGTAGACAAATAACCCAACTAATCAGAACGTGTCCGTAAATTTTCCAGTGCTTTTACGGAAACCATGAACTCAAGCAGACTTTTTCAGCGTACACGACGCTAAAAAAAAAAAAAAGACATTGTGTCATTAACATGATTTTAACGTGTGGATCATATACACTTCCACGCCATTATTTACGTAAGTAAATAATATTCCAAAAAAGAGAGCCAAAAAATAATTTTTGCAATTACGAAACCAATTTAAATTTCTTAAATCTTTTTATATTATAATAGCATAGGCTATGCACATTTCAAAATTCGTGTTGTGCATTCGTGCATTAAATTGAACGCAATAATAAAAAAACTGCTGAAGAATAAATTGATTTGCGAAGGTACGTCAATGTTATAAAAATACCATTTATAGCAGTTATAATATGTTAGTTACTAACACGTGTAATTCCTAACACGTTACTTGTTTCACTCGTGTTTTGTTTTATTTGCACAGTATATAACTGTGCAATAAGTTTATAGCATCATTATTTTTTATTGCTGTGTGAGCTGGAAAGAAGTATTTCGATGGTTGTCTTGCATGCAACAGTGCAATTAACCTCATATACGGGTTATTCATGAAATGTGTGTTGCTTACTAATATATACATTTCCTATCGTATATCCAACAGCTAGCAAATAGAATGCATTGAGTGCATGAGAAAAATAAAAAGAGATATTAAATTTCTTCTTACTCGTGACTAAGTTTTTTTTTTAATGTTAGAACGTTTCATAAAGAGTCAACTTGCGTCGAAACAAAATTAACATTGAATAATGACAAGCTGATAATTGATTTGAATAACGTTAGGCTCTACTTTTCAATTGATTTCGATACTGTCATACCCGTGGTATGTACTATTAAATACATTATTTACTTTACGTCCAACTTAAAGATTAGTCAGCGTTTTGTTGGTATGACACATTAATGGCAGTATATAAATTGCAGCTTTTGCCACACCTATAATTTAAAAATCTGGTTAGAGAAATGATAGTGCGTTTTTTATTTTTAACTTTTGATTGATAAATTAGTGGGATGCTGTAAAAGTAATGACTTGAAATCTGGTTATCTGTAAATCAATTAAAACCACTGATAAACTTGAAATCTCGATTCCAACCCATTAGGAAACCACAGTTTCAGAGATTGGGTTTAATTCTCGTCAGTAAAAATTTAGAGTGTATCTTTGCTTACCAAAAAAAGCACCTTGTATGCAGCACATTTTAATGACGTGTCAAAATCACAGGGAAACGATTCTGTATAATTTTGGATAATCCGAACTGAAAGAAAAGAGTTATTAGCATTAATTACTGCGTAGCATATCGTAATGTGAATTAAAATCGTATACGCTTCTCACTGTACATATATTATTATTAGGCGACACTCTTTGTTGTGATTTGTTAACGGTCACCAGTTAACGTCTCGTAAGGCATGACAAAGCAAACAATTAACCAAATTTACTGTAATTTAAATGTGTTTTGTTCGTATGAGGATACAGTGTCTTGGTTAAAAATTTAAGCCGGATACGTTAACCGCAAAGTCAACTAAGGCTTATTTTTGGATTGGGTGTAACATTTATTGTCCGATTATTGAAATCAACAAAAGTGATAGAACCTCATGAAGAACGTCGAATCCTATATTTTGGGTAACTGATTACATGTCAAAATTATGAGTTATGTTGTGTGTCGGTAGTAGCGTACAAAGTTCGTTCTAGGAGATTTTTTTCTAAAGTTAGGAGGCTAGGAAATGGGGAGGGTTCGGATCGAATCGGCAGTCTTCGAGCATTTCTATATATACGCGCTTGCAGTATGTGTTAAAATGTGTTTTTTTAAGAGACAGTCTTGACGCCTTGCTCGGTCGAGTCCATTTCATACCAAATGCAGCCGTAAAAATTTTTTGGTCCAAAAATGCGAAATGAAATTCCCGTTTTCAATTATTTAATCTGTATAGTTTTTTGCTGTTCCAGTTTTTAAGCCTGTTTTTGATTTGTCTTGCATATCCACAGTTTTCTTTTGTTCACCATAATAGCGAATATTCTTTTTCTGGCTTTTTCCTTCGTATTCCCATATTCCTAGGAATACTTGTCACTCAGAGTAACAACCTGATTATTGTATAAGTCGAGGAGTAATTGTTTTTTATGTTTTCCATCTTCAAATGTGGGACACTTTGTCATTGCAGGTAAACGTCTCCATTGAAGATTGCTTTTAACTTTTGTGTAACAGCTGTGTAGAAAAAGACGATCGACAATAAATTCACTTTACAGCAGTGGTTTTTTTTTTTTTTTTTTTTTTTTTTTTTAAGTCAGGGCGGTATTCAAACCGGGGAATTTTGGATCTCACTCAAACTTATGCATTTTTCGCTCACGACTTGTCGTCAGTCACAACGTTGATTTTAAGAAACCATTTACTTTATACGAACTGTATTCCTACATTTTCGCTATAGGGTTTCAAGTTCATCATGCACTTATACGATCCCATAACTCCGAAGCATGTTCCTATGCTGACGTCACAGGATGCGTGTAATGGGTCCCTTGCTGCTCGCTTGTGAGTGGTCGGGATACATTCAGTTTCCTCAGGCTGCACGCTGGTTACTGGTTCCTGCTGTGTGCGTCGAGTGTGTTTAGCCGTGAGCAAGCACCAGCTTACTTTGCAACACTTCGCCACACGCCACTGATTGTTTCTACGGAATGCGTGCCCGAGTGAGAAATGCCATGTATCAAATGGTTTTCAAAAATATAAATTATCAGATTAATTTACAGATTTTCATACAAACGCAGTAATTTAGAAGTTGTACCAGCACGCAGCAAGCCCACACATATTCTGGTAATTCTGGACTGCAGGCACTTACACGAACTGTTTATTTCACAAACAGAAAAAACAGGAGTGTTTACAATTGTTAATGTAATAGATACTTTTTCCTGTAGCACCTTGCAGAGCACGTAAATTTATTCTGTTCTATCATTCTAAAGATATTTACTCGATAATTTAGTTTAAGAACGAATAGTAGTTTATTCAGCTTTATAGACATGTAATTGAAACATTAGTGATGTCTAAGGACACCGATTTTCGTGAGAATTCCTGTATTGTTGTAGTTCAAAACATACTACGTTACATCCATTTTCGCGATGGGGTAGTTTGAAGGGCTTCGCTTCTTGCATGCATGCTTGCAAATAACGTATATAGGCCTACTTAAAAAAAAAAAAAAAAAAAAGTGTTTTGCACCACCGGGATTTCTGAGTTACTGCGTTACGCATGGCTCAAGAAAAAGTATGGGATGAAATTCACACTGTCTACATGATGTCAGGTAATTCACGGATACGGACTGCACCACGCGAATCTATGGTCAGGACTAAAGAGAAAATATTCGTTTGTAAAAATGCGAAAGGGCCTTAGTTTACGAGATAAACAACATTAAAGTAGATATAATGGTATTACTTCACTTTAAGCACAGCGTACATCATCAGCAATCAAAACTTCTAAACGTCATAACAGGTGTTCGAGGTTTGCTCTGCCCATAGCAATGCACTTTTTCGATTGTTGTATGCACGCAGCTGGTATGGAGCTTGGCCGCCGGATGCGCCCATGGCCATTTCCATGTCCTAGTACTCACTGCATGTGAACTCCATGGCCTCCTTAGCACTACTCAGTTCTGCTCTTTCTCTTACCGTATGTCTTACGACGACACATGAATTGCAGCATCGCAAAATCAACTCACCCTTTTCTAACTGGAATACCACATGTTTGCTACAATGGTTTTTTTTTTTTTTTTTTAGCTTTCATGGCGTTTTTCTGGTAAACCAAACGTCTAATTTATTATTACGTGAGAGTATTTTCTGCTTATTTTTGAACCATAGATTCGTGTGGTGCAGTTCGTATAGGCGAATTACCTGACATTATATATACGCAATACCGTGCCAGGCCTGACAAATGCCTTTTTTAGTACCGCAAAAAAATTAAATGCACTGCAGAAGGTAGAGTGTGACTGCTATCGTCACAGTTCTAAAGGAGACGGATAAGATAGCTTCTGCCACAGCTATGCGGGAGTAAAATTCGATGTGGCGAGGGCAGTGTGCGGCGCAACGAAAAGCAAACAGCACTCCTGCTGGATCTCTGCACGCATGCAAGTTTTCCGTCAGTGCGTGCCCTAAATCATTGGCTTCCAGAGTGCTCCAAGGAGTGTGCTGCAACTAGGCGTTGTTATCAAGGTCATCAACACATTTTTTGACTGATTATCAATGAAACTACAGGAAGTTTAGAGGGCAATGAGTACGACACAAGCAGAATAATCAATTACAAGTGATTACTCAGGAAAATATTTTGATAAATGTTTATTAATTTTATGACGTTTGTTTTGCGATTTTAGAGTAATATTAATATGAAGCAAGACGTTTACAAAAGTTAAGTTCAATTGAATCTTGTTCAGGTTTTATTGCAAACAAACCTGAAATATAATTAGACCTATAAGTGATTGTTTTTAGAGTATAGTGGAATAAATAAAAATAACCGTATTTGAAACTCTGCGTAGTCACTCCCGGCCTTTTAATGTGGGAATCGTGCCGGAGGATGCATCTGGTCGTCGAACTTCCTCAGGGATTTCCTGTTTCCCCCGCCCTTGAATTCCGGTGCTGCTCCATAGCCACCTCGTTACGAGCCGCCGAAATCTCTCCACTCTGTCCCTGCTTTCCATCTTTTTCCATTCTCCTGCAGGTAGGATTCAACTAAGTCATATTGTAAATTTATTACAATTTTTGCCTTTAAATGTGATTCGTGGATGTGCCAGTGGGTTTGATTCACTATGACTTACTTTATTTGGTAATCGTCTGTAATGAGTGACATCACTAGTACTCACTAGTACTTCATAGGAACAACTTATCAAGCGACTCTCGGCGATGAATGCGGTTGGCGTCTGTGAATGGACAAGTTTATTCCTGTAATTCACTGATAAGCAGAAGGAACCAATGTGTGACTGGGGTTGGGGTGCAGCACGTCAAAATGCGAGTTAGCCAGATCTCTCAAGCCCTGCTTACGATCTAATTGTATGCACGTTGTGTATTCTTCCGCTTTATGGAAAAATAACGTTGCCATGGGCCTCATCACTTTATTCATTCGTCGGTCAAATAAAAATGTAACATTATTACACCAGGTGAATTTCACAAATCTGTTCATTTTACGCTTCGATGCATCAGAAAAAAACCATAAAGAAAAATAAATAATTAAAATCGTTATAAATGTTTACCACACATTTTTTATTCTACGTTAGGATGTGTAACTTCTTTCCCTCTATCACTACCAACTTTGCTGGACACATGTCAGTCAGCGCGGGCGTTAAAATATATGCAGGCTGGGGAAGTAACTTTTTTATACGGTTGATTTCAAAAATGCTCATTTTATCGTCAACAGTTTTTACCTAATTGCTCGCTGGCAGCGGTTTCAGAATATTTCCGTCGTGGCCGCGCAGTGACATGAGGTAAATACCCGCTCTAAAGCAGCAGTACGTAAATTGATAAACTATTATAAATATATGGCAACGTCGCGTTGACAGTGGAGTAATTATAGACGCACGTTCTGACAGAAACAATTACTCGAGCACTCAAGGTCAGGGGAGTAATCGGCCTTGGCCTGAAGTAAGTAGTCGTCCTGGGCTCCATGTGCAGTGATTTCAGAAAACTTATACTAGCATGGCCGGACCGTAAAACCAACGCGCGTCCACCTAAATGCGAGTCCGGTGTGTTAACACTGCTTCTCTTTGGTCGGAAAATTAAGAATGAAAGCTGCAAGATGAGCAAACAAATACAAAAAGGAGTGCCATTTAATTTAGCGTTCGTGGTACCGCGGTAATTCAAACAAGACAAACGTAATACTTTTCATTCTTTTTCCTCGTAACACCTGACACCTAATGTTACAGCATATGCGAATACTATTCTCTATGTTCTACCTATCTACGATAGTCTTCAGGTGGGCTCGTTATACTCCTTGAGATAGGAATGCTGCAATTCACTATCTCATTGCCTGCTATCTTTCAGTATGTGCGATTTTGTGGCACAGTAAAGATGGACTCACAAACATCCGTCGCTTCGTCAGTCTCTCGTCCATCAGTCAATCATCAGTCTGTTTGTTCGTCAGCTGGTTGCAGGCGATTCACAACAATCCGTCGTCTGTCAATTATCTTGTTCGGCAGCATTTCAGTGTGGCAACTTAACATCATGAACTTTCTTTCTTAAATGGAGGTATATTTTGGTTGGAAATACATTTTCAAGAGAGGAAAATTTTGGGGAAATATTTTTTTTTTTTTTTGCGTAATAAGAATTTGTACTGAATTATCGTTTACATTTTAAATACCTTAATTTGCCACCAATGATTAATAAACACATATTCGCCGCCTTGCAGTTTATATTTCAAAGTGCATATTTGCGTATACAGAAAGTCGTCAGAAGGTGGAGTCTGTCCGCGTCCGCAGAAAGTTAAAGTTTGAAAAATATTTAACGGATTGACGGATAGAAGAAAAAGTTGTCACGCGATTCGTTAAAGATGACGTGACCGCCGGACGGATGGGCGACTGACGGATGTGACGGTTGTGAGTCCACCTTAAGAGAAGCTTTTTGGAGACATGTTCGAGTAATGTCTCTCTGGGTTTACCTTTAACTTAAGCAGATTTGTTGAATTTATGCAGATTTTTACACCTGTAATTACTGCTTAACTGTTGTGTAACCTTCCCCAATTAAAGGACACGACCGGAAATGATTTAATGTTTGGATGTTGACAATATGAATATTCGACAGAGGTTAGAAATTTAAGTTCGTCACAGTATGGTTCACCACGAACTAATTAAGTGAGATTTTATCGCGCCAGCCTTACTGCACAATATTGAAGCTTGCCAGAGCATCGTGTCAAGAGTTCACACCTTCTTCACAACAAAACTAGTCTCTCGGTGGAGAACCACGATTATGGTAGATGCGTTTGCCTTGTTTTGGTATGCAAATCTTCCATTATAACTGTCATGTAAGTTAATTTTTTTTGATCTGTTGGCCCTTGTGTGTTCAGCTGGAGGCATTAAACATCGTGTGGACCAATGGTTATAGGCCTCATCACACAGGGACACCACCCAGTAACCAAATTCGTAATTTATGGCTCAGACAAGCAGGAGAGTTGTCGTAATGGTGACGTTATACCCAGTGTTGTGTATGAAATACGAGAATGTACCTCTTCCAGCGCCACACAGAAACTGAAGATAGATATCAAATTCTGATATCTACTCAACATGGTGCACCCTCGGTCATACGTCGCCAGTAATGATCCATTCATTACACATGTATACTGACGTCCACCTTCAACCTCAACAATGGGAAATATTTTTGTTAAGTACTTCAAGGTCAAATATAACAAGCAATTTAACTATAAGCGGGGATGATCTTCAAGCGCTGATACACGACAGTTCTACAGAGATGTTTGATTCAGATAATAATGTTTCACGTACTGGGGACACTATTACTAATACTTCTAGATCAGATAAAAAAAAGTGTATCAAATGAA
This sequence comes from Dryococelus australis, assembly GCA_029891345.1. NCBI lineage: Eukaryota > Metazoa > Arthropoda > Insecta > Phasmatodea > Phasmatidae > Dryococelus > Dryococelus australis. The sequence goes on along the minus strand of CM056998.1, from coordinate 67,952,777 downwards.
ATAACAACGCACAAACTAATACAACCCATAAACAATTTTTAAATGCTGATGTCTTTTTTTTTTATCGTGATAGGCCTACCATTTTACACGGCAACATGAACATTCAGTCTTCCATTTCGGTTGTACATTTCATTTCTTATTTACTTCTTTTATTTTCTTTTCGCGTAATCATCATAGAGCTCTGTTCGATGGTTTAAATTGCGTTAAATGTGGTGTAGTGAGTGCACTCATACGTACTACATTTGTTTTAACAATCTTAATGTTACCAATTAAACTAGAAACGAAAAGAAATGTAATACAATTTAAAGCTTCATATTTTCTATAAATAAGTATAATAGATATTTTCGTCGGCTTAGTAGCTTGGTTTCAGGTAACGGTGTGGAAGTGGAGTATTGTTCGTTCAAATAATGGTCACTACAAGAATTTTTTTATTTTTTAAATTACGTTAAATTGCACAATAAAAGCAGTGACCACAGGCGATATGTTTATTTCTCGCAAAGATTTAATTAAATTCAATAAAATCAATATTTAATTTGCCGCGCTCAGTTAGCTGTTACTTATTCAATCAGTGAAATTGTTTTACTGAAACAGCCAACGGCTGTCTGCCGATTCTAAGTGGAGGTTTTTTTTTTTTTTTTCTTTTACTGATTCGAGTAGTTGAATTTCTGGTTTTCCACTGATTCAAATTTAGAATGTACTAGTTGATCGTAGGTAGTTCCAAAATTTACTATCACTCAATACAGGCAATTTTTTTTTTGTATGGTTGTTGCCCTGGTAAATGGCGTAAAAATGACCTGGTATAGCTGTTCTACGTTCGGTATTCGTAGGAATCAAACACGGAACTCCTGCAGGTCAGCTCCCATTATAAATATATAGTAAGCATAAAGTTACTATATATAAGGCACCGTAGCAAATATTTTATGCTTTCTTAAAAATGAGATGGAAATGTTATGGATTTCCTGATAATTTAAGTGTATATTTCACCAACACCACACTGGAGGACCTTTTAAGCTAACTAATAGCGGAAATGGAGGAGTTATAATGAGTGCGCGAGGTTTACGGTCCACCTGCATTCTTGTAGTATTGGTTGGGTTTGTCGTAAGCAGGGTGGAATGTTCGAGATAGCTTCAAGACACAAATCGTACGACCGTCAAATACTAGAGGACTCTGCCCTACCCGGTGGCATGTCTGATGATGTTCATTTACTCGAATATATTCGCAGACCTGTTAGCCATGCACCCACACTTTAATTAGTCCTTAATGCGCCATACTCTTTACATGGGTTGCTTTTGTTTTAACCCCAGTTCAACCGTGTATAGACTGTTCGCTGTAAAGTGAGTACTTTTGTGGTCCTAGTTATTTTTTACTTTCGACCATATTTTATCATTGAAACCCCTTTTAAAATAGATATTGCCATGCAAGTAATACACACAGTGTGTATATTGCACCGCACTAGAAAGTTAACGTCTAAGGCAATAATCAAATGCATTTACTGACTATTACTCCAAATGAGAGGGCTTTCAAAAGTGTTTATTTTACCGTGAACAGTCTGAAGACTCACTACTCAATCTATGAGTTTATTCAGTAAATTCGGTTCTAACCTGCAACACCTCTTCCGTAATCTGTACCACTGTGCTGGATTGACTGACAAATCTCGACTCGGTTGGGGGGGGGGGCGGTGGTTGAGCGGTTAGCCTGCCCGCCTCCCACCAAGGCGATCCGGATTCAGTCCCGACCGGGTCACCGAATTTCTGCATGTGGGAATCGTGCCGGACGATGCCGTTGGTCGGCGGGTTTTCTCGGGGATATCCCGTTTCCCCTGCCACTTCATTCCGGCGCTGCTCCATATTCACCTCAAGCACCCTCATCGGCTCTCAAAACCACACTGTTAAGAGCCGCCCAAATTACTTCATTCATTCATTCATTCATTCGACTCGGTTGGTTACTAAGACGCTCCCAGTCAGTGTTATATCTGGCGGCACCACTGTTCACCTGTGACATTTCAACTTGCAGCAGACTAGGTACGTCCCCTGATTTCATAACCTACACTGCCTGGACATAGTCTGTTTTTTTATTTCCCGTGACCTCGCGTCATCCGACTTCATTTCCTTTAGAAACCGGGTCTGCTCTTCCTGTACCACGCAGTTTTTCTCGGTCTTCATTTCCTCTACAAAGCTAATAAGCATTTGAGACTGCGCATGCGCTGATTTATTTACATTCGCCACTGTATTCATCAGAGTATGCAGTACGCTCATTTCCGGAACAAACGATTCTAATCCGTTCGACTCAACCTGTTCCGTTGAAGAGGTTGCTTTGTCTTGCCCCCCAGATCTTGTGTTAAAAGTTCTCAAATGCTGTGATTACACTCGAAGATGGTTGCAAATATGTGTCATGATTATGGTGAAATTGCTAGTTTACTGTAACTTTTAACACAGTTATGAAGCGGAGTGAAGCTATTTTGGTGGATCTTACCATCGGGGTCTTGAGAGCCAATCAGGGGTAAGCGATGTATGGAGCAGCGCCGAAACGCAAGGGCTAGCTAGGAAATGGGAGATCCCCGAGAAAACCTTCCAGCCAGCGACATCGTCTGCGCACGACTACAACGTGTGGAAAATCCGGAAGCAATCCCGCCGGGAATCGAACTTGGTTCGCCTAGCTGAGAGATAAGAAGTCTCACCACTTCACTACTGCTGGCCCCTACATGTATGAAGTAAGAGAACTTAAGCTCAATCAAGTGATCATATCTGCAGCAAACACACGCTTCTTTCGCACTTACTAACAGTTTTACATTTTTTTTAATGGTTATTGCGGTCCGTGGTCTGATTCCATGCCCCGAGCTGGCCGAGAAATTCTCTTTGGGGCAGTATAGTACACACTTCCAACGCGTTAATACATCTGGCTGGGAAAGGCTGTTCACGATAAAGTGAAATCAACCTTCGAAAAAAGTCACTGACCCTGCCTGCGTATATTTTAACAGGCGCACAGAGTGATATGCGCCCAGGAAAATCGCTAAGGATATATGGAAATTAGTTCCGTATCTTATAATCGAATAAAATTTTTTAGATAACCATTTGTGATAATTTATATTATATCTTTCGCTTTCTGTTTTTTTTTTTTTTTTTTTGCTGCTTCGAAATGTAAAAATGACCGAATTTATAAAATAATTATTTTTCTAATACTTCCAGAATTTCACTTGAACGACGCATGAATAAAGTGATGAAGCCCATGACAATGTTAATTTTACATAAGGCGGAAGACTACACAACGTGCATACGAGTAAATCATAAGCAGGGCTTTCAAACGCGCTCATTTTTACCGTCAAAAGCACAAGGCAAAAATTACCTACTTGTGTAGATCTGCACGTCTTAGCGTCGACTTGCTCTCTGCTTCACACATGTTGACGCTGCTTCGGGTGATAGCGTAGGTGAGTGTTTAGAAATGCTGTAGGCTGTTCACGGTAAACTGAGCACTTTTGAAAACCCAGCTCAACATTTACTTGTATGTACATTGTGTATCCTATAGCCATATGTGAAATGAACATACTCACTGGCCTGTTCACTTTATTCATGCGTCGGTCATGAGAAACTGAGGAATTATTCGAGAAATATATTTTTTTGCAAATTTGTTGATGCTTAAACATATAGGCATTAGAACGCAGCCGGCGAAACAAATAATATCAGTATAGACAAATGCTTACTTAACACTTTCAATTTAAGTTTAAGATATGGAACTATTTATAATCCGTCGTTACCAACTTTACTGGGTACATGCCAGTAATTATACTCGTTACAATACATGCAGGTAGGTATGGCAGTGACGTTTTTCAAAGGTTGACTTCACACGTGGTCAATTAAAAGTAAGTAGCCTATAGTATTTTCTTAATCGTCCGTTAGACTGCTGACGACCTAGCCAGTAAGTACACGGGTGCATTGTAAAAAAAAATCGAGGTAAAATTCCCTTACATACTATGGAAGCTAATTACCTCTACATGTAAAGTACAATTACGTCTTAAATGTAGAGTAAGTTTACATTATAAGTAAAGTACTCTTCCCTAACTGTACGGAAAACGTAATTGACAAAAGTGGGGGGAAAATCCCATACAAGTAAGGGAAAATTAATTTTACTGTATAACAAACTTATATTAAAAGATACCCCGGAGTATTCGTATTGCTAATTTTTTTATTATTTACATACAGTATCCCAACCCTCAACACTTAGTGTATGTGGGGGGGGGCGCGAACCGTAGTCCTCTTATCACGACAGACCGATACGCTACCTATTTATTTCTTCGTTCATTTCACGTTGTTGTGACATTTGACGTTGACGAAGCAGCTCTAGTGAGACCGACTAGCTGACAAATTTCCAGTGCGACAAGCGAACTGAAGGTCTGCCGCATCGGAGGCACCGGGGCGCGAACCCGCGACCCTCCGACTAAGGGTCTGCCACCCTACCCCGGAGCTACGAGTACAGGGCTTCAAATTAACACCTATGCCGTACACCAGATCGGTGGCGCACCAATCGACTGCGCCACGGGAGGTCGGCTACATTTACACCACGACGACAGCTTGACAGCACTACTGAAAATTAGTGTATTAAAGTATTGTTTCTTCCCCCCCCCCCCCCACACACACACACACACACTTAGCTGCTGAGACAATGCTGAAGATATGCGTGCGTCGTATGGTAATTTTCCACTACTATGTACGTAAATTTTACTCCAGAGTGCGGTAATTTTACCTTACCTGTAAGGAAAACTATGTTTCCCCCACAAGTTTGCGAATATTACCTAATACTTTTCAGGTAATTTTCCCATTATTTTTTACAGTGTGGGATTAGTCCTTTCTTGCATACGAGTTGAATAGGAAAACTAGTGTGTTATAGATGTCATGTGAAGATCATTATGTATATTTTGTTATAGTGGAAGTTACTGTAGGTTTTTTTTTGCGAAGAATTTATATGAAACTCTATTATCAGAATTTAGAATATATTTCAGGTCGGTTGCCACAGTTGTTATTGTATTTGTATCTTTGTATTGCTAAACGAAACTGTGGTGTATTTGTTTGCAATTTTGTAAAGTGCAGAATCATTTTCATGTTAAATTAACATAATTATTATCTACGTGATAATTTAAGTTTAAAAGATACTTAAGACTTAAAAAATAAAGCGTTTCCTAAGGATGGTACCTATACCCATAAAATAGAAAACTATTTCATTGTAGATATTACGAACAATATATAGGACGAAGCACTGATTGGCTGTATAGGCCTAACGTGAAATTGAATTGATATGTGAAAATGGGAAAATATTTATGATCTTTCAAACAACGAATTCTTATTCAGCATGTCAAAACTGACGGTAAACTTCGGCTTTCGTTATTTCCATGATCCCCGCCATTTTCAACGAATTGGCGTATAAATTTATAAAAAATATATATACTGCTTTGGAATCATGCAAGTACGCAATCCACAGCTCATTTGTGGTTCCTTGTGGGCTGCGTTATTTAGGCGCTTTTTCAAGCTGCTCTAATGTATTTTCTTATAAAGCCTGTTCACGATAAAGTGAGCACTCTAGAAATCAACCTTATAAAAAAGTCACTGCCCATGCCTGCATATACTTCAACGGGCGCATAGAGTGGCATGCACCCGGTAACGTTGGTAACGATAGATGGAAAGTAGTTCCATATCTTAACGTCGAATAAAAACTCTTAGGTAACCATCTGTGATCATTTAAATCATTTGCTTCGCATTCTGTTATTTTAATGCATCAGTGTGTAAAAATTTGCAGGTTTTTTAGATCTTTACTTTTCTAATAATTTCACAGTTTCACTTGACCCAACGCATGAATAAAGTGATGAGGCCCATTACAATGTTAATTTTACATAAGGCGAAATGATACACAACGTGCATACAAGTAGATCTTAAGCAGGGCTTTCAAAAGTGCTCATTTTAACCTGAACAGCCTATAATTGTGGGTATTTTTGATCAAATTTATATTCAATATCTGTAGTACATGATTGCTGAAGGTCCATTTTCGGTTGAAATCAGCTAAAGAGATACCACAATAAGTTACTTGAATTCCATTAAATGAATCGCGTTACTGTTTTTCTCGATGCGAGTGTTGTTTGGGTCGCAGAAGTTGGCACGCTCTTCGCCCCAGAGGTGGCTGAAGGAAAGGCGCCAGATGGATTGCCGTTCCTGCTTCGCAGCCGTGAAGGCGCGACAATGATTTTTTAAAACCGGGATCCGGTGGTGAGAAATGTGGCCGTGTCATGACTTGGGATCCGGTACCGGGTCTACAAATCAAGCTGCATACACGCACGGCGAGTAAATGAAAACAAGAAAATGTACTCCCGTCACGTAAGCGTGCAAAGCCAAATGTTACAACCGTGCATTTTTTTTTTGGAGAAATTATTACACATATGCAGAGCGCAGTGACCCGTGGAGTTATATAACGAAGATTAAGACAACCTGGTAGCAAGAACAGAGTTTTGATTCGGTACGTAATTTCACTATTCTTTATGGTAAGTCAGTTATAATCCATTCACGGTTACTTCAACCTTTTCTGAAGTCCTGCTAAAGTTCTACTTTTAGGATATTCCTCCGCCTCGTGCACACTAAGCTTAACTAAGCCTGGAAAACTACACCAAAGGACAACGCACCGAATCCGTGCGCATTCAGTGTAACAGTACTTTGTATAAGAACTATTTCTTACCAGGCGCTACCAACGCTCATGTTTTTTCACTGTTTTTTTTATTAAAATTATATATTAATTAAGTATTATAATTTATAGATAAAATATGAATCGAATTTCAATTTAACAGAAAAAAGTAACTTTTATGAACACAAGTATAATATGCTTGTGATACACGGCACATGTTGGAAATAACTAAACACGTCATACATGGGGAGATTTTTCAAAGGTTTGATTCAAAAAGGGCGAAGAAACCATGAATAGACTATACAAATAATTTTAATTTCTTGGGCTTAATCAGAATCGTTTCGGTTCACTAATATTCTTCGAACTTAAAAATTGTAGAAACTTGCTACTATTTTTCAAGACGCACACAAAACGAACTAACTTATTTAATATATGACAACGCAAATATTTTCAGTTGGAAAAAAATGTAATATTTAGTGAATGTAAAAAAAAACTGGAGGATTTTGTGGTTAAGTTTATGCCGATTTGGTAGACAATATATTGTTTCAAACAGATCCTCTAAGGAATCGCATGAAGCCAGTTACATAAATGCAAATGAATAATGAATTGTACCAATCACGTGTTTGTATTGGAATTTTTTTTAAATTCAACAAGACCCTGAATTGACAGTTTGCTTAGGAAAGATGGGTACCTTTACAGACTTAATTGACACCCGTAAACTCGGTGATTGACACATTGCCCAAAAAAATACTGGCGGAAAGGCGACACCATCTTGCAGAATGTTTACTGGTTAGAAAGACATACTTTTCAACTGGACACAGGATAAACTCACTACATTGAGGTTAAACGTGTGACATATTTAATATGGTTTGGTCAACCAATAATATGTAAGAGGTGCAGTTTCCTTTCCTGTTTAGTTACAGTATTTTAACAGTATTTTTTAAAAATATTTTTTAAGAAAAACGCCCTTTTGCGGAAAACGTCAAATGTGCGTATCTGCCCCGAAATACAGTACAATGGGAGTTACTTTTGGAGAGTTAACGGGATACGATATTGTAGAACACATCTGTCCTTAACGTGCAAAATACTTGGACTTACGTGGAGAATTTTAGGTTCCTAATAAAGCTTACGATTAGACCGGTACTAACAAGCCAATAAATGGTAGTTTCTCTTCCGGGCAAGGTAAGTTCCGGTACTTACTACAAGCAGCGTGCAGTCACGAGACTCAAAAGAGCGATCCCATTATTTTAATGCCGAAAAATACGCAGAAAATGAAGTGCTGAAGTTTTTCTAAGCAAGATTTGAGGCTAGTGTTTTTACAGAAATAGCAATCTGAAGAGGCAATTTTTTTGCTATGTTAGACAATAAATTCTAAAGCGTTGTTTGTAATATGCTAATGCCCGGTTGCACCAAAATCTTCCCCGATCCGAGATCGAATGATCCTAGTTCCGAACCAGAATCCAGTTCGATCTTGGTTCTAATGTAAAAGTGTTTCACCAACAAAATTTCGTGATTGTGGATCTTCGATTCATCGATCTTGGTTTCAAAGTGAGAGATCGAGATTTAGTATGAGACAAATTTTGCTATTTGTTCGTAATATATGACGTCATGGAAGTAGGCGTATTTTTCACTATAGATGGAACTAGATAAGCGATGTTTTATTTGTTTTAAGTGAATGATTTATTGTTGTACGACTTTTACTGAATAATATTCAAGTGCGTATAATGTTGTTTTAATTTCCCAAGAAAACAATCGAATGTAGTTCTGTCTTTTGGCGTATTTTTAAACCATATTTGTCGACGATGGCTGTTGATCGCGGATCAAGATTTCGAACCGCCAAAATTGGCGGTTCTAAATGAACTTCGTCTCGATCTCCAGTCCAGCTCTGAACGCGAATGGTGAAACAGTTTTCTGTGTCGATCTTAGATCCGATATCAGATCGAGTTTCGAACTACGATGGTGCAACCGGGCTAAAGAGGTTTAGAAGTCTGTATTAACCAGGTGCCTAAAGCGTGTGTTATTTTTGTGAGCAAACGGATCGCACATACGACTAGTAGCTTCTTACGTATGCCAATCACGCTGCAGCGTAGCTCTCTCATCAGGTAACCGGTACCAATAAAAGTTTTATAATTTAAACCTAAGCAAGTTGAAGCTTTAGTCTCTAATCTTCACTTAATTTGTTTGTCGTTCTCAAAGTCATCAGACGCAAACACCGCAGTGAGAGTTGAACAAGCTGTATATTAAGTGCTAGGTAATCGCAGTTACACGCTGTTCATGGTAAAATGAGCACTTTTGAAAGCCCTGCTTAAAATACACTCGTATACACGTTGTGTGTTCTTGTGCCTTATTTAAAATTTACATTACCATGGGCCCCATCATTTTTTCATGCGTCGGTTAAGTGAAACTGTGAAATTATTAGAAAAGTAAACATTCTACAAATCTGCTCATTTTTATGTATCAATGCATTAAAAAAAATACGGAAAACGAGAGAAATAATTCAAGTTATCACAAATGGTTACCTAACACTTTTTGTTCGACGTTAATGTATGGAACTACTTTCCCCTCCATCGTTACCAACATTACTGGACACATGTCACTCATTGCGCCCGTTAATATACATGCAGGTAGGGCCAGTGGCTTTTTTTTTCTTCTAAAGTTGATTTCAAAAGTGCTCACTTTGTCGTGAACAGCCTTTACTAATAACACCACAACGTCACTTTCGAAGTTCATGCAATAAAGAAAGGCACTTTTGAAGTGTAGATAACCTACTGTAAGCCTTTGATTGTATCCGCAATACCAGTATCACTGCCCACAAATAATCACTATCGATTGCAAACTTTCGTCTTGCACTAAGCGTTCTTTTGTCCGTGTAAATGAAGTTTCAAACGAGAACAAAGGGACAATCACAAGAAACCATGTCCGTCACTGGCAAAGCTGTTGTCGTGAGGTTCAAACCGGAAACAAAGACAATCATTTGTTGTAAATCTTAACAACCACAGCATAAATCGATTACAGTCGTAGTGTAAGAATTCTTAACAGAATAAGCTTCCCTTCGAAAAGAAGTAACTTACTATAACACTGGCTCCACACCTTAAATTGACACAAATTATTTTGAAAAAGAACTGTTTTCACTCATAATTACAATTTAATTAGTGGCGCGTATTAAGTTTTGTTTTTTACAGGGTAAGTAGTATAATAGCCCCACATATTTCAGTGCTTCAGATTACATTTGCTAGTGCCGGGCTGTGGTTCCATTTTCAATTTCTTCTAACAAATGGAACTCCCAACTTTGCTTACCCTCCACATGTATTTACTGTTTTATAATACCCAACATTAGAAATAAAACGGAAACGAAATGAGATAATAATTAAACTGAATATTATTTAGAGAGCATATTACAAATCATAAGAAAACTTCCGTTCTCATGAACACATCCATCCACTTTCCAAGGAAAGGAGGACTGGAGGACGCAAACAGAACGACTGCTTACTCTGCCGAATGAACGCGGCAGGGTAACTCGCTTGCGAGTTCGATTCATCGCTAGTCGCTCCCGTTTGTGGAAATAAATACTAGATAGCAGCGCTATGCGTGTACGGTACGGGAGTTACGAAAACTCTGTTTCTCAAATCGGAAACGGGAAAACTCAGAATTAAATCTGTTTAAATTTAAATTTAAGACGGAAATTGTAAAGGGTTAAACATTTCCAATATGTATGGGGTAATCATTGCTTTACATTGCGTCTAAGGAATAAACGCCACTGATTAAATCATAATTTATTCAATGAGATTACAGAGACTGTTAGATCTTTATGTAGCGGTGTGGACTTGTCACCACTGAGCTTATGCCTATGTCCTAGTTAGAAACGAACACTTCTAGTGAACATTTTTTTAGGTTAAGGCTACTAAGATAACCCCACTCCCCTCTCTTTCTAGATTTTTGAGACTGTATTTTCCTCTTAAGGACTATGGTATCCTTACTCCAAATGAAATCAAGCCTGCGGCGCTTACAATGTCCAGCAAGGACACCTACATTTTGTAGTTTTCAGCTAATGCGAATGTTTATTTTCCAAGTTCCAGGCTGTAAATATTTATGAAATTATCATACGTATAGCAGTACTTAACAAATATGGTATCCTGGTAAATTATAGTGTAGGTTTTCAGTTTATTACTTAATACTAAAACGCCAAAATAATTAGGCCTAAACACAGATTTGTCTCGTTTTTTCTGCTCATAAATATTTGAGTTAAAGACGTATTTCACCAGGTCTGCAGCATTTGTAGTGGCAGTTGCAACAAGCACGGGATAGCAATAGCATTCTTCATAACTATGGCACCATGTCGGGCCATACCGTCACATACAGCATGTAACGTGACTCATGTTACAGACCTTACAGGAGGATTCGCCATGATAATACAAGAAGAAAAGCTCACAGACTTTTTGTCCTCTCGCGATTCGTTGTGGAAGTACAGCTTTGAAAGTGCAGCACAACAAAATTGAGTGAATGCCCATGTTGTGTTGTGCGTTGGTTAATAAAGCTTATCCCTCGTCTGATCTGTCCTTATAAATGTGTTTCATTGCATACTTTCACATGAATCATCTTATTTGTGCTGCTACCATTCTGAGCTCCAACTAATAGTGCAGTTATGCATGTATTGTACCTCCACCCTGTTTGCATCACTGTTTCCGCTACGACAGCGGTTACTGTGTAGTACGCAGTACTGCCAACAATAACTTAAGTTGATGAACTGCTAAGCGTTAATTCACCTCAAGTGGACATCAAATACAAAGGTTTACTTCCTTAAGGGTATTATGTAGTTGCGCGTCCAAGGTCAAGAAGCGAGGGAGCGATACGGGCGAAACTAGCACGCACGCCTAACGCCACATCGCTCCAACGCCCAAGGCGTACAGTGTTTCCGTCGTAACGCTGTACTGTGCAAACTAGATCTGTAATGTAGGGGTTTTATTACACGCGATGAAAGACCACAGATTAAACTGCAACCGTATCTTTGTACTTTTCACTTGCCGCTTAAGGAAACTGCATCGGCAAGCTTTATAAATGCGATATTTGACCACGTCCACGAATTTTTTTCTCCAAGAATACACTAAATAAGACAAAAGTAAAAAAAATATGGATATAGACAATAGTTTTTTTTTAACCTTTCTGGAAAAAAGTTGTATTTCCATAATTTTTATTTGTCGAGATACGCGTTTGCGCGCAGACGATGATTTCACAGAAAATGTTTCAGTACATACGTAGTCCTCTTAACTAATCGCATGAGGACAAAATGTGTGTAAGCTTTTCTTCTTGCATTTCCGTGGCAAATCCTCCTCTAACGTCTGTAACGTTAGTTATCTTACATTCCGTATGTTCATGCTAGATGTTTGGGAAACAACGAACTAAAATTACTTCTCAATTTAAAATTTTGCCGAAATAAACAAAGCATTTTCCTTGTTATAATCAGTCTTTTGTATCACCCTTCCCATCAACTGTGAAAATCGTTTTTACCTTTCGTCGCCTCCGTCTGAGTGCGGTAATGTTTGCCAGTGAGTGTAAAGGGTTTTAAGACCTCGCGGATTACATGGACAGTTTCCAATAAATTTATAAATCTGCTTACGTTCTTGGTACATATCTTATGAACTTAAAATTGGGATCGTAATAAATATTTTCGGCTAATATGCCAATAAGATGGTTCAAATACACTCTAAGAAATTATTCGGAAATTTACCACACCAGTGTATACGCTTAGTTAGAATCCGTGAATGGTAGTTTTTTCCCCATATACATTCATTGTAGTGTTCCCAACATTTGCTCAGGAAACAGTGAAACGCGTGTGAAAGTCCCCAACTTTGTATAGTAACGATTCTAAACATTCCTATATCTGCAGCTTGATGTGCCCTATTATTTCCATACTGTGTACAGGTTAAAAACTTCCTTTGCAACTTAGGAAGTTTACCAGAATTTTTTTTTTACAATGTAGAACTCTGTACGTCTATGCTGGCAGCAAATACATTATTACACACGACTATGTAGTCCCATTAATTAAAATTCTCTCCACTAAAGTTTGGAGAAAAAAAGCATACAAATATTTCAACTCCCATATTGTAAGCCAGAAACTAAACTCATTTGAAAAAAAAAATTATTATCATATAATAATCGCGTGAGTAAAACGAAGGTTGTCACACAGTATCGTCATATAGATCGGCATATCCACCATTTACATTTAATGAGCTTTGTTTGCGTAGCTGTTTCACCAGGGGGCATACTTGTCTATCCATCCAACGACGCATTCGGCAATCCATTTCTAAACTCGATGAGTTCGAGAGAAGCTGCATCGCCGGCCTCCGAGAGACAAGTTGGATCGTTTCGGCGCATTGCTCGCCACTCGAAACGTTCTGCCTGCACTGAGAGTCGTTGCTGGACATAGTGAGAACAGTAGGGTGCACACTGCTAAAGGCTGTTCACAATAAAATGAGCACTTTTGAAATCAACCTTAGAAAAAAGTCACCGCTCCTACCAAAAAGTAATTGGGCACCTGTCCACAATGTTTGATCGGTGGTTGTCACCCCGTTAGAATCTCGTAGGGCTACTTCTTTCGGCTATAACAGTAGCCATCCTGTCTGGCATGCTCTCTACGAGTGTTTGCAGGGTATCCACGGGGATTCGTCGCCATTCCTCTTGCAACCATTCCATGAGTTGAGCAATGGATTTTGGCCGCGCCTGACGAGTCCTTACCCGGCGATCCAAATCGTCCCAAAGATCTTCTATAGGGTTGAAGTTGGGGCTCTAGGCGGGCCAGTCCAATCGGCGAACATTGTTGCCGGCGTACCACTGCATAGTAGCCCTTGAAACATGGCACCTGTCATTGTCATCCTGGAAGTAACATGGGTCCATGTCACTGTTCAGGAACATGTCACGGCAGCTGGGGTTACGCCTGAACTCACCAGTACCATACCCAAGCGGCAAACATAGAAGGATCTGTCGTCGCGACGTCCATCACGACGTCTACCAATACGATCTGAGCATCGCCCAGCACGTGCGATCTTCTAGCATGGCGGCCAGCGATTGTCAACGAGTGGTGTTCAGCAACGAATCACCGTTCTGTCTGTATACAGACGACAGCCCAATTTGAGTCAGGAGAGACGTCCTGGCCAGTGCAATGATCCACGCTCCATTTTAGAAGCACACCGCCCCAACAAGAGGTGTCATGTTCTGGGGTGTCAGTTCCTACTATTCCCGCACCGCGCACTGGTGGTGATTGAAGGAACCCTGACGGCGCGGCAATACTTCCAGGAAATTTTCCTACCACGTGCGCTCCCCTTCCTGATGCAACTTGACAACCCCAATTTCCAGCAGGATGATACCTGGCCTCACACAGAACTGTTATTATCTCTGGCCTACCTTCGTGATGTCAACATGCTTCCTTGACCAGCAAGGACACCAGACACTTCGCCCATCGAGAACGTTTGGGACCAGATTGAGTGGTAACTTTTGCGGATCTGGCAGGATCTGCCTCGTGAGGACATCCGACGTATGTATGTCTCCATGCCCGACCGTATCACCGTCTGTCTTCGAGCTACGGGTGCTCCAACACCATAATAAGAGCATACTGCAAATGTTGGTCCCATGCAATGCATGCTTGCTGTGGTACTATGATTTTTGTATACAAACTACCATATCCAGGGCCTGTACCCATTTATGTGCCCCTGCGATGGCACTTTCACGGTAGGCAAGGTTTTTGCAAATTAGTGTATTTAATCTTTTGTAACACATTACAAGATGATGTGACATTAACAAATTATTGGTGGTAAATTAAAATTTCTGAAGTACCTCATTACACAATGGATACCATTTAATATATTTACACAAAGAAATTTATGTAGATAACACCAAATCAATTTTGTGTATTATAAGCCTTATTTACTCGGGAATATGTGTTATAAAATCATTTTCTGTATGCCTCTGCGTGTGACCTTCCGCCATTTTGTTAACTGTTAATTTTGACCTGATTCCAAAGAAATCAAAGGGTTAAGGCTTAAAATATCTAATATTTTGTAGCATTAGTAATGAATCAGACCCTTCTATAGAAAAGTCTGTTGTATGGTCATAAAAAAGCATAAAAAGTTACTTTTTTTTTTTTTAATTTGAACGTTTCGTTTATAGAACAGATTTTTGTCAGTATTTACAAAAAATGGTAACATGTTTTGTGCTTTAAATGTTTAACATCCACCACGTGAAAAATATATACCATCAAAAATTGTAATTTAATAGTCAGATTTTACGGATGACTGTAGTTCTTGCTGAACGTGCTACCGGAGAATTAAAATCGCACACAAGATTCAGATGTTATTTATTATTATAAAATGTAAATTACAGCAAAAAACTGAATCCCATGAGAAGCTGGTAGTATCTGAGAATTGACTTGAAAATAAAGGTGACGTTTAAAATAACGTTAACTGGTTATAGTATTATCTTGTTTTATAATGGGAATGATAAACAACTGCAATGTCCCGACAAACGGAGAAGAGCATTTAACTGGAAAATTATTCATATTTTGTTTTGTTTTCGTTTAGTTATTCTGTAATACATGTTTATTTTAGCTAGGGACCTGGAAAATTGTAGGCTAGACTTTTTACGCTATTGCAGGCATTGCGAATAATGTAATTTGTTTATCGGTTGACTCGGGGTTCTTGATTACTTGAGAAGAAAAGTATAGTCAACTTGTAAACAGGACAATGACGAAGGGGGCATACATTTTGAAGCATAACCTGTCAGGAGAGAAACTCACGAAATTTTCAGGTCACATCTGTAAATTTTTTTTGTGTTTTTGACAGTATAGAATTTATTTAAAGTTGCATGGGAAATAATGTGCCCGGGAATGTTCCTTCAGCTCGTTTTTTTTCTCTAAACGTATAACTGACTTACTAATATATTATAATATTTCTCTCATTACAGTTACTCGTTTCTGCTCGAAGGTAAATGTGACCAAAAGAATTCATGCCTCAAGAAACTTGCTTCGGGAGTCTTAATTCCAAGGCACTTCCGCGCTTTATGACTTGCATGCCGTCACTGCAGAGGGCACTTTTTAATTTCAGAAACGCGCTGTTTCCTCGGACCGGGAAAAGGATGGGAATTATCAAGATAGCAACGAGCCGCTGGCCAAATACGCGAATACTGGACTCTGGGACAGCCTTCTTTCAGAACCACCGGACCGAAGAAAGCGGCGAAAATTGTGCTCACAAGATGGGGAAGATCACAAAGGAAAACAAAACGGGACATTCAAAGGAATCTCGAATGGTAATTCAAAGACGAGTTAAGAGATAAAATATCCGAACATCTTTCTTGCTATAATTGCAAACATGAAATGTCGGAAAATAACGTGTCCTTTTTTTTTCTCGTTGGGAAAGAGAAAATTCTTAACTTTATGAAGCTGAGGTAGGCGAGAGAAATAAAGAGAACGAGAGAACACCAAGAGATCCCTCGTTTCTCTCTTCTTCTCGTATTCATGTAAATTATTGTAGCATATTTGCAGCTACACAGAAAGCTTTTTGCACTCATCATCTGCAAGTTGTGTTAACGATGTAGGAAAGAGCAAAGACTATTTTTTTTGCGGAAAAAAACCGTGGGCTCCATGCAAAGTATTCTCGAGTTAACAGAAGGGTAAAAAAAAAAAAAAAAGCTGAACCATTACGAAATGAAAAGATGGTGAGTGCTCTCTCGCGACCAGCCCGGGCGCAATAATGCCACTGGACCGAATTCAATTAGAAAAATGGGAGGATGAAACATAAAGACTCGCACAGCTTCCTAAACGCCATCACCAAGAACACCCCTTCCAGCTCCCCCGTCCTAGTGCAACATGCCTTGAACTCGCGTGCTGAAGTCTGGCCACGTAATTTCTCTTGGACTTCGTCGACCACACTTTTGAAGGGCGAGCAGAACTGGTAAGCGTATAGCGAATTCAACAAAGATTGATTGGAGTGCTCACTGACGCCACAATTCAACACTTGACAATTCTTCTTTCCTTTATGCTATTAATGAGTTTGCTAGACCTTGATAAGTTGTAAAAAAAAAAAAAACAGTATATTTAAAATAGCAAAGAAATTGCCTTGAGAAATCAACTTTCTCTTGGCGACAAGCTAAATATGTACGAAAAAAATTATTATTAGTTAAAGAAAATACGAATAGTTTTTATATGTTTTCTAAGGAGTTTAATTTTCCTTTGAAGTAATCGTGATTTAAAGATTGGCAAAATATTATATCGTAGCTCTTGCTTAGTATGACTTTAAAACTTTAGAGTACTTTTATATTAAAACTTTTTTTTGGTAGTAAGGTGCAAATGTTTTGGTTTTAAAGTTGGCAAAGTATAATATATTAACAGCATGATTTTATATTGATATGAAAATGCTTCTATGTTAGCTTGTGAACTGCCATCTTAGCTTCTTATCTTTGTCTACTAAGAGACATTAGAGCTAGGCTACTTAGTAACTGCACAGGAGTGAGAAGCACAGCTTAATATTCTTTGTTGATCATTATAACAAAAATGTTTTTTTTTTTTTTGGGAAAAGGTGATAAAAATATTTATTTTCAGAAATGAATTAATTTTGTTTACCAAAATCTATTAACTTTTCCTTCTTTATCATAAGTGTGTCGTTGAGTCAGCCATTATACACATTAATTACCCTACTGATTAACTTTGCTATGCAATCACAGACAACGCGACACAGTCGGAGCACGGTTGGGACACGTGTTATGTGATAACATTTCAACATACCTAGAATTTTTTTTTTTTTTTCCGAAAACTCTGCATCTCATAATATGTATACGGGCCAAATATCTAAAATACTCAAGGACTACGCATCGAATCTTGCTATAGGCTGTTCACGGTAAAGAGAGCACTTTTAAGGCCCTAGTTACTTTTTCCTTTCAGCCATTTTTTAAATTCATTAAACCACCTTTTAAAATAAATATTGAAATGAAAATGATAAACACAATGTGTATATTCTACCGCACTCGGGAGTTAAGGTCTAAGGCCAAAATAAAATATATTTATTAACTATTATTCCAAATGAGAGAGGTTTCAAAATTGCTCACTTTACCGTGAGTAGCCAATACCCACTCCCCACCAATATAACGATAGGGTCACTGCTAGAAGTCCCATAGGTAAACGCAAGGCGACGAGAAATATCTTAGCACGCCAGTCGAAAGCTTTGCACTGTTCTCCCATGTAAACCAAAGGAAAGATATATATCGGGGAATGTATAGAAAATGTGTTTCTAATGTGTATAGTGTCCTAAGTGTTTTCTTTTCTTCGATCAGTACATTGGAGCAACCTTAAATCCTAATATAATATTATAAATGTGAAAGATTGTACGTTTGTTTGTTACTCAATTACGTCGTGACGGCTCGACGGATTAGCATGACATTTGTATAGGTGTAGATAATATTATGGATTAG
Source organism: Dryococelus australis (assembly GCA_029891345.1). Lineage (NCBI taxonomy): Eukaryota > Metazoa > Arthropoda > Insecta > Phasmatodea > Phasmatidae > Dryococelus > Dryococelus australis. The sequence continues at coordinate 67,934,669 of CM056998.1, read as the reverse complement.
CGCATTGGGTACTTTTCATTCCGGAAAAAAGACCAGATTCTTAGGGTGTATATAAAATATGCCACCAACCATTAAGATAGAGCACTTGATCATTATAGTTAATGTTTGAATTTTGCACGCAGGTGAAGCCGCGGGTAACAGCTAGTAGTTCAGTAAAAGAAGGTCACGTATTAAAAATATTCGTCAACGCAGTTCAATCGCCAGGTAAAGGCTGTTCACGGTAAAGTGAGCACTTTTGAAAGCCCTCTCATTTGGAATAATGGTCAAGAAATGTTTTTTTTTGCCTTAGAAGTTAAATTCCGAGTACGGGGGAATATACATGCACTGTTTATTACATACAAGGCAATATTTATTTAGAAATGTGGTTAATGGATAGGAGATGGCTGAAAGAAAAAAAGTTAGGGTCTCAAAAGTGCTCACCTTACCGTGAACGGCCTATATGCTTGCTCATTAATGAATTAGATTCACTGTGAAGTTTGGTATTTTTAGTATACTGTATTTTTTATTTTACCTTTTAGTAATGGGAATAAATCGCTAGCCAAGAGGAAAGTATTCAGAAATATTTAACGGATAAAGGAATTTAATTCAGGATTTCGCTTTGAACAAATTATAAATAACTACGTACTATTTTTATTTAAAAATAACTGTAACCATATAGTGGTACTAAGAAATTATATTAAACGCATTTAGTTGTCAACATTAAATATCCTTACTATAAAATCACGCTTTCTTTAACCTTTTGGAATAGGACCTTTGAAAAATCACCCTAGGCGTAACATGTCAACCTATTGTGTTCAATCACTTGTATTACACAATTATATAATTCTGTTATTAACGTTAAAGTGCTGTGTTCTTAAATAGATTAATAACTTACTTAGTATCTTCTATAACTTGTAATATTGATAATTTTTAGATTTAAATACTTGTTATATAATATTTATAGTCGATTCACGATAACTTCAGCCTTTTCTGAAGCTTAACCACCGAGTATGTCCTAGCTGTCTATTTTATATCATAATTCTTATTTTTAGAGATATAATATTTTCTAAGCATTTCTATTACACTTGGACCTATGCTTAATTCCTTCTTTAAACTGTGTATACTTCCGCCACCGGTATACTTGCTTTGACCAAATGGTATGTTGAAGTTGTTAAAAATTCAAATGTGTCACTATTTTGCTAATCTTCACTTCTATGTAAATGCCAAAGTGTGTTTCTTTGTTTGTTTGTTTTTCTTTCACGTCAAAACGGAGCAACAGAACATGATTTTTGCACAGATATAGTTGGAGGGCCGGAGAGTGACATAGGCTACTTTTTATCGCAGGAAAATATCTCAAACGGTTCCGAAAATATGATTATCAGGGATGTACATAGATACAGGATTAAACTTTTCTTAGGATTACAGCATAAAGAAGCATTATTAAAATAAAAAGTTCCGTCATTTCTCCATTATTTTTTGTCTCACGGCTGTCACACATTCCTTCCCAAGAGTCGCAGTAGCTCAGTGTCTAGAGAACCCAATAGTGGGGCCGCAGCAACTCAGTGGGTAGAGAACCCAATAGATAGAGAAACCAATCGTGGGGCTGCAGAAACTCAGTGGGTAGAGATCCCAATACGGGGGCCGCAGTAGCTCAGTGGATAGAGGAACCAATACTGGGGCTGCAGAAACGCAAACGATAGAGAACCGAATAGGGGGACCGCAGAAACTCAATGACTAGAGAACCCAATAGGGACGCAGCAGAAACTCATGAGTAGAGAACCCAATAGTGAGGCTTCAGAATCTCAGTGAGTAGAGAACCCAATAGGGGTGACGTAGTAGCTCAATGGCTAGAGAATCCAATAGTGTGGCTACAGAAACTCAGTGAGTAGAAAACCCAATAATGGGGCCGCAGTAGCTCAGTAGGTAGAGAACCCATTAGTGAGGCTGCAGAAACTCAGTGGCTAGAGAATCCAATAGTGGGGCTGCAGAAACTCAGTGGATAGAGCACCCAATAGAGGGACTGCAGAAACTCAGTGGGCAGAGAACCAAACAGTGGGGCCGCAAATGCTCAGTGGCTAGAGAATCTAATAGTGGGGCTGTAGAAACTCAAGGGGGGGAGAAACCCAATAGGGAGGCCGCAGTAGCTCAGTGGCTAGAGAACCCAGTAATGGGGCCGCAGAAACTCAGTGGCTAGAGAACCCAATATTGGCACTGAAGAAACTCAGTGGCTAGAGAACTCAATAGTGGGGCTGCAGAAACTCAGTGGCTAGAGAAACCAATAGTGGGGCTGCAGAAACTCAGTGGGTAGAGAACCCAATAGGGGGGCCGCAGTAGCTCAGTGGCTGGAGAATCCAATAGTAGGGCTGCAGAAACTCAGTTAGTACAGAACCCAATTGGGGGGGGGGGCAGTCCTAAATGTCATATGAACGAAGTCGCACGGGTCATCTAGTACAAAATAAATGAACTAGGAAATAATGTAATCGGCTGCCCGCGGGTCATTGAGAAATCTCTGCTCAGGATCTACTTGCTTTCCATTTTGTATACTCAGCCACATATGAAATTAAAATTACAATGGTCCTATCAATTTGTTCATACGCTCGTCATTTGAAACTGTAAAATTGTTAGCAACGTAAGTAACTTACAACAGTTTTTCAAATTCAAGTGCACAAAACGAACAAAAGTAATGTTAGGATTATACAGTTCAATTCATTAAAATTGAAAACACAAAAAACTGTCGACATGATATAAATGCACGGAACTTCTTATTTTCCCACCTCGCTACCATCTTTAATGGGATTATGTCACTAAGCGTGTCTGTCGTAATATATTCGAGTAAGAGGAGGGATATTTTGCGATGTTTCCTTTTTCAAGTTTTCAGTTGTTGGCTGTTCATCGTAAAGTGAGCACTTTTGAGGTCCTAGTTATCTTATGTTTTCTACAAATTTTAAAGATTAAACTGTGTAAATTTGAAATCGAATTGTAAGCAAAATAGGATCAATGTGCAGATATGAATTTGCACATTGATCCCATTTCTATGTCTGACTATTTTTCATACTGAACTCAAACTTAAAGCGCATAAATATTTTGAAATTTATGTAAAAAAAGAAGCAAAATTAAAATAACCAGAATCTTCTTAAACGATTTTTCAGTACTAAGTAGTATTATCACTTCATATGAAACTTCCCATTATGTACTATTATTTATAGCCTCTTTTTCAAAGGGAACAAAGGCTTAATAAGTCACTTTCCTGTCTGCTTATCTGTGTGTACGTGTGTACGTGTGTTTGCTCCACAAATGACCTATCTTGCTCCGTAAACGACCTATCATGCTCCGAAAATAATTCATCTGGCTTCACAAATGACCCATTTTGCTGTGCAAATGACTCATCTTACATCACAAATGACCAATTTTCCTCTGCAAATGAACAATTTTGCTCCGCAAATGACCCATTTAGCTCTGCAAATTACCCATCTTGCTCCGAAAATGATCCAGCTTGCTCCGAAAATGAGCCCTCTTTCTCTCCAAGTGACCCATCATGCTCTGAAAATGACCAATCCTGCTTCACAAATGACCCATCTTGCTCCGCAAAGACCCATTTTGCTTCAAAAGGACCTAATTTGCTTCCCGGTGTCTGATCTTGCTCTGCACATGACTCATTTTGCTCCACAAATGACCTATATCGCTCCACAATTGACCTATCTTGCTCCACAAATATGGTCAGCCTGTAGGGGCAAGTCTGCAGGGTTAGTCAGTCTGCATGCGCCAGTCAGTTTGTACGGGTCAGTCTGCAGGTGTAAAGTGTATGAATTCATGAATGATTGAAGATGGTGCAGTCCAGATGCGGTGAAATCAATTATAGCACACGTACCACAATCAATGGAATCGATACCTATCGATGCAGCAAGAGGTATTGGTGTCAACACTGATTGGCTCTCAAAAGATGAATTCTTGCGGATATTGATGCATTTCTTCAATATACCGTCCTGAATAAATTCCACGTGACTATTTTTGCAATGTTCTCTCATTCGTAGACTATTCGTACAGGTTTTCTCATGTCCCTGGGCAGTTTGACTGTAGGTGAAAACTCGATCGCAGAATAGTCACTGACGACAATCCGACAGCAAGGATGCAGGTCGCGGCTCCGTGTTCATTGAGGCTAAAGGCAGGCCTTTACATTCGCACTTTGTCTTCGGTATATGACGAGAGAGCCCTTCCAAATTGATGTTCACATTATAGCATCAGAATGATAAATGTCATTTTTCTATATAAATGCGATAATTTTTACAGTAAAGAGCCCAGCTTACGCCCACAAAAGGCCTTATGCCATAATTTTTATATTAAACATAAAGGAGCACTCTGAGAAAATCTACATACTCGTTCGCTCCAGAAGAAAACACACAGATACCTACATAATATATTATATACTATTTAATATGCTTGCATAACAATATAAAATATATTATTTTAAAATCTTATAGTCATATGTATAAATATAAATATAAAATAATTTTTAATTAATCTAAACATATTTATATGTCATGTTTATATATTTCTACCTATTATATTGTAATGGTATCTGCGTGTTCCACATGACCAAGAATATGCATGTCACCAGTAGTACCAACTAATTTCCGATACAACAAAATATGATCACCAAGTTCCATCTTCATCTTCTTACGTGAATACATAGATGCATTACCAAAACCACTAATTACAGCAGTATTGTCTGCCTTGCCCTCACGAGCTGGAAAAGTCTTCCAACAGATTATCCTGTTGGATCAATCTCACTAATATCCTTTGGTGCAGGCTCCTTCTCGACATGAGACCTTCTGAAGAGGCACATTTTCAACAAACCACTACCAGCTTTAGCAGCTATTCCTTGAATACCAAAACGGTACAAAAAAGACAACAAAATATAGCTCTCTTCTATATTAAGGATCTTAACTGTCCAAGACCTGTCATCTTTATTGAGATCCTTAGTAAAAGACACAATATTACGATAAACCTCCCTCGGGTTATTATCAGAAGAACGAATTTGCCTCCGATTCATGTCAGGATGAAATCTGCAAAAACACATAATCAGTATTGATAATAATCGAAAAAATGAATATAATTTGCAAAAAGGAATTAAAATATTAATACAACACAGATACATACCTCAAAACAAGGTAAGAACACGAAAAAACGAAAATACTGCTGTAATTAGTGTTTTTGGGGTGTAACACCCATGAAAATAGGGTTTTTATGGATACAATTAACTTATATTATTTTTCCTGTTCTTATTGCTACACATATTGTCATGCAAGAGTTAAGGTAATATTTTTCACACATGTCACTTACATGTTTTCAACTGTCTATGTAAATTTTATTTATTTTTATTAATTTTATTTTTCTTAACACGTAAATTTTTTAAAACTTAGATGTATAGTGGCAATAATAATTATGTGTAATTTTGATAGGCTAGTTCATTTTTCATTGTGTATTTATTCTTATAAAATTAATATTTATGTTTGGAGTGATCTCAATTTTGTAAATCTTTCTAATTTTTATTGTATTATATCTCAGTTCCGAGATCACGTATTCTTTGGTTTTTTTCTATATTTAGGTCGTTAGAAGTGGTTCATGTGGGTGGTCTGAATAGTTTTGATCCCCATTGGCCCGCAGGTTTAAATCCTGATTTTTGAATGGCTGGCGCTATAGGCCCCCTTAAGCTAGCGTCAGCCTGCAGAGACTAACGCTCTCTTCGCTAGCAGCCTCCAACCACGTCAGACGTAGAGCAGGACCTCCCGTCTGAAGTGGACGGAGAGGTAGGACTTTAAAATAGTTTTAGTGTGTAGACGTGTCCCTGAACCAACTTTTAAGTAAATTTGTAACCGGCAATGGAGCTTGTGTCAATGGTCGCCCATTCACGAGGTTAAGTGGTCAGGAGCTAGATAGTTTAAACACGCCGTCTACGTACGTGTAGAGCCGAGCTCCACGTATCTCCACCTTAATCGTGCTACGCCAAATCCTGCAAGAGCACCCTACCTTCAATCCGCTTGGTTATTAAAAGATAAGTCCTACATTTTCATCTGGACCTAATTTTATTTATAATTTGATTCAGCTCGATGTCCGTTAGCATCAGTACACAAGCGACGCCATCTTGACTTTTATAAGTACGTAAACTTTCAGCACATATACGCTCACTGCAAAACCTGTGATAAGAGTAGTTTCTACCAGAGCTAGACTGTTTAGTGAGAACACAATTTGTTTTAACGTAATATTTACTACATAGAACAGTTTGATTAATTTGATTTTGAAACCAGTATATTCAGACTCTGGCAAGCTATGTCACGTAAACCGTTAAAGGGTTCAAGTAGGCTAGGCATGGCCACTTTTAGCGTTGTTAGGATAGTGTGTTGTCTTTATAGCTTTTCTCATATTGCCATCAGGGTTTTTAATTATTTCTGATTTAAACAATTACAATACAAAAAGGAAATGAAAACTAAAATAAATGAAATTTATTCAAAGGGCGTATTTGTTTTGTCGTTTTCTCTACTGTAGTATCAAGTTAACCTATTTCTTACCCAGAGTCTTACATATGTGTTTACTAGAGTTTTCATTTGTCTGCCTTATTCTGACGTACGTACATAAATGATGTAAGTGCCAAATGTTAGTTTCTAGAGGGTGATCATGATAATAAACTTGTTCCCCTTCCGGCCCAGGACTGTACCGGGCAATTATACAAAGGCAGTCTCGGTAAGATCACATCCTTTCTCACTTATTTCTTGCAAGTCAGCTGTGCAGCCTGGTCACTCAAGTGTTATATGTGTTGTCCCATTGTTGCGTATGCTAATTATACACCATACACATCACATATCTATTTGAATATAATATGATTATATCTCATATTGTCCATCGCAACGAGGAGGCTTCGTGTGTAGTCTTCACAGCTCTCGACACACTATATTACATATTTATATGAAATATAAGCAATATTTGATGGGTAATGCGTCTATGTATTCACGTGAGAATATGAAGATGGAACTTGGTGATCAGATTTGGTTGTATCGGAAATTAGTTGGTACTACTGGCGACATGAATATTCTTGGTCATGTGGAATTGTTTTTCAATCTGTGATTATGTGTTATGTATTTTTTATTTTGTAAATAAACGTTTTGTAGGTAGGAAATGAACTGCGACGTTTTTTCGTATTTTTTATTTTCCTTTCCTTTATATTAAAAAGGGGGGTGTATTGAGGGGGGAATATTTGAAGATTTATTTTATGCTATTAAATATACGGAGTGATATAAATACACGTCAAAGATATCACATTAGATACTCAAAAAGTGCACCTTTAAAAAATCCTATTATTAAAATTAATAGCGAAATTTATGGAGCTTCCTTAGGGAAACGTCCAACATTGGTAAATATTTTAGGTTAGTATGCCATATGTCTCAACTTTATATGCTGGCAGTGTCTATTACAAACTTCCACTGAGCTAATACATAACATTTTCTACGCCATTTATGAAGATAGCATCACATGAGGAAATTGAGATTTTATTACATATATTGGGAACCAATCAACCGATTCACATAAAATTTCGCACACAAGTAGTGCTGCAATATTCTACGTAATCGTACATGATTCGAATGACTCAATACTTGATTTATTACAACCAAAGGTGTTGCTTTTAATCCTATCGCATAATGCTTGGCAGATTACGGCACGAAGGTTCTGGATTCAACTCCTGGGTAAGGTACGTGTGCATTTCTATTTATCTGACTAGTACTACATGTTTATAGTTCCATCTCTGATGGTATTTCTGTCAACAATATGTCAAGGCCTATCTACCATATACGCCTAAAAAATTTCATCAAAAATATGTGCATCCACGTAGAGGATAGTAAGCTCATTAGTTACATCGATAACTACTTGTTTAAGAACTATGTTACATAAACACACTCCTATCCAAAATTTAATTTAAATAATACTGTATTACGTATTATCAAATATTTTTTCCAGTTAATTTATTTTCGCAATAGTAATTGTGAAACATTTCTGTAGACGTAGAGAGTGGATCGTTGGCACGAAATCTTAATTGGCGGGGATAGACTTTTATACACTTCACAGCGCATGCACTGTTAACGCAAATAACTTTCAACTTATAGCATGATGAGGTGCAGAACGTAATTATAACCAGTAATTACTTATTTAACCCTGCATGCAAACTCACTATGAACCTCGAAATATTCGGAATTCTCTGATGTTGTATACCGGAATTCTACTATAGGAAAATGTTTGTTTCCATATTATTGAGTTCAAATGACGTGTTTTAATAATTGTTGGTTCCGAGTCCAACGTGCCTCATGTTTAATACAGGTTTATGGGTCCAAGTCCTGGATGAGCCATGCTTAAGAAATCCATCTTGTATTTAGTGGGCATTAAAAAAACACTAATGAATGCCACGTTTGCAAGTTTGGAAAACCAGAAATAAAAATGTCTATGAAATTTTGACAATTCGTGCATGTCATTCAATTAGCAGTCGCTTTTTATCGTGACACCAGTGGAAACTACAAAACACAAGGGGGTAGACATAAGTACAGGATAATTAAGGTTAATTACAAATCCAGAAAGATCTAAAGCATGCAACACTTCTAGATTTTGAGAGACATTCATCATCCCTAGTTTGAATTGTATTATGGCAGTTTCTTTAAGACTCCGGCATGAAAGACGTGGGGGAGTGAATTTTTTATCTGAACCTTTCAAAACGAGTCAGTCTCATTTCCAAGATATCAGTGGTTCCATAGGGAAAGAGGTATCAAAAACTTCCAGCAGACAGTGCCTCAAAAGAACCCCTGCTTTCATCGGTCAGTTCCAGCTGGCCCTGGAATTAGCAGTCCTCCTCTTTTGATACGTACTGTTTTCGTTTTGCAATGCTCATGATTCTAATGAGGGATTGAAACGGGAAGAATATTTTCTTTCGTAATCCCCCGAGCGGAAATATTACTTTCAGCAATGAAACGAATATTACTTCTTATTAACAGCACAAAATTATAATTTCGGAACATTCGTTTGCTCTCACGCTGTCTTGTCTTGAGATATCCTGGACTTACTTTTTTTAATCAGAGTTCTGAGTTTATTTTCTTCAGATGTAAAATGTCGATGTCTGAGAGAGCCATTGACATAAGCTGATCGAGATAAAGAATTTTGCAAGACTTAGTGAACCTTTCTGCTTTCAATTCCATCGCATAATTAAGGTAATGATATGACTTCAATAAGACAATTACCTTGCCAATATTATATTCATATTATATATACATATAATGTAAGAATAGTTCACAAATAGGACCAACAATCTGAGAAAAGTATCTCAGCATGTTGATCTATGTTATACACACCTTGGACCAGAATTCGTGAGCCAAAATCACAGGGCTAAGAAGGGGGTGCAAAAGAAAGATATTGATACAAGGATGCCGGATTTGCAAACCTTCCCTTTACCTAAAAAAATGTGAGTAAGTTACAAAGTCATGTAGGCAACAAGCATCTTTCTGTCTGTCGCATGTTTTGACATTCAGTGGAGTGCGTAGAAAACAAGGAATGGATTACAGGTAGAGTAGAGGCAAGAAACCTTTGTACGTGTTAACTGGATTATTAATAGCAGATCAGAGATTTTAACAAGAGCTGTTCGAAATGGCATTCAGGGACTTCAGTGCAAAAATTGCAATTTCGAACCGTATTAGCCTGGACCTGTTACAAAATGTCGGGTACGTCGGGCACTGAATCGCATGTTGCTATGGCATGTGTGACCAAATCTTCTTCTCTGACCACAGACGATACGTACAGCAGGAATTTCGGACGTCCCCGTAAAAATAGTACATCAGTGGAAAGGTCTGTCCGGCCAGTGAACAGGCCCATCTCTCCCAATCCAGCGGCCTGGAAGAGTGACATTGAGCATGTCGCCCGCAATCTTTGATGTAGCCGTACATATGTCGCATGATGCCGGAATCACATAGCCCCGACCAACACAGCACCACACGACAAAAAACGCAACCATGACACATTTCAATGTGACTACTTGTATTTACAGCCGACCGACACCACATTCTCGGCATTTAACATAACTATTCAGAAGGCGCTGATAGTCTACATTAGTTTCAAAGGCGGTGAACAAGAGGGAAATTTGTAATACATAATGGTGAAAATTGGTATCGTTAATGCATACAAAGGTAAAATTATTATTTTTAAGAGTTAGATACAGTAATTTTCTATTTATTTTTCTTTTAAGCTTCGTATTTACCATTGCAATACAATTTCAAATCGCAAGGTTGTACATTCTGTACGTCGTGCCGCACGACACGACGAAGAATAGAAATCATTTCTAATCCAAAACTGCTGGTCGGACAACAAAATCGGTCGGGCTTACGACGCTCTATCTTGTATTTCATTGGCTGTTGGCCGTCGTGTCGTGCGCGTCGAGGCTGTGTGATTCCAGTTTCAAAGGGGTGGATGTCGCAGCCGGTACTACACCTTCTTTGCCCGTTAGATGCTTGGACTTCGTCATACTCGACGTTCATATCGGCCAGCTCTGCTTGCGTCAAGTCTGCCATGCTTTTCCAACTAGTTGCAGGCACATTCTGGCTTTCCAGCAGCAAGCCGACCTCCACGTACTCGTCGATTACGCCTGTAATGACGCTTGTTTCCTACCTAACCCTGTAAATTCACTCTCATGTGTGGGAGAGAAGGGAAGAATTGCAACCCCTGGTTCCTTATGTCATAGTCTTCATCTTGAGCTACCCTCTTAACCCTGTGAGTATTGCACATGAATTCTGGTCCGATGTATGTGTGTTTATATGCATGCACCTCTAGACGTTGATTCGTTAGGCGTTGCTCTGTAGTTAATTTTGCCAGAAATTAAAGTTCCATATAGTTCCCGTAATATTTTTCGGATATTCAGACATGAAACATGTGGACTACTGCTGGAGAAAATATATTTCCCGTGATCTGTTACTCTTGGTCTTGTCTAGTTAAAATAAATTACATAGTAATACAGAACATTAACAAAAAAAAAAGCATATACTTTCCATAAAATAACAAATGTTAATCCCATCTTCCAACACAATCTGCGGTTCAAATACGAGATACTTCATGAAGAATGCTGAAAAAAATTTATATTTAGGTTATACAGTAATAAACACTCAGTTATGAGACCTTGGATGATCTCACTTAAAATAATCTCTACTTCCCATTTTTGCAGGTGAACACTATTCCTACACAAATTTTGATGTAAAGAATTTGCCTAATAATTTATTATGCTTTTTAACCACTGTTGGGGCAAATTAATTTGTCATCAGTACTACGATCCTAATGCTTTTACATGTAACACTTTGTACATCCGCTATATCCTTCGAAATTTACGTCTCGCGACTACTAACCAACGCAAATAATGCACTGTATATAACTGTCACCTAGCTCAATCATTCATCTTTGCTGTGTTGCCCTGGTACGTTATCGGTAAGCTCATTATCATCGTATGACTCAAAATTGTAATCTTAGTATTATTCTTGGTGCTAATTCTGTAGATAGATGTTTCTGTTATTTTGAGTAGGCTTTAATTTTTAGAAGAAATGTTTTTCTATGGCAAACCTTTTTACCCTTGTGATTTCTTTTCCTTCCCTTAAGATACCACAGTACTTTCAATAAGTTTTGTTTTGGTTAAGGTATTGTGATGATAGCTTTTGGAGTATCTACTCTGAGTGAAATATGTTCACGCGTAAAAAATTTATGGAATAGTTATTATATTCTTTGAATAAATTATTCCCCCCAAGTTAATGCTATGAGAAGTCTCATCCTGAGAGTTGATGCATTCAGTACTATTAAACTGTAGTGTCGCACTCATAAATGCATTATACGGTTATATTGAGCTTGCAAAAGAAATGGCGTTTGATATTTGACATCGGAGAAGCACCAGATTTAAACTCTGAACTCACAAAAGATTGGTGAGTGTGGTTAACACCAGTTAAGGATCTGCCTGTGGTGGTGAATTCACATAACTGTATTTTCTTGAAGTTTTTCAGGACCAGAAGGTGCTAGTGAAGCTATATTTTGAGCAAAGGCATGGAGAACGAATTCATACTCGTCTAAAATGTGGCAGTACAGTCGAAACAATCCAGTTTTTTTTTTAAATAAATCCACAAATGTTTCCATTGCTGTGATACCCATAATTAGTGTATTATCCGTTCGACTAAGTTGAAACATCAGCCACTAAATTATAATTTTTGTTTTTTCGAGGTCAAATATTTTATTTGTGATTCATAGGGCTCAACTGAATACATACAAAGAAACACTCTCTGTCTCGTTTAGTATTATACACTGTATGTAGCCGATTCACTGATTTAACTACAAAGCAAATACTCGGATGAAAACATTGACACCAGGCCCTCTCCCGTCCAAGGACAAATAAACTAAATGGCTATAAATAAAATGCATGCTTTTGGAAATATGAAGGCACATATACTCTCACGAAACACACACCATCAGTATCTAAAATAACGTTGCACTGTTACTGTTGCACAGTAAACACACACCTTCTCTGGGGATCAGAGCGCCTTTTGCCTATGGGCCCAGAGGCAGCTGCATTGCCTGCTTTGCCGTAGTTACACCACTGGGCCGGTTGTGTATTTTGCTTAGCTTTAGCTCGGAAGACAAAAACCTTTGGTACACAATCAGGACCAATTACTTTTTGTACCAGTGATGTTCTATCGGTCTTATGGCAGAATAGGGTGCCGTTTCATTAAAAAAAATCTGCTCCACTTCATACAGCAGAATTTTTTCTCTGAGAAAAAATAACAGGGAAGCCGTTTCTTCGAGTATACTCAAAGGCCATTCTCATGATATTGGATTTTCTCAAATCAAAATATTTTGAATCGATCTGGAATAAATGCTGACGAAAGTAAATTTCCAATATCTCATATTAACAATTACATTCTCCCAAAGAGTAGAGTAAAGATTTTATCAGAGGAATTATCATGTTTTATACACCTTACTGGAGTAGGTCCTACCTCTTGGTATTTCTAAATTCTTAGAAACCCAGTACGTAGCTCTGGTCGGATTGCATGTATGATCTGAAGTTAACCTCACAATTTCCTTTTCTTTCGTGTCCTAGAGAGTAGCATCTGTGAAATGAAGTACAGGGTAAATACGGTATATATGTGTATATACACAAACACACAGATTATAAACGCATTTTCCATTTATCGACACTAACGAATTATTATATTCAGAAATAAGCGTTCCTTTTTTTTCGTGTTGTACAATTTAAAGTAAAAACCCAGGACTTTTAAATTACTTAGAATACCAAATATGTTTCAACGATTTTTTCAATTTTTACAACAATTCACAATTTTACAACAACTGCCGCCAACAAAGACCTGAACCAGATAAAATAATTAGAAAAATGGCAAGTTTTGAACATTCTCAAGTTAACAAAAAATGAGAACGCACCTTGGTTTAAACGAAAATTATCATAAATTTACCGTTGTATGTATGTAAGGGATTTCTGTTCGCATACGATAATCGTACCTGTTATTGTGATTATTCATTTCACTAGTTAATGTGTTTTAACAGGCGTTTATGCCCTAGGTATCGTGAAAATAATTATTTTCTTGGTGCAGCAAGGAATAACGCTTTGTCCTCACTCCACAGTGTTTGTCCCGAAACCTTAAAGCTACAATAAATACATGAGCGTTGCTTATTTACTGTACTAGTTTTGGAACTTTTCTCAGGTATCATCGTTATACTCTTGACAACTGACGGCCTGCGCTACGACAAGTAGCTCTTCAAGGCTGAAACATACTAAAACTTTCCTGCTTATCTGTGACAGATATGCTCGCTGATCGATCATATCATTACAAAGAAAAATAGTTATGAATGCAACCTTCCATGTGAGTTCTACATAACAGGTGCCACGTTAAACACACCATCAATTTAAAGCAGAGAATTACATTCTAAATGTACATTGGCTGTACATTAAAATTGCAACACCAAGATGCCTATAAGATCCCACTTTAGGGGCCTGCATAGAGCAGAGTAGGATAATGGCGTGATATGTTGTTCAGCAGAGTGGCGCAGTGTGTGCACCAATGGACACTTTGATATGCGACATATAAGTGGAGGTCAGGAAGCCGCTGAGAGGTAATATTATTGTGTTTCCCCGCTGAGTAAACATGCCGTGTCAAAGAACACGACAGTAATACTGACAGGTTTCTATCTTTGGCCACGGGATGATCGTGACGTATCGGCGTTGTGGATTATCCCATCGCGAAATTGCCTCTCAAGTTGGAGAAAGTGAAACCACAGAGTGCAAGGGATATGGGATCAGTGGGTCGAGGAGGAGAGGGCAAGCGACGTGCAGGAAGCGAACAGTCCCGACGCACCGAAGAGCACGAGAACCGATATCTGGTGCGCATGGCGATTACTTACTGTGCAGACACATCAAACATTCTCGCTCTGGATGTGGCACATCAGTCTGTGTCCGTAAGAATGTTGCGTCGCCGTCTGTAGCGTTAGGGCATCATGTCAAGGCTCGCATTACTATGGCTGCTATCGATGGCTCACCACGGGTACCTGTGGCTGCAATGTTGCGTGCAATGTCGGGCCTGAAGGGACGAATGGTATTACATAGTTTTTACCGACGAATTCCGTTTCTGCTCTCTTTCTTAGTACTATGATTTTTGCTTGCAGCACCACGATGTTCGCATTGGTGTCGGGCGGCACTATGATACACACACAAACACTCGAGACCTGCATTATGCACCCTAATACCGGTCCAGAACCTTGAGTTATGGTATTGAGTACCGTCGGATTCCAGTCTCGCTAGCTAGTATGTTGACCAGCAACCCTTATGTAGTGAATGTTTTGGAGCCTGCTGTTGTACCATCTATCCAAAGCCAACCCGGGATTCCATACAAACAGGACAAAGTGCGACCATATGCGTGCACATCGTCCTGACGGTTCCTGGATGATCACCATATCACACTACTTACTTGGCGTGCGCGTTCATCAGATATCTCGCTCATCGTAAACATGTGGTCCATGGTCGGGCGACAACTGGCATGTCACAGAGCAACCACGGCCACAACAGATAAACATTGGACACGCATCGAAGCAGCATGGGCAGTGATATCGCAGATAGGCATCCAAACGCAGATAGGCATCCAAAGTCTCTTTCTCCCAATGCAGTGTCTTGCAGAAGCAGTTATTGCCGCCCGTGTTATATGCCCCAGAGTACTGATTCCCTCATGTTCTGTACATAATATTAAACTGCGAGAATAATCATGTCACCTATGTATGATGGGTATTCCGTCCAATAACTCTGATTGTGATAGCTCACATCTTTTCTTGGTTTTGCAATTTTAATCACCAATGGTGAATTTTAAATTGTTGGGGAATTAATCGGGGAGTGGGTATTATACCCCAAAACACCCCAAAACAATATTAAGAGGTGTACCTGTTAATGTGATCAGCTGAAATGGTGTGAGTGTTATTACCAGTCCCATTACACTGTTTGCAGCTGACTCACACCAAATGCTATGCTCTTAGAACCCCGGATCTCAATCCACTTGACTATTACCTGTGAGGGCATCTCAAGGCTATTGTTTATGCAATTCCATTTTCGGGCATAGCAGTGCTTCACCAGCGAGTGGAATAAAGTTGCCAGCAGACATGTGTCATTCCTGAAGTATTTTAACTTGACAGGCGTATTCAGATGTGCCTTCAGGCACAAGGTGAACATTTTGAGCACTTCTTGTAGAGTGACGTATCACTGCTGGTACACCAACATGGTTACAGATACTCAAACTAGAATGTGCCAGAAGACTATTACGAATGCGATCATTACAACATTGTAAGGTCTGTAACTAGGAAACTATCGACTTTAGGACATATGTATGTTCATAGAGAGTTTTTGTGTTGTTTTTGGGATGTAGTATCCACTTCCCGATTACTTCCCACATATTTTGGAATACTCTGCACTGTGTTTTCGACGATTTTCATTGAAATACATCAAACAATACAATTGCCAAGACTTCAAATTTCAAATTGCCACAAAAGGAAAATCGGTATATTGAAATGCTGCTACGAGATTGTACTGCTATGTGTCAGTATGTGTAAATTAAAAAAATTATTCTCACTAGCCTATCATTATACTTATTTTGTAATTTGTAAATAAAATTATTGAGACAAGCGGTCTCACTTTCTGCATGGAATTTTCCTTACCGTCCCACGTGACGCGTTCAACTACGTTCCGGCGGCGTCATCGTGTTCCTGCTTGCTTGTCTGCTATGCAGTGTAGGAAAGTGATCGACCAGAAGTTAATTCTTATAAAATACCCTGCCAAAATACTAAAATTACTGAGGACTGCTTCATACCTTATAATCTTGTGCCCTGGTGATTAGAATTGGCGAGCGACACGTGTAGCATGTACTATGCAAAAAACGCGGACGCTGGCACGCATGGAGTCATTTTGACCTTCACCTACAGACTGGGCGGCCAGCTGAGAGCTCTGGTTCACCTGACGGCCACTTGAGCTGCTCTGGGGTCGCGCTGCAAAAACTCGGCGGCGCATCGTACTGAATAATAATGAAAGTGCCACTAGCTTAGGTTTCTAAGAATTTGTGCATTGTCAAGAAGCTCCTACGGGAGAAATAATTGTCATTGGTTTGTTTAAAAGAAACGAAGTACCCCTGATTTTGGTGGGGTTCTTACCCCTAGAAATTTATTATATTTAAACCCCAGCAGTCTGGGTCTCAGGGCGAGATGGCTACAGGATTTCTGGACTACAAGTACCTTGATTGCTTTGTCCTTATGACCAAAAGTAGAGAGAGGACATGTTGATCCTGGCAAGTAGTAAAAATGATATTTTCCATTATTGGAAGGAAGGATGGTTCATGAAATTTTTAAAGAATTTCCATTTTAAAGATCTCTATCGAAAATGTTTTGAGCAAATATTTTGCGTCAGGACTTAGATATTATAAGGCTATTCTAAGAAAGTTGTGAAATTTTGACCATGTCAGCCTTGTTCCAAAAATATTACGGTCAGTGTCGTAACTATGGGTTACGTCTGTTTGAAATTATGTTTTTCGTGTGCGAAGGTAGTCACATATTGCTGAGAACATGTCATTGTGGACGCATAAGATATTTCCTTTTACTATCAAAGTTATATAAATACAGAGGTTAATACCAAATATGTTTGTAATAATATCCTGGTGGAAAAATAATATGTTTTATTCTAGTGAAAAATATAATTATAAGGGTAATACAGAAACTGGTTAGGAAAATGTACTTGTAGATAAATACATTTTCTTATATTAGAAAATCAATAAATTCAGATTTTGAAAATTGAGTGAGTGAAAGGATTTGGGCGGCTCTTAACAGCGAGGTCTTGAGAGCCGATGAGGGTGAATGAGGTGAGCATGGAGCGGTGCCGGAATGAAAGGGTGGGGGAAACGGGAGTTCCCCGAGAAAACCCGCTAACCAACTGCATCGTTCAGCACGATTCCCACTTGCAAAAATCCGGTGACCCTGCCTGGGATTGAGCCCGATTCACCTTTGGTGGGAGGCGAGCAGGCTAGTATCCGCTCAGCCACCATGGCCCCATTTTGAAAATTGACACTGTCATGTCAGAGAGTTATGGTAAATTAAAAATATTTTTGCCCTCTTTGAAAAGAAAACTCAACACATGCGGTAGCTACAAAGTAGAGACAATTAGTTACCTATTATTGTAACCAAAATTATTAATGGTTTTCGGTCCTTAGTATTGTTTTACAATATTCATATTTTTAGTGAAGGATTTTATCATAAAGAAAAGAAAAAAATTAAACAGTATTAGAAATTTTTTGTGTTGAAGTATGAAAAATTTACTACAAAGACCTAGTGTTGAACGATGGAATTTTGTAAAACTTTATATTTTTGTAGATTGTGTACATTTGTAGTGATTGAATATTTTTCAATGTATACTCTATGGGATTTCTAAGAGCTCCTGCTTGGTGTTTTTCATGCAATACTATACCAACCTATACTGCTTTCAAAATATTTTTCTCTGCTGAACTTTTGGATTGATTTGAAATGTGGTTGACCTTTGTGTTGCCATAGGGTGAAGGGCACAGCAAAGGGCTACAATATATTGGACACCGTACATTTACTCCGATGAAAGGCGCACTCCACTTAGAAATGACTCTCAATAACCAGCAATCAATTAAATTAAAGCAGTTATTACCTGACGTTACAATTTTTTTAAGAGCAATTTCAATCTTATCACTTGTATCGTTTAAAAACTTCTCAAGTGTTCCATTATCATAATTTAAACAACAATATTTGCTCTACATGTGCACAATTTTGTAAACATTTTTGGCTGTATGCAATAAACAGTTATCTGATAATAGGTCCTTCAACAGCTACGTTAACAATCATCTTAAATTGCGCACTGCCATCGGAACGCGGAGCACTCGTGTTTGGTCGTTTGATTATGCCTGGTTTAAAGGGTTACATGGCGCACCACGTGATGGATAGCATTTCCTCTCCGGTTTGTGGTCGCTCAGGATATGCATTGACAAACAAATAAAAATAATACATTTTTTTTCACTTTTTCGAGATGTTGTAATTGTTTCACAGCAGTAACATGATATACACATGCAGTTTTTTTTTTCGACAGCTTGTTAACATGTGCTGGTGGAAACTTCTATTTCCTGCGACATTCTACGCAACGACTTAACCCATTCAGACCCAATGTACACGTTTGTGTATATTACGCACGCTTAGGTAATTTTTGGTCTGTGCTGCACACTGTGAAATCCAATGACCAATGAAATTACCTGTATGTAAAATAATTGGCACACCGTCTTACTGGTCTAGGTCATAATTGGTTCATATTACTGTAGCTGAACATGCAGCCTACAGCTCATTGGCTGTGACAGCGAAATAAGTATTGTGTCGACTTAAGTACAGCAAGCATCATAAATGTTTGTGTTTGCAACACATGAAACCTTCAATTAAAGTGGGTCCGAAGGGGGTTAACGTTAACGGCTTCTTTTCTGAGGCCGGAAATATATTTCTCACTTCCTGCGCCGTTGTTTCTGGCAATCTTGGGCGTTCTCCTTCACGCATATCCAACATGGTTTCTCTTGTTTCCAGTTTATCCACCGAAATATTTAATGGACAACTTTGCATATAGAAGGACTAAGGCGCAACCTCCAATTACGTCGCCTTGCTTCTCGTACAAAGGCATGCCCGTACAATCAAAAAAAAAAAAAAAATTTGTAATTTTTACTGAGAAATTCTTTGCAAATTTACAAATACTTGTAACAGTACAAAGATTTTCCTTGTAAAACTACTCGTTTGTAAAATTACAAGGTCCATGTTTATAATAGACCTTAGGAAACATTTGTACTATACTGAGCCGTATCCACTAGCTTCGGCAAAATGGCGGACACTCAACAACGTAAAACCGTATAAAGCTGTTTGTGCAACAACTAGGGGTGCAAAAAGAAATGTATTGCAAGTTTGAATTACGTAAAACACTTAAAACAAATCACATAATCATAATAAAACGACAAGTTCAATAAAACGTGCCCGTATTATTCATTATTTGTGTTTCCCAGCTAAACATAACTCTTAAATCGACTGTTAATAGGCCGTTGTTAAGAGGTGTCCAAATCTCTTAACTCAACAAGTGAAATCTTAAAAAAAAATATTAATATACCTACTCTTCTTAACCGTATATTATTTTGTATGTACTTGCACCTAAATATACAGTAAAAATAAGCAATAATAGAGTATGTAAAATTGGTCTTGTGGATAATGGTGCGGGGTAATAACACAAGGGGTGTGTCCTCTAATCACCGCGCCGGCGAGAAATAGTTTTTTTTTTGTAAATTATATTTTGAATATTTTTCGTTAGTTGTTCTCTGTTACTAATTCATTACATTTGTTTTTTTTTTTTTTTAATAAAAAGTAATTTTATTTATACTTCTCAGTAATGTCAGTTGTAATACAAGAGTACCATTTGTAATATTACAGAGAAATGTTATACAGATTTTACAAGAAAACTCTTTGTAGTTTTACAAAGGATTTTCTTGGCAACTGGGTTTCCAAGGATTTTTCTTGTAAAAGTACAGAAATTTTTTTAGAATGTAGACATTTCAATACATTATGACCAATAGTTTGATATAAGTGAACATCAGGCGCCGAGAGGGAGTGAAACATCCTAGTGTTGTTTGGGAGAAGTGTTTAAAATTTTTTTACTCAGACCTGCCTATCGAGATTCAGTCAGAATTTTTCACTTCTCGTTTGACACCTGAAGAATAAGGTTCAATTTTTATTCAAATTAATTTTTAAAATTTTTAAAACCTCCCTAATAATAACGCAGTGTGTTTCTGGCGGAATTCGCACGCAATGATTTAGAAGTGAAACTTATCTCATAGCTAGGTGAAACTGAAATCATCGTTTGTCACACGCTTGCAGTGTTGAAATATTTCCGTATATTTAAGAACACTTTTACGAAAATGTACAGTAAGTGTACGGAAACGCATTCCGTAAAGGCGAAAAACGGAGATGGGCTCAGTAAATACAATATACGGAATGTCTCCGTATTTCCTATTCGCTCAGGTTCCGGTAACGAACAATGCCGAGTCTAGAAGAAGCTATCTTCGCCAATGTAACAAGAAAATTAGTTTCTGCGGCAGTCACGATGTCCACGACACTTAGAGACATATTCCTTCAAACGTAAAAAAATAGCATCAGGCGTGTGTAACATTAAGCAAAACTTAAACTACACAAACTTTAATAATTGACACTAAAAACGTTGCTTATGCCTGCAATGGTACAGGAAGAAGGCAGGTGAACGGTTAGAAAAACAGGAAGTACAGAAAACTAACCAGAAAATTTACTGAAATATTCCGTTAAATTTTTGGAACGTCCGTTATTGAAAAGTAACGTGTCCCTAATTTTACGGAGAGTTTACGAAGATTTCTGGAGAATTTTTTTACCTACACTTTTCCGTAAAATAAGCGAGACTTTTTTTTAGCGATGTGGTACTTGGAACAATTTAACCTTGTCTTCCGCTGTAACTGATTTCATCAACTCGACGTAGCACTTAGCTCTGTTTGATTATAAATATGGACCGTGCTCGGCAGTTCATTTATTCGCATAAGAAAATTAACAGTCGCCCAAGACTATTGTGACTGTACAGAATATAATGAAAATATTGAGCAAGGTCTGCAAACCTCATTCCAATTTAGTTGCCTATCTCTTTCGTTTACCTTCTTACCGGGATAATTTAGTTATGCAATAACGAGTCCGACTCTTCAGTTCCATCCCGTTTGGTTTCACTTAGGGTCGGTTGGCATTTTTGGCAAAATCTTGTAGTATTTCCCAAAATGAATATTCCTTATTACTAGCACATTAGATGTATGCCACAACAAACCAATGTGCATAGAACAGAGCTTATGTATTATTATTATTATCATCACTTTGATGTATATAAATGAATATGAAGTAGAATGCCGAACAAGTATGTGGGTTTTCTCAGAGTGACAGCAAAGACGAATTGCGAATACGAAGGCCTGCCTTTGAAGTCGACGATCATGGAACCACGACCTGCATCATCGCTAACGGGTTGTTGCCATGTAACGTCGTTTTCTTCCTCCTCGCCCCAGGGAACATTGTGTTTTTCTTCTTCTCCAGGGAACATTGTACTTTCTTCTTCCTCGCCAGGGAACATTGTATTTTCTTCTTCGCCAGTGAACAGTGTATTTTCTTCCTCGCCAGGGAACATTGTACTTTCTTCTTCCTCGCCAGGGAACATTGTACTTTCTTCTTCCTCGCCAAGGGACATTGTATTTTCTTCTTCTTCGCCAGTGAACATTGTATTTTCTTCTTCGCCAGCGAACATTGTATTTTCTTCTTCGCCAGTGAACATTGTATTGTCTTCTTCGCCAGGGAACATTGCACTTTCTTCTTCCTCGCCAAGGGACATTGTATTATCTTCTTCTTCGCCAGGGAACATTGTATATTCTTCTTCTTCGCTAGGGAACATTGTATTTTCTTCTTCGCTAGGGAACATTGTATTTTCTTCTTCGCCAGTGAACATTGTATTTTCTTCTTCGCCAGGGACCATTGTACTTTCTTCTTCCTCGCCAAGGGACATTGTATTTTCTTCTTCTTCGCCAGGGAACATTATTTTATTTTTCTTGACGTCAGTTCCCGGTGAATTGTGCAAGTCCATGTAAGAATGACAATAATGAAGGGTGGGCACTAAGACGAATCAGACGGTGTCCTGATGGGCAACATCCTTTTGATGCGGCCGAGGGTTGCTGGACTGAGGGTTGGGGGTTAGTTGGGGTAGGGCGAAGGGGTGGAGGGAGGGTCTCTGATAAGGGAGGCTGGAGTAATTACATAAAGCCCGGCGGGCAGGTCTTGCAGCTCCACACCCACCAGCTCTCTTGCAATTCCGCCTCCCCCATCTCCCGCTGTGTATTAGCCAACAACCAT
Source organism: Dryococelus australis (assembly GCA_029891345.1). NCBI lineage: Eukaryota > Metazoa > Arthropoda > Insecta > Phasmatodea > Phasmatidae > Dryococelus > Dryococelus australis. The sequence goes on along the minus strand of CM056998.1, from coordinate 67,912,163 downwards.
TACCCTGGGCGCGCTTGTGTGTATTCAAACTTGGCCGCGGAGAATCTTGCTTTGAGACTATGGCGGCCCTCGCGCGGTCGGGTAAGAGACTACGAGGAGGTGGGGAGGGAAAGGAGGAGGGTTAAGAGAAGACAGGAACCGCGGGACGTGCAACTTTGAAAAGGAGAGGTTGGAGTGGGGGCGTCTGCTTGTACAACACTGCGCTGGCCCCGGCTCTCGGAGAACTTGACGAGACAACAGTGGAGAATCGAGCACACTATCCTTCCCACAGCGGTGTGTTTGTAGCAGGAGGGTGTAATTTTTACACTGACACTTATGACTTTGCTGCTGTAGCGGTATGTGTACGTGCCACAAAGGAAGACTAAAAGTACCTTAAATTCAGAAGGAACCTTCTATTAACTTAAACTCCGGGGAGATCATTTCTCAAACGTAGTTTTTGATTGAATTTTTATAACCGGGCAAAACGTACACAAACAAGGGTGGTTTACATATTTGTTTTGCGGAGAAATAGTTCAGTGTTGTGTAAATATTTTAATAAATTGTGAATTAGTAATCATGGTAGAAGTAGGAATTCTCTTCAGCACTACTGTATGTGCAACAAAGTGTATTTGAATATGAATTTTTTTTTTGTCGAGATTCTTATTACCTTCCAGATAGTGGTTTAGGAAATTTGTAATATATATATTTTTAATTTTTAATTTACGAGAGATTAAAATTAGGCCTTTTGCTTTAGCTCTTAATAAGTCTTTAAATTTGAGCTGCTGAATGGCGCTACACTTGAGTCAGGCTGAGCTAATTACAAGCTCGGAGATAGTACATTCTTGCACTGAGGGAATTGACGCAAGAAAGGCTGCCTAGAACACTTATAGGTCCGGCTTAAGGCTGTTCACTTGCTTAATGTTTGTGTGTTTTGATATATTTCACAGTTTTGTGATATAAAAACAATAAAAATGTTTTTAAAAAATGCCAAATCAGATTAAGAATATTTTCCACCTGCTGTTTAATACAATTATAAACCTTTTAACCTTAAATTTTGTGACAAAAATTAAAAAAAAAAATGTTTTATTTTCACTGAAGTGTTTCTAGGAACGCCATGGAGAAATTTCTTTAAAGTATGACATTTGGTTCCCTGCTATTAATGTTTAACTTCTGGCTAATAAGAGTATAAATTTCATGGTAAAACTTAAAGTTAAATCATGGTCGACCTATTTAAAGAATTTCCATGGAATTTATTTATCTTATTCTAATATCAACAATAATTAATTTAAACTATAACCCAACATGCTAATACTGCAAATTTTTTAAACTTTTATTTCAAATCATATAACTTTGCAACTCCTATAACTTCCATAATATATTTTATAAAGTAATTTTCTTACTTCTTTTATATTCTACTAAACTACTTTTTTTTTATGTAAAACTACAAAATTTAAAAAAAGTTTTTTTTCTACTCTAACACTCTAAGACTGTTCAAGAGAAAACAGGTTTTTCCTAGGTTTTGAGGATGTTATATAGTTTTTTGTCATGATCTAGATGTTCAATCAATAAAATGATCAAACTATACAAACTATTTTTACTATCGTTTATTTGTAATTTAATTGATTGATCCTTTTAGTTAACGATTACTGACTTACAAATTAGCTATTATCACACCTAACCTGGAATCAAACCCAGTATATGTATGTGTGTGTGTATATATATATATATATATATATATATATATATATATATATATATATATATATATATATATATATATATATATATATATATATACACACACACACACACACACGCCCAACACTGAAAGTGAGAAACTAGATTACATTCGCACATGATCTAAGCAGGAGTCGAACCCAGCTCATATCAACCATGTCTTAGCCGGACTCGAACCCACAAACTATATATTAGAATTTACCATGCCTTACCGGGGATTCGAACCCAGAGCCTCCTTGCCTAATCTGATAACTCTACAGAGCAGGTGACATTTAACACCTTATTTTATGTATTTATAATTTTTCCAGCAGACATATTTTTCTCAAATCCAAATATATATCTCTAGTTGATTAGTATTTTTTTTGGCGAAGTAATAGTCTGATTTAGTCACTTTTTTCTTTACAAGACTCTTTCTTGTTAATGCAACACACTTTTAGCAGAAGATTTAAGAATATATATATATATATAATAACATTTTAATTACTTTTAGCTCTCTGGGGAGAAAATATTTTTCTTAATAAAGCAAGATCGTTTTTAATAAGGAATAGATTAAATACATTTTTTAAGGAACAATTTCATTTTACGTCATATTTATTTACAAAATATATACAAACACAGTGTGAGCCAAGAAACCATTTTAACACTGAAGCAGCATACTATGTTCAAAAACATATTTTAACAAGTAGAAAAATTTTACTCTAAAACGTATACAAATTACACACTTGTTTCAATCATTTAAACACTATTAAGTACAAGACATCCCAAAACATTTTAACACTACCAAGTAGAATTTACTCCAATCATTACCACGCTAAACAAACACAAGTAGTGAATTCACAATATATTTACAACTTTTTTTTTTAAACACTAACAACTACAGGATGACTCACAAATTATTCCAAAAATACAGGTAGATTCAAAACTTTATGTACAACAATTACACCTTGCTCCCAAACAACTACAGGTAATCACAAAACATTTAAACTGGCGAAATATATGCATTTTTTCTTTAAAAACAAATTTTTTATAAACTTTTAGCAACTTCCGTGAGCAAAGTTTTCATGTATCTTCTTAATGTTGGATCCCAATCGCCATCATGACCTCTGCTTTCAATGAGTGAGCTTTTCTTACACCCTGGTTTTAATCTGTCTGTTTGTATAAAAACATATTTACAAGTAGTGGCATGTAAAACAATGCTTTCAACCAAATCAAGATCTGATTCAACATAATGAGAGTATACATCTTCAATACTAGATGGAAGAGGTGTGTTTGCAGTCATATGAAACACTGAACATTTCTTATAGTCACCGCACAGAATGAGTTTGTGACTTTTTTCGTTACCTAGAGGAAAGTAAATTACTTCAAAATGGAAAATATTGTCACAGGTTTATGTAAACTCTCGCAAAATTCCCTGGAACCATAGGTAATAAGTTATATTGGACTTTCCTTGTTTGACACCGACATAATGATTTGCAGGATGAAAATACATCATGTTGCTACAATGGCATTCAACACTCGACTGAGAATATTTAGCAAGGAACAGTGTATGTATATTGATAAACTCATTCTCTCTGTGTCTAAATTTGTAAGTTGAAATGTGTTTTAGGGTTAAGTTTTATTTTTGCTAATGTTATTGCTCGATGTACGTAACATTTTGATGAATCACACTCAGTATGATACATGTAGCCTAACTTGTCTTTGCTATAATGATATAAAGTATGAAGATTGTGATCACATTTTTCGAAATACTGATAAGGCAAAACAATGTCTGTATTATAAACAAGACGTTTCAAACATTTTTCTTCCTCACAATATGAAGTTACAATGCATTCGCCTTTAAGTTTATGCTTACGATCAATTATATGAGGTCTGTACTGGTTAACAAGACATTCAAAACTGTTACAGTTAGTTAAAGTAGCATTATAAGTATTTGGTTTACTATGTGCTCTAAAAGCTTAAGAGAAATGCGTACATTTGAAATGAACATGACACACATTTCCTTAACAACAAAATGTGAATATAATAAGCTGTAAGTTACAGAATGCAAACCTTTAGTAAAAAATTCATACTTGCATTTCATTGGACACAATGGGAAAATTGGTATCATTATTCTGAATTAGCCACTTCACACGTATATAAATTACACATCGATGGAAAAACTAATCCTCCTTGTTCGAAAATAAAGTTTTGGATGTCCCCGTCGCAGGTCTCCTTCCAACGAATGGTCATTCCTGGTGAGGTCTGGCGAGCTGGTAGTTGATTACTCCGTATCCCCGTTCCCCTTCTATTTCCTCGCTAAGACTGGCAATCATCAAATCTTCTAATGTTGTTGGTAAGTTACTGTCGGGGCGATGATATCTCACAGCACAATCGTTGCATGCTATTCCTTCACAAAATTAAATATCAAGACTGTTGTCGAAAGTGTAGCACCAATGTTCTATATCGTTGCAGACATGAACTTGTAGAGACCGTCATATGGTTTGAAGAACACTCTTCTGTATCCAATTTGCATAACCTTGTATATGTCTGTAGGATTGAAGATCCTAGCCATGACTGCCGATTTTATACTAGACACACTCTGTTATATAGTCTGCCAGATGTTCTTGCCTTAAAAAACATTGCATTGCCACTCACCACAGGGAGAAGTTAATTCTTGGTCACCATTGTACGTATAATGTTGCTTGTTGTTGCATTGTTCTGTCCAAACTGTAGTAAGAGAACAGCAACTACACTCCTTCTGCATGATGTATTTGATTTTCTTGTAGAACTTGCGTTTGGTGATGTATCCACTGTGAGCTTCAAATTCCAGTTTACCTTCGTTACAAGGTAACTTGCTGTCAGGATGTAAATTATATAAAGGACAATAATTTCGCCCTAACATACATCGAAAACTTTAAAAGTTTATGTTGGACTGATTAACAAGAAACACCAATGCTTATTTCCATTGCACATCTGTATTTGTAGTGGACTATCTTCATCTTCAATTCGAAACCACACTCCCCTGAATCCTGGAGTAACACTAGCGTACTGAAATGATGAGTTGAACCTCTCCATCTTAACTGATGCTCTGCTGGACGATTCTCTCTCTTTATATAGACAGATGTTCTTCCAGCTAAAATTAGTAATTCAATGACAACTTTTTAAGATCAAATTTACAGACACAAACAATACTGTTCCAAACCTCACAGTCCCACATTTCGCATGGTGCCGTTAAAAGTGCACTACTGTCTTGTATTTGCGTGATGTGTCCCTTATTAATACATGTTTCAGTCCATAAGGTTGTGGTGGTGTCGTAAAATTCTCTAATCAATTTATAATTTATTTGATGAAAAACTTGTTCTTTGGTTATTTCTGTACTACAATCTTTAAAACATAGGTCCCAAGAAGAACAGGGCAGTTCGCAGTCAGGCCACATATTAAAAACAGGAAAGCCTTCTTCTTCATCATACAGCACTCATTCTGTATACAGGCTTTCTCAGAACCTTTTTGCGAAATTCCAAAGTTCATTTCCATTGTACATCTGTGTTTGAAAATATATGTTGCCTAGAGACTGGAACCATACTTTCTTGTGTCCTCAAAAAATAGTGGAGAATGTCTTCTCTGCATCGAATTTCTCCATTTTTTTCGAAATCTTATGCTACCTGGAACAAACAATTTTTGGAAAAATTAATCTCTTTATACGTAGGTAGGATGTTGGCACAAATATTCTTTTATAGCTTCGCTTTTACATTGTGAACAGAAAATTTTTCCTCGCAGTGATTCGTATTATAGCATTTGACTATTGAATTAATACTCGAACAGTAATGGTATCTTCTGATATTTATTACTTGTGCATTTTTTTAAGTTTTTAAAATTTCCTTCTGCATTTTTCCAAGCACGTATATGGGATCGTCTTCGAGTAACGCACCATTTACATATTGAAAACATTTTCGTAAGCTATGTTACCAGAGTTCCATATCAGGTTATGTATCTCATAAGCCTGCTCCCGAAACATCATTTTAACTTCAGGTTTTAAACTACACCAAGGTTTGGGAGATTTAAAGCATAGTACATTAGAGTCATTAGCATCAGTTGCTTAAGAAATAGCAAGCTCCTTAATTATAAAGCAGTTGTCTTGGTAGTTTTTGAAATCCTGAGCGTAGCACATCATTTTTACGTTATTTCTTTTTATACACTATTAACAAAAAAGTCTCTCTCATATCTAAAATTTTTAATATGACAGTGCTCGCCTCGGAATATACTTCATCGACTCTGGTACTATCCATTACTATATCTGGAATGATTCTATCTTCAAGAAACTTTTCCAGCCTGCGCGACATACAATCCCTCTGCATATGCTGAAGTTCTCATTATTAGCAAAGGTATGCATGCCGTAAGAACAGTCTTCACAATATAAATAAGATACAATATCCTAATTGGATTTTTAATGTTCAGCCAGGAACAGATACACTAATTTTATTTCGTGGCCCGCAAAACTAATCATAAATTCTATCGGCAACACTTGCAGTTGGGAACACTCTAGACTTAATAAGGTTTTAGCCTTCTCATAATCTAAACTAGCACTGAAAGTTTCAATGCATTCAGAGTTGCAATTGTCACAGCAATGACCTCGATGCATTGTACCTGATGCAAAGATGAAATGCCTACTAGATTTTGTGTTGATGATGTTCTAGATGTAGCGAATTTGTAGTAGACGTCTTACATTGTAGAGGATGCTTGTAGGTGTAGTAGACGTGATGGATGTCTGCAGCTGTAGTAGTTGTGATGGACGTCTGGCATTATAGTCGGCATGATGGACGTCTGTTGTTGTAGTGGACGCCTGGTGTCGTTCATGTTATCAAGGCTTGCCCTGTATGTTGATGCTTCCCAGATGCCAGTAGTAGTCACCTGACATCATTATATATGCTACTTCAATGCATACACTCATCTTTGTAGTGACCTTAGCAGATGCCGAGTTAAGATTTAGAAAAAAGTAATTTATCCCTCCTTATATACTGTAAAGATTCAAAATGGCAGATATTTTCCCGATTATTTACAAGAATTTGGACCTTATAGTAAAAAAAAGTATGAATAACATTGAAATCGCTATTTTCCAACTCGAAAAACATTATTTCCTCCTGTATTCAAACTATTTTGTTAAATTTATGTCAGAAACTGTTAAAATATTAAATAAATTCAAGTATATACATTTTATGTTACAAAGTTTTTTTGTTAGACATAAAGAAAGGGGAATGTGTTGGTTAAGCGGTTAGAACGCTCGCCTCCCCGGGTGGGTGACGCCCTTAAAAGAAATTCTTTTTCTCAATGTGTGGATGTTGAGATAGATGTTGCCATTGATACAAAGGTTTCATCGGAGATCTCTCTCTCTTTCTCGTTTCCCCTACTCTCACACGAACGACCTGGCACTTCTCCAACTCTGAACGTTTTTCGCTCATCGGCTCTCAATACCTCGTCGTTAAAAGAGATGGGCAATTCTCTCCCAATATTTTTTTTTATCTCCTATACATCGAATTGATAGTAAAAACATTTCTTAAAGAGTGAATAAAATATGTTTGTTTGAATACTTGTTAGAAAATATTTCTGTTTTAACAAGTGAATAAAATAAGTCTTGTATTTCTGTGTGATTTTACACAACACAGTTTGCTTGGTTCACACACACACACACATATATATATATATATATATATATATATATATATATATATACTTGTTGTAATGTTAAATCTGGGGACTATCTCGGGGCTTATATTGAGAACTTGATTTCAGGGAGTTGTAGAAAAAATTTTTTCGCTGGTCATACAGTCAACCTGTTGCATAAGGTTGAAACGTCAGTGAGTCAGGCAAAATCTCTCGGGGTATGCATTCAGATGGCTATGGGTCGAAGCAGAGGAGCCAATACTAAAAAAAAGTGTTCTGAATATTCAAGCAGGGGAGGGGCACGTTGTCGTGAAACAGATACTGGAGGAGTGCCAACTCATGATAAAATACGAAAAACCTTTCTCAGGACTGATGCTGGGGTGCGTAAAACAGGTTTTTGCGAAGATCAGGTTGGATCGATAACGAAGATCTTAAAAAAGGTCACCTTTGAGAGTAGGGGTGGGAGTGGTACGTGGACTTGGGTCGGTTTTGAGGGCGATGGGTGCAGTGTAGGGTGGCTACGAGCAGGCAGCTCCCGATCTGCTTGAAATTAAGCATTTGTCGCCATCTTGCCTTCGCATAGAAAAATGACAATCACGGGCTGATGGGTGAATGACACCCAGGACCTCCCAAACACAGCTTGCAGAGGAGGAATGTGTAAGGGGTGGTTAGCATCGTGGACTCGGACCGGCTCTGATGGCTACGAATGAAGGGGATAGGGGGAGGGTAAGGGGTGGCTACAGCCGAGATGGGTGACCTGAATGTAACTAATCATCTTGCCATTGTCGCCATCTTGCCTTAGTGCCGAAAAAAATTGACAATCGTGAGCAACCCGGGGTCGTACTTAGACGAGGGCAGGGAGGGGTTGTAGGGAGCTCTGGAGCAAAGTGACCTCACCTACCCAGTTGGTGATAGAAGCTTGGGCTAGACAAACGTGTAGAGTTTTCTCTCATCTTCACTGCACCTCTAGAAAATTGGCGGCCGACGAGCTTACGATCGGGAGTTACCTCAACTACGGACCGGCTGTCATCTCTAGAGATAGCCACGATTTTCGTTAAGCGATATTAATTGCTCTGTGGATCACACCTCGTTCACAGTGTTCGTACACTATAGTGTGGAATTTTTTTTTTATTTATCGGAAAATATATTTTTTCCATGTGTTAAGTCAATATTGCGATAAGATCTTCAATTTATGTATTTGGTATACAAAAATTCCTAAATTACAGTTTGTCTTAACAAGTGTGCTCTATTTAGGGAAATTTGTAGTACGTCTGTTATTTTAAAAAAATAATTTTCTCTTTGAGGGCGTTTGTGCATTTTTCTGCTGTCGTTTATATATATATATATATATATATATATATATATATATATATATATATATATATATATATATATATATATATATATATATATATATATATATATATATATAAAGTGATGTGGGATTAAACTCTACACATGTTAGTTACTACTTTGAAACGAATCATTTGGGGTAAGATTTTCTATAGTTAATTACTTTATTGTAGATCGTTATATATATTTTTTTACTTATCAGAATAGAAATTACGCTATTGTGTCTGGATTAAATCGTATTAAGAGTTTTTTTGCCATAGTATATTCTTTACCATGCTGAATCGTGTAATTTGTACGTGTTAATGTGTTATTTATCCATACTGACTAGCTGGATTTCGTTTAGTGAGTTTGCATTTGTCGACATCAGATGTTATTCACCTAGTTAAAATTCTCTCACATGTAAATTATATTTCTAAGCTCGAGACTCATATTATATTTAAGACTCACGTAATGACACTTATTATTCACGTAATCGTATGAAATTTGCGATTCGATGCATGTAATTTATTCATGCGTAGAACACTCTGAATTTCTCTAACATTTAATTGCATTCGGAAAACATATTGTATGTCATTAGTAACATGTAAATCACATCTTTCAAAGTCGCCTATGTCCCACCACCATCTAAGAGCAATATCCCCCTCCCCCCAAAAAACATAAAATTTACACTTGGGTCACACTTAGAAATTGTTTAAATACTCTGAAATTCTCTCGTGTGATAAATATATTCGTAAAAAATGCCTATCTACAACCAACATCCCTACAAACACTTCAAAATGAGAAAAACATAGAAAAAATGAGCTGCAGCCCACTCTTACACTAAACTCTACACTTATATGAGACATTGCAACCCACCACTCTGTTCAATCGCCTCCAGACACCACACCGACAATTTCGTATAGAGCTCCTGCTACCCCCACCCAAAAAGAAGGAAAGAAAGAAAAAACTTTGATCCAATAAAATATTAACACATTTTTGTTTAGTTCTTTTTGATTAACAATTTCAATCAATTTAACCTCTTCAATCAAACCTTTTTTGATTAAAAATGGATCGGATTAAGATCGGGTTAAGGATTAATCCAATCAATCAAATCTATAAACCATCAATTAATCCCAGGTGGGGTAGGACCGGCCCGCCCCTACTACTTAGAATTCTTACAGGTGCACAAACATTCAAATAACAAGCATTTACTGATAACTAATGAGCCTAATTTCATCTACATGGGTGCAAATACATTTTAATAAAGTACTTAGAAGCTTAGATGGTAGGTAGGCATTGACGTCTCATTGACAGCAATATAATTAGAGATGAAACCAAAAACACGTGAAAAAGTACTAAGAAAATTAAAATACACGAGTGACTTTCCCGACATTCGAATCCAGATAAACTCGTAAAAAGGCAGAACTCGGAGCATCAACTTCGGATATAATCAGTGTAAAGTTTTGAATTGTAGGGTTCACTAACCTGAAACATTCACTCCGCCATCATTTTCAAAATAAGTGTCTGAGCCACTAACACACATCAGTTTACATGACCTACGATACCGTTACTTGTGTGAAAAAAATTGATGGAAATCGGTTGATTGGTCTCCGAGATACGGCATAAAAACCACATTTTCTTAAATGGGGCTATCTTACAAAATTGCTTAAAAAGACGCTTTGTAAACGATGATGTTTGTAATAGATGAATTCAGCATTAAAATTTTGATTAAAATTATTAAGTCGTTACATAGTAATGCCAAACATATGAAAATATTTATATGGCCGCCATTTTAAAAATAATTGTCTGGCCCCATTTAAACCATGTAACTTTACATGGCCTTCGGTAGGTGTGCATAATTTTGTGAAAATTTGTCGAATTATATTGCAAATATTATTATAAAATGTTCAGTTTACTCACCTGACGCTACTTTGTAAAAAAAAAGATCCGGCAAAGGAGGATCTCTGTATGCATATCGGTTTATTGGTCCTCCAGATATGGCATAAAATCTCCATTGATCATGTGACGATCTTCATAAATGAAGGGCAAAATGTTTGTATATTAGCACATTCGATTACTGTCATACATAAGATATACAAAGATAAATTTAAATCTGTTACTTAGTTTCGTAGATATAGCACACTAAGCTTAAATGTTTGTATACGCACCATTCAGAAAAAATAAACTTACATACATAAAACATATAAATTAATATAGCCTACCAGAATACAACTCCTTCGCCAAATTTGAAATAAATCGGCTGATTGTTTCCCGAGATACGGCATAAAAACTCTATTATTTCATGTGAAGCTATCTTACAAATGGCGGAAAAATTAGGCTTTTTATAGACAATGTTTATGGAAACAACTGATTCTGCCAGCATAAAAATTTAAGTTGAATTGATTTAATGTTTTCGAAGATATAGCACACTATGTTAAAATATCTAGTTGGCCGCCATTTTGAAAAATAGTCTGGTATGAATCTGTCAATTGTTTCCCGATAAATTACACAAAAACTTGATCATTTCATGTAGCGCTATCTTACAAATTGGCGGACAAAAGTTTTGCTTTTTGGTTTATTTGATGCTAGTAATATATACTGTTAGCGTACAATATTTGGTTGAAATTGGTTAAATGGTATGGTGGGTATACCAGACAAAACTAAAATATTGATATGGTAGCAATTTTGAAAATAACTGCCAATAAAGTTTACCTGCTTACACTTACCTGGCCTATCATTGTATTTCTTACGTGCCAATTTTGGCGAAAATTGGTTCAGTAGTTTTCGAGATGTAATGTAAAATATTTATTTTTACATGCGGTGCTATCTTTCAAAATGGCCCACAAAAGGGTTTGTTGTTTGGCACGTAAGTTGAACTGGAATCATATTTTTGAAAATTTCTGTTTAGTTATGTTGAACATTATGTGATGATTAGTAGTAGTTTAAGTTAAATAGTAAGCAGGTACTGTTCCCAGAAGCAGAACTAGGAACGAAGCGGGCGTGTACGCCAATGCCTGTCGAAGACGCGGGCACGGGCCAGTGGAAGTCACGGAACCAACCCCCCCCCCCCCCCTCCCCGTCTCGACACTCCTGCTGCACTAACATACTGGGCGCAGGGACAGATGTGCGTTTGTATCGCCTCGCAGAACGACGCCGATTCCTCGGCTCTTCAGCCTGTCTTGTCTTCCCTGCCCGTTGGTGCGCGAGCGCCGCTGCGTGTGTGCGCTTGTGTGTATACACATTACAGAGTTGAAGGAGAATTCCTATTTGGAGTACTCCTTCATTAGCGGAACTGATGCACAAAGTTTGCCTAAGCTCTTTGCCGAGAGCCAAGGAAAACGAGAAGGGTTGGGGAGGAGGCAGTTGGTAGATGTAAGAGGGGGGGGGGGGAAGTCTGCCTCGGAGTGGGTTTGTGTTTGGAAGGAGAAGCGTGTTGGGGGAGGGGTGTGGGGGTCGGCGCTCATAGATGTAGCTGAAGCCGAACACCGAACACAAAGGCCAGAGCGGGACAAGGACGGGAGATTCAGCCGTACACACACACACATACACATACGTACATCATACAGATGTACGCCTGTGTGTTTTCGTGCTCCGCCATTGGTCGGGTCGGCGCGAAACCATCTCTGGGCTCTTGCTAAACACACACACACTCACATTCACCAACATTAGTCTAAACCCCTCCTCGGCGCTCGGCCATTCGCCGAGGGCTAGCGGGAGAATATTTTCTTCGGAGTAATGAATGGCCGGAAAGATGGGATGGCGCCGAGATAAGGAGGATGCGGTCTCAAGTTGACCGGCAAACCTCGCGGGCGAGAGTTTCTCCAGCTTCTCTGGACCAACAAAGGGGCCTGGGGAGGGGCGAGGGACAAGCATCCACCCCGATTCTGCTCTCCCGCACCGGGACGACCAGAGCGAAGTATCCTCTTGGACGGGGACGTATAGCCCGTGGGGGTCCGCCGGTAACGAAGTTTGCTTGTTAATTAAATGGACCAGATAAGAGTTAGCAGCACGTGTCGCTGCGGGAGAGGGGGAGGGGAACAGGGCCAGCATCCGGAGTCGAGGGAGGGAAGACTGGTTTGCCGTTCCAAGAGGACAGCGGCCAAGTGACGCAGATAATTTGATTGCACCCTGTGAAATATTCCATGGTTCTCGGAATGATCCCCTCGAGGGAATCGGCAGAGTTGCGCTTTGTTGCCGAAGATCTGGAGAGTCTGCGACGGGAGACTGCTTGCACGGTCACTACCGAAGACAAGTCTGGATGATAGCTCGCTAACTCGGAACTACTGGCTATCTTGTAAGCACGGGAGCAGCGGTAGTGAAGTGGGTACACCACTCAACTCTCGCATCGGCGAATCGGGTTCAATTCCCAGCGGGGAGGTCAAACCTATATATTTTTTCATGTGTAAAACGTTGCGGACGTTACAGTTGGTCGGCGAGTACTCTCTGGGTATTCCTTTTCACCCCACCCTTGCATTCCGCCCATGCTTCACCTTCACCTCATATCCTCACTGGCACTGTCATGCTCCGACCAAAAAGCCCCCCCCCCCCCCCTTCTTCTTCACTTTCTCGGAGGCGCTGTTCGAGTACTAGGTTGCTAGTTGTTACTGACATAACAAAGTCAGACGATAAGTGCTATTAGCATTAAAGGGTCCACACATTCATTTCACTAATATGCATACACAATTTTAGAAATCTGTATTGTTTTTAATGTTTTATTGAAGGCTCTGGCTACTGACAATGTTTAAGATTATTCCTGCTAATGCGTCTGTTTTACTGTATTCTCTAAATTGTAGTTTTGTGCCGTAAAAAGAATGAGTAGCTTATTTTTATTTTTATGAATGGCTTCTAAGATCTGAAACACCTCTAGAGAAAATTGAAGACATCACTCCTCTTCATTCGAAAGCTCATAAGCAACTCTTCCTTATTTCACATCCTTCATGAGGCAGACCATAGAGACACACTTGTTTGACTCTCTTAGTAAATAATGGAGAGATGTCTTCTGGCTTTATCTTCCCACATAATAACGCAACAAGCAAAGAGGAGCACTTGCAGTGATACCTTCAGTCACGTTACTAAACTAGTATCAAAAACGTAGATATAGTACGCAATGGCTTAGCTCTTTCACCATTAAATCTTGCCTAGCATCTCCTTTGCTGGCATCCTTTCGCTATATATCAAATTAACATTGACATATGATTTTTTTTTCAAGCGGTGTTCAAGGGTATCTTTCAAATTGTTATCATGTTCCTAATACGCAAAATGTTATATTTTTGTGATTTTAACAAATAAAATAAATCCAGTGTCAAAACATTTTAACATAAGGTCTTAATTATAACGTTACGACACAGAACCAATTCTTTAAGAACGCTGTTAACTTGTCTAGGATCATTTCAGTCAGTGTAACAATAAAATAATATCTAAAAGTGTCAGTAATAATTTTTTCAATGTTGTTTTTCAAAAGCGCCTATTAAACAGTGAACTATGAATACATTAATTTTTATATTCAGTGTCCTTACTATTTTCTCACTTCAGCAAAACATTTCACCTTGTTAACCACGTTAGAGCATCTTGCGGTTCGGAGCCTACTTCAGTTAGTATTTCCCGCCATCGAGCGTGTTACAGTCATGCAATGATATGCTCCTGAGATCGTGGGTTCGGGCCCACTTCTAAAACAATTCACACAGTGAGCACTGTTCCTGTAAAAGTAAACAACACACGAGCACATTGCTACCGCCTGAGGTAGACTAAGCGCGGACGAGACTGGGAGAAACTAAGACGTTCGGATCAATGGACAGACGTCGTGTATTTGACGGTGAACTTCGAGAATACACTAAGTGTAGCATTGAGCGAGTGAGGAGAGAAGGGAGCACCACGAATAAATCCTCCCTCCTTTTTCCAGACACGGCAGTTTCACCTGCGCTACCCTCAGAAGAATCTTCTTTCGTAAAACTGCGACCCCGGATTCGACCGATCGAACTAGGGCCCGTAATTGGGATTTATGTTACATCATGGTTACTTCCAAATTTTCTGGAGTCAGTGGGATGGACCCTCGCATCCAAGGTCAAGAAGCGAGTGAGCGATACGGGCGACAGTAACACACACGCCTAGCGCCTCATCGTTCCTACGCGCAAGGCATGCAGTATTTCCATCGTAACGTTGTACTGTGCAAATTAGATCCGCAGTGAGGTTTTATTGCACACGATTAAAGTCCACAGATTAAACTACGCCCTTATATTTGTACTTATCTCTTACCGCTTAAGGAAACCGCATACGCAAGCTTTAAAAATGCGATATTTTACCAGTTTCGCAATTTTTTTTCTTCAAGAATACACTTAATATGAAAAAAGTAAAAAAAAATATATAGGGACATATATAATAGTTTTTTTTTTTTAAATCCTTTTTGACAATAAGTCGTATTTCCAAGACATTTAACTACCGGGATACGCGTATTCGCTCAAACAACGATTTTACAGAAAACTAGGAGGTTTATCCCACTCTTAAGCTCTCTTAATCAGATTATTCCTCCGCCTCATGCAAACAAAGCTAAACAAAGCCCAGGATATTACACCAGAGGGAGAACGTTACACATTCGTGCGCACTCAGTTGAATTATATTTTGTATGAGAAATATTTCTCAATAATTTCACCCCAATTTCATCTGTATTCATTCATATTATTTATAAGTGAGATAATACCATTTATATAAAATCGATACATAGTATAAAAGGAAGTCCTTGGCGCGCATCTGTCTGTCTGTATGACTGCACTAATATCGAGAACCGCTGAACGGATTTGGATGAGCTTTTTACTGTTATGATATTCATTTATATTGGAATGTTTGTATGTTTAAAAATCTGCCGTAGCACTTATAGGAGCCGAGCATTAACGGTATTAGTGAATTAAGTCGGGAAAAATGAGCTATTTTGCTGCTTTCTAAGCATGCTCTACTAAAACTGCAGGGCTGATTGTTATAATTATTTCATTGTTAGCACTCTAAATTCTTCCATATAGCTATAGACATTAATCAAGTGGGGTCATAGAGGCCCAGTGGGTAGCGTAATCTCAAGTGGAGCCGCAGTGTACCAGTGGGTAGGGCGATCCCAAGTGGGGACGCAGTGTCTCAGTGGCTAGAGCAGTCCCAAGTGGGGCCTCAGTGGCACAATGGATATAAATATATCAAGCGGGGCCGCAGTGGCTCAGTAGATATAAATATATCAAGTGGGCCCGCAGTGACCCAGTGCTAGAGCGATCCCAAGTGAGTGGCTACAGTGATTCCAATTTTCAAAATAAATCAATGCCCAACGAAGTGGGCGAGGGTACAGCTAGTTTTATATATAATATGCAAGGAAAAGTTTATTTTAACGAAAAATAAGACACTTTTCACTACGAATTTTGTGATACTTGATTAATTTAGGAAACAACAAACACGTCATACAAGGGGTGGTTTTTCAAAAGTTTGGTTCAAAAAGTGTGATGGTAACGCGAACAGGTTATATGTAAGGAAGCAATAATTAGTACTATTACACACGCGGACTCGCATCGGGCGCGGGCTTCTGTCATGCGCGGTCCGACGCTGTGTGTGTGTGTTTGTAGAGGGGGGGTGGGGGGAGGGTTATGGCTGATTCACCTTGACCGTCCTCTACGCCCAGGTGGTCTGCTCCGTCACCAAGCAGCTCGGGGGGGGGGGGAGGGTGATTGACAGCCGACCTGGCCTAGAGGATGCGCAAGAATATTCTGGAAACTAGGACCTTCGGCGCAACACGGCATTTGGAGAAATTTCTCGACTATAGCCGGCGACACTGTAAGTATCGCCGCGGCTGAATGTTCGGCAGTCTTTTTGGTAGTAGCCACATGGCTGAATTGCGGTGATCGAGTAGAGTCTGGTGCAGCGAGGGACATCAGCACTGAGGACAGATGACGACGGAGATTACGAGACGGCGACTGGCGAGTGTTTTGTGCGGTGTGGATGTGGACAGACGAATGAGCGTGGTACCCGACGAGTTTAAGGCTACTGTGCACAAGGGCGCTCGGAGTACTCTAGAACATTGCGGACCGGTGGAATCTCAACTGGACTGAGGTGGAACTGTATGAACATGTGATTGTAAATATTGAAACTGTCAAATATGGACATTTAATTTACAAATAATTCAATAGGTTTTTATACCATGATTATTGGGACTAGTTTATCTTATTTAATTACATTAATTTATTTGAGGTAATCGTAAGATTGATTTAATAATTGTGAGACAGGGCGTCTCAATTTTTTCAATTAACACCCCCCCCCCCCCTCCTTTATCGCGATTTATGCCACGACAAAAACAATTTTGTTCAAATCGTGGCGTAAAGTTACGCTTCACTTTACACACGTACAATTTTTACCGCCTCTTTGCCCTGCTGTTACGAGTAAAAGGGACCAGCCACCTACATGAACGAAGTCTTTAGCTGATGCAATAATTTTTCGTACTTGTACAAAACACGTCCCGACGCACGTTTTCTGATTGAGATTCCTATTACAGACTTTGAAAAGTTGTTCAAAAATTGACAAGGTAATGAGGTAATCACAAGTTGTGAATAACGACTGCCCTATTGGACAGGGGTCGCGGCCTAAGAAGAAAATTCTTATAAAAATGTTCTAACTACGCTATATTTCACAGTTGATGCATCACTTACATCCAAATTGGTGTAAACTGGAAGAATTCTGCGATGAACGAGCAAAAACGTTACGATTGGCTGGAGTTCATTGCCCGAAGCGACACAAGTTCTCCGTCATGTTGGCTGCCCAAGGCCACACTGCTCATTGCTCTGCTGCTTCGGGACAAGGCGACCCCACGCATGCGCACTGCTTAGAGTCGGACACCTGACTGCAGGAGCGCTCTAGACCTATTCAGCGGGTTGCAGACGTCAGGGCGGTTATTGGCCGGGCACCCAAGACCGGAAGGGAGGAGTTGCGGGTGATTTGAAGCGCACCCTAAAGCCACCCCACCATGGGAATAAGTGTGTTTTCATCGCCGATTGGACGAGCATAAATGAGACTTTGTTATTGGTTGTGAATTTTGTATTAAACTTTTGGTGCTAAATTTGTATAAATAGTGCCGCGGAGCAGCCAGTCGACAGAGATGGCTACTCCGCGGCTTCAAGACGGCAGTTTCTACAGATAAGTTTTCTTGATCAAATAGACTTCAAGCCCTTTTGGCATGAAGGTTAGGACGGACCCGATGGAAAGTCCTGGTAGGAGTTGTTTGATCAGTAGGATTTTGAAAACAAATAAAGGAGAGTATTTTTCTAAAGACATTTTAAACAATTTCCTTGAAAAATGAAAGTTTCTTTTCTACGTAAATTTCAAAGTGTGTAAACGACGTTTTTAAAGGATGGCCTTTAGTAAGAAATGGTTGGCCAAGTTGATATTTTACAATCTTTGCCTTGAAAGTCACAACTGATTCCAGATCACGATAATATTGTGGAGCATTATCTTCAAGTGGCAATAAATTTAAATATGCATCTTTTAAAACGTTTTCAAGGCCCGTTGTGGGTTAATAAAAAATATTATATTTAATAGTATGTAAAATGGCCTTTAAGATGTTTGCTATGACCAAGTGAAAATAATATTTAAAAATAATCAGAGTATTTTCATGTTGGATTAAATTGCCCTTTAAGATGTTTGCTATGGCCAAGTGAAAATATATTTAAAAAATAACTATAGTATTTTCATGTTTGAGTAAAATGGCCTTTAAGATGTTTGCTATGGCCAAGTGAAAATAATATTTAAAAATAATTACAGGTGTTCATGTTTGAGTAAAATGGCCTTTAACATGTTTAGTATGGCCAAGAGTAAAAATTTAATAATATCATATAAGTGACAATTTTTTGAAAACAAAGTGTTGGGGCTACCCAATAGCAAACATTTTAGACATTTAAAATTGAGACTTTCTTTATCAAATATTGTATTTGAAGTTTTCATATACACTACTTAGTGTGTTTTAGAATACTTCATATCAATGGAATCAATGACTAAATGTGGATCAATGCATATAAATAAATGAATAGAATCTTTTCAATCACAATTCAGTTTCTTTGTTGTAGTCTAGCTTTGACTTGGCGCCTCTTTGTTTTTCTCCGCACCACTCAATCCAGGGTTGCTTAGGACCATTGGACGGCCACCTTGTTGGGTCCTCAGGACATAGAGGGCGCCATAATTGTAAATAGGAAGTGATAGAAATTTATTGTGAGATATTGTTTGTAGTTATTGTAAATAAATGAGGAAATTATAATTAACTCTTTTATTTAATCTAGACCTCCATCCCTTAAACAGTCTGCCTAAGCCCACTAATTTTGAGAAATCGTAACACTATTATTACAATTGATACATCTCATGTATGCACACCATCGCAGTAACAGAATAAGTAGTACACAGGAGTGAAATGGGCTACTGTACTTTCGTGTATTTGCACCCATTCACCGAATTCACGGTAATTAAATTTTTTATTTTTGGAAGGAAGTGGAAACTAGTTGCCAAAGTTATTTTTGTAACATTAAATATATTTTGGAGTGAATTTTACAAAACCTTAGTGTGGAATGAGTAAAACTAATGTTGAATGTAAACAAGCAAGTGCTGTATACTTCATGTTTATTATACATATTTGGCTACATAAATAATTGTGTATGTTTTCTAAATTAATGTGTTGTGAACATTCATTATTTGAGTTGTAGAGAGACAGGAATATCTTCTGCAACTAGTTTGCAATGAATTAAATTTAAATAACACAGAATTTATTTACTGCGTGTATGTGTGAATGTCTGTATACATAGACCTTGTGCCAATTTGTGGGATCGACTACGTCGTGTTATGGAACGTTCTTGAAACGTCTCTTCCAAGCACAAGTTGACTAGCGATTCCTCTCTCCAGTCTCGAGTGAACGTCCGCTGACGTTTACTTCACTATTGTGTGTCGCAAACCTGCTACCACAGTCCACTTTCGTTTCATATTTCTCTAAAATCATCACTTACTCACTACAAACTTCGCAGCTGTCCCATTCCCTCGGAGTTCAAAAAATCGTGCTATTACTTGAATGTCTACTTGCAGCAGTGCATATACGTGTTGAATTTTACGAACTAACAACGCTCAAAATTAAGTGTAGGTTTATGATAACTAACGCAACATAGTGAAACTTATGGTGGTTTTGGACTATGTGTGTTGAGAATTTATTGCGCAGTTATATACATCTGTCTTAACACAGTAAATCACTAATCACAGCTGTTATATCAGATTTTTTCTAAATAGCGATACCATTTTAAGATAATTCATTAAATAATGTTCAAAGGCAACGAAAGCAAATAGTTCGTGATTTTCTTGAACAGCAAATATTTTACCCCTTCAGGTTTTCGAGATAAATTACCATAAGATATAAAAATTAGTTTACCTGATATAATTGTGTGATGCTATTCTTAAAAATACTGGGTATCAGTTGAGTAACAACAACTTGAATTCCATATGTAGGTAAACAAATCTCTAAAAATAATTCTTGTGTTACTACGATAGAGGAACTCACTATTATTTAATCAAATATCTATTTCGTTTTAGCATACTGATAGTACTGATAGGTATTTTTTTTCTAAATACAGTAGCACTGTATAGTAGAATGTCAAACTCACCAGAAGATAGTTATTCAGCAAGAAACGTGGCCCTAAATAAAAAACTTCAAAAACACGACGAAGATTATGAATACTGAAATATTAGTTTACCAAATTTAACAAATTAAGAGGCAGTTATATTCAGGTTTAATATATTCTATTTCTCTTCATGTGAGTGGAATACTGCAATACGGATTCATTATTGAATCACTTCGACAAATTCTTCTTCTAAAATACAATTCATGTTTTAATTTTTTACTATCGCAAAAACTAAAATTTAATTACTATGTTATTTATGTTAATATACTAATGTTTCAGACCATGATACGACAAGTGAGCAACAAAAAATACAAAGCTACAAGTATTATGCACAATTTTTTATCAGAAATATAATTTATTTCCCATTTAACTGGTATTAATATATGTCTGTATTCTTTGAGTGAAATAGAATGCCTTCAAGGTACACTAAAATACGCGACTATCACCGAAAACGGTGCTTTAAAAGTATTGTGTATTTATTCCTTTGTGAATCCACAAGTTCCGTGGCTATTGCAGAGATCTATCAATAGCGCAATGTTTCGTTTGAACGAAAACAATATCAGGCATTGAATAAAGATCAAACTACCAGCAACATTAACTGTTTATTTATTTTCCCGTTACGAAGAAAGCATTCTGTATTGGTCTGCATTCTCTGGACATCGAGTATGCAGAAAACATTTAATTTCAGTCAGGGTAGCAAGAAAGGGCAGTACTCAGCACCACCCTATCATTATTACTAGTGTAGAGGTTCTCTCCGTATTTGAGGCCGAGAGGCTTAGTAGTTTTGTATCTATCTGACGCGCATATTTTGAGATACAGTATAGAAAAAGAAAAGAACAGCAACTAAATATGAAAAATATATGTAAAGGCTGTTTACGATAAAGTGATCACTTTTGAACTCAACCTTAGAAAAAAGTGTCTGCCTCTACCTGCATATATTTTAACGGGTGCACTGAGTGACACGCGCCCAGTAAAGTTGGTAAGATGGATAGAAAGTAGTTCCATGTCTTAACGCCGAATAAAAAGTGTTAGGTAACCATTTGTAATAACGTAAATTATTTACTCGCTATTTGTTCTTTTTTATTCATCGAGGTGTAAAAATGAGAAGATTTGTAAAATATGTAATTTTCTAATAATTTTACAGTTTCATTTGACCGATGCATGAATTAATTGATGAAGCCCACGGCAATGTTAATTTTACATAAGACGGAGGAATACACAACGTACATATAATAATTAGATCTTAAGCAGGGCTTTCAGAAGTGCTCATTTTACCGTGAACAGCACACACACACACACACACACACACACACACACACACACACACACACACACACACACACACACACACACACACACACACATATATATATATATATATATATATATATATATATATATATATATATATATATATATATATATATCCGACAGATAACACACAGAAAATAACACCTGCTTGAGAAATTAGGATAACACAGAGACAATAATAAGTAGGAACAAAATGAGACAACACAACAAAGAAATGCACTCTAAAATAAATACGAACAAATAGTTTTTCAATGACAGTCATCTGAATCACAATGGCGAATGTCCAAAAATCTCCATCTAGTCATTCACCTCCATCGTTCTATTTATTCAAAGATTACATTTGACAGTTGTGATGTTCTGGGGCAGGTTAATGGGTACATGCGCCTAAGACGATAATCGACATACTTCATCTTTAGTTTATGTTCACACCTGCGGTGTTTACATGGACGACTTAGGGACAAAACCCACTAATAACAAACCGTCTCTGATCCTCTATACATGATTATTTTTATGGTGTTTTTTTCCGTTCAGTCATGTACGTGTAGTAGGTATTATCATATTTTACATCCGTGCATTAATTACACGAATCATATGTTGGATGCAAATATATTCGTTACTGGTTAGGATATTTTTCACATTCATATACTGGGGCCACGGTGACTGAGCGGTTAGACTGCTCGCCCCCCACCAAGGCGAACCGGGTTAAATCCCCTGCTGGGTCACTCCCGGATCTTCGCACGTAGGACTCGTGCCGGGCGATGACGGTAGTCGACGGGTTTTTTCGGGGATCTCCCCTTTCCCCTCCCTTTCACTCCGGCGCCGCTCCATACTAACCTCAATCACCATCATTGGTTCTCGAGGCCTCGCTTTTGAGAACCGCCAAAATCTCTTCAATCACTGGCTCACATTTTATACGTACTTAAACATTACTCGAAAATTTCAATAAATAATGATTGGCAGTTTATCAGATTAGTAGGACCACTTCAGTTTAATTATGGATGGTTTTCGGTTGTTTATGTGTCGCAACATTTCACTATATATCAAGGCATCAAATATGCAATATATTTGTGGTCATTTAGAAATTTCCTTTGCCTACTACGTTTACTCGAGCCAGATACTGAATTTCAAGACTGAACCGCTCTGAATTCACAAGTGTTGAAATGTTTTTAATTAATGTTAAAATATAATTTTCTTCATTGTGCAACAATTAAAAATCACATTTATCCATATTTTTACTACTTTATCCCCTTGCTTAGCAAATCCTTTTCGTAATCGATATATTGAATAATTTAGTTTTTAATTTAAGTCTATTTGGAACAATGGCATGACTTCTATGCTGAAGGCGAGAATCATTAACTTATTTAACATGAGTGACTGAGTTCTGGAACACGTGCACTTCTTAAAAATGTATTGGGTTCGGCTACTTCGAAAGTGTAATTTAATTTACTATATATTATTTTTGTTTATAACAATTAAAAATTGTGTTTACTTTTACACTTCAATCCTTTAGAATTAGCAATGATTTTTTTTAAAAATCCGAGTTGTTACAGCTTTTGTATAATGACTCATGCAGAAGGTAAATCAATTCAACATAAAATTTTTTTTACTAATTGGTGTATTTATTTAATTTATTTTAGTAGGCTTATTAATGCACCTGCTTTTATGCTGAAATGAAAATTGGATGCAACATTTAAAATTAACTTAATTAACTTACATCTAAAAAGGCACACACAACCATATGGCTTACCAGGTATTTAAATATATACTTTGCGGTTCAAGATACACCTTAATTTTTAGGAAGAGAATACGCAACTTTACATACATATGGGGGAAAACATATCTTGATGTCTACATCAGGATATTTGAATCAGACAAAACGGGGTGAGTAAATCGATACTTCCTCTGGGGTAAGGGACACGCATAAAGTAGACTACACAAATTTTATATTTTCGCCGGAATTATTTAAAAAGTCTCAATTCATAATATATTAAAATCTGGAACAGTTAAACATAATGGCGGTTACAAAATTATTGAATGGTGAAGATAAAGGTCATCCAAAACAACGATGATCTAACCAAAATGAGATGTTAGGAAGTCGGCTCCTGGCTATTGGTTGGTGTCTCCTGTTTTAGAATCTACATTTCTACGTCTACCAGTTTATAATAAAACTGTTACAGTGAACACCAACCATTATAAAAAAAATAACTTAGTTGTTATTAGGAACAGTAGTAGCATGTTCTTTGAGGTTAGGCGTAGTGTGTCTGTTAAAGACAGGTAGTAAGTAGCTAGAAGAACGAAATATAGTCTTCAAATAAAGTAGAAATAATTTCAACCTCGGTTATGATTTTCCTGCGAAGCCATGCGAAACAATGTTCTAATTAACTGTTTTCCAGGAGCTCGGAAATTAGAAAATGATTTGAATGGTGACTTCAAATTGCAGGCGTTCTCACAAAAACTAACTACCATCCTCTTGTGTTCCGGGGAAATTTCCAACTCGAATCCTCACTTCCCCTTTCCTTGCCCTTTGGCTACGTCCCGCCCTCCCCGACACCTTAACTTTCCTTCACAATCTCTTTCCTTTTCAGCCCTCATTTTCTTTCTATTATATATAGTTTCTTTTTCTCGGATATTATTTTCCCGTGCGAGCGCTCCACTTTCTCTGGACCACCCTCCCCCTCCTGTAGCCCGCCAACCCCTGTAGCGCCATCAACCCCTGCCTGCCCCGGCGCAAACGACAAAAGCGGGCCGTCTGACAAAGCAGGGTAATGAGGACTGAAGGAAAATCATGAGCCATTGTGACGTAATTCCCGTCCATTGTCTGGCGCGCGCGGATGGCGCATTGTGTAATTGGAGCAGCTACAATTGTAGAAATTAGAGAGAGTAACCTGTGATCTTCAGAAAATATCTTCCTTTACCCCCCCCCCCCCCACATCTTTGCTTTCCTGAACGTCCCTGCTGCTACAAGTACGAGGCAGGAAAACACTAATGATTGTTTTCGTAGAGGAACGACTCTCCTCATCTCGCGTCTTCCCAGCGTCTTTGTTGTTCCAAATCTGAGAGAGGGAGAGAGAAAGAGGGAGAGGGAAAGAGAGAAGTGCGCGAATCTCAGATTGCAAGCTACACAATATACTGTAAAAATTATATAGGCTGTTCACGGTAAAGTGAGCACTTTTGAGGCCCTAGTTACTTTTTCCTTTCAGCCATATTTCATCCTTTAACCGCCTTTTAAAATTATTATTGTCATGTAAGTAATAAATACAGCGTATATAATCCACCGTAATCTGAATTTAACCTCTACGGTTAAAATAAATTTATTTATTGACTATTATTCCAAACGCGAGGGTTTTTAAAAGTGATCACTTTATCGTGAATAGCGAATAACGTAAGAAATTTCAGCATATTTTCATTTAAGTAATATGCATATTTTATTTTTATTTTTTCTTTATTAGCAACTAGCTTTATCCCAACAGGCTGATCAGGCTTACGTGCGGTGGAAAATTATATATTTAACTAAATAATTAATTACACTTACAAGTGCAATACAAACAAAGCCTTATTTGGACGAGATCCTCGGGTCACCAGCGCAGTAAGATGAAGGCCGAACCAACTATTGCAAGAAGATAAGATCATTAAGCATAGTTCCACAGTGTGGTACTAATAATATTTTTTGGCACTGCTTGGCTAATCGGAAGCTTAGCCTAATATAATGGGAACCAAATGAGGACACTGTAACGAGCTGTTCTCAAATTCGTCTAGAATAAATTAAAACATAGAGAAAAACCACACCCTTCAAGAAATACACGTCATGAACTGGTGAAAGACTTATAGGCTGGTCACAGTAAAATGATCACTTTTGAAAGCCCTGCTTAGTACTTACTTTATGCGTGTTGTGTATTCTTCCGCCTTATGTAAAATTAAAATTTCCATGGACCTCATCACTTTACTCATGCGTCAATCAAGTATAACTGTACAATTTTAGGAATGTAAATATCATACAAATTTGCTCATTTTAACACTACGATGCATTGCAAAACAGAAACACTTTTTATTCAACATTATTGCATGGAACTATTTTCCATCCATGGTTACCAACTTAACTCAGTGCGCCCATTAAAATATATGCGTTCAAAGGGCAATGGCATTTTTCTAAGGTTCTTTTGAAAAGGGATCGATTTATCGTGAATAGCCTTTAGGCGTGCTAGCAGTATGTCCAAAGGTTGGTACATGCTGGAGTAACAGCTTGTATCATGGCAAGCCGGCACTGTCGTATGGCACACCGCAATTTCCCAAAGTCTGCGGTGACACCACCAGAAAATGAAACTAGCACGCCAAGAAAACGAGAAAACGCTTATTCCAATTCTGTTGCACGGCAGCTGTCTTGCACACTGGGAATGCATTCAGGCTTACACCGGTTTTTCCTAATTATCCTCGGAAACTGCTTTCTTCTGCAAAATGCAGCGTTCAGGTGCTAGAACTGGAATTTCGTACGTAATTTCGCTTGTACGAGGTACGAATAGAATGATCAGACCCATGGGAATGTTTATTTTCCGTTCGGTGGAAGAATTCGCAGGGTGAAAACAAGTAGATTTTAAGGCTCGCGCCTATACCTGGGGCTGTTTTCGTGTTTGAGGCCGAGAGACTTAGGAGCGATAAGGACGACACCGCCTTGCGCATCAAGTACGCCATCGCCTCTAATCGCAAGGCTCTGAACTGACGTGCAGTGTTCTCGTCGTACTGCGTGCACCTATGAGACTTTCTCAGCGGTGACCCTGTTGAGTAGTTTGGTATGTATCTGACGCTTATATTTCGAGATACGTTTCGAAAAAGTCTTTTTTTAAAGCCATTTTGAAATACTCAAAAATGGCGTATCTAATGTGCATGACGTCTTAAAAGTATTAATCAGTTCTCGTGTAAAATGTGTGTTCTTTTCGTACACCAGTGCATTAGACGCTCATTTAATAGTTTCGAAGATCAACCGGGATACGTATGCAGCGTTTTAAAAAGTGCTTAGTTTGCCCTTGAAAAGAAGTCACTCCCTTTCTGAGTAACCTGCACTTGATTGGGGCACATGACTGTGAAGTGTTCGTTTATTGGCGCAGAGTTACCCGGGGCGTGTCGAAAAAAAGAATGGGCCAATGACAAACGTATTGGAGAGGTGGAAGAGTTTCAAGTTGAAAGTTCCCCTCAAATAATAACGCGAATTTCGCAGGTCTCTACTAATTGCCAAAGGCCACTTCCACCTCGCTTATTGTTCCAACGACGCAAATCGGCTCCCGATAAGCGGAAAATGAATGAGAATCGCTTCTCGCGTTACCTCGCCACACTAAGAAGACGAGTTGACGAGGACCCTTGTCGCAGTCGAGCGAAAGATCACGCGGGAAGAACAGTTCCAGAGTACGCGGTGGCAGAAAATCCAGCGGCTTTGTCATCGGTGGCTTTCACAGCCAAGGAGCAGGCCTATATAGAAATACTTGGCGTTCTGAGAAGCCGTTGAACTGCCAGGGGAGAGGCTCTTCGTATGATTTACGTCCGCCGTAATGACATTCAAATAGGTTTTTGAAAACAAAATGTTCCCGTTCAAGCAGAGCGCCTTTTTTTTTCTTAAGCGATCCAAGCAGTTCGGTAGGGGTTCCAAACCGGAAAAACTCGCCTCGGCTGGGAGCCCCTCGTGAAGGAGTTGCTGGCAGAATGCAGAAGAGGCGGGGCTGTTTCAAAGATTCCCTCTTACATCAGCAGCCAGCCACGAACAAGGAGTCCTGAGACAGAAAGTGGGATAAAAGTAACAGGTTTAGTAAAAGAAAAAAAAGGGGTGCCAAAATGAATGCTGTTTACGCAACATGTGCAAATATCCCTTGGTGATAAAGAAACCTTACCACATTTGACCTGGAGGACAGCTTACAATGCAGAAGAGGTATGTCCTATTGTAATCATGTACGTAAATGTCACTACCACACTTAATATTTATCACGCTATTGGCCTATAGAATTCGAAATAAAAATAATATCCCAGTTTTTGTACGATTCATTTAGGAAATATGTACGTATTTACAAGCGTTCTGCCCGCGGCTTCCCCCACGTATGCTACACCAAGCTAACACTAAATTCCTTTGCCAAAATACGTATTTGTACGCCACATCAATGATTATGCCCTCGGGTGCTAAGATTATCAAACTGCTAGTTGGGCTTCCTCTGTAGCAGGCCACTTGAGCCTATGTGAGTAGTAGTCCGCTCTCAAATGTCTCCCCACTACATTTAGCGCCCGTCCCCTGTGCCTAATTTATAGTCACAGGAAAACAAACCTCAATGAAATGAGTGATACGTGCGTAATGAACATTTATACACTAACGTTTGTGAAAAATGCAACACCAAGAAGGATACATGTGATTGAAATGAACTTGATACCACAGATTAGGTACATGACAATACAAAATAGATTAGGATTACAGAGCTGTAAATTATCTCTGTCCTTGCGAGTTCTGTATTGTGTGAAGCCCCCACGTGCTACAATCAGAGCCCCTAAACGTCGTGGCATGGAATCAAAGCGGATCTGGATATGTTCCTGGGGAATCTCTCTCCATGCGGTTTGTATGCGAGTTCACGAAGCATCAACAGTGGTTGATGGAGGACCAGGATGAACAAGTCGCCGACCAACTATATACCAGATATGATCTATGGTCGACATGTTAGGCGAACTTGGAAGCCAGGAAAGCAGTGATAACCATCGTGTATTGAAGGAGGCTTGCACATTCCTTGTCCTCTCTGGCCTGGCATTTTCCTGCTGAAATATGGCATGTGGAATCGCCTGAAGGAAGGGCAGTACCTTCGGGTTTTAAAACCTCCCTGATATAGTGGTTGCTGTCCTGATTACCCTCAGTAGGTAGGAGTCAAGATTACGTGTTGTATCCAATAGAGCCCCAAATAATCATACTTGGCATTTGTCTGCAATACCGCTCCACAATGCAGGCTGCCAGATTGAGGTCACCACGGTAGATTCTAACACGTATGCGGCCATCATTGTAGGACAGGTTGAAGCGGGACTCGTCCGAAAACACTATATTTTGCCACTTAGCACGCCAGTGACGGCGTTCACATGCCCATTGCAGTCTGAGGCGTTTGTGGTTTATGGACAATGGAAGCCGACGAAATTGCATGAGTGCCACCAGTCTATCCCGCAGCAGACGGCGTCGAACCATCGACGCTGACAGGTCCACACCCATTGCAGTTGCCCAATGTCACGCCAACACTGTGGACGAGGCTGTACGGTCCGTTACGGCCATGGGGACAAGACGACGGTCATCCCGCTCGTCGCTGCGTATGGCCCTCTTCTATCCACTAGTTCCACACACGCATTACTGACGTAGCAAAATGCCCTGTATGAACCGAAATGTCACGGTGTGACAAACCCATTTGACGGAGACCGCTCATTCTGCCCCGTTCGAACTCACTCACATGCTGATATGACTCTCTTTGACGTCGGCGAGGCATACTGGCACTTGCTTTCACTTCGTTTGACGGCTCTTCACTGATTGAGCTTGGCCTAACACGGACCTTTCTGGTCACACAAGAGAGGGTGCTGCTGGGAATTCTTGTATACTATCTCTATGCAATCGTAATCATTTATTGCTGGTACACAGTTCTACACATTCTCCGAGTTTGGACTCATTCGGGCCATTCGCTATAAATGCCCTGGTAAACGAAGCGACGGATGACACTTTGAAGGGAGTGGAAGGGGAGGGGTGGCGTCAAACTAAGGGGTTTATCTCACTTTCGAAACATGAAAATTTTGAAATGCAGGATTTATTGGGGAATTTGTGTCAGTTGAGTAACTGTACATATTTGTAATTACGTATTTATTTTAACGACACATTTTTATTGTAACCTCTTAAATTTTATAAAGTTTTAAAGTAATTTGAGAATCATAATATTTAAAGGTCTTAATGCGATATTTGGATAAATTTTGTAAAGGTAATTATTTAAAACCGCTTGTATTATTCTTTTTGGGGCGGATGAAGAAAAAAGAGAAGGGCACGAAAATTTAAAGTAAAAATGGAAATTAATATTTTTTTAACTTTCTGCGGCCACTCGCTTAACCTAGCTACCAAATGCTGTTATTTTATTCAGTTTTTTATCATTTTCATTCGCCTCGATTTATGTCCATCATGAATGACAAGGATATGGAGTTGGGGGCAATATTTATACATGTGACAGATTGGTCTGGTCACTAAGGACATACTGTATTTCTGAACCATTGCCTGCGTTAATTTAGAATGAAATGAAAAATCACTTGTAATAATAAAACCGAAAAAATAAAATGCAAGTCTTAAGGACATTGCCTGTCGGCTGGCAGCTGCGAAATTGAAATAGGAAATCCCATGTTAAGGACATTTCGCCTCAGTACGTTAACTTTAAATATAGGCGTTTCAAACAAACTCTATTATTCACGAATTTTTTAAGAGAAGTTCCCTACTATTTTAATACAATTATGCGACTTAAGCATATAAGGAATGGCGAGAGGACAAGTGGTGTATCATATTCAGCTATGAATCTTGGCTCTGCGTTAGGGTAGGGACATCGACACCTATTTTCAGGAAAGATCGATGTATCGGTAAAGGCATTGATGTTACACATCGACTCTGTTCAACGATTGTTTCTATAACATCGATGTTTTGTACCAATGTTATGCAAACATGGAACATTAAAAAAAAATGTATATATTACATTTCCTTTCCGCTGACCAAAAGTGGAATCATTTTGGACGATAATGTCAATAATGCCAGTTATAGCGAAGAGGAAAGTTTTTTAATATAAATGGCAATATCAGTCATTTGGATACACTTCCATATGTGCAAATTTGTTGATAGTTAATGATTTTCTGGCTCAGCAGCTCATTCCGAGGCCACTGAAATTGACACAAAGACGAAGTGATGTGTGAAGTGACAG
Source organism: Dryococelus australis (assembly GCA_029891345.1). Taxonomy (NCBI): domain Eukaryota; kingdom Metazoa; phylum Arthropoda; class Insecta; order Phasmatodea; family Phasmatidae; genus Dryococelus; species Dryococelus australis. The sequence continues at coordinate 67,881,562 of CM056998.1, read as the reverse complement.
TAGTTGACATGCGATACGAATGTGTGGATTGTCATAGGTTTTTTCTGATTTAGTGAGAGAAGTATATTTTTCCATCAAGAAAAAGTTGTTATATATATATATATATATATATAATGAGTATAAAAATCTATCAGTTTTTTGCCTATCATTAAAATATGGAACTTCAATGTTGAAAAACACCAATATTTTACTACTGATACATCGGGAGGCATGTCAATGCAGAAAACCGTCCAGCAACGATGCTTTCCTTCGATGTCCCAACCATACTCAGCATTACTATTGAGGAACGTCGTATAAGAAAATGGCGACGCCAATGACAGAGAACTTATCCTGCCAATATTACGTAGACACACACCAACATTATTCCGGGCATCATGGTGTGAAGAGCCATAGAGTATGACTTCAGGTCACTTATGGTAGTGGTTTGGGAGCTTTAGCATTCTGCGTCCACACAAATGTGTCTATTTAATGCCTGCACAATGTTAAAGAACTAATGTGGCTAGCATTTTTTCACTCTGTCCCCGGTAGAACACGTATTGGATCAGCTCGTACGTCAACTACGGCCAGGTGCAGACGTGGAAGATGTCGATTGCCAATTACAACACTGTTAAAAAAATTGCCCTTAGAAATACGGAAAATAACGGTTACAAATTATTCAGACATTTGCGTTAAATTACGGTCTCATCGTTTTTTTGTCAACAACGTTCTCTTCGTGAATTTCACATAAATCTCTGTGAATTCACAGAACATTGCCACAAACTTGCGTATTAGATTGTTTTAATCTACTCTCCATAAAAAGGGGAAACAAAAAAATTTACTTTCGTTATGTGGGTGATTCACTGTGTATATAAATGACTATAAAAATGGTACTGTGGTGGGATTCTAATTCGGAATAACTTTCTTACAGTACAACACTTTATTCACTTACATACCATGCTTTGGCTAACAATAGTGTTGTAAATACGAAACTTATGAATGACTAGCAGCCCTCCATCGATTCGCCCAGGTTTCATGGAGTTATTGAAATACATACCTATATATTCGACTACCCGTAACTACCTGCAACTACTCTTGACTACCCGTGAATACCTACGACTACCCGTGACTACCCGTGAATACCAGCGACTTTAAAAAAATTAAATATATCCTACGTCCATCTCGAAGAATGTAGCTTCCTAACAGTGAAATAATTATAAGAATCGGCCTTGTAGTTTCCGAGATTAACCGTTACATATAAACAAATAAACAAACAAACTCGCATTACCTCTTTATATATTAGTATAGATGATGCATGTTATTATTAGCTCCTAGTCGTGTGTGTGTGATTTTTTTATTTAATGTTTACAAACGGGGATAAGAAAAATAGTTCTATTCGTAAGGGACTTCACTGTTTTTTTTTTACTTCCTTAAGGGTAGTATAGTTTATGCAGTTCATGAAGGGAAGTCGGGGGACAATTAATTAAGCAAAACTAATAAATTAAGGAGGGTCTTTACTGATTCAATTTACAATAATTACAGTGTGATGTGGCTATGTGGGGTTAGGGATCGAGGTAGGTGAGGACAATCTGTTATAGGAGGACAAGAATATAAGGGGCTCCGGGCTCGCTCTCTCGCCCCAAGCGTAAGACACTGACCTCCAATCGCCACTCGGAGATCGCCGTTGAGGGAGGACCGACGCCGAATGACACACAGGCCCTTAGTCACCGTGTCCACCACATTTCTCGTTCACGCCCACCTTCTCCGATATCCTTGATTCCTATTGGCTCTCCCATGTAGCCTGGGCAAGGTTTTTGCCGTTAGATGTTGATGAATTGCTGCAACCCCACTGTGTCAGCCAGGCCCAGATATTATACGTGCTTCTGCAGATTCCTGCATTTTCAGTCGTAGCGTTACAGTTCCTGTTGTCTGTGAACATTGTTTTAATAACAGTCATTTCGCTCATTCCTGCTTTACCCGGCATGTGATGAGTTAGAATATATTGATCATAACACTGTGTTTAAGAGAGAAATTTAAAAAAAAAGTTTAAATATTTGGCCCTGTAGTGGGATTTGAACACGAATCAAAAAATTAACAATCTATAACTTGAAACACACATGTCTTAGTTTCAAGTCTTGTTAGAGCGCTTGTTATATTTGCGGTTTGAACGAGGTTACGAAAAATTGTTTTATTTTCGTTTTGTGCGTGTTTTACTGTGTAAAAAGAAGGTTTTGTCTTGAAGCGAAGTTTGAGCAAGAATCAACAAATTGGCAATCCATGAGCGGTTCTGCACACAACTATTACTATTTTACATGAAATAGTACATATTGTGAAAATGATATTTTATACGCTTCAGGTATCATCTGCATTGTTCGTGTCTCAAAATCGAAGCCATGTGAATACGAAGAGCTTGCGTATTTTTTTTATTTATGGAGCTCATTTCCGTTATTCCTCATTACGGATTGCCTTTCCGTAAACTAGCTGTACATCTCCGTGAAAGTTTCCGTAAATCTACAGAAATCTCTAACAGTGAAGGGGCCAAGGTGGCTGAGCGATTAGCACGCTCGCCTCCCACCAAGGCGAACCGGGTTCAATACCCGGCCGGGTCACCGGATTTTCGCAAGTGAGGATCGTGCTGAACGGTGCCGTAGGTCGGTGGGTTTTCTCGGGGATCTCCCGCTTCCCACGTCCCTTCATTCCGGCGCCGCTCCGTCTTCACTTCAACCACCCTCATCGGCTCTCAAGACCTCGCTGTTAAGAGCCGCCCAGATATATTCACTCACTCTTAAGGTGATATTACACGATACCAGATTCCGTAAAAAATTCCGTACAAGGTCCGCCATAGCGGCCGGTATACCTATTGGCTAGTATGGCACCCGTCGTTGTATTTCCCGCCATGTACTGGTAGATTTCGTACCAGGTTTGGTAATTAAACACGTCCTATTTTTCGTGGCAGGTCCCATACCAGGTTTCGTACCTGGCCAATCACATCGCAGTTTCAGAGCGTACGGTGCTCCCCGTGGCTACTACTTGAAACGAGTTGATGAAGAAACCAAAAAGGGCGCCTCCATTTCGATTATACATCCGTTAGGTTGAAACCCTTTAGAATAAATTTAGAATACGACAACGACGAATAATATTGGCGATGGCAACTTTAAATTACTGTTTAAATTCGTTCTAAATATTTCAAACATCACCTACTACATGAAAAACTTAATTTAAGTCATTATATTATTTACAGTATATAAACTATAACTTGTATGTGAATTGGTAGTACAATTGTATCGTTGCGGCGCCCGCGAGTAATTTGTAGCTTTTGGGCGTGAGTTCGAAACTCCGTCGAAACAAAAATTATATTATCATTAAATTTTACACGCGGATATTATGACGGTACATCAAAAATTACACATTCGTACTCCAGAGACTGCACGTTATTTTCAAGAAAACGAATGAAACTATACTAAAAGTAAACAAATAATTTATGTAAATCGCGAACAGTAATATAGCAATATTAAAATGTGCTAGTTAGTTTTTTTATAGGCCTACACACGTTACTAACTGGTAGAAGTTATACGAATGGGGTTCATATTTACTACAAATCATACATTGCGCATCCACCGAGAGTACCAAATGCTAGTACGCGAACTGTTGTCATGTAATATGAATCTTCCATGGCAGCTCATATAGCGGCTGGTATACCGGCTCGTCCACCAGGCTTTATACAAGCTTGTACGAGAATCAAGTACGGCTGCAGGTATCGTGTAATATCGGCATAGCAGTGAACAGCTGCGAGCCTACTTGCCTCAAGCGACGTGCGGTTTACCTTCCGGTTGTGGCACTTTACACACGGCCCGGTCTCAATAGTATTGCCTATTAATTATCGCAATGCCTATTGTCTAGATGGGTTATTCCACGGTTAGCTCAAACATTGAATAAACAGCCGGCAGGTTAATTATCCCGTACCGACTATACGCTATTCACGCTAAAGTGAGCACTTTTTAATTCCCTCTTATTTGGAATAACAGTATATATATATATATATATATATATATATATATATATATATATATATATATATATATATATATATATATATATAGACTGTATAGGACAATCTGTTATAGGACCAATAGTTTAAAGTGAACAGCCTTTATATATATATAAAGGCTGTTCACGTTAAAGCGAACACTTTTGAAATAATCCTCAGAAAAAAGTCACTATCCCTACCTGCATATATTTTAACGGGCGAACTGAGCGGAATGTGTCCAGTAAAGTTGGTAACGATGAATGGAAAGTAGTTACATATCTTAACGTCGAACAAAAAGTGTCAGGTAACCATTTGTGATAACTTAAATTATCTCTTTCACTTTCTGTTTTTTTTTATGCATCGAAGTGCAAAAATGAGCATATTTGCAAAACATTTTATTTTGTAATCATTTCACATTTGCACCTAACCGACGCACGAATAAAGTGACGAAGCCCATGACAATGTTAATTTTGCAATAGGCGGAAGAATACACAATAGGCATACAAGTAGATCTTTAACAGGGCTTTCAAAAGTGCTCATTTTACCGTGAACAAACTATATATATATATATATATATATCTAAAACTACAATTATATATATATATATATATATATATATATATATATATAATTGTAGCTTTAGACGTAAACTTCCGAGTGCGGTGGAATATACACACTGTGTTTATTACTTACATGGTAATATTTATTTTAAAATGTGATTAGAGGATAAGAAAGGGCTGAAAAGATAAAAAGTAACTAGGGCTTGAAAAATTGCTCACTTTACCGTGAACAGCCTATAGTAAAATCCCCACACATCGATGGATGCTTGATTGCTGGCAATTAATGGAAAAGTTATAAATTATTACGGCCGTGGTCCGCGATCAACGGACTACTTTCTGTGATGTACCAAGCCGCCGTGCATCGTATAGTTGCCGTGGAGATTTAATCGATTCAATACCGGCCGGAATCGCAGCACCTGTCTCGCTTCTCGAAGACATCTGGACCTCAGTCCGCAGTGTCGCGTGCGTTAAGGTCTCACTGTCCAGCAGACGAAAAACTTCTGACCCCACGTTTTGGAGCGGGAATATCGCTTCCCCCTCTCCAGGGCGGGGCGATGCTACCTTCCCAGGGTTACTTTAGTTGTTCTTTGCTCCGGGAATGATGAGTGGGTATGCCGATACTCGAAATACATTTATTTCAGTTCTATTTAATTTGCATTAAACATGTTCTTGAATACATCCAAATACTTACTACACACACACACACCTCTACTATATATTGTGTATATCGTGGCCAGATAAAAGGCAGACACGCAAACTTTTTTTTCACCCCGCACCTATGTCCTTTCAGGGTAATGCGAGGGTATAAATATATACTTTTGCTTATCATTGTGTATGTATAACTTCCGTTCATTTGGCTCTCTAGGGTCACGTAACTTTTTGTTTTATTTTTATTGCATTGCCTACCTTCACCCATTGTTTTATTACTGATGGATATGATTACAATCTATATTTTATTTTACTGCCGAGCTGCTCGGAGGGTGAGTGTGGCGCGGCTGTTCCTGCTATCCACCCTGATTCTCCCAGCAACCTGGAGGTTATTCTCTTTATTCTAATGTATGTATTTATAATGCACTTTTCTAAACAACTGTATGGCGGCTAATAGCATAAAAAAGAAAATTCGTGGGCAACAGGACCTGGGACCAGAGCTCGGAGCTGTCCATGCTCTGTCATTCCGGTCCCCCGGCGGCCATATTGTTCACCATGTTAGATGTCAGTGACCTTGACATTTGACCTTAACCCCGGTGACCTTTAATCTTGAAGAACTAACAAATAAAACAATATATATATTTTTAAAATTCATTAAAAATTTATAAAATTGTATTTAAAAAATTTTAAAAAATATCTTCAAATATTATCTTTTAAAATATTAAGAAATTAAAAAGTTGAATTTTTGGCCTTAGAGAGGACTCAGAAAAGAAACCGTGGATTTCGGTAAACTTGCCCTGTGGCCTTTGACCTTGACCCGTTGGCCTTGAATTACCTTTTACTTCGAACCCAAAAAAATCCTCAAAATTCCCAAAAAGTAAGTAAAAATAAAAAAATAAAATTATTTTAAAATTTAATAAAAATATTATAAGAAGAAATTGTTTCTTAAAAATTATTTTTAAAAACTTACATTTCCGAAGATCCCCAAAGCACAACATTCACCAGACGACTGACCCTTAAATCACATTGTATTAACATTCACCTCCGCTTTCCCCCTCAACCTTGCTCATTCTGTCGAATGCACTCCACCGGCCATATTGTTTTTTTTCTTTTGTCGTTACATTTTCAACACCTAGGTGGCACTGTAGACTACGGCCAACATGTTAGATCTGGGTGATCTTCACCTTGACCTCATATCTGTGACCTTGACGCCGTGCCCTTGACCATGGGTATACTTGAATCCAAAAAAACTTCCAAATTATTTTATAAATTCTAAAAAATTCTAATTTTTTTTAATTAATAAAATTTTCCCCGTCCTTATCTCAAATACGTGACAAAGGGGTATAAAACACTACCCAAAAATCCAACCAGAAAACTATTGAAAACTTTACAAAAGTAAACGTCTTCAAAGGAGTGCAAAGCATTTCAGGTATATCTGCTATTCAAAAAAATAGAAAGAAGACAAGACTTGGGGCAAAAATCTTTTATATAAATATAATTCAAGAACATCATAGTACAAAAGATCAACATTCATTCTAGAAAACACATACAAAATCCTAGATTTATTATAGCCCACATGACTATATAAGTAATTCCCAAGATTTTCACTTTAACGTGACTAGACACTATTGGAATATTATTGTTCCAAAACTGTTTAAGTTTTATTTTCTAATGCACCACACATGGGCAAAGTTCACAAGATACTAATAGAATCAATATTTTAAATTTTCTAAGGTCGTACGTGGACAACTGTATGTTAGAAATTTGTCACACGTAGCTAACTGTCTGGTGCCTCACACATGGCAACATTTAAAGTAAGAGAGAAAAACTTAACAAGTACAAACAGAATCATGGTTACAAATTTCTAAGGTCACACGTTGACGACTTGATATTATACATGACCAACTTACTGTGCCCCACACGTGGGCAGCTTTAAAGTGGATGAAACACTTTAAGAGTACAAATATGTTCGCCTCGGACATAAAGAATGCCCTTATCTATGGCATGAGACGCTCTTTCTTTTATTATCTCAACATTACAATGTTTTGTGTCTACTTATCTTTGACGATGCAGACCCCAAGATGTCTTTGCCTGCTGACTGAACCAGCATGCGGTATATTTATGCAGTGAAATTGGCAATAACCCTTATAGGGGTAGTGGCAATTTATCCACCAATCAGGAAGCAATGATCACTATACTACATTACAAAAATCTGTTGCAACTGTCCGCTGTAGGAAGTGACGTTACAATACGCCGGTGGCTAGTTCGCTAAACAACACCAGCGACGGCGGCACAACCATGCACCAGCAGGGTGAATCACGTGGTTTTGAGCTTGCAGTTCTCGGAAGACTTTTGTGCGAACATGACGTGAAGGAGACATGCACCCGCGCCGGACATTTTGTTTCTAGCCGACGCAGGAAACATTCTTCAACACAGAGAAGGCGTGGGATATCGTTTTTAGGTCAGTCTTATAGTGTATTTCAGGCAAAGTACACATCTTTGTACACTTGTTGACTTTTGCTTGAAGTTCGTTCTTTGTTTGTTTGTAGCGGTGAAAGGCGAGCTCGCTCGGCTTGCAGTCAAAAGCAATTGCGTACCAAGTACATGATGTTGGTTGCGGGGGGGGGGGGGGGAGACAGACGGTAATTTTTGAGACTCCCGGTCTCAACTTTATTAAAGACTTGTTTCTTCATCAATCTTTCGATCAATCTTGTAATCTTTCTATCAATCAACACCGCAATCAGCAATCCATACCAATACAAACCAATCTGCAAACAATCGACACACCAATCCACACCAACCATCACCAATCCCTACCAATCCACACAAATCCATACCAATCCACACAAATCCATACCAATCCACACCAATCCGTACCAATCAACACCAATCCTTCGCAATCCTCCTCCACAATTCACAGCAACCCACGCCAATCCTTCGATCAATCCCAATGCTTCGCTCAATTCCAATACTTCGATCGATCTTTAGATCAATCCTTCGGTTTGTCCCCACCCATATGTAAAGAAATTACATTCATTCGCCAACTGTCTCCAAATTTGTACATGCCGACAGAATTAATGTTTTGTATGCAGTCAACTATCCATGCATTGTTATATTAAAGTCTTTATTATTATTCTATTTGCAGATCTTTCCATTAATAGTCGAGCACTCATAGCACCATTTTTAACTTGTGAGGGAAAAACGGATACAAAACACGAAAATAATAATAATAATAATAATAATTATTATTATTATTATTATTTTTTTTTTTTTGTAAATTCAATTTCAGAACAAAGCAGTTCATAATATCATGCTATACATCCCCGATCCTTCAGTTTGATAATGATTGAATATATCTCGTTAAGGTACGTGAGATCTCCGTATTTTTGAAGGTCAATCAACTATCTGAGTCTATCAACAAGTTCATTCGGGTCTTCGGGAAATAGGAGGCCAGTATTCTCGGCGTCTTCTGCATCTTCATGTTGCGTGTTGCAGCAGATGTGTTGTAGGGGTGTGTCAGCGCATTGAGAAAATCACTATCATCGTCTTCAACACCATCACTGTCTTCGTGTTCATTTTCATCAATGCTCGCTTCATGGCCTTCTTCACCTCCTGTTTTGTGCTCTATATAAAATATGCTTTTCTTTGTAGCAGGAGTTGTAGGCTCATCGGTATTTAGAGTCGACGACCGTTTATTTTAGAGTTCGTCGACTTCGCGCAAACGTTTTGCAAGTGCACATTCCACACATGCCTACTCTACCTCGCCTCGTAGTTCTCTCATTCTGTTTTTGGCATAAACTGTTTCATCATAATCGTCTGCGGAATCATTACCCATTGGAGTATTGACAGCATCACTTGCTGGCTCTCGAAAGACGAATCCTTGCAGAGCTCGGTGCGGTTCTTTAGTGTATCACCTTCCATAAACTACATGTGCTTATTGTTGTAACGCTTCATCATGCGAATTCTGTCGTCATCTGCGAAAATTTTATGTAGTGTATTAACAGGAGGTAATGAAATCAACGCATGTGGTCTCGAGTCAAGCAAAGGTGCATTACCTTTACATGTACCAGTGTGTCTCTTTAAATTATCTCTTCTATCAAATGTTGCGTCGCATAAATCGCATGTTAGTATTCTCGACGTCAGTTTCTTTGATCATTCGCTCTTTCCATGGCGTCGTGCATTACAAATCTTACGGAAGATTTTGGCACAGCAATAACATTGTTTTCCATGTAATTGTCGAGCAATCGATGGAGGTTTGCATGTAGTCGTATACGACATACACGATCGCACATCGCCAGTGTTTCCATCGTCTTCAGGCATATGTGAATTCAAACACATGTACTACTAGTGCACAGTACTGACTCGTCAGTGCTGAGACTTCAGTGCTGACTCCGCAGTGCTGACTCCTCGGTGCTGACTCCTTAGTGCTGACTACTCAGTGCTGACTCCTCAGTGCTGACTCCACACTGCTGACTCCTCAGAGCTAAATCATCAGAGCTGACTCCTCAGTGAACTTATACGCAAGATCAAAATAAAAAATTATTCCTTTGTAAAAAAAATAGACATCTGTTTTTCAATTACGACTTTACTGAGAAAACTTCTTGGATTTATTACTCACGTATTTATTGCAGCTGGATGCAGGAAAGCTGAAAGAGGTACTACAGACACCATGTTTTATAAATTGTGTTGGTTTATGGTGTAAAAATGCGCTTTTGGTAGCTTCTTTTTAAATAACGTTTGATCTCCAAGTGGTAACCGCCTGACCGCCTGAACTGTAAAATTTATAAGTTTCCATAGGCAAATGTTCTCGTCATTTTTTAGTTCCTTATTCGTATGAATAAGTTTTTATTAAAAAAAGTTTAGACTTTGAAAAGCGACGACATTAATGTAGCTTATAACCGTCATAACTATCATTAGACAGTCATCGGTTTAACTGTGCTCTTCAAGCATTTCTTTTCTGGCGGGGTCTTTCCTTCTGTAACTATTTTTGTAGGCCGTTTCTTGCCAATGTGTGGCCTGTCCCGCTATCTTGTCTGTTTCTTATTGCTTCCAGTATGTCAAAATTTCTGCGTGAAGTTACCCCAAACATTTCACTTCAAACCACGTTTACCTTTCAGTCTTCTCTCGACTTCTCCATGCCGTCATTTCAGAGTTTTGAATATACCTTTCTTTTCTAAATTCCACGTTTCTGCGCCAGATAAGGATTTGCTCGGTATCCGGTCAAGTTAATGTGATGAAGTCGAATCATCAGCTATGATTTGCATCCGGCATCCGATATGAATTAATTAATTAGTTCTGAGTTTGTGTCCAGGAGGGCCAGAGTCCATTACAGACACTCATCGAGTGAGTGCTTGAGGATGTTTGGGTCTTTTTTTTAGTATAGGGCGGCGCCGGAAGGAAAGAGCGGGAGAAACGGGAGATCCCTGAGAAAATACGCCGACCAGCGGCATCGTCCGGCACGATTTCCACATGCAAAAATCCGGGAGCGAGCCCGCCGGGAATGGAACCTGGTTCGCTCAGGTGGAAGGCGAGCAGTCTAACCACTTGATCACCGGGGCCCCACAGCCATCGAGATTTGTAGTTTTTATCCCTTTAAAATTCGTCAACGAGCTATATAATCTTTAGCTTGTTTCAGTACGTAAGGCAGGGCTATCTTGACGTTGCCTTTGATCAAACTGAATCCTGAGCTTTTTCTATGAATACCGTCTCTGCGCACCAAGGGTTTGATTAATAGCAGGGAAATTTATTCTCAGCATTATCAGCAGACGCGCAACGCCACACATGTTGACGCCACGGAACAGCGGGAGGAGAGAAGACGAACCGCGGGGTGGGAAGTAATTACTTGTCTGAGCGATGGCCATTAGGCGACGGCAAGGACATTCCGCCGGAAGAGTTGCAGATATCGACACAATCTTGATGAGCGTCCGTTGTTTGGGCGGGGGGTTACCACTGTGGGGCTGCGGCCGAGGGGGTGGACCACCCTCGATCTCTCGCCAGCAAATTAGTCCCTAAATACCCTTCCTCGCCGACCACGCCGGGTGAAATTACCGCGACAGCTGTACGTGTCGCGTATCTGATGTGTCCTACATCCATCACCGAGGGCCCCCCACCTCTCTCGGGCCGAGTGGTACATGATGTCGCGCGCATGTCCGCGCCCTATGTCGCACACGCCCTACACGCGCCCTGACCCTCGTCATCAATCAACAATGACGACTGCCCATGCGCGCCGCCACAGCGCTCTACCACGCCGTCCTCGTACACTCTATCCACTGTTATAGGATGTTCACGGTCAAATGAGCATAATTGAAAGCCCGCTTAAGACCTACTTATATACACGTTGTGTATTCTTCCACCTTATGTAAAATTAACACTGTCGTGTGTCTCATTACTTTATTCATACATCGGTCAAATGAAGTTGTAAAATTTTTAAGAAAGTAAATCTGCTCATTTCTACACTTCCGTGCATAAAAAAATAGAAAACGAAAGAAATAATATTAAGTTTTCACCGTTGGTTACTTAACAATTTTTATTAGACGTTAAGATATGGAACTACTTTCCATTAATCGTTACCAACTTTACTGGGCGAATGTCACTCATTGCGCCCATTAAAATAAATGCATGCAGAAGCAGTAAATTTTTTCCAAGGTTCATTTCAAAAGTGCTCACTTCATCGTGAACAGCCTTTACTTCCAACTTTTCTGAAGCCCTGCTGAAGTTATTCTTCCAGGACATTCCTCCGCCTCATGCAGCAAAAGCGTTACTTACTCTAGAACATTACACCAAAGGGACAACGCGCCGTATTCGTGCGCACTCAATGTAATGATATTTCACTTAAGAACTGTTTCTTACTAGGCATTACCAACGTACCTATTTTTTCACTGTTCTTATACGTATTATTAATAAATAATATATTATAATTTATAGATAAAATATAAATGAAACGTTAATTTCACCCAAAAAAAAAAGCACTTTTATGTATAAAACTCTTACGCCACGTAACATAATTAGCAAACAACCAAACTCATCACACATGGGGTGAATTTTCAAAGGTTTGATTAAAAAAGTTTGAAGGAACCGCGAATATCCGTAATTCAGTACAACTGTTAAACGTCACGTGGTCAACAGTAATGAATACGTTTGTTTACATTGGAATTCTCGCCAGACGCACCTTTTTTTTATAAGAACTTGTGTGTATATTCTAACACTGCATTAAAACTATGTACAAGTCTATCCGCAGTTACTTCACAATTTTTTTAATCAAACCTTTGAAAAATCACCCCATGTGTAGGCCTATAGGGACATGCAAAATTCTCGTTATTTCTTGGTATCAAGCTGAAATTCACAGTATTGCATATACTCGAGCAGACGTTGTTTCTCCATTTGCTGCCGCCTATATGTGAAGTCACTCCCTTTCTGAGTAACCTGCGCGTGATTGTGAAATGTTCGTTTATTGGCGCTAAGTTACCCGGGGCTTGACGAAAAAAAAAGGAATGAACCAGTGATAAACGTATTGCAAAGGTAGATGAGTTTCGAGTTTAAAGTTTCCTCAAATAATAACAAGAAGTTTGCAGGTCTTTACCCATGTATAACGTATTTGGTTGTTTCCTATATATGTATGTCGTGTATCACGTGTGTTAACCTAAAAGTACCTTACTTTTGGTTAAATTGTACTTTAACTTAATTTGTATATAAAATGCAATATTTCATTTATAATTAATATGAATAAAAACTGGGAGAAAATAGGTGTGTTGGTATGCCTAGTAGAAAATAGTGCTTATGCAAAGCTTTGTTAGACTGAGTGCGCACAAATACGGTGCGCTGTCCCTTTGGTGTAATTTTCTATACCTAGTTAAGATTTGTTTGAAAGAGGCGGAGTAGTATCCTGGAAGTAGAATTTTAGCAGGGCCTCAGAAAATTGTGAAGTAACAGTGAATGGCCATATATTGCGCGCAGCTTCACGCCCTCGGCCGTCGTCGGGGTGGACACGATATCTCCCCCTTCCTCCCGCAAGATAAGAGCAGAGTAATTCCCAAAAAGTTGATTTTAATGGCCAGCGACTGAACTATCTTCCAACGCATGGTTTTCAGAAGGACGAGAAGGTGGGACACAGATAATATGTTTCGTTGTTGCAGTCTCTGAAAACTACGCACAGGATACATACTCCATGTCACACTTTTCTTTTGTTAATCATACGTCTGAAACTTAAGTTCCTTGAGTACGTAGCTAAGATTCTGTCGTGGGATGGAAACGTACTACATATCGGTTCTGAAATATAAGAGATCAAAGTTGTAAAGATAATTTTGGAACATTCTGTATATTGTACCACTCACTCATTTGCTGGTTCAGGCGAAAGGGACAGTTGTTTAATTGTCATTGAGTCACTGTCTTTAACTTAACTGTACAATTTCTTCAAGTTATCTGTTTGTATAGGTTGTTCACGGTAAAATGAGCACTTTTGAGAGCCCTGCTTAAAATCTACTTGTATGCAAGTTGTGTATTCTTCCGCTTTATGCAATATTAACACTGTCGTGGGCCACATCACTCTATTCATGCGTCAGTCAAGTGAAACTGCGAAATTATTTGAAAAGTAAACATCTAACAAATCTGCTCATTTTTACACCTCGGTTCATTAAAAAATAAACATAACGTGGAAGAAATAATTTAAGTTATAAGAAATGGTTATCTAGCAACTTTTTACTGACAACTTTTTACTTTTTACGGAAGTACTTCCCATCCATCGTTACCTACTTTGCTGGGCGCATGTCACTCAGGGCGCCCGTTAAAATATATGCAAGCAGGGTCAGCGACTTTTTTCTAACGTTGATTTCAAAAGTTCTCATTTTATTGTGAACAGCATTTACTAATCATTTGCACTATTAATATTAGTACAGTAAAATCTCGAGAGGAAGAGAGGGGTGAGAAGCTGTTATTAGACACTCACTCACGTTATTGCACATCATATATATATATTTTTTTTTTACTTCAGTAAAACGTGCTTTGTTATCCACTTGCTTTTCATATCATTGCTATTAACAAAGTAAATTAGCACATTTACATAAAAGTAAACGTATCCGTGCCCGGTAGAATTTAGACCATGTATTAGATTTATATGGTGGCAGACTAGTTGTAAATTCATCGCTCTTTCAGCTGTCCACTGACGTTACGAACTGTTTTTATGAATTTTATATCTAGCAGATGTTTAAACTGACGTCACATTTCGTGTACGCCTGCTCTTATGACGTGCTATTAACTCTGAAGCTTTTCACGTTGTCTTATGAAATATACAGTTTTATTCTCGGGAAAGTTTCCCACAGACGGGCGTTTCATCGGTATCACAACATTGCTAAGTATGGTACACATACTATCCTACATTTTCTTTTATGTCAATAGAATATGTTGTGGTTAATTTAGAAAAATTTAAGTGTTGCTTGTAGACAAGCAAGGGAAGCAATATCATTTCGAAATGATCAACGTAATAATGTATTATAGATGAGAAGAACTTGGACAAAATTAAGATTATCATACTTAACAGTCTTGAAATAATTATGGCATCCAAATACCAAATCAGCTTTTAAACACATATTTTCCCTCCAGTAACAACCCAGAGAATTAATTGCCGCAGACCATACTGCTTTAACGATTAGTTAATAGTTATCTTCTCTAAAGCATGCTCTGTACTAACTTAAATAACAGCATATCTTTTACTTTTAGTAGATATAAAGTAGTCATTTTTAAAGAACCAATTATTCTGATTATTTCTCGATACCTTTTACTTTTATGTGCAAAGCTGCCATTGAAAAAAAACCATAAAAACATAAAATAGCCTTTTATGTAATTTCCATAGGTTTATAACATCTAATGGATTTAGTTCTGTGCTTGAGCTTTATGGCTACATTGCTGAACTATTTTATCTAAAATGTTGTACCTAGTTATGGTGTTTATTTTGCTTATGAATTAGTCCTTACCTGATTTTAGCCTCTCGCTTTGAAACATTTGATTATTTTACCATTCCCTTAATTATATGAATAGGCGGTCGTTATATTACAGATACTAACAAAATCTACGATTTCCGCCACAAATGTATGAAAACGGGCCCAAAACAGAATAATATTTTAAAGAATATTCCTGCTTGATTACTTAATAATATTTATTTTTAATATACTAGGTTAATTAGCACACATAAGCTTATTTGTTTTAGTAGATTTTATTGTTTTTATTTGCCAGTTAAACACTGAGTGATGTGGCACAGTAAACACTGGACTCGCGATCTGCTAATTTCTGTTTTCTATGATTGTCCGAAATCGCTGCATCGCTTCCCCTTGGCCCGCCTCGCTCAAGCGAGGGAAACATTGTGCCAAGGGCAGAATTATTAGCACCAGAAGCGCGGGTTGACTTACAAAGGCGCGCTGCCGCGTGTGCCAGATGAGTTTATCGCGACTCGGTTGCTCCCGTCCTTGAGCGGATTTAATGACTGGGGTTATCTTGGAAAGAATGTTCTGGTCATTGCCCTAGCCTCTCTTAGAGATAATCCGGGTACGGGGAATCTTCTATACAGGGCCAGTGAGACTCCCGAGCAGTCAGTTTGGAGTTTGAATAGCTATGTTTTAAGATATTTTGTGGTTTCTAGGAATAATATCAATAAAAATTTATAAAAATGTCGAATCATTTCAAAAATAACTTTCACCTGCTTTTTAAAAAGAATCATAAGCATTTTAACTTTAATTTTGTGCAAAACTAATTTAAAAAAGTTATACGAGAACAATATTTGATTTCAGCGGTAGTATTTCTTGAAGACTTAGGACTACGGCAAAGACATTTCTTGAAAGTCTTACATTTCGTTAGTCTGCAATTAGGGTTTAACTTCTAGCTATATTAAAACTAAATTTTGTTTTAAAACTTAAAATAAAATGATAGTACTTGAACTGTAGCCAAACATGCTTGTTATGCAAAATTTTGAAATTTGTATTGCAAAACATATAAATTAAAAAATCAAATAACCAGTATAATTATTTTTTGTGAATTAATTATCCTGGCTTTTTTCATACTTTCATCAGATTGCTATTCGATATAATACCACATAATCATAAAATACCCTGAACATTTACAAAGTCATTTTTGACACTTGAACGTCTTTAGGCGCCAGATGTGCGAAGGCAGCGAATTGACGAGCCAGCAAAGCGACGAGTGTTGGCAAGAGTAACCAACGGGATTGAAATTTGCCGACTGCGAGCATACACTGTAAAAAATTTCTGGTTAACTTCCTAAACTGTATTGGAAGATTCTAACCTATATATTGTATAGAAATTTTACCACAATTCAAACAGAAAATGTAGGAACGTTTAGTATTCCTAGTGTTGCGTGCTGCAACTGGCGCCGGCTTGGCTGTCCGGCACCGTAGGAGGTGAAACCACCTCGACTCCCCTTCCTGGAACGATGCGCTCGCGGCCTGTTGCTTTCACCCCCTTCTGGGAATCCCGTAAATACCGACAGCGGCGAGACTTGCTGCCGTCACAGACCTCCTCTCGCCCGCTAGAGTTTCCGATACGCTAAGCGACGACGCAAGAATGTTCTGGTGAGACTGGCTAGTGCTCCGGCCATCCTCGGCGCAACTCGCGAGATGGGGAAGATTCTGGATGACGTCCTAGACGATATTTATACTGCCGAGGCCCAGCGGCCGGTAGTCTTTGACGAAGGCCATCTGGCCAAGTGCCCGCGAGGATTCGAAATGTGGATGACGATAGAAGATTGCGGGAGGTGTTCATGGCGTGAATGGACTAGAGGGTGTGAAACCTACGAGTGAAGCCTACTGTACATGAGGGTGCTTGGAGGACTCTAGAAAATTGCGACTGGCAGGACATGGACTGAACTGAGGTGGGACTGAATGGAAGTGTAATACGGATTTAATTGTAAATATTCGAACTGTCAAATATGGACGCATAAATTATAAAATAATTGAATAGGCTGATACACTGTCTATTGGGACTGATCTTTTATTATTCAATTTCATTGATTTCTTTGAGGTAATTATAAATTTTTTAATTGGTGTCAATTGTGAACAGTTAGTGATATCCATTTATTGTGATAATTTGAGATCAGGGAATTTTTTTCTGTAGTTATTGTAAATAAAATTAGAAAATTATTATTAATTCTTTTATTTAATTAAGAGCTTCATCTCTTAACGAACTTGGTATAACCGACTTAATTTCTAGAGAGAGAGAGAGAGAGAGAGAGAGAGAGAGAGAGAGAGAGAGAGAGAGAGAGAGAGAGAACTGTAATACTACTATACAAAGTTGGGAACTTCCCTACGCATTTAACTGTTTCCTGAGCAAATGTGGGAACGCTGCCATGGATGTACGTGAAATAACTTTGCCATGTACGTTTTCCCACTATACATATACACTTATATGGTAAATATCGAAATAATTTCTTAGAGTGAAGATGCATTGGAAAGAGGGACTGGCGGGTGGGATTATTGAACTAGATGTGTGTGACCGACATTTGGCAATAGACAGATCAAATATGTGTTAATAATGAGTGTGAATTAAGTGACTGTACCTAATTAAGCGTAAGTGACAAGGATTTTAATTAGAATTGAGATGGGCAATAAATATTGCGCTGCCAGTGACTAACTAGAGTAACGGTGGAGTTAATGTATTTTAATGTTGTAAATAATAGCTTTGTAAATAAATTAAAAATTACTCATTTAATTATTATATTTTTATTAAGACCTCCATCCTTCAGGGACCCAGATACGCCCCTGGCATTTTGTAACAGCGCCTATTTTTGTCCATTTTTACTGCATTATAAAATGTTCACAGTTTTATGTGAGGAAATGATGAAATTATCGTCCTATCAATATTATGTCTTATAACTTATCTCAGTGTAAGCAAACGTAGTGATTTTGCTGTATAAATATTTAGAAAAATCTCTT
Source organism: Dryococelus australis (assembly GCA_029891345.1). NCBI lineage: Eukaryota > Metazoa > Arthropoda > Insecta > Phasmatodea > Phasmatidae > Dryococelus > Dryococelus australis. The sequence goes on along the minus strand of CM056998.1, from coordinate 67,863,420 downwards.
TAGAGTCTGTTGTCAATCAGACGTTTCCATCGTGCATTGTTAGCTTTTCTAAGATTGTCTAGAAAATTAAAAGTAAAAAGGTTTGGTTAAAACGATTTAGTTTACCTGTTTATCCCTCTCATTTTGTTTAGTTGTAAAATTGGTCTAAAATGGTCATTTGGTTACAAGTTTTCTGTCATCTTGTAACCATTACATTATACCCTATATTTGTGAGAATTGGGTACGTGATACACATACCGAATGTAAATGTATTTCAGATATACCTACATACTTTATTCTGACTTCCGCCTGCTGGAATAAGTGCAAAAGTGAATACCAAGACTTTTTTCGAACAATGAATGTACACATTTCGAAGAACCACGCTGTCCGCGGAAGTGCGCTCGTTAAAGTTGTGTTCCAAAAATGGAACGCTCCTTGTTTCAGCTGCAGTGATTCCGGATATAGCTGGGGGAAGGAAACATTGAGCGCGACGTGAAGGAGGAAAGGAAGGAGCCGATAAAGGAGTAAACACAGCCGTTTCGCCATTACAATGACGGCAAACAAGACGGGCGATTAGTCTCGGAATAAGGGAGAGCCGAAATGTATCCTTTGTCCGGGGCCAGCGTAGCAACTCAGAGCTATTTTCTCAACGCGGTATCCGTGGACCAGAAGCGCCTTTCGTTCCGAGGTATTTGTGTGGAAGAAGAATTATTTCTCTTTCATTGCTTCCGGGTGTATTCAACGTGTGCGGGGGAGACAAACACAGCCACCGCACATGGAGAAGCTTAGGGCATTAAGAGTCTGGAAGGAGGAAAAAGCGCTGGAGCTGAAAGAAAACCGCCATTGGGACAGCTTGTTTCTCCTTCCTTCCCCCATGACAGACAACTTGAAGATTATTTTGGTTTCGTTTACTGTATACCAACACTATTTACAGTTTCACGTACGACTACACACAATATCCCTCTTCTTTGCCATACAAACTTATGTAATTTTGCACACCACAAAGGTAATCCTGCGAAAAGTATTATTACTTTGCATCTTGAAAATATTGAAACTGTATCTTTTCCAGTATTCATTGACCAAAGCTTCAGAAAATACGCAATTTAGGTACAAGGTGTGTGTGTGTGTGTGTGTGTAATTCAGATCTCAGTTTCTTTAAAGACTTTTTTTTAGGCAGCTCAATTAAAAAACAAATAAAATAATTGGTATATCTGTTAAATGATCAATTATATGCAAATTAAGACACAAATGTTCACAAACCTATATAGTCTTGGCTTGTCGAACACTGCAGCTAATTTAACTCATTTGTAATCACATTTTAAAAAATCCTTGCTGTTTTCTGCACATAATGTGACGAAAATTTTAATTGGAGTAGTTTTAGTATTCAAAGTTGACAGTAAAACAGGAAGAGTCGTTTTAGTTCCTAAGTATCATAAACAGTGCTATGAATAAATCTTTGGCCACCGAAGTCGGGATCCTTTGGTATGTGCAGGATTTGACCTGAATAATAATAGCATACTTAATTTTTCAATATTTTCGGTATCATTTGGTATCTTCCATTTAAAATTTGACAGAATGATGTTCGGTGAACGCAAAGGAGAAAAAATCAGCATGACATTTGGAAGTGCTTGTTTAAAAGCGAGCCAACTATAGCTGTAAATTACTAGTTATTTAATGTTAATAAATGTGTGCGTCTTATGAGTTAAGCTGTTGTCAATTCCTCAAACAAAACTTATTGCTTTAAATTTTACTCATCTGTGCTATTAACATCTTGCCTTTTGCCAACACATCTATAAAACAATTATGTATAATTTGAGTGTAATATGTAGCTGGTGTATTCTAAAGAAATTATCTTAAAACTTTATATATATATAATTGTAATAATTAAATTTATATATTTAATTTTAATAAATATAATTTTTTGTAAAATGCACCACAGTTTTTTTTATTTAATTCACATACAAGTACGCTAATTACAATAAGTTATAAATATAACATTTTAGAATTCTTTCTTTTGTACCTTTATTTTCAAGTAATTTTGCAGCGTGGAGTGGTTACTCACAAGATAAGTAGGCGTAACTATTACGAGTAATTTAGTTAATGCGGAGATAAATTCCGTTAAAAAAGTGAATTATTAGAAAAATTCATAATATCTTGTACGAGAAAGATGCCATTCGCTAACCATTTGACAAAAAAATTCACATTCCTCATCAAAATATCTTAATGTTCGTAAATCCCGCTTTAAATGAAATAAATCCGTAAAAATCGTCAAAGGAGTCCACAAAATCGAAAAATACGCTTTTCCGAAGAAAACGGACTAATTTCAAAGGGCCACCCCGAACGAAATTATTATACGGAAATGTATACATTACTTTTCCTTTAGGGGGATTATTTAAATAACTATGCATTCCTAAAAATAAGTTTTTAAAGTGATTTTATAACAAAACGACAGAGACTTCTTGCTATTAATCAACTGAGCGACGAGTAGTAATTAGTATAAATGAGATCTTACACTTCTGAAAATAAAACATGTTTAGTAGCATTAACTTTCTTCATAAACAAAATGGTTGCCACTTCCATGTTACACCTCACTGTGATGCACATTGCCTACTTCACAAGCAATGCACTTTCAGTGCTTGAATATACATACGCATTTTTCAAAGAGGACTGATCAAAGAGCCTTCCGACTAGACGACGAATATGTTAATTTAGATGTGCTGATTAATTGATCGTATTTACAGCTTAGGGTTATAAAATGAAATGCGAACGTACGGCGGCGAGCTCATTTCATTAATGAAAAGAAAAATAAAGGGGGGGGGGGGGTTATAGTACCAATCACATTATCAAAGGTTTCAGATCTCTGTTACAAAACCTGTCTACAGATTTGATGCTTAATCGCGAAATCAGCCAGTTGATTTACTCAAGTGGCTGAACAAATTGGCCTGAAGCATTCAGCTTGAGGCAAACAAATACACACAAAAAAATCATGATTCGTGACAAAAGCTATTTAAAACTTTATTTTTGGGGTACGTAATTCCCTTACATTCATTTTAAAGGGAAATGTGGTTCTTTTATTTCTCCTAGCATATACTCTCAAGTAACATCTGCTAAAGTTTGTTGATCCATCGGTTGATTCCAGAAATATTTTACACATCAAGGCTATGTCATATTATCTAAAAATAAACTATTGAACTTTATTGAGATGTTTTACAATTTTTGCATGATTTATTGTTATGGAAAATTCTCGAAGTGCGCGAATTCCCGAAACATAATATCAAGAACAGAATTTGAGCTACTTAATATAACTTTATGAGGTTCGATTTAGTGAGTGAGTGAGTGGGTAAATGAGTGAGTGAAATTATTTGGGCGTCTCTTAACAGCGGTGTCTTGAGAGCCGACGGGGGTGAAGTGAGGTGTGAATGGAACAGTACCAGAATTGAAGGAAGCGGGAAATAGGAGATCCCCGAGAAAACCCGCCGACCAGCGGCATCGTCCGGCACAATTCCCACTTGCGAAAATCCGGGAGTGAACCGGCCGGATTGAACCCGGTTCGCCGCTCAGCCACCGTGGATCTAGTGATAAAATATTTCAATGCGGATAAATACCATACACCGCATTAGTTGATACAGTTAATAGTTCTGTATTTAAAACAGGACAACATTTTGCGAAAAAAATAAGGATATACGCCACAAAACTGGTAAAAATGCTTAAGTAGGTCTAATTGTCTTAAAATTAACAAACTGATACTATCGATAAGTTTGTAATATTGAATTTCGCATTTATTCGAGGAAAAATACTTTTTTTTATAAAGATTTTGAACAGGAGCTTTCAAGAATATAGTATTCTGTTAGAATTGAGAAAGTCCGTAAAATTTTTATTATAACGTCCTAATTAACAAAATGTTATACATTTTAGAACAATTATTTTTTCAAAATATACTGATTTTGTGGTTTTAATGACTGTTTAAAAAATGTTCCTTCACTTTCTGGAAATTTACGGGTAAAAATTTCTCCATAACTTTTCGTAAACTCTGCGTAAAATTAGGAACACCTTACTTTTCAAACAAGTATTTTCCTTAAATGTCACGGAACTTCTCCGTAAATCTGCTAGTCAGTTTCCTGTACTTCCAATTTTAAAAAACAAATACGAAAAAGTATTTAATTTTGTTTGAGTACTCTACTGTGTTTAAAAGAGAAATTTGACAAAATATGTAACAAGTTTCTGAAGGTACTGAAAGATTTTGACTTATTAACAGGGAAAACTTTTTATAAGGGTCAAATTACACGTCAATAACAGACTATGTGGAAAAATTTTTAAGCTTATTAAGCAGGAAAACTTCTTGAAAGGGAACTTCTTAACCGGATTTTACTGTATTTCAAACCTGAGCGACGTATCGACCCTTAAAGAAAAGCTCACATGCTGTGACACTAACCACTCGCCTACGATCTTCTTGTACTTCTCATTGTGTAACTTTTGTATTTATACGAGAATCCTATAAACAACTTTTCTTAAGTTTGTGTATTTTAACTCATTCGGTCACATATTATAATTTCCTAGTTGGAGTGCTGCAATCACGGTGACTGAAAGGGTCAGTGTTGTTAACAGTTACAGGCGCCTGATGTATAGTCCATTCGTGATTTTTCGGACGTTTTAACACAAACTTTTGAAAAATCACCCCATGTATTACATACTTAATGATTTTTTCAATATGCCAAGTATCAAGCCTTTCATACCTCTGTAAACACGAGCGTATCTTATTTTTCGTTAAATGGAAGTTTTACCTATATCTCATTTATACATTATAATGTTTATTTTATAATAACCAGGAATAAGCACAGTGAGGAAAATTTTTGTGTTGGTAGCGCCTAGTAATAAATAGTTCTCATGCAAAATAATACTACAACTGAGTGCGCAGGAAAGCGGTGCGTTGTCCTCTGGTGATATTTTCCAGACTTAGTTAAGCTTAGATTGTACGAGGCGGAGAAATGTCCTGGAGGTAAATTTTTCGCAGGGTTTCAGAGAAGTGTGAAGTAACCGTGAATGGATTATAAATAGGTACTTTTTTTTTTTTTAATTTTGAAGGAGTGGAGTGGCGTAGATATCCCAACTGCCGCAAAAGCTATAATTTTCTGATTACAGTGGCGAAGTAGGCTTCGTGTGAACTCGGGATTGCTCGTTCCCGAAACCCGAAGTTATACGAAATACGCAGATTTTCGTATTTTCTATTTGCGGAGCTCGGGTCCATACTCGTCATTTATTTACGGCACATTTCCGTAAAAAATTTCCGTAAATTCACGAAAAATTTTAATAAGTGTATGTTATTATTCGAAAAACAGTCACCAAATTTTTATTCGAAATCTATACAGTATACCAACTCTATAATATATATATATATATATATATATATATATATATATATATATATATATATATATATATATATATATATATATATGTGTGTGTGTGTGTGTGTGTGTGTGTGTGTGTGTGTGACTTGGTAATTCAAATATTGCATAGTTATTAAAACAGAACCCATCGAAAAGTATTAAATAGTTAAAATTCTGTTCTTGAATTTATGTTTTGCGAATTTTTGGTGCTCGCTCGTCCACTCTTATATATACACACATAATTTATATGAGCCTTGTTCTCCGTTGTATTAGAAATATATAGTACCAACATTTGTCAACGAAGTTTGCCCCAAAATCATCTTTATTGGCAAAACGATGTAAAGCTCTTAAAAGTCAAGCTGCAAACACATTGTATGTGGGACGGCCAAAAATTTAATTGCATTGGTTAGTTTCGACATTTTATTTTTCAAATAAGATTTATACCCCTAGTAGCAAATAATGTAAACATGCCGTTGTGCATTGTTCTTGATACGATGTATATTTTCGGAACTGTTGTAGGCTAAGCCTTTCAGACAGCAAATACGTAGCGATTTTTCAAACAATTTTTATCAAAAGTTAATAATATTGTTTGGAGAAAATTCGAGAAACATTTTAACTTGTACAGCTAAGTGGCCTTAATGGGTTCAGGAATAATATTATGTAGATTTTTACTAAAGACAACGGATGCAGACTGATAGCGATAAATTTAAGATACGTTTTTCACTTTAATGTCAATACTTCAGAACAAAACAGGGAAAGAGGGAAGAGTAAAAAAAAAGTCTAACGATTCCAATTTTTAAGAATTAAAAAAAAAATTTTTGTTTTCGCAATTTAAGATTTATTCTTGCTGTTCTTGTTAATGTTTCAGTGTCTCACATAGTCTGTTTTTGTAATTTATGTATATTTGCATTAAATAAACTGTGAATCAGTTGGGTATTTCGCAAAATCCAAGGAGTAGAAAATTTGTAGCCTGGTTGAAAAATATATGTACTTACACATGTTAACATGTGGAGATTGTATAATGTCACATTCTTAGATAAAATAAAAGACTATTCTCCCTTCCAGAGATGTTAAAGAAATTAAACATAACTATGGGCGTATTTAGGCTAGTGCAGCAATACCGGCAAATTAAAATTTATATTTGTCACATTTTTTTTAAATATTTAATCGTCTTGAATTTGTTGGCAGACGGAACAGAAACAGTATTCGCTGTTAAAGATGGAAACTTTTTTGATTGCCTGCGAAAGTGTTTCTTCACATGTCAAAGAATTTTCATGTGCCTGTAGGCAGTCTATTTTTGTGATAAAAGTAACGTATCCCCGTTTTCGTTCAATTTTGCTGTAGTGCTGAATTTCACACCACTTGAACAGCCTTAAGTGGGAAGAAGAAGTATTGAAAGGGGGGTTGTAGGTAGCATGGAAAGGGGAGGGTAGATGTGGGAGGAAACGTGTACAAACAGTTCTTACGGCCCCCACCTGAAACTACTTGTGTTTGACTGGGGAGGGGGTGGGGGGGGGTGTGTTACCGCCCTAAACAAAAGACTGTGCCTCTGCACCTTCAAAGGCTCTGAAGAGGGCGTTCTGGAACACACGGAACGGCAGGAGATGAAAAACAACTTCAAGAGCGCAGCCCGCGCTCTCTCTCTGTGTGTGTGTGTGTGTGAGCTCGCGCGAGAGCAAGCGAGTGTGTCGTCGGTGACTCAGCAAGCATAATATACACCGGCCGGGCCGGGGCAACTGTGTGTGTGGACCCGAGCCGCCACAGCCGAAGAGTGTTTATAGCGCCCGCCCGTCTGACGGCCCGTGAGCTGAAGGCTATCACCCCTCCTCCTGCCGACACGTTCGTCGTCGGGACAGCTCACCGCAGAGGCTCGTAACAAACCACCACCCCCGGTGCTGCTTTGCGGAAGTTGTTAACGAGGGGTTTCGCCCCCCCCCCCCCAACAGACCTGACGAGTGAGTTCACCTCGATTCTTCCTACATCCTCCGAAGAACATAGGGAAGTAGACTCACATCACCCGCGCTATCTACGTAGCTTGGTCTCGTACCTGGAGCTATTGCTGGCTCACGTTCAGCTATCCCCCCCCCCCCCGGGACTGCCTGTAAAACACTGACTGGAACAGCCTCTGTCTTAACCACATAGTCGATAAGTGCACGTCAACTAGAGTGGAGAGATTTAGGCGGTCCGTAACATCGAGGTCTTGAGAGCCGATGAGGGTGAAGCGAGGTAAGTACCTTAAGCTGGGGTGACTTTGGCCATGGAGGGTGACTTTGTGACCCAGGAGTTTTCACTGTTCTTTACATTTCCTCCAATTTCAAATAGGCTATTTGTAAGGTTCAGAGGTTCAGTTGGCCCTACTGATTATCTGAAACTTCCCATTTAAATACAGGGACATTTAAATGTCATTTTTTTGTGTCACGAAGTCACCCCAAATTGTCACAAAGTGACCCCCGCTTACAGTATGGAGCAGAGCCGAAACACAAAAGCGGGGGAAACGGGAGACTTCTGAGAAAATCTGCCAACCAGAGGCATCGACCGACACTATTCCCACGTGCGAATATCAGATGGTGACCCCGCCGGGAGTAGAACGCGGTTCACCTAGGTGGGAGGCGAGTAGTCTGGCCACCACAGCACCGCGGCCCCGGCCACAAAAACCAAATGTCACGGTGGTTCATTCGAAACGTACCTAGCCATTCCCCTGATTGGCTTCGCGAGGCTGTGGGAACCGGCCTTGTGTCTGATTGATCACTGCATGCTGCGAAATGTCTCACACAGGCTGGGCTACACCGGCTGGCGACTAGGGTACCAGACGCTGATTGGCCAACGACTTTCCAATATTTTGTTCGACAGTGACGCAATTTTGCTGGTCTATGCGGTTGTTGATCGTGGTATAAGCGACTATTTTCACCTCTGTATTAAAGCCCTTACACAATTGAAAACTTAACATTTGACTTTACGATTTGACTTTACGTTTGCTTTCCGACATGTTGTTTCTTATGGAGCTTGACACAATGGAACTGTCAAAGGTAAAGTCAAGCACTCTTGACTTTACGATTTTGAAAAGTTGAAATTTAAATTCGAAGCCAAGCAGCCATCTTGCCGAGAATCTAACAGAGGTTATGTGGAAAGTGCATTATTTTATTTTAGGGGCATTATTTTATTTTAGGGCGATTTTAATCTTGGTATATTAAACAAAGCTCGTATTAAATTAAATAAATGGCAAATGAATATAATGTGAAGAGCAAATATATGAATTGGCATATTTTAATAAAGTAAACAAATGAACTTTTTGGTTTGAATAATGTTTTAATATATATTTAAAGCCTATTTTTAGAAAGGTACGTAAAATGCATACCTGGAAAATATCATAATTATTTACATAGCAATATACACATTTTTAGGAAGCTCGCAGAACCGATGTTCAATTGTCTGAACTGTGACTTTACAATTGTAGGAATTGTGTATTGGTGGTTCCGTCAGAGTAAAGGAAATATAAAGTCAAATGCTAAAGTTTTCTGTCGTGTAAGAAGCTTTAAGCACTCATGTAGTCTTACTGGAAGCGTAATGAGCGGTCGTGATGGTGTTCTCGCCAGAAAACTCGCATCTAACTACTCACAGTCACTTTCATTCCCGACGACGTCACCTCCGATTTTAGCGAGCGTTTAAGTTATTAGCCAACGAATATCGGGTTTATTTACGTTAAATACGTACATATTTCACAAAAACGTCGAAAACTCGCAGCATGTTGTACAGGACAAGGAATTCAACTTTTACGATTCGAACTCGTGTCCGGAAATTCGTAGTTTGGCCGCTATTGACGGCGATAAGGCTAGGTAAAATTCGTCTGTGGGTTCCCAAAGAAGCTCGACCTATTTGCCATCAAGATAAATTTAATTGCTGATATGCCCCTTAAAGTTTTCCTGCACTTGAGCGACAGTACATAACCAGACGCCTTTGGCCGTGTGCAGCCAATCTCTGCACAGCCGATGTATGTACTCCTTTTTGGTTGGTGGAGGCGTCTTACTGATTAAACGTGTAGATAACAGAACGTAAAATGTCCGAAGCGCTGAACTTTGACACCCCATAGTGACCAAACCACGCATTTCCGGATACGGATTACTTCATGTAAACTGCCCAGTTTGTTGCCCCGTACCATGGACTGCAAGTTGTAAATATTTTTTTAATGAAATATCCTGTGTAGAATAGTAAGAGTTGGCATACAATACGGTTATGTTTACATGATTTCTTGTGTTACTTGATCAGTGAGTGGATAATAATCCTTTGGCCAGGAGAATGTTAATTTGGAGTCCACTTGAAAGACACGCTAAGGGCAGAAGGAAGGAATTACGCAGGACACTCAAAAGCGTTAAATTAACTGCGAACCAACATCACATATTGCGTTTAGTGGCTCAGTAAGAAGAGCCGAAAGTGATAAAGATTGTTCACGATAAAGTGCGCACTTTTGAAATCAACCTTAGAAGAAAGTCACTTCTACCAGCATATATTTTAACGGGCGCACTGAGTGACATGCGTCCAGTAAAGTTGGTACCGATGGATGGGAAGTAGTCCGTATCTCAACGTCAAATAAAAACTGTTAGGTAACCATCTATACTAATATTCTAAAGATTTAATGTGGGTTTGTTTAAAATCTGGCAATCTCGGAAAATACACGGCCGATTCTTATAATTTTTTCACTGTTAGAAAGCTACATTCTTCCAGATGGACCTAGGCTGTGTTTAAGTATTTAAAAAAATCCTTGAGAAATTGCAAAATTTGTAAACCAAATCGGAGAAAGATGAGCTTTTTGGATGCTTTCCAAGCGTGCACTAACAAAACCATTATTAAAGATAAATTGAAACAATGTTAGAAGAAATGATAGAGGTGTGAGACCTTTACTCTGCACACCCTTGGACCTTTGGCTATCGAAGCCACCCCACCCCCCTAACTTCCCGTCTCACCTACCCCTGGGAGGAGTTGCCGAGACAGGAGCGGTGTGTTTCTCGCCTTCTTTTCGGCCTGGAAGGTGCATTTTTCGAACGATTTTCTTGGGATTTGGGGGAGGGTTGTCTTTTTATGCCCCACGCTTCCTCAACAGGAAGTTAGGCCCTTCGGGTCAAGTCTTACATCTTAAGTGTTAAGACTTACGTCTTAAGTGTTAAGTCTTATGTCTTACATCTTACGTCTTAAGTCTTATGATTTAAAACTTACACCTTATGGATTAAGTATCAATTTTTTAATTTTTATGTTCCCAATGCAACTGCAGGTCGGGATGCGCGAGCTAACGCCGATAGGTGGGAGCGAGCACATGCCGAAGTTCCCGTAGTCACGGATAGTCGCAGTTAGTCGCCGTTAGTCATAAGTAGTCACGGGTAGTAGCAAACTGTCGAAATGACATGGAAAAAGGTACATTAGTTTCTGGAATAAAAAAAATTGTAAAAAAAATCTTACGAAAAACTCCATAACACCTGAGTGAAGTAGTCGCAGGCAGTCACTGGTAGTCTTATGTAGTTGCAAGATGTCGCAGGTAGTCGCAAGTAGTCGCAGGTAGTCGCAAGTTATCGCGGGTAGTTGCAGGTAATCGCAAGTTGCCGCAAGTCGTCGCAGGTAGTCAGGGGTAGTCGCAGGTAGTCGCAAGTAGTCGTAGGTAGTCGCAGGTAGTCGCAAGTAGTCGCAGGTAGTCGCAAGTTATCGCGGGTAGTTGCAGGTAATCGCAAGTTGCCGCAAGTTGTCGCAGGTAGTCACAGGTAGTCAGGGGTAGTCGCAGGTAGTCGCAAGTAGTCACGAGTAGTCGCATATATAGGAATGTATTTCAATAACTCCAGAAATAAATTGTATTAAGTTTTATTAATTTTTTTACATTAAACACATACAATTTCACCATAACCACGCCACACAAATGTTTTAATACACGCAATCGATTGATGTTGTCGAGAGCTGTCGATTGAAACTCAAACGAGCGTCGTAGCTTCTCCTAGTAAAAATTTATACTACGCGGAAGTTATGAGACGCGGCGAAACGAACTCAAAATTGCACCCCCCCCCCCCCCCCAACAGCTATGCTTGAGAGTCTTCACGCCACGTAACATATTATTTGATCCTCTGGCAATCGAGTGGTGTAGTTGAATTTTGAATGTAGATTATAGATTCGGAGCTACAGTGCCAAACTGTATCCCCCGATTTTGTTATCATCGGATTTACTGGATTGCCTCCCACTATGGTTGCAAATTTATAGACGTATTCACGTCAAAATGAGAGTGCATAGCAGTACGAAGGCCTATATGAAGACTGACACTCGGGCATTGTGGATACTCAGAGCTCTCATGTAACAGTATTCATAGCCACCAGTCGTCCACGGCTGGAGTTCGTGGTTCAGTTCCCAGTAACCTCTGGGCCAGGAATTTTCCGAACAAACTTCGAAGACACAAGTTCCAAGTGACTGTGATGTTTCTCCTATAGCAGAAGAATTTTGCTGTCTAGAGAGTTGCCACATTCTCACATTACCCGTACATATTAGTTGGGGTTCTTTATTTGAACTAGGGCTGCGGCGATGTTCAGTAACTTCAGCAACGCCGAGCTTACAAATAAGTTCCATTTAAGTTAACTGATGGTTTGTTTCTTTTAAACTAGGTTTATTCATTGTGAATGATTTTTTTTTTAAATTAATGGTTTATTTCCTCCCCGACAAAACGTTTTATATGTGACAGCAGTATGTCTGACTCGTATGAAGGAGGTCTTTTTATGATTCCTGCCCGCTGCACTAGGAAGAAATTTTCTTAAATTCTTTCCGTCTGATCCAGTGCAGTTCTTTGACGAGTAACTCCGAAATGAACATCAGAGTCCCTTGAAACTCAACAGAAGTTCTTCAAATTTTGCAGAGCGAATCCTCAGGGTCAAATACAGGTCAAGTTCGAATTTCAGCAAGATCAGATTACGCCATTATTACCTTTTATCCTAAAAACTCATTTTTAATTACTTTTTTTCATATATGAAATTTTTGTATTAATGGATAGAAATTATCGCATAGAGATATGAAGGTAATGGAATATCATTTTTGTTTACTTTGAATGTCTCGCTTCAATGTTGAGTTAATTTCCAAGTGGGGCCTCAGTGGCTCAGTGGATAGAACTATGTTAAGTGGGGTCGCAGTGGCGCAGTGAATAGAGAAATATCAAATGGGGTCGCAATCGCTTCAATGTTGAGTTAATTCCACATAATTTCATTATTACCGACATATATCTATGCAATTTTTTTTTTTCGATCTTTGTATGATAACCAAAATTTGTAAAATGGTAACTATTATAGACACTTGACAATACTACAAAAATAAAGGTCACGGGCTGGGCCCCTAGTATTTAATATTTAAACCATTCAGTTAGCATTTTAGATTGGGAGTTAATTAATCATAACGCACAAGGTACAGAGTATAAAAAGGGCTGTATTTAGAGTTGTAGCTGATTCAAAACATTATAATACAATTACATTTACTGTAACGCGCATAGGGATATTTAGTTAGATAAGTGTCACACATTCATTTGGCATCAAAATGCCATATCTGCACGCTCACCTTCTGTTGAGTCGTCGCCCTAAGCTGGTCGTTATTACGGAAACGGCGGTCGTGCACGATGGCGCTGAGTCCAAGGCAGCATCTTCTCGTTTCAGTGGCTGGCTGCAGACAAACAGCTTTTCCCAGTGCAATATACTTTTATTAACGATGATGAATGATAAACTTTTTCTGGTTTACCTTCTGCCTTGTGGCGAAACTGCTGAGAGCTTGTTTTGTTGCCGTAGACCCGTGTTGATGTGTCCTCGCGTATAGCTTCGTCTTTCGCCTCGGGTGTTTGCAAATTGCCCTGAATACTGCGGTGTCTACCTACGGTGCTTTCAGCGAGTATGTAGCCTACGTTTAAAGGCAGGTTCACACTACTGCCAACCATAACAGCATGTACTTAAGATTATAAATTACCAAATAAAACATAATATTCATCGTGTTTTCTTGTGTATATATGAGAATTTTCAGTTTCAGATATTTCGTTCTATTTCTAAAAAGTAATTCTAAAAAAATTTGGTTTCAGCTGAGATATTTCTTGAAGTCAGAGGAGTGTCATGTTGCGATTTCTTTGAAATACAGTTCGTTCTCATGCGGCAAGTATCTAACTTCTACCTATTTTGACTTTAAATTTTTTCTCTAAACATAAAACAGAAATACGAGCGAACCTTACCTATAATAAGTTTCCACGTAATTATTCTTCAGAACTTTCTGATGACATAGACAATTATTTTGAGCTGTAGCTTAAGGTATTAATTTTTTTTGTAATTTGTTCAAAGAATAATACAATTTTAAAATTTGCATAGGTTTAATTAGATTTTTTAAATGTAATTAGCCGATTTAGTTTTTTTTAATTATTATTTAATATCACAACGGAAAAGTATGTAACATGCTAAATAGGTAGAAAAGAATGCTTGACTCTTGATCGTTCCTAAAGAATCATTCCCGCGTCTGCCTAGAGTGATTTAAGAGTAACTAAGGAAAACCGAAATGAGGATAGCTGGATCGGGACTCGAATCAGAATCCTCCAGAAAGTGAGACCATTATGTCGCCTCGTTCGATAATAAGAGTTAAATAATCATTAAAGGCTGATCACTGTAAAATGAGCACTTTTGACAGCCCTGCTTATGATCTACTTGTATGCACGTAGTGTATTCTTCCGCCTTACGTAAAATTAACCTTGCAATGGCCCTCATCACTTCGTTCATGCGTCGGTAAAGTAAAACTGTAACATTATTAGGAAAGCAAATATTTTAAAAATCTGTCAATTTTTACACTTCGATGCATTAAAAAAACCGGAAAAGGAAAGAAATAATTTAACTTACGTAACACTTTTCATCCGACGTTAATATATGGAACTACTTTCACTCCATTGTTAACAACTTTACTGGACGAATGTCACTCAGTGCGCCTGTTAAAATGTATGCAGGTAAGGACAGTGACATTTTTCAACGGTTCATTTCAAAACTGCTCACTTTATTTTGAACAGTCTTTACTTGTGATCATTATTTGCATGAGCCCATATTCATACACACCAACAGTCCTTTGAGTAACGCGTGTTATAGGCCGTTCACGGTAAAGTGAGCACTTTTTGAAGCCGTGTCATCAGATATAATAACCAATAAATACATTTCATTGTGGCCTCAGACTTTTGGTTTTCGATATGGTGAATGTATACATTATGTTTATTATTCACATGGCAGGTTTTTACGGATATAAATTGGTTGAAAGAAAAACAGTAACTAGGGCTTCAGAAGTGCTCACTTTACCGTGAACGGCCTATACAACTGTAGTTGGCAGTTGTTCAACGGGGAAGGCAACAATGGGCTGTCGCGACGTCACGCAGCCAAGGTCTTCCCAAGGTCTTCCCTGCTTGCGCTTCCTCCAGGTGCTAAGTGTTCCCTCCAATAGCGAGCGCAGTAATTGTTCCGTCACTTGCGGATGAATAAATGTTGCCTGCGCCTTGCTTGCTCCGTGACAAGACGCCAGCGGGGAGAGGAGAGCAACAAAATTTAAAAAAAATAAAAAAAGTAGTTGAAAACAGCGCGCCAATGGCAATAATAACTCAAAGCCTGCGCGGGCGCGGCGAGTCGACGGACAATGGCGCCCTCCGAGTGTAATTGCTGCCGTGCAGGCGGCGGCGGATTGGGAAGGCACACTACAGCCGCGCGCAAACACGGATTAGCGTTAGGCCCGTGCAACAACGAAGCATGCGGCGGTCTCTTATTCCGAGAGCGCTCTGCCGTCCTGCTGTGATCGTGAGTGAGTGAAGGTATTTGCGCGGAGTATCTTAAGGTTGGAGTACAGCAACTGCCTATGGAGCACTGCATCCGACTATACAATGTGAAGAACTCATGAAACTGTAGTACAGACGCCATCAAAATTGTCAGAAAAGAGCGATTTTTGCTATAGATGAAAGGATTTTGCAACATTATAAATTATTTAACTAAAATTTTCTTTTAAAATGTAAAAATAATAATATTGATTAATATTATCTGTATTTTTAAATAAATGTAAGCACATTTCCATTCTGGATGCTTCGGAAAGCAGAATTTGCAAGAAAATCTTCTTCAAGAAAGATACTCATAATATTTACTGTGATAATGTGTAATAAAATCTTAGTAATAATGAATCGTATCAATTTTATAATAAACCTTATTTACTTCAGTTTCAGCCATAAATTATGGTGACAAATAGAAGCGCATAAAAATAATTATAAAAATATTTCCTACGTTATTATTACAAATTTCTTACATACAATCATAGTAAACGTTATGACGATATTCCATGACGAATGTTTTCTAGTAATTCTGCTATCTGAAGCACCCAGAATAGAAATGCGCTTAAATTAGGTTAAAAATACAGACTATTATATCAATATGCATTTTTACATTTAAAAGGTATATTTTAGTAACATATTTTAGAATGCTCCCAAACATATACATTCTTATTTCATATACAGCAGAAATCGTACTTTTCTGACAATTTTTATGGTGACAGTACTGATTTTTTTACGAGTTCTTCACATTATATAGTCGGGTGCAGTGCTGCATAGGCAGTTGCTTTACTTCAACCTGAACATCTAGGTCTTGAGAGCCGATGAGGGTGAAGTGAGGTGAGGGCTGAGCACTGCATAGGCAGTTGCTTTACTTCAACCTGAACATCTAGGTCTTGAGAGCCGATGAGGGTGAAGTGAGGTGAGGGCTGAGCACTGCATAGGCAGTTGCTTTACTTCAACCTGAACATCTAGGTCTTGAGAGCCGATGAGGGTGAAGTGAGGTGAGGGCTGAGCACTGCATAGGCAGTTGCTTTACTTCAACCTGAACATCTAGGTCTTGAGAGCCGATGAGGGTGAAGTGAGGTGAGAGCTGAGCACCGCATGAAGCGCGAGACCCCCGAGAAAGCCCGCCGATCAGCGGCAACGTCCGGCACGATTCCCAACTTCCGAAAATCTGGAGTGAACCCGTCGGGGATTGAACCCGGTTCGCCTTGATGGGAGGCGAGCAATTGAACCACTTAGCCACCGTCGGCCCCTGCAATAATCGTGGTTTAGGGGAGAATGAACTTCCTGGTGGAGCTCATAGTGTCTACGGTTGAAGTTGGCGTTTTCGTATTGCGAAACAATAGCAATTATAGCTTGCAATCCTAACTCGAGACCGGAGGAAAATTTTGTATAGTTAAGAAAAAATAATAATACTTTTAATGATTGAGTTTTATGCTCTAAAAAAAAAAAAAATGTTGACGAACTCTACCTGTTAAAGGCTTTTCACAGGTGAGTGAGCACTTTGGAAATTAACATTTGAAAAACGTCACTATTCCTATCTGCATTCTGCATTGTTACAATTTCTCTTTCAAAAGTTAATGGGCTAATCCAGGTTCGTTAAGAGATGGAGGTCTTTATTATATAAAAGGGTTATTATAATTTCCTAATATTATTTACAATTATAAACAAAATTCACGCAACATCTCACAATGTATTGACATCACTTACTGTTTCCAATTAATGACTTCAATTAATACAATTTGTAATGACCTTATCGAAATCAATTAAATTGAATAATTAAAAATCAGCCGCAATAGAAAGTGTATCAAGATTAATTCAATTATTTTATAAATTATGTGTCCATATTTGACAGTTCCACTATCTATACTACTAAATAAAATATAAGTGTCTGTCTGTGATTTTCGAATTTTTCACTTTTAATTATTCTTTCATATAGTATAATTGATAACTAAGTCATATATGTTTTTTTTTTCGTGTCTGTCTGTCCAAACGGATTTAACTAAAAAAACACTTGACGTATTAACATCGAATTTACAAAGTATATAGATAATAACCGCAGGACCAACTTAGTATTTGTTTCATCGAGATATCTCAAACAGTTCCGGAGAAATGATGATCAGGGATGTAAATAGGTACTGGATTAAGCTTTTCCGAGCTTTGCTGCATAAAAAATTGTTTTAAAAAAATGTCCTACATTTCTTCTTTTTTTTTGTCCATAGGCTGTCCTCCTTTCCTTCCAAAAATCCGCAGTGACCCAGTGGCTAGAGGTATTCAAAGTGGGGCCGCAGGGACCTAGTGGATATATATATCAAGTGGGGCCACAGTAGCTCAGTGGCTTGAACACCCAATAAGGGGACCGCAGATGCTCAGTGGCTAGAGCACCAAATAGTGGTGCTGCATTAGCTCGGTGACTAGAGAACCTAATAGTGGGGTCGCAGTATCTCAGTTGCTAGAGAACCCAATAAAAAAATGTCTATATCAATTCAAAGTAGTAAATATCATGCTAACATAAAACATGTGCGGGGCGATGGCAGGATGTAATTTAATAACTCCATTAAACCTAAAAGACGAAATATTAGTATTATAAAAATAAAACCATAATGAAACTATGGTGGGATTTATTTTAGTAACTTTACAGTTATATCATGCGAACGAAGTCGCACGGGTCAGCTAGTTTACAATAAAATCCGTATTACATGTCCATTCAGTTCCATCTAGAGTTTTCTGAGCTCCCTCGCACACAGTAGGCTTCACTCGTCGAGTTTGGCGCCTCCCGTGGCCAGCCAAGGCGGGTAACGCAATTTTCTTATCACCCCTGTACCTGCGCCATTTCTGGGTAATATAGGGGTATGGAATGTTCCATTCACACCACGAACAACTCGTCCACCATCGTCTCGCACTTGACTTTGCACTCTGCACTCAGCCAAAAGAATTCTACCAAGACTACTGGCCGTTGGACCGCTACAGTATTTATAGGGTCGTAGACCATTACCCAAAATTTTCGCTAAGTCCCGCGTTGTGCCGAGGTCCTAATTCCCAGAATATTCTTGCGCTTACTCTACATTTGTCGGCTTCTCCAGCAGGAGGAGGAGAGGCTGTGACGCCAGTCAGGTCTTGCCACCATCAATCGTTCGTGGGTTCCGGGGGGGAGAAGGGACGACGACACGGCAGGGAGCGCGTCCATCTGGTGGAGGGGAGGGTAGAGGTGGGTCACTCCCAGAGAGCCTCACCACGCATAATCGGAGCTTGCTGTGGGTGCGTGCTACGGCGCGTAACAGTAATATATACTGACTGGCATGTGCCCGGTAAACTTGGCAACGGCGGACTAAAAGTAGCTCCGTGTTTGAACATTGAATTATAAGTGTTACGTAAATATTTGTGAACACTGAAACAATTAATTTTGTTTTCGGTTTCTTAATGCATATAAGTTAAAGAATTAGCGAATTTTTGAAGCATTTTTTTTCTAATGATCGCACAGTTTCACTTGACCGACGAATGAGTAAAGTTATCGGGTCCATGGCTATGCTAATTTAACATATGGCGGAAGAATACACGACGTGTATCCAATTAGATCTTAAGCAGGTACTTCAAAAGTACTCAGTTTACCGTGAACCGCATTTCTGGTGACATGTGGAGACCACAAGCCAAATGCAAGTAGAACAACAAAGCCAACATGCACGAAAGAAACACTACAGAAAAATTGAGTACCAAATTCAAGAATTAAAAAAAAAATAATCCAGGATTTATAAGACAGACAAGGGACGACCACAGTAATGAAAAAAAAAAAAAAAGCTGTTACGAACGAAACAAAAATCAACAACGCATGTTGTACAGCACAAGGAAGAACAAGTTCGCGGCGACAATTTTATAATTGGAATCTGTTGCCTTCCTGGGCAGGTAAGAGACTGTTTTCTAGATGAAGACCTGCTGTTGTCATACATTTTGGTAACACACCTGTACGAACCAATTTAATGTTTTTTGTTACACATTTTGATTGATTTTCGACGCCAAGATTATTATTTCTCACTTATTCTTTGTTTCATATCTGTTAGGAAGGGGATTTTATTAAAAGTAATCTTTGCCTGTTTGGCTTGATTATTGTGGTTGAAAATATTTTCCTTTTTGGTTGTGTAGTTTTTCTTTGTTTATTTCCTTTTGGTCAACAAAGACAATTGACAAAAGTCCAGTTGAATTAAGAATGTATATCTTCATATGTTAAAAGTTTACACTCAATGGGATAAATGAGATTTATTAGAAGTTCCAGTGTTTAAATGGCACTACCCAAGGGAAAAAAAAGCTTATGTTAAAGTTTACTTTAATTTACCACTTGAAATATTTGGTTATCTATTCGTACACAGTAATCTCTGAGTTGAACATTTTCATATTTTCCGAAACACAGTAATTCAGTTCGAATCACCGACCAATCGTAATCTGTTACAACTCTAACAGTCATCAGTGAAAAATGCCATCCATTACACGTCAGAATCCTGAAGTATTCTGTCCCGATTTTACTACTACGTACAGGCGACGCCATAATTTCCACGGAGTTGTAACACGTCCTCGTGTGTGGACAACATTCGCGTTATGGTTACCGTCAGGCACAGACATCATTAGTTTAGTTTTGCCACGATTCAAAACAAGTCGAATTATTGGCAGTATAGCACAAAGTTACTAACTGTTGCTAATACAACGTTCGGATTTCTGTATAGTAGTATCAGCCATTGCTGGAACATCAAGGCTACAACTAGCCACTGCCAGTAGTATCAGCCATTGCTGGAACATCAAGGCTACAACTAGCCACTGCCAGTAGTATCAGCCATTGCTGGAACATCAAGGCTACAACTAGCCACTGCCAGTAGTATCAGCCATTGCTGGAACATCAAGGCTACAACTAGCCACTGCCAGTAGTATCAGCCATTGCTGGAACATCAAGGCTACAACTAGCCACTGCCAGTGTACACTGAGAATAAAGGTTTGGCTTTATCAAACAAAGCATGTTTGGCACAAGCAAATCAATTGTTTGTATACGGACAATCAAATATTTTGCTGTCGGAACCGTATTATTTTGTTGTTCTTATTTGTTTGCCCCGAACAAATGTTTGGTTGGTGCAATTGAAAATCTGTTTGGCTCCATTTACATTAAATTGTTTCGGTTAGTATAAAAACGTGGAACCGCGACCAGAATTCGAACCTAAAACGTCGGCATCCGTGAGCTACACCTGAGCTCCCTCAGCTAAAGTGATGACTGATGAATGAGTAATGTTTTTGACCATATACATTAAAAAAAATTGGAAAACGTGCGCAAATAAATATCTAACGTTTTGCAGCTTTACATTCTAGTTTCCCGTTAAACTTGTTTTATTGGGATGTTTATGCCATTACTGAGCATCAATAGATGCACTAATGAACACTGTTACTAACATTGTCGCAAAGACTACAAACAAGCTCTTGAGCTGTATTTTACAACGAAGGCAGTCAAATGAGCGGCCAAAGAAATATATACAGTTGATTAAACAAATTATTTTGTTGACAGTCTAATTTCTTCTGGGCCAGCGCAGGCCTTTACTCCAGGCTGGCATCTGCGGCCTTAGTTCGCATCATGACTGAAGTAATTTTTAGGACAGTTAATGCCTGGCCATGACCCTTAAGTTTTGGGGATCGCAGGTCTGGCCACTCCATCAAAGTTCTGGGAATGGCATCACTTACGAAGTTCTAAGGCGGTTCGACTGGAACTTTCTATAATGGAGCGTTCCAAAGGTGGGGTGGTTTGGGTGAGCGGAGAATGTTCTAGAGTGTGGCTGTGCAGGATAAATAGTCCGCTGGGCCAGAGTAGAGTGGTATTGTGAGTAGGTCAAGGCGGAGAATCAGTGCATTAAAAAAATTGTATGATAAAGTGTATCAAGAGAAAGGTGCAATGAATATAACAATCGAAGAACAGCTGAGACGACTCTTAATTGTGTGTATGGGACCCGCTGGGACCCTAGGAACAGTAAAATAATTATTTTAGTGGGGGCTTTGCTTGCGTGAGTGTATCACATTATCATTGAGTGCTTAAAATGTGCTGGCAGACGCATGAAAACCTATATCTTATTTAAGCGCAAGACGACTTTCAGCAAACAACAATGCAACTTTAATAGGCGACCCTATCATTTGTCTGGTAGGAAGCGTAACAGAAATCATTTCCGTCGTCCATAATAGTTACGCATTTATCAGGTGCGCATGTTTTGAGAGTTAGAAGTCTGAACTGAAAAGAGACGTCCTCAATACACACACACACGCACACACAAACACACACAAACACCTTGATGTTATTAAAGCTCTACTACTACAGCATCAGAAGTGTATTTAGCTATCGAGGATGAGCATACTTTCAACTCATTTAAGTATATTTTCGTGTGGGAATACAGACTTTAAACATAAACGCATTGCAAAGCAGTCCATTTTGAACTATTCGTAGAAGAAAAAAAAATGTTTTGCCTTCCAAATATTTTTCTTGATGAATACGACATTTTCTGGTGTTTTCAGCACCAATATTTTGTGGCAACTGGAAATAATTTCGTGGCCACCAGAAAAATAATTGGCAGAATAATTTGTCCACATTCACCGTTTCCAAATGTTCAAGCGTCGCGAGGTAGGGCAGGGGTTTGATAGTGAAGGGAGGAGAGATTTGAAAGCATAATTTTTGTGAATACGCAACTCGTAATCGGTTTCCGACGCGCAGCTGCGATCAGGCTCCGAGAATACCTTCCCAGCGCTCGCTCCCAAGGTCCGAGAGCCATAATGGAGTCGCGCACTGTGGAAATATGGCCTCCCGTCACGGCAGCCTGCCGCACTGCCTGCTGCCTGGTCAGCCGGGGTCGAGACTGGGAAACTCGCACGTCACTGGCTCTCGTGAGAGGTGATGAATGCCCCTCTGGCACACACGCGCTCTTTCTCGTTATAACCGTTTCGTGGAGTGGCGACGACGGAAATGAAATTATCACCGCGTACGTGACCAGACTTAACACGCGTGAGGTAGTTAGCGGACGGGGCAGGCAATTGCTGAATCAGTATGCTATAAAGAGGCATCGTTTCTCCCGGCAGGAGGTCGGTGCGGTGGAGGAGCTTGGTCGGTAACCGGAAGACGTCGGTTTGACTTCCCACTGACCTGAAACAGACGTATTCCAGTGGAATTACAGACTTTTCTCGGAAATACTGTGGTTTTCTTTAACTTGAAATCCTCGAGTCGGTGTAGTTAAAATTCTATGAATAGCTAACGGCATCGTTCCACTCCATTCATTCTGGAAATTTTGCCCAATTCAAGGGTCACCACAGGTACGCTGTTTACACCTGTCCTGAAAGGAATCACGGTGGTCTTATATTTATATTTTTTGAACAATCCTTATGGCTGAGGCTCTACGATAAAAGAAATAACCGATACAGAATGCTAAAGCTCACAATGCATTCACAGTACAGTACTCAGTTAATAATATTTGTTTGTACGGTATAGTTTTCCAACAACATGGATACAACATTTTAACGACAGTTGAATGTTGCAATATTTTTCTTGCAAAACTTTATGTCAATGTTTTGGTAACTTGCAGAAAAGCTAGGCAGCAATACCAAATACTATGCAAGTAGCTGTCACAAATACACGTAATTTCACTTACTTTCACTCCGTTTTCATAACTGCAAATACAAAGTAACTCCTCACAAATTAACTTACTTCTAACAATATTTACAGCGTTTGAAAGGTAACGCAGATATAGCTTGCCTATTGGAATTAATACAATCTTCAAACTACACTATCTACGAAAAAGTAATTGGGCACCTGTCCACAATATTTGCTCGGTGGTTGTCACCCCGTTAGAATCTCGTAGGGCCACCTCTTGCATGCTCTCTACGGGGATTCGTTGCCATTCCTCTTGCAACCATTCCATGAGTTGAGTAATGGATTTTGACCGCGCCTGACGAGCCCTTACCCGGCGATCCAATTCGTCCCAAAGATGTTCTATAGGGTTGAGGTCGGGGCTCTGCCCGGGCCAGTCCAGTCGGCGAACATTGTTGTCGGCGTACCACCTCATAGTAGCCCTTGGAACATGGCACCTGGCATTGTCATCCTGGAAGTAACACGGGTCCATTCCGTAAAAACGTCACAATGTTGAGAGCATTTCATTATCCAGAATGTGTTCTTGCTACCACGGACAAACACCAGTGTTCCTACTTAGAATGAACATGAAACACGAGTCAACTGACGTACTGAATTACCTATCTTCACAGGTTTCCAATTACTTTTTGGTAGATAGTGTATTTAAAGCAATCTAAACTCAAATAAATAATAACAAATTCATTTTTGACTCACTCTTGCAATGCAAAATTAACTGTTTAAAACCAAAAGTTTCCAGCCTGGAAACACATCACCATCTACAAAATCCGAAACGTGCCTATTGTAATTCAGGCACCAAATCCAATACACAACTTTATGTGAATTTTAAGTAAACTGAGAGTATGAAACTCTCAATCATTCGGAACTGAAAAACACGAGTTGTGAATGGTAACATGATGAGTAATATTACATTATGCTATTTTACTTGTTACTTACTGACCCTGAAGAATATCAATACTAGACTACTATAGAATGAACGAACACATTGGAGAATTTCTCCTCGTTTTCGGAAGTAGCTTCTTGGCGAGGCACAAGGTAGAGCTGTAAAATTTTCGTTTTGTACGTGACATCATCCTGTCACGAGTCAATAAGTTAAAATAGGATAGCCATCGCTACTTCTCCCTTCCTGCTTGGCTTCATAGTGGCTTATACAGGAAGATCCCAAACAACATGTTTTGAGAGCAGATCCATGTCTCTGGAGAAGCATGATTTGGGCTCTGTGGGGGCGTCAAATTATGACAACGCTTCTGGCATGGTGATGGTTGTAGTTCCACATTGTTTGACGAAACCACCACCAACCCAACAAGAGCAATACATCGTGCAGTAAGTTACAAAAAGGATTTCGAATTGCTGAGCCATACTTGATTGCAGAGCCTGCATACTTGGTGCAGATACGCACATGTGGTTGTGTGCTCAGTAGTACAGTCGCTGCGTGGATTTATGAGATAAGGTTCTCCTCTGACGGTACAGGAGTCTCAGACACCATACTCTTCACCGTATTTCAAAGAAAATAGTCAAGAGGTGTCAGTTCTGGTGACCGTTGTGGCTATGGAGCAAGCCCCACAGCGCCAAAAAAAAAAAAAAACACTGTAAAAATTATCTGGAAAACTTCCTAAACTGTAATGGAAGATTTTAATCTTTATACTATATGGTGGAAATACCAGACATTAAGCTGCAGATATAGGAATGTTAAGCAGCGCTACTATACAAAGTTGGGAACTTCCCTATGCATTTGACTGTTTCCTGAGCAATTGCAGGAACGCTACAATGCATGTATAGGGAAAACATTCGCATTCCTGCTTTCTCACTAAGCATATACACTGGTATGGTAAATTTCCGAAGAATTTCTAAGAGTGAATGCTTTCGCTGCCTACATCCACGTATATGCTATAGCACACACTGGCACAAAAGCACCCGGTTAAGTTGGCATAGAATTAAGAAAAAATAATTCAGTGTCTTGACGGTGTGTAATATTTAAGTGCATGACTACTGAAGTCAGTGTTTATTATTTCATAAATATAAGGACATGACTTCCTATATAATTTATAAATTTTCTTTCCTAAAAATTCCACGGTTTCACTTGACACATAAATAAAGTGAGACGGTCCAGAACAATGGCAGTCTTACATGTGGCGGGAGAATCAATAATGAGAGGAAAAGTAGATCCTAAGCAGAGCTTTCAAAACTGCTCAATTGACTATGAACAGCCTGTATAAGAATCCACGTTACAGGCAGTTCACGAACAATTGAGCACTTCTGAAAACCCTGCTTATGACACTCTTTTCCTTTCATTTTGTTACTTTAGGTTAGGTTACGTTAGGTTAGGTTTAGGTTACTTTAGATTAAGTTATGTTAAGTTAGGTTATATCACTTTGATTACCTAACCTTAAACAGTAGCTGTGGGCATGGGTAACCTTTGTCATATGTAAAATCAACATTGGTACGGAACTGATTACTTTAATCTTGTGTTATACAAATGAAGCCCGTGGAATAGTCAGAAATGTAAATGTGTTTCTTATATGTAAATTCGCACTCTAACGTGTACAACTCAGGTGTCCATTGATTTAAACATTACACTGGCAAAACGTCAAGTCTTAAGAGCTATTTTCATTCATTCGTGTGCGAACCTAATAAGGAGACTGCAGACCAGTGTGTTCGCTATCATAATACGCAGTTACTGAAAGTGATTTTCTCCGTACCGCTTCAAAAGTTCTAACTTCACAGTGAACAGCCTTTTAATAGATGAACAGTGAAAAACAGTATTCCGTTACCCCGGCAATGCGCAAAATGAGCAGAGAAGTTATTCCGTGACCTGTATCGAAGTGCATGTGTGTACACCATATATAATTCCATTGCATGTGGTCTGGAGCACATATGCTTCATGCGCTGACGTCACGTTGACGCAAATTCGGTCGGGAAAGGGTCACAAGCTAGACGAATTTGAAAATTGCTACTAAGGAGTGTATGCTAGTGTCTAGAAGATATATTTGTGTGGTTTTCAGTGTGATTAACTTACGTTAAGTATACGATGTACATTAAAATATCTATAACGCAAAAAAAGGTTAAGTTATGTGAAGCGTGTTTACATGTTGTGCAATCTCCGGCCGTGTTCCAGTTGGTACTCTTTAGTTTACTAAATTGAAACTAAAGTACATAACGGTATTCACGAGTTTATATAACATGACACGCTATAGAATAGAATGCATTCGGATGTAAACGTAAGCAGAACGATATTGTGTAAATGCCTTTCTACAAGTGAATATTTATGTATTTATTTACGGGAATAGTTGAGTGAAAGTGTTATGCTAATAGTGTGTGTTGTACAATGCAGAGCTGCAGACTACATCTTTGTTCGACGGACAGCACAATCGCGGTATAAACAGGTGATCAACAGTGTTCCAGTTCAACCATACTAAATTACTAATTACTAAATTACCAAATGGTCAATTGTAAAACTGCCCCATACTTATTTTTAACCAGTGGTGAAAATAGATGCACGGTTGATGTTCCGTTGCATTGTGCACCCGAGAGAGTATATAAGAGGCTGCATCAGCACTTATACAAATATTATTCTTTTTAGTATCATTACAGAATAGGCAGCGTCATTACTGAAAATGATTAATTATAGAAGCATTACATTTTATAGTTATATGCAAATTTTAGTACCTGTTTGTTAATAGGTGTTCCCTGGTTGTTATTAAAAATAAAAAGAAGTAATATGTAAAATTTTGTATTATGGTAATTTTTCATAATTATGCAATAATATTTGATACATACACTCTAAATTCGAATAAGTGGAAAACCACTGATTCGCAGTGAAAATGGCTCCACTTAGAATAAGTGACGTTTTTCGCATCACTAATTCAATCAGTGTAATTTTTAAACTGAAGCAGACCCCCCCCCCCCCCCCAGATTCTAAGTGGAGCCATTTTCACTGCCCATCAGTGGTTTCCTACTGTTTCAAATTTAGAGTGTATTATGTCTGTACTGATGGGTGAAGCAATTAGCTAAGCTTCTAGTGTCGCATATAAATTCTTCTAAATTTGAATCAGGAAGAAATAAACAAAATATTTAAAATGGCGGGTGATACAGGCTCTTAATAACGGAATCGCATCGCACAATTTTTCTATCAGCTGCATTAGTGCAGGCTACGGAATACTGGGGAAATGTCTGGGGAGGGTTAGCGCATTGGAGAGGTCGATGGTGAAGATTGTAGTCTGCCGGTGTTGAGCGGTAAGGTGAGAAGGCTGGAAGGTTAGCGATGAGATAGTTGTTGGAGTCATGCGGAGGAGGAGCGGGGTGCAGGCGAGTTGAGTCGCTCACACAATGGGCGCGACGACGGGACAACAGGCCGAGTGCAATTAACACCGGCACGGTAGGCAGGGACCCCTCCGTGTTTGTCTGCTCTGCCAGACAAAAGGTGTCCGTGGAGGTGGCCTCCAGTAAGGCAGACGGGACTTGCATACTGAATTAGCTCACCCTCCTCTTCCCCCGCCATTCTTTACACACCTACCCTGAGCCTGCATCCCACCATCGTCCACTGAGACCCTTCATCCATACCTCCACGGCCGCTGTACACGTCAAAACACACTGCAGTGAGTGAGTGAAAAGTGAGAGCCGATGCGATTGAAATGAGGCGAGAACGAAGCTTTGCCGGAGTGAAAAATGTGGGGGAAACGGAAGAACCTCGATAAAACCCGCGAACAAGCGGCATCGCCCAGCTCGATGCCCACATGCGAAAACCCGGGAGTTACATAGCCGGGAATCTAACCCAGCTCGCCTACGTGGAATGCGAGAAGTCTAACCACTGCACCACCACGGCCCCTAAACATCCTGTAGCAAAACGCTCCGAGATTCCGGACTATAATAGTACCAACTGATTTATTTTTGTTGGTTTATAATTTGCTTTATTGCCCACGAGTATTACCTGCATACCAGCGTCACCAAATACGGACAAATAACTTCTCAATGCCAGGTCGACAGATCTCATTGTGAAAACAAAATGATGACGTATCAGGAGCAAGAAGAGAAATCTATAACAAGAGAAAACTGGTTATTAACAACACAGAAAAATTACAAAAATAAAACCATAAAATTATATTAAAGCAGTGGAAATCGGTAAGCAAACATGTCCCAGAGACGAGTAAAATGTAATTGAAATGAATTAAAATTCAAACAAAAAACAGACACAAATTGATAGAGAATTCGGCACAACACATAAGAAATACATAGGGATAGGAAAAATTCGCGAGATCAATGACCTTTAGGCTAGACTCCACAGTCATTTGGATACTCGAGCCTTAGATGTTTGTTCATTGGCTGCTGCCCCATAGAGTAGCCAGTGTTACTTCACACCTGGCAGTATGACACTCGCTACTTGTTTCCTCGCAAGTCTGATACTGGCTCAGAGTCGTCCAGGGCGTGTATAATAAACTGTGATCCAATTGCAAAGTCAACTTCAGTGTACACGTGTTTGAAGTCTATCTTGTCCTGAAATGAACTCGCGAAATGTACCTATCCCTACAAATACAGTACCGGGTATGTTAACAGTTTCTTTCTTACGCAAACAAAACAGTAGAACTTGTTCAACATATCCACCAGCTAGGCAACATTTGAAACTACGTACTCAATCAGAGAAAACATGTAAATAATTACTGCAAGCCCTTGAAGAATTGGTTTTTATTAATTACACTAAATTTAAATGGTACTCGATTAATTTAACTGTGCTGTTAAGTCCTGATTAACCTTCTCTCTATCTACGCATGTGTATCTTTCTGGCTTACATATTCTACCAAAATCAGTTGCGGATCTAACATCCTAAAAGGGAGATGGCTACTACAGGGACAGCTCACTGTAGAACCTTTTTTTTTGTGGGATAGTTAACAGAGACAAGGAAATTTCGCGGGTTCATGTGGCAACAAGCTAAACTTCACAATACTTTGTGCACTCGAGAGTCGGCTGTTCACTGGCTGATGCTCAAATTAGGGCACTTTTGCAGACAGCAGACACACACACACACAGGTACAAATGTACAGTGCAGGCCAGTAATCAGTGGTGAGCAAACTGGTCCATTATATTGTTTATTAGTGGTGTAATCATCTTGCGCTACCCTTTACATTCAAAGCGCATGCTTACAAGAAAGCATGCAGTTTTAAATGCTTCATATAAAAATCATAAATTAATAATTTCCTGTTTGCTAAGGTAAGTTTATTTATTCATAATAGTACATTAATAACGTGCCACAGATTAAAGCTTTAACTAATTTTATTTGGCAAAATACAGTACAAAGAATAAAAAAGGGTGTGGGGGTGTTTAACATTCGTTTGCACTCGCTTATGAATTCCTGCATGAAGCTAATGACTAATAATCATCGTTGGACAACAACCCTATGTGACTCTTTAAAACTGTATATTCATTATTTTTTCCTGTAATACACTAATGAGCAAAAAATAACTGATCACCATAGCCCGGAATGAATCCCATTAGTATATAATGCATTTTGCTTGGTTTATATTCAGCTAGGGGGCATATCTGTCCCTCCATCATTCATAAATACAAGACATCGAATAAGGCCTTATGAGCAGTGTGAGTCACAGAGCCTAGTTCAGTGAATATTCCCCGACTGAAAATTCTACAAGCCTTTGCCAGTTGAATGTGTTTGAGAGGGGCCGCGTCGTTGGCCTCCGAGAGGCAGGTTGGACGTTTCGGCGCATTGCTCGCCACTTGAACCATTCTGCCTACACGGCGAGTCGATATTGGACGCAGTAGGGACAGGAGGAAACACACACCCGTCAAGAAGGCTCAGATCGAGACCTCAGTGGACAACCAACAGGGAGCGTCGGTTCATCATGCGAGATACTGTAAGCAATCAATGGATGTCGCTACACACGATACACAGACATGACACGACAGATGGGGATGTGCCTGAGTGCACCAGAAATTATATTCAGGCGGCTGGCATAGCTGGATCTGTCGTCGCGGGGTCCCTTACGACGTCTACCATTACGACCTGATCATCGTAGAGCATGTGTGAACTGCTGGGAACGGGCAGAGTGGCAGCTTGCGGATTGCTGACGAGTAGTGTTCTGTCTGGATACAGACGATCACCGAATTAGAGTCTGGAGACGTCCTGGCTAGCGCCGTAATCCACGCTTCATTATAGAGCAGCACATTGCCCCAACGAGAGGTGTCATGGTGTGGGGTGCCATTGTCTACGATTCCCGCACCTCACTGGTGGTGACTGAAAGGACCTTGACGGCGCGGCAATACGTCCAGGAAATTATGCGACCATGAGAATGCGCTCCCCTTCCCGGTGCAGCATGACAACCCCATTTTCCAGGAGGATAACGCCCAGCCTACACAGCATGAGTGTCTATGGCCTGCCTTCGTGATGTCAACGTACTTACTTGGCCAGCAAGGTCACCAGACATCTCGCCCATCGAGAAAATTTGGAACCAGATTATAGGGAAAATTCAGTCAGCGGCAACAACGGCGGATTTCGGAGGGCTGTTGCACCAGCTGTCTCTGTCCTAGGGGTACTTCAAAACCATACGAAGTGCATCCTGTAAGTGTTGATCCCCTGCAATACATACTGGTGTGGTACAATATCTTGTAATTTTTTTATACATACTACAGTGCCATGACCTGTCCCTGTACATATTTACTTGCCCCTGCGATGGCACCATCAAGGTATTCTTTTTTTTTGCAAATGAATGTACTTAGATATAAAAAGTTCCCAACAGTAACGAATTTGTATTCGCCAATTTTAAACATTATATGCTTCTTATAGAGTCAGACACAGATATACTACTCATAATAGGATGCTATCTACATTACTGCAAATATGTCAGTCAGCATTGCACTACAATACATGTAACTGCAGGCAAAAACAATATTTTTGTTCTTGTTTAAAATTATTATTAACTTTACTTTCGGCTGTATTCGCTTTAAAACCCGTTACCTGTTGGTGTCGATTTAAGGAAGAACGTCGCATTGTCTTCCTGTGTTTTAACACCCGTAAAAAACAGCAAAACTTGTGAATTTTCATAATGACACACGTAATACTCGAAGGACATGGTACAACCTTGGGAAAAAAAAGGGGAAAGAGGAAATATCGATGGTGACATACATGCATATTTTAACACAACTGGTCATGTCTTTTCGTAATCGTGAAATACTGAGGTACAACAAATGCTTGTGTTTTATCTCTGAAACAGTTTCAACACACGCGCCATTTTTTGGAATAGCTTCCACTTGGAACGGGTAACGTCATATTAGTAAAAAAAAATTCCGACTGAAATCGTCAAAGTTGTATGTTATTACACTGGTGTTGCAAAATTTGGACGGGACAGGTTTGTACATATGACAGCTTGTAGTAGTGGTTCACATAGGTAGAAAGCATACCATGATATCGTCAAATTGTAAGATTTTGAGAAAGGCGAACAACACTGACCAATTAAAGAATTCAAAGAATGCAAATGACATTTATCCAAATGTGGGTTCCGAGAACAGCAGGACAGAAGACAGAAATGTCCATGGGACAGGTGACAAGCAAGAAACATGCAGTCCTCAGTAGGGGATATGATCACACCCAACTGTGGTGCAGAATGTGCACCATCGGTTCACGCCCAGTATGAAGTTGTCAACGAGCTCTTGAAGCATCAAGGATCATTCCTCTTGTGGCGCCGATCTCAGATGTGGAGCCGTAGCTGGCGGCTGTGGACAATGTCCCACACATGTTTGATTGTATTTAGGTCCAGGCACCGTGCGGGCCAATCCATACGGCGAGCTTTTTCACGCTCCAACAACTCAGTGACAGCCGTTGTACAATGAGGTGTTGCGTTATCGTCCATGAAGAGGAACTTGGGGCCCACAGCACTACGGAAAAGACACACATGAAGAAGGACAACCTCGTTATGATAGCGGTCACCACTGACTAAACCTCCTTGGAACATGTGAAGCTCTGTACGGCCACCAAGCATTATACCTTCTGCAAAGGGAACTCTGCTTCCTGCATACAAGTGCCTTTTGGCGATGTTGGAGCGGTGTTTGCTTGTTCCCGCTGTTTACATATGTATTAACGTCCGGAATCGTTAGTGAGATTAAATCAGTTCTCATCTGTAAAGAGCAGTCGACTCATTGGTGAGCTCCCCAGTCCTTGTGTTCTCTGCTACACAGCAAATTACATCTTCAGTGAGTAAGCGTCAATTGCCCACTACGTACTGATCACCGAGCAATTAAACAACCATCTGTATGCAGTCTCCTCACATTGGTAAAAGTCATATCGGGCATTGCACTTGTCTTGCGATTTCACCTACTGTCTACAGTAGATCTCTCTTCATTGGTGCAGGACAATGTATTGTTCTTCCTTTTCCATGGTTACTCGCTGACGAGAAAAAAAAACAACAACAACTTCATACAGCTGTTCTGTCGTTCGAAACACCGCCCAAGCTCGTGACCTGAAGCTGTGTGCGATCCCGAACTTCTCGGCCATACTAGCCATATACGTCGTTCTTCTTAGTTCACAACGATTTGGCCTTAGGAAAAGTTATCAAGATTTTGTGTACTGGACTATCTGTTGGCCATATTAACATCATATAGCAACTCAACATCTCACAGTAGTGCCAAACATGCTGAATCCAGGGGGGAGGGGGGGAAAGTAATTGTCTCAACGTGATTTTTATCGTAATAATATTAGCTTTTGGTTTTTGTAAAGCTACTGTAGTAACGAAAAGTACGATTTAAAATCAAACAGAAGATTAAGGAGTACTGCAATTACAAAAAAAGCTGTAATTGGTACACGTCAGTCTCGTTCGCACTGTCAATGTCGCTGTTGTCGTCTACCGCAAAACGGACATCCGGTTCCCGAAGCTTATCCAGAACCTCCTTATCAAACTGCGTTGCTTTCTACTTCGGCATCTCCCTGAGTGAAGAAATAAACGGGTCCGAGGATATAAACAGCACATTGAGGACATCTTCTTTTGTTTTATTTCGAGACATCTTCCGGGAAAGCCTGTCTCTACTTTTTATATTCCGTGTTTCTAGCCTCTTGGGCCTCCTCGCTTAGCTGACCAATAGGGACAAAAGCATGGCGGATCATGTCTGGACCATGGATTAGGATTTTGTGTATTCTCGGAGGCATGGCGTACAATGGGTATTTCTGTACAAATAGCTGGGCTGTCCCCAACACATACGTGCGATACTTTTCCAAGTCGATTTCGTGGCTACAAGAGATCACTTGCGAAATTGTGCTCAATCTTCTGATGATGTCAATGTCAACACCAGTAACGCTTGCCAATAAAGCCGGATTATCTGAAAAAGATTTGTCGTATTCCCATAATAAATGTCGCCAAATCCCGGTTTTGTTGTGTCTACTAGTAATCCCATATTTTATTTTTGATCTGTCTTGAATTATTTTCTTTGTCGTCCAGACAATATTTTTCTGCTCGATCCCCTGTGCGATTTTCTTCTATCGTTCTAGCTTGCTGCTATTTGTTCTTAAAATCTGATACGTAAAATGAAATTCGCTTGTTGAAAGCCGGAATACATTCGTCTGCGCATTTTGTCTTGATTCGGACGAAGTATTTCAAAACCATAACTTGCTCCTGTATTTATACATGCAGACAGCATCATGGTATCATAAAGTTATCTTCTAGTTATTAAGACATCATCGGTGCAACCCGATCCTGCAAAGAAAGACATACGATTGTCTTGGGTCTTTAGATCACACATATTTGGCAAATCGATTGTTAGAAGCTGTCAGCTATTTCAACTGCTATTTTTTCAAAACGAGCAGTTATGAGCAGCACTTGTTTACAATTGCGGCAAGTATATAGTGTGGATTAATTATAAATGTCACGATGCGAAACATAATATTCCCTGATACATACTAAAACCTTCAAGAAACTTTTCTTTCTTTTTTTACATTTATGGTACATTGCCTTTACGGTACCATTAATCCACTACTGAATTCACGAAACCTATATGTCTATGTAATTGCACGAAAATGTGCTTACCTGATGGTAATGGCATTATGTTAAGCCACACCTTGTTGTTATAGCCGTATATGACACTATCATGCATTTAACGATTTCCCAGATAGAGAGCTTCTACATCATTGATCCACGCACGCTCAGTTCTGACATGTACTGTGACGTTAGCTGCATTCCAAAGACCTCGCGAATAATACAAACGTCTCATTCAGGGATTTGTCGATCGTTTAAAAATAACATATTGCCACTTTAGTATATAAAAACCTACTAAACGGCCAGAAATCAGTTTTATCTCAAAGAAATTATTCTATCCCGGAGACACCTTTAGTAAGCCTACGTAATAGCCGGGTAAAAGATCACTCCTCGCTTATTCGGGAGAAATTATTTTCACACGGCGAAATAGTGTATAGATATGCGTATATGTACATATTATATGTCTTTAAATATCTATTTGTCTTTAGAAATGTTTATACAATATACACATACATCTCGCTGGACTGGAAAAATTGCGAATCAGTTCACGGCCAACAGTAGCAAGGCGTAAAACAAGAACACTGAGCATAGAAACACCCCTTACCACGAACAGTAGGGCACACTTTGTGTGCTGTTATCTATCGCGGAAACGGTTAGCCTGAACGAGTTCGGACAAGAACGCACATTTTATTAATTATGTCATGGCGATTACTAAATCTCCTAAGTAGGTCTCTAACGGCCTACAGTTATAGAATTGCATAAATAATAATGGTGCAAACACTATTTTTCCAATGACGAGGTTGGATGGCAGTCAGAATTTGTTTACCTCATGAACGAAATTCAGAATGTGAATATCCTATCTGGAATAGTTTCTCCTCTATCATCACCTAGCATGATACTCAGTTCCATATCCATAAGGGATGCACATTACTACTATTCGTGATAAGGGTGTGATTTCTATGCTCATTGTTCTATTTTTAGGCCTGGCTACAATGACAACCAAGCTGACTCACCATTTCCAATCCACCCTGTGTGTGTGTGTGTATATATATATATATATATATATATATATATATATATATATATATATATATATATATATATATAGAGAGAGAGAGAGAGAGAGAGAGAGAGAGAGAGAGAGAGAGAGAGAGAGAGTTATGGGTGGACGAGGCCGATTGGACAGACGATGCCCATGAGATGGAACCCGTCTCTATATCTAGAAATTATATTACTAACTAATAAATCGCTAAACGTAAAATTTGCCTTGTGCAGTTAATTGTGTAATATATTTAAAGGGTAGGAAAATGCGTTATTGTGGAATAATAATGTCGTGCATTGTAATATTCTTATTACTAAATGTTGCCGTTTATAAATTGTCGAATTATTTTTAAGAAATATCGATGTATTTATTTATAAATAAGAATTTAATAGCGAATGTAATTGACGTCAATAATAAATCTGAGATATCCGAACGTGGAATATAGACACATAAATTGAAATGTTAAAATTTATATTATGTATTACATTTTTCCATAACAAAAAAAATTGCATTACACATCTTTTACACTAGGTTAACCAATTATATATATATATATATATATATATATATATATATATATATATATATATATATATATATATATATATATATATATAGTTTGACCCCGTTAAGAAGTTCCCACTTAAGAAATTATCCTGCTTAATAAGTTGAGTAATTTAACACCTTATCTATAAGTAAATGTGTAATTTGACCCCATTAAGAAGTTTTCCTGGTTAATAAGAATTATTATTTGAGTCCCTTAAAAAATGTCTTAACAGGGTTTTACTGTAATATCAATCTATATTTCGACGTAAACCTGCCTGTATTTACCGTCGTGCTCCCAGCCAAGAGCCACGGACGGACATCTGCCAGGTCGCCGGACAGTTTGCCTCGCTGCTTCACACCAGAACACAACACGCCTGCGCCCACAACGTGCTCGCACACACAGTTACGCGCTCTCACTAAACAAACGAACGAGGTTCCTAAATCTCGCACAAAGCGGCCGTCGTTTATTTTCTTCTCCGCCTCCTACACCACCGCTCTATTGTGATCTCCGCCAGGGAGGTTCGCTTAACCAACCTCATTTAACTTTTAAATCGCGAACACGCTCCTCTTTCTGTCCGTATCTCTCTGTAAGAGAGCGGAGAACTGTTCGGCGCTTCAGTAGGTGCATATCTTTGCTTCGCAGTTAATTAAACACTTTTCAAAACATTTTATAAAATGAAATTTCCTTTGACTGCAATAGAATTTTATAAGTTAACATACGCAGAGTAACTTACGTACGGTTAAGATGGCAGCAACTCGTGAAAAGTGGTTTAATGTCTTAGAAGTTTTACTAAATGGTTTTAATAGAAGGTCTTTGAAATGTATTTCTGTTTTTATTTTACACGTTGGAATTAAATGAGCAATGCTGTGAGGTTGGTGAAAAACACTTGCAGTGGATTTTACTAGCACAGAGAAAGATGCACAAAAAGTTGTTCAAAACAGTGAGTTAAATATTTTGTTTTTTCTCTTAACAGAAAATATGAGTATTCCGGATTACAAGTATTTCAGTGCGCTGCAGTATAATCAGGAATTGGGAAGGAAAATAAATAGTTATTTTATATATTTTCGGGACTATAATCAACTTGTAGTGCTTATGTTTATTATTTTAACAAATAAAAATAATTAAATTCTACTTTTTCTCCATAATCACGTACGTAGGTATGATCACAATTCGGTCTCTTTGGGACATGCAAATTATATGAGCCGGTCCACGCAATCAAATAAAACAAGGGAACCTGAAATGTTGTTTTTAATTCATTAGAGAACTGCATAGAACCTATAAGAATTATTATGTAAGAAATTCAGGCAGTCGTTAATAAAAGTGGCAAAATTTCCTTATATTCAGACATTTATAAAAGAATCCATAAAACATTTTTATATGTCATTACACATGCATAGCTATTAATGTGGACGATGGCATTATTATTCAATTTAAATTTATGCAAATCAAGTGCCTTAAATGTATTATATGTATGCCCTACATTCCTGAGATAGTGAAATCGTGAATGCGTCAGTGTTCATAGAGAAACTATTACATCCAAGGTATTTTGTTTGCTGGAAATTACTTTTCAAGTTATGCGTACGACATGAACAGTGCTTGGAGTGTCATAATCATGTGTCGTCTATCTGTCAACACACAGCCACAGTAGTAGATGGAGATGATCTTGGGAGAGAGGTCTTTATCTCCAGAAAACCCCGAATTTTGCTTTCGTAAAGATAATGCGTTTTTCCAGCTGCATATTGCTAGGCGATGCCTGTCGGCTAACATACGTCTCGTCATTGCTAGAGTCACATAAAAACAAACAGTAATTCGCCACTGGGGGGAACTTGCTGTGGATTGTTGCGGATATTGCCAGAGCACGGCGCCACTGAAAACATACGAAATGGCGATGTGTGTCGCGAAATCCAGACGCACAAGCTCAAAAAAATGACCTCACTTGCCAGCGAAGAGGCAGAATATTGTTCCGCAGTCACTTCTGGAGGTCAACTTGCAAGACGGCGGCTGGACCAATAGGACGAGTGGGCATACTACTCTCCTCCCACCAAGGCGAACCGGGCTTGACTCCAAGGCGGGGACACCCGGATTTTCGAGTACACTTCGTTTACCCTAAAAGCGAATGGCCTAATGCCGTTTGTCCTACTGCGTTTATCATAAATGCGTTTAGCCTAACATCGTTTAACCTTATTTCATTTGGCCTAACTTCGTTTATCCTAATTTAATTTAGCCTAACTGCGTTTAACCTAACTTTGTTTACCCTAAAATATCAATTTTTTTAGTATTCTTGCAGGAAACTGGGTTTGTTCTAGCGGCGTTTGGCCTAAATTCGTTTCGCCTAACTTCGATTACCCTAACTGCGTTTGGCCTAATTGCGAATATCCTAACCTGCGTTTATCCTAATTTAGTTTGGCCTAACTTTATTGCCCCTTAATTCCGCTGAGCCTAACTTTAGGATAAACGAAATTAGGGCAAACGCAACGCCACCGGATTTTCGCATATTACGTGACGGACGTTGTCGTTGGACTGGCGAGTTTTCTCGGGATACTGCCTGTTCCTCCACGCCCTTGCGTTCCGCCGCTGTTCCGTCTTCATCTCGTTTTGTCTTGACCGGTGCTCAGACTCCGCGGCCAGAGCACGACGACGTGAAAGCAACAGCCTCGCCATTCCTTTTCTGAACACTGAGGTATTGTGTGCGCGCGCGCGTGTGTGTGTGTGTGTTCGTGTGTGTGCCGTCGGGCACGTGCTCGCCTCGCGCCCACTGGTAGGCGCTAAGCGGGTCTGTTTCACGCCCCACGGCGCCAATTACCACCCCGCACTGTGGTGACTCCAACCATAGACTAAATATGAAATAGACCTCTCATTCGTCTTCTGCGCATGTACCCAACATTGACCTACCCCAAAGGAACATGGTCAACAGTGATGAACGCGTTTGTGTATATCTTAATTCTTAAATGACAAGCGATATCATATTAATGAAATTCCTTTACCAGCTTGAATTTATTCAAAAAGCGTTACAAATTGGTTAGAGGACGTATAAAAGCATCTCAAAAGTAGTTTTTTACTAAACAGTGTCCTAATCTCAAACACAATCCACGCCATTTTCGCCAGACGTGTTGGCAGGAAAGCAGTTCAATGTTGGGACATGGAGATTGGTTGTGCGCAGCCAGCGAGATCAGTCTATCTCATTTTTAGTCTATGACTCCAACCGGCGCGAGCCTGCGGCAATAGGGATGGGCCAAACAGTTACTTTCGTGTAACGTGTTCCATAGTTGCAGTTCCAAGTACCACGATACGGGAACATGTTATTTTTGTAACAGGTTACTGTGAAACATTTCTTGCTTGTCCCGACCATAGAATAAATATGAGGTAGGCCGATCTCGCTGGCTGCGCACAACCAATATCCATTTCCCAACATTGAACTGCTTTCCTGCCAACACGTCTAGCGAAAACGGCGTGGTTTGGATTTTAGGTTAGAAAACTGATTTGTAAACAAGTGCTTAGAGATGTTTTTATAATTCCTCTAACCAATTTGTAATGCTTTTTGATTAAATGCAAAATGGTAAAGGTATTTTATTAATATAATAGTGGTTGTCATTTAAAAATGAAGTTGTAAACAAACACGTTCACCACTATTGCCCATGTGAAAGTTGTGTAGGATTGGTCTACGTCATCTTTAGTCTATGGTCCCGACGTTCCGGGAAGTAACGATTACGTTGTTCAATGTTCCAAAGATTGGCGTTCCAAGAAATAACATTTACGGATGCGCACAATTGCAAGCCGAGACGTTCCAAAAAAATAACTTCTACGCATGCGCAGTAGCGAAGCGTTGGTTTAAGTGAGGCAATCCAAGACGTTACGAAAATAACTGTATAAACACTGGAACGTGTTACTCGTATAACACATTACCAATTCTGTAACAGTTTTTATAACCGTTACGTTAAATGTCGCCTATATCTATTCCGCAACCACAGTCACCCACAGCTCGGCTTCACGCCTTTTGCACAATATCATCGTTTCTGCGCCATGATGTCGGATTCATAGCAATTACTCACAGTGTACGACTGTAGAAAATTCATATTTTACGAGTTGTTAATTAGTTTTGTGCTGAATTTTAATTGTGTGACATTTACAACTTGCAAAAAGTCGAGAACATATTTATATTTCATCAATAAGTTCATGGATTTTGTGCAAGCAGGAAATAACGCACAGTGTTAATTAGATACAAAAATATTAAACAACTGGTAAAGGGTAGAGTCTCTATAACTAAACATTTTCAACAATGCCTGTGAAACTGAAAAAATGACAAAAAACGAAGAATTTCAACTAATGGTCGTGGCGCCCTTTGTATCCAAGGACGCAACAAGAGGGCAAAGCAACACAGAACCAACACGTTGTAAAAAGTCTGAAACAACCCCAATATGAGTAAACTGTTGGAAGTTATAAGCAAAATACACTATATGAAACACATGAGTTATAGCCATCTTTTATTGGTAACCTTTTTTCTTTTTAATGTGAATAATTTTTGGAAATACACATATTAATACATACATTTTTGTCCTTTACGACTTCCTTTACAGTACAGTAGTCAAAATTATACCTTCATAAAATATACTTATGCGCTTAGCGCCCTACACACTCCCTTAAAAGAAGAAAATACTCTTATGGAAATATAACATTTTTGTTTCTTGTAAAACTAATATTCCTAAAAAGAGAAAAATTACAAAATTCTTTATTTGATTCTCAATTATTTAGCATAAAAAGGAGTGATACAACCCTGACATCCTTTGTATTTACTCTTTTCCACGTTTATTTTCTCAAAAACATTGACCTTTAATACTATTTGTTTTTTCAATTCTCTAGCTCTTATGTTTTCTTGGTTAACAGCAAACACTGGCCATCTAAAATACATAACAGATACAAAAATGGTATTATATTTATTGTTTTTGTAAAATTCATGAACGAAATCACAGGTCAGTTAGAAAGATCTACCAACTAACTTCATAATAACCCATAATAAACTTTGAAAGAGCCAAACATGTCAATGATAACAATTTCACACACGAGATTATTCTATTCAATCCTGTATTCAAAACATCAGTTTATTTGATTTAAGAAATATTCATATTTAGTTCGAATTTTCTGCAAAGTTAAAATTTTATTTCACTGGTCCCTTTTGGCAAAAACCCACTGAAACTTTCACATCTCTAATAATATTCATTTTTATGGCCATGCAGTATGAGAAGGGCCCACAAGAATTTCTCTAGGATATTTCTGATCATTTAATTACTTTTACATGCCAGACACAAACACAGGGTCAACTAAAATTTTCTAATAATAATACTAAAATTATTATTATTTTTCTTAGTTGGCCATCCATGTTGACAAGGGCCAACAATTTAACTCAAAGTTTATTATACTGGTGTCTGTTGGAACCAAAGTTAAAATACCTTAACTTTCCTGGCCATGCTAGATTTTACAAAAGGTCAAAAGTAGTTCCAAAAATATTTTCTAAGACACACAAATATTTGCTTCTGTTTTGAAATACATGAAGGAAACGTCCTTTTTAAACCTATGTTATTAAAAATGCACATTTTTTGGATTGAAATTATAAGAGGAAAAATCTCTCAAGAATTTTAGGTTTCATTACAAGTTTTATGCTTAAAGATTCTTACAAGGATATGCAATTTTGTCCTTCCTGACTACCGCCATTTAGGTCTTCTTCATTATTATCATTTGTCTTTACGAATTACTTAACTTAGAGCTTGAGGCTTGTCCCCACGGAGCTGCCATCTCTCTCGAAATAGCAACTCCACGGGTTATTTATACCCAAAAGTACATAATTCCTCCTAGAGAGGTTAGCAAAATGACCGACCAATGCGTGGCAGCGAAGTGTCCAATTGGTGCTACTAGGAAAAATCAGTTTATTAGACATGTAATTTCCACCTAATATGTGACATAAATGTTCAAAGTCCAAACACAGCAATCACAGAGCTCCAGGCTGATGCATTTCCGGCCTGCGGCGGCTACACACTCACAATGACATTACCAAATGCGCCAGTTCGGCGAATTGAGCGACAATTCTTGGAAATGGCTGGCTAGTTCAGGAACCTCTCCCACGCGGTGGGCGCTACCAGTGCCTGTCACCTGTTCGGCCATGTTTGACAGGCAGTTGAGAAAGGAACTCCGTGCTGGCCAGCCATTATATTATTCCCCATGCCGGCCAGCCATTATGCTACTCCCCGTCCATGCCGGTCTGACGTAAATAGCAGTGACTATTTGCCTCTGTAGAAATTCCGTCGTACATGGATACAAAGGTTGGTGATTTAGTTGTAAGTTTATAGTGTTCAAGCTTTTTTGTAAATATGTAGAGTTTTGCAGAAAATATGCGGTACCAGCACGCTCGTTACGAAGTCCGTGTAGTCAGATATGACGATCTTGATATACGGCGCGCATAAACCAATATATTTGAGACGTATGTCTCAAACAACCCCCCCCCCCCCCACCATCTAAATGGTCGGACGCCTTGAAGAATCTCTGAAGAGTTGTATAATCTTAGCCGAAGTGGCCAGCTTCGACGCAGGTCCCGACACATCTTCTCCAGGAAGAACTTTGGAATTGGATGCTCTGCAGCAGCCACCACCAACTCCAACGTCAGCACGGTTACAAACAAAACTTGCTTATGCAACCATTATTGTTGTCAAAGTCTGGGGAAAATGTCACTCCTCACACCCAGGACGCCAAACTATGTGTCAAAAGTATTTTTATGCCAACTCAAATGGAAAGGTTTAGGGACCCTAATATCGAAATTTATGATGTTATTTCACTCTATAAATTCTGATATTTTAATGAATTCATACATCAAAACTAAGCTTTTCTGGAATACTTCAAAATGTACAATTAAAACCATCTCAAAACTACGTGAGCATGGAAACCCCCTATGATATGAGCATACTTACAAACTTTCTACTAAGTGAAAATAAATACCCTTATGAAAATGAGCATGACCGAGAGATAACAGTTCCTGGGTACAAAACCCACAGCCATTAAAAACGCAACACTGTAGTAATGATACCTCAAAAACCATGATGATACTACAAACCAATAATCAGTAACAACAAACATTATAACAAATTATTACACATTCACACCAAAGAATAAACCTTACAGTGGTTGCAAAATCCCTATGCACTTATGTAGAGGTAATAAGTTTTAGTTGAGTAAGATGTGCCTTGTTCAGACATCAAGGATGAGCTACGTCCTCCAAAAGGATGGTAGCAGGCAACAAGAAATGCTTTACCACAAAAGGACCTACAAACTTAGGCACTAGTTTAGTGCTAAACTTAG
Source organism: Dryococelus australis (assembly GCA_029891345.1). NCBI lineage: Eukaryota > Metazoa > Arthropoda > Insecta > Phasmatodea > Phasmatidae > Dryococelus > Dryococelus australis. Next base: position 67,820,686 of record CM056998.1, on the reverse strand, counting down.
CTGCCTTGTTACTCAGGTAATGGGTTTTGACAAACTCCTTATCTTCCTGTTTAATGCTAACAGAGCCACTATTATGATATTTCCTAGAATGTAATTAGGAATAGTATTTATTTAGATTTTGGGTGGTTTCTTCCCAGACTTCCAGATCTTTACTATCCACTGTCTCCCAGCAAAATTTGTGGAGCCCCCAGGTATTAATTAATGGATGGAACAAACTTCTCCTAAAGAACACTTCTGTTGGTACTTTCTTGGTTGCATTACTGATATTATTATTAAAAGCTAATGACAACTGAAACAAGGCAATATCCCAGTCTTAATGGGATCCTGTTTGGAAGGCCATTAAGGCCATTTTCAGGTTGGATTATATAGCTCCACTAAATTTGACTTAGGATAATAAGTAGTAGTCTCCGCCAGTTTTATACCCCAGGATAAAGCAGGGTTTTCATTTCCATTGGTACAAAATAGGTGGAATTATCTGCTACAATACTTACAGGAGACCAAAAAATAGGAAATAATCGCTGACTAAGAATTTTGAATATTTGAACTGATTTCATATTTCTTAGAGGAAAGAAAACATACAAACTTGCTAAAACTGTCTACTGTTTCAGTTTGAACCTTTCCCTTCCGAATTCCACTATTTAAATCCTTAACCTGAACTACAGTACAGATACGGGGGGATCTACATGGAACTCATCTGGGTCAAACATCCTACTGAGTGCATCATCCACGCCATTATCCATACACTTTACATTCTTGACTGTAAACTTACAACATGTAAGCCGAACAATCCATTGAGCTAAACAGCCAGCTGGTTTATTGGTAAACAAAAACCAACTTAAAGCTTGATTGTCTGTATGTAGTTCAATCTCTACACTCTCCAAATAATCCTTAAACATCTCCATACCGAATATGGCAGCTAAAACATATTTTTCATAGTTTGAAAACTTCTGGTCTGAAGGAGTCAGAAGTATACTAGCATATGACACAGGAGCAAGACTATCACTGTTCATTTGGCACAAAACAGCACCAACTGTCTTTGAATTGTCATCGACCTGGAGAATAAACTGATGTTCGAAATGAGGCAATTGGAGGACAGGAGGTGTGGTTAATTTTTTATTCAACAAACAAAAGCTCGATTGTGCTCTTTCCCTCCCCCTCACCAATTAATCCCACCCCTTTTCTTTTCAGTGCATTCAAAGGTTCAGCTTTATAAATAAAATTTGCAATGAATTTTGAATAAAAACTAAAAACCTACCATACCCAAAAAACAAACACAATGGAACCCCCATCAAATTCTTTTGGACTGGGGAGTTTACAACTGGTCTGATACTCAGTATCCATTAACATCTTGCCCTCTTGAGATAACAAAACTGAGATACCTCACATAAGTCTTGGCCCAAATTACTTTATATGGGTTTACTGTTAACTCAGCAGTCTGTAGGGCAAACTAAACGATACACAGATGATCTGAATGATCTTCGAAAGTCTCACTATACACACATACATCATCGATGTAGGTAAAGAGAAAATCATATTGATATTTACCTAACATGGAAAAAAGCACACGCGACATTGCCTGAGGACCGCAGTTGACTCCCATGGGCAACCATAACCATTGATATTGCCCCCAAGGTGTGACAAATCCAAAATACCTCGCGAATCTGGGTGCAGATCGCACTGGAGAAATGCAGCATTAATATCAAGAACTGAAAAGTACTTGGCTTTTCTGACATGCTGAAAAACATACTCTATGTCGGTAAGGGATATGGGTCAACATGGATATTTTTGTTTACCTTTCTGTAATCGCAGAATACACGATATTTCATAGGCTTTTATGGGTAACAAAAAAGTTGAACTCGAATAGCAACTTTCAGAGGGTTCCATGATATTATCCCTTTGGAGATCCCGCACCATATCCCTAAAATTTTTCAATTTCGGAGGGGCTACTCGGAATGGTACAGAAGATGCTGGTTAATTATATTTAAGTTTCAATACTATAGGATTTTTACTGCAGTGTCCCAAATTATGGGTAACAACATCAGCAAACTCCTGCTGGATTTCCTGAACTTCTTTAACACTATCATTAGCTTCAGCAGATCGAACAAAAACAGCACGAAAAATAAAATGCTTAGAAGTTATCAATATAGGTTGAGTTTTACTAAATGCAAAGAACACCTCTTTTTCTGAAACATTTATGGTAGCCATAGTCTTTCCCAGGAAATCTATCGCTAACAAAAGTTCGTGAGTTGGACCAGGAAAGGTCTTTAAAACTGGAATTTCGAAGTAAAGTGGTCTATTTGATTTTGAAAAAGGCCACACCTTGGGAAGTAACCACACCGCCATTTGCGAGGGAAAACCCTAGCTACCCACTTTTCCTTATGCGAATGAGACCCTTTGGTATGTTCTGAAGTAAGTAATTACAAAACTCCTGGTTTATGAGTGAGCATGAAGATCCTGAGTCAAGAAGATCTGCTACTCTTACTTGGTCGGCTATCACTACAGGAACATATAGTAATCCATACTATGGCTCGAAACTCATTACATTAACCGAATGCCCTCCCACCATCTTTTCTTTAATAGAGCATTTTGCCTTCAAATTCTCTTTTTGCTTACAAATATGACATACATAATCCTGAAACAGATTTTCCTTATGGTAAAAGTTAAAATTTTATTTTACTGGTCCCTTGTGTAAAGACATGCGATCGCATAATACATGACATGTTCTACACAGTTGATAGTATTGTAATTATTTTCGTAACATTTTCGTTGTTTTTGAATTCATTAGAAAAGTTAATTATAGCATAATTATATTGTATATTGATTTTAACATTATTACTATAGTAAAAAAAGTCGGTGAAATGAAATTTGTAGAAGACTCCAGAGCATGCGGTGAACGATATTTACGTATTTTGATGTCGCAATATTAGAAAAATTATTAATGAAATTATTTTGAAAACATAGCGCTTATTATGCTTCAGTGCTTTTGTCCACACTTAGAAATACATGGCCACATTTGTGCTATTCACATCTCCGGTTTTACAGCTTGCCTGCTCGTGAAAAGAGGAGACACGCACTTTGAACGCGATTGTTAAAAGCTACACTCGCAGTTTTATCTCTCCCGAGCCGACGAGCTGTCGCCTTTTAGGCTGACTGGGCAGAGCGAAGCGACTCGCCGAGCGGTGGCTCTCATCATTCATGAATGATTCGACTCTCTAAAGAAGAGCAATTCGCAAGTCGCTCTCGATAGCGAGTCGTTCGTTTTGAACGACTCGTTCGCGAACGTCCCATCACTATTTGACAGGCAGTTGAGAAAGGACCTCTGTTCCGGCCAGCCATAATACTGCTCCCCTTCCGCACCTGTCTGACGTAAATAGCCGTGACTATTTACCACTGTAGAAATTCCGTCGTAGATGGATACAAAGTAGGGTGATTTAGTTTTAAGTTTATAGTGGTCAACCTTTTTTTGTAAATTGTTACGAGTCTTGCAGAAAATGTGAGGTACCGGCCATGGAAGTATTTATTAGTCTATGGAGTGGAAGCCGAGACACGAAAGTGAAGCCGAAAACGAAAGACAAGGACAGGGCTAGTAGTGGCATAAAGGTGCGTGTTTTACATTGCTTACTATGTAACTTTTGCTGCTCATAATATAGCGGCTGACGTAAACAATCGATCCACGCATGCGCAGTTGAAAGAAGTCGACAAGGCATCGACTTCAATTGATAAACGTGGAGAAGATAGGCTGTTGCCACACTATCATCTATTACCTCCATGGTAACGGCACACTCGTTACGAAGTCTTTGTAGTCAGATAGGACGATCTTGGTATACGACGCACAAAACACAACATTTTTGAGACACGTGTCTCATGGTGTAAAGCGAAACCTTAAAAATACATGGCACCAAGTTTTTTTTTATTTCGTTTTCCAGGCACAGCGATACGAGAGACATTAACACTCGCGACCAGCGCCCCATCGCTCCTACGCGCAAGGCACTGAACCTGCGTTCAGTGCTTCCGCTGTTATGCTTTCCTGTATAAATAAGATCTTTAACAGTGGGATTTTATTACACGCGATGGAAGCCAGTACATTAAACTACGACTTTTAACAGTACAAAGATTTCTCTTGGAAAACTAACCGCTTGTAAAACTACAAGGGCCGTGTTTGTAATAAGCCTAAAGAAATGTTTGTACTATACTGACGCGTATCCACGAGCTTCAGCGAAATGGTGGACATTCAAGAACGTAAAACCGTATATAGCTGTTTGTGCAAAAACTATGGGTGATGTGAAGTGTAGTTGCGTGCAAAAAGAAATATATTGCAAGTTTAAACAACGTAAAGCACTTAAAACAACACAAATAATCATAATAAAACAACAATTTCAATAAAACGTGACCGTATGACACATTAACCGTTAATGTTTCCCAGCTACACAGAATCTTAAATCGGCTCTGAAGAGAGATCCAAATTTCTCAACTCAATAACAGAACTCTTAAATGAAAATGTATTCTTCTTAATCAAAAACTTCCTTAATATTTTGTATATTCTTGCAGCTGTATTTACTATAAAAATAAGTACTACGTTAATAAGTTAAAGTGGTGTTGTGGTTAAGTGACAGGGCAAAAAATACAAATCGTATGGGTTCTATTATCCGCGCTGCGTAACTGAATTTTTTTTCTTAAATCATATTTTGAAATTTATTTTTAGCTATTCTCTGTTATTATTTCATCATATTTGTTTTCTAAAAGGAAAAAATAATAATTTTATTTACACTTTTCAATAATGTATGTTTTAATACACAAAGCAATCGTTTGTAATATTACAACTATAATACTTTGCAGACTTTACAAGAAAACTGTTGGTAGTTTTACGAAAGATTTTCTTGACAAATGGGTTTCTAAGGTTATTTCTTGTAAAAGTACAAAACATTTTTAGCGTGCACTGTAACAGCAGACAACCAATGCACTGTTGACATAGGCATATCTGTTCATAAGACTGTAGAGTCTAGCATGCAGGTCATTGAACTCGTTAATATTTCAGGTCTCTAGCTTTAAGCTTTACCATTGTAGTCAGTACACTCTCCGCGATTGTGAGTTGGCACACTTCAGTTATCGCTGTACTGCAAAGCCAGCAGACAATTGTACAGGCTGGGATGGCAAACAGTCATGTAATGAATAAGGGAAAATATTTTCATATCGAACTGGCTCTTCAGTACAGCACAGCAAGTAAAAGAAACAAGTGACTCTTGGTTCTGTTATATAAGTGCGGATACAAGCCATATGCCTTATGCCTAGGGCCACCTGTTTTTCGCGAAAAGATCTATGCGGAGTCTAAATTTCAATATCCTATGTGCACACTTGCAGTCTTCATTTGACTATTGGCCGCTTGTCTTTATATGAAGACAATCGGTTACATGAGTGAGCCAATCAGAATTCAGTTTATCTGGTACTTACCATTCATGGGACGCGGTCAGACACAAAAGACGCGTAACAATCCAAATGATCCAATTATGAAAGTGGTTCTGAACTAAATCATGATGGACCACAACTTGTCCTGAAACCTTTTCGCGAAAAACAGGTGCCGCTACGTATGACGCTTGAGGTGTTGTGACTGATAACTAATTTAAAAAAAGAGCAAAAATCACTTGGAAAACGGTCACAAAAACAAACCGGTCACAGTGAGAAAATCGTTTCGTTGAATTGAAGTAATTAATTTTTTTGTATTTGGGCAATTCAATATCTGGTTGTTGAAATCAAATCTGTAGTTCTTAATTGGTTACTCCATACTGTAAGATTTGTTTGGTGACACTAATTATTTGTTTGGCTCTATTTTAAACAGTTTCGTTTAATATAAATAAAAAAAGCCCGGCGGAGATTCGAACCTGGATTATTTGCGCCCGAGCACTACGCTATCAGTAACGTGACTATTGGTGAAATTGGAATATTTTCGAATATACAGTTCATGTACTGGACTACGTGCGTTCATAAATATCTCAAGTTTTAAACATTTACTTTTTAGTTTTCTTTTCAAATTTGTTTATGATTTGTGTACCATTGTTAAGCATCAATAAAAACGTTGTTACCATCCTCGTTTTCACAGAAATTGCAAACAAACTCTTGACCTGTAATTTTGAACGTAGGCAATCAAATGATTGGCCAAACATGTACAATTTATTCAACTATATATAATGTTGACAGTCTAAACTTTTTGGGCTGACACAGAGGTTTTGTTTATTGAAACGTGTATTTTCTTAGACGAACAAAATTAAATTTGTGGTTTTGCAGTTTTTTTTTTTTTTTTTACTCAACAAAATGTTTTGCTAGTGCAACAAAATATATTTTTGGCCCTGTACAAACAAGTAGTATTTCTTTTCTTGCTGGATCAATCCCTCCCTATCCTTCTCTAAATGCAAACAAGGAAGTATTTCAGTATATGTAGGAGCTACAAATATGTGATAATAAGTGTTCTGTTGCAGAAACTTCATACTTATTACGAGGCAACTATACATGTAACACACGGTCAGGTATGTGTGTGTGTGTGTGTATATATATATATATCTTGTCTTCTTGCAAGAGACCGTAAACCCTTGTATAGTTTGTGGAAAATTAAAGGCAAGAACAGTAACGAATTATTTAAATTGCTGCGTATAATTGCACTGTGACAGAAAATAGGCTACATGCCCTGCAATTGTGAAACTGGGACTGTTTTTAGCAGTAAACAATATTTTATTTTATTCGGTTCTTATTGATCTACGTTTTTTTTCGCCGAGAGTCTAACATCGAAAACTAACTTAAACACTTAAAGCACGCGCAATCAAAGCTTACCAGGTTTTGAACCCACGACCCTTCCTTTGTCGGAATGTAATGTTGCAGCGAAATTGGCCACCGAAGTTGCCGGAAAGTCTGAGAAAAATTTGTATATTCAGTCCAAACACAGCAATTAAGACGAATAAAATCTTAGCAGGGAACGGTAACGGAAAGAAATACTGCTATAAATAATAGTTGCTATTTTCATAGCGTTTGTAACATGTGTGCACTTCAGTTCACACTCTCTCAAATCAAGATGTAGGCAATCCGTAAGTCTGACTTAGCGATCAACCAAGCTGTGTTCGTATGTCCTAGAGAGTTGGTATTCGAAGGAGTCAAGTGGTCAAACTGCTACAAGCAAAGGAGTGATACTTTCGACTCTGCGTCCGTTTGGCGAGGAGTAATTTTGTTTAGTCCGAGTATCGGTGGACCGGTGGTAGAAAAAAAGGCAGTGGTGGTCTTGAAACGGCGGATCTGATTGGTGTCGGTCATTATATCCAGACCCCGGTGGTTGCATTTTGTGCGGGAACCTGGAATTACCGGCGGCTGCTCCGTGCCGCTTTGTTTGAAGTTATGTCCGATTGTGAACGCACTCCAGTCCCGGGAGCTAATTAAGAAGTATTTCTTTCGCCGCGTTTTTCGGGGTTAGCTCGGAGCGGCATGGCGAGGAGGGAGGGAACCAATGCAAAACGCCTTGGAGGCCCTCGCTGTTATCTGTTCTTTGATGTTGGTGCTGGAATGGAAGCAAGGCGGGGATGCAAGTATACACAAACCGCCTTCCCCTTTCGACGAAACACTAGCGCCCTGAACGGCCGGGGAAAAAAAGGGGGGGAGGGGGCTTTGAAATCGCGCACTAAAGCGGTGCTTCGATTTGTTTGAGTAATTCGCGGGCGGCTACCGCCCCGCCAAAGAGGAAGGAAAAGGATTGGAGGAGGGAGGTCGAGGCCACCATTTCAGTTGAGGAGAGGGTGTTCGCTTTTCCTTCAAATGGCGCGGGTAGGCATAATACATTCCTCGTAGCTTCGCGGATAATGGGCGGGGGTGCCTTGGCTTTATCCCCTCATCTCCTCTCCGAGAGAGAGAGAGAGAGAGAGAGAGAGAGAGAGAGAGAGAGAGAGAGAGAGAGAGAGAGAGAGGGTGGTCGAGAAACCTGCCAGGGGTGGAAGAAGGGATGTTCTGAGGAAGTGGTAGCAAACCTGACTGACTGCCGTAGGCGTTGTGGTAGCATTAGAACATCTCCAGTGATTACTGCAAGTCGACGGAATTACCACGCAGGAACGAAAAGACGCCATACATTAGCATATTAAATATCTCCAGTTAGAGCTTAAACTTGATAGGGACACTGAACACACTAATCGCAACATTTTAAGCAACCAAAATATAAAAACCTAGCTGACCATGTGTACACAAATAAAAATACATAACAAGGCACCTGTAATGAGTAACGAAATGAAATACGACATATCGTGTTAATATCTGACCATCTTGCTTGTATTGTTTTCGCAAACCGCTAGTCTTAAGTCAATCGTATGAGAGATCTTCCTTTTGTCAGTGAAATATTCCTACGGGATAAAATAAAAAAATAAAAAAACAATTGAAATGATGTGACTTCCTTAACTCCGCAAACTTTGACACGACAGAAAAATAACGTTACAACATTCGAAGCTTTTTTTTTACATTCGCAGTGCCGCGGTGGCGAAGCGGCTAAAGTGCTCGCGTCTCGCCATAAAGAACCGGGTTCGATTCTCGGCGATGTCACACCCGGATTTTTGCATGTGGGATCTTCCGCTTCCCCCGCCTTTGCATTCCGGCACTGCTCCACACTCACCTCGCTTCATCCACATCGGTTCTGAAGATTTCGATGTTAAGAGCCGGCCAAACATCGCCTGGCCAATTCCTGCAGCTACTAGCCAACAGTCACAAACCATGCGGCAACCTGTAGAACTCGTACAGGAAAGTAAGAGGGTTCGATCCCAGACTACTATAGGCGTAAAGGATTAGAATCGTTTATTCCGCTTGTAGTTTCCCACAACTTTTAAAGTAAAATTCTGGTACGGTTCTTTAGTATGTACCTACGTTCTCAACCCCCCCCCCCCCCCCCCCCCCGTCAGTTATATTTCACCACTCATTAACCTCTGATCTCAAAAGTGAATACACTGTGAAACAACTGATGCTAAAAATAGTACTTGTGGAACAAAAACAATAAAAGAAATAGCTGTTCTATCATCACATTTGTGGGGTCGTCAGTAAACGCAGAAAAACACTGCCAAAATAATGCAGGCAAACGAGACAATAATTCATATCAATAAACAAGTGTGTGTAAAATATAAAATAAAAGGATCAACCGAGCAACTTGTGAAAAATTGCCACAGAAATTGTTTACTTTTACTAAACGTCATCTCCACTGAAAGATTTAAAATGCGCAAATCCCGTTTACATACGAAAAATAATCACTATGCAAATATGCCTACACTGTAAGCCCGAATCAGTGATACCAATCAGTGAAATAACGTTTACTGAAAGTCAGTTGATATGCTATTGCTGAACGGTGAATCAAGAAAAACAAATGGGAATAAGTGATTTATAGCAGTGGAATTCCTGGCATTCAGTCGGAAATCACAAATAAATCAGTGAAATTGAACCCCACTATATTAATCAGTTATCTGGCACTGATTATCAGTTGCTCAGTTTTCACTGATTTGGCTCAATTCTCACTGATTCAAGTTTAGAGTATACTAGGTTTAGCTTTTAGAGCTTCTTACTTGTGGTGCGGGCGTATGAAAGATATATTGTATGTAGAGGAAAATTATATTTAAGTTAATTCATAGAGTTTTTAACAACCCTGCTCGGGACCAGTGCACCAATAAATTTGAGAAATTCTGAGTTTTGAATTAATTAATTCCAACCAGTGCCGTGAGCCGTCTCTTTTAAACCAGCAATAGGAATAAAAAATTACTGATTTAGATATTACGTGCGTCGTTATTGAAATAAATAGCTAGCCATGGCCATGTCCGTGAAGAGATGGAGGTCTTAAATAAAATAGCTGACATAAATTTCTTAATTTACTTACAATGATAAAAAAAAAATATGCAGCGGTATTTCCCATACTGTTGTACGACCACTCACTATAGCATATTACAATCCTCACTGCAAATAAAAATTACCGATTGTCGTTTACATTAACCTTTTAAATAATGATGTTGGTCCAATGAACAAAAAATGTACAGGTAAATCAGAGTGCAAAAAAGTGCCCGTCTATCGTGAATCCCCACTTCTGCTCCATACATTGCAGTAGTCGTCCAAGAACTTCCCGTTCACTATGAGCAGTCACTCCGGGCACACAGGTCGCTATTTCCGTAGCTCCCCGAGGAACACCCGCCAGTCACCTCTTCCACACACACACACACACTCACACACACACACACAAACTGCTTTCGGCGGTCTATGCTGGTTTTACATCGGCGCGAAAGGCGCGATGCGACAGATGCGACGTCACTGAATTTTGTGGTTGTAATGAAAACACCGTGACGCGACACAACACCAGAACCCCTATTTTGACTACTCATGGATGAAAATACGAAAATGTTCCAGAAGACCATCTGTGCATTTACGAGAAGGAATGAAGAAGAATAACTGTACTAGAAAGAAGAAACACAAACAAAATAATATCAACATCCGACACCACCAATAAAATAATATCATCTCATGTTATTACAAATGAGACCAAATTAACATTTCCACCACTCTTGCAACAAGCAATTACACTCGTTTATCGATGCTTGTAGTGTCCGCGACGCAACAAAATTAGAAATTATTTCTATTCAGAAAATCCGTCGCGCCAGAGATTTCTGTCGCGTTTACGTAACAAAATACTCGTCTGTGATTGGGTTAATCATTACTTCCGTCGCGTCGCGCCTGTCGCACCAATGTAAATCCAGCATAAGAGGAATGTGTTTTCACCTAAGTCGATCCTTTCCTAAATTACCCCGCACTTAACGCACCCTTGGAGAAGATCTGATTTCGAATCGAGACGTTTCTCAAAAAGGGAGAAAAATCCCAGAGATTCTCGAATGTGCTAGTCGTTGCCAGGCATGAGATGTCAGTCAAGCCCGGTCAATACAGGTCGCATATTCTCCCGTCCCTGCAACCTGTACCACGTCATCCCGCGCAGAACTCGTCTTATTGCAGTCGCATGAGTTACCAGTGCTCTCAGATAGTCTCTGGAGCGGCTGGGGTTAAAGGAACGGATCACCGGGTCGCAGTTTTATTTTAAAGCTAGCAGAACTACCCCGTGTTGCATGTGTGTAAGATGGTTATGAGAGATACACGACCCACGTGACATCATTTCAGGGGATTCGAACCCAAAGGGAGTCCAGAAGTTAATGACCCCGTTTTAGGAATTTTGGGTACAATGGGAAACCGGAGTAAATTTTGGCGTCCGCAATTTTCTTTAAAGTTCAAATAAGTTTCCATTCTCAAAAAAAAGATAATCCATTTTTATTGCTAATTTTTACTATATCATTAAATCGCTTGGCAGCATCGTAGAAGCAGTCGTGATGGCAGGAGCAGTGGGTCGGGATTGTGTTAATGGTGATTTCTGAAATTATATCGATATGTTGGTATACATGTATAGATACTGTGCTAGTGTTTGTGGTGGTGATTGAGCGAGTGTTTCAGTGTAGAATAGCAGTGTTAGTGGTTACAACAAAGTAATGGTAGTCCCAGTTAGGATGGTTGAAATGGCATAGAATAGCTCGTTATTCCAGCGCAATCAACTTTGTTATGTGATGACGGAGAAAAGGAATTCATGAAACAAGGGAACGTTCCAACATATCTTCGTAAATATAGATTCTTCGTATTCCTGTCAATGAACTATCTTTGAATTTCACAGAAGTTTCTTGAAACTTATGGAACTTCCCGGAAATTTACTGATAAATTTTATTTTGGTGTATATACGTTATTATGAAAAGAAACATAACGCAGGCGTTATAGGTACTGTGTATACAAAAGAAATCAGGTAATTAATTTTTCCGATAATATTATTTGAACTTACAATTTGATAGAAACTGACCGATACACTCGTCTGACGGATTTATCTTAGATAAAAGTTGATATTTAAGATTTTGTCTTGCTTCACACGTGTCCAAACTATCCCGTGTTTTGTATTTAAGTGCCTGAAGTATTGCACATATTGTTTGAACTCTTAGAGTGCTGTATGTCAAACGCGCATATAAATTACACGTGCAAATAACCTGAAGTGTAATGTATTTTGCCCAACAAAAAACTCCAATTCTTCTTAAATCAACTCACGAACGAATATCGCGAAAATATGGAGTTTGGGGAAATAACACGTTGAAAACTTCGTAGATTTTGTCAGAATGATTAACGAATAGTCATAGAAATTCTGCACGTTCGCGTAACATCTACCGAAAAATAAGTGTGACTACCAGAATTCCCTTGGAATTATTTATTGGCAGTTTTTCTGTAGTACTTACGTACCTTAATCGATTTTCTCTTTAACCCCTTAACACATTAACCCGATAATACTCGTTCACGTGTGACATGTTTGCAGAATGAGTGGAATTATGTCCGTTTTTTTTAATGCATCGAAGCGTAAAAATGACCACATTTGTAAAGTATTTACTTTGTTAATAATTTCACAGTTTCATTTGACCAGCGCATGAATAAAGTGACGAGGCCCATGGCAATGTTAATTTTACATAAGGCGGAAGAATGCACAACGTGCATACAAGTAGATCTCAAGCAGGGCTTTCAAAAGTGCTCATTTTACAGTGAACAACCTATAACTGCTAATGACGGACTAATTGTTCTATAATTGGTCGCTTCTTCTGCCATGGATCAACGGGAACCCTTTCGATAGCTTCCAAAGTGTTATATGCTACAGGAAATGTTTAAGTACTTTTGTAGTGGTACTAGCAAGGGAAATTGATGTGTTTATTTACTCTTCCAAGGTGAACGTCGTGTTGGTAAATGCTTGCAATTACTACATATGATTCTGTGGTAATTTACATTGGAAATTTTATGCTTCTGCTAGCACGTTTTATTATTCTCAATGCAAACGTATTACTAAGAGAACGCTGGTTATTCATATATAATATTGACTTATTAGCTAGAAAATTTATGTGATATAAACTATGAGGAGGGCTGGCTTTGTGAAAAAACTAACTTTTCATTCTGACATGTTGAATAGCAGTCTAACTTTATTTTGATGCTGGAAAAAATGAAGATTTTTTTATCACCTCTGACCACACAGCATAAGTCTAGGACAATGTTGGAGAGGCGTTGCGAATCACTGAAATGTCAGCAGGCAACTGAGGTTGCCTTAGCGCTGGATTGATTGATGACTATTAGCACCATGAGTCTCAGAAGATGAGTTCCAGCAGAGGACATTTATGGTCGGTTAACATTTTAACTACAAGTGACCAGTCTTAATATTGTCTCTTAGCCACCAATAACCGTTTAAGTTGCAGAATTAAATCTGATAAATTTCATCAGGACTGTACCCAGTGGTCTAGTATGTTCGATATGCTTTCAATGGCTAGTAAGCAGAATGTCATTGAGAACTTACACATGGGACACAAATTTCGTATAATTATAAACTCTGGAAATGTTTATTGAATGATAAACTGAAAGAAACGGCAAAATTCAAAATTTTCCTTTTTTTCTTTAAGCTCCTCCTTGCAGATATTGCTAAGGAAAATAATTATCATAATTTTCATTTAGCTCTGTCTTAATGTCCAGATGCCTGCTCGTCACTAATTTGTATATATTTTTTCTTTCTCAAGTAATCATGAAGAAGTTATGGTATTGTCTAATATGTGGTTTTCTTTATGCATTAATAAAGTGTGCACCTTCTCTAGGAATTTCAGTGTTTAAATGTAGATGTTTGAATGCCATTTCTAACTGAAATGTTTTCTTTGTCTATTCGATATTCACTATGCAGAACATATCTTTTAGAATTTTGGCAACCCAACTGTGTGGCCTACTTTAACTTTAAAACGATTGATATAATAAATTTTATACCTTATACTTTTGACGCCAAAACCGCCTTATTTTGTAACATTCGAAACGAAAAGTAAGGTTTTCGTTAAGAAGTTAAAGATACTGCCAGCAATTAATCTAAAATCATTAGTTTTATGTTTTTTAGACTTACCGTGACGGACCAGCAGCGGTATATATGTACGTTCCTAGACCGTCGAAGTACCTAACCCAAAATTTCGAGCCAAGAGATTATAGTTTTCAACATAATATATCATGTGACTTTTAATATTACAAGTTCCAAACAAATCAGGGAAATAAACTTTGCCTATAATTAGCTCCTGGAGTTGAGAAAAATCGAAATGTTTCTCATGTGCGTGAATGGGTTGACCGATTATTATAACCACTTCGAGTGTTTTTTTTGCAGACTGAGAGGCGTATCTTAGAGAAATCTTGATTGAGGCACCGCCCAAGGTTAAGGGAAAAACGCACTCAGATGCAGAGGAGGTGGTGGTGGTGGTGGTGAGTCGCCACCAGGTTTCCTAGCGGTCAACGAACTTTGCATTGACCTGAGGCCCACTGTCCGTCGGGGCCCGTCTCCAGCCAGCCCATTCTGCTGCGATAGCACTGGACGTTAACTGTCGCTCGGTCTAAATTAAAATTTACCTTCGCCGGCGACGTTTACTGCCGGCATTTACACTAGGCAGGGAGGGGATCCAGTTCCACGGCAGTTATCGTCCACCCTCCCTTCCCCGCAGGCGACAACCGCTATCACCTGCTATGGCGAAAGAGAGACTCCCGGAGAAGGAAAACTTCCCCCGACCATTGTTCAAACAGGAATGTGTTTGTCGCTAATTAACGCGGCCGGCGCAGATCAAAAGAGCTGAGGAAGACGTCTTCCTTCGCTTGCGGCCTACCTCCGCTAACCCAACAAGTTCCAGCGAAGACCAGTGCGCGAGGCAGCGCAGTGCGCGAGGCAGCGCGGGTTTGTTAGTGGTTACTGCAGACAACATCTCTCCGTCTTCCTCGCCCTCTGTTTATCTCTTTCTCTGTCTACCCCCTCCCACTTCCATCCTTCCACTCAATCCTGCCCCCAGGAAAGACAAGGTACGCAAATGGAATGCTCTTGGGAAAGCCTTTAGGCGAGCAAACAGCCAGTAATAATGTAGGGAAATACATGCTACACATCTCCCTCTGTGTCTAACGTCGCTTTGGCTTTAATAAGAAACTCTTTCTCCGCTCCAATCCCCTCCTCCCCAAGACTTCTTGTTGCCTCTCCTTTTATTCGCGGAAGGAGACGGCGGGGAGATGAAAATTGGCAAATAAATACCTCTTGTTTACACAACTGGTACTTCATAACATGAAATAAAAAGAAATTCTCGTGGCATGAAGTCAAGTAGGGGAATTTCAGATTACGATAACGGGGAAGGTGACCTTACTGTTGGGTGGCCCCACGTGTTTCCTCAGCAGCGTGTATTTGGTTTCGCGGTCGGAGATGAAATGCCGGCGGGATTGTATTTCGACGACTGTTTTCCTCTGTGAAAGAAACAACAGCAGTGAGGGAGTCTGATAAATAATTACTGCACGACGCTGAATGTACGGGGATATCAATTGCACCAGTTGAAAATATGTAACGCACTCGTCGTTAAACAGATTTATAACCTTGTCAGTGTAGTTTAAGCTGTTTTGAAAGCTAAACCAGTTATAAACTAATTGGATATCAAAGTAAGAATTTCAGTAGCCACGCACACAAAAATTCTCTTTCAAATATTTTCGATGTTATTGCTGGTTTGTGGCAATGCTACTTCTGTGTATTAAGAGGATATGCATTCGAGTCCAGGCTGAAGCACTGGCGGGAAATAAAACAGTGTTATAATAAACATTTCCATAGTCTGCTGTTAAAAAAAAAAAATCAAATAAACACTATCCTTGTGTTTGTTTAGAAGGAATAGTTCATTGTAAAAGGCCAAATAACGCATGGACGTCGTAATCGAGAAGGTAAATGCTGTTCACTATAAAGTGAGCACTTTTGAAATCAACCTTAGAAAATAATCACTACTCCTACCTGCAGGTATTTTAACGGGTGGAAAGACTGACATGCGCCCAGTAAATTTGGTAACGATGGAGGGGTAAATAGTTCCAGATATAAACGTCAAATAAAACGTGTTAGATAACCATTTGTGAAAACTTGCATTTTTTCTTACGCTTTCTGTTTTTTTAATGCATCGATGTGTAAAAATGAGCAGATTTGTGTAATATTTACTTATCTAATAATTTCACAGTTTCACTTGACCGACGGATGAATAAAGTAATGATGACCATGGCAATGTTAATTTTGCATAAAATGGAATAACAACACAACGTGTATACAAGTAGATACTAAGCAGGGTTTTCAAAAGTGTTCATTTTACTGTGAACAGCCTATACGAGAGTTCACCCAAAAATACAAGTGGAATAAATAAAAGGACAAGTGCCGAAGTAGCCACCAAAGCAGAGAATGATCCGAGGCATCCGGATTATTTGCTTCTATTTGGCATGGTGATTAGGCCTACCTATTGGTATGCCTGAAAACTAGCTTGAAAATACGCGAGGTATGGTTACGGCCGTGATTATGCAAACGTAAGAGCACTGACGCGTCTTTCACGCTAGCCGTAGCTACAAATGAAACCGCGTGTAATAATTTCGTCAGTACATGACGTATGTAGCAGGTATGGGGGCCTTCACACAAGTCGCCTGTTTGAAACTGTGTGCGAGAAGGTTCCTTTTAACGAAATATTCTGAGGTCATCCTGAACATCTCTTTGTTGTACTATGGGTTTAAAAACAGTTCATTTTATAGTATCCTAGACGGATCCATTGCCTTTCTCCTCACAGTATTTCCTCATCTACTAATCTATTTTTTATTACGTGTTTTCTTCCGTGAATGTTGTATTGCAAACGTGTGAAACAACTCTTTGCTAAGAATTTCCGTTAAAGCTCCACATATGTGTACCCCACCGTCCATGATGGTGTTTCAAAACATGCTGAAATTAAGAATTTGCTCTAGTTGCCTTGTATACTAGCATTGCCTGAGTTCACAAATTCCCTTGTCTCAGATAAGATCGGCAAACAGACATGCGAGCACAACACTTGCAAGGTTCGTTACTTCTAACCGTCACGCCACGTTTTCAAATCTAAAACCAACCGCCGCGGGGCAACGGTGGCTGAGCTGTTAGCACGCTCGCCTCCCACCAAGGCGAGCCGGGTTCAATCCCCAGCCGGGTCTACGGATTTTCGCAAGTGGGAATCATGCCGGACGATGCCGCTGGTCGGCGGGTTTTCTCGGGGATCTCCCGTTTCCCCCGTCCCTTCATTCCGCGCCCCTCCATATTCACTCCAATCAACCTCATCGGCTCTCAAGACCTCGCTGTTAAGAGCCGCCCTAATATCTCTTCACTCATTCACCCAACCGCCGTCCCACGTCAATTTAAGGATCCAGTCCCGTGAACCGCATGGTAACGATTCAGAATAAGGTCTGGTCCAGTGGGGCAGAGTTTAGCATCCCGACGAAGAGAACGGGCTATAAAGTACTGTGGAACAATGCGCGCAGGTCAGGAGTCGATTGCAGATCATACCGGAAATTACGTCAATCTGTATACGATGACTACGAACAATGACCGATATGAAACTCCAATAAAGAGCAAATGGAACTTATTTCCTCATTTCAATATTCAGGTGATCGAAACCAAGTATTCGAGAGTAAGGTTTCAGCACACTCTAAATCGGAATCAGTTTGGCAGTTGAAACTGCTCCATCCAGAATCAGTAGAAAAAGAAAACTATTAATCTCTTCAGTTAAATGAAATCCACTAATACAAACAGTAGAAAATTTATTACTTATAGTCGATTAACCTTGTACATTGAAACCGTGCATTACGGTTTGAAATAAATTAAGTACAATTTTTTGTCCCAAAACAAAATTATTATATGCACAAGGAAATTTTGGGTGGTTGGTATCGAACCGGCACCCCAAAACGCAACACATTCTCTTGTTTCTTTTGGCTGACGTTCTACAAACTCTGTTACTTTGCCACTGAAATAAACGGTCTCGCATTTGCGTAGTAACATAAAGTAACAATGGCGAACGGCTGAAATTTCGTAACGTGAAAGTACTCCATGATGTCGAAAAATACACATATTATGCGTACGTAGGTATATGTCTTTGTAAGGCTCGAAAGTCATTCCAAATCAAGTTTAGTTCAGATTGTGTGCTTTAAAAGAGATATATAGTGGCTTTGACGGTGGTGTCGGTGTTTTCTATGTATCTGCCATTTTACAATGCAACGAGATTTTACAGAATGAAACTATTATTTTGAAGAGACAGATTGACTAGTAACAACTTTGATAATTACACAGTGGAACGTTACAAACAATGCAATATTCTATCAAATTTTTCGTTTCCTCATTATTTGATCTGTTATATTGCAAACCACAAAACTTTTGTTGGTGTAAATCCACCTTTATTATTAAACCACCGCACTATCGAGTCAGTAAAATTATCGCTGATCTATCTGTCACTAAAAATAATAATTTATATCTGTAGTGTCTCGTTGTATTGTAAAATGTCGGATACTATTGGACATCAATAACCTTGTACATTGAAACCACTATATTTATCTTTTAAAGCACAGAATCCGAACTAAACTAAAGATTAATAGACTTTTGAACTTTGTAAAGACATGTACTTGAGCAGAAAATCTATATATTTCGACAACAAGAAATACTTGCACATCACGAAACTTACAGCAATATTTGACATTACATTTTGTGGTTCAGTATCCATAATACGAGCACACATTTGGCAGTGGTAAAGTAGGGCTGTGGACATGGCTGATTATGAAAGCTCCAGCATTATTTGCTTTATGGGAGGAGGTTCGAGCCCAACCACCTCCAAAAACGTATTTCGTGTAGACAATATTCGTGTTCTGCGACAAAATTAATCGTACTTAACTTACATCACATAGGAATGATCTGTGCTTATTTATTAATAACAACTATAAATAAGTAGTTTTCTACTGCTTGAATTAGTAGATTTCTTTTAACTGACGAATTAGTGGTATTTTTCCCACAGATTCCGGATGGAGCAGTCTCGACTGAAAATCAGTTTAAAATTACTGATTCCGATTTAGAGTGTATTTGTCTTGAGAAAGTAATTTTCATATAGTGTTTGTAGGTATAGTTTGTTCACGGTAAAATGAGCACTTTTGAAAGCTCTGCTGAAGAGATACTTGTACACACGTTGTGTGTTATTCCACTTAATGTAAAATTAACGTTGCCGTGGGTCTCATCACTTTATTCATGCGTCGGTCAAGTGAAACTGTGAAAATATTAGAAAACGAAATATTGTACAAATATGCACATTTTTACATTCCGATGCGTTAAAAAACACAGAAATGAGACAAATAAATTAAGTTGTCACAAATAGTTATCAAATACTTTTTGTTCGACGTTAATATATGGAACTACTTTCCCCTCCATCGTTACCAACTTTATTGGACACTTGTTACTCATTGCGCCCGTTAAAATATATGCTGGTAGGGGCCGTGACATTTTTATAATGTTGATTTCAAAAGTGTTCACTTTATCGTGAACAGCCTTTAGTTGTTTAGTTGGATGTTATCATGGAAATAAATCTTCACCTAACCCGGGATGTATTAACAGTTAATTCTGTTGACTCACACTTGCACTGCGAAATCCGGCGAGTACCCGCCAAGTTGACGAACAATGGAGGACATCGTGCATCAAGGATTTGGCGTGCGGTATATAGGATAGGATGAGGCGTACAGATAGTGTTCTACTTTTGTACGTAATGTGTTCTTGACGTGCAATAATGTCGAATGTGTGAAAATGGCATTATTAACTAATGTGTCATAAATTAAGTTCCATTACAAGAAGTTCAAGGAAAGTATAATGTAGTTACAATGATTCAATTCAATATTGATTTATGTACTGTTAAAATATGTCTAAGAGGCGTGTCCGAGATTGTGAGGGATGACGGACTTAATAAACACAAAAGGACTAAATTTGATTTTTTATTTTGTCACACAACTATTATTTTCACCATTAATCGATATATCTCCACAATTATTCTTTTTATTTCTTAATGAGCTCAGTAGGAATATTTAATTCCTTCTCTATATCTTTGATTATACTCAATTAACTCACACTCGTCATTTACACATGTTGATTCTGTCCTTTTGCATCATCTGAAATGTCTTTCACTCACGCTTCCAGCCCAATAGTCCAGTCTGCCAGGCGTACTTCTCACTGCCGCGATGCTCGCACTCGCAAATTTTCCTCCCGCTCGTCATTTCTCTCGCCACTCGTCGCTCGTCGTCTATCGCTAAAACCCCAGACACTCATCAACTCAACTTCACTCCACTGCCAGCTCGGAAGCCGGACACGCTTTTATAGTCGCTGGCATTGACATGTAAATTTCGCCGCACTCCGAGTCAAGCTGAGAGAAACTAGGGCAGTAAACCACTAGAAAATTCTTCAGATAAATTCACAAATTCAATAAGATGGTCAGGACTGCGCACCGCAAAGGGATTATCCTGATGGTACGTTTTATATAACAAGATATGTGCGTCTTGGATTATCGCTCTCCTGTCATTCAAACATCCCTAATATCATTTAACAACTCTGTCCTCTTCCTCTCACTCGTGTGAGACAGGCCAGGATCAACGTAAACCAACGACACATGGCACTGTCCCGTCCTCAAGTATGTTCGTCCCTAACAGACTCTGCAACATCAGGATTTTCGTAGAGTGCCAGTCGGTCGATGTGGGAAACCTTCGGCTCCGCCTGAAAGCCTTTACGACAAATCCGAAAGACCGCATCATTGATCTTCAGAATCCTGTAGGGGCCTTCCCCATATTTCTGTAGATTCGAGTGCCCTTTTCATCTCTGTGGGTTCTACAGCCACGCCAATTGTCCTTGAAATACCTTGCCCGACATTCTCCTGTCATACAGGTTCTTTATCCTGCCCCTATATGGTCGTTTGTACCTTACAGAAGAACTAATCCATTCATTACCGATTTGAAAAGATGATGCAACTACATAATTTCCCCTTGCATCTTTCTTTACACTTAGTCTATTAATCTGAATAGTACTGGCACTTGCGGTGGATGCTGCAGGTTGTGGCTGGATCCTCATCCTACATACCCAGAAACACTGGTAGCTCCTGTCGACTAAATTACTCACTTCCCTTCTCGAGTTCATGCAACTGGTACTTTGTGCCCCGAACCATTTCCTCTATGTGACTGATATCGTCAGAACCACTACTAAGAGGGGCCATCACATCACTCACTACATGCCATGGGCTTCTTTCACTTCTATATGTCACAGTATGTGCAAGGCTTCTGGACAGCACTCGGAAGTTATCATCTGCATTTTCCAATTTGTGAGGTGTGCAGCTTGTAACATTGGCTCGTCGATGCTGTGTCTGAGTTTTGGGGCATATGCACGAAGCTCATAAATTTCTTCATGCAACTGTTTGCATGTGCTCACCGAAGTAGTTTGTTCTTCATCTCGCTGCCTTTTTTCCCGCTCTTTCTGTTTCTGCTGCTGTATTGTGGGCAGTAAGTTCTCAGGTGCCCCAGCTGCCCAAATGACGAATACTTCCGCCGTTTGGTTGGGGGAGGGCGGCGAAGTTCTGTAGCATGCGCCCTGGAAGTGATGTCCCTCAAAGCCAACTTAAACTACTTCAGTGTCTTCGTTATTCAATCTTAGTTTTTGTTCAGTGTCATTGTCCATACTGGAGGACGCTGGGATGCGGGCTCTTGTATTGCTGATTAATCCACCTCCATTGCTCAGGCCAGGGCTTCCAGCATGGTATGGGGTGCAGCCAGACGTACCGCTTGCCATACCTCTGTGTCGGTGATGACATCGATGTAAAAGGCGACTGCGGTGATGTTGAGCACTTCCTCGCGACACCCTTCCAGAGATAGCTGGGAGAGTCGTACAATGTCTTGCCATACCTCCTGCAGTAGCTCCCCTGGTCGCTGGGTTCGGCTTCGCAGTTGAGTACGTGCATGTCGCATGTAATGGTCGCCGAAATGTATTTTCAAGGCCGACACAAGTGTGATGTACTCCAGTCGATGTCGCTCTGGTAGAGACTGTAGTATGCTGAGTGTAGGTTCTCTCAGTACAGCTTTGAGGTAGTAAGCCCACTGTTCGGCTGACCAGCCATTCAGGGTGGCGCTTATTTCAAACTGGTGTTGGTACTCCAGCCATGAAATCTGGCCATCTTAACGGATGGGCTTTATTGAGACCCCTTACCCACTCCTAGTTTTGCGACGCTAATGCTGCAGAGATGCTGACTATCCTCCTAAGTTGCTGTGTTGGTTACAGATAGCATAGCTCATGATGTTTACATGTCTACATAGCACAAATAGAGGACGAATGTCTTTTGGGGCTTGACGTACTATGTGGTCTGGGGTACATATCGATACTCCACTTGGTATGCTACGGGTAGGCAATACATAGTTGTTGGTGCCAACATGGAATGATTTGTCCTCCACAATTAGCTGCCCAGTAGTATGTGGTCAACCCAATGTGCTGTCTGCTTCTATTGAAATTGTCATTCCAGGAAGATGTCAAGGAAATTTGTAGGATATTTGTGACTAATTGAGCCAGCAGAGAGGATTGGTGTCCTGCTAGAAAAAGTCACTGTAGTCAGGACTCTGGTCTCTTCTAATTCTGACAGCCATTATAGGCATTTCCAGAAGGTCATACAGGTACTTCCAAATGTTCGAGAATATTCTAGAGTAAAACAATATAATAAAATGTACCAGTAGTACTGGGGGAACTTTAGTAAGAACAAAAGAAAATCTTAACTGACGAAAGGGTTAGGCTATCTCTGAATCACAACAGAGAAATAGGGATGCCTTCTCGTTTGGTCCAAACAATCTTGTAAGGACAGATGCGGCCTGCAACCACATAGTTACATGATACGCCAGGCCCATAAAGCAGCCACCAAGATGACTACCACTAACTTCGCTGAGGTAGTTGAAGGAATTATGAAAGAAATGAAGGATCTATACCTGATAGAACCATCGGTTAGTACAGACTCATTCCCCATAGTTCTTGTTAAAAAGTAAGCTGGCTCTCTGATATTTTGTGTAGATTATCGCTAGCTTAATAATGTGACAAAGAAAGACTCTTATCCTCTTCCAAGGATAGATAACAAATAAACAGCCTAGTAGGTTCGCAATTGTTTTCTACTTTGGACATGAAGAGTGATTGCTGGCTGTGAGGTGGCCCTAGAAGACCAAGAGAAGAATGTATTTTGTGTCCAAGGGAAAGGAACGTGACAGTTCAAAGTTAGGCCTGGTGGAAAAAGTTATGCCTTTAGATATCTGCAACATTTACCAGATGACATCGTTGTGACAGGAAAGATATTTCAAGAACACCTATCACACTTAGACTCTGTATCCCAAAAAGTGGCCACATCCAACATGAAACTCGTTCTTAAGAAGTTCCACTTGTTCCAAAAGAAAATAAATTTCTTGGGACATATAGTGTCGACCCATGGAATCGAAACATATCCCGAGAAGACCAAAGCAATAAGAAATTGGCCGACACCAACTGACAAAACTGAAGTACGGAGTTTTCTGGGATTATGTATCTAATGCCGTCGATTTGTACCTGGATTCGCCACGACCACCAAGCTACTACATGAACTGAGTGAGGCGAAAAGGAGATTTCATTGTACCACTAAATGTCAAAATGCTTTTAGTAAACTAAAATTTCTTATATCTCTACCAGTCCTGGGTTTCCTGAAAAGTGAGGGTGTATTTATTTTGGACACTATTGCTAGTGATGTAGACATTGAAGCTGTGTTATCTCAGATTCAAGATGGAAAGGAAAGAAATTGCTGTGATTCCCACAGAGAGCTTCTGGCCATGTTGATGGCAATTTCGCACTTTTAACACAACGTTAATAGCAGAAATTTTATTCTTAGAACTGACCATGCTTCATCACTCTAGGTTTTAAATTTCGAGATCCCCGAAGGTTAAGTCGCCTGGTGGATACAGCATCTTCAAGGAAAAGACTTTGAAATGCAGCACAGATCTGGACACCTTCAGTGCAATGTAGATGCACTGTCTAGGAGGCCATGCGAGCCATTTTGTCCTCATTGTGAATGCCAGGAAGACAAGAGTGGTGAATAGCTGAAGGTACGGATGAAAAGAATTAAAGGTTCGTTATCTTGTGTTGGGTCAACTACCTGGAGTGAGGTATTAGGAAATATCAGCAGAATGATCCCAATTTGCAGTCATCATTAAAGTGGAAATAAGCTGGCTGTCGGCAAAATGGGAATAGATATCTATCCTAAGCACAGCAGTCAAAGCACACTGGGCACAATGTAATGTCCTCGTACTGAAGAATGACATACTTTACATAAACTGGGAAAGTAATGATGGAAAACACACATGCTTTCAGTGGGTTTTTCCAGACTGCAGGGTTCCCTAACTCTTAAAAG
Organism: Dryococelus australis; assembly: GCA_029891345.1. Taxonomy (NCBI): domain Eukaryota; kingdom Metazoa; phylum Arthropoda; class Insecta; order Phasmatodea; family Phasmatidae; genus Dryococelus; species Dryococelus australis. The sequence goes on along the minus strand of CM056998.1, from coordinate 67,796,366 downwards.
AACTGCATAATGCGGTAGAGTTAGACAGAGATTCTACTATAGTCATTGTCGGGAGGATGAGAAGTGGTGCCGAATGTGTGACACCTGCACAGCGAGGAAGGGCCCAAGAACCAGGGGACAAGGTTACCTACAGAAATAAAATGTTGGAGCCCCATTCGAGAAGATGGAAGTTAATATTTTGGGTCCCTTGCCTGTCACAGAGAGGGGTAATCGGTAGCTACTGGTTGCCAAATATTACTTTACTAAGTGACATAAGGTCACTCCCTTTCCGAATTAGGAAGCATGTACTGTGGCTGAGGCACTCATAGAGCATGTCTTCTCGATGTTTGGACTGCCACTAGAATTCCATTCCGATCAGGGAAGAAACTTTCCTGGGACTAAATGACTGGGACTATAGCTTTGAGCAGTACCTGTCGATTTTTGTGGCAGAAAACTAAGATGCTAGGGATACAAAGATACCATTGTTTCTCCTTGCTTACCGCTTGGCAGTTCATGAGTCCACAAGGGTAACACAGTCAAGGATGCTTGTTGTTTGGAAGCGACCTACCCCTTCTTAGTTACCTGCTGTTTGGCCGACCGACAGAAGAGGTATCTGCAGCACCTGGTTATGTCAACGAAGTGCTTAACATACTAGTTGGCATTTATGATTTTGCTCGACAGCACCTCAGAATAAATAGTGACAGGATGAAGACATGGTATAGTAGGAAAATGTAGGGCAAGGTATTTCACGGACAACTGGTGCGGCTGTGCAACCCCCAAGGGCGAAAAGAGTACTGCCGGAAGCTATAGAAATGTTGCGAAGATCCCTACATGATTCTGAAGAAGATCAATGATGTAGTATTTCAGATTTGTTGTCAAGGCTCTCGGGCAAAGCCAAAGATTGTCCACATTGACCGACTGGCATTCTACGAAGATCCGGATGTTGCAGAGTCTGTTCGGGATGAACATACTTGAGGAGGGAGCAGTGTTATGCACTCGCTACTTTGTTCCACGCCAGCGAGTGGAAGTGGAGGACAGAGCAGTTATATGATAGCTGTGTCAAGTCAATGGGATGTTTTGAATGACAAGCGAGCGATAACCTGGAACCGCGTGTCTGTTACAAAAAGCGAGCCGACGCAATGTTACTTTTTGCGGCCCGCGCTACTGACCATGGTTGTATTGACGACGAGTGGTGAGAGAAGTGACTAGCGGAAGGGAAATCTGTGACTACGAGTATCGGTGCAGTGAAGAGTACGACTGGCAGGCTGGACTATTATACTAGATGCGTGAATGGAAGACATTACAAATGATGGCAACATACAGACTGAACATGAGATAAATATGATTATGAGTTAATTGACTATAACGAAACAGTGAATTTGAGAAGGAAATTAATTAGAGTTGAAATAGACATTAAATGTTGCTCTGAGAAATTAAAAAGAATAATAGTGGAGATAGATAATACAATACTGTAAATAATAGCAAAGTTCCCGGTGGAACCGGCGCTGGCCTCACCAAACCTCCCCTCCAGGTGGCCGATTCCTATTAAAAGGTCATACCTGGAGCGCTTCTTTCTAACCAAGCTACTTTAGCCCCCACAAACAAAAGCTAAATCGGCTCTTTTGATCTCAGGTAACGACTGGGAACTTTGCAATTTTGAAACCGTCATGCTGTCCAAAAATTGAAAAAGAACACTACTACTAATCTACTCACTCACACACTTACTAAAATACGCGACAGCACAAATCCTACTCGATTGAATTTAAGCATGACGGTATAACCATAACTGCCTTCTCGGCTCAGTGCGTCTGGGTTGTGACGGGCTTAGTTTCGGGGGATGTCCGGTAACCAGTAACATCCCCCTCCACCTCGCCCCCTGATGCAAGGAGCTTGTTACGAAAACAAAAACTACACTCCGAATCGGCACTCATGCACACACAGACACATACAAAACCATCGCTGCGCGCTATTCCGCTTTGCCATTGTCCATCTTAGTAAAACTCATACATGTGCTTACAACTTTGTCAATCCAGTAAAATATGCGTGAGCTTTGCTCAGCATGTCGTCATGTCCAGGTTATTCTTTATCGGGTGTATTTGTATTTGCTACTTGCTACTGGCCGGGCGGTTGGAGGCTCAATGGGAAGGAATTCATCCCTTCCATGCCTTGTTTACTCAATCCTGTTCGAAAGATCCTTCCAATCGTACAATTCCTCCCAGACCCTTCCTCCACCTGGCCAGGCCCCTCCCGAGGGAGGGGCGTGTCACTTCTGTGTGGCGTGACCAAACTGGTGGTAGCATGCCCGCCGAAAGTGAAGGACTAGTACCTGACCACAGTGTACCCGTTGAAAGGCTTACTGTAATCAAAAGTACGCCTCCCATATGTGCGGATGGCATCCTGAAGGGCGTCAGATTCTACGAATCTTTCGCCTCTACACCAGAAGCATTCCTTAATCAGAGTGACCAGCTATGTTGGTTTGGTCGGCAGGCCTGCCTGGGCGACGACAAGCCTGTCCAAAGTGGCCATTCTGGGGAAGAGTATCTTATCTCCCCCCTCCATATACCTTATGACAAGGGGAAGAGCTGATGTCAACGTCGTCGGATCTTCCAACTTCGTTAACATCGCCCCCCTGATTAGGTCGTTATACAGCCATTGTGGGTCATTAGGATCTGCTTGTGCAGGCCCGACCTGTACAGCAGCATCCACCGTGTTATTTTCGCCCGGCCAGTCAATTTCTATTGTTTTAACTTCCTCAGGAGTTGCCAACGATTTTCTCATTAGTATCTTATGGAGGAAGACTTCCCTCTCAGCCTCGATACTTCGCGGATGTTCGGTCCGTACCTTCTTCACAGGCACTCCCGTTGACCATACCTCCCTGGCACGGGACATGGTACTGACAGTTATCCTTCTGTTGTCATGTTTGAGCCTGCTCATGTTACAAGTAACACGAGCAAAGCCCTCATGCACAAAAACCACAGGGCTCCATGTACATGGCCAAACAGTTGGCTCTCTTTCTTGAGAGCCTTGTCCACTTGACATATATGGTTCTAGGTCTATAACTCGTATCATAGACGTAGACTTGGGTAGTTTGTTTACCTTTTCAGATCTTGCTTCTGTCCAGGAGGGGGTATTGCAAGGGTTCAACCCATGCACCCTTACAGGTTGTTCCAATTTTTCAAAGATTATGGGAGATTTGTTGGGCCACCCCCATCATCCAAGATTACGACTGGGAAGATGTGGTCACCCATTATGGGTTTCAACATCTATCCCAGTCTCTTCCCTCCCGTTGTTCACCTCCGACAAGTCCAGGTCCATACTAAACCGAGGGCCCGACCACCAGACGTCAAACTCTTCCCTTCATTTACCAACTCTTGTTAGGTATTGCAACAAACAAGCCATCATGTCCCTTTCCCGAAGCATAGGCCCGAGACGGAGAGGTCCATGATTCCCCTCGAATTCCAGTCTTATGTCTTCAATCTTAGGGCATTCCAGAGCGTGAGTGGAGGTATCCTCCTCGCCACATACCACACAAAGGGGGTCTTCCACCAGGCCCAGGGAAGACAACTTAGCACGGAAGTTTCCATGCCCAGTCAAGAACTGAGCGAAGTAGTGTCCCATTTCGAGCCACTTCTCGAATCTCAGTCTCTCCCTTACACAAGGGAACAAACCGTGTGTCAGGCGACCCTTAACACTAAGGTCCCATCTGGTCTGCCAAGCTGTTAAATTGCCTCTTTCATTTCTCTCAGTTCCGCCGTGGGAATTACTCTCCGCTTTCTCCTACGAGAAATGACCCCCATCTGCACCACCAACATATCCAGAGGGATCTCCCCAGCGATAAGCTGGAGAGCGTCAACTGAAGTTGTCCTATATGCCTTAGTGATCCCTAAAAGTGCAGCTCTTTGAGTACTATTTATGGCCCTTTTACCATGGACACGCTCCTCCTCCGGATACCACACCCCGCACGCATACGTGAGGATGGGCAGAAAGACAGACTTGTACATAAGCTTTAGCGTCTGGTACTCAAGCCCCCAGTTTGCATGCGCCACCACCGTCATCCGGTGAAACATCGTTACCGCTCTGTTTACCGCATAGCGAACATGAGCATGGAACGCTAGACGACTCTTCAGGATGACACCAAGATATTTCATCTCAGTGGCCATCCTGATTACCCTTCCCCCAAACATAATCATGGGATTCTGCTTAAGAGTGCCCTTCAGCAATATAGCGTTGATTTCGTCGACTGAAAGGTCCAGTTTGAACCTCCCAGCCCACTCCTCAACCATTGTTAGTGCTATATCTGACTTTTCCTCTAATTCTCTCCATGACCAGGCAGGAACAAGTAGCAAACCGTCGTCCGCATAGCCATAGACCAGGCAGCCATGCGGCAAGTCCAGTCGTAGTAGACCCTCAAAGATCACTTTCCAAAGTATCGGACCAAGAACTGAACCTTGCGGACAGCCCTTGGTCAACACTTTCTCTTCCTTATGTGCACCCATTTCCAGGGTGCACTTACGATCTGTCAGTAAGGACCTTATCATCCCATAGATATTCCCGGGGCACTGCAACAAGCGAAGTTGCCACAGTATTTGTGGCCACCAAGCATTGTCAAAAGCTCCCGCGATATCCAAGAAACCGCCATGACATAGGTCTGGTCGTAGTTTTTCACCTGTTCGACCATGTCAATAATTGCCATTTCAGTGCTCTTGCCTTTTTTAAACCCGTACTGGCGAGGATGAATACCTTGGACAGTGTCCAGGTATTGCATCAGCCTTTGGTTATTGGTCTGTACGAGTTTTACCTTTCTCGGATTCCTCCCGGCACCTTTATAGATAACTATAAGGTGGCCTTCCTTCCACCCTGATGAAAATTTCCCTTCTGAAAGGTAATCATTGAACAATTCCAACATGCCATGATGTATACGAGGATATGCATGTAGGAGCATTTCCCCTGTCATTCCATCCTTTCCAGGAGCCTTTCTCAATTTTGTCCTCCTGACAGTCGCATCCAAATCCTTAAGGGAGAATGGTGCAGCGTTTTCTGTTTCCATGGGTCTTAGCTGTTCTGCCCTGACTCGCTCGTGATACAATGTCTCCCCTACCACAGTATCATTGGGCAAAAGCTTTTCAAGCATGAGCCTTGTGATCTCTTCGGGTGTCTGCAACAGATGTTCATCAAACTCGAGGGCAGGAAGCACCTCATTTCCTCTAATATTTCCCGTCACCATTCGATAAACCAATCCAAAGGTGTCTTGGTTTCCCCTATAAATTACCAGCTCTCGCCAAGTTGTTTGCCATTTCTTCCTTAACAGGCACCGGTACTGGGTTCTGGCAATGTTGTACTGCTGCACCGCTTGCTGTCTAAGATCAGGGTGATATGTTCTTTTGAAGCGCTTATACAGACATTTAACCTGTCTGCGGTTGCGCTCCAAATCATCACCCCACCAAGGATGGTGGGGGACCTTTCTCTGGGTCTTGGGGATGGCCCAATCACAGGCAGCCATTACCATTTCCCCTATCCTATCGGCCCGCTGATCTACAGAGAAGAGCTGTTTTTCTGCTCTGTATAGTCTTTGGTAATCCAGCAGCACTTTGTCAAACAGACACCAGTCCGCTTTGGCCATTACATAATGGGGACGTTCTATTTTGGTTGGTCTTTTTCCATCTATTCGAATGGTGAACAGGATCATTTTGTGGTCCGAGTCCACCTAGTCAGAAACTCTCCAGTCCCCAACACTCCCAGCAGCACACGCTGTTGCCACAGTTACGTCCAGATACGATTCAGTATCATAGGCAGGGGACACATAGGTTGCCTCGTATCCCGGTCTATTGACCACCTGAAGGTCTTCCTCTAACAGGTATCTAATTACCTCCTCCCCCAGTCGTCCATCCTCGGGGAATTCCACAGTTCCGACTTGGCGTTGATGTCCACACCAAGTATGATTCTACGATCATTGGCTCTCGTCAGTATGTTTACCCACTGACTTAAATGTACTTCGATCAGGTCTTTGATTTGGAAATACGACAAGACAACTGTCATGCCGCATCCCTCCCCAGTCACCAAACGAATGCACGCATGGTGCGAGTTCGAGAGAGCCTCCAGGGCGGAACAAAGTCAATCTCGGGGTTACACTCCCAGATTCCTGCTAATGGATTTTCCCCGAAGATAGCGAATCGACCAGGGAGTGTAGGCACTTTCCCTCTGAGCAGGTAGGGTTCCTGCATCAGCACCAGATCCAGATTTTGCTCCATCACTATTTTGTGCAGTTCCATTGTTGGAACTGCAGCTCTCTGCAGGTTTATCTGCCCGAACCGTAGCAGCGCATGACTACTAGTCATATTGTGTATTGTCGAGCTCCAACGCCATCCTTCTCTGATGGACCGGACAGTCAGAGGAACCAACTGGGTGGGAGCAATCTCTGTTTTTATCTCGTGCGCAATTTGCACATTTTGTTGCTTTGACTTTGCACTCAGAGAACTTGTGCCCAGTATCGGAGCAGTGAGGGCAAACAAGTTCTCCTTTGCATTTCTCTTTAATGTGGCCATACCCTTGGCACTTGTAGCACCGGGTAGGCATTACATAGTCTCTGATTTTACATCTTTGGAACCCTATAAATAGGGTTCCACAATCCATCAACAACCTTCTTAAGAGAGGCATTACATCCAGAACAAGGTTCACTACCTCCTTGTCTCTGGTTCCAGTGCGAAATCGCACGGAGGCGTTCTTCTTCAGCTCCTCTTCTGTGAGCTGGGCGGCCCTAAAGTTCTGGAGAAGAAATGTCTCCATGAACTCCGGGCCGTCATATTCCATCGGCACATCATAAATGATGACCTTGGGCCGACGCTTTTTGGTGTCAGCTACCCTTAATCCTAATTCTTCCATCCTTTTGGCATTTTTCAACTTGAGGAGAGTCTGCTCGTCCTCTGCCTCCAATAGTACGCCTCCCTTAGATACTTGTCTTATTTTCTTGATCCGGAGCTGCTCCTTCACCAGATCAAGATACTTTAACTTTATCTTTGTTTCTTCTGAGCGGCCTTACCCCTCCGTTGGGTACACTAGGATGGTCCTTTTCGAGGGTTGCCTTCTTCCCCTCACCCCCTGCCACTGATATTCCTGTGGCGTTTCCTTTGCCTTCTTTTGTTCTTTGACAATTTCAACAAAAAACTGATTCTTTGCTTTAATTGTAGGTTTCTCTATGGCAGCAGTGGAGGTACGCTCCAGAGTCTTATACATTCTGGTCTCTCCCTCCAACTGTGCAGATCACACAATTTGGAGGTCGAGTAGAGCCCTGAGCCTCATAACCCTCGGGAGGAGGAAATTCGCCCACTCTTTATTGACCTTCCTGCGCTCGCAGGTCGCATATTCAATAATTTGCTCCTCAGCAGTTGCTGAAATTAGTTGTTCCATGATTTCCTTGTCAAAGCCCGGGGGTGGCCCTTTCCCCACTGGACTTTGAGCAGTCTCTTTAGCTGTGACTGTCTCAGTACTCTGAGACAGGGGAATCTCCTGGGACAGGCTGCCCCCGCCCACGGCAGCTGCCTTCAAATCCATTGTCGACTTGTCCCTTTTGACATAGAATTCCCTGATCCACTTTTCTATTAATCCCAGATCTTGGCCCCATATTAGGGGAAATGCCCTTTGGCACCAGGCCAGTTCCTCCTTGTTAGGGGGAAAGACCTGGGCCCATGATGTATCGTCATTAATCAATCTTTGTATATAGTATATTGCCTTAGACTCATCCAGGTTCTTAGGGGGCGTGGTTGCCTGGAGGAACCCACGCCGCTCAATGCTCAATCCTTTGTAGGGCTTGGAGGGATGCTCCTGGAACACGTGGTACCAGGGCTCCCTACCAGTGGCCTGAATTTCCTGAGTCATGGTTGTCCTCTTTGTTCTTATAGATAATTTGAGGTTTTAAAACCTCGAGGCGTTGCCTCTAGGCTGGGGCTAGTGGTCGGGAACCACTGCCCCACCCTGGTACCGTCTTTACCCCTTCCGCACTGACCACTTAGCCGGTTCAGGCCTTATGGCAACGCACAGTAGGGGGTAGCCTGCTGGTTGACTAACTGCCTTGAACTCGTTGCCACCACCCGCCCACGTTGAGGGAGGACAGTGCTCGGTACCAATGTCAAAATAGGGTTCTGTTTTGATCTCTAGGTAGTACTCTACCGTAGAGAGAGGCGTCCAGAGAACTGCCTACAACTGACAGAAAACAGTTTGGGCTTTCTCAGGTTTTACTAATATTCACATCCAATCACATTAACGGGTGTTACCCCGAGAAAACCCTGTAAATAATAGCAGTGTGAATAAATTAGAAGTCAAATTTAGTTATTTTATTGGTATTAAGACCTCCATCCCTCACGAACTCAGATAAGCCCCTCATGCGCCTTGTAACAATACTTATTTTAACAAAATAATCGGCGTTAAGTTTACAAACCATTCTATAAACAGCACACACATCTGTGGTCTACATTGGGTTCGAGCCTGGGACTTTGGAGTGGAATATAGCGTCCTTGGTTTTGGAAGTTGCCAAAAAAAAAAGTTAAGTACAATACATTTAGGAGTTTCTAAATGTAGCGGATGGCAACTCGATCGTGCTATACGGTAGAACTAGCTGTGGCTGTATTAACAAATCACCCCGCGATTTTTTTAAATATTTCTTTCTTACTATCTGTGGACCCTATCCGTTTTGAATTTATTTTCACATATTCCTAACCAAAGATCACAATCTGATATGAAAAACCAAGGCTTGTTCTGTCTTATTAGACTGAAGTTTTCCGTAGTTTCACTTACATTCGTATTTCCTCGTCCGAGAACAAACCTATTTGATAACAGCGGAAACCATCTAACGTGATAACAGATATCCAGATGATCACTGGTTAGAAACAATATTAATGTATCAATAACCATTAAGATGTCTCATATGCCCTGACAGGCTTTTTTTTAATACAGACTATGGAAATTAACTTTTGGAGACATATAAATACTCATTTTAATATCCACAAGGAAGAGTTATCACATTTGAGATAATATTAAGCTGGCGCTTATTGGAAGTGGCTAACATACCTGCTTCTGACCAGCCTGGAGGTAATGATGAGATAGGTCATACGAGGTGAGGATAGGACAGCAATGGAATTAAGTGTATAAAGATAAAGACGCACTCTGAGAAGTTAGTGACTAATCGCAAAGGCAACAATGAGTTCTCATACCGGTCGTGGGACTCAAACCCGCGACTTCCAGTGGCTTGCACAGCTGCAATGACGCTCACACCAAAGAATGCCGTCATTTAACGGAGAACTGTTAAAGGTGGTGGAACAAGTATGCTGGCCTCCTCGGCACAAATTGTAGTGGATTACAATGTATTCGGCGGTGCCGGGTAAGTTATCGGCGCCAGTTTGAAAGTAGGTTAACTCGCTGCAGTGCAGACGGTGAAATGTTGCAGGTAATGCCTGTTCTACACTTCGCTGGACTTGGTTGTCTCCTGGTTTACACGTCTAAAACGGTAGCGCTGTAGTTGACGTCACGCCACGTATTCAACGTATTTAAGCGACCGCATTACGTTTCGGTCCCTCCCGACTCCACTACGGTTGTGGAACTACCTTGCGTGCACTTGCGAGTGTACAAGAACTGAGCGAGCACTAGTGTGCGTATCTGCAATACTTCAGCGTCTGTCGCTGTCAAGTTAGACTATAAAACAACTGCCTGATGTCGACCGTTTCAGTGAGTTATCACAAGTACGGGCTGTTCACGGTAAAGTGAACATTTTTGAGGCCCTAGTTACTTTTTCCTTTCAGCTATTTTTTTATCGTTTAAATCACTTTTTTTTAAATGAAATATCGTCATGTAATTAATAAACACAGAGTGTATATACCATCTCACTCGAAAGTTAACGCCGAAGATTAAAATAAAATATATTTATTGACTATTATTCCAAATGAGAGGGCTATCAAAATGCTCACTTTACCGTGAATAGCCTATTTTAACGAAACAAGTCCATTGTAATACACTCCTGAAAAGTGTTTTGCACAACCTGTAATTGGATGGCATTATGAAGGGCGTTCGCTGAGACAGTCGGCGCACCACATAAAGACATTCGTCTAGTCTGGCTTGGTATTCTGTGCAGATAGTGTGAATTTCATCCAATACTTTATCTTGGGCCGTGCACGACCTAGTAACTTATAAATACCGGTGGAGCAAAATTATTTTCGAGGTGTGTATTTCTGGCGACAATCAAGTTGCCCACCAACAAAACACCAAAAATATTCCCTTCCATCTGGAGCTGTTTTGCCGGACTGTGCGTCAGGTTTTGCACTGTAATACGAAACCGTCTTTATATGCTGTTACTAATATCTTGATACAGCCTATCCGCCGTTTATTTACACTTTTTGAATCGAACCTTTGGAAAAACACCGCATGTATGACGCGCTTGTTTGCTTCCTAAATAAAACACGCGTCACAAGTGTTTTATAATTGCGTTAATGTAAAAATACCTTTCTTTTTGTTAAATTGAACATTTACTTATATTTCGTCTATAAATTATATTAGTTAATTAATAAAGACAGATAAAATAGGTGTGTTGGTAATACCTAGTAATAAATAGTTCTCACGCGAAATATTATTACACTGAGCGCGCCCGAATACGGTGCGTTGACCCTCTGGTGTAATTTTCTAAGCTTTGTTTGTATGAGGCGGAGGAATTTCAGGAAGTAGAAATTTAGCAGGACTTCAGGAAAGTTAGAATAAGAGTGAATGAGTATATTTACAAGCGTATAAAAAAGGGAAATTTCTTTTGTCTCAAATGACAGTGAAATGTGCCATTAAAAAAAGTTATATATATATATATATATATATATATATATATATATATATATATATATATATATATATATGTGTGTGTGTGTGTGTGTGTGTGTGTGTGTGTGTGTGTGTGTGTGTGTGTGAGTGTGTGTGTGTATGTATATATGTGCATGTGTGAGAGAGTGTGGGTGTTTAATTTTCTCTACGCCATAATTTAAGTAAAGGTGCCACAAAATCAAAATGACTATGGCGTTATTCTTTCCAACAATATGTGTAATAGAACGGATAAAATTATTCCGGTGGGGATAACAGAAACTGCAATAAAAATGTGTTTTGATGGCTGTAGGCATTTTTTTTAAAACTACTACAAAAATTCCTTTTACATCTTTTCTTGTAAGAAACGAGGTTATTATCTACGCCATAACATATTTCGTTGCCAGTGCCAACCAGATATCAGCAAAGTAGGCCTACATCACTGCGAGGAAGAATACCCATCTAGTACATTAGTGGCAATGTCAAGAAAACCAGAGTTATGTTTGAGGTCACTTTGTTAAACCCAAGAGTCTAAATACGACAGGACCTGCTAATATTAAAACGCATGGACTCCGAAGCACTTGTTAACCATTCGGTGCTTAGAAAATAACATTCTCGTGGCACAGGCTGAATTCAAACTGCTGCCTGTCTTTCCTCGCGACCTACACTGAGCGTAGGGTATATGAAAGGTTGGGTCACGTCACAATTATTACTATTGATCCAAAGAAACTATGTCTGCAGTTTGGGCACTGATAATAATGACAATTGTGAACTATGGCTCACATGTTTGCAATTGTCTGGATGAAGACATAGGTTTACATGTGTAATTTATGGTGCAAAAGATTATTATTTCGAAAAAAAATAACTTCGTATAAACATTGCTATATGTGCACAACCCCAGCGGAGCCCCTGTGGTAGTGCACATCCTCTACGTAATGTTGAAGATGGCAGTGTAACATTTGTTGATTCGTCATCATCGTACTTAATTATCACTTTATGTATCATCTGATTTCATAACCTTCATCTTTGTTAGCTAAGTGTCCAGTGTGTAAAAATGTCTACACAACTGATTGTTTCAGTAGGTACATATTAATGTAAATACAGTGTGAATGTGAATGCCACGTCTGGCCACAAACCTTTCTCAGGTGTTGTAAACAAGAAATTTTATGATACGCGCTGTACTTGAATCGACACAACACTTGTTTCGTTGTCACAGTCAATGAGCTGTAGGCTATATGCTCGGATATAGTTATATGAACCAATTTTGAACTAGACCAGTAGGACGGTTTACGAATCATTTATACCCAGGTAACATCACTGGTCACTGAGCTTTGCAGTGTGCCGTACCGACCAAAAATTATCTACACGTGTGTGATGTACACAATTATGTACACTGGGTCTGAATGTAATAAGTGATATAATAATGATATATAATATATGAATATTACAATACTATATCATATATAATAATTACAATATATTCATATAAGGATATAATATATAATGGGATATAATAAGCTACAATAAGGAAGCATTGTGACGGGCCCTCCCAAGATTACGATACACGATCGCGGGAAGCTGAATTTCTAACAAACTAGATTTCTAACTGTACGGATATTATAACGCACTATGTAAGCCGATGGATTGAAATACAGATGTTTCCTATGTACTTCTCTCTGTCCCCTTCAGGAAACTGCGCAGGGAAGCTTTAAAGAAGTTACTTTTTTTTCTTAATAATTATCACCAATTTTTCATCTTTTTATTATTAGCCTATTTTTAAAAGGATAAAAAGCAAAAAAGTGACGGTTGTAGTTCATTAAATTGATAATTATTTTACCTTTCCTGGAAAAGTGTCGTATTCGCAGAACGTTTGTTTACTGAGATACCAAATCAAACACTGATTTTACAGACAATATTTTGCTGAGGAGTCTGAGGCCGCGGGGGTTTATTGGTCAGATTATTCGCCTCCCACCTGGGCGAACCTGGTTCAATTCCCGGCGGGACCGCTCCCGCTCTCGCATGTGGGAATCGTGCCATACGATGCCGCTGGTCGGCGGGGTTTTCTCGGGGATCTCCCGTTTCCACCGCCTTCACATCCCGGCGCTGCTCCATATTCACCTCGCTTCACCCGCATCGACTCTCAAGATCTCGGCGTTAGGAGACGCCCAAATCTCTCCAGTTGGGAGTCCCCTTAAGCGAGGCTCGGTTCGCAAGCGTGCGGTGCCTGTCAGTCGCAGATGTTACGTACCGCCACGTGAGCCATGGTACCAGCATAGCAAGCAGCGGTATGGTAATAACCAGTTTGTGAACTGTGGTTAGCACCTTACGTATAAAAAAAAATAGCGATTGCTCTACTTATGTGGGCGGTGTACATTGCAGCTCCTCGCGCGCGTTTACATTGGTTATTTCAATTGCCTCTCACAATAACCACTCAGAAGAGGGGTTGTTTGATAGCGCCGAAAATATTGAGGTCGATCATGGCGCGAGTGGTGTCGTGATGCAGGCACGTCTATTCCTTACATCACCCAGCAAACGATTAGAAAATACACCTTCAGAATTTAATACAAATAAAAATATTTATCAGAGCGCTGTGCCGTAATGAAATTATCGCAAAAATTATATATTACAAAACTCATATTGAGGTTTGTCACATGTTACATTCACGCGAGCAGAAATTTTGTGCACTCCATACAGGGTTGGTCGTAGAATCACCCAACACTGTTATTTTCACGAAATGCTTTAAACGTCACTCATTCTTAGGAAATAACAGCTGGTATTGTTATGATTAGGGGCAACTGTTTTTCGCGAAAAGATTTCTGGACAAGCTGTGATCCAACGCACTTTAGTTCAGGACCACTTTCGTGATTGGATAATATGAATTGTTATGCGCCTTATCTGTCTGCCCGCTAATCACAGGCAGTCAGTATCGGAGAAGCTTAATTCTGATTGGCTCACTCATGTAACAGACTGTCTACACACATAGACAAGCGGCCAATAGTCAAATGAAGACTTAAGGTGTGCACATAGGAATCGAAGTCTAGCCTCCGCGTAAATCTTTTCGCTAAAAACAGGTGGCCCTAGTTATGATCTCTTAAGGAAACTTCAGAAATCAACAAGTGTTCCCTTTCCCGTTTCACCATTTCCTGTCAAATTACAACTCGCTGTTATTCCATTGCATTTCTCTGTTAAAAGTTAACATAAGGATTGGATTTCTGATTGGAAAGCAAAAATTATTGTATTTCTCGAAAATAACTGAAATATTAATATTGACCCCTATCCCAAGAACATAACTAAGGTTTCTTATGAGCGAGCGCAAACATTAAATGTTCACTTGAATCACGGGCAAGTGTCATTCCTGTAAACGCAATAGTTTACTGCAAATAAAATAGGTACAAGATCCACTGCTTGCAACAGGTTTGCAGGTAATTCCTTGCAACGAACCGGTTTCATTATCTGTCGAGATAAGCCGCGTATTTTCAAACGACGTACGAGTCACTTGAGGAGTGACAAACATATGTGATTCCTCGAAGGATTGAGTTATCATCATAATGAAGCAACAAACTATTTCGGATCTGAGAAGACGCAGCGCCAAGTGCGATTGGCGGGAATATAAGTGTCTGTGGAAAGCCGAAGCCGTCTACACTGCGCATGCTCTTGTGAAAACAAGGCAATAACTGGCACTGACGGCAAGGATGAAGTGGGCTACCTATATTTTCCCTTACAGAAATATCTATAGTTTTTATCTCTGTATCTCCACTTACCATCGTACATGGCTACACTGGACACGCCTACTGCACTCTTCAGCGTTTATTATTGGCTGGCCGTCGTCCAATGAAGTCGCGCGTTGAGTATATACCAGTTAATGTGCCGCGACAGATTAACAGGTTTTACAGTCCACCGTGTTCATTTCAGAAATTATTTAAAAATAGAGTTCCTTTCTTACGAATTGAAATGTTGACAAATAGTAACTTTTTACTTGGGTTTCGGCAAAGTCCAGCGAAACAGTAAAACGATAAACGTGCTTGTTTTGTCTTTAATAGTAAAGAAATGTCGTTACTAAAGTAGCCGTGTATATACGTGCATACTTCTCAAAGGGTTAATTCTCGGAAGTTTATCAAGAGGAATGTTTAGTCTGTGTATTGACCTAAGGTGTATTATATATAATCGGCAGTACCTTTCGATAGAACCGGGACTTGAAACCCCGATCCCGCTGTTTCCAGTGGCAGACCAGTAGGCTGAACCAAACAGAACCATGGGTCCTGTTTCACAGCACTAATGAGCAATTTTTTGAAACTACCACCTGCTGTGAGACCCGAAGTTTCTAACCAGCTGTTTCTGGTCTGTCAACGTAATATATAAAAATCCTGCTACATGATGCTACAAATGTTTTCTTCTTGATTGCACTGGGTATTAAGTTGCAGTAGCATTAATAGCAGTGCTACGTATTGGTAAATAATAATAAATAATGGTGTTTTGTTCTCATTAGATAACAAACAACTCTCTGTCTTTTAGCAGATTCTTTTTGGCAAGAGATTAACTGTAAACATTTTTACTCAATTAGCTATACTTATAAATAAACGCATGTGAATAAGTTCACCAAAATTCTTCTGCCGGAAGAAACTGCGCAACAATGCAGCCAGTAGTCAGAAGAATATAATTTCAAGCAAAGTCTCACCTATACGTTGCTCACTCGTGTCCGAAGATGTTTTCGAATAAGGCAAGTGATTCATAGCCAAAGTTCGGTGGCGCTCACCGAAGAAATGAAGGTACGCGGACGTCCGAAGTGATTCATTACGTCGTCACCCAGGGCAGCACCGCTGTTTGTGCGTCTCAAACAAGAACTGGAGAGGAAAAACACAGAGCGGGCGGTCCAAAGGGAGTATTCGGGGGCTGCAGCAATAATTAAGGGATGACAACCGTATGTTTAAAGAGGCGAGTCAAAGAGGCCGCTGCCAGGGGAGGACAATGGGGCCGTGATGATCATGGGGGGAGACACTCGGTGACAAGCCAATCACGTATCGGAGTAAGGGGAGGATAGCAGGATGGCTCGGGTTGTCCGCATTGTGCGAGGCCAGGATAGAACACAGTAGCTCATCTGTCACTGCGCACTGGGTCGTCCATTGTCCAACAACCGCGGCCGAAGAAAGGCACAAGAGGGGCCGCGAGGCTTGATTGGCGTCCGGGAGGAGCTCGCATGTCTCTTCCGACGACAAGCCAACTTATTTTCAAACGACGGGGCTTTCTCTTTGCCCTCTCCACTCTGCCCCACTGGAAACAGAGTATACAACTGTGTTGTGGGGTCAATGGATTTATTGTTCGACTGGTGATTTCTCTGCCAAATGATGTGTTGGATCAGCGCAGATAGTAGTCAGAACGGGCTCTGCTGTCTTGCCACTATGGCTGGCAAACATTTCGTATTTTGGAGAGGAACTACAAACTTTATTACGGCACTTGTTGGAGACTTTCAGTAAGAGGAATCTGGCAAAATGTTGAATTGAACTACGCCTTCTTTGTGAAAATTCCTTATTCAATGCACATTATAATAAATGTAAAAAAAAAACCTACAAAATATTAATTTAAATACGGCGTAATATATCTGCCAAAATGCCTAATGATGAAAACAGAACAATATCAGATTACTCATATTTGACATTCATTTTGTGAATAATATTGACGAACTTCATCTTTGAACACAACAATCACCTTGTTGCTTGCCAATGGAATTTCAAAGTAAATAGTAAAATTTTTCTTTCAAATAACGTAAAATTTTAATTAAATTGCTCGGTTTTATTTATCATTGAAGAATTCGCTCGGATAATTGACCTAATTAGTGTTTGGCTGTTTTATTCGAAGAACCTGTGATATTAAGTAACAGAAATTTTCAGTCGGCTCATGTACACGAACGCGAATTTTCTGTTTTCTCTGACGTATCATGTTGACTCACATCTTCGGTTTTATTTGTATAAAAGTTTAGTGGGAAATCAGGGTGAAGAGTTGGAAATGTCGCTATCTCCTTAACCCATTCAGACCGAATGTACACATTTGTGTACATTGTATGCACGTAAGTAATTTTTTGTCTGTACTCCACACTGCGAAACTCATTGACCAAAGATCTTACCTGTGGCCAAGTGATTCGCAATCCTTATTGCTAGTATAGGTAAGTGTTGGCTCATATAACTGTAGCCGAACATAAACCCCACAGCTCATTGGCTGTGACAACGAAACAAGTGTTGTGTCGACTTAAGTACAGCACGCATCATAAACTTTTTCGTTTCCATCACCTGAAACCGTAAATGAAAGTGGGTCTAAAAGGGTTAATGTGGTTTCTTGACATCTTTAATAAGTGTTAAGGTTTTACATTGCATAGTAAAGCTCAGAGGGGCTGAAAACGGGACGTTGATGATTTTTGTGGTCTCCTAACCACTTGACCCTTGGTTCAGTCGTCGTAAAGAAAGTCATGGCGGATGTTCGGTGGCTTGTGACTCCTCTCCGGCCCGACCTCACCGTCACAAAGTATTAGACTTCTCCCGCTCCTCGCTGCAGTGTCATTGCACAGCTCAGCGGGGACACCGCGGCGACAAGAGACGGTACCCGCGGGTGGCATCGCGGGCGATCGACGGCCAAGGTACAGTACTCGCCTTGGGGCGACGTCGTCGTCCTGTCCCTCCATGATGCAGCGATACGACAACTGTCCCCTTCCGCCAGCGGCCCGACTCCAGACGACAGTAAAATACAAGTCACGCCTACTTCCCGTCGTCACGAGGCTGCAGTTCGAGACCTTGAGAGGCTGCTCCCATCTAGAGCTAAAGGCGATGCTGTCTCATGCAGCAAATGCTCCATCGTCTCTACGCACAAGGAACCGAACTGACGTGAACTCTTTACATTGAGCAGCGGGCGGCCAAGTCATTTGAAGCAGGCAAAATGATCGACTCGCATACATAATTTTTTAGTGTATTTAGTTAATATATCTCCAGGCAGAGTAAAATTTTCACATATTCTTTGTTACGTTGAAGAGCTCAGCGCATGGGATGTCTATTTTATTTTAACTAGCCCTTAAATTCAAACAGTTTAGTTTCTTATTCTATGAGGAGGAAATGTGCTGTGTAAATCTGAATATAGGCTGTTCACGCTAAAGTGAGCACTTTTTAAGGCTGTTATAAAATTTTCCTTTGATCCTTTTTCCTCTTCCTGCTGCTTTTTAAAATAAACATTGCAATGTGACCTATAAATATAATATATACATTTCACCACCATTATAATTTAATACCTGAGGCTGCAATAATATATATTTATTAGCGGTTAATGCCTGTTGGGAGGGCCTTAAAAAGTGCTCACTTTATCGTGAACAGCCTGTACTTAAGTTTTGCATTTGCTTTTTTCTGCAATAAGATGACAAACATTTCTTTAAAATAAAAGTTCGGAGGTTGAGGGTGAAGGTAAAATCAAATACTTCGCTATTTTTCCCTAATCTTTAGCTGCTGAGTTCCTTATTCAACAGAAGAACAAATGAATACGTGCACACGTGCAAAAGAGCATATGTTGACGTAAAAGCTTACACGCATATAACCGGAAGACGTTACTGATATACAAGACAGTTATGTATAGGAAAAAGAAGACGCGTTTTCTTGAGGGCCCATCAATACACAAATTACTAGAGTAGCTAAATTGTTCTGATCGAGGTCCTCGATGGCAGGGATAGTTAATATGCTTCGTTCCTGTGGCGACGATGTCATGTCGACGACCGTTCGACCCAAAAACTCCTCCCAAACCAAATAATCTCTGAACACTCGGTTGGTACGCGTATGGTTCGGAGTCTGCTACAACCACGATGATCCATCGTCTCTATTATTTGTTACATTCTAGTGATGTAAAAACCCTAGTTGTGACGTATTTTTTTATCCGAACGAAAATCCGCAGGTGACCTAAAGATTCAGGATGTTATTTTATCATTTGTGTAACACTTAGGCTCGTCCTGTCGCTACTTATGTATAAAAGTATTCGAATATTGATGTCGGACACTGCCCTGGGGGTGAGGGGAGTTAATCCGCGCACTTCCCGTTGGCACTGCAGATAATTCATTCCCATTTCTTCTTGCTCCGTTTTTCCTCCATTCACACTAGAAAAGACACAATTTTTCGTGGCAGAAACAGTCGATAGCATTCAGAACAAGAATCTATGATAACCTTGCCTAAGGAAACACATAATTACAACCGACGGTTCGGTGTTACAGGAACTCGTTTGATCTTAATGAAAACGCTAACTGTAGTATGTAGAGAAATGTTGTTAATTTACGAAACAAGTTCCGTGTATGACAAGTCTCTGTGGCTGTGCAGCTAAAGGCTGTTTACGATAAAGTGAGCACTTTTAAAATCAACCTTAGGAAAAGTCACTGCTCCTACCTGCGTACATTTTAACGGACGCAGCGAGTGACATGCGCCCAGTAAAGTTGGCAACGACGGAGGGGAAATAGTTCCATATATTAACATCCAAAAAATGTGTTAGTTAAACTTTTGTGATAAAATTTAATTACTTCATTTGCTTTCTGTTTTTCTATGCATCAATTGTGTAAAAATGAGTAAATTTATAAAATATTAATTTTTCTAATAATTCCAGAATTGCACTTGACCGACGCATGAATAAAGTGATGACGCCCATGGCAATGTGAACTTTACATAACGCGGGATAATACACAATATACACACAAGTAGCGCTTATGCAGGGGTTCCAAAAGTTGCCCCAGTTTACCGTGAACAACTTTTACCACGTCGGCTCTTTACCTTTGTGATTCAAATTGTCTTTTTTTTTTTTTTTTTTTTTCACATGTGGTAAACGTGATGAACATTGTCTATGGCCGGTGGGTTTATCTAGTGGTGCTTCAGTTTGCCTCCATGTCTGCACGCCATCGCTCCTTCATCCCCACTTAGTTTCAGCTCGAACATTCTTCGTGCCTGCCGGGAACATGCGCGTCCGTCAAAAACAGTAGGAACTCCACTTTGTGTCGCCCACGTCTGTTCTCCTCCAGACTGGCTCTGCTTCAAAAATATAATATTGTGAGGGTGTTGTATTTTATTGAGTTTATAGTAATGCGTCTCTCCATAGCTTGTTTTTTTTTACGTATTATGAAAGTTTAGAAAGATTTGGAGTAGCGTAGTAATGTAATGTTTCTAACAAATTCAAAGTGTCAATCGTCGCATATTTATTACCTATATCTAAAGATTCGGGAATGTTGCGAGTTCAAGCTGCACTAGGACGGACCACAAACACTTGTATAGGCTATTCATGGTAAAATGAGCATTTTCGAAAGCACTGCTTAAGAGCTACTTGTATGCACGTTATGTTTTATTCCGCCTTATGCTAAATTAACATTATCGTGGGTCTCGTCACTTTATTCATGCGTCGGTCAAGTGCAATTGTGAAATTATTACAAAAAGAAAATGTTTTGCAAATCTGGGCGTACGTCACGCAGTGTGCCCGTGGAAATATATGCAGGTAGGAGCAGTGACTTTTTTTTTTTTTCAGGCAGAGTTCAAAAGTGCTCATTTTATCATGAATAGCCTTTAACTTTTTTGACCGGGCTACTTGCTTTCTGCATGATTATGGACGTGTAATGCACGTGTAAAAATAGCACGAGCGAGTCACGTTTAACCTAGCACACAGCATTGAGTGCTCATCACAAAGGCACCGATCAATGAACAAATGACAAGTGCCTGGGGTGTGTTATTACAGAACCGTCGAGTTTACCCTAACACGCGAGATTTCTGGTTTTCTAGTTACAAGGTATGTGTCAGTGTTAATGTTGTACACGTGGAAGGATTCAGAGTGCATGTAAAGAAGTGCTTACAAAAATAATACATTAGCCGTTAAAATAATTGTATGAACATCCGCACGTATAGTTACCACTGAACGCCTCTAATGAGACCCCATTGGTGCTGTTCGGAGAGCTTGCTGACCTACCTCATGGTTACAGAATGTTCCTGGACAGTCTAAGGAGTAAACTCAGTTGGGAAATTTGTGAGACCCCTAACGAGCTCTTTATATTTTGTTCGGGGTTCTCCACACTTTCTGAAACTAAACCTTTGAAAAATCACCCCATGTATGACGTGTTTAGTTATTTCCTAAATATTCTATGTACCGCAAACGCTTTGTATGCTCTGTTAACATGAAAGTATATTATTTTTCGTTGAATTAAAGTTTTTCTGTGTTTCAATTATATTTTATAAGTATGAATAAAAACAGTGAAAAAACATGTGTGTTGGCAGCGCTTAGTAATAAATAGTTCTCATGCAAAATATCATTACAACTGGGTGCTCACGAATTTGGTGCGTTGTCCTTTGCTGTAATTTTCTAGACTTAGTTAAACTTAGCTTGCACGAGGCGGAGGAATATCGTGGAAGTAGAACATTAGCAGAGCTTCAGAAAAGTGTTAATTAACCGTGAATGGATGATAGCACAAATGGCGGAGTTCCAAAAGTTACTCCAAGAGCAGATTAAAGTATCATACACTTATAGCAGAGTAAAGCAAAAGTAAATGTGGTTATGGGACGAGCAAGATGTAAACGTCATTTTGTATTTACAAACATGTACTGGTTACTCATCTAATGGGAATTCCAAAAGAACGTTATCACTTCCACAACTTATTTCATATTCAAAAAATAATCGTGTTCAAAAATAGCTTTACTTACCACAACTTAGCCATAAGCATTCTGTCCAGAAATGCAGCAGTTATACAAATTAATTTTGAAACAAAAAATGCGAATTTTATCACTCGCTACTTGTAACTTTTCCTTCCGTGTCTGTAATCAGAATGTCCAAATTTCCTTTCAGTTCGTTTATTTCTGTTAAACTTCCCGCCACTTTCCGTTTACTCTTCGTTACTCGCGGAAATATTGCGTTTTATCCCCGGCCGGGTCACTCCGGATTTCGCATGTGGGAATCGTACCGGACGATGCCGTTGGTCGGGGAGTTTTCTCGGGGATCTCCCATTTCCCCCACCCCTCCATTCCGGCGCTGCTGAATACTTACCTCAATCATCCTCATCGACTCTCACGACCTCGATGTTAAGAGCCATCCAAATCCCTTCACATTGCGTTTTCTTTGGCAAGATGCTAAGAGCAGTCACTCGGCAGTTTTGGGACACCGCCTAAAGCCGAGTAAAACCTTTAGGTACTCAGGGTGTTTTTGGGGCAGCCGAAGAGTAAAGGATGCTCCTTAGACTGTAACGTTTTGGAACGTCACCCGTGAGGGCTGAGTGATATGGAGTCCCAACGGCGACGAAATTCAATGATGGCTGAACAAGAGAGTGCCTTGGGGAGACCCGCTGGCTAACGGCGGCGGAAGTAGGGGATGATCCCGCCAGGGATCGAACCCGAGTCGCCGCGTCGAAAGGCTTGTGCGGCAGCAGCGGCCCCTCAAGATGGGGCAAGAGTGGCGCAGTGACGGTATTAATGCGAGGGAGGTGACCGGAGCAATACGATGCGATGCGGCATTGCGTACCTCAGTCACACTTCCGACATGAAAACCTACGGCCTAATAGTCCCCGACCAGGCCTCGGATCGCAACAAGTATCTTAGTGTTGGAATCCTGGCGACTAAACGCTGCGTGGACTGTTCTATTTAATTTCGTCTTTCAGATACTCAGTCCTTTCTTCTGTACACAATGTGCTGTAAAGTTGAATAAATAGAAGTAAAACCATTGATCTGCGTTGTAAATTGGGTGCCATTAACATAAAACAAAAATTACCTTACAGCTTAATGTGACATAATTGTTATTTAGTTTACGATAAAAACAATTTCATTAATATACCAACTATCTTTCACACTTTAAATTATCACTTAAACAATATTTAAAGACAAAATTTTCTACGGTTGGCAACACGAAGAAAGACTGCGTGAAAGTTCGGTGTTATCCTAGTTATTTGTGCATGATATTATGAACTTTTAGTATGGAGGTTAAACTAGGGATGCCAGTGTTTGATGTTTGATAGTCGTTAACGTAGCGGAATGCCTGTCCATACACAACTAACCCTCTACTCATAGGCAAAAAGGGATCCGTGGAACCACGACTTACCAGAGATTTGAACCCCAAACGTTGTGGCCGTTAGCCGACGCATTCATGACGTCGGCAATTGGACTTGGCCTTTCAAACAAACTGGAGCCTCTTCACCACAATATGACAGCCTTCTGAATATACTCGGGGTCCTTTTCCATCCACTTACTGAAAACCAAACATCGCGACCGCGCCTTGTGTAGTGCACGAGGCCCGACTCTCCCTTTTCGCGGCCGATAGCGAACGGAAGGGTCGCCGAAGGGCCAGGCGCACACGTGGGGCGCGGAGGGGGCGGGGTTCTAGTGTATAAAGAAACTTTCGTCCTGTGTAAACTTAGACCGGTTACGCTCAGCGAAAGAGAAAAAGAGGTTTCCGAGGGGAGCACGAGGAGGGAAGTCTACGTATCGCCACAAAGGACAACTCCCAATGAAGCGGGGGCCGAACAATTTGAATATTACCGGACACAAAGACAGCAGACGCGCGCACGGTAAACACGTGGGGGAAATGGCTCTCCCCAGTGGAATCACGGTCAATTTCTTTGCTGTTTGTTCTGCTCCGCCCTTGTCTTGCCCGACCCAAATTCTGCCCCCCCCCCTCTTCCAACCAAAAAAAAAACCCCTTCTTGTCCAGCGCTCTTCGGGGAAGTGCGTACGTAGGCCAACTCACTCGTCTCCTGTGCGACCTGGGAAAGCTCGCCAGCAATCATTTTATAGACTATTTGCAGTAAAATAAGCACGTTTGAAAACCCTGCTTAAGATCGGCTTTTGTGCACGTTGTGTATTCATTCGCCTTATGTAAACTTGGGCCTCATCACTTTATTCGTGCGCCGGTCAAGTGAAACTGTGAAATCATGATAAAAGTAAATATGTTACAAATCTGCTCATTTTTACAGGTCGATGCATTAAAAAACAACAGGAACCGAACGAAAAAATTTAAGTTATCACGAATGGTTACCTAACCTTTTTTATTCGACGCTAAGGTATGGAACTATTTTCCATCCCGTGTTACCAACTTTACTGGACGCATGTCACTCAGTACGCTCGTTAGAATATACGCAGGCAGGGACAGTGACTTTTTTCTAAGGATCATTTCAAATGTTCTCACTTTATCGTGAACAGCCTTTATTTCGAAAGTTCGGGGAGAAAGGCCGCACGCAACGGGCGACGATAGTTCTGTCCAGGGGTGTAGTTCTCATTCTCTTCTCGGCTTGTTGATAGCCCCGTTACAGATCATCAATGGTCCCTTCACACTTTTCTGAAGCCCTGTTAAAGTTCTACTTCCAGTGTATTCCTCCGCGTCGCGCAAACCGAGCTTACCAATACATCTGTTATCTTACAGCCTTTTCTTCAAAGAAAACATAATTTATAAATATAATTGTAATTTAAAAAAAATAAGGTACTTTTATGAACTCAAGTTTACAACGCTTGTAATATATGGCATTTTTAGGAAACAACCAAACACTTTATATATGGGGCGATGTTTCAAAAGTTAAATTAAAGAATCGTAAAGAAACCGCGAATAGACTATATGTGTGTATCGTATCCCAGCGTAGAGGAATTTGCGATATTTTTTATAGGCAGGTGACCCATACACTTCGTGCCATGGAAACTTAACACCTCGCTCATTGTTTCCACTATGTAAATCAGCTACCGACAAGCAGAGGAGAGAATGAGAATCGCTTCCCTGAGCACTGAGAAAAAGTTTTGGTGAATTAAATAAAATGTGTTTGGCGCCAACAAGTCAATTGCTTGTATAGGATCTTCGGAAAATTTTTTTGTTGATAACAAATTGTTTTGTTACTTTTAGTTCGTTGCCTCAAACTAAGATTTGGTTGGTCCCAGTAAAGAGATTTTTGTCTCTACGTACATTAAACAACTAAACAGTTTCGGTAAATGTAAAAATAATTGGAAACCCGAGAGAGTTTCGAACATAAAAATATTTCCGTCGGGGTGCTACGCCCTAAGCCACAGCAGCTTAAGTGGCTACGGGTGACGTGGGAATGTTTTTATATACATACATTTGTAATACTGGACAACGTAGTATGTAAATACATTTTTCAAGTTTCACTGCTTTGATTTTTAGTTTCCTGTTTATTTGGTTTATTACTATCTTTATAACATTATTAAGCGAAGTGAAGAGATTTGGACGGCTCTTAACATCGATATCTTGAGAGCCAATGAAGGTGATTGAGGTGAGTATGGAGCAGCGCCGGAATGAAAGGAGGGGGGAAATGGGAGATCCCAGAGAAAACCCGCTGACCAGCGGCATCGTCCGGCACGATTCCCACATGCGCAAATCCGGATATAGCATTATTAAGTATCAATAAATGTACTAACAAACACTATTACGACCTTAAATATCACAGAAAAAAAAAGCAAACTCTCGAGCTGTATTTTTTGAACGAAGGTAATCAAATGAGCGGCCAATATAGGCCTACACTTGATTCAACTAAATATTTTGTTGACAGTCTAATTTCTTTTGGCCTATCGTTGGAGTTTTATTTATCTAAGCGTGTATTGTATTAAATAATCCAAATTAATTTTGTTTATTCAACACAATATTTTGGTAGGAAAAAAAACCTTCCTTTCAGTGGGGTTGTACCGCAGTCGTAATGGAAGCCCAGGAATAATACACGTTAAAACCTTTCTTTCAGTGGGGTTGTACCGCAGCCGTAATGGAAGCCCAGGAATAATACACGTTAAAACCTTTCTTTCAGTGGGGTTGTACCGCAGCCGTAATGGAAGCCCAGGAATAATACACGTTAAAACGTTTTTTTAGTGGGGTTGTACCGCAGCCGTAATGGAATCCCAGGAATAATACACGTTAAAACGTTTCTTTCAGTGGGGTTGTACCGCAGCCGTAATGGAAGCCCAGGAATAATACACGTTAAAACCTTTCTTTCAGTGGGGTTGTACCGCAGCGGTAATGGAAGCCCAGGAATAATACACGTTAAAACCTTTCTTTCAGTGGGGTTGTACCGCAGCCGTAATGGAAGCCCAGGAATAATACACGTTAAAACCTTTCTTTCAGTGGGGTTGTACCGCAGCCGTAATGGAAGCCCAGGAATAATACACGTTAAAACCTTTCTTTCAGTGGGGTTGTACCGCATCCGTAATGGAAGCCCAGGAATAATGCACGTTAAAACCTTTCTTTCAGTGGGGTTGTACCGCAGCCGTAATGGAAGCCCAGGAATAATACACGTTAAAACCTTTCTTTCAGTGGGGTTGTACCGCAGCGGTAATGGAAGCCCAGGAATAATACACGTTAAAACCTTTCTTTCAGTGGGGTTGTACCGCAGCCGTAATGGAAGCCCAGGAATAATACACGTTAAAACCTTTCTTTCAGTGAGGTTGTACCGCAGCCGTAATGGAAGCCCAGGAATAATACACGTTAAAACCTTTCTTTCAGTGAGGTTGTACCGCAGTCGTAATGGAAGCCCAGGAATAATAAACGTTAAAACCTTTCTTTCAGTGGGGTTGTACCGCAGCCGTAATGGAAGCCCAGGAATAATACACGTTAAAACCTTTCTTTCAGTGAGGTTGTACCGCAGTCGTAATGGAAGCCCAGGAATAATAAACGTTAAAACCTTTCTTTCAGTGGGGTTGTACCGCAGCCGTAATGGAAGCCCAGGAATAATACACGTTAAACCCTTTCTTTCAGTGAGGTTGTACCGCAGTCGTAATGGAAGCCCAGGAATAATACACGTTAAAACGTAAGACAACAATTGTGCACGTGGCCCAGAAAACGAACTGAGGTCATGCTGCTGAATGTTTGGCTCGTATCCGGGAGGTACAGGTAAAGCTAGTGATTTTTCACAAAAAAAAAATACGATTACACGATAGACTGCTATACTGTAAGCACCCAACAGCAGTTTGTCTATTGCCATTGGTTGCTGCTGTTTGGGAAGGCGTTTACATATTTGACCGGGGTCGCTCAGCATTCGGCAACATCGGCACGGCTCCTACGTGATCCATGTGCAGACATTTTACACATGTTGAAAAGTCATTCAGCCAAACCAAGGTAGTTACTAAATGACCCTTCAGTGTTTTGAAATATAACTTACATTGAAATTTTTTCGCGAAATTTCACTTCCCCTAGTTATAGGATGTTCTCGGTAAAATGAGAAATTTTGAAAGCCCTGCTTGTATGCACGTTATGTATTCTACCGTCATATGTAAAATTATCATTCCTATGGGTCTCATTACTTTATTCATACGTCGGTCAAATGAGAATGCGAAATTATTAGAAGAGTAAATATTATACAAATCCGCTTATTTTCACACTTAAAAAAAAAAAAAAGTTAAAACAAATGATTACTTAGCACTATTCATACGACGTTAATATATGGAACTACTTTCCCTCTATCGTTACCAGCTTCACTGGGCGCATGTCACTCAGTGTGCCTGTTAAAATATATTGAGGCAGGGACTGTTTTCTAAGGTTGATTTCAAAAGAGCTCACTTTTTCGTGAACAGCCTTTAGCGAGTTTCGCGGAGATTGGCGATACCCTCTAAACCTGAAATATTGAAAATGGAGCCAAATCAGTGACAAGTAGAGAAAATCCCTAAACTTGAAATCTGTCGAAACTTGCGGATTAATATGGTGGCTGAATTTCGCTGTTTTGAATCTTCGCTTCGCTGCGTTGTGATATTGAGGATACGTGTGAACAGGTTATACTCGCACATTCGTGTAAGACTACGATTTGCCACTGAGAATAAAATAAATAGAATGGAAACTTGAATCAAAAATATTGAAAGCAATGACGTACGCGAACAAGCGGGCCTTCGGCGGGGAGACTCTAAATATACCTGTTTACTTGCGAAAAGGAAAGTAGCATGCCTAATGTTTTATTTTAAATGTAAATCAACATATCTGCAGCCTATTTATCTGCCACAACCCCCCGTGCATTAAGTATGGAAAGTGTAATAAGCAAAAAATAAATGCATTTTCTAGTTTGCTGCTGCTGCAGCTTGAATTATTAACGATCTTGCTATCACTTTCTACTCGCAGGTGCTCGAACACAAAACAAAATGATTAATTCAAACTTCTCTATTTAATGTGTTTCATTATTAAAAGCAAGTGAATAGGTTTAAAAATTTGTGCTCCTTCAGGTAATGCCCATTTTGTAAATATTTATGAGATATAATACCAGGCAATTTAAGTCTTACAACCACGAAGAAATGCATAAAAAATCAACCCGGAAGATGTACAGTATATCCACTAAAATTATAATCAGTATTCAACGTTAAAATCCCGAGAACCAGGTAAAATGTTGTACTATATAAAATAAAAATTGATTTCCGTAGATTAGGAAACTATTTCAGTTTAATATTTATAAGACAGGTATACTTTAAAATGTAGTAATCAACAGAGACCAGATAATTATGCACTAAAATTTCTATGCATTACGTAGTAAATGGTTTCATGAATATCAGGCGCTGCTTACTGTAGTGTCCCGAGCAGAAGACATGACTACATGCCAGTTAATTGCCAAAT
Organism: Dryococelus australis; assembly: GCA_029891345.1. Lineage (NCBI taxonomy): Eukaryota > Metazoa > Arthropoda > Insecta > Phasmatodea > Phasmatidae > Dryococelus > Dryococelus australis. The sequence goes on along the minus strand of CM056998.1, from coordinate 67,768,022 downwards.
CTTCAAATTAATTGCAGATCTTATACAATAGTATTACATGGGCGGCGAGCAGATTAAACGCAATAACGTATTACTGTTATAGGCTGTTCACGATAAAAATTAGCACTTTTAAAAGCCCTGCTTAGGATCTACTTGTAAGCACGTTGTGTGTTCTTCCGCCTTATGTAAAATTAACATTGTCACGTGCATCAGAACTTTACTGATGCGACGGTCAAGTGAAACTGTAAAATTATTAGAAAAGTAAATATTTTCAAAATCTGCTCATTTCAACACTTCTGTGCTATAAAATAGCAGAAAGGGAAAGAAATATTTTACGGTATCACAAATGGCTACCTAACACTCTTATTCGACATTTAGATGTGAAACTAATTTCAGTCCTTTGTTACCAACTTTATTTGGCGCGTATCACTTAGTGTACCCGTTTTAATATATGCAGGTAGTAATAGTGACTTTTTCTAAGGTTAATTTCAGAAGTGCTCACTTTATCATGAACAGCCTTTATAAGTTGTCATGTTATACCTTTCGACTTCTTACATACAAATAATTTACAATCATGGATGCTACTTCATCTCGCAGGTATACATTTTGAATATTTCTAAACACTACCGTCTCTTCAGACTGGTACTGGAATCCCTCCCTAATTTAGCTACATTCTTATAAATTACCTGATAACCAACGCCCCAACTGACTTCGTTCACCAAGGGCAAGGCTACGGCTAACGGGAAATTCATAGTCAAGTGGTGTGCGTAAAGTGCACCATGCCACGTCACAGTTCTGTTGATTATTGCAGTTCACACTTCCAACAAACTGTCCTTCTGATCACGCACGCCTTTGTATGCTTACTGGCTTAACTAAACGAGTCTTTGATCATTATGTAATACAATGCTCTTGTTTAAAGGATCTGCGGTGGTGTAGTGGTCAGACTACTCGCTTCCCACTTAGGGGAACTGGGATCGATTCCCGGCGGGGAGATTTTCGCACGTGGGAATCGCGCCGTACAATGACGGTGGGTTTTAACGGGGTTCTCCGGTTTCCCCCGCCATTGCGATCTGGCAACGCTATATACCAACCTCGCTTACTCTCATCATCTCTCAACCTCACGAAGTTAAAAGCCGCCCATGTCTGTCCACTCCACTCTAACACATTACAGTTATATAATACACATATGATGCATAATTGTTAGTCTAATACCTCATTAAAATGCCTCAATTTGCCATTATTTAAGATTAGTTTCTTGAATCACGTTCTTTCTATTCTAATATCAAATTGCTGAAATTCAAAAGAGGGACTTTTGCTGCGTTAGTCCTACATTTCGGGTACATATTTCGAGTAGGCTGTTTCGAAATTCCAGATTTATGCAGTTTGCTGTTAATGCCACTAAGAATTTTACTGAAAATTACGCTTTCGCGAAAGATTTCACAAAACTACAGTGATAGGTAGATAGAAATAGATTCATTTTCTGAAAGAATGCTTGTAGGCGATTGAGCAAATAGGCTATATATTTGGTTGATAATCTTAACACTTAAAGGTCAGTATATATTTTTTGGCCTTAGAGACAAGTAAGGAGAGACTCGCATACATTTTTCTCTGCAGAAATACGGGATGAGTCCTTTAAAAGAGGTCCCGTGGGACATGTGTGTAACGGAGCGAGGGAATGAGGAATTTTAATACAGTTCAGTGTGACAACAAAATACCTAGAGTAGGTGCTGGAAGTGGCCGCCATTGACCTCGAGGCAGGTGTGCAGGCGACACCAAAAGTGTGGACAAAGCAGCTCGAGTACTGTGTTCTGTGAGTGGTTTCTGTCCAATATGGCTCCGGAGGTGTTGCAGGATGGATACGTATTCTTTTCCGATGAAGCATGGTTCCATCTGCCAGGGTACGTAATCTCCCGCACGCACACGAAGAACTCCAGGCCAACATTATTACAGCTATCGATGCCATCCCGCAACATGTCCTCGCCCGTGCCTTTCACAACTTTTGGTGTCGTCTGCACACCTGCCTCGAGGTCAATGGCGGCCACTTCCAGCAACTACTATAGGTATCTTGTTGTCTCACTGGACTGTATTAAAATTCCTCATTCCCTCGCTCCGTTACACACATGTCCCACGGGACCTCTTTTAAAGGACTCACCCTGTAGAAGTTTCATACGTGGCTGTATTCCGTCACCCCCATCCAATATTTCCAAACTATGTGCACTTCCTAAATCAATCTTTGAGAAACTTTCTGATCTAATTGCACATATTTTAACGGACACAATGACTGACTTGCTCGCAGTAAAGTTGGCAACGATGTACAAGTCTATACATATATTCCGTAAAATTTCGTATTCAGAATGTTACCTATAAATCCGTGGACACCGATTTTAGTCTCTACGCCTGTTTCATGCACGTGAAGAATAAGAATGACCATATTACGTAACATATAAACGTCCCTAGAGATTTCACAGTTTTACTTGATCGGCGCATGAATAAAATGAATTGGCCCTTGCTAGTGTCAATTTAAAATATGGTGGAAGGATACAGAGCAGGGTAGTAAAGCAGATCCTAAGCAGAGTTTTCAGTAATGCTCAATCATCAGCGAACTTTCTATATGGAAAAAAACGCCAGCCTACCCTACGGACTAATACTTATTGGTTCATCCTCACAGTTTGAACGACGAGTTTAGTGATTTCCGATTACAGCGTCGTTACTCGTGTAGCTGGATTTACAAGACATCGTGTTCATGAAAGCGTCTATTTACGTTATGTAACTGGTGGATAATGTACTGTAGTATTTTACAGCTACATTGGCCAAGTAAAATAGTTATATTTTACGTGTGAATAATTTTCAAGGTCGAAGAAATTTTCCCCAGTAATGTAGCCCGAACTACTTGTGACGTAGGTCTCAAAATGTTTACGTTACGTTGGAAGTAACCACATGCCAACATAAAGACACATATATGCTTGAGGAAACAGTTACAGGTAAATGTACAGCGCTAATTTCATTATTTAGATGCACATCTAAAAGATGTGATTTGAATACAAGGCCCAGCTTTTCTGATTACCCACATATGTTAGAAAAAAATAGTTCCATTATAAAATAATCTGTAAGCTTTCGTTTTCCGAATTGTAACTCTGGGATTGTTATTATTATTATTATTATTATTATTATTATTATTATTATTATAGCACATTATCGACATTTTAAATGAATTTTATTTTATTCTTTCATCCCATAGATATGAAAATTTCACGAATCATAAACCGTATAACAGGTTGCTGCGAACATTGGCACGTGCAAAAACACACTTTTGAAGACGGGTTTATTTCGGTTGTATGCGACAAGTTTTCAGATTTTACGGTAATTTAATGTACACAGGTAAACAAATGGATGTTTGACAGTGCCGGAGTTTGTCGGTGTGGTTCGGAAACACGTTGTGTATCGACAGTAAGAAATTTATCCTCAAAATTGAAGAAAATAAACCAATTAAAAATGAAATGACACACAAGAGCTGTCGTGCACAGATTTTTAAGTAGTGCATGAAACTGGTTTTTTTTCAGTGGAAATAATTTGGTTTTTACAGCTTGGTTGGTTTTGTTTTTAAAAATTATAGGTCAATGAGGAGATTATTTACTTCCAGATCTTGCAAATTTAACTCCTTCGGATAAAAGAACAAAATACACAACGAACACTTGGATTTTGTGCGCTCAGTTTCGCGACGATGAGAGACGATGTTACATGCTACATGCTCCAGCGGCTTTCCTTGACATCAAGTTGACTGCGACCAGGGCGCAGCGAGGTTTTACTAGGCAGTTCGAATGTTCCCCTGAGGTCGTGGAGACAAGAAGGAAGGCTCCTCCTCCTCTGCAGACGGAGAGGCTACCGAGGTTGTTTTTAATTATCCTTTAAGGTCGCGCCCATTTACAGCTCGGATTAACAAACCCAAGTGCGGAGCGCTGCGGGCAACAACCGCCTAGCTTTGGTTCGCGGATACACATCACCGGCCGAGACACAACGCTTGGCAGTCGAGGAAGAGGTTTTAGTGCCTCGTGATAAACGTGCCGCAAATTACCGATTTCGCGAAAGTCAGAATTATAGCACGATGAATATTTTTCGTTTATTTGAACTTCCTAAAGCCCCCGTCACACACTCAAATTTTTACCTTCGACTACAGTATATTTGTCAATAAAATTTGAGGACAAAATACGGACATCAAATTTTTCCTTGTAACAAATTTTATCAAATAATCTTGAATGTGTTTGGAAATGCGTCACATGGTCGAATTTCTTTATTGGGAGAATCTAATTAGAAACATTATTAAAAAAATTATTTTCATAGTGAGATATTGCTTTTGTTTTTCTATATAGTCCATTACAGGAAGAAATGTAAGTAATATTGTAATTTATTTTCGTTTCTTTACTAAATTAAAATTTTATTTATACAATATGTTTGTTGCACAATGAAATAAATGCCTCTGAGTTCGTAATATCATTAGCTATATTCACTTAAAATAGTATTCATACCCAGACAGCTTCTACATAAATAAATTAATTACCTTCATAACTTGACGTCCGTTTTTGTCATGCACGATTTTGATTGGCTGAGACCATCAAATATCAAATCATTTTTAGAACCGGTCCAATTTTCAAATGTTTGATGGAAACTGTGGCCATCCAACTCTTTCTCAGACAAAAATGGCGGCCTTTATAACGTTTCGATGACGTCATAGCTGTCCAACCTTATTGGAAGCAGTTTGACGGGAACATTTGACAGTCTGACAGGGGCTTTAGAAACATCAGCCTACAAGCCAAGTCTTCCACTTCATCCATCTTCGTTTATTTCTTCCGTACTCTAGTTCTGGAATAACTTAATCTTACTGGGTTATTATTATAATATTGGTTAAATTCATATCAATTCATTAAAATTACTGTACTTATGCCACATTTTACAGATTGTTTACAAACTGTTACATATATTCCTGGACTGTATTTTCAATGCTTCCTTCCAAAATAATCTGAAAGCAGTACGTAAGTTAAACTACATACACAACACTTATATTGAAATGTTTTGAATGCCAAGGTTCTCTCATCAAAATTTTATTTCGATGAAATAGCTTATCAAGTTACTTCCGGCCTTAATTCCTCGTTTCTTTCTCTACCAAATACGTATTTCCTGTATTTTTAGCCTACTTTCCGAAGAAAAGAAAGGCTTATGAGATCACTTCCCTCTCTGCGTGGTTGTTTCTAGGTGTTGTTAGAGCGCGCGCGGGTGTGTGTGTGTCACCATCTTTTCAATTTTGGAACACGTGAACCGAGTTTCACCAACTCGGAACTCATATAGTACTAAGCAAGGACGCCTGACTTTTATAGTCTTCGAAAAACACTGGCCACTTAGTTTCAAAATGGTGGCCATTTTAATATCTAGGGTGATATTCCATATCTCAAGAATCATTCAACCAATTTAAACCAAATTTTGTATGCTAGCAGGGCATTGTGTAGGCATCAAATTTTGAAATGGATGCTGTTCGTCGGTTATTTCGGAAGATAGCACCAAATAAACAAATATTGCAATACATCTCGAAAACTATTAAACAATTCTCACCAAATTTGGCACTTAAGAAGTACTGTGATAGGTTCGGTAAATGAAAGTGAGTGCACTTTGTTAGGCACCTACTTATTTTCAAAATGGCAATCATACAAATTTTAGGTTTATTTGGTGGGTATATCTATTATACCATTTAACAAATTTCGACCGAATTTTGTAGGTTGAAAGTATGTATTACACACATCATATATGACAACACATAGTCATTTTGGTAGCCATTTTGTAAGATAGAGTTACACGAATAAATCAAGTTTTTATGTCATATCTCGGCAAACAATTTCCAGATTCCTACCAAATTTGGCAACCAGTTAATACTGCGGCATATGATGTAAAATAGTATGTTTCAAGTATGTCAAACACTTACTTTCAAAATGGCGACCGCATAACTAAGTTTGCTTAGTAGGTTATATCGTCAAAACCGTGTACTGTTATCAATTCCAACTTAACTTTGAATGTTGGCAGTAGATATTACATTTATCAATTGTCTTTTCACAAAACATTTTTATGCGCCATTTTGTAAGATAGTAGCACATAAAATACAAATTTTTATTTCATATCATGGAAACTATAACCGATTCCTACCAAATCTGGCAAATAAGTAGTACTGCGACAGATGATGTAAAATTATATGTTTAACGTACGTCAGACATTTATTCAGAGGAACTCTGATGAAAGAAGATGGATCCAACCCAACATAGATGAAACTGTTGAACAATGAGGTGGTTCAGTTGAGAGGCGTTGTCGTAATGACCATGGTCAAAAACCGGTTTTGCTCACGTCAAATAAGCTAGCTGTGGTTAAGATGATACGACTACAAAGTTCCTGTTTGTGCAGGAGGAAGTTTCAAATGTGTATTCTTCTGGCGACACACCTGCAATTTGGTGACGACTTAAGTACTTATTTGTTTGCGTTAATTGTAAATTGTATTGATTGAATTCATTAACTGTAAAAAAGGCAGTGATATCAATTTACTGTGAGATATTGCCTAGAGAGAATTTTGTTTGCAGTTATTGTAAATAAAACTAGGAAATTATAATCAACTGTTTTATTTAATTAAGACCTCGATCCATCAGCGAACCTGGTTTATCCCACTGACTTTGAGAGAAAATTGTGACAGTGTATTTTAAACATGGTGAAGTGGTTTGAATGCACAATACGAATTTTTTTACTGAAGGACGAAATACCGTATTTGTACGCCGAGAAATGATTGTTGTTCTCTTGGTATGATATTTTTGCAACCTTAAGAGAGCGCACGTAGCGCACGTAGTCTCACTACGTGAGAGCGCACGTAGAGTTAAGTATAGTGGTCGCTTAACGAACACGTAATGTTTCGGTCAGTTGTACGATCGCTCCCAACTTTGCTATATACAGGCAGTTTCTGATCTGTAATAAACTTCCGACAGTTCTGTTTGCAGTCTTCCTTTATTATGTAAATAATGTGATCATTACAGTTTCATCAAGAAGCTGTTTTAAAAATTAAACATTTCTAAGGGAAATTTGGAAAGAAAATTTTGCTGCTGACAGATTCTTTGCAGATAGAAACTGCTGTGGTGCAAAAAACTGAATAACGCACTAGACTTACAAATCTAAGGCCGCTTCTTTTTCATCTCGCAGATACTGCTTGTTGTTCTTTCTGATTCGTTGACGCCTGAAGTGAGTGCATCCCTTATTTCGAACAAATTCTTATTGTAATGAGCATTTATTTTTTCGATTGGGTAATGAATTAATACGTTAACAGGAGACATGATAGGACGAAAAAAAGAATAGCTGAAACTGGGAAACTTCTTTCAACATCCTGAGAAGACGTTTAGATTCATCGACTGTATGGCGCATACTTTGAGAAAATTATTATTTTTAAATCTATGTTCGTATCCATACTATTTTATGTCTACCCCATATCAGATAGTAGAAGAATACTACGAGACACATATCAAACAATGATAGTGGGAAATGTGACCAGAGAAAAGGTTGAAATGCTTCAAAAACGGTATCTTTAGAGTTGGCACCACTTTCCATCCACCAGCCCAAATTGTGGGAATCAGGCGTATCCTTAGGCGCGCTCTTGTGTGTTTGGATGTCTAACGCTCACTGACTTACCCTCTTGGCGCAGTAAAATATACAGGATGAGACAATGAGATAACATTACACAGATAGACACTATGTTCAGTGGTCCAAAATTGTTATATTTGCTTATTATGCGCGTGACCAAATGTAGTCCATGCGACATTTATCCCCATATCTAAAAACTACGCAAACATCGACGGCTTATCAGGGATAAAATTCGAGAAAATTGTGGTCCGAAAATTACACATTCTCGTCCCTTGGCCTTCGGGGGGCATCAATTATTTAAAAAAAAAATGTAATACTACCAAACACTTTACTATTTGCAGAATTATTTTTTAATAGGCTTGTATACTTAAAATCTTATTTTTTATATGGTTTTGAATTACTTTAGAAACGCTAGAATTTGCGAATAAAATAATTCAGGAGTAATTTTGGGGAAACTCTCCAACTGATGATTGTTTAACCTTGCTGCGAGCTGTGTCATCGACGTCCGAGATGTTGCTCTGGTGTATTCGGAAAACAATGTACTGGGTTTCAACTCCGGGTAGGCCATGAATTGTGTTTATGTTTGATTGTAAGTATGTAACACCGTCCCAGGAAAATCTATCCACACAAACAATTTTTAGAACGGTAATAATCTAAAACAACTGAAAATCTAAATTAAAAAAAGTAAAGGAAGCTTCATATATGTCGCGCTTACTTCTCGGCACGTTGTGATGGAACAATGTGAGTATAGAGCAGTGCCGGAACGAAGGGGCGGGGGAAATGGGATATTCCCGAAAAAAAAAAAAAAACCTCCGACCAGCAGCATCGTTCGGCACGATGCCCAAAGGCTAAAATCCGGGAGCGAAGTCGCCGGGAATCGGGCCCGGTTAGCCTAGGTGGGAGGCGAGTAGTCTAGCTACTGCACCACCGCGGCCCCTCCAGAGAGTTGGTCGGTTGTTGCTTCGAAGCCCGGCACCAAATACGCGCGTGGCGTGTTACCAGTTCGGGTTCGCCACGCAGACGATTTGCCTCGCCTGTCTCTCCCGCATCTTCCACCTATACTCCAGTCATCGGCCGTGTCGCGATTAAAATGCCATCGCAGTTCCGTTTCACTGCTGATCGGCTTGCAATGGGCGCCGGGACGTGGGCCTCGAGGGAACAAGATGTCAGGTACACACGTCATTACTCACAACGACAGCAATGCTCGATAGTTACTATCGCGAGAGCTACTCTCGCATTACTATCGCCGTGTAAAATGCATGATAGTTACTATCGCACCGTCGCGATCGCACTATCGCGATATCAGCTCGAGCTAGATAGTGATAGTAACTGTCGTGACAGAACATGCAACTATCGTAGTGTAAACCGTGTAGAATCACTATCGTGATAGTGCGGGTCACAAATTTGTACATGTGTTTACTTTGACAGTAACATTGCAGAATTATTTGGATTCTGTTAATATCTGCCGCTGTTCTTGCACTATGTGGCGGTATGACACGACAGTATTGACAGCATATTCACTGTCATATAATAAACCACGGGAACAATATATATTTACATGTTATTAATATCGTGTCACGATATTTAACTACCCCAACAAATACAAAACTTTTGACAAAAACCTATTAATGTAGGGCCTATCAATGTATTTACACAACCTACTAACACACTACTATCACCGTGTGAACGCTCCCGTAGTCAAATGTCGCTGGGCTCATCTATCATGGAACGTTTTAGACAGCCTTTTGACGTCCGAGCTCGCTGAGGTAATTTCGGACAGCGAGGTTCTGGGTACTGCAAGACTGGTTACTTTGAGCTTTTCGAGAACTTCGGCACACATTGTTGGGTAAGCCTATTTACTTCAGTAACTGTAAGAACCAAATGTGCTTTGTTATATTTTGCCGTTCAGTTCACAGAGTGTAGCATCGGAATGAAACATGTCTGTAAATAATACAAAAGTGTTTACTGTTGTCCATCGTTTGGGTTAAAGTTACCCACAAAAACCAACACGGTACGGATTCTGAGTAATCTATGGAAGAAGATGCCGTGTATATGTTTACGTCATGCAGTGACCATGTTAATAAGAATCATTAAACAAAGTTAGTTAAACACTTTCAAAGTCAGCCCTACAAACCAGCAATGCTGGTATTATATTGTAAACAAAGATTAGGGTCCTTACAGTAACGTTGAATATGAAGTATCAAAATGATTGCCATATCTTTATCATCTTGGTAACAGTTAAACGTCATAACTAAAATATGAATGAATGAAGAGACTTGGGCGGCTCTTAACGGCGCGGTATTGAGAGCCGAAAACTAAAACATGTTTGTGTAGGTTACACAATTGAATAAGAATTGCAGTTAATGACTTTTATTATGTCTCTTAGTCGACGCACCAATACAATTCAGAACGTCCAGGAATACATACACTTTAAAGGTGTCAGAAAGATACACAGTGTAAGAAAAAAAATGCATGGCTTTGAAGAAAATATAGACAATCGCAAACAATTGCTTACCCATAACTATGGCTAGTTTTTATTCCCGATTATAGTCACCGGAAATTTCCCTGTCAATTTCAAACCGTCTCGAATAAGTTTGTTAGCAAGCGAAGTCCTTTTACAAGCTTCAAAATGATAGGTGTCAAAATCTTAACTATACATGCAGTACACATATATATTTATATATCACCATGTAAAATATGTTTCATAAGATGCAGTATTTGATGTATTTACAATAATAAAACTCACGGTAGAACATAATATACAGAACTTTACAAAAAAAAACGCAGTTTTAAATTACTGTGTCATTCTACTTAAATTACGGGTTCTATTCTACGCAGATCCTTAACAGAGTGCTCATGTTTCAAGTGAGAAAAATTTGAACGTTTCCATCGTACGAGGATAAGCGTCAAGTTATCAAACAAAATTCAAGTAGCTAGACGCAAAGAAGATGTGAACTGAAGAGGACATAAACGAGTTAAATAGTTTACATGTTATATTTTCTGGTTTATTAGAATGGCTGTGCACCCTTGAGCTCAATAAGTGTTACGACACTTGCTGAATATTCAGTTGCCCAAATTTTTGTAGTGGTAATGGAATCGCCTACAAAGGTTTTTGGTATTTATTACATAACTAATCATTTTCGACACAAAAGATTGTCGCAGCCATGCAATTTTATAGACTGCACTAACATGTTTAAAAGTAAAATAAATAGGCGTTTGATTTTAAAAATAATTATTTAGAGGGGGGAAAAAAAGGGAGTTTGGTCGATTCTACAGTAATATAATAAGAAAACCTTGTATTCTGTTCATCAGAACTTGTAAAATACAAATAAAAACAGAGCCACTATAAAAGGCATACTGTGTAAATGTCAGGTATGACAATTTGTTATACCCGTAGACCTTGAAAAAATCGAGATTTATTGCAGTTTTAAGATAAAATTTTCCAAGTATTAGTAAAGTAAACAGAGACTGTACACACAAGATAATGTCACCGCACACAAGCGTTTACCAAATCACGTAATCACCTGCTTTCAACGTGACCCGATAATCGAGCGGTTACCGCAAATAACTGTGATTCCGGGAGGAACATACTGCAGATTTTCGCTCGCGAGAAAAGTGATTGACATATTCTGTGGTTTTCTCGGGTACTTACTCTTCCCACCCGCGATTGCATTCCGTCTGTGAGTATGAGACGTGGGGATTGGCTTACATGGCACGAGAGTGTATGCTGCAAAGTGAAGCAAATATTTCTTACGGTTTTATGATATATTTGGTCAATATTTTGCCAAGAAATTTTAGTAGCACCACGGCGAAATCGATCTAAATCTGGATGAAAGTTTACATCAATGCGATATCTAACGAAAGGCAATTTTATACTGTGGCGCTGGTAATCGATAATATTCACAGCCTTTACGTTCTCTAAAACGTCATCGGGAATTTGAAATGGAAGTGACATCAGCGTTTTGTACAACGGCAAAGTTGGATAAAGGTAATTTATCCGTATAAGTGTAATTCACAATAGTGAGAATCGTTTACTATCATCAGAAAGATGGCCTTTACTGAGTTTCAGTATTAATACTTACCTTCCGCTGTCACTGTAAAAATTTTTCTGGTAAACTTTCTAAACTGTAATGGAGGTTTTTAACCAATACACTGTACGGTAATAATACCACACATCAAGCTGCAGATATAGGAATGTTTAGTATCGCTAGTATACAAAGTTGGGAACTTCCCTACGCATTTGACTCTTTCCCGAGCAACAGTAGGAATTTTGCAATGCATGTATGGGAAACTATTTTACTATTCGCGCTCTGTCAATGTACGTATACACTGATATGGTAAATTTACAAATAATTTCTTGGATGGAGTGTATAGTTGCAATTAAGTCTCGGCTTAGCCCCTTTTGCAGAATTTAGTCGTTTTCGTCGCCATAATTTCAGTTTCAGAGATACTGTGGGAAATGTACGATTACCTATGTTACCTATCTTATTTTGACTGTGTGTTATTTCCTGCTTGCAAAAAGGCAGGAACTTATTGATGAAATATAAATATGCGATATGGATTTTTAAAAACAAGCAGGTAAAATACGATTAGAATTACGCACAAAAATATTAAACAACTAGTAATATGTAAATTTTCTATAATCGTACATTGTCATTCATTAGTATAAATCTGGAATTATGACGCGAAAATGAAGAATTTCTGCATAAGGGGTGAAGCCGAATGTATACGTACTTATTGCGCAGTTTATTTATGTTTTTATTAGTGTCCAGGCGAAAATAACATCACGATTCCAAATGTGCGTTCGCGGAGTCGAAGTAGATCAATATCTCTGAGGAAGAGAGTGGTCGACTACAGTCATAGGTGAGGATTCCAGAAAACGCGATCGTCTATAGCAAATGACGAATTGGGAAATTTGGACGCTATTTTACAAGAAACAAGTGAGATCCGTGGTCGCTGCAGGTGAATTCCGTCTCTGAGATAACGCTGCCGCAATGAATCGCCGGGGGAACAAAATATATCCTCGCCCGAGCAGCAATATTTCTCTGCCCGCTGCTCTGTAGTCCGCTTAAAACTGTTTTAGTGCCCGCGTCCACATTTAATTTACCACCGGCACAAAACGGCCGAGTAGTAGATGCAGGCATTAGTTACAATATTACACAATGCGTATCTTTCTGGCTTTTAGCTTATCTCTGATATAATATATATATAAAAAAAAATAAACTACGACTAAGCAGGAATTTTTGTGGGGGGGGGGGGGGGGGGGGTTTACGGGACAGGTATCCGGGTATCCAGCGTGACTTACATGGGAAATAAAAAGAATAGAAATGTTTAGTCTTTTATCCCGTGCCCTTTCGTTTCCCGTACCGTAAATTACATATTCCGGCTGTGTACAAAATTTTCAAAGAGGGGGTGGGGTGGAGGGTAGATGGTTGATGGAGGTAGGAGGGGACGAGAATTAGTAGCTGCGGGACGACCCCACGACCTGAAGTGGTCTCCCCGAGTCGAGGCCTGTTAAACCGCGCACGTAGTAAATTTCTGGGCGTGTAGCTTGCCCCGCGCTCCGCGCCTGTACCGTGGGGACGACAGCAAATAGCCATCGGCGCGTGCTCCTGTACACGACACGCGGGGCCGCGGTACCCCGGGAAACTTACGAGGCGAGTGTCCTGCCGGCAATGTTGTGTATCCCTGCCCCCACCCCCTTCGCGCCTCACCCTTTTAACATGACGTCACCCTGGCCACTCTTCCTTTCCTCTCCGGAGTGACACTCGCTGCACTCGCAATGTAAGTCAGCACAGTGAAGCACTGAAAGTCGTTTATATGGCTGCTACCGACTGGCCAATCAGTCAAATGAACGGGCTATCAGTTTCACGGGAGTGGTGCTCATTTTCATATCTGTAGACACACGTCAGATTTGCTTTTAATCTTTTTTCGCCTTCAAAGAAACTCTTTATCTTATACCGTACATCTAGTTGTCAGAAATGTTAAATACGTTAAATAAATTTGCCGTAAGCTTGTTAGTTAAGTACACATAGTCAGGCTATACGAGGGTAGATATAAGTGAACAAAATGAGGGGGAAAATGTGTGAAAAATTAATTATTTTGTTTAAGCATATTCTACAAAATACTCTGTCGTGATAATTAAATTTTGTGGAACATAAAATTACTTATTATTAGTTACAAAATAGGTATCCTTTTTGTAACAGCTGAGAGGTTTTGTAGTCCCTGTATTTTGCCAAGTTGGGAGAGATCGTACAACGTCCCAAAACATTACGCTATCGTTAGGCGACCAGTCTACTTATTACTACGTGCGTCCACCTAAAGTTGCGTGAAAATACAGTACCAAACGAACGACAATCGTTTCTCGACGTACAAATACGGTATTTTGCCCTTTAGTAAAGAAATTCGTATTATGCATTAAAACCACTTCACATTGTTAAAAATATATTGTAACAATTTTCTCTCAAGGTCAGTGGGCTGAACCAGGTTCGTTAAGGGATGGAGGTCTTGATTAAATATAAGAGTTAATATTAGTAGGGGCGGGCGGGTCCTAGATCAAAGGGGAAGCCACCGTTTTTTATTGACCTATTCAATCTGATAACAAATTTAAATCAAAGGGTAAATTAAATTGATTTAAAGGGTTAATAAAATTAATCGAAGGAGTTGATAAAACAAGGGTTAAATTTATTGAAATGGTTAATTTTATTTTAAAAGGTTAATTCTTTGGGTTTGGTGCAAGAGTGTACTGAGGGTAAATTTTATGATTTTTTTTGTGGGGAGCAGGAGCTCTGATAAGTCCTCACCCTGTGAGTTCTGGCATACAATGAGGTGCGGCATATTATGGTCGATGTATATGTTTGGTGAGTTTTGTGCAAGAGTGACATAACTGTAATTTTTGGTAGATAGGTGGCTTTGAATGTTAGCATTATTCCTAATGCAATTAAATGTTAGAGAAATTCAGAGTGTTCTACCTATCAATATAAATAACACAAGAGACTGAAGTATAACTACGTGAATAACATCTGGTGTCGACAAGTGGTAAACGATCACAATTACTTGACTCTCCAGGTCTCGTAAAATGAATTAAATGTGTTTTTACAACCCTGAGCTGTATGTTATAAATATAATTTACATAACAGAAATATAACAAACAAACACAACTATGGGAATAACAAGTGGTAAAATATCACAATGATGCAGTGTACAGTATGGAACTAACAAATCAAAAATGTCCCTATAAATTAAACGACAGTCTCCCTAAATACAAGATATATGTAACACTACTTGATGCCTCTCGGACATACCTTACATTATATATGTCTGTCTGCATGTGAGACTGGTGAGGAACTTTAGAAACTTAATCCACATGTTAAAAGAAATTAATTGATTAACACATGTAAAAAATAAAATGTTTAATATACGTACATTCACTCGGGAGCTTAGTGAAGCACTGTTTGATTATAGACTGACGTGAAAAACTCGTAAATTTTAAACAAAACTAATGTTTCCAAATAAATTAAATGGATACAAGTACATGAAAATAACCTAACCACGTAATGAAATCGCACATCTACCAAAAAACATCTGTCTGCTTCAATGGCTGGTGAAGGAATGGTGTCAGTGTATGCTATGCTCCAATTTATATACATGGAGCTATAACAAAAAACTCTGAATACTACTGACTAAACGAGTTACACACTACTCTAGAAAATATGTATCCCTACCAAAAACTGCATGCAATTTAAACAGCGAAACACACAAACAACGATTTAGCACTTCCAGTTAACATGAACAAATAAATATTTCCAAACTCGCATTTTGAATTTTAAACAGACACAATAGAAATTCACATAATGAAATTGGAGACTGGTGATTGAAGTATTAATTAATGAAACTCATGGTATATGGAAAAACCCTTTAATATACATTATATCTCATATGATCCCATAAGTATATAATATCATAACAAATACATTTCAATGATTATAAACCAATTCTACATAATCTAATATTCTCATATTTCACACTTACCTGTTAACATTCTATAGATATAAATTCGATCCCCAACATTAAATTTTATTCTCTTTCTTGAATATATAACAGGGTTTTCAAATGGAATTATAATAGCAGTACTACTACTAACACCTTCATTAACTGGGAATGTTTTCCAACAAATTACATCTCGAGAATCTATTTCACTAATGACTTTTGATTTAAGGCCATTAGAATAATTTGCTCATCTGAAGAAACAGAACTCTAATAAACCAGAGCGAGATTTTGCAGTAATCCCTTGTAGTGCAAATGTAAATAACAAATACATTAATATATAATTTTCTTCAATTTCCACAACTCGTACAGTCCAATCAGTATCACCTTTATTAACGTACTTTTCAATGGCATGTATATTCCGAAACATCTTCCTTGGAAAATATGAACTTCCACCTCTATGAAATATGGTAACGTACAACTTGGACAGAAAAGACAAAATTGTCGAATTCTCTGAAAAGAAAAAACATACTAAATTATAACCACAATACACTGCAAGAGTGTATTGTCCCTAAAATCCCCCTGAAGGGAGATAAATGTTCACTGTAACAGTCACAGTAATTATGCAGTAAATAGTTTAGGGGATGAATTAAGGTACGTAACAATACGTAATTTTTGCAATCACCACATGGCTATGCTGGGTCTCACATACCTGTTTGCACAAGTGGCTCACAGAACCTAAATTATTTAAACATTGAATCACATTAACAAAATGATACATATTTGTACTACAACTATGTGAAGATAAAAGTGTATTATTAAAATAACCAATATACTACAAACTTCATAATCGTGAAATTACACTTGAAAACAAAAACGCGAGTTGAAAGTCTAGAAGATTCGTACCTACCAAACACAGAAACGGAAATATACACAAAATTTACATATTACATGAAAAATAATTTATATATTTTTGATAAATTAAACAAACTAATATAATAAAAATATTGACTACACTTACGAGCTAATGAAGATATTTAGAAAACCCTTAATATACATTATATTATATGACCAAACAAGTAATAAGGACTACACATAACACCCGTGAATTAACCTTCTATAACATAAATCCTAACATTACAAAACACGAGTTAAGCTCTTGATAATCGATCCCCAAGCAAATACTCCTCCATTACACAGGCAAAGAAAACACATTTTTCAAGGGATGTTTATCAGCTCCCCCGCCCTCAAATGCAGAGTTCGTTTTCGCCCTTTCCAAAGTTCCGGGCAATGCACCCTGGTATCGATCCAACACCGCAAAAACCTGTTTAGCGGCAAACACCACCTCCGCCTACACCAGTCAGGAACTGCCCCTTCCAATGCCGCGCTTCGCAAAACCTGCACTCCTCAAGGTCAGAAAGCATTTTTTGGATGACTGCCCCTATCCGCGGAGGGCACCACAAAGCCTTTGCTGTCGATTCAAGTTTACACATCCCCCATCCCCTTACACCAACCAAGAAAGTGTTTCTGTAGAAATGCGTGGTCCAACCAGGCCCAACCCTTAACCCCCAGAGCGCTGCCACGCTGAGGAACAGACACTTGCTTCAAAGCCAAAGCGACGCTTTCCCTAGAGGCAGCAGCGAATTTTGAACTGACCTGTACTAGCTACCTGCCCCTCTCCCCTCTTCACACCTCTCAAAAAAATACTATTTTCGCTGGATCATTGAAGTTTCTTCCAATGTTTCGAGACGCAAGAGCCTGGCATATTCCCAGAGAAATAAAAAATTTCACAACACCCACCAATAAATCATTATTTTTCCTCATCACTAAGAAATATGTTCCAAATGTCTTCAATACACAATACATTCAATTAAAATATAAACTGTTTTCCACCAAATGTTTTTCTTGTTTCCACAAACTTTTTTCCACCAAATGTTTTTCTTGTTGCCACAAACTTTTTTCCTATTTCAAGAAAACTTTTTTCCATTTTCCAGCAAACTTTTAACTAGTAAATGATTAATTTTCATACCAACACAACTTTAAGACATATTTTTTGAGTAATGGAAAACATGTAACTGTCCAATTACACAAGTTAAAGTTAGAACACCATTATTAGATTTAAGCAAATATTCAACATAAACTTTATTTTCAAACATTAAATATGTACATTAAACAAACTTGCTCGAAATTTTTTTACTTTCAATCTGATTATTCTAAAAATATTTGTGTGTATTTTTATGAGTAGATTTCCCACTTCTGAATTTCTATCATAATATGCGTATACATTTAAAATTATTTACAAATAGTTTTCCCATAGAAAATAAATTTTCGACTTCATATTACAGAAATAACACATATCCAGCTTGAAATGACTGCTAGTGAAGCTGAAATCTGATAAATTTCATAACGGATTTTCCTGAAAGGGCAAATTCAACATAAAAATTAAAGGCAAATGGCAGTCATTTTGTATCTGTTTACTATATAAGGAGGGATAAATTAATTTTTTAAAAGAATTTTTCCAATTGTGTTTTCTGTATTACTGTTTTTTTTTACCAGCAACCGTCCTCATGTTGAATCTTCAGATGCAACAGTTGTAATCTTGCTGCTGTTGTAAGAAAAATATATATTTTATTTTCAAAGTTGGCTTTACTCTCCCAGTTGTAGGACAGCAGGTCCTGTGTCACTAAGGGCTATATCTACCTGGCCCTGAAAAGGTTTTTGTGTGTGACTGTCAGTTTTGTTAAATTCAATAGGGTTCTTGAACTTGACCAGTAGCCCGGCAAAATGTTCTCGAGATATCTAATACTCTTCCTTCCATTTCAAAATTCTTTCATTCAGACATGTTTGTTTCTCTCCAACATATTATGTAAGTTCTCCTCAGCTCTTCAGAGTGTGTTTTAATTGAAATGTTAGTATTTCTCCCTCATCAAGTTGACATCAACAAACTTGTAAAGTTTTTTCTTTGAAAAAAAGGGAGCAAACAAATAACATGGCTTTAAAATCTTTTCAACAAACAACTTACCATCACCTCATGACTCATCCAATCATTCAAAAAGTAGTGACATGGGGGAAATTTTCAAACTAATAAATAACAAGTCACAGCATTCAATTTTAACATAAAAAATTTTTATAAATTTTTTTAAATCCATAAAACATAACATAGTTAACATTCTTAAAACCAATTCTTTCCATATTCTCATCAAACTTGTTAGTATTATAAAACTTTAAACATGTTACTATTGAACACCTTACAAACTTTAAAAAATATCAATACCTCATGTTACATCACAAGAATTCCAATTAATTACAAACGTTTATCAACATGTTATCACTGAAAGTCATTCTGACTTTTTAACGAAAACACCATCTTATGTCATAAAACTGCAGAAAATCATAACATTTCTTGTATATCGTTATGTGTGTAAGCCATTCTGATTTTTTTTAACCAAAACACCATCTTACATCATAAAACGGCAAAATATCACAATTCCTGTAAAGACTGAAAAAATTCTCCAACATTTAACGTAATAAATCATTAGCTTTCTAAGCAAACCATTAGTCTTTTACCGGTTTTTCAGAAACTTTTCTTAAAATCAATAAACATTTTAATCAATTGTTAAACTTGAATGACGTTTCTTAAAAATCGTTATAACTTTTTAACAAACTGAATGATGTTTCTTGAAAATCGCAAAACAAGTTTTTAGAATTTGAAAGGAATTTTATGAATATTTTAATCAATTGTTAAAACTTGAAAGAACTTTTCTTAAAATAATTTAAACTTAAAAAAAACTGAATGATATTTCTTTAAAATCATTCCAACTTTAAACTTTCAATCAATAAAGCTGTAAAAACGCCTCAGCTCATTACCAGTGAAAATCATTATATTTATAAAAAAAATTGCACATCATATTACACCTGAAAACTATGCCACAATAACACATTTGGATATACTTACAATTGTAAAACTGAAAAAAATATATTGAATTATGTTGTGTCAGAAAGCATCATTGTAAGTTTGAATTTTTTCATTAAAATTTCCATTTAGAGTTAAGAGATAAGCTGAATTTGCGTTTCTTAACCGGAACAACAGGTGGTTGTGGTAATATTGGTGATGATATAGGATTATAATTTCCTGTGGTGAACTTGACTCAGGTGAAAATAAAAAATTGAAATCTAAAATCTCTTCCAAATCTTGGTATAACTGATTTTTTGACGTATCTTACCGCACATTATTTGAGGTTAAATCTAATGGAGTGCTTCACAAACAAGTTGGTGGTTTTTGTACATTGGCCTCACCCGACTTGATAACTGATGATTAATCTAGAGGTTCCAATATCGAGGTCGTTGATGTCGAAGGCATCGTCCTCGACGCTTCAGGTGGCGTTGCAGACCTCGATGCCGGAGGCTTCATTGTAGCTTTCAGCATTATTGAAGACCTCGATGCCGGAGGCATCGCCGTAGACCTCGATGCCACAGGCGGTGATGTAGTCCTCGATGTGGTAAGCATGACTGTCGGTCTTGTTAGTTCAGTTTTCAATATACTTGGTTTCGATATCGAAGGTGTCACTGTTGGATTCGTCACTCTAACTGTTATTACCGTTTAAGGTGTTGACAAGAGCAATGGTTGTAGAGTAGAGCCACTTTCATTGTCATCATTCAAAAAATCGAATCAATTTTTTGCGAAAGCATTTGGTACGTTCAATAGATCATTAAAATAGTCCAAGTTAAAATCTGTAAGTTCTTTATTAAAATATTGAGTAGATAAGCCAAGAAAACAATATTCATACAAGTGTGACATGCTAAGGTGAACCGAACTGACTAACAACTAAAAATAGTGTAAAGGGGCTAAAGCCCTATTTATAAAACATTCGAGAAGCTTGATTTCTCCCCTCCAACCAGAAATCAGAAGTTCAAAAACCAAGCTCCCTCCCTTACAGCACCACCGACTTTCAAATATCCTCAAGCTAACACCCCAATCTCTGAGACAAACTTTCTAGATGAAATGAATAACATTTATTTATTGCTAAAATAACTTCTGCTTCATAACAAATAAATTATGTTTTGTAATTAATTTAAAGGATAAGAAATTTATTAGAGATAAAAACAGTCAATAAAGTGATACATAAATTATAGAAAAAAATCAAAGTATTATATTACATAATAAACTTTCACACTTGCTATTATCCCTCTTTAAACTTCTCTCAGATTACTTAAATTTTTTAAAATTATTATTATTCATTTCTTCTTGTTTTCGAAACTTTAAATATAATTACTTTTTAATAGAATGAAGTATTACATTTCGTAATATTATGACATCACCCAATATTTCTGCAATCCTTAAATTTTTCCTCTGATATTTTTTTTATGCAAAATATATCTTAAATTATCTTATCTTAATCAAGAAATATGTTATGCTATACTAACTAATTTTAGTATATATGTTCCCGTTTCTTATTCTGTATAATCATATTCATGCTAAACATATAGGGATTTTTTTCCATTAATATGTCCAAACATGTTTTCAATTTGGTTAAAATTCTTCTTTATAAGACATTTTAAAATTTCGTTGGCAAAAGTTAGTGTGTACGAGGAAGTAAAAGTTGTTTCATAAATATTTTGTAATTGTTATATATGTCTTGTGTAATTTTTAAGTCTATTTATATTTTCCTGAGTAAAGGAGCTTGCAATGTGAATATTAAATTTTATCAAGTACAAAACATAATATTTTGCTAGAGAATATTCAGACAGCTTTGAAGTCATTTTGACCTTGCTATCCTTGGCGGTTAAAATTGTTGACCTGAAGTCTGCTCCCCTTCAGGATGTTCGTTGGTAGTTTTCTTTGTCAGAGGAAACAGTTCCCCAGGGTATATTAAAAACGAAATGCATCCTGCTGCTGTTTGTTGGAGTCAGGATGGCAACCTCTGAGATCTGGGGTTTTGTAGTTGGTACTATTGGAAAAAAGGTTGAAATTTAACCCTGAAGGTTTATGAATTGGGAGAAACTCGCAAGTCACACTGCTAAGATACTAGATCTCTAAACATAACAGTTTTTTCACATCTGAAGACATTGGCAAATGCTACTTGTCTAAGATTTCGAAGAGATTATATTTTTTGTAGCTAATAATGTTTAATTGGAAATATTCCATGTGGTTCATTTAAATTTAAACATCTATAAAATTAAGAATATCTAGCTTTTTCACATGCAGGAACAAATTTATATATATTCATTTGTTATTCCTTTTATTACTATATGGCCACTGACTTAAAAAATAAATATTATCAAGCATGTCTTACCTGATATGGTATATACTATTGTTAGTTATGGAAAAGTGGTTAGAGTGCTCACTTACAGACCTATTCTCTCTCTCTCTCTCTCTCTCTCTCTCTCTCTCTCTCTCTCTCTCTCTCTGTCGAGAAAATATTTTTCTTTGGAAAACAATTTCAGTTTTAATAAGGAATAAGATTATAAAAAGTAAAAAAATAATAATTTTACAAGATGAATTAATTGACCAAATATAAACAAACACAAGCTGTTTTAAAAAATCATTTCAAAGATGACAGCATAGTATGTTCAAACATACACAACTAACCATGGGATGTCCCAAAACATTACACCAAACAAATATAGAATGATTCCAAACACATAAACAAATATAGTATGTTACACAATTGTTTGTTTCTGAAACAAAATCGAAATTGTTTGCTCCAATGTGCTAATAACTTGGTGATATTCTCTTTACATTTGGATTTCTGTATGCACAAACATGTGCTTTTGTTCTCTTGATCCATATTTACAAACTAGTGGATAACATACAAGCAAATACTTTTTATATTGAATTTCACTCATCCTTAATAATGCCTAATCATTCGAATATTATTCACTGGTGATTTGGAAGGAGAATAACCATAGCCTGTTTCACCCCATTCAGACATCATTGCCCAAGTTAGCATTAATTTTGAGTTTTCCTCTGCAGAGAAGAATGTCGAATTAGATCCATATGTTTCACACAATTGTTTGAACAAGGGGCAATTGTATTTTTTTTAATACCTTTTACTTTCGAGTTATACACATTTTCTAAAATGGGTTTTTTCTCAACTCCACCTACATATATTTCACTTTACCAGGTTAAACCACAGTGGTGCTTACTAAGCCATCTATTTGTTTTCTTGCATTTGGGAGTTTTATATTCCCATTCAAATGGTGGTTTGAAGGTGACTAGAGTTGTATGTTCTTCCATGTCAGCAATAGCTAATTCTATAATGATGAATTTTTTTCCTGCAAACTGAAATCCTTGCACATTGCATAACATCTCATTGTAGTTGTTATTTGTTGTCTACTGACTCAATTCATTATTTTCACTAGCTTATCTCTTACATTGTAACTCGCTAATCTATAGTGCATTAACAGGGCATAAGCTTGTGTATTTGCTTGAATTTGTTTATTTGCAATAGATTCAATTCTGAATAAATCATGATATTTGTAATTGTGTTATATTGTTTGCTTACATCAAACACAAATAACACATCAGTACTTTTAAATGTTTCTGGTTCTAGGATCAGTGAACTGTTTTTGTTAATATCAATATGTTTCCTGAAAGGTTGTATACATATAATAGGAAATAAGGAATTCGTCATTAGCAAAGTTCACCTTTAAATCCACATAGGGGTAAGCTTGACTGTTTAGATACAGATTAATATTTTTCATATAAAAACTATCGAATACTGATCGATCAGCTTTTAAATTGTTTTGTTGATTTGTCTGAAAATGAATGACAACATAGCTTGGTTTTTCCGACAAAAAACTTTATTTCACCATCCACATGGTTTTTTGAGCTGATGGTAGAGTTGGAAAAACCTCTAAACCCTACAATCTGAAAGCAGTATCTAAATTCTTCCCTTTTTCGATAAATTTTTAAAACTTAACAAGTTCATGACTGTTAATTTCAATATGTGGCATTAACCATTCCACACTGCTTAGTTAAAATGTTACACCTTCCTCGTTATTAGCTGTTTTATATATGGAATTAATATGCATATTGCAGAATAGAATAACTCATTCTTGTTTAGAATTTAATATGATGTGTTTGTAGTATTCTGCAAAGCCAAAAACCATACTTAATGGTAAAACAACTTTGTATTTTTCACCTGGGTTTATTTGAAGTGAGTAATCACTAGCATTGTTCCACACAGCCATAAGCCCTGTATAAATATCGTTTACAGTTCCCAAGAGATAGTTCTTTATTGTGGAAGTAATTCCAACATCTTGTTTTTGATCGATTCTCACTCCATTTAGCAAATATTCAATTATGTCGATTAAATGAAGTATTCCATTTCTTACTATTTTTGTAGTTGCTGGATTACTTTTATCTGCTGTCTTTTAAATTCTTCCTCTAAATCTTAAACTTGATTTCCATGGTAATGCGTAACTATTGTGTTTTTGTATTGAAATCCTTATTTCTGAAGGAAACTTAAACGTGCCTACTCGGAATGGTTCATACACATGTATTTCCATATTGGTGATTGCATTTTCATAACTGATTAGTTCTCCAATGTTAAGTTTGTCTTCAATTTCTATTAACTGTACTTCCTAGTAATTTAAAATACAATTTGTTGCCTTGTGTCAACTTCACGAGTAACTTTTTTGAAGTATGCATTTTATGCTTGTGTTTACATCTTTTTATACTTCTGTTCTTGTAAATATGTTCCTTAATGTCATATTTCTTCAATGAACCACCTTCTTTACATCCAATTATAATATTGTACACAATATCCATTATGATTGTAATGGGCAACGGAATGCAACCATTTTATATACCTTTTTAAAAATATAAACAGATGTAATTTCTTAATTTATAAAATTAATATGTTTGCAGTCTTGGTCAACTATCGTAACAATTATTTTATCAACACAATTCACTATTACTGGCAAATATATCAAAGTATTCAGTTTTTCAATTATTTTATATTCTGGAGCCACAGGACACGCAAATTCATATATTGTATTTGTAGGTTTTACATTTAAACATGAAGCACTTACGATATTAACATTTATACAACATACATTTATCAATAATTTGTTAACCTGTTTTGATGATTTGTGTAGTAGATTAGCTGGATATACTCTCCATTTGTATCCTTACATATTTGCAATTGAATTGTCTTTTGAGAAATCGATATTGACGTTACTATACATAGCACAAGTTAACATATTTGGATTTTCATGTAATCGGAAATGTACATCTTCAGTTAATGTCGATTTAATGAATGTTTCAAAGTCATCCAACACAGAAATTCCTACTAGTATCACAATATTTAGGGTTTTTTCACCAATAATAGCCATAAATTATTGGATATGCTTGTCAATGTTGGTATGCTGCTGTAAGTAAGGAATTGGATTAGACATATTTGCCATTCACCATCTAACTCCAATGCAGGGAAATATACTGAATGCAATTGCGATGAATTTCCACTTAATATCAATATAATTGACATAATGCTATTATGTTTTACTATTATACTTACTTATATATCCTATTTATAGACAAAATACTTAAACACAAATGTCCACAATTGATTGTATTTGGTAATTGTTCCATTTGTAACTGCCCCTTAATGGTATTATTTAAATAATTACATATTTCAATTAGAGAATGTAAATCACCGAAACTGTTGTAATACAATGAATGATTTACATTCTTAATTTATGCAACCAAATGCGTTCCTTCATTTTGTATCCAGTGTAAATTAACAATCATACATTCATGATGATTTGGTTTCTTTGGTAAAACTCTCTCTCTCTCTCTCTCTCTCTCTCTCTCTCTCTCTCTCATACACACACCTCGGAAATAGGGAATATCCAGTTTCTTTAGAATTACATTAATATCTTCATTCATTAATGCATGTTTTGGAAGACTATTGATAGACTTTCTGCATTTTTCAATGTTTGGAGTTTTTTCAACCTTGATCAACTTTAAATAGTTTCAAATGCATTCCTTTACCTTTTGATTTAACTGCTCTACTAATTGTCGAAATTCCTCCAAGGATCAATCCAAGCGATGTTAATGGCTGAAATAGCAATGGATTGATTCCTCCTTTCTTTGTTTTTCATTTGGTTTTACATTTTAAGCCCATGCCTCTCTTCACCTGTGTGCGCATACATTTATCAACAACCTAAGCTCCAAGCTTTTTACATGTAGATGTGGATCGATTCTTCCTTATATTTGCAGCTTTGTCAGCTTGAATCGTGTCTACGATATGTATTCTTTCCAAGTAGTTTGTTCGATAGTAAAATATATCATGTTCTTTACATGTATTATCCAAAGAGTTTATTCCTTGATTGTTCTGTGCCAATCGTTTTGCAAGTTTAGTACCTTGTCCGCAATAATTGTATTTTGGTAAATTCAATTAAAATGGTGTTTTATTAATCAATGTATTCAATATACCACATCCTTTATTGCTACTATTAGTATGAGCCATTGTTTTCAACAGAATGCGGGCCTATAAACCTACATTTATACTTTTACATTAGTACATTACATAATATTGTGTAATTGTATAGAAATGAATGATATAAACAAAATGTACATCTGCTGGTAATTGCAAGTACTGTACGAAATAAAACGTTATTGAACAGAAACATGGCATTCTTTTACCATCAAATATACATTGTGTAATAGGCTGTCCTTCATGTGGAAAACTTGTGTTATTATGTCGCAGTTGGAAGATCCAAATGGACATAAATTTGAAAATGTATGTTTTCTAAAACAATTCAACAACAGAAATATTAATGATTAGCAACCATTTTGTTGTTAATTTAAAAAATGTGATATTTCCCTCTTACAAATAAAGTACATGTAGTTCGACCTGATGAAGTATTTCCCAATTCCGTATTTGTCTTTGACAACGTTTGGTGTGAACTGCAGAGTGAAATAGAGTACTATTTATTTTTGGTCGACATTAAAAAATAGATTGTTTTCAATCTATCACAAAGTTACGTGTGTAAACCAAAACATAATTTACACAACATTGCAAATATGGTAATTGTGTTTAAAATGGATAGTATGAATCTGCAACATATTTAAATGATAATGTTTTAGGCGATATGGCATTTACAAAGTTTAAAGATATGTGTTTTTACTGATGGAAAGAATAATATATGGTTTTTTGGTGATTATATTAACACTCCCCCTAAATAATGACAGATATAGACCTGGTTTTGGCAGTTTTTTTACTTCCAGGCGAAGAACAATGAGTATTTCAAAATTTAGGCGAAGGGGTATAAAACACAATCATTGCAATAACTGTTTAATCGAAAATCGCGATTGGAATTGTGATTTAAATGGACATATATTACATAATATGGGTATCGCTGTGAAAGGTAGCGATGCGGTTTATAAATGGTACATGGAAGACTTAAACACTATTACCCTAAACATATTTAAATCACAATCTAACAATACTCAAGGGAAATGAATAAAGTTTTTGGGTTAGAATGATAAAATTTATAAAAACAAGAGTGTAATTGCAAACATTTAAACCAATATTAGCAATGATTTGCAGAGCAATGAATTTAGATTAGAAGAATGATTAAATGGATTTAGTAAGACTTTATTGGTATTACATATAGTTTTTACAAAACAACTTACAGAAATCCAAGCAAAATTTAATTGTTGTAATTAATGAAGTGATAAGCGATACTATTACAAAACAACTTGAAACATGACTGGCAGAAATAATGCAATATATAAGAAATAAAGTCATTAGTAAAATTTCGGTTCAGTTAAGCAAACAGATTTGAGAAAACATAATAAGGATTTGGTATCAAAAATAAATTATTTTATTAATGATTTGAATCTAAAACTGTAACTTAATTGGGTGCTTTTTTTAAGTAAAGTAGGTAAGATTAAAAAAGCACAAACTATTCGACCTACTGCATCAGTTGGAAAAGCAATGAGTTAATTCATATATAAATATATTGCATTTAATGTAATATAATCAAAACATGTCTACCTCTGCTTCGGAATTACATGATGTATATCTGCTATGAAGGAAAAATACTGACAAGCCAAGTAAGCTCGTATGGAATGGGATATTTTAAACCAAGAAATATTAAAACCTGTTACCAGTAGAATGGATACATTACATTCTGTGTTGACTAAGCCTATTGAAACAGTTTAGGAAATTACAATTGAAGAAGAACCCTTAACAAAGTAGAACAAAAAGCAGCATATTTCTCAATTAATACATTATTTAGCTTAGAAACAATCTTTGTGTATGTGCGATATGACATTTGGTGTTTATCTACATGACACCATCCGATTCCTGGGAGATTTGGTAATGATGTTTATGCCTGAAGTAAAATTAAAATTGGTGATTACATAAGTGATGTGAGTGAAGGATTGTTTGTATTATTGTTTAAAAACTTTCCAAATGGATATTCTGACACTGATTTGCAGAAATATAAATAACTTATTCATCGAACGAATGCCAACATTCGTTCAGGAAATGAAAACCACTGGAAAATACATTTAATAACCAACATTGTCAGAAGTGGAATATATAAAGATGAAGTTGGAGATTGTTTTTCTCCTGTATATTGAAACAATCCCAATGAATTGGTTGATAGATTAAAACTTGGGAATAATTCACATGCAAATACAATTTTTTCTATTATTGAAAAGTTAACAGAAGATGGTTATATTACCAATGAAATTTAGTTAGTTTGCTCAAGAGCTTCACGCCCCTGCAAGGATAAGATATCCTAGGAGAAGAGTTATAACTCATGGTTTAAATTATCTTTTTCAAGCAGATTTGTGTGGGATGACATTGCTTTCCAAACACAATAAGGGATACAAGTATATTTTAATTACAATAGACGTTTATTCAAAGTATGGTCGGGCTATATCTTTGAAAAACCAAACTGGGTAACAAGTTACCAATGCAATGAAGATTGTTTTGAAAGAGAGAAACCCAAATTCGCTCCAAACCGATAGAGGTACCGAATTTTTTTATACTCCATTCCAGAAACTAATGACTCAATATGACATGTATCAATTGGTCATGTATACAGAGCTTAAGGCTAGTGTTGTGGAACATTACAACACATCGATTAAGCAGTTAATATATAAACATTTCACTTCGAGGGGGACTTACAAATGGGTTGACATTTTGCCTGAAATAATTAAATTTTATAATTCCAGATATCTTTGAACTATCAAGATGGTGCCCAAAGAAGTTATGGATAATAGATTAGTGAAATCTATTTATAATAATGTTAAACCCATCAATGAAAGATAACCAAATTTCAAAGTTGGGAAATTTATTTTGTATCTCAAAGCAGAAAGGAACCTTTGAAAAAATATATGGTCAATTGGTCATACAAAATATTGAAAATTATTTCAATTAGAAAAACACATCCCAGATGATGGAGAACCAATAAAGGCAGATTTTACGAACATGAACTGCAAAAAGTTAGCTTTCCAAATAAGTATTCATAAAATCATTAAAAGGAAGACAAATAAGTCCTTGGTTCGTTAAAGGGGTTTTTCAAAAGCACACGACTCCTGGGTTAAGAATCTTGGTCTTAAAAGATTGTAATACAATGTTTGTGAGAAAAATTCTGATAGTAAATAAAAGGTTATTAAATTATATTTTATGTTTTTTATTAATTAAGAAACCTGTAGATAGATTATTAATTTAGTGGTTATTCTGAAATCAATCCCCTTGTTGATTGGATTACAGTTTCATTGGATTAACATTTGAGTGATAATTCTGTGTGTTTAAATCATTTTAATTATATATATATCTATAAAATATTCCAATTTTCGTTATTTCTTAACTTAATTTTTTTTTTTTTTAAGAAATCTTTGTACATATGCTAATAAGTTTTCCATAACCACTGCCTATTACAAAGGAATGGGAATATTAATCATGCATTAACAATCTGATTCAAGGATGTAAAAGAGAGAGGATAGAAGAATGAGAGTGATAGAACTAAACCTGGGTTGATGTTTATTGTGTGTTCCAAACAACAATTTTATCTAGTTTCTCTTAAACAGCCGGAATGAGTTTAGACAAGCATTCACATAAGCTTGGGTTCTGGTATTAGAAATGTTGTAATTCCATTTTCTTTGTAGCGTTAAATTAGCTAATAATAACAATTGAAGAAATTAAAATTACTTTTCGGAAAATCTTCATCTAGGATTTTAAAAAAGTTTTCACTTTTCCTTGCATAAGTTGATAGGTTTCGATAGAAGAATTGTAAAGAATCATTTTATCGTGATAGCAAATGTTATTCGGAAACAATAAATTATAGTTCCATAAATACTCTTACATTTATACTACTATTATTTTCAATCTAGTTATTAATGTCAAGGGAATCATTTTTCCGGAAAAGTTGTTAAATATTTATTCGAAGGAAATTAGGGTTCAGACACTTGAGACCCGAAATGTGAGAATTTTTCAAATTCTCCTGACACAAATGTTTGAATGCTGTTGACCAGCTCTAGGTTTGGTGAGTCAGTGGAAGGGGCATAGGGGGTAATAATCATTCCTCTCACAGAACCGGAGAGAGCAGATTTTCGGGAGAGTCCACAATTCATGGGTAAAGCATAGTTTTGCAAACAAATAAACACATTCGGAAGAGTCCAGACTTTGCTGCATGAGGGTGTGACCTCGGATCGACAGGGAGGGGAACTGGGGCTGCACGGACTGAGCAATTCTCGAGATATCCAAAAATCACATTCTGGGCTGACGATGCTAGAGTCGTCAGGGTGCATGGCCTTGGATCGACAGCGAGGGTGCAGCACTCTCTGTGGGCAGGGTAGTCCTCCGGAAAGAAACTCTGAGTTGGAGGGGTGTTTTTCCGTGACCTAGGAAAAGATCTCTCTTTTCGCACAAAGTCATCTTCTGGACAAGGGGAGGGAGAGGGGTATAGTCAAGAGCGACGCAGAGGCTTCTCGCTGGTTTTCACTATGTCAGTTCTTTGCCAAACTTCCCCCTACATAGATGCGACTTCACAGGGCTTCCGAGTGTTATAGCTACGATTCTTGTTAAGCTATTTTATATGCTGTGGGGTTCAGATCTCGTTCACAGTCTTTGTAAACTATAGTGTGAAATATTTTTTTATAAGTTTTTAATTTATTGTGAAGATGATAAAAATCTTCGTGTGATAGTGCGTATATCATGTAAACTCCGTTTATGTGTTCGGTAGACGAAACTTCGTAGCATTTCCAACATGCATTTTTGTTACCAAGTGCCATGAATTTCACAAACTTGATGGAAATTTTGTAGTACGTCCATTATTTTTAAATAATTCAATTTTATACATCCATCTAATTGTAAGACGAATAATGTAATCAAGCCGTTAATATAGATTGGTAAGGAAATAGGTTCTGTCAGTCATAAATTCCAACTCAGCTGCTGTCCACGTATATATAGTCACACTATCGACGTAAGATCGCTTTATTCAATCACCAGCCTCCGAAGCAGACGGTTGTATTTTGGTGCGATTTCATTATGTGTATTTCTATTGTGTCTGTTTAAAATTCAAAATGTGAGTTTGGAAATCTATATTTGTCTGTGCTAACAGGACATGCTAAATCGTTGTATGTGCATTTCGCTGCTTAAATCGCATGCAGTGCTTGGTCGGGGTACAATTTTTTCTATATATATATAATTCAGGATGCTTATGTGAAGTATGTAAATCGTTTAGTCAGTAGTATTCAGAGTTTTTTGCCAGCTCCACATATATAAGTTGGTGCACGTCTTATACTGATGCCATTTTTCAACAGCTTCTGAAGCATACAGATGTGTTTTGGGAGAGGTGCAATTTCATGACATGTTTGGTCATTTTCATGTACGATCGATTAATTTATTTGGAAACATTCGTTTTATTTAAAATTCCCCGAGTTTTTCACGTCAGTTTATAATCAAACAGTGCTTCACTAAGCTCCTGTGCGAATGTACGTATATTAAACATTTTCTTTTTTACGTGTGTTAATCAATTAATTTCTTTTAACATGTTGATCATGTTTCTAAAGTTCCTCCACAGTCTCACAGGCAGACGGACCTGTATCATGTAAGGTATGTGCGCGAGGCGTCAAGTAGTGTAACATATATCTTGTATTTAGGATGACTGTTGTTTAATTTATAAGGACATTTTTGATTTGTTTATTCCATACTGCACACTCACGTAATTGTGATTGTTTAAAACTTCTTATTCCCATAGTTGGGTTCGTTCATTATACCTCTCTTGTGTTAATTATATTTCTAACATACGACTCGGGGTAGTAAAATCATGTCTAATTCATTTTAATACACCTGGAGAGTCACGTAATTGTGATTGTTTACCACTTGTCGATACCAGATGATATTTACGAAATTATAATTCTCTCTCTCGCTCTTGTGTTATTTATTTATATTGATGGGTAGAACAATCTGAGTTTCTCTAATGTTTAATTGCATTTGGAATAATACTAACATTCAAAGTCACCTATCTACCAACACCATCTATGAGTAAGATCACTATGAAACAAAAAAAATATTTTCTCTTATGCCACTCTTGCACAAAACTCGCCATATATATGTGTGTGTGTACTAACACACACACCATCCCCAACATGCAGCACACAGGATGAGGACGTATCAGAGCTCCCGCTCTCCACAAAAGAATAAAGATTGAAAATAATAAAATTGACTCTTAGTACACTTTCGCACCAAAACAAAAAAAGCCCTTTCCAGCCATTTAACTGTTTCAATAAAATATTACCCTTTCAATGCATTTAACCCTTTTCTATTAACCCTTTCATTACATTTAACCTTTTTTATTAACCCTTTCAATTTAATTAACCATTTTAATAAATTTAATTAAGCCTTCGATATATATTTGATATCAAATTTATTAGGTCAATCAAAAAAGGCTGCATCCCCTTTGATCTAGGAACCTCCCATCCCTACTATTGTTAGTAGTAAATAATTTCGTAATTTTATTTACAATAACTACAAACAAAATTCTCTCGACCAAATATCTCACAGTAAATTGATATCACTTGCTGTTTACAGTTAGTGAATTCGATCTCAGTAACGGGTTGCTTTAAAGTAACTTTTTGGGGTAACTGTTTTTTTTTTTTTTGCAAGGTAACTTGCAGTAAGTTACTCAACAATATAAAGGCCAGGGAAATATTAAAGTTGCTCTTACGTTACTTTTCGTACCAGGATAGTTTCGTCTCATGAATTATGATTTAAAGAGGACAGGATGCTCGTTTCACTCGGTCCACATTTATAGTATTAGTACCGTTACCTAGGCTGCCATCTGCATTATCCACTTCCCATGTATTTATTTTTGCCTGTGAGCTATGCTAAAAACGAGTGCCCTTGAAACACCAAAATGGACACGGACAGTGAAGAATTTGTTTGACATTTTCTAAGCTCAAAGTTTGTTTCCTTCTTAGTACTGACTATAACGACGACGTAAAAGTAAATGCTTACTGTACGTTAACAAAATGTGTTACTTATCAAACTATTAGAGGGCGGATTGAACAATTCTAACACAGACGAACATTTAGATAATCTGGAAACTTTTTAATTAATAATGCCAAACATGTTTTCTTGTATTTTATATAAAAACTGTCGCAAATGTTTTAGCTGTTTCTATAATCAAATGTTTGGCGGTTTGGGCAAATACTCGAGGCATCAGGTAGGAGGGGCCGGGGGGCAAAATGTAAAATTAATGTTCTTAAAACATTATTTTAATTACTTTAAATAATAATCAAGCATGTTTAAATGTTTGTGTCTACTCAACTTCGTTAATGTTGCTTTGGTGACTTGTGTGTAAGAACAAAAGTTGAATTGCTTTAAGAAGTTAAGTGGGTGCCTAGTTCTGGAATTATGCTTGCTTAGGGTCCCAGTCGCCTAAGCTCGAGGCCTGAGTTAAAACTAATATTATTATTCGGAAATCTGAAACATATCAAGTTTGTGCTTATATTTGGCAAACCAGTCTTATTTTATGTTTGGATCTAATTTAATATAAGTACATTATATTATTTTGTATACTATATGAGTACTGGTACTATTTAAGTGTAAATGTGTGTACTTCTATTATATTTGATATTTGTAATTTAAACCTACAGTTAAGAGTTATTTATTTTTAAAATAGCTTACCAGAAATCATACCATTTTACACGAGAACTATTTGTTACCATCCATTACCAACACAGCACACCACTCAGTGGTTTTAAATTATATTGACTACGAAATTTATTGTAATGAAATATTGAAAATTAATTTCAATTTTTGAATACCTTTGTGACTGTGTAAACTGTTTAATGTAAATTGTATTTAAAAATTCTGAGTTGATGATGGGATTTCGATTTTGTCTGGTTTTAAATGCTCCTCTTTTTTGTTTAGTAGTTATACTTCAACTGAATTATTCACTGACAATATACTTGTCTTATTTTATATCTATATTATGTTAAGTGTATTAATATGAATGAGAATTAAACTGTCTGTTTTACAGTATCATCATTAATACATTTATTACTCTTGTCATATTACTGATATTATTATTACTCAGTGGCATTTCTGTTAAACATACTATTTGTTCAATACACTATTTTAACACTAAGTATATATAGTGGTGCAAGAGTTTTGCGTATTGGTGTGTTAGATTTGTGATAATAAAATATAAGTTATGTTTAAATGTCACAACTAAAATATGTATCAAAATATTGGAAAAAAATTATACTAGTGGAAATCACATAGCCTTACTACGTCACTGACTATGAATTGTTTAAGGAGAAATGTTGTTTACGTAAATGTTTATGTTTATGAAAGTACAGTGGTTTTCTAGTGGTAAGTTTTCCGATTTTCTCGACGGTATACGTATAGTAATGTTATTTACAGCCCACTTTAAAATATATTTTACTTTTAGCACTTTATTTAGAATCAACAGTGTTATAAGCTAAAAAACAGGACTTGCTGAGTAACGAGTTCAGTTAAGTTACTTAAAAACTAACGCCCGCTATTACTTTTCCTTCGAAACTAACGACAAGTACATTAAGTTACTTTATCTACCAAAGTAACTTAAGTTAATTTTAAAATACAACCTACCCAACACTGAACTGAAGTTAGGTATTTCTCAAGGCTGATTGCTCATGGTGCAATACCTTCCAAAAGCGCGGTCAGGCAGAGTAATTTTGAAGCTGCCACCTTGCAATGGATACTCCGAAGATTCTTCATTATGCCTTCTCCACTACATGTGACAATAGAACTTCGTGAATCTCATAACTAATATTCATGAGTAGTAAAGGAAAACACAATTATTTTTCTATTACTCCATTTGTCATTTTGCGGTGTATAAAACCGAAATACAATTTTTTCGGGGACCACAAATTTTAGCACCATACTTTCAGTTAAACTTTAAAAACGTAGAACTAATTTATATGACTCGTTGCCAATATTGCTGCAGGTAAAACAGTTAATTTTTAACATAAATTAAAAAAAATAAAGGAAAGTAGTTTATATATATTTCAAAGCAGTTTATTTTGTATCGCCACTTCTTTTCAGGTACTATAGCAGAAATTCTGTTCTTGTTCTTTTTGTACCTTATTGGCATGTCTCTAGAGACGTGGTTTGACAGCTGATTGGTTTAACAGGTAGTCACTAGCCTTTCACTTTTAAGGATCTCGGTTCGAATTCTAATGGGTCGGGATGTTTTCAGAGGGGGATTTTTACGTGAGCAAGTCAATGTCCGTGGCAGAGTTGTTTTTGCACGTAGAGGTTTTGTGCTCGAGTCACAGGTACGCGATGAATGTCTATAATATAGATTTAGTTAGCATTTATTTGTTTCCCGTCCCTTCCGGGTGAGCCAAAGGAAAAATTAAAGGCGGCGTTATTACGCAGGTATTAAATTAAAAATTCACGAGAGCAGTGAGAGGGTTTCCTCGAGGTATTATTAACCTCTTCAGATTTACTCCTGCTCCGACCTTATGTTATTCATTCTTCAGGCCGTGAAGTACACGTTTGTCCCGCCGTTTAGTGTCGGCCTCCTCTCGCCTCATTGACGTTGACCCTTCCTTGAGATGCGACCATCTTGATGAGGTTTATGGCATAGCAATGATGTTAAAACATTAAATTGAGTTTCGTGTCGTCGTGGATGGGTACAAGACGAAAGTTCGGAGTGCGACGTGGGCACTCGGCACCGCACGGGGAGGGAAATGAGTTCTGAACGATTTACGTTCGCCTTCAGCTAGTGTAATGGCATACTGGAGTCTGTGAGATGAAAGCAAACTACGACGAGGTCATGACCTGCGGCTTAGAAACAGGGAAAGCTCGCTCGAAGACTGGATGCAATTACATTTGTACATCCGCAGAACTCCCGCTAGTTCTCTGATGACCCAGAAAAAGAAAATTTCGTTACAACCCACATTATACAGTATGTACTATAACTACGGAAAAGTTATCATGTAGCGGACCTTTAAACCCGTCTGCTTGGATATGTGAAGGAGATTAAAATGATACCTCCTGGCTATTGCAAGCCTTGGACAATTTTAGAACTACATTTAAAATTTAAATTGTATTGGTATATTACGACATATGCATAGCTTCTCGTAACAACAATGTCAAGCACTATGTGCACGACTGAAATTTTAGTGAAAGTATACAGTGCAAAAAAATTTGTAATGTTTACTAAGAAATTGTTTGTAATTTTGCAAATGCTTCTAACAGTACAAAAGTTTCTCTTGTAAAACTACAAGGACCGTGTTTGTTAGAGACCTCAATAAATACTTGTACTATACTGACCCGTGTCCACGAGTTTCAGCAAAATGGCGGACACTCAACAACGTAAACCCGTATACTTATAGCTGTTTGTGCAAGAACTATGGGTGATGTAAAGTATAGTTGCGTGCATGAATGATTGCATGCATAAGAAATATATTGCAAGTTTAAATACCGTAAACCACATCTTAAAACAACTCAAATAATAATAAAACGACAATATGAATAAAATGTGACCGTATTACTAAATAACTGTTAATGTTTCCTAGTTATACAGGCCTCTTTTAAATCAAATAAAGACATTCTTTAAATCCAGGAACGTCCTTAATATTTTATAAGTACTTAGATATTTATTTACTTTAAATATTTATTTAGATTTGTAAGTTAAGTTGATCTTGTGGTGAAGGTTGCGGGCTAATAATATAAGGGGCGTGGTGTGTTTCTTTTTCCTTCAAAAATTATACTTTTAAATCTTTTTTAAGTTATTCTCGGTTATTAATTCACCACAAATATTTTCTAGAAGAAAAAATAATTTTATGGTACACTTCTCAATAATGTAGGGTGTAGGCTGTAATACAAGGATATCATGTGTAATATTACAAATATATGTTTTGCAGATTTTACAAGAAAACTTTGTAGTTTTACAAAGGATTATCTTGGCAACTGTGTTTCCAAGGATTTATCTTGTAAAAGTACAAGAAATTTTTTTAGATTGTATTCACAATATGGTGTCTAAGATATAGTTTGCTTAATCCAACTCTGTAATCGTAGCAAAATGAAGGCAAAGTTTAAAAATAGGAACAAGTTTTCTTCATTTACACTGTATGATAGCTGTTTTAATTCTTTGCAATAAAAATTTTGTAAAAATGTAATAAGTTATGTACAAGATAAAGTTTTTATTTTTTTAAATTTCACTTCTAGTAGTTATAAAATCTAAAACGTTGTGTGGCATGTTTGTGTACCTGATTGTAAAATACGTGAAAAAAATATTTACAAAATTTAGTATACCATACAGTTTGTTCATTTGAATGTTATGTATTAGCACAGTTTAAGTAGATTTTGAGTAAGTCTGTAAGAAGCTGTCGTGAGTGAAATTGCCATGCTAAAATTAGCTATTGAGTGATACGTTACAAACTGGATACAGTTTTCAAATATATCTTCTTTCCTTTTTTCTTTTACAATTTTTTACATTCTACAATAATTAAAATTTTAAACTTAAGGTTACTAGAATTGCAAGTTTTTTTATGAGCAGAGGTTGCAGTTCGCAAACTATATCAAAGTTTTTTATTCATAAATGTTGGAAATAGTGAACAGCTTTGTCAATTATTAATTTGTTTATCAAGGAACAATTTTTGCAGTAATATTTCTTAGGCCTTGTCCTTCACCACCACCCCCCCCCCCACCCTGGGGGCCGAAACTCCTGGGTGCGTTCCTGTAGGTCCTTAAAAAATATCCACTATCTCCCTCCCTTGATTTTATATAGGCGTTTCTTATTATTACTAATATGAGATATAATAAAAACGAAGTTCCAACGAAACTTTGTTGATGTGAAAGATACAATATCTCCACACAATTTACTAGAAAAATGTTGTGGTCATGAAATATTTGTATGTATTTTAACTTGTAGGTATGTCTATGTGTTACTGTGTTAAAAACATTCAGTTATTTTTTGTAATTAATATGTTTTACTAAGTATCATATTGTGAAAAGTATTTTATGCTGTCTGTTCAAATGTTTGCATTTCCTCATGGTCATTCTAGTACCATTGTTGGTTAGAGAATAGCATAAAGGTATTTTAACACTTACAAAAATATGCGAGGAATGTGGCAAGGCCAAAGACATTAATACCAGCCTGTTTATGTTTAGTTTCTGCTTAGTCAATTGAATGCACAAATTTTCGCATGTAATTAAATTTTATATTTTTAGCTAATGTAGTGTAAAAACACGTATCATAAAAACATTTTAATAGTAAAATATATATAATATGGTTTACGCAACAGATAGTTGAATATATTTTAAGCAGATGTGTAGTTTTACATGTGTTAAAGCAAGTCAAATCTACAATTTCATGTACAGAATTAATTGATTATACGGATAGGGCGAGACCGGGTGTCTTAATTGCACCCACAACTCGATTATCCCTACACAATTTACGTGCATTTAGAGGTTTCCGCCAAAATGAGAAATAGTATTTAAAAACACCCCCCCCCCTTTTTTTTTCCACATTTGCAAGGAAACCAACCCTTGCTAGTTAAAAGTACTGTACTTCTTATTGGTCCAGTGAAATGGAAAACATGTTCACACATACACGCAGACACAGATGACCACAAATAGCGAAAGAAAAACGTTATACATTAACGCACAACACGAAAGACATAGTTTTAGATACCAAATAAGTTTACTAGAGAAAATCGTTTGTTTTCTCTGAACAATAATTTGTTCACTCGTCAGATCTGCTCTTCCTCCAAACATATGCATTCGTTCCCTTCAATCAATTAATGCAATAGAAAATAATTTTTTTAGCCTAAAACTTACAGTATTTAGTTGTTTCAACGCCATCTACATGCATTTCGTACAAACAACTATTTTGTAAAAACGTTAAACTTATCAGTTTGGTTACCGTAAATACTATAAATATCAAGGTAGAGTCAGGTTAATTTTTCTGTTGGGGGGGGGATAAGCATTTGCTTAACTGTAATAGTCTGATATAGTACTAATATTATTACAGAATTCTCGGGGGCAACAAAATCAGCTTGGTCCATCACTGGAATATATTTGGTTGGCTGTAGATTATTCTGTTTATGCGATTGCCTTCATTTAAATGTACAGTTAATCAGTTTGTTTACAATTGTTGTGACAACTAGGATAAAAACATAATTTTTTAGTGAATTTACTGACGCTTAATAATGGCATACGCATGTCCAATCTTTGTACTTGCCATGTATTACGAACATATCGTTTTAACAGCATTCGTATTCTGGAAGCATTTAGTATATCCGAAGTTTGTATTGCAAAGTGCGCGGACGCCAACGTTATAGTTTCGAAGCTGATGTGAGATTTCTATAATAGAAAAACTATAATATTCGTAAAGCACAAACGAATCTTTAGTTACGTCAACCGAAGCTTACCTTTTGGGAAAACCAGTGGTAGTGTCAACGGGGTTTCACCCCGCTTTCGATTAATCGGATTATCGATTTGATAGAAAGTGTTAATCAGATTTATTTAAAGGGTTAATCCGATTTTAATCCAAACAAAAAATTCTTAATCCGATCAAAAAATTCTTAGTAAGATCAAAAAATTCTTGATCCGATCTTAATCCGATTAAACATTTCTTAAACAGATCTTAATCCGATCAAAACGGGAAATGGTTAAATTTATTGAAAAGGTTAAATTTATTGAAAGGATTAATTTTATTTCTTGATTTTTCTTTCTTTCTCTTTGGGTGGGGGAGGGAGGTAGCAGGAGCTCTGTCCGATGTTGACAGTGTGGTGGCCTAGAGGCGACTGACCAGAGTGATTTTTTTCTAACTACCCTATAACTTAGTGTTAAGTGAAAGCCCGCTGGGTAGGGCGGGAATTGATTGCATCTCAGGGCTAGACCCCCCTACGCCTACAAGGACAGGAAATCATGCAAGGAGACATGCATCACAGTAGAGAGGGATTGGGCAGCCATGGCCTGCGTTTGGGGCCATGACTACCTCCCTAAGTGTACTTATAGCTCGGGGGTTACAGCAGCTACGGACCATCTCTAGTGATAGCCGCGATTCACGTAGTATTTTATCGGGAAAATATAAATTTTCGTGTGTTAAGACCGGATCGATATACTGTGTTTGCAGTAAGATTTTCAATTCCTGTGTTCGGTAGACGAAAATACCATTTGCGTTAACAAGTGCAGTGAATTTCATAAATATTTGCAGTAATTTAAACACAGTTACCTATCGGACGTAAGTGCTACTCATTCATACTTCGAACAGACTTATTTTAATATTTTAGGTATTTGATTTATCTGGTTTGAATCGGATTCATAGCCTGAATCGTGTAAAATCGTTATTTATTCATACAGACCAGCTGGATTTCGTTTAGTGAGTTTGCACTTGTCTCTCGTGTTATTCTTCGTTAGTTAGTTCATTTAGGATTGACACGTAATTTCTTTTTACACGTGGATTACGTTTCTAAAAGTTCTCCTCGCCAGTCTCGCAGGCAACGGATGTGTAAGGTATGTGTCAGAGGCGTCATATATATATATCTTGTTCGTTTAATTTATAGGAACATTTTGTTGTAGATTGTTAATTCTACACTCACGCAATTGTCATAGTTTTGCACTTGTCCACATCAGATGTTATTCACGTAGTTAAAATTATCTCTCATGTAAATTATTTTTTTAAGCTGGGGACTCGCACTATTGCCCTTATTATTCACGTAGTTGTTTGAAATTTCCTATTCTATGCGTGTAATTTATTCATAAGTACAATACTATGAAATTATCTGATGTTTAATTGCATTCCGAAAAGAGATAGTTTGACACTTAAATCGCATTTTTCAAAGTCGCCTATCTACGAGCTATATCCACCCAAAGAACATAACATTTACTCTTAGGCAACGCTCAGAAATTGTTTAATAACTCTGAAATTCTCTCGTGTGTTAATTCTATTCGTAAAACTCGCCTATCTACCATCAAATTATATATAAAAAATAGTTTCAACGCACTCTTGCACTAAGTCATTTCAACCCACCACTCTGGTCAGTCGCCTCCATGACACATCACCGTCAACATCGGACAGAGCTCCTGTTATCCCCCTCCCCCACCCAAAAAGAAATTAAGAAAAAAAAAATCAAGAAATAAAATTAACCCTTTCCATACATTTAACCCTTCCAATAATTTTAACCCTTTCAATAAATTTAACCCCTTCCATTTTCGATTGGCTTAAGACATTTTAACTGGATTAAGATCAGATTAAGTATTTTTGGGTGGAATAAAATCGGATTAATCCTTTCAAACAATTTAATTAACCCTTTGATATCAAATCGATAATCCGATTAATCAAAAGTGGGGTGAAACCCCGTCAAGACTACTACCAAAATCAAATAAGAAAATTTAAGAAATTGGTTCCAGCCAAAAAAAAAAAAAATACTTATTTGCCTATATGCAAACAATTTGATTGCACATGGCAAATTTGGTTTTATTCGACAAAACGTTTATCTTGGTGTAGCCAGTTAATTTTCCCCGCGGTAAATCATTATTTTAAAAACATGAGGACTAGACATCTGTTTCTTTACTAACATTTTAAGAAAATATATTCTTTAACCAAGTTTTAAATAATGCGCACATTCGCATAGTGTGTTAAACCTATGTAAAGTTTTAATTGCCGACATTAATCTTGTGTGTGTGAACTCATTTTCACGCGCTACTTTTAGGCAGGCAAGAATATGTTAACATTTACGCCTAAAGATCGCGTGAAGTATTTCAGCTTATTTGAATTTGCGTGTAAATATGAGCCACTGTATGATATGAACTGATTGTGAGTGGTATGGATTTAACCACCATAACGTGTAATTTTGGAAGTACGTGTGACCAAAACTGGTTACTTGATATTCCAGTCGCCAGACCACGAGGTATGGCTACAAATTGGAAGGCACTTTCGAACAAATTTGCAAGGTGATTAGCGAGGGATTACAGATAGCAGTACAACATTTCGCCTTTAGTGTATATCGCAAACCTTTACAAGAAAGACAAGGCGCGATTTCAAGAGAAATATTTACTACGGTTTAGCCAATAGTTTGGCATGCCTGCAGAGCAGACGGAATAATAAACAGGATCGCTAACTTCACTTAATACTCTATTGTTGAATTGATTTGAGTTAGGCTGGGGTTCACATAATACACGTTATCGACTGGATGACAGAAGTTA
The DNA here is from genome assembly GCA_029891345.1 of Dryococelus australis. Classification (NCBI taxonomy): domain Eukaryota; kingdom Metazoa; phylum Arthropoda; class Insecta; order Phasmatodea; family Phasmatidae; genus Dryococelus; species Dryococelus australis. The sequence continues at coordinate 67,725,723 of CM056998.1, read as the reverse complement.
TCAAGGCATCTTAAACATAATAGGAACAGAAAATGTTGCATACCAACTCTATCCTTACATTCTGGCATACATATATCGTAGACGAGTATGGTATCACTGGGGCTTTTGACTCTCTAACCAAGTAAGCACGACACCTGCGCTGTCACAAGATGTGTTCGAATCCACTGTAACATACCCTCGTTCACTTGCCCTTGATCCTTTAAGTAACCACAATTACCCACATTACTTTGATCCCTTCGTGGCAACGTGGGTAAAATTTCTTACTCCCATCTTCGTTTCGTAATTTGCAACGCACAAACGTGATGCCAGATGTTTTTATAAGATATGTTGTGTCTATGACTTCTTATTTTCAAATGCAAAATGTTTATTTTTATTTGTAATAATAGTCTGCTTTTAACTTAAAACATTTTTTAAAAAATAAAATTCCTTCCTTAACACAGAAATGAAAAAAAAATAATTAAAACGAAAAAATGTATGCAGGAAGAGGTTAAAACATATATTGTTATGTTGCCTCTGTTTATGCACGAACAGCAGCGCCCATCAAATGGCAGGAAAAAGATGCGAAACCTTTACAAACAATTGAAAGACAGGACTTTTGGTGAAGGGCACTTGAAGTGGACGTCGCTCGTTCCCTTTGCGGAAGGGAACATTTGCGGGCACTTTCATGCCCTTCGTTTGAATTGGAACAGGCAATATTTGGTGCAGCGACCTCGATTCCATTTCTGAAGGCACGTAACCCGTCAAGATCCTCACCAGCTTAACTGAAATACAGATACGATCACAGAATACCCTCTATTTTGTAGTTGTCCTGCAAAGGAATAGGAAGCTCGGTTAATTTGTTAGGTATTAGTCATCATGGATTGACTAATTTTTTTTCCATAACTTCATTTAGATAAGCAGTATTTAAAAGCCGATCATGTTATATCGTCACATTTATTTTGAAATATATCTTGTTTCTCTCGTATTATTCTTATCACACACGTGACCATAATCGGCGGTTCCCTTATTGCTTAGTAGTTTTTATGTACGCGAGGGAAGAGGCATATACACGGGAAACGGATAAACTTCACAAATTGGGTTGTATACACTTAAGAACTTAAATATTTGAATATCAGTTCTTAGAGATTAGTTATTGAAAGATTTAAATAAACACGGAGGTTACCTGCTCCATCAATCAGTTCAATCTAATTGCGTCACCGATAGATTCTGACTGTCACTCGGAAGTTCGATGGCGGCTTTTGAACTAGAAGTGTTATTCTTCCCAAGTCAAGTGTTATTACAGAGCCTTAACACAAATCAATTCATTTCTCGATAGATACGAATAAAACAAAATGAAGATTATCGTCATCACGTTTATTCAAAAACAGTCGTGACATCTCCCAAAGTTCACAGGATCTTCGCGTCTTCCTCACGTTTCCACAGCAATTGTGCCGTTTCTTCTCCATTTGTGTAACGATCTTTCACCGAAGTTAATCTCTCAAAGATGCAGAAGAAATTCAGAAGGGAACTTAACGGTGTTTGAGACGAACTTTAAAAATAAGGGCCTGTCGCTCGACGGGAATCATTATTCGGCCTATCTTATTTTCCAAGGCGCCGTGTGCTCGTGAGACCAAGAGACCATCCGACGATTGTGTGAAAACACGCGTGAGATGGCTCAGAAATGGTGTACTGAGTCGTTACGCAAATGATACGGAGGGTACGATTGTGAACAATATCATTCGCCTCTAGGCTTGGTATAACTTGGTAATTAAGTAAATTTCGTATTGTGAGTGTACCATATAACTGAAAGAGTGGCCACCGAAGTAATGGTAATTTCACATGTCCCCAAAGTTGACTTTCGTCTATAAGAACATATAATGAAAGTTAAATAAACTATGAATTCCAGAGACGGGAGGAAACGGAGCACCCGGAGGAACCCCACCAGCTACTGGTAACTACCATCGCATTTTCCACTATATCGAGCCCGGGTCTCTGTTGTGGCCAGGTCGACTTGTTAACCGACCTGTCATTGAAGTGCCCAGCCGTCTTGCGGATAACTATAATCCACTGACGGTTACTTCCAACTTTTCTGAAGCCCTGCTACTGTCAGGATATACCTCCGCCCCATACAAACAAAGCTTGGAAAATTACGCCAAAGTGCCAACGCACCGCATTCGTGCGTACTCACTGTCATAATATTTTGTATAAGAGCTATTTATTATTAGGCATTACCAACACATTTTTTCTCTCTGTCTTTATTCGTATTAGTTATAAATTAAATATAATAATTTATTAATAACACTTAAGTTAAATTTCAATTTAACTTGTGGGTACATGACACATTTAGGAAATAACCAAAGATGTAATATGTGGAGTGTTTTCCAAAGGTTTGATTTAAAAAGTGTGAAGAAACTGCGAGTAGAGTATAGACTACATAACAACGGCGATCGAGGAACGTGTAAAGAATAAAGGAGGGTGATGTAAGACACAGAACCGGCGACAACGGGCCAGCCCAGTGGCGCTGGTGTTGTTGGGGCCAGGAGGCACTCAGGGGCACTGACGACCTCCAATCGCACGCTAATGAACAACGGGCCTCTGGAGAAGAGGCGAGTGCGCAGATGTGCGGCGGCGAGGAGCCCGCCTGAATACTGACGAGGTCTTCCTGCAGCCCAGAGCGCCTCACGAGATGGCAGGGGGTGAGGGGGAGGTGTAATCTCCAGCTCCTGGAGAGGGTAATCCCCGCATTGTCCTCTGCGGCCTTTTGTGACGCCGACAATGGGTCTCCTCCCATGTCTCGGTACGTGATCGCCCAGGCAAGGAAGGAAGAACGATGAGCGAGACAGAGGAGGAGGGGAGGGAAGAGACTGAGAGAACTGGCGGTCTGCTCCGGCCATACCCCCTAGTCCCTTGTTGATACAAGACACTCACTCTTGTCACCTTGTACAAGAGTTCCCTTGCCCTTTTGTGAAGGTCCACCTCCTCACTTCGCGCGAACATCTGTGCCTCGGGAATAGCAAGTAGCCCTGGAGGAAGTCAACCGGAAACGGAGTCCCGCCTGGTCCCTCGGGAACTTCCCCGAGCTCCCGGGGTAGCTTGTTACCCGCGCGCTTCCAGCAGCTCTGCTATTCTGCTTTCCATGTCACCACGTCAAATTTTTTTCACGAACTTCCATCCGTAACGCTTGGAAGTTTCGGAGATTTGCGCAAGATGTCATCTGTAGAACGAACTTTCTTTTTCAAGGTTTATGTAGAAACTATTAATCTGCAACGGTGATTTTAACTGCTTTAACGTCTATCCAGCACACACGAAGAGTTTTGTGCCTGGCAACTATCACAACTGGGCTAAAATTTGTCATGACCCACACGGTAACGGATTGAGATGTATTCAGTCTGCGCAGTACACATGCATCTAACACGCGAGTTGTCCTGATAACGAAGCCTCAGAGTGGTGCAGTTGTGAGTCGTTAGTATCCTTATACGCCGTGCTGAGTACTCCTGCTCTCTCAGGCGCCAATTCGGTACTAGCAGGAAGTAGATGGTAAAGGGGAGCTCTGGACCACCAATTAAATTATCCAATTTTCGCCCCAAATTCCATGGTTTTTACACAAAATTCAACCAATTTTATCGATTCCAAGCTCCATTTCTCATCAATTTTCATCGAAAACAAACAATTCTCATAAAAAAAAACCATCCATTTTAACCCAAAAATCAAGTAATTTCATCGTTTTCAAGTTACCTTTTGTACCTTCTAGAAGTCAAATTTGACCACAATTTTCAACTCTCAAAAACAAGTCAAAATCAAACAAATTTAAATTTAAAAACAAGCAAATTTGAACCAAAAATTAAAGAAAATTAATCTTTTTCAGGGTATTTTTTCTACATTCTACAAACCCCAGTTGACCCCAAATTTCATTTAAAAAATTAAGCATTTTTACTCCGGAATCAAGTAAATTTACCACTTTTTTTAAATGACCATGCAGGATTTGTCTTAATTTAAAGCGCATCAAATTTATGCCAAATTCGAGTAAATTTCTCTTTTTCAAGCAACTTTTTCACATTTTCTAGAAATGCCAATTTCGCAAGCAAGTAAACTGAATCAATCAAATTTAAGCCAAAGTCCAGTAAATCAAGCCAAAAATCAAATAAAAAGATACAAATTAATAGAATTTATAAATTTATTCAACAAAAGTAAAACACCAATAAGACTTTTTAAAGTCTAAAAAATCAAGAAAAATCTGAAGCATATTTATTACTGATTCCATAATCTCAACCGTCACAAAATTCAAAATCATTAACATCTTCTTTAAAATTAGAAAATTTATCTGATCTTCAATAATTTTTATCGATTTTTAAAACAATTTTGAAATGAACAATGTCCAATTCTGTATCAATGGAAGTTTCTGTTATTATAATTTCATATTCAATATTACGAAGTTCTATAAGTTCTATGATTTGATCCATTTGTAATATTTAAAAATTTATACATGTTTTATAAAAAAAAGTGATAATATGAGAAAATTTTAATTAGAATTACGATTTGTTATTTGATGAAATAATTCATATATATATCTAAAAAATCGTAAAAGTTTTAAATGTAACCACACAACTGAAAGTCTAAAATAGTGTATTAAAATATCGAACCTATTTGATGTTTCTTCCTTTTATTAATTTTAAAAAATTATATATCTTCAGTAATTATTTCTTTTAAATGATCATAAGTTTAATTCATTTGGCTAGTTAAAATAACATTGCAAATGGTACCTGCTCCAACAGCTTTATCAAAATCAACACTAATTTATATATTTGTTTTTTATTTAACTACAGTTGTTTTTCTATATAAACAATCAATAATATATAATGGTCTTTGACCCCAAAATTAACAATAATTGGTTTTACAATCAAATTTGAACCAACATACAATTAAGTTCATTATTTCTATATACAGTATATATATATATATATATATATATATATATATATATATATATATATATATATATATATATATATATATATATATATATATATATATGTTTTAGAATTTCTAAAATCGTTATAAGCAAGAAATGCTTTATTACAAAAAAATTATTGTCAATATCTAGATTCCAATTTTTTTGGAAAAGTTTTATTTCTTCCATTTTTAACATAAATATTTTTTATATTACAGTGATCAAACATAGAAGCATGCACTTCCTGATCAGCACAATTTTTTCCATTAGTTGAAAGCCTACAATTACAAAATCGGGCACGTCAAATTGTAAATTATTAAACTGATCTTTTATATATCAAATTGAAAAACAGTTGATCCAGTAGCAACTTCTTTTGATCAAAAATTGCCAATTATCAAAACTAATAGTAATTTTAGTGTTTATGTATATTTTTCCTTTATTTGCAACGTCTGTGTTAGATTCGTATTCAACAATAGGCCACATTATTTCTAGTTTTTGAATACCAATTTTACCTGGAGCAGCATAATCTCTATCAAGTGGAATACAATCTGATTTCTTATTTTGATAAACAAATAAACCATTATTATAAGACGAATTTCGAATAAAAGTAATTTTATAGCCACCTTTCCAATAAACTTCGTTGTTATCATGAATAAAACCAAACAAATATCTCAGTGGATAGATTATTGCATTTGGTTTAGTGCTATGAGTAGCTTTTACTCGAAAATTATAATCACCACAACTTATTTCTAAATAACTTTGTTCCCCTGGAGATCTCAACAAAGTATTCATCATTGTTGATGTTATTCCTGAATTATCAACAGCTTCAATAATACGTCCATGTTATAAGATTTCTACTCTAGAAAATTGGAAACGAAAAAAGTTAGAACAAACATCAATATTACCCAACTTTTCATATTTGACCTCATTTCCTTCTATATCTCTCTTTACTAAACGAAATTGCTCATAAAAATAAGCATCATTTGAAAGAAAAGCCATACCCTATAGGTATATCAAACTCAATTATATTATTTTAAACATTTAAATTTCCTTTTAGTTTGGTCTGTAGGAGGAAAAGTTTGTCTATCAAAACTCTCAATACGATTATAGCTCATTTATAAGTAAACAAATTTAAATATAAATGAATGAGTCAAAGGGAGTTTCTCGAGTTAAATTAATTTTCGAAAGGTATAAAAATTATAAAAATAATCATGAAGTAGAATATAAAATAAAATTCGATATTGGTAAAAGAGTAGAAAAAATAAGAGAAGAAAATAAAAATTTTATAACACTAGTTCCTGTTGCAGTAAAATTTCTAGTTTATCCACCAACTCCTAAAGAAACTTCTTATGAAAGAGACTTATTTGCTAAAGATAAGTCTCCATATAAGGGTATAATGTCATTGAAAAATTCGACTATTAGACTCGGAAAATATATTTCTGGAGATATTAATAACATTAGAAAAATACAGTTTACAAGGAGAGGGCCAAAATTTTAAAATTGGCGATACACAAGTGGAGATAGATGGCGATACACTATTTCTCAAAGATAAAGAAAATAAATAACAGAAGGACTTTCTAAATTGTTAACAAAAAGTAGATATGAAGAACTTGCAGGTAATTACAATGATAATGAACTTAAAAAATTGAACAGAAATTATTTTACTAACCAATGCTGTATTTCAAAAATATATTCATAACAACAAAAGGAATAGTCCAAGTTTAAGTATTGGTTGGAAGTATAATAATATAATTAGTCCAATTTATAAAAAATATATAAAAAAATTCACATTCAAAATCAGCACCAAACATACCTGAAAGAATTATTTCTCTAAATTCTCCTAGATCCAGAGCAATAGATCTTCTGAATTTGTTATTAATAATCCAAAAGGAATTCCATATCTAATAACAGTTTTAAATGTAATTCCTCATACTTTTTGGAACTCTGAACATCATGGAAAAGGTATAATAAATTAGGCATTAAATAGTTTTAATTTACCATGAATGCATTTGCCTGGTTATAATTATTGTGATCCATTTACAAACTTAAATGAAAGATGAGAAAAAGGAGGTGTTGAAATAAATAAATTAGATAACATGTATAAATATCATGATATTGCTTATAGAGATTATAAATATATTGAATCTAGACACGTCGCTGATACAATTCTACAGAATGAAGCATAATAAATCATGTTAGATAAAAATACTCAAATTGGTCAAAAAATTGCTTCTGCTACTTTTCCTTCAACTATCTTTACAAAAAGAATAATAGGATAGGGCATTAAATCTTATTAATTATATATATTCTTTTACTTATAAATAAAGATTAGAAATATGATTTTTGATATATCCATTGATCAATTAAGAGATTTGGGTATAGATGATTTTTTAACTAAATATCAAGTTGAGAGAAAAAAATTAAGAAAAATCAGGAAGTGGTGTACATCACGGAGGAATAATTCCCCTCATAGTTGCTGCTGTAACTGGACTTGGTGCTTTAGCAGGAGAAGCTACTTCATTATATGATTATGTTGAACATACCAGAAAAAATAAACAAGAATTAGAAAAATATCAAAGATATAATTTAGCAATGGAAAATAAATCTGGAAGTGGATTAAAAAGAGGCAGGTCAAATAGTTTGAATATATTACAATTATCTAATATTGATATTGAAAAATATGTAAAAATATTAAATATAAAAAATTTCAGAAATGTTTATATGATTGATGAATTACCAAAAAATATGCTCAAAAATGAATGTGCTGTGGTTAATTTCGACATTTCATCTAACCCTGGTACTCATTGGGTTTTATATTTCATACAAAATAATGATTTTTAATAATTCGATTCATTTGGTGGCAATATTCCTAGTAATTTAATTAATTATTTTAAAAATATAAATGTTTATTACAATGATGATCGAATTCAGAATTTTAATTCAGTTATTTGTGGACATCTAGGTTTAATTGTTTTCAATCTTTTTTCAAAACATTTTAAGTTTAACTATACATTTCTTTGTTATTAAATGACGGATATATTTCGAAAACCACTAATAAAATCTTTAAATAAAATTTTTGACACAAATGCTTATGAATTAAAATCATATGTAGATTTACAATGTAATTCCAGTGTTTCTTCTTTACAATGTAAACGACCTAACGGTTTTGATTTTACAAAATCTTATGTTTCTTTTCTAGGATGTAGAATTGTTAATACAGATGCTCCTATAAATAATAAATATGCAGTCAATAAAATATTTTTTGAATAGACATATAGCAGATTATGCAGTAAAGAAGGATTTAGATTCACAATATAAAACTATTGTTTTTGATTATGCATTAAAAATACTATATTCGAAATATAAAACTATTGTTTCTGATTATGCATTAAAAACATATGTAGAATCAAAATATAATATTATTGTTACCACTTTACGAGATCAAATAAGTAAAGGGTTTGTTTATACAACAGATAATGTTTCTATTCAAAATCGTAGAATTAATAATATGACTGATCCTATAGATGTAAAAGATGCTGCCAATAAAAGATATATCGATGAAGAAATAGCTGATAAATTTCAAAATTTAAACCAATCAGTTTTGAATTATTTTGATACAATTGTTGACAAAAAAAAAAAAAAAAAAAAAAAAAAAAAGATTCTGATAGGAAATTATTTGTTAAATTGAAAATTTAAACACAAAAGTTGGAAAATTTAAGGAAGGAAAGTCTCATACATTTTATCTTCGTGGTAAGTGGAATAAAAATAATAATGTTTTTCGCATAGACTATGATGTAAATTTCTAGCTTTTTTTTAATGGGTTGAAATATTTATTAAATCATTTCTGATAATTGTTTTGATGGTACTCTAACAGTTATTAAGGAAACTACAAAAACAGATTATAGTAAGCCTTTTCATGTCAGCAGAGGTAAGTTTTTAACTTTTAAAATAAAAAAAATAAGTTATCTAATTATTTTGTTGCTGATATGTTGACTATAATAGGAATATTCATAAAATAAAAATATTAACTATATTATTTTTGTACTATTAAATAGAGAATATGTGGTGTTTGAAGTGCAAGAATGTCACCAAGAATAATAGTATAAAAATTAAAATACTAAAGATGGATGATTAGTTCAGAAAAGCAAATGCTCAATATGCAACTCCAATAAATCAACATTTTAAAAAAAATGTTGCCAAGTGTGAGAGAAAGGAATAATCAATGAATTATATAAGCCAGCAAGAAGAAATTTTCCAAGAAGAAAAGTAATATCGTATTGAAGTGATGATTTATGGCAAATTGATCTTGTTGAGATGGATACTGGTAATTAAAAAGGTATATCACATATAAATAATGGATTCAAATATATTATGAAAATCATTGATTTTTTCGGTATTTGCATTTGTTACACCTATAAAAGATAAAACAGCTAAAAATGTAGTAGAAGATTTAGAATGTCAATTTATGAAACAAAATACATATAATTTATAAAGTGATAATGGCTCTGAATTTTATAACAAAACTTTTAAACATCTTATGCAAAAATATAATATTAACCTTTTTCTACATATAGAAAATTAAAAGCTAGTGTTGTAACAATATTTAATCGAACTTTGAAAAATATTATGTGGAAGAAATTTGCTTTAAATGGTAATTATAAATGGGAAAATATATTAAATGATTTAGTGAAAGAATAGAATAATTCAAAACACACAATTATTCGTATGAAACTAATTGAAGTTAATTTGAAAAATGAAAAAAATTTAATGAAAACAAAGTTTGTAGACTCGTTTACTAAACCGAAATATAAGTTGGGGATGTTGTCAGTGTGACCAAACTGAAACAAATTTTTGAAAAAGGTTATACTGCTAATTGGCAAACAGAATCATTTACTATTTTTAAAGTTTTAAATTATGATGTGCAAACTTACAAATCAAAGGACACCAATGGAGAATAAATAAAAGTTAGTTTCTACAAATATGAAATTATGAAAACTAATTATCCAAATGAATATTTGGTACAAAAAAGTTAACATTAATTTTATCACCTTTTGTTTTTAACAAAAGGTGATAATATTAATGTTAACTGGTTATATTTGGGTAATTCACCTAACTCTTGGAATAATAAAGCAGATGTTTGGTAAATTTGAATATTAATTTTAGGAAATATAATAATATTAAATAAATATTAGCTTCTTACTCAATTCGATAAAGATGATTAATATCACTAAGCAATTTTTGTTGCATATAGTTATTTGTGATAATATTAAAGAAAGTTATGGAGACACTTACTGCAACCATTCAATGTTTCTTTCATTCTTTGGTATAAATTTATAGAATTTTGAATATAATTAAATCTAAATAACTGTCCACAATTTGGATGTCTATCTTCAATTTTGTGTAATTTTCTTTGAACATTTTTTTTCCTTTAAGTTCTAATGACTTAGCAATCATATTCGCAATTATCATCAAATAATCTTAAAAGAACGAAAGTCGGATTTAAATTTTGATTTCGTGTTTGTTATACAACATATAACATTTATCTGATTTTGTTATTTCTGCGAGCTTATATATCTATACACATATGAATTGTTTCTCTTAAATTTTATATATATTAATTTTTAATTTTATTTGTACCTTTTAAATTATTAACTGAAATTTCGTTCATTTTGTTTATATGCTCTAATTTTTTTTATTTTATATCTTTTAATTGAATTACATTATGTAATTTATATTCACAGTATTTATGTATTGATGGTAAAACCTTTTTAGTTAATACAGAGCCAATAATTTATAAATATGGCATTTTGTTGTGTGTTTAAAGGTTTCCCTTCAGCAGGGATGCCTATAAGATTAGAAAATTCCTTTTTGTCATCATTATCAAAAATATAATATAATACATTTCTTGGTTTTCTGTATTCCAAAAGTTTAGTTACATCAGTTCCTCTAAATCAAAGATTATTATTCTCATCAATAATCATAAAAACCTGTTTACCATTACAAATATGATTGTTATTATATATATATATATATATATATATATTTATATTTATTTATTTATTTATAATGGCCTCCATTTTACTTGTGAATTAAAGTTAAAGTGAAATTAGCAACTAGGAAAGTTAGATTTTTATATTTATTCTTTTTTAATGAGTAAATGAAAAACTAAAGAAAAATATAATTGAAGAATATATAGACCAGATTCATTACTAAATATAGGAAACAAAAATTTTAAATTATAATAAAAATTTTATTTTATTTCTTTACTTTCCACAATTCCTTTTTCTATTCATATCTATTGTAATAAAACTGTAATCTTCATCCCAACATTTTGTGAAAATTTCTTTAGATTTTTCTTATGGCATGTCCCCATCAACAAAATCATTATAAATATGTTTTAAGTTAGTATCATCTTGTCTAAATACACACAAAATATTTGTATTATCTCTTACCAATTGTTTAGGTATTCTTGAATATGTTTGACCCAAATAGAACACATCTATATTTTTATGTCTTCCTCTAGTAAAATATTCACACATTATATCTTGATTTTCGCTCCGATAACATAATGTGGTGTTGTGGTGATTCCGAGTGCCCCCTATTTATACTCTGAGGACTGTACATCAGGCTGCTCGTATTGTGATAACAGGTGGCACACACAAATGGTATACCAAGTTGAACCTTAACTGGTCGTGTGCGACACCTATAGTGTATGGTGGTGCCCCCCCCCCCAACATAACAGCCATCCTGGCTGCTGCAGTGTATGGGTGGCAGCTGTAGCTGTCTCGGATAATGTAGCAGTGCATGATATCTTTGAAGATGAAGTTTGACAGTGTTGGGTCGAGGAGCTCTAACACAGACAACGATCTCGTTGGTGGATGGTGGCAAAAGCATTTTTATTTTATGGCAGTATCGTAGGTGGAATGCTAACTTCGAGACTCCATTTTACAGAGAACAAAACCTTTGTCAATACTCAGAATAAAATATAATTATTTATATTTGCTGCTATTGGCAAGGCAGGTAGATGTGCAATGTGATATTATAATAAGTTAATTACAGTATAAGTTACATTTGAATTTATAGGTTAATCTGTGTAGAATTATGCCTATGTACTTTGTGTAGCGAGACCAGAGGATAGAGAGAGGTACATCCATCGCCACATTTAATGTTAAAGAAATATCCCCCAAGACTAGGTGGTGAACATGTGTGTTAGAGAGGGTTCAAATTATGTGTGCGCGTGGTACTAGTTCGCTTTACAGTGTGCCAGGGAATTTACACTTACGGAAGTTTATTGAGTTGTATGCCTGCTGGCTGAATTGTTAATCTATCAAAAGTTTTTTGACTACAAGTGTGATCATCAACTTTGATTGTTGTGAAGCGTAATATTTAACCAAAGAAAGTACTTAATTTTATAGGTATTTTACTACTTGTAGAAAGGTTTTCATGCACTCCATGGTTGCTAGCGCTGGGTGCTCGTGTCGTCTTTGTTTAGTATGGTGCAGCTACACTGAGCTGGCGTTTTTGCCATCCTGCTCCATTGTAGTGGTTTTTGATTTGTTAAATATTTATGTACTAGAGTTATTACATACATTCATATACATTGGTGACAGATAAGTATAAATGCTATACAAAACATTATAACCCTTTCTGAACATTTTATATTTCCTAATTACCTTGTGATTTGTACATTTTGCAGATGCCATATGGCAACCATTAACCTCTTAGCAAGAGCATTTGGATCTTAATTAAGAATTTTAACTAAAACTCACATATAACATAACAAGTTATTGAAAGTTATGTACAGACTTACAATTTATGAACATTGATACAGGAACATCCTGTTTATTATAGCATTTTATTATTTTGCCTGTGGCATTAAATTATTCTGTATAGGCCTGTGCCAACTGTTCGTGAAGCTTTGTTTTATGAATTGCACTGGAACTGTTCTATGCTTTTCATCGCACTGTTTAGAGTGTCTTATGTTGCTCACTACTTCACTGTTTTTATGGGAAGTTCACGCAAACTTTTTGCTTGTAATGTCCTAGTCCAACATTCACTGCCTTTATTTTTTTCTCATCAAATATATTTGATGTTATACCACTTTAACTTAGACAGTTTAAGAATGCTTGAAGCATTGACATAACAGTGAATGTTCTTTATACAATCAAAACATCTTCAACATTGCTATTGCCTTATAGTTAGTTGAGTAATACTTTTCCTATAATTATTTTTAGACTCTAATTTAGTAGTCATCTTAATTCTACTATTTTGTAGATATATTTATTATTTAATCTTTGTAAATACGCTTGAAGGGAAATTAAGGGTATAGTTAACTCTTAATATTTATCAAACATCGTACTTGCTAGGTATTACTGATTTACTAATCATCTGAAATTATTGTTTAGTTACTCAATTATACATATATTAAGGTATTAAGTTGGACTAACATATTTTAACTTGTATCAATTTATACTTATTTACACTCTTATGTACACTACTAAGTAGGATTTGTACTTGAAATTCCATTTGCCATTCATGAAATAACTTGACTCTACTGAATTAATTTCAGTGAAAACCTACATGGACTACCTGGTTTTTTCTGTGTGTTGAAATGGACATAATTTATTTTTATTAATACTTACTTATATGGATCTGTTGGTCTTTAATTGATATCTCTGAAATTCTTATATAGGATAAATATGGCTCTGATAGGAACCATCTTGCAATTTTTCTTTTTGGGTGTGCGACCTATGCCCTTTGGTTATGCAATTACTTCTTTAAATGCAAAATGCATATGTCTTATTACCATAACTCTGTTTACACTCAATACTTACACCTTTTGATTCTGCTTTGTCTCACTGGTGATTAGCAGTAACTGTAATATACTATGTATATATATGTGCAACTATTATTGGAAATATATCTTCAGTTTCACCTGATTCACATTGATTACTTATGTTGTGTACATTCGTTACAGTATAACAGACAGCTTGAGAAGTTTGATATACATACCGATTGAAATTAATAAAGTAGACTTATCATACCTGTGATAATGTAGTCATAATGTGCTGGGTCCAGCACAGAAAATAACTTGTTTTCTCCAAACTTACCATACGAATAACCTGAATGAAGTTCTTGCAATACTGGCAATACTGATTGATTTGCCGGTTTGTGTCGAGAGCAGGACTAATGTTGTAAAAATGGATCCCAGCTGTGAGCATTAGTTGTTTCAAGTCAAATGATTGCTGGTAGAGCCAGTGTACTGGTATTACAGTTTGCTGTAGGGATACAGTGGGTGCATGGACATCACATAGATGTGTGGCCTCAACTATAATCTGGTCATATGTGGCAATATGGCATCCACATGGCACCTGTACTTCTACTGTACCTAGTTTGTGGTTAGTTACTGCAATATTAAATGAGGTATTCAAACATTGTTCTACTGTTCCTTCTGGTGGACTAGTGAATGCATACTGATGTGGAAGTATAGGATGAATTGAAAATGAAATTTCACGAGTACAGTGAAATTTACAACTACTAAACAATGCATTGATATTCGAGAGCAGAACGGCTGCCTTGATACATTTGGAATTTTCACATGTCAGTGATTCCTTGGAGATGGTTATAACATCCTTGGGCATGTCATGTGAATGCGATATGGCTTTGACAATGTCCCAAGTCGGATCAATTGCCAAGATGGTCAATGGTATGGGAAGTCTGCATGTTTGATTTCTAAAACGATAAGGGTCTAGAATTACCTTGTACGTCTGCATTTAGAGTGAATATGTATTTAATTATGTCCTATATTCCAATACTTATTGTAATATTCAGTTTTTTACAAGTCCATGTCTAACTTTGTTAGATCTTCAAATAACTGTGTCTTGTTTACTGCACTCAATGAAAGCCTGTTAAGTTGGCAAGAATGTTTGTAAGTTTGTACTGCTTCCTCAATAATAACATTGTTTATTAACTGTAAAATACTCGTGGAAAGTAACATAAAGTGTTGTTCAATACTACACATATTGCTTAAGACAAACTGTTGAGATTTCAAGACCTGGGATATACCATTAATGGTTTTCGCTAATAAATTAATTTTGTTGTTTTCAATTCTGTTTACAATCTAATAGATTACCTAAAAAGTTACCTTAAGGGCATTTTTAATTGTCTGTATGTTGTCTGCTAAGGTTTGTATTTTATTGCCTATTTGGGCATTGTTATCCAGTAGTGTTCACATATGTTTGTTTGTTATAATATTGCAGCACCAAGTTCCCATGTTGCCGAGAAGCTGTATTCCACACTTCCGGCGGAACTGGGTACTCACGTCACCTAGGAACTATCGGACTACTCTATGCTCCACTACCTGTAAATATTCGTACAAAATGTTCCATTCTTACAAACATTGGATGTGCGAACCTCACAGACTACGTGTAAATACTGGTCGAGACTTTCTGGTGTTTTGGGAAATTGCAGAGATATTGTGTAGATGAGAGTTATGCTACCCTCATAAATTATATCAGTGTCAGCCGGTAGCCAATAAGTTCCAGTGTGAGTGAAGTACGTGGCCTGTACTGTGAAGACAGCTGGCAACACAAAACATAGTGCTGCCATGACCTTGGCCACAAGGTACGTGAAGTGTGCTCCCCACTCCTTTCTTCGGACTGGGTTGGCTACTTGTGTTTCCCCAACGACGGTCTGGCACACACGCAAAGCGTACCTCGCACCTGCGCAGTGCTGCCAACGACATCTGGTGGTGAGAATAGCGCCCTGCTGCTGGTGTTGTGGCACCACATGGAACATGAGGTTGGCGGCAGTGGCTCTACTCTCTGTGCCTGGGTTGTGCTGCAGTTTTCTCGTATCATGCCAGCAGCTAGGACGGCTGGACAAATGCCTCGCATTGCCTAGTCCCTGCTGTGTCATACACGTGCTGATTCCAGCGCACTGTCCGCATGCTCCAATTGCAGCGTGGGCAGGTTGCCTTGGCGATGTCCCAGCAGCTCTCACAGTGGCACACATTAAAATATTTTCTCCCACATAGATTGTCGTTCATACTGTAACATATTATTATGGCATAGTTAAAGATTCATCAATAGTAATACATATAAAACAACCTTCACAAACATCACTGATTTAGTGTATGAATGTGGGTTTGGTGTGATGTGTACACATGGTATTGTATTTGGGTGTGCCTGTTTTATTTAATTGTATTCATACTCTCGAATTGCCTAAAATATCGACTACCCTGAAAGGGCCATGGTAACGGTGTCTCAGGGCCTTTTGTTGTACTCTGTTACATCACCATATGTAGTTGTTAATATGTAGAATAAAGGGTTTGTGTGTTCTGTTGAATTGGTTTTGTTGGTGTTGATGCACGTGTAATAGATTTGCTTTTGCATTTTCACGATCTTGTAATAACTTTGCGCACTAATCATTTGCACATTGTGAGTATTGTTTAACTATTACTTGTGTTGCTAAGGCCGCCTCCATGCCATGAAGCAAGTAAATTGGGGTGTATTTTGTTGTAGTGTTAACACTTGTGTTATAATTGAATGCTATAAATTCAACATAGAGGTCCCAATTTGCCTGGTCTGTGTTGGCACATGGTGTCAGTTGTTCCCCAATGATACAATTTGTCGCTTCTACAAGCCCATTACAACATGGGTTGTATGCAGCAGTCGTTAGTTTCTTAATGTGCAAGCTTTTGAGTAGTTGACTGATCAGTTATTTTGAAAACTTGTACCACTGTATGTTAGAATTTGTTCTGGGCAACCAAATTGTAATATTACTTGTTTGATCAATTCTGCTGATGTGGCTGCATCTATCGATTTTACTGCCTTGACAACTACACAGCGAGTTAAGTACTCTGTCATCAATAAAATAATATATATTTGTTACCGTATTTGGTGGTAGGTAGGGGGTCTTTGGCATCGAGTGCCCATGACTTGAGGAGGATTGAGGTGAGATAGAAGTTAACTGTCCAGCAGGTTTACTATTGGGTGACTTTGTTCTCTGACAACCTCATATGAATTGACATAGTTTTTAACATCAGTGTCATGGTGTCCCAATAGTATGTTTGTTTTATCTTTCCAGGTGTTTTGAATGTGATGAAGTGTCCTCCTCCGAATATCACATTGTGGTGTGCCTGAATTATTTCATTAATGTATGCTTGTGGGACAAGTGTCAACATTTTGATGCCTTGTGGTGTATTTACTTTAACAAATATTTCGCCATTTGCTGCCACTCCATAATGGTAACCAATGTGATGATATTTCGTGTCAGCTAAGATCGTTCTCATATTCACCTGCAAAGGGTGATGTGTTTAAGGTAATTGGGCATAGTGTCATCATCAATTTTGACATATTCTTGTTCGTTATTATAAATGGGTAAGAAATGTGGGGTGCCATTTTTGTTCAATATTATTATAGTGCAACTTAATAATGGATCGATACAATGTATTTCGATTTTGTTAGGTGTATTTCCATGACAGTGTGGAGATTATCTTGATACAATGTTGTTATAATTTTAGAAATGGCAAGACATGGGAATATTTTCTCATCTGCTATGGCTTTTTCTACTTTCGTTATGTCTTACGACTTAAAATCCATTTTTGAAAAATGGTATAATGTCTGCCCAGTTATTTACAGTGTATTTGATAATACCTTGCTTAATTTCGTCGTCTTTGCTGGGATTTTGTAGTATACCTTCAGCTATAGTTTTATATAGGGATGTACAGTTTAGCATGTCTTTTTTCACTGTGTAGTCATATTGTTTAGTGTGATTGTTTGCTTTGGCATTTCAGTGTCTGTAATGATGCGGCTTAATGCATCTGGAAGTGTGTTGGGCTTGCCTTTTATTATATGTGGTTCAAAATTGTATTCGCTCAATGCTATTGCCATTTTCTGGATCCTAATATTATGCTCAGCCATACTGCTCAGATATCTTAGACTGGTGTGGTTCATCTCAATTATAAAGTGCCTACCATATAAATACTGTCGAAAGTAGTTGCAAAGATAATGTATTGCTCCAAAGTTTTTCATTTAGAGATAACTTCTTAGATGCAAATGCAAATGCATATATATATATATATATATATATATATATATATATATATATATAGCACTGTTTTGTGGTCGGTTCCTCCTGCAGAAGCGCTCTGCCTGCTGCATCGTTACTTGCATAGCATGCTAAGATAATATTCCTACCCTCATCGAATATTAGCAATATGGGTGCTTTCTTCAATTTAACAAATGTTTTCTGCTGTGCCTCTTCCCATGTGTAACTGACATTATGTTTTGTTAATTCAATTATCAGTTGTGCGATAGTCGCGTAATTTCTGACATATCTCTGTAAATAGGATATCATTCCTAAGAACGTTCAGAATTGTTTAACTGTTGTAGGGGTTGAAATGCAATCTATGGGACTAACTTGGTCTGGATCGGTGGTTATGCCTTGTGGAGTGATTATGTGTCTCAGAACCCTAACTGTCTGTTCAGTAGATGAGCATTTTTTGTATTGACCTTTACATTAAACATGCATAATTGCTCAAAGACTTTTCCAATAATGGCTAAATGTTCCTCGAAAGAGTTTCCCAGAATAAATGTGCCTTAAATATAAGCTATAGCAACTGTCCATCTTAGTGGTGCTAATAATTAGTTGATAAAGTTTTTAAAAATGCTAGTTTATGGCTGTCTCTTGCCTTATTACTGGTATGCTATAGAACCCTGAAAACAAATCTAGGCTGGTTATGTAATGAGAATTTTGTAGTGCATTCAGAATGTCTTCTGTGCAGGGTTGTGGATATTGTACTCTAGTAAGATATTGATTAATATTTCGAAAATCTGTTAAAAATCTTAAGTCTCAGTTTTTCTTGGCCAGCTTGGTGCAGAATTGGGTGAGTCAGCTTCCTCGATATTTCCAGCTTGTACCATGTCTTTAATTTGGATAAGTAGATTATCCCGAATTTTGGGGCTTATTCTGTACGGCCTAGTTACTATCAGCTTAGCTGTGTTCAGCTCTAACTTTATTTCGAAATATTTTGCTTCTGTTAATTCTAGGATGGAGTTGGCAAACCTATCTTTAAATTTTTCAATTAGGATACTGATCGCCTGTGTTTGTGTATCTGTAATTTTATTGTTAATGTGCAGTAGCTTATGCTGGTCTGCCTCGAATGTGTCTAGCACATTGACAGAATGTTCTATGGAAGGGTTGTTCTCTTGTGTTGACATTGCTGTATGAATAGGTGTTTGTGTTGTTTTATTTGAATCGTGCTCATGGATGAAGATAATATTGTATTTCATTACTGGCACAACATCCTACTTATTAATAAAATCTACACCTAATATTAAGTCTTGTTGTAGATTGCCCATGACTAAAAATGTTTGGTAGTACGTGTGTCCCGAAATATTTATGTTAAGGATGGTTTCAAATACGGGTTACGTTAATATAGATGTAACACCAACTAAAGTAATCTCTTCCTTTAACAGCCTAATATGCTGAGCTGTGATGACTGTGCTGGCTACATTACTGTGTGAGCATCTGATGTCTAGTAAAGCATAAAATTGTTTTCCTTTTATGTTGACAAGGACATGCTGTGTCACAGTCCGGAGTTCGGTTTGTTCATAGTTTACTTTTATTTCCAGGCTGGTGTGTTTACTTGGACTACATTGAGGCACAGTCCTACTCAGTATGTTTTGCAACATTGACTCATCATTGCAGGCTTGGCTTGGTGTATTATCACAACAGGTGTTTAGAGGTACGGTGTTATTTCTTGTTTTGCGCTCTAAATAAACAGTCTGGGGTGTCATGTTTGATGTGTTTTTAAATCGCTTGAAGCAGTCACCTATGTCTGTCGCAAATTCGAAATTTTGTTTTGGAAACTATTTACAATGTCTGGCCTTGTGTCCAGCATAGAATCAGAGCGCACACGTGTCGTGCGCGAGGCTATGTGGTCCCACGACTTCCTGCTTGGTGGTGATTCTTTCATGATGTTTGGCAACATCGCGAAGTGAGTCGCGCATCGACTGTGGTGTGGTAATGCTGTGCGTGTTGTGTGGGGGAGGGGGTGGGTTGTTACACCCTTCTGTGCCTCGCCTTGGGTCAGCTGCGCCCGCACAATGTGCTGATGGGAATGTTTACGCTGGTTAGCTGCGATTTCTGGCTTTGTTGTCGGCGCACGCATTGTTTGCTGTGTCGATTCTTTCCCTGTCATACCAACTACATTTGGCTTCGCTGGCGACGTGAAATTCCTTTCTGTCTTAGGTTTATCTCTTTTATTTACTTCTGTGTTGCTCTCATGTATTGGTTGTAGCTGTGATGGATTTTGTGGGGGCAAGTTACTGTAAGCATTAAACCTTGTAATTTCCGCATAGGACCTGTTTGGCACAACCTTATTATAAATGGCTCTGCACACTTCTCGACATCGGATATTCTTTTTCTGTGTGGGAGAGACATGTTTTTTATTATAGTTTACTCTACGAGCTTCCTCTTTTACCTATCCGTACTGTTTCGGTTGTGCCCTGAAGGGGCCTACCTGGTTGTGTCCCATGTGGTGATGGTTTTCTTGGTACGGTGTTAGTCTGTAATACTTCCTGTTCTGTGTCCTTGGAAATTCCATATGCCTGTCAATTCTAATCTCAATGGGTTTTACTTTGTGGGTTGGGTTCCCTGTTGTGTTGTTGAAATGTAGTTTGTTTGCTGTAGTTCGTTGGTTCTGGGTATGGCGTGGTTTGTGTAGTAGTGGTTTTCAGTTTCTGTAGTTGTTGTTTCAGTATATTTATTTCTCCCGAAGTTTGGCTTGATGTATTGCTTTGTGATTTTTGTTATATAATCTGTTTGTGTCTGTACATCTCAAGCGCAATGTTTTCTATGTTGTTGATTAACTGTTGTAGTGTGTTGTTTTCTAACTGCACAAGTTTCTCTGCAATGGCGGGTGACAGCGAGGTCCAGACTATTTTCTCAAATTTTGACTCTGAAAATTGTGATTCTCACTTGTTCTTATAAAATGTCAGATTTTCTATGTATGCTAGTGAACTTTGGTCTGGGTGTTGTTTGTAATAGGTGTGTGTAATGGTCTTGTGTTCTGTGTTTTCTGAATGTATGTAATAATTTATCTGCAATTTGTTGCAAAGAGATTTCCTGCGCACTGGCATAATATAAATTCTTATATGTTCTTTTGGCTCTCCATTGGAAGTAAAACTTTAAACGCTGCATTTTTTCTAATTCTCTCCAGTTATGTAGCTCACTTACATCGTTGAGGTGTCTAAAAATTCCTCGACATTTTCGTGATTTTCGCCTGTGAATGTGGGGATTTGGTGTGTTTCTGGTATCACTATTTGTACTTGGTTCGTTGTTTGTGGTGTTTGTGTAGGTTGATTTGTGGTCGTTGCAGGAATAGAAATTAACTGTGTTTGGGTTGCTTGAAATTTTTGGCATTGGCAAGGTATCAAATAGCCGATCGTGCTGGGTTGGTTAAGTGTTGATTGAGACGTGTTTTCATGTGGTGTAATTCGTTCTGTCGTTGAGGTGTATGAAGTGGTGTTTTCACTTGTTAATTGGTTTCTTATTTGTTCATGTAATTATACAGCACGTTTCGCACCCCCTAAGTCTATTGACATGGTTTTAAATAGTTTTCTTATGTTTTGTGTGGTAGATCTAAGTTCTGTGTTCATGATGGCATGTTAGCATATGTGGTGTAGTGTAATTGATGCTGTGCACTTTCTGTAACTTATATTTAGAAGACTAGAGAAATTACAAATTCTTGGAACCACACACACTACAAGAGGAGAATTCTTTGCTTATACGGGAAGAGAGTTTCCCACATGCAGAAAATAGTTGTGAACATGCATTACTATAAAAAGAAGCAATTATACACAGTTCTACAGGTGGTGGGGTTGGCAAGTGATGTTGTGCTGCTTGGCTGGCAAGGTCTCCTGCGCTATCTGCTGACTTGTTTACGTGGTGCACTAACCATCCTCAATGATGCATAAGCCCATGCCCTGACTGTGGGGAAGCTAACAGCTGTTACGCACTCATGCCAATATGCTGCATGTTTTTCTCAAGTATTTCGCAAACAGGGTTGACAGTAAAATAATACTGGGACATATGCACGTTTGTCATTAGTAATTTATTATGCTTACATGTATCGTGGTTGCATGAAGCACTGCCATGTTTATTTCACCTAATGCATTATGCATAAACTATTTATTTAATTGCAATAGCAAGAAAGTCTACTCGCATAAGCGCGAGGTGGGTCGAGAGATGGCTCCACCAGTGCAACATTCTCCCTTTCGTCCTATCACTTCTTACTGACTTCTACTCTCATATCAATTGCCATTGGCGAGCTATTCTCTACACATGATAGTCACTGAAGGATAAGGGGTCATCATGGGGGTAAACATAGCTGATATGTTAAGTTAATGATGTAGAATCTCTTTGTTTAAAACTCTTTTGTTATAACATTGCTTACTGTTGGCACAAGAAAACGTCAAATAATTGTAAATTACAATATATCTCTTGACGTTAACAGAATCATAACCCTTTAAATTGAACAAAACAATATAAGTAGACTCTAATATCCCTACCCTTGCCAGTTAATATTTATTGGTTACTTTAATGATTAACAGGGCCTCGCAAGAGAGAATGACACCTAACTACTAATGGAGTTTATGCTCACCATGTATTAGCAGACAGATGATAGGCCTAGAGCTCTTGTAGGCTGTGATGTAGGATGCCTACATCTTCGTTGTCGCTCCGACAACCGAACATGGTACATCGTCGATCAATCTTGTGCTTCTGGGGGGGGGGGGTGATTACGAGCGCCCCTATTTATACTCTGAGGACAGTACACGTCAGGCTACTCGTGTTATAACAGGTGGCTCGCACAATTAGTATAACCAAATGAACCTTAACCGGCCGTGAGCGGCACCTATAGTGTCTGCTACTATACTTTCAATTTTATTTATTAAGAAAATTAACTTAAGGGAATGAAAAAAAATACTTTAATAATTTGTTTTTTTTTATAAATAGCACAAAACAAAAAATGGAATCGCTTTGAAAGAGGTTAAACAATTCATATGAATTCACTAAACTACAATATCTTGAAATTAATAAAGGATAAACTGCTACAGATTTTAAAATTTATAAATCTAGGTTTGGTAAAAAAATGATTGTGTTCAAGACCGGAAGTATAAAGTTACATTCCCAGATCGATATGTAAAGATGTTTGATATAGATGATTTAAAAACAATAAATGAGAATCAAAATTGTATTTTGTAAAAAGGTTTAAAAGAAATGAAAAGTGGAAAACTTATTCATGATATTGAATTCAACTTAAAATATATAAATTCTATCAATTGTCTTTTCAATATTTCATATGATTTTTAGCTTAATTTAGTTGATTTTGGTTTAAATTTGCTTGATTTAGATCACTCGCTTGCAAAATTGGCATTTCTGGAAAACTTGGAAAAGTTGCTTGAAAATGAGAAATTTACTTGATTTTAGCTTAAATTTGAAGCTTTTTAAATAAAGACAAATCCTGCACGGTCATTTTTTTTAAAAGTGGTAATTTTACTTGATTTTGTAGTAAAAAGGTTCGATTTTTTATGAAAATTGGGGTCCAATGAGGTTTGTAGAAAGTAGAAAAAGTAGCTTGAAAACTATAAAATTAATTGATGTTTAGCTTAAATTTGCTTGTTTTTAACTTAAATTTTCTTGATTTTGCCTTGTTTTCCAGAGTTGAAAATTGAGGTCAAATGAGACTTCTAGAAGGCAGAAAAGGTAGCTCGAAAATAAAGAAATAACTTGATTTTTGGGTTAAAATATATTTTTTTGATGAAAATTGCTTGTTTTCGATGAAAATTGATGCAAAATGGAGCTTGAAATCGATAAAATTTGTTGAATTTTGTTTTAAAAATCATGAAATTTGGGGTGAAAATGGGATAATTTCATGGGTGGTCCAGAACTCCCCTTTACCATCTACTGCAGGAGGTGAACCTGTACTTCGGCTGATAGGTTGTCATTTGTAAAGAATGTTCATTTGGTTTCTCCACCATTAAGGTTGATTTTTTCCGACTCATATAATTGAACCCCGGAACCTACAACTACGTGTCTTTCATATTGTAGTACACCGACCAAGAAACAACTGGACTCGCATACGGGATGACATTAGTTCTGTTTCCGATCCAGCCATCCTGATTCTGGTTTTCCATGGTTTCCCAAATCACTCCAAGAGAATGCTGGGATGGTTCCTCTCTCCAAGCCACAGTTAATTACTTCCCCGAACCTGCATCTCAGAGCATCTTGCTCCAAATTTAAAGACCTCGTCGACGAGATGTTAAGCCTATTTACCTCGGTGAATCAAAATTAGGTGGAAAAAGGGGGGGATATGGATTCCAAAATCGAAAGTCTTTCCTGGCTGTGTGGACAGTTTACTTTCTGCTGAAATTTACATCCACATTTGTCTCATTCTTTACTCTACGAATGCAAATAGGTTTACTCACATTCACATGGGTAATTTATATGCTGTGTTCCTATATGTTCAAGGCGAATGCCGATTCATTCTTTATAAGGGTCGCAACCTTAATATTTATTAGGTATGTTGTTCCCGGCGAGAAACTCACACGTGAGAAGAGTTCGGCGACAGAGTGCGTTGCCGTCGTGGAACATCCAGTTTCTCGCACTCCACGAATACGGACGCTTCCGCCGAATCTCCTCCATCGGACGCCTTAAAACCTTGCCAGTTGAACGCACTAAAGGCGGCTTGGCCCTCGGAGACGAATACTAGATGCATGCACCTGGCCGATCTGTGAGACATGCTTTTTTTCGGTCGTGGAGATGATGAGACTTCCACTCCGAAGACTGTTGTTGATTTCCCAAGTTTCACGCAGTATATAACGTCCGCTCTTTGTTCTGGCTTGCTGTCCATGATCCAACCGCAGACGTAATAATGCGCGTGGTCAGCATAACGCCAGTTGCACAGTTCTTGATGTACACAGTATGACTTCTGTTAGTGCACTGACTTGATGGAGGTCTGTAGTCGCTGTGGCTGTGCGCGTAGTCCAATGCTTGTCATCTGCTGGTGCCTTACAAAACTAGTCCCGAAACTCTTTCTGATACCATCTCGTTTGCTGTGAACGTGATTATTTCTCGAAATCAGTGCAGCTTGTATACAAATCGGGGAAAAAGTGGCACTCAGGCGACATACACGTTCAGCTTATTATTTTAGTGCATGAATTTAACATATTTTTAACCCTTTGAGAGCCTTGGTTGCAAGAGTTGCAAATAAGACATTTTTTTTATATGTTCTGCATCCAAACCTATTTATATTGTGTCAGGCCGCCAACAAATATACTAGGCCCTTGTAATATTTGACAATTGGAACTTACACGTGTGTGTATGTTGGGTATGTAGGGGCTCTAGGGTACTACACTACTTTGCCCAGGGATCCACAATGCTGCTAAGACTACTCTGAGTATTAGTATACATATTTACGTATACACAACATAACCTACGTAAAAACAACCCAGCTACAAACCTGACGAATGACGGGAAAGACGTACCAGTAATAGATGCAAATCTTATGATGTGTTGTATTGAAGAACACCCGTAAGGAAGGTGGGTGTTTTAATGTTTGCGAGGTCAATCATACTACCCATTTACGCAAGCACGTTTCTTTCCTTTCCTATGCGTGGAGACTTCAGTCACGCCAGTCGACTAGATGTGGCTGTGGTCAGATAAT
The DNA here is from genome assembly GCA_029891345.1 of Dryococelus australis. Lineage (NCBI taxonomy): Eukaryota > Metazoa > Arthropoda > Insecta > Phasmatodea > Phasmatidae > Dryococelus > Dryococelus australis. The sequence goes on along the minus strand of CM056998.1, from coordinate 67,700,065 downwards.
AGTGTATTGTCTGGGAGAAAGTTTTACCATTGGGAAGTTCTACGGGCGTACAGGTTCGACTATAAAAACACGCCGAAAACACAAAGGCTTTGGTGAAAATACGCAGAGACATTCACTGTATCATGTTGAACCAGACACACAATCTTACATATTAAAGCAGCAGTCATTACTTTGCACGCTCCTTTTCAGGTTTCTATAGCGCTTGGATGCAAGTTTCTTTTACGCGCCACACCCGGCGTATATATACATGTGATACATTTGCAGGGTATGTATAAATCCGAGAAAACTTTTACAGAATTGATTCAATCTATGGTGTTCTTTTATAATTACCTTTCCGGATAGTCTCTAGTCTGCGTGGTTTGGAGTGGAACTGGGATAGGAAACGCCACAGGCGGGAAGTTAGTTCGCTACACTCTAAGCTAATCAAACGTCGGCCATAGAAAAAAACATTAAAAGCAAATTTAGAAGGAGGAAAAATTTTCAAAGTTCATTTGTGCAGATGTTAGGCTTATAACAGTGTAAGTTGAAGTTGTCTTTACAGTTAAACCGCATTTTACGAGACTCGTCTTGCAAGACCTTGTTTCAACGTCAAACTTGCAATAAAACGAGGAACGAATACCCGTGCTGGGTAACGCTGGCTACCAACTGAAGCAACAGTAGGGTCTATTATGTAAAGGACTTTGGAGTTTAGCCTACAGGTCATTTAACACAGGTGCCTTCAACTAACATACTGCGTTTTCCCCGTTTTTAATTTTAACACTTCCAAAAATTTGGCGATGACTAACGGGAAGAATAACGAACATGAATGAAAAAGAAACTGTTCATTGAAGTATTAAGCTACGGGTCATCCATGGCATTTAAAAACAATTTTCGGCAGCGTACTCAGCGAACGTACCAACAACCTACAGCCCTTCAGATCTTTGCTTCTGCTTGAGAGTGGCATCCCCTTGGAAGTAAAAATTCGCTAACAAAACCATGTCCAACTTCCTCAATAATAGACTACTTGCATTTGGCTCAGTGCCAGTAAAGACCTTTAAAAAATAAAGGCTCTTTATGATGTCATAATTCTGCCCACAGCGTATTTTCCCCCTAATGAGAAAATTATAATGGCTAAGGACCTTACGGCTAACAACACAGTGAAATTTTCATTTATATCAATATATTGTTGTTGCCTGTATTCTTGCCCAGTTTTCTGTAAAAGAGAAATGAGCTAATTTCAATGTAGGAAAATTCAAAGATTAAGACGTTTAACAAAATGGCAAGAAACAAGTGCACTTTTCATAGTTGGCTGTCAATATTACCGTTGCCATGTCAGTCAATAACGGCGCTAAAGTGTATGTAGTTATTGGTAAGGATATTTTATTTTATCAACGGTTAACATACAAAAGTATTCCGTAGGTGTAATTCCCTGAGGCTCATCTAATTCGATACTTCTTCGCTCAATATTTGGCTGCTTTCTACCTTTGAGTAAAGCTGTTCTTCACTTAGGCTGGATTAGACATTGCAACTGTATATTTTGGGAAAGAACGCTCTAAGATCCAGGAAGTCAGAGATACGCTATTTAGCACAATAGTTTTTGGCAGTTGTGTGGGCAATACCGTAGGGTTGATATTTAATAATCTTATCACTAATATTTAAGACCGACTAGGACTACTGTTGCGTTGAACGAAGATTCTTCTTACTGATGAGTGCCTGAGCGAAGTTTTTGTCCGCATTAAAATTTATTTGCAAACAGGGGACGAAGACATACTACTTAATATATCTATAATTACTTTGACATCGTGAGTTCAACTCTTTGCGATGCTTTATCATGTAAAGTACTATAGATTTACATACAAAAAGCTCGTATGAAATACGTCTATGAATTAAAATATAGTTTTCCGTGCTGTGAAGTAATAAATAACTCCTTCTTAACTGTCACTTATTTATTATTTTTTGGTTTTCATAAGAACCACTTGAAGCATAAAATCACTAACCGAGACAAAAAATATTTTGATTCTCTGTGGTTCATTACAATCAGTAAGGCAAGGAAGTTATAAGGTTATCGCGTAACAAAAATAGTTTTATCAAAATTTGACCTTTTTAGTACTTAAAATTAATATATTTTAGTTACCAGAAATAATTTAATGTGATTCCGAAAATATAAAAGGCAATTAAATGTTTTCTGATTTGTTGCTTTATAGTTTACAGCCATATGAGATGTTAGAAGATGGCTCTTATGTGTGCAGGTACTCTGGAAACACACAAAAACACTGCAAGCCGTCTCCTCAATTTCGCACACGCCCAACTTTGTATAAATTAAGTCGTTAGATGTTTTTGCAAAACACGCTGCGTCGTCGGGTCTCTCGGCAACAGCGAACGACGCATAGTCTCTTTGCATGAAGCAGCATTCAAACCCAGGAGCGTAACTCATTGCCGTGCGCCGGCAGCCGAGGCACCTCGGCGAGCAAAGAGCGCAAAACAAGTGTACACAATCCCGGTCCGTAATTGAAACAATCGCAAGTCACCGTGGGAGGCTGCGTCCTCCGTTGTATTACTCCTCCGCGGAATGAAGGGCCGCGGCTCGGAGCAGAATGATACAATACCGCCCCGCACAAAAGATGAGAAAAGCAACGAACGGATGGGGAAAGATGAGAGTAATGTGATGTAATGAAAGAAAGACGGCACGGTTCGTGGATACAAAAGGAAGAAGTATCCTTCAGGAAAGGGTGAGAGGAGGGTTCAGGGAGGGGATGGAAGGTATGAGCATTGCGAGAAAATGTTTGTGTGTATAGAAGGGCAAGGGAGAGGAAAAAAACCCCCGAGTGATAAAAAAAAAAACACGGAGAACTAAAATTGAAATGAAAGAAAGGGCTGGAGGGATGGTGGAATCACTTCCCAGAAGAATCCACAAAAGGTGTGAAAGTGCGCTGCACTTTAATTCCGGCATTATACCGTGACGCGTCATTAATAACGAGCGGGGTATTTGTCGGCGCCGTGTGATGAGGCTACCGTCGGATGTGTGCCTTCGCTCGCCTTCTCGTCTGTGAAAGAACAGTCGCGCTGTAATGATACACAGGGACAGCTCCGTGGCAGGCTACTGTCCGCTCGCTGTCAGGGACGTTATTAATGACCCAGCGAACAATTCCTACAGAGATTCTGTTCCGTATCATGCAGGAAGTCGTCGAAAGCAAAGCGCACAGGTGGTTTCCGTAGTCAGCTGCGAGGCTACAAGCTTCCACAAGATCAAAGATTTATACCATCCACAGTGATTTACTTTTGTTTTAATATTTCTTTATCTTTATATTTTTTTTTTCCCCAAATTCATTTGATAGCTATCCAACTTATCCACACCTCCTGGTACATCAATACGTTCTCTGTTTTTTGATGATCGGTTTACTAGATCGCTAATGAGTCATCCTCGAACAAAAGAGATTCCGAGTTCGTGTCTTGGGATGTCCAATGTCTGCGTGTCGCTTTTACTTCAAAATTTTCATTTTTTTTCTTTTGTTTGACAATGGTCTAAATACCTAAGTTATATAACCTAATCTCATCACAACCTACGATGAACGTTACAAACTACTACTAAGCATCTGGTAAACTACAAATACCAGAAGAATGACATAGTATACAGGATGGTTCGTGACGATATGGCCTAACTGAAGCAGCTATGGTCACTTGTGTCAGTAGGAGTAAACAATGTAATATTAACGTGGTATAGATATAGCCTAACTGAAACAGCTGGTTACTTGTGTCAGTAGGAGTAAACAATGTAATACTAACGGGGTATATCTCGTAGTAGGTATGGTGATATGATGATCCACTGGTGACGTTTTTGGACGTCTCCTGTGAAAACTGATTACCATCTGAAGCACTAACATGTACGTTACCTGCCATTACATGTAATAAACAGTGCACTGGTATCACAACATGTATGTTTGTAGTTACCAATAGTCAATGTTATGTTGCTTTCTCTGAATATTGCCTCTCCTCTAAATCCTAAAGCGTTGTGATTACAACAACATTTAATATAGGCTGTTCACAGTAAAATGAAAGCTTTTGAGGCCCAAGTTAATTTTTCCTATTGGCCATTTTTTTTATTATTCCGCCATTTTTAAAATGAATATTGCCATGTAAGTAATAAACACAATGTATGTATTTCACCGGACTCAAAAGTTAACGTCTGAGGCTACAATAAAATATATTTACTGAGTATTATTCCTAATAAGTGGGCTTCAAAAAGTGCTCTATTTACCGTGAATAGCCTATATAACATGTTTACTCCTATAGGCCCTTGTAATAACGCTCCTTTAGTTAGGCCATATCGTCACCAATCACCTTATATACAAGACAAGTTAAACAGCATATACTTCCTTCAGTTATACAGGAAGTTGAAAAAATTGCATGATAATACTTCGCGGAAACATTACTCGCACCTGGAGGATGAAAAAATGTTATATGATCATAAGTCCGCAAACGCTTCGTTGCTGTACTACAGCACGTAATTCATAACGTACAGTGTATGGCCCGCGGGCAGGACCATGTTACTGTGGAATGCCATCGCAGCTGTAATTGGCAGCCTAATGCCAGCCCCCGAGGAGCGTTGATTTCAATCCACTAGACTTTTATCTGAGGGGACATTTAAAGGCATTTGTGTATGCAACCCCAGTGGACGACTGGGACACCCTTCGTAAACGTATTAAGGCGGGCTGCGAAACAATCAGGAATTCTCCAGGGATTCATCAACGCTTCCGGGTGTCCATGCAATGGCGAGTTGATGTATGTGTTCTTGCTGATGGAGGGTATTTCGAACATTTCCTTTAGTGCCTACAATAAGCTTTCACACATGTGTAACTAATTCCTGTGCAGTTGCTACTGTTCTAGGTGTAGTGTCGTATTGTGAGGTGTCGTGTATCATGCAAACGAACGCTGCTATGGTATTCCACAGCAACATGATCCAGCCTGCGGGCCATACACTGTACGTTATCTATTACGAGCTGTAGTAAAGAATCGAAGTGTTTGCGGACCTATGTTCATAACATTTTTTCATCCTCCAGATTTGAGGAATGTTTCCCCGAAGTATTGTCATGCAATTTTGCAACATTCTGTATAACAACTAATAGCAAACTTGATATACAAAACAATGTTATATAAAAATCCAATGATACCTATAAAATATCTAAATAGACATCCTGAACCTAAGTATGAAATTATATATAGGGAATAAAAGGAATATACAATGGTCTTTGGAACTTGTATCCTAGGTTAGGTAACATTCCTTAGACATACCAACAAAAAACCAACGACTGTACCGTAAACAGCCTATACACGTGTGTAATGTACGCATTTGTGAACACGGGGTCTGAATGGGTTAACACATTGTAGACTATGCTCGAGTGTAGCTCGAGCAAATGTAATTTGAACATCTCTTCGTTGTTCAGAACAAAACTCGCATGCATGTGCAGTCTTTGCTCGGCAAGTCTTTAGCATGACCTCACAAGAACACCACAGCGCAGAAACAATGATATTGCTAACGATATAGTTTCTTTTTTATGACCATTTGAAGGAACATGGTTGATTGTAAATCCTTTTATAAGACGATAAAGAACACTTGAGTGGGTCAATATCAGCTCGGCTCTCCATTGGTTAGTGTCCGGCCAATGATGAACGCTGTAGAGTATAGGATGGTGTCCGGTGTTGCATGGACCAATAGGACGATGGTGAGTTCTAACACATACACCAACAGAACCGGTGTTCTTGCAGTGGTGGATATAGGCGACTTCACTTCTAATTTTGTGTTAAGTGCCAGTAAATGTGTGCAGACGTCATTGGGTTAAGACGTAGGAGAAAAGTAAGACAGGGCAGTCGTAGTTAAGTCTCTTACGTAGTTACGTCTTGCGCGTACGAGCGATTGGGCGCTGCTCGCGCATCATTGTCGCCCGTATCGCTGCGCCTCAAACGGGGAAGAAAAAATCTCTTGCCCAAGTAATTTTAATGATACAGCGGTGGAATGGAGACCAAGGAGGAAACGGGAGCCTCCCGAGAAAAGTAACAAATTCAGCAGTGTCAGTCACCCCTCACATGAGAATCATATTTCCAAGGGTTTGCGTCCACCGATGCCTCGTACGCGGAAACTAGACTTCAATATCCTATGTGCGCACTTGCAGACTTCCTTTGGCTCTCGGCCGCTTGTCTCTGTGGGAAATAGTCTGTTGAATGAGTGAGCCAATCATAATCAAGATTCTCCGATACTGACCATCCGTGATTTTCGGGCAGATAGGGTGGGTTGCGTTATTTGAGAGAAAGAAAAACATATCTAGAAATGTTTTATTGATTTATGAGCGTGCTTAATTAGAAAGTATTTCAAACTATGATCGGTAAATCACTCGCTGGGTCCTGCCTCGGAATAGAACTGATTGGCCATCTTGACTGTTCTTGAACGAGTATCTTGGTAATTCTTTTAAGTTGAACCTTGCCCCGCCATACCAAATCCATGACATTTCTCGCTTGTTTTTGTTTTTGAACAAAATCACCCCATGTATGACGTATTTAGTTATTTACAAAATATGCCATGTATCACAAGCGTTTTATACCTCCGTTAACATAAAAGTATCTTATTTTTCGTTAAATTAAAATTTCACCAATTTTTTATTTATAAATTATAATATTTCATTTATAATAAATATGAATACAAACCGTGAGAAAACCTGTGTGTTGGTGGCGCCTAGTAATAAACAGTTCTCATGCAACATATTATTACAACTGAGTGCGCGAATTCGGTACGTTGTCCTTTGGTGTAATTTTCTAGTATTACTTAAACTTTGGTTGCACGAGGCGCAGGAATCTTCTGTAAGTATTGCTTCAGAAAGGCGTGAAGTAACCGTCAATGGATTATATATACTTTAAACAGCAGTGAATATACACCGACTGATCTACGAACTCGTATCTATGTCACACAATTTATTTTGCCGAACACTGGCAGGATTAATAAATACTGTGATGTTATTATGAGTTCGTAGTTACCCTGTCTTGTCTGTACTGTGGTGCGAGTAAGGTCAATAGCTAGTTGGTTGCAAGGGTGTTTTAGGAATTTCCTTTATTAAAAATATTTAAAAAAGCTAGAAAAACCGAGAATGTTATATTTAGGGGGGCGGGGGTGGTCTCACTTATGGGTCCCGCCTGCCTGCACAGGTTTTCTCCGCGTTTTTGGCTGAGAAGCGCGAAAGCTGCAAGGCTGTCTGGCTCCATTGCCGGTACGCGCAGGGTTCTGAACTGGCGTGCAATGCTCTCGTAGTGCTGCGGATACCTGACTTTCAGCGGTTCCCTCTCATTTTATTAGCGTAAAGTCTATAGCAAAGTTCAATGCAGTTTCCTATCGTTGTTTGACTCACTATTGGTTCGTACGTCTTCAGATACGGCAGTCTGAAACAATATTTACAGCATGCCTGGAAATTTTTAAGTCCCATTCCTTCCTCGTCTTGGGTACGTATATTTTCGTAGGTAAACATACTGGTGCACGTTTAATAGTTTTGGTAAAGAAAAAAAAGGGTTTCAAACGCACTGCAGTCGTCATGGTTACCACCTATAAATACGTAAACATTATCGGTAAATCGAAACTAACTTGAAAAAACCAGACATAACTAAATAATTCAAATAAATAAAAAAGTTCTAAAACATTTCTTTTAGGAAAGAATTTATTAAATATCATGCAGTTACCTATTGGATGAAATTATTAAGGTACAGCTATACCATAAGATTTCAGAGAAATCATAAAATTAAATAAACCTTCGATGAGAATATATACAAATTTTAAAAATATTGCAAATAAAGTAGAGTTATACTTACAAGATATGCGATTCCTCTTATCTTACAAGAACCACGTGGTAGCCCACAGTGCAGTCTTGCAAAATGCGGCAATTATCCGCTCTGCTGTAAGCGAGGAAATAGCGTTCAGTAAATTGTACTCCACAACTTGATGAGCACAATCAATGCCATTTGTTGCACCTAAAACTTTTTACTAAGCGTTGTCGTCCATTACAGTCTCTACCATGTATATCAACAGAAATTTGTAACCGGAATTGTAATCGATGTAAATGACAACTTATTTCTTACGGGTGTCGAATTCACCTGCAAGTCACTTATTTCTACCCATTTTCCAGAATAGCTGATTAGTTCCTGCGCAGGTAATTTCCTAGTAATTTCCTCATTAGCCTCACTGAAAGTCGTAAAATAAGTCATTACTGATTCAGTGGTACTTCAATCAATGAAACCAAGCGTGTTTGCCTGAGTCAAAGTCAGTATATTGGTTTAGAAACAATAACATTCAGAGAAATAGCTATCTAGGCATGCCAAGTTCTTAGTCGCAGTTCACCACTCTTAATGGTGTTGCGGTCGGAGCACTTTTTACCAAACTGTATAGTTTATTCGTGCTTTCTTCACACTCTTTGAATAAAAGTTTTGAAAAATCACGCTATGTATGGCGTGAATGGTTGTTTCCTAAACACGTTATGTATCACAACGGCTTCATGCTTGTGTTAACATAAAAGTGCGTTATTTTATTTTCAATTGAACTTTTACTCATTCTTCATTCATAAATTGTTTTTCATTTATAATAAATGAGAATAAAAACAGAGAGTAAAGAGTTTTGTTGGTAATGTCCAGTAAGAAATAGTTATTATGAAAAACATCATTACACTGAGTGTGCACGAATGCGATGCACTGTCCGCGATGCACTGTCCCTTTGGTGTAATTTTCTAGACAAGGTTGGACTTTTTTTGCACGAAGCGGAAGAATATCTGTGGGGTAGAACTTAAGCAGGACTTCACAAAACTTATAAGTAACCGTGAGTTCTGCTGTAAGTAATAATTTACAAGCGGGACATTTCACAGATTCACTTTGCGGACAAGCTAAACTTCTGAGCCACGTAGTTTGGTTTATTTTGTATCAGTGTAAAAGAAACACATTTCGGGACTCCAAAACTGCATTAAAATACAGGTGTACTCCAGATAAGTTATTGGGGCAGCAAACTGTGAACATGTAACAAAGGCTTGAATGTGCAGAAGAATCTAAATGTATCAGAAAGAAACTCTCAAGTTTTTTTTTTTTCTGGTTATTATGCAAACTTTCTTTCTGCTAACCTCTGAAGTTTCAGAAAAGGGAGTTTATAAGATATAAATTGAAGTAATAAGGTTTTACCATACTTTTATTTTTTTCCTGTCTGACAAAAATAACCTACTGAACTGGCTGTGAGTAGGCCGAGTTATGCCCATACACGCCCAGAATCCAACCAGCTCAAGATAATCAAAGTACGCTTACTGCATAGTCAGGTTTAATGTCTTTCTGAGGTGGCAATTTATTAATAGAAGAATCCATAGTGTATAAGTTTCGCGGGCATTCGCGGTAGAAGCAATGGAAAGCGGTGAAAATAAAATCTCTTGAAATCGCAATAATGTCATCAACCTGAAAGAATTATTTCATAGCAAATCAAAAACGGCATATTAATGAATAGAACTAATCAACATTGAAGAATATATTATATAGCAAATTTTCCTTTATTTGTTGTCCGCAATAGTAAATGTTTTAAGTATTTCAGTGTTAGCAGAAATTAAAAATGTTCGTGTTATTAGAACACGAAATTACTGTTTTCTTGACGGCGTTATAAATTCCCTGATAACGTTTCCGTAATTGTCTACAATCTATTCTTTATTCATCAGCATATAATAACTTTCTTCTTCTTTCGCTCTAACAGATTTTACTCATTTAATCCTACAATGCAATTCAAAAGATATTGAGGGGAAACAAAACAAGTTTAATTATTTTTTTCTTCCTTCCTAGGGTTTTAAGAACTTGGTGGCTTTCAAATATTGTAAGCCAGGCACTCCTTCGGCATCAGAACATCAAACATTTTCTTTATTTATTTTCTTCCTTTGCTGTTCGAGGGTTTCCTTTTTCAGAGAAACATATTAAATTTTTTAATTCCATTCCTTTTGTCGGCAAGTCCATTTCCAAACAATAACTGACGGAAATAATAGGCTATTCGAAGAGAATTTTTCGTTTCGCCATCTTACGACTTTAACGAGAGAAGTGTCGTAATCAAACGAAAAGAATTACGATCTTGCTCAACAGAAAACAAAGCATGTACATAAATCACAATACACGCACATACACACACATTAGGTTTATTTATTTATATTGAAGACGTATTAAAAAGTGTTAGTCCAAGAATTTAATTTTTCCCTGTCACATCTGCAAAACAAGATGGCTGTCATTTTTTTTTTTTTTTTTTACTTTAGTTGCAAGAATTAGACTGTACACCTGATACAGTGGCTCTAAACTGTGAATAAGGTTTCACTAAATCAGAGAAAGCGAACCCATTGTTTCAGTGACAGAATCTTGGTGATTTCACAGGAATGTCTTTTGACGTACCCTGAATAACAGTTCTAAGGTACTCGTTTTAAAGCCATTACACTGACCGGTTTTTCAGAGCGTAGCAATGCATATAGGTTATTCTCGGCAAACTGAGCACTTTCTGAATGCTTAGCTTAAGATCTACTTCTATACACATTCTGTATTCTTCCACCGAATGTAAAATTAACATTACCATGTGCCCAACCACTTCATTCATGCATCGGTCTAGTAAAACTGATATTTTTAGAAATTTAAATATTTTGCAAATGTGCTAATTGCTACATTTATATGAATTCAAAACAAAGAAATAATTTCATAATTCACAAGTGTTTACCTAGACTCTTTTAATTTAATTTTAAGACATGGTCAGTGACGATGCGTGCTATAATTTCATGGGCAAGTTACTGCGTGTAGGGGGCAGTAGTGGAGTTGATATCCCAAATAAAGGGGGAGGGGTATCCGGGGGCCCTCCCCCGGAAAATTTTTGAATTCAAGGTGCAAAATAGTGCCATTTAAACATTTTTCGTACCAAAATATAAAATACACCGCTTGTAAAAATATTAATATTTTTTAACATAAAATTTGCCCGAGTGAAAAATATTAGAAAGATACCTTCATCAAACCAGGAAATTTGTCCACTCAAAATCAATATTATTTTAATACCCGTTGACAGTGAGATATTTACATACGGAGCAATTTTGTTTGTACAGAAGTGTAGACACGAAGAATGATTATTCGTTTGTGTAAAGACGGAAAGCAGTCAAATATATTTTTACCAAATTCTTTAAGAGACAAAAACGAATTTATGTGAACTTCAGAACGCTCGGGTTTTTGAGCAGCAATGTCCAGACTGTTAAAGTCACAATACCCAGTTTCAGTCCACGTGTTAACATCCTTTGAAAACAATAAATATGGCCAGCAAAACAATTTTGTTTAGGCTGTTACATCCAACTAACCACGAGTGTTTCTGATAATTTTTTTTTTTTATTTTTTTTTTTTTGGAAATTACATACAAAATTAACTTTCTTGTGTGTTGTCATGATCCTAAGTTCAGGTGTCGACCTACCCTCTTTTATGATGTCACATCTTTTCTGAAAAGTGAAAGCACTGCTGGAAAAATGCTTTACTCGTAATCCACACACACCGCACTTACATCCGCATGTTTCTGTTGCACTCATTCTATCTGCACGGTTCTCAGTCTCACACGGTAATTTTATAACTTTTATGTAAGGTATACATCGCGCACGAATATGTATAACATTCTCAGCACCAAAACTAAATTAAATAAAAATAATACGACTCGTGTTGTGCGCGCAAACTTGCCCACGCATCGTTCTAGTTACTGTAAACTACACCACGCCAACTGCCTTCGGCTAGGCCAGCTTCGGCTATGTCCGCTTCAGTTCGGTGAAGAAAGCACTACCACCGTAGCTTCTAACACAGGTTGACGCAGCCATTAGCACCCCGCCCCTCTCCGGTCGATCTTACTACCCTGCCGACCCAACCGTCGGCCGGGAAACCATTGCGACCGCCTACCTGCTGAAAGCGTTACTTACCGCGCTTCCAAACTTCTTGGTTTTGCTAACCAACGAAAGAGTTGTTTTCTTATAATGTACAGTATTGTTTCCCAAGTAGAAAGTGTACCACATGAGTGAAAAGTTACCTTGAAGTAAATATAAGGTAGAATTTAATATTTATTTTAAATATAACATTGTCAGGAAACTGTCTGGGCAAGCACTGCTTGCCTTTCTTTCCCCTAACGAGACGCCACTAGACATGGAACTATTTCTCCTCTGCCATTACCAACTTTACTGAGAGCATGTTGGTCAGTGCGCCCTTTCAGATACACGCTAGTACGGACAGTGACATTTCTCAAAGGTTGGTTTCAAAAGTGCTCAATTTACCGTGAACCGCCTATATTTGTATTCACTAAACTGCATACCAGTAGCCTACCAGTTGAATACAGTAATTACAAAATTGGTAGCATAGCTTTCAAATACCGAAAAATAATACCATACCTTTCACAAAAATGTTCGAAAAGGCCGTCAAGTTGATGTATAGTGGCTCCGCCAGACGGAAAACCACAAAGTTGACGTTAATGAGATATTCTTCATGTCCCACCGGGTCTTAGAACTCCCCCCTCAGTTGCTCTTAGCCTATAACAAGGGGCGCCCGTTTCTAGCGAAAAGATTTCAGTACAAGTAGTCTTCCAAAACACTTCAGTTCAGAACAACTTTCGTGATTGTATCATTTGAATTGTTACGCGTCTTAACTGTCTGCACGCGAAGCACGGAGGTCAGTGCCGGAGAAACTTAATTCTGATTGGCTCTCTCATGTAGCAGACTCTCTTCACACTAAGAGAAGCAGCCACTAATCAAAGGAAGTCTGCAAGTGTGCACGTAGGATATTGAAGACTAGCCTCCGCGTAAATCTTTTCGCAAAAAACAGGTGGCCCTACCTATAACTAGAGACCTGAAGAGTTCGCGTATTGATTATGGGACAAGCTAGAATTCAAAACACAAATGCGCTTATATAACTTTAGCCACTGGTCCACATCGTGTTTGACACCTCCTGGAGAGCGCTGACCCAATCGTCGCCTTCCTCTGTGACAACAGACAACCAATGTGCAGTGGAAATCGGCATATTTGTACATAAGACTGTAGATTCTAGCCGCAGGTCATTGAACTCGCGAATTTTACAAGTCTCTACCTACAACGATTTTTTAAAATAGTTTTTTTTAATATAACAACTGAGGAAATACTTATAAAACTCAACTCCTAGAAAGAGGTTGTAAAATTACTCATACGGAAACCAAACTATTCCACCTCTCCCCCGGTCCCTCAGAGGTGTAGCTGGTAGGATTCGAAGTTGCGATCTTCCACGTATACGAAAATTGTGTCTATGTTTCTTGAAAGTTAGAAAGGACTGAAATACTTGCTGGGGCTGGACGTAAACGACAATGCACGTGTTGCTATTCTGAATAAAGAATACAACAGTTCCCCACCCCACCCCTCAGGGAGTAAGCTACCCACAAACATACTTTGTTTGCATATATTAAACTTGAATAAAACTAAGCTGTACGTAACCTTCAACAGAGTCCCGTTTACGAATGTAAAAACATGGCACAGTTTATAACTTACTTAAACATGCGTTTGTTTATGGTGTGTGGTTACTGTGCCGGACTTGCTACCGGGACGTCATGAGTTCGACCTTGACGTGCGACAGCAAAATGAGAAGTAGAGAGATTTGGGCGGTTCTTAACATCGAGGTCTCGAGAATAGATGAGGGTGAAGTGAGGCGAGTATGGCGTAAGGCGCCGGACTGCAAGCGCGGGGGAAACGAGAGAACCCCGAGAAAACCCGTCGGCCAGCGGCATCATCCGGTAAGATTCCCACACGAGAAGAGCCGCTGGCGTCCCCGCCGGGAATCGAACCCGGTTTGTATTGGTGGAAGGCGGGTAGTCTAACCACTACACCACCGCGCCCCCCCCCCCCCTCGCAGTGGAGAGGTAGGTATGAAGTTCCGTGGTACTGTCATCCTCCCTCCCAAGCCAACTATTGTCATTCTCGGCAGGGGAAGGGGTGGAGGGGTTGGGGGAGGTGCATCATCGACAGGAGAACCGGTGTCCCCAGTGGTCCAGATGGCAGGGGGCTTTGTCGCCGCGGCCCGGGATGACGCGAAGATGGAGAAGGCATTGTGTCGGCCTGTCTTTGTCCTCCGTCGACCCTTGCATCGCACGCCACTGGCGCGAGACTTGATCCTCTTAGCCAAGGCCGCTATTTCCTCGGGGGCCCGTAAGCTTTCCCTGGCACTCTGGGCATATGCAGACTAGTACAGACATATGAGAAAATGAGGTCGATTCACAGAAAAATTGCAAGAAAAGAGTTGTACATCGAATTTCGCGAAAACCTGTATATTAACACATTCAAAATCCGCCTTAAATTTCTTCTTGTTTTCATGAGAGTTAACATATAAAAAGAACAATAAATAAAAAACGACAGGTTTTAGAGGGAAAAAATTAACACAACTCTTAAAGAAGCATGTGCACACGATTTTCAATATATTGTTACACGCTCCTTGTTGCTGCCAGGCTCATACGGAATGGAGGCCTCAATAAAATATATGAAATTAACTTTTCTCATTTATTTACAATACTACAATATCTACTATGTTTACAGTTTTTTTTCACGACATTTTAATGTAATTCACTATTTACAATCGTCAGTGAAACAATTAAACTGAGTATCTGATTTCATTAATAAAAGTAGAAGAGGCGACGGTGGCGTAGTGGACAGGGCGCTTGCCTCCCACCACGGCGATCCGGGCTCGACCACCGTATGGTTCACTCTCGGATTTTCACATGTGGGAATCGTGCTGGACGATGCCGCTGGTCGGCGGGTTTTCTCGGGTATCTCCTGTTTCCCCCGCCCTCGCACTCCAACGCTGCTCCATCCTCGTTAAGAGCCGTCCAAATCTCACAACTTAAATCAGCCCGATTCAGTGTCCAGGGGAGGTTTCTTAACCAGAGGAGGCAATCCCCGATTTTCTAGAAGGCATATGCCGCGTCGTCTGACGCGAGTTCTCATATACACGCCCGTAGTATTATCTCCCCTTTCAGCACCCTATCCAGCGAGGTGGCGCAGGGGTCTGGTCTCGCATTCGGGAGGACCCTGGTTCGGTTCCCGGTCCGGCCATCCTGAGTTCGGCCTTCCATAATTATCCCAAATCACTCCAGGCGGGTACTGGGATGGGTCCCTAACAAAGGCCATGGCCGATTCCTTCCCCAGTCCCTCCTCCCTGTGCAACTTGCACCGTCCCTAATGACCTCTCTGTCGACCAGACGTTAAGTCCACTTGCCTACTTACCTTTTTTTGCACCCCGCACTACATCACACTGTCGAAAATTTTCGTAAATGAGCGATACTTTTTACGGAAACGCTATCAATACAGACAAAAGACGCAACTGATCTTTTTACTTACAAATGAGAAACTCTCGGTATTTACTGTAATTTTAAGTCTCCCGGAAAAACGATGCCGAGGTTATATGGAGCGTTACTCCCAGCTGTTATATGAGAATGATTGTTCTTGTAAATTTCGGATATTCACGCCATTCACATATAAACATCCGAATGTCAAACAGAAAGTAAACCAGTTTGTAACACTTGTCAACGCTTTAGTTGTTGCTTCAATAATACAGAAAACTGAAAATACACTTGCACTTCATTCAAATTGTTGTTTTTCACACAGTACACTATGAATTCAAATCAGTGTCAAACCAATTGATTTGCAGTGAAATTCAACTACTCGAGTAAGTGAAAATGGCTCCACTTAGAACCAGTGGAAAACCACTGATTGTTTCAGTGAAAAAATTCCACTGAATGAATAAATGACGCCCGACTTCCGTGTCGAATTAAATAGTGCTTTTATTGAATTTAGCCAAATAATTACGTGAGCTAAACCTATTCACAATACGTTATTATTTATATTGCGCAATTTATTGTTATTTTAAAACAGTACATAATCTTTGCAGGCTGCCGGGATTGAACCCGCACATCCTCTCCAGTTGCCTTTTAGGCCGTTAACTTACCATCATTTTTTGTTTTTTGTAAGTGTCGTTTGAAGTTGTAACAATGACGAACTTAAGTTAGACAGACCTGCTGACGAATTCAGTCCACATGCACAAGACAAGCGAACTGAAGATATGCCGCGAAAGGGACTGGGGCGAGAACACACGACCCTCCAACACAAGTCGGCCACCGTATCCTTGAGCTATTGGGGGGGGGGGGGGGCAGGGCAACCTTCTGCACTACCAAGCCAAGCTGCAAAATAAGAGGAAAATACTAGTCTTTGTAATGAAATCGTGAAGGTTGAAATTGTTGCCCTTACTTATCTTTTTTCCTTTAATTGGAACCGTTAAGATTGTTCAAATGAATAGTATATATGATTGCACTCTCTTCGATACATTAAATACAGCTTATACCTTCAAACAGAGCGCTGTGCTGACTACCTTAAAACGAAATTAAAGGCGTAAAAACGGAATGAAAGTCTAAATATCCATATTACCTCGTAAAATGGTGTTTTGAAAGACGAGAAACATTTTAGAAAGTATTCTGTATTGGTTTTATTAGTTTATTCGTTGTTATTTCACTTGATACACGTCGTTTAACGGCCATTTTTAAACGTCGTTTAACGGCCATTTTTGCACGCTGTTTAACTGATTGATCAGTCAAAAAACAAACCACTGGAAAACAGTGAGAAGATGACATGAATCGGTAGAAAATGTCACTGAATCTATAAGTGAAGTAAATCTTTCATTTTTTCACTAACTCATCAGTTAAATTCACTGAAGTGACTGTTGTATCAGTCAGGTACTCTTGACTGATTGAAACAGTGAAATTCTTACTGATTCAGATTCAGAGTGTAACACATTAATTAAAATAAGTGATATCTTGGACCAGCGTGGTTTTAATTAGTGTTAAAACCAAGCCCAAAATAATATATTTTTATTTTTAACGTAATTGTTATTGGAAATGCAACTACCGCACAACGAAAAACAACATTTGTTTTTATAATACAACCTCATAACTCACGGATACAAAAATATATAACAGGGGAATTTATGCAAGTTTGTTGTGCAGTTACGCAAAGTCCACTTAATATTCCCACTATTACACCAAAGGCATTCCGACACCTTGAAATGCATTCTCTAAATAATTAAGTTGGGATTTGGAGGTGAGGGCATGTTTTCTCATTTCTTCTGTCCTAAAATTCGACAAATATGTTCTTATACTGTTGCAAAAAAATCAGTATTTTAACACTGCCCTTTTTCTGCAATTTATTAGGGTAAACAACCTGTTCCGTCCGCTTTTACTCAGAGTAAGATGAATATCTCGTGCTATTTTGCAATGGCAGAAATGCTTGATCTTAATCTTGGAAAAGCTCAAGGAAAATTGCGGCAATGAAGGGCCCAATTTAGTCGTCAATAGTTAAACTCGTTTTTCCAAAGCCAGATTCTGACCGCCTGTTAGTCGATTACAGCACGTATTATTTGCTACACGAAAACATATATTCCCATAAACATGTTGCAAACCAATACATCGAATTATTAAAGTTAAAGCGAAAACTCTTTTTTTGATAAGGGCTGGGGGGATAACTAACAAGGAACAGGTTATCCTGGGGATAATAACTAAAAAAATTGGCCATTCTTAAACATGGCAATACGTTTTAAATTATTTCTTCGTGAATATTTCTTAGTGGTTCTTGCTTCCCTAAAAAAAAAGTTAGTAAATAAAGGAGCGCATGCTGTAGGTTGTTCACTCGTGTTCGGCGAGAGTTGGCGTGGAACATTCTTCCTGCACTCAATACTCGTCGAGTTTACGAGGAGCCGTAGTTTGGCTCACAACCGACTCTTAATCTGCGAGATTTCGCCATTATTTCGCAAACCACATCGTAGGCAATTAGCCATAACCGCGTAGTAGAGAATCAAAGCCCGTTAAACCCCCTCTTCATCAGACTCGCATCTTCAGTTAGAGGTCGCTGCCACTTGTGTGGGCGTCAGTTGTCTGCTTGTTCTTTTACTGTTATAAGAGCGGTGAACGGTAATTTGCACGTGATACAATAATTATTCCGCGGGTGGGGGGTGGGGACTGGTTTCCGTCGCCGGGTATGCTAATCCGGCGTCGATGTAGACGCCATAATTTCGCGCGAACACACTGCAACAAGGCAGCTTTTGTGTTGTATGTTCTTTTTAAAAAAAAAACTTTACACGCGAAAGTCTATTGACATGACATGTACCTAACCTGCGTGGGCGTGTGTGTGCGTAATTTAGCTGCTCTATTGTGCTAACGCTGCTGGCACAAGAATTTATTATGGTGTTTTTCAACCAGTTGTCTACGTAATTGATCAAGTAGTATAATGGTAATAAACTTACATAAAATAACCAACGAAAGTAAATCAGAAGATCAGCAAAAATAACACACTATAGAAATGAAACATAATTTTCTGAATAACTTCATCCTACACATGTATATTACTGTGGCGGGAAAACTGAGAATTTATTAAAAGCAAAGAATAAAACTTGAATAACAATATGACTCGTCCACCATGGCAAGAATTTTTCAACCATAAGCAAAGCGACAAAGAAGTTTATTTCAATTTTCGTCATTTCGCCGAGTATAATCGGAATGTCACAGGATATGCCAGAAAAAGCAATTTGAAAATATATTCTAAATGTGCATAAAATAAGTAGCATCGCAATAGCTTATTCTCTTAAATAATATTATCTGATTTGGTGAATCTTGGATAAACAGTTATAACTATTAGCTATATAGTGTTAATCGATTCATTTAAATATTGTTTACAATTTGGTTTTGCACCATAGCTTTGTGAAGAATTAACCACACGCACTTGATTTACTAGTTTTATAAACATGCCTTGTATACTGTAATTGTTTGTTATTACATTGTATTGCAGGATAACGTAAATACGTAATGATTTATTGATTCACTGACTTACATCCTAAATTTTTGTATTCCATAAATTTCATATGCTTATAACACGAAAATAATCCTAAATTTACGACAGTGGCGTCTTGAAAATAATCCTAAATTTACGACAGTGGCGTCTTAAAAATAATAGATTTGATAATGCGACAGAAAAAAACTTAAGTCACGCATTTGACTTTAAATAATTTTTACATTGATCAATTTTGTTTGGTAGACCACAAGTTGTTACCACGTACGTTTTAGCGATATTTTAGCATCCGAATCTGAACGAGTAATGTATTACTTTAAAAATACTTATATTATAATTACACAGGTCATAATAGCAGCTGCAAGCAAAATAATCTTCATTATGGACTACCATAAGCAATGTCTAAAATCGCAACGAGAGCCAAAATTGAAAGAAAAACAGGATGTGTCAAATGGCCTTAATACTGCCTGGTTGA
This sequence comes from Dryococelus australis, assembly GCA_029891345.1. Lineage (NCBI taxonomy): Eukaryota > Metazoa > Arthropoda > Insecta > Phasmatodea > Phasmatidae > Dryococelus > Dryococelus australis. The sequence continues at coordinate 67,680,733 of CM056998.1, read as the reverse complement.
TCGTAAATTCACTATTAAGTGTGTGAAATGCGGGCCATTTTGAACGAATAATTGGTCGCATTTATGGCGTTTTTTTTTTGTTGGATCTATTCGAATGTACCAGACTATACCTAGTACACGTATACAACTATTAATATTATTTTTAAGTACTCTAACATAGCTCATGGTGTTATTTTCATACTGCTGCCGTTGCAATAATACAAACAATAGAATACAGACGTTGTGTAGATAATTAGGCTGGAGTTTTAGGAGAGACTTGCTGCCAAAAATATTGCAAGATCGCAGCCTAAACCCCTACAGTTAGAAGCTGTCTGAGATTGCGCCGTCACTTTCGTTTCTCATCAATGGGGTAAACGTTCAAACGTGAAGATAAAGGGCCCCTGTGGGAGTCCTTGTCCTGCGATCTGAAAGGCGAAGGGGTGATATGGTATTTCATACACATGATAGTGTCGCCTTTACTGTACGCGATCATATGCGCCTCTTACACGCATGGATATTTCCCGATGGAGGGCCGACGTACCGATTAGAATATTTTTATTTATTGCTGGCAACCGGATACGTAGTTTTCCATTAAATAAAATTACGCGTCGGCAGTGTTACGTTTGAGGGCGAAACACGTTTTATTTGAAACGAACTGCGAAATAATTTGCAGTTTTGCACCCATTACCATATCGAGGCCAATTATACACGAGGCAGCTGAATTATATATGATATCTAATTTTTACGAGCCTTGGAGGTTGAAACCAGGTGGAAGTTAGGGGTAGCTAGCTCACAAAGGAAAGGAGTAGATGCCCCGATCAGTTTAAATAGGTAACTACCGAATCACAAATCATTTTCTACCCGGTGCAAGCACTCATTGCAGGGACGATGTGACATATCCCACTGGTGGAATTTATTGAATTTTTAAAGTGTTAATTAACATTATTAGGTCTTGTAAACACGGCCGGGAGCCACTGCGAGTTTGGAATAAAGCACAGGCGCCTGTCGGAAGGTGCTGGTGTTTACGTCGAGGCGATCGAGTGTGCTCGGATACGAGCAAGACGCCGTTCCATAAGTCATTATATGTAATCGCGCGCTAAATTATGAGCAATAAATCAAAAATGTTTCCGCGGGAAGTAAAGACAGGTTGCTGCGGGTCGTAATTTGCGTGTCCGCCGCGGACTCGATAATTCCCGTGGAAGCGTTCGGATAGCCAATCGGAGCGAGCCTATGCCCGCGCGCCTTTTGTTCTCTCCGCAGATGGTTCGATAGCTGGCCGCCGCGGGCCCTGACGTCGCCAAGGAACAGTTTCTCGCGCTCCCGCGATCGTGATGGATGTTCCTGCTACGCTCCCGAATAATGCGTTGGCAAAGAGAAAAAAATCATAAATTTGTGGATGTGTTATTTTATCATCGTCGCGTACTTACGAAGTGGGAGAGTAACTACACCAAAACTAGGAAAAGTACAGAAAATAAAATCCAGGCATCCGTCTTACGGCGGATTCCAAGATCCCGTGGCAATAAATGAGTTTCCCAATTGTTTCCTTTCACAGTTGTTTGGGGTCAAGTGCAACTTAATAAAGATAGCAGATACGTGGGAAATGTGGAGAAGCTAAGAATAATAATACTATTATAAATTTGCCTCGAAAGGTTTTTTTGCTACGTCGAACTATAATCTCATTCTTTTGTTAGTCCTATTACTTTTCTAAGTCGCTGTAGATAAAATAGGTTATTCTAACGGAAACTTATAATAATCTGTTTTATCTAAAAATAATTTCCGTCAAGTAGTAGTATCAAATCATGTATTTTAAATGCGGTTTGTAAAAAAAAAAGGCCGTGTGTTATTTCCAAGCCACAAATGCACACAAATTAGACGATTGGACCCAGTATTTTAAGGCTCTTCCTTACGCTATATCGAATTACTGGTTTCATGCTTATTTAAATAGTTCATGACAACTTATTTTGGAAACTAACAACTCTTGGGGTGTTACGAGCGCCGTCTCTCGCATCCGTCGCTGTTTGTTTAGGGGGAGGGGGGAGGCAAATCCTGCTCGACCCTCCTCTCTACCCAGGCGGTCTGCTCCGGGCGGCCGGCAGCCGGGGGAATAATTGACAGCTGAACTAGCTGGTGTCACAACACCCCCACCACCCGTGCTGGAGAATCTGATGACTTGCGAGAATGCGCAAGAATATTATGGGAACTAGGACCCTCGGCGCAACGCGACATTGAGAGAGATTTCCGAGCGATGGCCTACGACCCTATAAATATAGCAGTGACCCCAAAGTCTGGAGTCTTTGTGGAAGTCATGGAAAGCTAGTAATAGGCGTATGAGTCTCTGGTGGCAAGGGCTGTGGCGCCGTCCGCCATGTCTTCTCAGATGCGGCCAGTGTCCGAGCGCGGGGCGTCTTCGAGTCTCTTTGACAATTATGTTGTGACGTCATGACTGCCATCTTGTTATACTTGCCCCAAAAACCTACAGAATCTTACTACTAGCTTTCCATGGACGAACCACCGAAGTGACAAGTAATTGAAAATCGCTGGAATGAATTCGGAACAAATTTATGGTGTATGAAACATAAAAAGTAGGCTGTTAGACATATTTTGGACAGAGATTGAACACGATATAGGATGATATAGGGACTCAAATAACGACCTGGAAATTGGACAATTTTTAACAACTTTGTACGTGATTTTCTGTCGGTTTGTGTGCTTATACGCACCTTATATATGTATGTATGTATGTATGTATGTGTGTGTATATATATATATATATCTGTTTGGTATGATGTAGGGTCCCTCAGTTCGAGACTTGAATCTATTAAAAAGTAATATCTCTATCGGACATGGAAAATATTTGGTAATTTTTCCCCAGCGACGTATGTGTATATAATGAAGGCGAAACGGAAGTGGTAGAAGAATAATTCTGGAGTTGGAATGCAATAAGAAGTTTGCAATTTTAGTAATGGTACGAGTTTCAGAAGCTTATTACCGAAGTTCGTGTGCGAATTTCTAACTTATTACATACGCCCAATATACATGTTTAAGCAATATCCACCAGTTAAGAACTGTGTAGGGATCGGTGTTCGTGACCCGAAACCATATAAAATATTAATTTTCAATGGGACTCAGTAAAAAAAAATTTGCTGTTTTTACCCGGTATTGGAAGGAGTATACAATGAGGGTGAAATGAGAGTTTTAGGAGAATAATTCAGGTGTAACGTAATTATTTCCCACATTATTATTTTTAGAATAAGAATGTCAACTAAAAGTAGGCACTAAAAACGTCCAAACATTTACTTATAGTTCATTCCCCATTGGAAGCAACTTTCTCGGAGCCCTGCTAAATATCTACTCGCAGGCCCGTTTCATATACTTACGCCAAATGTAAACAAACATTGCCATGTGACTGCTATGTAGCATCTGTCAAAATCAATGTTTACATTCCATTGCGTGTGTACATATGTTCGTATACTTTCGCTACATTTAAAAATAAACATCGAAATGTGAATTCTACTTTTATACCTGTAGTATGTGCTGTTTACTGTTTACAGCTTTTCAAAGAATTCTGTCATATTCCAAAAACCATTCCTTATGAATATTCACCGTTTAGGCCTCTAAAATTATTTAGATCAGCTTTATGACGTTTTAAAAATGCCTGAATTGACGACAGTTCTTACGATTATTTTACATTAACATATTTGTTTTCCACGACGTAGCTCAATACATGTAATGCACGTTAGTATTTTGCCGCGACTGTGTTTAACACTGTTACAACTACCAGGTAAAGGGCTGGACTAATTGTAATTATCCTTTTGTTATTGATATGTGTTGGGTCATTTCTATAAAATGACGGACTCAGTTGGAATAAATACTAAAGCGAAGGAACAACCAGTGAAAAAGGCACATTAAATTCAAGCACGCAACTCGTGTTGCTCATTTTTGTCATACAAACTTTAAAAGATAGCGGTGCACATGCACACATATAAGCCTACGATAACTTTTATTCCGCCCATATTTATATGCATTGCTACTTACTGTTTAATAGGTTTATTGAATTTTATCAGGCTGGGCTTAGTATTTTTCTTCTGGGATTGTGGCAAGTTACGTTACACGTCTGTGTTTCATACCCCTTAGGGCAAAGGTACAACGTTGTGATAAATAAACAAATGTGGATGTAAATAAATAACTTCGTCATAAAAACAGTTCACATTTAAAACGTATAAATAGTGCTAATCAAATATTTGAAATCACGCACACACAGGGCCAGAGTAGCGATCACGATGCAAAGAGGCACGCCATTTCATAGACGCAATGATTAACGAAACACACGAACACACGTCACAGTATATTCATTACTGCCGTGGAAAAACAGATTTATCACAACATCGTAACTTGCCTAGGTAGGTTTAAAAAACACAACGTCTACAAACGTGATGTATTAATTTGAAGTGTGAAAGAGACAAAGAAAGAGAAAAAGAGTGACAAGCCTCGCCAGCAGACAGTTTTTCAATTGCTTTCTCGCTCGATAAAAAAATAACGTACCATTACGGCATACTCACGATATTTCCCGCTGTTATTTTAAACTGTAAAAATGAGATATGTTGCCATCGTGGTACTTAAATATTTAAATATTTCGATAGGCACCGTTTAATTTACAAATAGTATACTAGAAAACGAGGTTAAAATACTATTTTAACTGTGTACTATTTCTTACCGGTCGTTGCCAACCATCGCTGCACTCCCTGTTGTTAATTCATATTTTAAAAAGAAATAAATATTACAACTTATAGAAGACATTAAGTTAAAAGTTCATTTATTCAATAATACAGTACTCTAAAGTTAACCAAGGTGTAATACAGGTTATTGAAAAAACAGGTGACATATTATGCCTAGAGTGTTTTTTCAAAGGTTGATGTTCATAAGTCGCTTCCAATCGGGAATGGACTATAGAACTGGGTCCTGTGATTACAACATCTGTACCGCAGGGTTCTTGCTTTTGCCCTGGAGTTGGAAGGGTGTAATACTTATCAGATAATAGTACTTTTCCAAGGAACACCTTATCAGTTTTAATTTTTTCATAAAAGTCCATACAAGACTTTCTGACTGTCTTCTGCTTTGTTTTGACGGTCTAGCTAAGCATCACTACATGCAATGTTGCCAACCGCTAAATCAAAACAGAGCGAAATTTCCCTGCCGCCTGGTCTTTCACTAAGATATCCAAAAAATCCCTGGCAGTCGTTACTCCCGGACACTTCCCCGGACTCATGCTTGAATCCCGGACTCTCCGGGCTTGGTTTTATACGCGAATTCAACACATTGAAACAGCCAGTGGCGTAGCGTAGTGGGGGCGGCAGGGGCGGCCCTACCCGGGCGGCACTTTTAGGGGGCGGCAAAATTTCACAATAAATAATCATAATATCTTGACAATATTTGAACCATTTCATATTTTTGTCGCACCTACGATTCGGACCGATTGAAATGAGCACGGAATTTTTCATTACTTATTCTGTGACGAAATCGGGGAATCCCCTTTCTTTAAATGAGTGTATAATAATGACATCTTGCTCATTGTAGCGACTGGCAACGCCGTCTGTACTGACTTGCAGGGATTCCCCGTATTTTATTTTGTGCTTGGATTGTTTATGACTAATATTCAGCGAGAATGACTTCTATCATATAAAGAATAGTGTTCAATATTGTATAATAACACCTGCAAATTAGGTTACAGTATGGGTAAGTCCCTTCAGGGAAGTCCGTGAGTGATGCTTTGACAATTCAAAGAAATTTGATTGATGGATCGTCAGTTGTCCAATTCACATTAACTTAATCGTATCGTATATATGTATACGCTTTCCAAATTGTGATTTCAGTGATCATAAGTACGTGTTGTGATTGTTAAATTATTGAACTTTGTTGAAAAATTGTATTGTTCGTGTACGTATACATTCAACTATGTGAGTATTAAATATTTTATTTACGTTTATTATTTATGTAATTGTATGTTTGACTATCTGCTGTGTTGTTTAAGCTTTAATTTATTAAAATAAGAAAATCAGAACAAGTAAATTTCAGTAAAGTAAGTTATATTTTTTAAAATTTATTATTAATTATTTTGAAATGTTCTACGATAGTTTCGTTTACGACTCCAACTTGTACTTTTATTATTTATTATATAAAAGTGTCAATAATTATTTATTTTTTGTTTTAGCATCAAAAATGAAAAGAGTAAAAGAAAGAGGGGCATCTTACCGTAATAAAAGAAGAGCTAAGTTGGAAAATATTAGAAAAAATGAAGGTGCTTTACTTAAATACGTGAAAAGTCCTGTTCCTGAGACGACAGATTCCACGTTAGGCTTAAATTCATCAAAGACAACTGGGCCTTCAAACCCAGAACAAGCTAAAAAAATACAAGAACTTGACACTGTTGATCTGGTACCTGTCAAAAATGTTGACATTGTTCCTGAAGATCAAATTCCAACAACATCTACTCAATTAGAGTCTGCATCTGTATGTCTAGACATGGATTTCGATAGTTTAGAAACAGAGACTGATACAGCATCGGCATTGTCTGCTATTCAATATCAAAACTTGGACGATATTGGAAAATGGCCTGAACACATAGATGAAAATATGAGATTGCATCTCATTCAGCAAGGCCAGGTAGTTGTTCAGCATATCAATACTAACTTCGCCGAAGCGTCAACAGTGACACGTTCAGATTCGTTCTCTTTAACGTCAAAAGGAGAGACAAGACGGCTTATCCAGGAATAGTTTTACCGCACATTGACTAACGGCGAAAAAGTTTTACGTACTTGGACGTACTCCTTCCAAAGCAACATTATTTTGCTTTTGCTGTGGTTTATTTGGGAACGTAAACACACCGAATGGATCAAAGTTTTGCTCATCTGATGGATTTAATACTTGGTGGAAATTAAATCCTAAGGTTTCAAGTCACGAATCAAGTGCACTACACAACCAAAATTATTGCAAATGGAAGGAGTTGGAGAGCAGACTTAATAAAGGACAGACTATTGACAAGAAAGAGCAAAACTTAGAGGCAAAGGAAACAAAAAAATGGCAAGAAATTCTTATCAGAATGTTTGATATTATAAAATTCCTTGCCAAACAAAATTTGGCTTTACGTGGCCATACAGAAAACGACACCAGTATTAATAGAGGAAACTTTTTAGAATTGGTGCATTTAATTGCTAAGTACGATCCTGTACTTCGTGAACATCTTGTAAGATCTAAAATGTGTGGCAAAATTTCAATCACGTATATGTCACCAGAAATCCAAAACGAATTGATTGCAATTTTGGGAAATAAAGTTCGCCAACATATCATCGGACAAATAAAAAAGGCTAAGTATTATTCGATTATATTCGACAGCACTCCAAACATTTCTCATAAAGATCTAACAAGCCAGGTATTAAGATACGTAATGATTGAAAATCAGGAAGTACAAGTAGTGGAATCTTTTATAGATTTCATTGAAACAAAAGATAAAACTGCTGAAGGAATTTCAAAGATGATTTTGAGCAAGCTTGAAGCTGATGGCCTCGATATAAGCAACTGTAGAGGCCAAGCATATGATAATGCTGCTGTTATGGCTGGAAGGCATTCAGGAGTTCAGCAAAGAATTAAAGAAATAAATCCCAAAGTTGAATTCATACCTTGCTCAAATCTTTCGTTAAACCTGGTTTGTTTACACGCTGCCTCAGTTGAGGCGAGTTCAGTAACTTTTTTCGGCACATTAGAACGTTGCTATTCATTTTTTTTTCCATGTCCACACATCGTTGGGAAGTTCTGATAACAGCTACAGTCAAAAGTTTAAAAAGGGTTCAAGACACGCGGTGGAGTGCAAGAGGCGATGCCGTAAAAATGACATGGCATCATTACAAAGACATTCTCGTCACTTGGGAAAAACTGACAGAGACAGATGAAAGCTTAAACACAAGAACAGCTGCAGGAACTTTGCTAGTTACGATGCAGTCATTTTCCTTTCTTTGTTTCTTGGGCCTCTGGCAACCGGTGCTACATGAAGTGAATGATGCACAGAAATATTTACAAACAAAGGGACTTGACATAAGACTGTGCTCTCAGAAAGTAAATGCTTTGCAGATGGTACTGATAGAGAAACGAGAAGAATGGACAGATGGCGCTGTAAGTTATGCAAAAAATATGTGTGAAGAACTTGGCATTTCAATGGAACCTCAGAGGCGCATAGCAAGAAGGAACATTTTTGATGACGGAACCAGAGATGCTAACTTGTCTTGTGAAAATGAGTTGAGACGGAAGCTGTGTTCTTCGTTAGATAGAATCATTGTAGAAATTCGTGAGCGTTTTCAGCAGCTACAGAATTTGGCGGATATGTTTGCTTATCTAACGCCGGCTATATTACTAGATTCGGACCACACTAAATGTAATCTAGACTACGCATCTGCCGAAACTGACGAGCAGGACTTCAAGATGGAACGACTTCGACTGCGGACTTTCATTGCTGCCACATGCAACGAAAATAAATTAATTAATGCGGACTCACTTGAATTATTAGAATTTATTGTGAAATCCAAGCTGGAAGATACTCTGCCCAATATTATAATAATGCTACGAATATTCTTCACAATAGCCATAAGCAATGCCAGCTGTGAGAGAAGTTTTTCAAAATTGAAATTGATCAAAATTTTTTTAAGATCAACAATGAGTACTTTAATGCTAACCAATCTGGCTATCTTGTCTATTGAGCAAGAGGTGTGTGATGCTATAGACAGTGAAAGTGCAATAAAAGACTTTGCTCTTAAAAAAAGTAGACGAATAAAGTTTTAGTTAAAGACAGAAGTTTTGCTTTTAATTCTAACAAGTATATTATTTTTCAATAAAATATCAATATTAACAGTATCGTTCGAGTTCTAATTGGAAGTCGATTTGCGTTTTATATTCAATTCGCTAATAACTTAATCTTGTCGATCGTCAAGGTATAATCATAAGTGTTCTATACCTGTTATAGCAATGTAAGTGGCATACGTGTAAGAATTTTTGTAATAAATGTGATTATTATATTGTAAAACACACACATATATATATATATATATATATATATATATATATATATATATATATATATATATATATATATATATATATATATATATATATATATATATATATACACATATATATATATATATATATATATATATATATATATATATATATATATATATATATACATATATATATATATATATATATATATATATATACACACACACACACACATGACTTTTTTATTTGTAACCTGTACAATACACAATAATGATGACTGTTCTTACCGAAAAGTTCTTTAGAATTATTGTATATTATAGTCTTTTAAATTGAAATACCTAAATAAGAGGGCTGCAAAATTTTCTTCCGCCCCGGGCGGCTGACACACACGCTACGCCACTGGAAGCAGCAAACCTTTAAGAAGTTTTCGGATTATTTACAGGAACTACCTGGTAAAGTGAAAGTTGTTGACGTGGAATAAAGATATATTATTAGACCTCTGCAATGATGAGGTCGGCTACACCTAGGCTACAATGCAGGTGCGCTACCTGCAGGTGCGCTCTGTCTGCCAACGCAACAAGATATATTATTAGACCTCTGCAATGATGAGGTCGGCTACACCTAGGCTACAATGCAGGTGCGCTACCTGCAGGTGCGCTCTGTCTGCCAACGCAACAAGATATATTATTAGACCTCTGCAATGATGAGGTCGGCTACACCTAGGCTACAATGCAGGTGCGCTACCTGCAGGTGCGCTCTGTCTGCCAACGCAACACGTTATATTTTTTAAAATATAAAATAAGCTACAAACTGTAGTCTATTCGAGGTTTCTTCACACTTTTTGAAACAAACCTTTGAAAAATCACCCCACGTATGCTGCGTTTGTTATTTTCTAAATATGCCATGTATCACATGCGCTTTATAACTCTGTTAACATAACATTATCTTATTTTTCGTTTGATTGAAGTTGAAACGCTTTGGGGATTTTTTTGTTTGTTGTTGTAGTGGAGTACAACATAGGCCACTACGTTGTGCAAGCCACTGAAGAGAAATTGTGGTGGATTTATTTGTTTCACAATTTCAGTGTTTATGTGTAACAGCTCACACATTGAAATAGCCAATGGTTATTACTAAGAAATATATAGCATACAAGGCCTATGATGCAAAATAAGGTAAGTCAGTACTTCTGTGTGTAAACAATTACTTTCATTTGACTTTGAAAGTAAGTGACGTTCTAAATTCTCTATTTGCTTTGTCTTCAGTGGTTGTAATTATTGTACAGGTGTAGAGTGTAATAAGATTCATGTAAAACACATAAAATTACAGGTGTTGTAGCGAGGAAAACTTATACTGTGTGCATCATCCTTAATCAGTATGAACATATGTATGCCAGTCAACTTGCTAGAATTCTTATCAAAAAAATTAGCAAAGCAGAAATAACACACAAAACATAAATCATTCTTGGGTGTGTACAAGGTAATCCACTGCCTTAAAATGAAGACAAAAGATTTAAAATTATCTTTCACTATTTAATGAGAAAGAAAAATTAGCTCTGGGCAAAACAAAATCTGTCACAGTAGTCCACATGAATTACACTGTCCAGATTCTGAGTCTTGCAAAACTAAGCTTCCATTTGGTTGCATTTATGAATCTGTATTCTTATACTGAGCATACTGTGTTTCAATTAAGCAATTAAAGTCTGTCGGTTTACTTTTCCTCACAAAGAAAATCAAATCAAATAAAAAAATAAAAATAAGTTTGATCAACAGAATATGTTGGGCGCCTAGCTCTTGGAGAGCTTAAAAGAATTTTGAGACCCTTACAAATTCCCAGGGTACACTACTGGGCTTCCAGTTCTCAACACTTATTTGTGTACTAATTGTTAGTATTATCCAATACATGGCACAAAATTATTACTCTGTCCAAAAAATTCAAAAACTTATAAGGCACTTGTTCTTTCAATAAAAGTTGATTATGACACACTGTTCAACAGAAAAAAAAATAGTCCACTTCAATTACTCAAACTGTAGAAACGTCTAGGATACCAAACTAAACCGTCGATTATAACTGTCTTACATAGAACAACTTAGGCCAACATTTTGAGTTATCAATATTTCATAAATCGTATTGAATTTCGGCCTCTTCTTACTTGCCCTTTAATTACTGTGCAGGGACAAACATTTTGCAATACAACGTCGCATTATTAATTTCTACTAGTAACACAAAAACATAATTCTGACGAGAGCTCAATTAGCGTGTCTTGTTCAGTTGAGGCCTAGTTCAAGAAGAACTTTGCCGACCGAAACCGACAACCTCTTACTCGAATTTTGGCGCAATACTCCCGTATCCAATCACAGCTAATTCTCATTCAAAAATGGGTTGAGATTGCAATAGCGGGAGTACGGCAACGTCTAGAACTGTCAAACTCAGCTGTTTAGGCCTGACGTCACAAGGAGAAAACAAAACAGAAACTCTACCTCCTTGACGCCAGCCTACTCCACAGTAGCGTTTGCTTACTACAATAACTATAAATGTTACAGAACCAATTTAAAAATTAATTACAGCATCATTAAAATAACAAAGAATATACATCACATTAAAATCACAAAATTATCATTTGTTAACTTTGCCGCGATTTTGCAAGACCCAGTATTTAAAAAACACATTCTTGCATTTAAAATAGATAGGTTTAACATCAAATCCCCTTCCAAATCACAATATTTACAACACTTCATAGAACAACGTAAACATAATTTACGAAGATTCGTTATGCTAATATATGTAAACAAACCATTTAAGTCTACAAAAATACTTCAAATATCCCTTTTAAATATGTTATAAATACATTCTCAGTGTAAATATACGAGTTGAACTATACAAATATATACATACATATGTACACATACATAAATATAGGCTTTATTATGACACGTGGAAAAAAAATGTAAACACAAGAAAAAATAAATAAAACGTAAATAAACAACTGTTGCTGGGGCGGTTCAACCATGGCTCAGCACAAAGTTTGACGAATATGTTATTTATAAATTATAATGTTTCATTTTTAATAAGTATGTATGAAAACAGTGAGAAACATATGTTTGGTAACGCCTATTTAGAAATAGTTCTCATGCAAATTATTATTACAACTGAGTGCGCACGAATTCGGTGCATTGTACGCTGGAGTATTTTTCTAGACTAATTTAGCTTAGTTTTTACGAGGCGAAGGAGTAATCTGGAAGGAAGTAGAACCTCAGCAGGGCTTCAGAAAAGTGTGAAGTAACCGTGAATGGATTATAGCTTTTTGAAGGGTATTCGATGTCAGTACTCACTAAATAGTCGCGCTCATGTGGCGGGGAGGCTCAGTTAGAGCTGGTTCGAGTCTGATATCAAGCACAGATCATGGTTTTTTAATATCGCGTGTGAATTCAGGTGGTTACGAACCGATTAGAAGGCCCCGTCGCCTTTAGCTTGTCCGTGCATATTCGCAGTGTGCGTAATTTTACAAGGAAAATGATAAATATGTGTATAGGTTTCAATTCCCAGTATTCGCCACCCGAGACTGATCACATTTCCGTGTGATTAGTTTGGGGAAGTTCAGAATCTGCTCGAGTATGCCACTACATGCACACGCCAGGGTCAATACATGTAGGTGCGGATGGGCTTAATGTGGTGCGCGCAAACAAGAAACAGTGTGCGGAATCGAATGAAGAGCAGCAATTAAAAGAAAAAATATTTATCTATTAAGTTGAAAAGCAGCGTTCTTTTGAGAATGTAGCTACTATTGTGAAATATGAGAATAACGGGGCACGCAAGCGAGTATTGAAATTCACTACCTCAAGAAGCGCTGGGGGAACCAAAACTTTTTAATGTTGGCAGCTTAACCGATACGCGGCACACTGGTATTCTGCATTTTAGAGCATCCTCCACGTATGACAGTAGAAGACGAGTGTTAATTTTCATTTCTTTTGCTACTCTTCTGATACACATCGTCGAAATCCTGTCCGAGAGGTTTCTGTTTTTTTTTTTTATATTTTTATTATTATTATGCGCTTGCGGCTCGTTGCCTTCCATTTTATGGCTAATTCCATGTAAGGGTTTTATTACTTCCAGCATTTCTTAGCCAAGTTTTTGTTTTGTTATGGTCGCTCGAAAAAAGTTCGCTTCTGTTTCAAGGACAATTTATTAGCACTGTTTCCCTCACAAGTGTACTAAATGCTTGAGCGAGTGCCGCCACCACGACGCGGCGTGTGAACGATTGTAAATATGCTATTCGCAACAGACTTCGTGACTGCCTACTGCACAGTTAAAACACGCAGGAAAATTTCACGTGCAGAAATCTTGTACCAGGGCGACTGAAATTAGCCCCGTGTTTCTGTCACAAGTTGTAATATTTCTCTGGCCTATTCTGCGCGTCCTTCTACTGCTCGACGGCGCTGTGACCACTGACGATTCAGCAGTGGCGGCATAGGAATGGTGTTATATGCTGTCCATGATAAAATGAGCACTTTAGAAAGCCCTACTTAGTATCTACTTGTATACACGTTGTGTATTCTTCCGCCTTATGTAATATTAACATTTCCACGGGTCTTATCATGTTTATTCGTAAGTCGGTCAAGTGAAATCGTAAAATTATTAGAAAAGTACCTATTTTACGAATTCGCTCATTTTAAATCTAACATACCATTAAAAAAACGCATAAGGCAAAATAAATTATTTCAGTATCCACAGATGTTTACATCACTTTTAACTCAAAATTAATAACTAGAATTATTTTCTCTCCGTCGTTACCACTTGTTAACACGTGTACAGGTTATTCACGGTAAAATGAGCACTTTTGAAAGCCCTCTCATTTGGAATTCTTAGTCAGTAAATATATCTTGTTTTAGCCTTAGACGTTAAATTGCGAGTGTGGTGGTTGATTGTTACTTAAACGGCAATTTCTTTTATTTAACGAGGCAGTTAAAAGATCAAAAATGGTGGAAAGGAAATTGTAACCAGGGCGTCAAAAGTGCTCACTTTAACGTATACAGCCTACAGGTAATTTTTGGTCTGTATTTGTGGGTAAATGATTCGCAGACCGTATCACTGGTCTAGGACTTAAGTTATTCATATTAATGTAGCCGAATATCTAGCCTACAACTCATTGGCTGTGAGACCAAAACAAGTGTTCTGTCGACTTAAGTATAGTGCGAGTCATAAGATTTTTTGTTTGCAACACCTGAAACCACTAATTAAAGTGGGTCTGAAAAGGTTGACTTGTGCGCACGCCAGGAAGGGACAGTGAAATTTCTCAACCATTTATTTCAAAATTGCTCACTTCATCGTGAACAGGCTGTATTCTGTTGAATTAAGTTTCTGTACGAGGTTCTAAAGACAAGTAATTCTACATTATAATGCTTATCTCTGAAAAATTGTTTAAATTATCTACGACTACGTAGGCTACATTCGACACCTACTCTTTTAACACAATAGAGAACAACAAGAGATGTGAGCTGCATGTATATTTAAGTAGCACTACCCAAGTGTAAACGTTATTTTGATTATTAGTCAGTTCTGCAACAAACTGTTCAAGTTATTATCAAGCAAGTAAATTCAACTCCCCTAGTCAAAACGCAGGGTGCGAACAAACATAATGATTTATAGAACACAATGATTTGTAGGACTATTCAAATGAAAGCTGCTTCTCCATGAAAATAATAATCAAGCCATTATACCTGTGTACTTGCCTGTGATAGGATAGTTTGCAGTTGAGAAAAATAGTTTTTTTTTTTTTTTCAGATATAAAATTTTTTAAAGAAAGACATTTTCAAAATGTGACTCTCAGTTTTACAAGTATTTTATCTTACGTTGCAATGAGGACAAGACCTTTGCAGTGTTAGAGTACCAGTAGCGTCAGGAAATTTCACGAGGTCAAGGTGCGCTGGGATAGGGACGTCACAAACACTCGACGTCCATACGTCTCCGCAAAAAGTTTGACTATATCATTAACCGCAGCTCTACGACGTACCTGTCCGCGCATTAACACAGTCCTTATTCTTTTCTTCGTGCACTTCCGATATTCCTATCTCACCACAGTGCACGATCACGCCGCACGCATATGACACTACTATTATATGCTATTCACGGCAAAGTAAGCACTTTTTAAGGTCCTGCCAACAGGCATTAACGACTAATAAGTATATGGTTTTGCAGCCTTAGGAGTTAATTTCTCAGAGTGGCGAAATGTATACACTATGTTTATTGGTCACATGGCAATGTGCATATTAAAAAGCAGCAGGAAAATGGAAATTGGTTGAAAGGAAAAATTAAGAAGGGCCTTAAATAGTGCTCACTTTACCGTGAACAGCCTATAGCACAACGTATCTTAAATTGGGGCTGTGCGGCTGCGGCTGAGAGCTTCTTACTTAGGATCGACTAGGACGAGGTCGGTAGTCATCGGCTCGACTCGTGGGTGCTCGGAAGACTTCGACTCGGGTTTTTTTCAGACATACCCGAAGCTGCTCAGCAGTTACACCCACTAGCACTTCAATCCAATATGTCTGTTTCTGGTAGCCATATTAACTTTTATAGGCATAGGGTATGTCAAATATAAAATCTGTATTTATTATTCCATTAAAATTAATTTTTTTCTTTAATGAAAAACATTTAAATATTTTTTTGTTAATTCGTAGCGAAATTGTATTTAGGGTAAAGCTGAATAAAGAAAAATCCTCTCAACTACATTTCCAGTCCCCTCTCTTGAAATCTAATTAAGACACGATGTCGGAATTTGCAAATTATTCTCTCCCTCGGCTATTTTGTTGACATAAAATTATTTAAATGTATGTATATGTGACCAATCAAAGCCCATCATATGAGTAATGGCTCTCTGCACAATCCTCCTCTACAATCCTCCTCAATCACTCCACATGTTCCAAAAATAACCCCTCCTGCTCCACAAATCACCCCTAATGACCTCTAAATGACCCTTCCTGCTCCGCAAATGAAGCCTTTATTATATGTTCCTCCCATCACTGGGCAAAATTTGCCAAATTTTTTCTAAGTCCGATAGAAATATTATTTTTTAATAGTTTCGGGTTACGAACACAGGTCCCTACACAATGCTTAACTGGCGTATATTGCTTAAAAATTTATATTGGGTGTACGTAAACGGCCCGAAATTCGCGCACGAACCACACTGATAGGCTTCGGAAACTCGCGTCATTAATGGAATAGCGAACCACTTACTCACTTCCGACCTCTTAATTATTTTCCTTAAACTCTCATTTATCCTTTATTAAATATTCCTGAAACATTCTCCCATCACAGGGAAAAATAGCATATTTTTTCTAAGTTCAATAGAAAATTAATATATTTTTATGGTTTCGGGTCTCGAAATGAGGGTTCCACGCCATGCCTAACAGATGGATATGGTTTACATGTGTAATTTAGCACGTAGGAATATAAGCGCGTAAACATACAAAAATTCACGTACAGAGTTCGTTAAAAATGATTTGAAACCCCTTTCATTAATAAAATTGCTGACCTCTTATTTCATTCCGTCACCTTAATTATTCTACGAAAACTCTCATTTCACCCTCATTTTATACTCCTTCCAATAACGGGTAAACACAGCAAATTTTGTTTACTGAGTCCCATTGAAAATTAATATTTTTATATGGTTTCGGGTCACGAACACCGGTCCCTACACAGTTCTTAACTGGTGGATATTGCTTAAACATGTATATTGGGCGTATGTAATACGTTAGAAATTCGCACACGAACTTCGGTAATAAGCTTCTGAAACTCGTACCATTACTAAAATTGCAAACTTCTTCTTGCATTCCAGCTCCAGAATTATTCTTCTACCACTTCCGTTTCGCCTTCATTATATACACATACGTCGCAGGGAAAAAATTACCAAATATTTTCCATGTCCGATAGAGATATTACTTTTTAATAGTTTCAAGTCTCGAACTGAGGGACCCTACATTATACCAAACAGATATATATATATATATATATATATATATATATATATATATATATATATATATATATATATATATACATACATACATATATAAGGTGCGTATAAGCACACAAACCGACAGAAAATCACGTACAAATTTGTTAAAAATTGTCCAATTTCCAGGTCGTTATTTGAGTCCCTATATCATACTATATCGTGTTCAATCTCTGTCCAAAATCTGTCTAACAGCCTACTTTTTATGTTTCATACACCATAAATCTGTTCCGAATTCATTCCAGCGATTTTCAGTTACTTGTCACTTAGGTGGTTCGTCCATGGAAAGCTAGTAGTAAGATTCTGTAAGATTTTGGGGCAAGTATAACAAGATGGCAGTCATGACGTCACAACATAATCGTCAAAGAGACTCGAAGACGCCCCGCGCTCGGACACTGGCCGCGTCTGTGAAGACATGGCGGACGGCTCCACAGCCCTTGCCACCAGAGACTCATACGCCTATTACTAGCTTTCCATGACTTCCACAAAGACTCCCGACCTTGGGGTCACTGCTATATTTATAGGGTCGTAGGCCATCGCCCGGGAAATCTCTCTCAATGTCGCGTTGCGCCGAGGGTCCTACTTCCCATAATATTCTTGCGCATTCTCGCAAGTCATCAGATTCTCCAGCACGGGTGGGGGGGGGGGGGGGGGGGGGGTTGTTGTGACGCCAGCTAGTTCAGCTGTCAATTATTCCCCCGGCTGCCGGCCGCCCGGAGCAGACCGCCTGGGTAGAGAGGAGGGTCGAGCAGGATTCGCCTCCCCCCGCCCCTCCGCGATCAACAAACAGCGACGGATGCGAGAGACGGCGCTCGTAACATCCCAAGAGTTGTTAGTTTCCAAAATAAGTTGTCATGAACTATTTACATAAGCATGAAACCAGTAATTCGACATAGCGTAAGGAAGGGCCTTAAAATGCTGGGTCCAATAGTCTAATTTTTGTGCATTTGTGGCTTGGAAATAACACACGGCCTTTTTTTTTACAAACCGCATTAAAAATACATGATTTGATACTACTACTTGACGGAAATTATTTTTAGATAAAACAGATTATCATAAGTTTCCGTTAGAATAACCTATTTTATCTACAGCGACTTAGAAAAGTAATAGGCCCAACAAAAGAATGAGATTATAGTTCGACGTAGCGAAAAAACCTTTCGAGGAAAATTTATAATAGTATTATTATTCTTAGCTTCTCCACAATTCCCACGTATCTGCTATCTTTATTAAGTTGCACTTGACCCCAAACAACTGTGAAAGGAAACAATTGCGAAACTCATTTATTGCCACCGGATTTTGGAATCCGCCGTCAGACGGATGCCTGGATTTTATTTTCTGTACTTTTCCTAGTTTTGGTGTAGTTACTCTCCCACTTCGTAAGCCCGCGACGATGATAAAACAACACATCCACAAATTTATGATTTTTTTCTCTTTGCCAACGCATTATTCGGGAGTGTAGCAGGAACATCCATCACGATCGCGGGAGCGCGAGAAACTGTTCCTTGGCGACGTCAGGGCCCGCGGCGGCCAGCTATCGAACCATCTGCGGAGAGAACAAAAGGCGCGCGGGCATAGGCTCGCTCCGATTGGCTATCCGAACGCTTCCACGGGAATTATCGAGTCAGCGGCGGGCACGCAAATTACGACCCGCAGCAACCTGTCTTTACTTCCCGCGGAAACATTTTTGATTTATTGCTCATAGTTTAGCGCGCGATTACATATAATGACTTATGGAACGGCGTCTTGCTCGTATCCGAGCACACTCGATCGCCTCGACGTAAACACCAGCACCTTCCGACAGGCGCCTGTGCTTTATTCCAAACTCGCAGTGGCTCCCGGCCGTGTTTACAAGACCTAATAATGTTAATTAACACTTTAAAAATTCAATAAATTCCACCAGTGGGATCTGTCACATCGTCCCTGCAATGAGTGCTTGCACCGGGTAGAAAATGATTTGTGATTCGGTAGTTACCTATTTAAACTGATCGGGGCATCTACTCCTTTCCTTTGTGAGCTAGCTACCCCTAACTTCCACCTGGCTTCAACCTCCAAGACTCGTAAAAATTAGATATCATATATAATTCAGCTGCCTCGTGTATAATTGGCCTCGATATGGTAATGGGTGCAAAACTGCAAATTATTTCGCAGTTCGTTTCAAGTAAAACGTGTTTCGCCCTCAGACGTAACACTGCCGACGCGTAATTTTATTTAATGGAAAACTACGTATCCGGTTGCCAGCAATAAATAAAAATATTCTAATCGGTACGTCGGCCCTCCATCGGGAAATATCCATGCGTGTAAGAGGCGCAGATGATCGCTTACAGTAAAGGCGACACTGGCATGTGTATGAAATACCATATCACCCCTTCGCCTTTCAGATGGCAGGACAAGGACTCCCACAGGGGCCCTTTATCTTCACGTTTGAACGTTTACCCCATTGATGAGAAACGAAAGTGAAGGCGCGATCTCAGACAGCTTCTAACTGTAGGGGTTAGGCTGCGATCTTGTAATATTTTTGGCAACAAGTCTCTCCTAAAACTGCAGCCTAATTATCTACACAACGTCTGTATTCTATTGTTTGTATTATTGCAACGGCAGCAGTATGAAAATAACACTATGATCTATGTTAGAGTACTTAAAAATAATATTAATAGTTGTATACGTGTACTAGGTATAGTCTGGTACATTCGAATAGATCCGACAAAAAAAAAAACGCCGTAAATGCGACCAATTATTCGTTCAAAAGGGCCCGCATTTCACACACTTAATAGTGCAATTTACGATCACGCAGGCAGTATTAAGGCCATTTGACACATCCTGTTTTTCCTTCAATTTTGGCTCTCGTTGCGATTTTAGACATTGCTTATGGTAGTCCATAACTGAATATTATTTTACTTGCAGCTGCTATTATGACCTGTGTAATTATAATATAAGTATTTTTAAAGTTTAACATTACTCGTTCAGATTACAATACTCCTAACAGTATTTTACGTTATCGGCATCTCTCAACACCTCCGCCGTAATGAAAATGAAAGGGGCAGCATCACTGCTATTGAAGACAACTTTTTACCGTCAGGATTTATGAACTTCTAATGCTGGTGTTTTGAACAGTGAGATGTAATCAACAAAATTCGGTCTTCTTGTTGGAACTACACAGGACCCACCGTTTTCGTGTAAAACACACAAAGAAACTTTTGCTGGTTGTGACCCAGTACCAGGCCCTTGGGTAAAACCAATACTTCGTGAAGGGAATCACACACCGTCTGTCAGTAACAAACATGCAACTTCTGTACCGAAAACTTATGAATGTATTGTACACGTTTTTTATAGTATGTGATAAAAATGTCCTCCGCCATCGTCTGTGCAGTGGACAAAGTAAACTGAGCATTTTTGAAAGCCCTGCTAGGGATCTACTTTTCTATGTAAATTTAACATTACCATGGGCCTTATCACTTTATTCATGCGTCGGTTATGCGAAATAGTAAAATTATGATGAATATCAATATTTTATGAATTTGCTCATTCATACACTAAAAAATATTAGATGAAAACATAAAGAAAATTAAATAAGTTCATTATCCACAAATTCTTTCCTAACACTTTTCATTCAACGTAATGAATGGAAATACTTTACTTCTGTCGTTACCACCCTTACTGGACGCATGCCTGACATTGTGCCCGTTGAAATATGTGCAGATTAGGGGCCATGGCATTTTCTCAAAGGTTCATCTCAAAAGTGCTCACTTTAACCTGAACAGCCTTTAAGTAAGCATACAGAGATGATACAGCTGCTTGTATCGCGAACTCCAACCGCACACGCCAGCAAAATGGCGTCACTTGCCAGCGACATTTCGGAACGCCGTCCTCCAACCAGTTCCTGGTAACCAACTGGCGAGCCGGTAGTCCAGCCAATAGCAAACCTTCCGCAGTATGCAATAGCCAATCAGGCACAAGGCCTACTCCCAGAGACTCGTGCAGCCGATAAGAGAATGGGTACGCCCGCGTCAAAGGAACCACCCTTGCCATTTTCATCTCTGTATACTTACATGTTCTGTGGCAGCATTATGTTACGAGCTGAGATCAGGCTGTAGCTGAGCAGCATGCCTGATCACATCTTCACATATTTATCCAGGACACGGCCCGTGATTTCTGAAATTAATTATGAAATCTCAAACCTCAGAAACCCCATATTCCTATCAGTAAACGGGAACAACGCAGCAGATACAAGGAAGTGTAGGCAGTGGGTGGTGTCTTTTATCATCGGGCCATTGGAACGAGAAGACCACTGAAGATGGGTATGTCCGGCCATCGACTTCCGCCATCTTGGTCAGCCGCCGGAATCATGAACAATATGGGAGTCTCCAATTATACTTTACTCAGAATGTGGCTGGCTAAATTTTTATAATTGAATAAAAGTTAGCATTTCAGTATATTTGTATAGCTTCCCCCGTTTATATTTAATCATCTTTATATTGAAGTAATACCGTACAAACTTAATATTAAATAAACCCCCTTTTTAGTGTTCATTACATAACTCTTATCAATAACTTGTTACGCGTCTATAGGGCTATAGTAAGTATGACGATGAACCATAAAACATATAACATTTGTGGAGTCGCCGGGTAGTATTGCACTTTATCGCTGCGACCGAAGTTGCGTGTGCGTTTTACACGAAAACGGTGGATCCTGGACGGCTGTATCAAGAGTTTTTTTTTTTTTTTTTCAATAAGTCACCTTGCTCAATAAACCAGCATCAAACGTTCATCATTCCTGGCGAAAAAGAAAGTCGAATTTAATAAGAGGGAGGCCATATTCATGTTATTTTTATTACGGCGGGGAGCTTTAATGAGAGTTTGCTCTTAGGTTGAAGATCCTGAAATCATTAAACCATTTTCTGGTAATGTAAAATTTTATTTCACTCTGTTCCCGATATCTCGCTAAAATGCATTTAAAAACCTCTATATTCAGTAAAGGTAGAAAGTGTAAGATGAATTTCCCACTTGATTCTGCATAACGAATCACCTCACATATTTTGTTGGTCGAATTCCGGGCCATTATGTATAGTTATACTTGTAGCATTTTCTACATATTACAAATGACTCCTACATTATGTAGTGGACATCATTGTTGCTTCTGACCAGAGGTATCCAGGTGAGATTACCGGGGTTAGCAGTCTAGCTAACTCCAGACTCCAGAAGGAAATGACAAACCACTACCGAATAATTTATTTAATCGCTCTCTACAGCACCGTAATATTTACTAGGATTATTACTTTTATTACAAATAAATCTGTTATTAAAAGAGAGAATGAGTGAAGAGATTTGGGTGGCTCTTAATAGCGAGGTCTTGAGCCGATGAGGGTGAATGAAGTGAATATGGAGCGGCGCCGGAATGAGGGGGCGGGGGAAATGGGAGATCCTCTAGAAAACCCGCCGACAAACGGAATCGTCCGGCGCGATCCCCACTTGCGAGAACTCAGTGACCCGGCCGGGGATTGAACCCGGTTCGCCGTGGCCCCTGTTATTAAAAGAGGTCAGGAATTCGTTCATATTAATTTTGTTACGTAATAATGGGGAATCCATAGAAAATTATTTATTTTGTATAGTTACTGCAGCTGATAATTGTATGTTAGGTGCAATTTATATCAAATGATGGTTTAAATAATAACAAAAATGTTTCTGCCAATTTTATGGAACTGCTACGTCTTATTCAAAGCACACATGCCAGTTCCTTTCTCAGCGGATTGCTGCATCCGCATACAACTTTCTCTATCCTCCATTCAACTTTCTGTGTAATTCCATGTTTCAACAGTCTAACAATAAACGAGAGGTATGGCAGTGAGGTTTTCCAACAATGTACTTGTTCTAGACGCTTTCCAAAAGTATACACAGGTTTGGACGTTAGGGTTCCGTTAAAATATAAATGACATAACTCTAAAATTGAACATTAAAATCTAAACCACGCCGTCCAACATTTATACTTCTTACTGAAAGAAAAAAATCCTACTTATAGCTTTGATATAAGCTGTTCACGGTTAAATGAGCACTTTTGAAAGCCGTGCTTAAGACCTACTTGTATGTACGTTGTGTATTCCTCCGCCTTATGTAAAATTAACATTGCCGTGGGCCTCATTATATTATTCATGCGTCGGTCAAGTGAAATTATAAAATTATCAGAAAATTAAATATTGTACAAATCTGCTGATTTTTTTTTACACTTCCATGCATAAAAAAAAAGAAAGCGAAGTAAATAATTTTAAGTTATCACAAATGGTTAGCTAACATTTTTATTCAACGTTAATATATAGAACTACTTTTCATCTATTGTTACCAACTTTACTGGGCGAACGTCACTCAGTGGGCCCATTAAAATTTATGCATTCAGGAGCACTGACTTTTTTCTAAGGTTGATTTCTGAAGTGCTCACTTTATGGTGAACAGCCTTCACTCCTTGTGGTCTTAAGGCAGGGAAAAAAACTCGCTGATTGAATATTTCTGGAATGGCTACGCTATCGTGAAGGCTCGAGTGACAAGCCTGTAAGAGTAATTATATGGCAACGGAGACGTAATTATGAAAAATATTTGATAATATTCGTGTATTGTAATTATAATCAAATTGAAGTAATAGATACGAAGCCAAATATTATTTTTGTGACAAATATATTAACATTTCACTTTTGCTATCCAATGAAGAAAGCTTAAAACATACTAACCACACAATTTCGATGTAATTACGTAAATATTAGCTACTAATAAATTTCTAACTACAAGATTTTATGTTTACTGTATACAAACTATAAAAAATGACTAATTAAAATGTTGTTCTTGGAACAGTACAATCTCGAAAAGTCACTAGCTTTTAGTAATGTTTGTTACCAACTTATACAAAATGAGACACGAACTTTTATATTACAAAAAGGAGGTTACACACTGGCGACAAAACGTTAACTTCTATTTAGCCAACAGTGAAGCCCAACTCACAGCTAGCCAACCTCCAGATTTAGCGGGAGGTTGACTCTTACAGTGGGAACACGAGCTCCACTTCCTGCTTGTCTTTATCTTTCGCCCTCGCGCGCTTGCTAACAGCGCGTGTTAAACACAGCGTGAATTTTATCTTTACCTTGCTGGCATGGAGAAACCACCCAGTATGTCTATGGTCATGGGCAGGGCCACGAAAATATTTACGCGGAAGCTAAGACTTCAATATCCTATGTGCACACTTGCAGACTTCCTTTGTCCGCGCAGTATATTGGCCGCTTGTCTCTGTGGGAAGATAGTCTGCTACATGAGTGAGCCAATCAGAATCAAGATTCTCCGACACTGACCATCCGTGATTTTCGGGCAGATATGTAAGACGCGTAACAATTCAAATTATCCAATAACGGAAGTGGTTCTGAACTAGAGTGTTTTGGGACACAACTTATCCTGAAATCTTTTCGCGAAGAACTAGTGTCCTTAGTCATGGGTTTTCTCCGGCGGCCTCGCTGGTTTACCACGACCCTTCCACGGGAATAGTCCAAGTTTAATGGGAGGGATGGGCCAGGCCACGAACACTGGCTTGGAACTTCACAACCTCAATTGTGCCCGGTTACACCATCGTGGTTCAAAATTTGATCCGAGATCAGATCTAAGATCGACACACAAAACTGTTGCACCATTCGAGTTCAGAGCTAGACTGGAGATCGAGATTAGGTTCATTTAGAACCGCCGAAATTGGCGGTTCAAAATCTCGATCCGAGATCAGCAGCCATCGTCGACAAGTGTAGTTTGAAAATACGCCAACAGATAAAACTACGTTGATTGTTTTCTCGGGAAATTAAAACAACATTATACGCACTTGAATATTATTCAGTAAAATTCGCACAACAATAATTCACTTAAAACAGATAAAACAGCGTACATCTAGTTCTATCTACAGTAAAAAATACGCCTACTTCAATGACGTCATGTATAACGAACCAATAGCAAAATTTGTCTCATACTTAATCTCGATCTCTCACATTGGAACCAAGATCGACGAATTGGAGATCCACAATCATGACATTTCGTTCGTTGGTGCAATACTTACACATTGGGACCAAGATCAAAATGGATCCTGGTTCGGAATTAGAATCATTCGATCTCGGGTAGGGGAAGATGATGGTGCAACCGGGCATTGGTCGATTGAAGCATGTTCCTCCTGCATCCAACTTTTGTTTGCAGAGCGTTAGGCCTAGGGTCTGGCGCGAACCTAGAGCCTACTCCCCCTCCTATCACCAGTAGTTGCCATACTAAGATAGGGCGCGTCTCTTCAGGGCCACCAATAAAAAAACTACAGCCGCTCATTTCTGCGATCTCAAGCCGCACGCGCCAGTAATATGGCGTCGCTAGCCCCGAAACATGTTGGTATGCCATTCGCCTATCAGAGCCTGGTAACATACTCACCAGTCGTCAGCCGAGCACTTTGGGAACCTTTCAGCATGCAACAGCCAATAAGAAGCAAAGCCCGTACCCAGTGTCTCACGCAGAGAATGAATACGCCCATTTCAACCCTTTCAAGTGTTGCAAACAAATAATTGTATGATGCGTGCTGTATTTAAGTCGACATAACGCTTGTTTCGTTGCTACAGTCAATGATCTGTAGATTATATGTTCAGCTACAGTAATATGAATCTATTATGACCAAGAGCAGTAAGATGGTTTCCGAATCATTTATCCGCAGGTAATATTATTGACAGAGCTAGTGATTTTTAGCTAATAAATTTGAGTACACGGTGGACTTCAATACAATAAGCATCCGAAATCAATTCGTCTATTGCCATTGGTTGCTATCTGCTTGAGAAGACGTTTTCATATTTGACCGGGCCAATCAGAGTTCGGCAACATCGGCACGGCTCCTACGTTATTCGTGTGCCGACAGTTAACCAGAAAGTAATCCAGCCAATTGAGATAGGTATACGACCCTACATTGTTTGAAATATAACTTGTCCTGAAATTTTTTCACGAAATTTCACCACCCCTAATTATTGGTCATTGAGCTTCGCAGCGTACAGCACAGACAAAATATTACCTACATGTGCGTAATGTGCACTATTGTGTACACTGGGCCTGACTGGGTTAAAGGAACCGCCAGCCACGCTGTTTGGTCTCTGTGTAGGTGTCTTCTCTGTGTTCAGAGCCGTGCTGGCGGGGCAGAGAGAAGTTATCCCGGGCAGCAGTAAACAATGAATAATTGAACAAGCCGCGGAGCTGCGATGGGCGCGTGACCAGGCGCCAAGAACAAGCGGAGAAAAGATGACAGGCTGGCGAGGCGCGGACAATCGGATAATGAGGGAAGGCACTACACGCCTTCTTGTCGAGTCGTCGTGACGTCGCCGGGCCGCGAGAGAAAGTCCGCGCAGGAGCGCGCTGTGCCCCCCCCCCCCCCCCCATCCTGACGTGGACGACCCTCGCCGAGTCCGTGCAACTCGGGGAGAACGTGCAGCAGGTGAGAGGTACAGATACCGGTGAGGGACGCTGTTTTGCCTTTCGGTATACGGAGAAAAAAAAATGGGTCGTGGCTGTGTTGGGGACACGGCCGTTCGTTTTGCGTGAATACGTCTACGTTGACGCGCTCGGACGCATTGGGGTTTAGTTTTACGTTCCCGGCACCGCTTCACTCGATCATATGGGGTTTAACGGGTATCACTGGATTTCTTTTGAGATACTCTTTTCAATCGTATACTCAAACATAGATCGAAATTGTGTCGTTTCTTAATTTTTTTACATTAAAATCGCACAATTTCACCATAACTACGCCACACAAATGTTTTTATGCCCGCAATCGATTGATCTTAACGAGAGCTGTTGACTGAAACTCAAACGGGCGTCGCAGCTTCTCCTAGTCAAAAGTTAAACTACGCGAAAATTATGATCGCGGCGTAACTAACTCAAAATTGCGCCCCCCCCCCCCCCCCACCTAAGCCACACGCGATACTTCGCAGTCCTCACATCGACGTGACATATTCTTTGATCCTTTGGTAATCGAGAGGTGTAATTGAATTTTGAATGTAGACGATAGATTCGGAGCTGCAATGCCAAACTGTATCCCCCGGTTTTGTTATCATCGGATTTTCTGGATTGCCTCCCACTATGGTCGCAAATTTAAAGAGATATTCACGTCAACAAGTTTATTTTACGGAAAAAGGCAGGTAAAAAAGTTATCCAGCGTAAACTTTCCGTAAAACTACGGACATATTTAATTTCGAAAACGGACAAAACTTTCCGCGTAACCACGGAACTTCTCCGTTAATTTCCTACTTAGTTTTCTGTACTCCCAGTTTAAAATAGAAAGAAAATATTTAAAAAGTTTTAATTTTTGTTATGTGGGAGTTCTACCATACATAATAAAAGATATTTAAACAGTTACAATATTTCATACTTGAACAAGGTTAAAACCCGAGTCAAAATGAGTTACTCTTACGCGACTTTAACCACTCACCTACAACTCATACATGCAGTCATCTGAGCAACCTTTTTTTAGTATTTTAATCATTGCTAAATGTTATAGGTGCCTGAGGCCACTCTTTAATGTTTGAAATAATAGGCTTTACTGGCGTGAATAAAATTAACTGGTGCAAAAACGATAATTTTCTGGTTACAGTGGCGAAGAATGCTTCATGTAAACTCGGCATTGTTCGTCCCTGAAAACCCGAAGCTATAAGAAATACATAGACTTTCCGTATTTTGTATTTACGGACTTTACTCCATTTTTTCGTCATTAGGGATTGCGTTTCCATATATTCGCTGCAAATTTCCGTAAACATTGCCGAAAAATATATACGGAACTTTTTAACAGCGTGGGTGGCAAAGAAATGAAAACTTATCACATTGCGGTCCTTTTTGTATACGTAGTAGAGTGAAACCACAAATGAGTAAATAATGCGCAAAAAAAAAAAAACGTCGGGGTGAGTCGGGAGAATTCATTGCACGAAGGGGCGTGGGGTTGTTCAATTCGGTAGCGACAGACGCCTAGTAAGGTCAGCGGAGGGCCACCCTGTGCATTCGTATTACCTGTCTAAAAAAAAAAAAAAACGGTATTGAACAGCGTGGTACTAGAGAGCAATGTTATAGGCCATTCGCGTTAAACTGAGCACTTTTAAAAAGTCCTGCTGAAGGTCCACTTGCATACACATTATGTATTAACATTTCCATGGGCCTGCTCGTATTATTCACGCGCCGGACCACTGAATGTGTTAAATTATTATGAAAGAGAAAGTTTTACAAATTTTCAAATTTTTACACTCATGTGTATTTACAAAGAAAAAACACAGCGAAAGAAGTTATTTAAGCATTCACGAAAGTTTACCATAATCCTTTGGATGAAACGTTAAGACATGGAACTACTTTTCACCTCCGCTGTTACCAACTTTACTGTGCATATGTCAGTCATTGTGTCCATTGAAATTATGCATGGAAAGGCAGCAACATTTTTCAAAAGTTGATCTCAATAGTGCTGACTTTACCGTGAACAGCTTATATCGGTTTGACCTGGACAGCTCCAGTTAGTGTCACGTGTTTTCCCTCTCTCCAGCAGCAAGCATTCTGGAGAGCCTTCTCCTACACTGCCACCCTTACGTTCCCACCCTCAGAGCGACGCGATGGTTGTCATTTGCACTTCGCTCTGCAGTTGCTAAATTCGTCGTAGCTGTTGTGCGTGGCTGCCTAACACCCGGGGCGTCAGTCAGTTTAAGACGGTGTCTAAATAATTAGCGTCCCTCCGCCCCCCCCCCCCCATTTTTTTCCCATCGATGTACATATCACTATCTGTGTCACTATCTTGAATGGACATTTTTAATGAAAGTGTATAGCCCCTTCTTAAGAGGTTTTAAAACATTAAATAAATGTTTAATAAGTGAAATAAACCAAGTCCTGTGTTTTTCTATTTTTAATTGTAGATAATTATGAATGCTTTGCTCTACTTTGAACAAGTTTGCTCTTTAGGGCTAAGTTTTTTCTGGTTGGATTTAAGGCAAGTTTCTTAAGACCCTTTGCCACGTCCTTAGGACAAGAACGTCGCAAGTTCACGAACTTACTGAGGGTGGTAGCAGATTCGGTACATAACGAGAAATGATACTGCTGCATACGTCCGCGTCATAATCTACTTATTTGTGAATTGTGACTACAAATATGTAATTAGTTTTTATATTTATCCGTTTAGGAAGTGAAACAAGAGCAAATTTCTCCATCCCTTGAATAGTGATCATAAATCTCATTTCACTCAACCAGCGGCGAGTAAAAATGCCGCTGTATGAAAAGATGTCTCGGAGGTACCATATACATTTTAAGTGGCTTCCTTAAGTATGAAGCCACGTAGAAACTTGTTTCCGTTTTAATATTTTGTATGGTAAAATATTCTTAAAGCAGCCAGTTCCGAACACAATCGTATTAACTACGAATTAGGCAGAAGTAGATTACAGTAGCCTTGTAAACTGATTAAAGAGTTCAAGAGAGTAGTCTTCAGTCTCCTCTAAAAACAATGACGGTGATGTTAGGGCGTTGGGTGTCCTGACTTTTTTTTTACGTGTATTCAGATTCTGTTCTGAATTGGTTAGTTGGTACAAGAGGTAACACACGACGTTTAAATTCTGACAAGCTATTATTAATGATACTACGTGCTTCATGTTGCAAATATGAAACTTTATCTGTTCCTCTATTTAGATATTACAAGATCAGAGAATTTGCTTTACTCGATAAGAGTTTGAGAATGGCATGATCGACATTTTTCCGCAAATTCCCAGACACTTACAGCCCAAAGGCGCAAGCATAAGGATTACTAACGTGAAAATCTTAACAATTCACTAAAAAAGAAAAACATTAACCCTTGGCTTATATGCGTATCTTGTGAGCTGTGTTTAAGAGAAAAAAACATGATGAATTGATTAGGGTTTGGTGGTGATAGGGATGAATGTGGTGGAACCTATGTAAAGCAGGCTTTATGAGCTACATAAAACAAAATACAAAAATATCCCCTTACCGGCACGTGAGATCAAACCCTACGATTGGTTCTTCGTCCAAGTAAGCCACCAAGCTAGTCTGAATTTCACACAAGCCAAGTAAAATACTACAGTAATTTTATTTTATTTTTGACATGAATGCGTCTTTAAATTTGCAACCATAGTTGGAGGCAATTCAGAAAATCCGATGATAACAAAATCGGGGGGACAGTTTGGCATGCAGCTCCGAATCTATCGTCTACATTCAAAATTAAATTACAACACTCGATTGTCAAAGGATCTAAGAATACGTTACATTGAGTGAGGACTACGAAGCATAAGCATCGCGCTTGGAAAGGGGGGGGGGGGGGTGAGGAATTTTGAGTTCGTTTTTCGCCTCGTCTCATAACTTCTGCGTAGTATAACTTTTAGCTAGGAGAAGCTACGACGCTCGTTTAGGTTTCAATCGACAGCTCTCGTCAATAGCAATCGATTGCATATATAAAGACGTGTGGCGTGGTTATGGTTGAATTGTACGAGTTTAATATAAAAAATTAAGAAAACTTACAATGTCGGCCTATACTCGTCAAAAAGCCAAGTCGATATACAGAAATCGTATATGGTTGGAAAGAGCATCTCGAAAGAAATCCAGTGACACCCATAAAACCTCATAGGATCGAGTGAAGCGGTGCCAGGAACGTAAAAAAAAAAAAACCCTAAAGGCGTCCTAGAGCGTCAATGTAGACGTATTCACGCAGAACAAACAGCCGTGTCCCCAACACAGCCACACCCAAATTTTTTTCTCACATAAGTGAAGTCTAAAGTAGATACGTGGACGCAAAGTTTTGTGAAATAATTTGTCGCTGCAAAATACTTTTGGATTTAGACTATTCAATGGAATAATTTTTGTAATAATGTCAATGTTATTTTGTAGTAAATCCAAAACTTTTTATTGTTTAATACAAAATGTATTATGATTATAAATATAACTACTTTTTCGGAGAGTAAAAATGATTACAAAACGACCACAAATATTTCTACTGACAAAATATTTTACAGTAATTTTTTTGTTATTTAATAAGTTTGCCATCGCAGCTTCAATATAATGGATATTTTTTCCCCCTAGGAAAGGGTGGTTCCATCCTCCAGATCTTAACGTATCTCTCGCTCGATCTTCAAAGGCTTTCGTTTGCATTACACAGATATGATTCACTCCACCGGAGGTACAGTTTTTTTGTAACGATGTCTTCTCAACTTATCGTGAAAATTACATATTAAAAATATCGACCAGTGGAATCGAAACCTCACTCGTGCTAGAATTTTTGCAAGTGTGTCGCGTTACGTATATAAAAAACGACACGTTTTAGATTCTTACTCTTCTCTTTGAGATATTCATGTTCGTTGCGTCCGGCACTAACAAGCCCGAGTACACCTTGAATCCAGTCCCAGGCAGGAGAAGGCAGCTTCGGCATCTCGGCATACTTGGGAACACACGTGACACCATCTGGTTTCCGAGCCCCTTAAAGCACGGGAGTTGAAATGACAACATTTGCATGCTAATTGCTTCCAGCTCGATTTCGCTCGAAATTTATTTCGTCCGCCAGAGTGTCCTAACAGGAGGAAAACACAGGTTCCAGCTTTTTGGCACTCCACCAAAAATAATGTTTGGGCCAGCGGGCGTTAATGGAATTACGTACATTGAAAAACACTCTGCTGTCTGGCACATTTACCTAAAGCTCGGGGGGAGATGGACTGGAACCTCGAGAAAAATGTACAGTGGCGATGGAGTTGAAACATTTAGTAGTTCGTGTATAGTTTGATTCTTGAAGCTGCTTATCTAATAAGATTGCAATGACAGATCGACTCGATGCGCAACAAGGTTTCCTCTGGTTTTAAGTATATTTTTCTCCTGCAGCTAATCTAACAACCTGTACATCTTTCAAAATACCATTTAGAACATTATTCTTAAATCGGGTCTGTGTATTGTTTAGAGTGAAGTTAAAGTTTACCACTGAGATACATGAGCAGCAGTGTGGGGCGAATTGTTGCAAGATAAGCTGTGTTATGCTCTGTGTTATACCTAATGTTTACACACCGGCCACTTATACGTAGTAGTCAGTTGACGTCACAGCACGTGTGTAATGTGTGCCTCGCCGCTCTCTCGTGAGTGGCCGCAATACATTCAGTTTCTCCCGTCTGTACTCTAGTTACTGGTTCCTGCTCCGTATTCCGAGTGTGTACAGCACCGAGCAAGCACCAGCTCACCTCGCAACGCTTTACCACACGCCACTGTATATGAGTAGCCTATACGCAACAGTGGATGTACTTACATGCGTCCAGACGTATTATTCTCATTAATTATTCTCGTAGCTGTGCTCATTAAGATTAGATTATAATTTTTCTTCCTGCAAATGAGATAAAATAATGCAGTCAAACATACCAAATTCCAAATAATCTTCTTAGCTATCATCCAACTAACTGTTTAAGAGGTATTGTGGTCTAGTCCTTAGCATAACGATTCTGTTTCGATTCTCAGCGTTTCAAAATCCTAGTTGATATTTTTTTTGTAGAAAACATGTCAGATGTTTCAGTTGGCCAGTGGATCTTCTTGGAGCATTGCTCCTTCATCAAACGTACTATGTTTTAACCTTGTTATAGGATCTCACTCTGTAAGCCGGCTTCTATTGAGAGAGTAGAGGAAAGAAGACGCAACTCTAACAACTGCATATATGTGACGAACGTCTTGCGTCTTTTTTGTTTTTATGTACACTTTGCACTATGCGTTTCCGAGCTACCTCTGCCCTGAAACTATCAGTGGACATTGCGATTGTTAAGGCAATAGCAGTTGCTTTTTTAAAGAGTCTATCGAAGCACGTCATTAAATGTAAAATTTAATGCTATTTAACTCTCCCTTCATCATTTCGCGTGAGTGAAGAGATTTGGACGGCTCTTAACAGCGGGATCTTGAGAGCCGATGAGGGTGATTGAGGTAAGTATGGAACAGCGCCGGAATGAAAGTCCGGGGGAAACGGGAGATCTCCGAGATCTGCCGACCAACCTCATCGTCCGGCACAGTTCCCACTTGCGAAAATCTGGAGTGACCCAGCCGGGGATTGAACCCGGATCGCATTGGTGGGAGGCGAGCAGGCTAACCGCTCAGCCACCGTGACCCTCTTTATCATTTCGATCTTAAGGGGCCCGTCTAGCTGACACTTGAATTGCGTTGCAGTGTTTTAAATACAGGTTCTTTCTACAAAAACAATGAAACGTGCGTCAACGTGCCGATCTGCGAAAAGAACATTCAATTCAGAAGAGACTTCTTTATTGCTTTCGAGGCGTCACGTATATTGGAAACACCATTTCGGAGCAATCCAACCTACCTATATCTCAAAATATACTCACCAGATACGTACAAAAATACTTACGGGCACTGCCTACCGGCTGACAGCTGCGAAAATTAAATAGGGAATCCCATGTTAAGGAAATTTTGCCTCAGTGCGTTAATTTTAAAGATAAGCGTTTCAAACAAAATTGATTCTTCACAAATTTTTTAGAAGTTTCCTACAGCGAAGATGTTCCCATCACATGTACAGCCTGCATGCAAGGCATTTTTTAAGTTTGTGTTTTACACAAAAGTACATACTCTCTATGTTTATTGCAAATATACGCTCGCAGTGATCATCTCCCAAACAATTCGCGAAGAATACATTTTGTTTGAAACGCCATTGACGCAGTGGGGCTAAATTTCTATAATATGAGATTTCCTATTTAAATTCCGCAGCTGCCAACTGGTAGGCACAGTGCCCTTAAGGGTCCTGTATTAAACCTTCCTACGAATTTATCATCAGAAAAATTAGAGTGCCATCGCTTAAAATTCCATAAGTACAGGCAGTAAGACGACAGAACTCCGCGTAGCGGCGATGGCACACTCTATGTGCGAGGCAGTATCGCCCTTATCGTCCCCCGAAATTCTCGGCTTCAAACTCTGAAAATAGCCTCAGGGAAGCGGGCCCCGTGAAGTGCCAAGCGTTTACTGCACGTTTCCTATCTTGATCCAGTTCGTATGCAAAGATCAAAAACAATCAGAAGGCACGAAAAAAATAAATTTGCACTGACATGCGCGCCCCAGCTCCCCATCGCTCCGACGCGCAATACGTTGAACTGGCGTGTAGTGGTTCCGTTGTGCTGCCTGCTCCTATGGTACTTCAAGTTTGTTCTTGTTCTTTCTAACCTGAGTGCGTCTCAGGGGTGAACCCTTTGCGCCTAGGCAGGGAAGTTTTTAACTACAAGGGTGCGTGCTTACATCTTTACTGGGATTGGGCAAACATGGCCGCGATTGGGGCCAAGTTTACCTCCCATGCTAACTTAATCTGAACTACGATGGACGGGGGGAAACCGGCATGGGCGCCGTAAAAACCCCTCGACAGAAAAGATTCGTAAGACTGTATGCAATTTATGTAGTTGAAAAAGATTTCTACTAGAATAGAGGTTGGGGAAAGATAATCTTTATTGAAAGGGTGTTTGTATAGTACTTCAAGCGGTGACCCTATAATTTTATAAGTGAAAAGTGTGCAGCAAAGTTCAATGCAGGTCCCTGTAATAGTTTCGCATGGTTCCGACCAGTATAATATGAGATACAGCAGAGTGAAAAAGCCGTTTTAGCTTTGTCGAAGGGCTCGAAAATAGCATTTATAATGTGTAGAGATGATGGAAAATCACGACAAAGTTTTCAGCCAACATAGCCTCGATAGCTAGTTTTTCTTTTCTTGATTGGATGGCCAAGGTTTTGACTCGGCTAATCGCTTTGCAGGCCAATCACAAACGTTCTGCTTTATAGTATCAGAATCCCCATTGGCCTAGTTATATGGGATAGTAGCTTCATACATGCATGACGGCGAATAAGAAAAGAATAATTTCGAAAATATGAGCAGTACGTTGAATCCTAGCAAACAGTCAACTTTTCCCGCTATAAACCATCATCTCTAATAATGTGCATGATGAATTGAGAGTATTTGTTATTACGTACCTCTTCTGAAGTGTGTTTTATTTTCGTAAATCCGTATCATGGGAACACGTTTGGTGGCTTCGTAAAAAAAAAACGCGGATTTCAAACACACTTCAATGCAATTCAAGCTCCAGTAGGTGGCGCCATTTAGATGCCTCCCTATAATGTATTTTTAACACCGGAAGATTGCGTCCGGCCGTAAAGAAGCATTGCAACGGTAATGTAAAATAGCAAATACAAACTTTGCTCACTTTCTGTTTCCTCGGAATTTTCAGCGCTGACTGCATATAGATTTTTAATACAGAAATCTGCCCAGGAAATATACAGCATTGCGTTATATGCAGTGTAAAGTTTTTTATTAGAGAAGAATAAATATCGTAAACAAAGGACTGTACCACATTCATGTTTCAATAACCAAATTTATGAATTAACGATAAATTATGGAATTTCATTTCTGTCTTGAAAAAAAAATGATATTGAAATATTCCGTAGTTCCTTCAAAAATCAGAATAATAGACATGACTGCTTCCAGTGAGATTCACATGACAATTAGGGAGGCTCCTTACGATGCATACATTGCTGAACAAGCAGGAGCTCCTCGTAATAGAGATACTGGCAAGTACATCAGTTGCCCACCTGGTTTTACAAACAAGACAGCAAATGGTTCAGCACAGCGTTGTAGTCACACAGGATTATATGAAAAACATATCAGTTAAATTTCAGGTGACGTGAAGAAGTAAATTTATGACCTGATCTATGTACGGAGAGGAGAAAATGCAAACACTGTCCATAGGCGGTGATTTCTAGTTTACAGAGAATGGCCCGGGGGGTGGGGGGGGGGCAAATTTCAAACGTTCTGTGACCATACGCAAGTTTTTTCTCATCTCCCCCCCCCCCCCCTTCTCGCTCTCTAACCCTCTTACACTTTAAACATCTTACTCTTAGAAATTTAAATAAAATAATATCTACCGAATGTGTCTGTTTCTGATTAGTCTACATGTAAACATGTAAATATAGGCAAAGTTTATTTAAAAAGAAACGAGGCAAGAAGTTTGCGATAAATTATTACTACTTATTACAAACTGAAGTAGATACCGACCACTGTTTCTCAACCCAAAGGGGTGACGACCCTGCTGATTGAAAAGTGGAAGGGCTATCGCCTATCTTTGACCCTCTTATAAGCGGTGCTTATGATACCATAAGTACCTTTCTGTAAATATTGCTGTCCACTGATGACACATCGAAACGTTATAACTCGTTTTCAAGCTTCGGTCCAAAAGCTACAAACTTTTCTAACTGGTTTCGAAAGTTAAACAACGAATAATCCCTGTAGTGAAGCCACTAATTATAAATTAATTAGCGAATAAATGGTTTAGCCGTGACATAATCAGTTAACTGTTAAAGCATGTCCATCAGTATTCAGCTCAGTTATGTATTTACGTTTAGCACGTATCCCGTTAGTATCATTTTTTTTCCCCGGCCCGGCACCTGCTGTTTACGGTTGTATAGAAGTGTTGTGAAACATGTTTGTAACACGGAAGATTATCTTGGGGTAGCATTCCTGCCTAGAAAACAGGCCATGCATACGCTGGATATTTTTCTCTTGTGAAAACCGGGTATTTGCGACACACGCTGCAACGTGGTTCCGTGCCCCTTGTAAGGAGGACGCCTTGTTTACCAGGACGAATATTCCCGCAGTTCAGAAGGAAGATTATAGACGTCGTTGTA
Organism: Dryococelus australis; assembly: GCA_029891345.1. Taxonomy (NCBI): domain Eukaryota; kingdom Metazoa; phylum Arthropoda; class Insecta; order Phasmatodea; family Phasmatidae; genus Dryococelus; species Dryococelus australis. The sequence goes on along the minus strand of CM056998.1, from coordinate 67,644,019 downwards.
GCATACTGCTTGCTGGTGCGGGTAGAGGTCGAACTCTGGCCTCCTAGCCTACATACTGCCTACCCTGCCCCTGTTGTCTGGGTCACCACCGAGATCTTCTTTCAGCATTCAATACAAGTTGATTAATTTGCCGATGTGTGTGAGTACGGGACATTTCCTGCTATGTATTAGTAGCCCTGCAATGTATTTAAAGGCTATTCACGGTTAAATGAGCATTTTTGAAAGCCCCGCTTAACATCTACTTGTATGCACGTAGTGTATTCTTCCGCCTTATGTAAGATTAACATGTCGTGGGCCTCGTCACTTTATTCGTCCGTCGGTCAAGTGAAATGTAAATATAAAAAAAATTCTGCTCATTTTTACACCTCGATGCATAAAAAAATTAACAGAAAGCGAAATAAATAATTTAAGTCGGCATTAAGATAGGGAACTACTTCCCATCCATCGTTACCAACTTTGCTGGGCGCATGTAACTCAGTGCGCCCGTTAAAATATATGCAGGTAGGAGCAGTGACTTTCTTCTAAGGTTGATGTCAAAAGTGCTCACTTTATCGTAAACAGCTTTTAGTCTATTTTTATTGTATTATTAGAGACGTGCAAAATTCGCATTATATTTAAAGGACAGGCTGAAATCCAAGTTACTGTACGTCTGACCGACTTCAACCATTCGCCGAAAATATGTCTGGCACGTCTCGGAGAACTCTTTGAGCCAGTAATATAAGTTCAGCGGTGGCGTGGCCAATCTCTTTTAAAGAGATCAAGCCCGTAGGTGAAGTTGATTAATTTGAGGCGGCCAATAAGAGCACGGACTGTGGTCACTTGTATATAAGGCAGGGAAATCTATCCTGTCTACGAAGAATGACGGGAGTTTTGTGCGTCTCTATGTATTATTTAAATAAGGAATTATTCATAGCTTCAAAAAATGAATATAATTGTGCCACTAAATGTTTTAGGCCTTGTCGGAATTCTTTTCAAGTTTGTAAATATCTATAATTGCCCCCTTCTTTGGCGTTACAACTGTTGTTCAAATTACCCTACCCTTAAAAATAACAATAAGTTGCTTTCTTTCGAGCGCGCTTGTAATGGAGAATGATTACGATATATCGCGTGTCATGTAGTCGTAAGTTAACCATTTAGATCACAGTTTTCACAAACACAAACGTTCGCGCGTTCATCACTAACGCATCAGTTGTTTGGATTTTCCCAAAGATTGTATACATTTCTATGGCTCTGATTTCAGATTAAATAACAAAATGAAGACTAATATATGGATTTAAGAACGTTTGGAAATGTTCTATTTTCATACAGACCACAGATGTGTTAGCAAACAGTTTTTTTTATCGTAGTTAATGCTCTTGCCCTCATACTGCGCGGTGAGCCTAGTATTTGCGAATAATAGATGATGAGTAGAAATGATGGAAAATCGCGAAAAAATTTTGAGTCAACATATATTCTATAAAATTATAGCTAGTTTATTGTTTCATAATTGGATGGGCAAGGTTTTGACTCGGTTAAGTCGTTTGCAGACCAATCACGAACGTTCTGCCTTACAGAATCAGAATCCTCATTGGTCCAGTCAAATGGTTTAGACCCTTCATATATGCATGACAGCCAATAAGGAAAGAAAACTGTCGGGCATGTGTACAGTACGTTGAATCCTAGCAAACAGTCAACTTTTCTCGCGGTAAACCATCATCTCTAGTCATGAGCATTACCAGCAGCTAGGAAAGTGTTCACATGTATGCACATAAAAATTAAACTGCGTATTGACCATTCGAACACAATCTTTGTACTACCGTGGTTATGGTATCCCCACCCTTTTGGAGGATTTTTCTTCGCCTAAGGAGTTTTTACGCTGATCCTGTGAGTCTCCATTCTCTCTTTTCTTTAATCGATTTTGGAAACCCTCTGTACTACATAGCCAAGACGTCAATAAAGAATAAACTGAAACATTTAGTTTAAACATTTCTAAACTGTTAAAGGAATTTTTACCGAAGGGGCGTAGTTATAAAGTAACTGCATAATTAACGATAACATTGATCATCTTCATCAAAGATCGAACCATTTTGTAAGTTCCATCCTATTAAATATTTAAAGAAGGGAACTTTTCATACGTGATAGTTACATTCAAATAAAAAATTTTGTACGTCTGCAATTTCTGGGGAAATGTGAACTCTGATAATTATATTGGTAAGTGCACTTATGGAATTTATCTATAATTTAAGATTAAATGAGACAAGGATTATGTAATTAAGAGCAAACGATAAAAGAAAAATTATATCGGAGCCAATATTGACAATCTTATACGGCACTAACATCTAAACTCTATTTAGTAAATATGAAAATTTTTTATTAACTTCTCACTTATTGGGTTAGTAAGAAATACTCTCTCGAAATTCAGAGAAGAAACTCTGCCCAGGTCAATGAAATAGCACGTTTTGTTGCTATCATTTGATAGCAAATATGAAATACACCGTAATCGCCGTGAAATATTGAGGAATATCTTGTTGTGAGCGCAGATAGCGTGCCTACAGTCATAGAGAATCAATGAAATAAATTATAACAGCAGAGGAGAACTATGTTTATATGACCTCCAAATGTTTGCAAACTACTTTTCCTATTTTGTAATAAAAAATATACATGCACCATAACTTATATTTGTTTACACTTTGGTAAAAGCCCGCTGATCTAAAAAGGATAATTTTCTTTTTAAATGTAAAGTTTGTTGTACATGTGTTTAGGTAGTAACTGTGGTTATGTTTTTGATTCTAGAAAATACCAGGAGAAAAAAATTCACCCCAAACTTCACTCATCATGTATAAAATATATCAGAGGAGGTATACACTATGTTATTCACGTCCAATAGGAATCACGCTTTTACAAGCTTGGTTATACGAAGTCGCTTAATCAGACAAAAGTTTTCGTTATAGTTGAAACTAAAATTTGATTATAAATAGTTTTTTTTTTTTTTTTTTTTCCTGGGTATCAGAATTCGTACACAACGAGCAGAACCAAACAAGTGGCCAGTTGCATCTGAGTTCAATAGTCAGCTCGATTCACGCAGTAGAAAAAAAGTCAGTCGCTCGCTGCGTTTTTCCGACCAACAACAGCACCCACAACCACTACCACAGTTCATTTACGGCTAAAGGCTGTTCACGATAAAGTGAGCACTTTTCAACTCAACGTTTAAAAAAGTCACTGCTCCTATACTTGCATATATTTCAACGGGCGCAATCAGTGACATACGCCCAGTAATGTTGGCAACGATGGAGGGAAAGTAGTTCCATATATTAACGTCGAATAAAAAGCGTTAGGTGACCATTTGTGATAACTTAAGTTATTTCTTTCGCTTACTTTTTTTTAAATGCAGCGATGTGAAAAAAACGAACAGATTTGTGAAGTATTTAATTTTATAATAATTTCACAGTGTCACTTGACCGACGCATACATAAAGTCATGAGGCCCGTGGCTATGTTAATTTAACATAAGGCGGATGGATACGCAATGTGCATACAAGTAGGTCTTAAGAAGGGCTTACGAAAGTGCTCATTTTACCGTGAACAGCCTATACTTCCAACTTTTCTGAAGCCCTGCTAAAGTTATACTTCCGGGCTGTTTCTCCGCCTTACGCAAAGTTTAACGTTGTCTAGAATATCACACCAAAGTGACAACGCGCAACATTCATGCTCACTCGGTTTAATAATATTTTGCATGAAACCTATTCCTTGCCAGGTAGTACCAACGCACCTATATGCTCCCTATAGTTATTCATATTAAATATAAAATAAATATTATATCTTTCGTATTACGTATAAGCAGTCCAGAAGTAAGGTACTTTTATGTTAACAAAAATTAAAGAAGTTGTAACGTTCTGCGTACAACGTTCTGCACATAAGTAGGCAGTGCCACTATACAAACCAAGGACAACTAATACTAAAGTGTAAAAAGAGATAGAAATGACGGTCCACTGTCCACGCTTCATGGTCGTCAAATGACACCGGCGTTGAAATTTGACACTTTGATCTACGCACTCTGTCTTCACCTCCGCCTACTCAATTCTTCAACAGGTGCCCATAATGCCTTAGATGATATTAAGTATTAGACAGCAGACGTTTATAATATGAAGATCACTGTATTGTCACGATCGCCTTCCTGGTAGGTCCAGGTGCATCATAGATGAAACAGGTACGAGTGAGTGAAGATGTGTGGACGGCTATTACCATCAAGGTCTTGAGAGGCGATGATGGTGAGTGAGATGAGTATGGAGCAGCGTCGGAATGAAAGGGCGGAGTAAACGGGAGAAAACCCGCCAACCAACTGCATCGTCCGGCACGATTCCCACATGCGAAAACCCGGAATGACCCGACCGGGGATTGAATCCGGATCGCCTTGGTGGGAGGCGATCAGGTTAACCGCTCAGCCACCGTGGCCCCTGAAACAGGTGCGAGGTGTCATCGTTAGTGACATGCAAAATTCGCGTTATTATTTGGGGACACGCTAAACTTTAAACACGTGTACCTTTGCAATACTCTTTTATTGGACCATACTTTTCTGACACGCCCCCTGGGTAACTCTGCGCCAATAAATGAACACTTCTTAATTGTGTGCTTCTATCACGTGGAGTTCAGTCGGGAAGGGGGTGGCTTCACATATATGCATCATCCAATGGAGAAATGACGCCGGCTTCGGTATAAACAGGACTGTGAAGTTAAGCCTGATGGCAAATAACAACGCGAATTTTGCATGTCTCTAGTCATCGCGATCAAGACACCACAAGCCACAGCGCGCGCATGGGACCGAGGAACTGGAAATATGGAGTGAAAGTAGCACCAATGGCGTGTCCGCTTTTTTATGGCAGTTTATTCCAGTGGCTGCTGTCATGAAAAGTTGAACTCTGCAGTGAGATATCAGTTGATAAACAAATACTAAATCTAATTTGTACGTGATGAAATCACTGCTACACTTTCAGAAATCATTCCAGTCCATGAATTCACAAAACTTGATTTCATACTGCTGGTTGTTGGAAAGGTCAACAACTGTATACAATTCTACTTTCGTTTCAGCTCAAATTGCGTATTTACCTGTCACCTGATGGGATCTGTTGAAAGGACGCAAAAACTATTAAATTGAAATAAAACTGATAACCTTAATTACGGAAAAAGTTTACACATTTATTATTATGAAAATAGAGGGCACCTTTTATTCTTTTAATGCGTTTATAAAATTTCAAAGAACTATTTGGTCCGCGCATCAATCAAGTTTGGGAATTTTTCCGCCATAATCAAACAAGTAGAATGGAAAAGTTTTCACTTGGTTTTTTAATACAATAAGGCGTTTATATCAGAAACTAGGAAATGCGTAATTTTATCTTTGCTACACACATTCCACAATTATTATAATATTGTTAATTTAACAGTTGTTAAAACGACGTGACTTCTTAATCGTTGCCACTATGAAATCCACAAATGGGTTACAATATCTGAGGTCATTGTTAAGTAGATTTGCGAGATTGGTTTACAACACTACAAAGTGATTTTAATTAGACCGTAGGAGGAATAGCAAAGTCATGTTTTCTTAAAATTAAATAATGTGTTAGGTTAATCAAAATCGCTTTGCGGTGCAATAAAAACATGTTGGTAAAAATTGGCACTGCATTATATGTCTCTCAGCTGATATGTTGATGCATTCTCGACTGCCGGTGCCAAATTCATTATATTTATGAGTAAGCACGTCTGCAAGTTATATATCATAAGATGAAGTATATTAAACGCTGCGTTTTTGTCTCAAAATAATGATCACTTCGCGAGAAGAGATAAATTAAAAAACGGTTGTTTATCCGCTGAGTTTCAGTCCCAATATTATTTTTTGTTTGGTCATGCCAATCTTTGCAAGTTACTATGAATTGTGTTTATTGATGTGAATTTCTTGGGAAACAATGGTTTAAATTATAGTCCAAATAAAGGGCGTTGCCATGCGGCCAAATTTTAATGTGAGTTAATGTAAACATTTTGTATATAATTGTCACCAAGCCAATCAATTCGCATTTAGGTTTTAGAGTGATTTTTTAAACACGTATTTTAAAAATTTATAGCAACTTATGTAAATCGTTACATGGACTACCTCATTGGTTTGTAGCAATACGTAACGTAAGAAGTTTTACACACGCTAAGTACCATATTTCCATTAAACGTCTGAAAGAATTGACACGTGTATATGCTATATTTATTTCTTATCCACACTACACATCATATAAAATGTACATATTTTTATGCTACTGATTTCAAATCACGAGCTGATTTATTTAAGCCCGTATTTCATTGTAATTGGTATAGTAGAAAGCAGATTATTTATTAAAAATACGAATAAAATGCTTTTGTTGATTTTTATAACTTTTGTTTTGTTTAAAGGTTAAAGTGTAATTGTTTAATTTTACTGTCTCTGAATACCGTACGAAACTAAGTTTGATTTATTAATGTTAGTAAAAGGGAAATTTGGCAGAATTTTGTTTGGTAACTACGGCGATATATATATATATATTTTGAATGTAAACGTGGGACTAGCAACAAGCCTCTAAGAGCCGCGTATTGTAAATTATTTTTGCAAAAAATTCTTTATTTTTTTACAAATTTCATAATTAGCTCAATGAAGAGAAGTACTAGCCATGTTGAACTGATAGTTAGGGCTGGTTAGCCGCAGTGGCTACCTCGTCAGGGTTTCAATTGGGAAACTAAATTTATTTTGTTTAGTCCGAAATTTCTGACCAGGCAAAAATGAATCACGAGGACGGTCCACGTGCAAGAACAAAATAAGAGACCTTGATCCGGGCTCCAAACGCAGGATTATCACGTTAATTATTTAGTTCGACGCCCGCGTAATAGTGCAATATTAGTGCAAATACTATAAGAGCATCACAAAGGCATGTGAGCATCAAATAGGGAACATTTTGACAAGAAAGAAGTTGAAAAATCACCCGGAGAAGCTTATCTACAAAATCAGCTGTCTATGTTTTTTTTAAACATGGAATTATATAAAGCTGCGTGACTCAACAGATAAGTTACATTCAACACTACAATGCAGATTTCAATTTGGCAGAATTTATACAATAAATGTTAAGAAATTTCCTTTTGTTTACAAACTCAACAATTTTGCTCACGGAAGACATGGCCTATTATTTTTAGCCCTAATTAATTTACACTTAATATAGTTACCTCGTATATGTCATTGAGAAATGCAGTAAATGACTTGCTAATATCGTCCATTTGTAAATACCTATAATAAAATTCAAAGTAGACGTACAGAATTTTTCTTGGAATTTACTTGATTTGCCAAAGCACCGAGTAAATTTTTCTGCTATATGTTATCAAAAATCTGTCTTTAGCCACCTTATTGTTTCACACTGTTGATGCCATTATAAATTAAATCCTGTTTAAAAATAAGCTGTATTAATTTTATTTAAGTAGAGTTGAACGTACGAATCTTGGTTGACTGTTTGTTTGGTTTGTTCAGCAATTTCCGGTGTTTTCAGCGTGTATTTATTTGTAAATATTTTGAGTGGTTTGGAAAATTCAATCTAGTGGCAGTATGTGAGATTAAAGGGTCATATTGTGTGTGCCTAACTTACCACTTATAAACACGCTCAAGCCGGGCAAGGCAGAAGTATTTCTGAGACAACTACAAATGTTTAGATAAGCTGCCACACCTCTCGGTATTAAGGGGTCTGGCTATCTGTCGTTTGCGGTATGACATACACATAGAGACCGGAAAAATTTGTGCGTTGAATGACCTGTGGCCTAGACTGCTCTGTCTTGTGTACGCTAACGCAGTTAAAATTAATCATTGGTTGCTTGCTGTCACAGCGGAAGGCGACGGTCGGGCCTGTGTTTTGTTTCGTTTTTTTTTTTTTTTTTTTTTTTTTTTTTCCAGTCTTCCTCGGGAGGTGATAATTAACACGTGACCCGATTACAATAGTGACTGACGAGAGCACACGAGTTTTGGATTCAAGCTTGACCCACAATGAATCCGCGCATTCAGGTCTCTACATACATTATTCAGAAATACATCTTCCGTTACCGAAACTACATAATCTCACCTACTCTTAACAATGGTTTATTTTTTGGCTACGATCACAGCTAGTGAAGTCTTGTCTGAAGAAAACTAAAGAAAACGTGACATGACTCAACACTGCAGTGATTTTGTGCTATATACAGTATGTGTGTGTGTGTGTGTGTATATATATATATAGAAAATATATTTAATTATATTAATTATTTATTAATTATTTTATTATTATTTATTATTTTATTATATTTATTTATTTATATATAAATTTATTATATAATATATATATTATTTTATTAATAATATTAATTATTTTAATTAATTATATAATAATTAATTAAAATATAATTAGAAAACACCTCTAAAATTATATATATATAATTTTAGAGGTGTTTTCTAACTTTCGAACAGATTCAACTCATTAAATTACACGTCAGATTTTTTCTTCACCTTCCTCATGTCATACCTAGAAAGAAGAGTCAACCCTAGTCTAAATCTCCTGCTAAAAATACCTTTTAGGCAATTTCTAGTAATCGCAAGAGGCAGAATTTTGTGTATATCGGCACATCATACGAATATTGATTTCCTTTACTCTTTCGCCTATTTATACAACAACGTTAATTTTCACAAATGTGACAGCGTTCCAGACGTAACAAAGTTCCAGGAGTCATGTGTCTTGGTTGATCGCTACGCGTGCATTCCGTATATGGGTAAGCACATTGATTATTTCCGTCTCCGAAATACTGACAACTTAAAATAAATTCTCATGTCTGTAACTCTCTGCGCTTAAACTCGGCGCTGCTGCGCTTCCCATGTAAAGATATACAAGAAATGATTCTACTTGATTATGTTATTCGTGGAATTAACTATGGTGAGATATAGTGCATGGTCTTCGGGTGTCCTCCCTCCCCCCCTCCCAAGCACTCGTATCATGTGGACTCGCGATTGTTTCTGGGTCACTTACAGAGCGCGATAGTCGCCATTCTTGACTCCTCTGGGGCGAATCACATGTGACAGTCAGCCCAGGAGAATCCAGCACGAGCACTGTCCATCCGATCACGCAATTCCACTCGAGTGAAGAGTGAAGAGATTTGGACGGCTCTTAGCATCGAGGTCTTGAAAGCCGATGAGGGCGATTGAGATATGGAGCAGTGCCGGAATGAAAAGGAGGGGGAAACGGGAGATCCCCGAGAAAACCCGCCGGCCAACGGCATCGTCCGGCACGATTCCCACACGCGGAGATCCGCGGTGACCCGGTGGGGGATTTAACCCGGTTCGCCTTGGTGGGGGTCGAACAGTCTAGCCGCTCAGCCACCGCGGCCCCTACAATGAAGGGGTCGTGTGTATACGAAACTTACAACGAGCTATCCGAGACAATAACGGACTCAAGTCGCACACCCATCTTCACAGTGAGTATACAAGGGACAACAATCTTCCAAGGTTAATTTAAATACGAATAAATGTATCTGCACATAACGAAATTTACTTAAGCACCTAAGTACAGTTAAAACCACCATGATCGTAAATATTTTAGGTTTGAATTTCTTCATGATATCACAGAATTGCTTGGGACTTGATTAATATTTGTTGTACCCCTTTGCGACAAACATACACCAAGTTCATCATGCCAAGTGTAACTAATGATAATAACTTCTGTGGGGTTCTGAATAGACATTCTATTTAATATTGTGTATAGTAATTATTATTATATTAAAAATTTAGACAAAAAAATTTGTTCCGCAATTTTGGTAAAGAAAAAAAAAAGTTGGGACTACTATAAGTTAAATTGTTTTATATCACTAATGAATGTATTTTATGTACCTATTCAATTCGAAAATGCATGGCATTAATACTGTTCATACATTCCTCCCATCTAAACTCCAGAGTTAATTCTCAGCGAAATAGCTGCTTGATATCAAATTTAAGGTTCATATTTGCAAAAATCGTGAAGTTAAGAGTTCTTGAATTTTAACTTTGAAGTTTCCATTGCGTCAAGATTATTAGGAAACAACATGTCGATAAGAAAACGTAAATTCAAGAAATAAAGGGGCCACGGTGGCTTAACAGTTAGCCTGCTCGCCTCCCAACAGGGCGATCTGGGTTTAATCCCCGGCCCGGTCACTCCGGATTTTCGCATGTGGGAATCGTGCCGGGCGATGCCGTTGGTCGGTGGGTTTTCTCGGGGATCTCCCGTTTCCCCCGCCCTTTCATTCCGGCGATGCTCCATACTCGCATCAATCACTCAGGAAGTAAAGTAAAATGCAGAAGTTTTCACTCGTGTAACTGTCTTTATCGCCCTACACTCGCGACTGCTGCAAGACTAACAGATAATCAATAGCACGTTCCTGTCGTCGCACGGAGGTGGTACGCGATCGCCGAGGGAAGGGCGAGAGTCTCTCAAGGCCCGCGCAGTCCCACGAAGGAGTCCCCGGTCGTCACTTTTACTGCCGACCTGCGATTGAGCCATTAATCTCGGTTACAGGGTCACGCCTCGGGGCTGCGATCCTCCCTCCCCGAGACTCTCTGTAACGAAGATTAAAGTTGAGGTGGACCGATCTCGCTGGTTGCGCACAGCCAATCTCCGTGTCCCAACATTGAACTGGTTTTCTGCCAATACGTATAGCGAGAGCGGCATGGTTTTAATTTTAGGTTAGAAAACTGATTTGTAAAGAAATGCTTTGAGATGTATGTATATAGGTCATTCACGATAAAGTGAGCACTTTTTAAGACCTTTCAAAATGCATTAACTCCTAATAAATATAATTTATTGCAGCCTCAGACGTTAACTTTTCAGAGTAGTGAAGTGTACACACTGTGTTTATTAGTTATGCTGCACTGTTTATATTAAAAAGTGGCGGAAAGTTATAAATTAACTGAAAGGAAAATTTTAGCAGGGTTTTAAAAAATGTTCACGTTACCGTGAATAGCGTATACTTCCTCTAACCAATTTGTAATACAGTTTGATTAAATTCAAATTGGTAAAGGTATTTTATTAATATAATAGTACTTGTCATTTAAATATTAAGATATAAAGAAACACGCACATCACTGTTGACCATGTGAATTTGACAGTTGTGTATGATTGGAGAAGGTCAATGTTGGTTACATGCGCAGAATACCAATAAACGGTCTACCTCATTTCTAGTCTGTGGTCTGTAGCCGCCCTACCACTGACGACCGTGTCCTCCGCACACTGTGCCGGCACAGAACATCCTCAACTTCACGTACTAACTTTGAGAAATTATGTGCGACCTATGCCACCGAAGAGCTTTGCCGGCAAGGAAATTGCACTGTTCATTTCCGTATATTTACGGAAATTCTTGCGAAAACGTACAGTATATATACTGTAATGCAATCCGCAAAGATGAAAAACTGAATAAAGTCCGTATGGCTTCGGGTTTCGGGGACGAACAATGTCTAGAGTATACGGTGCTTTCTTCGCCACTGTAACAAGAAAATTATTGTTTCTGCGGCAGTTAAGGTTATCCACGCCTCTAAGACCTATTCTGTCAAACAATAACAAGTAGCATCAGGTTTCTGTAACATTTAGGAACACTTAACATACAATAACTTTAAGAGAAATTGAAAATGTTGCTTACGTGACTCCATTAAAAATACAAAAGTTATACCACAGTCCTCATGTGAAAGTTGTAGGTGAGTGGATAGAGTTGTGGACTGGTAACTTTTTGAGTAGGGTAAAATCTTTCTCAAGTATAAACATTTTTCTATTATAAATATATTTTTATACACAGTAGAACACCCATATAACTAAAATTAAAGACTTTTTCACTATCTATTCCTAATTTAAACTAGAAATTCAGAAAAGTAACTCGGAAATCCACAGAGAGGTTTCGTGAATTCAGGTAAAAGTTTTGTGAAATTTACGGAATGTCCATTTTTGAAAATCACTGTGTCCGGAATTTTACGGAGAGTTTACGGACATCTCTAGATAAATGTTTACCAGCACTTTTCCGTAAAATAAAGGATTCTTTTTTTTTTTTATAACAATGCACAGAGGATGGCATTTATCCTTTAATCACCTAAGTCAAGCCACGAATCATCTTTTAATGCATGGATAAATGTCTGCCTGTAACTACACAGAAAAATTGTTGGTGCATTCCAAAACACAGAAAGAGCAACGCATCACAATTCTGGTAACTGGAGATCTAGTTTCACAGACCTGAACAAGACACTGGGCAGATACTGAAATCAAGAAACAAACGCTCAAGGAAAGACAGACGACCAAGAAAAGATGTCTCCGAAATCCTACTTCAGGAAAGTTGGCATGAGCGAAACACTATTTTTCTTCGGGTGTTTCAGCAAAGTTCCATTCTGAGGAAAGGTGTCATGGTTTTGTGGCATGTGTTCTTATGACATGAAAGAATATATGATTCGCTGTCTATTGTGGAGTGAGTGGCCGCCTAGCACATTTGGTGGTGTTGAGAGTAAGAAACTGCGACTTATTTGTAAGAAAACGTCTCATTTTGTATGACCGTTTAAATGTGTGCGCTAACTATACTACCTATACAAATTAAGTTAAGCATAGCTATTTCAGTGTGAGTTTCGATCGTAATGAGCTTATGTTTTCAAAGGTTTGATTCGAAAAGTGAGAAAATATTGAGAATAAACTATACGCCGCTAATGTGCACAGAACAGAGTATTCAGTAAAATAAAATGGCTGTTCTTGGTGGTTTCAGCAGACCTGCGGAAAGGAAGATGAAGATGGGAGTGGGGAGGGGGGGGGGGGCTTCAGGGCACTGTACCCTTTCTGTAGCTACGATGTAGGGTGTAGTCCCCTTACGCGGTCGGTTCGTAAGAATCTGCGAGCTCTTGCCCCCTACCCCCCCCCCCCCGGTTACGACCATTAAAACCTAGTGTGGTCGGGGTCCAGTTTCACTGAGGCATCTGGGGCCGCTTCGCCATGCTCCGTAGAGGGGGGGGGGGTGGAGTCGCTGCCGGATCCGCGACTGACACGTGCCCCCGATTGGCCCGCATTAGCCGCGGGATGCCAATCACGGTGTAGCTCACTCGTGATCAGCATAGGCTCGCGAGGGGCCTGCCGACTGTGAACACCCTGTCTTCACTACGTGAGCGTTGCCATTCTCTTCCCTGGGAACTTGGGCTGGTGTCTGATTGGCTGCTGCATGTAACTAGAGGTTCGCTACTGGCTGGGCTGCTGGCTGGCGAGTAGGTTATCAGGCGTTGACTGGCACGTGTGGCAGTTTCACCCCTCCATTCTGAACTTTAAACTGCTCACGGTAATACGAGCACTTTTGAAAGCCCTACTTTAGATTTAATTGTATACACGTTGTGTATTCTTCCTCCTTATGTAAAATTAACATTGCCACGGGCCTCATCACTTTATTCATGCGTTGGTCAAATGAAACTGTGAAATTATCAAGAAAGTAAATAATTTACAAAGCTGCTCATTTTTACACTTCGATGCATTAAAAAAAACAGAAGGCGAAAAAATAATTTTAAGCTATCATATACGGTTACGTAACACTTTTTATTCGATATTAAGGTATAGAACTACTTTCAATCTATCGTTACCAACTTTACTGAGCGAATGTCACTCAGAGCGCTCATTAAAATACGTGCATTCAGGGGCAGTGACTTTTTTCTAAGGTTCATTTCTAAAAGTGCTCACGTAATCCTGAACAATCTTTACTCTCTCGTACTTCACTGCTTATAAACAAGAGAGTCATTCTACACAAGTCAATTGATTCTAGCTACTAGCATCTATCGAAAGTGTACAAAAATCAGTGTTTTTCGTAATCTCCAGATTAAAGTTCAGCGTAGTGAAATGATTATTTTACAGCCGAACGTAAGTTTTTAGATAACCAAGAGCAGAACTACTTCCAGCATACAATTTATTTCAAGCGAATAAATCGCTGTAAAAAATTATTGTCAAAGACCAAACAAATCTTTGGGTGAAGTATTCTTAAATAATATGATCATTTAAGTTTGCATGTAACTAAGAGCATACTCGGTCACAGCTTTAAATTTATTTCAAGGGGGAAATGTTTTTAAAAATGGATGTCGAATCTGAACAAAAGTTCAGATAAGGGGATACACCCGTAAAGGACGGCCGTTCTGGTAACAATTTATAGTTGCCATAATATATTTCGCATTTGCCAATTCTTTTGCGTTAATGACTATCATCTCCTGGAGGTCCTAGGTTGTTTTCATTAAATACAAGATAACGAGTTTTATAAAAAAAAACGAGATTTTTTATCGTTACTATCCAAAAACGATCGTTCATGTTGACCCTTTGACATTCAGCTGCCAACGCGAAGACATGAAATTAAAATAAACGAACCACTTTTAACAAGTGATATGCCTTACAAAATGACCGATAACTTTTTCCTTCGCTTTTTAACATCAAATAAACGGACTTTCACAATAATGGACTTATAACGAGTTGCGTTGTTTACAAACTGAACTATTGTGTTTTGTCATAAGGTTATCGGTGGGCTAGCTGGCTACTCAGTCACGCTCTTGTGCCAATAATAGCTTTGGTCAATCCCAGTCCATGGTTTATTCAAAATTTTGTTGAGAGTCATATGGTTCGGAATCGGAACCCATGATATAATCGTAGATCCTGTCTTATTTAGTCTCTGCGATGTAACCCAGACTCTGAATATTCTTTGTTTCTAATACCCGTTCGAGAGATAATTAATCCGATTCTGAGCAGATGTATGTTCACGTTATGCATTAATAAAGTTGTTCTTTCTTCTCAACTGAGGCATTGGAGTCTAATGCCGTGGTGGTTACTATAGAAACATTTCTAATTCTTCTCCCAAATTTAAAATCTATTCTGATTAGAAAAAAATTACTTATAATTTTTTTATGTCTTACAAACTATACCTGCTGACGTTCGCTACACTCTCAGCACAGATTCCAGACAGTCGATTTACCCTGCTTGCAGGCGCGAACCTGGTTTAGCCTTGTTCCTTTCTTAAAGCAATCTCCGCTGCAATTACGCGATATCAGCTAGCAAACAACACTCATTCAAGCGAACTAGAAGACATGACTTGTGCTACTTTTGCCTTTGATGCTATAAACAATAGGAAACAGGCCGCGGTTATGTAGCAGTTATATTACGCAAGGGAAGTCAAAGTAAGTGAACGTAACAGTGGTTTACTTTAAATGCCATGACATAGAAACATTTGAAATACCTACTGAAAGCATGATAAATTTAACAATGTAAATGGTTGCGTGTAGTCCACGTTCCTAAAAGCCTGCTAAACCTAAGGGAACGAGTCTTCTGTTTGAAGAAGTTATTTGTTTGTATAGTACCAAACACCGGTTAAGAAAATTGCATCATGGTGAAGGTAATTTTTTTTTTTTTTTAAATACGTAGTTAATTTTAACGTTCACCTTTATTTTGAAATGCTAACCGTGAAACCGCGTGCATGATATACAAATTTAAATTTATATTTCAAAACGACACACGCATCAAAGTATTATCCAGGTTTCGAATCTGGGATTTCGTGATTGCATGACGGTCAAGATATCACAAATCATTTTGTTGGAAGTCAAAATCTAACTACAACGAAATTATTTGGTTCTTACAACTGACAAAATTCAAACACAATTTTTTTGCATCAAATAAACCTTTCTCCTTAGATTCTTCCAAAAGCTTGTTTTACTAGTTGTGAAAAACATTAATATTACTTTCTTTCTTCATTGCGACTCAGCGTATCAATTTTAGCACTTTTACATGGTAATGCTGTTGCTGCAAAGGTCTGCAACAACTAATTTAACTTTTGCGTTGAAATGACATCAGTTATATCAACACATTAATAAGGATTTGACATAACTGCACTGAGAGAAAATTGAACGAAATATTTGTTTGTGTAGAGCCAAATATATATTTAATTGTCCTAACAAAATATATTGTTGAACAAACAAAATTTGAAAATCAACAAAATTACTTTTGTTTGTCTAACAAAATATATGTTTGAATAAACAAAATCTCTGTGTTTGGCCCAAAAAAATTAGACTGTCAACTAAATATTTTGTTGAATCAACTGTATGTATTTGTTTGGCCACTCATTTGATTGCCTTCGTTCAAAAATACAGCTCGAGAGTTTATTTGTATTTTTTGTGAAAATTAGGATAGTAACCGTGTTTGTTAGTGCATCAATTGATGCTTAACAATCGTATAAACACATTAATAAAACAATGCAACAATAAACTGACAAGTAAAGCTGTAAAACTTGAAATATTTGTTTGCACACATTGCCCAATACTTAGTGTATCTATTCAAAAGCTTTCCGGCGGCGTAAGTTGTCACATCAGCTTATGTTATTAAGGCGTTGCGCGCGGACGCAGATTAGCAATATTCGAAACTCGGGCGAACTTGTAGAATTGTTATATTGGCCCAAACTGCTTAATGTAAGTGTAGCCAAACACATCTTTAGTTGCACCAACCAAAACTCACAGTTTGGGGCAACCAAATGAGAATAAGAAAATAATTTGGTTTCAGCAACAAAATATTTAATTGCCGCTATGCAAAAAAAAAATGATTTGGTTGCACCAAACGAATCTTGTTTGATTCAACAAAACCTTTTTCTCAGTGTACTTCTAGAACAGGTACTAAGGGAAATAAATGAACAATGTCTCTGAAAAATTCGCGTAGAGGGACATAATATTATTTTTCTGCGGAACTGTAGATGCCTCGCACCAGTTCTCAAAAGCAAACCAATCAACGCCATGTAAAAAAAAAATTACAGCTTTCTTAAGTCTGGTGGTCTCCGCGTAAGAAAATCAGAGTAGGTGTTTTTTTATCTGTTTTTTTATCTTACAACGATATTCCCAAGTTTGAGAACGAAAGTAATGAGACTTTATAATCAGGCTCTGACGTCGTGGTGTAATTTTCTATACCTTTACTAGCTTTGAATGCAAATTTAGTGTAACAGTAGAAACGAGAAAGAAAAAGAAAGAATATTGTAATATATTATTTTGAAGTAACAAAACTATTTTGATAATGGCTGCCTGGTAACCGGTTCATAATATATTAGCTGTCAGGATTCTTCGATGGCCGTTATTCAAAACTTAAACATATTGTTTCCTTTTTATCGGGAATATTCGCCGTAAAGAAGAACGAGATGGCCCGAGAACGCAATTTGCATACATTTTCTGCCTCATGTTGCACTAGTCCCGGGCCAGCGTGGGGTCCAGATTAATTGCGAATTACAATTGGGTGAAAAAAGGGGGGGGGGGGAGAGAATAGGGAATTGTTGTTGGGCGGATAGGAGGGGGTAAGCAGAATGTAGGGCTGCTGGAACACGACTTGAAAATCAAGTTCGGGGTAACGGGTGCATCACAAATAGGTTCATGGTGTCGTCAGACTCTTCGGCTTCTTTCCCAGACACATTAGCCATATCTCAGCAGTCAGCGATGCTGTGTTACTGCCGCGCAAAACAAGCCGTAAAAGTTCCGAGGATTTATGATGCACCATAAAAGGCATAATATAATTCTCATCAAATGCCGGCTGCTCCGTGGAACATCTCCCAAGCTACCTCGTAATATTTCAGTTACTTCTGACTGCACAATTAATAACATACCTCACATGATTTTCAAAATATTTGCTCGTTTAAATCAAGTGTAGTGAATAAAATATGGTGCACTAATAAGTCAACGAGCGTGTTTAGATTTTATAACAAACATTTTTTAAGTCAAGGTCAATTAGGTTGCGTTTTAATTACCGCTTGTACATAATTAATAATATTCTACGTTACTAAGTGTATTTACCATCTCTCAGCTCGTTTGGCGTGTCACTTCTCCACTAATACTAATATAAACTCTTTTACATGTTAGTACTCCACAAAAGAATGTCGAAATACTTTATGCAATTTGGTCACTATGGGAGCTTTTATGCAATTGTCCTCTTTTGCATCGTATTTAATGTCAGCTATTCTACACTGAGAAAAAAAAATGGCTGTGTGAATTATGGAAACTTTTAAAATAGGGACAGCCATCTGGTGGGTCGTGGAGCACTTTTGAAAGCCCTCTCATTTGGAATAGTATTCAATAAATTATTTAATTTTAGGCTTAGACGTTCACTTCCGACTGCGGTGGAATATACGCACTGTGTTTATTACTTACATGGCAATATTTATTTAAAAAGATGGTTAATGGATACAAAAATGCCTTAAAGGAAACTGTAGCTAGGGATTCAAAAGTGCTCACTTTACCGTGAACAGCCTATACTCACTGTTAACATAGAGAGTAAAACCAACACAACTGTTTTGCTACTGTACTATGGTTACTACAGCAGAGTACACTACAAAAGAAACAGTACATCCAACACAACTTCAGCAATATTTACATTGTCCCCATAACAAAAAAAAAATTGCAATAACCAAACATATTGCTCTGTTGCTATTGCTGGACAGTTGTTTAATTGGTGTTGAGGATAGCAGCAACATAATATTCTGTAAAGTTGTTACATTTCTGATTGTTTTGGGAATAATCGAAATATTGTTGAAGTTGTTCTGTTTGAGGTACTATCTGTTTTTTAGTATGAATGCAGTGCTCGGTTGTAGAAACTGCAGTGTCAAATACAATCACAGATAGGAAACAAACAGTTCTGTTGGTATTACTATGTATGTGTGATAATATTTAGATGACACGTACAGCCCATCCGATGGTTGTTCCTATTTTAACAATCTGAATGATTTCTACAACCATACATTTTTTCTCAGCGTACAATTGGCGGCGAAAGAAGGTTTGTCTAATAAAAAGTAATTTGAGTGTTCCGGAGCTGGAGCTTCTGGTTTCAGATGCCGCATTTATTAAAATGAAATTGTGGTAGATTACGGACTGAGACCGGTCGCATTAGACGGTTTCTTCAAGACTGCACGGCTTGGCTACGCGTACAAAAAAAAAAGTTATCATGCGTGTTTCACTGCGGGAGGAGCTATCAAACAATCTCTACCTGCTCATCGATCAGCGGTTCGAGAAGTTCCGAAGCGGCTTCGACGTTAAGGCTAAAGGAATGCCCGGAGGGAGTTTTATGAAGTCGTCGTTTGGCAAATTGAACTCGAACCGGCTCTGGAAGAAAAGCTGGAGAAGAAAAGGACCCGGTGGATGGAGAAGACTTGGCGAGACGCTCGGGTGTGTAAAGGGGCCGCGGTGGGGGAAAGGGTAGATTTACAGGCGCGCGAGACGAACTGGAGCGCGGTGGATTGTGTTCGAGGTCAATTAACAACGGCCATTAAATGCGAGCAATGCGCATAATTAAGACCGCGTCTGCGGAACATCTCGTTAAGTCCTCGCACCAGATGCTGTAATGGCGATCGTTGCGAAGAGAGAGGGGGCGTGGGCTAAATTAATTTTTCTGTGGGAAGTGAAGTGGGGAGAGGGTGGTAGTCGTGGGGAAACGGTGGGAGGAAAGGGAGAAAATAATAAACGAGTCACGGAAATACAGGAACAAAAAAAACTCTCCCTTTTCTGCGGAGGGAACAGGTATACGACGCCCACGCTGTCTCCAAGATGTACATAACTAACTCATTCTCATTGTAGCTTAAGACGGTGTAGAGCTCGTTAATCCGTTTGTCGCTTGTTGTATTCACGTACTTACTGATACTGCTGCAGTGTGCACAGAAGAACAACGCAGCAGTATCTAAAATAAAAGAAAAAGAAAGAAAAAAAGACGCTGCACTGCGGTGCGCTGAAGACAAAATGGCGCCAGTGCTATGGTTCGACCAGCAATCAGTGCCATGAACGGACCGGTGGAATCCCTTCCGGCGAGAAGATGGTGAAATGTGCTCTTTCACCAGGTGAAGCAATTATCTCCACTGCCAAAGGCGACTGCCGTTGTTTTCTCCACCAAGAATAAAACAGGGGCAGAACGAGTAGTACTTAGCCCCCCTCCCCCCCCCCCAATCAAAACAAAACAACAATTTAAGTTTCCCACAGGCCTACTAAAAAGCGTGCTGCTACGCCATGACGTGGACACGCACGTTCTACAAAACTTAAAAGAGGATCTGTACAATGAAATAATCTTGATTTTTTTTTTTTTTATATCTGTGAAACTGCAAGGGAAGAAGACATGATACAGTGTATGTCGTACAAAAAAATATATTTTCATGTTTATTTCGTTGTTTTGAAAAATAAAAATAAAACGTTCTTATGCAACAGTTGCCAACAATGTTCTTTTTCTTCTAAATATTTTGGTCATTCCCTTACTAACGGAGGGTTTTTATTAAGACTAAATTTACGTTATAACGCCAATGTGTGGCTGATATTTAAATTAAAACGTTTGAAAGTTGAAGAAATATGAAGCCAAAGTTACTGCAATTTCTCTTGAACGTAGTTAAAAATTTCAAGTAGACAATACATGTTTATCGTTTTAATTGTACAGTTTAGCAAACAAGAGTATTTTTATTGTAAATACAGTACATATTAAGAGTGGTCCATTGATGAAACTCACATACTCCTTTCATAGAACCAATTTTTTAGAATGGACAAATTGCACTAATTTTTCAACGAGGTTGGTGCATTATTTATTTCGATATAAGACAAAATATTTACCAGAGATCAATTGATAGCACCTTTCCCTTATATATATATATATGTGTGTGTGTGTGTGTGTGTGTGTGTGTGTGTGTGTGTGTGTATATATAACTATGCCAGCGACAGCTGGATGATGGTCTCTACATACCGCGGTAGCGGTCATCAAAACGCTGTGCAACATTTGGTATGACTATGATGCACAAAAACGGCGGCGTAAAGTATTGCAGGGATAAAAATAATTGTAAATACTTGAGATGAAACTATAAACTTCAGTTTATAAATTTGTTTCGGTTGTCTTATCAATGTTCTCCCGTTAGAGCCAGTGCTAGATTATCGAAGAGGCAGAGTTGGTATCGGCGTATGGTGCACTGTGACAAAGATCCCAGTAATATTAATTTGATTTTGAAAGTAAATCATAATCGATGATTCTTAAATTGCTGTCGGAAAATTAAAACAACTTATTGATGGAATGAAGCGAAAGCTTTATACTCAACACTTTATAGAAAATACTGTGTTTGTATAACGTATCTATTAACAACTTAAAGTTCTTTTACAATAGCGTACGAACATCATGCTAACACTACAGATTGTTTCTTTGAAGCTCATCTTCTGTCAGCTGTCAGTTTGTAAAAATGTTCGGTGCAACGGTTTGAATATACACTAGAGAACATGTGTCATCTCTATTTCACTCTATAAATGCACGCTTCCACGATATCCTAAAAAGAATTAAGTAAGAAGAATTTTCGTATATTTTTGTTGATTTATTAAATTTTATTTAAATGTTTGTCTGATAATTTTGTGTAATATCTTTTTAATATTATCTAATAACTTTCTTTTATATCGTTATATGTTAGTGTATTAATAACCATAATACAGTATATGTAAAGTACGATTTTTAAATTAAACTGGTTTATTAAAATAATAGTTCGGTAATAGTCAAAACATATCGGGAGAAAATTTTCAAAAGGACCGGAGATTCTAACTGTCTAGGGTCCACCGCATGGTTTGATCCAACAATGTTCAAAGCATTGCTCTATTTTATTAACTTATTATAAATATATGACTAATTGGTCACTAAGAGTCAAACGTTAGTAATAAAATGACGAGAATATCTCTCAAGCATTAAAATAACGGAAAAGGGGAAAAAAAAATACAATTTAAGTTATCAAAAATGATTACCTAAGACCTTTATTCGACGCTACGATATGCAATTACTTTCAATAATTCGTTACCAACTTTACTGGGCGCATGTCACTCCATATATGCAGTTAGTAATAGTGACTTTTTTCTAAGGTTGATTTCAAAAGTGCTCACATTATCGTGAACAGCCTTTAGTTGAATTTCACTGCGAATCAAAGATTTCCCACTAATTTGAATTTAGAATGTATGCCTATCATCTAGAGACGAGCCTACCAGACGGCAGCCCAACCTGTGAGGAATATTGAGTAACCTTAAAACACTCAATGAGACCCAAGACCAGTTCACATAGCTTCACGCCGCCATCGAGCGACGAGATAGGTTACATCAAAGGAGCCGCCATACCGTTTCGGTTTTGTATGCTTACCTATCCTATGACCAGGTCATGATCTACCGTCATACACCACCATAACTACACGCCAGGATGCTACAGATCAAGGACGTCATGTCTTGTGACACGCACGCTGTCAATCAAGAACTGGTTTCTGCCACTGCGATGAATCGCGAGTGAAGATGCGACGTAACAGTCAAAATAAAAAAAAAACGTTGAATATTGAGAAAAAGACTTTGTTGACAACCAAATAAATTATTGTATATAGAGAAAATGAAATATTTTGTTGTTGTAAACCAATTATTCTATTGTTCTTGTTTGGTTGCCACATACAACGATTTGGTTAGTGCAACCAAAGATTTGTTTGACTCTAAGTACATTAAATAGTTTCTGTTATTATTTTTATGAAATTATTCTTTTAAATATATACAATTCAACTGATTAGAAACCAGCTTGAATAATTATTTGAAGTCTTACAGCTTTATGTTGAACTTGATTTTTAGACTGTTTATACCATTATACTTGCACTAATAAACATTGTTACTATCCTAATTGTTACAAAAATTCAAACAAACCCCTGAGCTGTATTTTGGCACGAAGGCTAGCAAATAGGTTGCCAAACAAATATATACAGTTGATTCAACAAAATATTTTGTTGACAGTCTAATTTCATTTGGCCCCATACAGAGGTTCTGATTATTCAAACATGTATTTTGTTTGACGAACAAAATTAATTGTATTGCGTTTCAAGTTTTGTTTACTCAACAAAATATTTTGTTGGGGCAACTAAATATATTTTTTCCCCTATTCAAACAAATATTTTAGTGGCGATTCTCTCAGTGTATGGGCTGTTCACGGTAAACTGTGCACTTTTGAATGCCCTGCTAATGTCTACGTGTATGCACATTTTGTGTTTAAAATTAACATTGCCATTAGCCTGATCACTTCATTCAGTAAAACTGTGAAGTTATTAGAAAAGAGAACATTTCACAAGTGTGTCAGAAAGAAAAATCAATAGTTTCAGTATTCTGGAATATTTGCTTAACTCTTTTAAAAGAACGTCAGATCATGGAACTAGATTCTCTCCGTCCATATCGGCTGTTCACGATAAACCTTGGAAAAAAGTCACTGCCCCTACCTGCATATATTTTAACAGGCGCAATGAGTGACATGTGCCCGGTAAAGTTGGTAACGATGAAGAGCAAGTAGTTCCATATCTTAACGCGGGATAAAAAGTGTTAGGTAGGCCCAACGATTTGTTATAACTTAAATTACTTCTTTCGTTTTCAGTTTTTTTATACGGCGAAGCGTAAAAATGAGCAGATTAGTAAAACATTTACTTTTCTACTAATTTCACAGTTTCACATAACCGACGCAAGAAATAAAGTGACGAGGCCCATGGCAATGTTATTTTACATAAGGCTGAGCAATGCACAAAGTGCATACAAGTTGATCTTAAGCAGGGCTTTCAAAAGTGCTCAGTTTACCATGAACAGCCTATAACAACATTAATGAGGGCGCTCCGGTTTGTGTGCCCGTTAAAATATGCACAGGTTGGGACAATGCCATTTTCCGACAGTTGATTTCTAAAATGCTGACTTATCAGTTAGCAGCATGTACATAAGCGCCCTTCGACGTATTCTCGGGGTCTGTCTGTTCCATTACTCACTATCTCACTGCTACCGGCTTCAAATTGCCGCGCCGAGGAAAATGTGAACACAAACGAAAATTCGATTTCTGGATTTGCCGAGCGTTTGATAGTCAACATTTTGTCGACTTTAACGTGGGGCTGTGACAGTTCTAAACAAACATTGAAACAAATGACAGCTTGTTCATGGCTCATTGAGCTCTTTCGAAAGCAAACTTCCAGAGAAAAAAAATCCTTGTAGATAACTGCAGACATCTCAAAATAAACACCACCTGGGGTAATTAGATGTTACCCACATTATTTTTAATAGTTGTGCACAAAATAAAGTGTCTATAGTATTGTGATTGTCCCTTGCTAAAATTCGCACCTCTTTATATTTAATTTTTTTTTTTATATATAAAAGCTTATTCAGAACGTCTTCCTATCTGCCTGTCTTGTCGCTAATAGAAACATATCTCTAATTGAAATGATCCAAATAAGATTTTATACACAAGATTTAAAAAAAAAAATATTGAGAAATATTGGTCAACATTGGTAAATAGACAGTAGCACCTTACATAGGTCGGACATCTAATAACTCTTCGAATATAGAAAAGAAAAAATGCTTCAGATCAAAATCAAATAATAGAAATATAGTTATCTGGGAGTTTTTCCGAAAATTTCACTATCCCATAGAACAATTAATCTGTATTTGATGAAAAGTAATTTCGTTTAATGGACATTCAGTTTAGAGTGTATTACAATATTGTCAATAAAGTTAATTTTGGTTTACACTGGGTGGTAATCACGAATTTATTCATTAAGAAAAATTAGAACTGAGTTGGGCTAACTGCTTTCAATGTATTGAAATATTTTGGAAAGCGATATAAAAGAGATTTAATAATCAATGCCAATTTTTGCCAATGTTAATGAGCAAATACAAAAATAATACTGTACTTTGCACGTATGCACAGAAATAGTATTGTTTAATATAATTAATTTAGTTTGGAGGTAAAAACCTTATTCGTCGAAACAAGGAATATCTTAGTATAGTTAAAACTGTAAGTAAATGAGAAAGTAGTATGGTCAGTGATGTTATTTACTAAATTTATAAAAAATTTAAGGGGGCTAAATTTTTTTTAATAATATGGTATTGTTTGGCAGGAGTTTGCACTTAGCTGTCTTATGCCTGGTTGTACCATTAACTGATCTGAACGGAGATCCTAAGATCTTGGATCACAGTTGGATCCGAGTTCCAATGTACCAACGCGAAAGGCCGAGTTCCGATCATAGATCTGATCTCAGTTTGGAACTGGGATTGATATGAAACACTGTTTGTGATTGGCTTCCATTTCGTGACACTCATGATGTAACTGATGTAACTGTTTATTTTGAAGCTCGGAGACAGTAAATAAGTTTTTGTTGACTTTAACCCTAAAGACTAGGATTTTGTACTATAATTATAATTTAGTTGTTTTGTTTGATTGAAAACACTTTGCACACACTTTATTCGTTATTTTTTAATAACAATATTATTGAAGAAAGTAGTGTACATAGAAGTAGATGGTGCTATGTTTTAACTGTTTTAAGTGAAATAATTGTTGTAAGAATTTTACTGAGTAAAATTCAAGTTTGTATAGTATTATTTTTAATTACCAGAAAAAGAATTGTACTTAATGCTATCTGTTGGCGTATTTTCAAACTAGATTTTTCCTTGTCGGCAACGTCTGCTAATTCGTGAGCGAAAAATTCGACGTAGATCGTGCTAAAAATTAGGGCAGTTTCCGATATTCTGAATTACTTTTCCAGTTTCCGCTGTGTTTGCTTGGAGGGATAAGCATGAATTTCGTTCTCTCTTTACAAAAAATTTATTCCATCTTTAATAAAATTAATGCATTGGATCTCAAGGATTCGTTAAATATGTCAATTTACCAAACAACAACCGAATCCATTTTTAAACGATTGAAATATTACTAAGTTTATTTCTAGTAAATAAATATATTTAACAGTGCTTTTAGACATTTCTCTGATCTCGGATTGAGATTTCGAACCACCATATTCGGCTGTTCAACATGAAGTTCATCTTTATCCCCAGTCATGCACTGAACTTGAATGGTGCAACAGTTTTCTGTGTCGATCTTAGAGCAAGTTCGGATCAAGAGATGGACCTCAACGGTGCAACCGGCTATTAGGTAAGAATAATTTAATATAAATTTTAATGAAATTTACTCATTTCGAATTACCCAATATAAACATTTTATTTGTTCTGTAATATGATTTTTTTTTTAAGTAAATGCATATATGTATAACAAATACACCCCACAAATAAATATTTATATACACTGCCTATACTGTAACGCGAAAATTCGTGCAATAAATTTTGTTTTCTAGTAAAATTGTTTGCAACCAATACGTTTACCACCCATCGGAAAAATTTTTCTACTCCCCTGACAGGGGCCGTGGTGGTTTAGTGGTTAGACAACTCGCCTCCCGAATTTTCGCATGTGGGAATCGCGCAGGACGACGCCGCTGGTCGGAGGGTCTCCCCCTGTCCTTTCATTCCAGCTCCGCTCCATACTCATCTCGCTTCGCCCTCATCGGCTCTCTAGACCTCGATGTTAAGAGCCGCCCAAATCTCTTCGGTCTTCCCCTGATGTGCAGTGTAGAAAAGTTTTGGTTGGTAATACCACTGAGAACACTTGCTTTTCTCTCTCTCTCTCTCTCTCTCTCTCTCTCTCTCTTTTAAGTGGAGTGTAATAACCCGCCGCGTGTGCGTAATACAAATAGCTCCTCGATGTATCGCCTTGCACTCTGCCTCGGGGCGTTTCCAGCGAGTGAAGCACGCACATGCGAGTCACGAGATCGTTTAATGACAGTGCGGCGCGAAGGGCGCAGAAGAAAGGAAAATGTTGGCGTGAGAGGTGGGTGTTTTACCTCGCTTTTACGTCAAGAAGACTCGTTCGCTCGCGTGGCCGGGAAATTCCAGTCCTCTTCGACATTTTCGTCAGACATCGCAGAGGAGCGCCTTTAGCCAGTGTTATAATTCTAGGCGAGTTGTTACATAGTCGCGAACTTGGAGTTTTTTTATTCTTTTTCAAAATTTCCTCATGTATGAAATCTTTTTTTAACTTTTATTAATATCTTTTTTAAACACAGTAGAACACCCACATAACGGAAATGAAAGAGTTTTTCGTTATATCGTTTTATTTTAAACTAGAATTACAGAAAACTAACTAGGAAATTGACGGAGAGGGTACATGAAATCACAGAAATTGTTATGACATTTACGGAAATTACGTTTTTTTTAATCAGCGTGTCCTTAATTTTACGCAGAGTTTACCAACACCTACGGATACATTTTTACCAGCACTTTTCCGTAAAATGAAGGATTTTTTTAACAGTGTGGGCACAGAATAGGTCAGTATACATTAGCAAAATGGCGTGTCGGCTACTTTCAGGTTAGTGCCACTTCTTCGCTCACAGGCCGCCAGAGGGTCTGGAAACTGGCCTTGAATCTTATTGGCGCCGATAGGCGAATTAAATTCCGCCATATTATTGGCGTGTGTGAGCGGAGTTCGCGGCACACGCTAAAGTTGCGCTTTTGTTTTCTTAACTACTGCTAGGGGCGCGCGGTGGTGAAGTCGTTAAACAACTCGCCTCCAGCCGAGGCGAACCGGGCTTGATTCCCGGCACCGAGTAAGGTGGTGCAGTGGTAACACACTGGATTCGTATTCGGAAGGACACGGGGTCGATTCCCGGTTCGGCCATCCTGATTTCGGTTTCCATGGTTTTACGAAATCGTTCCAGACGAATGCTGGGATGGTTCCCCAACAAAGGCCCTGGCCCAATCCTTCCCCAATCTCTCCTCCCTGTGCAAATGCACCGCCTCGAATGACCTCGCTGTCGACGAGACGTTAAGCCACTAGTAGATGTATAACGCGGGTCCTGGAGCACCCCACCTTTTCATCGAAAATCGAGCAGTTTGAAGACAAATTTCAGCGTTTTCAACCAACATTTTCAAGTTTCTAGAAATCTCATTTGACTCCAATTTTCGACTCTCAGAAACAAGCAAATCTAAGCTTAAAACAAGCAAAAAAAAAAAAAAAATCAAGTAAATTTTAAATTTGCAAAGAAAAAAACAACCGTGCAGGATTTGTACTGGTTAAAAAAACCAGGAATTGTCATCGAAAATCAATTAATTTTACCCCACAATCAAGAAAATTTCCAAGTGTTCTATAAATGCCAATTTTGCAAGCGAGTAATTTAAAACAAGCAAATGTAATCCAAAATCAAGTAAATTTAAGCCAAAATCAAATGAAATATTAGAAGGGTAATTTATAGAATTTTGAAAATTTATCCAACAAAAGTAAAACACCAATAAGACTTTTTAAAGTCTAAAAATAAAGAAAAGTCTGAAACACAACGATTACTGATACCATAATCCCAACCATCACAACAATCTTCCTAAAAATTAGAAAATTTATCTGATCTTAAATCATTTTTATTGCTTTTTAAAACAATATTTAAATGAACAACGTGCAATTCTTTATCAATGAAAGTTGCTGATTTTATAATTTCATATAGAATATCCCAACATTCTAAGTGTTCTATAATTTGATCAATTTATAATATTAAAAAATTTATATATGTTTTATAAAAAGTGTTACTACGAGAAATTTTTAATTGGAACAATGGAAATTATTTTTTATTTTATCAAATAATTAATCTATATTTCTAACAATTTGTAAAAGTTTTAAAAGTAACTATTAAAATATGTCTAAAATATTGTATTAAAATATCGAAACATTTTGTCGATTCTTCCATTTATTAATTTTTAAAATTTATATATCTTCAGTAATTCTCTATTTCAAATAATCATAAGTTAAATTTCTTTAGCTAATTAGAACAGCATTGCAAATTTTATTTGCTCCAACAGCTTTAGTTAAATCTACACTGATTATTATTATTTTTTATTTAACTACAGTTGTTTTTCTATCTAAGCAATGAATAATATACAACGATCTTAGTCCAAAAAATTAATAATAATTGATATTGCCTTCGAAGTTTACGGTTTGTTTATAATAAAGTTCATTATTTCTACATATAGTATCTAGTTTTGTTTCGAATTCCTAAAATCACTATAAGCAAGGAACATTTTTTTATCACAAAGACCATTTTCAATATCTAGATTCCATTTTTCTTTTGGAAAAATTTCATTTCTACCATTTTTAACATAAATATCTTCCACATCACAATGGTCAAACATAGAAGCATGGACATACTGTTCAGCACGATTTCCTCTATTAAGGTGAAAACCTACAATTTCAAAATCAGGCATATCAAATTTTAAATTATTAAACTAATCTTTCACATCAAAGTTAAAAACTGTTTTTCCAGCAGGGACTTCTTTTTCTAAAAATTGCCAATAATCAAAACTAATAGGTATTTTTGGATCTTCGTATACATTTTTTTTAAATTGCAATTGCTGTGTTAAATTCGTATTCAACAATAGGCCACATAATTTATAATTTTTGAATAACAATTTTACCTGGATCGGCATATCTTTTCTGAACCATTGTACCATTAGTGGTCATTGTTTGATAAACAAATAAACAGTTGTTATCAGATGAATTTATAAGAAAAGTAATTTTACAACCGCCTTTCCAATAATGTTCAATGTTGGCGTGAATAAAACCAAACAAATATCTCAGTGGATACGTTATTTCATTTGGTTTATCACTATGAACTGATTTTACTCGATATTTATTATCAACACCAGAAAATTCTAAATAATTTTGTTTACTTGACGATCTTAATAAAACATTCATTATTATTGATGTTCTACCTGGATTATCAACAGCTTCAATAATATTACTATGTTTTAAGATTTCTACTCTAGAAAACTGGAAAGGAAAAATGTTACAACAAACATCAATATTAGCAGCTTTATCATATTTTGCCTCATTTTCTTCATTATCACTTTTTAGTAATTTATATTGCTCATAAACATAAACTTCTTTTGTAAAAGACAAGCCATATTATATAGGAATATCTAATTCAATTATATTATTGTAAACATAAATTCCCCCTAGTTTGATCAGTTGGGGGAAAAGTTTGTCTCTGGAAACTGTCAATACTTTTATAACTCATTAACAAGAAAATATATATATAAATGACTGAATCAAAAGGAGTTTCTCGAATTAAATTACTCATTGAAAGACATAAAAAATATATAAAACATCATGAAAAAGAATATGAAAAATTAGAAGAAAGATCAACCATTAGTCGACGAATTACGAACTATTGGTTTAAAAAAAAAATTAAGCGAGGAAAACAAAAATTTAATAACAACATTAGTTCCAGTAGAAGTAAAAATTTTAGTTTATCCACGAACATCAGAATGAAATACCATTTGAAAAAGATTTATTTCCTAAAGATAGGTCTCCAAATTTGAGTATAATACCACTGAAAGACTCGACTATTAGACTTGGAAAATATATTTCTGGAGATATTAATAACATTAACAAGAAATGCGGTTTACGAGGAGAAGGACATGATTTTTATATTGGTAATACAAAAGTAGAGATAGATGGCGATAATCTATTCGTCAAAGAATATGAATATGAATTAACAAAAGGACTTTCTAAATTGTTAACAAAAATAACAAAGAAGAACTGGAAGACAATTACAATGGCGATGACCTTAAAAAAATACACAGAAATTGTTTTATTAATCAATGCTTTATTTAAAATTTACATTCCTAATAAGAAAAGGAATAGTCCAAATTCAAGTGTTGGCTGGAAGTATAATAATATAACTAAGCCGATCTATGAACAACCTAAAAACTTCATTAAAAATCATTACCAAATACACCAGAAATAACTATTTCTCTAAATTTCCCTGAATCTGCAGAAGGCATGAAAAAATATAATAATTTACTAATAGAATATGTCTGGATGGATGATGTTAGAAAATTGTTTGACAGATTATTAGTTGTTCATGGTGAAGAAGATGCTGGAAATAAACATTATTACAATGAAAAAGTAAGCATAAAGAATATGCTAAACATTAAATTTTCTGCTTTTTGTTATTAATGAACCAAAAGGAATTCCATATCTGATAAGAGAGTTTTAAATGTAATCCCACACTCGTTTTGGAATTCTGAACATAAAGGAACAGGAATAATAAATTGGACATTAAATAATTTAAATTTATCCGAAATGCATTTGCAAGGTTATAAATACTGTGGAGCATTTACAAAATTAAACAAAGTAATAGAAAGAGGAGACACAGGAATAAATAAATTCGATGAAGTATGCAAATATCACGAAATTGCTTATAGAGATGATAAAGATATAGAATCTAGACATAATGCTGATACAATTTTACAAAAGGAAGCAAAATAAATAATGTTAGATAAAAATACTCTTATTGGAGAAAAAAATTGCTTCTGCTGCAGTTACCTCAACTATGTTTACAAAAGAAACTTAGGACAGGGAATTAAAATGTTTTATTAATTATATATATACAACTTATAAATGAAGATTAAAAGCTTAACTTTCGATATACCCATTAATCAATTAAGATATTTGCATATAGACGATTTTTTTAACAAAAGATCAACTTGAGAAAATATAAATTAAATTAAAATAAGGTAAAGGTTTCTTATTAACTTTGACACTTCCAATAATCCAAAAAAAAATTTAAAAAAATAAACCAGGAAATGGATTACATCGCGGACGAATTATACCACACATATTTCCAATTTTAGGTGCACTTGGTGTTTTGGCTGGAGGATCTAGTGCAATATATAATTCTGCTAAACAAACTAGAAAAAAATAGAAAAGGGTTAGAAGAACATCAGACACAGTTTGGCAATGGAAAATAAATCACGAAGTTATATAGTTGCAAAAAAAAAGAGGACGACCAAAAATATTTTAAATATATACCCACTATCTAATATCGACATTGAAAAATATGTAAAAATATTAAATATAAGAAATTTCAGAAATGTTTATATGACTGATGAATTACCAAAAAGTATGCACAAAAATGAATGTGCTGTGGTTAATTTTGCCATTTCAACAAATCCTGGTATTCATTGGGTATGCTATTTTAAAGTAAATCATGGTGTTTACTATTTCCATACACTTGGAGGCAATATTCCTACCAATTTAACTAATTACTTCGAAAATAGAAATATTTATTACTATGATGATCGAATTCAGAATTTTGATTCAGTTATATATGGATATCTATATTTATTGTTTTACACCTTTTTTTGAGAGAATTTAAGTTTAACAATATAATTTCTTTGTTATTAAATGACAGATTTATTAGGGAAACCATTATTAAAATCTTTAAATAAAATTTTTGACACTAATGCCTGTGCTTTAAAACATCTGTAGATTCACAATGCAATCCCAGTGTTTCTTCTTTACAGAGTGAACTATCCAACTGTTTAGATTATACAAAAACGTATGTTTCTTTTCTAGGACATAAAATTGTAAATATAGATGAACATATAAATAACAAAGATGCTGTCAGTGAAATTTTTTTAAATATATATATAGCAGATTATGCACTAAAAAAGGCTGTAGATTCGAAATACAGTAATATTGTTTCTGCTTATGCATTTAAAAAGCTGTAGATTCAAGGTACAATACTACTTCTTCTGCTTTGCAATATCAAGTAAGTTTTTACTTATACAAAAAATTATGTTTCTTTTCGACATCGAAGAATTACTAGTTTGGCTGATCCTATAGATGGAGATGATGCACTCAATTAAATAAATTTTGATAAAGAAATAGGTGATTATGCTTAAAAACCTATGCATATTCAAAATACAATACTGGGGATTCTGATTTAAAATCATATGTAGATTCGAAATACAGTAGTATTGTTTCTGCTCTACAAGAGTATCTTAGTAAAGTTTCTGTCTATACGACAGGCTATGTTTCCATTCAAAATTGTAGAATTTATAATATGGCTGATACTGTAGACAGCAAAGATGAGGGCAATAAAAAACATTTGGATAAAGAAATAGCTGATAATTTGAAATATTTAAACAAATCAGTTTTTAATTATTGTGATAAACATGTTAACACAAAAGTTGAAAAAAGCAAACAAGACTCTGATAAAGAATTAGATGTTAAATTGCAAAATTTAAACTTGAAAGTTAAATATTTAAGGAATAAAAATCTCATATATTTCATTTGTGTGGAAAGTGGAATGAAAATAATAATGTTTTTCGCATAGACAATTATGTAAATTTCTTTTCTTTTTTGAAGGATTTTACTGTTTATAAAATAATTTCTGATCTTTTATCTGTTGATATACTAACTGTTATAAAGTGAACTACAAAAATTGACTATAGCAAACCTTTTGATGTTAACAGGAGTGAGTTTTAAATTTAAAAATTAAAAATAAATAAATAATCCAATTATTTTGTTAATGGAATGTAAACTACAATAGAAGTATTCATGAAATATAAAGATTATATATATATAATTAAATGGTGTATAGTTGGTGTATGAAGTGCAAAAAATCACCAAAAATAATAATATAAAAATTTAAAATACAAAAAATGGATGATTGGTTCAGAAATGTAAATGTTCATTGTAATTCTAATAAATCGACATTTAAAAAATGCATAATGGAAGAGAAGGTATAATAAATGAATCATATAACCAGAAGGAAAAAAATTACAAGAAGAATGGTAATTTTGTACGGAATTGATGTTTTATGGCATATTGACCTTGTTGAGATGGATACTGGTAAATTGAAAGGCATATCATATATAAACAATGGACACAAGTCTATTATTACTGTTATTGATGTTTTTTTCAAAACATGCATTTGCTGTACCAATTAAAGATAAAACAGCTAGAAATGTAGCAATTGCTTAAGAATGTATATTGTTGAAAAGAAAACTGTGCAATATTCAAAGTGACAATGGCTTAAAATTTTATAATAAAATATTTAAAGAACTTATGTAAAAATATAACATCAATCATTATTCTACATATGGCGAACTTAAAGCCAGTTTTGTGGAACAATATAATTATACAATGAAGAACAAATGTTACAGAAATTTGCTT
The DNA here is from genome assembly GCA_029891345.1 of Dryococelus australis. Taxonomy (NCBI): domain Eukaryota; kingdom Metazoa; phylum Arthropoda; class Insecta; order Phasmatodea; family Phasmatidae; genus Dryococelus; species Dryococelus australis. The sequence goes on along the minus strand of CM056998.1, from coordinate 67,610,178 downwards.
TAAATGGCAATTTGAAATGGGTAAATATATTAGATGATTTAGTTCAGGAATACAACAATACAAAGCATAGTACTATTGGAATTATATCAATTGATGTCAATAAAAAAAGGAAAAAATTAAGACAGCAAGGTTTCACTAAACCAAAATACGAAGATGGCGATATCGTCCGTGTGAGTAAGAGTAAACAAATCTTTAAAAAGGGTTATACAGCTAATCGGACAACAGAATTGTTTACTATTTTTGAGGTTTTAAATTATTGATGTGCCATCTTACAAACTGAAAGATGTCAAAGTAGAAGAGATATAATGCAGTTTTTATGAATACAAAATTATGAAAACAAACTATCAAAGTGAATATTTGGTTGAAAAAGTCTTAAAAACAAAAGGTGATAAAATTTATGTAAAATGGTTGGGTTTCAATAATTCTCACAACTCTTGAATTAACAAAACAGATATTTTGTAAATTTTAAAATACAAATTAGCTTCCTACTCAATTTGATGAAGATTATTTATATCATTCATCAATTTTTTCTAAGTATAATTATTTCCAGCAGTATTAAAATAGTTACAAAAACACTCAATGTGGTCATTCAATATTTCTTTCATTCTTTGATATTAATTGATAGAATTTGGAATATAATCAAATCTCAATAATTGTTCACGATTTGGAAGTCTATCGTCAATTCTATACAATTGTTTTTGAACATTTTTTCTTTGAGTTATAATGACACAATAATCGTAATCACAATCATAAAATAATTTTAAAAGAATGAAAGTTGGATCTAAATTTTGATTTTGTGTTTGTGGTACAACATGAAGAGACATTACTTTGAATTCCTTGTTTCTGTGAGCTAATACATCGAAATCCATTATATCTATCTCTCTTCGATTTTCAATATGATCATATTTAATTCTATTTATATTCTTTAAATGATGTACTTTGATTTTGTTAATTTTTATATGGTCTATTTGACCTATGTATAAATGCATTATATATATTTTAATCTTATATTCACTATGTTTTCTAATTGTTTGTATTACTTTTATGTAAACCCAATCTTGAAAATCTAAAGCTTTTGGCAATTTTGATTTCATTACTAGTTGATATATAATCAGTTCATTAATAAATATTGTGTTTGGATATGCATTTTAGATAGCACCATTTAGGTCTATCTAAGTTATTATAAAATATCTTGTATTTTTTTATATGAACATTAATAGCCTGTCTAGGTCTTTCGTATCCCAATATTTTGACTACTTGATTTCCACAAAACCAAGGTTTATTAACTCATCAATAATCATAAAAACTCAATTACAAGAGTAAATAAGCTTGTTCTTATTTATGTCTAGAATCGACTCCATGTTTATATGTGGAATTCCACAAGATAAATTGTCAAGAAGTAATAAATATTTTTACTAGTATTCTTTTTTAAGAAGAAAATGAAAAATTAAATGAAAGAATATAGACCAGATTCGTTAAAATAAGTTCATATATACCAGGTTAGGATTAAAAATTGCTTTACCATCATGATAATTAAGTTGGTCTCTGTTTTGCATACCAACTGTTTAAATGAACTTTTTCTATATTTTGAAGAAACTTTCTTAAAAATTGCAAAAGGTTTACAAGCAACTAATACCATGCCAGTGGCCTTTTTAAAAAATGGATTAAAGATATCTCTATTATGCCAGTGACCCATTTTTTCCAGCCTTATTTAGCACCATCAAAACTCCATTTGGAGAACTCCCAACTAACCACTGGTTAGCCCTTTTTTTTATGTGGTGAAGTTGGAATATTCCAGCTTATACATCAGTCATATTACAAGTGTAGTATGGAGACAATTTTTTTTACTGAAGCTTGAGGGTACCATTTTTATTTTCAACAATACTTATACATTGCAGTATGAGCATGAACAAGGTTTTTGGCTCAAATTTTGAATGATTTGGCGATAATATATAGTGCAAATATGGGCACCTCATTCTCACATTATTAAATTATCTGCCTAGACTGGGGATCGAACCCACAACCTGCACATTTGAAATCAAATGCATTGCCACTGAGCCATGGCGACAAGATGAGCAAGACAATAATTATAAGGCTTAATGCAGTGAGTTATTCTTGCCACAAGTAGATAGCTTCATATTGAGAGTTGCACCACAACTATTCACAACACAGCAACTAGATAACAGCACTGTCACAATAAATTTCTTCCTGTGCTCGCAACAGTGTGCTGAAGTGGCTCTTCAAGAAGAAGATAAAGAATCCTCATGTACAAGAGAAACTAGACAGAGTTAAATTATAAAATGTTGGATTTGGTCTCTATACTTACCACTGTTCAATTTTCTGCTCATATCTATTGTGATATAACCATAATATCCATCTCAACATTTTACACAGATCTCTTTAAAGTTCACATAAGACATATCGCCACCAACAAAATCATTATGTGTGTGTTTTTAATTTATGTCATATTGTCTTAATATGCATAGAAAATTTGCACGATCTCTTACTAATTGTTTAGGTACTTTTGAATAAGTCTGTGCCAAATAAAATAATCAATATTTTTAAATCTTCCCACAGCAAAATATTCGTGGATGATATCCTGGTTTTCTAAAGTGACATCATCAAAACAACTAGAGCCTCATTTCCACACTGATCTAGTAGAATAATTTCATCATTGCTATTTAAAAAATAAGCCATGTTTTTATAAAACTCTTTGGATATTGCATCGTAGTCTTTTTGTAACTATATATATATATATATATATATACATATATATATATATATATATATATATATATATATATATATATATATATATATATATATATATATATATATATATATATATATATATGTGTGTGTGTGTGTGTGTGTGTGTGTGTGTTTAAACTTTTTGAGCAAATATACAATTTATTAAAAGCCCAACGATAATGGCTCTCATATTGTCAGGCAAAAGTTCGTCATACTTTTTATTTTTTGTACTTTGTTTGGAAATTAAATCACTGACACCCCATTTAACATTTTTCATGTAATAACATAATTTTTGTAATAAATGGATAATAAAGACTATGACTCATTAAAGGAAACTATAAATTCAATTGACCCATTTTCAATAAATAACATTGGACTAACATTAGACAATGTGAAAAATAGTGTTGTTGTTAAATCTAAGTTTGATATTAAACTTGAAGATCGATTATCTGATATGCTTGGTTTGAGAGAAATATGCTTATTGAAAAAGACGAAGTTATTGTAGGTACTAGGCTACCTAAATTCATGTTAAACAATAAATGTTCATTGTAATTTAGCCTATGGAATGTTTATAAAATATGACGAATCTAATCATTTATAAACTGTTATAATTGCTAATTTTCCACCAAAAACTAGGTATGGTTTTAGAGATTATGTTAGATATGAACCACCACATCCAATTTTTTATATAATAAACAATGAGCGGTATAATCACATTGTTTAAACATAAGGATGAAAATGGTAAATTTATTGATTTTGATGGTTATGAAATCGATATCATTTTGGACATTAAAGATGTTAAAAATATAACATAGAAACATAATAATATAAAAATTAATTTAAAAATATACATTTTGATACCTATGTGGTAATATATCTGTTTTATTTTCTAATATAATCTTTTTGTCATCATAAGGACTTACTGCAATTTTATTAACTTCTACTGTATACATTTCATGCTTTTCACTCCTTATTAAATTCATTGTTCTATATTTTATTTTATTTTCAAACAAGCAATTCTTATAGTCCTTAAATGTAATTCTCTTGTTAACAACACACTTCTTTACATCTGTTGATCTATTATTTTCATAATTGGCAACTTTATATGCATACATTTTAGCTCTTGTACCAACAAATTGTTTCCTTATTTTTCCATTACATTCATCTTTCATTTTACCTAAATCTTTCTTATTTATTTGAGGTATTTTATATATTATCTTTTTGGTAATCACCTGTATAAAATTATTCTATAATTGTTTTCATGTCTTCATAAAAAATATTCCATTTTTATGTTATAAATGTACGAATTGGTGTCCTGATAGCACATTTCTATTTTAATGCCATAATTGGGTTTCATCACTTTATAATGAAAATCATACATTTTTTTATATATCTATAATTTGCATACCAATATAAATAGGCTTATTAAATTTTACACATGTTTTATTCATATGTATGCCCACAAGATTCTCATTAAATATTGTACTTCTTTTGAAATTTGGTTTTGCTACTAATTTTTCACAGACTTTTTCACTTGATGTCAGTCTCATATCTACTCTATTCCTAATATTTTCCATAGTTTTACCAAACACAGAATTATTCATTAGATTACAAAAATCTTTTTCGATGTCATTTTTGTCATTAGTTCTCATCGTTGTATTTAAATCTATATACTTCTTCAGCCAAACAGACTGCTTAAAATTCAATACTCTATGTATTTTGGTAAGCTTAAATCCATTATTTAGGTGCTTTTTAAATTACAATAGTGTATTACATACATACTCTTGTTTATTAAGTAAAGTTATTAATAATCTAGTCTGATTTGTTCCTGGAGCTACCTTATTTTCTGGACAAAATGGAAGATCTTTATGCAATTTATGTAGTTCTTGTGGATATTCTAAATCTACTTCTAAAATTTAACCATGATCAGAGACATCATTCGAATTTAATATATAATTTTGCCATAAATCGAATTTAAATTCTGGATAATTAACCCATTAGAAACCACCATATGGTAAACATTGTGAAATTGCCCAACCAAATCAATTATTAGCATCGAGATATGCTAAATAGTTGGACTATTGATTTGGATTAATATCTGTTAAATATGTATTATTGGCTTCCACATTTAATTTACAACATTGCAATATTCCACCTCTAATTCCTGTTTCAATCATTAATATCATATAATAGTTATGTAATAAATGCAGTGTTTGTTTAGTCATTTTTATTATTGCATCCCAAGATAATCCTGGTGTTGTAAAATATCATGAAGGTTCTAAGATATATTCATTTATAAAGGTATTTCTAACATTATCGAATATCTGCTAACACATCATGTTTTAAATATAAATCATGATATTCACAAAGATTTTCAATATTAAATTGATTCCGTACAAGTTTTGCATGCTCAAAATCGGCGTCAGTTATGTCAGATTCATTAAATTTATTGTAAAATTCACTCTTTGGTGGAAGTTCAATTTTCTTCGAATTTCTTCCAACTATCCATATAATCATATGGATAAACACCCTTTCTTATAACTAAAACAACTTGAACTTTGGAAAATGCTTTTGGGTGAGTTTCATTTGTTCTTTAGTTAAATTATACATTAATACATCTAAACTACTTGTCATAAATTTTAATGTGTCTATAAATTTATTTTGGTAAGTTTTCCGTTGTTTCCCAAAACTAATAAACATTTCTTCATTATTCGCAATTAAATATATATTTGTTCCTCATGTCCTAACTCTTTTATAAATTAATTAACATCACATCCGGCTAAATTATGGAAATAAATTGGAACAAAATTGGGTAGTTTTAATTGTAGAATACAATTATTACATACAGAATTAATGAATTTTCCACTTATGTGATCATTATGATGTACTTTTTTATTGTCCTACGTATATTCACATTCGCATACAGCACATATTTTTTATTTATTACATAAAATTTTTTCTTCTTTTGCTGGTGGATGCATTGGTTCGATTTGTGCATATATTTTCCCACTTTCTTCTACTTCCCTTTTTACTGATTGTATAAACATCTTATGTGCATTTGGACCTCATACTACTGGAGGCTTATAATCATCATAACTAGCTACAATATAATAGCAAAAACCATATGCTTCATGTAATCAATATTTCATAGTATATAATTCGTCATTCAACTTTAAATCAATGTTAATTATTTGATCATTAGTAAGATTATATCTTTCTTTAAGTACCTCCTTATAAAGGCCATTTTAAAATTGGATATTATTTGATAAGGTTAAATTTACTTAATAATTTCGGGTTTGGTTTGGCAGTTGAAATTTTCTTTATAATTGATTCTAAATGGGTACGTATTGCAGAAGGAACCTTCATTGTATGTTTGTAATTTCTGAAAAATATTTGCTTCCCTTCCAAAGACATACTGATTCTTACTGATTCATTTTTAGAACAGTCTCTGTGTGTTTATTTTGTTTCTTTTGAGAATAAAGGAATTGAAGACACATATCACATTTATAAGTTTTACCATTATGTTTAGTTTTTTGGTACAGAAAGCACCTTTGATAAATCTTTAATCCAACAGTAATGTGAGTTTTTATCATCTTTAAAATAAAGTGAATTGATATGCTTAAACTTTTTGTTATTTTGTAAGTTTTATTGGATATACTGTAGAGTTATCATCAATAGTGTATACATTTATAGATGTATCAATTTAATTTTCTATTTTTGGTATATCATCAATTTTAATAAGATATTCATATTTATATATTACTTCATCAATATTATGCCCACGTTTTTATATTTAGTTACTCTGTACTAATGATTGTCGGCTGGAAACAATACAGACTTTATCACTCAAAGAAAACATTTTGATCTTCATTTTTCACATTATTACATGTTTTTTAAATTCTTAATCACTTCTGCTAGTTCTATACACGATGCCCCATATAATGTATTGCACTTATTTATAGCTAATTGTATTCCGATTACCCCATTTAAAGTCCATCCTCAACCTCTTCTTTGAAATTCAGATAGTTGTGTAACTAATTCCTGTTTTATGGTTTTGTAAATCCTTTCAATTTCTCCTTCGTTCAATAGTGTATAGTTTGGTGATTGAAATGTAAATGGTTCTACTTGATTATTCTCTTGTTTACGACAATTGGTATATCATTTAATAGTAGTTTTCACCCCTCTAAAGTTCCTAAGATGATCTTGTATTATCTCAAAAACCTCATATTTTACCGAAGTTAAAACTGATAAGGTTGTACTAAATTAAAGTAATTTTCAATGGTATATGTTGATATCCTACTTTTTAAATCTTTATTAACTAAGTAAGTTTTATTGGTTCTTCTATTTCTTTTATTAGCGAAAACATTAGTAGAATAAGGAAATATTTCTTTTAATTCATTTTTATCTTGCTTATATAATTCATTGATATTAACATCAGATAAAGGTAGATTTGTAAAATTATTCTTTGTTATCCATTCTGTTACCTGCTTACTTTTATTTCTTGGCTTTAAAAATACATTATTAGAGGATGGAAATATTTCTTTAAATTCATTTTTGTCTTTTGAAAATATTTCTTTGGCGTTGACATATGCATATGGAAAATCTACAATGATGTTCTTTATTTCTTCATTCTTATTCCGCAACTGTTAAATCATGTAGATTCTCGATATAATTTTTTAATTTATATTCTCTTGTTTGAATAATACTTCTAATTAGATCATCTTTCCTTAAATTGCACATATTTTTTATTTTTAAACATTTAGCTATAACTCTCAACTCTCCCACTCTCTTTTCACTCATTCCACTTATTGAATTCCTCGTCTACATTTTAACTTTATTTAGTAAGAAAAACTTTTTGATTATTAAATGAAAAATAGGAGAATAATAAAAATAGTGGGATAAAATATAACAAGGGATTAAATTATTAATAATAACGATGTCGTTTTTAACTAGGTGACTTCTTGTTAAGACGAGATAATTCTTAATATATTCACTAATACATTTCTTACATATAGTTGTATGTTTGTCCTTACAAGTTTTATTATAAGAAAATAATTTTATGTATTTATTCTAATTATAAACTGTACGTGATTTTGTTGGGTAACTATCGTGTTGAATTTCATTTAGAATACCTACTACTGTATTGTGCTATTTACTGTTTTTATGCTTTTCGAGTTGAGTATTATAAAGATATTTCCCACATTCACATAGTATTTTCTCTTTTTTCAAGGCATAGTGATTTTTACCATATTCGCTAAAACAATTTTTACATTTTGTTGTAAGTTTGTCTAAAGTAGCCTTATGAGCATAAAATGAATCAATAGGTTTTTTTTTCTCTTTACATACTACGCATGTCTTAGTTGAATAATCATTTCGAATTTCCTTTGTAATGTGTAATTTATTATATTTATGCTTTTTGAGATGTAATTTAGAAACATATTATCCACATTCGCATAATACATTCTCTTTATTTAAATCATAACGATTTCTGACATATTCAGCGGTACATTTTTTACATGTATTAATTAATATGCTTATCTTTTGTGTGTTTATGTGATACAAAACTTTGTATGTTTAATATTTCACCACATTTTTTACAAGTCTTAGATATGGTATTATTTTCCATGTTGTTAGAGTGTGACGATTATATTTTTATTTATAAGGCAGAAAACTTATTACGAAATGGAAAATAATTTTTTTTTATAAATTTTTTTCTTTATAAATAAACAGAAATTGAATCACTTCTCAGAAAGTTGAACAATTCGTTTGAATTGACTAAACTACAAGATTTAGAAAAAAAATAAAAGATATGCTGCTACAGATTTTCAAATTTATGAATCTAAATTCAGTAAAAAAATTAATTGTACTCTAGATGATAGGTATAAAATTACTATACCTGGTCGCTATTTAAATATAATTGATAAAAATGCTTTAAAATTAATAAATAAAAGAGTTTTTATAATGTAAAAAGTTTTAAAAGAAGTGAAAAATGGAAAATTTTTGCATGATATAGAGTTTGTATAAAGGTTTAAAAGGAGTGAAAAATGGGAAATTTACGCATGATATAGAGTTATCATAAAAATTATCAGTTCTATTAATTTGAATATTTTTAATATTTCATTTGATTTTGGCTTAAATTTGCTTGATTTTGGTTTAAACAGGCTTGTTTTAGATTACTCACTTGCAAAATGAACATTTATAGAAAACGTGAAAATTTGCTTGGTTTTGGGGTAAAATTGCTTGATTTTCAGTGAAAACGGCTTGTATTTAGTCAGCAGAAATCCTCTACGGCTTTTTTTTTTTTTTCAAAACTGAAAATTTGCTTGATTTTTTGATCGATTTTACTTGATTTTAACATAAATTTGCTTGTTTTTGATAGTCGAAAATTGGAGTCAAGTGGGGTTCCTAGAAACTTGAAAAAGTTGATAGAAATCGAGAAATTTACACGATTTTTTAGTTAAATTGCTAAAAAAAAAGTGGGATGGTCGAGGTCTCTCTTTATACGTTTACTCCCTCTTACCTTACCTTACCTTACCTCGATTCCAGGTGGAGTCCCCCCCTCTGGATTTTCGCATGCGGGAATAGCGCCGGAAGCCACTGGTCGGCGGGTTTTCTCGGGGATCTCCCACCCCCTCCCCTTCCACAACATCATTCCGGCGCTGCTCCATTCCGAACTACCTTCAACCTTAAAACCTCGATGTTAAGAGACGCCCAAATCTCTTCACTCACTCAATTAAATTCTTCCTCGCATCAGTTTATATTAAACTTGTTTAAGTTGGTCATAAGAAAAGTTTCGAAACAGCTTATGAATGTAAACCGTAATGGTTAACGATTTAACTCATTGTGGCATATATGAAATGGTAGTTTTAGTCGCTGCAACGAACAAGTTTCTTGGAACTGTCCAAGTACCAGTGTAACGCTTTGTCATATGTTGGGACCAATTAAAATGTCATTCGATTTTAATGCATACTAATAGCGGCCTACGGAATACAATCGAAAATAAACAACGAATTATGTCGCCCACCATATTAGAGTATTTTTTATTTGATACCGATTTCTGATCTGTACACTGTACAACTAAATCCGCGTCCTATACAACGCTCACTACACAGCACACACACTCGGTAGTGATATATAGTCCGGTGCGATTTACAAATTTGGCGTTGTTTAGGAATACAGCAAGTATTTACAGTAAATGTTTAAGGTAACTAACATAGGATTAATACTGTGTTGTTTACAAAGTCTTCATAAGTGAACCCCTAAAAGACAAAAATTGTTACTGTGGGTTGTCCTTAAAAGATAAACATATGTTGTCGCAGACTTTTTTGTAGACATTTTTGAGATCAACATTTCTGTAATACATTAGATTGGTGTATATCTTATGGTTTCGTCAGCGTAAGCCATGTAAGAGCCCGAAAAGCGGCTTTTTCCGACTTTATTATAAAACGTCGACATTTCTCTACTATCCTTACATTAGATATTAATGTATTAAATACCCAAACCTTTCTCAAGAAATTCTCTAAACGTCGGTGAAAACCGCATCAAAATGCATGAGGTAGTTTAGAAGCTTTATTCGAATACACAGACACACGCGGTAGGGCGACCTTGTTTCATACTATATACACACACACACATATATCACTACCATGTATAAAAAGCTAAGCACACAATAGCTTTCTATGGATCTTTATTTTAAATTACTCACTTTAATCAGGATAAGCCGAAATTTGATTCCTGCAGCGTTCAGTTAAATTATAAGCGTTTTGCCAACACAACTGATTCGTAAATACACGGCAATTTGTTGCGGAAACTAATAACAATGCCATAGCCAAGACATACATAGTTAATTATTCCTCAGGTAAATAAGACACGGCATGATTTTTTATTTTATGCTTGGCAAGACGTCTTTTATCCTCCTATTTTGTGAAGGTGTTTACTATTGTTCCAGATACAAGACAACTTCACTGGAAGTGGGGAAAAAAAATTACCTACAAATCAAGTACAAAAAGATACGGAATTATATTGTCACCGGTCAGCGATATATTAGACATAATCTCCTGTGCGTAGCCCAGTATTAAGGAAATACTCAAAAAAATTAAAGACAAAGGATGGAATGTTGGTATATTACAGGTGTGCTTCTGGTAAGTATGGCCTGGTGTTGCTTTCGCTGTTTTCTTTTTCTACGTCGCTCCCACTCTCAGAAACGCTTGCTGATGCTGTAATAACAGGCGAATGGTACCAAAACGTGGCGTGAATCTTAACTGCGCGACTGAGGAAGAATGGATATTTTATCCCGAAAAGTACTTCCACGTCTTGAAGTTTTTAGTTTTGACATATCAATTCCACTGGTTTAAAACAATTACTATAACGTAAGATCAACTACAGAGTTGGCGCGGGAAACACTCCAATTGTACATATATTAGTTCTTATTTTCGTGTTTTTGATTTTGGTATCCTACAGATGTGACTATTGAGGTATTCTCAGCACTGTTAGTAGTTATGTAAAGTTCCTTCGGGCACAACGGGGATCCGCGATAGGAAGTAGGAGTTTGCCGCCATCTTGGATGACGTCACAGGTGCGGCCGGCGGCCTCCATTTTCCCCTTCATCCCTACCCAACACATGGCCGGCCATTCCAGCAACCCCTAACCCTACAAACGATTTAAATAAAAGATGATTTTTATAAAAAACGAATATAATGAACATTTGCTAAAAACGTCGGTTTATAATGCGAATGTGATTTTTTTTTTTAAGTCCGTTTGCATAGGAACCCCCCACTCGCACGACACCTGCTAGGGTGCGCGAATCACCAGAGTGTGTATTTATTTACGAATTTAAAGATTCAATTTTTCATACACAGAAAGAATTATAAAAAAATGTTCGAATTCTTCCCATTTTCATAACCTTTTTTACTAAATCAGACGTACAATAGGCCAGACCCCAATCGGAATTTCAACTTATAAAATATATTCTTTTATTTAAAATTAGTTGACTATACATTCCAGCTAGTACCCTGTAAAAATATTTGACTTATAATACTTGTTTTTTTTTTTTAAATCAATTAAATCGATTTTTAAAAATAAATTATGTACTTTGTTCAGTTTGTTCTTACTGTTTTAGGAACAAAAATAATTTAACTAAGAAAAATAAAGCCTTCTAGTCTTGTAACCACGCACATACCGACAGGCACACGAGACATACACACACGTTAGAACAGGTGCGTGTGGCAGGCGACGTCCTTAGGGCACCTCGGGGGAAGCAGGCCCAGTGTAAATGACCCCGAGACAAGTGCTTGCGAACTGACCTTGATCACACATGAGCTGCTGTGCGGCCTTGGAGCCGAGCACAACTTGCGAGTTAAAAAAAAAAAATGTTATTTGGTTTATTCACATGCCGAAGAAAAAAAAAGTTTATGCACATTGGAACATCGTTTCGTTATTAGTCGATATATACTGTTCGTCCGTAAAAATGACGGATGCGAATTTGGTTTCCTCGGCAGATTAAAATTCGCCTATGTTAAAGTATAATGAATATGTTTATACAGATCATATTAGAAATAGTTCTTGGTTGAAGGTAATAAATAACAATACGATCAGTTATATTTGTTTATATTATATTTCATAATCGAAGTGTAAAGGATCGTAGATTTGCCGCCGACCATCTTGTCGCTCTTGGGCGCTTGGCGGTCGCGTAGTCAGGCAATACGGTCTCGCAAGGCCTCGACTGTCACGCAACCACTGCTGACGTACGACTGCTCAATGGGTCGCCAGTTCGCCGGTGATCAAAGGCGGGGAACTAGTTCTTGCATTGTCCGCCTGCCGCGGTGCGCGCAGGAGAGACACAGCAGTGAAAGACAGTGACGCCGAATCTATTGTTCTTGCGTGTCATTTCCTACAAAGCAAATCAAAGTGGCACGTAAGTAGTAGGGGCGTGTTGGTTTTACCACTAAGGGATTCCGCTTTTATTAATCCGATTAACCCTTTTATATCAAATTTATTGAAAGGGTTAATCCTTAATCCGATCTTAATCCGATAAAAATTGTTAATCCAATTTTAATCCGATGAAATTTTTTCCCTTGGTACTTAATCCGATCATAATCCGATCGATTTTTTCTCATCGGATAAATTGGTATGAAACTTTTATTAATTGATCCAATTGATTTAATTGAATAATTCAATCAAATATTGTTGTAATAAGCGTATAGTTTTGTGCAAAGGTGTGCTAAGAGACAAACTTATTATTTCCTTTCTTTCTTTTTGTGGGTTGGGGAATACACTGGTAGATGTTGTCAGCACAACGACTGACACTCGGATGAGGTGTGGTGTGTTGGATGAGGGGTATATATGTGTAGAGTTTTGTGCAAGAGTGACAAAAATATTTTTTTGGGTTTGGAGTGGGATATTGCTCATAGGCGGTGTTGGGAGATAGGCGACTTTGGAAAATACGATTTACGTGCTGTATGTTAGTAATGACAGATAGAAGAACTTCAGTATAAACAATTAAATAGACGACGACTGTTTCCGAATACAATTAAACTGGTGATGTTACACACGAGAGAAATTTCGGTGTCTTTAAAGGACTAATATCGAAGAATATTTCAAACGATAGAAGTATAACAAACACGACTATGTGGTGTCGATAAGTGCTAACTCACTGAACGATCTTCAATAAAGCAAAAATGTTCCTATGAATATATAAATTAAAAGGCGCTATTCCTAAGCACATTAAAAAGGGATTTTAAAAGACGTACAAATTACACTATTTGACACCTCAGAGTTGTACACATACCTTACATGATTTTAAAACACCTCCATCCGCCTGTGAGACTGGAGAATGAATGACGTCAGTATAGGATTTGCTGACTCCTATAAGCTGTTTCGAGCGCCGCTAGGCAGGCGACCCATCGCAATAAAAGCTTAGCGAATCCCGTAGTTAACACTCGTAGAGAAACTTCTGAAACGGAATCCACATGTTAAAAGAAATTAATTTATTAACACGCGTAAAAAAAAAAGAAAATTTTTAAGTCAGTGATATTAATATACGTCCATTTGCTCGGGAGCTCGCTGCAGCACTGACTTGGATATAGCACTTGCATCGACTTATAAACTGAATGAAGTCTTGAGAGCAAACAGAACCTGCGTGTGCGCCGGCCTACGTTTGATTATAGATTGAGTTGAAAAACTCGGAAATGAACTAAAATAGATTTGAATACAGTTTACGTGACAAATGGATAAGATTTATGCTTACGACGCACGTACTAGTATATAAATTACACTAGTTGAATTAAAAAACATGCAATGAAATCGCACAAGCACTTCTCCCAAGACACGACTGTCAGGCTATGAGCTCAGTGAAGGAATAGCATCAGTATGGGATTTGCCAGTGTTGACTAGACTTGTTTAGTCATCGCATCCACAGCGTGTGGACAAGATCTACGCTGAGGTAGAAGAAAAGTTTGATTTTAGCAGACTGGATTTTCCGACTGATCTACAGCAAATAAGTGTCTTTGAGAACAAGAACCCTAGTGTGTCTGTAAATGTGTATTAGCTGAATGCCAATGGAAAAGGGGTGCCAATATGTGTGACTAAGAATGAGAAACCTGAAAATATCGATCTGCTGATGGCCAAGGACGAAACTACGAATATTTCGCATTATTGTAACATAAAAAACTTTTCAAAACTTGTTAACTAGAAGATTATCTCGCATGGGTACAAAGATGATGTCTGCAAATAGTGTTTTAAGCATTATACCGATTACCCACAGAAATCAAGACTCACTGGGGAACAGTGCCTTGCAATACACAAAAAAAGTGTACAAGATAAATTTTCATTGTGTATATGTGTTTCCTCAAGTTGTACATTACCGAATAAAATTAGTTTTAAAGAAAATATGCTGTGTTTTATTTAATCTAGAAATCCCTTTAATATAAAAACTATTTAAAATAGCAATAATTGCATTTAAAAGTAAATAAAAAAATTAAATATGATGATTTATATGACCTCGTCGCCATTCCGTTCAGGTCTCTGGTCGACAGTAAATTATCTCTGGTGGTTGAAACATGAGTCAGAAACACATTCTAGTGTCTAATACTGGTAAGAATATGTATGTTGAAAGTGTAATTTCATTGAAACTGGTCAAATGTGAGGGGGAGGGGGTGTTGGTTAGTGTTGTGAAGTGTAGGGTGAGGTAAATTTATATGTATGTCGATTTTTAGAATAATTTTTTTAATCTTCTCGCGATTTTTATTATTGGGCGGTGGTGAGAGTTGGTTAGGGTGGTGGTGTGAGTGTGAGGTTAATGTTATATGTTCCTCAATTTTTTAAATTTTTTTATTTATAATTCTTCCTGTGCATGGAAAATTAGATCTTTAAATTCGTAAATAAATATACACACTGGCGATTCGCGCACTCTAGCAGTGGTCGTGTGAGTGGGGTTTTCTACACAAAGGAGATTTTTTCCAGAAAATACACGTACTCATTATAATTAGAAAGCTATATTTTTAATTAATATTTATTAAATTAGTTTTTATAAAATAATTTTTATTATAATTTTTATTTAATCATTTGTAGGATTACGGGTCTCTAGAATGGCCGGCCGTGGGTAAGGTGTGGTGAGGAGAGACATGGACGAGACCGCAGGCCGCTGCTGTCACAACATCCAAGATGGCGGCAAAATCCCACCTCCTATCCCGGATCCTGTTGTGCCCCAAGGAACGTAACATAACTATTCACTGTGGGAAAAAAAACACCAAGGATGACGAAATTTTAGAACAGTCGTATCACAGTGAATTTTGCGTGATGAATCATAGCTAGTTTCTAATATGCCTAATACATTATTAACACCACTTAACCGGATGCCTAATAGGTTAACGTGAAACCCCACCTTACCCACTGTGAATATGACTAATCCTACCAATCGTAACTCAACAGCTGGTAACTAAAGCTATCAAGTGTCCACAGAAAAAAAATTATCCAGGCGGATGTCTCGCTTCCTGTTTCATGTTTTTAAGGGAATAGTCATGGCAATCAAGTGAAGTAAAAATGCCGTGAGATATCTGCGTTTACGTGATTTTATTGTAATTTTTTGCCGCAGCATATTTCCTCCATATATCCCGGACAAATAATTGTGAAATATTTACTTTACAGATAGCTCCAAAAATGCTTATTTTTATGATAACTTACAGTCACATGCAAACATCTCCCACATAGTATTAATAACACTGCAGAGTTAAAGAATCCCAAAAAATCTGTGATGGCAATTTGCGATTATAGTACTCTCCTTTCAAGTAGCTCTTTTTACCAATCAGAACAACATAGTAACGTCGTCCTAGTTTCATTTAAAAAGAAGGCTTTAAGATTCCCTGCCAACTACTGTGTTCATATGAATATTGTTAAGCGCTGTAGCTCGCACCGGCTGCGAGCTCCCGTTATGTGTGGTCTGGCTCTGTGGGGGGTGTCCCGCCACGACTCTCCCTCCCTCAGGCAGATACGCTTGCTGCCTCGTCACTGCCCCCCCCCCCCTTGCCTAGGCAGCCGGGGGAATGATTAACAGCGGCGAGACCTGACTGTCATAACAGCCCCTCCTCCTCCCCCTGCTTGAGAAGCTGACAAGTGTGAATATTCACAAGAATATTTTGGAAATTAGGACCCTCAGTGCAACTTAGGATTGAGAGAAATTTCTGGGTGATGGCCAAGACCATCTTGCTGAGTGCGGAGGCGAAGTCTAGTGCGGTGAGTGACAGACGACGACGGGAGATTGTGAAACTACAGTGGATGAGGTGTTCGTTGTTTAAATGGACGAGAAGGCGTGAAACCCAACGAGTGAAGGCTACTGTGCATAAGCACTCGGAGAACTCTAGAACATTGTGGACTGATGGGACCTGGGCTAAACTGAGGTGGGACTGAATAAAATTTGATACGGAATTTATTATACATATTGGAACTGTCAACTATGATCATATAATTTGTAAAATAATTGAATAGGATTTGAAACACTGTCTAATTGGACTGATTTATAATTATTTAATTACGTTAGTTTCTTTGAGGTAGTTGCAAATTTTATTTATTGAAGTCATTAATTGTAAACAGCAAGTGATGTAAATTTATTGTGAAATGTTGAATTGAGAGAATTTTATTTGTAGTTATTTTAAATAAAATTAGGAAATTGTAATTATCTTGTATTTTACTAAGACATCCATCTCTTAACGAATTCGGGTTTAGCTCACTGACTTTGGAAGATTAATTGTAAGAATATCAAGGTATCAGAGAGTAAAATGTTTAATTTAAAATTAAATTTAATCTTACAAAATATGATTAAATGACTATAAACACTTTTTGAGTTTTCAGTTAATTATCACTCCAGAGTTCAGTTTTTGTTGCTATTGGACAAACTTAAAAGTCCTCTGCAAAAATATTTTAAGTAGAAAACTTGTACGAAAAGAAAGAACTTGAGAGCAGTTAGACGTGTAACGTGGTCTTTAACGTAGAGTCATATCCACATTGACAAAAAACCAAGATGTCACATAACTACACACGTTCGCCCAAGTTTATGCACGGCATTTTTTATGTAGTCTATCAGTAAAGACGCACAGTAACAAACGAAGTCTTTTGTAATAACAACGTCCCGGAGCCATTAATAAAATCCTCTTAAACTGCGGAAAACACCAAGCTATTTTGCAGCCTATAGCATTGCTTCATATTGTGTTAAGACATCAGGAAAATGACTTTCATGAAGTTGTCTCTGCCAGTCGGTGTGTCAGTTAAAATATAGCAGGCATGGGCAGTGATGTATTACAAAGGTTGATTTCAAAAGTGTTCAATTAACCTATGCATTTTAGCTGAAAGAGTGGCTGCATTATTCGCGGAAGTGTTACCAAGTCTCAATGTCTGAATTCAGAGGCAATATAAAAATGAATATGAACTGAAACTCACATTTAATTTGTTTGAACTTAATATAAACTAAAGTAATAGTTGCACATATATTTCTAACAATTTCATAGCGTCTTTCGACCCATTGTTAAAGACGTATATTGCCCCCCCCCCCCCCCCCCCAACACCTACAATTCTCCGATACCCACAACCAGTACTATTTCCGTTTTCATAATGCAAGTGTGATTTTAGGTGACAATCCGGAACTCAGTAAAATTACTCTAAGCTTACATAATAAATAAAATATTTATACATCTCTTCTTAGTTATATGGTTTACTCCTATTTTTATTTATTGATTATTTATTGATTTGTTTATTCCGATTTCAACGTATTTCCTGGTCCCAGAAAGTTTGAAATTTCACTTAGGCAAGTATGCCTACCAGCAATTGAACTTTATTTAGTTAATAAAAAAATATGAGATAAATTCAAGAAATTTTATATTGACTGCATCAAATTATTTTTGTATTTGTGTGTTGAAATTCGGAGAGTTCCTGTAGGTGGGCATATTATTTTCCGCGACTTTTCGTTACGCTATTTACGAGTAATTACTTAGGTACATTTTATTTTTTGCAAAATACAATCACGAAACATTTTGAGACTGCACAGGAAATATCCCTCGTGTGTAAGTAACACTTTATTACAGTTCCTTAAAAATTTTTGAATTTTTAAATTTTAAATTAGTTAAGTTTATATTCGTGTATAGAAGAAGTATTTCCCCCGAACGAACTTATCATAACTAAAGTGAAAAAAAAAATTCAGGTCTTGATTAAATTCGTGAATGTAACTTTAAATACTATGGTGTCTTCAGCATGATGATATATTCTTAGTAATCTGGTGAAATTTTGGTTATATCGACGCAGAAAATCAAATTTTATACGCGAAAAATTAT
Organism: Dryococelus australis; assembly: GCA_029891345.1. Lineage (NCBI taxonomy): Eukaryota > Metazoa > Arthropoda > Insecta > Phasmatodea > Phasmatidae > Dryococelus > Dryococelus australis. The sequence goes on along the minus strand of CM056998.1, from coordinate 67,591,612 downwards.
TTATTCGCATTGAAATAACTTGAACAAAATTTTATGCAGTTAAGGCCGAGGAATTATAAACACTACAGCTACAGAGTTTTAACTATTCCGACACTTTCACTGCACTGCATAAGCAGAGCGACCTTCGTACGGATGATATAAAGCTTGCAATGTTTGTCTGTTTATGTTGCTACTTTTATCGTCCGTTTCACCGACAAGGAATAAACTAGTCTGCAGCAACGGGACACTAGAATTTAAGTGCTTCCAGAGGAATTCGAAGTGTTTAGCCATTAAATAACTCATTTTTTGTAAGGGTCACTTAGCTAGGAACAGCTTAAAGAAACAAGATGTAAATATTCTCAGGTTGGTAGTGGTATGTTTTGGTCGTGTGACTAAACAAACAAATGAAAATAAATAAAATGAATACAGAAGAAAGGGGAAAAAATCGGCACCTCTCCCCTCCTGAAATGTTGTGTTTACTATCGTTATGATCAGACGAATGCCAACAAAAAATTCGTTTTATGATGGAAAAATTAAACCCTTAAAAATTTGCCTGATCAATGCGAATGACAGTCATTGCGTATACGAAAAAATATGAATTAGTCTTCCATTTGTTAATCTAACCATGTGCACACCGAAAATTTGTATATCAAAATCACGCAAGTGAATAGTTAAGTTTCAGCTGTTTCGAGGCTACTTTATCACCGTGAAAGTGTTGTGTTGCATTTCCGTCTAGTATTTTCATCGCTCATTTATTAATCATCAACGACCAGTGTGGTGTTTCGCTGCAAAAGTTACGAAAGTTCATATAGTCCTGGACTGTGTGCTATTTTGAATACAGTTTGAAAGTTAAACTGTTTTATCTACTGTATTCGTGTAGTGTTTTAAAGTCTCCTCACACATATTTACGTAGTTTTGTTCAAGCGTGTACAAATATAATGCTTCACACAAATATAATAAGTTAGGTTAATGATATATTGTTAATTGAAACTTATTGGAGGGCCAAAATTGTTCAGGCACTAATTAAATATTCCGTAAATGTGATTTATATTCCATTGAAAACCTCACTAAGTCGTGTTTTCCAAGGAAATTACCCAAAATCGTTTTATCATCAGGAAGTATATTGGGCCTACGTTAACTTTTTCACTGAAAGTATTGCCTTAGGTTGCGATTTTGAAATCCGCAATTTGACTTATAAACAGACATTAAAACTTGTCTAAACATTAGTATGTTCACGATGCGACTTCTAAAAAATTTCTATCAATAACACACTGTGAGAAAAATACATTTATCCATTTAGGGCAGCGTGGTTAATCTCTATCTTAACATTCGGCAATAACCAAAATGGTACTTTCTGAAACTGTAATATATATTTTTTTCGTGGCCAGCTAAGGCATGTCACGCATTTTTATAATCACCTGCGTACCTGTGCCCTTTATGGATAATACAAGGGTGTAGAATGTTCCATTTTTATTTATCAAAACTGTGATAGATTGTTGAGAATACTAATAACGATTTTCATGTGCAATTTAGAGACGCCCAATGCCGGAATTTGTGTGTGGTGTTGGGGCAACAGACCATTAGTGCTGAAAAAAAATTTAAGATTGGAATATATGGTAGTATGTTTTTGACAAAGATAATTTTTTTTTTTTTTGTAAAACTGAGAATTTTTTTGAAAATAATACGCTATATTAGTTTTGTTTTTCGCTGTTAACAAAATTTAGAAACATTTCAAAACTTTCGCGCTTGCGGTACTCTAGAAATAAACAAATAAACAAAAGAAAATACATGACTCTCCTTGGAATAAAATAAGCATACACTATCTTGTTTCGTAAACTAGTTTCTCACTTTATAACGCAGTAGAATCACCGGGGTTTCCGACTTGCTTTATACCAACACACCACATCGGTAAAAAAAAAAAAAAAAAAAAAAAAAATACATTTGAACGAACTTAACTTTTTTCTTCTAATGCTATGTTCAGGGAAGTTCTGATAGCTATTTGTGTTGCAGCTGAACGTATTTAATTACGTGATGTTAAATTCATGTGAATATTACTGTGATATCGTTGTGAAATGTGTGTGTCAACTGTGCCAGGGCCCTTAGACGCTCTGAAAGCTATTGTATGTGTGTGTGTGTGTGTGTGTGTGTGTCTATATATATATTGGAATGGATTTTCATGAAACTTGTGTAGTGGGGTAAAATTACCTCTTGAAAATATTGTAAAAGTTTTGAGAAATTCGGTAAGACCATTTAGTATCATGATAGATATTCTTGTCATTCTTACAATAACGGCGTCGCATGTAAGTGGTTTGTATCTATTAGAAAATGACTAATTTGAAAGGTGCTTTTCGCATTTAGCCGTGTCCCATCTCTGTGGTATTTTGAGAAACGTCTGCAATATTTTTGCAGCAGTAACGAATAACATAGGCTAAATAGGTTTTCGTTATATGCTGCTGAAATAAGAATGCAGGTCATTTGAAAACATTTAAATACGGAGAGCAATTTCCTTGTTTACTTTCGTAAATTTTAATAATAATTAGTTTTGCATCATTTGAAATTTACGTATTTGTGACAGGCAACGCTAAGTTTTTACGACAGGGGGAAAATTGACAGCCATGCTCGACTCTTCCTTCTGTGACCATCCCAATCGACCACATAAATAATAAAAATATTTAATATTTCTGATGACCTCAGTAAGGCATAACACAGAGTGGCATTAATATATACTACACAAGGAACGCTTTAAATATCATTTAGGGTTCAAAACCCGTTGTCATTTTTCGATTAAATTAACGTGCGCATATTTGTATTGTTCAGTTAACACTTTTTATTTTTTATTTTTTTAACTTTTTTAGTGTTTCAACCAGTTAATGCAAACGCAGGTAAATCTCATATCGCGAAGGTTATACTTAGTCTACCTGCGATGGGATGATTCGTAATGGCCTGAAAGTAGAAACTTCTCAGGACTTTCAAAGGTGTTCAGTTAATTGTTAAAAGCCTGTAGTGTTGTATACATAATGTCTTCGAAGATATGTAGTCAACTTCCCATACGAAAATTTACAACATCCAAAATCTTGAAAGATAATCTTCCTGACGTTTGATTTTCATATCAGATGTTTGACTTACATACTGGAATTATGATACTAAAAACGAGAACTTCAATAGGTTGTCAACAAACGCCTGATCGAAAAGAGATTGTGTATTGCACAAACAAATAAGCGTTACACAGGATGTCTCTAAAAATGTGAAAACATATATTATGACCTATGGTGTGAAGTGAATCCTAAAGGCGGTACATATCTTTGAAGTTGTAACTGAAGCACTTAGTTTACTATCACTACCAAATATAGAACACTCGAGCGTCTGGGTAATGTGCGTAAAGTTAATCGTGACATGCTGGTTAATAATACAGATCGAAATAATTGTAGTAACCGTGATTATTTCTATACATACAGCCTAAGTTTTCCGTCTAATTTAGATACATCCTGTATTAAAACAAAGGAATGTAAGGAGCGAGTTTACTCCTGCCAGAGTGACGGGTTTTAGAATGGACTCTGCGAAGAGCGACCGTCGTCCATGGAAGACGTTAGTTGGGGCTATTGCCAACGACGGCCGGAGATGCAACATAGAGAATAAACTGGTGAGTAACGTGTTGAAAGCAGCGGAAGGGAGAGGGCGGAGGGTTAGGAAGGTCACCATCAAACATGAGTGGGTACACTTGACGAAAAACTGCGGGTTTATATCCGCGAGTAGGGGCCGCTGTGGGGGTTAGTGGTTAGAATGCTCGCCTCCCACCTTAGCGGACCGGGTCCACTGTGGAGATCGCATGTGGTAATCGTGCCGGAGGATCCCGCTGGTCGGCGACTTCTCTCGGGGATCTCCAGTTTCCCCTCGCCCTTCCATTCCTCTTCAACGTCATCGGCTCTCGAGACACCGATGTTTATGGGCCACGCAAATATCTTCACCCACTCACTGTATCCGCCAGTTGTCGAACCCGCGAAGTATTTCCGAGGCCTCGCCCCGAATATGTCCGCCGTGGACTCGCGTCTGGACCACGTGCTCTTACGCCGCTGTTGCGCGCGCGGCCGCCTCCGCCGGGAGACAGGTGACAGTCTCATGTGAGTATAGAGTGTTCACGGTAAAGTGAGCACTTCTGAGACCCTAGCCATTTTTCCTTTCAGCCATTTTTCATATTTTAACCACATTATTAAACCAATATTGCCATATAAGTAACGATCACATTGTGTATATTCCACCGCACTCGGAAGTTAACGTCTAAGGCTAAAATAAAAAATATTTTTTTGATTGTCATTTCATATTATGCGACTTTCTACAGTGCTCACTTTACCGTGAAGAGCCTATATGTGGGTAGGAGACACGGCGTAGGACGGTTCAGCCTTAGGACGTGGTTGGAAGAAGAAGGGGAAGGCTGGAGATGATGGTTTGAAAAGGGCGGAGGGGGAAAAGAGTATATAGAGCTCTATCCCCTCTTTCCTCTACCTACCGTCCACTGATTACCTTTCCATTACTTAAAACAGGTCGGAATCTTAAGTGAAACCAATTACCGGTCGCCTCTCTCTCTTTCTCTCTCTCTCTCTCTCTCTCTCTCTCTTCGCTGCCGGGGCTGCTGCTTCTCGGCTGCGGAGGAAACAATGAACGTACCGCTGGAGCGCCACACAACAATGGGTCTTTCCCCTCCCGGCGCCGGTCGTTGGATCACGTTTGCGTGGCACGCCGTGCGGGTGCGTGCGAACACACACCACTTCGCGTGCGAAAACTTTGCCGCTTCTGCTGTGTGTCGACCTGTGACTAGCAGACCTACCTCAGGAAACCAATTTTGCATCACTTAGAATCTACCCTTGGAAGGGGAGGGGGGAGGTGGGTCGGCAACCTTAACTTGCACCTCTCCCCCCGGGCCAGACTAAAGATCTCCCCCAGCCCCCTCCCCCCGTACAAAGCGCCACCCCCCCCCCCCCACCAAGGTTGGGCGTAAAGTGTTAGATGCAGCAAACTTTTGTTCTTGATTAATACCATAGATCCAACATCCTGATAACAGCAATGACATAACGATTCAAGGGTTTCCTTGCTCTATAGTTTGATTGTGTTTATCCATAAGTTAATTCTGCAGACTCAGTATTGAAATGTTTCGGCCTTTAGTACACAGTGCACATGTTATAAATATTATGGACACCACAACGTTCTGTTACTGATATTATCGCCTCGTATGAATATCACAACTGAAGTGTATGATTATCTATTATTTCTATCGCATTTGTAAAATCACGGATGGAATTTTGATCGAATACCAACTTTAGACATCCTACTAAGCTGCGCAACGTCGCATAAACTATTCTAACTTTAACGCTCAAATTAGAAAAGTAATAGTTACAAATTGATAAACATAAACCCAGGACGGAGGAATCTATGCATCAATCAGCTTCTCGTGTCATACAAGTGAAAGTGCATCTGACCCCTATCCGAAGATCGGTCTCTAAATCACCCTCATTAAAAACTCCTTAAATACTTCAGCCGGCGGTAAATGAAAGAGGCTAGATCTAACTGAAAATAGCTGAAACGTTTTATACCGGGCACAGTAGTGACAAACTTAACTCGCATTCGACTAACTTGTCCTTCCAGTCCTACATGGTTTTATACATCACGCCTAATGGATGACGGGATTATTTCTTAATACAGGCCGTGCTGATCTATTCCCAGTTTATAAAGGTTTGAGATGCTGGATTCGTCTCTGCTGTCGACGAGATGTTAAGCCTCACATAAAAGAGGAAATTTTATGTGTAAATATCAGCTATAATGAATTTAATGTTTCGGACATTTCATTTCGCATATACAAATAGAAGGACCATTTACTGGCATCGCCCATTGCATTGGTGTAGCCAGGAGGATGCAGGGAAGCAACTGTCCCGCACCTTAAAACGAGTTAATGTTATTATAGGCTGTTCACAGTAAAGTGAGCACTTTTGACACCCTAGTTACTGTTTCCTTCCAGCCATTTTGAACCCTTTAACCATATTTTTTTAAATAAATGTTGCCATGTTCGTAATAAACACAGTGTGTATTTTCCACCGCACTCGAATGTTAACGTCTAAGGCTATTGTAAAATTATTTATTGACTATTATTCCATATGAGAGGGCTTTCAAAAGTGCTCACTTTACCGTGAACAGCCTAAGAAATAATTTCATTTAATATTACAAGAGTGGCATAGAGCAAGATTTTAATGTGTTTTTCTAATAACTGACGATTTGGGTAGATTTTTCTGAGCATTTTTAGTCAAAGTAAAGAAATTTAAGGCAGTTGTTGAGGCATTTTGTTCTAAAAGTACTACAAAGCATTATGGTGAGCGTGTAAGCTAAAGATCCTATCACATTCACAAACCCTGCCCAGCCCCCCCCCCCCCCCCGCACCACCCGTAACTTAAATCCGGGCTACACCCCTGACCCAATGTATTATTAACGTTCAGATATGGAACAAATACTAGGCAAAACAATTAAGTCAATGGTCGCTTAGTAGCTACGATCTTCGTGCTGATTTTCGAAGCCAAAGGTCGCTTAGTAACTGAGTTCTGGCTTTCAATTCCGAAACCAAAATCGCTTTGTAGCTACGTTCTTGCTGTGAATTTCCAAAGTCAAAGGTTGCTTGGTAGCTACGCTCTAGCTGTGAATTTCCGAAGTCAAAGGTTGCTTGGTAGCTACGCTCTAGCTGTGAATTTCCGAAGTCAAAGGTTGCTTGGTAGCTACGCTCTAGCTGTGAATTTCCGAAGTCAAAGGTTGCTTGGTAGCTACGCTCTAGCTGTGAATTTCCAAAGTCAAAGGTTGCTTGGTAGCTACGCTCTAGCTGTGAATTTCCAAAGTCAAAGGTTGCTTGGTAGCTACGCTCTAGCTGTGAATTTCCGAAGCAGAATGTTGGGTAAGACACGGATGTGTGTTCATTTATTTATATTTCTGACTGGGTTTAGTGGCCAGGGTTTAGATGTAGGGGAGGAGCACCTCTCCTCTGTAACCAAGTTGGTCAAAATGCAGGCAAGCAGGGGTGTTGATTAGCACTGATCTAAAGAGGTTTATAGATAGATGTTACAGTACGCAAATGCCCGAAACATGAAATCAAGAACCGAAATTTTAACTTCTTTATATATTTTAAGAGGGTAAGATTTGTTGACAAGATGTTTGTAAGCTGGTAACTATCTCATACAGCAATATAAAATATAAAAAATATAAAAAATGCAGTGTGGAGTTCTATAAAATAAAATTTTACCAACTGTAAAACGATTATTTTTCATATGTATTTGTAATTTCTATATGTCAATTTTTGAAAGAGTTATTAGTATTATATACTTATAAAAATAACTTGACGAGTACTGGCTGCAATTATTGTTGTATTTGATGATTTTGTTAGTTACAAATGTATAGCGAATAAAACCAATCTCATCGATATAAATTAAGTACTTCAAATTCAATTGTTGATATTGTATTTCGGAACCTCGCAAAGAGCGAGGCCTTCCCATAGCCCTTAAAACAGTAAGGCTATTGCTCCATTACCGGAGTTTACAATCAGACGTGTAACGTGCTTAGAAAGTATTGACATCTATCAATGCGGAATAATTGCTGTGATCGAAGAAACTTTAGAGCACTGCGTAAGTTAGATATTTGAGCTCGAAACATTTGTTACGCTTCGCTTTAATCACATTCGCTTGACAACTCATTGCAAAAGCATTTTAATTTATGGCATTCGGTGCATAAACTCAAGACAACATTTCGATGATCAATAAAAACTTTCTTTTTTGTTGCGCAATCGTTAGGAGAAGCGTAGATGGAGACAAAAACGCCTGCACTTATCGTAAGACGACCGCCTCGTTCGATCGGTAGCGAAGTTATCAAGACGCAGTCTTTCTATTTGGCGAGCTACAGTCGCCCAACCTGCTCCGCGAGTATACTTTAATTACCGGTTCAATGACTCCACGGGCGCGGCCCCTTAACTGTTTTCTCAGCAGTTATATTACACCAGTTTTTCACAGCATGACAGGTATGATTATTTCTTTTTACCACGAGTCCACATTTTTTTTTTCTCCTGGTTATCGAGTACTATGTTTTTAGTTTCTACACTATCGCCCTTCACCATAAGACCACTTTGTCTTACTCTGTTTAGATTATTTTTAATAGGTATCTTACGTCAGGTAGTAACGCGGGCCAGAATGTAACGTGACCTCTTGGGAAGAACTGAGGTCAGTGGCCTGGAGAATCACTGCATTTCAGAATGACATTAAACGTCTGCAGGAGGATTGTACATTTGCCCAGTTGCAGTTTCGTAACTGCAAAACATATTGGTTTATGAATGTTTGCTTCGGGATAGCAGTTACGTACTAAAAATGAAATGAATGACAGAAAACCTTTTTATGTCGCTATGCCGTTACTTTTGATATGAAGTAAGTGTTCGTTACTGTCAACAAAAGTAGCTCAAAGAATGTTTATTTATTGGCTGTAAATGAAGGTAATATTGCCATAAAACAAAACCGTATAAAAACATGTCTTAATAGCTAACCTATGTTTCTCTAATCTTCTATTTGAATTTAAACAATATTGTGTTACTGTAAAACAAAACAGTGTCAGAGAAATGGTTTTCTTCGCCGCACAGAAAACTTTGAATGGAATTTTTTTTGTAGAGTGCAAAAATTGGTGACGAGTACATATGTTCCCTTCATCAGTGCACTTCCGTGCTCATGTTTGACCCATGGGAAACTTCTAAGTAGCACAGAACATACGTATTTGAATGCCACAGCGTTATTTCTCACAGCAGGACTCTTCCTCGTCGTACGCTGTTTGTTCATCTCGGAAACAAGTGTTATTTGTACAATTCTAAACACATATTGATTCAATTTTATCTATAATTGCAAACACACATTACATAATGAACTTTGTTGTGACAATTACGGATGCAATGAGGTGATATGGATTAATAATATGTGGACTACTGTAATATATTTTAAATCATGTTTCCAGGTACTACGTTTACGTTTAACTGTAACGCTAGCGTGAATATAGAAAGTGGCATCAACTAATTTACGAAACGTTGAAAGTTCTTCACTAAGTACAGATTTCATTTTCTTCATATAGTAAATGGCATTAGCCTAAGCAATAGTTATGTCTTGTTTCATTCTTGATTCATCCACAGTAGGATCAGCAGAATTATGTGACTTACTAAAAATAAGTACACACGTGTCGACAAGACCACTACCAACCAGCCTTAGTTGTGACACCTTGAAGAACCAAACCACCAAAGATAAGACACCAGTATATAGCCTAAGTTTCTTGACAATCTGTAAGCTAACCAGCGACAGGAAAAATTTCTGAAGCTGGATCTTAGAAAATGTCTGGTATAGAAATTGCTGAACTACTAAGACTCGCTAGAAATACAGATTGCCTCTGGTTCATTATTCATCTCTGCTTTGATAGCAGGCCTACTTTCAAATTCCCAGTAAGGGCGAGTTGCTTCAAAAGCCGTGACTCTATAAACTATTATCTTCCTTGCTATTATATGTATTAAAACTACCAATATTTCAGCAAAAAAAAATATGCGCGGATGATATTTTCGTCTGTTATATCTTTGTGGTATGTTGCACGTTACCCCTAAGGAAGCTCACGGACGATCGCTACCCTTTCATAAGTGTCTGGTGCAAGGCACCCCTGCGTCCAGTAACAGGTGGCTCGGATCAATGATCTCGCTCCGACAAGACTGTGAGGTAAAACGAAGCTATACACGGTTCACAATAAAGCGAGCTCTTTTGAAATGAAACTTCGGAGAAAAAATTACACCCCGTAAATGCATATATGTTACAGTGTGTATTGGCATGCGGCCTGTCAGTTGTTTTGCCAGCGAAGAAAGCAAAATAGTCCTGGAAGTCGTCATTGTATTACGAGCGTTATCTTTGAATTTTGTGTCCAGTTTCTTTTCTTATTCACATTAGATTAAGAATTCGCATTAAAGTGCCATATTTACACTCGTGGCAATTCCAGGTTTCCACTTATATGGCGCACGAATTAAGTAATCAGGCTCATCGAAATGATAAATTTACGTATGGTTAAGCGATATAGGCGATTCACGGTTACTTCCAACTATTCTGAAGCTGTGCTAAAGTTCTACTTCCAGGATATTCCTCCGCCTCTTGCAAACAAAGCTTAACCGAGTCTTAGAATATCATACCAAAAGGTCAACGCAACGGATTCGTGCGCATTCAATGTCATATTGTTTTGTACAAGAACTGTTTCTTTCTAGGCGTTCCCAACACGTCTTTATTTTCATTGTTTTTATTTATATTAGTTATAAATTAAATATGATAATTTATTAATTAAATATAAGTTCAATTCAATGGAAAATAACGTACTCTTATTTTAACACATGCATAAAACGCTTGTATAGGTTGTTCACGGTAAAATGAGCACTTCTGAAAGTCCTACTTAAGATCTACTTGTATGCACGTTGTGTATTCTTCCGCCCAACGTAAAATTAACATTGTCATAGGTCTCATCAGTTTATTCATCCGTCGGTCAAATTAAAGTGAAAATTTTACGAAAGTAAATATTTTACGAAGCTGCTCACATTTCCACTTCGATGCACATAAGAAAACAACAGAAAAAGAAAGAAATATGTTTCGTTATCACAATTGGTTACCTAACACGTTTTATTAAACGTTAAGATGTAGAACTACTTGCCCTCCATCGTTACCAACTTAACTGGACGGGTGTAATTCAGTAAACCCGTAAAAAATAAAACATGCAGGTAGGAGCAGTGTATTTTTTCTAAGGTTGTTTTCAAAAGTGCTCACTTTATCGTGAACAGTCTTGAATACGTGGCATATATAGGAAATAACAAAACACGTCATGCATAGGGTGATTTATCAAAGGTTTTAAACAAAAGTGTGGAGTACCCATGAATAGGCTATATGCAACATAATCAAAGAAGTAGATCCTGAGCAAGTCTTTCAAAAATGCCCACTTTACCGTGAACAGTCTGTAAGTCTCGCCGTTGTACGTGTGGGCCGGTGTGGGATGTCGTCCTGGTTTGAGCCCCCCTCCTTCCACGACGGCCCGTGGCCTCGGCTCACCGGGGCTGCTCCTGAACTGGTTCCTCTTCCGGAAGAGGCTGCTGCTGCTGCTGTGTGAGTGTGTGTATGTTTGGGGGGGGGGAGGAGGGTAGCCTCTTGTTTTAATAACGCGGACAATCGATGGGACGGCTGCATCGCGTCGTCGCAGGTTGCCCATCTCGGACAGCCGGAGCTGGAACTGACTTGGGAGCTTTTTAGCGCGTTTGAGGTAGGGAAACGCGGGAGCGATAAGGGCGACACTGAAACAAGCGCCCTGCGCCCTGCGCCCTTACGCGCAAGGCGCTGAACTGGCGCGCAGTGTTTCTGTCGTCGTGCGTGTACCTATGGGACGTTGAGCCGTGACCCTATTATTTCATTGGTGGAAAGTATGCAGCAAGGGCCAGTGCAGATATAGGCTGTTCACGGTAAAATGAGCACTTTCAAGAGCCCTGCTTAAGATCTACTTGTATGAACGCTGTGTGTTCTTCCGCCTTATATAAAATTGTCTTTGCCATGGTCCTCATCGCTTTCTTCATGCGTCAGTCAAGTGAAACTGTAAAATTATTTCAAATGTAGACATTTTTAAAATCTGCTTTTTTTTTTTTTTTACTTCATCGAATTAAAAAACCAGAAAGCGATAGAAATAATTTAAGTTATCGCAAAAGGTTCCCAAGCACTTTTTTATTCGACGTTAAGATAGTAACTATTTTCCCCTCCATCGTTACCAACTTTACTGGACGCATGCCACTCAGTGCGCGCGTTAAAAATGTGCAGGCAAAAGACAGTGGCATTTTTCTAAGGTTGATTTCAAAATCGCTTACTTTATCGTGAACAACATTTACCTATAATAGTTTCGCATGTTGTCGACCAGCATATTATGATATTCAGCAGTGTATGTAAAAGCCGTTTTGAGCTATGTTCGAGGGCTCAGGAATAACATGTTTACGTAACACAATTTCACTAAACGTTGTATTATCGGATACTTGGCACTGTCTAATACCTGATATTCTATATTATGGCTGGTATCTGATAATGACAACACTATTTTATAAATGTAAAAAAAATAAATTGCTTTACTTTACAAATAATATATTGTTGTAAAAACATGACTAATAATTAATAAATAATGCTGAAATATGTTTACAAAAAGGTTTAAGTTTAAGTTTTGAATATGAGAGGGCTCACGTAATTAAATGGTGTGGACATTGACTGTTGCAGATGGCACCAACTTTGTCGAAGCCGGCAAGGAAAAAAATGGGAATCAGCATCAATGTTGAAAGCAGTGGAAGCAGTGCGTGATAAATAAATGGGCTTTCTGAAAGCCTCCACAACATTCGATGTTCCTATATCCACCCTAGAAAATTATGTCAGCCGTAAGACTATTCAAGATGTTGAAATGCCGTGTTCTACAAAGTTAGGTCGAAAGTGTGTGCTACCAGATGAACTGGAGTATAAATTAGCAGAATAGTGCATGGTCATGGAAGAAAGGTTATATGGGTTGCGAACCAACGGCATTCGAAGACTGGCTTTTCACGTAGCAGCCAGAAACAACATGAAACGCCCTTTCTCAGAAGACGAAGGAGCAGCAGGTAAGAAGTGGCTAAAGAACTTTTTACGTCGTCACCCATCACTCTCACTGCGCAAACCTCAAGCTATTTCTGCAGCTAGAGCGAAGGGTTTCTGTAAAGAGAAAATATACGAGTTTTACGCAGTTCTCGATAAATCTCTGCAACTAGTTAACTTTTCCCCGTCCAAAATATTTAAAGTAGATGAAACTGGATTAACTGTAGTCCAGCATAAGTGTTCGAAAGTTGTCGGTCTGAAAGGTAAGAAACACGTAACCAGCCTTTCTTCAGCTGAAAGAGATTCTCTAATTACCTTCGTGACGTGCATGAGTTCTTCAGGCCGATATATACCACCGATGCTTGTGTTTCCAGGTTAAAATATGAAGGCTGAACTTCTACAAGATGCCCCACCATATACCATTGCTGTGTGCAATCCTTCCGACTGGATTCAGCAAGAACTTTTCACTCTGTGGATGATTCATTTCGTGGACCATGTAATGCCGAAACCTGATGATCCTGTCGTATTGATGTTGGACGGACACTATCCGCATACCAGAAACATAGATGTTATTGAAATAGGAAGGAAACATGGAGTTCACATTGTTTGTTTACCGCCACACTCCACCCACAAACTCCAGCCACTGGATGTTTCCTTCACGAGTCCGCTTAAGACATATCATGCCAAAGAAATAGAAACATGGTTGAAGAACCATTAATTCAGGGTAGTTACTGCTTATCAGGTAGCTGAGCTAATGGGTAAATCTTATCTCCGTGCAGCAACCATTGAGAATGCTGTAAATGGTTTCCGCAAATGTGGCATCTGCCCGTTCAATCCAGGCGTTTTCCGTGAGACTGATTTTTCTATTGATGTTTCCAGCGAATTAGCTACCGAAAGTAGGTCTAATGAAAATCAAGGCCCTGGGATCTCCCAGTTAATTCACGAAGAGAGCACATCTCTTTGCACATCAGTGGGTCCTGTTAGTCCTACACAAGCCAACCCTTCTACAGCATCTACATCCAAAGTGTTCCGGAGTCCCACTGGCACTAGTCCTCCACCACTGATGAAGAAACCTGCAACAAGCACAGCCAGGGCAACACGGTCCGGCAAAGCAGCATTGATCACAACTAAATAAAATTAATTTTCAAATTCATTTACAACAGTATAAAAATACACACAGATATTATTTTCAAAATACAACTTCCTACCTGTAGGTCTACTATTTACACTTACCTGTGAGTACAAATGTTATGTATACGCACAATTAGAATTAAAGTACAACTGGCTGCCTTTATATTGTCTAGAGTTATTCAATCATTGATTACAAGTACGTGTTTAAAATGTCTAACGCTGTAAATTTATATAATTCCAAAATTTCCACCATCCACGCATCAATTCCCACTTTCTTACAGTCCAGCCCCCCAGTCTCAGTCTTTGCACTCCCGTTTGTATAGACTATTCACGGGAAAGCGAGATCTTTTGAAAGTCCTCTCATTTGGAATAATAGTCAATGAATATATTTTATTTTAGCCTTAGACAACTTCAGAGTGCAGTGAAATATATACACACCGTGTTTATTACTTACATGGCAATTTTAATTTGAAAAGAAACGGCTGAAAGGGAAAAGTAACTAGGGCCTCAAAAGTGCCCACTTTACCGTGAACAGCCTATAGCTAGAGACAAGAATTTATGGTGTTATTTAAAGGAAATTTTCGTCATTAAAATTTGTAGATTTCGTCTTTATCATTATAAAATATTTACTACGTGTGCATCAATATGTACTTCTCAAACTCAGTCGCGATAACTTCTGGTTACTACAATAAGTGAATATATATATATATATATATATATATATATATATATATATATATATATATATATATATATAAACTTAGCTCAACTTGATTTTAAAAACTTAATATTTCGGTGTAATTGCATTTATTTCTGTGTATTCTGAGTATATTTAACGATAGCGTATACTTACATACATATTCAAGCAAACATTTTTAATACCTACTATTTATACAACTACATATTCAAGAGTGAGCATCTTTGTATTAAAACTAAAAGAGAAAAACCCGCATTTTACGGTTTATTAGTTTTCTATTCCACAGATGTCGAATTTTCCAGAGAATGTGGATTTTTATTTGGTCACTACACGAAACTATTTTGAATATGAAATAGCAGAAAAAAAATTCTTTCTTTTTTACCACATAATTCTTATAAGTTTCAATTTTGCCAGCCTTGTTTAACAGAATATAATTTTAGCCACACTATGCAGCATATGATTTACTCATCCTACATGTTAACAACCTGAAATATATGTATGTATGTATATATTCTCTTTCCCCGTCCTCAAATGTTTATAAAATCTTTGAGTTAATCTACATTATTTTTTCAGTACATAACTCATTAATTTAGTTTTAAATAGTAAAAATTTTGTTTTTTAAAGATACAATTTTTTTCCTGGTTATATTTCATTTTATTTTGTGTTTTATCTAAATTTTTGGTGTTTTATGGTGTAATAAATTGAATTTCGGTGTTATTTCGCGTGTAATCTTGCCGCTACATATAGCACAATGCATTCAGTGCTCACTGTGCTGCGCCGTCACCCATCGTCCCGATGGTCGTACACTGAACTCGCTCCTCACTGCGCATTTCCCCGTCGTCTTTCACACCCTCCACTGAGGACCATTAGAATTAATACTGCCGGCGCAGATTCTCATACAGCTGAGATGACCCCGACACAGCAAGCCTTGAGTCGCGCCTGAGGGAACTGATGACCAGAACATTAACTATGGCTTCCAAGTTGTTCATTTTTCCAGAGTTTGGAGTGACTGTCCCGTTAAGGCGATATTACACGATACCTGATTCCCTAAAATCTTGTGCAAGGTCTGCCATAGCGGCCGGTATACGGGCTAGTGTGACACCCATCATGGCATTTCCTGCATTGCACGGGCAGATTTCGTACCAGGTTTGATAATTGGACACGTCCTATTTTTCGTGGCAGGTCCCATACCGGCTCTCGTACCTGGCCAATCACATTGCTGTTTCAGAGCGTAGGGCGCTCCCGTGGCTACTACTTGAAACGAGTTGATGAAGAAACTGAAAAGGACGCCTCCATCTTGAATTTATATCTGTGTGGTTGAAACGTTGTCAAATAGACTTAAAAATACGACAACGACGAATAATATTGGCAATGACAACTTTTAATTACTGTTTAAAACCATTCTAAATAAGTAACACATTATCTTCTGCATGAAAAACGTGATTTAAACAGTATTTAATTCATATAAATTCGAAGTCTAGCGCGTGAACTGGCGGTACAGTGGTATAACTGCAGGTCCGTGAGTTCGAAACTCCGTCGGACGCAAATTTTTTTTACCATCAAATTTTACATGTGTGTAATATCCCGGTACATATAGAAAACTTATATTTTGTAACCAGTCAGTAATTTTCGACGAAATTAAAAATTACACACTCGTGCTCAAGTGACTGCACGTCATTTTCAAGAAAATGAATGGAACCATACTAGTAAGCAAATAATTTAGGTACAACGCGAATAGTAATGTAGCAATATTAAGATGTTCTAGCTAGTACTTTTATAGGCCTACGTAAGTGACTAACTGGTAGCGATTCTACGAATGGGGTTCACCTATACTACAAACCACATACTGCGCACCCAACGAGGGAGCCAAATGCCAGTACGCGAACTGCTGTCGTGTAATATGAATCTTCCATAGCGGCTCATATAGCGGCCGGTATGCCGGCACGTACACCACGGCTTATAGAAGCTTGTACAAGAACCAAGTACGACAGCAGGTATCGTGTAATATCCGCTTTAGCATTATCGGGGCCCGCGTGGTGGCTCCGCCTATCCCCTTCTAGGTAAAAGTTGTTCACGGTAAAATGAGCATTTTTCAAAACCCTGCTTACAATCTACTTGTACGCACGTTGCGTATTATTTCGCCTTGCAAAAATTTACATTGCCAAGGGCCTCAGCACTTTATTCATGCGTCGGTCAAGTAAAAAATTGAAGTTTTTTAGAGAAGTAAATATTTTACAAATCTGCCAATTTTTCCACTTCGGTGCATTACAGGGCCGGATTAAGCAAGTGTGGGGCCCGTAGCATATGACGAGGATGAAATATTATATAAATTTAAAAACACTTTTAAAATTTTAAAACATGTACTAGCTTGTATGAAACATGAATCCAATTGTTTTCGTTTGCCTTAGTTATATAACACCGTATATTTATTTACAAGGTTAAGCATTTTAGTAGTAGCATTTTTATTTTTACACAGTTGTCAGCTTCAAATTTCAACATTTAAAAGAAAAGCTGTGATTTAAAATTTACCTCTTCGAGCTTTAGCATGAGAAAATTTGTTTATGATGTCTGAAACGTTTGTCTGATACTCATCAATACTCATTAGAGTGAGAGTGTTGTCCGTTTTGATTCATGGTGGTTCTGAGTTCATTTTTAATCCATTTTATCTTCGAAAATGAGCGTTCTCGCGTGCAGTCGGTCACCATGAGTGACAAATAGATGCGCAAGGCAGTTTCTACATTCGGAAAACAACACTCCAAAGAATTTCCCGCTATCAAACGATACAACTGCACTTCTACTCATTCTTGTTTGGATTTGGAACCATTAGAAATGAGCAGCTCGGTTTCTAATAGTTCAATAAAATGCAGCCGTTCTTCACCAAGGCTCTCTTCCAGATCGGCCGGATAAGATCTGACAAGATTGGATGATAAGTGCATAGCTTAACACATTTTTTTTTTTTTTAATTCTATATTGTTGGTCTGCTGTTGATATAACCATCTTTGTAATCGTTCGCGTGTAGGAATTAGTAATTTTCTTCAATGATTACTACTACGAAAATAGTGAAGGTAGCAAAGCTTCAGCATTGCACGATGATTTGAGAAGTTATTATTTATGGTTTGTCATGTTTTGGCAGGAAATAGAGAGTTTCAAGACCGCAGGGATCAGTCCCTCTTAACAACACAAGCTATTACATTCACTACGTTGTTTTACATAGCTATTTCAAATCATTTTATGGTTGCCAGCAATGCAATAAATAAACACTAAAAGACTGTCTGTTTACGATACATTTAGCTTTCCCTAACACTTTCCATTAAAACGGAAACATCTTCTGTCAAACATTTGTCATCTATAATGCAAACATTCGACATTTTAACACAAAGATGAACACGTGTTAGCGGAAAGCACGTGGTGAATTTCTCCAGAATGTAACTGGAGATTGTGAGCATTCATTTTATAAACGTAAATCAGTATTCACAATACAGCGACGCGGCGCCAGTGTTTTAAAACGGCTAATTACAATTACAATCGAACGACATAGCGTCAGTCGCCAATGTAGACTGTGCTGCTGTCTGGTGTAACTTCAAAGGAAAGAACTCATTTTTATCGCATACAAAAGACACACGAAAAGCACACGTCTATTTGTTGGTTTGAAAATAGTTAATTTTATTTTGGTAAAATCAACAAAAGCTAATGCCCATGTACAATTGGCAGTTTTCAATAATTAAATACTTAGCAAAATTTGCAATTTTTGCAATAGAATTTACTGATTACAATCATTCACTCAACTTACCGTACTTGGCTAAATTAAAATATGGCGAAAACACTCTGATTGGTGAAAGCTCGACGCGCCACGTCGCGCCGCTGGATTGCGAATACTGCTATAAGTGTTTTCAAACCGATTTTACATCGCCATGTAAACGTAGTAATTATTATACGGGCTATTTTTTTTTTATGTTTAAGTACTTGTACTTACTGTGTTATTAGAAAACAAAAAGAGTAATTGCACCACATTTGCGAGCTACAACGTGAACTCGTCCACTCAAACACAGCCAAAGTTAAGCACCGAAGAGCACGCACGACGCACCCGAGCACAAATAAAAAAAAACAAAATCTGGTGGGGCTCGCTCAGGGCATGGAGCTTGGAATAAAAAAACAAGCGTTAAGAACGTAATAGCATAGAGGAAGTTAGCAGAGCCAGAGAGCCATACATCACACCACAATTTCGCTTGACAGTATTCAGCCTGACGAAAATCCAGCTAACTAATTACACAACAATTTTTTTCCCTCCATAAAGTGCGTGGCCGGGGGCCCTCTAAAGCGCGGAGCCCGTAGCAAATGCTACTTTTGCTACTGTATTAATCCGGCTATGGGTGTATAAAAAAAAAAAAAAACAAAAAGCGAAAGAAAAAATTTAAATGATCACAGATGGTTACCATAAACTTTCTATTTTTCGTTAAGATATTGAACTACTTTCCATCCATCGTTATGTACTTTACCGGGCGCATGTCACTCAGTGCGCCCGTTAAGTATATGCAGGAAGGGGAAATCATTTTTTTCTAAGGTTGATTTAAAAAGTGCTCACTTTATCGTGAACAGCCTTTACTTCTATCAACTACCGATTTCGGGTAGGTGAATTCGGAGATAAAAGTCTTCGCGATCTGATATATATATAAGCGATGATTTTATTCACAGTCAATGTATACTGTATTTTAATAAACCATTTCAGTTTAATTTATTTCTACTTTTTATTAAGTCGACTTTATAAGAAATTACAGATTTATAGATGTAGAGTTTCTTTTTTCATTGTTATGTGTTTATGTACTGCCAGTTATCGATTATCACTGTTGCGATAACAAAGCGTCAGTGATCGATAATCACTCTGCCAAACTTGCATAGGAAACATCGCAGTTACTGTACGATGAGGACGTGACAAACAGTGGCTACGGACCAGCAGTAATTAAGCTCTGTTTGAGCACAGTGGAGTGTCTTTGTGCTACTAAAATCTTTGCACAAGCGGGGCCGCGTAGCCCGGTAGCTCTGCTCTCGAGAAGCAGTTTGCAGACGGCCGCGCGCACTTGCGCATACATCCAGTGGTCAATATATCGACAGACTGACACACAATGGAGAGGGGCCTCTCTCCTTAACCATTGTCTGAGGCGGTGATGAGGGGACAGTGGAAGCACGAGCCAAATGCGGCCGGCCATTGTGTGCGCAAGTGTAACAAATTTGAAGCTCGCTGCCTTATCGCGACGTGAAATCGTCCAGCTGGAGAGAAGAACACACAAACATGGCGGGAGGAGCTTTTGTGCCGGGAGCTTCGTTAACCTGCCATCGGACGTGGGAAAGGTGGAAGGGGGGGGGGGGCGCTATCCTTCGCCAATGACGTTGAATTAGGCCCAACAAACCTCCTTTTCCGCTGTCAATAAGCAGGAGTGTGCACAACTCCGAGATAAAGGTAAATAATGGGGCGAAGCCGCGGGCATTTTATTCATTTTTGTGTCGTGTCCAAGGTGACGTTTTCCTCGCCACGAAACTGTTTGTAGAGAACTTCTCCCCGGGAAGACTTTGCACAGGTGTTCCAGTTCTTTTCGTCGACACTAAAATTTCCACGGTAGGAGCTGGTTCTATAGTCCGAAGACAAATCGGAAAATAACGTTTCTTTGTGATCCATTGAGTTTAAATCGCAAATGAGACACACAAGCAAAGGAAAGAACTTTCCAAGACCTGGAAGGTGCTTGTGATGAAAGCATCAAACAAACATTGGCTGACAGTCTAAAAGAAGCCACCTTCTTACTGACGAAATGTTCGTGCAAGATGTATTGGTCTAAGTAGAAAGGTTAGGCCGACTCTGGGTCATCGTCACCTGGCATCGGAGCTCGGGGCACTTCCTGCTCTGTAATTCCGATCGCCCGGCGGCCATATTGGAAGCCAGGTTCGATTCCCGGCGGGGCCGTTCTCGAATTTTCGCATGTGGGAATCGTGCCGGATGATGTCGGTGGTCGGTGGGTTTTCTTGGGAACCTCCCATTTACCCAGCCCCTTTCATTCCGGCGCTGCTCCATCCTCACCTCGCTTCACCCTCATCGGTTCTCAAGACCTCGATGTTAAGAGCCGCTCTGATATCTTCACTCACTTCAATCACTCTCTGCTCGTTTAGTTAAGAATTTTTCAACCTAGACATAATGATTGTTTAAGATTACAATGAACAGTGGATAAAAATATGAAAACTAGATTTTAAAGAGTACTTGCTTATGGTTTCAATTCATTTAATATGATTTCTAAGTTCAGTTTTATTAATAGGGGGTAAACAAAATACTGAAAATCTTTGGTTATTTAATATTTATTGACATAGAGACCATATGTAAATATATCTCTATGTTTCTAGACGATATTCAGAATTATAGTTTGTTATTCTTCATTTATTTCTTAGAGGGTAGAAAATATTCAATGTATACTAAACAAATTCACGGAAAAACATATACTAGTTGTCTCTCGTCTCGCCATCGCTGATTGGCGGAGAGATGTGGCGTGGTCAGACGAGAGCCAGTTAGAGGACATGTGACAATATAAGCAAGGCAGTAGTAATATCGAACATATTTTTTTCTTGCAGAACTAATACCACCACAGCCAAATATTGTCATGTGGTATTTAATTTAATCAGAATGTGATAATTTGTACTTTAAGATTAATGAAGGAGTTGGTGAAAAATGTTTTTTAAGAAGAATACTTAATATTTGAAGAATAAGTAATATTGATTTTAGTGTGTTTGTAAAGAAGAGGATTTATTATTAATTTGTTGAATTTGTGGGAGAAGAACAACGAATTTAGTAAAATGTTTGAGAAGCCAATAATTTTGACGTTGTGATTTAAACTGAAATGTTGAAAACAGCGCCCAACATGTTAATTGTACTGTAATATTATTTGAAATGTTACCATCTACAGCCACGCAAAGGTCTTCAACGTAACTATGGGAAATAGGAATTTTACGAGATATCATATAAAAATACAACGATCTACATTATTAGTAGTAATTAAAATGTATATTTCAGTACATTACACATATGTCAACTGTGTTGTGTAGGAGATGTGTGTGGGATAAAAGTGAGAATACGGACATGAAGGCAAGCGGACAGGTCGGAAGAAAATGAAGTATATTTTTGTAGTTAAAGGTGGTTAAAGGTGATCTACCAATCCTGTAATATATACGGTCAGTATACAATGTTAACCCTTAAGTCGTATGACTAAAGAAAGTAACACAACTGGTATAGTGGGGTCATTGTAGGCCCCAAAATAAAAAATTTCACATAAAATTTTATATTTGTACTGAAATATTATGTTTATTATTTACATACAATTT
This sequence comes from Dryococelus australis, assembly GCA_029891345.1. Lineage (NCBI taxonomy): Eukaryota > Metazoa > Arthropoda > Insecta > Phasmatodea > Phasmatidae > Dryococelus > Dryococelus australis. The sequence continues at coordinate 67,569,793 of CM056998.1, read as the reverse complement.
CTAGTGAATAGATCACAAAAAAATAAAAGTTGAAGAAGTGAATTTTTTTACATTGATTATTACTGAAACATAAAATATTAAGACTATGTACATAATTGTTCTTGAAAAACTATCATTTATCCAGCACAGTAAAATAACACATAAAATTATGTTTTTTACAAGACTTTGTTATACACTGGTTTTCTTGAAGATACTCACTTGCAGTAACCCTGTAAAATACAAAAAAAAAAAAAACATAAAAATCTGACAGGGGTGTTTTGATGGACTCCTTCATAAGCATAAAAAAACAATTCTTACCTGTTAATTTTCAAAGCAACTGACGCAAATTATCTTTGTGGTGCTGTGGTTCTGGCATTTTCCACATTTTATAGGAGGTTTCTGGTCCATGTTTCGTGGACACAAATGACTCCTACGTTGCTTCGGAGGGTGGGAAACAGGAGGCTCTGACAACTGCTCCGTACTGCTGCCAGAAGATCCCTTGGCAGATTCGTCATCTCAGATCTGCACTGTAGATGCTGATGGATTAATTCCTGGCCTAGTGTAACCAAAAATTGTCTACGCTTCAAGCTGTGTTGGTAATTTGCATCATTTTTAATGATATATGCATTGACACCTGCAATGTTCATTAATGCAAACCAAATTACAAGTGGCCGTAATCTAGTTCTGAGACCAACATAGTAGTTCGCACATTTCTGATCAAGTGCATGGTTACCAGCTTTAGTTATATTATGGAAGCTTATTGTTTCTGGCTTTTTCTTTCCATCGTTGGCATCAATATCTGCATCATGATGAGTGGAGGAAAACAAACCACACTTTTACTCATTTTAGGTATATGCGAAACTATTGTAGTATTCCTGGTGAATCCAAAAATGGAAGAATGAACTGCTCGTACTCTGTTAGGTTGGAAAGAAGCTGGTACCTCTTGTTCATTCTTCCGCAGTGTGCCCACATGTCAGTTTCTTTTCTCGTAGTTGGTCAAAAACTTCAATGGAAGAAAACCAATTATAAGAATTAACATTTCTGTTGGAATTGACAATTTGTTGAACAAGTGACAAAACATCCAAAGTAGGAATTCTTATTATTATTTTTTTGTTTACGATCAGTGTTTTTTCCTAGAGTAAATAAAAGCATTTGACAAGAAACGTTTTCTTGCATCACACAGTCACATTACCTCCAGCCCATACTTAGCTGATTTGCTTCCCCTAAATGGAAAAAGCATTTCATTAATGGACATATATTGTCCACGTGAGTAATTTGATTGACTGTTGTGAATAAATGCATAAAAAATAGCTGATATTGATGTTAGGCGATCTATTTGACTTCGTTCTTGCCTGGTCCTTACGTCATCAAAACGTAGTGCTAAGAGTAAGAAGAGAAAACTTTTGAGGCTCAATACCGCTCGGTAAATGTCATGACCTGTCCCATCTGCTGAGAACAAAGATTCTGAATCTTCGGGATTTACTTGAAGACCCCAGCCAAATATAGTGGACCAAGTAAAGCCTCAGTTTCAGTTTTATCAGTGTGTTGTGTAAATTGGCATCTCAAAGCATGCTGGCCATAAGAAGCAGAAAGATGTGTAATTTTTTTATTTGTATGTTCAACAGTACTTTGAATCATGTCATCGTCAGTCAGTAATCCCCATACTTCAAAAGGTTTATTATTATTATTATTTTGGATTTACAGATCCTTGCATTAACTATTAGACCTGGTAATTTGGTGGCTATATTGGATACACGTGTTCTTCTTTGTGCGGGAGGGTTTTTTTTTGCCCACTTGTAGTTATTTATACCACGCCAAATTACCCTGATCATGTAGAAATTCATCAGATGACTCATTAGTGTCGGAACGTATAGTGTCTGAACTTGAACAATTCTGAAACACTCATATGATCACTTTGAATATTTGATGCTTCAGGGCACACAGAAATGTTGTCGTCGCAAACTGTTCTTATTTCATCTTTATCTAGTCTTTGTTGAAACATAATTAACAATACAACACTAATATATCACTGATGTAACCATACAGTATGACAACCTATGTTAAATGCACAAAAACTCACACACATGGCAAGAAAACCAACACACAACTTGTAACGTAACTGGAATCGGGGGGTCAGTCGTGACCCCATTAGCCCGTTACTCGGAAATGACTATTCGAAGAGTCACGCGCGACTGCCTCGCTATGAGTCACCTCCTCTACTGAGAATACGAAAAGCTGCATACCCAAATAACATCGCTAAGTGATATTTTCAGTAACTAAATATAAAAAACTTCATTTCTCGTGTGGCTTTATCTTACAAAATGGCCAACTAAATAGCTATTTGTTGGCATATATAATGCTTGTAATAGATACTTTCAGCTTACAAAATCTAAGTTCAAACTTTCCTATAGCAGGTTAGATATTTCAAACTAACCTAAATTATTAGTACGGCCGCCATTTTCAAATAAAGGCAATACCGATGTAAAGCGAATATTTTTTAATGACCACTCGTAGTAATATTTACGTACCAAATTGTGCAAGAATTGGTCCAGTAAATTTCGAGATATGTAAAACCTTTGCTTTTTATAATGAAGGTCCAATATTAATATACATCTAAATTGAATGTCTTCGTGATGCATTTTCAACACACAAAACTTGTTTTAAATCGGTTGGATGGTCGACAAGATATGAAATGACGCCGTAAATTTTAAAATCGCCGTCATATTGTTAAGTAAGCGCCTGGCGGGGCCGAAAATTATAAAAAGTAGGATGCCCTTACTAATTAATATATGTGGACTCAGTTTGGGAAAATTCGGATCACGCGTTCAATACTTTTTAAGGGGGAAACACACAGACATACATACAGGCAGACATATACCTACACACAGACAGGAGCGTGGTCTTATAAGCCTTTATTTCCTTCGAAAAGTAGCCTAAAAACTTGTTTTTACTATTTATAATACTTACATACAAAAGGTTGACAGCAATAAATAACAATACAAAGTAAGACATATTGCATTTACAGTCTACTTAAAACGGATATTAATTTATATTCTATGGTCTAAAAGTGGGACTCATCCAAAGTATCACGGCCACCCCACCGCCGCCGTCTGCTTCGTTACTTTTAAACGTCTGTTATTAAAACTTTAATGCTCTATGTTAGTGGTAAGGTTGTATACTGGATTTTTTTTGGCAATTTTTAATTAGATTACATTAGAGGTTCTGACGACACAAGAAGGCGGCAGAACAAATATTGTCGTATACTTAAAATTATGCAGGTTTTTATGCTAAAATATTTGACGAAGTTAAGAGTAAAGCATACCTAATATGTACGAAATAACTTGAATAAATTCCAATAACGTAATGTATGCGTCTAGGGCAGAAAGTCTGAACTTAAAAACAAAAAAAGTATCAGTTACGTTTTATTTTGCCCAGGCTGATGAACCACTAGCTGTCTTCTTATGGGACATTTACTACTACCTACAGATGCCTGTCAATAAACTTCCGACTTCCACAAGAATCTATCATTGTTGATTGTAGATAGTAATTTATTTACATTACCTCTGTCCTGATGGGCCTCTGTGGGCTTCTGTTTCCCAATCTGATCTCCTGTATGATCCGCAAAATACATGGAGTTGCCATCTTTAAAGATCTTTATCGCCATGAGGAGCAAGTTGGGGCAGCCGAACCTTTTAGACATGGATATACCAATGTATCCTCTATAACGTGTATTGCAAACCACTTCGTGACAATTAATTGAGTGTTAAATAAATACGTCAGAAAATTAGTTAAAAATGAAAGATATTGCGAAGGCTGTGACCGATCAGGTAATAGAGCATTTAATGTATAATGTTTAACAAAGAGTGAAGGATTCTTTAAGTGCCTCAAAATCCTCAAGTTACGTGCACCCTGACCTTATATATCTTCAAAATAAAAAATTACACCCTTTGAAAATAATTTCGAAAAATATAAAAAAACCGGTTATTATTCTCTCACTCGCTCGCTCTCTCTCTCTCTCTCTCTCTCTCTCTCTCTCTCTCTGTCTCCACCATGATTACTAGGTCCGGCACACCGATGGTATTTAGTTTTTAAAAAAAACGTGTGATTGAAAAAAAAATTGTTTCTTTAGGGCCTGTATCGTATTTGTACGTTATTACAACACTTTCAGAAGTAGTGCACTGACTTGCACTTATTTATATAAACAATGGCCTAACGTTTGTCGAAAGCACGTGTTATGGAAAGTTCTAATGGAAAAACTTCCTTCAGAGTTGTGGGCACGGAGATAGTTACTGTGCAGCTGACGTACAGAACTCAACCCCGCATTCTTCCTATGGGCTGTTCACGGTAAAGTAAGCACTTTTTAAGGCCCTTCAAAATTATTCCTTTCATTCAATTTCCATCTTCCTGCTGCTTTTTAATATAAACATTGCAATGTTACCAATAAACAGAATGTATAGATTTCCCCACACTAAAATGTGATGACTGAGGCTGCATTAAGATATATTTATTATTGGTTAATGACTTTTGGAAGGGCCTTAGAAAGTGCTCACTTTATCGTGAACAGCCTATACGTCTGAAATTTGGCTCCGTATGAAGTAAATACTGAATGACGTATCTACAGACATGCTTGCAGCAGATTATGAAATATGTCTCTAATTATTGACGTTATTCTAAATTATGACTTCTACATTAATTACGATTATCGTGAGTCAGTGATATCATGCTCCTAGGCTTATAAAGAAAAAAAAAAAAAAAGGAAAATGTACGTAATACTAACATGTTTACTTCAGTAATATTTTAGCAGTGTCACTTGTTCGACTGTTGGCTACTAGTGATAATGACCATGCCAGTGTTAAGTTTTCTATGATATGGGAAAATAACTATAGTCTATTCACGGTTTCTTCACACTTTTTTAAACAAACCTTTGAAAAATCTCCCCATATATGACGTGTTTAGTTATTTCCTAAATATTATATGCGTTAAATTCGTTTTATACTTGTGTTAACATAAAAGTATCTTATTTTTCGTTAAATTAAAGTTTTGCCGATAATTCCTTTGTAAATTATAGTATATGATCATTTATAATAAATATGAATAAAAACAGTGAGAAAACGTGTGTTGGTAGCGCCTAGTAAGAAACAGTTCTCATGCAGAATATTATTACAACTGAGTGCGCGAATTCGTTACGTTGTCCTTTGGTGTAATTTTCTAGTATTACTTAATCTTTGGTTGCATAGAGCGGAGGAATATCATGGAAGTAGAACTTTAGCAAGGCTTCAGAAACGTGTGAAGGAAACGTGAATGGATTAGGCCTCTACTTACGACTCTCAAAACCATTCAGTTAACGCCGAGAGAGCAATATAAAGACACTAGCGACCCGCCCCGGCCTCCCTCGGGTGCGATTTACAAATATGGCGTTTTTTTTTTAGGTTTACAGCAAGTATATACCATTAATGCTTAAGGTAACTAACATAGGATTAATACTGTGTTGTTCAAAACGTCTTCGTAAGTGAGACCCTATTTTTAGAAAGACAAAAATGGGTACTTTGTATCATCCTTAAAAGATACTCATTATGATGTTGAGGCTTTTTTGTAGACCTTTTTGAGATCTACAATTCTGTAGTACATTAATTTGGTGTATCTCTTGTGGTTTAGTCAGCGTAAGCCATTAAGCGCCCGAAAGTGGCATTTCCCCAATTGTTTAAAAAAAGCTGACATTAATCTACTATTCTTGCAGTAAATATTAAGAAATTCTCTAAATGGTGATGAAAACCTCATAAAAATGTATCAAGTAGTTTAGAAGTCTTATCCCGTTACACAGGCACACGCGGCCGGGCGACTTTGTTTTATACTATGTATAGATGTTTGGCCTGTCCTTTAATTTACACACTAATCGTTCGACACTAAACACAGAACTCGGTCTCTCGCATATGGGAAACGTGACCAACGTTAGCGTTGGGTTTTCTCGTCGGGGTTCTCCCGATTCCACTACCAATTCATTCCATCGCTTCTCCATCCCCACCTCACTTCTCCGCCAGGGTTTAAAAAAATCTCTGCTATTGAAGCGCGGCCCAGGGCCTACTCCTCCTGCGACAGGTTTTCATGGTGATAGAGGCTGTTCACAATAAAGTGAGCAATTTTGTAATCAACCTTAGAAAAATGTCACTGTCCTTGCCTGTATACATTCTAACGGGCGCATTGAGTGAGATGTGCCCAGTAAAGTTAGTAACGAAGGATGGAAAGTAGTTCCAGATCTTAACGTCTAATGAAGTGTTAGGTAACGATTTGTGATATCAAAAATAATTCATTTCTTAAATTATTTCTTTGTTTTTTTTTTTTATGTATCGAAGTGTAAAAATGAGCAGATTTGTTAGATATTTATTTTTCTAGTGATTTCACAGAAGTGATAAGGCGCATGCCAACGTTAATTTTGCACTAAGCGGAAGAAGACACAGCATATTTACAAGCGCTTTCAAAAGTGCTCATTTTATCGTGAACAGCCTATAGTAGTCGGACTACTCACTTCCGTCACGGCGAACCGGGTTAGGCAATCGTCGGAGCTCACTCGGACTCTCGCATGAGGGGAAACGTGGTGGAAGTTGCGTGTTGGTCAGCGGGTTATCTATAGGCACTTCCGACCCCCCCCCCCCCCCCCCCCCCGCTGCACGGCTCCCGGTAGCAATCCACGGCTGCTCCATCTCCACCTCATTCCACCTTCTTAAGCGCCGACATAAACCTACCTCCTGTCCTCCTCTTCGTCTTCCTCCTTCCACGAAGCAAAGAAACAACGAGGAACTACCATGTTTCGTGTTTAAAATGCCGCTGAGGAGCGGCAACATAACATCGTTATACTGACATATAAGTAGTTTATTCATGGCTTTCTTCCAACTTTTCTGAAGCCCTGCTTAGGTTCTACTCCAAGGATATTCCTCTGCCTCAAGCAAACAAATCTTAACCATGTGTAGAAAATTACACCAAAGGGACAGCGCACCGCATTCGTGCGCACGTAGTGTGAGAACAGCATAAGCACTATTTCTTACAAAGCATTACCCATTACTGGAGACCTGAAAAATTCGCGAGTTCAATGACCTCCAGGCTAGACTCTACAGTCTTGTGTACAAATATGCCGATATCAACTGCACATTAGTTGTCTGCTGTCACAGTGGAAGGCAACAATTGGACTAGGTGTCAAACATCCTATGGACCAATGGCTACAGTTATGTAAACCCACGTGTTTTGAACTCTAGCTTGTACCAAAATGAATCCGCAAATTCATTCTTCAGGCCTCTACCCATTACCAAAACATATAATTTCTCTCTGTTTAATTCATATTAACTATATACGGAATATTATAATTTATAGGTAAAATATAAATGAAATTTATGTCAGCACTAGCTTGTGATACATTATATATTTAGGATACAACCAAACACCATACAGTACATGGAGTGATTTTTCAAAAGTTTGATATAAAACGTTTGAAGAAACAGCGAATTGACTTTACCTTAACATTGTGGTGTGCAACATGATACCAACAAGAAAAATATTTTGCTCCTAATGAGCTGATGATTTATTTTCAGGGTTGAGATAAAAACAAAAATATTGACACTTACTACATTCTAAGTTTATAAAATTATGTGTGAAGATATCAATTTTTTTATGGCCGGGAAGGGGGGGGGGGTTGATTTTTGACACTCTTATTTTTTGTGCAGGCGGATTGTGTGACAAGAATATCTTTAACTTTCGTAACACGTAAAACTTAAAAATAGTACAAATATCCATGATGTGCAGAATATTCGAACTTTGGACTTTAGAGTTTTAAGGTACTAAAACGGAGGTTAACTAAATAGCTAGCAAAATTTGCTGTGTTATTATTCTCTTTACTGTGGCGAGGAAATAAACAAACTGTAAAAATAAATCAGATCTGCGAGGAAATATAAGTTGAGTCGCTTTTGAAAACGAATTAATCAAGAAAGTGTGAAAAGGTTAATTGAGTAACCGCGTGGCAATCGGAAACAATTACGCTTCGTAAAGGTGAAGAGCAAAAATGAGATTTAAAACATTTAAAAAGGTCGAGATTTTCAACAAGCTCGACGTTTTTATGGAACCTAATTTCCCAATCATTGGCGATGAAAATTTGAGATACAAAAATTATCTTGTAAATAAGAGTAAAGTATTTGGGATAGTAAACGAAGAGGTAGTATCAACATGAATATAAAACAAACTTGTTTATACAAAAATTAGCACAATGCTCATGTCTTTATACTTAAATGAATAATAGTAAGTACTTATTGGAAGTATTTGTTAACTGTTTCTTTGTATGATTTATTTCTATCCCAAATGATTTGTTTGTGTGCGTTGAGTCAAATTCTTTACGAATTTCAAAATTCTTTGGCTTTCACGTATCTTAAAGATACATTCGGAGAGGTTTTCATAAAAAATGCACTCAAAATTTTTTTAGTTGGAAGTGTAGAGATAGGCGATGTGATTTATAGGCAAATTATTGTTTTCCGGACGCAAGAGAAGACGGATAAAGAGAGAGTGTGTGAGAGAGAGTGAGTGAGAGAGAGCGAGAGGGGAGGGGGGGGGGAAATGCCTACATTGACGGAGAAAGAAGAAATGATGTTCTCTTTTCGAAGCGGAATGTTTCGTGGTGAATGGGAACTCCCGTTCGATTCCACCCTCCTTCTCCACCAGTCCAAAACCAAACTCATTTTTCTTTTCCGTTCGCTTTACTGTTTTCCGTTACGTCCTCTGGCATAAGGATATCGCGCTGCATACCGATGAATGTCGAGGGCGTCGCTAAAAAGCTTCTCGCACACGCTTTCTGTTTCTCTCTCTCTCTCTCTCTCTCTCTCTCTCTCGCTCTCTCTCTTACGTACACGCTTTCTTTAGTCATCCTGTATTTCGCTCTGGCACTTCCTCGCTGGTAAAGGGAGGATGTAGTTTAAATCATTTGCGAATGTGCACAATGAACGTAGCCTGCTTGGGGATGGCTTTTACCCGCTGAGCTGGGGGGGGGGGGGGGGTAAACGAGAAAGTTCCCAAACTCGATTGTACAGCGCTGTACGCTACAAAAAAAAATAAGTCGGGGCCAAAATATGACTCGGAAGACTAGAGAAATATGGGAAATGACCTCGTGTCCTCTCCTTAGCTCTGGTTACATTATATGAATGGCTATTTCTGGTAAAGGAAATTTATTTCTTACGTGCGTGTAGAAACATTGTTATTGATAAATAATAATGTTTATAACTGCAGGTAGCTTTATCCCATGTTACTTGTGTGCTTTCAAATGTAATGTTTGAAACGTAAACGGGAAACTAACGAATGTTAAGTTATAACTTATATTAAATATGACTGGTTGTAGGGGTACCAATAATATTATTTGTCAATAAAGCATTGTTCCTGGTGCCATAAAAAAGAACCTGCAATAATCATTATCAAAACGTTTATAAAATCTGTTTATTTTTTTTTAAATAAACAGCACACATGCCTCTGTACTTGGATGAATATGTCCTTATAGAAATAATTTGATATATAGATATTTTACTCATTTATTTCTGCCAGAGACAATACTTTTGTGTGTGTGTGTAATTCCTTTAAATATACTATTAGAAAAAAAATGGTTTGAAATTAAAGATACTGGAAAAATTTTCGACAAATCACCGTAAAACTGCGGACTTTTCTCCTTTTTTTTATATAACTTACTTTTTGAATTATACATGAATTCACAGAAATTCTCCGTAAACAACCTCCTAAGTTTTTGTATAGTTCTAGTTTATAAAGAGATATAACGAAAAAAAAATATATATATATAATATAACTGATTTGTAAAGTCACAAATTAGAAATATCTCAGCAATAATAACTTTTAGAATAAAATGTCCTAAATTTGTCCTGCTTTTAAGAACAAATAAAGGGTTGGGAAGTAAATACTAGTGTAATAACAACAAATGATTATTGCCCATTTTCTTTTATTATTAAAGAAAACATGATTATTTATTAAATAAAAGGGTAATGCATTAAAATATATATTCGTATGTGTTAAATAAAGGAGAATAAACTAATAGGATTGTTGGTTCCACTGTTGAGAATACGGAGATCAGTTACGTTTTAGTATATTGTTACGTAGCATGTTACCGTATATTAATGGTAACCTGTATTTTATGCAATAATTTCTGTGAACGTACGAAAGTTTAAAATTGCAATCTGAGTCGAAATCTTATCGAATTTCGACATATTTCATCCCTCAAGGACAGGCTGAAATTCGTGTCACCACGAAGAACAGAAAACCATTTGGAACAATGACAACATCCTCTTAAAATATATTACAATTTGTAGTGGCGCTGGAATTTTCTCGAGTTCAAGCGATGGTACGATACGCTTAAAAGACTGGAACTTCCTTGTTACTTTTGTGATTGGTACCGCTCACTTCCTGACGTATCCTGCCTTGCATGACTGTTAACCACTAGTAGGCGGGGCCACGGTGGCTGAGCGGTTAGACTGCTCGCCCCCCTCATAAACGCGAACCAGGCTCAATCCCGGCCGGTTCACTCCGAATTTTCGCAGATGGGAATAGTGCCGGAGGATGCCGCTGGTCGGTGGGTTTTCTCGGGGATCTCCCGTTTCCCCCTCCAGTTCATTCCGGCCTCGCTCCATACTCACCTCACTTCACCCTCATCGGCTCTGAAGACCTCGATTTTAAGAGCCGCCCAAATCTCTTCACTCACTCAGTAGTAAGCTATACACTCAGAAAGAGACTGAGCGAATTTCACCTGCGACCTAGTGCACAGAATAAAGTGTTCGTCATGGAGACGTCAACCAATGAAGTAATAACAGCGCCTGGGATATGCACAGAATTTCTCCAAGCCATCAAATGAACATGCGAAATTCCCAGGTCTCTGCCAATTTGCTGAGCGAAGACAAAACAGTCATGAAGCCATAACGCAAAAATTTTATACTCAGTAAGTTGTGAGAAAGCATTAGGCAATAATGAAAACAAATCCGCAGTTCCACATTTATAAATGAACCACGTGCTCAACAAAACAAATTATAGTACAAAACATATGAGTTAACTCGGTCTTTTATTTATTACGAGCTTTCACGGAGATGATTATGGTTACCATACATCATTTTGGTAGTAGAGTCCGTGAAATGGAAGCAAACTATTTTTTTTAACGCCGTATTTTATTCAAAATGTCAGCATTAAAAAAAAAAATTTGTCTTCCCGAAACCCTGTCGTTTCGAAGTATTCCCGTATAAATTTACTAAAGAATACAAATAATGAATAACTGCAAGTGTTGAAACACATTAAATTCGAGTCACCAAGCGAGTGGGGTGCTGAATATTCATGCCTGTTTATGGCACACGAGCACCTGGCAAATACACTCTTGGAAGAGTTCCGTCGTGTTGAGATTTAATGCGCGCAACAGTGTGACTTAAAACCTTCAACCTTAACTTTCTTTGGGCAAGTTGGACGCGGGAAAACTATGACGGCCTTCACAGATCATCTCCCCACCATATGTTGACAGGAAAAAAAATACTACTAAAACACTCCAAAAGACCAGCTGCTAGTAGCGCGGTCATAAATCCGTTCCGGGATACTTCGCACTTTTCTGTACCTCTGCTAAAGTTCTGCTCCCCGGAAATTCTTCCGCCTCGTGCTAACCAAACTTAACTAAGTCTGGAAAATTACACCAAAACAATGCACCTCGTGCGCATAATCAGTTGTAATACTAATTTGCACGAGAACTATTTCTTACTAGGCATTAACAATACACATGTTTTCTCACTGTTTTAAAATCATATTCATTACAATGAAATATTTTGATCTATAGATAAAGTATAAATAACATATAAATTAAACAAAAAAAAGTTATACTATTTCGAACACAAGTATAAAACGCTTGTGATACATAGTATACTAAGAACATAACTAAACACGACGTACATGGTATGATTTTAAAAAGGTTTGATTAAAAAAGTGTGAAGAAACCGTGAATAGACTATACAAAAGAAGCTATGGACCCTTGAGTTTGAGCAGGAGAGGGAAGTGAGCTCTCATGGTAAGACTATGGACGCCGCTACAGAATAGGGATGCATACAGAGGTAAAAAGGCGTGCTGCGCGAGTCACTGGAAAAGGCTGTGTGTATGACTCATAGCCTATAGGATGTTCACGCTAAAATGAGCACTTTTGATAGCCCTGCTTAAGATCTGCTTGTATCCACGTTGTGTAATATTCCGCCTTATGTAAAATTAACATTGCCACGGGCCTCATCGCTTTAGTCATGAGCTGGTCATGTGATACTGTGAAATTATTAAGTAAGTAAATATTTTCCAAATCAGCTAATTTATACACTTAGATGCATAAAAGAACAGATAGCCAAAGAAAACATAATTTAGGTTACCAAAAATAGTTACCTAACACTTTTTCTTTGACAATATTATGTGCAACTAATTCTAATCCCTCGTTACCAATGTTACTGGGCGCATATAACTCAGGGTGCCCGCTTAAATATATACACGTTGGAGCAATGGCTTTTTTATGAGGTTGATTTCAAAAGTGCTCACTTTGTCGTGAACAGCCTATACCAGTCTGTAATACCCTTAACCATATGAACTCCTTACATTAGTCGGAAGCTACGTTACTGAAAATGCCACAAACTCTAGCTGCTTTATCGTTAATTAACTAAGTTTGTTGATTTTGATATTCCTGTTTTTTCCCCTTCAATATCCCCTGCTTTATGCTCTCAATGCATGTTTCTCTCACATGTAAATATCAACACGACTTGGTAGTAAACACGCAGAAAGCAATAAAGAGAGATTTCAATAAACAGTTGACTAAGTACTCCTGCGCTGACAGTGTGCTTCCTACATAACAGCTTTTGTTCAAATAAATGACTTCATGTGTATGATGATTTACATCAATTATGTTTAAGGAAATATATTTCAGACAGTATCGTGAGTTCAGACAACAAAGCCGCTTGTTATTCTCCGTTTCACCCCTTTTATCTCACATTTTTGATTGAATTGCGACTGAATTGCTCTTGAAATATAATACACGTTACAGTTCTCACCCACCCCCCCCCTTTTTTTTCCCCCTCTTCTCAACACATTGGTTCAATTCGTCCAATGTCCTATCCTGTTGGTATCTGGTTCGTAAACTGTGCTACTGCTTAAAGTTATTAATGGTTATTATCATTATATTCGCACACAAGACCCGCAGCTCATTGGCTGTGATAACGTAACAAGTTATGTGTCGGCCTCAGTATACACAGCACCCACAAAAAAATTCATTTGCAGCATTTGAAAACATAATTTAAATCTGGTTACAAACGGTCAACATTATTGTGCGTGTTGACTAATGCGCTATTGGTGTTTCAGCTTGAATTTATCAACCTTTTAATAAGAATTGTACTATTTTATATACGCATGTGTGCGTGTGTGACTAGGCCTATGTGAAAACTCTTCTTGAAATAATGCTCTGGTTCTTGCTCTCACTGAAGTTTCCTTTCTACAGACAGTTGAAGTGCACGCCAAAACTCTCCGGTACTTAATTTTTCTGGTGCGTGACGCTGTAATTTACAAAAATTGTAACTAAATAACACATTCATCATTCGATTTATGACTAAGAGCTACGAAAAAAGTATAACTGCGTGTACTAAAAGCTGTATGTGGAAATAATACCGTCACAGACATTTCAAACCAAAAATCTTTTTCCGATCATACCGTAATATGGATATTTTAATAATTTTGTAAAGTGAAACACGTGTAAATGCATATGTGAAAGTATTTAAGTGTTAAATTATATATCCAAATAATATCAGGGCTGCTTCTTCAAATCAAGCATTAGTGTTACAAACATATCTTTGTCAACTAGTTTTCAAAGAATATCTAGCAAACGTAAAAAAAAAAAAAAAAAAAAAAAAATTATAATTTTACAGTGTAAGCCGGCCACCGACGCAGTATTGCCTCATTTCCAACTTTCGCCATATACCCGTGATGTTCACTAGAAAATACTTCTTAAAAAAAGTCCTGCCTATGTTTCGTCTTCGAGATATAACTTCCGTAGCACCACAGTGGATGAACTTAGTGGCCGATGTTGGTCAGTGACATTCGGACCTCTTGTTCTTGGGTCAGTGTAAAGTATATGTATTCTGTGACTCGATAAACATATTGGCATACAGCACGAAACGTCAAAACGTAGGTTTTTGGTAAAGTAGTCCGTATTTAAGTTCAGTGTAAGGTGGTGGCGTTCGTACCTTTATCAAAGTTGTGCACCCACTCCTCAGATCTTTCGGATGTTTCACGACACCCCGTCGTACCGTACACACGTGCAATGACGCTGTTACAAGCTGTCATTACCATTCTCCCCCCTCCCCCACCCTCGATTAAGCAGCCAAATCCACGAGCTAACAACAATCCGCCAGCACAATACTGCACCGCCGTCAACGCCAGAGTACCCATTTACCACTCGTCCTCCCCTCGTCGGGGGAGGAGGTGGAAGGGGGTTAACTGGAATAATTTTAGTGTCAGTAGGTCTGGGGTGGTGCGTCGCACGGGGCGAAGGGGGGCGGCGCCGAAACATAGTTACAAACAATCGATGCTGCCATCGATTTGCCTCCGAACGCTCCACGCAATAAAGTAATATGTGCTCGGATTCTACTCGAGGGTCAAAAATAAGTCCACACTATCCTGACAAGTACGTTTTTATTCCAGACGAGTGTTCCTTATTTTTATTTTAACTACTAACAATGCTTTTTTTTTTCGTTGAGGAATAACTGTGATATACGCTGTATTGTAAAAATTTTCAAGCTCATATTTTATTGGAACTAATTCCTGACACAGGGCTTAAATTTGTGGATGTTTATTTTCCAATATTTTTCGACAGCGAAACTAGAAATGTAAAAATTCGGGACCCTTGATTTCGTACTACGATTCTTTGAAGGTATTTGAAATACAAAGCTAATTTTAAACGGTTATTCAGAAAAAAATGTCATATTTGACAAATATTCATCTTTGATAGTTACGTGGCACCTTACCGTAGGTATGCAGCCGAACTCCATTCTCTAACCCCACGCGCAAAAAATGCACTATTCTCTGACTGTTCTACACACGTTTTCTTTAGTTCTATACTATATACTATACGTGCAGCAAACTTAATGTCTGTGTTACGGGTTTGGAGGGGGGAGGGGTAGGAGAAAGCTTGAAATTATGTAGTATGCATAGCCTACCTACTAGATACCATTGATCAGGTACGATTTACGCAATGAAATACAGCAGAAATGAATATCGAAAAACCGAAGCAAAAGGCCAATTTAATGTGCTGTAAGAGTATCGAGACGGACTGCAAAGAGAGGTCATCGGGTTACAACACCACAAAGTGTAGTAATGTTAGCTTTAGTTACAAGGCCTTTCTAAGATCTTTGGGGTTCAATTCTAAGCACAAAATTGCTCATTTTTATGAAGCCTAATGTCCAGAGACACAGTGGTGGAGTCCGCCCAGCTTCCTGTCCGACGAGTACAGACACCACAGATTTCGAAAAATATTCGAGTGCAGTGTTGATCAATCCGTCTTCTGGTACTGAATGAAGAGTGTACCGGCTGCCCTGCGTCCTTACAGTACCAGCCACATTCATTTCCAAAACGCATACGTCACACACGGTGCGAAAAGGAGCAATTGTGACAAGTGTTAGAAGTGGTTCTCGTTAAAGGGTATTCACGGTAAACTGAGCACTTTTGAAAGCCCTGCTTAAGATTTACTTACATGTATGTTGTGTGTGCTTCCGCCTTATGTAAGATTAACATTGCCATGGGCCTCATCACTTTATTCATGCGTCGGTCAAGTGAAACAGTGAAATTATTAGAAAAGTATATATTTTACAAATCTGCTAATTTTTACTCTTCGATTCATAAAAAAAAGATAGCGAAATAAATCATTTAAGTTATCAGAAATGGTTGCCTGACACTGTTTATTCGACGTTAAGATACGGAACTACTTCCCATCCATCGTTACCAACTTAACTGGGCGCATGTCACTAGGTGCGCCAGTTAAAATATATGCAGGTAGGGGCAGTAACTTTATTCTAAAGTTGATTTCAAAAGTGCTCACTTTATCGTGAACAGCCTTTACACCCAATTCTATTCACGATTCCTCTCTTAAAATTGTACCAGTAATACCACGCCAAATGAGTAGGGCATATACGGTAAGTGATAATTAGGGACACCTGAATTTCGTCAAAAATTTTACGACCAGTTGAGTTTCATAACACTTTAGCTCAGATACACCTTCGCGATTGGATGGTTTCAATGTTATGCGTCTTAGGTATCTGCGCGCGAATCACAGACGCGCAGTACTGAAGTTACATAGTTATGATTGGCCAATCAGGTAGGAAAGTGTCTTTACATAGAGACAAGCCACCAGTAAGTAAAAGAAATCTGCTTGTACGCCCGTAGGGTATTAAAATCTAGCACGTACCTAAATCTTTTCGCGAGATTCGGGTGTCCCTAGTGATAACACGAAAGGAACGCGAAGCTGTGTAATATTCTCTCCGCAATCTTCTTGGCTCTTCATAATGAATCCCTTTAATTCCTGTCACTTACCCTTGGCTTTATCATGCGGCGAGAAAGAGAGAATCGCTACTGTGTGCCTTGAGCGGAGAAGAGTGGAAAGAGAAGTCAGAGCGGCTTTAACATCGAGGTCTTGAGAGTCTATGAGGGTGAAGTGAGACGAGAATGGAGGAGCGCTGGAATGCAAGGGCGGGGGAAATGGGAGTACCCAGACAAAACTCGCCGAACAGTGTCATCGTCCGGCCCAGTGCCCTTGTGCGGAAATCCGGGAACAATCCCACTAGAAATCAAATGCTATATTAATTTTACATACGGCCAAAGGTCATAGAACAGGCAGAGGAGTGGACCTTAAACAGGGCTTTCAAAATTGCTCAATTATCAGTAAACAGCTTATATTTATAGGTATTTAATGCTGAGGCCTCCTTTTACTGCGAAGTTCAAGGTTTCGAATCCCGGATAAGCTACGGATAAACGTTAAGTTTTTATCTGTACTTACGTGTAGGTTTGTGAACCACGGAAGTATTCATTTGATTAGCCACCTGGTAAACACCGGGACCGTCAGAAATAAATACAAAAAATATGATTCTTGGTAAAAAAAAAAATATATTATTTATTTCATTATCTTGCCAATAAGAAATTACGACCCTAGGAATTAATGAGAAAATACTGCTGTCGTCCATACACGGTTACTTCCAACTTTTCCGAAGCCCTGATGAAGTTCTACTTCCAGGATATCTCTCCGCCTCATGCAAATAAAGTTCAACTATGTCTGGAAAATTACACTAACGGGACAGCGCACCGTAATCGTGCGCATTAAATTCAACAATATCCTGCATGAGAACTTTTTCTTACTAAGTCATTACCAACATACATCTTTCTCCCTGTTTTCATTCATATTAATTACAAATGAATAATTATAGTTAATAGGCTATGTAAAATACAAGTAAAAGGTCGATTTAATTTCAAGTAATACACTTTTATGTCAAACCGAGCGAGGTGGCGCAGCGGTAAGTCACTGGAAGGACCCGGGTTCGATTCCCGGTCAGAAACCACTCCAGTCAAATGCTGGGATGGGTCTCTAACAAATGCCATGGCCGATTCCTTCCCAGTGCTTCCTCCAATCCCTCTTCCCTGAGCAACTTGCACCGTCTCTAATGACCTCGCTGTCGACAAGACGTTAAGTACAGTTATCTTTATGTTAAAATAAGCATAAAACGCGTGGAGTACACTACACATCTAGGATGCAACTGAAAACGTCGTACGTGTGGTGATGTTTCAAAGGTTTAATTCAAAAAGTGTGATGAAACCGCCAGAAGACTGTAACGGATGTGCGACTAAAACTGGATTACCGTCACGAGTAGTAGAATGAATGTTTAAACAACCGTGCGCTTTCAGACAGGCCACTTTTCTTCCCTCCGAAGCTTCTTTGCACGATTTTGCAATCCACCCTGGATTTATGGGAGCACGCACAACGTTGTTAGCGCTAGGAAGTGAGTCTTCGGAGAGAAAAGAACGTAACATGCCCTATTTATCTCCCACGTTTCTTAAAGACTGGGTACGCTGTAGAAAGCGTCTAAATGACGTTTCTCACAGTAGGTACCACTCAACGATAAACTAACATTTTATACAGAATTATGCTTACAAATTTTTTTCCACTTGTGCATTAGTTTTATATCCGATAGGACTCACATTGCTGTCTCTAGAGCAAAGTCATTTCATGCGTCATGGACTTCAAGATGGACACTGTCCAATAGTGTAAGAAGTGGTAGAAAAGTGATTATGTTCAATACAGAAATTACACAATGAAAGAAAGTGTACCAAATGCGTTAATTTATTTTACCACTTGAAACGGCAGAAATGGTTAAATTAACCTTACGTAGAGTAAGCCTAATTGTATCTTCCAAACTGGACATTTCTGGCTACGACTTCAGCCATTTTGATGCTGCGTAAATTAATTCTTTCGGGGCCATAAAACACTTTATATTCAGGAGTAGGCATAACAAACCAAACTTTTTACATTCTCATCTGCGTCATCTGCATGGACATTTTTTTTAGATTTCATTATACCGATATCAGCGATTATACATGTGTTTTGTAGCTTGAATTACGGTATTTTGTTTTTTTTTTTTTTTACTATGGCTGTATGAAAAAGCGCGTGTGAACTTAAATATTTGTTTTAACTTTTATACGAACGATTCTCAGCTGACACGGCCTACAAATTTGTAATGACTTCTTGGGAAAAAATTTCCCCCAGTTGCAACCTAACAACTTCTAGCTCTTAAGGCTGAAGTGTGAACCCTGCATTTTGATTGGTGGAAATTTATTTCAAAATGTAACTTGTAAACTGCCGTGACGATTAATGACAATTTCTTCGTTTAGCAAAGCGAATATCAAATCCCCAGGTAAGGGAATACATATGTAGCCAAAAGAAAAATAAAGTCATTATAAAAAACTGCGTTTAGAGCTGCGTGTACTGTAAACTTAATAATCCAGGAAGGCTATTTTAAGCGAATATTGAGCATGATATTAAGACCTGAGATGCATTAAATTTCATTGGACATAAAACATCTCTGATAAATAAATCTGGAATGTAGTAGAGAAAAGAAAATATATCACAACATTCTTAAATTTCTTTTTGTAATAGACTGCGAGGAAACAAAACAGCAGTATCTCATTATAAAAATAATTTTTCAATAAAAATTCTGATAAGATCCTTTCAGTAAAATAATTTGACAGTGTGACACATTTTCAAACGTATTCAATATTATTCGATAAAATTAGTTAATTGTAAAAAATTCGAGGGCAGTATTTAGTCTTCAAATTTTATTGTCAAATATATTTGAAGGCGAAAATTTGACAATCTGGCAGGGGTTTGAGGCATTATTTTATAAGAAGTGGTATCAGTATCTTGTGCACGCACTGTCAGCAAATTTTATTTTGTGTATGTCATCCCACTCTCGTCAGTCAAGAATAATTTGTTAGTATACACTAAGTGGGAGATTTGCCGTAATGTGAAACGAACACGTATGATCCTTGTTGAGCGTAGAGGAAGACATTTTTTTGTGCATTAATATAAACATTTTTTTCAGTTTGAAGATTTAAAATGTTCATATGTAGGCCTGTAGCTTAATGTGCTAAGTTTACACGTTGAGTTACAGAGAGATGACGCGCATTTTATTCAACTAACATTGTGTAAATATTTGGGTTTTGTAGCAATCCGCAGAGAGCATAGTCATTCTTGGTTACCAGTTGGCGTTTAAACACTTGGCATGCTGACGAACTCCCCTCCGCCCCCCCCCCCCTTTTCCCCGGAGTGACAAATTTGCAAATGGTTCAAAGAACAACGCTAATTGTGTGTTCTCACATTAAACGGCTAAACTAAAACGTGACATAAATTTGCAAAAATGATCATTTATCTTTTGCTGCATAAACTAGATAATTCGAAATCTATAAGGGGCTACATCTGACACCATATTCTGCAAACAAAATTTCTTTAAATTCCATGACGTTCATTTATGTTTGTGTATAAGAATTTCATCTTTCAAGGGGCATGTCGCAGTATTTATATTTTCCATTTTTATTGCCATTTCCCGTTAGTTATTAAAATTAAAGTGTAGCTATTTCGTAGTAATTATGACAAAAATTTGAAGAGCAATATCAGCTAAGCATAAATGATTTTAAACATGTTTGTTATAAATTATCCCAAACCTATTTCAAAAATTGTATACAGACCTAGAACGGAAATCAAAAGCTCAAACTAACAAATGCATTAGGAGGGAATATGTAAGACAAACTACGTACATCATCCCACTATGTACTTCAACTTCCCTTTATAATGCATTAAATAATGATTGAAAATTTTATAATTATTTTCAGTTACATAGAGCATTCTAACGCTACTATTAAAATGTCTAGTGATTTTCTAGGGACACACACCAACTATATTAAAACCGAACCAAAATATTCGTTTCTCTAGCATTTATTTGTACAACAAGGTATACAGCACACGAATTATTGTACCAATGAAATTTACTGTAGCATTAATAAAGATTCAAGTAAGTTAGGTGCGGCAGGTTTCATATTGCGGTAAAATATTTGGCATATTTTTAAGGGATTTTTATTTAAATAAACAAATATGATGGATCATGCCATGACTGCCAGCTAAAGGCTGTTCACGATAAAGTGGGCACTTTTGAAATCAACCTTAGGAAAAAATTACTGCCCCTGTATGCATGTATTTTAATGGGCGCACTGAGCGGCATTCGCCCAGCAAAGTTGGTAACGATGGATGGAAAGTAATTCCATATCTTAACGTCGAATAAAAAGTGTTTGTGGAATTCTTTTTTCGCTTTTTTTTTTATCCGCCGTAGTGTAAAAACTACCACATCTGTGAAATATTTTCTTTTCTAATATTTTCGCAGTTTCAGCTAATCGACGGATGAATAAAGTGATGAAGCATGTGGCAATGTTAATTTTACATAAGGCGAAAGAATACATAACGTGTATACAAATAGATCTTAAGCAGGGCTTCTAACCAAAAGTGCTCACTTGACCGTGAACAGCCTGTACTACTTACTTGGTTGGTTGTTCCTGGGCTGTTGTTGCGCGGAGGGAGCCGTGGCTCAGACGCCGCCAGTTGAATGTCGCGCGACAAAGTCAGCTCAGCGAACAAAACAACGTGGAGGCGGGCTCAGTTATTGTGCGAGCTCGACAAGGTTAGGTCTCTGGTGGAGAGAGAGAGAGAGGTGAGTGATGGTGTGTGGAGGAGGTGGGGCTCCCCCGCGAAGCTCCCGCAGGCCTCGTAAATGTGTTTAAGATTGTGATAATCAATGCGGCGCCTTTGTTTTGTCGCGAGGAGGGGGGCCGCGTGGAGAAGCCACCCCACAAAGTCGCGTCGCGTCGCGTCGCGGGCTGCAGCCGACAAAAGGCAGGGAATCTGCGGCCTCGCTGCGAGGAATTACTGCAGACAATCAGCGGCTGTGAATTGGTTTTCCCTTCGTCACACCAGCGAGATACATCGTCAACAAATAACCAGGGTTTGGCAACGCACGCCCTAGGCAACCCACACACAGAAAAAAAAAAATTTTTGGCGTCCACAAAAAATATTTTGTGGTGTACATAAAAAAATTTTGTAGTTGCCACAAAATAAGTTTTTAGTGGCCACAAAAGTTAAGTGGCCACTAAAAACTTATTTTGGGGCAGCTACAAAAAATTTTTGTGTCCGCCACCAAAAAATTGGCAGGGTGAATACCAACAAAATAATTTTGTGGCCGCCACAAAATATTTTTTCAGTGCATTCTAAATTCGAATCAGTGGGAAACCACTGATTCGCAGTGAAACTCAGCTACTCTTAATCAGTACAAATGGCTCCACTAAGAATCACTGGAAAACCACTGATTGTTTCAGTGAAACAATTTCACTGATTGAACAAGTGACGGCCAACTGCAGTGGCTAATTACACATTGCTTTTATTGAATGTAGGCAAATAATTACGTGGAATATAAATTTTTGCCAAATTTTAACTATTTATATTGTGCAATTTACCGTAATTTAAAAAAGTAAAAAAAAAAAAATCCGCAGGTGGCCGGTATTGAACTCGCGCACCTTTCGACTCTAGGCCGTTGCCTAGTCATCTGATTAGCTACCACACCAAGTTGGGATTATATGAGGATTATATGGTTCCGATGCGAAATCGTGTAGTTTGAAGTTGTATGCTCATACTTTTCGGGTTTGGTTAGGTTGGTACCGTTAGTATTGTTAAATCGAATAGTATATATGAGTGCACTCTTTTCACAACATTAAATGAGTTTAAACCTTAAAACAGAGCGCTAGAACGATTACATGGAATCGAAATGAAAGTCGTAAAAACGGAATGAAAAAACTGTGTGTTCATATTACCTTGTAAAATGGCGTTTTGAAATACGAAATACATTTCAGAAAGTATTTTGTATAAATTTTATCCGTTTATTCCTTGTTACTTCATGTTATTTAACGACTATTTTTAAACGATGTTCGACAGTCATTTTTACACGTAATTTCACTGATACTTCAGTCAAAAATAATTAGCGACGGAGAGCTAGCTCCTCAGATGTTTCACTGACCCATCAGTCAAAAATAAACCACTGGTTAAACAGGAAAAAAAATGACTGACGAATTAGTGGGAAATGTCACTGGCTCAATCAGTGAAGGAAATATGGCATTTTTTCACTGGTTCGTGAGTTAAATTCACTGAAATGACTGATTTATCAGTCAGATACGATTGATTGATTGAAACAGTGAAATTCTCACTGATTCATGTTTAGAGTGCAGGGGCCGCGGTGGCGTGGTAGTCAGACTACTCGCCACCTATCACCTAGGCGAACCGAGCTCGTTGCACCGGCGGTGTTACTTCCGGATTTTCGCATGTGGGAATCGTAGTCCCGGACGGTGCCACTCGTACGCGGGTTTCCTCGGGGATCGCGGGTTTCCTCGGGGATCTCTTGTTTCCCCCCGCCTTTTCATTCCGGCGCTGCTCCATACTCACATCCCTTCTCCCTCGCAGGCTCGATGTTAAGAGCCGCCCAGAATTTTCTCCACTCCACTCCTAAGCAACCACTTGTGACTAAGCACTGTACATGCACAAGGCCCGTGAACTAAGCCCGTATCGGAAGTCTCTCTAAATATACTATTGTCCGTACTCGGCACCACCTCTGACATCATCGCGTATATAATAGAGCTGTCCGAATTCTCACTATCGTACGCAGAGGCTCTGTACTTAGCAAGTACACGAAGTTGCTTAGTACTTGCTGGGCGTGCTTGCTTGTGGCGGTCGGCGTATTGGTTTTGTTTGTCGTAATGACCTGTTCAGAGATACCATGGTTCCTCTTGGGATGACTTAACGAATAAAGTGGGACGGTCCAAAGCAGTGTTTATTTTACGTAATGAAGAAGGGCACGAAATAAGAAGAACAGTTCCTATGCAGGGCTTCCAAAATTTTCCAGTTTACCGCAAACGGCTTATAGCTAATATGCATTTATGCGGCGCTTTCGAAATAAGACGTTCTTCATGGTCAAAGCTTCTGAGGTGTGTCGTTTGGACCAATGAAGTTGAGTGGTCAAACTCCTGGATAGGCATGGATGTTACCCAATTTGTTCCCTAAATTTCATTTCGGTATGCCACTTAAGAATTACGGTTTTCGTTGGAAACCAGTACCGTACTCATTTATGTAAGTTACCTATCAGTGTAACGTATCTGATATGCCATCCCGTAAAAACATTATTCCATTTAAAACATGTTTAGTTGTGATTTACATTTAGATCGAGCCGATCAGATCAATGGTCCATCCTTCTCCGCATGCTCACTACAGCGGTACTAAACACAAAACGTTGACAATTAAAAAAATATCAACCATGTCAGTAGAATCTGTCTTAAAGTGAGTGTTGTTTAGAAAGTAATAGTTTTTTCACTTAGAACTTGTGCATTAGTTTTAATCAGTGTAACGTTATATTTCACTCAATGTAAAAGAAATTAATAGCCGTCTATGATACCGATCAACGAAAGTGCCTCGGCACTGTTAATTCAGCGAAATTTTGTCACTGAAATAATAAACATGCTTTCTCTGATTCCAAGGCAGCTTTTATTTCTGATTTAGAGCAGTTCTAATTTTTTTGTCCTCAGTTCTAGAGTGTAATAAATTTCGTATTAAAACAAGATTGAGTCTCTTTTTTTTTTTTTTTTTTTTCTACACTCGCGCGAGCACTGCATTCTTGAAACACTCCAGTTAACGTTCAGAATAGTCCTATCAGTCTCTTAATAGCTGTGCCTGTAAGCATTTTACTTCATGCTGTAAAAATGTCCCTTATGCATACAAACTCGCATCTATCGGGTTTTATTGCCTCCATTTACCTTTTTACCCATCACTATACCATTCGTCGAAACCATCATTGTTAGCGAAACATTAAACTTCAACCTTCTCTTGTACAGCGCCATCATTAGTAAGTTCCTTAACAGCATCCTGCGGCTACTTTCGAACGTTACACGTCACGCAGGATGCTGTGAAAATTCACAGTTATACTCTAAACGGTTATCAAGAAGAGCGACTGATATAGCAGTCCAAGATTTTCATCGCAGAAGAAAGTTATAGCAATTTTGTACGTCAGTTGTAAATCCGTTAGGAGCAAGACATCCCCGGTTTTATTTTTAATTATTAAGGGTAGAATAACTTAAGACATGGATGATCAATGTTTGAGTTTAGGATAGAGGGTGCGTGTTAGATTATTATGTGGCGTGATTAGTTCATACACTTTGATTTCCGCTGTTACATTTCAAGAAAATCCAGGCGATAGAAAAATACTTTTTCCGAGTAGGATTTCCCGTAAAGAAAGTTTGTTAGATACCTGCGGACATGGTGTGAGTGTCTTCTGATGTGTTATAATTCTTCCTGATCTAAATGTGGTCTCTTGCTCATAATAAATTGTATAGCTTTCACATCATTCAGGATGTCAAATCGGCGAATTTCCCCCAAGTGCCTGAGTTACTATTAGACCCCCGAAATTTGAAGTGGCAAACATGGATACTATCAATATCCTCAAACAAATATTTTTGGTGGGGCACCGGTGTTTTAAAATTAATGGAAATTTAAGACAGTTATCTTTATAACTTTGTAATCGGAAAAGAAAAACGTTAGAAATCTTTAAGATATATTAATTATATTATTTTACTTACCTTATTTTTATAAACTAAAACGTGTCGCAGAATCATTTTGAGAACTACTAGAATTTAAACGGGCGTAAATTCATTAGAATTCCTTTCGCAGTTTCATCGTATCTCGTTAGACACGCTCTGCACAGTTGCAATTCAATAAACAAACCGGGGGGGGGGGGGGAGGTACATGACCTAATGCTGTGTTACTTGCTGTAGGGTAAATTTTGGCTACTCACTAGGGCAGTAGCCGTTGAACAAATATCTGATGTTCGTGCTTACCCACAGAGAGCTGTGGCGCCACTAACTACGGTGACTTCAATAGTCCAAGTCATTATGTCGTTCTTTGGGCCACATGGTATGGGTTCGCATACTGAATACGCCATATACTATTGTAGTGCCTTAGTACGCAGTTAGGATGGTTTAATTTTTAAAGAGCCCTTTGGTTTGCATTGCGAAATAAAGACTAGAGTGTTCATAATTCCGAAAAAAAATTATTTTACTGCATGTTGTTTGATTGTTATGGTCCATAACTTCTGGTTTGAAGATGAAAATCAAAATTTACCGAAACTAATACATAGCAAATAAAGTGTCATTATTATAAAACCAGAAATGATTCCTTCTTAATTGTTTTCCATGTTCATTCTATCACCACTATGGTGATCGTACGACTGAATAATGATTTTAGTAACCGGAAAGTAAACTAGGGGCAAATGTGTTACAACAAAAAAAAAGTGATTAAAAGGTTAGGAAGTACTGGTAGAGACTCAAAGCGCAAATCGTAAGGTAAGATGGAAGTAAACAGTGATGAAAAGGTTAGGAAGTACTGGTAGAGACTCAAAGCGCAAATCGTAAGGTAAGATGGAAGTAAACACATTTGAAGAACGTGTATTGCATATGATGCTTATTATTGAAACACCTAGAGTGACAAGACAGTAAATCTGTTGAAGTGGAAATGAAAACCGATGCAAGGAATGGACTAAGAAAATAGAAGAATTAACAAGATAAACATTAAATATGATAATTCCATTACTCGCCGAGTTCATTGACTTCAGGCTTAGAAGGCTCCGTCATGTCTTCGTGGAAATCCAATACATCATTACAGTGACTGCTGATTACCAGCGCCTTATTTACATTCTTCCCACTCACAGATTGTTTTCTGTGGGCGAATACTTTTGGTGTCAGATGTATATAATCACGTCTGTGCTAGGATAAAAGATAAAATAAGAAAGCCGTATTTCCTGCCAAATGACTTACACACGTTAACTATGTTAAGTACAGTAAGTGATCATCTTGCGTCTATAATTAGCTGGAGAAATTTTCTTGCAAGTACAGCTGCTAGAACATTTATTTAGAAACAGAAGACTGTACGTGATATTTTTGTGTACTTTTTCCTGCTTTATTATCAAGGAGTGTAATAAAAGATAGCCAGCATGCAACACGTGAATTGACGGTCATCTAAGCTGTGGAATTCAATCTACGGTACACGAAGGCCTGGGGTTACGCGGGTTCGTCTGTTGTTCACAGAACTGTTTTGTTTTAGTGTTGAATGAAGAATAAAGTGACTTTACAAAAAAAAATACTTGCGCTGACTATCATGTCTTTTATCCGCCTTATTTATATTACTTATATTCTATGGAATTATGCACGAACCGTGGGCTTTGTTATTTATTGTATTATCATAATACACGTTTATAGTAGGAAGGGAGGTAAAAGAAATAGATTCTGGTGGTACACCAATACAAACAAATTCTGAACAGTAGTTATCTAAGGCAACAAAATACACTCATTGCCATGAAGATTTGTGCACACGGTAACAAAACTTATATGTACCCATAAAAATATTACTCGACATGTTTATTATTTATTATTATGTAATTTTTGAGGTAATAAAATCATACATCACACTTACTGCTGTACTGTATTTCGCCTGTTTACATTTTCATACGATATAACTCTGTAATGCCTGAGGTCTGATTCAAAATGCCACGCAGTAGCATAGTAATGGAATTCGGGCGAGACGGTTTGCATTGACTGAAATTCCCAACCACTAATCTTTTAGACAATATTTGGCACAAACACTGAACGCCCCCTCCCTTGGTGCATTCGGCTCGTTCACGACGAAAATTTAATGTTTTATCAAAATAAAATTTCAAAATAAGGTAACTATGGAGGATTATTCCTGTAATCTACATCAAGGTATGCCTACAATAAGTTTTGAAAGATACAGTTCAATTTATACTACTCATTAACTGCGAAATATTAGTTATTCAGAAATTAAGATATATATTATAGTGTGTCACAATTACGCAAATTTGATATAGCTGTCATCTGAGAAAACTGGAAACTAGTAATACAGAAGATTGTTTGCTTACGACTCCACAACATGAAACGTGTTGGCAGCACACAAGTTGTCGACAGGACAATAACTAGAAGTGTCTGAGCAGCGTAAGGCGCGAGTATGCGAAGGGTTGAAGTGTGACGGGGTAGGAAGTGTGGGGGATATACGGCTCCAACAATGATTCATCAACGTCGGCAGGCGTCAAGCAACCTGAACAGCGAGCACGCCCTGTTCTTCTTCGCCAAACACAATTACCACGTCAGGCGGCAAAACGCCAGGGGCGCCTGTGAGGGTTGGCTGGGGGGTGGTGTTGATGGGGGGAGGGGGTGATTTGTAAGGGTAGACAAGAGGGGGAAACAATGAGCGCAGAACGTGCCGCCACTTGCCAACCGCGCGATTCTCCGGGGCTGCATGTGAACGAAAACATGACTTGTGTGCTCATTGCTGGGGGCGGGGTTATTTAGTCCCCTGCCGTGCTGAGGTTCAGGGGTTCGCGTCGACCCCCTGTGGTGTTTGTAGAAGCGTGCGGGAGGTACTGGGTCAGACTACCATCTCGGGGCGGTTCCTTTGATGAGAGCGTACCTATTGTCTCATTGGCTGCGCGGGGACATGGGTACAGACTTTGCGCCTGATTGGCACGCTGCATGCTGCGAAAGGTTCTTTATTACTTAGACTATCGGCTAATGAGTGGTCACCAAGCACTGATTATCGAACGGCGTTCCGATATTCGGTATAATATATATTCGTGCCAGACCAAGCCGCTAGTTGGCGGGTTTTCTCAGGGATCCCCCCTCCCCCTGCACTTTCATTCCGGCTTTGCTACACACTCACCTCGCTTCACATTCATCGGCTGTCAAGACCTCGATGTTAAGAGCCGCCCAAATATCTTCACGCCACTCGGATAGTTTGCTGACCGGTGACGCCATTTTGTTGGCGTGTGCAGCTGGAGTTTGCGGCACAAGCTGCTGTTGCACCTCTGTATTGTTAAGTACTCTGTGACACAGGCCTACTCGCGTTTGCGATTGAGATCACATATGTGATCACCCTACCTACCCCCTCCCACTTCTCCGCGGAAGCACTTCTGAAACAGATTCTACGCCTCATGATTAACGAGCCTGCCTACCATGCCGGCAGTCCCGAACTTCAAATGGGGAATCAATGTTAAAAGAAATTCCTTCTCATTGCGTCAATTTTAAAGATAACTATTTCAAACCAAAACACTTTGACGCGATTTTCTCAGAGATTATTGCTACATAAAATTGTTTTTGAAAAAAAATTTTTTGTTATATGTAAATTTCAATATTTACATTTTATAAAATATATTATAAACAAAAAATTTGGCAAAATATTTTAACGTAGCATCATTCCTTAAGAAATTTCACGTATAACACATCGAACATGTCTGGGATATGATTAGTCGGTGACTTGATCGTCATGGACCTCCAGCAACCACTGTTGATGCTTTGTGGACTCTCATACAAACGGCGTGGAGGGAGATTCCCCAGGAACATATCCAGGTCTTCTTTGATTCCATGCCACGACGTTTAGGGGCTCTGATTGCAGCACGTGTTCACATCATATTGAATTCTCAAGTACAGAGATCACATACAGTTCTGTAATCCTAATCAATTGTGTATTGCCACGTGCCTAATCTGTGGTAGAAATGTCATTGCAATCACATGTATCCTTCCTGGTGTTGCATCTTTCATAAACGTTAGTGAACGATCGGAGCATATATTGAACTTTGCTACAGAATTTTAATCAATAAAATTGTAGGGTCACCGCTTAGAGTCCCATAGGTACATGCAGCACTACGAGAACACTGGAAACCAGTTCAGAGCCCTGCGCTTAGTGGCGTTGGAGCTCTTGTAGCGCGTGCCGGTGTAACCCTTATAGCTTCCGTGCTTCGCCAAATAAGGAGTACAATGATGCAGGCGAGCAGGATCCTTAATGACGGAGAGCAAAATTTAAGTCTGTTACCACACATTCAATTATAACAACATTGTAACCATTTGTGAAAAACCTTGTAAACAAAGTTGGTACACGAAAACTGACAGAATCGCTGCCAATATCATGTAAATTATAACACGGGACAGCTGAAATATTAATCAAATAACGAAATTAACATTTCCAATTAGAATTGCAACTTTTAAAAGCAATTAAATTATAGCATAATTAAAGTACCTGTATCCATTTATAATACTTCCTGTTTATCAGGTACTGGAATAACCGGCTACTCAAAAATGTATCCATCCATACTCCCGTGGGGATAAATACATAATAAATTTGCTTTGGCCTGGCAAACATTCGTGAAACATCTTATTGATTTCAGAATAGAGTCATAGCTGGAACGTTACCAAAATTATTTATAGTTATAAATTACACCAGCAAAATATAAATAATATCATCGTATAGCTATTCAATCTGCACTTTATTATTCGCTACAGTAACAGTGCGAAAGTTCTTTCATTAATGCGGTTACTATGACGTAACTAAAATATAATGCCGTGTTGAATATATACTTCATTGAATTTAACGCTGTTATGTAGTCGCCGTATGTCTTAACTACAACATGTAAGCTACTTTCACGATTTTAGTTATTTTATTTCGGCAATTAGTGGCGTAATTAAGCCTACGTCAAGTGCGAATTCTTTTAAGACATAATTACGAAACTGCTTGGTAAATAAAAAGTTCCTCTGGATAATCTATGTCCCGTGAATATTCATTTTTACCCAAACAAACACCAACTTCGTTATATATATATATATATATATATATATATATATATATATATATATATATATATATATATCTATATATATATATATATCAGTCACAAGCTTTGTCGCCGGTGCAGATAGTTGAGTAATTTTTTAGGGAGAGTGCAATTGTTTAATCTAGCTTATTCAGTAATAAATATATGTATATTTGTGTATTTGAATTTTAAAACTAATTCTGCTGCCATGGCAGATTTAACGTGACTGGTTCTGCTTCGGTGACGATACACGATATGCAACGATGACAAGTCGTAATACCGATTCTTCAAAAAATACGTATTTCATTTCGACAGTTGCTACGGTAGTCTCAAAAATGCTCATTTTGGCATTTCGATATTCGTTACCAAAGTGGAAGTACCGGATCAATCCACTAGCGAATTTATTCCGACAGTTTAAAAAATTGAGCCCCAGTTCCCCAACTCTCCGTAGGGTAGGATTGCTTCGCCCTCATCTACAATTATATACGAGTATTTAGTTGTAATTTACATAGGCGAAGGTTACTATAGTGGAACTCTTTTTTAAAGCTCTGCCTAGTTTGTTATTTCTGACCAGTATTATGTGTATCCTTCCGCCACATCCCACGGTTCTAGTCATTTATATTCATGAGTAGATCAGGTAGCTCTGTGATACCGTCAGAAATTGTAGATCTGAGAAAGAAATATTTACAGCTTCACAATAAACAAAAGTAATTGAATTTGGTAAAATAATTTGTTTTCCCAACTGCACCAGAAAACAGATCGATAAAAATGTACGCCCTGAATCCAATCTCAGAAGCCGTAAAAATACAAGTACTATGTATGGTAAATGTATTTTATTTCATCCTATAGAAGTTAGTGGATTATTTATAGTACAAGGGAATTTTATTCTTATTTCTAATAAGAATATGTCAGAATGTACGCAATCACAACCCCCGGTTTTTTTTTTTTTTTTTTTTTTTTTTTAAATAGATAATTACCGATGAAACTCTAAATCTGTTGAAAGTTGTTCAGGAAACAGCATTGACACACCTCCAATTTGAAGTAAGTTATAATTCGACGTGTTACGAGATACTTGCTGCCAAACTAACTTATGAACGAGCTTATATACGGCGTGGTCTACGGGCAGGTATACTAGCCTCTATGCAAGTAGGCATGGAGGATTCCTATTAGAATACACGACTGTACGTGGCGTACTAAAATTCAGGCACACACGATGGGTTTGCGATTTGTTCAAAATAAACATAAATTGGTGGATAATAACTGTGCTAAGAAATTATGCAATATTTATATTGCTTCATTATTTCTTAAAAACAGAAACCGTGTAATTTGTACTGGTGTAACCTTACGCGCGGTAAACGACAACTGGAATGCACGTGAGTATTTTCCGGAAGAATTACAGTGATTTGTATTATGTTATATTATATAGTATAGCTGCTCTCACTAACCAAACTCATTATTCAAATTTTCTAAAGTATTGAACTTACGGAAAATAAAACAACGAAGATTAACGGTTGTAATATCATTGGTAAAAAATTGCTCGTATTAAATTTGGAACGCATTAATTTTTTTATTTATGTGGTTAATATTTAAAGTATCGAGTACACATTCAAAAGGTTAAAATCTACCATTGTGTATATTATATGACTAGGTGGTATTTTAAAGCAATTTGAATTAACTTAAACCTCATGGGCATATGGTGAAGATAAAGTCGTACTTTTTAGTTGCATGATCAGTTCCCTTCAATTACAGTTTACAGGTTGCGCGTTACGCCCTGAAACTGAGCTATGATTGGCCAAGTTATCGAAGTTGGTAGGAAACTTGCAAAAAATAGGAGAGGTGCTTTTTAACATCTTATTAAGAACTTCCTGTTTATCAGGCGAGATATGTTAGGACGGTACTACCTTGTACAACGGCATCTCAGCCAGTGCTTACGGTGGCGGTTACGGAATCTAGTACCGTTCAATGTATAGTCAGCAGTGACTATGAGGTGGTGTTCTCTTTGGTTAGTGCCACCAAAGAGGATGCTGGAAGGATCATTGTTCGATACGGTACTCAATGCGATGTGGAACTCAGAACTCGAACATCAAGTCGATAGTTATAAGAGTTCTGGACTACAGAACGAAGGAGCCATCCTCCCCTCCCTTCTTCGTCATCCTTTCCAAGACTAACATTGCCTTAGGGCACACACTTAGCGTTAGCCAATTTCAAGCCCGCAAAATCATTTTTACCGAAAACGTAACTGCATCACCCGCCTACCTGGCACGAGAACTTCATTGTTTAATAGACTTTTTTTTTTTTTTTAATTGGGATATACAACTTTCAGAACGCCGTGTTTATCACAGATAGCTTTTTCCAGCCCTTCAACAGAGGCAATAAAAACAATTTTATAGATGTCTTTTATCTCAGGATGTTCTACACGAATGTATGCGGAGCTTGTGCAAGGCAGTACGGTGAGCTTAACATGTCCAGATTTTCCGCGGGTTAAAATTCAGGGCCACCGCGTCAAGTTCCATAGCTTCATGACGCACTACGAAAACGGTGCAAATCAGTGCCGTGCTTCACTCGTAGCAGCGTCACAGTTTTGCCTTTATTGCTCATCTGATTCTCTGCCATTGTAAGTAGAAAAAAAGCACCCGAATCTATTAAGTTGTAAACTGTTGAATCAATAGAATTCGCTGGAAACTGGCTCTTATTTCTTGAAATAACCACAGGTTTTTGAACGATTTCAACGTTCCAGGATCCAGTGTCTTACAGTCAACACTACTTTAGTTTCGGGGAGGTTAATAGAATAAAATCCTTTACAGACGTGCTGGACGATGCCACTGGTCGGCGGATTTTGTCGGGGATCTTCCGTTTCCCCCCGCCCCTGCATTCCAGCGCTGCTCCATACCACGCTTTACCCTCATCGGCCAAACCTCTCCTACTCTCCACTCTCTTTCACAGGTACAGCAATAAATAGCGTATCGCTTGCGATTCTTCACAGAACGGTTTACCGCAGAATCCCACAGCCGGCCGGTTCTAACAGCGGTCAGCTGGAGGTAACCAGAGATAAGATACAGTTCGTAGTTAGCTTTCACTACGTGCGGTCGTGCAATCATCATGCAAATCAGTAAACTGCACGTCATTTACGTTTCCTGGTTGGACTGTAAACTTTCACCAGCATGTGATTTAGTTCGCATTTTTCAATAACATTGACGAATGTTAAGAACTTTTTGAATTATATGTTTAGTGGTTTTCAAACATTTATTTATATGTATGCAAAGAGTGCTTATTTCCGAAGCAATTACAAACATGTGTTAAATTTTTTCTTTTACAAATACCAATGTCAGTGAGAACGGTTGGGAAAACTCATAGACGAACAAATATTTGGTTGCATAATGAGACATTATGTTATGTTAAATGAAGAGGAGCCGCGGTGGCTGAGCGGTAAGACTGCTCCCCTCCTGCCAAGGCGAACCGGATTCAATCCCCGGCCGGGTAACTCCCAGTTTTTCGCAAGGGGGACTTGTGCCGGATTATGCCGCTGGTCGGTGGGTTTTCTCGGGGATCTTCCATTTCCCCCGACCCTGCATTCCGGCGCTGCTACATTCTCAACTCATTTCACCTTCATTGGCTCTCAAGACCTCGTTGTTAAGTGCTTCACAAAATTGCTTGTTTGTACTACACTGACATATCTACGAGTTCAGATAGAACGGCGAACACTCAACAACAAAATTGTATATAGCTGTTTGTGCAAAAACTAGGGGCGACGTAAAGCGTAATTGCTTGCAGAAAGATAAACAATGTATGAATAAATAACATGAAATATTTAAAACGACGTAAATGATCATAATAAAACCATGAAGACAACTTTATATTCTTCTTGTTTAGTCAGCATAAACTCACTTACATTGGAAAAATTATTTTGTACCTGGTGAGTTAAGGCTCTGCCCTCATCGGTTAGGGGCAGAGTGGCCATCTTGTGGTCGGAGGGTGGGGTGTTCGCGCCCCGGCTCCTCCGCGGTAGATCTTCAGTTCGCATGTCTCGCCCACGTGTACTGTGAATTTGACATCAAGTCGGTCTACCTGAGCTCGACACACGACAAATCACTCACGCTATGTCCAACGGCAAATGTATCGGTCAATGAAGTCAATAAAGTCAACTTTTGAATTTTAAAAAAAAAGTCGGTTATGTGGTTAAATGTGCGAATAAATACCACAAAGGACGTGGGGGAACGAATCCGTACGCCGACAATGTGCAGCAATTTTTTTTCTCTTTTGTGGGTTTTTTTTAATACCTTTCTTTTTTATTTATTCACTAGATTAGTTTTCTACTATAAAAATATAATTTTATTTCCTCTTTATAATTATTTAATTGGAAATACAGGAGTGCAATTTGTAATACTACTATTAAAGGATGTGTAGATTTTACAGGAATGTGTGCGTACTCCTACAAAATATTTTCTTGGCAACTGGTTTCCAAGTATTTTTCTTGTAAAAGTACAAACTATTTTTGCAGTGCTCTTAACGTTAATTCTCAGGTTGCATTAATTCCGGCGACGACAAAAGAAAAAAGCTAGATGCGCTACATAAATGTTCGCAGCAAATACAGAGCACGAGTGATAAAATATGTTTGTGGGCTTGGAAGAGGTGGTTTGGGGGGGGGGAGGAGAAAACGCTGAATTTCCCCTGTAACCGCGAACCACAGACATATCGCGGGAAGTTTTCTAATGACAAACGAGTCATATTGGAGGAAGAGGAAACACGAGTTGCCGGAAGGTACGGAGCAGGGAGGCGGAAATAAAAGTTTTTTTAGGGGCGAAGAAGGCTCTCCAGAGAAATGTTTACATTTACATTCGCCGGTGTCGATTTGTTACGAGGAGCTAGTCGCCGCATCCGTCCACCCCCGACCCTCCTTTGTACCGCATCGGTAATTGGAACTGGGCCTGCCAAGGGAGGTCGGCTCGCAACTTCGGCAAATGAGATTGGACGAGGGGGTGAAGAGGAATTGAGCTCGTCGTTTAAAACGCTCGCGGGATGTAAGACCGGCGCGGCGGACAGCTGAGCTGGCAGACAAATGGATTTCTTTCGCGGGGACTTCCCCAGCGCGCGGGAGGATTATTTTGACGGGCGCGCTTGAAGGTTCTCCTGGATGACTTTCACGATCACCAGAAAGTTCTAATTTCCACCTCCCTTTCCGAACAACGCAAGTTAAGGTCCTTACACAATTGAAAACTTTAGCATTTGAATTTGATTGTCTGAACTCTGACTTTACAATTGTATTGTGTATTGGTGGTTTCGTCAGAGGAAAGGAAAAGTAATGTCAAATGCTAAAATTTTCTGTTGTGTAAGAAGCCTTATATACGACATAGTGTTTGTGGAGGAGTAGAAGCAGGTTAGCATATCCCAACTACTAATTCAGCTTTATATTAAATTTTCCAAGACTTCATAATTTATAGATGCGTAGAAAAGTGGGAGGAAATGCGTGAGTAGTTATTTGGGTTGTTGATCGGGGGGGGGGGGGGGGGGGTAGGTACCCATTATACCGATGTAGGAAAAGAAAACACACTTCAAGCGAGTTACGTATAATACTCTCAATACATTATGTACATTATAAATGCTATTCCCAGGCCCTCCAGCATAGCTTAAAACTGCTTTTTCAGAAACACTGCTGTAGCTAATGATATACTGACCGGTAAGACGGGAAACTATTATAGGGACTTGTCTTGAAAGTTGCTATAGACTTTCACCGATAAAATGATAGGCTCACCGCTTAAAATCCCATGCGTGCACGTAACACAACGGAAACAGTGCACGCCATTTCAGCGCCTTGCGCGTAGGAGCGAAGGGACATCAGGCGCGCGTGTCACTTTCGTCCTTATCGCTTCCGTGCGCCCCTGCCTCAAACGCGTTAAAAACCTCCAAGTAGACGGCACCCTTAACAATTTGGCCTCGAGAGTAGATAAGGATGAGGTGAGTATGATACAAGGTCGGAATGCAAAGGCGAGAAGAACGGGAGATCCCTGAGAAAACACCACGTCCAATAATCTCGGGAGTGACCTCGCCGGGGATCGAAACCCGTTCGCCTTGGTGTGCGCTCTAGCCGCAGCATTACCGCGGCTCCAGGGAGGACTAAAGAGCTTTTACACTAAAGCTTACCTAGCTCACATATTAAAAAAAAAAAAAAAAAAAAAAAAAAAAAAAAGCTATTAAAATCCATAGCTTAAACGAGATGATAATCTGTAATCTCGGGGTCCGAAGACTCCTTTGTTATATTGGTAACTACTTGTTTGTTATACAGCTCTTCCCGAAATAGTACCTATATCAATCACAAACGGTAGAATTAAATTTCTTAATAAATTTACGGTATTTTCTTGCTGTTTGGACGACCAGATCTCCAAACTTCCAAAACGTTTTCAAATAATCACTGAAGGCGTTATTTGGAGAGTGTTTTGATAATTTATTTTAAGAGTTGTTTCACAGTTTGACAAGTGATCTTCAGTTGATATTTGTACCACAGTTATTTCCGGACCTGGGATATCATTCTTAATAAATCTGTTTCCTCAACTTGATGTAAAAAATACTAAGATGCGATAAAAGAAATTTTTAAAAATTAACTGTGCTTATATATCATCACGCTTTTATGACGTTCGGCTAACCAGTTTGTGGGAAAAAGTAAGAATGGTGGGATCAGCCTTAGTATAAAACGTATAGTATAGTATAAAACGTCGTAGAATCTCATGCGCATGCACCAAGCGGGATGTGAACTTCCCTCGCACCATAAGTCAAAGTAGAGCCAGCGGTAATCTACGAGAACATGCTACGACAAACACCAAAGTAAATATTTCTTATTTTCCTTCTTAAAGATGCATTTTTGGTGCGACACATTTTGTATTTATGCAATCCATTATCTTAATATCTGATGACATTTCTGCTTTCACTCTAATATCCATCGTTCCCAATATTCCCGTGTAAGAAATTTTTCTTTCCTTTATTTATATCAAACCTGAAATACATAACTTGTGCTTCTAACTACGCGTTTATTAATGGCCTTGGCAAACAAATTACCATAATGTAGTTTTTCATTTTTTAAATAACTGTGTTGCGTTTTATTTGGTAATGCATTTACATGTTTGGAGGATACCCAGAACTTTAAAAGAAAATGTATTTTATCGCTGTATGTGTCATTTCAATTTAAAATGTTAAGCCTTGCACCGTTGAGTAGCATAGAAATGTTTTCCTTACACGCTAAAAACTAGTGATGGGATAATCGGATAATTTTGTAATCCAAATCATTCGATTACGATCATTTTAATACAGTAAATAATCCGTATAACTAATTCATTGTCTCGTTCTAATCGATGCATAAAAATTTAGACGAATACTGTAAAATAATATTTCTATAAATTTTTTTAAAACTGTTCTCACCATTTTTTTTATATATATAATTTATGCTATTTTAAAAAGTGAATGAAGGTTTTCACAAATAAAATGGGTCCAAAACGTTGTTTCAAAACATATCTTGTAGTTTTAAAGACGTGTTTATTTGTGAAAACGTATTATTTAAATGGCCTAATTGTTTAAGTTACATGCTATTCACTTAACATGTACAGAAAATATTCAATATGTTTACATTACGTACTTGCAACTTTGAAAATTTGTTGTTTCAAAATTATATTTTATAATTCTAATAAATGTGAAACACTGGAAACATGTAGGTGTGTGCACTGTTTTTTTACGTTAAAATACCCAAAAATTGTAAATAATCGAATTGTTTTTAAATAATCGGTAAATAGGTAGTAATTAAAGAATCGAATAATCGATTATCTCACAAGCGATTATCCCATCACTACTGAAAATACAGTGCTGCAATACACGTTTTGATACAATTACTGTGATTTAAGAGCTGAACCATTATGTCGATGATCTAAGGAATTTGCTATT
Organism: Dryococelus australis; assembly: GCA_029891345.1. Taxonomy (NCBI): domain Eukaryota; kingdom Metazoa; phylum Arthropoda; class Insecta; order Phasmatodea; family Phasmatidae; genus Dryococelus; species Dryococelus australis. The sequence goes on along the minus strand of CM056998.1, from coordinate 67,531,547 downwards.
TGGTAATGCGACATTTCGAAACACTATAATGAACAATAATAAAGTTTTAATATCACTTAACCCTTTTCGTTGATACACATCAAATTTCCTTGCTGTGTACTAAACATGTCTTAGGTTTTTTTTTCCTGTAAAGAAAATTAATATTGCCATTAAATGAAAATCAATAAAGAATAAATTTAATAACGGAACGAAGTTTCTACAACATTCTCTTATCATTAAAGCAAGAATTTGCTGGCGTAAACATAAACGGCAGCAAAGAAAAGATTTTGTTTGCTATACACAAATCTTCAAACGTATATTTTTACAATGCGTGCATAACACGAGGTGTTACAATTCCTATTAAATCTAAGCAACATATCTTGCCTTGCGACCTGGAAGTGCCTGCAATATAAGCTGAGGTGTCATACAGCAGACGATGAGTAATTCAGCCACTGCGCAAAATACCTAACCCACGTGGCTCCGGACACTGTCAGATACGTCAGTCCATCCAGCCGTCAGGTGGGAACTGTAGGTATAGTCTGTTTGCGGTTTCTTCACATTTTTAAAAATCGAACCGTCGGAAAAACACCTAACGTATGACGTATTCGTTGTTTCCTAAATGTCATTTATCACAAGTGTTTTATAATTATATAAATAAAAATACCTTAGTTTTGGTTAGACTTTGCTTTTACTTACATTTTATTTATAAATTATAATATTTAATTTACAAATAATATGAATAAAGACAAAGTAGAAATGGGTGTGTTGGCAATACCTAGTAAGAAATAGTTCTTATGCAAAATGTTATTACACTGAGTGCGCACGAATGCGGTGCGCGGGCCCTCTGGTGTAATTTTCTAAGCTTTGTTTGTATTGGGCGGAGGAATATCCTGGAAGTAGAACCTCAGCAGGGCTCTCCCCAACACACGTACTTTCAAGGCCAGGCTTCACCATGCATAGGCGTATAGGGAATTAAATGCTTAATTCGGACAAGAATCTCACAGTCATTTTTTGTAGCAGCATTTCCAACTAAAGATTTTTTGTTAGAGATTGAAAGCATCTAGATTTGTAAACCGTTTTGATTTTAGTATTTAATTTTTAAATTCACATTTTAAATATTTATAACATGGAACTATTTTATCAACAAAAAAATGAGAAAAGTGCATTTAAAATCTAAAAGATCCATATTTGGAAGGTTTACAAATCTAGATGCGTTCATTCTCTAACGAAAAATATTTAGTTGAAAATACAACCACAAAAAACGCCTGAGATATCTTTGTTCGAAATTAGCATTTAATTCCCTATACGCAGATGCATGGTGAAGCCTGGCCTTAACGCAATCTGAATGATAGAAAGTAGCGGAGATATAAGGAAGGTGTTTGGTGCTACATATAAACAAGGACTGATACGCAGCTAGCCCTGCATTCGCCTTTGCGGATTGCGGGAAAACCAGGATATGAACCTTGGTTCTCCCGAATGCGGATCCCGTGTGTGTTTGTGCTGTTAAGGGGGTAACTGATTATCTTTCTGTGATGTTTATAATCCAAACTGGCTATTTAACTGAGCAGCTTCACACAGCGAGCAACCGATTACAACGTGTCGGCAATAGCTTGGTGTTATTTTTAAGGTGTGTGAATAAATACAGAAATCTGATTTTACAGGTTTATTGTATTGGCAGAAAACGAGATCAAGATAGGCTGTTCACAGAAAACTGAACACTTTTGAAAGCCCTGCTTAAGATCTAATTATATGCACGTTGTGTAGGCCTATTCTCCCACCTTATTTAAAATTGACATTGCCATGAACCTCATAATTTTATTGGTGCGTCGGTTCAACTGAAGCTGTGAAATTATTAGAAAAGTAATATTTTACAAAATTACTTATTCTTACATTTCAAAAAACGCAACCGAAAGAAATAATTTAAGTTATCACAAATGGTTACCTAACACTTTTTATTCGACGTTAATATGTGGAACTACTTTCCCTCCATGTTTACCAACTTTACTGGGAGCATGTCACTCAGTGCGCCCGTTTAAATATACGCAGGTAGAAGCAGTGATTTTTTCTAAGGTAGATTTCAAATGTGCTCACTTTATCGTGAACAGCCTTTGGATTAAAGAACTTTGCTACACCCAGACCCCGCAGAGGTACTTGTAGACGCCATGTAGCTAACCAGACGCGATTAAACACCAATAAAACACACTTAGTACGTAGGTAATGTTCAAACTGAATATGCATCAGCACATGTTTTAAATTGACGGTCCGGTGTGCTGAATAATGACATGATCAGAAACGCCGAGACAAATAGTCTTGTCTAAGTCCTACCTTATTTTTGCTGCCTGTGACTGCAGTGCACTTGGCTACAGAACGCATGTCCGTGCATAACTAACTCAACTCTCGACTTCCGTCGGGGAGAAAAAAAAAACAGGCGTCATTATTTGTCGAACCCTGGGACGGGGAGAATCGTCTTTACAAAACCGGGAGAAAAACCAACAGCGGAGGCTTGAAGAGAGGCCACGAAATCAGTTTATCCATAAAAATCTTGTCACCGCGCGAGGAGGACTTTGTTGCTCGAGGGATGAAATAATTTTATTTTAAAAAGCGCAAAGGAATTTTTTTTCCTCATCGGGAAGTACTATATAGTGGAAATATTATCTTGTATATATTTTCTTATTTTAAGCAATATCACGAGTTAGATTTTCAGTAAGTAGGCCTAACGAATTATTTCTGTAGGGAAAATAAAAGAATATTTATTTCATTACCTGAAGTAGTTTCAAAACAAATATGATGCAGCTGCAGGTGATTGGGGAGAGCCTTGCTGTAACAAAGAGTGATGTTGATGAAGAGCATGTAGGGAAATTCAGGGGTGAATGAGACGAGTGTGTGAAAGCGATGGAATGTAGCTAGAGGAAAACTACTAAACAATCTAGCAAAAGAGCTACAGTACGAGGGAGCAGTAGGGGCTGGATGGTTTCACCCCACTTCTGATTAATGGGATTAACCATTCGATATCAAGTTGATATGAAAAGGGTTAATCCTTAATCCGATAAAAAATTGTTAGTCTGATTTTAATCCGATGAATTTTTTGGATTAATCCTTAATCCGATATTAATCAGATAGATTGGTTAAATTCCCATCGGATAAAATGGTATGTTATATTTGATTGACTGATTCAATTAATTTAATTAATCAATCAAAAATAGTTGTGTGATAAGTGTATAGTTGTACTTTATTTTTTTCTTTTTTGGGATGGCGGGTGGACAGCAGCTATGGTATGTCTTCACCCTGTGAGCTCTGACACACGGCTGAGATGTGGCATGTTGTGGACGGGGTGTGTGTGTGTGTGTATATATATATATATGGTGAGTTTTGTGCAAGAGTGGCATAAGTATTTTTTGTATGGGATATTGCTCGTAATTGTGTTGGTAGATAGGTGACTTTAAAAGATAGTATTATTCCATATGAATAACAGCATTGCATGAGAGAATTTCAGAGTGTTTAAACAATTTCTGTGTGTGAATAAATTACACTCATCGAATTGCAAATTTCAAACGTTCACAACTAATTGAATAACCTGGTCTCATAAAGAAACAAGTGCAATTACATGAGTCAGCAGTATGGAATTAAATAACGAATTAAAAAAATGTTCCTATAAATTAAATGTCGAACAAACACAATAACATGATATATGTAATACAACCAGAAGTCTCTAGCACATGCCTGACAATATTTTAAAACACAACCATCTGCCTGTGAAAATGAATATATATATATATATATATATATATATATATATATATATATATATATATATATATATATATATTATATATATAATATATATATATATGTGTCAGGCTCTCGATATAAGCTCGCTTCATTCATTGACTGACCTCCGAGGCAGACGGATGTGTTTTGAGGGAGCTCTTTGTGCGATTTCATTATGTGTTTAGTAATTTTCATGTACTTGTGTTCGTTTAATATATTTGGAAACATTAATTTTGTATTTCATTAAAATTTTGGAGTTTTACACCTCAGTCTATAATCAAATGTAGCTTATAGGTTAACGTTAAGTGCTATATCCAAGTCAGTGCTGCAGCGACCTATCGATCGAATGGACCTATATTAAACATTTTCTTTTTTATGCACGTTAATCAATTAAATTCTATTAACTTGTGGATTACATTTCAGAAGTCCCTCACCAGTCTCACAAGCAGACGGACGTGTTTTAAAATATTGTCAGGTATGTGCGAGAGGCGTAACGTAGCATTACATATATAATATTATTGTGTTCGTTAGACATTCAATTTATAGGAACATTTTTTGATTCGTTAATTAATTACATACTGGAGACTCATGCAATTGCACTTGTTTCTAATGAGACCAGGCTATTCACGTAGTTGTGATCGTTTGAAATTTGCAATTCGATGTGTGTAATTTATTCACATGTAGAAATCGTTTACACATCCTGAAATTTTCTCGTGCAATGCTGTTATTCATTTGGAATAATATTATCTTTCAAAGTCGCCTATCTACCAACACCGTCTACACGTAATATCCCATCCAAAAAATGTTTATGCCACTCTTGCACAAAACTCAACACACACACACACAGATATATATATATATATACACACATACACACACACACACACCCCGTCCCCAAAATGCCACACCTCATCCATGTGTCAGAGCTCACAGGGTGAGGACGTACCAGAGCTGCTGCCCACGCATTACCCAAAAAAGGAAAAATAAAGTACAACTATACACTTATCACACAAATATTCTTGATTGATTAATCAAATTAAATTAATTGGATCGATCGATAAAATCTACATACAATTTTATCCGATGAGAATTAAAAAAATCAATCATATTAATATCGGATTAACGATTAATCCAAAAAAACATCGGATTAACGATTTTCGATCGGATTAAAATCTGATTAAGTATGAACTCTTTTGATATAAATTTGATAACAAACGGTAAATCCGATTAATCAAAAGTGGGGTGAAACCATCCATTCCCTACTATTCAAGGGTTTATGGTCACACAGGCCTAACCCACCCGACGATTCGCCCTGAAAAACTGCACTGACCAACATGATCACAGATCTAACGGGTGAACAATAATATCTGTTTGACCATCGCCATCCATGTCCTATACATTAATACTACAAAATGTCAATTAAAAGAATTTATCAGATATTTTCTTTGTATGTATGGGCGCATGTAAACTATCGATAGCAATAAGCTTAGCAAGTCACTAGCACTCTAACTCGACGATACTTGGTTCGATTACAAAAAAAAAATTGCAAAACATTTTTAACATTTTCTCCCTCGTCTTCATCTCACCACTCTTTTCGCTTTACATATGTTAGGTCTTCCCCTCTCACGGGCAACCACTTACAGCACCGGTATTATAACTCTCGCGCCAACACAGCCTTAAGTGAGAATGACGCGCAAGGTTTCATTTATAAAAGTCAATGAGTTGTTTTAGATACTCTACTCGATTACAGACGCCGTCACAATATCTTCGATCGTAATAACTTGTTCATAAGCAACACCGTTTGGAATCCTACCATGATATGAACAAATCATTTAAAAAAAAAATCTGATTACACGACCTACATTTAGCACCCATTGCCGAATCTGTAACTCAATAGACATTTCTATAATTGTATCTCTCTGTAGTATTGGTTTCCTTCGCCCGTGTTATTGAGACGGGAAGTCATACATTAATGTAATTATAACAACTTAGTCGCATATGTATTATATGATTCTATTACTAAGGACAAGTTATGAAATGATACTTTCGACGTACATGCGCGCATTTACATCGGTGCCGACCAGTTGAGGTATACAAAAACAATCCTTTAGAATAATACGAGGCAGTTCAGTGACAAGCCACAAAATCGTGGAGTACCTCAAAGCACGCCGAGAAAGTTTCTCACTACTTAAACTAGATATGAATTATTTTCATTGGTAATACTTAGTTTTTAGAACTTTTTTTATACGGGGCATATTTTAATTGCCAGGCATTGTTTCAAAGGCCCGCTGTGTGAGTACTAGATGTTTGGTACTAAACAATATAAATGATATAATATTAATCACTTTAATTTGGGAAACTAATAACATCAGAAGTTTCCTGCTGTAAAACGGTAACGCAATCCCAGAAATCCGGATACAATAACTAATCAGCAAAGAACTATCACTTTGTAAAAAAGTTTTAACTAGAATTCAGGAACAAAGGAATCCAAAAATTATATTGTGTCTACCTTGCAGTACACTTTCTATAGTCTAATCCCGGTAATTCTCCTAAGGATTATATAAAAATACCTTATTGCAAAATGCATTTGTTATTAAATGAATCCAGATACGGTTGCGAATTGCGCAAATAACACAGACATTTGAAAATGTCCAACTTGTGCGAGCGTGCATGCATATATACACAGTTCACGGTAAAATGAGCACTTTTGAAAGCCCTGCTTTAGATCTACTTGTATTCACGTTGTGTATTCTTCCGCCTTATATAAAATTAACTTTGCCGCGGGGCCTCGTCACTTTATTCATGCGTCGGTCAAGGTGCGCCCGTTAAACTATATGCAAGCTGGGGCACTGACTTTTCTCTAAGGTTGATTTCAAAAGTGCTAATTTTATCGTGAAAAGCCTTTAGGTAGATACACAGTAAGTAGCATTTCTGTGTATCACGTCACTGGCACCGGAAACATCTATTTTCTTTTAATCAGCCGTGAATGAGATTCTCGGCGGCCATCACAAGACGTATCTCACCTGTTCTTCGTTGATTTTCACTCTTTCTTCCAGCTCCGTTGAAGTTCTCATCCAAAAGTCAACATCACGCATTTCCCCTCGAATCTACAGGTGCGTAACGTCCAAGCAATTCGGAATAAATTTCCTTTATTTGGCTCCAAGGGTCGTGTTTAGGGATGTGCAATTTTTAAATAGCTTTGAGTCACGTACATGAGGGATTGTACATATTGGTGTTAAATTTTTAAACGCAAAACACACAAACTTCTGGCTTTTGGGTGTGGTCAGAATTGCCACGGTAATTCGCAGCGACAAATATAGGCCCGGCGAGAGTGAAATGAGGTGAAGATGGAGCAGCGGCGGAATGCTAGGACGGGGAAACGGGAATGTCCCCGGGATAACCCGCCAGCCGACGGCGGCATACAACACGTTTCCCAAATGCGAAACACAAGGCGTCCCCGCTGTGAATCGAACCCGTTTCGCCTTTAGAATGGGAGGGCAAATAGTCTGAACACTACGGCACTGCGGCTACCTTGGAACAAACAGTAGGGCAGCCAGATGCTAACTAACCGGCAAACATCCGCCTTGTAGGCATACATACAGCAAGAAGGCCAAAGCGTTCGTACACGGACAAGCACCGACACATAATTACATCTACATTATCACCATTAGGTGCGATTAGACCCTATCGGATCACGCTAAGGCTTAACGATTCAATTTCCTGAGTTTCCATGCAGCTCTCATTTTTTTCTCCTTGGATTATTTTCCTTTCTTCAGTCAACTTCGTCTCCGGTCTCTTGGTGACAGGGTGATTCTCAATTAGATCGGCAAACTTCGGGAGGTGATTTTTCATGAAAAAATAAAAGGAAAACGTATGTGACACTTTAATACCTAAACCGAATATTAAGGCAGGTATGAGCACGTTAAAAAACGAGATTTTAAGAGCCGTATTTGTGCAAAATATCGGCTCTTACGTTGAACGTCCCGATAACATACAATAATGTTCCGAGAGTTGTCATTGTATTTTACTTCGTTACCGATATTTTGCACAAATGCGGTTTAAAATCTCGTTTTTTAAGGGCTCATATCTTCCTTAATATTCTGTTTGTGTATAAAGTGTTACATATGTTTTCCTTTTACTTTTTCATGAAGAATCACCTCCCGAAGTTTGTCGGTCTAATTGCGAATCATCCTGTGTGTGTATATATATATATATATATACACACACACACACAGGATATATATATATATAATGTATATATATAATGTATATATACACATATATAGTTATCTGTAGCGATTTAAGTATGCGTTATATATGTGTATGTATATATATACACATAACATATATATATATATATATATATATATATATATATATATATATGTCTCAGAAAATGTTTTATTTGAAATTTAAAAAAAAAATAATATTGCAATGGTTGGCTAGGGTACCTCGTGGGATTTTTTTTGCAGCGTAGGGGCTTTGTATGCGGTGAGCTCGCAAGGCTCATTGAAAAGGAGGGCGGTTAAAAACAAATAACCAAGATGGAACCAAGAGCTTGCGGCGCCTTCATAGCGTTACAAACAACCAATTTGCAACGCACCACACGTGAACAAAAGAGGCTCCTAAGAGTTGCTGACTAACAAGCTAGAAGTCGTGCAACTACGTTAGAATTTTTTTTTTTCCCATGGTCCACTTTTGATGGGCACCATTTGTCAAGCTAACAAATGTTAACCAATATATTGTATACCGTCGAGTATTGGTATTGGAAATGCTATTATGCGTGGCCTTGACTTCTGCGCTTTTAGAGGCATCGCTCAGCTCTTTAAAAGACATTTCATGTCCGTGCGGGCAATTGAATATCCGAGAGAAAAATTAGAACTGTATCGTTACTGCGCTTATAATGAAAGTACATTCGTGAAATTAAATATGAATGTAGCATATAATTTGATGGTATAACTTATTTAGTAGTAAAAGCATACAGCTAAAAATTATTGATAAGATAATTACATTTTAAATTAACATTTGGTTTAATGAACAATGCATACTGAACAGAACACTAATCAATCGCTAATAAAGGTAAATTATATCTACAGTTACTAATAAGTGAAACAAATCTCTGTATTGCCTGAAAAAAAAGTTATCGCAATATCACAGTCTTGCCATTCCGTGCTGTTGACGATTTATTTACAGAAAAACAAAAACAGCTTTAAAACATTATAAAAATCTGGCGATTTAAAAGTATTCTCTATTTTTACCACCTTTTTACTTTTAGATTTAATGAGTGAAAAAGTAAAATTCTACGCTTGAGACAGGGCCTATGGATATCTTGAGGATGGTAACTAAGGAATGGAAAATAAAAGTGTATAAAGGCTGTTCACGATAAAGTGAGCATTTTTTAAATCAACCTTAGAAAAAAAGTCACTGCCCCTGCCTGCTTATATTTTAACTGGCTTACTGAGTGACATGCGCCCAGTAAAGATAGTAACGATGGAGGGAAAGTAGTTCCATATCTTAAGATCTAATAGAAAGTGCTATGTAAACATTTGTGACAACTTATATGATTTATTTCGCTTTAAGTTTTTTTGATGCATGGAAATGTAAAAATGAGGAAACTTGAAAAATGTTTACTTTTGTAATTACTTCGCAGTTAGACTTGACGGACGCATGAATAAAATTATGAGGCCCTAGCCATGTTAATTTTACATAAGGCGGAAGAATACACAACGTGCACACAAGTAGATCTTAAACAGGATTTTCAAAAGTGCTCATTTGCCGTGAATAGCCTATAGTACTTCTGCTGTGGAAAAATTCCTACGAACCTTTCCCGTACGTCGGGAGGAAAAAATAAAAATAAAAATACAGTCGTGCCAACTATTTCCTACCTGTTTAAGAATCTCTTGCATTTACCAGGGCTCCGAACACTTCGTTTTTATGGCCAGTCTTTTTAAGGAAACTCACACATGACTAACAAAATCTTCATTTTCTGTTTTACCTCTGTCTGTTCCCCCAACCCATTGAAGTAACGAATGAATTCGGCACTGAAACGTGTTCTTTATGAATACACGCAGCGTTAAACAATACACAGTAGGATCATTTCAACGCTTGGAATTTTCGTTCGGCAAACCATTCCCTCCGACATGTGCCAAGACGCTAAAAGACACTGGTATTTTGGCAGGCTCGTGCGAACTACAGCATGACGAATGTTTTCCGTCAAAAATTGGTTTTGAAAAGTACTTGCTGAACACGCTAGTTTACACAAATTTTGCGTTGTTGACTGTTTTCCTTGACAGTGACGCCATGTGAATCGTGTCATCAACTACAGTTTTGTTTGATCGCACTTAGCCATTGTATATTGAATTATTTTTGCAGTGATACATTATATCGTTTAGAATTCCCAGAAGTAGACTGCGTACTGCGGTTATAGGACATTTCAGATCTTCAAAATACACATTTGACACCCCGAAAGTCGGCGAAACAAACGTTGCTGACTACACAAACGCACGAGCAAAAATGGTTATAAAAAAAAAATCATTGCAATTGGTTTTCTTGGATGCTGTTCAATACTTCAACAAGAATGCCTATATCATGAAAAGGAAAAACGCCACAATTTTATTCAAACACGAATGTTAGCATCTTTACTTTTCTGTTACTATGGTATAGTACATATAATATGTACTGAATAACAAAGCGCGTGAATCTAACGAATTTATATGTATGCAAAAGTATTAACTGATATAGTAAAAAATTCGATTTTTATTCTGGTATGATGGTTATGAAACAATAAACCAATACATTTTCGATTAATGCTATTGCAACATTTTAAGTGTGTTTGCTGGCCTAGACAGCCGGTAGGTCTGCATGTCTGCATTTCTATAGGCCGTTCACGGTAAAGTGAGCACTTTTGAAGCTGTTTCAACAGACATAATAACTAGTAAATACATTTCATTGTGGCCTTGGACGTTTAGTTTTGGGTATGGTGAATTTATACACTGTGCTTTTTATTCACATGGAAGGGTTTACATTAACATGTGATAGAAAGATTTAAATTGGTCGAAAGAAAAAAGTAACTAGGGCTTCAAAAGTGCTCACTTTACCGCGAACGACCTATACATCTAATACTCCTGACTAATTTAACAAAATTTGGGCGGAGCTGGATTAAATACCGTTGCTACCTTTCGTGTCAATTAATTGCCGAAATACTCGTGCAATATATCTGGGTACCATATAAATGTTTCATTGCACCTGAGCGAATTCCATACAAGAGCTATAGCTCTCCCGGATAGATTGTAAGCTTGTGGCAAGCATGCAATTAGACTTGAATTTACCTTGCCGAGCCAGCTTGTCATATCACGCGTGGTTCAAGCTGAAATAAAGCCAAATTTTTTAAATACTGGCACACAATTGCTGACAGCTAGCTTGCGGATGGTTTGAATTATACTTACAGCTTGCCAAGGCACGCTTGTGGCAAGTTTTACGAACCAAACTTACTACAAGCTTTGCTCAAGGAGACTAGTTAGCATGATTAAAACTTTTTGGCTTGCACAACATGCTTGCGGAAAACTTACATACTTGTCATCAAAAGATTTGATGCGAGCTTGTATCAAGTTAACTATGCTATCGGGAAGGTATAACAGTAAGGAATTACGTGACATAAGTTAATTAAAACTATTTGTAGTATGTAGAGACAAGAAAGACTATCTGAGTCTGTGGACGTACGCCGTTATAGCATTTTGTTATAGCAAAAAAAAAATTCAAAGTACAGAAAGAACTTGCGCAAATATAATACTGTTGCTGTGAAATTTGACTAGTTTTTAGGTTGGATTTATATTGTTATGAACAAACATTAGCTGAACATCCTCATATGAACCAAGTCTAATACTTTCAGTAAAGCAGGACGCCAGGTATTGCGACAACTTATTGCAGCAAAATGCTAAATGTCGCTTGTTTCTATTCCTATGTTATTATTTTGTGTCCAAGTTTTTCTTTACATTGAATGTTTTCTGCTACTAGGGCATATAACAACGTTTTGCAATGGCATGTACCCACTGCAAGAAACATTCGAACATCACACAAGAGAGACTACTACGCTATGACCCATCTCCGACCTAGTATTGTAATGGGCTTATTAACGTCCCCCAGTGTTATGCCCGATGGCTTATTCAGGGGACGGCTTACAGACTAACTTATAACGTAACTTAAATTAACACCCATACCTTACCTTGAATTCGAACCCAGAACCTCCCGCACCCCAGACCGGCCGGCGGCGCACCAACCTACTGCACCATGGGAGATCGGCTCTCCGACCTATAGGCTGTTCGCGGTAAAATGAACACTTTTGAAAGGCCTGCTTAAGATCTACTTTTATGCACGTTGTGTGTTCTTCCGCCTTATGTAAAATTAACTCTTGCAAGACCCTCATCATTATCCACGCGTCGGTTCAGTGAAATTGAGAAATTATAAGAAAAGTAAGTATTTCATAAACATACTCATTTTTTCAGTTCAATGCATTGAAAAAATACGAAAGCGAAAAAAAAAAAAAAAATTTCATTTATCACAAATGGTTACTTAACACTTTTTTTTTCGACGTTAATATATGGAACTACTTTCCATACATCGTTGCCAACTTTACTGTACGCATGTCACTCAGTGTGCCCATTTAAATATGTGCAGGCAAGAGTTTTTCTAATGTTGTTTTCAAAAGTGCTTAATTTATCGTGAACAGCCTTTCGTAATTTGCTCTAAGTTTGTGACTGCTTTACACTTTCTTTGGGGATAGTGGTAGTCGAGTATCCTTCCCCCTCCCCCTCCCCCCCAGAAGTTCGATTAAAGTTCCCAGTGAGGTCACGGCCGGCATTTTCGCACGTAGAAAACGTGGCGGCCGTTGCTATTAGTTGGCCGACGTAGTTTTTTTTCTCACGGCGTCCCATTTTCACCGCCTTTGCATACTGTCGCCGCTACCACTTCATCCTAAAGTTGAAGAGCATCGCCCTGAGTGGATAACATACGAACGACTTCGCCAACGACTAGGTTAAACAGGTTCTGTTGTATTCGTCTAATAGTACGCCATGTCCACTACGTGCTCGTACCATCTCTGTCGAAACGGACGCTCTCTTGCACGGCAAAGGACGATCATCTACCAATCCATGGGCCATTGTACATTTAATGAGGACGTATAGAAATACATGCAGCCGGTTTCTTGCCATTTAATTATTTCCCACTAGCGACCGGCCCCGGCCTCGCTCGGGTGCGATTTACAAATATGGCGTTGTTTAGGTTTACAGCATGTATATACACTAAATGCTTAAGATAACTAACATTGTATTAATATTCTGTTGTTCAAAAAGTCTTCGTAAGTGAACACCTATTTTTAATCAAATTTTAAAATACAAAAATGGTTACTGTGGGTCACCCTTAAAAGCTAAACACATGCTGTCGCGAACTTTTTTGCTAAACATTTTTGAGATCTTCAGTTCTGCAGTAGATTAATTTGGGGTATCTCTCATGGTTTATTCAGCGTAAGCCATGTAAGCGTCCGAAAAGTGGCTTTTTCCGACTTGATTAGAAAATGTCGACATTTATCTTCTATCCTTACACTAAATGTTAATGTTGTATATATGTATATATATAAACCTTCTTGAAGAAATTCTCTAAATGATGGTGAAAAACCGCATCAAAATCCATCAAGTAGTTTAGAAGTCTTTGCCGAATACACAGACACACGCGGCCGGGCGACTTTTGTTTCATACCATGTTTCGATTATCGGCCTTATAACGGAAGTTTTGAAAACAACACTGAGGTGGCAATCCGATCATTTGTCAAGAGTGGGTCCAAGTCAGGAAAAGCATGTTTTGGGCGCTGCGGGGCATGTTCCATGGCCAGCGCGTTCACCAGATCTGACACTTCTCAACTAATTTATTTGAAGTGCTATGAAGGGCGTGGTGTAGGGGGACCTGTGTGTCATCGGGGGAGGAACCCATGGCATGAATCCACACGCAGAGACTTAGCTACTATGCACACAACCACAAGTGCGTCTCTGCACCTCCCGCCATCTTGGATTTATGTGATTTTTGCCATACTCTGCAAATACAGTTTTGTATTATGTTTTTTGTAACGACGGAACAGAACATTGCCTAGTGCAATGCCCGAGGTCTGTGTTTCTTGATTACTGTTGATATCGTTGCCTTTCTAATCGTCCGCAAGAAATAATCTCCCGTTTCACTCGACTGTTACCAGCTAAAAATTAATACATGTAGCGAAGCTGTAGCAGTTCGGTGAAAGTTCGGCAAGCTGTTATTTATGATGTGTGGTGCGGGAAATTTCAATACACCTTCCGAAATGGAAGGTTAGTCGAAAATTCGATAAATCCAAGATGGCGGGCGGAAATCCGCCTTAATCAAAATGGAATTCGGTATTTCTAACCCTTTTTTTTTTCTGCACGATGTGGTGCTCCTGTTGGGTTGGAGGCGGTTCCTTTTCAAAATGTGGAACGCAGACCCATCACCATATCCGAAGCGTTCTTCCAACTTTGATGATGTTAAATTTTGTTCGAAATTTGTTTGGTGTTTTATTTGTGCTGTGTTTAAAAGTTTGATTATATATTTCGACACGTGACTGAAGGAATATTTATACAAATGCCAGCGCTATTATTTGATGAAAATAGTCTCCCCAATACAAAAATTTAAAAATTATTATAGTGGGCTAAAGTGAATATTAATTTTTCAGCTAAAAGCCCGTTCACGGTAGGTAAGTAATTTCGAAAGCAACAACAGTGGAAAAAAATCACTGCTACTGTGTGTGTGTATATATATATATGTATGTGTGTGTGTGTGTGTAGTGTGGGTGTGTGTGCTGCAGTGCACACTGCCCACTGTCGTTGACAGCGAATTAATATAACTGTTTCTCGTACTTGTATTGAGAGTGTAATATTTATGTTAAGAGCCACTGATGTTAGTGTTTCTTATTTTATACTCCTAGGGAACAAATTTGCATATCGCAAGTTCTCGTATATTAGCAATTACAAGCTTTCACTAGAATGACGCATGAATTAAGTAATCAGCCCCACAGCAACGTAAATCTCGTCACATATGGCCGTGAGATACAAAATGTAGAGGAAAATAGGTCCTGCTCAGGGCTTCTAGAAGTGATTAATTAATCCCGAACAGCTTATACCAAAAACGAGAGTTTGTGGACAACCTGTTTTTAATATGAAGTGCACAACCTAGCGAAAATTAATGTGATTACAAGTTAGTGAAGTCCTTTGAAGTTAAGTGTATTGTCTTGAAATCACACTCTTGGCATTCAAACAATTATATTTTCACATGATTAAGTGAAGTATTTTGAACATACTCCATTACCACTCTATGCCGTCACAGGAAACCAAGTCTGAGACATGAAAAAAAAAACACGAAAAAAAAATCCAAGAGTGGTTGCAGTCAAAATATAAAAATGAAACGTATAAAAAATCCCACAGGTATTTTTGTCAAATTTGTAACAAAAAAAAACTCAGGTCTCATGTCTCAGACTTGGTTTTCTGTGACTACATAGTGTAGCAATGGAGTATGTTGAAAATATTTCACTTAATCATTCAACTCAATTGCCAGAATCTTTCAAACAACTTATATTTTCATACCAAAATGCAGAATAGAAAACGTATTTTCGTGGACAAAAATTTAACATAATTTACAATAAGTATATTTATAATCAAATATATGTACAATTTGGCCCTGTTAGTATATGCATTAGCAAGAAAGTTTGGTTTATTAAACGTGCTTCTGTTGGAGATGTATAAAACACATGTTAATTTATTGTGCATGCTTGTTTTCACCCATAATTTTTCAACATAGTGTCCCAATATTACAATTCCCCCTAAACTAGCATGATGAAATGGGTGAGTGTGTTTTTTTTTTATATTTTAAACTACAGTATAACACTAGTTGAACGAATGTTTTTTAGTTGAACGAGTGTTTTTGTAGTTTAAACGAACTAAGGAAACTTGCTTAGTAAACGTCTCGTGTTCACATACGGGTTAGCAATAGCGACGGCCACGATTCTCAACAGATGCATATATGACAACATTTGTTTTCATGATTTCAGTTTCTTTGGAAAATACTTAATTACAAATATAGGCGGGCGGCGCAGGAATTGGGGGTTGGGGATTGGAAATTCCACCGTATCCCTTACAGCCAAAGGCCCAGTATTACTGACTAAAAAAGAAATTAATTTAAGAGTCAACAGGAGTAACGTTAAAAGCCATGGGGTGAGAGGTGTGCAAAAAAGAAAAAGGGGGGGGGGGGGATACAAGCGATGAGTATGAAACGATAAATTTGGCTAAATTTAAACTATATAACTTAATATATTATTTACAGAAGACCAGGAATAACTTTAAAAAAAACCACAAGTAAGTCTAATATATGTACGAACTTTATCATAGGATATATCATAACCACACACCTCCTCTTAAGACGTTTTAAAAGAAATCTTTGAAAAATGACCCGTTTTATACCTCTGTAAACACATGCGTATCTCATTTTTCGTTAAATTGAAGTTTTACCTATATTTTATTTACACATTACAATAATTATTTTACAATACGCACGAATAAAAACAGGGAGAAAAAAATCTGTGCAGGTAGCGCCTAGTAATAAATAATTCTAATGCAAAATAATATTACAACCGAGTGCGCACGAAATCTGTGTGTTGTCCTCTCGTGTAATTTTCCAGACTTGTTAAGCTCAGTTTGTATGAGGCGGAGGAATATCCTGGAAGTAAGAACTTTAGCAAGATTTCAGAAAAGTGCGAAGTGACCGCGAACGAATTATACTATGGTTCCATCGCTGTTCCCAACGGAGGCCCCTACTCATCCAGCCCACCCCTAGTTACAAGTAAAAATCAGAAGATAAATTCCCGTGTCTTCTCTAGAAAATTCTCATCCCTTACATCTGTAGAAGCTCGAGAAATGCACGTATTTTCATCGTGTCCGGGGCTCGTGTGTTCTTTCTCTTCCAGCTCGGGAGAAAGTAAGTAGCTGTTTTTTTTTTTTTTTTTTTTTTTTTTCCTTTCCTTTCTTCGGCGCGGCCGGAGTCCAGTATCCGGGACAGTGTGTGCTTGGAATGCGGCATATGGACGTGTTTGCGGAGTACTGTTTGTGCGCGGTTTGCCGAGGCACTCGGCCTACCTCGTCCATCGCCACCCCCCTCCCCCTTGTTTGAGAAGTTACTTTTAAAAAAAACCTCCGTGGAAAGAAAAAAAAAAAAAGAAAGTGGACAGGTGTCTTCGCCATTGTCGAGTCTTAACAGATCCGTATTGGAAACGCCTGTATTGTTAGAGCGCGACTAATATTTGTTCTGCAGCTACCTCCGGGCTGCAGAACCGTCTAATGACCTCCCGGACAAATCGTGTCTCCTGTAGAATCCTCTTGCCGAGTTACAAGTTAGTGAACTTCAAATAGATTTATACGTGGATAACTTAAGAACATTTTAACTTCATTCTTAATGTTATAACGGCAGATACTTTCTCCGCCAATAGCGAAAAAAAATTTTTAAATACTTGAATTTCATTATTAAGATACTGATTGCCATAAATAAACTAGCCAAGTACGTGACGAATTTACGAACTCATTTTCACACTTAGAAGTTAAATGTTTTGTCCTTTAAATAATTTATGAGGTTTTCTATAAATGTTTGTTATTGAAATAACTCTCCAAGATTACAAAGTATATTAAAAAATTAAACAAGAAGCCTGGTTAAAAAAGAATTAATAACAAAATATTTTTAAGTTAGCAAACTCCTAAAAGCTGAAAGTTTCAAGGTTACCAAGCGTGTAATTGTAAATAAATACTTTACAATGAGGGTGCGTCAGTCATAATACGAAGTAAAACATATATTAGGAAAACATTTTTATATATTAAATTGTTAAATTTCATTTACATTAATTGTTACCTCGGAATTAAGTCACTGTTACCGGGGAACACTTAATTGACTAACGGCTCGTAAAACAAATAAAACATGTGACTGGTTTGAATACGCTGTGTGGTGCGTCTGAAGTATTCACTCACAATATATTTCTGTTCTTACGGGGTTGAAGGGTGTTTCGACGTGAGCTGAAGCAGTGAGTGCTAATCCTTTAGTCTCCGGGTGTACAGGAGGCAAAGTTGCATTACAGTAAAACACATTGAAAGGCTGTCCATGATAAAGTAAGTACTTTAGAAATGACCCTTAGAAAAAAGTCACTGCCCCTGCATGTATGTATTTTTATGAGCGCACTGACTGACATTCGCCCAGTAAAGTTGGCAACGATGTGAAATAGTTCCATATCTTAACGTCGAATAAAAAATGTTAGGTAACCATGAATAAAATGATGAGGCCCATGACAATATTAATTTTAAGCAAGGCGGAGGAATACACAACGGGTATACAGGTAGATCTTAAGCAGGGCTTTCAAAAGTGCCCATTTTAATCTGAAAAGCCTGCAATAATCCTTATTTGTTCCACAGGGTATGATTCGTATGATTAATTAAACGAATGAAAGCTTACTTGATTTTTGAAGGACGAATCATTTACTCCATGTTTCATAACGTATTCAGCAACAAGCAGTAAACTAAAGCTTCCATTGTTAGCTTCATTGCTGGTGATTGGTCACTTCTTGGTGAATACTGATTTTGTAAGTTATCGAGCACGTGTAGGTTGCCAGAGTAAAAATGAACTATTACATAAACACCAGCGAGTAAACAATAATGGCTCTCTCTTACGTAAATATATAGCGTGAATATTATTAAAACATACTCTCAACAATTTATGAAGCACAAAACAATATAAGTAGTAAGTAAAACTAAAGATTAAAAAGGCGAGATCAATATTTCAAACTCTACAATATCAAAAATACAATTAAGGCAGCTGAATACATAGTTATAGTTGATCCACGATAACGTCGGCACATCTGATGATCTGCTAAATATCTACTTTTGGTTACTGATTACGTATCCTTCCGCTACACGTAAACATAACACTGTCATGTGACTTCTACTTTGATAACTGTCAAATTAGTTGGTTGCTGTTTACAACTGTTCCAAGAATTTTGTGATATTTCCTACGAATGTTCACAATTTAGGCCTATAACAATATTTAGGCCGGCTTTATAACTATTTGTTACACACGATACAGCACGTTACACATAATACACATGCATATTTTTCGACGACGGTGTTTGTTACAACTCTGGCGGAAACAACAGTAGTATTTAACCTGTTGTTATTAATATGTGTTGGGTTATTTCGTTAAAAGGACGGCCTTATTTGGAATAAAAATTGAAACGAAGGGACAACCAGTCCAACTAAACGACACAGTAAATTCAAGCACGCAACTCGTGTCGCGTATTAATTGTACGTAGCATCGACAAGTGTAAAAGATATTGGTGAACATTCAAACACGTAGGCCTACCGTAATGTTTATTCCGCTAATATTTACATGCATTGGTACTTACTGGTTTTTAGGTTTATTTTATTCTTTATTTAAATTTATCTGGTCGGCCTTAGTATTTTGTAGGGATTGTGGGAGACATTCAAATCACAGAAACGTAAGCTCGTTACACAACTGTGTTTCTAACACCTAGCGCAAAGGTACGACGTTGCGATAAACAGACGTGAATTTAAATAATTAACTTTGGTACAACATCAGTTCATGGTTAAAACGTATACATTTTCCTCATCCAATATTTGAAATCCACACACACCTGGCCTGCGTAACAACTACAACGCAGCCATCATAGATGGAATTGGCGGCCACGTTCTTTCACATGCAGCGATCACTACACTCGTTACAGTATATTTAACCCTGCCGTGGAAACAATTATTTATCACAACATTGTAACTTGCCTAGCAAGTTTAAAAAAAACGAGTACGAACTTGATGCTTCGTTCAGAAACACGCCATGTCATTGACATGTCGCCACATCACTGCCAGACGTAAGGCACCATAAAAACTGAGTATAATCGCTCGTCATGTTGGGACAAGCACGTGGAAGTAGGCGGCTAAGCTAGGAGAAAGCTGATCAAATTCTATATTCTCCTTTCCATGCCACTTCTACCACCCTGCTGGATTTATAAGCATTGCGCCATCGCATCTAAATAACATATAATATGTATTTAAACAATACAATCTCGTTTCAATTGTAAATTACAAATTCAAAAATCATTATTGTTGCTGTAATTGGTATGAAATACGCTGAAATTACAAATAACAAAATGTATAATTTTCCTGCTGTACAGGTGGTACGAACATCCCGAGAGAGAGAAAGAACGAGAGAGAACGACAAGCTCCGCTTTGCTTACTGAACCATTCTTCCAGACGGAAAAAAACACCATGTTACTAGAGCCTACGCACGATAATTTGCGCAGATAGTTTTAACTGCAGCAATGAAATGTGTTTCCTTGAGTGCTAACTAACAATTCCAATATATCAATAAGCAACGTATAATTTACAAATAGTATACATAACAACAACTATAAAATATATTGTAACTGTGAACTATTTCCTACTAGCCGTTGCCAACATGTCGTTGCTCTCGCGGTTTTAAATTCGTATTTAATACGAAAGCAATATTACAAGCTATACAAGATACTAAGTAAATTATTAATATAATCAAGAACACGATACTTTAACGTTAATCACAGGGCTATATAATTGTGAAATACAAGTGATTGAACAAAACAGGTTGACAAGTTATGCATAGGGTGATTTTTCAAAGGTTTGATTCCAAAAGGCCGAAGAAAGCGTGAGTGGACTATAACTTCAAGGATAGGAATATATTATTATAAAAATGAAAGAAAGGCAATTTACACAGCGACAAATACAATTCAGTGGCTTTGATAATCAACCACAACTTTACATATAGTTATGTGTAAAATTTGATTTAATCCAATGTAACATTAATTTTTATTCAATAAATTATGTTTTCATTGAAATGAAAAACTGTCTGGACATTAATGACTGTATTCTATACTTATTTTTTGGTGAGATCACCTAAGTTGTCCGGTATCATAAGTATTTTTTGTATGCTAGTTTAAAATAAATTTAAGAACAAAATGTTTTCTGCAGGCTGATTTTGAGACGAGAAAAAATTATTTTAAAATATTGCATCCATTTCACTTATAAGCATTTTTCATTACTGTAAGTTCCGTATTTATATTTAACCAACTTATTTTAATTTCTGTTACACGGAAAGCTCTATTTTTTTTTTTTAAGAGGCGTACCAAATTTTTAATCTGGTTAATGAATACCAGAGACAGAGCATTGGGTTGTAATTGTTCCTGAAATATTAGGTACATGATTAAGCCGAAAATGTTACTATAGTCCATTCACGGTTACTTCCTCCGCCTTATGTGAACAAAGCTTTATTCGAGTCAAGAACATTACACCAAAAGGATAACGCGCCGCGTTCGTGAGCGCACTCAGGGTACCAATATTTTCCATAAGAACTATTTGTTGCAAGACATTACCAACATACCTATTTTCTCCCTGTTTTATAATTATAAACAAAATATAATTTATAGATCAATTGTATGTAAAAAAAATGTAATAAGATAGAAAATAAAGGACTTATGTTAACAGAAGTATAAAACGCTTGTGATACAAATTATTTTTAGGAAACACCCGCACATATCATATACGGGGTTAATTTTCAAAGGTTTGATTCAAAAAAGTGTAAGGGAACCGCTAATAGATTTAACTAGCCCTGATAACGTAATCTACCTGATCCCAAATGGAGCTTTCAATCTAATTATGTACCCATATCACGCAGACCGTGCGCTGCAGTAACATTCTATTATCATAATACTTTAATCGAATCGAGTTTCTTTGCAAGAAAATGTAATAAATTGTATTTCATCGGAATTAAAATTGATTTACTGTCTGTGCAGTAATTAAAAATTCATCAGCTGTAGCCTACATGCTTTATTATTTTGCATATTTTGAGATCATCTGCAAATAATAAGCTACTGCAATACCTTGTACTGTTTGAAATGTCAGGTGTAAATAAATTTAACTGGAGAAACAATAACATTACACCTTATGCGATAACAGGTGGAGAGTCACGCGACGTCGACAGCGTATCAGCAATTGTTAGAACCGATTTTATATTCACTAATTAATTACACAACTAATCACTATATGGTCTGCCTAATCATATTTACTATAGGTTACTTACAAATAAATAGTAAGGACATTAATCAAAACCTTTCCCAGGTCAAAGTAGGTAGCGCACACTTACCTGTGGGAACCTAAATGGCATGTGTGTGTTACAGATGTTTTACCTGAAAAGAAAGTCAAGTTGATTCTCTGAGTGTATGTTTTAATATAAAAAGTATATGTATGTTATTATTTCTTATAATATTAAAAAATATCTGCATACCCTGGGAAAAAGATTTAATTGCTGGTACCAAATAACTTTAATTGAGAGTATTGGTTTATGCTGAACAATATTTTGTTCACACAACCAAATTGCTCTTGCTCCATACATCTGCATACATTCCCTTGAACCACCGATAACATAACCCCCTGGCCTTAAAAATCGCAACCCCAACAAATACATGAGCTATCACAGCCATATTTACTGGACAGAACACTCATCACACACAATCAACCAATCATGTTATTTTGTTTATTTACGCTGCACATGCCCAGCCATTGGCCATTACGTCGTCGCGGCCGCCCAATCGGCAGGGAAGAGGGATCATGCCCTCTCAACGCAGGCCGACCACTGATTAATGCCAACGTTGGTCAGATCCAAAGCCCAAAACTGGCATGCTCGCACATCTGGGCCCGCCCTCTCTCAAGGCTCTGAGACCCTTGCCCTCAGAAACAAAAAACCAAGTGTGAGGTCTGGCCTGGGCCTATCCAACCCCTAGTGCCTTTTCAGGGCACAACTGGAGCAGGTTGCCACTCTCCATCCGGTCTGTCAACGAGAGTGGGACTCTCTCCAGATCTCCTCCAAGCATAGGAGTTAAACACTGCCAGAACTAGTCCAAGCTCACTGATCGGTCACCAGAGAGAACCTCTGATGGGGGCCAACCGATCGTCTCGTGCTACCACTTAATTTCCATGGAATTTGTGGGTTATTCATGACCGACTGCTCCACCGATTGAATGCAGGGCGAACAGAAGCAGTCCCTTCCACTAACGTGGTTGAGAACCTTTGGCACTTCACCGGGCATAAGCCGTACACCCATTTAAGAGCCGGTCGATCGCCTTCCATATCCTAGGACCCACGCCTTGGAAAGCGAAGCGTTACGATGACTCGGAGTGACTACTGCCCTAGTGCCCCAACCACACCAGGGAGCAGACAGAGCTGTCCCCTTGTGTCGTGGTTCACCGGCGATAGCAGCCCTTGCTCTGACAGTGGAGGATTGATATCATAATCAATTTAAGGCATACCTCCAAAGTTTCATCACTGCATCCAAGCTATCGCTCTCATCTGACCCGCCAGGCACTTACGTGGTTATCCCAGTTCGAGGGAGCCATCATCAGCCACACTCCTTTCCATACCGTTAGACCTACACACATTGAAGTCCAGGCATTGGGCCCCATAACGGCCTGAATGCAAAGTGGTCCAACAACCCGCCAAGTGGCCGGGCATATGTACCATTTGTTGGCCCAAGCCATCATGGCATATACCCCTCACCAGTCGCAATGGAATAGGAATACGGGTGGCGTAGCCCAGTTTGCGGAATCGGGGGCGGCACGGGAAGCCTTGGGTCGCCTTGAGTGGAGAGAGGCTATAAAAGATGCATCATCCACCCTGAACGGGTTGTTTGCAGTGCAACTTGGCTCAGCTACTATAGCCTGATAATGCCACACCACCTCTCATTCCAAGGACCTTCCTCACTAGGCTACTATGCCCCAGGGATAGATACCGAAGAATACCTTGTCTGGAGTCACACAACCCTACTCCCATCACACACAGATGACATGCTTACTCTTGCAGTATGGTATGATGTACAGAACATGGATAAATCATGCGTCCCCCCCCCCCCCCCGCGAACAGAAATAACCGCTGCTACATGACGTGAGTAGTATAAAAAAGGGGGTTCTAACCCACCTGGCTGCTGACTGAGGACTGGAGGACTACAATTAGTAAATTACCTGGCTGCAGGCTGAGAACTGGTTACCATAGAATTTCCCTTTTTTCCCCTTTTCTAGGCCAAAACCTCCGATTTTGCGTACAAAAACGTCACTTTTTCCCTTTTTCCCATCAAAATTTCCCGAATTTTCCTCCCGTCGCCAGCGGCCATCTTGATAGCCATAGCTAATTAGAATAATCCGGGCAATTTGCCCTTTGTAGCAGAGATTTTCCCCATGCGGCGGAATCGGTCGGAGCTTCTCTCATATTCGGAGCTTCTCATTCCCGGCGGCCATCCTGGTATCGACGACATATATCTACCCAGGTCAATTATCGACCAGCTGAGGATGTCGACCATTTTGGCGGCCAGTGCCTCACTGGCATCGGGGGTGGGGCATCAAAGCATCGCTAATGATCGGATCTCGTGTAACACAACAGCCAACTTATGTGTGTATGCATAATACTTATAAGCATAGTGAGCTACAATTTTTGAACTGTTTAAGTTATAGTTGTCAAAGTCATAACATAGACATCAACCACGGCTAGGAGAAGGGTCGTGGGGTCAAATATGCCCCATGTCAACTTATAAGCATAGTTGGCTGCAATTTCAGATACATTTAAGTTATAACTGTAAAATTTATAACATATGCATCAACCATGGCTAGGAGAAGGGTCGAGGGGTCAAGTATGCCCGATGTCAACTTATAAGCATAGGTGGCAATAATTTCCGAGCTGTTTAAGTAAAAGTTGTCAAATTCTTAACATAGGCATTCACCCCAACTAGGTAGTCAAATATACCTCATGTTAACTTACAAGTTTAGGTGGCTGTAATATCCTAACCATATAAGTTATAGTTGTCAAATTCAATTCATAGACATTAACCACGACTAGGAGAAGGGTCGCGGGGTCAAGTATGCCCATGACAACTTATAAGCATAGTTGGATGCACTATCCGAACCATCTAAGTTATAGTTGTCGTAACATAGACATCCGCCACGACTAGGAGAGGGGTCGCAGGGACAAGTATGCCCTATGCCAACTTATAAACATAGTTGGCTGTAATTTCCGAACTATTTGAGTTAAAGTGGCCAAATTCATAATATAGATATAGTTGTCATAGGTCATACTTGACCCTGCGACCCTTCTCCTAGTCGTGGTTGATGTCTATAATATGAATTTGACAACTATACCTTAAACGGTTCGGAAATTATCGCTAACTATGCTTATAAGTGTTATGCACACACACACTTAAGGTGGCTGCTGTGTTACATGAGATCCGATCGTTCGCGATGTCTCAATACCCCACCGGTGCCGCCGGCGAGGTACTGGCCGCCAAAAAGGTCGATATCCTCAGCTGGTCGACAGTTGTCATAGGTAGAGATATGTCGTCAATGCCAAGATGGTCGCCGATGAATGAGAAGCTCCGAATTCGAGTGAAGCTCCGACCGATTCCACCGCATTGTGCAAACCTCCACCACAAAGGGCAAACTGCCTGAATTATGCTAATTAGCACTGACTGCCAAGATGGCCGCCGGCGATGGGAGGGAAATTCGGGAAATTTTGAGGGAAAAAAGGGAAAACGTGACGATTTTGTGCGCGAAATCGGACGTTTTGGACCAGAAAAGGGAAAATAGGGAAATTCAGCTGTAAGTAGTCCTGAGGCTGCAGCCAGGTAATATTCTAATTTCAGTCCTCCAGTCCTCAGCCAGCAGCCAGGTGAGTCAGAACTCCCTTTTTTTTATACTACTGACGCGGCATTAAAAGGAAGAGACTTTGTATGTCCGTCTTGGTTATCTCCGCCCGTGCTGCTTCGACGCATCCCCAAAGTTCATCCACTGAGGCCGCGGGAGTCCTATGGCAAGCCAGTTATCGCCCGCCCTTAGACCACACGTTTACATTGGGCGAGAGATCTGGTGAACGCGCAGGAAACAATGTGGCATGGTCATCTAAGAGCCGTCGGGCAATGTGTGCCACAAGCTGTGGCGCCAGGCTGGTCCTGAAGATAGCGGACAAAAGGCTCCAACACCTCAGCGATGTAATAGTGGCTGGTCAGAGCACACCCGCAAGCAGGACTGTAGTCGGATGTAGCCCCACGTCACACCTCCAGGTGCTGGGTTGGTATTACGTTGTATAACGCAGGACTTGGTCAGGAGTGAGTCACGTTGCCGCCAAACAGGGATGCGACCATCATGGTGCTCCAAGTAGAAGCGGGACTCGTCCGAGAAGACGACGGCGTCCCCTTTGTCCCTCCGGACCCGACGCAGGCGCCCGTGGTTAGCAACCAGTGGCAGCAGCAGAAATGGGCGCATGGAAAAGATGCCCTCATACTGCAGATGCTGACACGCCGTGCATGCGGACGCGGATTGATGTACCTCATGCCTGAACTTCTGAGCGAGGGTGTTTGATGTTGCTGCGCGGTCCGTTGTTGTCACGCGCACCAAATGTCTGTCGCGCTTGTTGGTGCGAAGGAGCCATTGTCTTCCCGCACGTCTCTCAGCCCGTCCCTCCTCAACCCACTGATCCCATATCCGCTTCACGGCAGTTTGCATTTCTTCCAAAGCAAGAACCGATTTCGCGGTAGGATAATCCACAATCCCGGAAGGCTACGATTCTCCAGTGCTCAAAAGCGGGGAAAACTGTTCGTACAGTTGCCATGTTCTTCGACGCGGCATGATCGCTCGTATGTGCAGAATAACGGTCGGAAACACAATGTCACTACCTCTTTAAGGGCCCTCAACCTCCATATACTTATTATCAGTGTCATCATTACCACACGTGCTGTGACACTCGGCTGAACAACTAATCACGTTATTTTCTTACCTTGCTTTACACATTTCACCAATGTGGTATCTTTCTGGTGCTTCCTTTTTGTTGTTGCAATTTTAATATATATATATATATTACACCTGTCAACTGTGTCTACGCAAAGTGTCTTTTGTTCGCAATTTGAAAGATAGCGTTACATGAAAAAAAATATCAATTTTATGTAATTTCCCAGGGGAAAAAACAACATATTTCTTCCAAACTAAGTTAACGTGTAGCATTACTACTGCAGGCCATGTAAACTGATATGTTTTGAGTCAGTCAGAAAATTATTTCCAAAATGGCCTCCATATAGTTATTTTAGTTGATAGTTCTGTATCTATGAAACTACGAAACAATTTTCACCTTAACGTTGCATGCTGGCAGTATTTATTACAGCTATCAAACTTGTTTATGCAGAGCCTCATTCCTCATTTCTCAACCACTTTGTAAGACTCCAACCCATAAAAATTAATACAGTAATTGTGCCATATCTTTGGAAAAAACAACCAAATTCCTACCAAATTTGGCGAGTCAGTTTTACTATGGTGGGCCATGTTAATTTATATGTTTTAAGCTGGCCAGACACTAATTTTGAGAACGGCAACTATACAAACATTTTAGCTTAGTATGCTATATATACCAAACAATGTGACCGACAATAACTCAACTTTGTATACTAGCAGTATCTTAGAAAATCACGGAATGTGCTTAGGTTATACATAACATTTTTGTTCTCAACTTATGAAGATCGTCACATGCAAAAGATCGAGGTTTTATGCAGTATCTCGAAGAGCAATCAATCTATTCCCATAAAACTTTACACGCAAGTAGTGCTACAGTATTTCATGTAAACTTATGTTTTCTTTTATGTGCAGAAGGCCTCTTTTTAAAAATAAATTTGTGTTAATATACAAAATTTAAATTTGCATGTTATACATATTAAATGTTGTAATAGAATTCAACAAAATTTTGTACACTAACAGTATTCATTCGAAGAATCAAGTATGCCTACAGGTACTACCTTTTGCCAGCCTTACTGTATAATTACGGTCAGGTTAGAAAATTTAACATTTTGCCATATTTCCGGAACCATTCAACTACTCACCACCAAATTTCGTACACCAGCAGTGATACAGAAGGCCGTGGAAACTTAAGTGGTTTAAATGTGGCCAGCCACTGATTTTCGAAACGGCCGCCATAAATATTATTCAGATAAATTTGTCATGTCCATTAAACAATTTCCACAAATTCAAGCAAACTTTGTATGCTGACAGTATCTATTAGAAGCATCGTATACAGGCCCCTCTTTTTGGGGCATTTGTTTACAATAGTGTCAAGTGTAAAATAAAGCTATTATGCCATACCTCGGGGACCAATCAACCCGTTTCTACCAAACTCTTCACACAAGTAGCGCTACAATAAGTTGTGTGAACTTAGTGTCTTAAGAGGCCCAGGCACTTATTTTAAAATTGACGACCCTGTAAATATTTCTGGTTAGTAAACCCCACCACTCAAATTATTACACTGATGACATCCTATGTTCATGTTTAGAATCCTAACCTTCGTAATGCAGTTGATTGCACGCTAGCTTATGGTAGGAAGTTTTCTGGGTTCGAGTCCCGGGAATGGCAAGTGTGTACTTGTAATTGTCTCACTAGTGTTGCACATGTTTCTAATTATATCTCTAATTACTTTGCTGTCAATGAGAGGTAAACATCTATTTAACATCTAAGCATTTAAGAACTTCATTAAAAAGATGCATGCATACTTTTCATTAAACAACTAAAACTACGGTTGATTTTGCCAAACGAAAATGTAGAGTAAATTTTGTATACAAACTGCCATACTTAAATAAAGATACAAATTTATTTAAATATCTTTTAATTGCAAATTTTTAAATAGTAAATATAATTTATTTATAATTACTTTCGGCGGGTATAGATATATATCATCAGGTTGTATTAGATGTTTTCATACTGTACTGCTGGCGTGTGCATATATTGCAGCAAAATACTTTGCAATTGTAAATATTGAAAAGAATAGTGATTTAATATAAATTGTATAATCAAATAACGCAAAAACGATGGTATTTCAACAATATGTCTTTAAACAATATCTTAGTTGCTCAATAATTCACAGTTTTCTTGAATTTCGTTGAACAACACACAAGACATTCTTCATTCACAGCACAGGCACACCAATATGCTACACGTTCTTCAGCCACACGCTAAGTAGGTATACATAATTAGAGAGGTCAATTATACAGTGATATGATATAGCATATGAGTCATCATTGTTGATTATTCATCCATACTTAATAAGTACCAAAAATACTCCGTCTTAGGTACTGGAAGTCATCCGTGTGCCGTATTAATTGACGTCTTTGAGTGGCCTTGCAACGCATATGATGTGCATCATAATGTTGTTTGATGATATTTCATCGCGTGATTATTTTCACTCTCATAGCATTTAAAATTACTGCCGTCCTTCAGTAATTAAGCACATGCACCAACTAATATTCGTTTAATAGCCTTCAAACGATTCGGTACCTGGTGGTAGAAGACTGCCAAATGTGGGAAATACTTCAAGGCTTACTTTAAAGCGAGGTTGCTTTGATACTTATTTTATATGTTACATCTGATACAGTCTCGATAAAATGCAAAGATTACGTCACACAAAGAAATATTTTTCTTTACATTCTCTGAGTAGGGGTAACGCTTGAAACAAATTCTCTTTACGAAAGTTGGGTAATTCTTTTTAGGCCAATATACAAAAACTGTAGAAGTGGATCAAAAACTTCAAAACACGTGTTTAATTTGAAACTTTTATTCAACTTGTTAACCAGTTATTCTATGTAACTTTCCTCACCAATCTATTATTTGTTCGATAGTTACGTCCATCTATTAACCAGTGTTCAAGTTACTACAAAGTAATTAACAGTAATACAATTGTAATGCATTTCTATGCGACATCTCTGTACATCCCTAATTTGTTTACGGTAAATTTATGCCCATATCACGGTCAAATACATTGAGAACTGGACAATTTTTTTTTTACGTTATGTGAAAATACGTTTTCCAAACTCCCTGTTACTAGAACAACGCATTTGCGGAGAAAAAATAAATAAATAAATTCCTCAAGATAATTGCATTACTCAGAGCGATCGCAGTTTTTCTGGGTAAAATTGTCTAACTATACAGTTTTATATATATATATATATATATATATATATATATCTCTGTGTGTGTGTGTGTGTTTTGTTGAGAGATCTTCAAATTGTGAATGAGCAGTACTCTTTCTCTACTTAACATAGTACTGACTACGTTATCTATTTTAACTCGTATACGAGTTATTGGTTTCATATATCTAGCCTCAGCCATGAACGTTTTTCTCTTGAGAAGATCTATAGTCTAATATGATCTTGTACCTTCTGTGGACACTTCATTACATAACTGCTCATAACCTTTTTGGTTATATTGGACCTTGCTCTGAATATTAATTTTCTTCCCCTTGCGGCACATCAGCTGTAAGATTTTTCAGTCTTTACCGTTTTATTTAATTTATTTGATTCTCATATTCTCCATCAGATTAAATAAATAATTTCATCGGCGAACCACGATATTGTAGGTTTTAGCTGTTGGATACACCTTCTGTTGCCACTTAGTTGGTGCAATACGTCCAGCTCGAGGCTCTTTCGATTTCTAGCATAACACAGTGTGCATGGACATGGAAATAACTGTTTTTCTAATAACCTTTGCAGTGCTACTTTACTCAATTCCTTGAATAGCTGCTATAGGCAACTTGCCGTATCTCAGTTGTTATACATAGGCCAGAAGTACACGCTACTCTCAATTATCAAGTACCAACACTAATAAAAAATTACTTGTTACGTGAAAAATAACCTGCAAAAAAGAGGTTATCAATTTTTTTAAATTAAATGCTGGAATGTATTCACAACCACTGACGATATAAGGTATAATTTAAAGGTATCCAATAGGAAATTTTATTATGAGTCGGGATATCGTATGACGTACGACATGTGTTTCACAAAATAAAATAAAATAGCACAAACCGTCGCACCGTACAAATGACATACAATAAAAAAAGCAAAAATGTGTACACACAAGGGCACATATATCCGAGTCAAGATCTTCTCCTCCCATTAATCATAACAAGGGCCAGGGGTGTAGCTCATCCACCTCGAGATTTCTATAAGTCTTGTTCCCAGGGACGAATTATTTTTTGTTAAATTAATAAGAAATCTGGCATACGTATATTAGAATGATAATTTAAAGTAAATTTCCATGAGGCAACTTTTAAAGAATTGATTTAAAAAGTGGAAATAATATGCTACATAAAAGGCCATTCTGAAGGGAATGTCAATGTCTGCATACTACGGACCGAAATAGATCTGTTGTTCAGCATCGTCCCGTTAAACTGACCTGAGGCCCGGTCAAAATTGCACGAATTACCTCATATGGAGTCACAGAAAACATTATGTACTGAAATGTTACGGTACACCTGCAAATTTTCCTAAATTAAATCGACCATTTCCACCGAGTTTCCCGCCGATGTTTTCTTCTGAGACACATTGTCGCTATGCGTGAGAGCAATCAAGGAGAAAACATGTGTTATTGATGTAGCATGGATCAAATTGCTCGTCATACAGGAGACGAGGCAGATGATGACGCCGACATCCGACACCAAGGTCGCCGTGGAGACAATCGCAGGCACACATCTCTTTAGAATCTTTCCTCTAGTAACTCCTCGTTCTTCCGCTGTGGTGATTTACAACCATCTAAGATTAAGAGCTTTCAGAACAACAATCCGAGTCTCCAGGAGAGTGCAGGCATATGTGTTTGCTGCTATCATTAATACAAAGGCGTGAACAAATAATTCTGGTGATTATTGTGACTTCAATATTGTAACAGGTGTACTGCGTTACAACTTTCATAAGAGACTTATTACACCGTTAAACAAATTAAATAATGCAACTGAGGCATGATTTTAGAGCGATGTGAAATAAACCTTCTTAAACTATTAAACAGTACATGTTACTTTGAATAAATTATGGCTGTTAAATCTTTATACAATTGCCTCATATCGGTATTTTTGTAGTCGGTGTATAATTCATGTTATTTTGAAGACTTAAAAAACAAAGTCAATTTTTTCATTTCTATATTATGGTATTTCACAAATTTGTTAACTCCAGAGAAAACCTAATATTCTTTTAGGCAATTCAGAATTTATATATTTTTGGACATTTTTCTCTTTCTCCATTCCTGCGTAGAGGCGACATCGTATTAAATATGACGATCAACATAGCGTTTAGTTTCTGTACCATAAATTCGCACAACGAGCCACTAATAATTTAAGTCCTTCAACGTATACAAATTATATCAGGGGAGTGTGCCACATTCGACTAAAACATCTCTTTTATCCATATTCAAGCATACTTATTGAGAGTGTGCTTTGTTGACAAAAAATAATCTGTCATTGGTTCAGAGTAATGTTAACACTTCATACAAATGCTTCTGCTTGTTGCGGCATGTATTTTAACGCAAGAAATTACTATCATGCTTATACAAATTAATACAGCAAATTACAGAAAGTATTTTTATGGGTCAGCATATTTTTTAAAGTGCAATGTTCAACATTTGTGGCCAGGGATATTAGTTTATTTCAGTTTGTAGATAATGTTATCTAAACTGGCGTAGAGGAAAAATATTTTGTTCGAAACGACAGTGTCATTCGAGTGAATTACGAATTCCATTAGATCAACGATAATGTTAATCTAAGTGCGTGACGAGAAAAACACTATTGTAAAAATAAACTCTCAGAAGTTTTCAATAAAATCGTGAAATAACTTCACTGCAAGAATAGTTTATATAGCCTTTTTGTGGTTACTTCCGACTTTTCTAGAGCCCAGAAAAAGTTCTATTTTCGGGACACTCCTTATATATCCTTCAACAACATGCAAATAAAACGTCACCAAGTCTGAAAATAAACACCAACGAGAAAACAACGCACCGAATTTGTTTGCTTGACTGACCATCAAAAATAAATACTTTTATGCATAACGCAATATATGTATCTGACTTTGGAATTCTGAAAACCTAAATATGCTAAATATGGCAGTAAAAAAAGTTTACTTTACGAATTACCTGTATATATATATATATATATATATATAATTATTTATGTATATATCATATTGTACAATTTCTTACTGTCCATTACCAACAACTTTTTTCTATCTATTTTTAATATCGTATTCACAATGAAATAAGTGTTAAAAGTAATTTATAGACAAACGTTAAACATTTTATTTAACAAAAACAGGAGGAGTTGAGCTGTGATAATTGGGCGGCTCTTAAAATCGATTCCTTGTGAGTCAATAAAAAGAAGGGATGGGGATGGCGTGGGTTCAATCCTAATCATCCGCGAAGGATTTTTTCATCTTTTTATTATTGTTAATTGCACAATATAAATAGTAAAATTCGGGAATATTCTTATTTATTGCAATGGTTTGGCTAAATACAATAAAAAACAATATATATTTCGCTGCACACTGTTGTCTGTCACTTATTCAATCAGCGAAATTGTTTCACATTACTTATTCAATCAGTGAAGTTGTTTTCCCTGAAACAACCAGTGGTTTTCCACTGATTCTAAGTGGAGTCATTTTCACTGATTCCAGTAATTAAATATCGCTGCGAATCAATGGTTTTTTCACTGATTCGAAATTAGAGTGTAGTCTAAACGCGGTCGGAACTACAACACTTACCAAATCTGAATAATTCTCACACATACAACTGCTTTCTCAAATGTATTGACTATCAATTCATTATGCCACTCAACTACTAGAGTAAAATTGTTATGGCGAGTCGGGTACAAGTACACGGGCAGGCCGGCCGCCATGTTGTGACATCACCAAACCGTCATATTGGATCTGGATGACCTTGAATTGACACATGACCATGGAAATGGGCCCATGACCTCAAATGACCTTGAACCAAAAAAAATTCGAAAAAATTTGTGAAATCAAGGAAAAATTATATTGATGTTACCCCACTACCATCTTGAATCTGGGTGACATTGGCCTTGAACCAAGACTTTGACCTTAAATTACCTTGAACAAAAATATCGCAAAATTGTTTTAAACCCCCCCCCCCCCCAAAATATAATAAATACTGCTACAATTTATTTTAAAAACTAAAAATTTTATTTAAAAATTAAAATTTTGTATGTTATGGCTTAAAGGGGATGGGTAGACTGGAGCCAACCAGCCGTCATATTGCATTCAGGCGCTGCTCCATTCTCACCTCATCTCACCTCCACCGGCTCTCTGTTGTTAAGAGCCGTCAAAGTCTCTGGACTCAACAACTTCAAGTTCGTCCCCTCTATCCAGAGGTCTATTGGCACACCACCAAAGTTAGTTCATAATTATTTCCGTAGGTGCGTCTCCACAGGGTTTTTAAACCCGTCTTGCTTGGCGCGCTCGGACAAGGTCGTGACTCCCAGACTCCGCACTCGTGGCTCGCCGGCCATCGAGTGTGTGCGGTCCGGGAGTGTGCTGGTCGCACCGGGTCCTCTCCGGCCACACCTCGGCGTCCCCCAGGTGGCGAAGCGAGCGCTTGAGCAAACCTCCTCGATCCTCTTTTTCCCCGCCTCCGCGGAGAGCTGAAGCCCCGTTGCTTTCCCCGCCCTTGAGGAGGGAGGAGGGAGGTGAAGCTTCTAAAGGGCCGGCCAGGGACGCGTGTTTGTATGTGTGCTCAACGTGCAGGAGTCCTGCCTCCTCATCCCCCCCACCACAACCACCAAATTTACTCTTCATCAACCCGTTCACAGACGCACGGTGGCCGTGGCTCCTTTAATTAGTCAATATTTACTTTCTGGAGGAAGGGCGGGTGCTTGATGTACAGGGTTTAGAAAGGGGGGGGGGGGGGACCGGCGAAGCCAAAACCTCGTGCCGTCACAACAGGCTACCAACACACCCGGGGCGGGGAGGAAAGACATACGGATCGTCGGCGGTCCTGGACAAAGACATCTGCTCCGCTGCGGACGGGGTAAGAATAACATCGAAGAGATCTCTTCTGATGTCGATTGCTGCTTTCGTCGGGATTTGTGAGGGCGTCACGGCCACACAGGCCCAGTGGACATTTCCTCGCCGTTTTCCGGAAGCCTCTCCATTTATTGAATTATTTTTTTCGGACTGGTTGCCAATGAACCGCTTCCTATGTCACGTCTCTTATTTTAAAATACACACGATATTATTCATAAACACCGCCATCTTCATACAAAACCATTTCGTGACATCATTTTATTTCACAAGTAATCAAAATCTAACATTTCGCTGGTATTTTACGTCGTCTTACCGTGAATTATTGATGTGTGAGATTACAAGTTGAAGCATATAGCCTACAGGTAGTCCTCTACTTACACCGCATGCGTGTAATAAGAGGGGTTCTGTTCCAAAGTCGACAAGAAAAGAATTATTTCGGTAGAATGACAATATATTTAATTGATAAAATTGTTATTTTTTAACAATTATTTTATGGAAAATAACGAAAAATTATACATGTCCAATTCTTTCTTACCTAAATTGTTGATTTTCAACACCTGTATACATATTTGACTGTAAGTACTGTTCGAATAAATAAGGTAATTAAATATGCTTCCTATTTATGTAGGTAGGCTGGTAGGTTGCTAGATGTATGAAAGACCAAATCAGTTGTATGAAAGTTGATTTATAGGTGATAATATGTCATGTATGAAAGAGCGAGTTGTACGAATCTCGAATGTATGAAAGTTGAGGACTGACTGTATATACAATTTTAAAGACCCTACAAGTCCTTCCTAAATAACAAGTATCTACGATTATAAATACAACAAATTTTCTTACAGCTGTTTCCATATAAATTTTATCCGAGAAATGTTCTCCCAGAAATGTAACCAAGAAACATGTTAAACTCTAGGAGTACTGGTTTTCACTCAGGTGAGTTAGAAAATCTAAAAGAAAGAAATATGTTCTTCTTGACTACCGGGATTATCATGGAGGTAGTGCAATTTGTCGAAAATACTTATCGATCAGAGATAAATGTATTGTTGACTCAAACAAAGTTTGTTTCACACAACCAAATTAACTGTTTGTGTAGATAAAATTAAATATTTGGTTTTTGTAACCAATTATTTTGTTTATCTTATTTGGTTGCCCCAAACAAATATTTGGTTAGTGCAACTAACGGACTTTGCCTCTACGTAGAATAAACCAAGGTTAATTTTAAAAAATCAAAGCCCATCCAAGAGTCGAACCTTGATCATAGGAGCCCGTGCGGTACGCCAAAAGCTATAGTCACAATATCACTGACGAACCCGACACGACAACCCCGACACGACGAAATCTGAGAAGCAGCCAGTGAAAAGCAAGATCACTGTGACGTCAGTCGGACGAAATCGTAACCTCTACAGCCCGACAAATGTAGATTCAATTTCTACTTTTCGCCTATGACAGACTCGTCGAGGCGCGCAAAAATGTAAACACAACATTAGAAAAGAAAATTTCGTGCGTATTTCCTTACTGTAGTAAACAATAAACTAACTTTCCGCCAGAATAAAGTCCCAATTCGTTTTTAAAGGCTGTTCATGATAAAGTGAGCACTTTTGAACTCAACCTTAAAAAAAAAGTCACTACACGTACCTGCATATATTTTAAAGGGCGCAACGAGTTACATGTGCACAGTAAAATTGGTAACGATGGAGAGGAAAGTAGTTACATATATTAACGTCGAATATAAAGTGTTACTTAACCATTTTGTGATAATTTAAATTATTTCTCTTGCTTTCTGTTTTTTAAATGCGCCGAAGAGTAATAATGAGCAGATTTGTACAATAATTACTTTTCTAATAATTTCACAGTTTCACGTGACCGACACATGAATAGAGTGACGAGACCCATGGCAATGTTAATTTTACATATGGCGGAAGAACAACAACGTGTATACAAGTAGAACTTAAGCAGGGCTTCCAAAAGTGTTCATTTTACAGTGAACAGCCTATAAATACTATTTATATCTCGTGTAAAATTTAAATATTGCCAAAATCAACATTATCAATCCTTTAACCGCGAGTTTAAAAAATTAAATATTGCATATATTATAAGGATAACGTGCCACTTTAGAATTTTCCAACAGCCAATTAAAACACTTGGGCAGATTTCGCCGGGGTATTGTGTTCGCTGAATAATATTTAATATGAAATTCCGTCGATCTTTGAAGTCATGTTTGTCGTGTCGTGTCGTTTCGTGACTCTAGCTTTAGAAACCTCAGCTCGAGTTAGTACTGGCGAATAATTTTTTTTTTTTAACAGATACATTTCGAATGCTGGACAAAGCACGAAAATTATTATTTCAAGCTTTACAGCTTCAATTTTTAGATTCCTGTCAAACTTGATTTATTAGAATATTTATCACCATTGTCCGTCAATAAATTCACTTGTTACTACCTTAATTGTCACAAAAATACAAATAATCTCTTGTGCTGTATTTTCGAACGAAGGGAATCAAATGTGTGGCTAAACAAACATGTAGGCCTACAGTTGATTTAACGTGATATTTTGTTGACAGTCTGATTTCTTTTGGCCCAACACAGAAGTTTTGTTAATGCGTGCATGTAATTTTGTTAGATGAACAAAATTAGTCTCGTTGCTTTTTGAGTTTTGTTTACTCGACAAACTTTTTGTCGGGCCATCAGAATATATTTTTTAACGCTATACCAACAAATACTATGTTGGCTTTTCTCTCAGTGTGAATGCTGCAAAAAAAAAAAAACCTGAATCAACACGTTTAGTGTAACTTTATTGTTAATATTACATATTTTAAAACAAAAACTTGATTTACACTATTATGGCCGAAAATTTTAATTTGGTATTACAACGACTTGAATTCCCGCCAACAAAAAATCGTGAGAATCTGAAGATAAACCAGAGGTACGCTCTTTCTCGGGGATGATAACTCTGAAAACGAATTGGGAAGCGAAAAGAGAACCTGCTACTGACATACACCGTAATTTATTTTTACAATGTGAATTTTTTTGGAAAACATGTCGCCGAAATATATTTTGTAGGAGTACAAAGATTTCGCTTGTGAAATATGAAATACCCTACCAATCATTCTTGCACGATACTAATTTGTATTATTACATATTATGCACTTGTAGGCATATTTAAACTGGAAATGTTTATCAGTGAGATAAAATTATTTTCATTATGTTCTGGAAACATTTATGATGCATCAAAAATGTGTATATATAAAAATATAATATATTGTCTTCCGAATTATGTCCCAGAAACAATCCCCTTGGACTGTTGAGACTAGAGCTAGTAACCAGATTTGTTATAATTATAAGCATTTTACTATTCAACCACCTTATATTACAATATGTAGTCTTTTTGTGGAATATTGAATGTAAATAGTAAACTAATGTCACCTCGTGAGAATAATTGAGGTCGGTTGAAATTACAGACTTAAGTGCATGACAGAATGAAGTCTATAGTTCACAGGCGGATTGAACATTTGCACAGTTGTAGTTTTATACTTTCAGAATATATTCCTTTAGTGATATCGGGGTAGAGCGCATTATTAGAATATCATACCAAAAATGTTAATTAGAGTAAGTTAGATTGATTACAAAAGTTACTGGACATCAGCAGAATACACTAACTTAGCCAGATGATCGCATGAGTGTAACTTTCCAAGAAAAGTAAAAAAAAAAAAAAAAATGCAGGGAAAGTTCTGTACATCTAAAAGATCATTATTAAGAAAAAATTCCAATCTAAATGTTATTAATCAATATTACGTTTGTAGTATAATTTGGATGGCTCGGGGCAAAGGGAATGAAGAAGTTGGTGTCAGGGGACGACAGGTCGCCATTTTGTTATGTTACCCAACCGCCATCTTGGATCCGTGTGACCTTGACCGTAACCCCGTGCCTGTGAACATAGATAATCTTGACCACAAAAAATTCTAAAATATTCTAAAAAGTCCCCAAAAAATTAAGAAAAATTGCAAAAAATCGAAAAAATTTAAAAATCTAATAACATAATATATCATGTTACCTACTCACCCCGCTAACCCATACATCCAAGAAAACACCTCCCGCCCTTCAAACCTACCCATCCCAAACATTTCGAGAAAAAACGTAAAAAATCGAAAAAATCCTAAAATTCGAGTAACATTAAATGTTAACCTAGCCTCTGCCTTCTCAATCCTACTCAAACCTGGCGTGACAAAGAATTTTAAGTTAATATGCGGGAAGTGATAGCACTGCCAATCTTTTACAAGGCAAGGCATGGATGAGTGTAAAAGTTATATCAAAATCAGAAAATTAATTTTTATTCATTTCATTATTAGTATTAATATAACATTTACATATAGTTTTTACAAGTTGTAATAATAAATTATACGAACTAACAACAAAACTGGCCCGATTTTTTTCCTATCCCATGGCCACTCTAGTGTATATCGTGATCTTGGTTGAAAGTCGAGCAGCAACGCACTGCCATTACGACTTAGACGCACGTTTGAAAGAATAGAACCGAACTACGAGCAATTGTCGATAAATGAATTAGCATACACGATAAGTGCTTCTAAAAAGAATCAAATATTGCGTGGTGTGGAGACTACGTAGGAAGAAGACCACGCTAGTGATTTTCAACTTATTCACCATTTTAAGTAGCGTGACAATGGTATTGTGTTAATACAACGTGATTACGGAAGAATCCCTCTAGTTTAATGGTAATTCTTGAAAATCTGTTAAGTCAGTCGTAACGAGAAGAATTAAGCAGCATCAAGAGTACAGTTCTGGATCAACACGTCTCAGCAATATACTCTCTAAAAACTGATCTAACGACTGTTGAAAAGGAAAATTTGGTCGTAAACTTAACGTGAATATCAAAATCTCGCGTGAGTCAAGGGTTAGCTTCAGCTTGTTTGGGATACGTCGACGCTGACTTTAATATTAGTTTCCATGAATATTTTTTTAGTGGGATAAGAAAAATAACAAACTTTATTTTAGCAGCGAAAAAAAATGAGCTTCAAAAGTAAAACGTATGTATGGGCCTCTGACTTAGGATCGTTTCGTTGTTTTAGTTTATTGCTATCCAAAATCGTCTTTACACGTCTTAGTTTCATATTCTTTCTCTTGCCTTTTCCCTCTCTTTCTAATTCATCCAAATACGTGTTGAATGCATTTCTTCAATGCATTACTTGACAGCTGGTATAACAATAGCTATAGCTGCTCTTTGAGTATATTTTTGAACCTCTCTGTTTTGGTAATACTGGTTAGGTTTATAGTAAATATTAAAGTAACGACAGTCTATCTTAATATTGGCTTATTTCTACACAGACTACACACTTACTTACTGCTGTTTGGTAACTTACGTTTAAGAGTAATACTGACAAGTGTTTTGGTAATACTGGTTAGGTTTATAGTAAATATTAAAGTAACGACAGTCTATCTTAATATTGGCCTATTTCTACACAGACTACACACTTACTTACTGCTGTTTGGTAACTTAAGTTTAAAAGTAATACAGACAAGTGTTTTCCGAACGGATTTTACCATTAACATTTTTTTCTTTATACCTAATTTTTCCATATGGTGAAAGTAATATTTGAATTTAACGCACTTCATATTAGTCCTACATAAAATAATTAAAAAATTTATAGTAATTTTGTTATATATGCTTTTGCCAACAAATTTTCCTGCGAGCAAAACTATCGCACAAGTACATAACATTTCGTTCGCCCTCCTCCCCAGTCGTGCTTGGATCTCGTATTAGCTGACCGGGAATTTTATTTGTGGTGTTTATTCGTTAATAGCGACAAAAAAAGAGACATCTTGATTTAAAAAAATTATTTAATGTATGGCCTGTTACATACAAATATGTAACTTTTACCTAGAGCGAATATTAAACCCTGCACTTACAACGCAAAGCTTGTAGAATTTTTGTGAGAATCCACAGAATGCTGGACTGTGGTGTAACATTTTCGTGAAGTTTCGCAAGGTTGGTATGTGAAATTACAATACTGTTGCCAATTGCGTAAATGTGATATTTAAGTGTCGTAATGTATATACAGCTTTCAATTCAGCTGAACAACAGTTGGAGAATGCTGTAAAACACGACCGTAGTAAATGAGTGAAGTCTTGCTTACAATGCCCGGCACATTAGCATGCAGTAATGGGAGGTCTTTTGTAAATACGCGGTATAATCTCTTAATGTGACTAAGTACTGCGTTGTCTCAAAAGATGCTCAAAAGTAACCTCTGCTGCACGTTATGGGATACCTAGGCTCCTAAACGGACAATATCGGAAAAACTAAACTTGGCAAAGCTTATGTCATAATGCATTTGATGCGATACTAATATCTTTTTTTATGGATTTGCGAGTTAGCGCCTGCTGTATGCACTAACACTATTATGCGATAAACTTATATTTTTATCAGCTTCCAGCTATGTTTTTTTTTTTTAAAAGGCAAATATTGCCATATGTTTGTTCACACCGCGATATTTTGAAAATAATTAAAAGCTAGAAGTGGCGGTAAGAGGTTATAAGTGAAAATTGCTCATTTGACAGTTTGAGTACACAAAACGTTTTGAGTGACAAGCAGATATTTAAGATAATTTTCCTTCAGAAAATACACAGTTTGCCCAAGTGTTGATAACCAGTCGCCACGTGTGTCGCCAGTATCTTCATGGTTGTGAGGCTTTTTCTTGCCTATAGTGTAGCGAATACTACAATGATGTGTACTTGTTCTTTCTGGGGCACTCGTGTTTTCTCCAAGTGTTCGTTATGCCGCATCACAACTCATCCAGACTCCAACTAGGTAGGGAACGACACTTCTGTTCCTCGGGACATGAGGCTGTCTTCACTGTAAAAAAAATATTACTTTTACAAGAAGAATCCTTGTAAACTCAGTTGCCAAGAAAATCCTTTTTGAAACTACAAATAGTTTCCTTGTAAAATCTGTAAAACATGTATTTGTATTATTATAAATGATAGCCTTGTATTACAACTTACATTATTGGGAAGTGCAAATATTTTTTTTTATCCTAGATAACAAATGCGATAAATTAAAAACAGACAATAAATTTAAAAAATTTACAAAATATAACTCACGAAAAAATAACATTTAATCACACGGGGATTAGAACCCAACTCCCGTGTATTACTTTTGAGTTAAG
Source organism: Dryococelus australis (assembly GCA_029891345.1). Lineage (NCBI taxonomy): Eukaryota > Metazoa > Arthropoda > Insecta > Phasmatodea > Phasmatidae > Dryococelus > Dryococelus australis. Next base: position 67,489,644 of record CM056998.1, on the reverse strand, counting down.
AAATTTGTACGGCTATTAACAACAAGGTCTTGAGAGCCGATTTAAGAGTTCTGTGTAGCTAGGAAGCATTAAAATTTAATGAATAATACGTTCACGTTTTATTTTAATTGTCGTTTTATTATGATTATTTTATTTGTTTTAAATGTTTTAGGATATTCAAACTTGCAATTAATTTCTTTCTGCACGTAAATACTCTTAACATCACCCTTAGTTTTTGCACAGCTATAAGTATACGGGTTTACATTGTTGAGTGTCCGCTATTTTACTGAAACTCGTGGATACGGGTCAGTATAGTACATACATTTCTTGAGGTATATTACAAACACGGCCCTTGTGGTTTTACAAACAAGTAGTTTTACAAAATAAATCATTGTACTATTACAAGCATTTGTAAAATTACAAAGAAATAAAATAATAATTTTTGCAGTGTCTAGAGTTAGGTCACCCACCCTTAGGAACGGAACTTTTCTGCCAGCCTTTGAGATTTTCTGGTTATTTTGGAAAATATGCTGTTCACTAACGTGCAGCTATAATCATACATAATCGTTATTAGTACGCAAAATTTCGGAGGAAATTGCAAATCTTGTGATATATTAATTAGTCTATTTCAGATACATCGACTTATTACGAAACTAGCTTGTCTTTCTTCATCAGATTCGTCCCCAAATATTTATTACATAAATTATGAACAAATAGATTTTTTGGGTCTTCAGGCTTCAGGAAGTGTCTGGGATCCTCAATATTGTGGTTTTTCAAAGAAGGGAGATAACCTTAGTGAAACATAGTCTAACTGAAAATCACGAGGCTGTTTCTTACTTTATCCTTAAGCCATTAAAAATGTTTAAAACAGTCTTATGTTTCGTGCATTTGACACTCCACACAGTGGACTCACAAAACGGTGATTACAACGTTTCACATATTGTATTTGCGTCCTATATTTATTCTACTGCACTAAAGGCTAGGCACTATTTCGTCCCTTCTGCTTGGTGCAAGTTAACGGGAAAGTATACATCTTACCCTTGATGCGCGCTGTTTATCAAATATAAAACATCAATATCATGCGATATTACGCAAGAGCTAGTCTCATCCTTTCAGCAACCAAGATACGAGAATTAAGTTCTCGCTTCCTTACTGATTAAACTGCTCTGTTAGTTATGATATGGTAATTACTACCCTTTTGAATTGTTTTTGCGAAAAACGTCAGTAACTATAATAAATACTGTGACAAGATGCCTGAGGGGCGTATCAGAGTTCGTGAGGGATGGAGGTCTCAATAAGAGTTAAAGAACTAAATTAGACTTGTAAAAATGTATTCATACTGCTATAAATACTCCCACAGCTAATTTTTTGAGCATCAAACAATCTATGTTCGCTATTGTTCTTATTCTCAGTGAGCCGAGTATTTAATGTCTATTTTAATTTTAATTAAAGTCCTTTTTATATGTTTGCATATTGGTTAAAGGCTGTTCACGAAAAAGCATATGCATATATTTTAACGGCCGCAGTGAGCGACATGTGTCCAGTAAAGTTGGTAACGATGAAGGGGAAAGGAGTTCCATATATTAACGTCGAACAAGAAATATTAGGTAACCATTTGTGATCAATTAAATTGCTTCTCTCTCTTTCTGTATTTTTAAAATGCATCCAAGTGTAAAAATGAGCAGATTTGAACGATATCAACTTTTCTAACAATTTCACAGTTTAACCTGAACGACGCATGAATGAAGTGACGAGGCCCATGGAGATGTTAATTTTACATAAGGCGGAAGAACACATAGCGTGTATACAAATAGATCTTAAGCAGGTTTTACCGTGAACAGCCTGTACAGTCAGTTATTCATTCTCATTGTTTACACCTATTCAGTATTTCCATTGCAAATCATTTCAAATGTGTTACGCTCATGCATTCGGTTCGGTAACCCAGCCTGTCGCTCTTTCTCTCTACTGTAGTAAGGTTCATTCATACTCACGTTGGGAAGCTCAATGCTTTTAGTTTCGCAACTAACATTTTTCGCCACTTCGTAAGCGCTAGTGTTGCATTGCGTACCGGTTTTTTTTCTATTATCTACGTTTAAAAAATCACTGCAATAATCGTAAATCAAATACAAAATAACTACTTTACCAAGTGAAACCATTCTCTACAATTATTCACGTAGCTTAAAATTTTAATCAAGGGTGACCTGTTTGGAACACTAGCGCTTACCTAGCGGCGGAAATTTACCTTAAGAAAAGTCGTTTTGTTCCAACCCTGAGTAGAACTAACCTCGACTGTACGGACGCTCGCAGTCCGCAAACGTCACTCTCGCTGCTCACTGTATCAGTCACTCGTTGCCTCACTATCTTCGCACACACGGCTCGTAAAGTCCCTGTTACACTGTCAAAATTTTCTCGTCAAACTGCTTCCGACAAGTTTGGTCGAATAAAGTTGGACAGTTATGACGTCATCGAAACGTCATGAACGCCTCCATATTTGTCTGAACTAGTTGGACGGCTTCAGTTTCCCATCAGATATTTGAAAATTGGACCGGTTCTAACATTTATTTGATGTGTGGCGGTCTCAGGCAATCAGAATCATGCACGACACAAATGGACGTAAAGAAACTTTAAAATAACGGACAATTGCTGTAAACGACGTAAGTTATGAAGAAATTAATTTATGTGGAAGCTGTCTGGGCATGACTACTACTTTAAGCGAATATTGCACGTAAAATTACGAACTGAGAGGCATTGCATTTCTTTGTGCAAGAAACTTCTCTAATAACTAAAATTTGAATTTAGCAAAGAAGCGAAAATAAATTACGTTCCTTACATTTCTTCCTGTAATGGATTGTATAGAAAAACAAAAGCGATATCTCACTATGAAAATCATTTAGATATAATAGATTTTCCAGTAAAAAGATTTGACAGTGTGATACATTTTCAAATACATTCAAGATTATTTGATAGCATTTGTTGGAAGGAAAATTTTGATGGTCGTATTTTTTCAAATATAGTTGAAGGCAAAATTTTGACAGTGTGACAGAGGCTTAAGGACGCCAGAAGTAAGTCGCATAGACATTACACTACAAGAGCACCAGTACTATGTATTGGCTCCTTCACTTCCACTTATCAGCGTCCCATTAGTCCAAATTACACCGGACATGATTACCGTATTTAAAAGTTACATTACTAGTTAGTCAACAGCCAATGAGTAGGCGAGCTGACTATGGACCAATAACAGCGATTTGTCATGTCTTTCACGATATACAGATCATCCTGTTCATTTTGACAGTGTGACAGAGGCTTAAGGACGCCAGAAGTAAGTCGCATATACATTACACTACAAGAGCACCAGTACTATGTATTGGCTCCTTCACTTCCACTTATCAGCGTCCCATTAGTCCAAATTACACCGGACATGATTACCGTATTTAAAAGTTACATTACTAGTTTGTCAACAGCCAATGAGTAGGCGAGCTGACTATGGACCAATAACAACGATTTGTTATGTCTTTCACGATATACAGATCATCCTGTTCATTTTGACTTACTAAACAAATTAATGTTTTTTACTCACGAGGATTACGAGTAATCGTTCGTAGTTTCCATCATTAAATGATCGCAAAAACAAGAAAAATAATAGAATCACATCCCAATGCGTTTTGTATTCAAGGGTAGGGAAATCCCCATACAAACCTTCCCCGAGCTAGACTCGGTCATAGTCCGTGAAGTGTTAAATAAATGTTTTCATTTTACGAAAGTGCCGGGTAAAAATAACGGACACATAGGTTTTTCAAAAACGGACTTTCCGTAAATTGCATGGAACTTCTCCGTTAATTTCCTAGTCAGTCTTCCGAACTTCCGTTTAAAATAAAAATAGATAATTAAAAAGTCTTTAATTTTCGTTATTTGGGTGTTCTACCGCGTATAAAAAGATATCCTAAAAAGTTAAAATATTCTTCGCTTAAGCCAGATGTGAACCCGAGTCTATAATGTACACTTACACGACTCTAACTACCCACCTACAACTCTCAAATAATGTTTGTGCTATAACTTTTTGCATTTTCAAATGTGTACAATTGAATGTAATCCGGAAATTATTTATTTTTTAAGTTTAGATTTTCATCTACGCTATAAAATGCACATTCAATAAAAAATTCTTTCAGTGGTATTTTTAAGGAGTTTTTGGATAGAGAAACTAATTTCCTGCAGGTAATTCATTGAAAAGTTGTCTACCAAGGTAGGACGGCCCTTTCTGAACTAGTTTTAAGTTTACTGAAGCCACGTGTGTTTTTATTTTTTTATTTTAGTGTCATATTTATGAAAGGACACGTTTTTCTGGAATAAATGACTGTCCCGATCGAGAAGGTTCCCCCGCGCCCCGTGTCTCGCCAAGAAAGACTAGGGCAATGACAAGAACATTCATTAGAATATAACCCCAGAAATTCTATCGGTGAATGACGGTAGTGCACGAGTATCGATATTCTTATCTGGCCCATACGGTGACTCGCCTTTGTAAATCCCCACGCAATCCTTGGATTAGAGGCTCTGCCCTTAGCACACACCTTCACTCGCTCAAGCAGGAAGCTAAGTAGCTCAGTAAACATGTCATTATACATATATTTTGGTTTAGAAGTTCTTTGGAACATGCTTGTATTGTAAGTTTTAACTCATTTCATTGTATGTGCTACGCATTTGAAAACACTTAGCAAATAAAGAGGCGGTGATATTTATCGGGACTAGTATCAAAACTTATTATGTAAACTGCCGTCGCATTAATAAGACGTATGTAACAGAAAATAAAATAAAAATAAATTCTTTGTTTTAGGTTGTTCGTGATAACATTCTTTTTCAGGAAAAGATAATTATCATGTGCGGAACAATTAACGTCGTAATATATAGCTGGTTATACTTTTAAACTGCTGGCGCGAATGCCTAAATTTAAATTAAGGTATTATCGAGGTCTGAATTAAATGGATATTATTTGAGAAAGGAAATTATTGTTATTTCGCAAGTTATAATTGTTAGGCAACACTGCATATGCATTGCATGATTGATGAAGTAATAGTATTTACTAATCAACACCTACATTAATAACAAAGGGAAAAACTAGAAGTCATAAGGTAAATATTTTCCCAAGGTATCAAATTACCCAGAGTTCAGTACCACCGTTAAGGGACCCTTCTGGTCAAAGCTAATATGGGCATTTTGCGCTCGATATTTTGTGTTAGGTTTTCACTATGAGAAATTTTATTTTATTGCATTTTTTGTAAAGTATAAATTACTTAATGTGCCATATGTATATTTGGTTGAAGCCATGTGGCTTGTATATCATCTAATCTCCATAAGATTATTTTATGCTCGTGTAAGCAACTTTATATCATGCTGGGGCACAATTTTTATGTAACTATTTGTGCCGCTATTTTTGGTATAATCTTACGCCCAAATTGTATTGAGAGAAAAAAACGGGTTTTCAAAATGATAATGTACCTGAGATATATTTGTATATTGTATATCAGAAATTTATTATTATATAGAATGAAATTAAGAAACTTTCTTTTTTTCACTAGGTGTGTGAAAGGGTTCCTGTGGCAGAGTATCCTAGATTTTCCCCAATGCCTTTAACTTATTCTGGTTTTGGACAGATGAGTTTTTAGCTGTTTAAGAGAAAGAAGAATCGATATTTTTCTCATTAGTTTTTGTCAAATGCTGAGTTGTTGGTTGTTGTTGGACTCGGCACGTTGGAGGTGTTGGCCCTTGCACACATGAGGTGCAGGTGACGATATCCAGGGGTATCAATAGTCGTCAACATCTGCTGGGAAACCTACGTGCAGAGCCGTTCTCTCTTTGACGGCCACACAACTGGCGCCTCTCCTAGTTCTAATCCTCGGAGGACGGCTGCAACCGACGCGCGGCGGCGTCAACGAAACGCGGTCCGCCGCCCGTCCGGCAACCCGCCCTCCTAGATCGCTCACCGGCGCACCGTCTCGCGTGTGAAGTGTAATGAATGCAAGCCACGATCCGGAGAGCTGTCCGGCGCGTTGTTGTTGTTTTCCAGTTCAACCAGCCTATAATTTTTATTGTCACGCTGGAAAAATAACAGCAGCCCCGGCTCCTAACAGCAGCTTCTTCTTACTATTCCACTCATCTACATTTTTTTTTTTTTTTTTACCCCCACCGGTCTACCGACTTTTTTTTTAGTACTATTTTCCGTTGAAAAATAAAAAGTATCAGCTCTCTCATCTGCCCCGTCTCCTCTCTCTTGAACCGAGGCTAGCGCTCTCAGGTCTCGCCGCGGTCCGTTGTTATCGCAGGAAAAATACTTTGGCAATTCACTTGCGATTTGTTATTACTAGAGACACGCAAAATTCGCGTCATTTTCTGCCAGTACGCTAAAATTCACCGTCCTATTCATGTTCGAGCCAGTGCCACTTCTTTATTGGCTTGTATAGCGGTGAGGATACTTTTCCCTTTCAACTTGACTAGACGTGATTGGACCAGTTTCTCGTTAGTGGTTTCATATTAGTCCAAAGCCGTCCTGGGCGTGTCCTAACAAACTGTAGTCCAATGACAAAGGCGATACAAAACACAAGTTTTGAAGTCTCTTCTGTCTTCAATAATAACGCGAATTTTGCATTTACTGGACTTAGTATTCTGCCACCCTCTCCCCCTTCCCAACCCTCCCCCCTCACACACACACACACAATCTAGTCTAATGCTTATATCGGTAAACGGGAGTTATTATTTTATTATAGGTCTGCTATGTTCTAAAGCACAGTAAAAAGGGGTTTACAGAATTTTACAAAGAAAAATGATATTGCAAAGCAAACGGGAAACCGGCCTAATCACATAAATAAACATAAGTTTTCATTTAAGAACAGTACATACGTCCACATGTTACGAGGGATTCTGACCTATAATCGTAAATGGGTGCCACAACTGACTACACCAAGGAAATTGAATTAGTGTAAAGAAACGTTTAATTTAAAATTATAACTTTTCCCCTTTAGTGCAATGTAACACTGCCTCCCCAGGTATGGCAAAGCTTACGTCAACGCGTAGGCCTGCTCGCACGCTTAAACTGGCTGAACATATATAACTGCACTCTGACGTCACTTCCACGCTAGCTATGAGAAAGGGAGAGAGAGAGAGAGAGAGAGAAACATTTGTATGCCCACTTTTGCAGCATTGCAATGGCATTTACAGAAGTGACAGTCTGTTCTAGCTGTTTTTTGCAAGAAATATGTAACCTACATAACAGTGTGAGATGGTATTAGAAATATAATCATAGAGTCGGTATGTTTGAAGAAAAAAAATTTCTGTAGGCCACCCCGCTTTATTTATTTACAGGCCATGTTTCAATCACTTGTAATCCTACACTGTATACATCTAAATGTATTTTTTTACAAAGACATGTAACAGTGCTAATTAGAGAAATTTTCCATTACCAAAAAACATACAGTTTACACTTAGGCCACGTTACTGCTGAATAAGTAAATCAAATTTCATTTGTATAAACGAGATAAATACACGAATTTTATGCTTCATGAAATAGTGATAATATTTTACTTGCCATGACACAAGAATATTTTTGGCTACTAGATTCCAAATAATATTGTTTGTAAAAGGTACACTGAGAAAAAGGTTTTGTTAAATCAGACAAGATTTGTTTGGTGCAACCAAATTATTTGTTTGTATAGGAGCAATGAAATATTTTGTTGCTGAAACCAAATTATTTTGTTGTTCTCATTTGGATGCGCCAAACTGTAAGAATTGGTTGGTGCAAAAACTGTTTAATTACGTGTAGCCAAACAAATCTTAGAAATCGTTTGAGTGACCTAAGTGTAAATGATATGTTTTTTTGGGTGGATGTGGTTTTAACAACCAATTACTGTAAACTTAAATGTTTACAAGTTCGTCTGAATTTAGAACTTTGATCACCTGCGTTCGAGTGCTACGCTTTAGTAATCTCAACTAATGTGACAACTGGTGATACCGGAAAGTTTTTAATTCGATGTACTGTAAATATTGGGTAACGTGTGCAAACAAATATTTCAAGTTTTACAGCTTTACTTATCAGTTTATTGTTGCATTGTTTAATTAATGGGTTTATACGATTGTTAAGGATCAATGGATGCACTAACAAACACGGTTACTACCCTAATTGTAACAAAAAATACAAATAAACTCTCGAGCTGTATTTTTGAACGAAGGCAGTCAAATGAGAGGCCAAACAAATATATACAGTTGATTCAACAAAATATTTAGTTGAGAGTGTAATTTTATTTGGCGCATCACAGAGATTTTGTTTATCCAAACAAATATTTTTTTAGACGAACAAAAATAATTTTGTTGCTTTTCAAATTTTTTTGCTCAAAAACATATTTTGTTAGGGCAACTAAATATATATTTGGCCCTATACAAACAAATTTTTTTTTCGATTTTCTCTCAGTGTAAAAAAAAATCTTACCGTGTATTGCACGCGTTTATTTATTTTTTGTCACTGAACGTTAGTATTTTTTGCTCGCTCGGAATTGCTGTGGACCAAGCACTACGTGTTGCATAAAATGAGATATCTATCAATTCATGTAGTGCATTATTAAGAATCTCAGTATTGAAGAGAGATTGGTTAGGATTAGATGGGACGACAAACGTGAATAGGAACATTTCTTCCAGGATTCAGTTATCAATATGAGTACGGAAAATAAGCAAGCACGACCACGCCACGACGGTTTTTAGGTTTTTAAAAGCACGAGTTATTGATTCGTATGGCCAGCAGGTGAGACGTCGCTGCCGACGACTTGTTTCTGCGGACCTGGCCGGTGTTTATGGACCAGTTTGGCGGCTCCCGGTGACGTAACGGTAAATCCGCGAGTTTACGACGCTCGAGATATCGTCGATTCGTTTCCCGCCTTGGGCATGGGGCGGGTGGAATTTGATGCCCCGCGACACTCCGCAATCGAGAGCTCGCAGCGCGACGCACGTTGAGCATTCTGGCGAGGCAGCTACATCTGGAGACGCCAATGTCTCTGGACGACACATCCGCAATTACAACAGGCCTGCGAATTTTAGCGTTCCGCGGGTTATTTTTTATTTTTTAATCTAGCTGCGCCGTGGGCTACGTTACCACGCTGTTTCACGTTTTAGAGATCGAACCTAAAAAGTCTCACTACATCCTCGTACTGGCAGGATTTTAATTAAGCAGAATAAATAGACCGGAAAACTTATTACCCCTCCCAAACGAGTAAACAAACGCCTTCGCCGCGGTAACGTTATCGTGGCACTAATACGAATGCGTTTACAGGCTGTTCACGGTCAAGTGAGCACTTTTTGAGGCCCTTCCAAATGGCTCTAACCACTAGTAAATATATTTTGTGGCTGTTTCAGACGTTGACTTTTGGGATGGGTGAAATGTATAGATTGTGTTTATTAGCCACATGTCAGTGCTCACTTTACCGTGAATAGACTACACTTAAATTTCGTCACTGAAAGTGTTAATTGAAAAGACAAAAATTAAGGTAAACTCGTTGTTGATCTTCTTAAAAACAAATATTAGACGAGTGACTTTAATGGCGTAGAATCAATTATGCGAGTTATTATTTTATATTACCCATTAAAAATAAATAAACAATTTAACAGTTTAAGTTAATGAGTAGATTATCTTCCAAACAACTAATTTTAATTCTTTCAGATCCACATTAATTTATTGTTAATGGTGTCACTGATAAGATATAATTTTATGTGCGATATACACAAACTGACACACTACACGTCACTTTATCACCGCCAACGAGTTGTACGAATTGTGTTCAGCGATAGTGATATGAACCAGTCATAATCTAGAGTGCAGTTGCATGGTTTACGAGTTAGTTATAGCCTACACGCGGTTTATTCTTTTTTTATTAATACACGGTTATCACAGCCGTTTTATACCTATGTTAACATAAAACTTCTTCATTTTCGTTCATTTGAATTTTAACTATATTTTATTTATTATTTATAATATTTCATTATTGACTGTTCACGGTAAAATGAGCACTTTTTAAAGCCCTGCTTAAGATTTACTTGTATACACGTTGTGTATTTTTCCGAATTGTGTAAGATTAGCACTGTCATGGCCCTCATCACTTTATCCATTCGTCAGTCAGGTGAAACTGTAAAATTATTATAAATTTAAATATTTTACAAATCTGCTTATATTTACTCTACATGCATTGAAAAAAAAAAACAGAAAGCCAAATAAATAATTCCAGTTATCACAAATTGTTATCTAACACTTTTAATTCGACGTCAAAATATGGAACTACTATCTCTCCATCGTTACCAACCTTAGTGGCGCATGTCACTCAGTGAGCCCGTTAAATTCGGTGCGGTGTCCTTTTTGTGTGATTATCTATATATGCTTAGTTAAGCTTTGTTTGGAACAGTCTCGAAGTAGAACTTGAGCAGGGCTTCAGAAAATTCTGAAGCAATGGTCAACAGCCTATATCTCTCCAGGTAGGACAACGGGTGTGTCCCTTGAACTGCGTTTCATAGTGTTTGAAAAACACGTTTTCCCCCACGGAAGTATTGAAAGAGTGTCTAATGTGCTGATCTACGGAAAGAACACACACTTCAGAAGAGGCCTGGTGAATTCTTTCGAGACATCACGCGCGTTATACATCATTTCAGAGCACTACAAAATAACTAAAGACGGCTTTTCCAAGGCGCTGTATCTCGAAATATACACCCGTCAGACTCGTACAAAACAACTCAATGGCCCTGAATTGAACCTTGCCACAGACTTGTCCCGATAAAATTATGGAATTTAAGTATTTTATTTATGTATTTATTTTATCCATTTATATGTATTTCATTTTACTTATTGTATATTTATGTATTTTAAGTGTTCGCTTTTACTGAAATCACGAGGCTAATGTTAGTATGGATTAGATGTTCATACATTCTGTTGAACTGAAATTACGGCAATCATATATGCGTAAAATTTAAAATATGATTTTTTTTTCATTTATTTTAAATAGAGAATTGATAGCAAATTATTGAAACTGAAAATGTAGGAGACGCGTTGTCGTTTTTAATTAATAAATAGTCCCCACATGGTGACACGATTTTGCATTTGTAATTTAATTCCTACTGCTTATTGCTTACTGATTAAGTTTGTTACTGCGAATCACCGCTTAAAATTCCATAGGTACACGCAGCACGAGAAGAATACACCGCACCAGGGAGTCGATTAAATATAAGTACCTAACATTTGCACCTGTGCAACGCAACGCAAATAAAACTCCACTGCACTTGCACCCATAATCACGGGTGCAATTAAATACACTGAACGCAAGTGGGCGGGGCTCTTTTGGCCACACAGTTAAAGACTCCCACTACCCGAGCTACAGTGGCCAATGAAATAATTTGTTACAAGGTCTTCACGGCTGCATGGATAAATAAATTTCAAAGAATTTTACAAGCACTGCTGTGTTTTTAAGTGGCCGTGGATGTTTTTATCGCGCCGAATAGTGATTGATATTGTGTAGTTGTTATAATCTAAACGACAACTGGCGGGTGTTGTGTTTATACTGCGATGTTTGGACGTGGAGAGCAGCTTATTTCACTAATTGATGAAGTGTGACGATTGGTGATTTATACGTGGACAACTACACATTTTTAGCAGACAAGAAAAAAAATTTTTAATGATGCAACACAATATCAGATGAGCTTGAGATTGTGTGTTTAATGTTATTTACGTTAAAGAAGAGACGTGATATTGTATATTATAAGCGTTAATACAATTTGTGACTGTGTTTGAAGTGTAACCTACCTAATATTTTGTTTACTTCTTTTTTTGTTTAGAAAAACATGCTATTCTTCATCGGTTTTTTTTTTTTCATTACGAATTTCCATATGGCTGATATTTTCTCCGCAAATGCAATCGGTGCAGTGCTCAAGTTGAATATTTAGGCTTATGTAAGGCGTTTGTAGTTAATGTTACATTCGCAGACTTCTAACGATATTGGTGTTGCATGTCGTGCCATAAGCATTTTTATCACTAATCGTCGCCACACCCTTCGAAAGTTAATGAAACAAGACTGTTCTGTGTTCCATAAAAAATCGCCCTCCAAAATTTAAAGCAAAAAATTCTAAGCACTTTAATATAATTTATTTTTGGACTGTTTTGATGGAAATAAAAGTGTTTTATCTCATGTGAAAAGTTAAGCCAGAAGCACCCTCAGAAAACATCCTTTCTCGATTCTACCCGCTTCAATTTGTTGTTGAAATCACTCTAAATTTAGTAATTTAGCCAATTTGTCACCGAAAACAATTAATCTAAACGTATTTTTTTGACATATGGACATGTTGCTCATTAGCTACGTATGTCGACTGAGCGTGCGCAGAGAGAGCGATCGCATTTGCGCCGAGGTATTTGCCTGGGCGCAGATTTCTCTGCATTTTGCGTAGGTACGCAAACCACTTTCACCTCTGTATTTTCATATTTGATTCCATTTTGGTTGCAACGCAAGTGCAGATCTTGCGTTGCACCCATTGAAACGTGTATTAAATCCCCCCCCCCCCCCCACAGTCCAGAGCCTCGAGTGTAGGAGCGCTGGCGAGCTTGATGCGCGCAAACAGTATAGTCCGTGTCGTCCCCGCGCTTCTCGGCGCCCCGACCACGGAAATAGCTCCAGGTGAGTAGATACATCTCATCCACGTTTACTCCAGGCAGAAAAAAAAAGGGGGGGAAATATATCGTAAATTTCAAAACACACATGACACTACCTTACGGTTCCGCGTTACTTGCGGATCAACACCTCTTTAATAAAACTTTGCCAAGATGCGTGATATGACTAAGACGATTCCTCTGTAAAAAAAAAATTCAGCTCTTTTATTTTAAATTCCTAGGCTGGGCGTAACTTAATTCTCCAGCACAGTAGACTTCATTTCAGATACTCGTTTTCATTAAGTACGAAAGAAAAAAAAGGTGTTCATTAATTTATTTATTTAAGCAGTAAGCCCCGTACCTCCAACCGAAATTTCGGACATCTCTCTCTGTTCACAGGATAACCGACTAACTTGCAGAGCATGGACGCGAAGGAAAAATTAACTGTTAAAATAACTTATAGTAGAATATTCGGAGAATACAACGTGAATAAAACGAGGTTTGATGCTGAGTGAAGCCGACTGTCTTCTGTATGCAAATATGGGACCGCGGTGGCTCAGCGGCTAGAGCGCTCGCCTCCCACAAAGGCGAAGAGGGTTTGACTGCCGGCGGTTCGCTTTCCGGATTTTCGTGTTGGGCGATGCTACTGATCAGCGGGATTTATTTCGAGAATCTCCTGTTTCCCCCGCCTTTGCATTCCAGCGGTGCCCCATTTCCATTTAGCTTCACCCCCATCGACTCTAAAGATTCCGATATTGAGAGCCACATAAATCTCTGCATTATTTTATGCGAGGGATATAATAATAATAATAATAATAGTTTTTCGCGCCTCTTGGTGACTTCCTGACCAGGGTATTGAAAACAGTTCCTCGTAATGTTTTTTATGTATGATTCAATTTTTCATATTACGTATTTTAAGCTTATCCATCCATCGTGAAGGAATTATTCTCAAAATACGTAAAATACTTAATATAACGTGTCTGGGAATCATGGTAGGTTCAAAAGCGTAGCAGCGATTTGCTTATGAACGTTTTAGGTACTAAAATTCCCATCCCAAGATACCGCAGAAATGAAATCATATTAATAAAATCTGCAACATAGAACACACTACTTAAAACTGAACATTCACAGCCCGCTGGGAGTCACGGGGGGGCTGTTGCTAAGAGGACCTACCCCTACCACCTTTTCTTAATCTAGACTAAACACAGAATCCATAATATTAACGTAATAAATAATTACTTTACACACTATTAAAATTATTTTATTTCTTTAAGTTTACTGTATATTAAAACCTTAAAGTGAAGAACAGGCAGTTAACATTACGCAGCATTATTACTCGAGAAATAGTATCGTTCCACCGAATGAGGTTGTGCTGTTGTAACATACTGGACTCGTGTACAAGAATACACGGGCTTGATTCCCCTATCCGGCTACATAACTTCGGTTCTTTCATAGTTTTCGAAAATCACTCACGGCGAATGACGAGACGGTTCCTTTCTACAGACTTTGGCCGCTTCCTTCTCCGTCCCTTGGAGTTAGAGTGTCCTATTTAGCCTGTTATGATCTGCTGTGAACGATAGGTTAAATAAAGAAAACCGGTTTTCGTTTTAGCCAGCCTGAACAATGATCGTGGCGAGACGCGGCGGGAATGGAGAGGCTATGGAATTCGGAGGTGGGAGAAACATGACAACCCCGAGAAAACCCATCGACTATCGACAACGTCCGCCACGATTCCAACATGCAAGAAAACTGGATTCGGATCCGCCGGAGATCGAATCCGGATCGTCGAGGCCTGGAAACCGGTGTGTTGCTGCCGTCTACGAATTATTGGAACGTTTTCTGGGGAACAAAAAAAAAAAAAAAAAAACAAAGACAGAGCAGTTCTATAAAACATTTTTGAATGGCTTCTTGCGAGGAAATTTCGTAAGAATACTGTGTAAATCTTTAAGGTTTATACTGCGGATAAATTATGTTCTGACAGAACATGTGTGAGGAAAAAAGAGCTATGACAAAGATACAACGTTACTCGACGATTTCCTGTAGTTGAAATACATACAATTCCTATTGTCGACAGCTGGAGATAATACGCTAGCAGCACCGGAACAACTCCCAGGACTTGTTAATGGATCCGCCTGGCCAGGGGGTTCGTGTACGTGTGGAATGATAACGGTCGAACTTCACGCGCGAGTCGAAATTCAGTGGAATGGACATTTTTGTTTACGACTCTGTGCAGCGGAAGTCTTGGAAGGCGATTCTCCACTAGGAATTTAAGATGATCGTCTGGCCAGAAGTATTTTGCGTGTTTCGCGTGTTCGAGGCCTATAAATGCTGGAGATCGGAATAGCAACAAAGATAACCCACGCGACATGCCTCGTGCTATGAATATAAATTATGGTCACACTCATGCATGAAAGGCCGTAGCTGAATAATTAGAGTTGAATTGGTAGAGCACACACTGTGAATGATGGGTTTATTAACATGATGAACACACAATAACATATTACGTTAATATTAATTACTCGGGGGAGCTTATATTGAATTCATTAAACAATTAACATATTTTGAAATAGCTACCACAGCCACTGCTATAAAAAACAAGCTGGAATATCCCAACCTTGATCATGGCTCCGGAGGCTGTTCTGCTAGGCGGCTATCGGCGATCGAACATACCCATTTCTGCGATATTCTCTCGTAGATGGCCTGATGAGTAAATACGACGCACCCAGCGTGACGATGGCCTATATCGGCGCATTGTTTGGCTTACTTGTCTCCGACTGCTGGCCGGTGGAAGGTATTTCTGCACCTGGTTTTTTCGCAATGAGTTGTCGCAATTCCGCTCGCGTCCTGGCTTAATGCTTAAAGGTGTGATCAGACAGGCTGTCTGCTTAAGGTCTGATCACATCACAACACTCGGCATCTTTTAGAGTGGAGTCTTTTTCTCGACCACGCTTTTCTGTGGGAATTCCATTGAAAACCATGTAATTTTACGGCGTAATAATGCAGTAAACAGCTGTGCTCCCTTTTATTAGCTATTTTTATTTCGTAAACCGTCCTTTGATATTTATGCATAAAATAAAGACGTATTAAGAGTTTAATATGCGGCCATGGTCGAAGAAATGGACGTTGCACAACTCTACTATACTGTGCAAAAATACTCATAATGTTAGTTGAGCGATAATCGAATACAGACCACTCTGAAAATCCTAATAGTAGAAAAAAGTTAAAAACAAAAAAGGTAGTTTCGGAACAATTTCCGGTGACATACGTTGACAGCCAGCTTAATACAATGATTTTAACTTTTTTACTGATGAGAACCACTCAAAAATGTGTACGCCTTATACAGATTACTCATTTACATTTACGATACAGCAATAAAATGGCCTCATGAAAAATGCTTGTGTAGACAGTCTATTTTCCTTTGTAGAGAAGAGAGTTTTGATCTGAAATCTCTTTTGCACGCCTCTGTCCTTTGTGCACGCACCCGACACTCAACTAGGCTGTCAACAAACAGATTTTGATGAAATATACAATTCAAGAATTTATCAAATGCATTTTAAAACTAAGAATATTTATAAAATCTGTTTAAAACATTATAAAAGCAACTTGCGTAGCTGTACTTTGGAGCCGCGGGGGTAAAGTGGTTAGACTACTCGCCTCCCATCTAGGCAAACCGGGTTCGATTCCAGGCGGAATCACTCCCGGATTTTCGCATCTGGATATCGTGCCGTACGATGCCGCTGGTCGGCGGGTTTTCTCGGGTATCTCCCGCTTCCCCTAGACCTTTCATTCCGACGCTGCTCCATACCCACCTTGCTGCATCCTCATCAGCTCTGAAGACCTCGATGTTAAGAGCCACCCAGATCTTTACACTCACTCTCTCACTTAGCTGTACCTGAAACAAAAAAGAATACTCGGAAAATATGTAATGTCAAAAAATTATAGGCATATTGCTTAAATTTTCAGTTTCTAGGTTGACAAACCTTTTCTTGAAGAACTTTTCAGTGACTGGAAACCATTTACAGAATGAGCAATATATCAATACGGAATGTCAAATTTTAAAGTAAAATTCCCCTTCTCTTTCAGCTAACGAGGATGTGTTTTTCCATATATATATATATATATATATATTACGGTGGTCAGATTATTTGCCTCCCACGACATTGAACTGGGTTCGATTACCGGCGATGTCAACCCTGGATTTCTAATGTAAAACGTGGCGGATACTGCAGACGGCAGGTTTGATTTTCTCCGGTTACTGCCGATTGCCCCATCAATGCTTCATTTGCACGTCACTTCACCTTATTCATCAGTAAAACCTCAGCGGCCAAGAGTTCTTCCTGCCGAAGGGAAGATAGACCAGACACAATGATGGCCAAACGCAACTGATATGACAGCTTCAGGTTTGGCTAGTGCTAATCAGCTCTGGACAGTGTGGTTGTGGGTGTGCGAGGAGGTGCTCTTAGGTCGATTTTCGTACATCTACCACATGCGTCTTCGTCGTTACAAACAGTAGCACCATGTAAAATACGTGTCTTATTATTTCATGTGGTGACCGCACTTTGTCAAGGTTACGCGTGACAAATGATTCTTCGGAATAATTGATTATTGTCCTAAATATTTTGGCCCCACATTAATTTAATGATATCGGGTATTGCAAATGTGAAATGGTTTGATACGAGATGTACTTGGTCGATGTAGTACTTATTTCGTTATCACAAACAATGAATTGTGGCCTTTGTGTCCGGGTGTCATAATATGAACTATTAATATCCCAGAGTAGCAATACGAATTAGAAATCAGTTACCTACTAGATCACCGGACATTGAGCCCTGCGGCTTACAGAACGGCCAAAAATAATTCCTTAGTGGAGTGGAGAGATTTGGGCGGTTCTTAACATCGAGGTCTTGAGAGCCGGAGGAGGTGAAGCGAGGCGAGTATGGAACAGTGCCGGAATGAAAGGGCGGGGGAGACGGGAGATCCCCGAGAAAACCCGTCGACCAGCGGCATCGCCCGGCACGATTCCCACGTGCGAAAATCCGGGAGGGACCCCACCGGGAATCGAGCCCGGTACGCCTAGGTGGGAGGCGAGTAGTCAAACCACTATACCACCGCGACCCCAACATTCCTTGATGTTGTATGCACATTATGTGTACGTTGAGTCAGAATGGTCTAACAATAATAATCCCTACGCTCGCACCTAATATCGTTACAAGCGCACACGCTTAATTTTATCATCGTTATAGCTATATTTTTCTTTATTTGTAGCTACGCTTTTACTGCACTTGGCTATTAGAAGTGAAAGTGCTTTTGATAGGTACGAGAACTTCTCAATAATTTCCACCGACATTCCACATCAAGAAGGACGCATTGAACTTATGCTAATCTTGACAGACTTTTAAAGGTTTAAAAGGAATACCTAGGAAAATTATAAAAAATTCTAAGTTACATCTAGTTATATGAAAGTATTGCGACGGGTTCTCCCAACGCTACAATACGCATGCCCGGGAAGCTGAATTTGTCGCTAATTAGAAGGGACCTGCAAAAATTTGCGTTATTTTCTGGCAGCACGCTAGAATTCACCAGTCTATATATATTCTAATCGGTGAACTGTAAACAAAATATTGAAATAAAATTCCCATATATGTAAGGGAAGCTTATTACGTCTACATGTAAGGTAAAATTACCTCTTAAAGTGGAGTAAATTTACCTAACAAGTAACGTACTATTCCCTAATAGTACGGAAAAAGTACCTAACAAAAATGGAGGGAAAATCTCATACAAGTAAGGGAAAATTAACTATACTTATTGCATAGTAAAATTACATTAAATAAATATCCCGGAGGATTTATACTGTTAATTTTTTATTACTTATATCCTCTAACGAACAGTAATCGAAATCTCAATACTAAAATCCTCGACACTTGCTGGTGGGTGGGCGCGAAGCATGGTCCTCTATCACGACAGGCCGAGGCGCTATACATTACACCATGACGATAGCATGACAGCATCATCGAATATTAGCGTGTTAAAGGATTGTTTCTTCCATACTCCTCCCTCTCAGCTGCTTGAGACAATGCTGAAGAGATGCACGCGTCGTAAGGAAATTTTCCCATCCATTAATGGGATTTTCCACCGCTAAGTACGTGAATTTCACTCCAGAGTGTGGTAATCATCCCTTAAACATAAAGAGTCTTATTAGACAGCTTGTATGACTAAACAATAAAAATTAATTTTAAGGTAAAAATATATGAAATGCAATTATCAAGAAGTTACAAATGGACGAGAAGATCACACGTCGTAAGTTAATTTTCCCATCTATGTATGGGATTTTCCACTACCATGTACGTGAATTTTACTCCAGAGTGCGGTAATTTTACCTTGCATGTAAGGAACTATGTTTCCCCCGCAAGTTTGCAAATATTACCTTACACTTGTCAGGTAATTTTCCCATTATTTTATTACAGTGTGGCATTGGTTTATTGGCTTCTGCAGCACTGAGGACACATCTTCACTTTGGAGTTAATAGGAAATGACTGGACCCACCTTTCGTTAGTTGATTATTATTGGTCCGAAGCCCTCCAGGGCGTGCCCAAACAAACTGTTGTCCAAGGACAAACACAATACAAAAGCACAAGTGTTTGGAAATAATAACGCGAATTCTGTACGTCTCTACTAATTAAATGTGTAACAATAGCATACTAGTACATGCAATGAAATCCAATGGATTTCTCTACACATGCCACTTTGTAATTTACTCCTTTACTATAGGACACCACGCAAGAAATCCCAAAAAATTAAGTTTTTTTAAACATTGTTACTTTTTTTTTTTAAATTTTGAATATATTTGAAGGGATAAAAGCAAAACTTGGTGGCTGTAGATAATTGTTTTTACTTCTCCTGAAATAAGTCGTCTTCCCAGATCGTTTATTCACTAAGAGAGATATATATAATCCATTCACAGTTAATTTCATCTTTTCTGAAGCCCTACTGAAGTTCTACTTTCAGGATATTCCTCAGCCTCAAGCAAACAAAGCTTAACCAAGTCTATAAAATTACACCAAAGGGTCAACGAACCAAATTCTTGCTCACTCAGTGTAGTAACAATTTGTATAAGAACAATTTCTTACTAGGTATTACCAACACACTTGTTACTTCACTGTTTTCATTCATATTAATTGTAAATGAAATATTATAATTTATAGGCAAAATATAAGTAAAATTTCAGTTCAACCGAAAATAAATTACTTTTACGCTAGCAGAAACTATAAAACGCTTCTGATACATGGCATATTTAGGAAATAACCAAACACGTCATACATGGGGTGATTTTTCAAAGGTTAAATTCAAAAAGAGTAAAGAAACCGCGAATAGAATATACATATAAAAACAATTCACCTTAAGCGGGAGACATCAAAGGGCAACGATGATTTCCCCCTTTCCTCTTCCACCCAATCAGAATTTAATGACTGTTACCGGCGATAGATTCGGGGAGACAAGTGCCCCCCCCCCCCCGAGCATCCCGGAGCGATTGCTTTAAAATTCCGCTCGGCGAACAGGAGTGTTTTGTCATTATTTTCCCCTGGCTAAATGCAGGGGAATTTTCTTCCGTGGAGTAATGGTGTTTGGAGAGGTCTAAGGGGCTGTGGCAGAAGGATTGGAGGGATGATGACGGCAAGGGGGGGGGGAGGGGGTAATTGTAACGTTGGCGCTCCGCTCCGCAGGCGCCGTATTAATTGCGCAGTTGTTCGCTCGCCTGGGCCTCGGAATCGTTCACCTGCGGTCGTTGGACCCGCCAGCATCTCATATGTACCTGTTTCGCGATTGGTTCAGCGCTTTCGGCAACCCTGTTTGATCTCCTGTTCATGTCCTTTGTGGATCTTTCCTAAGGATGTTTATATGGGGGAAAATCGATATTATTAATATTGATTATTTTTAAAAATATCGTTTTACGAACCGATATATATCACAAGAAAAATATGGTTTTTAGGTACATCGGAATCCGGTATTTTATGTAGGCTATTGAAGGACATGACAAATGTAACATTGCTTGAAATATTACATTTTGAACACACGGGCATTGCAGAAAAGTTGTAGCGTCGATTTTAGATGATGTTGCCAAAATAAATATAATAATTGGTTAAATTGAGTATTTGTATTCAAAATAGTGCTTATTAAAATGGCATTAAAACACATGGAAAATTATATTGATGTAGATAAAATATCGTTGAAATATATCGACGATTCATATAGATATGTCGTCGAAATAATATCATAATTTCGATAAATCGATATTTTTTTCCATCATCTCCGGTCATTCCTCGAGGTAATATAAATCGGAGAGTTGAGGGCCGATTTGGTTGATAGACTGCGGTGCTACTTAAGATTCTGCTCCCTTACAAGGGACGGACTCGTCATCCCAGCCAACCCGATATGATATATTAGATGTAGATCGGCGGAATGAAGTCGCAGGAAGAAACGGGAGCACCTAAAAGAATCAACACCGCGGTGGTTTACGTCGGACTCCCACTTGGTTATCGAACTGGGGCTCTCGTTGTGGGGAGGCTGGTGTCTGACTAGTGAGCGAAGCATGGGTCACGACGAAACTTATCATTTCCGCTGATATCATTACTACGGTCCAGCTTGTTCTTGGACATATAATAATAAATTCAGCTTCCGAAAAAACATCCCAGTATTATCCCGAACTCCACGAACGAATATTAAGTGTGGAGTGGAGAGATTTTTGTGGCTCTTAACATCAAGGTCTTCAGAGCTGATGAGAGTGAAGTGAGGTGGGTATGTAGCAGCGCCGGAATCCAAGGGCGAGGGAAACGGGAGATCCCCGAGAAGGCCCGCCTACCAGCGGCATCGTCCGGCACGATTCCCACGTGCGAAAATCCGGGAGTGATCCCACAGGGAACCGAACCTGGTTCGCCCAAGTGGGAGGCGAGTAGTCTAACACCGCGGCCCAAGAATATTATGAGTCTATTTGCTAAGGAAAATGAGGTATGGAATATAATACGATGCACGACCTAACATGATTATCAAGGGAAGCACACGAGCTCGAAAACTGGGAATTTCTAGCAGTTATTTGTCAAATATTTCATAAACTATGTTAAATTAAACAAGTTTGTGAAGAATGATAGCCTGGCTGTGTTATCAAAACCGGCCTGGCATGGCAGGCTGCATACCTGGCTGTCAACATTCGGAGCACTTTCAAACGTTGCATGTTTTCTCGCGAGACATTCATCTGAAAGTGTTACGCCAGGACGAAATTTCGTGTTCCATTGCCATTAGTGCAAACATGATTTTGGGTCATGACGATCGAATAACACGCACGGGCAACACACGTTTGTTGATTATAAACATAGGACCCCCTGATTTCCCATGTATCGCCCGCCGTATATTCAAAGATGGTGGATAGTGAATTAGGCGGACAATATTCACGAAATTGTTTCTGATATTTCACAAATAACTAATTTTACTACTCAATTTTCAACGGCATGTCTGTACTTAATAATGTTAGGTCATAGGTTGTACTATTCTTCTACTTCATTTTCAAAATCTTATTGTCTCTCAGAGTATGCATCTGGAGTTCAGGATAATACTATATAGGCTACACCATTGTAAAGATTGACTGGGGTACTTAGTGTAACGCTGGCTTTAAAATAAGAGTATTTACATGTATTAAAGTCTAAATGAAAGCGTAATGTGGAAACTGACTGCAGGTAAACTTGATTTATCTGTCGTTTTATACACGTCAGACCCAGAAATACTGTGACACAGTATATTCATAATTACTTACTATTTTTCTGAGCATCTACCTAAGTTATACTTCAGAGCTACAAAGTATCCTTCTGTTGCATGTAAACAAATTGTAAACAATTCTTAGTGAAAAGCCAAGTAAAAAATAACGCACCGCGTTTGTATGTTCTTCCAACAGTGTAAGAAAACCTAAATATCTCCATTGTCAAAGTTTAATTTATAAATAACATATCAGAACCGACGATTTAAATGACATTTCACCTAAAAAATATTTCTATCACCTGTTTCCACTTCATATTGGCATTGAAGCGAATATTATAATTGAAACAAAAACTTAAGTGGAAGTTTTATTTCACCGAAGGAAGTATAAGAAAGTAGGATAAGGTGACGAAGCGAATAAGATATCGAATTTAGACTTTCTCCTTTCTGACAATAGATAGCAGCGTTTCTGTAGAGATCATCATGCTGTACCAAAGAGCATTCCAGTTACACTAAACACAAATTGCAACACCTGAATGTATTGTTTTTTGGGCCATTGAAAAAAGGATATTTGAAGCATGCGAATATGTTATGGTTTCTCGATCTGGAATCGTTATAACCACCGAATATCAGCATCTTTGATTGGCTCCGCTTACACCAAAGTTGCCTCTGTAGGGGGTCCCCGTTAATGGGTTCAGAGCTACGGGTATCGAATCTTTTAATGATAACATTTTCACGGACGAAGATTTTTGAAGCTTCATAAACCATAGATAATCCCCAACCCACAGCTGATCAACCAGTGACATGAACCAGGGCTACTGTATCAGAGAGTACACCCATGGACGAACAACCAAAGCTTTCAGGCAAAGTTGCTCTACCAAAGGACATGCTTAAGGCTGAACAACTTGTCAGAAACCACCTGTCAACGAAACTGCATCTATCCAGTATATGTCCATACTGTTTCATACATTGAAACTATGCGTAAACTCTTCAAGCTACCTGCGCTTGTGGTATCATAGTATCAAGTTCTCCAGTGAAGAAAGTTTTAGAGGAAATCAAAGTCTGTGGAGAACAAACTCATATGAAGAAAACAAGTTGTCTCGGAAAGTAAACAACAAAGCTGCTTAAATAAAACAAAAACTAGTAAAAAAAAAAAAAAAAAGCCATTCTAATGAACGATTCGGAGAGCTTAGATGACGATGAAAGTGTTGTTTGCATGGACACAGATGACAAAGCAGAACATTTTGAGGTTTTGAACTATATTATATGTGGGGAAAACCGAAAATGTACTATGTTATCAATGTTTTCATAAATGGGCCTGTGCTCATTGTACTGGTTCGGATACAGAAGATGCTAACGTTTGACCATGGGGATATGATTTTGGTTATTAATTCTTATAGACAGCTTTGATTTCTTCTTATTATAATATTAATTATTATTACAAATGGATGGAAACCTTAAGTATGTTAAATTACATAATTTATTTTCACGTGAAGAGTTCACGCATAAGTGTACAAGGCCTATCATTTTAATTTCGATTTTCAAACCTACATATTTACTAATTATTCTGTACTTTTTTTTAAATATTTAAACAGTTTATATTCAATATTAGTTTCTGTAATATGTACATGTTCTTTATTTAATTGCCGTTTTTCATCTCACCCCCACTGTCTCGTTATCTTACCAATTTGTAATGGTAAGATGATAAATTTGCACACACATAAATTAACAGTTATATTGACCTAAATGCTTAAACAATACACTTGCGACCTTTATAATTTAAGATGATGATAATTTTACTTGCATGGACGAAATGAGCATCGAATGCAAGTCCGTTTGATGTAGCAGGAAGTATCTTTCAATCTTATGTTCACCTTACCCTACTTTCACTTACAAAAAGGTTAAGATATGGAATTTATTGGGGAAACAACCATGTATGGGACGATTATTCAAAGGTATGATTCAATAATTGTTAATATATATGTATATATATATAGATTGGCATACAGTAACAGATTTGTGTATGAAATCTGTTTCACAACACCACGTGATTGACGCATCGGTACAATTCACTATGTTCATTGGAGTATATGTCTTTTCAGGGTTCAGAAGGATACTCAGCGGGCTGGATGTAGGTGCTTGGTACGTTTTTCTAAAGTATTCGTTTGCACCTGCAGTAATTATTTTAATCAGGCGACACTACGAAGCTATGAGATACACGAATGTTACAACTACGCAAATACGTTTTTAACAAGAAGTTGCTTATAGCCCTATATCTAATGAGCCTACTTTCCTCAACATGAGTGCGATTAATTTTAAAATACTTTCTTAAAAGCTAGGTAGGTTGGTAGGCAGGGATATACGTATCTTTAAATGCAATATCTTTAGAGATGAGACCAGAAACGCATGCAACGATTGTGAGATAATTGAAAACACACACGTGCCTTACCCGGGACTCGGACCAGGAAAGCCTTGTACTATAAACTTGCGTGCAATTATCTGCATTACGGAGGTCGGATTCGGAGATTCAGTCTAAAGTATCGAATGACAAGGTTTAATAACCTAAAATATTTGCAGGGCCGTCATTTTGAAAATAAGCGACTGAGCCACTTAAAAACATGTATGTTTACGTGGCCTATCGCAGCGCTACTTGTGTGAGGAATTTTACGGAAATAGCACAAAAAATTATTTTCTTATTTGGTGCTATCATACGAAATTGGCCAAAAAAGAGGCTCTGTACATGATGCTTCTAACATATATTGTCAACATACAAAGTTTAGTCGAATTTTGTTAAATTGTTTAGTATACCTATGTGGCTGACTTATTTATATTATTTATGAAGCCGCCATTTTAAATAACGTTGTCTGACCCACTTAAACCATATAAGTTTACATGGCCATCTGTAGCAATTTACGGTGTGCAAAATTTGGTGTAAATTAGTTAAATGTTCCAGAAATACACCAGAATCTTAAATTTTTTCCAACTGGCACTATTTTGCAAACATATTTGAGAAATTAATCTCTCTGTACAATATTTGGTTGGATTTTGTTGAATTGTTTTTGAAACACAACACACTTAACTAAATTGTTTGTGTTAACGCCATAAAAAAAAGACAGCCCTACATGAAACATGCCAGTTTACATACCATAATGTACCACTACTTGTGTGTAATATTTAGTGGGAGATTGTTCCTTAAGATATGGCATGAAACCTCCATATTTTTCATCTGAAGATCATCATAAATGGAGGACAAAATAGTTGTGTATTAGCACAACCGATAATTTTATATTGTCAATATACAAAGTTATGTTATAATCGATTACAACGTTTCGTAAATATATCACACTAAACTTAAATTATTTTATAGCCGCCATTCTGAAATAAATATATGTATCTTTAAAAATTCACATTTTAATATCGCCTACTACAATACAATTTCTTCGCCAAATTTTGTAAGAATGGTTTGTTTGTTTCCCGAGATATGACATAAAAATTTTATTTTTACTGTGGGGCTATCTTATAAAATACAATGTTATGTTGCGATTTGTTTCCTTAATATAATACACACAGCTAAAATATTTATATAGCTTCTGCTTTGAAAATAAGTGCCTGGCGTAAGTAAACCTTACCTGATTACACTACCTCCTGTAGTAGGGACTATTTATTTGGCCCATTTGATGGGAGTCTGTCAATTGTTTCCTGAGATATTACATACAAAATTTATTAGTTTGGTGCTATATAACAAAATGGCGGGAAAAAGTTGTCCAGTTTGGATACCGTTGATAGTTGTAATATCTACTGCCAGCATATAAAGTTAAGTTGGAATAGATTTCATTGTTTCGACGAAATACCAAACTATGCTAAAATAACTATTAGGCCACCATTTTAAAAATTAGTGTCTGGCTTACTTAATAATACGACTGAACATCATCTGCCGCAGTTCTACCTGCTTGCCAAATTTGGCAGCAATCGATTAATTTTTTTTACCTATATATGACATAAAATCTCTATTTATTTATGTAGTACTATCTTGCAAAATGACTCACGAACGTGGATGTCTGTTGGCATTTATGATATTTGTAAATAACACTTTCAATTTAAAAAATTGATCTAAATTTGTTAAATGTTACGGTAAATGTTCCAATTAAACCTAACATATTTGTGTGGCCGCCAGTTTGAAAATAAGCACCTTATACAATTCAATTATTTAATTTAACTTGCCCTATTATAGCCTAGTTTCATTTACATACCAAACTGGATGATAATTGGTTTAATAGTTTCGAGATATAATTCTAAACTCTATTCTTTCATATGGTGCTATCTTACAAAATGACGTGCACACAGCAATATTCATCTCAAAATTGAAACTTAATGCTTACTTATTGCTCTGCCAGAGTAAAAAGTTACCTTTAATAGGTCGAATGGTTCCTGAGATATGACATATCACCCTAAATTTTAAAATGGTCACCATTTTGAAAATAAGTTCCGGCGTGTTAGAAAGTTGTTAAAGTCAGGAGTCCGTCTTAAATTCTATATGTCTACCGAGTTTGGTGAAATTCTGTCTACCCGTTCAAAAAGTGAAAGTGAGGGACACACACACACGCACAGCCACACACGCCTAAACACACACAGGAAAGTGATCTCATAATCCTATCTTCCCTTAGCAAACTAGGTTAAAAATAACCCAATATCTGATCACCTGCTTAAACGTTCCACTTTATATAAGCCGTTAATTCGTACAAATAATTTTACTTTTTCACCACCACCTAACGGAAATAAGCCAACTAATTTTTTTTTCGGATAACACCCAGGATGGTTGTTTGCAAAGCGCGAGGGATAAAATACCTCGCTTCGATGCAGGAAAAAGAATAGCGGAGAAATGATGTGCGAGCAAGGAGCACAAGAACTCGATAAATTACGAGCGTTGTACGCGCGGGCCATCAAACTGCACGCAGGCTCCATGTTACTGGTTTAAGCGCGGTCCGGTACTGTGGGGGTGACTGGCTTCGACCCTACCCTTCCCCGCACATCAGGCGTACTGTAAAATATAATAGGAAAATCACCTGATAAGTGTAAGGTAATATCCGCAAACTTGTGGGGGAAACATAGTTTTCCGGTAAAATTACCGCACTCTGTATAGAAATTCACGTACATGGTAGTGGAAAATCCCGTACATGTATGGGAAAATTACCTTACGACGCGTCCATCTCTTCAGCATTCTCAATAGCTAAGTAGGGGACGGGCGGAAGAAACAATTTTTAACACGCTAATATTCACTAATACTCTCAGGCTTTTGTTGTGGCGCAATGGATAGAGCATCGGCCTGCCATGATCGTGGTTCGCGCCCATCCAGCAGCAAATATCGAGAATTTTAGTGTTGAAGTTTCGGTAACTATTCGTTAGAAGATATAGGTAATAAAATGATTAACTGTAATGATACTCCAGGTTATTTAAAAAAGATAGTTTCATTATACAATACAGTTAACTTTCCCTTTCTTGTATGGGATTATCCCTCCGCTTTTGTTAGGTACTTTTCCCGTACGATTAAGGAATAGTACTTTACTTGTTCTGTAAATGTAGTCTACATTTAAGAGGTGATTTTATCGTACATGTAAAGGTAATGAGCTTCCCTTACACGTAAGGGGATTTGAAATGAAAGTTTTTTTTCAATGCTGTTCCGCCCACTGCTCTGTCGCCCGGCGGCAGGGGGGTATGACTGACAGCCGGTCAGGCTGGCGTCACTGCCACTCCTTCGTACTTCCGGAAGAGTCGACAACTTTAGAGTATGAACAAGAATTTTCTGGCAATATGTTCCTAGGCGCAACGCGGTGATTGGATACGTTTCTGCATTACGGCTCATGATGCTGCCACCGCAGCTGAGGGATCAGCAGTCAATTCGGTAGCCATCTGGCTGAACTCGGTAATCAGGAAAAGTGTGGTGCAGCGAGGGACATCGGCGAGGAGGACGGAAGACGGCGGACTGTACGAGACGACGGCAGGCGAGGCATCTGGGGCGTGGATGGACGAAAGGGTGTGATGCCCGACGTGTAAAGGGCGGGTAATGTTAGACCCTCAGTACTTTGTCATGGTACACGGCATTCAAAATAATAGTACACTGGCGCAAAATTATGGTAAGTTTCTAACACATGCGTACAATTTCATGTTTCGTTTACTTTCATTACACAACAGTTGTTTGAATTCTACGCTACTGATATCAAGTACAGATTAAATATTTGAAATAAAAATAAATACTATAAACATTAACTGATTCGTAAACCACAAAATAATAGTTACACGTTTATAAAACATGATAATCAAACACCTCTGCCTATACAGCAATGGAATGTGTTCAACTAAAAGAGGCCACATTGTCCGTACAGAATACAGAAAAACACAAACTTGCTGATAATAATAAACGACGTACTAACAAAATAAGCGGGAACAACGCAACTTTGCCAAAAATCCGATCAGTATTGATGCTACAAACTGTTTATCTTTTATTATAATTTTGAGTCATTAGCTGAATATTTTTATTGTAGTCAGATTATGGTACATTTGTGTAGCAGGACGACATCATCATGGTACATAAGGTCTGATTATGGTACAAGTACCATGAAAATGGTACGCTTAACATCATGCCAACCTGGCATGAGGGGCACTCGGAGATCTCTAGAACATTTTGGACCTGTGGAATTTGGTATGAACTAAGGTGGAACTATGTGAACATGTGATAAGGACGTTATTGTAAATGATCGAACTGTTCAACGTGGACACATAATTTATATAACAATCCAGTGCGAAAATCCGGGAGTGGCCCGGCCGCAGATTGAACCCGGTTCGCCGTGGTGGAGACGAGCAGTCTAACCGCTCAGCCACAGCGGCCCCCTTATGTTTAGAGCTTAGACACATTTTGATGTATAAATGAACAATAATAAGGAAAATATTACTATTGGGAGAGAATAGGAACTCATCAAAAGTGTTAAATATAATTTTACTACAACAATCTATATAGCGAATATTACGTTTTCTAGCTGGAATAACAGCAAATAAATATATATCGTTATACTTTTCACAATAACATCACTTTGAATTCATTCTTATTTCCACTTAATTTCATTTTTTTTTTAAATTTTGTAGTAAGCAGTCAAAATTCGTTAAATTTCAATCAAAGTCGATTCAAGTAAGAATAAATTTCTGACCAAAATTGTATTCGAAGCAGTGGGTGTGGCAGCAGTGGAAGAACATATTGTTACAATTTCTTTCTATCGAAATTCAGTGGACTAAACCAAGTTCATGAAGGGATGGAGGTCTTAATTAAATAAAATAGTTAACTATAATTTCCATATTTTATTTACATTAACTAGAAACACAATTCTCTCGACTCAGCATGTCACAATAAATTGGTGCCACTTATATTTGTTTACAATTAATGACTTCATATTTATAATTACTTCAAATAAATAATCGAAATTAATTATAAAAAAAAAACAAGTTCAAAAATACAGTGTATCAAAACCTACCCAATTATTTTAAAAATTGTTTGCCCATATTTGACAGTTCCAATATTTACAATTAAATCCGTATAATATGTCCACTCAGTGCCATAACAGTTTACTCCATGTCCCGCCTATCCACAATGTTCTAGACTTCTCCGAGTGCCCTCGCGCACAGTAGGCTTCACTCGTCGGCTTTTTACGCCATCTCGTCCATTCACACCACGCACAAACACCTCGTCCGCAGTCGTACGTTACTTAACTTCGCGCCCGCACTCAGCTAGATAGCCTTCGTCAAAGATTGCTGGCCGCTGGACCGTGGAAGTATTTATAGTGTCGTAGGCCGTCATCCAGAAATTTCGCTAGTTCCCTAGTTGCGCCGAATGTCCTGATTCCCAGAATATTCCTGCGCCTCCT
The DNA here is from genome assembly GCA_029891345.1 of Dryococelus australis. Taxonomy (NCBI): domain Eukaryota; kingdom Metazoa; phylum Arthropoda; class Insecta; order Phasmatodea; family Phasmatidae; genus Dryococelus; species Dryococelus australis. Next base: position 67,459,362 of record CM056998.1, on the reverse strand, counting down.
GTCGGCTTCTTCAGCGGGGGAGGAGGATGGGCTGTGACGCCAGCCAGTCTCGCCGCTGTCAGTCATTCACGGGTTTCCGGGTGGAAGGGGGGCAGGAGGAGTTGGCGACAAGGCTGCAAGAGTGTCCGTCGGGGGGAGGTGAGGGTAGAGGTTAACCCCCCACCCCCCGGGCGGGGGGCTGACCACGCGCGTGACGGAAGGTCGCAGCCGGTGAGCTGCAGCTTGTAAAAATATCAATTTTATGTGTGAGGCCGCCATTTTATGGGAAAATTAAATCCATGCCACCCTTATTTGTACAGATATGCATTCCACGTTAAGTGCTCTATATTCTAAACGTTTTCTTTTAGCTATAATGCAAAATTCACTGTTTAAAATCGATTTTGGAAATTTTGCTCGTACCATTTTCTTCAGGAAAAAAAACAGACAGTAGCATGATGGTTAAAGAGACACCGTACTTTAAGCACAACGTAAGAGATTAACCGCAAGTATGAAATATCCTACAAAAAAAACATCTAGATTCAAATAACTAATCAAATAGTACCGGAATTGTAAGAAAACACACGAAGATAATTATGAAAGAAATAGTACATTAGTTCATCAAGACAACAAATAAAAGTTTACAGATTTGCGGTTAAATAATAGCGTTCAAAAATTATGCTCCTGAAAGTTTTTGATTGCACCTTTATTTAGTTCAGACTAGAGGAAGTTAAATTTAGCTAGCGTTTGAATTGCAGAAAAAATAAGACAACATTATTTGTCGTAGGGGTTGTTACAACCTCTAGAATGTGTCATTCAGCGAGACTTCCGCTTAGGTATTTGCGTTCCTGCTATCTTCGACGACATGAGCTGCTGCAAAAACCACTCTGTAGAGGATTCGCAGTGAATCAAACACTTTTAAAAGTCTTGCTTCGTTATTTTTTTTTCTTTTTGAAACTACTATGCTCCTTCGTACATCCGTAAGAATAAAATTGTGTTATAATTAATGAACAACGTTCGTGCTCAATTAACAAGAATGTTCTTACACTTCCATCAGTTTCAGTCTTATTGGTTTTAGAAAAAAAAAAAAATCCAACTTCATTTAACATCTGTTAAGAAGAGTCGCGCTTTTAAAAGTACGTGGGTTGATAGAACTACATTTCGAAATTCGCTGTCAACATCAATTTTAGAACATTTCTCAGCGTTTACGTCACCAGATTTCGAAGTTATGGGCAAGGATTTTTATCAAAGTTAGGTGCCAAAAGTATTTAAGAAACCACGAAATATCTTCAGCATAGTTCTCATGCGACACACTAAAGATGAATCTATTGACTGACGAATAATCGCACAGCGCTGAAAAGTAACGGCTCTGCTGTATGTGGTGGAATCTACAGGAAAACAGAAGCAATCAGTTGGCGCCGAATACGTGAAATTCAGTCACTTTGACCATCAGTTGGATTCACTCCTAGAAACTGTTTACAAGTTTCCCGTACCATCGCATGCGCGTATTCAAAAATCTCGAGTATAGGCCGTTCACGGTAACGTGAGCACTTTTGAAGCCCTAGTTACTTTTTTTTCTTTCAAGCCAATTTATATCCTTCCATCACTTGTTAATGTAAACCCATGCCATGTGAGTATTAAACACAGTGTATACATTCACCATACCCAAAAGTCCGAGGCCATAATGAAATTTATTTATTTGTTATTATATCTGATGAAACAACTTCAAAAAGTGTTCAATTTACCGTGAACGGCCTTTAGCAATTATTTTTAATACAGACATGGTGGCGTCCTACATTTGTTCAGGAAGTAGTCTAAAAAGTGCTGAAGTTCTCTGCTTTGTATAGTAGTACTTCTTTATTTTCAGTTTGATATATAGTTTATTTGCGGTTTCTTCACACTTTTTTAATCATCCTACAGTGTTAATAACATTTTCCTTCATTTTACGAAAAATTGCATGGTAAAAATTTATCCAGAGTTGTCCGTAAACTCTCCGTAAAATTACGGACACATTAATTTTCAAAAACTGACTTTCCGTAAAATTCACGGAATCTCTCCGTTAATTCCCTATTTAGTTTTCTGTACTTATATTTTAAATCATTTTTAACATCTATTTTTTTTATCTTTATCATGTGCGTGTTCTACTGTGTATAAAAATATATTTAAAGAAGTTAAAATATTTTGTACTTAAGAAAGACTTGAACCAGAGAAAAAAATTGCAAGTTCAAGACCCTAATTACTTAGCTACAATACTCATCTGGCGAATATGGTACAACATTTGAATTTCTATACAGGTCACATAAGCTACTATTTAGTTTCCATTAACGTTTGTGTATTTTTAGAGTTTCAAAGTGTTACAGACGCCTGTTGCTACTTTTTTATTAACAGGTCTTAGTGACATGGATAACATTAACTGCCGCAGAAACTATCATTTCCTGGTTACAGTGGCGAAGATGGCTTCGCGCAGACTCACCATTGTTCGTGCCCCAAACCCGATGTTATAGAAAATGCGGAGATTTTTCGTATTTTGTATTTGCGAACTTACTCCGTTTTTCGTCGTTACGGACTGTGTTTCCGTATATATTCGAAAAATGTTAACAGTCTATCTATTATGGGCTTGGTTGTTTCTTCAAAACGTGTATCACAAGTGTTTTATACTTGCGTCAACATTGCACTATTTCAATTTTGGTCAAATTCAACTTTTATTTATACTTTACTAGCGATCCGGCCCGGGTTCGCCCGGGCACAATTTAGTCTTTTCTGCCTGCCGCGTGCTCATCTCGTACACCTCTCTAGCCATCGCATCACCACACTCCGCACCCCACCCACGCCCGTGTCACTATTTTAGGAGTTACTTTTTTACAAAACTTTTCATAACTTTAAAATTATTGGCGATGATTGTATGATGTAAAGGACATTAATTATCTACATTAAACAATTTTAACTATGAATTAATTTATCTTGTTAAAGATTAAGTTCTTTATTGTTAGAAAAGACAGTGAATTTTACATTTGTTTCATTGCGTAATTTATATTGTAAATACGCTCACTACTATTTATCTATTAAAGATAGATATATGCTGCCGCGGACTTTTTTTTATAGATCATTTCATTTTACACATTCTTTCGTACATGGTTTTGTTATATCTCTAAAGGATTAGACATCGTATTCCATGAGAGTGTGCTCGTGGCAAACTTTTTTCCCGACTGGATTCACTAATACCGTTAATTTTCAGCTCCTGTAATTGCTAGGGCAATTTTTAACGCACGCAAACCTTACTCGACAAATGCAGATCATAAGAGTAAAAATCGATCCAAATCCGTTCAGTGGTTCTCGAGATTAGCGCAGTCATACAGACAGACAGATGCGCGCCAGGGTCTTCCTTTTATACTATATATTGATACGTACAAATTATAATGTTTAATTTATAAGTAATCTCAATGAAAGAGGGATAATATAAACGTGTTGTTAATGCCTAGTAAGAAATATTTCCCATACCAAATATTATTAAAGTGAGTGCGCACGAATATGGCGCGTTGTTCCTTTGGTGTAAATTTACAGACTTGGTTAAGCTTTGTTTGCATGAGGCGGAGGAATATCCAGAAAGTAGACTTTGGCAAGGCTTCAGAAAATTGGGAAGTAACCGTGAATGGACTATGTGGTAAAATTTTCTTTATATCCATAGGTTAAAATTTTCCATTCAGTTTAGGAAGGTAAATTAAATACATTTATGTAGTGCTGTTGTTGGTTTTATTTTTTGGAACTATCTTCTACTGATGGGTTCGTGTGAAGCAGTTTTCTCTGTTTATGTTTTCGAGCACATTTGCCTTCGACTCTAGTTAATTCAATATTACGACATCGTAAGCTAAGAAAATTATTATATTCTCTCCCCACTACTCTTACGGTTGTTAAGGACGGTAAAAATGTCTACAAATGTGTTCTGAACAATTAAAAAATTTCATAGCAAAATAGTTTTATTTATTTTTTATTTGACACGAGTGTGAAGACAATGAGTGAATAACCTAATTTCACACTTCTGAAAAAAAATTTCCTCTTTGCTTTTCCAATGGATGTATTTAGAAGTAAGAAATCAGACAAGGTCTTCACGATGATCGTCTTCAACGCAAGTATATATATATATTTTTTTAGCTGTCATTTTCAAAACTCAAACAATACGAAACGTGGTGTCCAAAGTGGCGATGCGAGCCACCATTATTTAAACTGAGTCTTGTAGTGACAGACGTTAGGTTACAGTTGACAGACATAACAAACACTTTTTTTTTCCAAACACAAAAAGTACCGAAGACACGAGTAATGTCTACACACTTCGTTTCATCTCTGCAGTTGTCTTCTGGGGGGGGGGGGGGGGAGAAATAAAATCTAATTACTTTTACGATAAACTACTCTTTCCATGCCGCGTTACATCCTCCGGATGGACAGTAAGAAAAAAGGATGTTTTGTTTTATAGCAGTTGACGGCGTGACTGCAGTAACAACCTTCATGGGTTATAACCCTGTTTACTGCAGTAGTACGGATGCTGACCAGTACCTTCTATGTTGTCTCCTTCCTCCGAGGGGGTTAATTGTGGGGAAGGTGGGAGGATGTAAACACAATGAAAAAAATAATGTAGTTTGTAAGTCATGTTTTATCATCCGTACGTTTCCAAACCATCTCTTCAAATATTGTTTTATTTTTAAATTAAAGATACACCAGCAAGCAAATCATATATTTATAAACACGTGCGTGATGAGGACATCAAAAAAATCTTTATTTATTTATTTAGCCCAGATAGTAAGTTTGTTAAAATCACTCAGTACTGTGAAGTTCCTTCAACTCTCTAATATACCACAAATCACTTTCTGTATCTTCAGATAGGGGGCCTGTTTTCCATGGAGTTGGGGTGTTTTGTAACTGGTTTCAATATTCACCGTAAGTCGCCACTCCACTGACATTCACACCGAGGAATCAGCACCAGGCCTATTCTCATCAAACACTAGCGTTTTATAGACCAGTATAGGGAGACGAGTTTGGCGCTCACCTGCCAATAAATTTATCAGTTTATCGATTTGGTAAAGCTTTAAAAAAATATCCATCAATTGAATAAAAGTTTCCCCACCTCGTAATACTGTGACCAGCATAAGTTTTACACCCGTTTAATAGTCCGATCTTTATTACTACCTGGCTGCCGTTATGCTTTTGTTATCGGAGTGGTCGTTTGGGAGCAGCGCGTTACGTATTTACCACAGGTTCGTAACATGCAATGCGCAGTTAGGCCGCGGTGCGGTAATGTCCTCTGTAAAGTCCTTTGATAATGTGGTGTTCAATTCCGCACGGAGTCATCAACCACGAGATTGCCAAGGTAATATCTTATCACGTGACTTAAAGAATCTTGCGTTACAAGGAACTCTAAAACCTCATCTGAACTACAGTAAGTCAAGATAGCGCTATGATTTTCCCAAATAAAAAGTTGAGTGTACATATTGCTATTTGGTGGGCCTTCAACTAGCGACTATTTCGAAAGTATTAGCAGAGTACGTATTGGCAAAGCAAAACACTCGCTTCGTTATGGGGGAGTTGAAAGATCGTAATATTTGAGAAACATAATTTTTATTAGAAATTTGTTGTAATGATTATATAGGATTTTTCTTGAATTAATGTTTGTATTAAAATTAATCAGAATCATTGTTTACTGGGCGTATGTCGCCAAGTGCGCCTGTTATAATATATGCAGACCGGGAAATGCCTTTTTTCCAAAGCTGATTGCAAAAGTGCTCACTTAATCGTGAACAGCCTTTACCAGGGTATGTTGTCTACAACGGTGCGGCCTACAACGTATGCAGAACAAAGTTGAGTGATCTAGCATGTAGGACACACTGAAAAAAATATTTTGTGGCGGTCATAGAAATATTTCGTTGGTGTTCACACTGCCAAATTTTTTGTGGCCACAAAAGTTTAGTTGCATTTAAAAACTAATTTAAGGGCAGCTACAAAATTGTTTGTGTACACCACAAAAAATTTGGCAGGGTGAACACCAACAAAATAATTTTGTGGCCGCAACAAAATCTATTTCTCAGTGCAAGTCGCATGGGACGTGACGCTGCACATGGAAGAATGATTTTCGGTGAATGAATGCGTGTGCGGGTAACGTGGCACACGAATTAAATAAACCCTGCATCCTTCCACCTCGAATGAATAGTACCACGCAGCGGATATTCATCGAGGACACACTACCTGGACTGCTAGAAGTTGTAGACATACCACTGGACATCCGCCCGAACACGTGGTTGCAATTGGATGGTGCACCGCCTCACTTCTCCCGTATTACACGGGACTATAGGCTGTTCACGGTAAAATGAGCACTTTTGATAGCCCTGCTTAAGATCTACTTATATACACGTTGTGTATTCTTCCATCTTATGTAGAACAAACACTGTCATGGGCCTCGTCACTTTATTCATGCGTCGATCGAGCGAAAAAGTAAATATTTTACAAATCTGCTCGTTTTCACACTTCACTGCATAAAAAAAAAACAGAAAGCGAAAGAAATGATTTAAGTTAGTACAAATGATTGCCCAACACTTTTTATTCGACGTTAAGATATGGAACTACTTTCCCTCCAACGTTATCAACTTTACTAGGCGCGTGTCACTCAGTGCGGGCATTAAAATATTTGCAGTGCTTTTTTTAAGGTTGATTTCAAAAGTGCTCACTTGATCGTGAACTGCCTTTAACTTAAATTGGGGTGAAATTGATAAGCGGAGGTGCGATTCATAACAAGGCAGTTTTCTGTACACGTTTTAAGTCAGGCACCGAATGTGGCATTAATATTAATAGAACCTTTATATTGATAAATCTCACCTCAGCTAATCAATCTCACCCCACTTCACGATGCTTAAACGCAATGTAGGGCGACAGATGTATCTGCCGCGGTGGGCCGGTTGCACGGCCACCCCGACTACCTGATCAAAATACGCTGGACATATTTTTGTGGGGCTACGTGAAGAGCTCTGTGTATGAGACCCCAGTTGTTAAAGGCTGTTCACGAGAAGGTGAGCACGTTATAAATCAACCTTAGATCAATGTCACTGCCCCTGCCTGCATATATTTCAACGGGCGCACTGGGTGACATGCGCCCAGTGAAGTTGGTAACGATGGACGGAAAGTAGTTCCATGTTTAACGTCGAATAAAAAGTGTTAGGTAACCATTTGTGATAACTTAAATTATTTCTTCCGCTTTCTGTTTTTTAATGCATTGGAAGTGTAAAAATAACCAGATTTGTAAAACATTAACTTTTCTAATAATTTCACACTTTCACTTGACCAACGCATGAATAAAGTGATGAGGTCCACTGCAATGCTAATTTTACGCAAGGTGGAAGCATGCACAATGTACGTACAAGTTGATCTCAAGGAGGGCTTTCAAAAGTGCTCATTTTACTGTGAACAGCATTTAGCAAGACTCTCTATTGCAGCAGAGTGGATTTGCGAGGTATACCAGACATTTTTGAACGCGTGCAGGAATCGCTATAGCGTAGATTGAGGCTTCACTGCTCCGTTAACAGGCTGTCATATCGAGCATTCCCTGTGTTGTATGCACTCTGTGATGACTATATTAGTGTATTAATATTTGTTTGCAGACCGATGTGTTGAATATTTTCATTACTAATAAAATACAACGCTATTGTCATCTTTGCCGCAGAAAATTTTAAGACGTTGTAAAAGCCATTCGGCTAAAATACTGTTGCGCGCTCTCCTCTTGGCTGTACTGTTTTCGGCTGATTTCTAAAGAATACTATAGATCAATGACCTCGTAATGCCAGTTCGTCTCGGGGAGCGTTGAACCTCCCAGATGGTAACGCAGAGACTATAAAAATAGCGGCGGGCATTCGGGCCGTAAGTTTTTTGACGTGAATACGTCTTTCAATTTGCAACCATAGTAGAAGGCAATGCAGAAAATCCAACGATAACAAAACCGGGGGATACAGTTTGGCATTGCAGTTCCGAATCTATCGTCTACATTCAAAATTCAATTACACCACTCTATTGACAAAGGATCAAAAAATATGTTACGCTGAGTGAGAACTGCGAAGCATCATGTGAAAAAAAAGGGGGTGGGGGGCGGAGCAGTTTTGAGTTCGTTTCACCGCGTCTCATAATTTCCGCGTAGTATAACTTTTGACTAGGAGAAGCTACGACGCTCGTTTAAGTTTCAATCGAAAAGCTCTCGTCAAGGCGTAGTTATTGTGAAATTATATGCGTTTAATGTAAAAAAAAATTAAGAAAACCTAACACAATGTCGATCTATACTCGTCAAAAAGTCAAGTCGAAATACAGAAATCGTATACGATTGGAAAGAGCATCTCAAAAGCAATCCAGTGATACCCATAAAACACCATAAGATCGAGCGAAGCGGTGCCGGGAACTTAAAATCAACATCAAGTCATCCGAGCGCGTCAACGTAGACGTATTCACGCAAAACAAACGGCTGTGTCCCCAACAGCCAAACGCAGTTTTTTTTTGGGTGGAGTGGAGTCGGAGTTGATGAAATGAGGGAGCGATTGAAGAACGATCAGCGTGACCAGCAGTGAGGAAGGGAAATCGGCGCCTGCATCAACAGTGAAGTACGGGACTGGCAGGCTGGACTATCGGATTAAATGCGTGAGTGAAGGACATTATGAATGATGGAAACAGATAGAGTAAACACGTGCTAATAATGAGTATCAGTTAATTGACTGTAACCAACAGAACAATTAAGAAGGACGTTCATTAGAGTTGAAATAGACATTAAATATCGCGCTCACGGGTAAGAAATAAAGAGTAAAAGTGGAGACAGCTAATTAATTTTGTAGATAATACCAGAGTGAATACATTAGAAACCAAATTTAGTTTCTTTTATTTCTTTCTTTCATTAAGACCTCCATACCTCACGAACTCAGATACGCCCCTCATGCGTCCTCCCGTGTAACAATACGTTTTCAAAACCCAGTCTTCACAGGCTCATATCTCCTTTAATATTCCGTTTAGGTATAAGATGTCCTGTATATTTTCGACTTTATTTTTCATAAGCAATCACATCCCGTACTTTGGGTGTTTAGTTTCCAAACATTCTGTATGCTTCGTCTATGTAGCGTCTCACTCTTAGTTTGCAATGGGTAGCTAATAAAACAATATTGCATTTATATCTTACCGTAGCATGTGACAATTTTTTTATTCCGTATTTTTGTAAGCAGGTACTTATTCTTCCGACAAGACATAACTTCTTAACTGTTCTTATGATAATACGATAAACAGGCTATTCACGGCAAAATGAGCACTTTTGGATGCCCTGCTGAAGGTCTACTTGCATGCACGGCGTGTATTCCTCCGCCTTATTTAAAATTAACATTACCATGGTCATCATCACTTTATTCATGGGTAGGTCAGGAGAAACTACGGAATTATTACAAAAGTAAATATGTTACAAATCTTGTAATTTTTACACTTCGATTTAATTTAAAAAAAAAACTAGAAAGCCTAAATAAATAAATTTATTTATCACAAAAGGTTAGCTAACGCTTTTTATTCGAAGTTACGATATGGAACTACTTTCCATAAACTTTACTGGGTGCGTGTCACTTAATACGCCCGTTAAAACATATGCAGGCAGAGGCAGTGACTTTTTTCTAATATTGATTTCAAAAGTGCTAACTTTATCTTGAACAGCCTTTAACAGAGCGTACCATGAACTCTCTACTGCAATCGAAGTGTGAGACGCACTATAGAAGAAGCATGGAGTGACAAGAATGAGAGAAGAGGAGGATTATCGTCTCGCGCGGGGAGGGAATCTGGAAGGTCGAGGGAGGGCTTTCATCAAGATAGCAGGGCCGGGTTAATGACGGGGGGGCCGGTAATCCAGCAATCATTCCGCCCGGCGGCGGTCATTACCGCCAAAACGCAATTTAGCTGCCGGCGGTAGCTTCCTGCGGCCGCCACGCCGCAGAGAGCTCCCATTGTCTTCGCCGTCGGCAGCCGGGGTCCCCGTCAACGAGGTTGCAGACAGCCTTCCTGAGCACCGCACTCTCTACTTGCGTCACCGGTGGTTCAGAAACACTTTCGAAAGCCCGCCTTAAGGGCCCCGCCTCCCTGGATCTCTCTCCTGCGTTTGACGCCGGGAGGTGCAGGAGCGATAATGACTACACTGCCTCGAGCATCAAGTGCACCGTCGCCACTAAGTGCAAGGCTCTGAAGTGACATGCAGTGTTTCAGTCGTACTACGTGTACCTATGACACTTTCAGCGGCCAACATTTTGATTTTATTCGGGGAAAATATGTAGGTAGGTTCAGAGCAGTAGCCCTTTAGTAGTTTCGTATATATCTGACGTGCATATTTTGAGATACAACGTAAAAAAAAATAAAAACAAAAATTGGGTTTGGCTACGTTGACTCGCTCGGACGCCTTGGTGTTTATTTTACGTTCCCGGCACCGCTTCACTCGATCATTAGCGTTTCATGGGTATCACTAGATTGCTTTTGAGATGCTCTTTCCAACCGTATACGAGTTCTGTATTTCTAATTGGTTTCTTGGCGAGTATAGGCCGACAGTTTGTTAAGTTTTCTTAATTTATTATATTAAACTCATACGTCACCATAACCACGCTACACTAATGTATTTATACACGCAATCGATTGATCTTGACGAGAGCTGACGATTTAAACTTAAACGAGAGCCGTTGCTTCTCCTAGTCAAAAGTTATACTACGCGGAAGTTATGATATGAGACGCTGCGAAACGACTTCAAATTCCACCCCCCCCTTTTTTTTCCTTTTTTTCACGTCACACGCGATGCTTCGCAGACCTCTCTCAACGTAACATATTCTTTGATTCTTTAGCAATCGAGTGGTGTAATTGAATTTTGAATGTAGACGATAGAGTCGGAGCTGCAATGTTTAACTGTATCCCCCGAGTTTATCATCAGATTTTCTGGATTGCCTCACACTATGGTTGTAAATTTTAAGACGTATAAACCTCAAAAACCCGTTTTTAGCCATTATGAGAACTCAAAAATGGCGTTTCTAATGTGAATGTGAAGTCTTGGAAGCACTCAACAGGCATCGCCTGGAGAGTGTGTTCTTTTGGTAGATGAGCACGTTGGAAGCACGATTAATAGTTTCGACGAAATACGTGAACTACTAACACTCTCTCCCGCACAGTAGTTTTTTGTGCCTCAAGGAGAACCGTCACCCGCCATATCGAATTCTTGATTATTTTATAGTTTATTTATGTGTTAAAAAAATTAAATTCCGAAAGTACCCCTATACCAAACTATAGTCAATTCATGGATACTTCCAGCTTTTCTGGAGCCCTGCCTAAATTCCACTTGGAGGATATTCCTCCGCCTCATTCAGACGAAGCTAAACTAAGTATAGAAAATTAAATCATAAGGACAACGCACCACGTTCATGCGTGCTCCGTGAAATAATATTCTGCATACGAACTTCTTATTAACTTACTCTCTCCATGTTTTTATACATTTTAATAATATTTTAATTGTATTTTATAGGGATATTATAAGTAATTGTAAAATTGAACCAAGAAAATATACTGTTACGTGCTCACTGCTTCGCATCCCGCGCGAGCGAGTGAAGAGGACAGAAAGTCGTTATATGATAGCGACGGCGGACGCAAGGCAATGACGAGTTTCGAATTACAGACACGCGTCACGGGCCATGGTTATACTGTATTTTTTGCGTTTATCCGAAGAATGCTCTGGATTACTGACATCGTTCTCTTAGCGCGACCCGGGGTGCGTTGGACCATCTAGATGGTCAGGGAAACACTATAAATAATGCGGCAGTCCTCCGGGCAGTGAGTGGAGTTGGAGTTCACGAATGAATGAGTGGGTGAGTTCTGAGCGATAGAAGACGAGGTGCGGGAGAAGTGACCTGCGAAAGGGAAATATGAGACTGCGAGTTACAAGCAGTGAAGGATGTGGCTGGCAGGTTGGACTATTGGACTAGATGAGTGAGTGAAAGACATTATAAATGATGGCCTCAGATAGACTAAACACATATTAATAATGAGTATGAGTTAATTGACTGTAAGCAAGAGAGACAATTAAGAAGAACGTCAATTAGAGTTAAAATATACATTAAATATGATGCTAATTACAAAAAAAAAAAAAAAAAAAAAAAAGTAAAAGTTGAGACAGATATTTTAATGGTGAAAATAATAGCGGAGTGAATAAATTAGAAATCAAATTTAGTTATTTTATTTATTTTTATTAAGACCTCCATCCCTCACGAACTCAGATACGCCCCTCAGGTGTCCGCATGTAACAATACTTTTATGTTAACGGAAGTATAAAAATCCCGTCATGGACGACATATTTAAGAAAGAAACAAACACATCATATATGGGTGACTTTTCAAAGCTTTGATTCAAGAAGTATAAAGACACCACGAATAGACTATAGCTATTGGCCTTAAACTGCAGTACAGACGAGACAAAGGAACTAGAAATGCATAATTAAGTCACAATTTTAATTCTGCTGAAATTTGGCAAAACCAATATTATCACATAAATTCGAGTTTGTAGTTAAGTTGTTTCTGTACTGCTATGTAAGCTAAGTGGGCATAGGAGAAAATTTTGAAGTTAATTTTAAAAAAATGTAACAAGATATTAAAAATAAGAATATAATATGGCGTGAGCTTGAACTGCTTTGCAAAGAGTTTGAAATACACGTTTTTTTTTAAAACGAAACTACTTTATGTGTGTCGGGTGTGCTGATATACGAAAAGAAAATACACAAGAGACGAGGTACGAAGACTATTTTTAAGACTCCACTTACATTACAAACAATATTTCTGAGCTCTCTAAGAAAACTAACTAAAAACTGCATTTCATTCTGCCTTATTACAAAATGTAGTAATCGAAAAAACTCAAAACTAGTAGTGAGCACATTTTAAGTCAACCTTAGAAAAAGTCAATTCCCTTGATTAAATATAATATAATGGGCGCACTTGGTGACATGTGCCCTGTAAAGTTGGTAACGATGGATGGAAAGTAGTTCATTATCTTAAAGTCAAATTAAAAGTGTTAGGTAACTATTTGTAACAACTTAAATTATGTCTTCCCTTTGTAATTTATTTTAATGTAGCCTATCGAAGTGTAAAAAAGAGCAGATTTGTGAAATGTTTGTTTTTCTCAATAAATTCAAGTTTCACTTGATCGATGCAGGTATGAAGTGATGAGGTCCATTGCAGTGTTGATTTTTTCTAAGGCGGAAGAATATCCAACGTGCATACAAGTAGATCTGCTTATATACACGGTGTGTGTTATTCCACCTTGTGTAAAAATTTCATTGTCGTGGGCCTCATCACTTTATTCGTGCGTCGGTCAAGTGAAACTGTAAAATTATTAGAAAAGTAAATATTTTACAAATCTGTTCAATTTTTACTCTTCCAAGCATTAAAAACACAAAGCGAAAGACAAAATTTACGTTATCATAAATGGTTACCTGACACTTTTTACTCGACCTTAATGCATGGAACTACTTTCCATCCATTGTTACCAACTTTATTGGGTGTATTCATACTCGGTGCACCCGTTAAAATATATGCAGGCAAGGGCAGTGACTTTTTTCTAAGGTCGATTTCAGAAGTGCTCACTTAATCGTGAAGAGCCTTAAGTGAACTTTGCTACAGATTATACACTAATAAAATGGTCCCATAATTTCATCAGTACAACTGGAACACTGCACGCTAATTCAGAACCTTCCGTCTATATGCGCGAGGAGATAAATACGTGAGTCGGTGTCGCCTTTATTACTCCCTCGCTTCTGTGCTTCAAATGGCCAAAACAGCTTTAGGTGCGTAGAACTTTTCAGAGCGCATTGGCTTGGGATTGCTTTTTTCCGCTTATCATGAGACAGCGAAGAGGGCGGCGATAACGTGCGAGCACAGCTTCCATTCCCTCGCACGCGCAATGCACTGAACCAGCATGCAGTGCTTCCGCCCTCACGTGTTCGTGTGAAAATCATGTATCCGTAACACTTGAACTTAAGTATACCCTATGAGAGCATACAGATTACATTACGGCTGTATGGCTTCACATTTCTCCCACCTCAAAAAGAAACTGTCCGGGGTACACTTTAAAAATGCGATCACGTTTTTGTAAATGGATACACCTATCATTAAAAAAAGCCAAAATGCACGGGTATACATAGTTTATTTTTATATTTTGTGGCATAAGGCAGTATTTCTAGGTTGTTTTGTGGCATAAGATAGTATTCCCAGAGTGTTTTGTGGAATAAGGTGGTATTCCCATGATGTTCTGTAGCATAATGTAGTATTCCCAGGATGCATTCTGGCATAAGGTAGCATTCCCAGGATATATTGTGGCATTAGGTAGTATTCCTAGGGTGTTTTGTGGGATAAGGTAGTATTCCCAGGGTGTTTTTGGGGGCATAAGGTAGTATTCCCAGCATGTTTATTTTCCGAGCTACGCGTAACAGTTCAAAACCACGAATGTAAATAAAATAGTGTATGTCCTGTCTCATTATAGGCTGTCCACGGCAAAATGAGCACTTTTGAAAGCCCTGCTTAAGATCTACTTGTATGCACGTCGTGTATTCTTCTGCCTTATGTAAAATTAACATTGCCGTGGACCTCATCACCCTATTCATGCGTCGGTCACGTGAAACTCTGAAATTATTAGAAAAGTAAACATGTTATAAATCTGCTAATTTTTAAGCACTGGTGCATTGAAAAAACAGAAAGTGAAAGAAATAATTTAAATGATCATAAATGGTTACCTAAAACTTTCCATTTGATGTTAAGATGTGGACTTGCCCTTTGAAGTATATGCAGGACTGGGCAGTGATTTTTTCTAAGGTTGATTTCAAAAGTGCTCACTTTATTGTTAACAGCCTTTACTTTCGAAGCACCCGTGTACCTGTTACACAAACTAGGTTGCAGTATATTTGTAATACATATTTTTAAAAAACTGTTTCGCGTGCGTACAATCTGCTTGCACAAGAAAATACACTTCATCTCACACTAGGGCGGAATACACTTGTCAACAGATCACGCTTGTTGAAGGCACAATTTTGAAGCTCTTCAATATAACGGAAAAGAAACACACATTCTCAGACATTTTTCCTATTAAAAAAATATTCCAGGTTAATTCCTCCGCAACAAGTATAGGGCCATGCACCGATCTTTGATGCTAACTAACTTCCTACCAATAAAATTATATGGTCACGGCTTAAAGTTCCATGAGTACACGCATAGCGACGAGAACATTGCGCGCCAGTTCGATGTGCTGCGCGTAGCGACTATGACGCACTTTATACGCGTGGCAGTGTCGTCTTTATTCGGCGCTTCTCGGCCTCAAACGTGGAAAAGTCCTCAAGGTAGACAGGCCCTTTCAAGTTATTGAAGAGGAAACATTTTTTTCCCCTAGATTTTGAGGTTATTTAATATGGTTTCGTGACATGATATCGAATACAACTTAACGAAAATACCAAAAAGATATTTTAAAAAATATTTTCGTTTTAAGCGTAAATGTAAGAATTTTATTTTAAAACTTGATACAAAAAAAAATAGGTTTAAGTGATTATTGAAGCCACAGACGTGGCATGCTAAACAACACTTGTTTGAAATCCGACATTTGGCTCTCCTGTGGCAATTGTTTAACTTCTATAGACGGTTGACGACTGGAGCAGACTTTTGAACACCACCTTTGTCGTCAGCTGCATGCATCGTTACTACACACAGTGACTGGCGTGGGTACAGTAAGTTTGGTAGCACGGAGAGAGAACATGGTTAGGAAATTTTTAACGTATTTTTCTAACTGTTGCTTAAAAATGGGAGTAGGAAAGATTCCGTGAAAGTCTGCCCCAGTCGTGAAAGCACTATAACTATTTCCCCTTCAAATTTTAACTCAGTATTTAAAATTGAAATACGGGTGAACCGCATAACAAATTTCGGAGAAAAGTTATTTAAGACGTTTTCATAATGTGGCATATTATTTTTATTTGTAGCCAAACGTATAAATATTGTTTCATTTTGATATTTGTTCGAAAAATATATAAATTCAAAGTTACTACCACTTGGAAAGATGTTTTCATCTATTCTCATACTTTTTCTAGGAATAATATTTCATATCACAACGGAAAAGGCTGTAATATGTTAAACTATTGAAAAAAATATTGTAGCCTCTTGAACTCCCTTAACCAGTATCGAAAATTACCGTTCTACGCGATTCCGGTTAAACCGACTGATCCAATTGTTCAACCGGCCTGAAGATTTGGTAGATATGGTTAATGTGAATCAAAAAATCTATTCATGAATTTTTTGAATGCTAATATTTAGGCATTCCAAAATATCGATCGTTGAGTTTTACAAACGGGCGATGGAAACTGTAGAAATTGGGCGTAGGTAATTGCATTAACCTTTGCCTAGAAGTAGATGCAAATAATGCTGAGAAACCAACCTGATTTTCGAAAAAATAACTCAACCGGCGTACACCGGTGTTTCAACCACTGGTGGATCCATCGACGAATTTCCGAGTACATGTACTGTAGAAGTAAGGGAGAAGTAAACGAATTTTCTCGTTTAGCCGTGGCGCCATCGTACGAGCCGAATAACCCAGGCTGACCAACACTTCGTCTTTTCTTCCCTCCCTCTTGGCACATCAAATTGTGCGTTCAGCACTGCTGCAGCACTGCTATAGGCTGTTCAAGGCAAATTGAGCACTTTGGAGGCCCTAGTTACTTTTCCCTTTCAGCCATTTTTTATCCTTTAACAAAATTTTTTTAAATATACATTGCCATGTAAGTAATATGCAAAGTGTTTATATTCCACCGTACTCAGAAGTTAACGTATAAGGCTAAAATAAAATATCTTTATGGACTATTATTCCAAATGAGAGCGCTTTCAAAAGTGCTCACTTTACCGTGAATAGCCCATAGTCCTTACGGCTGAATGATACGAAGTGGTATAAGGGCGCTGCTGCTTTTCCCACTGTGACGCATATGTTTGGCCCTCTGAAGAAAACAAGGAGCAAGGTCTAGTGTGAAATGGGTTCACTAAAGAAAATGTTTAACATGCCATTATCTGGCCCATATCACTGTGATTTGCTACAACATCCGAAGTCCATGTTAAATGCGCTTCATTAAAAATTTAAATTTTGCTATTAATTGCTTACAGCAGCCCAAGTTTCACTCAGATCAGTCTAATGGGGCCTGTCTGAAAATATTTACGTAAAAAAATAAGTATAGGTTATTCACGGTAAAATGAGCACTTTTGAAAGCCCTGCACAAGATATACATGTCTACACGTTGTGTATTATTCCGCCTTATGTAAAATTAGCATTGCCATGGGCCTCATAACTTTATTCATACGTCGGTAAAATTAAACTGTGAAATTATTATGAAAGTAAATACTTTACAAATATGTTCATTTTTACACTTCGATGGATTAAAAAACAGAAAGTGAAAGAAGTGATTTTAAGTTGCCGCAAATGGTTACCTAACACTTTTTATCCGACGTTAAGATATGGAACTACTTTCCGTCCGTCGTTATCAACTTTACTGGGTTCACGTCACTTAGTGCACCCATTAAAATATACGCATCCAGGGGCAGTGATTTTTTTCTAAGGTTCATGTCTTAAGTGCTCACTTTAATCGTGAACAGCCTTTAACAGAACTGTTTTACTAACTCTTCTGTTATTCAAAGTTGGCGAGAATTTATGTCGTAGTCCCTAAGATAAAAATATTTGTACTGTTTTCTATGCTTTCTATTCTTTTTTTTATCGTCTTTCGTATTGACGCACTCAGACAAGGATGCGCACAGATGCTATCTGCATCTGACTGCAATACTCTTTAGATAATACTATCTGGATTACCACTACTTCCAACTCAATATTACTTAGTGCTTTTAAAAAGAATAACTATTGGATACAATAATTTGCAAGGACTGTGTGACACTCATTTAGAAGGTTCAAAATATTTTATTGCTTGGTCCTAGGTTTTTGTCAAAATATGGTTCTCAACGAGTCGTATAGAGCTCTTGTAATGTAACCTTATAAACGAGCAGATAGATTAATCATTTATCGTATATTAGGAAATCATGTCAGATTTAAGTAAATTTCCATTAAAGGCTTGTATCAGGCAGCTGATCACAACGTAATGTAAAAGATACAAACAACAAAACGCAAATATTTAAAAATGACTTACTGAAGGAAACACATCATAGACAAACATTAACACCGAATAACTGCAAACAAAGTTGGAAAATGACCCATCATTCTTCCCAAAGTTTTCGCGGTTGTCGCTGAAGTAAAAATCTAGTAAATCTATTTCTTAGTCACTTTTACGCCACTAAAGATGGGTACTACACAATAAATACCGAGTTGCGTGTTTTCTTTTTAATTTGACATGGTGCTACTATGGCAAGGGTGTATGTGTGATGTAAATACAACAACCATTCGTATCACTTTGTGCAGAGTGCAGAAATTGTGGGCGATAGTGAATCAGAGACAGCCGACGGGTCTCTGGAATTCTGCGATGCAACATTTTATCCGCTGCTTTCTGTATGACGAAATCAAAGGTCGACTTTGTGGTTGGAGCGTTGCAAGGGTCGCGGGATGCCAGCGCAGACATTATGTCGAACCGCATGCATATAGCACTGCATTTACTGCTGCGCATCGCGGAATTAAGTTAGTAAATACGAGCAAAATATACTTCCCGTAGTAGTTGCTCTGCCGCCAATCAGCTAAGCCAGCCTTTCCTCGTTCACAGGTTCATAAGGTCTCCTGATTCCATTTTTAAATAACACTAAGAGAAACTTCAGTGGAATTGAAATTTCTACATTATGAAAAAAAGGTATGCTCTTCAAGTAAACATTATTCTCTAGACGGATGTTGCTGAAAGCACAACTAATTTTAATCTTACTTTGAAATACCTAACTTGTGGTAGTAAAATTCATTGGTTTCGCCGAAGAAAAAAAAATCTGTTAAAATGAACGGTGTGAAGAAAATAATGACGATTGTTTTCTTTCTGGGGAGGCAACGAATAATTTGATTACTCACAAATTTGTAGCAGTTGTGGCGTGTTGCTGTTTGTCGAGAAACCTTTCTGAAGGGCGGCTTATTTTGTCATTATTTTGCAAATGGTGGCGTAGTCTGAGAAATCCAATTACGTGCCTTTATCTTTTCTGTAGGTTTTAAATTTCGGTCAAATTTCATTTTGATTACTTCTACGGCCTAACACATTTCGCGTGATCTTCCGCTCATTTCGAAACAGTGAAAGAGAAAATTATAGGATAACCAATTACAGTCATTTAAAACAAAAAAAGGTTAGTGCAAGATGGTGAAGTTCCACCGAAATTAGGAGCAACAAGCGTAATTGGTTTAATTCAAAAGTAATTATGAAGACCTTTAATAACAGATTCTTGCTCGTCTTGCACTCGCAATACCGTTTGGCAGTCACTGATGATATGAAGTCCAACAAGCTCTATACTACATCGCCGACGTGGAGTAGTTTGATAGAGAAGTAGTATGACGTACGTTTAGCCCGGGCAACGACACATGTAGGACAAGAGCTCCCTTTTACTGAGAATGTCATTGTCGAGCAGTTCTTGGGGAATGAAGTCCCAGTTTTGCATCAAATCCGCCCAACATGTCTGAATACTCCGTGAAGGTACTAGACGGCACGCATAACGATGCGCGAGTGCGTCCCAAGCATACTCAATAGGATGAGATCGGGGGACCTGGCCGGCCAATCAAAATGGGTGAAGTCATCAGTTTCCATCTATCTATACAACCCGGTGTGAACGGGTGTTTTCATCCATAAACAGGAAATGTGCGCCCACTGCAACTCTGAAAAGACTGGCGTGTTGTTATAGTATAGTATTTTTGTACGTATGACCGTTTAGAACCACGATCAAATACATGTGAGGGTGTACATGAGTCTAACATGCAATACCGCCCCAGATTAAAGTGCCTTAGTTGATATAACGTCCATTCTCAATCATGTTAACTAAATTGTACCTTCTCCTTGTTATTAACATGCATTACCATGAAGAATTAACTTCGACACTTCCGTATACAGAATACAGTCACACTGTTATCTGGTTCCCGTTCACTGTGCTCTGTACTACGTTAAACGTGTTGCTTTGTACACTCTTAGAAATTATTTTTTAAATTACCATATCAATGTATAGGTACAGTAACAAAGCGTGAATGGTAAATACATTTCCAACAGTTGTATGGTAACGTTACCACATTTGCTCAGGAAGGTGTCAAATGCATAGGGAGGTTCCCAACTTCGTATAGTAACAACGCTAAACATTCCCATGTTTTCAACCTGACGTGTAGTATTAATTCCATACACTGTAAAGTTTGATAAACTTTCATTACAGTTTAGGAAGTTTACCAGATTTTTTTATAGTGTAGGCAGCAGTTAGTGGGATGCATTTTATCCCTCCAAGCATACAATTTGTCTTGGCATGAGCATCTATATACATAATGCCATAATACCAAGAGGCGAATCCGTGGGAATTTAGGTTGGGGAAAGCGGATAAGGAGGCTCAAATGGCGCTCTTCACTTTAGTATTCATTTAATACAGGTTAAATTTTTATTATTCTTGATACCATGCAGATTGTTAATAATGTAGTATTAATAGATACGCTTACTATAGCACAGAAAATTTTAAAGAGTTGTTTAGATAGACTCTCACTAAGTAGTGCCTACTGTCGTTCCCAGACAACACTGTATCATAAGTACTGTTTTGTACAATTACCTGCATCACCGATGGTGGCTTATCCCGCTGATTCCGCGGGCTCGTTCCGTGGTAAATAAATACCCAGAGACGAAATGGCGTGGTGGTTCCTCAACGTGAGAATTCTCCAATCGGCTGCCCGAGGTTCTAGGAGCTAGGAATAGGCCTCGCGCCTGACCGGCTACTGCATGCTGCGACAGGTTCCCCTATTGGTTGGGCTGCCGGTTGGCGAGTATGTCCCGGGCGCTAACTGGCAGACGGGGCGTTCCAAAATGTTACTTGACAGTGACGCCATTTTGCCAGCGCGTGCGGTGAGAGTTCGCGGTACAAGCCGTTGTTTCGTCTATATCTTGTTAAGATTAGATGGTCCATGGAAGTTTTTTTTTGCGTTCGTGGCACAGCGATACGGGCGACAACACCACGTGCGACCAGCGCCCCGTCGCCCCTACGCGCAAGGCGCTGAACCTGCGTGCAGTGCTACCGCAGTTATGCTCTCCTGTGGAAATGAGATCTTTAACAATGGGGTTTTATTACACGCGATGAAAGCCACGCGATTAAGGCCATTGGTGCATGAAAACAGTATATTTATATAATTTGTGTTATAAGGTGTTTCACAGCGGATTTTTCAGAATTTCTGGCATCTCAAGACGGAAAAAAACGTTTGACACCTTCTTACGTCATTATTTTCGGAGCATTAATGGAAGAAAAGAAAGGATTTTTGTTTTCTTATCCGCAATCAGTGCTCTGAGAATAATAACGACAGTGAATATCTAACAACGTAAGAAGGTGATAAAATTCGTTATTTATGTCTTGAGATGCCTATATAGAACTTTTTCCCGCGTGGGAGCCATACAGGCGAAACTGCCACGCACAAGTGCGCAATCGTCGCTAAGCGAAAGGCACTGAACTGACATGTAATGTTTTAGTCGCACTACGTCTACTTATGGGACTTTCAGTGGTGACCCTATTATTTTATTGGTGGGAAGTCTGTAGGTAGCTTCAATGCAGGCCCCTTGGAATAGTTTTGTATGTATCTGATGTGTATATTTTGAGATACGGCGCTTTTTCAGCCATTTTTGAATGCAAAGAAATGGTGTTTCTAATGTACGTTACATCTTGCAGCTCTCTGGTGTGTGTTTATTTCGAGGATCAGCACGCTGGACGCACGTTTAACAGTTCCGTTGAGAAACGCGCATTTCAAAGACTGTGCAAGTCTTAGCAGGGGCGGGGCGTCCTTGGCGCTGACGCCGGCGATCACGCCCCGAGCAGCGGCGATTAGGGTCGCCACCGGCTGTTGATCTTCGTCCCCTCCCACCAGACTCCCTCGCCCTCCTCCAACCCGGCGTTTTGTGCCGCCTTGCCTTCGCGGACGACGAAGGGATGATGTGGGGGGGGGGGGACCGGTTCTCCCGGCTGACCAGCTACAACAATGAGCGGTGCCTTCGGCGCAACACGGCCACAAGGCGCCCTGCCCTGCCCACTACATGACGACCCTGCCACCAAGGAGTCCTAGCCACTCCCTGGCCCACTCAGAAGTTGACTGGAAGAAGTCTACTCGCGGTTTCTTCACATTTTTAAAATCAAACCTGTAAAAAAAAATTCCCCCCCCCCCCAAATGAATGACGTCTTCAGTTTTTTCTTTAATGTGTCATGTACCACAAGCGTTTAATAGTTGCGTTGACATAAAACTACCATATTTTGATTACATTAAAATTTTGCTAATTTTTTTTATAAATTATAATATTTCATCCATAGTCAATATGAATGAAAATGGGGTGGGTTATGTCGTCTACACGACTGTAGTTGTTTTTACTTGACGTATATGGGTGGTGAGAGGAAAACCAATGAAACGTACGTCATCAATGTATTTGCTGGAGACGTGTCTATTAACTTCTTCCTTCGTTTTGCATTTAATTCTCTGAGTTGTTGCGATCTAGGTTGGTGCTTTTTACGTATGCGCTGATTGTGTCGTTGTTGTCTGGTCTTAATCTCGTCACGTGATGAGACATGTGATGATGACGCAATCGCCACATTGGCATTTCGCTGCTGCGTAGAATCGTCGAATTCATCTTAATACAACTCCGGAATGGATTGAGGTAGCCAAGTCATCCTTTCAGTATTAGATTTGTCTCGTCGAGCACTATTTATGTGGTTAATATCATTCGTGTCCTTTTCGCCTAGGCTCGTATGTTTTAACTATTTTGATTTGTAATCTGCAAACAATATGATTAATGGTTAGTAAGTCCTTATGTATGTTCACTATTTATTATTATTGGTTATGTACTTAGTTACTCTTTTTTCTACGCACAAACTAACATCACAATTTCTCCGATCGGATGGGCCGTTCGGTCGCTACAGCAGTCTTAAGCATACTAATCCGCTCGAAATGAGAGGTTCGCAGCGCGGCTCCCACCGCAGCCTGATGACGTCAGAACGATACGTTTGTGTGTGAAGCATGAAGCCAAAGGACCCACCTATACTATCGTACATTTACATTTAATGTACTGCTCATTCTCAGCGAATAATTGCCACGGAACCTAGAGCAAAATTTCGTAACGCTCACTTCCTGAGAATAAGGGGCTAAGATATAAGACGTCACGTCAAAATAGTGAGATAATGGGCGCGCTGGAAATTCCTAGTAAGAAATTGTTCTTATGCAAAATATTGGTGCACCGAGTGAGCACGAATGCGCCTTTTGGTGTAATTTTCTAGTTTCAGTTAATCCTTGTTTGTTTGAGGTGGAAGTTCATATTTAGGGACAATACACCCTTGCGGTGTATCGTGGTTGTAATTTGGTATGTTTCGTGATTTCAGAGAATTCGACAATTTTGTTTTTCCTGGACAAGATGTACGTTGATAGTTTTCGTAGGCGTGGAAGTTCATAATTTCCAAGGAAGGTGTTTCGGATGTATGAGCCACTAAAACCCATCAGTTTACACGGCCTACAATAACGCTGCTTGTGTTAAAAATTTGAAGGAAGTCGATTGATTGGTCTCCGAGATATGGAATAGAAACCTTTTTTTTTTCTTTCGTAAATAAGGCTATCTTACAAAATTTCTTAACAAGAGGCTCTGTTCACGATGTTTGTAATAGATAATGTCATCATAAAAAGTTCGATTGAAATTATTAAACTGTTGAATATGTATGCCAAACATATAAAAATAATTGTATGGCCTACATTTTTAAACTCATTGCCTGCCCCATTTAAATCATGTAACTATACTTGGAATTCTCTAGGTGTGCTAAATTTTGTGTAAATAAGTCTAATTATTCCGTAAATATGGCAAAATATTCAGTTTATTCACCTAACACTACTTTGAAAAAAAAAATCTGGCAAAAGAGGATCTCTGTATGCATATCGGTCGATTGGTCCTCGAGATATGGCATAAAACCTCCATTGATCATGTGACGTTCATAAATGGATGACAAAAGTTTATATATTAGCATATTCGATTATTGTCATAAAAACTATACCAAGTAAAATTTAAATATATATTATAGTTTCGTAGATATACCACCCTAAGCAAAAATGTTTATACACGTTCCATTCAGAAAATCAGAGACTTGCGTATTTTAAACATATAAATTAATATAGTCTACTACACTACAACTTCATCGCCAAATTCGAAAGAAATTGATTAGTTGTTTCCCCAGATACGGCATAAAAGCCATATTATTTCATGTGGGACTATCTTACAAAACGGCGGAGTAATGAGGCTTTGCATAGACAATTTTGATGGACACGACTGATACTGTCAGCAAATAAAATTAATTTAAAATTTGTTTAGCCGTTTCATGTATGAAAAATGCAGAGATAAAATGTTTATTTAGCTGCAGTTTTGAAAATATGTAGGCCTATGTCTGACCAACTCAAAATTTATCAATGCACATAGCCTGCCATAGTGCTCATTGTTGGCCAAATTTGGCAGAAATCGGTTGATATTTCGGGGATAGTTTTATTTCAATTTGTCAAGTGATACTATTTTACAAAATGGCAGTTAAAAGAGAATTTGTGTGTACAAATTCGATTGTTGTAGTGTGTATATATATATATATATATATATATATATATATATATATAGCTGTCATAAAAAGTTTCGTTGGAATTAATTACAAGGTTTCAACGATATATCATAAAAACAAGGTAGATATGCGGCCGCCATTTTGAAAATAAGTGCCTGACGAACCTAAAACATATTAGTTAACATTACTTAAAGCAGTAGGCCTACTACTTGTTTGCC
The DNA here is from genome assembly GCA_029891345.1 of Dryococelus australis. Lineage (NCBI taxonomy): Eukaryota > Metazoa > Arthropoda > Insecta > Phasmatodea > Phasmatidae > Dryococelus > Dryococelus australis. The sequence goes on along the minus strand of CM056998.1, from coordinate 67,434,383 downwards.
ATTTTTGGTAGGACTCGAAAAATTGTTTCCCTATATATGACTTAAAAACTTTATGAATTGGTGTGGCACTATCTTACAAAATGGAGGAAAAGAGTGGCTCTATATAACCACATTTGATGTTTGTTATGTATAATGCCAGCATACAAAGTTAAGATGGCGGCCATTTTGAAAATAAGTGTCTGAAATACTTGAAACATGTCTTTACATATAATCTGCGGTAGTATTACTTGACTGCCAAATTTGCTAGGGATCTGTCAATTTTTTTCTGAGTAATTACACTAAAATTGATTAATTCATGTAGTGTTGTCTTACCATATGGCGGACAAATGTTTTTTTTTTTTTTTTTTTTGCTTAATTGATGCTTGTAATAGATACAGTCAGCGTAGAAAATTTGGTTGAAATTGGCCAAATGTTATGGTAGTTATAACAAATAAACCTAAAATATTTGTATTGCCACAATTTTGAAAATAAGTGTACAATAACGTTTGTTTACTTATATTTACTTGGCCTATCATAAAATTAGTTACTTGCTAAATTTTAAGCAAATAGTTTGAGTACTTTTCGAGATATAAAATGTGGCGATATATTCCAAAATGGCAGACAACAGTGATTGTTGTTTGGCTTATATGATGCAAGTAGTAGATACTGTTAGCGTACAAAATTTGGTAGAAATTGACCAAACGGTATGGTAGTAATACGAAATAAACCTAAAACATTTGTATGGCCATCATTTTGAAAATTAGTGTGTAACAAGTTCAATTACTGATAATTACCTGGCCAATCTTCTTAATACTTGCGTGCCAAATTTATTGAAAATAGGTTCAGTTGTTTTCGAAATATAATGTAAAAGCTTTATTATTTTATATAACGCTATCTTCCAAGATGGCGCAACAGCAACCATATTCACTTCTAAATTTAATGCTTACAACATGCGCTTTTAGCATACAAAATTTGGTTAAAATCGGTGAAATAGTTTCCGAGATATGACGTATCGCCCTAAATTTTAAAATGGCCACCATTTTGGAAGTATTGTCCCGGCGTGGTCAAAAGCTATACAAGTCAGGTGCTTTTACTTAGAGGTATATGTGTACCGAGTTTGGCGATATTCGTTTCACGCGTTCAAAAATTGAAGGTGAGAGGGACACACACATACACATACGCACGCACACATACACACACGGGCACGAAAGTTATCTCATATAACCTTTCTTTACTTTGAAAAAGTAAGCTAAAAACAGGTGTGTTGAAAGTAAGCTAAAACCGGTAGAAAACAGGTGTGTTGCTAATGCCTATAAGCTGTTCATGTTAAAGTGAGCACTTTTTAAGGCCCTTCTAAATTTTTACTTTCGTCCAATTTCCATCTTCCTGCGGCTTTTTAATATAAACATTGCAATGTGACCAATAAACACAGTGTATTCATTTCACCATTATCAAAATTTAATGCCCGAGGCTGCAATGAGATATATTTATTAGTGGTTAATGACTGTTGCGAGGGCCTTAAAAAGTGCTCACTTTACCGTCAACTGCTTACAGTAATAAATAGTTCTTATGCAAAGTATTACTATACTACACTGAGGGCGCATGAATGCGGTGCGTTGTTTCTTTGCTGTAATTTCCTAGAATGAGGTGGAGGATTATCCTGGAGGTAGAACTTTAGTAGGGCTTCAGAAAAGTTGAAAGTAACAACGAATGGACTATACTGACTGACTCTTGCCCATGCTTATGGAGAAAGAGGCGCTAAAAACTGCAGGATACAAAAGGGAATTGAGAGATTTGGATAATGCGGGAATCGGGAAAAACCTACTGACCAATTTTGACGTCCATCACGTTCCCTTCATGCTAATCCCAGATGTGACCGCGCCGATATTCAAATGTGGATCGACTTGCTGATACGACCAACGTGCCTGGTTAAAAAAAGAGGAAGAGGACGCCAATCATTTCACGAATCTTCGAAAAGAAGCGCAGTTTTAAGTATAAAATAATCATGTAAAAAAAAAAAAAACTAATAATGCGAGAGAAAAGTAATTTGTAAAGGGTAATTTCAATGTTATTATTAAAAGAATAATGTTATGTGTTTCATTTGTCTTTAATTTTTTTCTCGTAAATTTGAAGTTGGACAACCAAGAGATGTTGCGTATTGCACGACGAAACCGAATGATTAACTTAATTACTTTTTTTAAGCTATGTAATTTGATCGAATCGTACGATAATACATACAAAATGTACGTGCTCCCAGACTTATGTCGAAGAAGAGAAGTTGGGAAGAGATAAATCAAATTTATGAATTTCGCTTGTTAATACTACGCCAAACGTAGTCGCCGCAGAGCCATTGCCATGTCGGTTCTTTGCTTATAATTCAGATTAATAGTGTGGGCGAGTGTCGAAAAGTTTCAGGCACAGTACTTCATTTTTATGCATACGAGCGTGATACTTTGGTGATTGTAGCCACGACGGACCGTATCGCATTTAACTTAGGCATATAAAATATTTAATTCCTCGTGAATTTAATCCAACCTTACAAAAACTTTCCTTTATTATTCTGTTGACGAGTTTTTGGTGTTTTAAAAATTAGTTTAATACTGTACAGAAACTACTTATAAAATAAGGTGGGGAAATTATAAAAAGAGAGACATTTACTAAAACACGCCATCTTATTCTGCTTCTTTTGACGTTACAAAATATTCAAATATATGTAAGAAACCAGAAAAACGTTAAATTCCTTCGAGAATGTAAAAACCCACTCATGTGGAGCCTATGCATGTGATTGCAACTAGCAGTTCATATTCTGGTATATCTACAACCCTGAATACATTTGGTATCTGCTGGACATACACAGTTACAAAGTTACAGCTTGGCCTTTTATATCATGAAACATGCATATGAGAACTTTTAGTCACGCTCGACAACGCCATAAGATCTGATATTCATTGAATTTGGCACGCAAGAATTATCATGTTCTTTTTAAAATGGTTAAAATCTTAACTTATATTACGTGTTCTGTCACCTCACCTTTCCGAACCGTCAGAATACAGCAAGATAATGAAAACAGAAAAGTTTCATTAGCATCCATAAATCTACAGCGGATCTATCAGTAGCTCATTGGGTCGAGTCATTTGAGATACGCAATGAAAGGCGAGGGAGTCTGATAATTGATATTGATCTTCCACAGTGTCATTTATTTAACACGTGGCTTGTCAGGATTCGACTCGCAATCTCCTCGCCATGCCAGTTATCCATCCTGACGGATATGACAATGAGAAAAGAGCGATAAGTACTAAGATCGACGGCAAAGTTAACGCTGAATCCACGCGTGTCTTTGTGTCTCCACTGTGTTTAAATCCAACGAGTACATAATCAGAATTCAAAGTAATATCTATATATCTTTTATATATATAAAAATTAAACTAATGAGACATATTTGAGTTTTGTTTTACTCAAATAAATGAAAAGAACAAAAGCCGCTTTTAAAAAAAAAACATTTTCTGGTGGTTTTCAGATATTCAAAATGTTTGTAACACATTCGTTTTGAATGGCCTACTCTGATAGATCTAAAAATGTTAATACTACTACCAATATTGATGTTCGTTTATAAATAATATCGTTCTATGCCCACGTTTCAGCGCTGGACTATGCAGCCCACAAAGTGCGTTACGGCACCAGTAGACAAGTGATCTTCTATAAACGCTATAAACCCGACTAAGGGATGCGATATCTTATGTTCCCCTAATTATAAGCAGGTCAAATGCGCCTGACAGCAACTAAGTCCAGTGACTGCCATTGAGATGAAAAGGATTATAATGAAACCGGGAGTTAGGGATCATCGCCAATAAGAAAATCAGTAAACAAGCTGAGATACGGTCATGAATGCAATGACTGGCAAAGTAAAATCGCCAAATATTTTGAAAATAATTGACACAAATAGTGTAGCGAAGAACAGATTTTCCAGAGAGCCATATATAAAATAAACAGAAGAGGCGGCAATGAGGAAGCAATCAAGCTTTAGAAAAGAGAATAATAAAACTATACGTCTACAACCTGACAGCGACCAGCAGCGAATGTCTTGTGGCTTCACGGCCTTTGGTCACTGTTGTCTATTTAGTTTCGTCCAAGCAAACAATTAATACGTGGTCTTGTATCAGCTTAAGTTATTTTACACGTTTTAGGCTGTACGCTTTAGATTTACCAGAATATGCAGAATTTGAAGTGCCATCACGCAGTTACAACTTGGCGAAACTGCGTTACCATACGAAACTTAAGACTTAGTGCGTTTATTTTAACTACATGTGTGTTAGTTAGGATTCTTTTATGTCGTACACTATCATTGCAGCTATTCTTGTATCCACAAAAAAAACGCATCACTTATAGTTTGGAAGATATTTAATATAGCATCATCAGGAAACTATCATTATGTATATTTCGGAGGGGGAGAAGATATTTATGAGTTCATGATTGTACAATTTGAGCCAAAAAAAAAATTTTTTTTGTTGTTTCGAATTTGCATTCCTACGTTTCTCGCTGCATGTAGTAAATTTTATGATTTGCACATTCCTACCGAAGTATAAAATAGTTTTGTATTATCAGTTCTGTTGTTCACAACGATACACTTCAAGAAAACTTTAACGAAAATTCGAAAATCTTCATGTAATAGCAAAAAGAAATGTTTCGAACGTGTGCATTTATAGGATTCTCTGCACTGATAAAAACATATCGTTCGTGATACTAAATAAAAATTTATTGGCTTGGAGATTATGGGTTTAGGTTAAACAATATTTGGTTAAACAACCAAATAGCAAATACCCAAAACATCTGCATACGTTCCCTTGAACGAAATAATCTTTTTAATAATAATTTGTTGGACCAAACACATTTTTTTTTGTTTCGACATTATTAACATCTATTTAGTTCACACAACCGTTTCATGGAGGTTGTACTTTTCATATTATCATGGTAGATTCATACCACTAGCTTGTTCCGAATTGTGCAAATATTTTGTTGCCTTGAACAATCTGTAACAAGAAATTCATATGTTTACAGTACCAAATTTAGTTTGGTTGGCTGCACCGCTTGACAAATTTTGTTCGAAAATACAGCTCAAGAGTTCCTTTTCTATGATAGTAGCCCTTCTGTATTGCTTGTAAAACGTAATATTGGTAAAAACCATCTCATTAAAATAATTTCACGTAAACGTAAAATGAACATATGCAAAGCTAAACATGTGTAAGCAAGTGATTAATATTATAAACAACATATATACAATTGTGTCTATAGGCTGTTCTCGGTAAAATGAGCACTTTTGAAAACCCTGCTTAAGATCTACTTGTACGCATGTTGTGTACACCTGCGCCTTACGTAAAATTAACATTGCCATGTGCCTCATCACTTTGTTCAACCGTCGGCCAAGTGAAACTATTATTACCTAACCCTTTTTATTCGGCGTTAAGATATGGAACAACTTTTTTCCTATCCATTGTTACGAACTTCACTGGACGCATACCACTCACTGCGCCCGTTAAAATATGTGCAGGTAGTAGCGGTGACATTTTCCTAAGGTTGATTTCAAAGGTGCTCACTTTATCGTGAACGGCCTTTAGTGGAATATATGTGGTACTGGAAAGTCTATGGGTAAAGCGTCAGTCTTGTGGACAAACATTCCGGTTTCAAGTCTCGATAAAGTTATCGGCGTTTTTTTTAAGTTTGACTAAACTGCATATTTAATACTCGACATAACGTCAACGGTATAACGAAAATCTTTATTATTTTACATAATGGCTTATGGGAAAGTGTTTCCTAACGAAATTTATTTCAGTTCACAGTCGTTGCGAGGTGTTGCACCTCAGGGAAACAGCGTGTTCACACTTACGAGTGTTGTCAAAACTATAACATATTAACTCTTCATAGAACAATATCAGATATGATGTAAACAAATAAAAATAATTTCACATCAGATCCTTGACAAAATAAACAATAACCATGGATAACAAGTAAAATCACATCTCTCAGAACATAAACATAGAAACTGTTTCAGAATGGAAGTTTTAAAGGTGTTAAGCTAGGTGAAAAAGAAAATTCTTAGAATCAGGTAGATTTATTCTCTTAAACATTTCAAGTGAAAGCAAAACGACAGTACACAAAACCGACCATTTATACACGTTAAAATATATATCACAATTACGGTTCAATCGTCGATGGATTTTAGTTTTTAATAAATGCCAACACTAGGATAATGAAAATGGTCAATTTTTTAATAATAAAACCACAACAAAACTACCTTATTCTTCAGTTGAATAAACGCAGGCCTATTAATATGCTTTAGCACAAAATGAAATTTCTATTTAAATACGCAATAGTGTTTCATTTAAGTAGCCTATGTGCTATTTGGTAAGTGCAAACAATTATGCTGAAAAATTTTATTTTGTCCCAACAAAAGTAGTTGTTTCGTCATACACAAAATTACAATTTGTTTGGCCCAAACAAATTTTGGTTCCCCCTAACATTTCTTTTTCTCATTCTGCACCCACAGCAGGTCCTGTGTTGTGCACACAATGTCATTTTAATTAAGTCTGAAATACATATTGCGTTTAAGAGTACGAAACTTCTTAGAAGCAAAGAATAAGTATTGTTTCATTTACGGTATAATTTTCTATCTCGGTTCTTAGCTATAGCGTTTATAGCAGCATAAATCTGAAATAAAATGTAATAACATATATCAAGCTTGTTTAGTGATATAAAAACTTTATATTTTCATATAAAATAAACAATTATATCACGAATCAAGTACAATTTTAGGCAAGAAACTTGTGTTCACTCTTTAGATCTATGTTAAGATTGGCTTTCCATGTTATTGATGGATATACTATCTAGACCAAACATCTTGACCAGAGAAATAGCAAGTAAAAATGATTGCCTGGAAAGAGGACCAACCGAATTAATTAACGCCGTTCCTGTAATCCGTTCATCACTTATGATGGCTTTACTCTGGCCCATTAGTGTGCCGGTCGAGTACGTGGTGATAAGGTATGATGACATGACTGTCTAGATGCAAAACACACTACAAAAAATGATTCTGAGCGAATTTTTTATGGCAACAATTTCGAGGTTTTCTTATTAACCTTCTTGTTGCAGCTATAGTTAGCACTCACGGAGGTGGTTAAAAGAGTAACACACGAATTCTTGCTATAATCCATCAACGGTTATTTTCCTGAAGCCCTGTGGAAGTTCTACTTCCAGGATATTCCTCCGCCTCGTGCTAGCTAAGCTAAACTAAGTGAGGAAGAACGCACCATTTTCCTGCGCACTCAGTTTTAGTATTATTTTCCATGAGAACTATTTGTTACTAGGCGCCACGAGCATATATTTTTTCTCACTGCTTTTGCCTGTGTTTATTGCAAAAGAAATATTTTAATGTATAAATAAAATATGGATAAAACTTTTATTTAACGAAAAATAAGATAAGTCTGTGTTTACAGAGGTATAAAACGCTTGATACATGGCATATTTAGGAAATAACGAAATGCGCAATATATGGGGTGGTTTTTCATAATTTTGTGTTAAAACTTCCGAAAAAATTGTGAATGGACTATACTTTAGTTATAAAGATATGGTTCTAAAAACTGAAATAACATAAAGAATGTATTGTTTAATGTCAACTTCTTGAAAAGTAAGAAGCAATTTAGCTGGTTGAGGCGGAACTCATGACACCTATTCAGAACTACATAGCATGGATAATATAGCACGTACTGTGCAATCAGTAAAGTGTGATCACATCTTTGAAATCTCGCCACTTTGTTATGGCTCAGTCTAACACAGCATGCTGGATTACTGGTTTCTTGCTATCTCAGTTGTTTAGAGAAACTTATTTCGAAACTACGACTTTGCCTCTCTGGCAATATACATTACGACGTAGACAAACATAAATTGTAAACGCTTGTCAAGTAATTTTAACTTATTTTTGCATCATCTTTTTCAAACCATAAACGGATTCTTGCCGTTTCATACACCAGATAGCGAGTTGGTAAAATTTGGACTACATTGGAAGGCATTTGTGAAATATAAATGCGCTATAATAAGAAATACCTATTCATTAATGTAATAGAAAATAAATTTATGGCACGTAATTGTAAAATTCAAGATGGCGGGTGATACTGAATCTTAAGAACTGAAAGACTATGTAAAAAGGGTTGTCTGATGGTAGTGGAAACATGCTCGGTGCTCGAAATATGAGTTATTCAGCTCATGGATCTCGAACTATAGTCTACTAACGAGAATGTCACAGGTGCAATGCAAAAAAAGTTTCTGTAAGTTTCCTAAACTGCAAGATGATTTTAACTTACACACAATATGGGAAACTTAACGTCGAGCTGTAGACGTGAAAATGCTATACAAATTTGCAAACTTACTAGGCATTTATTTCTTTCCATAAAAATGTACAAAAGCACTCATGGAAAAAGTTTCTACTACAATTCGTGCTTTATAATAAGACGAGTGTAAAATGTTGTAATGATTTGCGAATAATTTCTGTGAGCGGATAATTTTTTCTACCCCTCAAGTAAATACACACTCATTGGTTTTCATATTACATCTGTAGCTGTGATTCAAAGGCAGACTTCACTAACATTTTCTGCAATATCTGTCACTTCACGGAACCTAAAATATATTTCGGTAATTGTTAAACTTTTTGTGTTAGTTAAACACGTATGTTTACCGTGATTTTCACTAAACGTTGGTATATTATCAACATACTACATTATCGCGGTTTTTTGTTCAGCCATTATTTTAATATTGTTTAATACACTTATTACTTTTTATCGACACAAAATAAACTCAAACGACAACTATCATCATCTGGAGTGCCCTAATACCACCGCCTCAACGACTGACTAAATCTTCCATCTTGCAGAAAGCATCCGAAGTAAATTTCAATGGACCAATTGCCACAACGTTCATGGAAACGGCCAGTAGTCGGTTAAACCATCCTTAGAATAATTCAAACCTGCGGTCTTACAAGACTGTATTGAATCTTCCAAGGAGACTTCCATTGTGGTGCTTGAACTTTATTCTGAATTTCCATCGACTTACGCGTGATAATTAACAATAAATATTTATGAGGGTAGTAAATACAGTTAAATAGTGTATTTTTCAATGTTACTCTACGCTTTATATTTCATATAGATTTCTGGAATTTTTAGCTTAACACAGCATGGATGATAACTAAATAAGCAGTGGCTACGGAAACAGTACAATGAGAGAATACATCATATGAATAACAAGAACTTGCCGTAATAACTAATGATCCTGGTTCCCTCTACACGGGTGAAAATAGTTTTGATTAATTTCTAAACGGAACTTGCTACCGCTTGAAAAATTTAAACAGAAAATTCCATGTTAAGGAAATTTCGCCTCAGTGCATTAATTTTAAAGCTAGGCTTTTCAAACAAAATGCATTCTTCACGGATTTTTTTTTTTTGGAGAAACTCCCTACAAGCGTGTTTTCAATGTAGATAGCGGGTATGTACTTTTTCGTAAAACATAAATTAAAAAAATTCCTTGCAAATAGGCTATACATGTTATGGAAATATCTCTGCTCTAGGGAACTTCTAAAAAATTTGTGAAGAATACATTCATTGTTTGAAACGCCTATCGTTAGAATCAACGCACTGAGGCCAAATTCCCTTAACATGAGCATTCCTATTTAAGTTTATCATATGCCAGGCGGTAGGAAGAGCACTTAAACGCAACCATTTTAGGCAGAAGTTGACGTCTTGTTGACATAGATATCACTAGATATGGAACCAGAAAAATATGCAATACTAGTGAGATATTACATATACACGCCTACCTTAACAAGGACTCTAATACAGTGTAGCGGTGTTTGCCAACACACACAGGACGAGGTCTTTGGCTTAGTGCTTCCTTAATGTAGATGTTAAAAATAGAAAACAGCTGAGAGCCCTCCGCCCTCCTTCCAATGTTTTCAAAAAAGGGATTTTGGTTGGTGCTAGTGAAAAGGTTTGATATTCAGTTGATTCCTTTTTATATAAAGTATTAAATTCATTACAGATGCTTTCCCCCCAAGATTACAATGTATAACTTGGTATCAAAAGTATAAGTTTCCCACAAATTACATTTGGTTTAAAAATATTAGATTTTTCCCCAAATATTTACATGATATATAAAAATATGCCTTTACCAATTATTTACACGATATTTAACTTAAAATGGCAGCAAGCCACCCCCTCCCCACCCACACCCTTTAAAATGTCAACGGAACAGCAGCTCCTGCCTCCTGTCTCCCCGATCCTGGGTGAGACACGCCTATTTATCTTTATTTCAAAAACATCCAAAATGTTACCATATATTCTTCGCTTCGTTGATACCCGGAAGTCCCGGAAATGCGTTCTGGTGGTAGTGACTGGCTGGCTGGCGTCACGTGATCAAGGTGTTGGGCAAGGGAGGGGCGGACAGTCGCAAGATTTTCGCGGGATGCCGCGGCCCTCCGGCGCCGGCACTTGCAGAGCAGCAGGCACGCCCTGTGGACATGCGGCGCGGTGGTGCGTCAAACGAAACCCGTCGCAGCGAAGGTAAGCCGTTCCAAACGGTCGACAGAATTTTCAACTCAATATAAGTTTCCGTGTTAGTATAGCTTGCGATCGATGTGCAGGGATAGCAGTCACACGAGAACCTCATACCTGAAGTTGGCATGTAACCATCTTCATTACAGACGGAGGATTAGGATTACTGGCATCAACTTCAGTCGTGATCAGTCTAACATTTTGGAAGAGAGGGCTTACTAACCTGAAATATTAAGAGGCCAGTAATTTTCAAACAAAGTACGTGTCACTTAAACCATGTAATTTTACATGACCCTCCATGTCACTACCAGTGAGCAAAAGTTAGTGAGAAGCGGTTGATTGGCTCCCAAGATATGGCATAAAAGCCTCATTTTCTCATGTGGTGGCATCTTCATAAATGGCGGACAAATAATATATATGTTCTGTCGTAATAGATAATGCCATCATACCAAGTCAAAATGGAATTTATTACACGTTTTCGTAAATATAAAATACTAAGCTAAAAATGTTTATTTGGCTGTCATTTTGAAAATAATCGTCTGGCCTATATTAAACATAAATTTATATGGCATACTGTAGTAATAATTTGTTGCAAATTTGGTAGGAATCATTTGATTGCTTCTCAAAATACAACATAAAGGCCTTTTAATGTCATGCTGTCTTACAATATGGTGGACATAAGAGACATTACTGACGACTTTAATGGTTTTAATATATACTGCCAGCGTGTAAATTTGAGACAAGTGTCTCCAAGCCCACATTTGACTGTCCGCTCAACATACCGCTTGACTACGAGGCAACGGGAAAATACTGTTCTACGACCCGACAGAAAATACGCTCTTAAACATGAAAGACAGTTTTATTATTAAAAATTACATTCCTACACGCAAAAGTAACACCAACCTGATTTGAGTGTTTGCTGGACTATCTCCTGTATTCACCCTTGTTACGACGGGGGACTTTACAACTGATAACACTTCACTACGAGACAAAACATAGCCTCCGGCCGCAACCACCGCCAAGGGACTTCTGGAGAGCTCGTGGACGGTGGAGCTTCGAGTGGCAGCCATGCGAAACAGTGGTGCCACTGGCGACGTGGGTCTCCGGAAGGGAGGCCACGTGGACGGAAGTAGGCACTAACCATGAAGTTTCTTGACAATCCAAGACTATTATCGAATGTTCTCTGGGGCCGTGATTGGCCAGATTCAAAAATTTGTATTTTGGAGTAGGGGTAAATGCCCGATCCAAGAGTATAAAACATTGGGAGGTGGTCTGTAGCCTCAGAGACCGACTTTCCTCCTGGACTTCTCCACCAGTTAAGTAATTCTATAATATGGAACTTTGACCCTTCAGTTCAGAAAACAGGCAAGATGGCGGCCATGTGCGACCATAAAGATAGGGACTTTTGTATTAAGGATAGAATTTCTTAGTAAGTGGCTGAATAGCATTTTAATAAAAGCTTTTATGCTTAAAGGTAACAGCCATTTTGTAACCAAACGCGACTTATTAACACTCAAAATATTGTTAAGAAAAATATCAATTTTTTAAAGAAATCCTGCCATTTTGTGATCAAGCCAATAATTTATCAAGTGTTTTATAAGGCTGTTTTAATGCTGGAATGCAGCAATGGTTTTAAAATGATGCAGTCATTTCGAGTAAACTAATGCAAAATAAAGGAGTTAGAATAATTTTCAAATAAGAGAATTATATAAAAAATAAGGTAATTATGGAACATCTCTTTTAAAAAATCGATTTTAAGAGGGAATGTCAATATTGTGAAATTTAACAATTCGAAATAATTGAAATTATTTTATGCTTTGGATTGGAACACCTTTTTCTTGTAGCCACGATAACTAATTAGGAGTTATAGAAACTTTGATGTGAAAGTTGGCTTTCTTAATAAATGTATTTAGCCTGATAGTTTAATCACATATAAAATATATTTCATATAATCGTCACTGTTTATATTTTGGGTGATTACTTATCCCATTAATTTTGGAGTTGTTATAAAAGATAAAATATCCACTTGTCTTCAGTATTGTAATTTATAAAAGTTAAAATAATTTATCCTAGGTAAATTTGTATTTCTACTAACATTTGTATTCCAATACCCCGAATCGTTGTATTTTCTCATGGGTTTTTTTTAAATCTAAATATTGGAAGCCCTGATGAATCATGTTTTATTTTATAATGAATAAAGTACCTATGACATGTTTTGAGAGAATTCATGTGTGTTTTTGCCAGAAATCCTTACACTACGTGGCTCTGTCTTACACAATTGTTTTGAGATATATTTTTCATTTGCATTGCTGGGCTGTGTATAAGCCCCCTGCCACGCCCTTTGAGAAGGGCGTCGCAAAGTTATGTTGGAATTGGTTATTGTCGTACATATGCCATGCTAAAGAAAAATGTTTATACAGACGCCATTTTAAAAATAAGCGTCTGACCCGCAAACATAACAGTTTACATGTCCTTCCGTGGTACTACTTGGTTGCTAAATTTGATAGTAATCAGTAAATTGTTTCCCTAGATATAACACAAAAACTTTATTTTCTCATGTGGTACTACCTTACGAAATGGCGCACTGTAAAAACAGTTTGTGAACACGTTTAATTATTTTAATAGTCACTGCCAGTATTTAAAGTTAGTTTAAAATTTGTTCATAGTTTCTTATTTATAGCATACTGAACTATAATATTACATGGTCACCATTTCAAAAATTAGTGTCTGACTTACTTAAAAAAAATACCTGTTTGAATGACCTGATGCACCTGTCAGCGGAATTTGATAACATTGGTTTATTTGTTCCCAAGTTGTGGCAGTAAAACGTTTTTAATACGATGCTATTTTACAAAGTGGCAAAAAAAATAATACTCTGAATTGGTATATTCTTAGTTGGTAACGGACACTTACAGCGTTCCTACGTTGGTTGACAATGGTCAAACTGTGTGGACAGTAGCGCAAATTAACCTGTAATATTTATATGTATCCATTTTGGAAATAAGTGCCTCATATATTCAAATTTCAAAGCATTTACATTCCAAATTTGGTTTCAATCAATCAAATGTTTGTCGAGATATGACATAGTGACCTAAAATTTTAATACTCACCATTTTGAAAATAAGCATATGTCATGGTCGAAACAATAATAACCATACTGTCTCAAAAAAATAGTGGAGCTTAGGCCTAAGGCCAGTATTCCAGAACATTCAGTTTGGAATTACGGGTGTACTACCACCTATAAAGTCGTGTACTACACGACTTTGTAGTCCCAAACAACAAGGGAAAATTTAATCCTAGATATTTATCGCTACCTTTTTTTTTCAATCAAGGACATATTTATGCCATATATTTTTGTTTTGCTGGCAAGTGTTGGATCTAGGCATGTCTTTTTTGGGGGGGGGGGTGGAGGGAAGGTGGCAAAGTTGGCATCTGGCCGCACCCTCTTTTTTATTTTCAATTCTAAAGTAATGTTTTCTTTAGTAAAGTGTTTATACCAGAACATGAATGTCAAGCTTCGGAAACTTGTGTTTCATGTGTTGCATGTGTTGGAAATGACGAGTAAAAATATTACAAAGATATTTGTTAGTGGAAAAGCAAATCCGAAAATGGAAATTTGCAGAACTAATATTGTAACTGAAACAATTATGGACAGCGCAAATGCCACCTGTCATGGTTATTCAATAAACGTTAATCATCAAAATCATTAAAACTATATAAAACATAAGGAATTCCAAGTCTAAAATGCATGACGGTATATGTAAACAAATGTTTCGCCACCTCAAGCCGCCAAAGCGCAGGGCAATCACTTTTAGCACGGAAAATCGCCAGCTGTCCAGTATTAGTCTCTATAGTATTTGGTTCAATTAAGCAGCGGGCGACGCCCCTGAGGCAGCGGCTACGTCCGGGGCGTGGAGTTGAGCGGCTCTTGCCTTCGGCGCGGCAATTACCAGTTCTTTAAAACCGGGTCTCCTCCCCCCTCCCCCCTTCTCGACGCATACCTGCAGCCCAACACTTTCCGGAGACAGCGCATGAACAACCCTGTTTAACATTTTCCTCCCCGCCTTTTTGTTTCTACCGGTAATTTATAGCTCCCGGGGCGGGTGACGTCCGTTCGCGACATTAGTTCCACGCTTCCTGAGCGCCAACACCTTGTGGGGGGGGGGGGTAGGTGGTAGGGGAAACTTTGCTCCTACGGCTAACCTCTTAAGCCGATAGTACTGTCTATCTCATGTAAGATGGCAAGATTTTGATAGTCAGTGAGTGGCAACTTGAAGTATACGAAACAAACAAAGTGCCGTTCACAAAATCGTGTATCAGCTGATGCATGAACGAACAAAAGTTAATATTAAGTTGGCTATTCTGAGTGAACTGGCGATGCACATCAGAGAAGTATAAAATACGCGACAACAAAGAGTTCCTAGATTAATTAATATATTTTATTTTACGTGGTCAGAAAACAGCGGTTGTAAGTGTTACAAACTAATCTTCGTGCTAAAGTAGTAATGTATAGATGTTCAAAATGACGAGATATATTTCAAATTCGTGTCGTTTCGAGACAAATAGGAGAAAAGTCAAGTTTTAAAAAGCAGGATAGAGGCGGCGAACCTGCTGCCATCTGCTGGGACAGGGCGCGACGTACACACTTCGCCATGTCGTGCGCGCCATCTGTGTGCTCTTTCGCGAACCTAACCAGCTATAAATCAGAAACGAATGTGTTTCGTATGTAAAATAATAAATTTATGAACATATATCAATAGTTTTATTTTTCCGTGAGCTCTGCATAGTTTTTAAAGTAACATATATTTCGTCTACACCGATATTTATCACCAGTAATTGTTCTTCTATGTCCTAAACACGACCCCCTCCCCCGGAAACCATTTCTATGTTTTCGTGTAGCATCCAATTGACGCACCAGCTGATGGCGAAAGGATACATAAACTAAAAGTAAATATTCGTAGAACTGTCAAAATCTTGCCATCTTATATGAGACAGACAGTATACGATATCTGCAGCCGTACTTGGTTATTGTACAAGCTTCTACAGACCTAGGTGCACGAGCCGGTATACACGACACTTTACGAGCTGCCATTGAAGATTTTTACTACACCACAGCAGTTCGCGTACCAGCATTTGGTGCGCAGTGTGTGGTTTGTAGTAAATATGAACCCGATTCGTAGAACTGCCTATGAAAAAACTACGTAGCACATCTTAACATTGCCAAATACGGCTAGAGATATCGTGTAATATCGGCTTAAGAAGTTAGCCACAGGAGGGAAATTCCTCCCCAAACACCTTCCCAAAGTGTTGGCCCGGGTGACTTGCCTATGCAGTTTCCTTAAGCGCAAGAGAAAAGTAGAAAAATACGGCAGTAATTTAATCTGTGGTCTTTCATCGCGTATAATGAAACCCCACTGTTACATATCTAATTTGTACAGTACAGCGTCACGACGGAAACACTGCACGCCTTGCACGTAGGAGCGATGAGGCACTAGGCGTGCGTTTTAGTGTCACCCGTATAGCTCCCTCGCTTCTTGACCTTGGACGCGCAGCCACATAGTCCTCTTAAGGCCGGGCTACAATTGGTTTAGCACGCGCACAGCACGTGCGATAGCACAGAACACACGCACAGATCGAATCTGAAAGCTACTCTCAAAATAGCACACGCACAGAAACAACGGATGTTTACTGAAAACAGACGTGCAAATGAAGGGAAACGTGGCTCGGTAAATTGCGCGTGCGTGTATTGGTGACATTGGAATAAAAAAATACTCTTGACAGCTCTGGTTACTTTGCTGCTCGTGTCGTAATTTGTATAAATATAATACGTTATAGCGTTCATATTAGCATACTTACTTGTACAATAACAATTTCAATCAAAACAAACTTCTTTTTATATGGCGCCAAACTCTTCAATCACTAGTCAAATTCGCTACCTTTTGTAGCTGTTTTCATCGTCACATGAACTCAGTGGTATCGACGTTCTGATTGGCCACGCACGGCGCACACGCACAGGAATTATAGGATATAGCCCTACTTTCTGTGCGCCGTTCCTGTGCTATTTTCCTGTGCGTGTGCTGTACATGATTGGAAGCGAGTGTCATGCTTATTACATGCATTCTATTTTCTGTGCCTGTGCTATGTTCTGTGTTAAATCAATTGTAGCCCAGCCTTTACTATAAAAGGCCGGAGTCACATAGCCCCGACAAGCACGACACGACAGCCCTGACGCTACACTTAAAACTACACAGCCAATGAAATACAAGTTATATCTGACGTAAGCCCGACAAATTCCGTCGTCCAACCAGCAATTTTGGATTAGAAATTATTTCTATTTTCGTCGTGTCGTGCGGCACGACACACAGAGTGTACAACCTTGTAAAATGAAATTGTATGCCAATCTTTCCCTACAATGGCAAATACGAAGCTTAAAAGAAAAAAATTGAAAATCACTGTATTTAACTCTTAAAAATAATTATTTTTCCCTTCGTATGAATTAGTGATAACCCTTTGTTACCATCACGTATTCCAAATTTCCCGTCTGCCCACCGCCTTTGATACTAGCGTAATTAATCAGCGTCTTCTAAATGGTTCCAAATAATTCTGCTGTTCGTGTCACGTCAGTAAACTGTCGGGCTGTAGATTCGAGCAGTCACACTGGAAATATAAGTGTTGTGTCGTGGTTGCGGTTTTTGTCGTGTCGTGCTATGTTTGTCAGGGCTATGTGAGACGCTAATAACGTCAGTTTACGATGCCTAAGTGTAAGTAATTAACGTACGCATTGAAATGAGATAAGGTGTTCTTACGAAACGGTTCACGGTCATTGCGTTACGTGTTTTGTATATTCTATTCGCGGTTTCTTCACACTTTTTGAATCAAACATTTGAAAAAATCTCGCCATCAATGACACGCATGGTTGTTTGCTAATTGTGTCATGTATGTGTGTCAACACAAAAAATAATCTTAATTTTGGATCAAATTAAATTTTACATATATTTTACGTGGCCCATAAATTATAATATTTACTGTAAAAATAAAATTAGAAAAAACTGAGAGAACATAAGTGTGTTGGTAATAACTAGTAAAAAAATGTTATTGTGCAAATTATTATTACATTGAATGAGCAAGAATTTGGTGTCTTGTCCCTTAGGTGTAATTTTCTAGACTCGGTTAAGCTTTCTTTGCATGGGGTGGATAAATATGCTGGAAGTTTAACTTAAGTAGGGCCTATGAAAACATCCACACGCTTAGACGTGTAGGAAATTGTGATGTTTAACGAGTGGCGTAAATATCCGTCGTACATTCGTGTTAATAGAGTACCTTGTTTTCTAAACATAAGCACTGCCGCTACTCATATAATTTTCCATACATTAATAGCACTCTTAGTTAGAAACCCAAATAAATGCGGTCTTCAGGGGAAAGAAACAATTTTCGTACTTTTGGACGCACCACAAAGCGCCTACATATAACATTTGATTATATTTGTACCCCTGTCCCCTGCGAGTTTTTTTTTTTTTGCCTGCTATTTAAAAGTTTCCGTTAGTCCTTTAGTTAAAGTGTAAGAATGAACTGATGCGTTCTTTCTTCTCTTCTGCTATAGAAACTTTTATGCCTTCTGTTGTGCCCATGTGTATAACAGAAGGTAGCATAAATTGGGTATCGTGTATTGCAGGCTTAAATGACTCACGCCTCTCGCAGAATTTAGGCACCGGAAACTTCATAAAATCCTTTTTAAATATGGTACACTACACACTGCTAGTATCTTACTAACATATTAAAATTTACACTTTTAAGTGGTAGTGGAATGCTAGTAAAGACGAGAAAATACCCACGATGAACGAATCTAAACTAAATTATCTGTAAGATTTAACACTCCTCGTTATGAAGATAACCTTACATGTTATAAAACATATATAGCTCGTACAGTATAATCGTGCAAACAGAATGAGTGGTTGTTGACAAAAAAAGTATTAATTCATTCAACAAAACATGGGGCACAGAGAACATACTTACTTTAGGCAAAGTACATTATAATTTTGTAAATGTGCCAGAAAGTTAATATGCAAGGATGTCCAACCGTCAAAAATAACTTAAATTTTTACACATTGTTCTCAAATGGTTATCATTATCCATTTGTAGGCTTGGGGACGACAAACATTCCAGAAAACATGAAATAATTTTGACACAGTGAAAATATTTACAAATAATTTCTGTTCTTCTTGGTAACAACTGTACACTATGGTCAGATAAATTATTTGATTCGACTGCGTTTAAACACACCTGTACACTTTAATTTAGCGTAAGTTGAGAAGTCTGAAGTAACGCAGGGGTTTACAATAGAAAATTTAAGCGTTAAATGATGCGCTAGGACGTGTGCAGAAGAAACGAAAGTGTGTTACCTCATGTATTGGTTTCCAATAGAACTTAACAGCTTGTGTGCGTTGTTGAGATATTCTTAAGCATTAAATGAAATAGTTATATTTTATATCTTAAGTGAAACTTGCGAGGCGACAACTACTCAGGACACAACAGACGGCGTTGTTGGCGAGAAACGGTTATTTACAGTAACATAAGTATATAAAATATTAAAAAGTCGTGTGTGTGCACATGGTAATGATTATATTTGTTCACAAAAATAAGCTTCTGTGATAAAAAAATTTTGGCTTTGAAGTATGACATGCTTAAATATAGTTGTGATATACAAAGTTAGGTAAGGAACAAATGTAGGGCTAAAATTAATAATTTAAAAAATATTGGAAACTGCAAATACAGAAGACGTGTTTCCTTAAGACATATACGCGCTTACTGTATAATTCTTAATGCATATTTTTTTTATTGTAAACTTAGCTTAACTATTAGCAATTGGTACCGATTCTTTGCATTCAACCGATGTTTGTGAAGAAATACTTATATTTTGTAATGTAGTCTAAAGATGAATATTGCGACTGTCTTTGTTAAGTTTATAGGTTTAATCTATTCGTTAGTGTTAGCATGATTGATAACTTCATTGTCAACTTTTTTCGCAATGTTATGAGTTCGAGGTTTCAGTGTAGAATATGAAATGGTGTGCTATGTTACACTCGTGTAACTGTAGACACACATAGCTACGAGCTTTTCAGATAATAAACATTAATGCACATGATTATTGTATACATAGATCTTACAGAGACGGAAATTGTATTGTCGCTTTGAAAATAACATCTGTTCGAGTTAAGCCTTACACATGATCATCAATGTCCTTTTCCCGCAGTGTGCGTAAGGTTTTCTGCTTAATGAGATGCATACTCATAGAGCATTCGCGTTCGAAGAGTACGTAAATGTTGTACATGTCTCGAGAACTTACATACTCAAATACACGGGGAAACGAATGTGTGGTGTACGTCTCGCGCCCTTACAGCCCATAGGCTATTTTTTTGAAAAGAGAATTATACGTATTTCATAATTGTTAGTTCCTAATATTATTAACTTTCGAAAAAGTGCCACTGTGAAAAGTTATTGACAATGCATTCTTTTTAACCTTTAAGATATAGAATAGCCAAGATAAACATAACCAGTTTTCTTCGTAATTTGTTATACACCTGGCGTGGCAATACATTTAAAGTTAGTACACAGGACAGTGAGAACACTGCCAATTTCTTACAAGGTAAGGCATGGATGAGTGTAAAAGTTATATCAAAGTTTGAAAAATGATTTTTATTCATTCCATTATTAGTGTTAAAATAAAATTTACCTCTAGTTTTTATCAGTTTTAATAATATAACGTAAATAATTGCGTTTACTGCTTCAAATATTTATTCATTCCTTTCTTGAAAAAATGTCTGCGATTGATTGATAACAACAATTTCATTGTCATCCGTTTTCAGCTACAGCTCCTAATGGATTGATGTTTTTTTTTTTTTATCTCTACACCTATGTTCTACCATAGATTTAGTATTTGTTTTCGTCAAAATGCTTGTTCAGAATCCTATCAGCTGGCTATTTGCTGTAACGGATGCTAATAAGTATGCCTGTCGGCATGTGTCAAGTATCAAGCTGAATGGAGTATGCTTATATACCTGAGTACATTCCTTGGTCCTAACACAGCCTTAATGACACTTAAATCGACACATTTAAAGTATTCATTATTTGTACGAACAGTCACATTTGTAGAATATCACAACCCCAAACTGTAAACACTAAGCCCATTGTAGACCTTCATGCATCTGACATATATTTCTCAACTAGTGAACAATCATTTCCTGTCAATTTCCTTTCACATAAAAACGGAATGAAAACGTTACTATTATGTATGACATCATTAATTATCAATATCAAATTTGAAATTGTAAGTGCTAACAGTGCTCGTATTTAATCGTGAGCACCCAAAACTATAATAAAATAATAAATTAGAATTAAAACAATAACCGTTATATATTTTTGCTAGTAGTTGATATCGCTGCAAATTTTATCAAATACAGGACTCTATGACAAAAACGAAACACACGCCATGGTCGCCACTAGTGAATCATGAGTTGGGTATTCACAGCTGCAATGAAAACTGATAACTCGCGTTAGACAGGCTCGCCTTTAGCAGAACGTAAACGAATATGTGGGTGAGTCGATGTCAGAGTGATGACCTACTTTTGCCGGCTGCGGAACTGGCAACACCGCACGGGTGGCGAGGTATTTCGACTTCAGCGTTGTCTGCCTCCTGCTACTCCCCATTTGATAACACTAGCGCCCCTCTGCATCAGCACAAGAGCTAACAATAAACTGTTCAGATTTTTTCCCATCCCATAGCCACTCTAGTGTACATCTTTACTCAATGTCCAATAATCGCCTCAATCGCCCTCGTCGGCTCTCAAGACCTCGCTGGTAGGAGCCGTCCAAATATCTTCTCTCAATCACTAAAGCTTCAACTGCTGCATTATTCTCTGGCGTCACAACTCGTTGTGCCTAACCCGAGCAAATAGCGTGCTCTACCGGAGTCGTCACACCTACTTCTCAGGTTGATTAGCTGCTTCATAGTGTTATTTCAGGTACACCCTTCTCTGCATATGGTCCCTACTTCCTACTCCAATCGTAGAGTTGCTACTGTGACAAACATGCATCACCGTACCGAATCGTCATTCGTCGATGAATTTCAATAGGTTCCACACCTTCACTAATAACCGAACGCTGTTCTTGTTTCGTACATGACTGAAGTGGGGCAGCTATCATGAAACTGATACTGTGATGGCGGTTGGTTGTATGCACTGTCCTGCCACCTATATGTTGCTCTCTGAAGCAGTTGTAACAGTACTAACTTAAAGGACAGTGTGCGTAATTTCGCATTTTTTGTTATAATTTTAAGGCTTTCGTTTGACTCGCCTTCGTATCTTCATTGTACATTGTACGCTGTTTTGTTATTATCGCCATCTATGCACCATAGAACGTGTCAGAAATCCACACTTTTTAATGGGATTGTTAAATTATTCAACAAATCATTATTTGTAAATGAAACTTTCAGGAAGTAATACCTATTACTAATAATATGTTTAGGAGTCATCTGACAGAGCAAATCACGGGCTTTCGACTGGATACATCTCAAAATATATTCAAGTGATCACTGCGAAACTATGCACAAACTATCCACCAATATAATTGCAGAGCCGTCCATCTGATCCCAGATTCGCTAAAATTTTATTGGTGGTCCATGTCTCAAAGTTTGTCTTATCTCTTTTATATTTAAAAGTCTTGGAACACAACTGCGAGTTGTCCCTAACATAAATCAACCATTGCTTTACAATTCGCGTTGAGAAAACCTTATTCTAGTTCAGTGTCTTGCTTGAAGACGATGCATTTTATATGCGCTGCCTAGCGTCGTCCTTTAAGCTCTGCATTGATTGGGTGCTTCACTAACGCCAAACTAACTCCATGTGACGATCGGCTCTGCTATCTACTTTAAACGAATTCCAATTACAGGACTTGATTCGAGTCGCGTGTTCAGGCCTCGCTGCACTCTCGCACTGGGCGCAGTGGTTTTCCATGTTCCAATTACAAAATGGACTGAAACAGTGCGCACTGAGTGCAATAATTCCTGCACTGTCTACAAAGGAAGGGTGGCTGTTCGGGTGCAATTATGGTGGGCAACAAACTCTCGTTTCTGCCAGTCATGTGATAATTTCACACTTCCAGATTTCAGGGGGCACTGAGTTTGTACCTAATGCAGTCAACTGAATTACATCAAACTTATTGAAGACCGCCGCTTAGTTGGCTACTCGCAGGCTAACGGACCGAGGGATTCTGGGTTCGTGTCCAAGAAACAGGCATATGTGGTCGTCCAACTGACTGTGAATGCGTCACACATTCTGAGCAACTCTCCATTGTGTTTATAAGAGCAAGGTCTGTCAAATATGCCGCTGAGTAAATTAATAAAAAAATTAGCCGCGCTAGTTACAGTGTTACGTTCCAGACTAGTGAAAGTTGGGGCCAAAACACCGACATGACCCAAACAGCGACTCTGCAAACGGTAGAAACTTTCTATACTTGGAACTGCCATGTCGGGTATAATTATAGACTTCTGTAAATGAATGCGACCACGGTGTCAGAAATTGCATGTAAATCCTTCTCTGCATACGGTAATGACACCTTGGCGGCTGTAGTCCCATAAGGCTGGTTTTGTTTTTTATTTAGCCGAAATGTTAGTGGTTTCCCTTACATACATAGTTGTATAATTATGTAATATTATATAACCATACAGGCTTACGCTTAGATTGTTATAAAATATTATTTGGACATTGTACGCGATCCATTTATTAAATTGCTTGGACGAACTATTAAAGCAGTGAATTTTACTGAAATTCTCTACCAATGGTGTGTCTATTGGCCTTCTAAAAAACTGGAACATATCTGGATAGCACACAATAAACTTAAATTCCTATAAATGGATAAATGTAATCAGAAACAAAAATATTAACAGCTTGCACGCCAAATTTAACAACCAGATATATTTTGCTGTAGTACACCAAGGCAAGGCAATATTTTAAACTATTTTCGAAGCTTTTGCAGGTTTTAAATAGACTAGTATTTTTCTTTTTCGTGCATAACTGCGCAACGTAAACCTCAAATTTACGGCTCTGAGTTGGAGAACGCCGTTACGTACGAGTGACCTCTGTGGCCAACTTACTGAGGTACGTTGCGATTACGATGTCCTGGGATCGAATACCGGATAACCCGTAGATGTGTGTCCTGTTAGTAGAAAAATTAAGTCGGCGTCGTACGTACGCCACTCCCTCGGCCACATCAGCTTCCTCGCGTGAAGTGGGGACGTTTATATAATACATTCACAGTTACTTCACATTCTTCTGAAGCCTTGCTTAAGTTATACTTCCAGGATGTTGCTCCGCCTCATGCAACCAAAGCTTAACTAAGTCTAGAAAATTATACGGAAGGACAACGCACCGAATTCATGCGCACTCAGTTGTAATATTTTGCATGAGAACTATTTCTTACTAGGCGCTACCAATATACATGTTTTCACACTGTTTTTATTCTTAATTAATATTAATGGGATATTATAATTTATAAGTGAAATATAGGTGAAACTTAAATTTACCTATAAATAATATACTTTTTGTTAGCAGAGGTATAAAAAGGTGGTGATACATGGTATATTTAGGAAAGAACAAAACACACCATAGGTATATGGGATGTTTTTTCAAAGGTTTGATTAAAAAAAAGTGAAGAAACCGTGAATAGACTCAACTAGAGTTGTTTAGTAAATACTCAATCTATCTGCCTTTGCAGAGCACTGGAAATATGATTGATCAATCAATTAGCAAACACATGCCATATAACATTATGTTATTAATGTCTAAGATCATTTTCCCGTGAGTAGTAGGGAAATTGGAAGTCTAGGCCAAGGGATTGGAGAATAGGAGTCGGAGCCGGGGAGCCGCCATCTTGTTACGTCACCCAACCGCCATCTTGTATGTCATTGTCCTTTCACCTCCGACCTGTGTGATCTTTGACCTTGACCCTGAGGACCTTTGACCCCAAAAATCACTAAAAACCCTTTAAAAATTTCCTAAAACTCCTCAAAAAATCCCAAAACATTCTAAAAGTTCTAAAAAAATCTCAGAAAATTATTATTAAAATTATTAAAATTATTACAAATTATTTAAAAATTATTAAAAGCATCCTCAGAAATGACCAATTTTTTCCAGAAATGCTGACAGCCAACAGCGACCCAAGTGCAAGGGATCAGTCACCCAGGCTCAAATTAATGTATATGTATAAGTATATACATATAAATATGTGAATATCAAATTAATTTAAATGGCTCTATGTAAATATTATATGAAAATATAGAATTTATTTAAATGTATATATATGTATGTACATATGCCTACGGTCATATGTAAATAACATATTGTTATGATAGTACCTGCGTGTTTTCTTCCGGGGCGGACGAATATGTGGGTTTCCTCAGAGCGCTGCCATACCGAGAAGATGAATTGCGCAATATGAAGGGCTGCCTTTGATCTCGACGAACATGGAGCCGTGAATCTGCATCATCGCTAACTGGTTGTCACCAGTGACGATTCTGAGATCTGGTTTTCACCCATGTTCAAAAAATACATGTCGTCATGAGATGGCGGTCCGTACGAAGAGTCCTTTTCACGCAACCACGACCAATTGGGAAACATGGTTGGGCCTGTCGTGGTGCGGCATTGTTCAGTACAAAGTCCATGTTGCGCATCGGCCAATGGCAAAGCATGGTGGGAGCCTGCTGTAGTTCTGGGCACTTTTATTGCAAAGTGTAAATAGAGTTTACTGAGGAAGCGATTAAATATACCGAGGGACCTGGATATATAATTTTTCAAGCGCGATTATTAAACAAAAAGTTCGCCTTTCAGCTTTTGGAGGTAGGACTATTTTATTTTATTTTAAAATACATGGAATATTTTTTACTTGAGAACTACACACATACATCGCACTTGCCATCGCACTTAGTACCATAATCACAATCAGCACTGTACTTAGCACCGCAATTAGCACCGTAATCAGCACCGCAATACCGCAATCAGGGGTGATTATGGGTCAATGGGTCGATAGGGTCGATGGGGTCGATGGTGTCCATGGGGTCGATGGAGTCAAGGGTCAATGGGGTTAGTCTTGTGAGGGGTCGGTCCGACAACAGGAGTCAGTTGTCTACTTTAAGTGTGGCCATGATTTATTGGTGAGCGAAGAACTTGTCTGGAAGAAACTGTTGAATGTAGAACTGTACGGTAATTTGATCTAGCATCTAAAGCCTGCCTACCTGCCTGTCTACATCTAATATGGTGGTGGTAGTTTGTAATGTATTATGCTTGTTGACTTTTATGAATTACTTCTCGAGTTTTTATTTTCAAGGTCATCCAAGGTCATGGAGTCAAGGTCAGCGTAGTCTGCATCTGATATGCTGGTGGTAGACTGTAATATATTATGTTTGTTGACTTATGTATTTTTCTCGAGTTTTTATTTTCAAGGTCATGGGGTCATGGTCGAGGTAGTCTGCATCTAACATAGTGGTAGTAGTCTGTAATGTATTGTGCTTGTTGACTTTTATGCATTTTTTCTCGAGTTTTAGTTCTCAAGGTCATCCAAGGTTATGGGGTCAAAGTTGAGGGAGTCTGCATCTAACATGGCGGTAGTAGTCTGTAATTTATTATGCTTGCTGACTTTTATGCATTTTTCTCGAATTTTGGGGGCTTCAAGGTCGCAGGTCAAAGGCCAATTGTTATTGGGCATTGTCTTCCAAGATGGTGGTCATCTACTAAGATGGCGGTCGCCTACCAAGATGGTGGCCACAAAGAAGTCGTTGCTGTGGGAATGGTGGAAGAGGGGTGTAAGGCAGTATCGGGGTTGAGTAAGGGAAGGGTGGAATTTTAAATAGGGGTGGCGTGTACACGTTAGATGGACTAGGATTATAGATATGTCCTTGCTGTGACGTGTTTGTGTATGGTATATATGTCTGTATGAAAGGATTACGCCTAAAATATTGTATTTGGTTTGGTTTCTGTATTAAGTGATTGTGTTGATTTTTTTTCCGGTTGTTTTGTTCCCTGTCCTGGGATGGGGGTGTTGGTGTATGGCTCTGATGTAGTGTGAGCTTATTAATTTTCTCTTTTAGCTCTCTGATTTGATTTTGTAAGAAAGTTTTTAAAGTTCCCAGTGTATTTTCAATATTATGTTTGCATTTGATGGAACCTGCTTCAATTTGTTAATTAATTAATTTTTTTTTTTTCATTTCTTCCAGTGTGTCATTTTTCATTACAATGAGTTTATCTACTACTGATGGTGATAGGGAGTTCCATAAAATATCTTTAATTTCTTCTTCCGGCATATCCGGTTTCACCTTGATAACTAGATAAAGAATTCCTTGTATATGTTACACTGGTGAATCGTGCGAACCTTGCCGTTTCGCATGCAACTGTCTTTTATAATTTGTAATATTTTCGTCAGTTGCAAATATGTTTGTAAATTCTTGTTCAACACGTCGCCATGTAAGGAGTTGTGGTTGAATTGTTTTGATGAGATTGTCGTATACATCTTTTGCAGCTCCTGACAGGCGTACTTCTAATCTCTTGATTTTTGTATTGTCAGTCAATTCATCTATCTGAGCGCATGTGGTATAATGTTATAGAAATTCCAAAATATCTTCGTCTGTGTTTCCGTTGTACTTTTTAATTTGCTACATGTTGTTGCACAACGGTATTAAAGTGTGTTGGTGGGTCCATGTCTATGTTTGCGTGTGTTTTTCTATATGTTTTGTAAAGTATGTTGTGCTTTTGTGATTTGTACGCCTTCAATTGGTTCTGATACAAAATATTAGAGAAAGGTTGTATTGGCACTTTGTATTCGGTATTTTCTTTATATTTGTTCTCTGTATGGCTCATATTACTTGTAGACTGTAATGTTTGTAAATATTGTCTGGTGAGAGGTCTCTCTGATTGTTGAGCACCCCTATTTCACGGTTTCGAATTTGGAATAGCCTCTAAATTATTTGGTGTGTTTGATGGAATAGGGTTCACTGTGATGTGGTCAAAAAATCGCCTCAAGATTTCGCGTTTGTTAGACTTGTTGTCTTCAATCATTAGTCAATTGTAGGATCGGGGATATATCGATTTATGTGATGAACTGCTTTCTTCTAAACTTTTAATTACAAAATAATAATAAATTATTATTATAAAATAATTGGGTTTTCTTAATTTTTGCAGTTCCACCTAGGTGTGTAAAATGTAAACAAATGACTAATGAAAAACCAATATGGCAGGTGGAGTGCATTCGACAGAACGAGCAAAGGTGAGGGGTTAGAGGCCTGCCGACTAATTAACCAATGAGAAACATTGGTAAGGGGGACTCGTGACTCGGGGGGGGGGGGGGGGGGTGGGGGAGTGTCAGTCGTCTGCTAGACATTTTGCTGTGGGAAACCTCCGGAAATGTATAAGTTTTTAATATTTTATGAAAATAGTCTGTAATAAATAAATAGAATAGAAAAAGTAGAAAATAGAAAAGTAAACATGTTATAAATCTGCTAATTTTTACATACAGAGGCGTTAAAAAAAACATAAAACTTTAAAAATAATTTAAATTATCACAAATGGTTACCTAACACTTTTTATTCGACGTTAACATATGGAACTACTTCTCATACACCGTTACCAACTTTACTGGACGCATGCTACTCAGTGTGCCTGTTAAAACATGCAGGCAGGTGCAGCAACAGGTTGATTTCAAAAGTGTTCACTTTATCATGAACATCCTTTAGTAGTCAGTAACGTAATATGCTCGGTAACTTTATGAATTTATTCATTTCTTACAATTTTTTCTTGAGTTTTTATTTTCAAGGTCATATAAGATCGCGGTTATAGGGTTAACGTCAAGATCACCTGGGTCCAAAATGACGGTTGGGTAACGTCATAGCATGGCGGATGTTTGATTCCAGTCCCTCGTTCCCTTAAAGCCAAAACATTTGAAAACTTAATTCTTTATAAAGTATTTAAATAAATTTGAAAACCAATTTCCATATATCTAAAATAATCTTCAGCAGTTTTTTATATACTTTTTAAAAAAAATTATACAATTTTGGGATAGTTTGGGTTCAAGGTCATCCAAGGTTATGGCCATGGGGCCAATATCAAATGTCAAGGTCACCGTCATCCAACATTGCAGTCGGGTGACGTCAAAACTTAGCTGACGGTCGGCTCCAGCTCCGATCCCGGATCCCGTATATCGATTTGGCATACTCTATACCTGAAAAACAATATGGCCGCCACTGCTCTTCTCTCGGAAATGATCACCCCCCTCCCCCCAAATATTTCCAATAGATTGAAAAGTGCCTTCGGGTGATCGTTTTTACAACTAAGGGGGGGGGGGAGGGGAAATTCGGTGCTTTTATGAGGAAAAAATGAGGAATTTGAGGGGAAAAAGGGACATTTTGAGGGGAAAATGGCCGCCGGGAGACCCGAATGACAATATGAACAGCTCCACCGCTTCACTGCCTCGGGCCTTTACGCCCGGCTCGGCTATTTCATTATACTATTGATACTTCTAGATGCACGATGATGCTTGATGTATTGTGTATGCTTTAAAAGGTGACAAATTTCAATATTTTTGTTCGTATATTTTAACTGCCGCCAACACAAAAATTGATTTGGGAATTTCAATTCATATACTCTTGAATAATACTCTCATATACTTGTCTGCAGGAACTGGAGATTGTTTAGGATATTGATTTACAGCATCTCCTGCACCGCGACAAAACCTACACATTTGCGGCATATTGTAAATTTTATGGCTACTTCCAACATTTATGAAAGCCTAGTAAATATGCATCATGCAAGGAAAGCATAACCAAATTTTAAAAAATTACACCGAAGGGAGAACGCAAGGTATCTGTGCTCAATCAGTGTGATAATATTTTGCATAAGAACTATTAATTACTTGGCGTTATCAACATACGTATTTTCTCTCTGTTTTAGTTCATATCAATTAAATATGGAATACTGTGTTATAATTTACAAATACGTTATAAGGGAAGGTTCAATTTAATCAAAAGTAAATTACTTTTATGTCAACGTAAGTATAAAACTCTTGCTCTACATGGTATATTTATGAAACAACCAAACACGTCATATATATGGGGCGATTTTTCAAAGGTTTGATTTAAAAAGTGTGACTAAATAGCGAATAGACTATAACAAACAACTCCTCAAAGTAGCAGCATCCTTAAAAAAATTTTGTTTCAAAATTTTGCAAAATATGTTTTGCTACGGGATTTTCGTTTCTGAGTTTATCTCCATTGGCTTCTGGAATCCCGAAGGAGAAACATGCGTCTTGGATCGGGTGTATGAGTTAGTTTACCGCCCCAGGCTTTCTCAAACATCCAGGAAGCAGGCTACCAATGCTAAAGAGTGATCCACATGTCTTGTCGCCTCCTGAAAATGTCTTGTCACCCATACATAACCAGCAATAACGCAATATTATCCATAAATAGGGACCTAACAAGTGCTTAGCAGACATAGCGGCCAAGACCATCGCGTATGGGGGGTTATGCTCGAGCTTCTGGTAATTATGGGCAATGTCCTTGCTCCAGAAATAAACATTCCTAGCACGTGCACTCCAGTAAATTTAACACGCATCGGAGAAAAACAGTTTACCACGCCGTGGGAGTGTCGAAAACACCTCAAGCAATCTTGCGCATGCTGAATGTCGTTTGTTCATGTCAGTATCGCCTAGCTCATCGACAGCTGTTGGCCTAAAGGATTTCAGTCTAAGATCTTTTTCCATGTGTCTTAACATTGTGGTTGTTGGGATTGCCAGCACGGATGCTCGTTTCCGCAGTGAAATCTCGGGAGACCGGAGCACAGATACCTCCGCCGCCGCACATGTGTCCTGCCGGGAGGTTGATCGTCCTATCTTCTGTTTGCCTTTGAGTCCGTCAAAAACAGCTTGTGTTCCCAACGCAGTGTTGTCCTTTTAGGAGGGTCTTCTTTGTCGAATCGTCTCGTGCAGACTCGTCGTAAATCCCCTATGCTCTTTCCCGTATGTGGACGTTCATATGCCCAAACACTACCAACAAGCTGCTCTTCAACACTGTAGGAGCTCGTGACTGCCGTCTGACATAGAGAATGAAATATCATACACAATCTTAAGGATAATTAAAGGGGGTGATAAGACATTTGGACCAACCTGTACTTCGTGTGAAATTCCCCGCAACCTCTGCGTTGTGGTGAGCATTTTTAACATGCGCGTAGTTGCACGGGGGTTAAGAGAGTTCCTCCTCCTTCCCTTCTCCAATCCACTATAATTCTCACGTTACGGCTGTCCGTGTCACGTCCATCTGCGGGGAACGGGGGTTCAGACGGGGTCAGCAGAAAACCTCCGTACAGTGAGCGAGGGGCGGCGGAGGGGGAAAATAAAATTAACGAAGTTAAACGTGACTATTTTTGTTCGTGAGCTAGCGGATGGAAGAAGGAAAAAAAAGTTTGTGCGAGAGGGGGGGAGGGGGGATGAAGCCCATGATAAAAGGAATACTCTCCCGCATTCTTATTCCGTGAACACAGTGGTGTAATATTCGTTGGCAGGTTAACATCTTTCCCTTCCCAGTCTGCTTGTTCCCCTCCCCGCCATCGCTGGAGATACCACTGGAACAGGTACAGGTATCATCTGCCAGGACTAGCCACTTAATGCAGGAACAACAGGTAGGGTCGTTCAACCCGAACCGGGAGTCTAACTCATGCCCACTTCCCCTCCTGCCCCTCTTTCTTTAACACCCGCGCACCCAGCGGCCGTATAAAACACCAAGGGAGGGTCTTGCCACCTATCTTCATAATCCACCTGCTTCTCCCTCCTCACCCCGAAATTCCCCAACCTCCCACCACCCTACTTCAAGGCCCGGTCTTTCAAAAATTAAATAGCCCAAGTCGTAAAGTGTACGACTCAATTTCAGCTCGGTGATGCCGGGGACAAAGACGGGAAGAGGCGCCAGTGCTGCAGGAGAACGAAGAGGGATACGGAAGATTTTCTCCCCGACCTGACGTGGCTGTTGTTTGGAGGGGCCAACTGACGTTTACGGGCGGCCACCGCGGTGTAGGAAAAGGAGGCGCAACCACGCGGGTGCCCAAAACTCGCCCTCTTCAGCGCATGACGTCATCCACAGTCGTGGACCTGCCTGCTCCAGCCGCCGCTGACGTGGGAACACACAGTGCAGCAGCTGGGAATAACCAGATTTGTGGGAGTGGAGATAAAAGATAACGCATATATACAACAAAATAAAATAGAAGTGCCTGTCTGTGATTTTCGTATTTTCAACTTTTAATTATTTTTTCATATAGTATAATTGAGTACTAAGTATTATTTTTTTCATGCCTCTCTGTCTGTCTATCCGACCGGATTTAACTCGAAAACTACTGAACGTATTGACATAAAATTTACACAGTCTATAGATAATAACCCCAGGACTAACTTAGTCTTCTTTTTTATAGAGATATCTCATAAGGTTCCGAAAAAATGACGATCATGGACGTACATAGGTACTGGATTAAGCTTTTTTTAGGATTACTACATAAGAAAGCATTGTTAACATAAAGTTCCGTCATTTTTCCATTCTTTTTTGTCCACGGGCTGTCCTCTTTTCCTTCCCAAGAGCTGTAGTGCCCCAGTGGCTAGAGATATTCCAAGTGGGGCCTTATTGGCTCAGTGGACAGAGCGATTCCAAGTGGGGCCACAGTGGTTTAGTGGATATAACTATATCAAGTGGGACCTCATTGGCTTAGTGGCTAGGTATATAGGTATCTAATTCATCAAAACCATAAAATATGTGCGAATCGATGGAAGGGTGTAATTTAATAACTCCATTAAAACTGAAAGAAGCAATATTACTATTTTAAAAACAAAACCTTAGTGAAACTATGGTGGGATTTATTGTAAAACTTCATACTGCCTAAGCGAAGCGAAATTTATATTTCAAAAATTAGAAAACAACCCCTAAATGTCATGCAAACGAAGTCGCACGGGTCAGCTAGCAGTTAATAAAAATGAAGTTTCTTACTGTTTCAAGTATCGTCTGTCCACAAATGAACGAAAACAAAATAAAATAAAGTAAATAACGCGAACAATCGAAGCACAGTCTGAGCCTAGAACTGTGCAATACGCATTTTCACAGTGTTCCGGATTCCTCAGAAAATATTGAATCTTAAGCAATGTTTCACAATTGTAAAATAACATATTCGATAGCAATATTAGCAATATAGTTAGCATCTTGAATACTATGATGGGCTCTGGGACTCAGATATCTTAAGCCCCTGTCACACTGTGAAATTTTTCCGTCAAACTGCTTCCAATAAGTTTGGTCAAATAAAGTTGGACAGTTATGACGCCATTGAAACGTCATAAATAATGCCGCCATATTTGTGTGAGAAAGATGGATGGCTTCAGTTTCCATCAAAAATTTGTAGATTGGACCAGTTCTAAGATTTATTTGATGTTTGATGGTCTCAGCCGATCACAATCGTGCACGACAAAATTGGACGTCAAGAAACTTTAAATTAACTAAAAATTTCTGGAAAATAAATAGGTAATGAAGATTGTTATTTATGCTGAAGCTGTCTGAGCATGAATGCTATTATAAGTGAATATTGCACATACTATTACGAACTCAGAGGCATTAAATTACATTGTGCAAGAAATATTTCTGATAAATAAAATTTTAATTAAGTAAAGAAGAGAAAATAAATTACAACATTCCGTAAAAGTTTCTTCCTGCAATGGACTGCATTGAAAAACAAAAGCAATATCTCACTACGGAAATAATTTTTAAATGATAATTCAAATTAGATTCTACCAGTAAAAAAAATTAGACAGTGTGACAAATTTTCAAACACTTTCAAGATTATTTGATAACGGTTGTTGAAGGGGAAAATTTGATGCCCCTACTTTGCCTTCAAATTTTGTCAAATTTTGTTGAAGGCGAGAATTTGACAATGTGAGGGGGGCTTAATGCATGAATTAGGACCGTTAGTTTCCGGGATCAATCTCAGGGTAAGATGGATAAGTGTGTGTAAAACCATCAGTTAAAATTTTACGTTTAATGTGACATCAGTTGTCAATTGTTAGGCCCAGGGCATTAAATGGTAGCTGCAATAAGCAATACTGAAAATAAAATGCATCGGCAATTTAAATATTAATGATATCACCAACAACGGCAGCACCCATAACACTATCTGTAGAAGATGATAGCTGTTTCATAACAGAATAGGTTTTATAGACATTCTGACTACGTCATCAAGATGGTTTAGGAAGCAAGCCATCCGAAGTCATCCATCTATCTCACACTTTTCCAACATAAACGAAGTATTGCTATTATACTGATATTACCTAGCACCATGTCCCTCAGTAAATTGTTAGAATTATTTTAGCGTATTGCGATTTTGCCTTTTATAAATAAATATAATTGACCAAATAGCGATATAAATGCCCTAACTTTATATTCTGCAGATCATTTGTCTCTGAAAATTGAGAATAGAAGGACGCTATAGTAAATGATAGGTGAAGTATATTTGCACAATTATTGTCCTGTGATTTCGCCAAAGTCACGTCGACAGTTTCATCCGATTTCCTTACAGTATCATAGAAATTTTAGCTAACTTTCCTTACAAAGTGATGCATGTCATAACATGTTTTCAAGGTGACTGACTATACACAGTTATAATTTCATAAAAATATTATAAATTTGAAACTAAAGGGTTTTTTTTAACGTGTAGTCAAAATAGATACGATTTTGGCAGAAAACGGTTTTGTAATTAGGGTAAAGTGTTTAAGCCTTAAAGTTTATCATTTGCAGTAGCAGCTAAAATACGTAGCAAGTTCTTAAACAGTATATGGCCAAAGTGATACATTTTTATGCTTTAGCATTGGTCTTATATAATTCCTCTATCGGAACTGTGATTGGAACGTTAACCACTCGCTAGTGTACCCAATAAATATAGTTTTTGTATCGGCTGTTTATGGTAAACTGAGCACTTTTGAAAGCCCTGCTTAAGATCTACGTGTATGAACATTGTGCGTTCTTCCGCCATATGTAAAATTAACTTTGCCATGGCTTGGTCACTTTATTCACGCGTTATTATAGTGAAGCTGTGAAATTATAATAAAAGTAAATATTTTAAAAATCTAACAATTCTTACACTTACGTGTGTTAAAAAAAAAACAGAACGTAAAAAAATTCGTTTTTCAAAAATGTTTACCTAACACTTTCAATTGGAACTACTTTTCCTGCCTCGTTTTCACTTGGCATGTCTCTCAATGAATTTCGTTAAAATGTATTCAGGTAGGGACAGTGACTTTTTTCAAAGGTTAATTCTACGGCCTGTTTGTAGGCTTAATAAATAACTAAATATATACCGGCAACATAAACTATTTCCTGGAAATTAAACGATATTTCATTTCTTTACTGTTGGTTTTAAATCAAATTATTTTACTTGAAGAAAATGCGATTGGTTGCTAGTAAAATTATGAGCAACACATGTTGAAATTTGAATAAATTTTGTTTGGTCTGAGATAGTACTTCCTTAAAACTGCAATTTGTTGCAATGTTGCTGGAGATTTAATATCCAAAACGGTTCGTGTTAATTTCCAAGTATTGTTAAAGATGGTGCTTAATAGCGAAAATTTCGGACAGCATGTTTGGTTTCAACGTCCTACACACAAGTATGAAACATTTCTTTCTTTATTGGCTACAGTGCATGTGAGGTACAATATTGTTGTTTGATTGGCCTCAATGAGGCTTATTTTGCTGTGACACTGGACGTAGGTACGTGAGTCGCCTGCGGAATGTGTCATCCGATCATAGAATTATGAAAAAACCGAAGAGGTTTGGAGACTAACTCTGCTCTAAGTATGTGTACGAAAAAAATGGGGAGTGGCTGTTTTGGGGACACGGACGTTTGTTTTGCGTAAATTAGTCTACGTTGACGCGCTCGGACGCCTTGATAAATTTTTTACGTTCCCGGCACCGCTCCACTCGATCATATGGAGATTTCATGGGTATCACATTTCAGATGCTCTTTCCAACCGTATACGATTTCTGTATTTCGACTTGGCTTTTTGACGAGTATAAGCCGACATTGTGTTAAGTTTTCTTAATTTTTTTCATTGAACTCATACAATTTCACCTTAACCACGCCACACAAATGTTTTTATACACGAAATCGATTGATCTCGACGAGAGCTGTCGCTTGAAACTTAAACGAGCGTCGTAGCTTCTTCTAGTCAAAAGTTATACCACTCGGAAGTTATGAGACGCGTCGAAACGAACTCAAAATTACGGTGCCCCTTCACCCCTCCCCTTGCTTGATGTCGATGCTTCGTTGTCCTCACTCCACGTAACATATTCTTAGATCCTTTGGCAATCGAGTGGTGTAATTGAATTCTGAATGTAGACAATAGATTCGGAGCTGCAATGCCAAACTGTATCCTCCTATTTTGTTATCATCGGATTTTCTGGATTACCTCCAACTATGGTTGCAAATTTAAAGACGTATTCACGTCAAAATTCCAATGAAGTTTCACAGTGTGCCTCGAGGGCGAGGAAATGAAGACAAAGGCGTGCACACTCTGTATGCGACTCAGTAGGTTTCCATCTGTCTGCGTCCTCACCTGGGGCGAGGCCAACTTATGGTTGCCGTCAGGCGTAAATGTGGACGTAGGGTTGGTGCAGAAAACTGGAAGGAGCTGGAAGGGGGATAATTTACGCGCGAGGTGTCAGGGACATTAGCCGCCGTGGTCGGCGGTTTCTCCGTGGAGATTCTTGTGCGAACGATTATGGGCCTGGGTGCTGCTTGGTGGTTGATAGGATTGGGAGAGGGGGGGGGGGTCGTCGATTTCGATCCCCGAGAGTAGGAGTGGTTCTGCGACGCCAATTCGCATTACCACGGAGGACCATCAAACCTCCGCCTTGGTAGCCCGCGAGACGATTCCCACCGGCGATAAACATCGACTGCGACCACCATCCCCGCTGCCCCCCTCTTCAAAGCTCGGCTCCTTCCCCGAGTGCCCTGTCTTCGTTTCACTACCTCCGCGCGGCTTTAATTGAACGAGGCGCAGCGCTGACAAGCGGAAAGATCACGAACCAACCCCGCCGTATAAAAGTAATATACTGTTATTGTTCCCACTGTTACTGCGGACGTGGACGTTTCGGTTGGTTCGTGGCAGGAGGGGAGGGCGGAGAAATATTCTCTGTTCGCCTTCAAGCCATCGGGATTCCACGACGGACACGAAGGAGAGGGCTCTTAAGCGGTGACTGTCCAAAATGTGCTCAGCGCAAAATTTATAGCTCCCGAAAGTCGTTCCGCGGATCCGGAGAGTCGCCAGGGATCTCCCGGTTTTCGCGAATCTTCTCGTTGAAAACTTTTAAGATGCTTTAAGAATTTAATTCGTTGTGGTGCCATTACAAGTAAATTCTCTCTTTCTCTGGAGGATACCTATTGGCGAAGTGGCTAAAACCATCGGGCAGGGGGAGGGACCGCTATTTAAACCTGTTCCCTCTGTGTATGAGATTTGACGGAAATAGGTACTTGACCAGTGTAGTTAACATCCCTTTTTAAACTAGCTGCAATAAAGCTCAAAGATGTAAAGGAGTATCTTATTTTCAAACCTCGTTAAATTAACGAACTGAAAGATGATAAAAGTATATTTTCACTCTTATTTGGTGCTATTTTACTTGCTTCTGTTATCGAATTTGTCGTGATACCTGGTTTGACAAGAAAGACATGTTGCTACTAGTGTTAACTAAGCAATCACCGCGAATATTACGTATAGCCTACATGCTACATACTTGATGCGGCCCTGAAAAATGTAGATATCATAAACGCTTTTACCTATCACAAATCTTATTTTATTTTTCAGTATAAGAAAATGATCTTGGTTTTTTTCCTTAACTGCGATATTTTTTTCTTACTCCTAGCTGTGTCGGTAGAGTACGGATGAAGTGAAAGGCATGAAATATATTGAAAGCCAACTTGTCACTGTTAGAATTAGAAATCATAATTATCAGACCCGAAGCGTAGCAGTTAAATAACAATACGCTACTGGCAAGCAAAAACTCTATCAATAATACTAGGTATTTGCTTCAGGGCTAAACAAAATTCAGCCAGTAAATATGATTCCTTGGCAAGGTTTAGATTTGCTAAAAATTACAAAATGCAAGTCTCACTGCCGATCTCCCGTGGCGCAGTCGGTTGGCGCGCCACCGATTTGGAGTGCGGGCGGCTCTGGGTTCGAATCCCGGACAAGGCATGGGTTATAAGTTCGCCTGTAAGCTGTCCCCTGCTAAGCTTCGAAGCATAAAACCAGGGGACGTTACAAGGCCCATTCAATTCAATTCATTCTTTAGTAGTTAAATGTACGTTTTTGAATAGGAGCCACACATTTCACCTGATATAAGTTATTAACTATAGAAAGGGAAGGAGAGTAACTAAGTTGGTGGCTGAAGGTGCGCAGAACTTTGGTGACGTAGGGACTTTGTTTTAAGTATCTTCAAGAGTCCGAATCGGTATCGAAAGAGGTGGCCTAGTGATAACACATCGTACACACATTCAGGAGGGCCGGGGTTCTGTTCCTGTTCCGGAAAGTATAATATAGGGCTGCCTTTTTTTTTTTTTTTTGCTGCAGGAGAATGCCTGTATGGTTGTTTATTTGCAGGCTGGCCGCTCTCTTCCCCGTTTCTGATTTTGCGAACGTTTCATTCTGTGTAATGGCGCCGACCAATATACATTATCTCACATATCATGCCATGGAAGTGGATTTTGTACTGAAACTATATGCTATTCGCGGTAAACTGAGCACTTTTGAATGCCCTGCTAAATATCTAATTGTATGGCCATTGTGTATCCTTTTACCATATATGAAATTAATATTGCCGGTCAAGTGAAACTGTAAAATTACTATGCCAGTACCTAAATGTTTTAATAATTTGCTCATTCTTATCAAATTATACAATAAAAACAGAACTTAAAAGAAATTTTTAGCTAACACGTTCAATTTAACGTTAAAACAAGGAACTACTTTCCCTCCGTAGTTACCAACTTTACTGGGCGCATGTCAATCAGTATGCTCGTTAAAATATACGCAGGTAGGGACAGTGACATTTTTCAAAGGTTGGCATCAAAAGTTCTCGCTTAACTGTGAACAGCCTCTACGAACGTGATTCTGTAAAGCCTACACCGTGACCATCAAACTTAAACTACTTTATCTTCGTAATTACTCCACGTAGCGGAAAACCTCTTTATGTGCCACGCTGCGAACTGCACGAGTGCACGCTAGTTCAGAGAGATAAAGACTGTTCACGATAAAGTGAGCACTTTTGATACCAACCTAAGAAAAAATGCACCGCTCCTACTTGCATGTATTGTAAAGGGCGCCCTGAGTGACAATGTACCCAGTAAAGTTGGTGACGATGGAGGTAAAGTAGTTCCATATCGTAAGGTCGAATAAAAAGTGTTACATAACCATAAGTGATAACTTAAATTACTTCTTTCGCTTGATATTTTTTTTAATGGACCGAAGTGTAAAAATGAGCAGATTTGTAAACTATTTACTTTTCTAACAATTTCACAGTTGCATTTGACCAGCGCATGAATAAAGTGGTGACTCCCATGACAGTGTTAACCTCACACAAGGGCGGAAGAATACACAACGTGCATGCCAGTAGATCTTAAGCACGGCCTCTAAGAGTGCTCATTTTACCGTGATCATAATCATGATTAAATATCTAATGCGTGTGCCAGTGTAGTCCTTACTGCCGACTGCCGTGGTGACTCCAACGCGCGAAGCAGCTTCTGGCGAGAGC
This sequence comes from Dryococelus australis, assembly GCA_029891345.1. NCBI lineage: Eukaryota > Metazoa > Arthropoda > Insecta > Phasmatodea > Phasmatidae > Dryococelus > Dryococelus australis. The sequence goes on along the minus strand of CM056998.1, from coordinate 67,394,963 downwards.
AGCGGGGATATCGTTTGGGTGACGGCGATGAGTGACGTTAAGAGGAGTGTGAAGTGAAACATTTTTTGTGAGATCGTTGTTCGCGCGTATTCGCGTATCTCGGTAAATATATATTCTCTAAATACGACCTTTTGCAATAAAAAAACTATTATCTATGACTCTATGTTTTTACTTTTAATATATTAATTACATTCACGGAGACAAAAAAAAAGTCGTGAAAATGGTCAAATATCGCTTTTTTTTTAAGCTCTCCTACGCAGTTCCCTTAAGCGGCAAGAGGAAAGGACAAACACGCCGACGTGGTTTCATCCGCGGGCTTTCATTGCGTGTGATACAATCCCACTGTTACAGATCTGATTTTGCACAGTACAGGACCACGGCGGGAAGACTGCGCACGACTTGCGCGTAGGAGCGACGAGGCACTAGGGCGCGCGTGTTCGTGTCGCCCGTATCGCTCCCTCGCTTTCTTGACCATGGAGGCGCAGGTCCACACTCCTCTCCACGACCGATTGTAGACAACACCGCCGAAACGCTCCATAACCGGTCCCCCGCAGTTCCACCTTCCGCGCACCTGCCATTCCCGTACATCGTACTCCGTCGCAGCTTACAAGCGTCCGCGAATTCGTTCGGCGAGCACGCTGTCCCGGCCGCCAGTAACTCAGTCGGCGGGGGGGGGGGGGGTAAAAAAAAACTGTTATCGCCCCTAAAGGCTGTTCACGATAAGTGAGCACTTTTGAAATCAACCTTAGAAAAAAGTCACTGCCCATGCCGTCACATACTGAGCGACACACGCCCGGTAAAATTGGTCACGATGGAGGGGGAAAGTAGTTCCATATATTAGCGTCGAACAAAAAGTGTTAGGTGACCTTTTGTGGCAACTTAAATTATTTCCCTCGCTTCCTGATTTTGTAATGCCGTGAAGTGTAAAACTGAGCGGTCATACACAATGTTTACTTTTCTCATCAATTCATTGTTTCGTTTAACCGACGCATGGATAAAGTGGCGAGGCCCACGGCAATGTTAATTTTACATGAGGAAGAATACACAATGTGGATTCAAGTAGAACTTTAGCAGGGCTTTCAAAAGTGCTCATTTTACCGTGAACAGCCTATACCTAAATTGAACTTTCTCCCGCGTTTGAGACTGAGAAGCGAGGGAGCGATAAGTGCCCACTAAACTCAAGGGGCGTGCAGTGTTATCTTAACACTGACTCTACATACGGGACTTTCAGCGGTGACACTATTATTTTATTGATGGAATATCTGTATAGGGTGATCACGGTAAAATGAGCACTTTTGAAACCCTGCTGAAGATCTACTTGTATGCAGGTCGTGTATTCTTCCGCTCTATGTAAAATTAACATTGCCACGGCCATCATCACTTTATTCATGCGTCGGTCAAGTAAAACTGTGTAATTATTAGGAAAGTAAATATTTTACAAATCTACTCTTTTTTACACTTCGATGCATAAAAAAAAGCGCAAGAAATAATTTCAGTTATCACAAATAGTTACCTAACACTTTTTATTCGACTTTACGATATGGAACTACTTTCCCTCCATCGTTACCTGTCACTCAGTGCGCCCGTTACAATATATGCAAGTAGGAGCAGTTTTTTTTCTAAGGTTGAATTCTAAGGTGCTCACTTTATCGTGAACAGCCTTTAGGAAGGTTCAACGCAGAGCCCTTGACTAGTTTTGTATGTATCTGACGCATGTATCTTGAGAGACAGCACTTTGAAGGGGGGGGGGGGAACAGTTTTTAGCCATTTTGGAATACTCAGAATGGTGTTTGTTATGCGCTCGATGTATCGTTAGCACTGAACGGACCTCGTTCGAAGTGTGTGTACTTTTCGTACATCAGCACATCGGACCCACCTTTAATAATTTTGTTGGAAAACTTGTATTTCAAAATCACTGCGGGAGCCTTAATTGGCAATAAGTCGAAAGTGGTAAGTAGCGGGCAGTTTTACATGCGTTGTTTCAACCTTCCTTCCGGCCGTCTCTGCCTTTTGCTTGTCCTACCGTCGCGGCGGGCAGAATCGTGTCGAGCCCTCTATTAATGTCGGGGTGCCTGGACCCCCCGCCATCCGTTACACGCACACACACACACACATTCACATACACTCATCCACACGCACGCGCAGTATGCTGGACACGTCCCGGCCACATTTCTGTATAAAGAGCTCATCTTCCGCGCCAAGCGTTTATCTCCTCTTTTATTCCCCCCTCCCCCCACCAGATTGTATTTCTGCCGTCTGTATCTCTCTATCATTTTCCCTCCCTTCCTCAACACCTTGCCGGTCCATCCCCTCCTGGTCAACCAGCATTTCCCTCCCCTCTCGTCTTTTCCTGCACTCATTCAGTGTCGCCAACTAAGTGGGTTTTCCACCATATTTGGTGTATTTTCATGTCTAAGTAGTGGGAAAAATTATCTATAGTTGCTGGTGAAAGGTATAGCGCTTATTTTTAACTGTCGGTGGCGTGTAAATAGTTTTCTGGAAGCCAAAAATTTTAATCTGGCGTGACAAAATATCATACTAAAAGGTTTGTAGGTTGAAGTAATAAATATTAACATATTTCGGTAGTTTTTATTCATAAAATGTTCGCATTGCATCATTATGCTTGTTCTTTACGTTGTTGTTACTATTTCAGTTTCTTGCTAACTTTGCAACTAGGGCCTAATTTAATAGCATAACGTGTGCATTTATTTAAATGTTATTGTGTCAAAAACTTGTTTAAAATATATGTAAAACTATTATATTATAAAGTAGGATAAGAAATATCGCAACTCTTATTGTTCCAAAGATGATAGAAAATAGTCTGTTTTCGTAGGTTACCATTATATAGAGAGGATGAGACCAGGCGCCATAGACTGAATGAAGAGATTTCGACGGCTCTTAACATCGAGGTCTTGAGAGCCGATGAGGGTGATTGAAGTGTGTATTGAGGAGCGCCGGAACGAAAGTACGGGGGAAACGGAAGATCCCCGAGAAAACCCGCAAGACCAACGGCATCGTCCAGCACGATTCCCACATGCGAAAATCCGGAGTGACCCGGCCAGGGATACAGGCACCATAGATCCGGAATCGATTCCCGGCGGGATCGCACCCGGATTTTCGAACGTGGGAATCGTGCCGGACGATGCTGCTGGTCGGCGCTTTTTCTCGGAGAGCTCCCGTTTCCCCTGCCCATTTCATTCCCATACTTAAATCGCTTCACCCTCATCGGCTCTCAAGACTTCGATATTAAGAGCCACCCACATCCCTCCACATTCCACCAGGCGGTATAACGGCGCAAATGACTCGGCTGTTCCAATCTGTATTTTTTTTCTCGTAATCTAGTGGGTTTAGTGGGATTTAAGCTTCTTACACAATAGAAAACTTTAGCATTTGACTTTACGTTTCCTTTTCTCTGACGAAACCATCAATACGCAACACAATTATTGTAAAGTCAGAGTTCAGAACAATTGAACATCGGTTCTGCGAGCATTTTACGTACCTTTTTTTAAAAATAGGCTTAAAATTTGTATTGAAAGTTTGTTTCAAAACAAAAAACTAATTTATTTACTTTATTAAGATATGTCAATTCATATATTTCCTCTTCGCATTATACTTGTTCGCCATTAATTTTATTTAAGACGAGCTTTGTTTAATATACTGATATTAAAATCGCCCTACAATAAAACAACGCACTTTTCACATAACCTCTGTTGGATTCTCTGCAAGATGGCTTCTTGACTTTGACTTTAAATTTCTACGTTTCGAAATCTTAAAGTCAAAGAGTGCTTGACTTTACCTTTGACAGTTCCACTGCGTCAATCTCCATAAGAAACAACACGTCGGAAAGCAAACGTAAAGTCAAATGTTAAAGTTTTCAATTGCGTAAGGGCCTTCAACGTGTGGCGTAGTGAACTTTTCTGAGCGAATGTCGGCAACACTGCCTGGCATTCCAGTTCCGCGGCCGAGCCTCCACGCGGAAAATGGGGCGTCCTCGGATCCGCGGGTCCCCGGGGCTAATTCTGTTTACGTCTTCATCGCCGGCGGACGTGCGAAAAATTGTCAAGTACCACATCTTCCGTTAATGGGCAGCCGCCGACGTCACTTGCCGCGAATAATGCGAGGACCGCGGCATTCCGCCAGAGGACGCGTCGCGACGCTGGTACAGTCCATTCACGGTGACCTCGAACACATTTCTGAGACCCTGCTAAAGTTCTACTTCAAGTACATTTCTCCGCCTCATGCGAACAAAGCTTAAACGAGTACAGAAAATTACATCGAAGGGACATGACACCGCATTCATGTGCAATCGCTTCTAAATATAGTACCCGTAAAAAAAAATCGCCCGGCCGCGTGTGTGTGTGTTCGGATAAGGCTTCTAAGCTACTTTATGGATTCTGATGCGGTGAGACAGGTTGTCATATTTTCACGTATTTTTTTCTGCAAGTTTCCCCCCCCCTCCCCCCCCCCCTCGCGGAAAGACAAAGTGGACGAACGACGCAGCAGCAAAACAATAACACGATCATCATGCCTGGGGTCTTCCTCGACTAAGGCCTCAGTGGGTGGCCAGTAGAGGCTCGCATGATGCCGTTGGACGCCCGCGCAGCTCCAATTGGCCAGAAGACTGTGACGTCAGTTCAGGTGCTAAAGACTTTGAGTTTATAGAAGAATATTACCGACTGTTCGACGGCCTGTGATTGGCCGGTCATTGTGAGGTATCCATTCAGGATAAAATTGTGTATTTCGGTTGTATTTAAGCCCCGGGCGCAAGCGCATTGGGGAGCACTGCAGCCTGGGAGCTTTACTAGAGTTAAGTATGAATTTGTAAAAATTCATTAATTCTCAGAACGACCCTTAAGGTCTCAGATAAGGAAGGACATGTTAAAAGTCCTTAGGCATATGCGCTATGTCAGAAGCGCATGAAAAACTTTTAAATTTGCCATTTCTCTTTTAAAAAATGGGGGATTTGAAACGAAGAGAAATACTGTCGTAATTTTTTTAAAAATTCCTGAAAATGTTAGTTTTTAAAAATACCAGAATTTTAGTGAAACTTGGGCGTAAATTGTTCGCCAATAGTTATGGTATAGGGATTTTAAATGAAATCAATTGTGTAAATTGTAATAATCATGTACTGTTTGGCAATTGCATAATAACTTTTATCAAAGGTAAAAATTCAATGGCTGAAGGTTTGATTTATACAGCCAGTAATTTATTCTTGGAAAATAAACTCATTTTGTAATTTTACATTTTACATGGATATAGCAAAAGGTAAATACAGGTTTAGAAATTGCTTCAAAAAGTTTAACGTGAAATAGCTAATGATTTACTTTATACAGCCAGTAAATTAAGTTTGATGAAACAACTAATTCTGTAATTTTGCTCGGCTATAGCAAAGATTGTGTAGGAATGACAATAAGAGATAAATTCCGCCAGTCACTTTATGTGGGAATTAATATTGATCATCATTTTTTCCACTTAGGAAGAAAATATATAATTATTGTATTTTGAGATTTTCTAGTATTTTATGGCTCTATGTGTTTAGCCAGAAATCGTATGAGCTTTTTTTTTTTTTTTCCAATTGTAGGGAAAAATCCATAAAATGAAACTTTTATAAATTTATTGTAGTGGAAGAATGAACATTTAGGGGGGAAAAGAACACGTTTTTAAGCCTTGTTTTCTTCTTTAGCCAGAAATGGTTATTTTCAGACTGCAAGGAAATTAAGAGAATTTTAGATATGATATTCTGGAAGATTCTCTAAAATATCAGTATTGCTTAAATTGTATGCCTCTTTATATAGCATTTTGTATAATTTTCTAGATTTCTGGAAAAGTAAAATTTAACAGTATTGCAAAAGTTATACTTATCAGTATTGCCTGGGTGATATTGCGCCTTCTATAGAATTTTGCGCTTAACTTTTATATTGTTTGCAGAAAAATTATATATTTATTCTGTACATTGAAAAGAAACAAAATATTTACCAAATAAAAGAAAGTTACAGTTTTTCATGTGTTTTGCTGTTGGGGTTTTTGGGGGTATGCTCTTTACACCTTGCCTTGAAGGGATTGTTTTGGATTTGTCCAATGTTTCTAATATTTTGTTTGCGATGCTGGGCTGGTTTGACAGCTCCTGTTGCCACTACCTGCGTCGCAGCGGTTTACACCATCATTTCGAGAATTTCATGAGGAAGGTTCAGATATATAATACATCAATATTTGATGTAAGGATAGTAAAGAAATGTCGACGGTTTCTAATCAAGTCGGAAAAAGCCGTTTCTCGGCCGCTTATATAGCTTACGCTGACTAAATCATAAGAGATACACCAAATTAATGTACTACAGATTTGCATATCTCAAAAAGATTTTTTAAAAAATTCAACGACAGCATATCTTTATCTTTTAAGTATGGCCCACAGTAAACATGAACTATATGTAAGTTACCTTAAGCATTTAGTGCATATACTGGCAGTAAACTTAAACAACGCCATATTTGTAAATCTCACCCGAGAAAGACCAGGATGGGTCGCTAGTTAATAATATTTTGCATAAGGACTATTTCTTACTAGGCATTACCAACAATTCTATTTTCCCAATGTTTTATTTATATTAGCTATAAATGTATATTAATATTATAATGAGCAGATAAAATATAAGTAAGTTCAATTTTATCACAAAACGAGGAATTTTTATGTCAACACAAGTATGAAACGCCTGTGGATACATTACATTTTTAGGAAACAACCTAGCATCCCATACATGGGGTGATTTTAAAAGGTTTAACTCGAAAGTTTTTGAGACATCGCGAATAGATTATAAGTGAGTTTCACTGGCCGATGGTCATACGTAAACGCTCGTGATATCAGGGAGTGGTTTTCGCAGTCCAGACCACAACTTTCCCCAATCTCCAAATTCTTGAAGTCAGCACACCAAGCCACGACCGCCACGATGAAAACCAATCCCAGTCAGAGGCTTCTAGCGTAAAGAAAGGGGCCGTGGTGGCTGAGCGGTTAGCCTGCCGGGTCACCCCAACATTTTCGCACGTTGGAATCGTGCCGGACGATACCGCTACTCAGCGGGTTTTCTCGGGGGATTTCCCTTTTCACCAGTCTTTTCCCTTTCAACATGATATGGGGGTAGTTTGCATGTACATCGCATTGACTTTATTAATGATTAGTGTTATGGTTTAAATTATAAGTAACACTTACTTTGTTTCTGTCTTTTAGGCAGTTTCCTAAATATGACAGTAAATGACGATTTTCTCAAACGTTGGAAGCGTCTACTACTCTTGCTATTTGACCTGGCCCACAGATTGCCTAGCTCAATCTTTTTATATCCGCCTCAGAAATAACCTATCAAAATTTGTCGGTATGTTATAAGATACACATTGTATTTTGAAAAAATGCGAAAGAAATCTGAAATGGAAAGGTTATGGCCACCTCAAGTAAGTTCATGAGCCTACAATTGTTTTCTACGTTTAACTCAGGCACCTATTATTTCGTGCAATCAAAAAAAACTATACAAAGTTTTTTTGTACGTCAAAGAAAACAATTTATTTGAGGCTGTTTTGTTTACGGTGGCAACATTACCTTCCTTTATATCAAAGAAATAAACATTCTTTGAGGTGTTCTTTCGACAGTAAAGAAATATTACTTTGTTCCAAAGGTAATGATTCAGCGATATTAAAAGTTTTATGTAGTTCGTTGTAGTTTTAATTACGTAACTGTTATCCCGATGCAAGCATTCGTAAACCAGTATATTCTGTCGGTACGAAACACCAAATGAGCAAATGTACAGTCCTACTGCAGACATTTAGGGAATATATTTCTGTAGTGCAATGATTCCGCAAATCAATAACCTTAATTCCTCCCAAGAAGTGGCATATTCTGGCCCATGTTACTGCCTGTATATTTAGGCCCTACCTTTAAATAGTAACCTAAATTCAATAAGGCAAAGTTGTTCAGCGAAAAGCGTTAGGTTTGTGACACCAACGCCGCGAGTTCGAGCCTTAGACTTGTCGTAGTTTTACATGTACCTTTTATATTGATTATAATTTCGAAAGATTTGTTATTTCTCTCTTATTTACTAATCATGTTTGTTTTACAGAGCGTAAATTTTCTTTACAGTGTAATTGGCGTTAGCACAGCGAATTATCCTGAACTACTGTTGACGATAGAGCAAGGTTATCACAGTCTTTACACATCAAAACAAAAATGTGTTTGTGGCACGTCTACTTTGCAGTTGTTTATATGGAATCATTTTCTTTACGGCAACAAATTATGTGTTGCAGCAAAGAAAGTCTTTTTACAGTGCATTAATACGCTAGGCTACAGCCCAAAAATTTTTGCCATGTTCGGTTTAGAATTGCAGAAGTAGAGTGGTGGCATTTCTGTAGCAGCGACCAGGAGTAATCACACTCTAAATCTGAATCAATGAAAATTTCACTGTTTCAATCACCCAAAAGTATTTGACTGATTCAACAGTCACTTCAGTGAATTTTGCTGATGAATCAGTGAAAAAAAAGGCAGATTTACTTCATTTATTGATTCAGTGACATTTTCCACTCATTCATCAGTAATTTTTTCCACTGTTTACTAAGTGGTTTATTTTTGACTGATGGATCAGTTAAACAGCATGTAAAAATGGCCGTCAAACAACGTTTGAAAATGACTGTTAAATAACATGTGACAAGCGAAATAACAACGAATAAGTAATAAAACCAATACATAAACTTCCTCAAACGTGTTTCGTCTTCCAAAACACCATTTCATCCCATTTTTACGTCTTTCATTTCGTTTTAATGTAATTATCACAGCGCTCTGTTTGAAGGTTTAAACTGCAATATAATGTACCGGTACCAATTAAACCAAAAATGAAAAGTAAGGGTGTACATTTTAAATATTCACGATTTCGATAAGTACTATAAGACATATATTTTCCGTTTACTTTTCAAGTTGACTTGGTAGCGCAAATGGCTCTGCGCCCATACTTCAGGGATAGGGTGGCCGACTTGTAGTGGAGGGGTCGTGGGTTCGCGCCCCAGCCCTTCCGCGGCAGATTCTCAGTTCGCTTATTGCACTGGGAATGTTGTCAGCAAGTCGGTCTAATTCGAGATCGTCAGCGTCACTTTAATACAACAACAACGACGACAAAAAAACATGGTATGGTAACGTTCTAAAAGCGAAGAGGAAATGGTGCGCGAGTTCAATCTCGGCCACCTCCGAAACTTTTTTTACTTTTTTTTAAATTACAGTAAATTGCGCTATGTAAATAGTACACTATCGGGAAAAATGTTTATTTAATGTAATTATATAGCTAAATAAAATAAAATAAATATTTAATTCGCCATTGTAATCGGTCGTCACTTATTCAGTCAGTGAAATTTTTTCACGGAAACAATCAGTGGTTTTCACCTGATTCTAAGTGTAGCCAATTTCACTGATTCGAGTTGTTGAATTTCACTGCAAATCAGTGGTTTTCCACTGATTCGAATTTTGAGTGCATGAGAGTGCATACGTGTGTGTTTGTCGTAAGACTATTCAGGAGTTAATTTTACTATTTCAATGGGCTTGCTTATCCCTTAACTTTTATATACCACCAGTCTATTGAAAAAGGGGTGGAGAGGGGGTTCGTACTAAACAAGCTGACTTTATGTTTTATAATGGCGCATTAATGCTTCACTCGCGAGTCAACTCAGAACCGCAGTACGAACATGAGATGCGTCGTACACAAAAATTTATCGGAAAATGCCAGATGAAACGACCATCACGCGTTCATGCACATACATATATTTAAAAAAAAACTGCCGACATCTTAAGAACTCAATTTACGTACACTCTAAAAAAAATCGTAATTTTTACTGAGAAATAATTTGTAATTTTACAAATGCTTGTAACAGTACAAAGATTTTTCATGTAAAACTACGAAGACCGTGTTTGTAATAGACCTTAGGAAATGTTTGTACTATACTGACCCACTTCAACGAACTTCAGAAATATGGCGAACACTCAACAACGTAAAACCGTATATAGCTGTTTGAGCAAAAACTATTGGTGATGTAAAGTGTAGCTGCGTGCAAGAATAAATGTATTGTTAATCTGAATTACGTAAAACACTTAAGACAACCGTATTATTCATTATTTGATAGCGTTTCCTATATGGTGTTCACGACAAAGTGAGCACTTTTTAAGGCCCTCCCAACAGGCATTAACCAATAATAAATATATATATATATTATTGCAGCCTCATGCATTACATTTTGAGGGGGAAAGGTATACACTGTGTTTATTGGTCACGTTGCAATGTTTGTATTGAAAGGCAGCAGGAAGATGGAAATTGGATGAAAGGAAAATTTAGAAGGGCCTTAAAAAATGCTGAATTAACCGTGAACAGCATATAGCTAAACAGAAATCTGAAATCGGCTCTTCATACCCAGTTGTTAAGAGTCGTCCAAATCTCTTAACTCAACAACCGAAATGTTAACAAGAAATAAATGTACCTATTCTTCTTAACCGTATAAGTTCAATATAATTGTGTATGTTATTACGCTTATATTTGCCGTAAAAATAAGAACGGACAACTTAAGTCAAGTTGGTCTTGTGGTTAAAGGTGCGGGTTCTAATTTCCGTGTTGACGGGGTGTAATTTTTTTTTTTCGTGAATAATATTTTAATTATAATTTTTTTAGTTGTTTTCTGTTATTAATTCATCACATTTCTTTTCTAGAAGAATAGAAAGCCCTTTTATGTACACTTCTCAATAATGTCAGTTGTAATAAAAAACTATCATTTGTAATATTACGAAGAAATGCTTTGCAGATATTACAAGAAAACTCTTTGTAGTTTTACAAAAAAATTCCTTGGCAACTGGTTTTCCAAGGATTTTCCTTGTAAAAGTACAACCATTTTTTTAACTACTTATTTATTTATTCTTCAGAGACCAACCAGTTTGATGGTGGATTACAAAAAAAAATACTTTTCTTGGAAGCGAATGTAATTTTAACAAGCTAACGCTATGTATTACGTTTTGTGTTTAACAGTAGTATTTCATACGTGCTGGAATTCAGTGGGAGCACGTGGTAAGCTTATAGAGACGGAAGGTAAAATGGACAGAAAATATTGCTAATTTACCCGTATATCGAGCCTGACAGCTGCATTTAGCTCGCGACTGCCCATTGTCCCCGAATAACTTGCCGTGTCCTTGTCGAGGCAAGTATGTGTAACATGGACTACCTACATGTGAAGAGCGGGTATAATTATACAGCGGTGTCATGTTTTCTCCCAAGCCTTGATTTTCCTGGAGATTTTAACGCCCGCTCTCTCCATGCCTATGTCTGGCGTTGCAGTAGCGTGATGACTACGCATTCGCAAGTCTGTAAGTTTGGTCCTGTCTGGGTGTGTTGGAGATGGTTGTTTCCCAGTGGTTCATTCCCATTCCAGTCAAACTCCACCGTCGTTCCTTATTTCCCCCTTCCTAATTCCTCTGTCATTAGAAAAGTGTAGTACTAATTATCCCCATTGCATAAATGAAATTGGTTATAATCCGTGACTTCGACCGGCCTGAATTTCAACTTGGCCTTGAATTTTGGCGATACAGCTTTTTTTTTTGTTAGGCCCTATGTATATTTTTTCTTGGCGATTACGTATTCCGAAAACTATTAAATAGCAGGTTAGAGCAATCGAAACATTTGGTGGTGAATATTACATTAAAACACACAGTGCCTACAATACGAATATATAATATATCTGGCGCGCCTGCGGTCTCTTCTGTCCCCTCCTCGGACACCTGTCCCCAGCCAGTATATCTAAGTGCGCTAAGCACAGCGAGTGTGTTATGCTATTGAAAAATAGCAGTGAAGTATGGTATTATGCAGTGTGGAGAGGCGGAAATGTGACATGGTTTCCATGCTTCAGCTTAATTCAAAGTGGACACCTGGTAACTACTTACACCTCCGAGAACGTTGGCGATCGTTTTCCTCTTTTGAGAAACTTTTCAACGCTGGATTAGGTATTCCAGTACCACCACCACCCACCACCAGCATCGCTGTGGTCCCCATCAACCACCACTGACACCTTCATCCAATACTAAAAACAACTACCACTGCCACCACCGACGACCACCATCATCCACCACTATAAACAACCACGTTTGCCACCACTAGCCACAACCAATCACTATCAATAATAACCACCATCAACCACCACCAACAATCACTATCGCCATCAACCACCACAAACAAACCCCAAGCGCCAGCAGCCAAAACCACCACGAATCACAACAACCACCAATCACAAATACCACCATCGGCCACCACCAATGCCACCAAGAACCATCACTACTACCTACAACCACCACCGCCCACCACCAATCACTATCAACCCTACCACTAACACTACCAGTCACCTACCAACACTCTGCCGAAAGCAGTTCTTGAGCGTGTGTGGACGATAGCAACTGGCAATCCTTCGTGTGGGTTCGGCAAAATACGGCTGTTACTACGACAGCTATGTGATCGGAGTGCTCTCGGGCTACTGCTGTGGTATCTGTGATACACCCATGTAGATAGGTAGGTAGTTGAGCTTAACGTCTCGTCGACAGTGAGGTCATTATAGACGGTGCAAGTTGCACAGGGAAGAGGAATTGGGGAAGGAATGGGAAGGAATCAGCCATGGCCTTCGTTAGGGACCCATCCCAGCATTTGACTGGAGTGATATCGGAAAACCATGGAAAATAGAAATCAGGATGGCTGGACCGGGAATCAATCATGGGTCCTCCTGAATACGAGTCCAATGAGTTACCTTAGCGCCACCTCGCTCGGTGATACACTTAGGCGTCGGAGTTGTGGCACGAGGCTTTCATTAGAGACTAATATAACTGATGCACTCTCACTGAAGTAGAATGGTGAACTGTGTAATGTTTGTTAAACCATATAATATTGAATTTATTATTTTTTAAGGGTATTGTGTAATGGTTTTCTATTTCCTTTGATAATTTCAACATAATTGTGAATTTTACCAGTTTTGTTCTATTAAGAGCTGTACCCTTCCAATAATTTGGACACGCCAAGGCAGTTGCAACAGTGCCAGTTCATTCTATGCGGGCATCACAGTCTCAAGACATAATTTCTCAGTGGAGTCTATCTAGTCTTGAGTCAGAGACACAGAATTGGATGAAATATCAGTAAACCGCACCACATCTGTCTGAAAAGATTAATGTTAAATTACTCAGATTTATGGCGTTGGGAACGAAAGTCCATTTTACGTTCCTAAGAGTCTAGTCACTGAACTTATTTCGAGAGAGATGCGAGATGCATATTCTCGTATCAACGTTTTGCCATCTCAAATTCCTAAGAGAGCTGACCAGAAGCTATTACCGGCGGAACAGATTCTGGCATATGTTAATGTTCCATTAAAGACGACAGGCACGCTGTTTCGAAACCAAAACCCGACGCCACATGCTGCAAGCAGAAATCAAGCCAGAGGATCACCAGCGTGGGATACATTTACGCCAACACTCCTGCAGCTGACAGAGGCAATGCATAACTTTATAAAATGTTTCGAAAAATTTGTCGATTCCGTTTACCCGATATCGAGAGAGAAACGAGAAACCCTACATGAAGCGAGTTCGCTGCAGCCTTGGGAGGAATAAAGAATAGTCGTTTCTGGCGTGCTGGTACGGGATAAAGAGGGAAGGAATAAACAAAACGAGAGTGTTCGACTCGGGGGAAAAAGCAAGAGATTTATGTCTGAAACAGAGAAAGTGTCTCGCTTCGTTTGGTGTCGGCGATTATTTTCCGGAGTGGAACCCACATTTTATAACTCCGCATCCTATTTGTCGCGTGTAACCTTAGACAGTACGGAACACGGGGCTGGCTGTCGGCCGGGAGACAAATGCGCATGGGAAAAAATGTCGCCGATGGTGAGGCGGCTCCATGGCTTCGCGGGGTCCATACTTGGCTCCGTTACCAGCTCACGTTCCAGAGATAGTCCCGGGTGATTTATGCCCCGGGCGCTCGAGATGAGACCCCGGTGCTTGTGAACAATTAGGGGGAGGGGGCGGTTTGTTTGGACCCTGCCCATCTCCCGGACGCTTCAGCGTGCTGAAGAAAGCCATCCCGTTTTTAAGGAATTTGTCAAATAATTGTCTATGCAATGTTACAGTCGCCACGGGTGAATTCGATCTCGTGAGGAATACGTTAAGTAAAAATAAAAAAGCGAAATTCAATGTTGTTAAATTTATTTATAAAGATATAAAGTTATACACACAGCTATTAATTACAACCTTAAACACTTTTTCTCTGTTATCAACATTTGTTTTTCTCAGTGTCCACTATGTTTGATGTTAATCTCAATTATAGTTCTGTTTAGGTACCTATCACTGAATTTATATTGGGAAGTCACTTAATTCATGCTTATTATTTACACATGTTCAATCAATCCAAATGTCTACTGTCTCCGTTCCAAATCTCTGATACTGACGCATCCGTCAGTCTCACTCTTCACCGTACAGATGCTCGTAGTCCGCAGATTTCACTCTCGATGGTCACTGTCGTCGCCGCCGCTCATCGCTTCGCCGATTTCGCAGACCCGGTGCTTAAAAGGCCCTAGCAAGACTCCAGACTGTCTACTCAGAGGTCCATCGTGACTTATATAGGCCAGCTGACCCGATTCAGAAGGATTCACCGGACCCCGAACCGCGTTGAGGAAAGCGAGGAAGATGAACAGAACATACTTACAACGATAACCCAAGTAATTCCACCAAGGACGGGAGCGGCACGAGTCCCGGTAGTCTTATAGGGCGGGCGTCAATCATCCGCCGCGGCTCTTTTGTAACTTAGAGTTTCTACGCGCCCTTGGAGGAAAACATGAACGACTTGAAGACAAAAGCCGCCGAACGCAATCTCTGCACGCACTTCGCCAGTTACCGGTGATGTCTTTGAAGCACGGTACTTCACACGCCCAACGGGAAGGACAAGGGAAACAACGCTGAATGGCGGCATGTAGCAGTATGAATACACTACGGAATATTATTGTAAGAAAATTTCTGGATATTTTATTTACGAAGCAACTATAAAATCAAAATATTAAGATTCCCAAATTCCCATATAATTGGCAATTATTAAAAGGCAAATTTTTTTAAATTTTTGTAAAATAGACATCTTGATAAGTAGAATGGTAGGTTGCCACAGTGTTAGTTATATCTTTGGGATTTTCGTTCGAAGGTAACGCGATGGGCGTTACTGTCGGCCGATGGGTTTTCAGAAAATACTGACCTCCCTTCCCCTCTTTCCGCACATTTATTTTTCTCTAATCCGCTGCAGTGTATTCTGTCGCTACACCATCCCAGGGTCTCATTTAATATCGCATATCAGGAATGACAGGCAACTACGGGGCGCAGCTCGCTTTAGAGTGGACAACATCTCTCGACATTTGTTTACATACGTAAACCATTAAGAGGCCACTCTTATAAAAAATTTAAGGACTCAAGGTCACATCCTGCCGTAAGGAAGCATTGCGATGACGATGGAAAACAGCACTGTAAAGACTCGAGTGTGTTCTCTTTCTTCAGAATTTTAAGCGGCGACTATGGGCTTTTATTGCAGCCTAATCAGTTCAGAAATAGGTACAGCTGTCATTTAAAAAAAACTGTATTACAGAAGACCTAATGTAGCAGAGTGTTACTGACGACGGTTATTGCTGATTTTTTACTTTTTCCACGACCTCATCTATGTTCCAATAAAGAAGTTTATAAATGTGTAACAAAATATATTTCCAAAATACTTTCCTGCTGTCCAGTAGTGTGAAATATTTGAAGTGATGTAAACTAGTTGCTTTCATCCTATCAGCCATTTTTTTATCCTTTCACCACTTTTGAAGATAAATAATGCCATTTTGTAATAAAGACACGCAAGTACGAGGCACATGGTATATTTACGTTTACAATAATCATTACAATGAGCGGCAGCTTACAGAAATATGTATTTTAAGGTACTGGCCGTTTTCATTAAAGTTAAGTTAAGGAAGTTGCCAGCGAGATAGCAAAAGTAGTTCAGTGTCTTAGTTTTAAAAGCACTGTGTTTAGATTATTAGACGTTGAAATTACATGAAAGTAAACATTTACATACAAGTAACATGTTACGTTCCTAACTGACTTTTATTTCTGTGATGACAAAAATATTTCCAGTGAAAGCTACATGATAACTAGGAAGACCCCTCAACAAGAACCCCTGATTCCGAGCTTTATTTACGCAAACAAATTTCCCATCGTAAAAATAGCTGTTTTTGTGAAGTTACTTTACTTGATAAGCTTACACCTCTGGCCGTACGTGGCGGAAATATGGCAACTAAATTAACCTTATACACCGAGTTTTTAACTGACAATCCCCGTTTAGCCCCCGTCCAAAATCTCCCTTTATTTCGTTGTGGCGAATCTGAAAATTTGGCGTCTTAGTTGCTCTGTATCCCCTCTACGTATTGCACGGGCATACGCACCATTATTTTGGTGCAGGGGGGGGGGGGGGAGGAGGGATCCGAAGCTTCCTCAGAAATATTTTGTTTGGTATTTGGCAGTATGTTGCCAGCTATTGCATCTGAAGTATAATGCGCAACTCACGACAAGGTGAGCACTTTTGAAATCAACGTTTGAAAAATATAACTATCAGTTAACAGCATATGTGCTCCGGTACACGCTGACGAGTAGACTACCTGTCAAGTTGGCAGCAAATGAAGTAAAAAATAGTTTCATGCCTCGATGTGGTATTGGAAACTGTAAAAGTTCAGATTTACAGCAAATATAGTCGGTAGATTTTCGCATCATGCAAATTACAGTACGAAATTACATAATAGTAGGACATTTAGGTTCCCAACAACTGTCACGTTTTCTCGTGACTGAGGCATGAATAAAGTCACTCGGCTCACGACAAAGTAAATTTTACATATGGCGGAAGGATACCAAACTATGAGAAAGGAAGTTGTCAGTACCAGCAGCGTATCTGAGAAGTAGGGCTATAGGGGCTGGACCTCTACTGGAAATAACACAAATATAAATTTTATTTCGTGGTATTTTTGAAAGGGGGAAACGTATTTTCGTATCTGTCTTTATTTACACCTAATATCAGTCCTGATTCCTTAGGTCGTAAATCAAAAATCCTTGCTACACTACAAATATTGATATGAATGTATTTAACATCAGACCCCATCTAAAATCAACAACCCCGTCCCCTCTCCATACCTAGAAAACAAATACTCTATACGCTGCTGGTTACTATACTTGTCTTTAACAGTTTCTTAAATGTAATATTAAATTATATTTTAATTATTGACAGCGCACCATTTTCTTATATGATGTAGTCTATCACTTGTACGGAAATCAGAAGCAGACAGAATAAAAAATCAAACAATTCCATAAAACGTCACGAATGCAGGATGCGTCACATATAAACCTTGGTACACGACACCAGACCAGTGGCCAAATCGTAAATAGTTACGAAGTTATTTCGAACTGTCGAATGTCGCCACTTTATTTTGAAACATAAAGTCTCACTTTGACAGGTGGTAGTTATTCTGGAGTACAAATTTCGAAATGCAGAATCGATGTGTGAGATATTTATCCATCTCGAATTTCGTTCACAAGGTGATGAGAAACAGCGAATTTCTTCAGCAGACTGAGCGCACACCGGAGGAAACAAGTTGAATACATAAAAACAATCCAAACGTGAAACAGCTTGCGGAATATTGCGGTTACTGAAATTCGCTGATTTTACGGTTGGCCATCTTCACACAGTGGTAAAACGTCCGCATATGAACAGCTATAACCTTGAAAATTTTGAACGACTTTATGAGTCATAGAAACTGTTCCACGAGTTATTTAGCTTTTTAACTTCATACATGCATTTAAACATACAGTGTACGAATTTATTTCTGAAGAATTAAGTATTTTTACAAAGTGAATTGCTTGCTACGCATTCGTCACTGTTGGCGACATTTAGGAAACTACTATTTCACATAAAAACATGGATTAGTGGATAGCGTGCTGTGAGGGGGGGGGGGGATTTTTCGATACCAAGCACATAGTTTTTTTTAAATAATGAACTAATCAACTTCATTAATACTGGTACAAATACTTGACATGCAATACAATGTGCTTATTATGCACATAATACTGAAGCCTCTACTTGCCGGAGTGTAGGATTGATTAGGAATATCTTATGACGTGCCTAATGACACGACAAGAAATAATAACCCAGGCACTAGTTACCAGTTCACTCGAATGGATGGCCATACTAACAGCTTCTTGACTGATTTAAAGTTATTATATTTTAATGAGCAATATCACCTATTTCTGTTAATAGAATTCGTTTCGTACCCATATGGGCGTATTGAGTTTGCAACTCAGTTAATTTTTATGGTTTAAAAGCATATATATTATATATATTGTATATACATTATATATGTATGTATATAATTTAATCTAAATATTAGTGCAAACTTACTGCTATTTATCATTATTTTTCAAATGCTCTATGACAACCACATAGCCCTCCCATTTTTCTACCATTAATAATAAATAATAAGTAACCAAAGAAGGCTGTGAAACCGTACCAAAGTACCACACCAGGCTAGCTGCCCGTGAAATAATTCCGAATTAAATTATTCTATTCGAAACAGCTCTGAGTCGAAAATATTAGTACGGCAACAATGCCAAGCTTTTGGGCAAACACTCAATATAATTGTTGCAAGATTTCAAGAGACGGATTCCAAGGAATAGTTAATAGAATTCGACTTACCTCACACATCTATGATACAGCAAATTTTTATTGCTTCAGTCCCAATAAAATATTTTCAGTGGTACATACTAAATTAAAATTCCTCACATGCGTAAACACATGTGACTTAATCTCTGGCATGAGAAGCCATGCTACTCAGCGCCTACTAAGTATTGTTAGGGAAATTCGCCAGAGCCACGTTCCAATAGAGGGGAACTATTATACAAATTTTCCAAACATATTCTGTAAGAAATGTACAGACGAGCTGATATCACATTGAAGAACAGCGAACTCTCTTGGTGCTTGTGAGAAACAGTCCTGAGATCCGTATCCGGAGTTCGTTTTTATTACGAGTACATAAAAGAGGAGAGTTATATACATTTCCATAAACTTACCGCATTTGGAATGATGCTTTATACTACCGTACCAAAGTAAGTGGGAAGAGGGGGAGGGGGATAACCGTTTTCCATTTATGTTTCCGAATGTTTAAGATTTTAACTAGCATAGCTATGTTTCTTAATAAGCCAATTCGACATCCCTGGAATTCAGCAAAGAATAAAATTCGGTAACATCGAAAAAAAAAAAAAAGATAAAATATAACATTAACGAACGTGATCAACACAAATAAGTGAGATATTGGTATAAAAAATTAGAGTTGTTAACGAGACATTCGCGTTATGATTCCTAGTTAACTAACGCGGTTAAAGAGAATTTGATATCAATTGTTTTATGATTAGTCTTATTTCAGACTTCCGAAATTTTTTATCAGCAGCTCGCATAGTGACCGACGTTTACTAAACCGCGAACTTCTGTCAACTCGACCGAAGAACTTGCAGACTGGTAACGACCACATCGAGTTTCTACAGAAACTAATAAAATACTCCAGGACAGAGACAGAGCAAAGCGACACGTAAGAGGTTACCACCCAGAGGCGAAGTGGAGTGGCTGTCACTTTCAACCACCAACTGTCTTGTTGTTGCTCCGGAAAAAGACTCTGAGAGTGACTGATAGTTCCGTGTTCTGCGTTATCCACCTAGGAGAACCGGGCTCGATTCCCAGCGGGGGTCGCTCCCGGATTCGTCCCGAATGATGCCGCTGGTCGGCGGGTTTTCTCGGGGATCTCCCGTTTCTCCTCTCCCTTTCATTCCGGCACTTCTGCATACTCACCTCGCTTCACTCTCATCGGCTCTCAAGATCTCGATTTTTTTTTTTAAGAGCAGCCCAAATCTCTTCATTCACTCGCTCGTTCTACTGGGTTAGATGACATCTCTAAAGTGGCGCCATACCGATAGGGTGTCAGGATATTGATTTGAGGAGATCTAACGTGTCTAGAGATGAACCTTATTCCTCGCTTTGTGTATAATTGAACATTCTGTTTGGCAATCTTCTGAGGCTTATTGTAAACATAAAATACCTGTAAAGGTGTTGGTCACAAAAATTCATTATTTTAAATTTTGTACGAAATATTGTTCAACTTTTGGACATTACTTACAATTACTAATCTCTCCTGTAACTTTTTTTAGACTTTGTATTTTCAGCACAATGATATCTCAGAATAAAAAATTTAATGTATTTCGTACATATAAATAAAAACTAACCCACAAACCGAAATTAGATAACTTATACTGAAATAAGATACAGTAAATTACTTAAAGAAAATTTTTAAATCACCATACGAAGTGTTCTTGTAATTTTTAAAAATTTCTTAAAATGAGAAATTTTTTGCATATTTTTGATTTCAAGCATTCAATCATATTTTGTAATATAAATTTTCCTAACAATCTCTTAAAATTTGTTAAAACATGACCTGATAGTCACTCCTCCTAAATGTCCTGTAATTGCATTCATTTATATAATTTAAACACCCCAAAAGCAACAGAATCGTGGTTTTTGGCATGCCATTATGAAGAAAATACGTGATATAAAAATTTTTATGCATGGGAAGGATACTGAAAAGTAATTTCTACGAGTATCGTACAAGTATAAACTACCGGTAATTAATATTTGGAGACCAGCACCCTTTAAACAACAGCATTTTGAGATTGTTGTGATCAGGAACGTGCTAATTCGTAGCAGCCGAGTACTAGCACTGGATGTAAAAACTACTCCAGCGTATTCGTGGCTACTTTCCACTTTTGTTAAGCCCTGCGAGTTTTTCTTTCGGACTACCCACTACGTATCCTTCCACAAAACGTAAATAAGTATGAAGAAAACGCCAAGGTCAGACAAATACAGGGTAACAGTGCGCTGGGCAATAAAAAATAAAGAATTTTATACACAGTAATATAGTATGTTACTAACGTTACATTGTTGAAAACCTAAATATTCATTACCAGCAATTACCAAACTACTTTTTCTATGACTGTTTTTAATTGACTTTGACTATGAACGAATATAATAATTTACATTTAAGGTGTGTGGGGACACGTTGTGAAATCTCCAGGAATTGACTGGACCCCATTTGAAAATCGTTCAACTTTTATCTACAGTTAAAATTTTACTGTAAAGCATAGCCCTATTATTTCTCTTTTCATTTTCATGACCAATTTTGAAAAATATATATTAAAGGGGCGTTTATTTTGGATTATTAAATTTCAAAACTATTTCACCCACAGTGTTATAATTTGGTATTTGCACACGCCATTTATTCCCCCATTGTGTGGCTACGAAATATACATTCGTTACATATGAATATTGTAGTTTGTATACAATGTACGTATGTATTTATTTTTGTATGTATGTACAGCATATAGGTGTGTATGTGTGTGTATGTATGTATGTGACATGTGTATATGTATGTATTTATGTATGTGTATATATGTGTGCGTGCATGTACGTATGTAGCTATTAAAAGTAGGCCTACCTTGTATACAAATAGTAACTGAAAGCTGCACACAATTTTTGTTGATTTTACAGACAGCAGAACAGCTGATAGCTGTGGTGGAGAAACACTTACTAAACAACAGTTACACTACATGTACATTTCTGGAACTCTCGAAATTTACTACACATACATGAAACAGATTACAGTATGTTAACAGGAATTACTTGTGGAATTCTCGTAAGGAATACTGTGAGTAGGAGGATTTGGTTAAGTCTGGCGCAAGGGATTGGGGAGTCGGATTCGGGGGAGCCGCCATCTTGGATGTCATTGACCTTAACCTAGACCCCGATGACCTTTGTCCTAACAAATACAATATATTTGTTTTAAGCTTTCTTCATGTTAAAAATTTACAACAGAAATTAAGACCACGTTGAAGATATGCAAAAACCTGGCCCCACTTTCAGAAAATTCTAAAACAAGATTGGAAATGTATAATATTCAATATTTGATATTAATGAAATATTGCTTTTGTGTAAGGAACTTTAAATATCAAATGCAAATCTTATTTCAACAAGTAAATAATTAAAAAGTGAAAAATTAACAAATTGTATTGCGACTAAGTATACAACAACAAACACCATTGTTATTTACGTGAATTGACGTAGTTAAAATTATGGAATGGCCCTACATAGGCCTACATCCAATCATGCATGCATACATACATTCATTCATGCATACATCCAAACATAAGCAATTATAAACGTAATAAATACATATAAATATACAAACTATGTATCTTCAACTTTTAACAAGTAACATAAAAGTTGGCACTTGGTACTGTATGCTAGTCATACGCTTTTTTTCCATTGTCACATTTTAACATATCAGTTTTTTTCGCACATCTTTGTTATGTAAATATATGTACATTAGTGTATTGTTGTATATATCTGCATCAGCCTAACTAAGTTCGCTGCTCTAATTTAAAATTGAGATTTATGTTTGAAAATTTTGAAAACTGAAATTATATTAAAATTATACAATACATATTTAATGTGCTATTCATGTGCCATTATAAAAATTTGAGCAGCGTGAAAACACAATGATGATATTCTTTCGATTTTAATATTAAAATTTTTCTTATGCATCATTTTAAGACTGCGGTTACGTTAACAAGAAACAACAAGGGTGTAAATAAAACACATAATTTTGTATACGAGGAAATTACAAATGGTTTAACCGTTATTACCTTGGAGTTGTCCGTAGGCTGGACATTTTGCCTGCGAATAGTTGCTATCCATTTCTGCTTCAAATTCGTATCCTTTGAAAAACCAAACACAGACACATTTGGGCCGTTGTCATAATTTCCTCGTCATTTCGGCACACAACATCGAAACGGCATGATATATTTTAAGTATAAGAACTTAAATATAAATTCATACTGTAGACTACGCTATTTCCTTGCCACCCTCACTGCCCATGAAGCACAACGAACTGCGCTTGAAACGGTCAGGGCGAGGGTGTCTGGAAAGCCGGGCGGTCGGACTACCTAGCGTGACGTCAGGACCCCTTGCGTCGACAGTGAAGGGGCTTTCATCTCTAGGGGGTGTTGGTTCAATCCCCGGCCGGGTCGGGAATCGTGCCGCGCGATGACGTTGGACGGCGGGTTTTCTCGGGGATCTCCCGTTTCCCCCTCCCTTTCATTCCGGCGCTGCTCCATACTCACCACAATCACCCTCATCGGCTCTAAAGACCTCGATGTTAAGAGCCGTCCAAATCTCTTCACTGGCTCACTCACTCACCTCCCCACTCCACACGCCTACGCACTGCCGAGTCTTCGCAAATTCGCCTCGGAGGTCAGCTAACTACATGTGGCTCTAAAAATGTTAATGCTTCTGCCTTCCTAGGCAAACAAAGGAAAAGTAATAGGCGTATGCTTACAGAACACACGAGCAGCGAGCGGCTATCCATCACGGTCTTGGGGCCGATTATCCCGCCCGTATACCGCGCGGGGTCTCTCTGGAAAAATGACCCGAGCATCCCCCCCTCCCCTTCTAGCCTTGAAGTTAAAAAACTGTTGCTTCCAGCACGCCATCTGTCTCGCTAAGCATCCAACAATACCTAATTACACGCGCGCATCCTTCCGTCCACGGCTCTCCGCGTCTTACCGCTCTAAGTGGCCGTGCTGATCACCAGAGGCTCGCGCGGCGTGCTCCATCAATCACGTGGCTGCCGCCTCGCCGACCGCGCCAGGCGAGTGAACCCGGCCTGTGTTCATATATTGTTACAATTTCCCGAAGTATGCAATGTATATAGGCAGGTGCTTTAGGCATGGCAGGTTTTAATTAAATTAACTATTTATTAATATTTTCTTGATATATTTACAAATAATCCAAAATAACGATACACTTAATAACGAGGACACGTCGTTTTGTTTAACGGCGTTAGGCAAAACGCCATTAAGCGAATTGCTATCAGTCGAAACGCCGCTAGGCAAATTGCAACCAAGGAAAACCCAGTTCTCTCAGGAATGTAACATTCTAAGCAAAACACCGTTAGGCAAAACGCATTTGGAGAAATGTAATTTATGGGTGAATGTAAAACTATTTTAATGTACAGAAACATTTAAATAACAGTTGTGATTAATATTAAACAGGTCGTTTTTAAAATGTAAATTATTCATGTTAGAACGAATGACAATAAAATTACTGCCACTCCCTATTTTCAACTAATGTTTACATAGGAATATACATAATTGTATTTAGAATAATATATAATAATATAAGGAAGGACTATACATAATTGTGTATAGAAAAAATTATATATGTATTTATATGATTAAGGAACATACATAATTATGTATAGAATAAAATTTATACCTGCGTGTTTTCTTCTGGGGCTAACGTGTATTTTGGTATTCTCAGTGTGCTCCCATACCGCAAAGATGAAGTGTGAATACGAAGGCCTGCCTTTGACCTCGACGATCATGGAGGTGCGGCCTGCGTGATCGCTAACTGGCTGTCGCCAGTGCCGATTCTGCGATCAAGTTTACACCTATGTTCAAAATGATCGTCGGCATGAGAGGGCGGTCTGTGCGAAGAGTCCTTTTCGCGCGACGACCAATTGGGAAGCATGGTGGTGGCATGCCGTGGTTTTGCATTGTTCAATACAAAAGTCCAAGTTGTGCATCGACCAATCGTGGCAAATATAGTTTACGCAGGAAGCGATGAAATATACCGAGGGACCTGGATGTATACTTTTCAAAGCGAGGTTATTAAATAAAATGTTCACATTCCAGCTTTAGGAGGTCGGACTGTATAATTTTATATTAAATCCAGGGAATTTATTTTAACTTGCTATCTACATGCACGCACCGCAATTACCACCGCAATCAAAGGCCATTTTGGGTAATTTAGGAGTAATTTGTGGAGCAAAGTAAGCCAGTCTTGTGAGGGGTCGGTCTGGCAGGAGTCAGAGACTGACTCCTGCACGTGATGTCTCAGTGCCTGCACGTGATTGGCCAGTTTCGATTACGTGGCAACTCGATGATTGGCTGGTCGATGCCCGCAAAATGTATTAATGTGCAATATGATTAGTTAAAAGTCAATATGACGTCATAGGGCTTTCATACTTGTACATTATAAGCAGTAGGGAGGTCAGCTGGGAAGCTCAGTTTGACAGAGGCTGTAGTGAAATGTGGATCGTCTCGGCTAGCTTCTGCAGCTTCCTATCAAAATCTTATTCTACATCTGTGATGTCTTCGGGCCTTCCAGAGCTAATGGTAGCTAGGGCAGTGCCGTCGAATTCTTCGGAAGTGGTACCAGCAGTGCCATAGACTTCTTCGGATGGGCTGCCTACGAAATCTTCAATGGAGTCATCGAAATTTTGGGCTGAGGTACCTAGAACACAACTGCCGACATTACCTGTTTCTTTAGCTCCAGTACATACATCTCCAACAGACCCGCCCGAATTGTTGCCTGAACCATTACGTCGTCATCAGTGTCTCTTCTGTGAAAATATCTTCAGCAAAAGCTGCGATTTCCGCGGCATGAGAGAACTGCATTTACAAAGAATCCTTTTCACGCCATGAGGCATTACGACAGTGACCAAATGCAGTTTATGTAAGGTGATACAATTAAGGAACACATCGAAATCTGCAATCTGTTATAACAATGCATATTTTAAAAAAATACAAAAATACTAATGTTGGGCCAAACTGGCTGTAGTAATGTAATATGCTTGGTGAATTTTATTACTTTTTTCTCGAGTTTTTGCTTTCAAGATAATTCAAGGTCACAGGGTCAAATTCAAGGTGACATTGATCCAAAATGGTAATAGTCAGTACTGTTATATGCTCATTGACTTTTATAGATTTTTTTAAGATTTTGTTTTCAAGATCGTTCAAGGTTACGGGGTCAATATCAAGGTCACCTGCATCCAATATGGCTGTAGTAGTCAGTAATGTAATATGCTTGCTGAGTTTTATGAATTTTTTCTCGAGTTTTTGTTTTCAAGGTTATAGGGTCTAGGTCAAGGTCACCTGCATATAATATGGTTTTAGTGGTCTGTAATGTAACAAACTTGCTTATTTTTATGTATTTTTTTGTTTTTGTTGGAATTTGTTAAGAAAAAAAGGGAAATGTCAAGGGAAAAGGGAAATTTTAAGGGAGAAATTGAAATTTTTAAGGATAAAGGGAAATGGTTAGGGAATAATAGCTACCAGGAGACTGGAATTATTAAATAATTTTTTAGAATTGTTTTGTAATTTTTTATAATTTTTAAATAATTCTTATAGTAATTTTCTTGAGATTTTTTTTGGAATAAAAAAAAAAAAAATTGGGATATTTTTGAAATCTTTTTTCGATTTTATTGAATTTCAAGGTCAATGGTCACGGGAGTCAAGGTCAAGGTTACATGAATCCAAGATGGCGGACTGGTGTCGTCACAACATGAGGGTCGGCCGGCGCTTAGCTCCTACTCCCCATCCCCTTGCGCCCGACTTCCTCAAGTCCTACTCAAGTCACCCGCTGGCGCCTGCCTCCTCATCTGAGACTTCCAGCAATGGAATACAGAGTACGAAAGATATACATGCCATCACTGAAACCGGTGCCGAGGAACCCGAACGGAACGAAAATTTCTCAAGAAAAAAAATTAGTGTGATTTTGAATTTCCAATGTTTAAAACCTAATGGTTGTGCCTGAATTCGTAATAGCAGCACTCCCGTCCTTTCCCCGTTCTTTTCCAGTTTATTCTGAGGCATAAAACTAACGTGTTTAGTCGCATTAGTTGGCATTGTGTAGCAATACCCACTACGACGTCAAAAATTTATAAAACAACATTTTCCTGCCGACGAGCGGTTCGCAGTATCAAAGAATTCTTGTTCTTAATGGTCCAATACGAAACTTGTTTAAAGTGTGGTACATATACCCATTTAGACTTTTTTTTCTAGCCAGATTCGTGAAAAGTTGCAGCAGTCTTGGCAGATCATCGGACCTGGTATACTCATAGTGTAGTTCTCGAAGATGGTACCACTTAAAACACAGGTAGTCGTTGTTGATATGGATTAGTTATCGCATGCCTGTACTTAATCGTTTTTTCGACAGCTGATTCAAAACCGCTTGCATTGGGTAAATGATACGAGGTTAGGGGTGGTTGCAAGATTCTACCACGAGATGTGTAATGTTTTCTCAAATCGCTACAGATTACAACTTGACTAGTTCGGGGCCATGTCCATTAAGCCCAACTCGAACTCTGCGAGAAGTATCCTTGTTGTACATTTCATGTAAGTGACGTAAATTTTGACAGTCCAATGTACACTTCTTTTTTTTTTTTTTTTTTTTTTTTCGCTTTTTCGTCTTGTTTCTTTTTATGGCAGGCACTGAAATACTCCTGTTAGCTAACTTCAGTCCAGTAATCTAATTGTAGGATATTATAATTAGGTTGTCAGTCTCATCCGTTTTATTTTTATAATGGGCAAGTAAGGGCGTGTCTGTTTATTGTATTTCATGGGGAAAGCGGGGAGAGGGTAAATCTTTCGTTGGTCGTCTTTCGTGTTACGGCATTGTTTTACGGTCCTTCGAACGACACAGTGTCATTTTGAATTGCGTATTTGTTTTGAAGGAGCAGCGAAAAATTCTGCTCGTATCGAAATAACGTTCAAATTATTATAACTTCGAAAGTGAACTTCAACGAAAGAACAAAACGCGATAAATACGCCGCTGTTTGTACCGATCCGAGTAATAAACACACGCGGTAGGTAAAAATTTTTACCGAAGATAACCTTACACTCGTTGGATTTTCAATATAGAAACAAATGTTATATTTACACTACAAAACAGAATTAACAGTGTGGTTATTTTTGTTCACGTTGATTTCATTTATTCTAATTTGTCTGTTTTGAAATCCATTATTAAAAAAAAACACACTAACATACTGTTTGTAATTATTAATAGCAAACGCAATATAGCGTGTTGTTATAATAGACATCCTTGGACGATTAATTCACTAAAATCACGTTTTTTTTGTCCCCAAAATAATTTGTTTCCAGAATAATTCAGTAAATTCAATACATTACCAAGTCTCGAACACCAACGAACTTAAACTTTGTAATGTAAATATATTTGTAGCCACGAGACTTCCTGATGGTTAACAGAAAATGACGGACCAATCTGTAGTTTACACGTGCCAATAATATTACATTCCACGGGAGAAAACACACTAAAAAAGCATGCACAACCAACTATGCGTAATGAAAGTAAAAACTAAACTAATTAACTACCGATTAAACGACGAGAAGAGCACGACAGAGTGGCATTCACAAGGCAGGAGACGTTTGTTTGACTGATCGTAACACCTTTTGAAGTCAATTGGCTAGAATCCCTAAAACAATTGTAAGTACAATAAAAGCTTTAATTTACAAATTTTTAATTCTGAGTACTGTTTCATTCCATAATAGTCATCAATTTCCCCAACATTACAATATAGATCTAGTCAAAACACATCAGCTGATGGTATACTCTGCAAACAAGAGCGTTTTGAGTAGGTTGGTCACATTTTCTGTCAAAATTTACCCCACTTATGTGAAATAGACAATATCAGGCCTTCTAAACTTGTATCAAGCTGAACTGGATTTCCTAGACACCTAATGTTTATGATCACTGTGACTTTGGCCCCACCTAGGTCAGCTTATGTAAGGAAATTTCGTTTTTAGCATTAAGTTAAGTTAAATGGTGTTATCACTGGCTGAAAATCTAACTATAAGGCTACATTGCGGTGCAAAAACCAGGCCATAGCTGGCACCAGAGAAGCTGTCAATGTTGTAATACAATAACTAAAAATAAGAAACCGTCTATTTCATTCGACATTATTTCGGATGAGGCTGTACAAAATATTGGAGGAAATCATTTTTCAAAAAACTACTTTATCAAGGATGAGAGTACCTCCAAAATAGGTAGAAGAGGCCCGAAATCATTCTGTTGTTCACAAGTTTGAGTCAGCAGAAGAGTACTGTAGAAAAATTTATAATGATTTTCTAGATGGCATTTCGAATGAGATAGAAGACGGTCTAAATAGCCTGGATTTGAAAAAAAAATATCTCTTGTTGGAAAGTGTTTGCTACTGGCTCAGCATCATGGGACAAACCCCACTTGAAAACATTATCTGCATTTGGAATTGACGTAGCTATACTTGAACAAGGAAAGGAACGTATCCAAAATATTTTTCAGACCCCAGAAAGTGTAGAAGACTACGTGAACGGAGTTAAACAAATGCATTCTGTAGCAGAGACTACTCCAACAAATTGCATGGTCTCCTAAGAGAGTTCTTGGTGATCTCAGCTACATCTTCTACGCTGAAAAGGTGATTTTCAATGATACGGAAACTAGATGCAAACACCGAATCAACCACAAAAAAACGTTTGAATCGTTTGTTTTTTATCAACAGTTACCCAGAATTAGTTGATGCTACTGGCGTAGCAAAAATTATGTGTGAATTTAATAAAGCTAACTATTCCAGGTGTCAAGTGTTTAGAAACGTGGTGGTGTGAATCTCATGCTCTAGTGAAATATATACTATTTTTATTCAATATAACATCCTGGAGTCTGATATATGCTAAACTTTTTGTGAGCAGTATATATTATAATTAAATAGGTTTCGATAAACTGTATATTGAGACTGATTTTTAGTTATTTGATTGCATTAATTTTCGAAGGCGAATGTATATTGTATTGATTAAATCGATTAATTGTAAATACCAAGTGATACCAACTTAAAACGCTGGACAACATTGTGGCAATAAATCACCGACTTTTGGCACCCACGTTTAACTGTATTCAGCTGCGCACAATAAATTCGCCTGGCATCAGCTGGCTACGTTAAGTCTGTCGAAAGGAGAGCGTGTTGACGCCGGGACTCGATAGCCAGGTTAGCACAGGTCACGGACACAAAAGCAGGAACTCAGCTTGAGCTCGCCTCTGGCTATGATAAATTACCGGCCATTAACATCGCGCACTCACAACTCCGCGGAGGAAAAAGCACACAAACTATCTGAACTCTCATCTGACACCGACGCCCGCGGGCCGCGGTCCAGTTAGCCATCTCTGGTGTCGCTTCCCGGTCGATTAAGGCGCCCGTACACCTGACGAGCGACCAGGACTGCAGCGTGTTTGTAATACGCACCTGTTTTTCAAACCGACCAGGACCGAACTAAACTTTCAAAACATCACACTTATTGCGAACACTATTTTGAAGATCTTCAACATAGCCAAAAACAACATTCTCTGACTGTTACAGCTTAAAATATTCTGGGCGAATCCTTGCGAAACTGGCATGTTACCCTCCGCTGAATTTTGCTACCAAAATTATATCCATAAAGTAATAAGGTCATCGCTTAGAGCCGCATAAGTACACGCAAGCACAACGAGAACACTACACGCCAGTTAACAGTCCTTGTGCGTAGAGGCGATGGCGCACTGCACGCGCGTTTCAGTGTCGCTCTTGTGGCGCCTGCGCTTCTCGACCTCGGACGTGGAACACGGTTCCGGGTAGACGGGCGCCTTAACCGTTACTGACCACCAACCACTAAGAATATTGATGGCTATCTAAAACCGCCCTAAGTATACGTCTTCAGCTGCAGGAAGAAGCCGGCCGCGCACATGTTATTTTGGTTCCCACATAAATTTTCAACCAATTATGAAAAGCTGCACGTATCGCGCCGAACTTGCCTAGAGGACGTCTATGTTTTAAGAGTCCGTCAAAGGATGACTGATGTTTTATTTTTTTTTCTGACCAGTAATACCAAACACATTACAGCGGCGCGTTCTTCGTTTTGCATTTGGACGATGAGGAATAAATACTAACTCTGCGTAGAAAAAAGAAGCAGTAAACATGTTATAGGCTGTTCAAGGTAAAGTGAGCACTTTTTAAGGCCCTCCCAAAATGCACTAATCCCTATTAAATATATTTTATTGCAGTCTCAGACGTTAAATGTTGATAGTGATGAAATGTAGACACTGTGTTTATTAGTCATATTGCAGTGTTTACATTAAAAAGTGGCGAAAAGGTAGGAATTAATTGAAAGGAAAACTTTAGCAGAGCCTTAAAATGTGCTCACTTTACCGTGAATAGCCTATACGAGTCCGATAATCATGATTTAAATGCACTGCACTTGACAACGGATCAGCGGCTGAACCTCTTCTTGGGGTCTTAAAATCCCCAGTTACTCTACCTACTACTGTATCCTCAGCTGTCGATACATTACATACAACTCGCTGAGAAGCTTAAACAATTTAAAACCTATTTACACAACCACGATTAACCACTCAAACATAGCAAAACTAAATCTTGAAAAGTTTAAATTGTTTCCTTAAGAATTTTAAGACATGTTCTAAAGTAAACAATACGCCTTTTGTCCACAAAATGTCCACCGCTGTTCTATAACTTGAATATAGTGTTACAATTTTTCAGTCAGTAGGCTTAGCAAGGTTCTTTAAAGGATGGATGTCTTAATTAAATAAAATAAGTAATAATAGCATACTAATTTATTTACAGCACTACAAAGAAAATACTCTTGACGTGAAATCTCGCAATAAATGGCTAGCACTTGCTTTTTACAATTAATCAATTTAATCAATAAAATTTACAATCGCCTCCAAGAAATTAATGCACTCAAATAATAAAAAAAATCATTCCAAGTAAACAGTGCATCAAAACCTACTGAATTATTATATTAAATTAAATTTCCATATTTGACAGTTTCAGTAACTCCAATACTAAATTCTGTATGACGACATCGCGCTGATGAGCCAAAACAAGGAAGAGTTTAAGTGGACGACGAAAGCCGTCAAGCAACACGCTGCAAAAATGGGACTGCAGATCGAGAGTTAAGACAGAATATATGTTGATGTCGAGACGGGAACAAGACAAAGACTCCATATCTGTAGACCAAATAAGTTTTAAATAAATGGATAAATTCAAATACCTAGGACCATGGTGCACCAGACATAACGGAGTGAACTTCGTCTTAAAGGAAAGAATCCAGGTAGGAAATAGATGTTTCTACAGCCTACGGAATACACTGAAATCCAGAGCTTTTCCGCGACGAACAATGATCAAGATCTAAAAAAAATAAAATTTTTCCGATTGTACTCTACGGCTAAGAAACCTGGACAACAAGGAAGGCCGATCGAGACAATTGTAATTGAAATTATAAAGTGCTTTTAAACGTCCCCCGGTTTTATGCTCGAAGGCTTGGCAGGGGACGGCTTACAGACTAACTTATAACCTAACTTAAATTAAAGCCTATGCCTTGCCCGAGATTCGATCCCAGAGCCTCCCGCACCCCAGATCAGTGGCATACCAACCGACTGCGCCACGGGAGGTTGGCCCGTCGATTCAAAATTTACATATTCGAAAGAAGGACGATGCGACGTATTCTAGGATCTATCGAAGAAATGTTGAGGAGAGTGGAGACAAAGGACAATCTAAGAAGTCTACAGTGTAACGAGCAGATGCAAAATCACGAACATGTTAAAAAGCAGATGGATACAATGTGCTGGTCATGTGATAAGGATGGCTGGTAATGCAAGGCTCAGAGCAGTGATGGAAGGGAGGCCAAGTAAATCACGCCTCCTTGGAAGACCAAGACTACGATGGCGGGATGAGTTGGGAAAATACCTAAAACAGTTGGGTGTCGACGAAGATACGAGGAGGGAAGCATTAGGTTGGCCAATATGAAGGTCACTTGTCAAGGCAGTGCGTGGTCTTCAGGGCTTGTGATCGCTGTATCAAACAAATAAAAGTCCGTATCACACTTTCATACAGTCCCGCCTTAATTTAGTCTAGATTCTACCAGTCCGAAACGTCCTAGAGATCTTCGAGCGCCCCCCTTGCACAGAAGTCCTCTACTCGTCGGGTATAACACAATTTCGTCCATCCACACCATGAATACCTCGTCCTCTGTCATCTCGCACCCTCCGCCGTCGTCCGTCCTCTTAGACGATGTCGCTCGCTGCATCAGACTTCGACCAGATACCGCACATTCCTTGAAATAATGGACGACGAATTTCTAAACAGGCACATCAGAGATTTGTATCTGTCCCCCGTAGCTGCATTGTAACCAACAGTCTAACTTTTGGTGGTATCGCTGATCTACAATTTGTTTCCGATTGTCTTATTATTAATGCAATTTTTTCCCAGAAGGTAATTAAAATCATTTTTACTCATTCTAGAGAAGTTTTTAAAGAGAGCTTGATCGTCGGCCTAAAGCTTCGCCAAAAACTCATCTTGAATTGCTGGACTCCTTACGAGTATCTCTCGCCTCCACCATCAGTGTTTCTTCTTTCGCTTAGCGACGGCGGCAGCATTCAAAACCAAAAAATGCAGCAGCTGATGTTGTTTCCTGTGACATTTGTGGAAACCAGCGTACACGGATAGCAGGCAGTCAACATGCCGCCCGACACGAGCAACAGCAGTGTAGACGGTTCTTGTGGATTCGACAGAATACATTTTGTCTTTTCAACATGCGGCGTTCTACATGGCGACGAATTGTCACTTGTCACTTGTTGCCTAAGTGGGATACCGCATCATCTTGTTATCCTTTGTTATAGCCTTTGTAGGGTGATGAGAGAGTAGGTTGGTGAACTAAATGTTAATGCGTTAGGTATATTATCGAATTACGATTTTGGTATGTATTCGCGATGTTGGCGATACTGTTATATTTATCATGTTCCGGCATCGCTCTATATATATATATATATAATTTGGAAACTCCAAGGGAATGAAAAAGTATAAGCAATAGTAATGTTGTGGCACATTGAACCCTTTCAGCCTGACTGATTCCAATTTGGAATCACGAACTCTCTTTGATTTCATAGCCCATTTAGAGATGGCCTTTTACATTGAGTAAATGCTTCTAGATATACACTAGAACAATAAATCGCCATTCAAAGAAAGTGCAGCATCACACTGTCCCAATGATGTCAATTGGAATCATATCAGAATTCCTGCCCTGAAATGTGTCTTTCAGAAAATATATGACTACTTTTGTTCTGTTAAACCTAAAAAGAGAAATAAATTAAAATACAAAATCTTTACTTTAGAACCAAATTTAGGCTGGAAAGGGTTATGAATGAAGATTTGATAAAGATATATTTTGGGTTAAATTAAATACATAGCCTGTATGAAAGTGGATTTAGATATCTGAAATTTCAATTTGAACAGTGAGTGCGATGTCAATATTTGCGATATCAGTATGGTCGATATTTGGAATTCAAACACTTGCGATATCATTATGACCGAAATTAGTGAAATCAGTATGAATAATATTTTCGATGGTGATATGGATATTTGCGATGCTGAAATTTTCGATATATCGCTACCGATTTTGAACATTTTCGGAAGCGGTATGGTGCGCCGATAATGATATGGACATGTTTCGAAACCATGTGGACACATGGATATCGCACAGCGCTAATAACAATATTATGTTATATTATTTTACGCAGTATAATGTACATAACTATAAACTGTTCGCGGTAAAATGAGTACTTTTCAACTCAGTATTTGAAAAAAGTCACTGCTCCTACCTACATATAGTTTTATGGGCACACTTACTGCCATGAGTCCAATAAAGTTGGTAACAACGGAGGAAAGTAGTTCCGTGCCTTGACGTAGAATTTGAGTGTTAGGTAAAAATGTGTGGATATGAAATTATTTCTTTTGTTTTCTGGTGTTTTAATTCATACTGGATTAAGAAATAGCAGAATTTGAAAGTACATAAATTTCTAATAATTGTACACATTTACTTGGCAGACGTATGGATAAAGTGATCAGGCCCATTGCAATGGTAGAAGAACACACAGTATGTTTGCAAAGAGATTTTAAGCAGGGCTTTCAGAATTGCTCAGTTTACCGTGAACAGTCTTCACTTAACCAACTACGCAACTAAATTACGTTATAAAAATTACAAGTCTAATGTTATTTCATCCAGTCTAAACTGTGTATTTCAAGACCCATTAGTCACCGCTCATGGCTCTACCTTTTTAGAGAAAGTTCATTGGAATTAATAATAACGTATACAAAGCGTGTGTCAATATTAAGTCCAATTAACGTGACTTCGACAGGTAAGCTGGCAAAAAAAAATCCTCCAGCGTTGGAACTCAAACTGGTTACTACGCAGATGGCGTGCTTTCTCTAGACACTGTTCGTTGGGCAGCTTTGAAATTGGTCCTTGAAAAATAGAAGTCTTGTCCTTGACTGTATATATTTTAACGTAAGCTTGACTGAGGCCGTATCCGAAATGACAAATTCGTTATTTTATAATTTTTCATTTCGTAAGTTTCAATTCGGACACTATCGACAGTCACTTGTTTAGCTCTTGCGGCAACGCATTCTTTCATTAACACAGAACATTTTTTTATGTCAATTTAATGCTTAAAATGGACGTAGTGTTTCTACAATCATCACTGTAATGCTGTGAATATGGTAATAAATAAGAAAATTAATTATCCTATAGCGAATTTAAAATAAATTTTCTTGCAAAATACAGCAAATCACAGCACTTCCTTCCTTTTTAAATATGCCTAGTGTATTCCAGGAACAGTTTTTTTGTTTTAAAATTTTTTAAATTGCGCATGTGTTTTGAATGCCAAAAACAACATGGCGCTGTCAATAACATTTTTGCTAACATCCGCTAGATACAAAATACGAAAAACCAAATTACCAAATACGTCACCATTTTTATATACAATATCGGGTTATGTGATTATTTTATCAACAAAATCTGCCATTTCGGACACGGCCTGAGTAAATATGGTAGGCTTGCAGTGCATCGGTGCCTTAATGTCCTGCTGAAAATACGATGTTTAACGATCTCCCATTTCTACAGCATTTGCGAGAATTAATTTTTGAACCCAAACGGGAGCCGATATTGTAAATTCCTCTTACAGTTTTGTTACAAACTGTTCTTATCATGTAGTATAATTTCTAACAAAACAACCTTATACATTTATCCAATTAATTCATTAAGGGAAATTCTGTTTGTTTAATAATTAGCTAAAATTATACCGTTTTTGTGTTGAAAAAATTAGACTACACAATAAAAACATTTCGTAACAAAACTGTAGGAGGGTTTTTACAATATCGGCTCCCGTTTAGGTACGAAAAAATAATTCTCGGAAAAGCAGTAGAATTGGGAGATCGTGTCATTAAGGGGGGAGTATCCTTGCTATCTTCGATTTTCGCATTTTACTCATTAACTTAATTTTCGGAGTCAATATTAAAAAACCAAGCTATTCATGACAGTTATTTGTAAATCCCACTTGTTTTTCTTACAGGATTAGTGTCACATCTGTAACCGTAATCAAACATGATCTATTTATTTAATAATTTCAGTCCCACGTGGGAAAATACAGGTATGTTTTAAACCCTACAAATAAAAAGAAATTCGTTAAGTAGTCGTCCATGTCGTGTCTAGCTTTGATTTTTTATTTCTGGTCATACATTTTCATTACGAAGATTTGTAAGAAAATTCGATGATGGTGTGGATACTGCCCGCTTAAGGGTAGGGGAAGACCGTACACATGGCCGCACGCGCGGCTCGGGGGCACGGCCGTGTGGGCACGAGGGATCCCGTACGTGTGCTTGCGTGCGTGCGGCGACCCGCAGGGGCCGAGCACCTGTTGCCCGGCCGGCCGCAAGAGGAACCTGTTAGTCTGGACCGGGACAGCACGCGGCAAGGTCGCCACCCCTACCTCCTCTTCCTCTTCTTTTGGCGGTGGAGTGGTCATCCCCACCTACCGCCCGTCTCTCTTCTCCCTCCCCCTCTTTTGCTTTACAGTTCATACCGCCCCGTAGTCGCAACCCTTCCGTCTTCGTGAGTAAAGAGATTTGGGCGGCTCTTAACAGCGAGGTCTTGAGAGCCGATGAGGGTGATTGAAGTGAGTATGGAGCGGCACCGTAATGAAAGGGTGGGGGAATCGGGAGATCCCCGAGAAAACCCACCGACCAACGGCATCGTCCAGCACGATTCCCACATGTGAAAATCCGGTGATCTGGCCGGGGATTAAACACGGATCGCCTTGGTGGGAGCGAGCGGTCTAACCACTCAGCCACCGTGACCTGCTTCTTCGTGTGTAGCCATATGTGCTCTGGTCATTTTTCTTAAAACGTTCCTTTTTTATGCCGGAAACGTAATCGCAGACGGAAAGAGTGAGCGAGTGAAAGAGATCTGGGCGGCTCTAAACATCGAGGTCTTGAGAGCCGACGAGGGTGAAATGAGGTGAGTATTGAGCAGTGCTGGAATGAATAGGTGTGGGAAAACAGGAGATACCGAAAAAAAAACCCCGCCGACCAGCGGCATCGTCCAGCACGACTCCCACATGTGACCCGGTCGGGAATCGAATCCAGTTCGCCTAATTGGGAGGCGAGTAGTCCAACCATTACTCCACCCCGGCCCCCTATACGGAAAAAATAGGGTTCAATTTATAAATTAATTTTTCCACATCAATGGTTCAACGGGAGGATCGCCTAATGGTTCAGAAGCACAAGTTGTTATGTAGGTGTGGACAGGCCTTAATTCGATGGCCTGTCGCAACGCGCCATCTCGCATATAAGTGCAACCAGGCTAGCAGGAAGTGAATTCCGGCACGTTAAGGCCCAACCATGCTGGAAGAATCCACCACACTGGGAATCAGGACACGATTGCGCGAGGCTCAAAGACAATATGACCCAATGGACGGAACACCTTCAAAAGGATATTTTTCTCTAAGTGACGGTGGCAGAGCAAGATGGACCAAGGAGATGCTATGAAGACTGCTGTACTCACATCCTAACTGTAGCTAGGTATGTCCCAATCACCCTTCGGCTTCGAACTAGTCAGTTGGGTAACAAAGATTCCTTCACATAACTGAATAATACTGATTGTAACAGTTGTCTGGTATCTAATTATACTACTCTTTATTATTTACATGTTCTTAAAACCTTCTTTAACATGCTGAATGACAATGTAAATAAACGCTGAATTTTGGGTATTGAACAAATTGGCAACTGTGTGCAGCAACAGGCGTGATAGTCTGATTGCGAGAGCACAAACATACTAAGAGGAAGTGGAATGAATCGTTGAGCAGTTCAAACAAACCCCTCCAGGCAGGGTCGGTTGTTACTAAACACGGGCCAAATATTACGGCTGGAAACACGGCGAACGAGGTCTTTCCATACAAAACATAAAATCATACTTAAATTTTCCCGATGAAATATCAAAGTAATTCACGGTAAATAACGACAATGCTGCCATCTCTTGGATGACTCCGTAAGCCCCGCCCAGCCTAGTTCTCTCGGCCAATCAGAGCCCTCTGGCCAAGTTACAGCCCAGTTTCACTTTCGCGACGCGTTTTCCTGGCGCTACTTTTGAATGTTACCGGTTTGATAAATAAACAACATAGAATTATATGTCAAACGACATCTAAAACGTTATTTCAAGCCTTCAGCGCACATATACAGCACGAATCCATCAAAATTAAGCCCCGAAACTGGCCGGAATTTTCCGATCGGTCCGGGACAAAATTCGCCCACTTTTAACAAAACTATTCTGCTCTAGCATCGCGCCTGTCATTCCACGTGTAGACACCCGACCTTCTCAGATGTTTACATCATATTACCACCCCTTCGTCACTCGACACAGTACATTCACTCACGCAGTATACACAACTATTCTGCGCTAGCATCGCGCCTGTCATTCCACGTGTAGACCCCGACATTCTCAGATGTTTACATCATATTACCACCCCTTCGTCACTCGACACAGTACATTCACTCACGCAGTATACACAACTATTCTGCGCTAGCATCGCGCCTGCCTTTCCACGTGTAGACCCCGACATTCTCAGATGTTTACATCATATTACCACCCCTTCGTCACTCGACACAGTACATTCACTCACGCAGTATACACAACTATTCTGCGCTAGCATCGCGCCTGCCTTTCCACGTGTAGACACCCGACCTTCTCAGATGTTTACATCATATTACCACCCCTTCGTCACTCGACACAGTACATTCACTCACGCAGTATACACAACTATTCTGCGCTAGCATCGCGCCTGTCATTCCACGTGTAGAACCCGACATTCTCAGATGTTTACATCATATTACCACCCCTTCGTCACTCGACACAGTACATTCACTCACGCAGTATACACAACTATTCTGCGCTAGCATCGCGCCTGTCATTCCACGTGTAGACCCCGACATTCTCAGATGTTTACATCATATTACCACCCCTTCGTCACTCGACACAGTACATTCACTCACGCAGTATACACAACTATGAGTAAAATCACTTACTTTATTGTTATTCATTATTACTACATAATAATTACTTTTATTTAGGAAATCCTAATTACCACAAAAACACATGGAATTCACTTCCGCGCAACTTCAATTCACCACATACAACTACAATTAATTATTTAAGTACCTACGCCAGTCCAGTCATGGGAAAAACTTTTTAACTGTTTTTTATAATTTATTTTGGCTTTAAATTCCGTTTATTCTCTCCTTACTGTCGCCGGCCCTCTTACAGGGGGTTAGCGACAGCCCTCAAAGTCCTGAATTTCAAAATTTCGCGCAGATTAAATTCATTTTAATTTAATTTAACTTCACCACTCTCCTTTATCCCGCACAGGCAGGGGAAATGAGAGTAAAATACAGCTTTGGAAACAGCTCCCAGTCGCTATCCTGGGAATCCTGTACAGCAATGTTTGCTTTGCAGCATTTTGTATTTTGGATGGTGGGTAAGGGGGAGGGGGTTAGCTTCTCCTCGCCTCCACAAGCTAACTGATAACCATCTGGGTGGCCAAGGTCCTTCGCAAGGGACCGATCCACCCCCGCTCTGAGGGAGTAGAGTCCCAGTGATGTAAAACCGGCGAACGAAGTCTTTGTCGTCGAGACACTGCACCAGGAAGATGTCCAGAGATGGGGGCGTGCCGTCCACCGACATGCGTCTAGTCATCAGCCTACGGCATCATGGACAAGGTGACGGCGTTCCTCAGAAACTATTCAGAGTGGCAGTAATGTAATTAAGTAAATAAAAATAAATAATAATAATAATCGTTAACACAATGTAACCAGTTAATATAACAACAGCTCCTCCGAGTTAGACTAACTAAAGGTTGTAAACGAGATGTAAT
The DNA here is from genome assembly GCA_029891345.1 of Dryococelus australis. Lineage (NCBI taxonomy): Eukaryota > Metazoa > Arthropoda > Insecta > Phasmatodea > Phasmatidae > Dryococelus > Dryococelus australis. The sequence continues at coordinate 67,354,707 of CM056998.1, read as the reverse complement.
TTATATGCTTCCAATACAGGACGATAAATAGGTAAATAGTGTTAACCTTTGAGTTACGCCGAACACCAACTTGAACGTTAAAATAAAATTTAAAAAAACCTGCATACATTTTTATAAAGCGTTAACACAATGCACAGCAACAAGACTGAGGATGAAGAAACATCGAAAATTTTAGCGGACTCCGAACCACTTGCCTGCCGACTTGTCCTATTTGTCCTACCTCTACGATGCGCAATATGCGCAATTATTTCGTATCCTATAGTCGTGGGTGTATCAGCGCACTTCCTACGTTTTTCTACTTCCAGCCAATCTCGCACTTCAACTGCCTGTGGTCTGGAATGCAGATGCTGATGTCGCGTTGGCGTGAAGTGCTTTGTGTGCTATATTGATTTTCACTAATCTGGTTTCTTATTTCAACGTGTAAAAGGGGACAAGAAACGAAAAGTAATTGTTGGATGGCATGGAATTGTTAAATTTGCGCTCATATTTCCACATGCCGAATTTAACTACAAGCAAATAACTGGAGCGACAAAAATATTCCGTTGATAGCTACAGTCGGAGTCAGTTCACTATATTTGTTCATGTATTCTGGTCTCATGTGAAGACAGTAAGTAGTTCCTATGACGTGACGTTGTTTTTAATTGGATTGGGGGGGGGGGGGGCAAGGAGGGCGTTTAAATCTTCCAATAAGAAAATGAAAAATGACCCTCTTTATGACAATCGACGTCAAGTTACGCCGGCTAAGCCATGCCACAAGCCAGCGGAATAGGCTGGTATTTAAAACTCTAGTATTCATTTACTTTTGAGATGCAGCTTGATAATATCATGTCGATTGCACTTAAACACATTTGGTTACGCGTCACAGGGAAACGTAAGCGTGATTGGATCTTCTTATACGAAGAGCTCTCCAAATACTTTACTACCGATTCAGTGCAAATTCTGTGTCAGTCTGTCGGGAACGCAGTCGGCAACATTGAGTGTCTTACTTAGCTTATATAATACGGACATGTGTCTAGCTCGAACAATGGACTGGGCTCTAGGAAATGTCGTAGTTTTCTTCCACAGCATGAAGGTGAAACAACACAACTCCCAGTCCTGAGCGGATTTTTCTTTCTTGAAAAATTCCTGAGTCGAACAAGTGCCTTTAGGCCTACACTGTAAAAAAAAAGTGTAAAATTACACGTATAACCTTTCGGTAATGTTACATTTTCTGTGTATAAATTGTAAAAACAAGTACAGTACGTGTAAATTTACGGCAATGTACAACTTTATTCACAAAATAGTACGATGATATTATTTAAAAAAAAAAAAACATAAATATATCGGTATATTAACAATAAGAGGGGTGTAAATTTACAAAATTTAAAGTACGTATAAGAATCCACGAACATGAAGTATTAAAATCCCTAATCTGTGTATTTTTTACAATTACGGCAATGTTGTAATAAAACACGTACGTCAGTGTAAAAGTACATATTTTTCTATTTCACTCAAAATTTGGCATAGTCTTACAGTAAAATATACGCAAATGTACTGATATACAACAAGGGTATAAAATTAAAAATTCGAAAGTATATGAGAAGAGATGTAAAAGGCCGATTCGAGCGCAGTCAATAATTTAAGCGAAAAATCATGGAATTTAAGTCTAAAAATTATGAAATTTCATCAATTTTTCATGGTTTCAAGAAATCTCATTTGTAACAATCCCTGCATCTCAATAAAACAAACAAATTTGACTCAAAATCAAGCAAAAACCAAGCAAATTTATCTCTCTTTTTTCTTCTCAAAAATAGCGTGCAGGGCATGGCACAAAATAAAAACATGCAAAATTATGCAAAAATCATGTAAAATCATACAAAAACCATGTAAATTTAAGGAAAATATGCAAACTATTTTAAAGCAAAGGGTTAGTCGAAACTAAGCAAATTATGCTAAAAACCAAGTGCAATATTATAAAATAATTATAATTATAAATTTATTTTAAGAAGATTCGATATCATGCATACATTTACCATTTTAAATTTCTTTTAAACCTTTATATATTATAAAAACTTCTTTCTCACTTATAAATTTTAAAGCATTTTTATCAAACATGTTTACATAACGATCTAGTAATGTAATTTTATACATCCTATCTAGAATACAACTAATTCTTTTTCCAAAACTAGACTCGTAATTTTGAAAACCTGTAGCAGCAAACCATTTATTTTGTTCAATATCTTGTAGTTTAGTCAGTTCAAACGAATTGTTCAACTTATTGAGAAGTAATTCCACTTTTTTTTATTTATAAAAAAAAATTTAAAAAAATATATATTTTTTCAGTCTCTTAATAAATTAATTTTCGTAGTAAATAAAATGGAAACCATGATCGAAATGGAAAATAATACCATATCCAAGCAATGTAAAAAATGTGGTGAAGTACTAAACATAGAAAGTTTAGCCTCACATAAATATGCAAAAGATAAACATGTAAAAAATGTGCCGCCGAATATGCTAGAAGTCATTATGAAATAAATAAAGAGAAAATACTAAGCCGATATGAGATAAAAAAAAGGAGAAAGTACTATGTGATTGTGGAAAATATGTTTGTAATTTAACTCACAAAAGACATAAAAATAGTAAAACACACAATACAGCATTGGATATTCTAAACGAAATCCAAAATGGTTATTAACAAACAAAAAAATGTAAAGAATGTAATGAGAATAAATCGATAAAATTATCTTCTCCTAGTAAAAATCCAAAGGATAAATATGCATCAAAATGTAAAAATGGTATTGGTGAACATATCAAAGCAAGAAGCTATCCAGTTAAAAAACCATATAATAATTATTAATATTTTTCATCAATTATTAGATTTATTATTCTTCTTCTTTTTCCATTAGGGTCTTCTATGGACCACGAACCAATTTCAGTGCTTCGTCCTTTGTTGTTCCTTCTTCGTCCTCCAGTACTCCATTTTCTCACTATGTATCTTTTTCTTCTCCTCGGACCATTTCGAGCCTGTTTTCTTTTCCTTCCTGTCTTGGAATCCTTCATTTTAACATTTTTTTCTTAAAATTTCTCTCTCTGTTGTTTCTTCTTCACTAATATTGTTTCTTTCCGAATCTTTCTTAACTTCCTGAATCCAGGTTGTTGTTGATTTCTTGTTCTGAAGATATCTGAATATCCGTTTGATTAACCTGTTGCCATTCATTCTATATAAATGTCCAAAAAATAGAAATCGTCTCTTCCGTATTGTTTCTTTTATGTTTTCTATGTTGCGATATATTTAATCATTACTTCTCAATTTCCAGAATTCTGTAGTTTTTAGTGGACCAAGTATTTCTTGTAAAATTATTCTTTCTAGTACTTTTAATTTATGCAACTTGTAATTCAGTACTAGACAGTCACTTGCATGAAGACATTCTGGTTTGACTACTGTGTTGTAGTGCTGTATTTTAAGATTTTTAGATAAACATTTTTTGTATATATTCCTGGTTATGCCATATGATCTTTCCATCTTGCATATCCTTTCATCTACTGCGAATTTTTCCAAACTATTTTCCTGAATTATTTCCCCCAAATATTTTAATTTATTTACTCTCTTTATTTGACCAATATCTGTTGCTAGGATTTCTGGAGCATTTTTTATGTTTGTCGTATATTTTTTTTTTTCTACAGAAATTCTTAAACCTGTTTTGTTGGCTATCTCTTCTGAGAGATTGACTTGTATTGCTGCGTTTGTCAAGTTTTCAGAAAGTATGGCAAAATCGTCTGCAAATGTTAGACAGTTTATTTTAACATAGTTGTTCTTTCTCCTCAGTGTTATTGGCGATAGCCTGTGTCCTTTTAATTTTTCATTTAAATTTCTTCCTATTTTCTCCAAGATGCAGTTGAAGAGTAGTGGAGACAAATCATCACCTTGCCTTACACCTGTATTTTTTTGGAATGGTTTTGATATTTCGCCCTGAAATTTTGCTTTTGATATGGTGTCTGTGAGAGTTTCACGGATTATATTTGCTCATTTAGATTTAACTCCAAATTCTAGGATTACTTTATCTAAAGTTTCTCTATCAACGGAATCGAAAGCCTTTTTAAAATCTATAAATATTACTACTATATTTTTGGAGTTCGTGAGACTGTGACGGAATATGGACTTCAGGTTGAAAATCTGCTCTGAGTCAGATCTGCCCTTTCTAAATCCACTCTGATATTCACCCAAATGACTGTCAAGTGTTGCTTCCACCCTGTTAGGTAATATTTTTGAGAATATATTATAAGCCACTGGCAAAAGGGATATACCTCCATAGTTATTGACATCTTGCTTGTTACCTTTCTTATGCAAGTATGTATAAGAGCTACTTTCCATTCTTCCAGATATTTTCCGTTTGCCAGATTTCTTCAAAGATGATTTGAAGTTTATCTATGATTTTTGGTTGAGACCATTTTATAAGTTCAGCTGTAATGTAGTATACTTCACTGGCTTTTGTTTTTTTTAAGGTTTTAATTGCTTTTTCAATTTCTTCAACTGTAGGTGGTGGATCTGCTTCTAAGTTTTCATGGATCTCTGGGAATTCTAACTTGTAGTACGGTTCTTCACAGAAGTTGATAATAGTACTTCCTTAGGATTGTACAATTCTCGGTATTGGTTAACCCCATTTTACCATTTTCATCTCTGAAGCAAATACTTGGCGCTTGATAGCCTTTTAGGTTATTTTTAAACAACTGATATAAATTCCGGGAGTTATTTTTAACAAAGTTTTCTTGTATGTCAAGAAGTTCCAGACTTTTCAAAAGATCGTTTAACACTCTTTATTATTCTTGCTGTTTCTTTTCTTTGTAGCATAAATTGATAAATGTATTCATTCTTTCCAGAGCATTTCCATTTTTTTCCATAGTTTTGTTCTTTCTACTAGCGCTTGTTCACATGTTTCATTCTACCAGATTTTCTTTTTCATTTTTGCAGTCCCGAATAACTTCTTTGCTGCAGTGTTGATTTCTTTGAATAATTCCTGCCATTTATTTGATTTAGTTATTTGAATTTCTTCCTTAAAATGTTTTATTATTTCTTGTGCGATGTTGAGTCTGTGTATATTGTATTTAATTAATTTTTGTTGTCTCTTTTGGATTTTTGAGGGAGAAGTTTGAACTTAATTTTAGAGAGGTAGTGATCAGAGTCAAATTCTCTATTTATTATTACTTCTACATTCATAATTTCTTTAATATTCCTTTGAGAAACAGCCACATGATCCAACTGGAATTCTCCTAACATTGGATTAGGAGACATCCATGTTTTAGTCCTTCTTGGCAATATCCCGAAGAAAGTCGACATTAATTTCAATTGAAAGACTTTACAGAGATTAATTAGCCTCGTACCATTTCTGTTTGTTCTTTTATGGGCTAGATAGTCACCTACTGTTTTTCGGAAAGATTTTTCTCTCCCTATTTGGGCATTAAAATCCCCCAGTAGTATCACAACATTTAATTTTGGAATTTTGGATATTAGCTCTCCCAAAAGTACCCAGAAATCTTCTACTTTACTCGGATTTTTCTTGTTCTCTTCGTTTATTGGCGCATGGCAATTAACAAAGCTATACTGTTAATTTTTGCATTTCATTGTGACGAGAGATATTCTTTCTACACTAGATTTGAATTCTGTTACATTATCTACTAAATTTTTATGAACATAGAAGGCAATGCCAAGTAGTGGCATTCCTTTTATAATTTTGATTCTTGGTTTACCCTTAAATATTCTATGGTTTTTGGTGTCTAACATTTTCGTCAAAAATCTTGTTTCTTGTACTGCTAGGATTTGTACTTCATGTTTATCTAAGATAATTTCTAGTTCTTTCTCTTTACCAGTTTGTAGTAAGGAATTTACATTCAGAGTGCCTGCAAAGAATTTCTTCTTGAACTTGAGTTTGGAAGGATGCCAAGGATGCTCCGGCTCATACTTATTGCAGATGTTGGGACTCCCCACAACCCTAAGTCCCGATACATTGTATAATGCAATGGTGGATTCCTCTTCCAAGTTACCACCTGGGGTAGTCCTTTCTTTCAGCGAACTCTCTGTTCTGCAATTGAAATTGTACACTGCACAGGGTAGGAAAAAAATCCCAAGATAAGATCGCATTGTTACTCGGGAATTTTAATTTTTATCCGTGGTTTCCTACACTAGGCTCTTCTGCTCTCTCTCTGCCATTAGGAATCTGATATTCCTCTTCCACATTTGAGACTGTTGACCAGGTTTCACCTGTAACTCTAGGCAGGGGCCCTTTCAGGATGCTTCCATCCGGAGGGAGGTGGACCCAGATTTTTTACGAGGTGTTACTCCTCCCCCTCCTCCTTCCTCATGACTTGCAAGACGAGGCCCCAGGCTTGGGACAGGCAGTGGCGGAGATTCGATTTATTCGATTATTTTTAATGTCTCAAATTTTTTATATTTTTCATTTTATTCGTAAACTTGTTTTCTTCTAAATAAAAACTAATTTAATCAAAGCAAGAAGTTATCCAGTTAAAAATTATATAGTTATCATTAATATTTTTCATCAATTGTTCAATTTCTTCTATTATTTTTATATCTCTAAATTTTTATATTTTTCATTTTATTAATAAATTTGTTTTCTATTAAATACATCTATAAAAATTTAGGTTTTTATAACAGCTTATTTGAACGCTGTGAGAATGAGGGAGTTGAGAGGTATTGCAATTTAGGTTTTTATAACAGCTTATTTGAACGCTGTGAGAATGAGGGAGTTGAGAGGTATTGCTAGATGTTTTAAAATAAAATACATAAATAGAATAAGGAAAAACGATTTAATTAAAACTCTTATACCAACTCTTATGCCAGTTATTAAGCAACAGCTTAAAGAGAAGAGGAGAGAAAAGAAGATTGCAAAATTAGACGAGGAGAGGGAATGAAACTTCGAGAACTTACCATTTCCAAAAACTATATATATATATATATATATATATATATATATATATATATATATATATATATATATATATATATATATATATATATATAACAAGAAAAAATAAATTTAAAAAAAATATTTACATTCTATAATAATTATTTTCTTAACAAAAAATTAGAAAAACAGAAAAAAACTTAATTAATGCAGTTTTAAAAGTAGGATATCAACATATAACATTGAAAATAACTTTAATTTAGTAGAGCCTTATCATTTTTTTAAGATCAATAAAAAAAAGTTTTTTAAATAATACACAATAAACTTAAAATATTTAGAAGGTTGAAAACCAGCATTAAATTATATACCAAGTGTCGCAAGTTGGAAAATAACTAAGTAGACTTTGCATCTTTAATCATGAACGTTAAACAAAGGAGAATTTACGAAGATTTATAACATTATAACGGGGGAATCGCTTACAAAATTATCTGAATTTCAAAAAAGAGGTTTTGGATGGGCTATAAATAAAATAATTGGGATACAATTAGCAATAAATAAGTATAATCCATTTAATGAGGCATCATATATTGAACTAACGGAATTTATTAAGTAGAAACAAGCATGTATTAATGTGAAGAATGAAGATCAGAAATGTTATCTTTGGGCAATAAAATCTGCATTGTTTCCAGTAGAAAAAGACCCTCAAAGAGTTACTAAAGATAATAATCTAGGGTTTGATGTCGATAAAATAATAGATAATTATGAATATACAATTAAAATTGATGATATACCCAAAATAGAAAATCAAATTGTTACATCTATAAATGTATAACTGCAGATGAAGGTAAGAAATCCATGGTGTCCATTAAAACGTACAAAAAATAAAAAAGAAAAACAAAAATTTTTTCTTTATTTAAAAAATGATACAAACTCGCATTACTGTTGGATAAAAGATTTATCGAGATTAGTTTCAACACAAAAAATAATAAGCAACATAAACTTTATATATGTGATATGTGTTTTCACTTTTTTTACTCACAAGAGAAATTTAATAAACATACAGATAACTGTTCTAAAAATGAAGCAGTAAAAATTCAAGTACCTTCAAAAGGAGAGAAAATATTTTTCAAAAATTATGAACATACAATGAAGGTTCCTTTCATAATATATGCCGACTTGAATCAAATTTAAATAAAATACCAACCATCAAACCTAAACCAAAAGGAAATAAATAAATTTAAATTAATCAAAAAATACCCAGGTTTAACATATTATGATACTGATAGTGGACTTTATAAGGAAGTACTTAAAGAAAGATATAAACTTACAAATGAACAAATAACTACAATTGATTTAAAGTTGAATCATGAATTATACACAATGAACTATTAGTTACATGAAGCTTCTGGTTTTTGCTATTAAATTGCATCTAATTTTGGTGATTATAAGCCTCCAGTAGTATATCGAGGTCCATATGCACATAAAAAGTTTGTTCAATTAATGAAAAAAGAAGTAGAAGAAATTGGCGAAATATATTCACAAATTGAACCAATGTATTCACTTACGAAAGAAGAAAAATATTTAATAGGAAATTTAAAAAATGTACTCTATGTGAATGCGAATATACGGAGGATGATAAAAAAAATACATCATCATTATCACATAAGTGGAAAATTCATGTATCCAGTATGTAATAATTGTAATCTAAAATTAAAATTACCAAATTTTGTTCCAATCTATTTTCATTATTTAGCTGGATATAATGCACTTTTATTTATTAAAGAGCTAGGATATGGTGATAGAAATGCAGATTAAATAGCAAATAATGAAGAAAAGTTTATCAATTTTGGAAAAGAAACAGAAAATTAAAAAATGAGTTTTATAGGCATATTTAAATTTACGACCACTAGTTTAGCATAATTAGCACATAATTTAACTAAAAATCAAACAAAACATACACAAAATCATTTTCCAACAGATCAAGTAGAATTAGTTATCAAAAAAGGTGTTTATCCTTATGATTATATAGATAGTAGGAATAAATTTGTAGAAACACAATTTCCACCAAAAAGTGAATTTTATAATAAATTAAACGAATCTGATATAACTGGCGATGATGATAAACATGCCAAATGTATATGGGATCAATTTATTATTAAAAATCTTGGCGAATATCTATATTTATATTTGAAAAGTGATGTATTATTGTTACAGATATATTTGAAAATTTTAGAACTACATGTATAAATTCTTATGATTTAGATCCTGCTTGGTATTTTACAGCACCCGGTATATTGTGGGATGCAATGTTAAAAACGACTAAACAATCATTAGATTTAATACATAATAATGATATGATTTTAATGACTGAAAAATATATTCGAGGTGGAATTTCACAATGTTGCAAATTATAATAAAGTCAGTAACAAATATTTAGATGATTTTAACTGTAATCAAGAGTCAAATTATTTAATATATTATGATGCTAATAATTTCTATGGCTGGGTAATGTCTCAATATTTATCATATGGTGGATTCGATTAGGTTTATTTTTCATTAAATTATTTAGATTACTGGAGTGAAAAAATATTAAATTTGGAGAATGATTCTGAGTATGGTTATATATTAGGAGTTGATTTATAATATCCACAAGAACTGCATAATTTACTTAAAGATCTCCGTTTTTGTCCTGAAAATAAGAGTGTTTCAAAAACAATCAATCTAAATTATTAAAAACATTACATAAAAAAGAAAGTATGTAATACACTATTGTAATTTAAAACAATGTCTAAATAATGGCTTAAAAATAACTAAAATACATTGAATATTAAAGTTTAACCAGTCTGTTTGGTTAAAAAAGTAGAGATTTAAACACTACAATGAGAGCTAAAGCTAAAAATAATTTTGAAAAAAGATTTTGATAAGCTCATGAATAATTCAGTGTTTAGTAAAAATATGGAAAATATTAGAAACATAGTTGATATAAAACTAGTATCAGAAGCTGAAAAATGTGAAAAATTAATAGCAAAACCAAATTTCAAAATAAGAACCATATTTAAGGAGAATCTTGCTGCAATATATATGAATAAAACAACTGTAAAATTTAATAAACCCATTTATGTAGTTATGTCAATTTTAGACATATCAAAAGAATTTATGTACAATATCCATTATATAGAAATGAAACCAAAATATGGTGATAAAATTGAGCTGTGTTATCAGGATACTGATTCATACATTTATAACATAAATACTGGAGATTTTTATGAAGATATGAAGTCGATGTTAGATGAATTTGATACAAGTGATTATCGAAATGAGAATATTTATAACATGCCTCAAATAAATAAAAAGTTTTAGTAATAATGAAAGATGAATGTAATAGTAAAGTAATGAAAGAATTTGTTGGCTTATGAGCAAAAATGTATGCTTATAATGTTGATGAAAAAGAACATAAAAAATCTAAAGTAGTAAAGAAATGTGTAGTCAATAATATAATATCATTTGATTACTATAAGAATGGTAATGAGTAATAAGTAATGAGAAACATGAAATATATACATTTGAAGTTAATATAATTGCATTAAGGCCTTATGATATAAAAAAATTATATTAGAAAATAAAATAGATACATTACCACATGGCAATCAAAATGAATAGTTTTTAAATTATCGTTTGGAAATTTAGCACCTACAACACTTTTATCTTTCGCAATAATAATATTTCCTTTAAAACCCAACATATCAGATAGTCTATCATAAAATTTCACATTAATCTTACATTTAATTGATATTCTATTTTTTAAATTATCTGATATTAATACAATATTATTTGTTGAAAATGGTTCAATTGAATTGATAGTTTCTTTTAAATATTCTATATCTTAATGACCTTTAGGAATTGCTATAACTTATTTTTTTAATCAAAAACAGGACAAATTTTTTCAATTGTTGTTTTAGTATTATTGTCTATATTTGGTGTTAAAAAAAATTTGTATGAAAACTAACTAATACAATCGATTTAGTATTATAGTACATTTCAAAATGAAGTTTCTTCTTTAAAACAGAACTATTATTTGTTAACTAAAATACTTTATTAGACACTTCAAGCTGTCGAGACGAAGTCATATTATACATTTAACACAAAAAATTATGTTATTAAATGGCAAAACAACAGAGTAAAGATGGGGGAGTTGGTGTATTCATTACTGAAGAAAAATCTAAAAATAAAAAAAAGGTGAACTATTACCTGATAATATAAGAACTGTAGGTCCAAGGAAATGGGGGAAAACAAATTTGATGACTAATTAAATTTACAACAAAGTTTAAATCGACCAAAATCTATTCGGTTACAAAATGATATCGATAAAGCATCCGAAAAACTAAAAATTAAAGAAAAAATGGCTCACATTTGTAATAATACTGACGATATGACTCCTTTAGACGAATGTGAAGATGATTTTCTAGTTATATTTGATGAACTTATTTTAGAAAATCTAGGCATTATTCGCGATTTTTTTACTTGTGGAAGACACAAAAATATTAATGTATTTTATTTAGCACAAACATATTCGAGAGTACCTAAACAATTGGTCTGATATATTTTCTGTGTATACGTAGATAAGATGATACTAGTTTTAAACACTTTTATAGTGATTTTGTTGGTGGAGAAAAATTATGAAAAATTTAAAGAAATTTGTTCAAAATGTTGGGACGAAGATTATGGATTTAAAACAATAGATTTGAGTAGAAAAATAAAAGAAGGAAAGTATAGGAATCAAATTAAAGTTTTTAAATATTAATTTTTTAAAAAATAATTATGTCAAAATGAACAACACAACGACAATGATGAACGAATGTCACATTTATAAAAAATATTAACAATATATTTGGTCTATATTATTTAATATTATATTCTTCAATTTTTATTTTCTTTAATAAAAAAGATTACATATAAAAAACATATTTCCCCACATACAAAATGGCCGAATAACTAGACAAACAACGAGAGAAGAATACAGAATTGACTACTAACTCATGTTTAAATATTTTTGAATTAATTAAGATTAATAATTATAATATAAGCATAGGAAAATGGTTTAAAGATATTTGGTATCCTTTATTTGAAGGGAAAAATATATTGATTACAAATGAAATTTTATCTTTTATTAAATGCGGAGTTTCAACTGATACATGTATAGCAGCTGAGCAAATGGACAACAGAAAGAAAAATTTAGTAAAAATTCTTTAAAATTATAACTAAGATTATATTGAAATTAAATATGATAATCAGTTAGTTATGGAATACAATTATATTCAAAATGAATAAAAACAATAACACCAAATAATTTAGTAAAGAAAACATGGATCTACTTTCTGTTAGAAACTTCAAAAAATTAATTCAATCTTAGAGAATGAAAGTGGCAAATGAAATAAAAGATTATCATATTACACCTGAAGAATTTTTTTTGAATTATTCTAAACATGTTAGTAAATATAATGAGACATTAAAAGATACAAAATTAAAACTATTAGAGCATACAAATAAAATGAACGAAATAAAAGTTACTCATTTAAAAGATATAAATAAATTTCAAGATTAACATATTAAAAATTTAAGAGAAGCAGTTCATATGTCTTTAGATATATTAGCTCATAGAAATGAAGAAATCAGAGAGATGGTCCCACATGCTGTACAACAAATACAAGATCAAAATTTAAATCCAAATTTTATTCTTCTATAATTATTTGATGATAATTGTGAATTTGATTACTATGTGATTAGAAATCAAAGAAAATATGTTCAAAGACAATTGTATATAATTGAAGATAGACATCCAAATTGTAGAAATTATTGAGATTTTATAATATACCAAATTCTATAAATTTATATCAATGAATGAAGGAAGCAATGAACGATAACATTGAGTGTTTTCGTAACTGTTTTAATATTGTTGGAAATAATTATACTCAGCAACAATTGATTGATGATATTAATAATCTTTATGAAATTGAGTAATTAATATTCAATTTACAAAGCATCAGCTAAAGCAGACTCGGCTGCATCTATATCTGTTTTATTAATCCAAGAGTAATGAGAATTATCAAAACCCAACTATTTTACATACATTTATTCACCTTTAGTATTTAAAACTTTTCCTACCAAATATTAATTTGGATAGTTAGTTTTCATAATTTAATATTCATAAAAACTACCCCTTATTACTTCTCCCTTTAGTGACTTGTTTGTAAGTTGGTATATCATAATTTTAAACTTTAAGAATAGTAAACAATTCTGTTGACCTATTTACTGTATAACTTTTTTCGAAAATTCTTTTAATTTTACTAATACGAATGATATCTCCAACTTTGTATTTTGGTTTAGCAATCATGTCTACAAAATGTTGTCATCTTAATTCTTGTAATTTTTTAAAAATATACTTCAATTGGCCTCATTCCAATAGTTGTATGTTTTGAATTATTATATTCTTTCACTAATTCGTCTAATATAGTTGTCCATTTATAATTTCCATTCAAAACACATTTTTTCCATGTTATATTTTTTGAAGTTTGATTACCTCTTTCAACGACAGCAGTTTTTAATTAAATAATAGTTAATATTATATATCATCATAAGTTCATTAAATGTTTTATTATAAAATTCCGAACCAATATCGGTTTGTAAGTTATTTGGTTTTCTTTTCATCAAAATATTTTCTAAAGCATTTACTACATTTTTAATTGTTAAAATATATTTGTATCCATTGTTTATGTGATATACCTTTAAATTACCAGTATTCATTTCTACAAGATCAATTCCATATGAAATTGATATACTTCTGGGAAAATTTCTTCTTGCTGACATAAAATCAATTAATTATTCCTTTTTTTACTTCGGGCAAACTTTTTTTAAAATGTTCATTTATTGGAATTGCAAATTGAAAATTTACTGTTCTGAACTTTTTTTCAATTTTTTTTTGCATTTTCAGTTTTTATATAATTATTTTTAGTGACTTTCTTGCACTTCGAACACAAAGTGTTAGGCAGCTGAAACTGCTGAGCCGTAGTCGTCTTCATTTAATAGTATATATAATCTTTATATTTCACGAATATTCTTACTGTAGTCAACATTCCATCAATCAGGTTTTTTTTTAAATTTGAACAGTTATAAACTCACCTCTGTTAACATCAAAAGGCTTACTATGTTATATTTCTGTAGTTCCTATAATAACAGTTAGAGTATCATCAGATAAATTATTAGAAATTATTTTATAAACAGTACAATCCATTAAAAAGAAAAGAAATTTACATAATTGTCTATAGGGAAGACATTATTATTTTTATTCTACTTTTCACATAAATAAAATACATGTGATTTTTCTTCCTTGAATTTTTCTACCGATTGGTTTAAACTTTCTAACTTAACATCGAATTATTTGTCAGAATCTTCTTTGCTTTTTTCAACTTTCGCGTTAACAAGTGTATCACAATAACTCAAAACTGATTGTTTTAAATTTTGCAATTTATCATCAAAATATCTCTTATTGGCATCATCTTTGCAATCTACAGGATCAGCCATATTATTAATTCTACGATTTTGAATAGAAACAAAGTCTGTTGTATAACAAAAACTTTACTTATCTGATCTCGTAAAGCAGAGACAATGGTATTATATTTTGATTCTACATATAATTTTAAACCAGAATCACTAGTATTGCATTTTGATTCTATGTCGGATTTTAAAGTCTAGTCAAAAACAATAGTTTTATATTTTGAATATATGTATTTTTTAAATGTCTGTTCTGTATTATTTATTCCTTTTATATAATCAGCAATAGTGTTACTGAATTGTAAATTTATATCTTCTTTTAATGCATAATCATAAACAATATTTTTATATTTTGAATCGATATCCTTTTATAATGCATAATCGAAATTTTTACTGACCAATTTTTTTTTAATTTTTAGTCTCAGCTATATTAATAATTCTATGTTCTTGAAAAGAAACATAAGTGTATGTTAAATCCAAACTATTTGATAATTCACTTTGCAAAGTAGAATCACTCGAATTGCAATTTTGAATCTACAAATGTCTTTAAATTTTCAGCAATATCGTTAAAGTCTTTATTTAAAGATTTGATTAATGGTTTCCCAAATATATCTGACATTTAATAATAATAGAAATTATTTCGTGAAACTTAAAAATTTCCCAAAAAATGATACAATACGATTAAACGTAGATGTCCCCATATAATATAATTAAAATTCTGAAGTTGATAATCACCATAATAAACATTATTGTTTTTTTAAATAATTAATTAAATTATTAGGAATATTGCCACCAAATGAATCAAAATAGTAAACATCATTATTTTATTTAAAGTAGCAAACCCAATGAGTACCAGAATTTGTTGAAATATCGAAATTAGCCACAGCACATTACTTGTTGTGAGATCTATTTGGTAGTTCGTCATTCACATAAACATTTCTGAAATTTTTTATATTTAATATTTTTACATATTTTTTAATATCGATATTAGCTATTAAAATAATTTTTGGTCGTCCTCTTTTTGAAACTAATCCTTTTTCAGCCTTGTTTTCCATTGCTAAATTATGTCTTTGTTGTTCTTCTAATAATTTTTATTTTTATTTTTGCTAGTTTGTTCAACAGAATTATAAATTGAAATAGCTGCTCCTGCTAAAGCACCAAGTTCAGTTAAAGCAGCAACTATGAGGGGAATAATTTCTCCAAGATTTAAACCACTTCCAGATTTTTCTTTTAATATTTTTTTGATTATTGGCAATGGCAAGGTTAGTAAGAAACCTTTGCCTTCTTTTATTTTTTTAATTTATTTTTCTCAAGTTGATCTTTTGTTAAAAAATTATCTATACCTAAGTATCTTAATTTATCAATGGGTACATCGAAAGTTAAGCTTTTTATCTTCATTTATATAAGTAAGAAAATATTATATATTCAATAAAGCATTTTAATTTCCCAAACCTAATTTTCTTTTTGTAAATATAATTGAGGCAACAGTAGCAGAAGTAATTCCTTCTCCAATTGGAGTACCTTTATTTAACATAATTTCGTTAGCTTCTTTTGTAACATTTTATCAGCTTCATGTCTAGATTCTAAACATTTATGATCTGTATATGTAATATCATGAAATTTAACAAGCTTCATCTAATTTATTTATTCCTGAGCCTCATCTTTCTAATCTTTCATTTAATTTTGTAAATGGTCAACAATAATTATTACCTGGCAAATGCATTTCTGGTAAATTTAAATTATTCAATGCCCATTTTATCACACCTTTGCCATGATGTTCAGAATTCAAAATAAGTGCGGAATTATATTAAACCTTTCTGGTTATTGACAACAAAATCAGAAAATGTATTGTTTAGCATATTGACAATGTTTACTTTTTCATTGTGATAATTTTTATTTACACATTTTCTTCCCACGAATAACTAACAATCTTTCAATTAATTTTCAAAACATCGTCCATACAAAAATATATTCCTTTGGCAAACTATTGTATTTTTTATGCCTTCTCCAGATTTAAAATTATTTATAAAATCCTTAAAATCCTCTAATACATCTGTGCTTTGTGCTTGTTGAGGTTTTATATGTTTATTGTAAATTCGACTAAATGTATTAATTCACTTCCAACCCTATTTGAACTTGGATTATTCCTTTTCTCATTAGGAATCTTACTTTGAAATGTGGCATTGGTTTGCAAAAACAATATCTGTGTGATTTTCATAATCATTAGTAGTGTATTTACCCTCAAGATCTGATTGTTTTTTTTGTTAACAAATTACAAAGTCTTGGTGTTAAAATATATTCTTTATCCTTCATAAAAAGTGTATCTTTATTTAGTGTTACTACTGTATCTCAAAATAAAAATTTATCTCCAACTCCACATAAACCATATTTTTCATTAATAACATTAATTCTTTTTTCCAATTTCTATTTCGAGTTTTATAGTTGAGACACCAGCTATAGGTGGCAAATCTTTTAACGGAGTAACACCTAAATTAAGTGATTTCGGGAATAAATCTCTTTCAAATGATGTTTCCTCAGGAGTAAGTGGACAACATAAATTTTTTTGCTGCTACAGGTACTAATGTGTTTATTAAATTTTTATTTTCTTCGCTCACTTTTTCTACTTTTTTTAACCAATATTTTGTAATTCACAAATTAATTATGTCTTTTTTTTTTTTTTTTTTTTTTTTTTTATATTTTGCTTTCATGCTGCTTCTTATATTTTTTATATTTTCAATGAGTGATTTCACTCATGAACTCCTTTTGATTCTGCCATTTATATGTAATTTTTTTGCTTATAAATGAGTTATAAAAGCATTGAGAGTTTTGAGAGACACACTTTTCCTCCAACTGATCAAACAAGGGGGAATTTAAATATTTATAATAATAGAATCGAGTCTGATATTCCTATAGGAGATGGCTTTTCTTTTCCAAACGTTACATATATATTTTTGAAGAATATCACGTACTAAAGAGAGATAAAACTGGAACTGAGGCGAAATACAAAAAAAAATGAAATAATATTGGTTTGTTATAAAGAGAGTAAATAAGTTCAAGTATTTGGGGAATATAATTCAGGAAAAAGGTTTTTAGAAAAATTCGCGTTAGATGAAATGATATGCAAGATGGAAAGAGCATATGGCATAACCAGGAATACATACAAAAAATGTTTATAAATATTTTAAAAATACAGCTCTAAATCACAGTAGTCAAACCAAAATGTCTTTACGCAAGTGACTGTCTAGTACTGAATTACATGTTGCAAAAAATTAGAAGTACTGGAAAGAATAATTATACATAAAATACTTGGTCCACTAAAAACTACAGAATTCTGGAAATTAAGAAGCAATGATTAAATATATCGCAACATAGAAAACATAACAGAAACAATACAGAAGAGACGATTGCTATTTTTTAGAATGGATGGCAACAGGTTAACCGATCTTCAAATATCTTTGGAACAAGCAATCAACAACAACCTGGATTCAGGAAGTTAAGAAAGATTTGGAAAGAAACAATATAAGTGAAGAAGAAGCAACAGAGAGAGAAATTTTTTAGAAAAAAATGTTAAAAATGGAAGGGTTCTAAAGCAGGAAGGAAAAGAAAATAGGCTCTAAATGGTTCGAGTAGAGGAAAAAGATACATAGTGAGAAAATGGAGTACTTGAGGAAGAAGAAGGAACAACAATGGACGAAGCATTGAAATTGGCTCGTGGTCCCTAGAAGACCCTAACGGAAAAAGAAGAAGAAATTTGTTCTAATTTTTGTCCATTTCAGTTTTCTAGAGTAGAAATCTCAAAACATGGACATATTATTGAGTCTGTTGATAATCCAGGAATAATTTCAACAATGATAAGTACTTTGTTAATATCACCAGACGGACAAAATTATTTTGAGTCTACTGGTGTTGATAATAAATTCCGAGTAAAATATGTTCATATTGATAAAATAAATGAAATAATGTATCCATTAAGATATTTCTTTGGTTTTATTTGAGAACAACAATGAAATTTACTGGAAAGGTGGGTATAAAATCCCTTTTTTCCTAAATTCGTCTGATAATTGTTTATTTGTTTATCAAACTAAAACAGCAGATGGCACTATAATTTATAGAGATTATGCTGATATGGGTAGAATTTTTATTAAAAAATTAGAAACTTTGTGGCCTATTGTTTAATACGAAGCTAACACATCAATTGCAATTAAAGAAAAAATATATAAAAATCCTAAAATTCATATTAGTTTTAAGCGTTGGCAACTTTTAGAAAATTAAGTTCCTAGTGGGACAACTGTCTATAATTTTGATATAAAATATCAATTTAATAATTTCCAATTTGACTGGCCCGATTTTGTAATTGTTGGCTTTCAAACTAATAGAAAAATTCAAGCTGGCCAAACTGTTCACGCCTCTATGTTTGATCACTGTAACGTGAAAAATATTTATGTAAAAAATGGAAGAAATGAAATTTTTTCAAAAGAAAATTGGAATCTAGATATTGAAAATTATCTTTGTCTTAAAATGTTTCTCGCTTTTAATGATTTTAGAAAGTCAAGAACAAAATTAGATTCTATATGTAGAAATAATGAACTTTATTATAAGCCGATTACAAACTACCATGGCGATATCAATTATTATTCTTTTTGGAGAAGGTCATTATATGTAATTGACTGCCTATATAGAAAACAGCATATTTAAAGATTAAAAAAGATATAATATTAGTGTCGATTTTAAGAAAGCTGTTGGAGCTGGTACAATTTGTAATGTTGTTCTAGTTAATGAACGAAATTTAATTTATGATTACTTGAAAGAAAGGATTACTGAAGGTCTATAAATTTTTAATTTTATTTAATGGAGGAATCACAAAAATGTTTCTATATTTTAATACAATTTTTTAGATGTTTGGTTAAGTTTTTTCATTGAATGAAAAATCGTTTTCATAATTCTAATTAGAATTTTTCTTTATAAGTAACAATGTCTGTGTTTCCTTGCATTTTGACTAGCATTTTAAAGGGTGGTAGTGGTTCACGACCACCTTCATATAAATTAGATATAGCATCTGAAGATCTTAAAAATTTAGTTCACAAATTTCATTCAAATTTACAAAGTTTACAATTAACAATCTTAGAATATATTGACGATAAATATGTACTCCGTGAAATGGTTCAATATCTAGAGCAAATTGAAGAAGTTTTTAAAAAATTTGTAGAGCTTCGAATGTAAACATTATTAATTTCAATTTTATTTCTAAGTTTGGTAAAAGAATTAATTGTATTCTAGATGGGAAGTATAAAATTAATTTACCATATCCTTATGTGAACATGTTTGATAAAAATGCTTTAAAATTAGTAAATGAGAAAGAAGTTTTTATAATGTATAAATGTTTGAAAGAAATGAAAAATGGTAAATTGATGCATGATATCGAATTTTCTTAAAAATTATTAAAAATTGTATTATTTTTAATCTTTCAAATATTTTTAATAATATTCCACTTCTTTTTAGCTTAATTTGCTTAATTTCGAATAACCCATTACTTTAATATAGTTTGCTGCTTTGCCTTAAATTATCAAGATTTTCGTGTAATTTTACATGATTTTTGCATAATATTGCATGATTTTACCTTGGGCCATGACCTGCATGCTGTTTTTGAAAAAAGTAATAAATCTGCTTGATTTTTGTTTGATTTTGTGGCAAATTTGCTGGTTTTTGGGATGTAAGAATTAGTATAAATGCGATTTCTTGAAACCATGAAAAATTGATGAAATCTCATGATTTTTAGACTTAAATTTCATGAGTTTTAGCTTAAATTACTGACTGCGCTCGAATCGGCCTTTCAAATCTACTTATGAGCATATATTTACACATACATATTTACGGCAACTTTGCATTTTTATGTGTAATTTCATAAACCGAATACAGTATTTGTTATTCTATGCTAATATTTGTGTGAATTTAAATATAACTTCAAGTATTTGCTTAAAACATACGATTTAGCGGTAGCGAGTAGAACTACTTCGAACTCTTTTTGTGTGTTCAAAAGGATATCTTAACTCTCACTGACGGCATATGCTGGCTTTTGTATATAACTATCTTTTCTATATCTGAAGTCATTCGTTATCCACATTTTGGCGATAACTTTTTATAACTCTTTTAATGTACAGAAATTTTATTATAATAATTGCAGTGAATCTGCGATTTTACTTTTTTTGTTAGCGAGAAAATCTACATACATAGTTGTGAAATTACAATGGCGATGTTTGTGTAAATTTACATTATGTGGCAGGAAAGCTATAATTTACATAGGCAAAATACGCATGCACGGAGTGCATGTTATTTAACATCAAAATGAGTGAAAACTATAGAGTCTGGTATGGTAATTACACCTACAGTATACATGTAATTGGGTCTGATTAACATTAAACAGTAACAGACAAGTGTAGTAAAATTACAATAATAATGATAGTGTTAATTTACAATGCGTGGTAGAAAATTAGAAGCAAGTATAGTAAAATAACCTGTACAAAGTACATGTGATATAATTTGATGATTAGTAAAAGAAATTGACAGGTATTATAAAATTACACAAAAAAAATTGCTGTAAATTTACATTATGTGGCTTGATATTGGCAACAGAAAATGTAAAATGACACACACAGATTAGGTGTGTTTGAACCTAAGTAATAGTAAAAAGAATAGCAAGTATAGTAACATTATACTGGCATTGTATTTGTAAATATACATGGGATACACATTAAAAGTACACGTACACATGTACATGTGAAAATATACGAATATGTGTGGAGAATGTGCTGCCGCGTACATTCGTGTAAAATTACACAATTTTTTTACAGTGTAATAGTTAAGGCACTGCGACTAGTTTGCTAAATTGCTGGACTTTTTAGAACTAAATTATAAGCTAAAAAGACATAGTCTGGTAGACAAATAAATGAAAAGGTATGTACGTTAAACCTCTGCACCTTAACCAAACCTACAAAACGAAACTTGTACTCTGTTCACAAACATCTAATGCTGAATCAATCTGAATGCAGCTATACAAGTGCCTAATGCAATATGAGTTTTGGCTTTCGTATGCAACTGTATTTTCCGTCTGCAATGTAAGAAATTGTTCATAAATCCACCACATACTTTTGTAAGTGTAATAAGGAAGTACGAGTGGTAAAGCTTTTTCAAATACACCGATCGCATCTTTACCTCGATTATTACTTGTTTACGTGAAAGTGAAATGTAGGGAAGTTGTGGAATTCGAATTCTAACAGTGCTCGATTTTCCCATACCTCCATAGTAATGTAGGCCTACGGTTAATTTTCGATAGTATATATACATTAAGATCTTCATTTATAAGTTTAGAATTTCACCCCAAAATTTTTTATGTGTTTAAATTTGAGTTTAATAATGTGCACACACACGAACTTAGTTGTCTTACACTGAATCAATTAACTTGTGTTAAGGATAAAAAGCGTTTGATGTAAAACACTGAATATTTTCTTGAATGCTATATTAATAATTAAGATGACAGTAAACACTACATAGTTCTACGCAAGTACACTTTTTTTGCTGATGGTCGAGTATGTGAAAATTTCTGTATATGTCAGTCCCATTTGATTTGTACGGTTCTTATTAAATGCGCAATATTAATTTCAACTTGAATATGAGGAAAACAGAGGGGAGCTGATGTATTAAACGAACATTTTACACAAGAGCATTAAACACCATGCTTATCCAATATTCAAATCCAATACCCTAAAGAACTACGAATCCCCCGTGCAGCCGAATACGCGATAATTTCATCATTCGGGGTCTTTTCGGGGAAAGTTTCCAATGCAGTCGAATGTTGTTATGTCCTTCCCATACTTAGAGTAACTATTAATTTTCCCACGAGCGCAAGAAACTGAGCCTAGAGGCGTAATCAAGTGACAGGTCACCAAGTGAAATTCTCATGGTAGACAAATATCAGAAACGAACGCGGCTGCAATAGAGGTAGGTGGTTGTGACCATCTGCATTCTTAAGACCGAATCAATCATTGATATCAGTCAGTGAAATAACATTCCACTGCATTTGATAAGATACTGCCGACTAGCTAATCAATCAAATGTACTGGAGCCAGTGACCTTTGAAATTGGAGTTCTTGCAATTTATTGGAATCACATAGAATCAGTGCAATTAGCGATCATATTAATCAGTTATCTGCACTGATTACCACTGGAGAAATTTTCAGTGGATTTCACTGATTTTGCTCAATTTTCGCGGATTCAATTTTGAGTGGTGTCCTCGCGTCAAAATTGACATAATTTAAATGTCCTACTTAAAACTTAGCACTGTGTGTAGATGCTCAGGACATGAGTTACATACGTCGCAAGTAGGAAAATGTACCTTCGTGGAGAGAAATCAGAAGCCAGGACCCATCTGCCAACTCGGTCGACATCACACCCGGGGTCGCAGTTGGCGGTCTCAAGCAGCCATGTTATCAAAAATTAACCTGTTTTACTCAAAAAATGACGTCCCAAAATCGCTTTTTTCCTGCAAAATATTTGGAAAAAAATTGAAGAAAAAGAAACGTCCCACTCGAGTCCTGAAATGAGCAAGGCGTATTCGAGACTCCTCGATGCGAGAACCAAAAAGAAAAAGTCCTCTAAGTGAAGTAAAAGCGGTCATGTGTTTGTTTACATTGATAACACCGAAAACCTTGTCGGATGTTGGTGACCTTGACTTGACCCGGCCCTAGAAATCTTGAACTGGAAAAATCGAGATAAATCAAGGAAATTCTAACAATTTAGGAACAAATTACATTATTGACTCCGACAACCAAGTCGTATGCGGGGGACCTTGACCTAGGCCCAGTGACCTTAAATTCTAAAAATCGTAAAATATCTAAAGAAAAAAAAGTCTTGTAGAAATCTAGGAACAAATTACATTACTGATACATGTACTTGCCCCTATGTTGGATGTGGGCAATCTTCACCACGATCATAATAACATTAAATTAAAAAAAAGTACAAATTTGAATAAACTCATAAAAATCTTGTAGCAAATCCCAATACTGACCCCGACCACCATGCTGGATATCAGTGTCCTATAGACCTTGATAGCAGTAACCCTAACACAAAAAAAATATTTTTAAAAAATCTCAAACAATTTAAAATCGAAGAGAAATTACATTACTGACTGCGACCGCCCTGTTGGATCTGTGGGTCCCTAGGTGTTCGATTCTCGTAAATATAGCAGAATACAGCCACTATCGAATACGGCGATCAGTAGGCGACTGTTTAGTTGGTTCACCTCGTCTCCTGTGCCAATTAATCATTGGCAATATAGTCCAATTTTCTGACCCCCCGCTCCAAAAATAATTATTGGCTTTTCGTAACACATCCTCTCACCCCTTACTCTACACCCACACCATCATCGCAATTATAACTCGATTCTCAACCTTCCTCGCCATTTATTCGCCATAGCTCTAAAACTCTCACTAACCCACCACCTGGTCCTCCAGTCCCTCACCAATAACTCACCTTAGCTCAACCCCCTCACAATCCACCGTCACTACCAACCAATGGCATGAATCTCCACCTCCTCACTGCACGACCTACAACCCCTCCCCTTACTCATAGATTCCCTTCATCTCCCTCTCACACCAACTAGTTTCCTCCACTCCATCTAATCACTATTGTTTGATCTATTAGTCAGCTCCTGTTTACCACCACTAATCAGTTGCCATACCTCATCTGATTACTCGCAAAAGTTCGTGTCACCTCTACATGCTAACGCAATTCCACAGATCCCCCTCCTCATACTACAATCAATTCAGCCAGCTCTAGTTCCTCATTATAGTTCGGCCCCCTCCAACCCACCATATATATCGTTGGCATTATCGTCGGCTGCCAAAACACCCTCACCATCGCTCGTGATGGCTCAGACCATATCACCAAAGGACCATACCAACCAACCAGACCAACCAACCAACCAGATCATACAACCATACCGACCAACCATATTAGCCAATGACAGGCCATTCCCAAGAATGACTCCACCGAGGACTGACTCATGCTGACAACAACTCCTGCCAAACTTACTCGAACAATGGGCAAGGTTAACCAGCAAGTATTAGGGCAATGAAATATTTTGTTGTTGAAACCAAATTATTTTGTTGTTGTTTGATTGCTACAAACTAAGATTTGGTTGGTGCAACTAAATATTTGTTTGGCTATGCGTACATTAAACTGTTTCTGATAGTAAAAAAATACTTGGAAACCCAAACGAAATGCGAATCTAGATAGCGAACCTAGTTCGCTTATGACCGAGCGCTATGTCAGCTAATGTGAACACCGATAAAGTTGGAATGTTTTTAAATACACTATCGACCGAAAAGTAATTGGGCACCCGCGAATATACGAATATAGGTAATTCAATATGTCAGTTGACTTGTGTGGCCACCATACACTGCAGGACGGTGTAAAACCAGTTGACAAGGAGATGGCACGAGGTACACAGCTATCAGACTTCGATAAGACCGTGACTGTGGGTTGCCATCTCAGTGGGCTGTCTAGCCAGGCGATTGCACGGGAGGTAAACAGGCCCAAATCAACGGTCGCATTCGTCCTGTGTAAGTGGAAGGTCGATGGGCATTGAGCCAATGCTGCACGTTCTGGGCGACCTCCAATCTTGACAGACAGAAATCGCAGAACCCTGAAACGTGAAATTGTCAAAAATAGGGCACAACCTATGACTACCATCCGATAGGAGTTTCGTGCAACAACAGGAGTATCAGTTTCCATTGGAACATTGCGTACAGAGGCCCATCGACTTGGATATTTTGGAAGAGCAGCTGCACATAAACCCCTTATCACGACAAGCAAAAAAAATTTGCGACTCAAGTGGCATTTGGACCGTCGCAACTGGACACTGGCGCAGTGGAAATCGGTTCTGTGGAGTGACGAGTCGAGGTTTAGGTTATTTCGGTCCGATGGACTTGTAACAAAATGTGACAACTTGCTCTCTCAAAGAGAAACTAAATTCTTTTCAAGTTCTAATTTTAACAAAATATCTTCCTATTAAATGTAAACAAACGAGACTGATAGTTCAGCTTGCTGATGAAATTCTAACCTATATGAAAAACAATATCGAAATAAAGAAATAATTCGTACTGCATTCAATTATGGTTTAAGTTCGTTAAACACATTTATTCTCTCAAATTTTATACGCTTGTTATCTCAAACCTAGATCATCAAAATAATTTTAATAATAATCAAATTTACACGTGTTACAGGATTTTAGGAATAGTAAAAAATTATGTTTATAAATTATATGCATCTTCATGCAATGTCCAGTTGACCCAATTGAACAGTTGTTACCGTTTATTATGGTTTTTCAAAAGAGCTTTCTAAAACTAGCACACTTCTGGTTTTTTTTTTTTTTTTGTAAAAGTTCAAGATATGAATTTATAAATTTTATAATAAACTTCTACATTCGTGTGGCATACCTTACAAAGTTCAATAAAAGGAATTAACACAACCAGCAACCTACTCCAAGTATCGAGAATGACATTTTTGTTTATGCAAACAGCACTATCAAAACAGAGTCGATTGTATTTGTTGTGGCCGAAAATTAATGAAACAATATATATACATATAACATAACATATTGATAATTCATTAACTCTTATAAATGATCGAGAATTAAATATAATAATCACATTGTCATCTATAACACATTATGTTTTTCTCTAACTCCACAGATAACTCATAACAAAAGAGGAATGCATGACACTACAATTCTCCCCCACTATAGGGGAGCTCTCTCTAGTAAAGGCTGTAGTCCCTGAGATAAGCAGGGAGCCGACACTCTCGTTGGGGACGTTCGCGCTGGGCCGGCTGTTCCGGTTGTTGTAAGTCCACGACTGGTGCCTCTTCTTCTTGTTCGATCGGGTCAGGCTGTTCCGCCTCGGGTAGCACCATGTCTAGGTCCATGTTTGGTTTGTTTAACTGACGATCATAGCTCATAGGGCTCTTGGGTTGAGGATCGAAATGAACTGTTTACCTGGCTGGAAGCGGACCTCTGTTGATCGGAGTTGGTCAATGTGCCTTTTAAAATGGAAACCGTTATCAATCTCCACTAGATAATGTAGCTTTCCCAGTTTCTTCAAGACCTTTCCACATTTCCAATGAGCCTTGTTATTTGAGTAGTATCTTGCTGATACACGTTCTCCCTCACTAAACTGGCGTGCTGGTTGAGTTGGAGCTGGTGACTCGTGGAATTTTATCGGCCTCATCGTATCCAGTTAGATTCGGATCTGTCGATTCAGGTACTGTTCTGCAGGAAACTTCCCATTGCTCAAAGTGTAGCCCGGTAGCGAAAAAAGGATTTCCCAAACTTTTTGTCGAATAGGCATATTCTGGTTTGACATGGTTGATAATCGATGTTTCAGCATTTGGACATTGTGTTCCGCAAGGCCGTTAGTTGCTGGGTGTCCTGCTGCACAGACTTTCTGAAATATACCTGCTTATTCATAGAATTGTGCAAATTCCTCACTAGTGAAGATCATTGCATTGTCCGATACCATAACTTCTGGAAACTCATTCCTTGAAAATCTATCTTTTAGGATTTTGATGCTTGGCTTTGATGTAGGCGGTGATGAGCAGGTAACAATCTCAGCCCATTTCGATTTGGCATCTATTACTACCAAAAAGTTATGGACTTGGTAAGGGTCGGCATAATCGATATGAATTCGTTGCCAGTTATGTTCTGGTTCCTCCCAAGGATGGCTTGGTACCTTGGCTGGACTGTTCTTGATAGCTACACATTCTGAATTTCGGACACGATGCTCGATATCTCAGTCAATTTTCTTCTAGTATACATACCGATGTGCTAGCTGCTTCATTTTTGTGATACCCACGTGAGTTTGATGTAATTCATTCAGAACAGCTGACTGCAGGCTAGCTAGTACAATAACTCGTTGACCATGGAAAAGAATACCACTTTCGATGATGTAGTCTGGTTAACTGGTGTTTTCTTCTTGTAAGGATTTCATAATCGTTGATAAGGTAGCATCCTTTTTCATTTCCTCTTTCAGGAGTTGGTATGTTACAGTCGGGATGCTCTGATTTGTTCGCTGGTAGCTTCGCAGAGCTGCTTCACTTCATTGTCGATGGCACTAGCAGTGTAACTGTTGATGTTAACTGGGGCTCGAGAGAGGCAGTCAAAATTACTGTTTATGATACCCTTCTTGAAGTCGTAAGTGTAATTAAATCCTGAATGGATGGCTGCATAGCGCTCAAGGCGACCTGCTGTCATCTTTGGTAGGGTGGCTTGGTGATTGAAGATTCGTGTTAACGGCTGGTTGTCAGTAACCAATTTGAAGTGATGGCCAAATAGATACTGAAAAAAATGGTCGACTGTAAAGACAATGGTCAGGGCCTTCCTATCAAGCTGGGAATAATTCTGTTCAGCTGCAGTTAACGATCGAGAGGCAAATGCGATAGGATGTTCATGGCCATCTACGATGTGTGATAGAACCCCGCCAATTCCTGTTGGGCTTGCATCACAGGCCAACTGGACTGCTAGATCTGGATCGTATGGCACAAGTACTTGGTCACTGGCAATGGCTTGCTTCAATTTCAGCAATGCCGCTTCACATGCAGATGCCCATTTGAAAATGGTGTTCTTAAACAAAAGACAACGAAGTGGTGTTGTGATGGTAGAGGCTCAAAGGATAAATCGAGAGTAGTATGTTACCATTCCCAGGAATATTCTTACATCTTCTGCTGATTTTGGGCGAGGCATGTCGACAATAGCAGCTACCTTTCCTGGTGATTTCGATATTTTGTTGATTTCGATAAAATGGCCCAAGTATTCGATTTGCTCTTGGAACAATGAGCATTTTGGCTGGTTCAGGTGTAGGTCGAATTTCTGGAGTTGATCTAGGTAGGCTATCAGGTTATGCTGGCACTCCTCTCTGGTCGATCTATGGACGATGATGTAATCAAAATATGACATAGTTTTTGGGACATCACGCAGAATTTGTTCAATAATTCTGTTGAATTCTGAGGGTGCAGTTTTGATACCGAAGGAGAGACGATGTAGTCTATAAGTTCCACGATGTGTATATATTGTTTGAATTTCTCTTGATTGTTCATCAACTGGAACATGTAAGTATGCCTTAACTAAGTCGAGTCGGCAAAAGAAACGAGAATTTCGGAGACTGATCAGGATATCGTCGATTTTCCGATTTGGGTAGTGGGCATCTTGAAGCCATTCATTCACACCCACTTTATAGTCAACGCACAGGCGTACTCCCCCATCAGCTTTTGGAATCACTACCAGTGTGACCCCCAATCACTTGTTTACACTTTGGTCAGGACTCCGTTAGCTTCTAAGGTGTTAAGTTCAGCAACTACTTTTTTCATGAGTGCATATGGGACATCACGTTCTCGATGAAATACAGGTTGTGCTCCCTTCCGATGCTTAAGCGATACCACAATGTCAGGAATTTTTCCGATCTTCCCATTGCATAGAACTGGATACATTTGGACAACCTGGTCCATGTTTTCGATGGTGTCGATTAATTTTACAGTTGATACATCCGTAGCATGAGTGTCAAGGTTGAGGAGGTCGAGACCAAACTTACGAATTCATACACGTCCTGCAATGGCATCGTATTCTGGTACAATATAGAGCTGATCATCGATGACTGTTCCATTGAACTCGGCTTTGATATTGATTTTACCATCTGGTACAAAAATATTATGAGTATACGACCGAAAACTGATATCTGGTTAGTGCATGGTTACACCTAGATTGAGACCTGCATATTCATTACGTGGTAGAAACGAATATGCAGCACCTGGGTTGACTTCGAATTCCACTACTTTTGTTCCGATACGAATTTGCGCATAATAACGTTTAGTAAGTCCATTAACAGCTTCCTGTTTCAAATTTACGATTTGGGACACCACCCCGTATAGTCGACATAGTTTATCAGTGTCCTCCCTTTGATCAGGAACCGGATATGTTGATATCTGCTTGGTTGCTGAGTGATTCGATGATTGATTTGATTTTTCTTTCTTCCTCTTGAGAAGTGTTGAGATGCAAACTTTGATTACATGACCAGTAGCTTGGCAACCAGAGCAGTGTAAATTTGATTTTTCGGTACGGCAATCTGGTGAAAGATGGTTATTTCCTCCACATCCCAAGCTTAGATTGTCAATTCCTAATTCCTTATAATTGATCCTGAATTTCGATCTGGAATATCTAGGTTGATGTTGGTTCTGAGACTGCAACTATTGGCGATCACGCGCGGGACGATTGTTTGTGTTCTTCTTCTCCTGGTAAATTTTTGTTGATAACGACGGTTGTTGATGTACCCCCATCCTGGGATTTCTGCGAAAGTGCTTTTGAATCTGCTTTCGATGATTCTAACGCGATTGCCTTTAACACGGGCTCATTAAGCGCTACTTTGCCAGACTAGAGAAGATATTCGTGAATACCATTATCACGTAACCCACGAATAAACTGAACTCGCAGAAATATGTCTGCAATTGAAACTTTACATTCACACGGCGAAATAAAATCACAGTCATTTAGCTCACTATGAATGACGGCGATAAAATCTGCAATGTTCTGTTCATTAGTCTGGCACTTTGATAAGAACTGGTGTTGAACCACAAGAATGTTCCTCTTGGGAGCTAAATGTTTTTCCAGCATTTCCATAAGTTCAGCATAGGTAAGTTCTGACGGTTGTTTGGGTGAGATTATGTTAAAATTGATAGCACCAATTGAGTTGAGAATTAGTTGAGCGCAATACTTTTTATCGGAACTCACCTTCTTCATCTGTACGTAATTTTCAAAACGTTGTTTATAATTACTAAAACTTTCTTTTGTAGAATCATAGTTATCAGAATTTGGTAGTAACGCTGTATTAAATGTTCTGGATGATGTAACAGTACTACCTGATTGCTGCTGTTGAGCTTGTTGATTCTGGATAAATGATTCGATTAGCCTTTGCTGGCTTTCGAGTAATTGACGAACATGTTCTGCGTCCATTTCTGATTGATATTGTCGATGTAAACTCGATGCACGCTTGGTATCAGATGTTTGACAAGGCGATTGTTTGTTATCAAACTGTTACATTAACCTGAATAGCAATTCTTCACCTCGTCGCCAATTTGTTGTGGCCGAAAATTAATGAAACAATGGGGGCAACATATCGATAATTCACTGACTCTTATAATTGATAGAGAATTACATATATTCACATTGTCATCTACTAACACATTATGTTTTTTCTAACTCCACAGATAACTGATAACAAAAGAGGAATGCACGTAGTACCGTGCAAGGCGACCGTGCACTCTACGGAGTGCACACGACACTACAGTATTTGATTTTAAAGCCATGGTCATATGAATATAAAATCCATGTTTTGAAATGTAAGTACATTTTCTCTGACTGAGCTTGAAAGCAACTAGAAAATATTAAATAATTAAAATAGTAAAAACATTTCTATTGAAAACAAAATGTAAACGAATGCCCTATTCACTGCTTGACAACGCAACTTTGTCGACGTATTAGTGATAATCAGTGTTGACGAAGCTATTCACACACGACGATAAATTAGTCTACACGCAATAAGCAGTTTAAAAGAGCTCATTTTTGTTGCGAGTACATTTCTGTAGCGATGCTACAGTTACTCTTATTTTTATAAATTCGTACATGCATGTTTTATAACAAAAATATTTCTAGCTACATTCTCAAATTTTCTGTGAGTCAAATTTGAGTTCGAAAATTTTTTCTGATTGAAGGTACACAAATATGCACCTAAATTGATATTTAAAATATTTGAGAGTTGGCATATTGTTTACTGATGATATAAACATATCTACTTTAAATTCAAAATCTACATAATATACAAATAAGGGACTAAAATCAGCAAAAGAGCCTTCTTTGATAGGTACTTAAGCTTCTCACAACTTCAGAAGTTAACTTTTTCTGGGAAGGATGGACGGCGGGATGGGTGATAAATATCGTCTAACACTGAAACAAATTTCCGCTACTAATTTTCATTTACGTTAAGAAGATGAACCCATTCCGATTAATTTTATTATCTATAAGAACTGGTTGGCATCCCTTTGAGTTTGTTTGGAAGCAACAAATTAATAGGAAATTTTAAGTGGTAAACTTGGGAGGCAAGTTTTTGAGTCGCTATTAATTTAAGTTCTGGCTTTAACAACAACCGCTCCTGATAAAGCGGGTATTTTTTATTATGCTCAGAGAAAAACAATTTATTGAATGGAAAAGAAATGTTAAAGAAACAGCGCGGGTGACGCGATGCTTCCCCGCTCTTGCAGTGAATTCGACATGGCCTGATGAAGCTTGAAACGAGAGAAATGTTCAAGTTCGCATGACAAGAAGCTTAAAGCGGCCGTCATAATTAATAACAGGATTAAACGCGTGGTTGTCTAGCACGCTGCCTTCTGTGTAATGGAAATATCTCCAAGGTTCGCTTTATAACGCAAGACATGCCGTCGTTTATCTTAACACTAGCATTAATTACACACCAACAAAACCACACGTGGAAGTATTTTTCAAACAAGGCAATGCATTAGGTGATGCCATAACCACCCTTAATATTCCGATCCTGGATTTTTTTTTTAAAGGAAGTTCTTGTATGCTTGATAAATAGTAAAAAAAAAAAAAAAAAAAATACTATCTGCACAGTCGTTTAGCGGTGGCAGTAATCCAAGCAAATATTAAGTCTCTGGTTGCTTATTAATAGTGTGATTTCTCTTCCCTTCCACGAAATTCTCTGAATACTTTCAAGAGGTAGGCTCCTAAACTAACTTGCAGATCAGCATGATATGACTATCAATGGGAAAGCGTTAAAAAGGGAGAGGTATAGAATCTGTACTGTTACGTAACTCTGTTTATTGGCTACCTATAGCTCTAGAGTATCGATTATGATAGTTGGTTTACAGGTTGTCATTACATCTTGTGTGAAATCTGAATATTACTATAATAACGAAACCACGCTGACCATATTTCTACCGAATAAATTACGTTTAACGCCAGTCAGCGTGCGTGATTTCTTTCGCTTTTTCGAACCATTTAATCTTAGACGTGACTGCGTTCAAGAACGTCATGACCCAATTACTGTAGCTCAAAATGTAACCCCGCCCCCTCACAAATCTCTCATTTCTGGTTTTTCTCGTCTTCCCATTTCTTAAACTAAATTTCGTTCGTTATTCGCGCTGTCCAGATGACCTGGCAATCTTATGTTTCTTCTCGTATGCTTACCAAATGGTTGAAGTCTCACTACAGCTATCCGCACAATGAGATGAGTACTTTAGGAACGAACGGTTGAAAAAATATCTGCCGCCAACTATACTCTGGTTTGTCAGGGAAACTGGAATAGACGAATTCCTACAAATTATAACATTACCGCACCTACTTCCACATCAATTTTGGTTCCACCACCTACGTTGATAAAGATACAGACATTATGGAAGTTCACAGATCTCCTTGCACATTGAGGAAGGACTATTTGTAGGTCTTACGCTGCTTTCAGCGCGTTGTGTTATTAGGAGCGCCTGAGATGAGATACATACTTTCTGCGATACAAGCGTCCTTGAGATGTGTCGCACGAAATTTCGGCCAGCTGCAGAAGTCAAGCGAACATATTTCATTTTGGATGAGTTTAATCTGCAGCCACAAAATAACGCGAATACTGCAGGTACGTAACCATAGTACATCCCCTATGTGGGATTCATTGTATTGTATCAATTTCACTGGTATTTGTCATATGGCAGTGTAAATATTAGGATTATTTTATTGTACTAATGTCAAATAACAAAAAAATACATATTTAACAAAAAAATTGTTGTTCTTCCGAGCTTGTAAGTGCGGTTACGACGTGTTGTGAATATTATTCGAATTTGTGTCTTCGCACTGGATATTGGCCTGTCCTCCGCTACTAAAGACCACAGAGCACACAATCAAGGTACGAGACACCTGAAGTGAAAGCAGGTAAACTCGCTTGGGAACAACATCGTGTGCCAGCTTATATCAAGAGGGGGAAACTGTCTAAACGATATCACTCTGCGCCCTTTGCTGCTGGTCGAGTGACGAGACTCAATATTTCATCCCCTCCAGACCAAGCGTTATCTTATCAGTGCGAAGCCGCCGCGTATGTTTTATGAATGGTTTGCGGCGCCTCGCGTCTTGATGAAGCAGACGCTAGCTGCAGGAGGAATTAAAAAAAAAAAAAAAAAATGCGGTGGGTGATGAGAAAGATGGGAATTTTTTTTTTGGGGGGGGGGGGGGAGGGGGGGGAGGATTCACCTGACCCGGCTCGACTGCCGCGTCGAAACAGTTTTCATCGTTTTTAATGAACGTCGGCGCAAGGTTCCGATCAGATTAACGGCCGACCATCAATTCCATGGGTACGTGTACGTGTGTTGGGTGACGGCGGAGTTTGGAAGGGGAAGTGGGGAAGACATGGACCAGTCTGTCTGACAGGCGATATCGCGACAAACTCGCGCGGGGTTACCTCTCACTCCTCCAGCCTACACCTCTCGGCCTAACCTGTCGTCGCGACAAGAGCCGAGAGTTTTCCCTCGCAGAGACCGCTCCGGAAGGAATTCGTAATCAATCTTGTAAACAAAAAAGGAGGGGAAAAAGAGTTTTTGGGGGGGGGGGGGAGCTGAACTCGTCAGCCAAGGTCGCATCGCGATCCCACGGGAGCCGTTGTCCGTAGCTAATCTACGCTCTTATTTTGACACCTTCTCCCGAGCGTTTCCCCTCTACAGCAAGCGCCAGAAGATCTGGCAGCAGTGGCAGCTCCCCTCCATAGATGCCTGCGTTTAGACTGACGGCACGGTGCGGGCAGCTGCAGCTGGCATTAGTGACGGTGTACTAACTGTCACTAAAACATTCGGCGCTCATCGGCCGAAGCGCATCTGATAGTACGGAGACTAATGTTTTAGCACGGCATTCCGGCCGGCTGCGGCAGGCTGCGCGTGTAGTTAACCCTCCTCCTCTTCAGCCTCACCAGGCTTCCCGTAAATTTTCCCACGAGGATTTTTGGCGCTAAAGGCTTGGCTACAGTCGCGTTGATGCTACAGTGTCACTTTACAATAAGTCATTAATCCATGGAGAGTAATGGCTCTGGCTACAGTCGACGTTAAACGTTGCAGCGATGTTAAACGTCAAACGTGACGCATTAAAGTTGCCCAACATTCAAATCTTTGCGTTTAACGTTTAACGCCAGCCAATAATAATTCAAGACGTCTTAAACAAGTGAAAACAATTGATACAGAAGCTTGGCAATAGACGGCACATCCATCGCCGTAGATTTTTATTCGAAATATTATACGAAATCAATAAACAAATAACGCAAAACGCATTTAAAAAATTGAACGTAACTATGGAATCTGTGGTATCGTTTTTTTTTTTTTTTTACAAAAGGAATGTTTTAAATCAGAAACACAAATTACAATATTTATAGACATACACCTAGATTCTTTTAATTTTTATACCTGTCAACGTCGATTGTAGACATGCCAGTTTCCTTTGGCGACATTTGAAGTTTAACGTTAAGCGTCAAGTTAGTTGTGGACGAGGCTTAACAGTAACTCTCCTACAAGCTGCCGTCCTCCCCCTTCTCTGCTACCCTCGGGGCCACGGTGTTGCAGTGGGTACAGCGCTCGCCTCCCACCAAGAGGAACCGGGTTCTACTCCCGGCGGGTGTCCTCTCGGATTTTCGCTAGCGAGGATCGTGCATGATGATGCCGCTGGTTGGCCGGTTTCATCGGGGATCTTACGTTTCCTCCGCACCTTGTAATCCGGTGCATCTCCATACACGCCCCGCTTAGTCCTTGTCGCTTTTCAAGACACGTTGTTTGGAGTCGTCCACTCCTCTCCCCAGACAATGTGCAACAGATGTCTGCGTGCTTGAGCAACATTACAAGGGATACCTCACCGCCCTCCTTCCCGCCGCCCCAAAGGGGGCAAGAGGTAAACATTCGAACACCAGCTCGCCGAGGCAACTTGGCGAACTGAATGATGCAGTTGCGGTGTGCACGCACCGCAAATGCAGTTGTAGGTTTGCTGTAGGCCGGGAGGGAAACAGCCTGCGGCCTATAGCGAGAACAACAGTGGCGCGACCGCTGGGTGGTTAAGCGCCCTCAGAAGGGCCCGGACTACCTCCGCTCTGACCTTTGGCAAAGATAGAAAAGGCTGCTCTCTGGCGAGGCCTGGCTTTCTTTCTGAAGAAGTGGTGTCAACTCAGGGCATTTTCTACCAGAGTTAGTGGATTTTAACTCCTATACAATGAGCCAAATTGTTACCTTGTCAGTGGTTAATTAATTGCGTTTTCTTTAAATGTGTGTTCAATTTGGCGAGCAAGGGATATTTTTTGGGAGGAAAGCTGTATATGACTATCAGAGGCGTGTGTGATGAAGTAGTAGATACCTACGATACCTATTATCTACCTAGTAGATACGCTACGAGTGTGATTATATTTTACACTGTCGTTGCCGTTTGAATATTTTCCTAGCTTCGTTACGATAACAATTGCACAATGAGTACATTTACGTGAATATAACTATGCCAAAGAAAAATTACATTTAAAAAATAACTATTTTTGAAAGTTGTACTTTTGTCGTGGAAAAGTTTGGGCGGCTTTTAAACAATACGGTCTTGAAAGCCGATGAGGAGTAAATTGAGGTATGGTGCAACACCGGAATGCAATGGTGGAGGAAGCGGGAGATCCCCGAGAAAATCCGCTGACCAGTGGTGTCGGCTGGCACGATGATAAAAAAATTAAACAGTTTGGAATGGCAACCAGATATACTAGCCTAAGTACAGGGCAGAAGTTGCCAGTCTTTCAATACTTGCCATTGGATTCGTACGGTAGTTATTTTTTTACAAAGATCGTCTTATTCACCGACAGGACAGCTGTGGCGGAGGGATACATCGTTGCCGCACTTCTTTTCGAGAACTGTCAAAATTTATTGTAGTTATATGAAACGTAGTATAGCAAAACGGGTTAGAGCGTACCACATTGTGTAAAGAGTAACACGAAACATTGGCCACAGTGACGTCTTGGCACTCTTGCACCAAGATTTTCAGTCATCCAACTATGCCGATGAGGCCGCACTTCCACAATCTTTGTCTTCGCTATAAAAACTAATTTATTATTCTCATGATCTTAAATTGAAACGGAAAAGCTTTCACACGCATCAGAATAATATTTTTTTTTAGTTTATTACACGCTTCTACGGTAACTTCTAGTTTATTACATGCTTCTACGGTAACTTCCAGTGCTAAGTAACAATTGTTTACGGGATACTGCATTTGCTTAGTTTTACGTTGCTTCGTGTGTTCAAATGAGTTTGGTTTTAACATGTCAGTTGTTAAATCAACAATCTCCTTCTGTACCTTCATAGTGCTATTCACTACAGCTTCAATGCTGAGGCAAAATTTCGGAATAAGCTTCTTGGTAACCCTCTTTAAGTAACTTCAATTTCACTGCCATGTTGGACTCGCTGCCAGCTGACACATATCGTCACAGCATTAAAAACGATTGTTTCCTATTCCCTGCTTCGATCATAAGCAAACACACTCGTTTTCGCATAGGAGCAAATGAATGAACCTCTAAATTAAATATCAGTTCACAGTTCATTCCGTACACGAGATAAAAGAAGCATGTATTAAGTTTTATAAATAATTTCCCAAAAGGAGATTTAGTTCTAATGAAGTGTGTTGCAATAGCGAACATCTGTTTTTTCATATATGCAATAAAACAATATGACCTTTATTAAGGTTAGTACAATGTTTTCATGTACACTTCTGGCTGAATCTTAATGCAACTACAACATATCAAGTTACGCACAGTATATTCTTTTCCAGCAATAAGTATATTAAATGGACACCACCGGCAGGATACTACGTTTGTACATGTGATTGTGACATTTTTTTCGTCGAGGACAAGCGCAGAAAAAAAAATCAGTAAACTTTATTTTATGTCTATAATTCAGACCTGCCGTTGTGGTATAAAATACGAAAAAAGTGTAGTGTAAGCTATTAACGGCAAAGTGAGCACTTGATAAGGCCCTTTTAACAGGCATTAACAACCAATAAATATATTTTATCACAGCCTCACATCTAAACTTTTGTGAGTGGGGAAATGTATACACTGTGTTTATTAGTCACATTGTAATGTTTGCAGGTATATTAAAAAGTGACAG
The DNA here is from genome assembly GCA_029891345.1 of Dryococelus australis. NCBI lineage: Eukaryota > Metazoa > Arthropoda > Insecta > Phasmatodea > Phasmatidae > Dryococelus > Dryococelus australis. Next base: position 67,317,010 of record CM056998.1, on the reverse strand, counting down.
AAAGATAGAAATTGACTAAAAGGAAAAAATTAGCAGAGCCTTAAAAAGTGCTAAATTTACCGTAATACAATGGGTGTGAGTTATGATCTCTGTGCGGACGAGGTACAACATTATTTTTTGTAAATTACATTTTTAATATATATATATATCTTTTTTTAGTTCTTCTCTGTTAGTAATTCATTACGTTTGTTTTTTAGAAGAAAAAAAGTAATTTTATTTACACTTCTCGATAATGTCAGTTGTAATACAATGTTACCATTTGTAATATTATAAAAAAATGTTTTGCAGATATTACAAGAAAAGTCTTTGTAGTTTTACAAGGGATTTCCTTGGCAGCTGGATTTCGAAGGATTTTTCTTGTAAAAGTAAAGGTCATTTTTTAGAGTGGATTGACCAGCGGGAGTGGAGTCTGCGAACTGCGAGCATCGCTACAGTGAAAGGTGAGACTGGCGGACGGGACTATTGAGGTGGATACGTGAGTGACAGGCATTTGGAATGATTGCAATAGACAGATTGAATATGTGTAAATAATGAGTGTGAATTAAATGACTATAATTAATATAGATAATGCGATAAGACCTTTATTTAAAATTGAGATAGACATTAAATTGTTGCGTTCACTGAGAATAACAAGAATAATAGTAGAGATAATGTAGTTTGTTGTTAAAATAATTGATGTGTGAATAAATTATAAATCAGATTTGGTTATTTTATTTATGTTAAAACCTCCATCCCTTGCGAACTCAGATACGCATCTGGCGCCTTGCAACAATATTTAAAAGGGCGATTCTTAAATGAGCACATGCAGTCAGCTTATGCAAGTCTGATGAATAGTCTGATGTCGAGAATGATGTTTCGGTCAAACTGTAGCACGTGTACTTCCCAATTACAATATCGTGCACGAATAGTTTTTGTTCGCCAGAGCTAAAGTACGGAACGGGTTGCATTTTTTATTCCCTCCTCCTCCACCACGCTGAGCAGTGGATTGATTAGAAGCACAACGCATTAGAGAATCTCCAGACGTGAAATGAATTTTAAATCATCCGTCGGTTCAGCAACACGGACAGGGGTGTCCAGACTTTGGCCAAACCAGCGGTTACGAGATGATCTTGTAGTTGCGTTTCTCCGTCAAGAAACTACTTTCTTGCCACATTCTCTTTCAAGTGCGCGTCTAGCACTGAGTGCGAATGTCAATAATAGTAATTAGCAAACAGTTTGAATGAATTATGCAGGAAAAAACCAACTTTATCATTTTGACACTGTCGCTTCCTTGTCGGAGAGCCCCGCGGTTATGAAGTTATTTCTGTTTTCAAAGTTGTCGGTGTTTCAAAATTTCCATCAGATCTATTTCACTTTTTCATTTGAAATTTTTAGTTTGTAAAATTACCATTACTTTATATTATTTGAAGAGTAATCGCCATTTGACACAAGATATTTAATTTGTTTGAAGAAATAAATTTTTTAATATATAAGGGGAAAATATCAGATGGTTTTTCTCTATGTGTACTCAGAGTTACACGCCATGCCAAGCAAGTACTGTCGCACAGGTAGAATTACTCCAAAAATTAAAATTTTAAAAATTGGCATATCGTAGGTGGATACCCCTTAAGGTATCAGTGGAAGAAGTAAAAGTGAAAACCGAGTTAATGCCCTAAAGCTAAGAGCGTGGACTCCAAGTGAAGATTTTTTGGTTCTAGATGGGAACGTACTCATAACTCTGAGGTAATAATGTAGTTCCGACCTGGCTGCGAACAATTTGAAGACACTTATTCCCAATCTAAGGATATCCCTCTCTCTTCCCCGTTTCATACACACAGACAGGGGCCGCAGTGTTGCAGCGGCTAGAGCGCTAGCCTCCCACCAAGGCGAAACGGGTTCGATTCCCGACGGGGTCGCTCCCGGAGTTTCACAAGTGGGAATTGTGCTGGATCAAGCCGCTGGTCGGTAGGTTTGCTTGAGGATATCCCGTTTCTCCCACCTTTGCATTCCGGCGCTGCTTCATACTCACGTCGCTTCACCCTCATCGGCTCACAAGACTTCGATGTTAAGAGCTGCCCGTACCTTTTCACCCCATACGTACGAACACACAAATAAAATATGTTCTTCTTGTCTGAAACGTTTGTCTGGTTTTCGCTGTATGGGTGATGGAGGAGATTCCACATACTTTGTGCTGTCGGATTGCTCTAAAGGTGCAATTCTATTATAGGCCATTCACGATAAAGTGAGTACTTTTTAAGGCCCTCCCAACAGGCATTAACCACTAAATATGTTTTATTGCAGCTTTGGGCGTTAAGTTTTGAGATTGGTGAAATATATACGTTGTGTATATTAGTCACATAGGAACGTTTACATTAAAAAGTGGCGGAAAGATAAAAATTGCCTGAAAGGAAAATTTTGGCAGGGCCTTTAAAGGTGCTCACTTTATCGTGAATAGCCTAGGGTCTATAGACAAAACCAGGAATTTGTGGCGCTGAGAACATACTATAACGCATAACGGGGCTATGCAATGCATGGTCCAGCGTAGGAAGGCCAAAGCTGAAATAAGCGTGCTTACCAAAGCAGGCCCGGATGACCTGGGTACACGCCATGCTATGTTAATTTATGTCGTGAGTGAGTGTCAAGAAGTCAACATTAGACTTTAGTGCCCATGGTTACCTAAAAAAATCACTGCAGCATTCAACCTTATGGCTTGGCACCACCTGTTATGCAGACATTCTTCGTTTTCATGTCTTAATTCTAGTTTCTGAGGTATCATTGAACATTCTTGATTATAGAAAACTTACAATTTACCATTTGATTAATAATTGTGTATTTAATATTCCATGTATATTTTTTTTGCTTGCTTAATGGCAGAAAATTATTAATTAAATATGCTCCTGACATTTACAACTAGCAGATAACATGCAATGAAAATTAAGCACAAAATTATTAAACAACTAGTAAAATGTGAGTTTTCTGTAACCGTACACTGTCGGTATTTACTCTGAATCCGAAATTATGACAATAAATCGAAGAATTTCTGCAAATAAAGCGAAGTTGAGCCTTAAGGAACACTATAGGCAAACACACAAGCACCTTCTGCAGTATGGGTTTTTATTGTTATAAATGAGTCTAAGATTATAACATTGTGGCTTATAGCTATAACAAGCCGAAAAATTTTCAGTAAAATTTATAAAAGGCAGTACTCGAAAACACGTACTTTTGTGAATCATTTGCGAATGGAGTATGAACCAAGAACAAGCAATTAAGAGTACAGTGACTTCCTACATAAGATGAATGAATTAAAGAAACCCGATTTAAAAAAAACTGTTATTTACCATCTAACAAAAGCAGTTGTCGTAACCAGGGAATAAATGCATAAGTAGCCATCGAACGAAGACAGTAGTAACCATTGAACAAGGACAGAAACTCGACTACATATAAACTTAAAATTTGCTGAAGCCTAAGTCACATCGCGATTATTAATTTGTAACTCTGGTATAAATTTCTTAGGTACACAGGAACTTGAAGCACTGCACCCAGTACTATTTTTCCAGATTTCAAGCCTGCTGTTTACCATGTGCTCAGCGGGAGTTCGTCTCGCTTCCTGTGGATTGGAACCGCAACCCGAGCGGTGATGTTATTAGTAGCCTCGCCAATCTCTCTCCTTCGCCATGTCCGATCTCCGATACCTGCGGCACTGTCCGTGACTTTACATGCTCTTTATCGGAGGGTCTTCCGACATTGATATATGGTCGTTGGTACTTCGAACCTGAAACATCTCGCGGACGGAAAATTGGAATCACAGACGAACATCCAGAGGGAATCTATCAGGACGTATAAACCAGGTTTGAGCACACAAAAAAATTCAGTCTTCGTGTATAAACTATTGCCGAGTCTTCAGTGTTTTGCGTGGGTGGTCAGCGACCCAAGCAGCAAAATATAATTGGCCCACATGTGCAGATCTGATTGTGAACAAGCAGCCCACATGCGGCATCCACAGGCATTCAAGAAGCGGAATGCACCCGCAGATACATGTGGCACACATGACCAATGATGACTGTGGTATGATGTGTTTACGCGTGGGCCACATACGGATATTTAACTGTCAGCAGATGTCTGGCAAAACCAGAGTTCCCCGTAAGCTAACCACAAGCGGGCCACTTCTGGATGTACTGTGGGCTGATGTCTGGCAAAACAAGAGTAGCCCATAAGTCAACCACAAGCGGGCCAATTCTTGATGAACTATTTATTGGATGATGTCTGGGAAAACAAGAGTTGCCCGTTAACCACAAGCGGGCTACTTCCGGCTTTTTGCTTCTGGCCTGCCATAAGTAAACCACATGTCGTTAGCCAACTGTTGGTAAGACGCTTGTGGCCCAGCTATTGGCCACTTGTGGCCCACATAGATGCAGCTTGCCATGCATTTTCAAAACCAAAATTTATTGTGTGTAACCCAAATAAAACTGATGTATTTACCATATTCATATGTATTATCTTCAGCTTTATTTCACAGTTAGTAAATTTCTTTGGAAAAACCTGGAATTAAACTCACGAACCTTTCGTCTATAGTCAAGTGTGCTATCAACTACTCTACTATGTATTCTCATACGACCTTTTAAGTAAATCTGGATTCTTAATTAACATATATAATGCATTAATAGCTTTGCTTTGTAAACAATGTTATCACGAGTAAACATTGGGATTTATGTGTTTTGTTTAAAAGATTAGTATTTTATTTTCGGACTGCTTTCAGGTAGAATTTAAAATGCAAAATAATTAATTTTTTTTGCGTGTTATGATTTGCAGGTTTCTGGTCTAAAAACTATTTTTACTATTGCTAGCAATGGCACGTGATAATTTTCATTCATATATACATAAAATAAAAAAATTAAATTGACTAGTCATATGCTGTTTGCTACTGCACAACAATATATAGTTGGTATGCCATTAATGGAACATAAGCTTGCTGATCATGTTTCCTCAGTAATAAGGAACAGTTGGCATACCATAAAAGGCGGTAAGTATGCTGCTATTATGTCCCCAGCAGTAAACAACAGTTGACATGCCGTAAATGGCCCATAAACATGCTGCTAATATTTTCCCAACAGCGAATAACAGTTAAAATTCCCTTTATCACCTGCTTGTGGGGCGTCTGTTGAAATCTAACAATCGTCGTGAGAGCATTGGCCCACACTACGAGTATTTGTAAAATAGGTACTATCACTTTTGTTTATATGATCTGATTGTCAACCATATAAGAAATGCTAAGTCATAAATGCGAAGGTTGTCACCACTGGCAACAGTTGGCCAACTGTTATCTGCTTGTTGTTTGCTACTTGGGGAGTCGCGGTGATGGAAGATTGTACAAGAGAATGCTCCCAGGGGTCAGTGTAGCCTCTCATCTCAGTTGTCGACAAACATCGCCCCTTTAAACACCACCTTCTATGAAGGACTGAGTATTATAAAAATATTTCAATGGATAATACACAGAAAAAATTTACTCGAGATCACCTCGTCCATCATCTCAAATACATCATATCAAATAATTTGCCCGCGGCTAACACATATGAGAGATTTACCCAAAATTACCTTATCCATCACCTCAGATCAATCATGGAGAAATTTATAAATGAACTTCCAGACCTTTCCAGACCCTTAGTTTCGGAGACCACATAGCGTACCACCATTATTCTCTACAGGCCACCTAAAAGTAAACAGCCGTGAGAGACTACAGTTCCCCTTGGAATCACGCCAAGATACCAGCAGCAAAGATAATTAAGAAATAAACCCAGAAGACCACCCGGATCCTATATCAGAAAAACTGCATGACAACGATACAGAAGACAGCCAAAACTGCAGAACAGAATGCAGCCAAGACTCCAGCACAAATTAACCCGTGACCCAAGAAGCAGCAACGCCTAACCCAGAATCAAGAAGGTCATCATGGGTGGGTTTTTACTGGGTAACCTCCTATTTTCTCCTCTCATTATGTTGAAAATGTAATGAATTAATTGATGAAAACCGCTAAGAAGAGTTCCAGATAGACATTAAGAAGAAATAAGGTTATACCTTCCTTTTCAGTTCACATGGAATAAGCACAAGAATTAATAGGCAGCAATTTAAACTAGAAATAAACAAGAAAAATACATAAACAAATTAATAACTTTTCCATCCATACAAAATTAATTATTAGCCAATTACAGTTACCCCAGTAAAATAGTAACTTACAAAACAATAAAATGCCAGTACACTAGCAGGGACAGCAGACATAAACACAAAAAGGAGGAAAGGACTAACAAGTAAAGAGTCGAGTGACATACAAACTGGCCTTCTGTAGCCAGTAACTTGACTAAGACGTATAGTCGAATGTTACAAGCAACAGAACATATAGTACGTCAGAGCCTGCAGCCTCTTGGAAAGATAACTGTTTCTTAAGGTTGTTTGGTTATGCACAGAATTACAGAAAACCACTATTATTCCCGATCGTAGTGGGATACGCACCACAGGTCTCACCGTATGAGGGCAACTCCTTAGATGTCATGGCTATCGAAGACCCTACATTATGAAGGTGCTAAGTACGTAACACGTAATGATATTGTATAAATGTGATCACAGTGGTCACGACTTAGACTGCCAATGATACCGGAGCATCGTTTTAATTATATTGCAATTTTTCACACAGCATCGATTCACTTCAATCGATTTCGAAATGGTAAATTGTCTACAAAATACGGTGAGCCAAATATTCGTGAAAACGCTTTACTGCATTTGCTACCAAGAAGATAATGACAGCAATTAAATGAAGAACAAATCCTGAATACTGCCTTTCTTTTCGTAGTAAAGAATTGACCACGATAGTACACAAATAATGTGACGTTATTTATGACATGAAAAATAACGTAAGCTAATAATGTATACTTCTTATTTACGGACTGCATTCTACTGTGGAAGATATCAAGGAAATGAAAACCACGCAAACATATTTTACTATACGACAAGTACCCGGATAATGAACATGTTATGATTACTTTGAAGTTGTAAATACAAATTTGTGACAATTCATAAATTCATTTTTAAAAAATCCTATATTGAAGAAGAAAATATTTTATCAGAATTTGGGTGATCTCTTGAAGCTGAAAAATTATATATATATATATATATATCTGTTGCTGATGTTGCTACATATTTAGAAAAATCAGTCTCTTCTGGAACACATCATGACTCTGAAGGCGCTAAACAGCATGATAAAACCTTGAAAAAAGTTAGGTAGTGACAACATAGTTTTTGTTTTGTTTTGTAAGTTGCCAAATTCCTAATAATTCCCTAGCACATTCATCTTGATCCACTCATCAGATTCATGTAAGGATTTTTCAAGATCCTGCAGTTTATGATTTTCATGAAATAAGCTATTCAAAATACGATGTATGTCGCGCTATAGGGTTTTACATTCCTTTGTCCTGTGACACCTCATGAAATGCAGGGCATTAGCGTGTCTGTAACTTGAATTTCGTTAGTGTAGTTCCACACTTTCTTTAGTAAATGGGAAAAGGCAAGTGGAACTAAATCGAATCTGGTTTCTGGCGTAACGGTTAGTACTGTACCAGCCAAAAAAAAAAAAAACTGAGCAAAACATTGATTCGTTACTAGTTCGGATTAACGCGTTCTTCCCACTTGTGCGCAATATTTTTACACGAGACTTTCATAGACCTGAAGACACATCAGTAGGTTTCATCAGGTCAACTATTTTAGAGTAAAGAACAACAAGAATAATAACTGTCTACAGACCGGAGAATATGGCGAAGTGAGAATTTTGGCCATTAATAAATAAAACAACATGTAGTATTATCTGTGTTCTACTTTAGTGACCGGGGATTTCATACACTTTACAGTGTATTCGCAGAAGGTTTCCAATGTTTTACCAACAGTTCAACAATATTCTACTCAATTTACGTCTGCAGGAATACGGGGATATGGATACAGGATAGTTGTTGGTACTATTATACCATCAGAAAGAACGAAAATCATCACAAGTAATTCTTATTTTTTAATCACTTATTACCTGACACCCGTTACTTTCGCATTTGGTACTTAGAACCGACCCAGATTTTGGAAAAAATACTTATTAAGAACTCGTCACTGTTAAATATTGAGTGGCGTGTCTAGACATTTCCCTACTGTCTTCATGCTGTTGATGAAGTAGGAACTAACATCATGTCGCTTTCCTAACTTTTTTTTTAGTAATGCACTCTTTCTCTCCGGCTCATAGCTGCTTAGGAACATATTCATGGATTTCTGTGCGGCGCTGAAGAAATACTTCAAATCACTGTTTTGTTTTTTTGGCTTCCTATCCAGGCGTTTGCCTGCTTGTTATTTTCAAGTAGTTTCTTTACTCTCCAAAGAAGATCTTCTGTGGTTAGAGGAGAATCAACTCTGGCAGTCTCAAAAATCCACTGTACAAGTATTTTTCTTTGATTGGTTGAAAGATAAAACATGCAGTTGATCAACATTCATTGGTTGAGTTTTCCAGCACCTAAAATTTCTCATTAGTGTCGCACTTAGTCACTTTGAATGCTTTACAGACAATAGCGACACAACTATTTGCGTTAAAACAACAATTGTTTTGTCCATATATATTTGGCTGAACTAAAAAATATTTACCTCTTGTCAATAACTTATTAGGGGATATGTTGAAATCCAAATAAGGGCCCCTAACTAAAATAATTAAAACCATGTTTTAACGTAATACAACTTAAAATATATATATTAGCGCTATTTAAAATTGTACCTTAGCATAACTCGGCATTTAAGAGCTAATATCTTGGAACAAAACTACAAGAATAAAATCTTAATGTTGCGTTAGATAATAATTTTCAATATTCCAGAATCCTAAAACATTAACTCATCCATATAAAATGTTAGAAAATATATGCTCAATAGAACATCGAAAATGTCGTCTATATGAACAACTTATGTACACAGCTTGATACTAGTAGTAAGTACCACCTCTCTTTTTCGGATTTTAACCATTTTTGACATCTTTTGAGATATCCAGAACACATGTGTACTTATAAGACATGCTTCTGATATGCTTTCATGGAATTTCTGCATACAATTATTGCACCTGAAAAATGAACAGGATGTGTTTATTACCCAATGTATTTGATTTTTATAATTCTAATAATGGGCACGCCTTTTTAATAATGTACGAATATAACAAGTAGTTATTACTAACTCATAAATGACTTCGTTTGCGTTTCACCATATTCTTTCTTTTAGTAAATTAAAACCGGTTTTAAGGAACTGTAAAAGAATTTTATGTTTACTTATTATATGAGAACACTTTTTACCTTAAAAAAATACCAAACAAAAACTCCGAACAGACACCCCTTCCTAGCTCCACTAAATCCTTATTATTATCATTTGTCGACTCTTCCCGTAACTAATATATTGTTACATGGGACGTCTGAGTGGCGTATCTGAGTTCGTGAATGATGGAGGTCTTAATCAAAATTAAATAACTAAATTTGGTTTCTAATTTATAAGCAATGCTATTATTTACATCATTAAATTATGTATTCACTATTGCTCTTTTCATTTAACAGTAAGCGCAATATTTCATGCCAATTTCAACTCTAATTAATGTCCTTAATGTCTCTGTTTCGTTACAGTCAATTAGCTCACACTCATCATTAACACCTGTTCAGTCCGTCTGTTGCCATCATTGTAATGTCTTACACTCACATATCTTGTCCAGCCAGCCGCACTCTTCATTGCTTGATACTCGCAGTTGCAGATTTCTCTTCTGCCGGTCACTTCTCTCGCGGCTCGTCTTCTATCGCTCGGAACTCAGCCACTCATCCAGTCAACAACTCCACTCAACTTAACTCCCTGGATCGGAGACCTGTTACGCTTTTTATATCGTTAGTCCTGACCAACTGGAAGGTTTAACGCACCCCGAGTCACGCTGAGAGAACTATGTCAGTAATAAAGACCGTTCTTCAAATAAACGCAGAAATTTCATCCGCCGAAGGTCAGTAGGGGCGAGCCGACAAAGGGTTATAGCGACAAAATGCCTCCTTAATTCAAAATGCCAGTAGACTAATCGCTCTACTGTCATTCAAACATCCCATTAACTTTCCGCCCCGCTTATCACTACTCTGGTCTTCTCTTCTGCCCGCTCGCGCGGGGCGGGCCAAGGTCAGCGGCGTAGACCAGCGACACGTAACAATATGTTTGTATAAGTATACTCAGTACTTAATTTGAAGCACGGACTGAAACATGCTTTGATTGGAATTGGAAAGGGCGTATAATCGTTCCCCGGTGTTGTGATATTGTTTTTGGACTAATTGTATGACAGACGAAAGTTTCCTGATATAACTCATGTCGTTGAACGAAGAATACAAATCGTTTACTCATCTATCGACAAGGGTATATAGCGTTTTCGTGGAAAATTTTAGTCAAGTAATTTGTTGACCCTGTCTCACCAAAACACGTTGTCAGTACAAGAATGTAACAATAAATGTAACTGTCCTTCACTCGAGAAAGTAGAATCAAAAAGAGTATGGTACACGAAAAGGAAAAAAAAAAAAAAAAAAACATTAAAAAAATCGCAGGGCAACCAGAAGGAAATACGCTTGCTTTATTTAACAGCGTAGAAGAAGAAATGGCCTTGCTCGTGCTATATCTGAAAAGGACTTGTTTAGTTTCAACGCGTGAAAATTTCTTACAACTCTAAATTGTAACACAAAAATAGCATGAAATACTTTATTTTTACTAAAAATTTTATGATTTTTGACGCGATGTCCATGGGATAAAACAATATTTGTAATATCCTTTAACAACATTTAATAAAGTTAATGGTTTTCAAGGAAATTTTTGGGTATGCAAATTGTACGGAGGAGCTCATGAATGTGCACCTTTTTTGTACAATGATTTTATTTTCACAAACATAAATATTAAAAATATTGACATACCACACGAAATGTTACTGAATTTGGTATTTAATTCGCAGCTGTAAGAGGACTTTTGCAGTGTTTATAATAATGCGAATGCAATCAAAATGTACGCAATAGCAATACGAAATTCCAACTATCACGCACATAAAAACACATCAACAAATAATGAGTGGTTTAATTACAGCTCAAAAGCCTACTTATCGAAAAAAAATCCGGAGGAGACCTTTCAGCGCAGTTATTCATTTTACTGTCAAGAGTTTTTGTAAACATACAATTCAGAACAATGGTGAACTTAAGTAATTTGGAAGATATTTTGACGGTATATTATTAGGAAAATTTAATGTTATTTTACGTAAACTTACACATAAACTGTATAATTTACAAGTCCCTGTAGTTGAAATTTACAACTAAACATATTGGCAATAACCAACGGGAACGGCAACTGTATTATACCAAGACCCTTTGCCGCATTAAATTGGACCATGTCACACATCAAGTTAAATTTGATTTTTTTAAATGCTTGAAAGGAAATAAATACTTTCATAAAATGAATTATTTTACATAACATAGGTTGTGAAACAACTAACTAAATCTGCAAATTATTTTCACAAGTGTACAGTTTTGAGATTTGTGTACAAGAAACAGCAAATTCCATCTTCTTGTTTGATATCGTGTAATCTTCATATAAAGGTAAATCATCTTGAACAATCTTTTTTTTGTCCATAAAAAGCGACGAGTGTCACATGCAGGAAGTTTTTTTTTTTTTCCCCTTCAGGCGCGAGTCACCGCGCCTGATCTTGGCCACCCCTGGCGTTCTGGAGTGTGATCCTGAGTAATGCCCGTGTTTTCAGGTTATCAAACCCGGCACATTAGTAACACTCCTGACATGTTCCACGGAGTATCATGCCATACACGATTCCCCCGGCTAGTGAATTAGTCCCCCTCCAACACGCCGCGGCGCTGGCGACTACTTACCACACAGGAAATAAAAAGTTTCTCTACGTTTCTCTCCCTCGTTCTCTCTCTCTCCCTCTCGCATTGCCGTGTAAGCAATGAAGGATAACATTCTTTGAAACATGCCATGAATTTTTCTTGTTCTGTTAAGGGTCAGAAGGCATTGTTTTGAAGTGAAGATTTAAGTTCACGCATTTTATTAGATTCGGTTAGTGCACTGCTGTTTAAATTGGTTCAGTCAGGGCCAAAGCCTTTGTAGGCAAGAATTCGATCACCAACCTAAGATTATTTTTATTTACAGAAGTTAATAATTGGCTATGAATGGTACAGTATTTTGAAATACTAGTGCTTCAAGTACACATTTTAAAACAAACATTTTTACACCGAGATTATTATGCTTATAAATCCCTAATAGGCTACCAACTTATTGTGTTGAAACTTAAAGAAACTGAAAACGATATTTTACTACATTGTAAAATAAATTAACAACAATACTCATATTTCATGAATGTTTAATATGCCTTGGGAACTATTGTTAATTACTTCATGTATGCGTATATATGCCGATAAAAAGTCAAAAATTTTGTGAAAGTACGTATATAAAGAATGGAGCGGAATTTGATTGGCAATCTTCGTAAGGTAATTCCTTGTGCAAAATCAAGTGCGAAATTTATGACACTTTTTATGTAAATTGAACAATATTACAGTTCTCCGAACATTGCTTTATGACATTGGGATTTTCTATATAAGAACAAACTACCACTAATACCAAAAAGCGAAATAAAAATAAAATGGTGGCCGCCCTCTTATTGCCTACGCCTTTTTTATTGTTGGCAGTTATAAACGTTTGATACTAGTTAATTGAGCAGTACGACTTAATTAACCAAAATGGTTCTCTTGTCCCAATTGACTATGACTCGTAGTTTTCGTGTAAAAAGTACACAAAGCTCCGGCTGCAGCGATACAGTGCCTAGCGCGAGTAGTCACTTTAGGCTGTTCACGGTAAAATGAGCACTTTGGAAAGCCCTGCTTAAAATCTACTTGTATGCACGTTGTTTAATATTACGCCTGATGTAAAATTAGGCTAACATTTGTATGAGTCTCGTCACTTATTCATACGTCGGTCGAGTGAAAGTGTGGCATTATTAAAAAAGTAAATATTTTACAAATCGGTTTACTTTTACACTTCGATGCATTAAAAAAAAAACAGAAAGCGAAATAAATACACTATCTACCAACAAGTAATTGGGCACCCGTGAAGAGAGGTAATTCAGTACGTCAGTTGACTTGTGTTCCACGGCCTTCGGTGTAGGACTGCTGGTGTTTGTCCGTCAGAGGCCTATTGTAACATTCTGGATAATAAAATGCTCCCAACATTGTGGCGTTTTTACGGAATGTACCCGTGTTACTTCCAGGATGACAACGCCAGGTGACATGTTCCAAGGGCTACCATGCAGTGGTACGCCGACAACAATGTTCGCCGATTGGACTAGCCCGCCCAGAGCCCCGACCTTAATCCTATAGAATATCTTTGGGACGAATTGGATCGCCGGGTGAGGTCTCCTCATGCTCGACCAAAATCCATTACTCAACTCATGGAATGGTTGCAAGAGGAATGGCGACGAATCCCCGTGGATGTCCTGCAAACACTCGTAGAGAGCATGCCAGACAGGGTGGCTGCTGTTATAGACGCAAGAGGTGGCCCTACGAGATTCTAACGGGGTGACAACCACCGAGCAAACATTGTGGACAGGTGCCTAATTACTTTTTGGCAGATAGTGTAATTTGAGTTAACACAAATGGCAAATTAACACTTTTTATTCTACGTTAATACATTGAACTACTTTCCCGCCATAGTTACTAATTTTACTGGGCACATGTCACTCAATGCGCCTGTTAAAATATATCCAGGTAGGAGCAGTGTCTTTTTTCAAAGGTTGATTTAAAAAGTGCTTACTTCATCGTTAATAGCCTTTAACTACATGTGTCTATGGTAAGCTGCTGTGCCCACAGCAGAGACAATGGTGGCGGACTTTTTTTTAACACTTACTGTCAGCTAAATAAACCTTACATAAATAAGCCTATAGCACTGGAGATTACTGTTTCTTTTCTGACTAAGTACAGTCGGCGTGAGATTCCCGGCAGGAAGCACTGGTATTGCCAACGGGCTTGAAACAGTATCGCTGCTGTCGAAAGATTTAAAACACGTTTTTACATGAAAATGGCAGGTCCTAGGCAGTTGCAACAAGAGAACAACTTTTATTAATTAGGTCAAGCTTCTAAATGAACCGGCATCAATAGTTCGTATATCCTGATGACGGGAAAAAACGTTATCTGCAATGAGAGAGTGGCTACCCCTGTACCCCTGTTATTTTCATTACGGTGGGAGATACTAATGAACGTTTGGTATTAGGGTGGAAATCCGAATAACATAAAACAATGTTCAAAGAATCGTAATTTCATTTCTCTTCGTTTCCGATACCTCGCAAAAAATACGATTTAAAACCCGATTTTCAAGGACTATAGGTAAAAATGTATCATATATATCTCACTGTATTTTTGCAGAAGGAATAATCTCACGAAGTTTAACGGCTGAATACCGTCCCATCGGGACCAAATTGGGCAGGGATAGCCTTCAGGAGTCAATATAAAATTATGCGTATGTTAAAATGGAGCCCGAATTCCCGTTGGGCCCGAAACCCCAAAAAAGAAAGTAGTGTATCTTTCATTCACGACTTCCACATACATAAAAGTAAACTTCTATTACCAAGGAACTTCTGTTACTACCAAAATGTTTCTTAATTTAATGATCGATATGAATTGTAACCGTTTATCATAAAAAATTTAACTAGAATGCACAATCAAATATTTATATAACTGTAAAAAATTACTTATCATTTATTTTCTTAACTTGTAACTAGGAATCAACCGTGTTATATAATTGCATACGTTACATATGTATTATAAAGTAACTTCGTAAATATGATGACAGTTTTACGTAATTCTGTGCTTAAATCACGAACTCTGTGGCAGATATTTACTACCACATATTTACACTTATTTTGTTTCAATGACAAGGAATTCATGCACTTGTTCTTAATGATGTATGCGTATCAATGCAAAAACGTGGCTTATTTGCACACACGTTTATTTTTACTTAAATCAGTAAAGGCGAAGTAGATATAGACATAACATTGGCAAATAAGTGATACCAGGGTTGGACAATGTTACGCAAATGTCAGCAGACTGTAGAATGCTATTAAAGACTCCTTTCCACTTTATTATTGACAGCGTATATCCATCCAACACAATGTTAACTACCCTCCCTCCATCCACAAAAAAAAATATTTCGAATGAGACAGCATACACATAAACCACTGACAATTCAGAATATCCATGTACACTGACTACTAAAGACACATAAAGCTATAAAATTTATTTTTTAATTTTCTCTAACAATTATAGCTGACGACTCATTTGCACATATATTTTACCTAGGAATTAGAAAAATAACATATTGTAGCGGATGTCGTGTCTGGTATAATACCAAGCGCCATCAAAGCGTCCTGAAACCAACAAATGAACAGTATAGTAACGAAGGTGGAGTGCGATAAATCTCTTGGAAGAAATATTGAATGAGCAGAAAATTTATTCGAGACAGATTGTCCTAAATTTCGTATTGCAGCCGTCTCAGTTACTCCAGCTCTGAAAGACTTGCGTAGTAATTTATCCCTACCTTTGACTCACTACCCATGTCCATACGCAGGAATCCAAATTGCAGAAAGGTTTGCTCCAGGACAGCTTTCTGGAAGATACCTGTCACACATTTGTTAGGCCTCAGCAGTAAGGGACCTCAGTGGCTAATATTTTAGCAGGTCAGCCTCCCTCATTGACAATCCAAGCTCGATTACTGGCAGGTCCGAAACAAAGCTTCTCACGAGGGGGACATGGGGCAAAGTTTGCGGTTAGCCGATTGGTTTTCTCAGGGTATTCTTTGGATAGGGTAGCCAGCTTAGACGGACCTCAACTCCCCACTATAATATCCGTTTACCATGTTTCAAATGGTTTAAGGGAGAAATTTTTTTTCTATATTTTGAAAAATGTTCACGTATTTGTGCCATGATGTCAATAGTTCATTCACGAAAATTCCTGATCAGCGAAAAATCTTTCAACAATACTTACGTAATATTTATATTTTTTCTGTTATATATACAAATATACACACTTACTTAAATAAGCCATAATTTGATTAGTTTATTTTTAAATTAGTTTCTCCCATTTACTTCAGCATTATTTTTTTCACGGAGCTGGTTGATGCTGCGTTGGAGAAACGTAAAATATACTGAAAAGGCAGGAAATAATTTGGGCTCTTGAAGAGTCTTCGATCTCGTGATCACTAAGACGTCTTGCGACAAGTAGGCTAGACCGGCAGCGGTACAACAGAATGACTCAAAATTGTTTGATTTCCGAGTCAATAAACGAGTGGTTCGGTGCCCTCTGTTGCCAAGAGGTTACGGTACCTCTGGTATCTGTGCACAACAATACACCTTAATACTCAACCGTTGGCACATTTTGTTAAAACGCACAACCAACAATTATTTGGGAGAACAAAAACATTGTTTGCCATTCCACCACCGCGTGGTCGTTGCCTCTTGACGAAGAGAGGGAGGTTACACTGCTAATAAGTGCTGTGGACGGCCACATCAACTCTTACAGTCACAGTGTGCTACATATGAATGGTTTCACAGGACGTGGATTTAATGGTCTAAACTGTTCACGTCAATAAACTGTGCCCATAGAAGAAATCCTTCACGTGGTAGAAGACTTTACTCGTTTTTGAGACTATATTCGACAGTCTCATTGACAATTGCTGCCAATAATATATAACAGAAACACATTACTATCGTTTCCGATACACTGATACTTTTACAGTTCCAAACAAAAGTACTGTTTGTTACAATGCCTAAAATTTAGCATCTATCTGTTACTGAATGGGTTAGATCCGGGTTTCCTCTTCACGCACCATCTTCCAGAATTCCCTTATTATTAAATGCGATCACCGTGACCGAGGTCACTGTAGGGCCGTTTTTCGAACCAGGAGGTTCCCAATTTGAATCTCAGTTAAGCCCTGTATAGGCCGTTCACGGTAAAGTGAGCACTTTTTGAATCTGTTTCATCAGACATAATAATTAATAAATACATTTCATCGTGGCCTCGGACTTTTGGTTTTGGGTATGGTGAATGTATCCACTGTGTTTATTACTCACATGGCAGGGTTTACATTAACAAGTAGGGGAAGGATATAAATTGGTTGAAAGAAAAATGTAACTAGGGCTTCGAAAGTGCTCACTTTATCGTAAACGGCCTATATGATATATGCCAAGCCGTTACCGGTTAACACCCCACTTTATTCCTCATCACGGCTTTTTTTTTTTTTTTTTTTTTTTTTTTTTTTTATGATTTCAGTTCTATCACGTTTATAGCGGGGTCATTAGGAGTAACCAGCAAACCAGTCAAAACTCAGTATTGGTATGCGTTAATACACATATTACCGGCGTTTTGACGTGGATACGTCTTTAAATTTGCGACCATAGTGGGAGGCAATCCAGAAAATCCGATGATAACAAAATCGGGGGATACAGTTTGACAGTGCAGCTCCGAATCTATCGTCTACATTCAAAATTAAATTACACCACTCGATTCCCGAAGGATCAAAGAATGTGTTACGTTGAGTGAAGACTGCGAAGCATCATGTGTATGTGAAGGGAAAAGGGGGAGGGGGGGGAAGGGGCGCCGCAGTTTTGAGTTCGTTGTGCCGCGTCTCATAAATTCCGCATAGTATAACGTTTGACTAGGAGAACCTACGAAGCTTGTTCAAGTTTTAATTGACAGTTCTCGTCAAGATAAATCGATCGTGTGTATAAAAACATTTGTGTGGCGTGGTTATGGTGAAATTGTATAAGTTTAATGTCAAAAAACTAAGAAAATTTAACACAATTTCAGCCTATACTCGTCAAAAAGCCAAGTCGAAATACAGAAATCGTATACGGTTGGAAAGAGCATCTCAAAAGCAATCCAGTTATACCCATAATACCTCATTTGGTCGAGTGAAGCGGTGCCGGGAACGTAAAAAAATCACCAAGGCGTCCGAGCGCGTCAACGTAGAGGCATTCACGCAAAACAAGCGGACGTGTCCCCAACACAGCCAAACCCAATTTTTTTCGGAATGATTTCGGAAAAAATGGAAAGCAAGAATCGGGAACCAAGGTCCTCCTGAGTTCCGGTGTGTCACGACTGAACCACCTCGCCCAGTCCCGCCGTAAAAAGGAAAAGGCCAAAACTAATAAAAAGAACACATCTTATGAAATCCTGTTCTTCCGCAGCAGGTAATTCTTGATTGCTGCAAGCACCACCATGTGCACCGTGTGCCCAGGTGGGTTTAACAGCTGTAGCTCGGGACTCGATCCAGCCCCATCTGCCCGCTCACCTTGTCTGCGGCTGGCTGGTCCTGTGCGGAGTGGTCGTGCCTTGCATCGGGCAGCTTGGCTCTACCACCCGCTCCTCTGGTACGACTGACAATCTGCGGGCCTGCACTGGGGGCAGGCTATGAGGGCAGGTGGCCCTCTGGTACCACCTTCGAGGATACATCCTGCAGCAGTTAAATATGATATCCTACAGTTGTCTCACAGTTCTGAGGTATACCGTGAAAAAAAAATCAATTTTTGCAAATACACAAGTACTGTGGTGCAACAAATTACCAGACACATCACTGCTCCCAGTGAACTTGCCCATTAGGACGCTATGAGCGTAGAGGAAATAAATGCTTGAGTGGACTTATTGTGTGTATCCTAAAGGGAAATGATTTTTGGAGCCTATAAGTGCGAGCATTCCATCAGCTAGATTTCTCAGTAGTTAACCATGATTCCGTCCTCTGTTAGTTATGTCACTGTTAAGTGGAGACATCACAGAGGCATTGGACCGAAGCATTACTCTCGCAGGTGCGAACAAATCTTCAGTCATGTTAGCGATTGTAGAGGGTATCCGCCCCAGCTCAGATATAGTGGCCAATGATAGGATTCTGTGCTGGAAGATAATAGCACTTGGTTTTCATAGTCATGTAGTTATGCGTTGCCAGGAAGCCACAGATCACATGCACCAATGCTCCACGTCGTTTGGAATTGTTCAAAAAAACATCATGATTGGATTGAAGTAAAGTGGAAGAAGTTTTTGTGGAGTAATGTTTCCCAGTACATGATCTGGCACACGGATATGCATGCTTGCACCTAGCGAATCTCTCACGAACGGTGTTTACCCGAGTTTGTTGCGTCGGCAGTGAACTCGGATGGTGTTAGTGCTGTTTTCCGAGGCTGTTTCTCTCTGTTTCGTTCTGGATTATTTATAATTCATGTAATGATGATCTGTGGTATGTATGTGGACATTTTTATGAAATAAACTTCCTTGCCACGCAGTCTCAATTGTTTGGAATAGGCCCTCTCAAAACGTTAATTTTCCTGTCCATAAAGCAAGATCAACTACGTCGTGGTTTGAAGATGGTTGAATATGGCTTGCCTAACTGGTTAGCTAAAAAGCCCGAAATAAACGCAATAGAACATCTTTGGGATAAGATAGTGTGTACTTTGCGTGCGAGACCCATTCGACTATAAGACAAACTATAACTATTCGCCGTTCTACAGGAGTAATGGAAACAATTCCCCCAGTTTTAAGATGGAAAAATCCTCACATCTTGTATTTATCCATTTTAGCCCCGAGTTCCATTTCAAACGGTTTGACTATTTTTTTCCTCGCATCACAGAGATTAAATAACTGCTTCTGGAAATTTTACGTTTGGTTACATCTTCACTGTGTTTATTAACGTATAAATAATAACTTTTTGGAAGAAATAAGTTATTAATTTCTTTCGAGTTTTTGCATAAATGCGATGTCGCCAGGAGTATTCGGCCAAAAACGGTTTTAAAAATGTACAAAATAATGTCAAATAGCCTAATTAATAAAATATAACAGAAAATCTCTTTGACCACACATCATATATAAGCAGATATGTTTGGTGTGGTATCTACTTAAAACTGAGTAGGGAATTGTCTTTAAATAACTGACTGAGAGATAGGAAATTTCAACCAGATTTTATGGTAGTATGTAAAATAGTTCCTGAGATGTGACGTACTAATAATTTTTCTTGAAGCTACGTTCCAAAACAAAGTACGACTGATGCTATTACTTATGTTAGTAAATTAACTTCCCACAGTAGGTACTTTATCTTGCCTAGTTTGGGTTCAATCTGTTTAATGGTATTAATGACGTGGCATACTGCGCAAAATAAGACCCCCATGTTGCAAAGCGGTTGCTCTATACAATCTTAGATGGTTTTCCACGGCACTATTTGTCTACAAACTGTAGTAAGATTCGGTTGAGAAGATAAACGAAGAAAATTTTGAAGCTTTATTTACAGCTAATGTTAGCGACCAGCATGCTGGACTGTAATAGTTTTTCATTCGGTGCATTCATTGCACATGTGACCACGTAGGAAGGCAAAGTCGGCCGACTGTGGTTTTACTGATGGCATTGCCGGATAACTGCTGGCCGAAAAAAAAAAATGGGTATACACAACTGGCCCTTCTATGGTTAACTGCAGGCACCAGGACATTTGGCATGCCATTTAAGGCACACTGATGGAATTTTGATGGAAATGAAACTGATTATTGAGAGTAGGTGAATTACTAATGGCCCATAAATGGCTTACGGAATGTATTCGAGCACTGACCATACATAGTCAATACATATTGATGGTGAAAGCATGGGTAGCCATTAGTAGGCCATTTGATGGCTGTGAAGTGGTACATCGATGGACTATTGCTGGAGCAATCGTAGCTTATTATGTGGGAATTTATATGGCTCCCACTTCTTCGCAGATAGTTTCTTCAAACTACACCCCCATATATATACATATATTAGACATATATGTCTAATATTATATATATATAGATAAAATGATACAATGAGTAGATTATTTGTAAATATGTAGTAATGGAAATATCTATGGGTTAATGCTGTAAACGCAGTAAACAAACTTCGTGACGGGTATCGAATAACTTGACATATGTAATGTTTTCATGTACGGCTGCATCTAATTAAAATGAGATGTTAAACAAAACAATATGTAACTTCAACGCCTTCAGAAAATTAACCTTTGAAGGGCTTTTGTTGTTTCACATCACGAAACTATTTATATTGCCGACTGCATTCCAAAACAGATGAATAGCATCCAGGTGGCATGCATACTGCACAAAATTACATTAATAGCAAGTTTTTGATTTAATATTCCTTTTCTGGTAGGAAGTTTTCTCTTGAGGGGAATGTTTTAAGGCTGGATAACTGGGGTAATTGATATAATATCAACGTTTGTTAATAATTCAAGTCCGAATTTATTCTAAATTAGTTTATGTGAACACAGTACTCAATGGAGTAATGGTGAGCATGCTGGGCTGTCACTACAAGGGGTGGGAGTTCGTGTTCTGCCACCCCCTCACCATTTTACTCATTCCTCCAGTAGGTATGAGATTTTCATGTCGTATAATTTGATTAATAGTGGAGTAAGCGAGATTTAAAAATGGAGAAAAGTTGAGAATTATGCTAACAATAATTATTTTTAAGAGACAGTGTTTAACATATGGCGAAAGCATAGATGGCCATCAGTTGGCCATCTGGTGACTGTGAAGTGATACAGTGATGGTCCATTGCTGTTGCAATCATAGCGACCATGTCTTGCATGTAGCAAGGAACAACCCAGCGTTCACTTGGAGTGATTTCGGAAAATCACGGAAAGCCGAAATCAGGACGGCCGTACTGGGAATCGAACCCGGGTACTCCCGAATGCGACTACAGTGTATTGCCACTACTTGGCCTCA
This sequence comes from Dryococelus australis, assembly GCA_029891345.1. Classification (NCBI taxonomy): domain Eukaryota; kingdom Metazoa; phylum Arthropoda; class Insecta; order Phasmatodea; family Phasmatidae; genus Dryococelus; species Dryococelus australis. The sequence continues at coordinate 67,295,196 of CM056998.1, read as the reverse complement.
CTCGTCACGTCGTCGTTTGTGGTGCTAAACAAAACACTTAATAACTTATTATCTTGAAACAGCTGAAGGTTAAAGGAAATTCAATGCGTGCTTCGCAGTCGTGTCCGTACAGTTCTTGGCGCACTGCAACATGGCATGGTTGACATGTGTGCCTGTACAAAATTCTCCAAACACTAGCAGGGCTTATTCCAGAGCAGTGTGCAGTCTCTCATGTTCTCACTTGAGGATTGACAGCTCCATCAGCCAGAACAGACACTTCGTTTTCTTCGTTGGCAGTGTTGCCTTTGTACATCGACGTTTCTATATCTTTTTTTTTTTTTTTGTGTTTCAGCTTACTACTTATTCGTGACGTACTCAAATATTGTTAGTAGTACGCGAAGTGAAGGACACCGCCGATCAGGGAAGCGTTCAGCATGCAATGTTACCGCCGTTGTTCAATTTCTGTGAAATTCACCGTAGATCAAAATAATGTCTAGTTTTTATTCATAACTGAATACGGGCGTGTTCACAACGCGATATAAGAGGACAAGTTTTGACTCTAAATATAGAAATTTAAAGTGATAGTTAATGCCATAAGCCTCACTCTTTGACTTTGACGCTGACATAAGTAAAACGTGCTAGACACTGCAAAGTGGCCCGAGGCTGTTTTTTTTTTTTTTTTTAACATCTATTGTAATTACAGCGGAATCACACGCGAATAGTTAGGAGTTTGGAATACTGCAATGTTTACATCCACGTAAAAGATGGTGCTTACGCTTTGACCTAAATATCTCTGAAGGAATTTGTTTTGGGCAAGCGAAGCCAATTCTGTTATTAATAACTTCTCTTTTTTTTATTTCGATAGAAATGGTTATTCCCGTTTTAAAACGATAATCATTGCGTTTAACGTATTATTTTCTGGACGTGCTGGATTCTTCATATTTTCTCATTTTGTGAGCTGCCGATGTGAGTACATTCATGCACGTAGGTTTTCCGTATTTTTTTTCGTTTCGAACACAATTTGAGATTGCAGAATTAGATATAACAACCTGTATAAAATTACTTTTGTAGCTGTAGGCTATGTAGAGCGATTAAATAAACTCTGCTACGTTTGTTTTATTCCGACACATTTACGATAAAAGTAGAGTTGAAGTCTTGAAAACGGAATTTCGTTGACTAAGTTCACGGGGAGTTATGTTTTTAAATAAAGAGTGTTGGGTTAGCGAGTCAGTGAAGAAGTCTGGGCGGCCCTTAAAATCGAGGTCCTGATAGCCGATGAGGGTGAAGCGATATAAGCATGAAGCAGCGCCTGAATGTATGGGCGGGGGAAACGGGAATGCATTAGAAAGGGCTTATTAACGTCCTCCAGTGTTATGCTTGAAGGCTTATCAAGGGACGGCTTATGAACTAACTTATGACCTAACTTAAACTAACTCCCATGCCTAACCTAGGATTCGAACCCAAAACCTCCCACACCACAGACTGGTGGCACACCAATCGATTGCTCCAGGGAGGTCGATGGGGAAACGGAAGATCTCTGAGAAAACCCGCCGACCAGCGGCACGTGCGAAAATCCGGGGGCGGCCAACAATGGGAATCGAACATGGTTCGTCTCGGCGGGAGGCGAGTAGTCTAACCATTACACCACCGCGAGACCTGTTTTCTAAGAGTTAGCGAAAGTGTGTAGTTTGGAGGTGGCGAAGAAGGGATTACAGACGCTCACAGACAGAAAAGTAAATAGCAAAATACATCGCACACCCACTCAACAGATTATCTACCGGTAAAGAATCACGAGATGGCGAAGTTACAAGAAGTGTCTAGATTATCAGGAATAAGAATTACATGTGGTCGGCTAATTTTCGCACTCGTGAAAACAGTCGACACTATAGAGAGTCAAATAAAAGCCGACCATCGTATTATATTTTCAATCCACTAAGATTAAAAGCCATATGTAGGCCGTATGTTTGATTTGCTGTAGGCTTATATGCTTGCGTAAATATGGCTCTCGCTTTAAATACTAACGATTTGAGCAGCATAATACGGGTAGCTAAATACTGAGTATATATGTTTAATAAATTTATAAAATAGTTAGTTAATAAGTTAAAGTTACGTTTCAACGTGACTACATACAACTACGTATACATACAGCCGTTGAAAACGCAAACATGTAATTATGCTGCGATCAGATGCTGCCAACTATAAAAAGCGGCATATTTAAAAATGCGTATTTCGAAATTCTCTTACCCCAGAAAGAAAAAAAAAAAGAATACTTGCTACTGAAAAGTTTACGGGTACTACGACAAACACGTAAATATATTTCTAGCTTTCCTTGTTTAGGATTGGTGCTGACTGGCGTTTTTTTATTGGCAGTGAAAGTGCCATGTTAATTTTAGTTGGTTCATTGTCACTTAAAAAAAAAAAAAAATTTCTTTTTGTTTTGGTCTAAAGTGTACTCTTCAGCTGCGTGTCAAATATAATATTAACATGGGTTTACTAATTACGTAATATTCTTGCATAAATCAAAATATACATGTGGCAGTAGGGAAAGAAAAAAAACGTACAAGTACTGTTACAATTTTTCTCTCAGAGTCAGTAAGCTAAACCAAAGTTCGTTAAGAGATGGAGGTCTTATTTAAATAAAAGAGTTAATTATAATTTCATAATTTTACTTACAATAACGACAGACAAAATTCTCTCGGCTACACATCTCACAATGAATTGACATCACTTGCTGTTTACAATTAATAACTTCAATTAATCAAATTTAAAATTATTTAAAAGGAATTAACGTAATTAAATAATTAGATATCAATCTCAATTGACAGTGTATCAAAACCTATTCAATTATAAATTATGTGTCCATATTTGACAGTTATAAAACCCACAATATAATCCCTATTACATGTTCATTCAGTTCCGCCTGAGATAAGTCCATTTCCCGCAAATCCGCTATGTCCTAGAATTCTCCGAGGGTCCTCACGCACAGTAGCCTTCACTCATCGGATATGACGCCCTCTCGTCCATTCACACCACGAACACCTCGTCCGCACTAGACTTTGCACTCCGCACTCAGCCAGATGGACTCCGCCAAAGACTGCCAGCCATTGGACCGCTGCAATATTTGTATGGCTGTAGGCCATCGTCCAGAAATTTCTCTGAAAGTCACGTTGCGCCGAAGGTCTTAGTTCCGAGAATATTCTTACGCGTCCTCTACACTTGTCGGCTTCTCCAGCAGGGGGGAGGGTATGTGACGCCATCTATGTCACCGCTGTAAGTAATTCCACTGGGTGCTCAGGGGGGGGGGGGGGGTGGAAGAGTCAAGGTGGGTCATCCCCCGTCCCCTCCCCAGAAACAGAGTCGGACCGCGCTTACCGGGAGCTCGCGGCCTGTGCGAGCTGCAGCGCGTAACAGTACTTTGATATTAAACGGTATGTTACTGTACCATGTGTTTTTATTTTAATGCCGCCGATATTAAAAATGAAATATTCTTTACAAAAGGTACGGAACTGAGTCTCCTAAATCACTTCTAACAATATTGTTAAAGTTAGGGACAGTTTTTCTTTCAGGACCCAGCGAGTTTGAAATCAGCTACGTGCGAATTTCGTTCCTCGTATCGCACAGTGTCCACGGGCCTCCATCTGGGCACGGGACCTCTCAAGACCTCGATGTTAAGGGGGTAGTATCCACTCCATCTTCGAATTTTCTTACAAATCTTCGTAATGAAAATGTATGACCAGAAAAAAAAAAATCAAAGCTAGACATGACATGGACAACTACTTAACGATTTTTTAATTTTTTTATTTGTAGGATTTCAAATATACCTGTACTTTCCCACGTGGGACTGAACTTATTAAATAATTATATAATGTTTAGTTTACGGTTACAGATGTGACACTAATCATGTAAGGAAAATAAGTGGAATTTAGAAATAACTGTTAAAATGTCCCCTACGTCATGACTAGCTTGGTTTTTAAATATAGACTCCGAAAATTAAGTTAATGAGGAAAATACGTGAATCCAAGATAGCAAGGATACTTCCTCCTTAAGAACTGTACGAGTCTCTTCACGGGCACGAGACATTGCGCAAGTCTGCTCTGGCTTCCACGGTTCTCTCTTCCCACCCACTGGAGATCTGTCCCTACTGCTACTGTCGACTGACGACGCGTCAAGAATGTTTACGAGAAGGAGCGTGGGAAGACGGGAAAGGGATTTCTTCGTCTATAGTCCATCCGCGGTTACTACTAACTTATCTGAAGCCCCTGCGCAAGTTCTACTCCCTCGATATTCTCTGCCTATATGAAAAACAAAGCCTAGGGAATTACACCATAGGGATAACGCACCGCGTTCGTGCGCGCTAATTGTAATAATATTTTGCATAACAACTTTTCCTTAAAGGTTGTTTACGGTAAAATGAGCACTTTTAAAAGCCCCGCTTAGCATAAAATTGTATGCAAGTTGTGTATTCTTCCACCTTATGTAAAATTAGCTATTTTCTGCGGCTCCACCCGCGTGCAAAATTCAAACCTTAATTACAATGACCAAGTGCTGTATCTACAGCGCCTACTGAAATGGTTGGTGGCATATTTTATATATTCCCTACGAAACTGTTTGTTTTTCCGGGATGAAACGTACCCTATGTGCTAATACATAATATAATCTACCTCTGTACCGAATTTGATCCAAATCCATCGTGCCATAATAACGTGATTGAGTAACAAACAAACATACAAGGTTTCGCATTTATAATATTATTAAGATTAACATTGTCATGGGCCTCATTGCTATATTCATGCATCAGTTAAAAGAAACTGAAATTATTAAAAAAGTAAATATTTTTAAATTTGCTCATTTTTACACTCAGGTGCTTTTAAAAAAAAGGAACAGAAAACGAAAGAAATAGTTTACTATTACAAACGTTTACTAAACACTCTTTATTCGACGTTAAGACATGGAACTACTTTGATCTCCCTCGTTACCAACTTTACTGGGTGCAAGTCACTCAGTGCGCCCGTTATGCAATCAGGCGCAGTGGCCTTTTTTCTAAGGTTGATTTTAAAAGTGCCCACTTTATTGTGAACAACATTTACTAGGTATTACCAACACACCTATTTTTTTCCACGATTTTATTCACATTAATAAAACCATAGATTCTATCATTTATAAATATAACGTGAGTAGAATTTTGATTTGTTGAAAAAATGAGATACTTTTATCTTGAGAGAAAAATAAAACACTTGTGATGCATAAAGTATATTTACGAAACGACCAAGCGCGAGATACATGAGGAAATTTTTCTACGGTTTGATTCAGAAATTGCCAAGAAACTGCGAACAGACTATAGTTCTACTTTTGCTCTCGCCTTTGGCGTTCACTCGCCGTTTCGTAACGGGAGCGCTCAGCTCACAATGTCTGCGGCGACGTCTATCTTCCCCTCCCCGCCCCCTTCCCACAGCTAACATTCGCACCATTCACGGCCTGTCAGCTTTCACCGATCTTACAATGCGTCTCTCCGGAGAGACATAGAGAGAGAGAGAGAGAGAGAGAGAGAGAGAGAGAGAGAGAGAGAGAGAGAGAGAGAGAGAGAGTTAGCCCCTACGTCACGTCCATTTGCGGGACCCACATTCTTCCCCTGCCGCTCTCCACTCACGGATGTCTGCTGCAACAGTTAACAAATTAAGCAACTCGTGGCGGGCACGAACCCGCTGCCCATCCGCCGGGACTCGTCTCGACCCCATTAGCCGGTGGTTGCCCGCTCCACAACCTTCCCCCGCCCCCTGCTGATTAGCAAATTTCTTCTCTTATACGCAACCCGGGAACCGTCCAGATCGTGTTTACAGATAATCGAATATTTTTGACGTTCGGGTAGGTAGATAGGGCTTCAGGATAATCTATAGTGAAACATTTTAAACGCCCGAAGGTCATGTCTGGCCATACAGAAACATTGGGATGGACATTTCTATGACTACGATTTCATGCAAATTAGATCTGCTAGAGTATGTTACTAATAGTCTACAGGTACAGAACATGGTAATATGTATACATTAAACATCAAACTATTGTATCACACAAAGCATGTTTTGCAGGGAACCAATGTTGCAGGATGTTTTTAGTATAGTGTTGGACCACCCGAACATGGAGACAGGCGGTCATACAGACGGGTAAGGAGGAATGCAGGCGTCAGATGTTCTCTTGAGGAAGATCCTGTTAATGCTGGTATAAGCGACCCTCCTAATCCACCGCACTTGCTGTTGGCAGAAGTTGTTGTCCAATCTGGCTCTGAACGTTCTCGATGGGCGAGAGGTCTGGGGATCTTGTTGGCCAAGGAAGCATGTTGATATCAGGAAGGCAGGCCAGAGGTACCCATGCTGTGTGAGGCCAGGTATTATCCTTCTGGCAAATGGCATTGTCTGCACGAGGAAGGGGAGCACACATGGTCGCAGTATTTCCTGGACGTATCGCCGCGCCGTCGGGGTTACTTCAATCATAACCAGCAAGGTGCGGGGACAGTAGGAAATGGCAGCCCACACACTGATACCTCTCGATGGGGCGGTGAGCCGCTCTTCAATGAAACGTGGATCACCGCGCTGGCTAGGACGTCTCCAGAGTGGAATTCGGCGGTCGCCTGTATCCAGACAGAATCTCGTGATTAACCGCACCGCGGGAGCGATAATGGCGACGCTGCCACACGCATCAAGTGTGTCATCGCCTCTAACCGCAAGGCTCTGAACTGGCGTGCAGTGTTCTAGTCTATGGGACCTCCAGCGGTGACATTATTATTTTATTGGTGGAAAGTCTGTAGGAAGGTTTCGCTGCAGGGGCATTGAGTAGTTCTATTTATATCTGATGTGTATATTTTGAGATAAAGAGCATTGAAATAGCTATTTTTGACCGTTTTGGAGTACTATGAAGTGGTGTTTCTAACACACGTAACATTTTGAAAGTACTCAGCAGCCCTCAGCTTAAGTGTCCGTTCATTTCGTAGATCGGCTTATTGGACGCACGTTTAGTAGTTTCCTGGAAAAACGTGTACTTGTAATATATTGCGAAGCAATTCAAGCACCAGGCAAGCACCCAGCGTTCCCTGTAAAGTTTGCACCTGCTCGGCGATGCTCAGGATGTAACGGTAGACGTCTTAAGGTACGCCGCGATGACAGGTCCCGCTCTTCTGTTAACCTCCTTGATATTGCGCTGGTAGACAAAGGCGTATCCCCAGCTGCCGTGACATGTTCCTGGATGGTGCTCAGCGACGCCCGTGTAGTGCTTACAGCCTGTCGCACGATGAAACGATTCTCTCTGCCTGTGGTCCGTCTGGGTGGACCCGAGCCTTCTCCACGGGTATGTGTACCTCCCAGTTCCCACCGCGTCCGACAGTGACTTACAGTATAGACAGAAAACTGCCCATGTGACGAGCAATGCGCCGAAACGTCCAATCTGCCTCTCGGAGGCCGACCGTGCGGCCTCTCTTAAACTCATCCAGCTGGTGAAAGGCTTGTCGAATTCGCCGCCGAGGCATATGTTGCGTGTTAACTGAACTTGGCCCTGTGGCTCACACTGCTAATAAAGCCTTATTAGGTGTCTTGCAGCTATGGATGGTGGAGGAACATGTATTCCTCCCAGTGGTACATCCGTTCAAGCAAACCACATGTCCAGCTACGACGATACTGTGTGACATCCTTCGTCGTATTCACGCGTTTCGTTAATGATAATCAATTTTTTTTCCTTACGAGAATATTTTCTCATGTGACTTTAAGATTCACGTTCCCGTGTTCATTAGGCAGGAAGTTACACTGAACCTAACCGGAGCATTGTTTTGTCATAATCCTTCGTTTATAATAAGAATCCTCTTCTCTTCTGGAGGCGTACAGCGGTGATGCAAGAACGGGGGCGGGTGACAGATGCTGTTAAATGTCCACCGACGGGAAACGCCTTAATCATCCGGAACCAGTCGTCTCGTTAACAGTGGCCGTTGTTTCACATTCCCCTTTCCCCTCGCCACATCCAAGTCCACCACTCCACAACAGGTTGCGACGGACAGATGGAGGTGGTGGGTGTCGAAAGTGGCCGCCCGCTCCTCTGAGGACATCCTGGCCGCGGGCGGTAATTAACCCGATCGACGTCCGGTCCACCGGTCAGTCCTCAGCCCGTTGCCAAACCCGTGCCTCCGTCTCAGCAACAGGTTCCTCTCGTCCGGCGGCTCCTTGCGGTGCTACTCGCACCTGCGGACTGCCCGTGGCTGCCACTTCCTGTTGGTCGCCTTTCAACTACGCTCTCCTCGCCGTCCATTGCCAACTTCTTAAGGGCCCTATGCACTGAAACGTTTTCTGTGAAATCGTTGTTTGCGCGTAAGAGCGTATCTCGGTAAATAAAAGTTCTGGAAATGCGAGGTTTTGCCAGAAAGGATTAAATAAACTATCTGCGCCCCTATTTTTTTTTTTGTGGTACTAAGTGTATTCTTGGTGAAAAGAATTCGTGGAAATGATTAAATATCGCATTTTTAAAGCTTTTCTATGCAGTTTCCTTAAGCGGCAAGAGAAAAGTACAAAAATACGGGCGTAGTTTAATCTGTAGTCTTTTCATCGCATGTAATAAAACCCATATGTTACAGATCTAATTTACACGGTACAGTGTTACAACGTAAACGCTGCACGCCTTGCGCGTAGGAGCGATGAGGCACTAGACGTGCGTGTTAGTGTCGGCCGTATCGCTCTCTTACTTCTCGACCTTGGACGCGCAACTATATATAGTCCTCATAAAGTCCTACTTCTCTTCTTCTTTCCGCCCATGTCTAGACATTAAAATCGCCATCGACCTAACTACCGAAGTCCTTTCACGGCCAATCGCAATTTCTGTGAAGTCCTGCTCAAGTTTTGCCGAAACCATATTCTTCCGTCTCATACGAACTAAGCTTAATGACATTTTGACATGAATACGTCTTTAGATTTGCAACCATAGTGAGAGACTATCCAGAAAATCCGATGATAACAAAATCCGGGGATATAGTTTGGCATTGCAGCTCCGAATATATCGTCTACATTCAAAATTCAATAACACCACTCGATTGCCAAAGAACCAAGGAATATGTTACGTTGAGTGAGGGCTGCGAAACATCACGAGTGGCGGAAAGATTTTGAGTTCGTTTCGCCGCGTCTCATAACCTCCGCGTAGTATAACTTTTGACTAGGAGAAGCTACGACACTCGTTTGAGTTTCAATTGACAGCTCTCGTCGAGATCAATCGACTGAGTGTATAAAAAACATTTGTGTGGCGTTGTTATAGCGGAATTGTATGCGTTTAATGTAAAAAATTAAGAACATTTAACACAATTTCCGCCCATACTCGTCAAAAAGCTGAGTCGATATACAGAAATCGTATACGGTAAGAAAGAGCACTCAATAGCAACCGAGTATACCCAAAAAACCTCATATGATCGACTGTAGCGATGCCGGGAACGTAAAATTAATACCAAGGCGTCCGAACGCGTCAACGTAGTCGTATTCACGAAAAACAAACGGCCGTGTCCCCAACACAACCAAACCCATTATTTTTCATATTTTTACTTGAGGTGGAGGAATACCCTGAAACAAGAACATTGGCAGGACTTCAGAAAAGTTGGAAGTAATCTTGTAAGGACTATACCAAAACTCCCGAGGTCGCTGAGAATCTTCAGGGCCACAAGTTTCTGGGATAGAACCCCAGCGAAGTCAATATTCTAAACATATTACTGTTTATTCGTTTGTGATGCTGCTGTGCTAATAATTGATGTTAAAAGAAAAAAACACAGCACGGGCCACTTTACAGTGACTGGCTCGGTTTACTTATCTCAGTGTCGAAGAGTATGGCCCTTAATATAACTTTAATGTTTTATAATTAGAGTCGAGCTTTTTTTCCTTTTATATCGTCTTGTGAACACGCCCGTGTTCAGTAATGAATAACAACTAGATATAATTTTTATTTTCGGCGAATGTCATAAATTAAACAGTAGCGGTAGCATTGTATGCTAAACGCCATCGGCGATGTCCTTCACTCCGTACCACCGACATCTAACACGTCTCGTATAAGCAGCAAGGTGAAACCCAAAAAAAGCGTCGATGTACGAAGACAACTACCAGCGAAGGAAACAAATTCTCTGTTCTGGCTGATGGAGCTTGCAATCCTCTAGAGAGGAACACGAGAGATTGGACATCGATCTGGAATAAGCCCCATTATCGTTTGGAGAATTTTGTATAGGTATGCATGCCAATCATGCCATGTTTCATTAAACCAAGGTATGCATGCCATGTTTCATTACACCAAGAGCTGTACGGACATGACTTCGAAGCACTCGTTGAATTCTGTGCCTTTACACTTCGGCTCTTTTTTTAAATGTAATATGACGTACGGTAATATTGTATTTTGGCACACTTATTTTTACTTCCACTGCACACTTTATTTTATTATAATCTCAGATGTTTATGTTCACTATTTACATGACAGTTCTATTGGCAGAAGTCATTGTTATTTAGTCAACTAGTTATGCCACCTAAACCAACCAAACTAAAACTCAGTAATATAAGCGCAAATATTTAATAAAGCGAAAAATCAAATGTAATATCAACATAGTTTGTTAAAATCAGGAGAATGATTAAGATGTTCATTATTTAGATAAATAATTATCATTAAAATTTAATTCCCATGACAAGTTATAACGTTTGGTAGACATATATTGATGTTGGTATACATATAGTAACTACGCTATTTGCAATAACGCCAGTACAGGGTATATTAAGTGTCGTTCCTCTGGTCCAGAAGACCTACTTCGTTTGCAAAAGGTCGCGCGCGAGGGGGGGGGGGGGGGGGGGATATATGTTGGAGGCAAGCAGAAAGTACATGAGATAAGAATAAGGTTTCGTAATTTTTCACCCTTTTCTGGGCAATTGACTAATTCAATTCAAGTGTATGAGAATACAATTGTATAGTGATTAAATTATTTCATCATAACATTCTTTAGACTTTTATACATCATACATGATACGTGGGCGCAGTTCCGGAAGATGTAGTAAATAAAAACCTGCAGCTTGTAACCCAACTCCTACAAGCCACGTTACACAAGCTAAGAGATGAGACATGTAAGGGTCCATATTAATTATACCTTTGAAGATTAATTATACAAGAATATTTAACGACTGTAATAAGTGTAATTTAATGGTCTTTAAATTAGTTGTTTTTAATTAGTTGGTGATTGTGTTTCGTTTTTGATCCAAGTGCTAGAGATAAAACGGTTTGTAAAATAAAATCGGAAAAAAAACCGACTATGAGCAAAATATTAATCCAAATGAAAATACGAGAAAAAATCATGTGCTATTTGTTTGTTTTTCACAGAGTATCACAAAAGAAACAAAGTCAAAAACGTGGCATGAAATAGCAAATTGGAAGTACGCACAATATTCCGCCAACACCACAGTAGAAAACTAGCTATGGCATGGAACTGCCGAATAACGTTTTCTGGCCACCCACAACTATATTTCAATATTAAGTATAGCCTATACATATACCATAATCACAAGTAAACACGAGACATAACTGAGAGCTCAAGAATAAATTATATTTACACTACAGATGCACTTATAAACAATATCTACCGAGGGTCTTAGACTTGTAAAAAATGTATAATAATTGTCGATTTTTATTTAACATTTCTTACAAGTTTGTATTTATAAGTGCCACACAGGTAGCTAAAGGCTGTTCACGTTAAAATGAGCACTTTTGTAATCAACCTTAGAAAAAAGTACTGCCCTGTATGCATATATTTTAACGGGCGCAATGAGTGACATGTGCCCAGTAAAGTTAGTATCGATGGAGGGAAAGTAGTTCCATTTCTTAACGTCAAATAAAACGTGTTAGGTAACCATTTATAATGACTTAAATTATTTCTTTCTCTTTTTGTTTTGTTTCTAATGCGCCGAAGTGTAAATATGTGCGGATTTGAATAATTTTCCTTTTCTAATAATTTTACAGTTTCACTAGACCGAAGCATGAATAAAGTGATGAGGCCCATGGCAACGTTAGTCTTATATAAGGCGGAAGAATAAACGACATGCATACAAGTAGATCTTAAGCAGGGCTTTCAAAAGTACTCAGTTTACCGTGAATAGCCTTATACAAATACGGAAGTGTTACAGAAAACATACGAGTGTAGAATCATACCTACAAATTGAAGGATTTATGGGAGTTAATTAACAGCCTCCTAGAAGGCAAATAATATGTTAGGGTAGTAGCGTGGGCGTGGCCAAGGGTGTAGATGAGGCCGGATTGGCTGGTAGTTTTTCGGCGGAAGACTGAAAGCCGAAAGCCGAGGTGTCTGGCAGGAGGCTAGTTAAGTGCTGAGACTGAACTCTTAAACGTGACTAGGTCTTTTTCTTCTGCTTTTGAGCATCAAGATGACGCGTTACGAGGAAAAAATGATACGAAGTTTAAGGCGCATGTATTAGAAATTTACGATACCCGCGTTGCTAACGGGGAATATGATGTTCACGTTAAAGTATGCGCCTTTTTAGACCCAGCTCAAAAGTTCCTTTCTTGTTATCTGTATATATTCGGCAATTGTTAATATAAAAATTGCCATGCGACTAATAAACACGGTGCGTATATTTTGTAGTTCTCAAAAGTTAGTCTGAGGCGATAATAAAATATAACGTTTTGGTCATTTTATAATGCCTGCTGGGATTCAGAAAGTGCTAACTTTGCCGTGAATAACCTATGCGTGTATTCTCCGAACGATCAGTTGTCGCGAAGTTCACTTGATAAAGTCGGGGGTTAAAAACTTATTTTAAATAGTCGATACAACTTCGATTTAGGCGAGAGCGATAGGGTAGCACAGTTTGTGGACCATTCCAGCATCATATTTTCATTATTGTGTGATCCTCACATAAGTAAAGGCTGTTCACGGTAAAATGAGCACTTTTGAAAGACCTGCTTACGATCTACTTGTATCCTTCCGCCGTATATAAAATCAACATTGCCATGGTCCCCATTACTGTTTTCATACGTCGGCAATGTAAAACTGCGTAAATATTTGGAAAGTAAATATTTTACATATATGATAATTTTTACACTTCGATGCATTAAAAAAAATAAACAAGAAAAGGAAAGAAATAATTGGAGTTATCGCAAATGGTTACCTAACAATTTTTATCTGATGTTAAGATATGGAACTACTTTCCCTCCATCGTTACCAACTTTACTAGACTAATGTTACTCAGTGCGCCCATTTGAAAATATGCAGACATGGGGCAGTGACTTTTTTTTTTTTTCAAAGGTTCACTTCAAAAGTGTTCGTTTTATCGCGAACAGCCACTAACAATTTGAAGCTGTCATCCAGGGCAACATAAAAAGTTTATTCAATTTTAATCACAGAAACCGAGGGGGTGGATAACACGCACTTGTGATCAGCGTCAAAACGCGCCGTTTGCGTTTCGTTAGGGCGACCTTGGAGGGTCATCAAAGCAGTCCCTAAGAATCGCCGGTCGCGGGACCGGTTCGGACAGCAGTAAAATGGTTTGGCCGATCCGAGCGCAGGGTAATGGGACTAGGGAGCTGAGGAGCGAGCAGGGAAGTCTCGTTCTCCGTTATTCTGATTCGATGGCAACTATAGCATAGCGGCTTTCGGTGACCCGAGCCACTGGTGGCATTAAATGTTCCAATTACAGAATTTATCAAATAATCAAAAATATTTCGAAAAAAAAAAAAAAAATCTTCAGAAAATACGTTTTTTAAATTTCAGTTACAGGTATTCAAACCTCAAATGATTTGACACAGCAGACAAATTGATAATACAATCGGAAATCAATTCGTTAAATAATTACAAGCACGTCAGAAGTCACGTGCTCCATCTATATCGTAATGAGACAAATATTTTTAATCGCGTAATGTAGTAAGATTATTTCAAAGCATTACAAGCGTACTTTTAGTTGTTGGTTTGGGTTCCAGTGAATGAAACAAACACCACCGAGAGACCTCGATTATGAAAGAAATACAACCATGTTTTGCTATATAATAATAACATATGTTAATTCTGCATAATCTGTTCATAGTTTCTATACACTTTTTGAATTAAACTTTTGAAAAATCACCCCATGTACGCTGTGATTTTTGTAAGCCTTTCTTTCCTTCGGAACGAAGGCTAAAAATATACCTACGGTCTTCGTTGTGTTTCAGGGGTGTTTGTTAAGCCACTTATTGAAATACCATAAACAGCTAACAAAATGCATTACATTGCTAACACTAACGGCAGGTACGTAGGCCTACAAGATACTCCAAGAAAGTAAATTTTAGATATAAAAGCGCCATAAACTAAAATATAGAAATAAAAATATAAATTATTTTTTAAAAAAATTTTGGACTATGAGCTTAATCTAAACAATTTACATATCTGGTTGAGTGACGGAAATCGGTGCCAATATTGCACTCAGCTGCGTAATGCTCACACGCACAACCGACCAGGAAGAGAGAGAAAAAAAAACTCTCTGAAATCCGTACTGTATTAAAAAATTTTCTTATTTAAAACACTGAAAGCAATGTGTGATATCTTCGTCTTCAGAAATATCACATACGTATGTCTGAAGAAGAGCCAATAACAGTAGGGCGAAAAAAAAAAGAATCTCGGCCCTAAAAAAACCTAACGTTGTAAAAATTATTCCGAACATAAAACTTAAAATTTTTGACATTTGTCAGAAAACTTTTTGCAGTAAAAACAAGTTAGTAATAACTAATGAGCCTACTTCCCTCTACATGGGTGCAAATAAATTTTAATGAATTTCTTGAAAGTTTAAATGGTAGGTAGGCGTAAACGTCTCATTGACAGCAATATTGTAAGCGATGAAAACATAAACATGTGAAACAGTACAAAGACAACTAAAATACACGAGTGACTTTCCCGGGATTCGAGTTCAGAAAAACTCGTAAAATTAAGCGAGCTTGCAATCAACTGCATCATGAAGATAGGATTAGGAGCATCAACTTCGGATGTATTCAGTCTAATATTTTGAATGATGAGTTCACTAACCTGAAATATTTACTCGACCATCATTTTGAAAATAAAGGTTTGAACCACTAAAACATGTATGCCTACACACATGGCCTACCATAATGCTACTTGTGTGAACAATTTGATGGAAATCGGTTGATTGGTCTCCGAGATACGGCATAAAAACCTTATTTTCTTAAATGGGGCTATCTTACAAAATCGTTTAAAAGAGGCTCTGTACACGATGTTTTAATATGTAATGTCAGTATAAAAATTTTGTTTGAAAATGTTAAATTGTTAAATAGATATGCCAAACGCATTGAAATATCTACATGGCCTCCATTTATAAAATCACTGACCACATTTTAATCATGTAACTTTACATGGTCTCCTGTAGGTGTGCACAATTTTGAGGAAATTAGTCCAATTATTCCGCAAATACGATAAAATGTTCCATTAACCTGACACTACTTTGAAAAAAAATACTGCAAAGGCGAATCTCTGTATGCACATCATTTCATTGGTCCTCGAGATATGGCGATAAATCTCCATCAATCATGTGATGATATTCATAAATTGAATGCATAATGTTTAAGAATTATCACATCTGATTATTACCATAATACATCATAAGAAGTTAAATTTAAATCCACTACATAAATTCATAGACATAGCACACTAAGTTAAAATGTTTGTGTAAACGCCATTCAGAAAATAAGATACTTACATAATTAAAACATAAAAATTAGCATCCGAGATACAGCATAAGAACCGTATTATTTCATGTGGGGCTATCTTACAAAATGGCAGAGAAAATAGGATTTTCATAGACAATTTTGACGGATATAACTCATACTGTCAGCAAACGAAGTTAAGTTGAAATTTGTTTGCAGTTTGGTAGATAAAAAAATTCGGAGCTAAATTGTTTATATGGTCCCCATTTTGAAAATATGTGTGACTGACCGTCTCAAAATTTATTACTTTATATAACCTGTCATAGTGCTAATT
This sequence comes from Dryococelus australis, assembly GCA_029891345.1. NCBI lineage: Eukaryota > Metazoa > Arthropoda > Insecta > Phasmatodea > Phasmatidae > Dryococelus > Dryococelus australis. The sequence goes on along the minus strand of CM056998.1, from coordinate 67,279,208 downwards.
GTATTTGTCAAATTTGGTAGAAATGGGTTCTTATTTTTTTGGAGATCAGATAATTTTAATGTAAATTTATACTATTTGAAAAAATGGCGAGCAAAAGTGATTTTGTGTGTACGCATTTTATTGTTGTTGTATACATTGCCATCATACAAAATGTCATTGTAATAGATTACATGTTTTCGACTATATACGTAAAACATACCTAAAATATATTAGCTAAAATTACCTTCTGCCGCACTACTTTTTTACCATATTTGGTAGGAACAGGCCAATTCTTTTCCAAGATATGTCAAAATATTATTTTTTCGTGTGACACTGTCTTACAAAATTGAGGACAGAAGAGGTTCCATGTAGGTATTTTGATGTTTGTTATATATGCTCCCAGTATACAACCTAAGATAGAGTTTGATTAAATTGTTTCGAAGTTATAGCATACTGTGGTAAAATGGCTAGATGGCTGCCATTTTGAAAATAAGTGTCTGATGTACTTAAAATATATTTGTACATATAAAATGCGGCAGTAATACTTAATTTCCAAATTTGGTAAGAATCTGTGAATTGTTTCTTGAGAAATTACACAAAAATTTGGATTAATTAATGTAGCGCTATCTTACAAAATGGCGGGAAAACGTTTTTTGAGGGTTTATTTGTTGCGTGTAATAGATACTGTCATCGTACAAGATTTAGTTGGCATTTATCAAATTGTATGATAGTTATAGGTACTAAATGAACCTAGATTTTTTGCCAGGCCACCATTTTGAAAATAAGTGCCTAGTAAAGTTTAATTACTAATATTTACTTGGCCTATCATAGTATCTTATACGTGTCAAATCTGGCGAAAATTGATTAAGTAGTTCACAAGATATAATGTAAAAGATTTAGTTTTACATGCGGCGCCCTCTTTCAAGATGGTAGACAAAGGTGGTTGTTGTTTAGCTTATATGATGCTTGTAATACATACTGTCAGCGAACACAATTTCGTTAATATTGGCCAAATGGTATGGTAGTTATATCAAATAAACCTAAAATATTTGTATGGTCACCATTTTGAAAGTAAATGCCTTATGAAGTTTATTTACTTTTATTTACTTGGCCCATCATAGTATTTATTACTTTTAAAATTGTAAGAAAATTGGTGCATTAGCTTTCGAGATATAACAAAAGCTTTATTTTTCATGTGGAGCTATCTTACAAAATGGTTGACAAAAGTGGCGTTTCTTTGGCTTATATGATGCATGTAATATATTTTGTCAGCGTAAAAATTGTGGTTGAAATGAGTCAAATGGTACGGTATTTATACAAAATAAACCAAAAATATTTGTATGACCACCATTTTGAAAATAAGTATCTCATTAAGTTCGATTACTTACATTTACTTGGCCAACCATAGTATTACTTACATGCCAAAAATGGCGAAAATAGGTTGAATAATTTTCGAAATGTAATGTAAAAGTTTTTTTTTCATGTAGCGCTATCTTGCAAAATGGCGGAAAAACAACAATACCTACCTCTGAATTTAATTATTACAACTTGCGTTGTCAGCATAACAAATTTGGTTAAAATCAGTTCGAATGGTTTCCGAGATAAGACATATCGCCCTAAATGTTAAAATGGCCGTCATTTTGAAATTAAGTGTCCGGCGTGGTCAAAAACTATAAAAGTCAGGTGTCCTCACTTAGTACTATATGTGTACTGAGTTTGGTGAAACTCGGTTCACGATTTCAAAAACTGAAAAGGGGGACACACACGCGCACCCACAGCCACAGGCATACACATAGACAAAAAGTGATCTCATGTATTTTTTCCTTAGTAAAGTAGTCTAAAAATACTGGTACAATACAATCAAGAGTAATGTCCAATGTTTAATTGCTTGGTTACCCCTGCAATTTCACAGCGTTCCACAATCTAGCTATCAATATGGACGGTTAACATTATGTTTCTCCAAACCATGACAGCAAAATTATTACACGATTTCACAAGTTTGCTGAATAATACAACGATGGAGGTCTTGTTACGTTTAAACAAATTATACATGTATAAAGTGTGAACAAGATGTTAATGAATATGGATGTAGCTTCCACACATAAATGTATTAAAGCATCCAAATAAGCAGAGCTTAGTGTGTAAATGGAAGGTACGACAGTAGACTCTACCCGAATGGAAGCAAAGGACAACGTTGTGAAATATTGTCAGACCAGTAAAGACCCCAGGAACAAGTGGATTAAGGGTCCCGCCACATTGTCGACTGCTTACAAATCGAGTAGAGAATAAATCCTTTACTAGAGCACACTTCAAAGAACAACATTGTCAAACGCGCGTAAAAACTATACAGATACCGACAAGGGGAAGCGATTCCCACGACTGGTGGACCAAAGACAACGCAGTATGAAGGTAATTGAAGGCCTAGAAGTATGTGGGACAAGCTGAAAGCCCAATAGCATATGAAATTAGGTGAAAAAAAGGTAAGCCAGAAAAATAATAACGCTAATTTACGTTGCATGTAGTTAAAATGACACACTGCCCTACCGTGCTCTACCAATAGAATAGGAGAAAATATTGTACTCCCTTGCATAAGACTCCCGATGACTACATATACAGTAAAAATAGCTGTTCCATCGATACCCTTAAAAGGCTGGACAATCCTAAGGTTTATAGTGGTGTAGCCAATGTAAAGAGGAAAATCAAAGCACAAGCCGCACAAATGGGCCGTTGAAACATTGAAAACGTCTTCGTATACTCCAGATAGCATTTAAATGCTATAACACTCTCGCATGCAATTTTAGTTCTTAGCCTACACTAATTGCCATATGAATAATTTATTTGAACATTTATTTGACTATTTTGTTAATTTTGTCAATGAAAAATAAAAAAAATACCAAGAAACGAAATAAGTTATCTTCCGTAGTGTATGTAGTACTGAGACTATTTTAAATTACCGTTTACTCTAATTTTTTGACATATTATTGCTATAGAAAGTTTTAAAAATATCCAAGTATTATAAATTGTATTGATATCTCTACGTTACCTTTTCAAAGTTAATTGATAATTTTTTCTTATTGATATCACGATTTAATAGAAGTTCGTCAAATTTGCTCAGTTATTTTCTTGGTTTTCTGAATCAAAACATAGAACAGCTAACATGTAGTACCAGCTAACATGTAGTAACAGCTAACATGTAGTAACAGCTATCATGTAGTAACAGCTAACATGTAGTAAAGTTTAATGCTCAAAATGGCAAATCGAGGAAGTTTTCTTTGGTTTTATGTCTAGACAGAAGAGAAAAATACAATATTTATTCCACCTTTACAGCTTAGTTTCGAACATAGACCATCGGCGAAGCGGGTTCTACTAACGAAGACGTCAGAGAAACAACACTTAAAGCCAAGACGAAAGGGTATTTTTTTCACGAGGGTAGTAAGGAGTGAGGTTTATGTCAGATCCAGGATGAAGGGGAGTCGAAAGTTGCAGGAGAGCTATCAGAAAGTACGAGTATTTGTCTCTAGATGCAAGTGTCACCCACCACCCACACTCTCTGCCCTTTTCTCAAACTTCGTCGTCCATGCGCAGCTCTGGTCTAACGTCCAACAGAAAAAAGGGTTGCTGAAGAAGTAATGTCACTTCCAAGGTTGGATTTTCAATCTTATTTATTTTGCCAAACAAATTCCTAGGAAATGAGCTAATTGCACACGAACTTTTGTCGCTACTTGCAATACTATGTTTAACTATCATGCAATCAACGAAATCATAATACGCCTCTTTATAAATAATAGTGCATACTACAAATTTAATTAAAATTACTTAGGAAGTCTTCTGCACATCAAACGCAGAAAATTAAAATTAATTTAGGCATTACCTTGCAGTCTTCATGGGAGCCACGATGCAACTCAGCATTGCCCTTGCATCGCGTTTTCAAAAGCTTAAAATGTATTTTTCAACTTTACTTTTGGATACTGTTTTGTGGATAGAGGCTTATATGGAGAATTACTGTTCACACACAATAAAAAGCTGTTTTATAGAGTCCTTTTCTATCCACTTCACTTCACAAGAGCACTGGCTATAGAGTAGGAAAAGAGTAGTTGCAGATGCGTGTGAACAAATATGTACCTCACGTTCATTTATATTTACGAATTGGTCTGTTCACGTTCAGGTAAATGCACGTTAGCCAGCTAGCCATTTATGAACATGGAACATAGCTTCTAAGGTTGTTCATTTATTTTATAATATTACAAGAAATATCACTGGAAACTTTGCTGCCAAAAAATTATTTTTTAGGACTACAAACAGTTTTCTTGTAAAATTTGTAACTTAAAACATTTCGGAATTTAATTTCAAACTAATTTTATTGAGAAGTGTAAATAATTATTTTTGTTTACAAATGAAAATGATGAACACGTAAGAAAGAAGTAATATTTTTTTTTTGTGTTATATTCACGAAAAAAAAAAACATCTTCTGCACCAAGACTTTAATCAGCATCCCTCTTACAACATTTAGTTGGGCCAACGTTGAACCAACGTTTGGACCTACCGTTGGGCCAAAATTGGTAGCCTATATTCAGTTGACCCAACGCCGAAATGTTACCCGGGTCCATGTTGGCCCAGCATGATATTTAAAATACAAAATTGCTCCAAGATAATTTTAGACTTGTGTGCACACTTTCAAGAGTAACGTGGTTTTCTTTCAGAAAGGTATTCACACAGTCGTTTAACAAACACTAATTTTTCGACTTTGGTAATGTGTTGGCAAGATGTGTTATTGCATATATAATGTCAACTAGCAAACATTATGTAAACGTTGGTTAGCAGTGTTTTAAATAAATTTTACCCACTAACTTAAAATAAAAGTAATTTTCTTAACCCTGTTAGTAGGCTATACAAAATTCTTCCATTCAAACTATGATCTGATAGTTCCTTCGGTGGATCTCGGTTTCCAATACGCGCACTTTAAGTCATCAGCCGGGTGTATTATCCACTCCACTACAGTGACCTCATTTGGTTGGCAACCCAATAAGCAAATACCATAGTATTCAAGTTCATTATACTATTATATTTTTTAAATTTTTTGAAGTCAGGTTTATTACCCTGAAACTGCGTTTTAAACCTACCAGTTAAAACAGTTTATTTCCCAACTAATAAAAAATATACAACAGTTTATGTTTAAAGAATCATTTTGCTGGAAAACCTGAACCATTAAGCAAATAAAATGGATTATATACGTTTTATTTAGGAAATATTAATAATATCCTATGTTGGCGTAATGTCTGCATCGTGATGTTGGCCCAACGTAGAAAAAATATAGCCGTCACCAACTGTTATGCTCACAATATTATCTCAATACGTGATGAACAAAATACAGTTAAAAGAAAAATTACATTTTGTAAGTCTTCATATGCTGTAAAAAGTAATATGTATTTTTTTCATTTAAAACGATTATTTTCTATTAGTGAATGTATGTAGGTTGTACAATGTTAGCCCAACAAATTTTTACGTGCCAACTGCCGATAGTATGTTTTCCAAGTAAACAAAACATAACCGACGAAATAAATTTTAATTAAAACATGGCCTGCGTGTTAAAAAAAACATAGCTTTCAAACAAACATGGAAAATTTAATAACAATATGGAACTTGCCATTGTTGACACAATGTTGGTTACACAGTGTAGATCCAACAGAAGTTTACATATCAAATTCCCACAGAATGTTTTCAATAAGTAATCAACACATCACCAACGAAGTCAGTATTAAATACAAAGCGGTATACGTATTAAAACATAGCTTTTAAACAACCATACAATCTTATTGTGACATTTCATCAGAAATATAATAATTATCATTGTTGGCATAACGCTGTTTACACCATGTTGGCCCAACTTATAAGTAGTACCAACTACCAACCGTTGCGTTCCCATTGACACAATACCCAACTAAATATATTTTAACGAGAAACATCTCAGGCCATAGAGAACCTCCATATTATATAAAATACAAAACAAGTGGCATTTCTTTTTCATTCAAAATGTTTGTTCCAAACTTTTCATAAAATGTTAATTGCGCTACGTTAGCACAACAGGAAAATACAACCTATTACGGACAGTATGTTTACCAACTATCAACCAATCATCTAAAACTAAAAAAAAAAAAAATACACTTGCGACAGCATACGGTATTTTATGATTTAGTGACGACATTGTCTCGGGGGTGCCAATTAAGTTCTTAACATTTTCGGGGTAGCAAATTTTTATCAGCTTTTTACGTTGGACCAACGTTGTTTTACTGTGTGTGTGTGTTCCTTCCCAACATACAGTTAACCTTGCCAACCAAATGCCAATGTTGTACAAATATCGGTTTGCTACTGGGGTGATAGTGAAGAAGCAATATTAACTTGGACCATAATATGTCATTTCTTAGGAAAAATTGAGGTTGGTGATTTATACCGACATTAAAAGACTGCAGGCGAATTGCACTTTTGTAGTTTCATTATTGCAGAATATTACTGTTTTATGAATGTTTACGTCGGTACAACTGTTATTGGCATTATATTTCTATCAAATTATTACATTCTATCCAGCTGGTTACAAAACTATGGCGCAGGGGAAGTACACATGAACATATGATCGCGTAAGGCTGTCTTTCGTAGGAAACTAAGGTAAAGTAATTAATTTTTCTACTTTCGAAATACATTAAAAGGAAACATTATCCCCCCCTTTTGTTGTGTGATTATTATTCAATTGCATGTTATTCTTAAACAGTAATTTGCATTAAGAGAAATACTTACCACAGATGAAATAGTTGTGAATATGACATCACGATATATAGTGATTGCTGGTCACTACAAGCACTTATATGTGTGTTACAAGTCCATATCTTTTAACTTTAGAAATATAAATAGTATAAGATATAATATTGTATTTTTAGAAAGTTTATAAACGTACAAAGAATTTATTTCTAAAAATTATTATTATTTTTTTACATTGAATGCATTTTTTTTAGACACGCCTCTTTAGTTATAAGCGACGCACTGTTAAATTTCTCAAACTTCCTCAGAGAATGTACGTTAATTGCTGTTGCACTTACTGAAAACTCAGAAGAGCAGACATGTAAACAACCACGATAAACTTGAGCATAACACAATGACGGCGATAATCGTCTTTTTCTTTGCTTAGGTAAACATACATGTACCCGAACTTAATGATGTCCATCAGTTAAGAGTATAGAGGCTGGAGTTCCCCAAGTAAAACAGAAGCAAAGCACAAGTGCCAAAATTGCCCCTACGTATAACTTCCAAGGATTATTTTAAGGACATAACAACCAGCCCAATGCCGATGCTAGTAAGTAGCCTAATGCACCTCTCTCGGTGTGCTTCGAATCACAAGACAGAACTGCACAATTGTGGTATGTCAGTGAATGGTTTGGTAATTAGACATTTTCCTTTTCTGTTGAAATTACTACATTTACAGTTTATATATTCAAAATACATTAACCAAAAAGTATAAATTTGTTTAATATCTTATCAAAAACGAGCTAACAATGCCCCAACTTTGGAATTCCAGTTCCTTAAATGGTTTATTCCACGCAGATCAGGTAGCATAATATTTAAAGGCATCCCTAAACCCAGGCAAAGATCTCACGTCATTGACGAAAGTTTTAACTTTTGCGTCCTTGCTATTCTAGGGATACTGCTGTATATATGTATAGGGCATTTAGTTCATGCCTTTCAACTAAATAAAATGCTCTTAAAACTCATTTAAACAATCGAGACATCTGAATACAGCTTATCTTTTAACAATTCATATAAAATTTGCAAATTCACATAACAGAGAGAAAAATTTATATTTGTGGATTCCATTAGTCTGTACCATTAACATACTATTTTGAATAAGCTGACTGGCCTAAAATTATAATAATTGTTACTACGTGAATTAATATTTTTATTAAAGTGTATTCCTCCACAAACGTTTTAAAGTTGTTTCTGTCAAAGGAGTGTTAATATGGTTGAGATAAAGCTGGCACTACACGAATGCTGGCTCTCCTACACAAAGAACATACCTCTTGTTCTTACGCAATCTAAAGGCTGACATTTACACTTCCATTTTATTACATATTTTCAGAATACAGTACATTTATTGAAATATTGTTCATACATTTTTAAGTTTCTAATGTGCAGTGCTGTTGTAAAAAACTGAGAAGTATCTTATTAGCCGAACTATTCTTAATCATTTAGTTTATCGTTGCGTCTGACGCACAGAATTTTCACGTCCCGTGTGCTTCCGTGTTGAACGAATCATTACCTTGGTTGCAAAATAATTTAAATATGCTCAATAAGTGCGGTGAACACCTTGCCAACCCAATGGTTGACCGGATAACAATGCTCCTACATGGAATTGTTGGCTCTGTTGACAAAATGCTGCAATTTTGAACGGAGTCATACAGCCCTCAGTCGTTCATGTTATCTGTTCAGAGAGATAGCCTATTTTAAACTTTATCTTCAGAAAAGCCGAAGCTTAGACGTCGGGAGAGCGATTTTCCAGCAGGACTTACAAACCTAAATCTAAAAAGCCTCACGCGTATTCAAGGATTTCCCGGTGTATGAACCAAGTACCTCTTGGTTCGACCATTGCGGTCTCAGCCACGGAGGGGGAAGAAGAAGAAGAAGACGCAAAACTGGCACGTCCGAGAACCGTGCTCCCGGGCGCACTTTAACACACTACTTGCACTACTCAAGGCGACGACGCTGTTTTATGGGCCCAGTAGCTCGGCGACTCGTCGCGGAGAGCCAAACGAGAGCGTAGGCTAGCGCCCGCGAGATTGCCGCGCGATCTGCACGCCAGCACGTCAATTATTTGCGCTCGCATTAAACGACTGCAGGCGGCCGGCTGTTTCATAAAACCTGATCTAAACGCAGCTGACAACAGTGAACGTCGGTTTAAAAAGAGGGGGAGGGGGAGAGAAGATAAATATATACAGCGAGAGAGAGAGAATACCGTTCCGACTTTTCGCTTCTTCACGCAGGTGCTTGAGCTGCCGTATTAAGAGGTCGCAAGTCGTGAAACTGATAACTTACCCTTCGCTGACCGTTAATTCAGTAGCTGTTACCACTCCTGCCTTTTACGGCAGTGGTAATTTACAAGTGACTTTGACTCACTGGAAATTCGAAACGCATACCTACTAGCTATCCCAAGAAGTAAATAATTTAGCTGAATATAATTTTTAAGGGCTATTTTACTTTGGTAACTCGGCTAAATACATGAGATTTTTGTTTGTTTTTGCAGACACAATGGCTGGTACGTATGTTCCTAAACTAATGATGCACATCGACTACCAAATGTGATCTCGAATGTCTATTGTCAAATTACGAGGACTCAATTCTAAAAAAAGGCTAGGCAAGGATTCCGGTAACATTTATATTTATTTACCAATGATATTCCAAAAACTGCGAAACGGTGAAATAATCCCCTAGTACAGGAAGAGTCGTTAACGTATGCTAACCCGTTGTGGGCGGAATCCTCGGGGAAAATAAATAAGGAAACATATATAAGGGTCTACAGTAACGAAAAGTACCATACAGAAAAATGAATACAAAATAGGTAACCACAGTTAACAGTTATGCATTAAATAAGGGCTGGCACCCTCCTATTGCTTAGAAATTTAATACCCCACGCTTCAAGCATTTTGGCACATGTTAGTAATCAGAATGCAAAAATCAGTAAAAAAAAAAAAAAGTCTGCCTTGGTGGTGTCAGTTGACACGTCAAGCACGACAGCGCTACAAGATGCTTACATCCCAGGCAAGCAGTAATCTGTTTTCAAACTATAATCCATTGACGAATACTTCATACTTGCTTACCTTAGGCTAGAAAATTACACCATAGGACAACGCACCGAATTCATGCGCACTCACTTGTTTTAGTATTTTGCGTGGGATCTATTTCTTACTAGGCGCTATCAACACACATATGTTCTCACTGTTTTATACATATATATTAGGAAATAACTAAACACGTCACACATGGGGTGATTTTCCGAAGGTTTGATTCAAAAAGTGTGAAGAAACCGCGAATAGACTATAAACATGTCACTTCCGAGGAAACTATCGGGATTAGCGGATAGGGCACCAGGATATCGCCAAGACGATCCAGAGTCGACTATCTGGAGGTCTCTCCAGATTTATGCGTGTTGGTAACGTGATCAGAGGATTTTGTCGGGGAGCTCCCATTTCCCCCACCGTAGCGTTTGGTCACTAATTCATCACGCACATCTAACTTCACACCTATGGCCGCTTAAGAACTCTAGACTAAACACCGCCATACTCTCTTAACTTACTTCATACGAACTTCACGATTTATACTGAGACGATCCGTACAAGTTTGATTTTTAATATCAAAACTTAATAGGTACAAATTGATCACAGGTGGAAGGAAGCAAACTACCTTGAATAATAGACTGTTTCTCTGACAATGCGGCCACTTTCGCAATTGTAATAATGACTGTGCCTTGTGCAGCAAATGGTCCACATCTCCCGTCCAGTGCGTAATCCACCAATTTGATGAGTAACTGGTATGCGTTACGGTGCCGCTTCAGTGAGCATAATTTCAATAGGTTTTTACTTTTTTTTCTCCCACGACTCTCTGTCTTATCAAATTATTCACCTCGGTTCATCAGCGTCTCGCTCGTTAACATTTCCTTACCACCTGGCTCCAAAATCGTTACCCGCCAGTCTTTTTTCAGTGCTGTGGCCTAGTGTTCAGGGCGCTCGCCTGCCGCCACTGCAATTCTGGTTCGATCTCTGGCAGGTTCACTCCCGGATTTTCGCTTGTGGAAACCGTGCCAGAAGATGTCACTTACCTGCGGGGTTTTCTCGGGGGACTCCCTTTCTGCCCTACCATGAATTCCAGCGTCGCTACATCCTAGGGTCTCATTTCATGTGATGCCCAGGGATGACGGGGACCTACGCATCTCGGTTTATAAGCCCGTCATTCGAAGGGGTCGCCTCGCCCTGGGTGCACTCTCCACACGAAATTAATTAATTTATTAATTTATTAATTTTTGTCAATGCAGCTTAAAATCGAAATTTTTTTCTAGGTTTTAGTATATTTTACTGTTTCGTGAGACGATATCGTTGATTTGACGATAAATTGATTAAACTACTAACTTATTTAAAAACTAAGTAGCATAAAAGATATATTTTTCCTTACAAATCTTGTCTGGGCAAATTTTTAGAAAGTTAGATTAGAATGACTTAAAGTTTGGTCTAGTTAGAATATTTATAGAGTTCACAAGAGTGGTAGGTTGTAATATATTTGAAATCCGCACTTGGATGACCTACGGCAATGACTGACTGTTTTGTCATTATATTTTATCTCAAATGTTAAAATTGAAATACGGCCGACCAGCGGAACAAATTTCCAAGAAATATATTTCATGACGTTCTAACTACATAAACAATTACTTTCAGCTGTATCCTAACGTATTAATATCGTTCAATTTTTTATTTGCGCGACAAAAAAAAAAATATGAAGTTTAAATTCCTACAACTCGTTTAGCTAGATTTTGAAAACTCATTTTCCTAAATTTACCAAAAATTTGCCAGAAAAAAAAACTGAAAATAGGCATAACAAATAATTTTAGCCACTTCGCTACTCCAATAATGCTGTCCAAACTACCCTTTTTAAAAATATCAAGGTGATAGCACAGCGCAACTGATGCCTAGTGTTAGAATTCACGAATCGATCGGGTTAAATTCCGCTTTGGCAATGCTATCAGCCAATTAATCAAATGTAACCCTGGTTCTTCACGTAACTTTACGTGATGCAGTGGGAAAATTTACGTAATATCGGTTTGGAGACTCACCTCCAACTCGATGCCATGCACGTCTGAATGCCAGCAGCCAATCACGTGGCTTCTCGGTTCTCGTGAGCTTCAGAACCTCAGCAAGAGATAGCATAATCGGCACAGCAGTGTGATGTGACTCATTAATTACAGTCGTTGATTTCTTACACACCGAGAGAACAGCTAACAGAATATATTTGTTTGTATAGGGCTAAAAATATATTTAATTGCCCAACAAAATATTTTGTTGAGTAAACAAAAATTGAAAAGCAAAAAAAAATAATTTTGCTCATCTAACAAAATACACGCTTGAATACACAAAATCCCTGTGTTGGACTAAAAATATATTAGACTGCCAACAAAATATTTTGTTGAATCAACTGTACGTATGTGTCTACTCACTCATTCCATTGCCTTTGTTCGAAAATACGACTAGAGAGTTTGTTTGTAAAATGTTCTGACAATTAGGAGAGCGACAGTGTTTATCAGTGAATTTATTGATGTTTAATAATGTTAATAAACACCCTAACAAATTAAGATCAACAGGAAATTAAAAAGGAAATGTATAAAACTTGAAATATTAATTTACTTACGTTTTCCAGGAATTTAAAAGATATAAGTTAAAAATTATTCCGATTTGATCAATAGTCACATGCCCTGGCCTCATAGCTCAGGGTCAAGGGTTGGCCGACTTGTAATCGAAGGGTCGGGAGTTCGCGGCCCGGTTCATCCGCGGCAGAGCCTCAGTTCGCATGTCGCGCACGCGTGTGTTGTGAACTTGTCATCAAGTCGGTCTGCTACTTGAGCTCGACACACGGCAAAATAACTCTCACACTGTCAAGCGTGAAACGTCATGTCCTTGGCAAACGTATCGGTCAACGAAGCTAAATAAAGTCAACTTAAAAAAAAAAACAACTTTAGTTGAGGTTGCTACGGCATAGCGCTTGGGCGAAGATGATCTAGGTTCGAATCGCTACCGGACGTTCCGGATGATTTATATTAAACGTAACGTGGAGCCAAACAAATTTTCTAGTCACACAAATAACATGTTTGTTTGGGGTAACCAAATAAACACAATAAAATAATTTGGTTTCAACAACAAATTATTTCGTTGCGCTGCCCCTATACAAACATTTCATCTCGCCAATCTAACATTGCTCGATGCAACAAAATCTTTTTCTCAGTGCATATGCACAACACACTACATTTAACTTTGGTATTACTGATCGCCAGGAAATAGTTGATTTGTTATCTAGGGTGGAAAAAAAAAATATTTTCTCGCTCTTTGTATCCTTTCCTTTGCATCTCCCTATTTCTTCATTCAACGTACCTTTAATTCCTCTTCGGAGACATAGAACTGGGGGTGTGACGATACACAGTTTTAAACGACTTACTGTAGCCTCAGAGAGTAACTCCGCTTTAAGAACTGTTTCCTTCACTGTGTCATTTAAAAATAAGTAAACCATTTGCAGTCAAAGCCAGGCTTTACCACGCATAGGCATATAGGGAATTAAAAGCTAAATTCGGACAAGGATCTCACAGACGTTTTTTGTGGTAGTATTTTCAACTAAAGATTTTTGTTAGAGATTGGTCGCGTCTAGATTTGTAACCCGTTTAAATTTTAATTCTTAAATTTTTAATTCACTTTTTTATTATTTATAGAATGTAACAATTTTATAAAAAATAAAAAAGTGCATTTAAAATTAAAAAATTAAGATTTGGAATGTTTGCAGTTTTTCACCAGTCCGTCACTAGCAAAGATGTATGGTCACACAATTTGGAGGCAGCAGTCATTTGTGAGGACAGACCATCATAAGGAAGAATTGATGGGACCTGGCTAGATGGAAAGAAAAAGATGACGAAAGCGGAGACGAAAAAAGAAACATGAGATGACGGTCGGATCAAATTTCATATTCCGACAGCGTCCCGATTAGTTGCCTCTTATGGCAAACACAGGGTGGCTGTAATGGTATTCTAAAACCCCGCCACATGTGCGTTCGAACATATGCTTGCGGGTGGCTGTGGGGCGAAACTCTGCTGTCAGTGGGTGGGTTGTGTCTAATCTGGAGGGGAGTAGCTGAAGATTGACTGGGAGATCTATGCCCGAATTTAACATTTAATTCCTTATAAAACCAACACATGGTGAAGCCTGGCCTTGAACCGTCTGTATTGGGCGGGGTGTTGAAGGGAAGAAGTTTATAAGCTACCACTCTCTTAGCTAACCAAAGTTTTGTTTTGGAAGTTCACGGTATTTTTTCACCACTGAAATTTGTAATAAGTCTCGGGACACTTTCAGTGCTGTCGACAGTTATCTTCTCATCATCACAAGTAAAAACGTTTTTGTCACGATCAAAGCAGTTTTCAATTTGCCAGATATTCAGTTACAGGGGCATTGCTAGCTACCACTTGGGACATTAAAGATGGGCACCCTATGCCACGTAATATCACTTTTATAAATACGTTTCAACATTTCGTAGGTGATTTGGAACTTACTATTCCCAGGTACTTTGATCTGGCTATTGGTCAATTTCTGACCTAAATCCCTGTGCAAGGTAAATGAGTTAAATTCGTAGCGTCCAGTTATATCAACTTTATTGCCGTAGGCCGGAAAATGTGCGGAAAATGGTTACTGTAGAACAGATAGGGTTAATAACTAATTAGTTAACTTTTCTATATTTGGTTACTTGAACAAAAGCGTTTACTCATCACAGTTAGTGTTGAGAATGTGAACAGGCAAACTCTTTTAATGAATTCTTTCCTACGTAAAAATGATATTTACTGAGTATCTGCATTCATGAGGAGATATCATTTGATGTCCCTCATTTGGGTTAACTGTCGTATCAAGTTATTTCGCAACTAATGTGGATATTGAAGTGGCAAATATAGATTCATGTAATGATCGTCGATGTGAACAATTAACTTGTCTGTCTCACACTATCGCTAACGAGCACATTTCGTTCATTATCCAGAACTGTAAAGGCTGTTCACGATCAAGTGAGCACTTGTGAAAGCCCTTCTTAAGATCTACTTACACGTACGTTGTGTATTATTCCGCCTTATGTAAGATTAACATTGTCATGGATCTCATAACTTTATTCATGCCCCGGTCAAGTGAAAGCGTGAAATTATTAGAAAAATAAATATTTTACAAATCTGTTGATTTTTGTTCTTAGATTCATTTTAAAAATAGACAGAAACCGAAATAAATAATTTAAGTTATCAGAAATGGTTACCTAACACTTTTTATTCGACGTTAAGATACATAACTACTTCCCATCCATCGTTACCAACTGCTGGGCGCATGTCACTCAGTGCGCCAGTTAAAATATATGTAGGTAGGGGCAGTGACTGTTTTCTTAGGTTGATTTCAAAAGTGTTCACTTTATTATGAACAGCCTGTAGTAAAATGCTACGTTCAGGGTAGTTCAATTGTTCATCCCCCTTTATTTCCCAAAATTTTAAAAGCGCTGGATTGTTGCAGTTGCAACTGAATAAATTTAGATAGCTATAAAATGAGAAGGTAGACTTTAAAAATAATTTCCTTTTACCAATGTACAGTAATGTTAATTTTCCTTTACTTATTGAACACATGCTTAAGTCCACGGTATTTCAAAGGGATGTGTAGACATTGGCAAACTCTGCGGGAACGGATAAACCTAACATAATGATCTTTATAATCATCGAAACGTTCTCATACCGTTTATTCTCCTCTGTGCGTTTTTGATGTTAAATCATTTTATTTGTTTGTGTGCTCACACTTGTGTATTAAAAGACGCTTGAAAATCATAAATGTGAATCATTCTGCCTCGGTTGGTCCGTAGGACTACGATATGTGCGTAAGTAAAGCTACGGGGCTCCAGAAAACAGTAGAAACAGTACGGTTGAGCTGTCTCGGAGCTTTTTCTGCTAACATAACAAATACATTTTTGTAGATATTGAATAAAATAGTACAAACTACAACATTTCAAACTCTGAAAACAGTGGATACACTTCAACTGTAAGTGAAACTGCGTGAGGTTTATAGTTTTTTTAACGAGAGTCTCTGCTGGGGCCATTAATTTTATACGGGAATAAATCACGTAGAATTAAAGTTGACTGTAAATGCTAAATGAAAGCCGGGTTTTATTATGGTGAACAGATCGGCTGCGGATATACACTGATAACTATAGCCTCATGAACATGTTTCATTTCCAAACAGCTACAGTCTTGACTTGGAAAAATCCAGTAATGTTGCAATCTGGCCAAATAAACCATTTCAAAGTCAGCTTGTGGTTCTCGGATATCATGTTTCCAGTAGTTAACACAATGTTACCAGCGCACTGGCAGTCCTTAGACATACAGGCCAGCTGATGGTATCTTGGCGTCGGAGTGAGTATTCACGACGGAGATAAAATCGCAACATGTGCCACGGTTGCTGAAAATTTACGACACATTACGTCGAAACGTGAATAATTTTCCCCCTTATGTGTCTTGTGACATTTGGGCTCTGGGCGTGCCATGGAAATGAATTAAAAACAGTGTTTAGCACTCTCAATGCGGTCCGTTGGAGACACAAAGACCAATCATTAAGATGGAACTCGAGCCTGTTGTGCCGGCAGCCGAGGACCTATTGCTTAAGGAGTGGCAGGCCTCTGCGTATTTATTTTCTACTTAATCATCCGCGAATTTATATCAATGTACAAATTCTAAACAGTGCGTATTTTCTCTAGTGTAATGTCCCATATGTAACTGATGAAGTATACAGGCTGTTTGGGATCATTTGAGCAAGTTCGAAAGTCCTACTTAGGATCTACTTTTCTGCACAATTTGCATCCCTCCGCCATGTATACAATTAAAATTACCTGGATCCCATATCCATGAGTCGATCAAATAAAATTGTTAGAAAAATGAATATTACACTAATACTCAAATTCGTACTTTTATATGCATATAACAAAAACAAAATACTATAAGTGAAATAAATTAGTACCTATAAATATAAAATATCTCACTTTAAGAGGCATCCATGTGTCTATTAAAATTAAAATAAAAAACTATGAAATATTAAAATATGTGAATCTTTTTTTTTCCGGACAGAAATGAAAGTCGGTATTTTGTTACCCATTCATAAAGTTTGTCATTAAAATAGAAATGTGTTCTCTGAAAATCGTCGAAATCATCAATAATCGCTGTTAGGTAGCCGACTGTTTAAGATATGCATTCGTGTGTAAAACATTGTTTTAAATTATAGCTCCAATAATGTATTTTTTCTGAACAGAATGCTGTATTAAAACCTTATACTCAGCGCTTAACTTTCTGAGGAAACAGATAACATGCGAAGCTAATTTATATTATTTTTCATCGCCATTGCAGAGCTTCCTTACACTATTAAATGTTTTGTACTTTTACGAGAAAAATCCTTGGAAACGCAGTCGCCAAGAAAATCCTTTGTAAAACTACAAAGAGTTTTCTTGTAAAACCTGCAAAATACATATTTAAAATATTACAAATGATAGCCCTGTATTAAAACTTACATTATAGAGATGTGTACTCGAAATTATTTTTTCTTATAGAAAAAATCTGTGATGAATTAATAACAGAGAAAAACGTAAAAAAATATTCCAAAGTATAATTTTTGAAGGAAAAATGACCTTTGCAGCACGGGGACAGTAATCCACACCCCATGTATCATTAACCTGCTACCTTAACCACAATACCAACTTGAATTACGAGCTGATAAATTAGATTTACAATGAATTTACTTCTAAACTCTTATAAAATATTAAGGAAGTTACTTGATTTAAAAGACTACATTAATTTATTTTAAAAAGTTCTGTGTAGCTAGTAAACATTAATGGTTGATGAGTAATATGGTCATGTTTTATTGAAATTGTCCTTTTATTGAAATTGTCGTTTTATTATTATTATTATTATTATTATTTGAGTTGTTTTAACTATTTTACGTTATTTAAACTTACAATACTTTTTTATAAATATAAATATTTATTTTTACACCCAATTATACTAGATATCACCCATAGTTTTTGCACACACAGCTATGTACGGTTTCACGTTGTTGAGTGTCCGTCATTTTCCTGAAGCTCGTGGACACGTGTGAGTATAGTACAAACATTTCTTGAGGTGTATTACAAACACGGCCCTTGTAGTTTTACAGACGAGTAGTTTTACAAGAGAAATCTTTGTATTGTTACAAGCATTTGTAAAATTATAAATAATTTATCAGTAAAAACTACAAAGATTTTTTACAGTGTATGTCAGAACGCGACTTTGAGGTGTTGATTCTTTTTTACGAGGAATTCCCCTTAAACATGACCTTCAAACAAGCAACTAATTTTATCAATTTAACCAACGGTGTTGGGAGAACGCCAATTATTGTGTACAGTGACATTCACGTAGTTTAAGGACAAGGACTTGGTTTCTCATAAGTTAGTTTCAATGTTATCAATCAAACGCTAACCGAGTGTAAATACAATTATTGACAATGCAGTATCTACTTTCATAACTATTCCCCTTGTCGTGTGGGTGACCATATTCCTGACCACCCACGCGGTTTTCTGAATTTCCGAGTAACGCTGGGTAAAAAGATTATCCACACTACATTCTTAGGATTATTCTCCTCCAGTAACACCGTAACGGATGTCAAAAATTTACGAATCACCAAAGTTCCTATATACTTAGGTACTAGTATATCACTGAACGTTCCTATATACTTAGGTACTAGTATATCACTGAACGTTCCTATATACTTAGGTACTAGTATATCACTGAACGGCACAGCTTTGTTACTAAGATTGTGTGTTTCTAAAAGAACTCAATCTGAAACCTTAAATGACATACTTCCCAGATTTTTATTGTGTTGGAGAGCAAGCCTCACATGATATTTCTTCAAATTACTTATGGTTTCCTCCCAAACAGTCTCTAGGTCTTTATTCTGTTTTACTAAATCAAAACAGGAATGATGTAAACCCTAACCGTTTACATGAAGATGGAACAAACGGCGCCCTAAAAAAAATCTCCGCAGGAATCTTTTTTAGTTGCATCGTTCAGTACATTGTTAAAAGCTGGTGCAAAGCTACATCCCATTCTTTGTGGCTTTCTATCTGGAAGGCTCTCAAGACAATCTTCAGGTTTCGGTTATACCGCTCAACCAGAATAGCCTTAGGATAATGAGGTGTTGTCTGCATCATTCCGATGCTCCATGCAAATGATGAATTTTTCATCTCTGAAGAGACAAAATATGTAGCGTTATCTGTAAGCAGGTACACTGGAATTACCAAACAAGAGGAAAATAGGCTGAGTAAGAATTTTTTTTTGCATATTTCAGATGACTTCATAGATCTTAGGGGAAACAAAAACAAGAACTTACTAAAACAATCAATAACAACAAGGATCGTAGCAAATCCAAGTGCTGTCCTAGGGAGAGGACCAATAACATCCAAATGAACTCGCTTCCAAGGAAACATTGCCACAGAAGCACTGCAAGGAATAATTATTTTCACATTTCAAGGTTTGGAGCATTGGTATGCTTCACCTTGCCTGACTAAGCATCCTACTTCCTTTTCCTATCCTGGCCAGTAGCACATCTCCTGAATCCTAGAGATGGTTTTCTCGTTCCCTAGATGCCAACCGAAAAATGTGTTATGATAATAAAACATCTGGCCCCTTAACCCTTTCAGACCTGAATTAATTTCCGAGGTCAAGTGTTGCAATCGTTTAATTTTATGGTGTGCGCTATACTTGTGTCAAGCGTGCTTCTCGCATCCAGTGAACCACGTTATGTGTGTTAGTTGATGTCAGCTTTAGCCATTCACAAATGAGAGGTGGTGAAACTTCAGTCAGTCAGATCTTTCACAAGGAAGACACCCAAAACGTTGGCCACTGATTCCTTGTTGTGTACAGTGGTTACCATTAATATCCTTCTTTTGCCACATGTACTCGATCGTGGACAGGTGGACTTAACGGGTCAAAGTCTTGGGAACACAGAACTTGAAATTTTTAGTTTTAGGATCGAGGTATCCGATTAATACCATTCAGATCTCATAAGATCCTGTCTTCCCAGCAGCAATATCTGATCGTATGGAAACACATACTGTATCTTACTCCTGATGGTTTTGTAGAGTTAGATACACTTGAAGCAAATCCTGCATAACATAGACTTGTACTTCCAGGTCCTTTTTTTTTTTTTGTTTAAAGGAACAGATTACACATTGGGGTTTTCGACCTGTTGGACAGTCATACAACTAAATGTGTCGGTAGCTAACACCTCGCAAAACTCTCTTCGTCGAACATACGAGAGAGGCAGTGTGCAACCCCAATTATTAACCCCTTCGATGTGCCTTACAGAGAACTTAAATTTTGTAAGTCTCACAAGCCATCTCGCTAAACGACCTGCTGGTTTATTGGTTGATATAAACCAACTAAGTGCCTGGTTGTCCATTTGCAATTCGAATTCACCTACTTCCAGGTAATCGGAAAAATTTTGCCATACCATATATCGCAGCGAGGACCTCTTTCTCATAGGCAGAGCATTTCTGTTCGGCAGGAGTCAATAACCGACTAGTATACGCAACAGGTGCTAAATTTTCTCCATCTATTTGGCACAAAAAAAGCCCCTAGAGCCTTTGAGTTGGCATCCACCGGAAGAGTGAAAGATTTATCAAACTGAGGGAGGTGCAACACCGGAGGAGTGGCTAATTTCTCCTTTAAATGACAGAATGAATTTTGCTGTTCTGGACCTCATACGAAAACCACATCTTTCCTTTTTAAAGTGTTTAGTGGCTCGGCAATATTCGCAAATTCAGGGATAAATTTTGAATAAAATCACACCATGCCTAGAAATCTGCATATCCCTTTCAGATTTTTCGGTATGGGAAAATTCACTACAGGACGAATCTTTTCAGGTCTCATCAGCAACTTCCCCTTGCTGATCACAAACCCCAAATACTTGACTTACGTTTTTGCACATGTCACCTTTTTCAGGATTTACAGCCAAACCTGCTTCTCTCAAAGCAATTTAAAAAAACCTAAGGTGTTGTAGGTGTTCCTCAAAAGTACGTCTATATACACATACATCGTCAATACATGTGAATGAAAAACCATATTGATACTTGCCGAGAACCTGAAACAACACACATAACATGGTCTGTGGCCCACCATTTACCCCCACGGGTAAATTTTTCTACTAGAACAGGGCTCATGGAGTAACAAAGGCTGGTATTTCACGGGAATCGGGGCGCAAGTCACATTGTAGGAATGCAGAATTCAAATCAAATATGGAAAACTACTGCACATGTCCGACATGTTAGAAAACTGACTGTAATTGGAAGCGGATAAAAGTCCACGATTTTTTTTCACTTTGTGGCAATCACATATTACGTAATATTGCCCGGGCGCCCGTTTAGGCAACAAAATGCAGGACCAGAATACATCCTAGTGGAAGACTACAATATCCTGAGATTGTAATTCTGATACTAAATTTTTAAAAATTTTTAATTTTGGAGGTGCCACACAATACGGAACTGAGGAGATGGGATTCAGATACCTCAACTTTAAAACAATAGGCTGTTGGGTATAGTGACCAAGTTTTACAGTAATAACATCTAAGATTTCACTGCACAAAACTGTCAATTTACCATGATGTTATTCGGCTATTTCCAATACTGAAACTTTTTGAAACAAAAAAGGTTTTGAAGGAATCTTAATGGTACTCTGTTTATTAAACACAAAAGTTAACTCCCGGTTATGTACATTTAAACAAGCTCGGGTCTTATCAAGAAAATCAACACCTAACAAAACACAATGAGTAAGACAGGCAATAAGCGAGATGTATTTTCCACGAAAAATGATCAATTTTTTATTTTGAAATTTGCAACACACAGGGTCGATCACTCTTACATTTGCCAAGAAAAATAATATTGTTTAATGTTTGCAAATACGAATTACACCTTTACACAAGATTCACAATAAATGGTTGCAAAAAGACTGACTTATGTAGGAACAGGTAGCCCCAGAATCCAACAATGCACCTACTTTGATCTTGTCTGCTATCAATAAAGAGACAAAAAGCAACCCATATTTTCTTTCAAAAGATAGACTATTTATAATATATTTACCTAACTATTTGTCTCTCGGTGGACACTGAGCTCTAAATTGGCTCTTCTCCTTGCAGTATTAACAATGCATATCCTTTGGTCTATGAGAATAAGATTTTATCCTATCATTCGTCCCTTCAATTTGCATACAGGCAGTCTTACTGTTATGTTTAATTCGTGGATTACTACCCTTGCCACGAGAAACAAAATTTACAGATTTTCTGAAAAAAAATTTTTTTTGCTAAATGGTTTTTCCCTGCGTACATAAAACAAGAACGGTTTTCAGTTTTTCTAACCTTCCTTGTATGTACTTTTGACACATTAGATGGTGAAACCCCAGTACAATTCTGCAAAGTCCTCTCTACATCAGTCGCTAGGTGTAACAACTGACTCAATGTGGTCGTACGAGAAAAAAAATGGAAAAACGTACTATTATGAGGTAATAGGTAACAAAATATCAACCGAGTAAAATAATCCTCAGCAGATGGCAATCCCACGACATTGACTATTCCTATGGCTTCAGAGACGAACTCTTTCATAGACTGATTTTGCAATTGGCGTTTCTGCAGTAATTTAAGCTTAAATTTTTCGGAAATTACCTCACTAGCTATATTCTGAAAAACTGCGGTATAGAAGTGGCTAATGTCCCAGTTATGATCACGAGCAACACCAAAAATAAGTTGAATTTCATCAACGATGGCGGCTGCATATACCACATGTCTCGAACAACGGTTTAGGGCTAGCACTACCTTCAAACTAACGAAAAATACTACAACAGAATCAATTTGTATATTTTTTTAAGTTCAGGCACTTTCGCCAGCAAACCAGACGGGAGATTTTTAAGTGTTTTGAGAGTCGGAAGACTCACCCGAGGCTTCCGTTCCCTCACTACCTGTGTCCATTTCTCCTTTACCATCCCCTTTGTGTACCAATGCGCGAGCTTTTACCCGAAGCTCTGCAATGCCGTCAGCATCCAGAACTTCCTCCCCAGCTTCCTTCAGCAACTGGGACAACACGGGCTTACTGAGAGACCTCACCCATCCTGTGGACATTGAGAAAGATTAATTTTCCAAGCAACAACAAGAAAACACAAAAGGTTGACAAGAAATGCACTCTTTCTTAGCCTATAAACTCATCTACATAACTCATATGTACTCAGCAATTTCATACAAAATTAGCACAGGGTGAAAAATGAAAAACACAAAACCGATGCGCAGCTTGCCCTTAAGGGACAAGCAGAGTCTGCAGCCTGAAGCCCTTCGCTATGTCCTTCAACCTAGGACGAAGCGAAGACTCATTTTCCCCAAAACAACCACGATCAAAACTCGTACAGAAAAATCCCCAAGGGCTGAAGGCAGTGTTTTTAGCATTTTACTAAGTACACAGACAAACACATATGAGTTAGGAATTTTTTTTTATATATTTTGAGATCAACCACGCCAATTGACATGCCACTACAAATACAATAAAAGTTTTACAAAATTTCTACCCCTCATGCATGTATAAGCATCACTATACAAATTGGTGACTGGAGTCTACATAAAATTTAAATAATTACACAATTGAAAAAGTTTCCTAAAATGATCCAACATCCAAGCTTTCTAACAATACAGGTTAGGACTAGAATTTACCAAAATCGTTACCTTTTCTTTACAATCTAGCATTTTCTGCAGGCTAGTGAAAAGACTGACATAGTCTAACAAAACTCGCAATCCTGAAAATACTGATATTCAAGGCTGACATGACCAAATAGCCAGATAAATCTCGACTATCTAAAAATACTGATATAACAACAGGCTGTGTACACATTTAACAAACAGCCTGGTACCATAACTTTTCTCTAAGTTACAGTACTTTTCTCCTACTCTGACTTGGACTACTAGGCTAAACAATATATTTATACAGTTTTTTTAAATCATGTTTTTAAGGAAACACCTTCTATTTTATTCTCATTAAAACAGGGAACTATTACACTTTCTAATGATGATAGCTTGGTATTTTATCGTTGGAGTTGACATGAGGTAATATTTGTCTCAAATAATGGTGAAATAATATTATAATATTTAGTCAAAATTGTTCTTTCTGCGCAAACATTTTTGCAAGGCACGATATTTGGAAACTGAAATTTGCAAGAAACATTATACTTTGAAAATTCTTCAAAATTTCAATATTTGGTTAAATTCTGACATTAACATTAAATTCCAGTCATAGAAGAAAATTCTACATTAATATGGGTTTCAAAACCCATATCTACTGATTTTTGGCCAAAAGGGCCCTAATTCTGATGAACAGTTACTTATCTCATTCTGTAGCTCTGGTCACACCCCAACGGCCGAGTCTCTCTTACGACCAGTCGGCCGAAGGGTCTATTTATACGGGTAAAATGCCATAGGGGATAACACCCCACCTAAATTCTTATTGCCACAGCCGGTCCTCAAATCACAATTAATTTCCGCCGATACTAGCGCCACCTTTAATAATTTACTAAATTAGAACAATGTTTATTAATACCGAATATTCTTGAGGATAATGCAGTTCCGGTACTCGTGGCGCTTCCTATATCGTTTTCAAACTCCGCAGGACCGCTACAAGCAAGCGCCCGATACTCCTGGCGCTTCAAGGGGCCGTGCCAGCACTCACACTTCAGCAGCGCACGGCGGCCGTTTAGTGATGATTGAACTTCAGTGTAGAGCAGCCGCACTGACGGGTGTCGTTGGTGTCACCTGAGCAGCACGCCTCATTTACGTACGCTGCAGGCACACGTCGATTTCAACAAAAGGTAGGGAATCAATGCTTAGTTTTAAGTATTCATAAGTCCATATATGTGTAATTATAAACACAGTGAAAAGTTTTTTGCTTCCTAACACGTAGTACGCGGAGCACACAGCGGTTGAAAGTCGGTGGCGGTAGAAGGCGCAGACAGTAGAATTGGGCAGTGCGCTGGCGAAAAATTTGCAGCCAATGAGACTGTGTCTCAAGGTCAAGACGTTCCAATAGTTCTACACAGTTCATTACCGGCTTTAGATAGAGATTAGCGCGTGGCTTAATCAACGAACAGCTAAAGTGCTTGCATCTAAATAATAATAACTCAAGTTATGCTTTACCGAAGTAATTAAAATGTAATGTAATATAAAACATACTGTAATTCATAATGTAACAGTTGAGTATTTAATATTTTAATATAGCGACGTTAAACTTGTATTACGAGCTCTTCCTCGTGAGCACGCTCCCCCCACTTAATTTGAACGGCCCCCATTGGCGGAGGCGCCATATGGGACCGTTACAATACGTAACCCCTCAGAAATCTGTACAGTTTAGTTAATTGGGGAAATAGTGGAGCTGGGTATTGCTGTGTGTGGAAATGGCGAATTACTTTGTGAATTTCCAGAACATGTATGGTATGTGGCAGGTGATGGTGAAGGTACAGGATAGTTGATTAATGCTATTGTTGACTGTATTCACTTTACATAATTCTCCATAAAATAAGATTTCCAAAATTAATCTTTCTGAAACACAGGTGCAGTCCTATTATCCGTCCATACACCTCAACTGGGGTTTCTTCTATGCAAAGCAATTTGTGAGCACTTTCGTGTAATTGCTCCTGCTAGCTGTAACACATAGCTAGGGCACTGCCACTGGAGCGTAGAATTTGGCAACGAGAAAAGCAATTGACTACTTTCTCGAGTGATGGGGAAATGACTGCAATTACTGCTCACTATGGAAAGAAAAAAAAAACTAAATAAGTCACTTATGCATCTCTGGAAGTTCACGGTAAGAAGTAAGATAATGACCACTATGTTACATAATTATTGCCAACAAATGTTATTCTGCTTTCCGGGAGATTATTACATATTGTAACCATTATCTCTCGTTTATGATCTGTTTCTTCTACAGCTTGAATAGGGGGAACCATTAATTTGACGCAAGGTAACCAATAATTATACCCATTTCATTTAATATGCGAAATCTGTACAAACTCGCAAGTCGAAGTCAGATTACCATAAAATGCGAATATTCTTCATGGTGCAATTTATAGTGTGTTACGTCTTCGTCACATACGGTTGTTACAGAGATAATCCCAAATATTAAAATAACTTCGCATATTTTGCAATTGCTTCTGATTAAGTGGTGCGATAGCCACCACATTGCATACTCTACTAATTTTTTTTCTTTTCCTTCCCGCAAATTACAAGGACTGAAGTGTTTTCTGAGAGATAAAAGAAAAAAAAAAGAAAGAAAGCTCATGCATATTTTGAGGAGATTTTTAATAGAATGCTAAAATGTTACCACAAGAAAATGCAAACACGAGCTCATTCTTTACATATCCTACGCCAATTAATGTGATTACCCCAATGAATAGTTAGTTGATCGGAAACTCCTGTGCTTGCGAATTCCTTGTCGAACTCATAAACAAAACATCACTTCGCTTTTCAGCGAGTTCGCTCAATTTCGAAAAATTAATTTTCAATAACCATTCCCCTAATGTGCAAACTATTGTAATCTGTATTACTCATTAAAGGTCTACCCACAGGAAACCAATCTTCAACGTCAACGCGGTCTGATCTAAATGTCCTGCACAAAGATAGTACCAGTTTTTTTAATCATCTCTTGTTAACAAAAACCAGTTAACAGTGAATGTCACTTGGCGAAGACCCATTTGTTTGCAAATAAACGAACAATTTCACGGCCGACCACAATCATACGCCATTTGCAATCTTATTCCTGCGATCAGCAATAAGGCAACGGTAGCATCACAATTTCTGGGGTGTATTTTTCAGGTTATTAAAGAATTTATTCGACGGCATTGACCTACCTCATTTCATTTCAACGTTATGAAACACGGGTAACCTTACTTATTATATGTAATGCATGTAAGAGTGAAGGTTAGTTACGCTATGATTACTTGCGGATCTCCCACAACCGGCAGCTAGAATGTAATGTTACATTGACGTCTGAGGGGCGTATCTGAGTTCGTGAACAGTAGAGGTCTCAATCAAAATAAAAGAACAAAATTTGATTTCTAATTTATTCACACAGCTATTACTAACAGCATTAAATAATCTGTCTTCACTATTACTCTTTTCATTTAACAACGAGCAAAATATTTAATATCTTTTTCGACTATAATTAATGTCCTTCCTAACTGTGTCTGTTTGGTTACAGTTAATTAATTCATACCCATTATTAACATGTGTTTAGTCTATCTGTTGCAACAATTTGTAATGTCTTTCATTCACGTATCTTAGTGCAATAGTCGAACCTGCCAGCCACACTCTTCACTGCTTGATACTCGAAGTCACAGATTTCCCTTCCGCTGATCACTTCTCTAGCTGCTCGTCTTCTATCGCTCGGAACTTAGCCACTCATTCCCTCATCAACTCCTACAACTGAACTCCCTGCTCGGAGGCCCGTCACATATTTATATCGATCGCCCTAACCATCTGAAAGTTTCAACGCCCCCGAGTCACGCTGAGAGAACAAGGTCAGTAATCCAGAGCATTCCTCAGCTAAACACATAAATAAATACAAACAGCGTCAGTAGCACGCACCGCAAAATATTTATCATGTTGGCTCGCTTTCTGTAACAGATACGCAGCCACCGGCCTACCGCTCGCCTATTCAGGCAAAACAGCCCCTTGACTTTCTGCCACCACCAGCACATAACGACTCTCTGTCTTCCACTTCGCTCACTTGGGGCGGGCAACGTCAGCTGGGTGGACCAGTGACATGTAACACTGCCCTCTCCTCAAGTCTGTTCGTCCGGAACAGAATCTACAACATCTGGACCTTCGCAGAACGCCAGTCAGTCGATGTGGATAGCCTCCGGTTTCGCCCGAGAGCCTTGAAGACAAATCCGAAAGACCACATCATTGATAATATTCAGAATAAAGTAGGAGTCCTCCCTACATTCTTGAAGTTTGGAGTACCCTTTTCGTCTCCAAGGGTTGTACTGCCAAACCAGATGCCCTTCTTTAAACACCTCGCCCGACATTGTCCTCTCATACCAGATATTTATCTTTTCACTATATGGTTGTTTGTGCCTTACAGAATCATTAATCATTCCATTACCAGTTTGAAAAGTTAAAGCAACTCCATAATATCCCCTTGCATCTTCCTTTAGGCCATGCATACCAATCTGAAAAGTGCTGGCACTTGCGATGGATGTTGCATGATGTAGCTGGATCCTCGTTCGATGTACCTTGATGTGCTGGTAGCTACGGTCGACTGCCTCACTCGCTTTATCAAGTTCACACAAGTGGTTATTTGCCCTCGCATCACTTCCTCCAAGGGACAGATATCCTGAAGTCCACTACTGAGAGGGGCCATTATATCACTCACTCCATACCATGTGCACATCTCACTGTTGTATGGTACAGTTTGCACAAGGATTCTGGACAGCACTCGCAGGTCATCCTGTGCATTTTCCAACTGCTTTTTGAGGTGTGCAGCTTGCAGGATCAGCTAGTAAATGCGGTGTCTTAGTTGTTGGGCATATGCACAAAGCTCATAAATTTCTCCGCTCGAGTAATAGCATGCACTCATCGAGACCATTTGTTTTTCACTACACTGTCTCTTTAATGACTGGTTGTGGGCAATAATCTCTCAGGTGCCTCGGCTGACGCACACTCTCCCCGTTTAAGGTGGAGAGGGGGGCGGTAAGGCTCTGTAGCATGAACCTTGGACGCGATGTCCCCCAAAACCAACTGCAGCTACTTCAGTGTCTTCGTTATTCTGCCTTTGTCTTTGTTCAGCATCACTGCACGTACTGGATGTCTGGTTATTGGCTCCTGTCTTGCTGATTCCACCACCAGAGCTCGGACCAGGGCGTCCTGCATATTTTGGGCTGCAGTTAGTCGTACAGCTTGCCGTACCTCGGTGTATGCGATGGCGTCGATGAAGAAGGCGACTGCTGTGATGTCACGCGCTTCCTCGGGGAGCCCTTCCAGAGATAGGTGGGAAGTAGTAGGAAAATGGGGCTACTGGCACAGATGGATCTGGTTCCGGCTCAGAGAATGGCTCTGGCTCCGACTGCCGTCATCTTGGGTTACGTCATTTCTAGCCGCCATATTGGATTATGTCATTTCCGGCCGCCATATTGGAATACGCCATTTCTGGACGACATTTTTGATTGCATCATCTCCGACCGCCAACCAGCCGCCTTCTTGAATTATGTAATTTCCGACCTCCATATTGGATTATGTAATTTCCTGCCACCATATTGGATTAAATTTCTTCATGCTCTGTCATTCCACCTCGGCATCAACCATCTTGGATTAAATTTCTTCATGCTCTATCATTCCACCTCAGTATCCACCATCTTGTATTACATTTTTATTATTCACCATTATGCCACATCATGATCTATCATTCTGGTCATGTGACCGCCATATTGGATTCCACCTCTCACCTATGCTCGACAACCATCTTGTCTGCAGTCTTCTTGCTTCCCACTATCTGCCTATACACAGACACATACCTACTGCTCTATCTACCCACAAACCCACTGCTCTTCTTTCCTTCACACATACACACTGCCCTACCAAACTACCTACCCTCTTACCTAAACACCTACTGCTCTACACATCTACCAGCCACTCCACCCATGTACCCACTGTTCTACTTACCTACCTATATACCGACAGCTCTACACACTTACCCACAAAGCCATTACCCTACACACCTACCTACCAACTGCTCTACCTGACTACCCACCCACTATTACACCCCAATACAACTCTTCTTACCTACCGACATAACTACCATTCTACCAGTCTGCTGCTCTAACAACTTACTGCTCTACCCACCTACTCACAACTCTAACGACAAAACCATCTACCAACCCACCTACCTATTAGTAGACACGAACTCCAACCTACAACTGCTCTACCGAATACCCACCACTCAACTAACGTACCTGCATACAAACTAATCTATCCACTTACCAACTACCATTCCCACTTGTTTTACCTACCCACCTTATACACTCTACCCATATACTGCTCTACCCAACTACCCATCACTCTACTAACCACTAACTGATTTACCCACCTACCCACAACTCTAACAACAAACCAATCTACCTACCCACTACTCTGTGCACCTACACACTTACCTACCTACAGCAATACCTATCTACACACTCAGCCACCCACCTACCACTCTACCCATCTACCCATCCACCTTTCACTCTACAATCCTACCCACATTCCTAAAGCTCTATTCACTCCTCACTGCTGACTCCGAACTCATCTCCACACCCTCCGCACTTAACACCACAAGCACTGCAGGAACCGCACAACTCTCCACAACTCTCTGCACCCTCAGCACAATTCTCTGCACCATCTGCATAACTCTCCACACCCTCCACACTCTTCACTGCACCCTCAGCACACATCTCCACATGCTTCACATAGCCCTCCGGACATTCACACACCACTCCGCAACCCTACCTACTTACCCCACTGCTCTACACATCTATGTACCATCCCACGGCTCTAACCACTTACCTACCAACTACTCTACCTGACTACCCACCCACTCTTTTACCACAAAACCACTCTTCTTATCTACCGACATACCTACCATTCTACCCAAATACCACTCTACCCACATACTGCTCTACCCACATACCCACCACTCTACTTACCTACTTGTATAACAACTAATCTATCCACCCTACCACTACCCTACCCACCACTCTATGAACCTACACAGACCCACCTACCTACAGCTCTACCAATCTACACACCCACCCACCTCCTAACACTCTACCTACCTACCCATCCACCTTTCACTCTACCATCCTACTCATTTCTAAAGCTCTACTAACCAACACACATACCTACTGCTCTACCCATCTAACCAACCACCTACCATTCTACCTATCCACACAATCAACTCTCTTCTTGACTTCCCAACTACCAATTGCTCCACCCACATACCCAACTACCTAACCCCCTCCTGCATTACACACCTACTCACCACTCTAACCAATGCTCTATCCACATACCCACCACTATACATACTTACATACATACCCACAGCTCTACCCATCTCCCCACCAACACATCCCTCTACCCTCATAACCATCTACTGCTCTACCCACCTTCATACCGACCTACCAACCTTCGGCTCAATTTAAAATACTCACCTACCCAACATCAGTCCTACCAGCTGCTTTTCATACATAACATTTATTATCTTAATTACTGACTTACTTTTGATTCTATCCACCTACCCACTAAACACTCACCCTCCTCCACAATTACCCACCAACTGCTCTATTTATAGCTGTACCCACCTACCTAACACTCTACCCTCCTACCCACTGCTCTACCTACTACTCTAACCACCTACTCACCTACCTACTGCTCTACCCATCTCTCTACCCAAAATTGACAACTCATATCATCAGAATAACCAACAAAATATTCAAGCCATTCATTTCCACCTTTTATGCTAACTATCTCACCTGTCATCATACTTTCTGCCCTCCTGTTTAATAGCCATACATGCAGGTCACGCTCAGAGAAAAAAGTTATTCCTGCAGTCAAACCAAACTACTACAATGTTCCCATTTACATATATCAGGCATCGCTACTACCATACTGGTAGGCCATACAAGCAAGAGACACAGACAAACTCGTCAAACGATGAATGTACCTAGCTCATCATATAGAATAGTTAAAAAAAATAGACTGGCCTCACATCTCTAGCAAAATCTCTCTCGAGGTAATATCTCTTGAACAGTAGACGAGAGTAGGGCTGACCAAGTTTCTAAGGAGACGAAGGCGAAGAGTATGGAAGGGCGAGACTAGTTTCAACATTGCTGCTAGGGAGGTGCTTGTCGACAATAAGGAAATTGTCCCCCATTGCCCTACAAATAAATACCTACATTTACCTAGCCACCGTCCAATACCGTAGAAGAAAGAAAAATCGGAAAAATTTTGGGGGAAAAATATACTAAAATTCGCACCTCCACCATACCTGTTATAAAATCATTTCCATCAGACACTATCCAAATATCATATCACTCATCAAACAAACCCCTTGATTGTACCAACCATCTGTTCCAATAACAACAAATGCTGACCACCACATCTCAGACATACAAAACAAAAATACGAGTAACACTTCTGACCAGGAGTACTGAATATTATACCAGCCATATCACCCAACATACATACCATGCCATTCATGTTAACCCAAGTGTACCAAGTCACTTTACACTCCAGAATAACCAATAACACAAATATTACTACCATTTGTCAACCTAACATAACCAGCTGATACCATACCAGCCAATGTACCAACATCTTTAACCAAAGAAAAATCAAACATACCATCCAACACACCAATCATACCATCCATTATAATGCGAGCAACTATACAGTTGAGATCAGCCTACAACCTAACATCCATTCCATTTGCACTACTGACCAGCATCAGCTAAATATCATACCACCGATTAAAACAAACTACTTGATTATACCAACTATCCACACCAATAAAAATGATTATGACAACACCTCAGGCATATGAAACAAAATATGAGTAACCCTGATGACCAGGAGTACTGGGTACTATACCGACCATACAACCTGGCATACCAACATAATATACCATCCGAATATGTCAACTAAAACCTACAGTCCCAAAACCATACCATTCCCTCTAACCCAAAGCATACATGCCATATCAACCACCAAACCGTTGACTTACTGATCAGTTGTAACAGCCAACTATACTCACTACCATTTCGGCCCATCTAACTTTACCAGTTACACATAAAAAACAAATCATACCAGCCACTGTAACCCATGCATACCATATGCTCTACCAACAACACCAGACGAAATATAATCATTGTCCATACATTTTACTAAAACTCAAGCATTCCAGAACAATTCAGTCCACACACTGACCTTACCAAAAAAAAATACTTACTGCTCTACTGGTCGACACCAGCCAAATATCAGCCATCTCATATATCCAGAGAAAAATTTAATTCAACCACACCACCAAATACACCAAGCACAATAGCCATTATAACTCAGGTATACCAAGCAACTCTACAGTTACAGCCAGCCCATAACCTACTTGCTCTACCAACCAACACCACATATACCTACCAACCATAACTTTAGCATACATAAACCATTCATCAACACAGACCACACAGCCCATTACTGTAACACATTCAACTTCTTCTCATACCATCTAACATGCCAGCTGACACCAGTCATATACACGGTCCACCCATACCTCTTATTATAACTCACGCATGCCTTGGCATTACAGGAATCACCGATACACACATTCTTTCCGCAACATTCGACATACACCAACAATCGCAAGACAGATATACTGAAAAACATACCACCCAACATGCCAACCGTGCCATCTATATTAACCGAAGCGTACCAAGCAAATTTATCGTCCAGACCAACCCACAACACGATCATTCTTACCATCTGTCAACATAACATAATCGACTATTACCAGGCATCATGTAATGATGTCACCCAATCATCATGTTGGGTTACAGGTGAGCTTGACACTTGGCCATTTATCCATCAATCCTCCATAAATCAATCCATCGATCCACCAATCCAGCGATCCACCAATCCAATCTACCAATCAACCAATCCGCAGATACATCGATCCACCACCACCATATCATGTAATTGGCCAGGTGTAATCATATGGTAACTCGATGATTGACTCGACAACTAATGTAATAATGGTACAATACGATTGGTTGATTGTTTATTCACTTAGATAACAATTTTCCCTTGTGTAGGGACTTGAATTTTTCTTGTGTGTAGGTACTTTGCTTCTCACACCTAACTTACTAAAACAATTTTATACCCTATTTTGAACATGGAATCTTTCATACTCCTATGTAATGTAATGCTAGGTCATGTAAATTTTTCTGCTGGTGTAGGACTTGGAATATTTCTAACCTTCTGCAGGACTTAGAAAATTTCCACTATATATATATGTATATATATATATATATATATATATATATATATAGAGTTCGCACTGAGTCAACCAAAACAATGGCCTAGTATAGCCAACCAACAAATTAAGTCACACACAAACAGTATTATGCACTGTAGACATCGTGAACATACATACCACCGCCCACCAAATATGATTATTTTCAAGTCCACAAAGAAAACTATACAATATAAACATGGAATGTGTAGGTCTACTATTATAGATGTTTATCCACAGGAAGTGGTCAAATATTGTTTACAGGTCGCAAGAACTCCCCCTGTGGTGTTCTTAAGGTTATCTCACTAACTACACCATCTTGGCCTGGATGTACTGCTGATACTCTGGCAGCCTTCCACTTAAGTGGTGGCAACATTGAGTCTTTCAGCAGCACTAAATGGTCGATGAACGAGTCTGAAACTGGTTGTGTCAATTTTCCTCTTTGCTAGAGATTGTATAGGTACTCCACACTCCATCTCTTCCATATTTGTTGGTGAAAATGTGTGACCATTTACCAGCGATCAAGATGGTTCAAAGGAATGTCACACAGATTGTGGCCAGGTACAGCTACCAATGGCTCACTTACAAGGAAGTGCTGGGTGTCAGAACATCATACTCGCGAGGATCTGTTGAGAGGGCACGTACAGGTCCCGAATTCAACACTGCTGAGACCTGCGCAAACAGAATTGAGAGTTCTTCGAATGTCAGCAACTGAGTACCTACAACTCTATATAGATGCTGCTTAGCACTCTTGATTGCTGCTTCCTACAGACCTCCAAAATTCTGACTTGCTGGAGGGTTGAAGTGCCACTTCGACCCTCCCAGGTTCACCTTTGCTGCAATCTCTTCATCATTATCCCCTTAAAACTGTGTTGAGTGCATCTATTTGAGTTGTTCATGTGCTCCTACAAAGTTGGTGCCATTATCGGAGTACACATCAGTAGGGATTTCTCTTATTGGTACACATGGCTTGATTGCAGCCCAAAAAGCTGTAGTTGACAAGACTGTAACCAACTCCATGTGCACCACTTTGGTGGCCATTCAAACGAACATACACACGTATACCTTGACTATTGCCTTCTTCCTGGTTGGTACAGGTGTGGCATGGAAAGGTCCTCTAAAATCCACTCCATTGGTCCAGAATGCTCGAACCTGAGCAACCCTGCTTTCGGCAGTGTTCCCATTACAGGATTGTGAGCGACTGGTCTGGCCTTAATACACCGCATGCACCCATGAATCACATTTCGCTCCACAGAGCATGCAGAAATTGTCTAGTATTCTTGGCGGACTAGATACAAGGTTGTGGATGGCCCTGGGTGTAAATTGATCGTATGACAATGGGCAATAATGAGTCTGGACAACTGGCTTTGCTTTGGCAGCAAAATGGGATGTTTTGTATTCTCTGGTAATGAAGAATGATGCAACTGTCCGCCCACTCTGATAACTCCATTTGAATCGAGAAATGGCATCAGTGGCTATGTAACCTTGGGAAACCTACTCCCTTTTTGAACTGTACATGTTTGACCAATGTTACAGTAGCATTACTCAACTCTTCCATTGTCATGAAATTAATATTCACATGGCTTGTTTTCTTGAGTGTTGCTTTTGCACGCAATACCCATGCTGTGATGCATGCCAATTTGACAGTGCCATATTAGTTCGCACTGAGTCAACCAAAACAATGGTCCCAGTATGGTCAACCAACAAATGAAGTATTATGCACGTAGACATCGTCAACAAGTACAGTCGTAAGTAATAGATTACATGTCGCTAATGGAAAGTACAAACGTGTCATTGAAACTGGTGAAATGTGTGCATCTGTTTGCAAAGCATATTAAAATACCCAAATGATATTCTTTAATAAATAGTAAAAACTGGGAATATTTGTTAATAAGCAACTGGTCCCAGTTTTTGTCTCTGCAAATAGTACAAAGAAAGGAGTGCACCTTGCGTATAAAACAGTGCAAACATGTTGCTTCCCTCTAACCCGAAATATAAGTCAATGTTCTGAATAACAGTTTTGCTATTCAATTGGGAATAACTCACAGATTCAATAACAATATAAGACTGGTTGCAACCATTTTCTTTTAAAACATTGAGTTATTTTTGTGTATAAGACGGAGAGTGTTTCACTTACATGGTTCAAGGTTTGAAAAGTAATGAAGTCACAGGACGAACAACCCGTTTTCTCTTTTGAAAACGATATCATAGAAAACTATTTTACTATAGTACATGTAACGAACACGAGATATGTTTGGCAATGGACACAGGCAAAAAAATTGTTATATCAACAACGTATTACCATCGCCTTGTAACTTCAAGGATAGCGCCTTGGCATAGTCCTGGGCGAGAAGTGTTCGAAAGTAATTACTTAATTACTTCAGGAGAAAATGGAGAGAAAATTATTGTAATAGTGGTTGCAGCTCAGAAGTCATGTGCTCACTTCAGATTCGACTTTCGATTATGAAGTGGAAAATCACAAAACAAGAATGGGAGTATTGCATGACAACATGAAGAGTTGTAATTATGTTGGGAAAAAATGGCTATGTCAGCATAACGAATTTTTAGTGGTTTAAAAACATAACAATTTATAAAGCCAACGAGAAGAGTACTGATGGTTTTCAATGGAGATGCTTTTCACTGCAATTCAGTGAACAAACATGCTTGAATTTTTCCGAAGCTAATGAAATCGAACTAATGTCTTCCCACCATATCACACATTACCTTTAAACTCTTGGCCATGACGTTTTTGAATCTGTGGAACACAATTAATATACTGCCTCTTCAAAATGAGTGAATAACTATTCAAGCAAAACGTTATCTAAGATTCGCTCAGAGAATCATCTGAATGTGACTTGGAAGAAATAATCAATTCCTGAAAATTATATATAAGGTTTATAAACACTGAAACACACACATTGAATATTAGTGCTATTTAAAATTGTGCTTACATTAATTAAATGAAAATGGACAGAAAATAAGAATTATCAAACTCTACCAGATATTTTGAATGAAAAAATTCGGAAAAATACAGATGGTACCAGTGCCTATACTGGTGTTCCAAATGGACACACAGTTAAATTCTCATCTCACAGTAGGTAAAATAGAGATAAACAATCAAAATTATCTTACAGTACAACAGTAGAACAAAAGTTCATCATACTTCTCACCATCTGCTAGTACTCCAAGTCGTACAGCAGAAGCAGTCTCCCTTATATAATTCTGAATGTTATTTCCCCATGGCCAAGGAAAACCAGACAATAGATACTCTACTCACTTCGGAAAATATCACAAAAATTAAAACAGAAATGGTGGTGGAAAATAAGATCTTCGCATACAAAGAGAGCAATATTGGCGTCTAACCAAAATAAAAGCATATAACAAGAGGGTAGGCCTACTTCGATACCAAACAAGAAATATTTCGTCAAGCAGCATTTCAGAGGCAGAGGCTAATTTTCAGATTGAATCTAGGAACGATTTTGATAACAAAGAAAGTGTTGCATGTCCATGAAGATTGCAAAAGCACCTACGAAGCAAAAGTGTGACATATTCGCTGTCGTCATTGGTTGCAAAAAAAATCTGTGCTTCATTTACTTATGTGTGTTAGAGATGTGGAAAAGCTATAATTCAGAAGTGACGGCTGTTCCCATTATTTCTGCAGCTTGCTTAACAGTTGAAGTGTGTCTGTTGGTCGAATGTATCTGCCACGCAAACGACGCTTTGCCTAATCCTGATAATGTTCTAATGGGTTCACTTCGGGACCTCGAGCGGGCCAGTTAAGATTCCCCGCAAGACTGACTTCAAACGACAAGGTAATTAACTTTACTTTATGGACAGGCGAATTATCGCGCTGTTGCGGCATATGGCCTATTCCAAACTGTTGCAACAGTATGGGAATCATGCTACTGTCAATAATGTATTGGTGCATAACAGAGTTAATAGATCCATCGAGTAAAACTGATTACCCAAGCTTAAACAAAACATTGCGGCCACCGAATGTTAGTGCCGACACAACACACCCAGATAAATACAGTTCGCCATACATCAGCCAGGTCCACACGCGTTCATTTTCGAGTGGCAGTTTTTGTTTCATAAATCAGTCACTTCGTGAATACGTCTTTAAATTTGCAACCATAGTGTGAGGCAATCCAGAAAATCAGATAATAACAAAATCGGGGGATACAGTTTGTCATTGCAGCTCCGAATCTACCGTCTACAATCAAGATTCAATTGCACCACTCGATTGCCACAGGATCAAAGAATATTCTACGTTGAGTGAGGACTGCGAAGCATCGCACGCGGCGGGGAAGGCCGCAATTTTGAGCTCGTTTCGCCGCGTCTCATAACTTCCGCGTAGTATAACTTTTGACTAGGAGAAGCGACGACGCTCGTTTTAATTTTCAAACGACAACTCTCGTCAAGATCAATTGATTATTTGCGTAAAAACATTTTTGTTGCGTGGTTATGGGGAAATTGTATGAGTTCAATGTAAAAAATGAAGAAAACTTAATACGATTTCGGCCTCTATTCGTCGAAAAGCTAAGTCGAATACAGAAATTGCATACGGGTGGAAAGAGCATCTAAAAAAAAATCCAGCGATACTCATAAAACCCCGTACGATCGAGTGAAGCGGTGCCGGGAACGTAAAATAAACAAGGCGTCCAAACGCTTCAACGTAGACGTATTCACGCAAAACAAACTGCCGTGTCCACAACACATCCAAGTCCAGTTTTCACTACTCTGCAGTCCAACAATGCCGTTGTTTGTACTACTACAAACGATGTATAACATTAGAGCGTCAGTGGTACCCTGGCAGTGTCACCACCTTGGAAACCAAGTACTGTCACGTCTTGGCGGAGAGCCGTATCACTGGTCTGTGCACGTGAGAAGTCCACTGCAGCCACTCACATGTCTGTCGACTAATTCCCATTAACACGCTTCAAAGTTCTTGATCCTAATTAGTCAGTTTCTTGGGCCTACCAGAACGATACTTGGGAACTGTGGCTGCATTAAGTTTCCGCTTGACATAAGTCATCGCTTACAGTATACCGGGCTACATTTTCTTACCAAGTAATCTCTCTGACCGTATACTTCAGTTTATAGGCTACCTACAATCACGACGCATTCAAACACGTGCAACTGTTTCCCTCTCTCTCTCCGGACTCAGTGAGACAGCAAATACAGATGACACCATGAGTTTGTGCGTTTGTAACTGTGCAAGTTGTTTGAGAGCAAAAGATCGTCCGTTGGCTAAGTAGTGTAAATTTTTTTGTTTCTACACTGCTAGGAAACATTTCCATGAAATAACAGAATAGTTGTGTGAAAAATTATTCACAAAGATTTATAAATTGCCTGGAACCATTTTCTTCAGTAGAGAACTTTTAAAAATATCCCTTAGATATCTTTGAATTCATTTCTTAAAAGATATGTTCGTTACTTAGACGTTTCACCGTGTGTATAAAAATTATATTATTACTTTGTGCACAAGGCAGAAAATAGGCTGTAAATAATATTTATTCTACTTCATGTACCATTGTTCACGTGAGTGCCTTATACCTAGCGACGATGTAAGCCAGCTCACTAATTAGCCTCTGCAGTCAAATTTACACACCACAAATTCTGTGTTTGGCAAATTAAAGAGCTGAAATATACTAGGTATTATCCAGTAGGTTGCAATAGTTACGCGTTTTCATACTGGAATATTTAACATTTATTGTTTTCTGTTAAAACGTGTCCGACCATACAAGAATTCAACTATATTAGTTGATACACAAACCAAAACTGAAGTATGTGATTTGGTATATTGAATTGCATAAACCTTACAGGACTAGCCATTTTGTTTTCATTATTCTTTTTGAAATTCATTGTGAAACATCTGAAGAGAAGAAATTGTTGAATTGCCTCGCGGGGACTGCAAGGAACACCGTCCATTCTAGCATAAGATTAATTTATCGTAGACAAGATCTGCGCTGGTATTCCTTTATTTTAGAGCCGGGTTTCAACAGTTTACAGCCGAAATGAATAACCGTCCAAGAAAAATGTAAAAAAAAATTTCCCCTGGCCGCCGAGCGCGCATAGTCTGTTCTCGGTTTCTTCACACTTTTTCTGAACCAAACCTTCGAAATGTCACCCAACATGACGTGCTTGGTTATCTCCTAAATATGCCATGTTTCACAAACGTTTTATACTTCTCTCAAGATAAAGGAATATTATTTTTTGATAAATTGGAATTTTATTTATATGTTATTTATGAATTAGAGTGTATATATAATTAATGTAAATAAGAACAGGGAGAAAAATAAGTGTGTTGGTAACACCTAGAAAGACATAGTTCTTATGCAAAATATTATTACACTGAGTGCGCACGAATCCGTTCTTCCGTTTGGTGTAATTTTCAAGACTAAGTTAAACTTTGTTTGCATGGGGCGGAGGAGAATCCTGAAAGTAGAATTTTTTTTTAGCAGGCTTCAGAAAATTTGGAAGCAACTGTGAACGGACTATAGCAGGGAAGGCTGCGGGGAAAGAAAATCCTTAAGGTTGGCAACCGTGGCGGCGCTCACCAGGATTAAGTTTACTTCTGGTCAGGTTGGAAATATCATTGTTCAATGTTTGGCAACCTAAACATTTTCGCCTCTACGTAAGCGCGTTTGTCGCATGTGTGCCAGATTTCCTCTACTCTCTACGATATAAAACAGGATATAGGCTGTTCGCGATAAGTGAGCACTTTTAAATTGAACCTTAGAGAAAAGTCACTGCCCCTGCCTGCATATTTTTAGTGACATTCGCCCAGCAAAATTGGTAACGAAAGAATGGAAATTAGTTTCATATCCTAACATCGAATAAAATGTGTTAGCTAATCATTTGTGATAACTTAAACTTTATTTCTTCCGCTTTTTTTTATGCACTGAATTGTAAAAATGAGCTGGTTTGTAAAATATTTACGTTCCTAATAATTTCACAGTTTTACTCGACAGAAGATTGGATAAAATGACGAGTTACATGGCAATGTTAATTTTAAATAAGGCGGCAGAATACGCAACGTGCATGCAAGTAAATCTTCAGCAGGGCTTTCAAAAGTGTTAATTTTACCGTGAACAGCCTGTTACTGCATTAATCATACATTAAACATAAAATAGCTTCGTAAGTAAAGAGAATCTTTATGTATTATTATTGACGTAAATTAAAATTTTAATTAAAATGTACCGTTTAGAACACTGCACACCTAGCGGTGGAAATTTTCCCTATGCCAAACCCTCCTATGAGAAAACTCGTTTTGTACCCAATCTGAGTATAGGCTTTTCGCGGTAAAGTGGGCACTTTTTAAGGCCCTTCTCAATTTTTTCTTTCGTCCAATTTTCGTTTTCCTGCTGCTTTTTAATATAAACACTGCAATGTGGCCGATAAACACAGTGTATTCTTTTCACCGCCCTCAAAATGTAATGCCTGAGGCTGCAATAAGATATATTTATTAGTGGCTAACGCCTGTTGGGAGGGCCTTAAAATGCTCACTTTACCGTGAACAACCTATAGGATAAACTTTAGCACGAAGCCGCCGCCATTGTCCACTCTATAGCGCCGGCGCGCACAGATAGCCATCTGCGGCGTTGCTCAGAGTCCGCGACGCAGCGGATGCTGCTACAATGGACCACAGTTCCTGTCTCCGATCGGCACGCATGCCTAACGCGGTCGCGAGACAATGGATCGTGATCCAGGCAACTTTCGTACCTGCCTGAAGCTATATTCTCACACCGCCTGTAGTA
The DNA here is from genome assembly GCA_029891345.1 of Dryococelus australis. Taxonomy (NCBI): domain Eukaryota; kingdom Metazoa; phylum Arthropoda; class Insecta; order Phasmatodea; family Phasmatidae; genus Dryococelus; species Dryococelus australis. Next base: position 67,237,536 of record CM056998.1, on the reverse strand, counting down.
AATATAAAAACGAACTTTGACAGGCAATTTTTTTAATTTTGTGGTCTTAAAACAATAAAATTATGAATTTTGTTTGTAATCATGTAATAACTACGTAAAATATATAAATTTTGTTTCATGTAAATCGTATTGTATTTAATTCTTCCAAAGTGAACAACGATTGCTACTAATATAAATTTATATATATATATTATATATATATATATATATAATTTTACTATCCAACCGTTTTCTAGGAGTATCGATATCTAACATCTTAAATTTATCGATTTCCTCTTTCGAATTGTATATTGAAATATTTATTACACCACAGCATGTCTAGTCTTTTTGAACTTTCTTAAGAAGTTACAGCTTCACAACTACGTTTTCTGATTTTCTGAACTGCCGAGAAGAAATAAGCGATTATTTTGTGCGAATTAATATCGGCGATAAAAGCAACAGCAATTAAAAAAGAGTAGCTCATTAAAGGTATCAGGTAATACTCACTGTACTGTCTAGTCATAAAACTTAATACGCAGTCTGTCTTTATAGGTTGTAATAAAAAAAACCTAGATCCGGAACGAAAGGAAGCTTTTAAAACGAATTTTATTTACAAAATTACAACAATAATTTATTTTATTTCTAATCACCTTAATATTTGCGAATAAACTAAAATATATAAAAATAAGCTTTCATCTGAAAATTTTCAATATTAATTTACAATAACATGAAAAATATTACTCTGTTCTGCAGGTAAAGTAGTGTTTGCATTTTTATTATTATTACTACTGAATTACTGAATTCCTTTTACTTTGTATGGGACTAGGCAGAGACAAGTTAGACAGAAAGATTATTTGGCTTTTCTTTTCATTTTTCTTGCGTAAGAATTTTTGCAAGGCAAACTGTAAGCCTTCAATAAAATTAAAATTTTCAGCCGAACAGAAAGATAAATATATTTCGTGTAGACTAAATACGAAGAAGACAATATAGAAAGAATATTCCCAAAATTCCATGACTTAGTGAGTTTTACAGAAAACATTTTATTCTCTAAATTTATTATATTTAAATTTATTGCGATTAGGAAGTCACGGTAAACAGATGGTACAGAAAAAAAAGTCATGAAGACTTGATAATCATCCCTGCGGAGATAACCTGCGCTCGAATTTATCTGTCAGTGCCTAGCCGTTCTCTCCAAAAGCGCATCTAAGTCATGACTTTTACATGTCGCTGTTCAAATCGGATGCACTTATAATGGTCCTATGTACCGAAACATATTCTGTGAAATCGTTGTTTGCGCCTAAACGCGTGTCTCGGTAAATAAATATTCTAGAAATACGAAGTTTTGCCAGAAAGGTTGAAAAAAAACTATTGTCTACATCGCTATATTTTTATTTTTATCATATTAAGTGTATTAATGGAGAAAAAAATCGTGAAAGTGGTTAAATATCGCATTTTTAAAGCTTGCCTATGAAGTTTCTTTAAGCAGTAAGAGAAAAGTACAATCCTACGCAGGTAGTTTGATCTGTGTACTTTCATCACGTGTAATAAAACCCCTATGTAACAGATCTAGTTTAGACAGTAAAGCGTTAGAACGGAAACACTGCACGCCTTGCGCGTAGGAGCGATGAGGCGCTAGGCGTCCGTGTTAGTGTCGCCCGTATCGCTTCCTCGCTTCTTGACCTTGAACGCGCAGGTAGATAGGACCCTTAATAAATTCTCAGCCAACTACGAGCGATCTTCTTATCTCTCTTAATGTGCCCTACACTATCTTCATGTGCCCTACACTACGCCTTTCGTCATTTTCCTATATATATATATATATATATATATATATATATATATATATATATATATATATATATATATATATATATTATGCTATGCTAAGTAGCGTGAGTAGTGATAGTATCAAGGGCACGTGAAAAAGTGTATACAGTAGTGAATTCGAACACAACTATTGCTTCTGTTGACACACTTGTTTCTTGGATCAAATGCGGTTCATTTCAACAAAAATATATTTTTTAATGATCTTCGATGACCATAATTTGAATATAGGTAGTCGTAAATTACAACAAAAATCACACATTCGTAAATATGAATTTTCTCATGTTGAAATCATTACTACACATAAATAGGTTATGTCTGTAAAAAGATTTATTTAGTTTTATGTAGGAACTTGCAATACGCTTAAATACGTGAAATCCTGTAGTTCTTATCGGCATTGTTTGCAGATAAAAAAATTTTCCGGCAAAACTTTGTGAATGATAACCTTACCTTTCATTGTATACATTTTTAATATATATTACTGACTTACAGTAATGTAAGTGAATTCAAAAGTGCTCTATGTGTAATAACACGTCTTTAAACAGTGTTTAAACTGGCGGTAGTGAAATTGGTTCCTCTTGCTTTGTATATGGTGTAGTAAAAATGTTGCGTAATAAGAGTATATTTAAATATTTAGCGATTTCACATAGTCAAATTTTCGAACGCAAGATCGTTGCCCAGTACTAATATTGTAATTTCCGAAAGGATACATAACTAGAAGAAAATATCTAACCAGGCTTTTCAGTTGTAATAACCACGAATAAAATATATGGGTGTTATCAATTATATCTAAAATGAATACCTCCTAAATCTCTTGTTTTATTTCTACAAGTGGCTTAGGTATTATGCAAGTCCACAACATTATAAAAATTTTAATTCTCGTAGATATTAACAAAATATTTGTACTGGGTTTATTGTCTATCGAACACTTTTGGTACTGCTTGCGGCACTGATTGTGAAAGATTGATGGAAATATTGCGAAAGATTGATGGAAATATTGCGAAAGATTGATGGAAAGATTGAAATATTTATGGAAAGCTTGAAAGACTGTGGTGCTGATTATGGTGCTGATTGCAAAAGATTGCGAAAAATTGATGGAAAGATTGAAATATCTGGGAAATATTCTGAAATATTGATGGAAAGATTAGACGATTGACGGAAAGATTGGAAGATATAGGAAAGATTGTGAAATATTGATGGAAATATTGGACGATTGACGAATTGATGGTCAAGAAGAGCACAAAAGATAAAACCCTTGTACATTCCAAGTCTCAAGAGCCTATTGGTTTATAAACCATCCACAACTTTTACTATAAGTGTCGGTAGATGCTGATCCATATCATGATTATATCATAATTGTGCGGAATCGTTACTCATGTGATTACGCTTGGTTTAGTCATATATATATATATATACATTTAAATAATCTGTGTACCAAATGTCAACAAAACAGACGAGGCAGTCAATAATGTGCAGATGCTGAAATCGTGTAATAATTAGACTTCAAGAAATGAGACCGAAAATTAAGTTTAGATAACCTTTTGCATTGTTCTGCTGTACTCTATGTGCAATTTCTGTACAACTTAGAAATAATAAATTAATAATAAAATATTATTTTACAATCGAATAATAAATACAGATTTTTTATTTTACATACCCTACGCCTGTAAAAAGTAATATGGGTACCAGAAACAAATGCAGGGGGCAGCGTCAACATCATCAGGTATATGAGTAGCTGGATTCATTTTTTGAGTGTTTTTGTAGTAAAATATTATAATAAATATTAAATATAAAAATGTAATATTTTTTCTTATTAACTGTATGCCGTAACCAGTCTGTTACAAACTGTTTTCGTTAAAAACATCACTACGAAGCAAATATATAGGTTAATCACTATAAATGTCTTAAACACATATTCCTGGAGCTATATATGTTACTTGCAAACTGAATATTCACGAGCCTGCCTCCTAAGAGTTCGCAAATTATATTCGCCTACCTTAATGCTTGTACACATTCACTTGCTTACGAGCCGACTTGCGAAAAAAAAATGTGGCCTGCTACATAATTATTTAAAAAGAATGTATGAAAGCAATCAGTTGAAAATAACAAAAGTTCTTTTAATAAAACATTTTTCTTTAACAAGTTTTCAACATACAAATACGATGCATTTAAACTATAAAACAACCTCTCCAATAAATGTGACCATGAGTCATATATGCATTGATTGAAAAAATATAAAACAAAATGTTGAATACACTAAACATTTCTGTAATTGTATGAGGGAATGGTAGCCTTTTATTTGGTAGCTATTGTAGCAGGATTTAAGTATGCCTTCCTGTCGTGATTAAGTAACTGAGTGGTTAGTACATCCAGCTCATGTTGGAGAGGTTGTAAGTTCAATTCCCCATCCCTACATGAGAGTTCGTTTTTTAATGTTACCAGCGGTAGTGAGAAAGTGTGAATTTGACAAAATTTAAATTTCGTAAGCCAATTTGGATTAAAATTAAATTTTCGATTAATTTTGCGGAATTTTTTTGGGATTTGGCCATTTTTCAAATGATGATTAAAATAAATTTTAATAAAATAATTCTAATTATTTATAAATACATAATTTCGTAGATCTCTGATCGTTTTACGATTGATTTGACAAGGTCAACCAGCTGCCTGTCCATGCATGCTCGTAAAACTCAACTCCAGTAACATAAATGAAATGAAAAAAACTTATTTTTTTTAAGTACATCTATTTTATAATTTTTAATAAGAAAAGATATTTACGAAGAGTGACTAAAAATATTATTAGTCTGAAATAATAATAACAGTAAAAATATCCTTTTTTATATATAATTTCTTTCCGTACACTTTATATTACATATACTACTTTTAAACCCTTTACCCAGCATGTGTCCCGATAGTTGAGCGATCTAGGGCGTCTGCATGCTGACGTAAGGTTCGGCAGATCGATCCCGCCCTCCTCCAGACAAAATCTTGAACTTTGCGAAAATTAAATAAAAAGCAGTGCCCTAGCGGCCAACTCTAGAACCAACATGATGGCCGAGCTAAAACGACACCAAAGCCCCTTGCAGGTCATGAAGAACAAGCGGAAACAAGATGGCGGACGGTTGTTGTGACGCCTACCAAAATGGTAGTCCTGAAATTGGTTTATAGAACAGATATACATCACCATCGTATGAGCCTTGAAAAAACGAATCAGAAGATATAAAACACACAATACTTACACTCGTAATTTTTTTAAATTATGAAAGTAAATTTAAATTTAAGAAAAAAAATTTGACTTTTGTGATTTTTATTGATTGGACGGTGGGAGGAGGTGGTCGACGTTTTCCATGATGGTTAGGAGTCTTATCGGATGGTGCTAGGAGCAATAAGCGAGCCTTCCAAATCACCCGGAATGGCTGAAAATTGCGTGTGAGTGGCTTACTACTACATATTCTGTGACATAAACACTTCTTTTTTTTTTTTTTTTTTTTTTTTTCACAAATTTTGAAAAAAAAAAAAAAAAAAAACAGGTAATTTTTTTAGGGAAAAACACGGAAATATTTATGAGAGAATTTGAAATTTTGGATAAAATAATTGATATCTGAAGTGATTTTTGGGGTAACACAAGTGATTTTGTAGGAAAAAACGGGAAATTCCAAGATGGCGGATGGCGCCACAGCCCTTAGCCCTTACAACAGAATTCCCATTATCCTACTACTGATATATATCTCCGACACCTGACATTTATTCCCTGAAAGAAGTGTCAATTGTAAAATCATCCTAATAGTACTGCAAAATAATCTCCAAAATATTGAAACCAATGATATGCTTACCACAACGAACAACAGCCGTGGGATATTTATACAAAATAACTAATGCATCAAAACAATTACGTCTTCTCGCGTTATCTTCCAATACCCGCAGAATTACTAGGCAACCCGACGCAGCTGTAACTCAAGACAAACTGTTTACGGCTGCTCCAGATGCGATTTGATTCCACAACCACGATACAGCAGCACTAGGTTCGGAGAAAATACAATCACCCGGTATGACCCGCTACCCCGTTTTAAGCCGCTTTCCCCTATTTCTAAAACTCTGCAACGGAGTTAAAAGCGCCAGCACGAGCTAGGCGCGCCCTTTAATACACTCTTTAAGTGTGTACGGATTTGGATGCTCAAATCTATAGGCTATTCGCGGTAGAATGAGCACTACTTCTATGCACGTTGTGTATTCATCCGTCTTATGCAAAATTAACATTGCTAGGGCTCATCACTTTATTCATGCGTCGGTAAGTGCAACTGTGAAGTTATTAGAATAATACATATTTTTTTCATATTTGCTCATTTTCACACTTCGCTGCATTAAAAAACTTAGAGCGAAAGAAATAATATGAATGATCGCAAATGGTTACCTGACACTTTTTATTTGACATTAAGATATGGAACTTCTTTCCCTCCATCGTTACCAACTTCACTGGGTGCACGTCACTCAGTTCACACGTCAAAATATATGGAGGTAGGGGCGGTGACTTTTTCTAAGGTTGATTCCAAAAGTGCTCACTTTATCTTGAACAGCCTTTAGCTAGCTGTGAGGCAGAGAGTGGTAACTCTTTACCAGCAGGGAATCGAATACGTAAGGTCAAGGTATAGGTTGCTTTGTTTTTAATTCCTAGGCACCCACATTTTTCCCAGCAGGAGTATCTAGACGTGTTTTTTACTCGTGTCGAAACTTAAATTCCGTAATAGATAACTGCATGTTTGGTGCTCGATGGCACTGGCATAAGACATTCATTATATTCAGTGCTCAGTTGTGATCACTACCTACATACAGTTCGGGCCAATACTGTCCTTTCTGTGGAACATTTCTGCTATATAGCGATCACGTAAACTAAACAACCAAATTACTCGGTAGTTGCACGTGCCCAGTATTAATCAAATTCCGCACAGGGGCTCAAACCCCGTCAAGTAAGCAATGGATATCAGCTGAGAGATGCGGGACTGCAGAAGTTGACAGCAACACAGTCGTAATGAACAATGACATAATTAACTGTTTAAGATTGAGGAGGGGTGACATTCACTTACAACCGTTTATTGGCACTTGAATGACAGTTCGTCGCATAGAATTCTATCTTTGAATCACTTTAAAATTACATTAATGAACAACCCACATATCCCCACATCCGAACACGAATACACTAACGGTACTAGTTGAATTTAAATTCTTAAATGTTTATAGAAGTTTCGCCATATTACTCATAATATGAGAGTTTTAAATCATTATGTTGATAATTCACCAAGGTACTGTAAGATACACGTAAAATAATATTTTATATCAGTTTTCTGTTGTCCATGAATTTTTTGTTCTTAATATTTCTTACAAAGTTAACGGGTGTATATATATATATATATATATATATATATATATATATATATATATATATATATATGAGTTATACTAGTAAAATAATAATTGTATTTCTGGTAAGAGTCTAGCAAATAAAAGCGAGGGCAAAAATTGAGTATTGTAAAGTTTCTTCGTTTGGCAGCTGGTTAGTTTTGTGTACTACCATAAATATTAATGACATAAAAAATTCCTGAGGAAGAGATTTGTGCAAAGTTATACAGTTGCGAAAAACAAGGTCCTCCTCGATGCGTTTTTTACAATGTCGTTCAGGTAATTATAAAATGTTTATTCGCTTGCTTGAGTCAAACACATCAAAGAGTGAGATGAAGACTATTAAATATCTCGTGATTATATCTGTAGTTACCTTGAGACAGGTTCAGCTATAGAAATACTTTGCCTACTCAATTTAAACTTTCCTTGTACTTGGAAGAAAAACTGGAACTCGTAAAAACGGGAGTATTAAAAGTGAGCAAAGAAATGAGGCGTTGTTGCCGGAATCATCGTCAGCCCGCAGTTGAAACTACAATGAACAAACGTAGTAAGAGAGTTTCTGAGCTATCACGCGATGTTTCTGTGCTATTGCAATGCAATATGTAAATTATTTTTCATGTCAGGGAAATATCTACATTTGGAAAAGGATGTTACCGTGGTGAAACTGCCTTGTAAACTTGGTATTTTGTTAACTAGTAGCCGTGTTGTAGAATTTTAAGCTTCTGCGAATTCGTCGTTGTTTCCTATTTGCTTGAGAGTGGTTGTGGTGATGAACAGGCTAAATGTAGGAAGCTATAAACCATAGACACGAAAAAAAAAAAAAAAAAAAAAAAAAAAAAAAGTTAAAAATGCAGGTAATGAAAGTTCATTGAATGATTCGATGCAAGTAATTTACTTCATGTCCATGACGAGGGAGACCAATATATAACACACTAGAATTTCTATAAAACGCTTATTGCTCTTTAATGTAAGGATTTTCTGATTCCGTTAACAGACGTATAAAAACAGTACACTACGACGCATAAAATCAGGTTCAAATCGCAAAATTAAACGTCATTTTTCATTGAAATGATCAAATTCTACATAAGTTATTCGTTGACAAAACTTTGCTCTATAAAACAGATTATGCGTTTTGTTGGAAAGTTTAAATGTCTAAATTAAAATTTTTAATGTTTCTCGCAGCCATAATAACTATAAAAAAATACTAACTACATGAAATGTTTGGGACGTGTCTTACACCCTTTAATAAAGCCCTTAATTAGGCCATTAAATTTTCACCAAGTTCGACAAGCTCTTCACTGCATACTTCACCAACTTTGTTGTTTTTTCCGGAGCATTACATGTGTCATATACGTGCATAGGCCGTTCACGGTAAAGTGAGTACTTTTGAAGCCCTAGTTACTATTTTCATTCAAACAGTTTATATCCTTCAACCACTCGTAAATGTAAACCCTGCCATTCGAGTAATAAACACAGTGTTTACATTCACCATACCCAAAGCCAAAAAGTCTGATGCTACAATGAAATGTATTTATTGATTATTATGTGTGATGAAACAGCTTCAAAAAGTGCTCACTTTACCTGAACAGCCTATAGTTAGAAATATGTGGGCGAAGAATGTTAGTATTAGGGTTTAACTACTATTACGGGAAGGGTTTGGGGGGGGGGGAGGGGGAACGTTTAGTCACTGAAGGACTTAATCGAAATATTTTAAAAGAAAATTTTAATTAACTAGTGATTATTTTGTATTACTAAATATAGTTATACAGAATTGACAGTACAAGCAGTGGCGGTTTTCATAAAAAGTTGCCAAGCCGTTAAATGGGTTATCTTGGAACACAAAACTTAGACAAGAAGCTAAGATAGTGGTATACAGAACCATCGTTCAATGCAATACCTTATATTACGTAGCTGAAGTCTGGGATATAATTTAAGAGAAGAAGAGAAATCATTTACTATCAGAGATGGGAATTCTGAAACGTTATTGTATAGGATATAGTCCATTCGCGATTTTTTCGGCCTTTTGGAATAGAACCTAAGAAAAATCACACTAGGCATAATATGTCAACCTGTTGTGTTCAATCACTTGTATTCCACAATTATATAACCCTGTGATTAACGTTAAAGTATTGTGTTCTTGAATATATAAATAATCAACTTAGTATTTTCTATAACCTGTAGTATTAATTTCGTATTAAATACGAATTAACAACAGTGAGAGCAGCGACGTGTTGGCAACGGCCAGTAAGAAATATTTCACAGTTACAATATTTTTTAACCTCGTTTTTATATATACTAATTGTAAATTAAACGTTGCCAATTTATATACTTGTATTGTTAGGTAGCACTGACGGAAACACATTTCATTGATGCAGTTATCAGCGCAAATTACCTTGTCTAGGCTCTAGTCTAGAGTGGCCCTGTATGTTTTTTTTTCGTCCAGGGTTCAATAAGCGAAGCAGAGCGTGTCGCGCTCTCTCTCTCTCTCTCTCTCTCTCTCTCTCTCTCTCTCCTCTCTCTCTCGGGAAGTTCGTACCACCTGTGTAGCAAGTTATTTCTGATTTAAGCACATTTCATACTAATTACAGCAACAATAATGATGTTTGAAATAGTAATTGACAACTAAAACTATATTTTATTGCTTAAATACCTACTATATGTTATTTAGATGCAATGGCGCGACGCTTACAAATCCAGCAGGCTGACAGACGTGGCGTGGAAAGGAGAATCTAGAATTTGATCGGGAAGAGAAGAATCTATAATTTGATCAGCTTTCCCGTAGCCTAGCCACCTATTTCCACGTGCTTATCTTGTCCCAATATGGCGGGCGATTATATCCAGTGCCTTACGACTGGCAGTGATGTAGCGACACGTCAATGACACGGCTTGTTTCTGAAAGAAGCGTCAAGTTCGTACTCGTGTTTTTTAAACTTCCTAGGCAAGTTACAATGTTGTGATAAATATGTGTTTCCACGGCAATAATAGATATATTGTTACGTGTGTTTCGCTAACCGCTGCGTGTGAAATCGGCGAGGCGTTGCTGCGTGGTGGTCGTTTGGCTGGCCCTGTGTGTGTGTGATATATAAATATTTGATGTGCACTGTTCATACGTTTTAACTGTGAACTGTTTTTATGAAGAAGTTTAATATTTACTGCCACTTCTGTTAATTTATCACAACGTTGTACCATTGCCCTAGGTGTTTGAAACGCAGTTGTGTAACCCGCTTACGTTTCTGTGATTTGAATGTCTGCCACAATCCCTACAAAATACTAAGCCCAACCAGATAAATTTAAATAAATAATAAAATAAACCTAAAAACCAGTAAGTACCAATGCATGTAAATATTAGCAGAATAAAGTTACGGTAGGCCTACATATATGTTTGCATGTTCACCACTATCTTTTAAGTTTGTGGATGCTACAAACAATAAATACGCGACACGAGTTGCGTGCTTGAATTTACTAAGTCGTTTCGTTGGACTGGTTGCCCCTTCGTTTTAATTTTATTCCAAATAAGGCCGTCCTTTTAACGAAATAATCCAACACATAATAACAACAGGTTAAATACTACTGTTGTTTCCGCCACAGTTGTAACAAACACCGTCGTGGCAGAATATTAATGTGTATTATGTGTAACGTGCTACATCGTGTGTAACAAAAAATAGTTATAAAGTCGACCTAAATATTGTTATAGGACAAACTTTTGAACACTCGTAGGAAATATGACAGCATTCTTGGAACAGCTGTAAACAGCAACCAACACATTTAACAGTTATAAAAGTAGAAGTCACATGGCAGTGATTATGTTTACGTGTAGTGGAAGGATATGTAATCAGTAACCAAAAGTAGATATTTAGCAGAGCTTCAGGAAAGGCCGAAGTTGTCGTGAATCAACTATAAGAATATTCTATAAAGTAAAGATGAAGACCCACGAAAAAAATTAATACATACTCCACAATAATTCATACTAATAAAAAAAATTGTTTGAAATGTTATGGACAGAAGTGTTGTAATTGTAAAGTTAGATGGCCTGGAAAATCAATCCAAAGGGTTTCAATGCAGAGAAAAAGAAGAATCTTTCGTAGAAAAACATGGGAAGATTGTGCCAGAAAAACAATGTCTGGGAGAAACCTACGGTCTGATAACTGAAGAAGGAAGTAGATGGAAATGGTGTACGATAAATGACTCCAAATAGGAATTATTCTACCATAAAAATTATTGATTTGCAGTAGACAAATCAGATGCGTTCCTGTAGGATGATTTATTATATAGGCACAAACTAATTATACATATTCTTAATTTGTGCGAAATTGTGTAGGATGATTTATTACATAGGCACAAACTAATTATACATGTTCTTAATTTGTGCGAAATTGTAAATTACCGTATGTCGTGCGCCTTTTCGAAGATCCTTGCAGGGAAACAGTTGGACAGCTGGTTCACTGAGCGCGCGCTATAAAGATGAAGTAGCCTAATCTTCATTATCTGTGCGTGTCACATTGATTCGTATATCGCCAATGCAACTGTCAAAGTCACGTGGTCATTAGTGATATTCGTTTACATTTGACTTTTATTAACAGACATATCTTTTAATACGAATGAAATGATTCGACAAACTTCGATATATTCTTTATGCTATTCTCGATAAAATAAGCACCATTGAAATCCCTGCTTAATATCTACTTGTAAGCACGTTGTGTATTCATCCGCCTTATACATAGCCAAGGGCCTCGTCACTTTGTTCATGCGTCGGTTGAGTGATACTGTGAAATTATTAGAAAAGTAAATATTTTACAAACCTGCTAATTTTTACTGGTGGTTGCATTAAAAATCGACAGATACCTTAAGAAATAATTTAAGCTACCGTAAAGCTACCGTAAGTTACCTAACGCTTTTTTTCGATGCTAAGATATGGAACTACTTTCTGTCCAGTGTTACCAACTTTACTGGACGCATGTCACTCAGCACGCCCGTTAAAAATATATGCAGGAATGGACAATGAATTATTTTTAGATTCATTTCAAAAGTGCTCACTTTTTCGTGAACCGCCTTTAATTACATTAACTAGGTTAGAGGAAGTGTACAAAAATCTCAAAGCACTTATTTACGTAAACAGCGTTCTAACCTCACATACTATCCATTTTGTTTTTGGCAGCAGTTCAATGTTGGGACACGGAGACTGGCAACAGCGCAGATCGTATCAGGACTCTACTCCATCTCCCCTCTACCGCTCGCACAGCTGTCAGTGCAGGAAAGCACGAGTTAAGACAGCTAATTGGGGGCAGCCCTTTATTCGAATTTCCAATGGAACGTCGAGGCCCTGGGAGCCTTATTGACATGCGTCAACCTACACTAGTCGCGCCCAAGGCGACCGCAACAGACAGCTGCACTATCATCCTTCAATTGGGCGCTCTTCTCAGCATGTAATTGCAGGCATGCCCTCAACAGATCTGCGTTCGCGGCCAGTTCCGACTCCAGGTGTGCACATTAATTTTCACGTCGTCTCGACCGTAAAAAAAAATTGATACCTTTGAATTTCACGAGAGATGACAGTAAAAAAAATAGGCATTCTCTGCTTGTTTTACTCTTCGACCATGTGACCAATTACGTATTCACGACAGAAGTCTTAACTGGATCGTATAGTTAATTTTCCCGTCGTAAAATGTTCCATCCAAAGTGCACAAAATAAGTCGTAATTGTTTTATGAGGGTAAACATGACTTCGGCCTTGCAGTTTCTTTTAAGTAGCTATCCTTGAATTGTAGGCAGCTGGTAAGGCCGGTGTCATGGTATGTGTTTGTGCCGCTGCGGCTAAACGGGATGCGGTTTGACGGGAAAGGCACAGCACATTTACGTCAATGTGCTGTGCCTTTCCCGTCAAACGCCATCCCGTTTAGCCGCAGCAGCACAGACACACAGTATGACACCGGCCTAAGCCTAAATGCAGGAACTGCTGACCTCGAGTGTGTAGGTATGTGTATTGGGCATACCACTGTAGTAGTAGGAGATATTTTGCAAATTTCTTAAAGGATCCTTATATTCAACGTCTGTGACAAGGGCAAAATGAATTTATAGACTGCGTTTGATGGTAAGTGGAACCGGATTGTCTACACGGGCAACAGACACTGTCGTTGCGAGACTGGAGAAGTTATGATGCGCGATGTAATAGGACAGAGATATAGAAGAATTCGTGGGAGAGAACGGGAAAACTTATACCACAAAATGAAGCTAGTTTACGAGATGTGAGGTCGAATTGGGGATCTCAGCGTTTGGAGACTTAGTACTAGCAAGGAGAGGTTCCGGTGTAGGAATTTTAGTCTAGGAGCAGAATTCATGTGGTGGTAGTTACCACTGGGTTATTAAAATATGGCAATCCGAAGGTGCGCCATTTTAATATTTTCCAGAACAAACGAGAATAATTTTTTATGGCAGCTGTAAAACTTTACCAAGTTCCATTGGAATTAGTAGGCCGTTTGAGTTAGTAGCACTGATTTTGAAGCTACTAGTCTGGGTTCTATATTAGGTACATGCGATTTTTACCGTTCTGTTTACTTGCAGTCAACAGAATTGTTATTTCATGAAATTACTGAATAAACCATCGTCATAAAGGAAATAAATAACTTTTGATTATTTTATTACTCCAAAATACATCTGACTGGATCATTTAAAATTAACATTTCGGAAAACAGTTTCACAAGAGATATTTTTAATTTTACGTTACATAAGATCTATAGGCATTTAAAAAGAACTCAAGATTTAAGTGATGTTCTACTTAAAAAAATTTTTTTAGAGAACTGTAAGTATAAAATTGTATTATTTACTTGGAAATATTCAAGACGTCTTGTTTCTGTTCAATTAAATAAAAACAATTTTGCAATGTGCTTTATTAAAATCTTTAAGTGCTTGTTAAAGTAAGAATCGCAGGGTTGAACCAGGCGATTAGACTTCTAAGGTATTACGTTTAGTAGTGAAAGTAGTTATTTCTTTTCATCCTGGAAAATTTCGCCCGTAATATTTCAGATTTCGTTTTCCCTTCCCTGGAGTTGATAGAGACGAAGAAAATTTTGATTTTTTTTCGTATTATAGGTTTTGGGCAGTCTTTGAGGTAGTCCTAATAATCTTGTAAATTTTCCATACTTTGATGACTAAAAGGATAAGTTTTATATTCTTTTCATACTTCTGTGCCCTGGGTCCAAACGTACAGCTGCCTCCTATAGCCATGCGAATACTTGTGTTAACACTCGTTCTTAAAGCATGATATAAGCTGTTCATGGTAAAGTGAGCATTTTGAGGCCCTAGTTAGTTTTACTTTTCTACCAATTTTTTTATCATTAAACCACATTTTTAAAATAAATATTACTATATAAGTAATGCACATAGTGTGTACACTGTAAAAATAATGGTAAAATTAGCTGACAAATGTAAGGTAATATTCGCAAAATTGCGTGGGAAACATAGTTTTCCTTACATGTAAGGTAAAGTCACCGCACTGTAGAGTAAAATTCACGTACATGCAGTGAAAAATCCCATACATGGATGGGGAAATTACATTACGACGCGTGCAACACTTCAGCATTGTCTCAACGTATAAGTCGGAGGACGGGCGGAAGAAATAAGATTTAACGCACTAATATTCACTCGCACTGTAATGTTATCGTCGTGTTGTAATGGATAGCGCATCCGTCTGTCGTGGCAGATGTCCATGGTTCGCGCCCATCTACCAGCAAGTGTCGAGGATTAGAGTTGAGGTTTCTGTTACTCTTCGTCAGAGGATATAAGTAATAAAATCAATTAACAGTACTAATACGCCGTGTAACTTTAAATATAAATTTATTATACAATATAGTTAATATTACCTTACTTGTATAGGATTTCCCCCAACTTTTGTCAGGTACTTTTTCCGTAAGTTTAGAGAATAGTATACTTGCTATGTTAATTTACTCCACATTTGACAGGTAATTTTACCTTACATGTAGAGGTAAGTAACTTCCCTTACATGTAGAGGTAAGTAGCTTCCCTTACATGTAAGGGAATATACCTCCATTTTTTTACAGTGTATATTCCACCACACTCAAAAGTTAATGTCTAAGATGAAAATAAAATATATTAATTGACTACTATTCCAAATGATAGAGCTTTAAAAATTACCGTGAATAGCCTAAGTTACAGTATATTACGCCGTACACAAATGTGTATGTGTTACCTTCTAACAAAAGTTGCCTACCTCCCGTGGCGCAGTCGGTTGGTGCGTCACCGATCTGGGGTACAGGAGGCTCTTGGTTCGAATTTAAGTTAGGTTATAATTTAGTCTGTAAGCCGTCCCCTGCCAAGCTTTCAAGCATAAAACAATGGGACGTACAATTCTATATCTTTATTAAAAGAGTTGTGTTATAGGAAGACTGGCAATAACACCTTGAAAAATGTATTTGATGTCTGACTTCTCAGTCAATCAGAATCGAGTACGGCAAAAATTGACGTCAAGAATCTTTAAAATAACGAACTATTGCTAGAAAATAAGTAGGTAATGAAGAGAATTAATGTATGTAGAAGCTGCCTGGGCATGAATGCTATCTTCAGTGAATACTGCACATAATATTACGAACTCAACTCAACATTAAATTCCATTGTGCAGGAAACGCCTCTGATAAATAAAATCTGAATTCAGTAAAGAAGCGAAAATAAATTACAGCTTTCCTTACATTTCTGAACTAAATGAATAAATAAAAAAACAAAAGCAATATCTCACTATAAAATAATTTTTAAATAATATTTAAAATGAAATTCTCCCCATTAGAAAATTGACAGCGTGACACATTTTAAACACATTCAAGAATATTTGATAAAATTTGTTCGAAAGAAAAATTTGATGGCCGTATTTTGTCCTCAAATGATATTGTCAAATATAGTTGAAGGTAAAAATTTGACAATGTGATATGGGCTTAACGCCTAAAGCTTCCAATTCTAACTCTCCACACTGCATGTCATGCAGTAGCTTTAGTCCACAGAAGCTACATTTCGTGGCGGTTCCTTTGATGTAAGCGAAATCGTTGGCTCATTCTCCGCGCGAAGCTCTGGTAAGATGCCCCAAGACTGACTGTTATAGCTGTTCACGGTAAACTGAGCACTTTTAAAAGACCTGCTTAAGATGTACTTGTATGAACGTTGTGTCTTCTTAAAAAAGCAGAAAGGGAAAGAATTAGTTTAAGTTATCAGAAACGGTTACCTAACATTTTTTATACGACGTTAAGATATGGATCTACTTTCCATCCATCGTTACCAACTTTCCCGGGGCATGCCACTCATAGATGCCCTTGCAATAAGTCTAAATGCCAGATTCAAGGTAATGCCAACACCAAAGCACACAGTTCAAGGGTAGCTCTACCCAAAATCACTTTGCATAATTTCGGTGGCGATCCAGGCGCTCGTTAAAATGTATGCAGGTGGGAGAAGTGACATTTTTCTAAGGTTGATTTCGAAAGTGCTGACTTTATCGTGAACAGCCTTTATCGCACATTATGGAATATTGCCCATTGGTCGTGCCACCGCCCTGCAAGTCAAGTCTCCAGGGAGGTGATGGGTGAACTGACGTCTCGCCGTATTGCTGGTCTGTGAAGCCATTTCATTGGCGCGTGTGGCTAGAGTTCGCATTATATTATATTCGCGGTTTCTTCACGCTTTTTTTGGTTCAAACCTTTGAGAAATCATCCCCATGTGTGACGTGCTTGGTTGTATCTTAATACTAGCTACACACCCCGGCCTCGCTTGACTGCGATTTACAAATATGGCGTTCAGGTTTTCAGAAAGTATATACACTAAATGCTTACGGTAACTAACATAGGATTAATACAGTATTGTTCAAAAAGTCTTCGTAAGTGAACTCTTTAAAGACAAAAATTGTTACTGTGGGCCATCCTTAAAAGATAAACATATGCTGTCAGGGATTTTTGTAGCCTTTTTTGAGATCTACAATTCTGTAGTACATTAATTTGGTGTACTTCTTATGGTTTAGTCAGCGTAAGCCATGTAAGTGCCCGAAAAGCGGCTTCTTTCGACTTCATTATAAAACGTCGACATTTCTCTACTACCCTTACAAAAATATTAATGTATTATATACCTAAACTTCCCACAAGAACTTCTTTAAATTATGGTGACAAACGCATCAAAATTCATCAAGTAGTTTAGAAGTCTTATCCGAATACACAGACACACGCGGCCGGGCGACTTTGTTTTATACTATGCATATATTCCGAATATCTCAAGCATTTTATACATCTGTTAACACAACAATACCTTATTATATATAATATATTAATAGAACTCATACATTTATAATTAACATGAATACAAACAGACAGAAAATGGGCATATTGCTAATGTCTAGTAAGCAATAGTTCTTATGCAAAATATTTTTTTAACTGAGTGCGCATGATTTCGGTGCGCTATCCTTTTGGTGTTATTTTCGGGCCACGATTAAGCTTTGTTTGCATGAGGCGGAGAAATATACTGGAAGTATGACTTAAGCAGGGCTTCAGGAAAGTTGGAAGTAACGGTGAATGGATTATACATACTGCCATTGAACATCTGTATTCTTAGTTACTCTGTGGCCTTAGTTGTGGTGACATAGCGAGCTCACCTCCAAACACAGATTGTGTTGTTGGTACTAACTGGGGTATGAGGTATGGCAGCTGTATTTTATGTTTATTTTTTCACTGTTTCTATTTGTCGATCGTGGTTGCAGGGCCACTTTTGTAACCGCACGAGTGACGACAAAACCGCCGTCGTCACGCGAGGAAACACGGCGCGAAGTGTCAATCAGCGTGTTCCACAAGACACTCCTCTGTCGTCGCTGGCTCACATAGGAGTTTCTTCTTCCCGCTGAGTCACCCTAGCGGCAGTGTTCCTAAATAGCTGATGTCTTATTCCTGACAGCTATTGTTCGGGTAACAACTTCCGAGCAGCTGCGCACGACGACGCCGCCGCCGCGAGAGAGAAACGCGATTGTCGAGACTACAATGGGCGGTGAAAATTCGCCCGCAGCGCTTTGAATGGGCTACATATGGCAGGGTGCGTTCAGGAACTCTTACACTCGTCGAGTGGTATCAGTTTCATTCCACGTTGCAACATAATTTAAATAATAATAATAATAATAGTAGTAGTAGTAGTAGTAGTAGTAGTAGTAGTAGTAGTAGTAGTAGTAGTAGTAATGGAGTTTTATTACATTCAGGGATTTTACAGTCTACATCATTTTGAAAGAAAAAAAAATCGTCCTTTGAAAAGCTTTGAAAAATATCTCATAATAATAATTTTTAATATTATTTTGTTTTCTATTCTTACGAACCATGCTAACCAGGATTTACACCCAAATGGGTATGAATGACATTCTTTTTAAAACAATGCCTCGGCGTTTTTCTGTGGTGTAAAATCACTTGGAGAAAAATCATTCCGAGTGCAGTAGGCCGTATCGAACCTAGGAATTCGTAGATTGTGTGTCCTGCGCAGTATTCAGTAGCATGGATTTATTGAATTTGTGAATCATCTTCGAAATTATATACGCATAGAAGCCTTGACGTGTTATGACACTAAATAATTTCCTTTAAACTGTCAGTTAACGGACGTATTAAACCTATTCACACTGTAGTGTAGGAAACTTACCACATACTCCGCTTATATTGAACCTATGCGGACTCGCGTATTTCTTTCACTATGTCCTACGTTCACTAAATCCGTGTCTTACCTTGCAGGAAAATAAAATATAATATATACCCTATATTGTGTATTCATATTTAGTACACATATAAAACAAACAAAATCAATCTCACATTAGTAACTACAGTACTGAATTAACATGAAATGTACGCACGGTATTGACAACTGTAAAATAGACAAAATTACTGTACGTAGGAAAACAACAGGCCGCACTGGAAGTTTTTACTGAATATAATAGCCTCTTTTAGACGAATCAGAACTATCCTACCTTTGTCCTTCAATGTATTTTAGAAGTCGTAGGCGTAAAAAATTCTTCTCAGTACACTCTTTCAAGCTTTTAGAAGGGTTGTTTTTGAAATAAGTTAACATTTTATGTTACAATTACAATTTTTAATCGAAGTTTTAATTTTTATGTTTACTATAAACAAAGATGAGGATTCACTATAAACAAGTAATTTTAATGTACACGGGTCGCGGCCACTTATTTAGTTTTACTACAGCCAATTTTTTATTATAATCGAGTTCACTACATTCAGAGTTGACTGTGTAAGTTTGTTAATATACAGGATATGTTGAGGAACGTAAGCGATTGTCAATACGAGTGTTTTGATGTAACGAACACGCTGTTGGAACTGCATCGTTACGATACGAAATGAAAAACGCAAGACTCATATACTGTAAGCAATAATTATTATGTAAAGAGCATGTACCGCAATCACGCGAAGCGAGTTGATATCGAAACCGTAAGTAAATCATTACAACAACTGCTCAAAGTGATGGTTGTTGACTGCGCGGCGGCGTACAGTTCTTCGCACCAACACCGCTGTACTCGAAGCAGCACATGTGGCAGTATAGGCTGTTCACGGTAAAGTGAGCACTTTTTAGACCCTGGTTACTTTTTCCTTTGAGTTATTTTTTATCCTTTAAATACATCTTAAAAATGCATATTGGCATGTACGTAATAACAAAGAACTTAACAGTTAATGTCCAAGGCTAAAACAAAACATTATTGACTATTATTCTAAATGAGAGGGGTGTCAAAAGTGCTCACTTTACCGTGAATAGCCTATAGTGACGATTGTCGTCGTCAACTTAACTTTGTCAGATGGTTCTTGTTGCAGCGCACCTAAACTGAGCACTTTTGAAAGCCCTGTTTAAGATATACTTGTAAGCACAGTATATAACCTTCCGCCATATGCAAAATTATAATTTCCCATGGGCGTGATTACTTTATTCACGTGTCGGTCAAGTGAAACTGTTAAAATATTTTAAAATAAATATTTGGAAAATTTGATAATTTTTAAACTTATAAGCGTTGAAAAACATAAATAAAAATAAATCATTTCATAATTTGCAAATTTTAATTTAACACTTTTAATGATATGACATGTAACTATTTTCCCTCCGTTGTTACCAAATTTATTTGACGCATGCCAGTCATTTTGCCCATGAAAATACATGCAGATAGGGGTAGTGACATTTTTCAAAGGTTGGTTTCAAAAACGCTTTAACTACGAACGGCATATACCTACATACACATATAGTTCATGTCTCATATTAACTGCCGGTTTAGTGGTATATAATGTAGTAAAGGACTATACCCGTTAAAAGTTTATAAGGCCAATAGCAAATTTGTTAAAATACTTTCCTGGTTCTAAACGTTTGGTTCAATATATGTTGTAAAATTTGCTAACGTTGTTGCTAACATATTGAAGGATATGTATTTGCTGTTCTAACAACATTATATGCTAGAGAAGTAAACTAATGTCAACACATCAAAATCACCCTTACCATTTAGTGGAAATAAGACCTTGACCATTAGCTGGGTCTCTTTCAACAATATTAACATTAACAGGAACAATTAAATTTTTCCAACAAGGATCAGCTACTATAATAATATTAGGAGTAACAATAACAACATTAATTATAATTCAATGATGAGATGTAGTTCGTGAAAGAACATACCAAGGATTACATACTAAAACAGTAATTAAAGGACTACGATGAGGAATAATTTTATTTATTATTTCAGAAGTTTTTTTCTTTATTTCATTCTTTTGAGCATTCTTCCATAGAAGTTTATCCCCAGCAGTGCAAGTAGGATCTATTTGACCTCCAGTAGGAATCATATCCTTCAACCCTATACAAAATATTACAAAATATAACAAAATGATAATACATATAATATATATATAAAATATAAAATTATATTTATATATATTATATATATGAATATATATTTTATATCAATAGACAATCGAATAGAATTACCATCAAATACATTTATTCAAATAATTGTAACATCAACAGACGTTATTCACTGTCATCAGGAGTAAAAATTGATGGGACCCCAGGACGTTTAAACCAAGCAAGCATAATATTAAACTTATATATATAATATATGAATAATAAATTTCTATTTCAGCTTACTTAACTTAATTTTTGCAAAAGTTTATAAAACTTTTAAAATCCTTTTTTATACCGGTTTTAATATTTCTTTGTTCACCTTTGTGACTTGGTATTATTTTGATTTTGCAAAAGTTTATCAAACTTTTAAAATCCTTTTCTAATTTAAGCTTCTTTTTTCACCTTATTTATGATGTGTTGAAATATTATTAAGGTTTAAGGTTTAAATTGTTATTACTTTTTCTTCTAAATTATTAGATGTTGTGTTGCATCTTAATGTGTACTAAATTAAGTTTTGGCACCGGAACAAAATTTAGGTGAAGGGGTTTTATTTTATTAACACTAACAGTTTTAAAATCGTAAAATCGCGATATTCTAAGGTGGTGATGTTTTTTTAATGTTATTTTATCGGTTAATTATTTTATGTTAATTTATTTTATGTATATTTTCAGACCAACTTTCAGCATTACTGAATCATTGAAATCGGTCAAATAATTAGCAAGCTCTAATTTTAATTGATTACGTGAACTTTGAATTGTCACACACAATTTTTGTGTAAAAAATTGTGAAGGGAAGACTCAGTTATTTTTAAAATATTTAGTATACTATATGTTTAAAGCTATATTTATAATAATTTAACTTGAAAGAAAAAATCAAACGGAGGCAATAACAAATTTGCAAACACGCTTTTTTTTTTGTTAACTGAATTCACACAGTAAATAAATTTGCTATAAGTGTACAAAAATTGAAAACTAAATATGTTTCCTACCAGTTGAGCTAGCGACATGGGAGTTCCAGCATTAGCTAGTTCTCTTTCCACTTAAGAGATAACATTAAAGGTTTGTTACCGGGAAGTTATAAATTCACTAATTATCCTTCTTTATCTCGAGACATACAGTTGCAGTAGTATTTTCGCGCCGTGGTTGTGCATAAAATGAGATAAAAAACTGTATTACTGAACATACAGTAGCAAATTAATGGAATGAGTAAGTGTAGCAAAACGCAACGAGAAATTGCAACCGAGTTGGGAATTTCTAAATCATATCAAACACAATATAAAAAAATTGCAGTAAGGTGTATAATATACGCGTGAACGTAGTAAAAAAAAAAAAACTATCAACAAGTGTTCGTGTGCTACCTAATTTTCAGTAAAGTTTTTTAAAACAAATATCAAATTATCCCATTGTGTTTTTTTTTTCTTTTCATTTCTGTCACTTATAAAGTTATTATACTGTGTACAGTTGCAGTTTTCATTCTGGTCTTACATTGTCCTAAACATTTTAAGCGTACTGTGTGTAGCAGCATTTTTCAAAGTTGTTTCCTTATAACATCAATTGAGCAAAATAATCGTTGAAGAATTTGATCTGGTACGTTGCAATGTTGGCAGGATACAGTATAACGGTGAATTAATAGGAGGGGATGCGTGAGGAGTGAGTGAAGATATTTGGACGGCTCTTAAATCGATCGAGGTCTTGAGAGCCGATGAGGGTGATTGAGGTGAATATGGAACAGCGCCGGAATGAAATGGCGGGAGAAACGGGAGATTCCAACATGCGAAAATCTGGAGTGACCCGGCCAGGGATTGAACCTGTATTGCCTTGGTGGGAGGCAAGCAGGCTAACCGCTCAGCCACAGTGGCCCGCCGGGGTGGGTGAGGAGTAGAGGGGGTTAAGGCAGGCGGCGGACAAGGATGCTAGGCTATAGGCTATTCGAGGTTTATTTACTCTTTTTCAAAAAAATCTTTGAAAATCACACCATATATAACGTGTTTGGTTTTTCCTAAACATGATCATGTATCACAAGCGTTTTAATTGTGTTAACATCAAAGTACCCTATATTTGGTTAAGAACATTTTTATTTATATTTTTCTTATAAATTATAATATTTCATATATGATCAATATGCCTATAAACCAGGAGAAAATACGTGTATTGGTAATGCCTAGTAAACAAATAGTTCTCAAGCCAAATATTATTAGGCTGAGATTACACGAATGCGGTGCGTTGTCCTGTTGGTGTAATATTTTTATACTTTGTTTGCACGAGGCGGAGGAATATCCTGGAAGTAGAACTTTAGCATGGCTTCGGGAAAGTTGTGCGTAACCGTGAATCGACTATAGTCTGTTCATGGTTTCTTCACATTTTTTAATCAAACCTTTGAAAAACTGCCCCATGTCTGACGTGTTTAGTTATTTCCCAATCACGTCCCTCACAAGAGTTTTATACCTCTGGTAACCTAAAAAGTATCATATTTTTAGTTCAAATGGTCGTGTACTATGTTTTCTTCATAATTTATAGTATTACATTTATAATACGTATGAAAGAAAAAACAGTGAGATAACACGTGTGTTGATGACACCTATAGAGCGCCTCACTCTTAGATTGCAGCGTGCGGTGTAATGGACATTCATTCTCTCTTTCCAATACATAGTTTCTGTTAACTCTGTCCTTGTTCCTCTGTGCACTGTAACCTGCTGTTGTGTTATCTTTACCCAACCTAAAAAAAAAAAATCCATTTTCGTTGCTTGTGTGCCTTGCGATCACAATGAGAGGGTTTCTCACAGGCTTCAGTTTCAAAAGAGCCGCTTAGCTTTGCGTCGCAGGATTGGATTCCTTTACGAGTTGGCAGGGAGGTAAACAGATAAAAATTATCTTAACCAGGCCGTTTCCTTCACCGCCCATTTGTTTCGCAGCTTGCCAGTTACGTCACAAAGCTGAAGCAATCTGGCAACAGTGAGCGCCATAACCCCTGCACTACAATCTAAGCTTGAGACGGACTATGGTAAGAAATATAGGCTATTCACGGTAAAATGAGCACTTGTGGAAGTCCTCTCATTTGAAATAATAGTCAAAAAATTTATTTAACTTTAGCCTTAAACGTTAACTTTCGAGCGCGGTGGAATATACATACTGTGTTTATTACTTACACTGCAATATTTATTTTAAAATATCGGTAACGGATAAATATGGCTGAATGGAAAAAGTAACTAGAGCGTCAAAAGTGTTCACTTAATCGTGAACAGCCTATTGCGCACGAATTCGGTGCGTTGTCCTTTGGTGTAATTTTATAGACTTAGTTTGCACATGGCGGAGGAATATCGTGGAAGTAGAACTTTAGCAGGGGCTTCGGAAAAGCGTGAAGTAACCGTGAATGGATTATATATGACCGGCCTCAAGATTTACGGTATCCTCAGCTCGCCTTTGACAGCGACGCGGGCCCGCGAGGTGTCCCGGCCGGCCCCTTAGGCGGGGTCAGCAGAGATTCTCAAGTAGCGAGACGCACCCCGCCCTAAGCCAGCTACTCGAGCCGACACAGGTGCGCCGCCCCTTTCCGGTCGACAACCGCACATCTCCCTCTCCACTCTCCTGCCGGGATCGTCAGCTGCAATGCAGCACTGGACGGACGTCTAAAATATTTCCCACACTTTCCGACGTGAAAACATACTCAAACATCATACCGACACGAGGGTTAAATGCTTTAAACGGTAAATTGAGAAACTTTGAAATCAACCTATGAAAAATTTCACTGTTTCAACCTGCATATATATTAACGGGTACACCGACTGCCATGCGCCCATTAAAGTTGATAACGCCGGAGAGAAAGTAGTTCCATGTCATAACGTCGAAAGAGAAGTTTTAGGTAAGCATATCTGAATACTGATATTAATTATTTAGCTTGCTGTTATTTAAATGATTAAAAGTGTAAGGATGAGCAAATTTGTACTATATTTACTTTTTTTTTTTTTTTTTTTAATTCCACAGCTTCACTTGACTGGCGCATGAACAACGTGATGGGGTCCACGGCAATGCCAGTTTTATGTACGGTGGAACTATTCACAAAGTGCATACAAGTAGGTCTTCAGCAGGGCTTCCAAAAGTGCTCAGTTTACTGTGTGTAGGGTGATGCATTACGACACTATGTCCAACTTCGTGGCTATCAAAGCGATTGAAATAAACGTGGCCTCGTTCGATTGGCTATAAATACAACTATAGTCAATCCACGGTTGCTTCTAACTCTTCTGAAGCCCTGCAGATTATTCCTCCGCCTCATGCAAACGTAGCTTAACTAAGTCTACAAAGTCACACTTATGGAGCAACGCACCGCATTCATGCGGATTCAGATTAATTATATTTTGCATGAGAACTATTTTTTACTAGGCATTAACAACCCACGTATTCTTTCCACTTTAAATTCATATTTTTACAAGAATGCCTGGCGGGCGAATCCGAGTTTGTGAGGGATGTAGGACTTAATAAAAATAAGATAATAAAATTCAATAATTACATTTGTTCTTAATACTACAAACAGTCGAACATCTGTTATTTACCTGTCTGAGCATCCTATTAACTCTTATTATTCTTACTGAGCGCAATATTTAATTACTATCTCCATTTCAATTAAAGTCGTTATCATAATCTATACTCTTGTTAATGTCCATTAAACTGATCCAATTATTTACACACGTTTAGTTAAAACTGACTGTTTCCATTGTCCCGGATGTCTTTTCACTCACGCATCCAGTCCACAGCCCCGCAGATCAGTCCCACTCTTCGCTGCACATAAGCTCGCCGACGCACTCTGGCAGATCGCTGCAGTCATGTCCCTCGCCGCTCCGAAACCCCTTAACTGTCGCTTAAGGTCGCATGAGACTCCAAACTCTCGGCTCTAAATCACTCTCCCCTCAGAGGCCCTCACGTGGCATTTTTACTCGAGGTAGGCGCCATCTAGAATGTTCTCGGCAATCCAAGTTGTCCTGGGAAAGATAATGGTGATGACGAATGACATCCCTGCGTGGTAAATGGAGAAATATGAGCTTCTCAGTGTCAACGAGGTGCGAGTGCGATAAGTTTATCGGCGTGTGCGGCAGCGTCCTTTATGATAGGCCGCTCGCTTTCTATCTAAACTACTACACATCCATTACAAATTTCGGGGTACGATTGGTTACTGCGTTGGGTGCGCTTCGAACTCCTAACCAACCATGACAGTAATTATGAAAAGTAATTATCAGAAAAAAATATGGAAATAAAAGTTAAGATATATAATTAATAAACAGTGCGTATCTGTTCAACCACATCAGCAATGAGACTAAATTAACCGAAGAGAGTACATCAGGGAGTTTTTTTTTTGTATTCCTAAGAAATAAAGATCAGTTAATATTTTGCAGAGATCCGGTGTCGCGATAATTAATTTTACATATCCTGTGGCCGTGATGTTGAAGATAGATAACAGGAAGCTTGAATAGGTTTAAACGGTAAGGATAGAGACAATTGTGTGAATGTAAACGATTATGTAATTATTACCCTCGTCTAATACACTTACTTTTCCAATGAGTGCAGTTAATCTCAAGTACATTTTCAAGTTTCTGAAGTCCTTTACATCGAAAACTAGACTAACTGTTAACAAAATGATGACACGAAAGTGTGTGCTTACACCAGTTTCATTTATAAAAATGTTTAAATTTTCTCGGGGGACCGTTCGATACACGTACAAATCAAGTGACGTTCCTGCGCTATTGGGAGTTCCCATTTTAAAATATCGCGCTACTCCATTGAATAGGATCATAAATGCACAAGTAGTATAACTTAGTATGTTTTGGAGCAAGGGGATGGGGGATAGGAGCCAGGTGTAAGTTGGCCGGTATCGTGTATTTCTCTTTCTTTCCTTTTTCCGTAAAAATTTCCCTTTTCCATCCAAATTGCCCTTTTCTCTCTGAAAAATTCCCGTTTTTCCCCCCTCCCACTTGCAAAAACGATCTCCAGAAAAGTAATTTTAAGCCAATTCAAGTGATTTGAGAGGCTCGCTGAGAATCAGTAGATATGGCCTTGCCGGCCATATTGGTTTTATAGACATAGGATATACCTAATCGTTACATGGGATCCAGGATCGGAGTCAGACATAACTAACAGCCATCTTGGTTCTGTCAACCATATTGTCCGCCCTATTGGATACAGATAACGTTGACC
This sequence comes from Dryococelus australis, assembly GCA_029891345.1. Classification (NCBI taxonomy): domain Eukaryota; kingdom Metazoa; phylum Arthropoda; class Insecta; order Phasmatodea; family Phasmatidae; genus Dryococelus; species Dryococelus australis. The sequence continues at coordinate 67,210,268 of CM056998.1, read as the reverse complement.
TTGACTTTTGTCCTTGACTCCGTAACCTTGACTGATCTTGAACCAAAAAATTCCCAAAAAATCATGAAATATCCCCGGAAAAAATATTTATAAAAAAATTATTTTTAAAATCTAATTTTAATAATTGTAAACTAATTAAAATTTTTAATATTTGGGCATAGAGGTAACAAGGGACTGGAGTCATCCAGCCACCATGTTATGACGTTACCCAAACACCATGTTGGACCCAGGTGACCTTAACATAGTACCATAACCTTGACCCTATACCATGCCCTTGGGTGACAATGAAAAAACTCGAGAAAAATGGTAAAATATGAATCAATTAATTAAAATCAGCACGCATAACACATTACTTATTACTACCACCCTGTTAGATCCCGGAAACGTTGACCTTCAAAACCCCAAAAAAAAAAAAAAAAAATTCAAATAATTTTTTTTTAGAAATTGAGAAATTAATTAAACACTTGTGTCTTCATCAATCTTCTAATCAATATTTCGCAATCAGTATCACAATCAGCACCACAATCTTCCAATCTTTCCACCAATCTTTCAATCTTTCCATCAATATTTCGTAATCCGCTCCACAATCCGCGCTGCATGCTCCGCGATCCGTTCCGCACGTTTCACTCGGTCCGTAATCCGATATGTACGCTCCGCAAACCGCTCCACACACACATAGTTTGTGCAAGGTAGTACATTGAAGAACCGCACCAAGATACACAAGGATTCTAGTCCCAGCAAGTGATGTCGCCAATGCCCCTTGCTGCATCGGTGGGTATTAATTCGTCAACGATAATGATGAGACAGTTAGTGCTAAAGATGGAATGAGTAAAGTAGAGTCGATTACTGTGGTATGCACACTTATAAGATTTTCGCGTAAAATCTATGAACCTCAAAATAAACTGTCATTGGTCGCACACTGATGCATATGCCACTCCTGCTAAAATATTATATTGAAGATAAAACAGGATTATATTGAGGATAAAACAGGAGGTGTAAACGATCATGAAGACAGTATTGGTGATGACTATGGCGAGAAGACTGAATGAACTTCCGAATGAACTTATTAATATACTCAGATATATAATAGTAGGGAATGGTATGTTCTAGTACAACCGGGATCGGGATGTGGCTCGTGGCGCTGACCTTGGATACCGTAACGCGGCCCCCATGTTAGATTCCGGACTTCCCGCTCTATCATTCCGGTCACGCGCCCGCCATATTATATTCCACCATGTTTCCGCAATTTTTGTAAATAAAAAGAAAGATTACGAAAAAGAAAAGGTGTGATCACTCGGAGAAAACCCTCAGAATGCAAGAGTATGAAATATGACATACTGGTTACCAAGATGGCGGTCCAATATAGCGGTGTACTAACTACAAAGATGATGGCCGAAGATGGCGGCATACTGGTTACAAAGATGGTGACATACTGGCTAGCAACATGGCAAGATCCAAAATGGCAGAAGTGTGACCGGAATGACAGAGCGGGAAGTCCGGAATCGAACATGGCAGTCACGTGACATCATCCAAGTTCAGTGCCACGAGCCACATCCCCACTCCGGATGCACTCGAACATACTGCTATGGCCTGTCCTGAGGGGATCAGGTCACACACTATGGTACTATTTTTATTCAAGTCAAAGCACTAATACAAGGATCATCCAAAGGTGTTACTCCGTGACATCAATAACTGTACAACAAGACTCAATATGGCAGAGAAGCTAGCTTAAAGCTCAGTTACGTGCTCAGACTCAGATGGAGTCCAATTATGCCAGCGCCTATCCTTTCGTCTCAGCAACCTAGTGCGCCCTAATGGGAGTTATAATTACCCTGGTCTGTATCGTAATCGGCAACGGGAAGACCCCCCTCGACGGCGGCTGAGGACGCCGTCGATCTCAGACCACTGGCCTGGTGGTCCTCCTTCAAGGTGTCGCTCGGGTGGCTGGATCAAGATGGCCGCGAGCCGCCATTGTTTCAGTCTTATATAGTCGCGGCCCTGGCCTCGTTACCCTTTCCCCCGGGAGAGTGTTGCCAAAACAGCTGGGCTGGCCCGTCGAGGTCGCGCAGCCCCGCGTGCTAGCATGTCTCCTGCCAGTCCTAGGTGCTGGTGGTCACACCATGCCCCCTCCCCCGTTGTCATAAGACTCATGCGTCCTCGCATGAGAGAACAAGGGCCGGACAATGCAGGGACGGTAAGAGTGAGGCCGGGCCGCTGAAGCAGTATGGCGTGTGTTGCGACGATGGCGTAGCCCTTGTGCCCGCGGCACAGAATTGCAGAGAGCCGCTGGCCGCTGGAAAGGGTCTGTCTAGTACACGGAAGCCGACAGGGTATCACAATTTAGTTTCCTTCCGCACACTGACATTGAAGCTCCCTAATGCGCGACCGGGTGCATGAGACTAGGGGTAGCATTAAAATCGATCTTTTGCAAAAAGACATCAGTGCATCTGAAAATTCGATTTTAGAGCACGTGTTTGAAAATGTAAGCTTGCCGTTATACTTTGGAACATATATTATATTCATCTATATACATTGAAATCACAAAATTCTTAATTGACGAGTTTTATATTGGTGGAAATTTATAATACGCCTAAATAATATTAAATATAATAGAGTTACGTGATTTGTTAGTTATTAAGCACTAAAATCACGTAGATGCTGCTTAACTGTTACTATACATCGCCCGTTTTCTGGTACAAGTAATTTTACGTGATTGCTCTGAGATAATTACTTTAATTATTACTATACTATACTGGTTCACATTAGTACATAGTTGTTGGTAGAAGTCAGAACTTTTTGTATTACCGTTCTTTCAAAGAGTAACTATAAATTAGACCTTTGGTCCTACTGATTTTAATCGCATTATGTTTGAAGCACAACAATTAACACTTGATAGAATCTAAAAATACAAAGCGTGTTTACTTGGTGTGCTGGCACGATGACATTTAAATTTACGACCGCTATGGTTTCGTGTTTACCGCGGACCTAAGAGGGAAGTGCGCTCAGCTCCGTTAACTTAATTAATTAAACCCCATAAATTTAAATACGTAAAAGAAAATATTAGCACCGGCTCCGACAGCAAAGGTAGGGAAAAGGAAAAGCTCTCAAGACCTCGATTTTAAGAGCCATCCAAATCTCTTCACTCACTCACTCTTCCCACCCTTCCCGTTTGGATTTATGTGACGTATTTTGCGTCATTGGCCTCTCCCCCATCCCCTTCTCTGACCATTGTTGATACCTCTGTTTTAATTACCTCACTTTAATATTTTATTTTGTTTATACGTAATTTGTATATAATTTGTTTTAAATGGCGGTGGTGGCGGTGAAATGTTTTTTTAATGTCCCTCAGTTTTATGCTCGAAAGATTAGCAGGGTACGGCTTACAGACTACTTTACAGCCTAACTTAAATTAACACCTATACCTTATCCGGGATTCCAACCCAGAGCCTCCCGCTCCCCAAGTTTTAAATACTTTAAATCTCTTCGTGCAAATTCATTCAATAACAAGCACTGAACGCAATTATACTTCATGGTACGAAATTTTTTAAAAAATGAAATAATACTTTAAACTTACTTTTTAGAAGGGAACACTTAGCTGTATTACTTCGTATGAGTGGAATTGTGTTACACAGAGTATCATCGCCTTTAAACACCACACCTACTCCAAGCACGTAATTTTAACGTGTAGTGTTATGAAAAGACTAGCAGTTTTATTTAACTTATGTTACAATTTTCGGTACAACAGAACTACATGTCTAAGTCTTAAATATTCAAAATTTATTGGGCAAATTAATAACGTTTTATGACTTTTTACTTTTTTTAGATTAATTTCTTTTTCACTCTCGTGCATCGCAGTGACGTCACGAAGGACATTAATGAAACTTTGACCACACAGTTTTCCTTCAATGTTAATAAAAAGTGACAAAATTCAGAGAACTATCGTTTTCCTAGGAAGCGTTACCGAATGTCTCCCCTAAGTGTGCGTTGATGGAAATTTTAGTGTTGAAGCAAAATATAGAAACCGTCGCGTCGCTAAGAAGTGTAGTGACGGTCTTAAAATTGCAACTGAACAACGGTACAAAGCAAATTTGGGTTCGGAAGAAATAGAGCGTCGGTTGTTATAATACACCTGCTGTTATTGTGTATTGCACTAGATTTTACGCCGTAAAGCTTGAGAGTGAAGAAAACTAGTCCATTTCTTAAAATCTGACTGCCTAAATCACCATATTCTAAAGCGCTGACAAGTTGGTATCATAGCATTAGCGTGACGTAGAGTGAGTGAGTGAAGATTTTTGTGCAGCTCTTAACAGCCAGGTCTTGAGAGCCGATGAGAGTGAAGCGAGGTGAGTATGGAGCAGCGCCGGAATCAAGGGGCGGGGAAAACGGGAGACGCCGACCAGCGGCATCGTCCAACACGATTCCCACATGCGAAATTCAACGGAGCTACCCCGCCGGGAATCGAACTCAGTTCGCCTTGATGAAGGCGAGTAGTCTAACCGCTACACTATCGTGGCCTCGCGTTACGTAGAGCGAACTCGGCCACACAGAGAACCTAAGCGCACCGTGCAATGAAGCAATAATGGACACGGGTTCCCCGTGAGAATGCTGTATGTACATATCTTCGTTACAATCGTTGCTAAGTGAAAAAAAAAATATATTATCCACCGTTTGACTTATAGAGAGCACACATAAAGTAGATACGTAGTTCCCAACTCAACGCGCGCGCACACACACATACACACACATACATATCCGTATATATGTGTATGTATGTATATATATATATATATATATATATATATATATATATATATATATATAGAGAGAGAGAGAGAGAGAGAGAATTTACCCATATTAGTCTACATAGCCACGTATCAAAATCACAGTTTTACTGTTACTGAAAAACTCAATTCGTTTAAAGACGTTCTTGCCGGAAATTGTTAGAAAAAAAGTGAATCCAAGAATTAAAATAGAGAAAATATTTTCATATGTTTGATTACGCATCTTTCAGGAGATGTTAAAGATTTCTCTATATGGTATCATAGAAATTTTGGCGTAACTTTTGGCAGTTTCTTGCTTAGTATAATTGCAGGTAAAATAGTTTAGTCATGTAATTATGCCAAAACTTAGAAAATTGGTTATTTAATTTAATTTAAATGGCGTGAATTGTAATTTATACATTTTGGTCAGTGTTTGGTTGGGAAAAATATACTTAATATGTTGATAATCAAGTTTTTTAACCAACCGAAACAGCGATTAGTATAGGCGGAAGCTTTAAAGTTCTACCCGTTAAATATTACGTGATATTTATGGGACCATGTTTCAGGATTAAACCTGAATTTTAATATACCGAATATTAAACGAGGGAAAACATTTATGACTCCTACTTTCAATTTTAAATAACACGTAATATCCTGGATGCATGCTCTGCGAATTCATCAAGGCGAATAAATTTTTTAAACGACGTAAGACATTCGATTTATCACCTCCGTAAAGCCCACTGACTCCAAAAATTCATTTGTTACTGGTGTCTTATTTAAGTCGTACGCTAGAATAAAATTTATCAGTTTAGTATATCTTCGAAATGAGTTTAATTTAAAAAATCTGGCATTTATCTGAAAATCCCTCTATACCAATTTTCACCTAATTGGTATATTACAATTACATTTAATTTGTGAAGAAATATAAAAATTGTGAAAACCGTTATGAAAAAGATTATTTCCCACATTACCCATTACCACATTGCTTTTTACAAAAATATCTGATCAAAAAATTGTAATAAACGAATATACCTGATCAACTATTTGGCAGAATTTCGTTTTAACATTTATACTAAAACTGCAAATTGAAAGTGAATCATTAATAAATATTCAAAAGTAAACATTCTCTTCATAGCTGAACAAAAAAAAATGTGAAGACAAATGTAGTAAAATAAATATTGGTTCAGTAACTATTTACTATTGCGAGAAAAATTTGGGAAGAAATGTGGGACATTTTTGTTATCAGTAGCTCCTCTGTTACATCATATTTAAAGGTTTTAATTAATCAGCGCAAAACTGTTTTTGTATTAAACACTATCTTGCATTGCAGAACAACAAATTATGAGAATCTGAATAATACGTTAACAAAACTCTTGGAAGAAAGCCATTTGAACCTTATTGTGGTCGCAAATAAACGCAGTGTTTACATATTTCAGTAAAAAAGTATATATTTGAATTTGTATATTTTGTATGCTGCCATTTTGTTACAAATAAGTACTTCCAATCACCGAGGTATTGGTTCTACTAAATATTTTGTAGCGTCTTGAGATAATTTATTCCAAGTACTAAATAGCGTGCATTTTTAACTGGCCATATCAGTAATACAGAATGTCCGAAAAGTCTTTCCCTGACTACAACGTTTATTTATACCCTCTATATATGAGATGTAAATGTGAAACTCATGAAAAATGTTGGTAAAATAATAAAGTTTTTTTTTTTTTTGTTGCAGGTTTCAGTAACGTGTCTGCAATGTAGCAGTTGGAGTGTCCAGCAAACCAGACATGTTCACAAATCAGCTCAGTGTGTCCTCTGGTACCACGAGACCCGGTCACCAATAGCAGTGCAGAGGAACTTTGGTACAACTTATGGAAAGATAGCGCCCGATGTCAAGAGCATTGCAGTTCTGACAAGTTCAAGAAAACATGATCTGTTGTTGAGTTACTGAGGACTGGCTCGACCATCAATCAACCTTAGCTGAAAGAGTGGAAGCAGTGAAACAGTCTTTTATGCGAAGTCACAAGATATCAGTGAGTAGGGACTCACGTGAATTATACAGGTAAAAAAAGTTGTCTGAATGATATCGTACACACATTTTTATTGTTTCGTATCTACAAAATGCAAATGTTCAGGCTTTGTTGCCCAATCACGCCACGTGTCAGTATGACTTTGCAGTTAAAATGTTATCACGTATTGAGAACGATAATGGCTATCTCAAACGTATTGCTTTTTTTGACGAGGCAACCTTTCTTGTAAGTGGTCTAGTAAACCGGCATGACGTGCGTATTTGGAGTTCAGAGCTCCCTGAGTAGACGCCAGAGCGTACCAGAGGCAGCCGAACGGCGAAGGTCTGGTGCGCGCTTTTGCATGACAGATTTATCGGACCATTATTTTTTTCTGAGGGCGCTATCACATCTCCAGTGTATCTGGACATGTTGCAATAGTTTTTGGTTTCTCAGTTGTTTGAGTATCACTCAGGTGACATTTTTCAACTAGATGGTGCACCACCTCATTGGGGTTTGGAGGTTCGCGCCTACCCTGCAAAAAATCTCTGGCAAACTTCCTAAACTGCAATGGAAGTTTTTAACCTATAAGGTGTATGGAAATAATACCACATGTCATGGAATTGTTTAGCAATGCTACTATACAAAGTTGGGAACTTCCATATGCATTTGACTCTTTTGAGCAAATGTAGGAACGTTACCATGCATGTATTGGAAAATAATTTACCATACGTGCTATGTCACTGTAATTATACACTGTTATGGTAAATATACAAATAAGTTCTAAGAGTGTATCTTGAAACGCCTTTTCCTGGACGACGGCCCGACAGCTTGGCCTGCATGCTCCTGTGATGTTGGCCTATGCATGGACAGAAATTGAATATCGACAAAATGTGCTACGTGTTACCAAGTGTGTTCACGTTGAGACGTACTGTTGTGTTGTCCTGTTGCAACAAATAACTTTGTTAGGTTGCCAATGTTTTGGCACCGGTTTCACATATCTGTCTTACGTATAGCGAATATAAATAAAATTTGTAATCAGGGAAAGCCTTTTCAGCCTTTCCGGTCAAACTGTACAATGGATTTCTTTATTCTACTTCCAAATGTTTCAATATACTCTACAAGTAACAGGCATGGTAACTGTGGCGGGATAAATAATTATCTTCCAAGAACATTTATAACCTTGCCTGAGTCACATAGCAGGATGTTGAGTCGTTATCCTGTTTAAACAGAAAGTCATCCTATAGTAGATATTTTGTTCGCAGCTCCGTAGATTACGTCGGACCACTTTCATGTACTACTGGGATGTTTTAGTACTTTCTATTTATTCGTTTACTACAATACTGTACGCCACGCAAGCAACAAATCATAACGTTGCTGTCACCATGCGCCTCTATGATCAAAACGTTTTTTTTTTTCGGTTTATCCGGCTTCTTGGCCGGAAATAATCAAATTGGCTCTCGTCGGAAAAAAATAATTCCCCAAAATATTTATCTGCTTTTCTTTATACCCGAGAAAAATTAATTATATCTCCTCCTTCCCTCATTACTTATACCGCTTATTGGTGTTCCCTTTTGTTACTTAACCTTAACGGTACGGAGAATGATTCGCACTTTTGGAGCATTACAACTTTTGCCCATGGCAACGCCAGATGATGTAAGAGATATTGTGTACAGTTATCCTGGATTATTCAAGGCCGTTCTTGCAATAGCTACATCGTCTTTGTATTACGTCTGTTTTGACGGATGACCTGTTCTGAGAGTCTGCGTGCTTTTATCTTCCTTTTATTTCAAAATGTAATACACCACGCATAATATAAATTTGAAGTTTTTTAATTTCCCTATAGGATTTTCTGTTAAGTTATTCAACCAACTTCTATATATATATATATATATATATATATATATATATATATATATATATATATATATATATATATATATATAACGAGGCATGTCACTCATACTGTAGGTTTCACGATACTTAGTCTCACATGGGATTGTAGAGTGTCAATGACACCACCAAACACAAAGTCTTTTAATATTTTTGTGGGGTAAGTTTTTATTTTTTGGCGTAATTTATAGAACGCTCCCGAGAATTTTTTGCATTTCATTGATGCATTATTTTTTTATCGTATTGCTATCATAATAATAATTTTTTGGTAGATTAAAAGCGTTGTTTTTTCCAGGAGATAAAATACGCACGTTTACAGATAAGTTTTCGCCACGACGAGGTTCGTGGTTGAAATTCCGGGCAGGCCTTACATATGCGCACTGTTTTAACCTTTTAAGCATAGTGTCTGTTTCACTTTCTCGCTGCTTGAAGGCAAGCCGTCTAGTGCTGTGGTTGCAATGGGCACAATAACGATAAAAATGAACACGCGATTAATGTATGAGCTTTTAAAATTTTCCCGCAGTTTTAATTGTTCAACCTAATGTATAAACATTCCGTTGGTATAACTTTTGGAAAAACGCACTACAGGAATTAACCGAGAAATCGAAGGCATATCTTATCCTATTAGAGAACGTAGTCCTTTTTACTTGTCCAGCAGCTCATTTCACATCAGTCTTCAACATAAATACGTTTTTTAAGAGGCGCCGCAAAAGTAGAGAGCGCGAGGTGAATCTTCGTGTGTCAATGTTTGAACACTTCCGCCTTGAAACATACGTTATCTGCGTGCGAGGTTTGCAGATGGCTCCAGGCTTATCAGCAGTGGTTACAGGGAGGACCCAGATGTACTCGGAGAACATCAGTTACCTTCATTACTGTCTCGTACGTTCGGCGAGCTCGCCTGCTTGCCGTTGGCTGGGGCTACTTTAGGAACGGTGTGAACACACATGTCGGAAGGTAAGGCTGGTTTTTCTGCACAAGTACACATGGGTCAGCAATTTCTGGCAATGAACTTCACTGCATCCAAATTTGACATTAAAAAATATACGTGGCACGGAAAAATAATTCATTAGTTATTATGTCGTTAAGAAGAACAAATGCTTTTTTCTCCTGCTGATAACATTCAAAGAATCCTAAGTGTCGATGTGGACGGTGTTTTAGTTTTACGATTTCGAACGACGTTTTAAAATGTCCGGCTCAATCAAGGTGCGTGCAGCTGAAAAAGGTATTTTGGTCAACTTTCACCTGCGCAAAAAAATGACATAACCCAAGAATACTATTTTTTAAAACAGACTTCAAAATTAAAAATCTTAGAAAAACCCTTAAAAATAAAATAAATACTAGTCAACATGCTGTGTTCCAAAGCACTGCTATCGTGTTTTTTTTTTTCGGTTTGTTTCACTCACTGCTAGGAAAGGGACTTTAAATGGTCGTCTGCGTTGGGCTGCAAACGGTTTGCCAAACGCTAGCAAAAAAACATTATTTCTAAATTATATTTCATGTTTATGCTTACAAACAGCATTTTTAAGCTCTTTCGAAATCAACCTTTAAAAAAGCGCTGCTTGGAAACTAATATATGATATCCTTAACATATATTCTGTACATGTAGTAGGCTTACGTTGTAAACGTACTAGGAAAACCTAGTGCCAGGTCCAAATGTCTTATTAAAAGTGTAATTTTTACTCTGTGACGTTTATAATACGTTAAATTTTGTTTCGCACACATTGCTGTATCTACAATATATTTGCAGGAACTTAGAAGTATCGCGGGTTCAACGACCTGCAGGCTTGACTGCATAGTGCTCTGTAGTTCTCAATCCTCAGCTGTTTTTTTATTGGCTATGCCCAAATTGTAGCCCAGGCGAGGTAGTATGGGATTCCGTTTCCTTGTAGAGTAGTTATTTGTTCATAGTACTGACGGATTACAGGCCCGTAGCCAAGGGAGAATAGGAATGACCAGGCCTCCGCTGGATAAAATTTTGCCCCCTCCCCCCAAAATTTTAAGCTCCTAATTAATTAATTTTCTTTGAAAAGCTCATCACCATTTGAGAATTTACATTCGTGATAATTTCCACTAACACCAATCTCATTAATATTCATTTTGATTTTTCATATTTTCTTACCTGGGTTTTTATAGGAGATAGATTACATATCTTTTTTACCCTCATAATGAGGAAGGTACGTTTTCATTGGGTCGTTTGATGAATGCGACCACACAGAGAAAAGTATTTTGTAGGGAAGTCACCCTGTCGATTATTTTGATGTCAACAAAAAATAATTCATTAATAGCCACAAAATTATAGTGGTGACTATAACTTTATAATTTTGTGTCCAACACACAAGTAATTTGGCTAAGCGAAAACCAGTAAAATATTTAATGGCCGCCACAAAATATTTTTTCCAGTGCACTGCTTTTAACGTGTCGTAATTGTGACAACTTAATCTTGACTATATAAGACGTCCGAATTTGACCACCTGAAATGTGTTGTCACGTCATATCACATGTATGATAGTTAGTAAAATGTTTATAATGCGAGTGTTAATATAGAATAATTAGGAACAGTGTCCTATGTAAACAGTTAACACACGACCTTGTATGCATTATTATATAACAATATTGGGTATAATTTTTTAATTTCGTTATGCTGTGCTGTAATGCGCAAGTATTTCCATAAGCGAAATGCGAGCTAATAACAACTTTCCTATATTAAGGAGTATGAACATTATTTCATTCTCATTCAGTATTTGTAAGGAGTGTGCAATAGGAAGTCGGAGAAACTTGTTCATTACATGTTGTGCATATCAAATTCAGTTAAAAAATATGCAGTTATCACAAGAATAAAACAAATCTAATGATTACAAACGTTGCATTTTATAGGGGCCTATATCTATTGATCTGTTTTTAAGACATTACAAGAGCATTTTACTCGGATGAACTTGTAATGTATTCTACAGCAGCAAAGACAAGGAAACACATGTTGTAATTTTTGCTGCTAGGAATTAAAAGGAATTAGGAAGTCTTTACTGTTATCTTTAAGTGTAATTGTTTAAGGAAAAATTTTAATGGAAGTTATAATGCATTTATCAAAAATTTTGCCAAATTTATTAATGAAAAATAATTAAATAAGTCAGATGAAATTAGAGCCGATATTCGCCTATTCTTATCTATTAATTTTCATACTTTAGCTTAAATAAAATTTAGATAAGAATTTTCCTAATGATCTATAAAAATTTAATATTATGTCTATGAAAGTTCTTGTTTTAGTTGCTATAATTAATTATTGGATGTGAAATCTGATGACCTCTGGTGTCCACGATAAATACATATAATTTATTGATGTGTCACATATAAACACACACTTATCGGGCAGTCATGGTCCCCCTTCCTCCTGGCAATTTTGCAGCCTGGCTACGGGCCTGAGAGCCTGTCAAATAACTGTCACCCTCTATTAAACTGCCGGTCTCTTCAAGAAGCTCAACAATAAAGTTGGAATAGTTTTTGTTTGAGAGAAAACGACGATCAAAATGTTAGCCAGACAAGGTTTCAAATATAATATTTAAAAACTTTGAAGAACTTTCATACTGTCAAAGATTTTTCATTCTTTAGATTAACTTCGTTTCGTCTATGTAGAGTGCAATAAATGCGCGTAAACCTAGTGCACAGACAAGGATAACTTCCGCATAAAGGTCCTGAATTCCATAACACAATTTTGTTCTCACGTGTTATTCGCCAAGTTTTATATACAGTGGTAGAATCGGAAACGAACACGATTTTCGGTAATCCTAGAAAGTATTCTGAATAGCTGAACCTGTAAAACATAAAAATAATTATAAGCGGTCGTGCACATCAAATATTAAATGGGAACTGAAGAGACACAACAGTTCCAAACAAACAAACATGCCTGCGTTAGCGGCGTGCTGGTCACGATGCGACCATCTATCTTTGACCACATTTATTGAAAGGAGTTTGATTTTATAAACTTAACAATCTGACGGGCTTTACTTAATTCCTGTTCGCGCCTGCTGTTTAAATGATGGGGGGGGGGGGGGGGGAGAGATTACAGGAGTACTTGCCCCCTATTAAAAGTCTTTTAACATACATATTATGGAGGCGATGGTTAAGGAGTGCACGATTTGAGAACAAAAAGAAAAACAATACATTTAATTTGTACACCGGAAAATATTCAAAAATTCTCTGACATGGATAGATTCCCGAGTCAGTTTTATCCTGCCAGTTTACCTTTTAATAAAACAATTTGTACTCAAGTAAAGAGTTAATTTTAATTTGCATTATATTGCGAGGTTACGGCTTGTGAAGTAGTAAGGTTGGCAAATGGTAAGGAAAAACATGCCTAACAGCACACGCAACATGCTCAATTACGTGTGCTACCATCCCTTTCCCGCCAGATTCAGTACGTGTGTGCCCTCTCCTTTTATAGTTTCTAAATTCGTACTTGGTTCACACTACTGGAGTCTACATGAAGCTCATTGCGCCATCTTTGCGGTACGGGTCAAGCAGCAGTAGTATTCACTATCAATTAAGAGTGACGTAATATTAATATTTCCATTTGAGAAGTTTGAACCAAATTCATCGTAACATAGATGTAACTTATTCTCAACCACTCAGAACCAAGAAACTTTTTTTTTCTTCTTTGGTTTTCTGTAATTTTTTTTCACTCATACCTACTTCCATCCAGATTGTATGTTGTATCGAGGCATATGTTTGCACTGGAAGATGAATATTTATTGAAGTTTTTGGGTGTTTGAAAGACGAAGATATTTAGTTGTAAAATCTGAAACCTCTAGAAAATCCATAGGCATTAAATTGCGTGAGAGATGAGGTTGTTGTTGGCATATTGATGCAGTTTTACCGAAAATATTTATGATGGTGGATCGCTGAAAATATGCAAACATACACGTGTAATCACAATCCTTTCCAGGGACACCATACGTGGTAGCACTGCATTACAATTTGCCAAATACGACGAGCCATTCTTTACTTCGCTGAGAATATAAATAGAATTAAAAAAAATTAAATATGGTTAAGGCCAATTTAGTATAACGAGTCCCGTGATAGTTTCAGAGTCGTGAAGACTACCGTTAAATCACTAAGCAATGTACGATAGCACCGCCGGAAAATGAAAGCTAGTGGGAAACCAGCTTCAAAATCACGCATAAAAATGATTACGGGTCCGTTTCATATTTAGTGTTATTTATATACAGTAAAATTTTTAAGTCATAAAACTACAAGATAAGTGGTTTAAGTTTTGCAAAGACACTCAAGCGACTGAACAAATACAAGTCAGCACAGTTCAAATTGTGTGTAAGGGCGATAAGGCCGTATGATACGCGTGCTAAAGTCACCCTTACAGCTTTCACGCTTTTAGGCTTCATTCACGCACAACGCCTCCAGCCCGGCGGGGCCTTTAAAATGATGCGCATTAACTACCTTCAGAATTCACTAGTACTAGTATTTGTTTTCCGTTCACAAGAACCGTAGTAATATATTTTCTTCTCGGGACGTTGTGAATAATGTCCACAGCTGCCGGAACTCCGCCAGAGATAATTCGATGAAAAATAATAATAATACACATAGGCCATTAAATACAACCTTCACGACAGAACCACTTCCTTCCAAGATTTAGTAGGAAGAATGGAGGTCGGTGAACGTCAGGCGAAATGAGGAAAGAGAATTTCTCTCGGACAAGGACAAGAGATCGTTTCACGGCCTACTCTACTGACATGCGAAGAAATAAGTTATTATTTCAGCGGAAATGAATTATGCCACAATAGACTAAAGATGAGGTAGACCGATCTCGCTGGCTGCACAGAACTGATTTCCGTGTCCCAAAATTGAACTGCTTTTCTGCCAACACGTCTCTCGAAAACGGCATGGTTTGGATTTCAGGTTAGAAAACTGATTTGTAAACAAATGCTTAGAGATGTTTTTATACTTTCTCTAACCAATTTGTAATCCAGTTTGACTAAATTCAAATTGGTAGAAGTATTTTATCCATATAATAGTGCATGTCATTTAAAAATTAATATATAAACAAACACGTTCATCTCTGTTGACCATGTGACTTTGATAGTTGTGTATGATTGGGGTAGGTCAATGTTGGATACATGTGCCCACACATCAATATTACGGTTTAAACCTCTTTCTCTATCGCTGTGATATTACGAAATGTAGTTCTCCAGTGCTACATCAATCTTATGCGGTTCACGTGAACATGAAATTAATTTTTTTTGTAAAGACCGTAAACTATAAGTTCTTCCCCTGTTGCAATGGAACAATAGTTTTAATATACTTTGTCTTCATCTGTAGCGTAGGTAATTTCACGCCAACCTTATTTTACGAGGAATCATAGGTTCTAATCCTTAGAGGAATGTGCTTGGGCCACAGAATCTGCAGAAAATGTAAATTTCCAGTTTTATACCGATTAATTTTCTATAAAACCACATTTCATCACCAAGCTCAACTTCACCATCTTACAAGAAAACGAAACAGGTGATGAATAAATACTAATGTCAGCACCAAAAAATATTATCCACGCAAGGTGCGTCGAAATATCCTAAGTGTGAATTATGATGTAGATAAGGACGAGAACACGTGGTGGCATAAAGTAGAAGGTGTAGAAGAGTTAGATTCTTTGCAGTTAATTATATAGATTTGGTCTTCAAGGTATAACTGCTAAAGCAGGAATTGGACTTTTAGAGTTAAGTTTTTTTCGTAAGCGTCATAATTCTGGAAACCTGAAGATAACCAGTTTAGCTGAATTAGATACCCGAGACACAATAAGTTGGCAGACAGCGCTATAATACACTAAGGCGTTATCAGACTGATGTCATTAGTATTTATTCATCACCTGTTTTGTTTTCTCGTAAAAGATGAGGTTTGAGCTTGGTGATGACATGTGATTTTATAGAAAACAAATTTTTCAACTGGAAATCTGCATATTCCTGGTCATGTAGACCTTGTGTATAATGCCCAGATGTTAATAAAGTTTTGACCAAAGTCGGTTCAGCGGGTTTTCTCAGGGATCTCCATACCCACCTCGCTTCACCCTTATCGGCTTTCAAGACCTCGCTGTTAAGAGCAGTCCCAACCTCTCCACTCTTCTCCGGGTTCGACTCGCAGAGGAACCGAGTTACGATTTATAACGAGGTGGGAATCGTAGCTGATGGGTGGTGGGTTTTCTCGGCGTGTTCTGTTTCCTAATATCATTGCATTCCGTAGTTTCTCCACCCTCATCCATGTTAGATAGAGGGCACCAAGACCCGACCACTAGACGGGTCGTTGGACTACTGAGCGACTACTGAACTCCAGGCGAATAATGCGATAGGTCCTTATTTCAGACCGTGGCTGATTCTTTCCTCTACACTGTAAAAAATAATGGTAAAATTACCTGACAAGTGTAACTTAATATTCGCAAACTTGTGTGGGAAACATAGTTTTCCGTACGTGCAAGGTAAAATTACCGCACTCTGTAGTAAAATTAACATACATTGTAGTGAAAAATCCCATATATGGATGAGAAAATTACCTTATGACATATAGATCTCCTAGTCGATTTGTAACTATTTGATAATTGTACAATATATACTTCTTTCCTTAAAATCAATTTTTATTGTCTAGTCACACAAGCTGTCCAACATGGCTCTTTGTAGGTAAGGTATAATTATCGCACTTTGGAGAAAAATTCACGTACCAAGCGGTGGAAAATCTCATAAATGGATGGGAAAACTATATTACGACGCGTTCATCTCTTTAGCATTGTCTCAACCAGTAAGTGGGAGTACGTGCGGAAGAAACAATCATGTAACACACTAATATTCACTTCTACTGTCATGTTGTTGTCGTGGTGTAATGGATAGTGCATCGGCCTATCGTGATGAAATTCCATGGTTACAATTTGTCAGATAATACTATACAATATAGTTCATTTCCCCCATTTTTACAGATACTTTTCCGTACGATTAGGGAATAGTACCTTACTTGTTATGTAAATTTGCTCCGCATTTGACAGGTAATTTTACCTTACATATAGTACATGTAGAGGTAATTAGTTTCCCTTATATGCAAGGGAATTTTACCTCAAATATTATTTACAGTGTAGCTTGCTTGACTTTAATAACGTCGCTGTAGAGCGTACATCACAGCAAGCCTAACTCAGCTGCCATATAACATCTGTGTTTGTGTGTGAGAGCGCTTACACCGTAAATGGGAGCAGAAAGTGAAGAGTAATATCAGTTTAGCAGTCTAGTTTACGATGACAAGCGACAAGTCGCTTCGGTTATCAGCTGACAGCATCCCTGTGCACCTCCAATATGCTATAAGTTGTTTACGATAAAGTGAGCACTTTTGAAATTAACCTCAGAGTACTGTCACTGCCAGCGTGTATATTAACGGGCGCGCTGAGAAACATGCGCCTAGTTAAGTTGGTAACGATGAATGGAAAATAGTTTTATGTTAACGTCGAATAAAAAGTGTTCGATAACCATTTGTGATACTTCAAATTTTCTTTCGCTTTCTCATTTTGTTTTATTAATCGAAGTATAAAAATTAGCAGATTTTTTAAATATCTACTTTTATAATAATTTCGCAGTTTCACATGGCCTACGCGTGAATAAAGTGATGAGACCCACGGCAATGCTAGTTCTACATAAGGCGGAAGAATACGCAAAGTGCATACAAGTAAATCTTAAGCAGGGCTTTCAATAAGTGCTCATTTTACCGTGAACGACCTATAGAAGTGTGTGCAGTGCGCTAGTTCTCGAATGATCACTCGAAACTGTCCGCAGTGATGATGGAGGACAAAGCGACAAAACTTCAGGTTAATAACGTAAGGTTGGTCCTATTAGGTCAGAATGGAGATTTGTGCACAATTCAGATCTTCAAATCCATTTCAAAAAGGTCGGAAGACGACATTTTAATGAAAACTTTCATAGAATTTTCATTTGATTTTCCAACAATATTGAACACTATGACACTTCATTAACACTTTACCTCCTTTACTGTTTGATCAGAAATGATCCACGTGCAGTAATGATCCACGTGCAGTAATGATCCACGTGCAGTAATGATTCACGTGCAGTAATGATCCACGTGCAGTAATGATCCACGTGCAGTAATGAGCCACGTGCAGTAATGATCCAAGTGCAGTAATGATCCACGTGCAGTAATGAGCCACGTGCAGTAATGATACAAGTGCAGTAATGATCCACGTGCAGTAATGCCTGCGTAATCCTCCGAGTCCTGACATACTGCGTTACTGATTCGACTGGCGTGTGATGCACGCTCTTGAGCTCGATGTAGTAATTTATTTACACTTTATACCAGTTCGTATAACAACTCTCATAAAAAAAAACCAGTTTAATAATATTTAAGAAACATTAAATAACATCTATATATGTTTCATTACAAACTAGGAGAGGACTCCCCTTCTTCAGACCATCCGCATACCATTACGCGAATAATTCTTTAATCTAACTATATTATCCGTTTAACCTTAATTTCACGCTATTGAAAGTCCTACGCTTTTCCAAACTAGGTTATTTAGGCATAGTACGAGATTTCCACCACCTTTACCTTCTCCTATATAGGCAAATAAAGGGCACAGTTCATGAGTGAGTGAAGAGATTTGGACGGTTCTTAACATCGAGGTCTTGAGAGTTGATGAGGGTTATTTAGGTGAGAATGGAGCAGCACCGTAAGGAAACGGGAGATCCCCGCGGAAACCCGCTGACCAACGGCATCGTCCGGGCACGATTCACACATGCGAAAATCCGAACGGATCCGGCTGGGGATTGAACCCGGATCGCCTTGGAGGGTGAGATGCAAGCAAGCTAACCACGCAGTCACCGTGGCCCCAAAAGGACATAGGTGTTACACTGTAACGTGCGAGTACGATATTTGAAATGCCACTCGCCGCACGTATTGAGATATAAACAATGTTAAGGCCGTTGCCTACATGTCGCTTTAAACTGCGGTGCATCATGTTTGAAATATGCGCTTGGTGTCGAAACTGTTAAACGTCTTCCAACAGGTTTACTTTAAACAATGAATATACCCCAGGCGAGAACGGAATGGCACTTTTACGTATCACGAACGTCGTTGAAAACAGCATTTTCAGCTTGCTGTGTATTCAAACCACGCCTACTTTTCTGACACGAGCGACATCACGCTATATACCAGTTTTGAACTTTGCTGCAGACTTTGCGCCAATTAAATGACAGGGATATATCTTATGCCGTAGTCACATAGCCCCGAAAAGCATGACACAACAGCCCCGATACGACACTTAAAACTAAACAGTCAATGAAATACAAGATAGATCTGACGTAAGCCCGATAAATTCTGTCGTCCGAGCAGCAATTTTTTATTAGAAATTATGTTTTCGTCATGTAGTGCGGCACGACACACAGCGTGTACAAACTTGTAAAATGAAATTGTATGACAGACTTTTCCTAAAATAGCAAATATGCAGCTTAAAAGAAAGAAAATTGAAAATTAGTGCACTTAACAATTTAAAATAATAATTTTACCTTTGTATGCAGTAGCGATAACACTTTGTCACCATCATGTATTCCAAAATTCCTGTCTGCCCACCGCCTTTGAAACTAGCATAGTTAATCAGCGCCTTCTAAATGGTTACAATAAATTCTACTCTTCGTGTCGCGTCAGTAAACTGACGGACTGCAAATTCGAGCAGTCACATTGAAAATATAACTGTTGTGTCGTGGTTGCGGTTTTTGGTTGTGTCGTGCTGTATTTGTCGGGGCTATGTGACTCCCTCATTAAAGCTCCATAGTTACGCGCAGCCCGACGATAACACTACACGAACGTTCAGAGAGTGTTAGGTAACAATATATAATGACTTAAATTATTTCTTTCGCTTCCTGCTTTTTTTCCTGATGCATCGAAGTGTAAAAATAAGCAGATTTGTGAAATTTTCCTTTTCTAGTAATCGTACAGTTTCACTTGACCGCAGCAAAACTGAAGTGATGAGGCCCATGGTAACGGTAATTGTACATATTACGGAAGAATACACAATGTGCATACATGTATATCCTAAGCAAGGCTTTCAAAAGTGCTCATTTTACCGTTAACAGCGTGTAGCTATTGACCGTACACTGCAGTAGAGACGACATAAGGCAATTACGAACTCATAAATGCGACACAATATTAATTCTGCCAAATTTCGGCAAAATCAATATTTTGACATAAACACGAGTTCGTAATTCATTCGTTATGTCCGTAGCTCTGTACGAGGCCAATAGTCAATTCGGTATAGGGTAGTTTCGGAATTTTCTTTTTTAAAAACATAAACTATCTATAAAAACCAAGAAGCCAGCATGGCAAAGTGAGGTCCCCCTTTAAGAACAACAGGCAGGGTAGGGTGGGCTACTGTAGCCAGCAGATTATATGGGCAAGTCTCAGAGGGTTGAAGCGGGGATGAACATCAGCTGACTCACAGACATAGGTGAAGCATCCTTACTGCTGTTGCCGAAGACGTACGATCGGATGTTTGCGGGACGGTGCGTACACTGCCGGGCCGTTCTGTTGTCGCTCAGGTAGAGATCAGTCCGTGACAGGCTATGCAGACAATGAGGGAACTCAGATGCCCAGACGTCTTCCAGGCACTGTAGCTACCTTCCAACCCGGACATTCATGGAAAGGTTTACACCATTGAAAACTTCAGCAGTATACGGTAGGATTTGACAGTGATCAATAACCTCACAGAAATTGTGTATACGCAACAGGGTTTATTTATATTTGCCCGCTGCTAAAAATGTTTGCAAAAATAAACTCAGTCACCACCAATTTTATATTTAATTTAAAACGACGCACTTATAAAAATGCTGTTTTATTGTGTTCTTAATTTCTGAACGTTCACTGCTGACTGCTTAATACGGTTATCTCTTGGGAGAAAAAGGACCCCCAGGGGTCTGTACCTCACCCGCTCTGAGGGGCCTAGCCCCAATGACTAGAAACGGCGACCTACGTTAAGGTTACTTCGACTCAGGTTGGGAAGTTCAATGTTAAAAGTTAGGCAACCGAAAATTTTCTCCACTAGGTAAGCGTTAGTGCCGCATGTGTACCAGATTTTCTCTATTTCCTACGTTAGAAAAAAAACACAGGATAATTTCAATATAAATAAATCAGAAATGAAATAACTTCATAACTATGTAAAATCGTTATCTTTTATCATTCGCATAGATTAGAATTTTATCTAAAAGTGACCTCTTTGGAACACTGCGCACCTAGCTGCGGTAATGTTCCTTACAGCAAACTCTCGCATAAAGAAAACTCGTTTTGTTCCTAAAGGCTTGGCTATAATCAATTTGACGCAAAACATTAAACGCTAAACTTCACCATAATAAAACTGCTACGTCTACAATCAACGTTAAAGGGAATAAAAAAAGGTAGGCATATATATATATATTTGTTTGTGTTTGTAATTAAGAAAACACTTTTGTAATAAAAAAAGAAATCCGCAAGCTTAATTATTTCGCTTGATAATTTTTTAATGCGTTTTGCGTTTTTTTTTTTGTATATTGATTTCGTATAACTTTAACAGAATTAAAAACGTAGAGCGATAGTGGTGCCATCTGTTGCCAATCGTCTGTACCATTTGTTTTCACATGTTTGTGACGATTGGCTGGAGTTAAACGTTAAACGCACAGACTTGAAAGTTAGCCAACTTTTAGCGCATTGCGTTTGATGTTTAGCGTCGCGGCAACGTTTTACGTCGATTGTAGCCATTGCAATTACTCTCTATGCGTTCATGAGTTATTGTAACGTGTTACTGTAGCGTCAACGTGAGCACTTCTGAAATCAACTTTAGGAAAAAGTCACTGTACCTGCCTGTATATATTTTAAAGGGCGCACTTAGTAACATGCGCCCAGTAAAGTTGGTAACGAAGGATGGAAATTAGTTACATATATCAACGTCAAATAAATAGTGTAAGGTAACCATTTGTGATAACTGGTAACTTAAATTATTTTTTTCACTTTGTTATGTTCTAATTCATACAAGTGTAAAAATTTGCAGATTGGGAAAATATTTACTTTTCTAATAATTTCCCAGTTTCACTTGACCACGCGTGAATAAAGTGATGAGGCCCGTGGCAATGTTAATTTTACATAAGGCGGAAGAATACACAACGTGTATACAAGTACATCTTAAACAGGGCTATCAAACGTGCTCATCTGACCGTGAATAGCCTATAACGTAGCTGTACGGAATGTATGTTTGTCAGCAGCGCTGTGATGGAGGAGCAGCGGCGAGGGTTGACGAAGCGCGACCTGGAGCGGATGCTGTCGACGGCCATCGCCGACCACAGCGTCAGCAGACCGGGCGAGCGCGAGAGCGACGTGCTGGAGGTGAGGCTGACGCTGCACACGGGCAGGCGGGTCCACCTGGTCGCCAAGGTGCTGCCCGAGGCGGAGGCGGCGGACGCCGGCGGCAGGCTGCGCGGCTCGCTGTGCTTGCGCCGGGAGATGGACGTGCACCTGCTGGTCGTCCCCGAGTGCCGCGCCGTCCAGGAGGACAGGCTCGTCCGCCCGCGCGACCGTCTCGACGTCTTCTGCAGGTGGGGCGCCGTCGCTACCACTGACTGTAGATGGGGTAGACCGATCTCGCTCCCAACACTGAACTGCTTTTCTGCCTACACGTCTAGCAAAAATGGCGTGCTTTCGATTTTAGGTTGGAAACTGATTTGTAAACATATGCTTTGAGATGAATTTATACTTCCTCTAACCAATTTGTAATGCAGTTTGATTATATTAAATCTTAAATATTTTATTAATATAATTGTGACTGCCATTTAAAAATTAAGATATAAACAAACATGTACATGACTGTTGACCATGTGAATTTGACAGTTGTGTATGAGTTTTGTAGGAATGAGGTAGGTCAATGTTGGGTACATGCGCAGAAGACGAATAAGCGGTCTACCTCATATTTCGTATATGGTCACTACCTACAAACACGTCAGGGCGTTTACGATAAAGTGAGTACTTTTGAAATCAATCATTGATAAATATCACTGTCTCTGCCTGCATTTATTCTAACAGGCGCACTCAGTGACATGCGTCCAGTAAAGTTGGTAATGATGGATGGGAAAGTAGTTCCATATATCTTAACGTCAAATAAATAGTGTTAGGTAATCATTTGTGCAAAATTAAATTATTTCTTTTAATCTCTGTTTTTTTTTTATATTCGTCTAAGTATAAGAAAGAGCAGATTTGTAACATATTTACTTTTCTAATAATTCCACAGTTTCACTTGACCGACGCATGAATAAAGTGATGAGGCTCATGGCTATGTTAATTTTACATAAGTCGGAGGAATACACAACGTGCGTACAAGTAGATCTTAAGCAGGGCAATCAAAAGTGCTCATTTTACCGTGAACAGCCTATACCATAGAACCACACAAGACCGAACATTACAACGAAAACCAGTCCTGTGTTATGTGATTCCAATGTACGACAGTTCTTAGATGTGTATTCTTAACGGGACTATGTATCTGAGCGTCCAACGTCAAGAAGCGAGGGAGCGATACTGGCGACACTAACACGCACTCCTAGCACCTCATCGCTGCTACGCGCAAGGCGTACAGTGTTTCCGTCCTAACGCTGTACTGTGCAAACTAGATCTGTAATAGTGGGATTTTATTACACGCGATGAAAGACCAAAGATTCAACTTCGTCCGTATCATTGTACTTTTCTCTTGCCGCTTAAGGAAACTGCATAGGCAATCTTTAAAAATGCGACATTTGACCATTTTCACGAATTTTTTTCTCCAAGAATGCACTACATATCACAAAAATAAAACGATAGGGATATAGAAAATAGTTTGTTATCCTTTGTGTCAAAAGTCGTATTTCGATGACTTTTATTTAGCGAGATAAGCGTTTGCGCGCAAAGGACGATTTCACAGAAAATGTTGCCGGACATAATCCATTTAATATGATAAAAGTAAGAAAGATAGCGACATAGACAATGGCTTTTTATATTTTCTGGCAAAACGTCGTATTTCCAGAACATTTATTTACCGAAACATGTGATTACGCGCAGGGCTCTTAAGTGTGTGTTTATATTGTACAACAGTTTTAAAATCAGTTTTTTGGCTGTATGATCGTTCTAAGTTGTGGATTTTGGTTGTACGACTTTTCTAACGTATGTGGTTCTAAATTGTGTTTTTCTACCGTACGATTAGTTCTAAGGTCTGTGTTTCTTTTGCACGACTCTTCTAACACCTGTGTTTCTCTGGTGTGACTGTTCAGTTATTTGTGTTTCTAACGAATGTTGGTTCTTAGTTGCGTGTTTATGTTGTATGCCTGTTCTAAGATGTGAAATTGATAAATTATGTGATCTCGTGTGTTTATTCTGTTATCTGACAGTTCTGACCATATACTAAATATGAGGTAGACCGCTTATTAGTCTTCTGCGCATGTACCGAACATTGACCTACCCCAATCCTACAAAACTCCTACACAACTGTCAAACTCACATGGTTAACAGTGATGTACGTGTTTGTTTATATCTAATGACAAGCACTATTATATTAATAAAATAGTTTTACCAGTTTTAATATAATCAAACTGCATTACAAATTGGTTACAGGAAGTATACATTCATATCAAAGCATTTGTTTACAAATCAGTTTTCTAACCTAAAATCTAAACCACGCTATTTTTGCTAGACGTGTGGGCAGAAAAGCAGTTCAATGTTGTGACACAGAGATTGGTTGTGCGCAGTCAGCGAGATCGGTCCACCCCATCTTTAGTCTATGGTTCTGACACTGTGTGTATTAATGTGCGTGTGGTCTCCCTGCAGGTGCGTCGCGGCGCGAGCCACCCGCCTCGGCGCCCACGACGACGAAGGTCAGCTCGCGGGCGAGGACTCGGTCCTCCTCCTGGAGGACCTGAAGACCCAGGGTTACGTCCCCGGAGACGCCGCCTCCGGCCTGGACTTGAAAGAGACGGAGTTCGTGGTGACCCAACTCGCGAGGTTCCACGCTACGGCGGTGGCCGTGAGGATCGCCAAGCCCTTGGTCTTCCGGAACAAAGTGATCAAGGCACTGGCTCCTCTTCGACTCGGACACCGAGATGCAGACGGAAGGGAGTCGAGGGTAGAGTCCTGTCTAGAAGTTCTCAGGCAGAGTTCAGAATTCAGTGACTACATCGGGAAGATTGCAGAACTGTTCAACGGCGACGCTGGCGAATTGTGCCTGTCTCCCGCGGAGCCATTCGCGACGGTTGTCCATAACGATTTCAGAACAACCAACATGATGTTTAAATACGATTACGTCGAGTGTGGAGAACGCAGGATAACAGATTTCAAGATTGTAAATTTCGGCAACGCGTGTTATGGATCGCCGGCGTCGGATCTCGTCTTGTTTCTCTTCGCCAGCGCCAAAAGCTTGGTTGTCTCGGAGCATCTAGACCGTTTACTCCGCTTGTACCACGACACTTTCGTGGGTTCGTTGGGCAGAATGAAATTCAGTGTGGAGAGATTCTCGTTCGAAAATTTTGTGAAAGAGCTAAGTATGTTCGCGGCTTATCAACTGCCGCGTATATTTTCGTGCTTATTTACGACGGTTAAAAGTAGCAAAGAGACAGAGAAGAACTTTGTTGATTACCCTAGTGATCATGACCTCATACACGACGAAAGTGATTTCTTTCAAAGAACTCTGCAAATCATGAAACTCTTTGATGCGAAAGGATGGTTATGAGAACACGTAGTCTGTGCATTTGTCGTGGTGTTCCGCGTCTCCTACAAAGTTACTTTCAGAGTACTTATATCTAACTCCAGCACGTATCTTCGGAAACTTTCAAGTGTTTATCGATTTCAATTCATCCTTGTGTAAGCCTAATTTACAAAGTAAAAATATTGCATAGTAGATTAATGAAGTTCTGCAATTCTTAACAGATATTTCAGGTGGAGAGAGGGATCCTTCATAGAATACTGAATCACCATATACTTATGATAAAAACAACACGAGTTCTTTTACTATATAAGTGCAAAAAAAAAGAAGACAAAAACTGAAAACAAACCAACAGTTGTTCTTGTCAGCAGGTAACTGAATAATACTAAGATAATTATACACAAGCATAGAAGTCAATAACTACTAAATAAACCAGGAAAAAAATATCGTGTAATCAAATAAACGAACAACTATGACATATTTTGTCCATCTCAGTATGAATGCCATTTTTGACAGCTGTAGGAATGTAACACTAGTATTATTGTCTTGCTAATACATCGTTTCCCTTCAGCTGTTCTGACAGAGGAAGCTATAGCTAGTACTGTTTATGTTTGTTTTGAATGTTGGTAACATTTAACACATAAAGTTCAGTGTTCTTACTTAATGGCTGCCTTCGAAGGATTGTATCTACATGTGAGTAGTATATAAACTGTTGGTTCTGGCTCAGATATTTTTATGATCGGAAACCATCGTAAAAACCGTCAGTCTTTTAATAAAGCGTACAAACTATAGCATAAAAACATTGATTCTTTCCCCCTTTTTACTGTTGAAAATTAAAGTACCGCTTCTTGGTTTTATATTTTTTGTTTAAAAATCATAATAATTTTTAGATGACTAACGTTATACGAAATATTATCTAAATCCCGCCGATTATATAGGTACTTCTCATCCATCCTCATACTTTTCAACAACCTATAAACAGTATTATGGTTTCTAACACAATCATTTAAAGTATTCTAGCATATCACAGAAATAAAATTACTTATATTAATAATTATATAGCTATAAAATAAGTGAAATGTAAACGTCACACAATTTTTGTTCAAATGCTGTATCAAGCAGCATTCCATTATCAATTTATTTTCATCCCTTATACGCACAGATTAGAGACTTTTCGTTTACAAAAGATTTTTAACAAGAAGTTACTGAAGGAACTAACGAGCCTACTTTTTTCAACATGGGTGCAATTATTTGTCAAATAATTTCTTAAAAGCTGAATTAGTATGAAGGACTTGACTTCTCTTTGAAAGCAATAACTTTAGAAAATACCCCTGAAAATTATGCAACACTAGAGAGACAATTACAAATACATACGTGCCTTACCCGGGACTTGAACCCAGAAAACCTTGTAATACAAGCTAGCGTGCAATCCACTGCCTTATGGACGTTGGATTCGAAACATCGACTTCGGATTTAATCTCTATAATGTTTCAAATGATAGGGTTTACTAATCCCAAATATTTCCAGGGCCATTATTTTGAAAATAAGTTACCGAGCCACATAAAAAGTAAAAGTTTACATCGTTATTTGGTATTATTTTGTATTATATTACGTAAAAAATTAATTTTATTATTTGATGCTATCACACGAAATTGCCAAAAAAGAGTCTCTATATATGTTGCTTATAATGTATACTGCCTACATAAAAATTAGTTCGAATTTCGTTAAATTGTTTCATACTTGTGGCAAACTTACCTAAATGATTTATGATGCTGCCATTTTAAACTTTGTTTTTTGACCCATTTATATCATGAAGTTTAACATTGCCTTCTGTAGCATTTATTGTGGGCTCAATTTGGTACAAATTTATTTGAAATGTTCCAGTGTGCCATTTGATAGGAATCGGTTGATTGGTCGCCGAGACATGCATAAAACTTCCGTGATTTTCATATGGTGATTTCATAGATGGAGGACAAAATTTCGATTACTGTGTACTTCCAATAAACAATGATAGGTAAAAATAGATTAAACATTTTCGTAGATATAGTACACAAAACTAAAATTATTTTATAGCTGCCATTCTGAAAGTAAGTGTGTCCTACTTTAAAAAAATACATTTATTGTTATTACCTAGCACAGTACATCGTCACAAAATTTTGTAAGAATGGGTTGATTGTTTCCCGAGATATGAGATAATTATTTTATTTTTTATTGGTAGGGTTATTTTACAAAATGACAGAGAAATGAGGCTCTGCATACACATATTTGATCGCTGTAATAGGTACTGCCAACATACAAATTTAAGTTGGAATTTGTTTCGTTAATAAAATATACTGAGCTAATATATATGCACCATTTTGAAAAACAGTGCATGACCTACATAAAACAAACCAGTAACCCCCCCCCCCCTGCAACAGTACTATTTGTTTGCCAAATTTAAACGATTCTGTCAGTTGTTTCCCGAGGTATGACAGAAAATCTTTATTTACTCGCATGGCGATATATTACAAAATGGCGGACAAACATTGCTATATCTACATACAATTGATATCTGTAATATCCACTGCCAGCATACAAAGTTTAGTTGTAATGGATTACACGATTTTGACAATATAGGATTCTCAATTAAAAATTTCCACATGACCGCCATTTTGAAAATAAGTGTCTAAAGTGCTAAAAGAAATGATTTAACATTATCTGCATCCGTAATACTTTTTTGGCATATTTGGTAGGAATCGGTTAATTATTTTCCCATATATGACAAAATATCATTATTTATTCGTATGGCGCTATCTTCTTGAATGGCCAACAAAAGCGGTTATTTGTTAGTACATATAATGCTTGTAAAAGGTACTCTCAGTATTCAAAATTTGGTCAAAATTCGTTTAATGGTATGGCAGATATACCAAATAAACTTAAAATGTTGTATCGCCCACCATATCACCACTTACATGCCAAATTGGGCGAGAACTGCTTGAATAGTTGTCAAGATATAAAGTAAAACATTTATTTCTTAAATTGATGCTATTTTCCAAAATGGAGGACCAACAACGATATACATCTCAAAATGTAATGCTTAAACAATGATCTGCCCGCGTACACAATTTGGTTATAATCGATTAATTGGTTCCCGAGATATGACATCACGCACAATTTTAAAATGGCCGCATTTTTGAAAGGAAGTGCCTGACGTTATCAAAAACTATTAAAGTAAAGTCTCCTTACTAATTAATATATGTGTACCAGGCTTGGTGAAATTCGGTCCATGCGTTCAAAAATTGGGGAAGAGGGTACGGGGAGCACACACGCAAGACACACACACACAGGAAAGTGATCTCATAAGTATTTCTTTCCTTCAGAAAGTAGGCTAAATATGTTCCCAGAACTCTCAGGTAACATAATTTTAATTTTTTTTATTCGTTATTCTTTAGCTCTCAGTACGCTGCGATTCCATTTTTTGACTACTTTCCGAAAGAAAGAAATGCCTATGAATTCATTTTTCTTTCTGTGTCTCTCTGTGTGTATTTGTGTGCCTTTTGTCGTGTGTGTAGGTGCGTCTGTCCCCCCCCCCCCCTTTTACACCCTTCAATTTTTGAAAGCGTGAACCGAGTTTCACCAAACTCGGCACGTACTAAGCAAGGACACCTGACTTTTATAGTTTTCGACCACGCTGGGAAATTACTTTGAAAATGGCGGTCATTTTAAAACTTAGGGTGATATGTCATATCTGCGAAATATTCAAACCGATTTTAACCAAATTTTGTATGCTGATAGCACAAGTCACTAGCTAAAAATACAGATTTGAATATTGTTTTTTTGTCCACAATTTTGGAAGATATATAGTGCCACATAAATTAATCAAATTTTTGTGTAATTTGTAGGAAATCTATTGACAGATTACTTCCAAATTTGGCAATCAGCTATTCCTGCTGCAGTTTATATGCATAAATATATTTCACGTATGTCAAACACTTATTTTCAAAATGGCGGTCATATAGCTAATTTAGTTTTGTATGTTATATCGTCCAAACCATGTAACTAATTCCAACGAAACGCTGTATGACGGCTTTAAAAATTACAGTGAACCAAATGTGCACACACAAAATCGATTTTGTCCACCATTTTGTATAATAGTATTACGTGACAAATTAAAATTATCTGATCTCCGAAAAAACACCGATTTCTACCAAATTTGGCATACAGCACTATGGCAGGCTATATAAACAGATAAATTTCGAGTGGGTCAGACATACGAAATGGCGGCCTTACAAACTTTTTAGCTCCGATTTTTAATCTATAAAACAGCAAAACCAATTTAAACTTTATTTTGTATACTGACAGTATAAGTCATATCCATCAACATTGTCTATGCAAAGCCTAATTTTCTGCCATTTTGTAAGATAGTCCCACATGAAATAATATAGTTTGTATTCCGTATCTCGGGGAAAAATCAACCGATTTCTTTCGAATTCGGTGTAGAAGTTATACTGTGGTAGGTTATATTAATTTATATGTTTTATGTATGTAAGTCTCTTATTATGATTGGCGCCTATACAAATATTTAATCTTAGTGTGCTATATCTACGAAACTATGTAACAAATTTAAATATAACTTTGTGTATTTTATCTATAGCAATACTAGAATGTGCTCATATATAAACTTTTTTCGCCTCCATTTACGAAGATCGTCACATGATGAGTGGAGATTTTATGCCATATTTCGAGGACCCATAAACCGATATGGATACAGGGATCCTCCTTTGCCGGATTATATCTTGCAAAGTAGGTGTCAGGTGAGTAGACTGAATACTATGTCATATTTGCGGAATAATTATACTAATTTTCACTTATACAGAAAGCCATGTAAAGTTAAATGATTTAAATGTGGTCAGACAATAATTTAAAAAAAATTGCGACCATATAAATATTTACATAGGGCTATGTTTGGCCTATATAGTTAACAATTTAACAAATTGGATCAAACTTTTTACACTTACATAATGTATGGAGCCTCTTTAAAAAAAATTGTACTATAGCCACATTAAAAAATAACGTTTTTATGCCATATTTAGAAGACTTATAAACAGATTTCCATCAAATTTTTTACACAGGTAGCATTATGGTAAGCAATATAAACTTATGTGTTTTAGTGGTTCAGACCTTTATTTTCAAAATGATGGTCGAGTAAATATTTCAGGTCAGTGAACCCTATCATTCAATACATTAGACTGATTTCATCCGAAGTTGATGCTCCGAATCCTACCTCCGTGATGCAGTTGTTTGCATGCTAGCTTAATCTTTCGAGTTTTCTTTATGAATTCGAACCCCGGGTAACTCACTCGTGTATTTTAATTGTCTTGGTACTGTTTCACATGTCTCTG
This sequence comes from Dryococelus australis, assembly GCA_029891345.1. Taxonomy (NCBI): domain Eukaryota; kingdom Metazoa; phylum Arthropoda; class Insecta; order Phasmatodea; family Phasmatidae; genus Dryococelus; species Dryococelus australis. The sequence continues at coordinate 67,179,517 of CM056998.1, read as the reverse complement.
GTCTTATCTCTTATGATATTGCTGTTAATGAGACGTCACTACTTACCTAAGAGCTAAGCTTTCAAGAACTTTACTCAAATTTATTTTCACCCTTATAGAGAAAAGTAGGCTCATGAGTCATCAGTAACTTGTTTCTTAAATTTGTATAGAAAATAAATATTAGTTATCTATGTATTTATAAAAAAGAATTTGTCTCAGCCAATTGGTATCTAGTGATAAAAATAATATAGAATGGCGCTTTATTATATAACATTATGCTTAGAGTTTGTACTACAATAATCCTCGTACAAAAATTATCGTTAGTAAGTTTTAAATTTAGTCAGGAAATTTTCACAAATGCTCTCTTTGGCCTTTCTGAAATACATTATACAGTATTCGTAAAGGATTCACTAGTTTTATTCTACAAACTCAAAAAATAACAATTCTCATTATAGACCGTTCACGGTAAAGTGAGTACTTTTGAAATCCTAGTTACTTTTTATTTCAACCATTGTTTATCCTGCAACGACATTTAAAAATAAATATTGTCATGTAAGTAATAAACACAGTGTGTAGATTCCACTGCACTCAGAAATTAACGTCTAAGGATAAAATAAATTTATTTATTGACTATTATTCCAAACGAGAGGGCTTTCAAAAGTGCTCACTTTATCGTGCAAATATTTAAAAAATACGTAGCTCAATTTCGTGCTCTTCAAACATATTCACACTAGGTTTAAATGAAAGTTACAAATCTGAGATAAGCACACGTTTCAAAACGGTACTAAATTCATTCTAAAAGTACCGGACATCATGACTTAAAATTGGCTTTCGTCGTTTTAACAAACTTTCTTATTATGTGTCGCTCTCTTGTCAGCTCTGATATAAATAAACAACAAAAATAAAGAAAAATGTATGCACTAGAACAAATTCCAAGAACTGTGATCCTTTTAATGTGATGATTGAACAGTTTACCCCCACTGCGTTTTATATAACTGGCATTTCAAGAAGTTGGAAAATGTCAACACGAGTGTGTATGTTCGCTCTGTAGATAATTCATGCATGAACATTTTCACGTCATTAATATTCAACACCGAACACAAAAATTGAACACGTGGTCGTTAAGTTTCAGGATTATGATGCTGAAATGGCGTTGAAATACTACTAACGCGCCGAAACACAGCATTTAAAGGAAATTCGAATGATAATTGTTTCCAAACAGTTTACCACGAAAACAAATTTTAAAGAAATAAAATGTTGAAAGAATGTTATATTAGCGAGAATTTAAAGGCGAACCAACATCAATGCGACCCAGGCCGGAACTCTGTAGCCTCATACAAAATACTTAAAGTTACAATTTTATTTTAAGTTAAAAGTATAAATGGTACACTCTTTTAACAGTTGCTTAGACCAATGAAATCGCAATTTGCTATCTTCTTTACAGCGGGAATCCTAAATTTGTGTTCATTTCCATTTGCGATCGTTTAAAGCTACCACATAAATTCACACACAAGCAAGTTACTAGTCACACTTATATATTATATATATATATATATATATATATATATATATATATATATATATATATATATTATATATATCACTGTATATTATTTACCACTACCGCAAAAAAAATACTTGTTTGACTATGACGAAAAAAAAAATCACGTGCAAACAAAATGCTTTATTGAGTAAACAAAACTTGAAAAGTAAAAAAAAAGTGTGCAGTCTATCTAAGAAAATACACACCTTAGTAGACAAAACGTTTCTGTTGAGCCAACAAAATTGACTGTCAACAAAATAGTTAATTTAATCAGCTATATGGGTTTTTTTGGCCGTTAACAAACAAATGTAACGTTTGCTCAAACAAACCTCTCTTTCAGTGAAGCTGATGACAGGAGTTTCATACAGTACCATTTATTGTGACACAGTTACAGAATTGCTGGTCGTGCCTGCCATTCAACTGGAAAAAATTTGCATTCGTATCTCAGGCAGCGTATACAAATATTTGCAGGGGTGTCAGAAAGGAGTAGGCAAAGGGATCGTTTACCCCTCCCTGATTTCATTAATTGTGGAGGAGGTAGGGGATGGGGGCAAAAACCTTACAAAGTATAAGTGTAGAATTTCATATTTTAATCGTAGGCTTATGTAATAAAGTTGGAGGTCACAGCCAGGCCTATTAGTTTTTCTTTTACTGCCTGAAATGCGTGGAAAGTAAAAAAAAAATAAAAAATAAAAATAACACACGTGTGTATAAACATTGACATAATGGCTATAAAATAAGTTTTTGGGAAATGATGCTTTATCAACACCAGTGGCACCAATGTATCTATATAGCTTTCTTTCCTCCTCTCCCTCCTAACCAAACCTGAGAAAAGTTCCGACACCCCTAGAATATGCGCACGTAAAGCTGGACTCACAACCATCCGTCGCATCCGGCAGTCGCCCGTCAGTCCGGCGGACACGTGATCTTCAACCAATCAAAGGACAAATGTTTTCTCTATCCGTCCATCCATCAACTATTTTCCAAACTGTAAATTTCGGCGGACGGATGGATGAGCCACCGTCTTCTGACGGCATTCCCTAGACGAGAATACCCACTATGAAATAAACTCCAAGGCGGTGGATATGTGCTTATTTATCTTTGGTGGAAAAAAAAAATTGTAAAAATAATTGGCATATATTTGTATTATGTATAATTATTATTATCAAAAATTCTTTATTTTTTAAATTTATTTTCAACTAAATCCAACAAAATAAATATCACTGTGTTAAGTTGCCACACCAAAATCTTGTCGTAAAGAAGGATTGACTGGTGACGGATTGTTGTGAATCGCTTTCAAATGACGGACGAAAACACAAATAGATGACTGACGGACGAACAACTAACGGATGCGACGTATGGTTGTGAGTCCAGCTTAACTCTGAGCATCGTAATGAACATAGAACCTATAACGCAGAAGAGAGGATAGGCATATCCATAAAAATCTGCAAAGCGACGACGATAGCAGTAGAACGGATATTGGAAGTTTAGGCCAACGGGATCCGGGGTAGGAGATCGGAAATGTCCATGCTTAGTCATCCCGGTCCTCCGGCGGTCATCTTGTCCGTCATTTTGGATGTCTGTGACCTTGAACTCTGACCTTGATCTCGGTGACCTTTAATCGTAAAATCTAAAAATTCCAAAAAATTAAAAAATTAAAAAAATCCCAAATGAATTTTTAAAAATTATTTAGAATTTTATTTAAAAACTTATCAAATTAAAATTTAGAATGTTTGTGCTCAGAGGGGACAGGAAGCCGGAACCGACCGGCTGCTATGTTGTAACATCACCCAACCGCTATGTTGGATGTCGGTGACCTTGAACCTTAACCTTGACCCCGGCGACCTTTGACCTTAAAACCCCACACTTACAAAAAAATATAAATTCCAACAATCCAAAAGAATTATAAAATAATACTTTAAAATTTATTAAAAAAATTGTAACATTAAAATTATAAATGTTTGGTCTTAGAGGGTACGAGGTACTGGAACCGACTTGCCACCATGTTATGATGTCACTCAACTACCATGTTGGATCCAGATGACCTTGATATTGAACCATGACCTTGATGCTATAACAGGTACCTTAAATGACCTTGAAAACAAAAAAAAATGGAAAAAATGGTAAATATTGAATAAATTCATAAAAATCAGCAAGCATATTACATTACTGACTACTAGGGCCATCTTGGACCCAGGTGAACTTGACGTTTCACATTGACCCCGGCGATATTTTACGTTGAACCCAAAAATTCGTCAATAATCCCAAAAATGTACTAAGAATTGATAAAAAAAAAAAGAAACATAATTAGAAATAATTTTAAAAAACTTACATTTTGTGAGGTCCCCCACAGCACCACATCCTGCAGACACCTGACCCCGTACAATATCATTCACCTCCCCTACCCGTTTACCATTACTCATTCTAACGAATGCAATCCGCCCACCATATTGGTTTTTTCGTTTGTCATTTTCAACACCTAGGTGGCATTGATGGCACCGACCAAAATGTTAGATCTGGACGACCTTCAGATCGACCTTAGATAACCTTGCACCCACAAAGAAATTCTAAACACTTTTATAAAATACAAACAACTCCCAAACAAAAATATTTTCAAAAATTATAAAATTAGTTAACGACTTGTTTTTTCATTAATCTTCCGATCAATCATGCAATCTTTCAATTAATCAGCACCGCAATCAGCAGAGCAATCAGCTCCGTAATCAACACCGTAATCCCAATCATTGGATAAATCCCAATCCTTGGATCAATCCCAATCCTTCGATCCATCACAATCCTTCGATCAGTCACAATTCTTGGATCTATCCCGATCTTTCGATCAATCCCAGTATTTGGATCAATCCCAATCCTTCAATTAATCCCAATCCTTATAATAAACAATCCCAATTCATCGATCAGTCCCAATCCTTCGATCAATCAAAATACTTCGAACAATCGAAATCCTTTGATCGACCCCAATCCTTCGATCAATCTTTCGGTTTGCCAACACCCATATGTATAGAAATTACATTCGTTCGCCAACTGTTTCCAAACTTGTACATGCCGAGAGAATCAATGTTTTGTGTGCATTCAACTTTCCATGCATTTTTATACTAAAGTATTTACTATCATTCTATATGCAAATCTTTCCGTTAATAGTCGAGTGCTCATAGCACCACTTTAAAGTTGTGAGGGACAGAAGAATACGACACACAAAAATAAAGAAACAACAAGTACTTGATAATAATTTATTATTATTTTGTAATTACAGTTTCAGAAGAAAACAGTTCTGCACATCATGCAATATATCCCCCATTCTTTTAGTTTGCTAACAATTAAAGATATCTCAACAATGAGCGAGAAATACCCACGTTTTTTTAAAGTCAATCAAATATTTGACTCTGTCAAAAAGTTCATTAGGGTCTTCGGGAAATAGGTAGCCAGAGAAAAAGAGGACGGTAAAGTATTTTCCCGTACATCCATGGCAATGTTCCTACATTTATTCAGCAAACAGTCAAAAGCATAGGGAAGTTACCAATTATGTATTGTAGCGGTGCTAAACATTCCTATATTTGCAGCCTGATGAATGGTAGTATTTCCATATATAGGATGTTCACGGTAAAATGAGCACTTTTGAAAGCCCTGCTTAAGATCTACTTGTACGCACTTTGTGTATTCCTCTGCCTTATGTAAAACTAACATTGACATGGGCCTCCTCACTTTATTCATGCGTCGGTCAAGTGGTACTGTGGAATTATTATAAAAGTAAATATGTTACAAATCTGCTCATTCTTATACTTAGACGCATTAAAAAAACAGAGAAGAAAAGGAATAATTTAAGTTTGCACAAATGGTTACCTAACACTATTTATTTGATGTTAAGTTGTGTGGAACTATTTCCCATCCATCGTTACCAACTTACTGGGCGCATGTCACTCAGTGTGCCCGTTAAAATATATGCAGGCAGGGACAGTGACTTTTTTCTAAGGTTGATTTCAAAAGTGCTCACGTTATCGTGAACAGCCTTTAGTATAAAAACTTCCTTTACAATTTAGGAAGTTTACTAGGAAATTTTTCACAGTGTAAGTATGTACCTTGGTATAATTCCTGTTCTTCCTTTATTTTTAATTACAGCAAACCATCGCATGGTTTGACATGCTCTAGACAAGTTTCTTTGTAAGATTATTTATAAAGCATTGAGAATTACTCATAGAAATGAATTCTCGAAAAGCAAGTACTTACACGTATACTTGCTAGCTTAGGCATTTAAGCAACACTTCCAATTTGCATGCTACGTAATACAATAGCATTTTGCATTTGGCAGAGTTGTTATAAGACACCAGTACCTCCGTTTCGAAAGTTACTCTTACCATATGAACGAGCGATGGTGAGACGCCCCTGCAATCGAAGGGAGGCAACAGGAGAGAGCTAGGCAATCGTTGCCATGTTTTAAATCTCTCTTGCAGAAGGTCTCAGATCGTCGGGACGTGATCCAACTCCAACCTGCAGCAGTTTTGCGAGAGCGGAGTGCTTAATCAGACAGAGTACGTCATTAATTCCTTTGACTCGGGCGTGCATCACTGCACCCGCAGCGGCTGTTCGACCTACCTTCGATTGTGATGGCGATTGCGTAAATCATTAAACGTTGGTCTGCAAACCAGAAGATTTGCCTTTCCGCAATCGATTGGAGAAAGCTGGATTTAAAAGAGGTATCATAAATTTAGCCTAACGAAGGTGTTTAGCATCTCCTAGAATTTGCTGATCTATTTTGCAATAAAGAAGGATATGAGCTGTTACATTTTCTCTATCTTCAACATTTATGAGATAGAAGAAGTAATACTGCCTTTGTGTCTGTGTATATGACCGATTGAAAACAGTAGTGTCTGTCCATTATAATATTTTTAATGAAACTTTTAGGGTTCTTACCACAGCCGATAAAATGTGGCGTGGGTTGTCATTACTGCTTCTCTGAATCAACAGAAAAAAAATTATGTAAAAATCATTTTTAAAATGTATCTAGACATTTTGGCTGAACATGATGTGCAAAAGCTCGAATTCTCCAATAGGAAGAAATTGAAATGACAATAAGTAAATATGAAGGAATTATATTTATATTCCTATAAATGAATTAAACTCTTGCGATAGGAACGATTAACTATGAAAAATATTCGCAAAAACGGTTTTAAATTTTTACTGCATTACTCGACACAACGCCTTGTTATTTCCATGCAGAAAAACGTGTTCTATATCTTACTGATTTAATACAGTGGGGGGGAAAAAAAAACTATTTATTTTAGGAACTATAGTATAGACACCAAACGAAGCGTCAATTTTTTTAGGAAATTAAATCAGCGTACAAAAATTATATATATAAAAAAAAAAACACAGCTGACAACTTATATTTTTGTTTCTTTTGCGGTGAAATTAATTGATATTCATTGAATGCATAAACCGGTCGGTGATGGAGACAATTGTAGAGTGTAATTTATGTACATGATAATCCAGTTCGCATTAATGCGTAACACATACTGACTCTCCTCTGTGTGATGTTTCTTGTCGCTAATGGCCAGGCGACATCGTGCCTTGCATAGTAATGGCAGTTTTATGGGCAATTAAATTCTCCCGCCAGCCGGTACAAGCAACATGGCATTTCCAGGGACTCAACAATCACTTCCAAATACGCGAGCTATGATTTACGTCGAGACAGGTAGATGGAACCGAGCCAAATATTACTGTTCTGAAAATAACACAACTCCACGGGGTAATTTAATGCAAAACGTCGTCGTTCTGCGCCACTTTTTTTTTTTTTTTTTTGCCGTCCTAAGGCAGATAGATGAGATAAATACCTTTGGGTTACGAGAACTGTCGAAGCCGTGGTACATGTTTAAAATGCGGTAACATTCACGGGTAGGTCATTGACTAGTGTAAGCAATTTTAGAGTAATTCTTTGCTCATACGTGCTTCCAGAAAATGTTTTCTTACAGTGCTATAGCATCTGCAATTATACTGAGCCATTAGCAACTGGGACGTAACTCAGCATACTTCATTGAATAATCTATTTTGATGATGTTTTGTAGAGTCGTTATTTCCTGACCCCACATTGGATTTGAATTTCTGTTTAGTGCAATTAAAGTGTTCAACGCGCGTTTATGCTTCGTACGTTCTTGAAATCAGTGGTCCACGCAGCAGGGTATGCCCTTCTCCCACCGCGGGTTATGCAGAGGAAGGTACAAAAATGACAAGACCTCCCGAGTACAGATCCCGAAACGATCGCGTACATACTCCGGATTCGTAAGTTGAGGCGGTTTCGAACAGTCATTAGTACTCAGAGGAGAGGGACAATTAAAGGTGCCGTCTAGCTGAAGGCACTTGACGCGACCGATTCCTATAAGCATGGGCAACACTAATGCCCGGTTGAACCGTCATCGTCCCCGATTCGAGAACTCATGATCGTAGTTCTGAACCTGGATCGAGTTTGATCTTGGTTCCAAAGTAAAAATGTTGCTCCAACGAAATTTTTTGATTCTAGATCTCCGATTCGTCGATCTTGGTTCCAAAGTGAGAGATCAAGATTAAGTATGAGACAAATTTTGCTATTGGTTCGTAATATATGACGTCATGGAAGTAGGCGTATTTTTCACTATAGATACAACTAGATGTGCGATGTTTTATCTGTTTTAAGTGAATCATTGTTGCACGAATTTTTCTGAATAATATTCAAGTGCGCCAATTTCGGCGGATCAAAATGAACTTCATCTCGATCTCCAGTCCAGGTCTGAACTCGAATGGTGCAACAGTTTTCTGTGTAGATCTTAGATCCAACCTCGGATCGAGTTTCGAACCACGATGGTGCAACCGGGCATTAGGGCGACCTATGTACTCACAGCGAATATCTGGTCGCCCTGAACTGTCGTGAAGTCTCTCTCGTCGACGCGTCTCACAGGATTTGCATGTGGTAGCCATATAGGGCCTTTTTACTTTAATAAAAGTATGCATTAGAGACGGAAAAAGAAAATGGCAATGAAATATTCCTTACAATAAAAAATGCTATTTATAAGCAGAAACCACTTATCGACAGAACAGTTATTTACTGGCAACTATGTGACTGAACATCTGCACTATGTTAGGCGGTCTGTATAGACGGTGTTATTAAGATTGTTCAACTGCTTAAAATACATCTCTATGTTTTTTAAGATATTTCATGGTTTTGTGATACAGTATCAATAACTATGAGATAAAAATGCCAGATCAGTTTTAAAATACCTTTCGCATACTTTTTTAGTAGATTTAGTACCATTTTTTCCTTACACATTGTGCCAAACAAAATTCAAAATGTTATATACGAGCACAATGTTTTATCTCTGCTAAAGTGTTTCTTGGAGTCTTAGGAACGCCACAAAGAAATTTCTTTAAAGTCTAGAATTTCTTTTGCCAGCGATTAGTGTTTAATTTCTAGCAATTTAAATTTAATTTAATTACAAAATTTAAAAAAATTAAATTACTGCCGAGCCACTTAAAGAATTTCCATCGAATTTCTTTATCTTATTCTAATGACATGGAAAATTAATTTTAACTTTAGACAAACATAACTATGTCACGTTTTGAAATTTGTATGCCAACACATTAATATCAGAAAATCCCTTTACTTCCACCATACTTTTTTGTGAGTTAATATTCTCGTTTTTTTTTTTCTCCTACTTTTATCAAACTACTATTCTAATGCATTAATACACAATTATAAAATAGGCGTACCATAAAAATATAGAAAGCCTTTTTTTTGCACTTGAACGACATTAAGGGATCCGTCTGGCTAGCGCATGAAGCACATTGCAGATTTTGGTAGGAAATACGTGATTTAAAAACTGCTGTATTTCATAATGGTGTCTGAACACGAAAATCGTTTAAAAAACGCTTCGTGGCCAAATACAAGTTTCAAATTTCATTTCAACTCAAGGGTTACTTTTTGGGAGTGAAAATGGTAAAAATGGTGTTTCATAATCAGTTTAAGCTGCTGAATTCTAAATAGAGAAACTTCAGGGTTGTCCTTAGATATGGTTTTAGAAAGTGGTAACATCCCTTGTTTAACTTGCCCCACCACGCATTATCAATTTTAAAGCATTATATTTATTTTAAAACAAGGCAAAGCCGAGTAATTATGTTCTGAAGGTGGTATACAAATTGACGTATAGCTATGTTAATTTTGTATCCATTAATAATGAATGTGTTCTCGAATATAAATTATTTTTATTTCTTCTGTGAAATGATATATTCATAAAATTCTTATTATTAATCATGTATAAACAATTTTAAAACCTACTTTGTTCGTGAACTCGTCTATTATCACTTCACTTGAAGCATAATATTTCAAAGTAGGGCATTTTTTTTCGTAGCTAATTTTTGTAAAAATTTCTGCATTTACAAGTTGGAATGTGAAGAGAAGAAATTTCGCTGGTTCATTATGTAAGAAAATCCCCGAGATTTTAAAATCATATATGGCTTTGTTGTGTGCATTTGGTCCGTGGCTGAAAACGGATACAGTCGATAACGTTTAAATTAATTACGTTCAGAATAATGGAAGTTACATCATCTCACCGTGGCGACAATATGCATTTTCTTGTAAAGGCGTTATCCCCTCCCGAGAACAGGTTACTATTTCACCGTTACTCGCATACTCTAACATCTGCCATATTTACTCTCTTCGTTAGGCACAATTTGCCCGTAAATAATTAATCTAATCTCGTGCTGAATGTTTGCTAGCCCTTAACCCACATGTCTATGACGTATCAGGAGGCTGCTCGAGACCGCCTATGGCAGATGATGGTTTAATTTTTTATTATTTCTTATATACGTTGTTCAGGTCATCATTTTCACTGTAATACGTAGAAAATATTTATTTCGTAGGCTACGTTTTGGAAAGGTGTGGGAGGGGAGAATCTGACTTTTCGTGGCAAAATAATGTTATTTTATATTTAAGACAGTTAACATTACTCTGCACGTATAATTTCTGTAGTCGTTTCAGTTTAATAGCATGCAAATTAAAATTTGTAGCATAACAAAGGGATTTTGTTATTATCAGAGACTTTTTTTTTTTTTTTTTTTTTTTAAGACAAGTAGGGTTTTCCATGTTTCCTGAAAGAACTTCAGGCGAATGCTAGGATCGTTCGTTTCTACAGGCCATGGCTGATTCATTCCCTGTTCCAGCTTCTGTGAGCAACTTGATCAGTCTCTAACAACTTCCCTCCGTGTCAATGTCAATGAGACGATACGCCCTACCTACCTAATTTTGTGACAAGTTCTTCCAGTTGAGACTACGATTAGTATATTTCCTATTATAGATTATTCACGGTAAACTGAGCACTTTTAAAAGCACTGCTTATGATCTACTTGAGTGCACGTTGTGCATTCTTCCGCCATATGTAAAATTAACATTGCAATGGACCTCATCACTTTCTGCATGCGTCGGTCAGGTGAAACTGTAAAATTTATATGAAAGTAAATATTTTACAATTCTGCTTATCGGCTGTTCACGGTAAAGTGAGCACTTTTGAGGCCCTAGTTACTTTTTCCTTTCAGTCATTTCTTATCTTTTAACCACTTTTTAGAATAATTCATATTTCCATGTAATTAATAAACACTGTGTGTATATTCCACCGCACTTGCAAGTTAACGTCTAAGGCTATTATAAAATATATTGATAGACTATTCTTTTTAATCACAGTGATTTCAAAAGTGCTCACAGTACCGTAAATATCTTAATTTTTACGCTTTGATGTATAATAAAATCTGAAAGTGTCAGAAATAATTTAAGCTATCACAACACTTTATATTCGACGTTAATATATAAAACTACTGTCTCCTCCATCGTTACCAACATGACAGCGCATGTTACTCAGTGCGCCCGTTAAAATGTATGCAGGTAGGAGATACTTTTTTCTAGGGTTGATTTCAAAAGAGGTCACTTTATAGTAAACAGCCTTTAATGCTTCATATTTTTCTATTCTGTATATCAGTACTACCGTTAATTTTTGCATGAAACCGCATATAGGATGGAACATTGTAATAAAAAAAAACGATATATTGACTAAAGGCGGTTCACGGTAAAGTGAGCACTTTTTAAGGCCCTGCTGGATTTTTCCTTTCGTCAATTTTCTGTATTTCTGCCACTTTTTACCATAAACATGGCCGTGTGCGTAATAAACACAGTGTATACATTTCACCAATCTAAAAAGTTAACGTCTGAGGCTGCAATAAAATATATTTATAAGTGTTTAATGCCATTTGGAGAGCCTTAAAAAGTGCTCACTTTTCCGTGAACAGCCTATAGTAACAAAGGTTTTCGCTGAATTAAGATGTTAAGTGAGGTTATCTCATTAATACGGCAGTTTTATGGTACATTGGCACAATGTTTTAAAACAGTTGTTTGTTAACGTACCAAGATGGACGCCACGAAAAAAAAAAACCTAAAGAAAATGGTAAACTTCCATAAATTCTCCGGTGGTGTCTCGGCCACAACGTGCCGGCGAATGCAGGGTAACAGATGTGTCAACTTTCCCAGATGTTGTGCACACACAGAACAACTGGTGTTCTCGACAAAAGGCCGAAGGACGCGACTGGACACTTGATATCCCTACCAGCTGTTGTCCATTCATGCCGGCGCTGCGCTGCTGATGCAGGGGTTTGTGTTTCGCTGTGATCGTGGAGGAGGGGGGGGGGGAAGATGTTGCCTGATTTATGAGACATTCTGTATGAGCTATAGTTGGCCGCGTCGGTCCGTTTCAACCCACGCGATGTCTCGCGCTACAGAAGGAAGACCCGGCGGCGGCTAATGAAGAACGAATCCCAAGTGAGGAAAGTGGGCGGAAGTCAGACAGCGTGACTACTTGCGGTCAGAATTATTGATCAACAATGCAAATCAAATTAAAAGAGTATCCACGGCTGAAAGGCGAAGATGAGATGGCCTCGTGATCAGGGAGAGCTCCGAACCTCTTACGGGCGATGAGCGACAACCATCGCAACTCCAACTTCCTAGCCACACGCCTTTGGCCAAATAGTTGTTGCGGAGTAGGGCCGAAGTGATACTTAAACTTTGCCTAAATGCCGACTATTTTTTTTTTTCCGTTTAAATACTGCTGTTTATTGGATGTCTGTATAACGTTGTCCAAGAAGTAGAATTTTAAGTGAGAGGCACACTCCGAATCAAATACAAATCAACTCAAGAGATGTTCTCGGTTGCAATGCTCTGGCTACAGTGGGTGGAAAAAGTGGCATTCAAACCAGCCCAGCTTCACAATAAGTCGAATAAAATATTGGAAAAACCCAAAACCCAACCTTCAAGACAGAGTGTTAAAAGTATTCCTCAAAACGAGCAGCAAAAACACATGAATACATTTTGCTTGTTTTTATTATTTTAATAGGTACAAAATAGAAGAAAACATCTAAATGCATGAGTAAAAGCGAGGCGCTTCTTAAGCAAACATGTGCAAAAGCGCAATGCAAATTATCTGAGTTTCACTTACAATATATTGGAAAATATAGCGCTTTTTTAACTATCAGATATGTAAAAAGCGCAATGCAAATTATTTGAGTTTTACAGATATGAAAAGTGTGTGTAAAATCTAGTATCTCTCTAAGGAGATAATGCACAAAAATGATTTCTGATCATTGAATTATTTCCTGGCTAACCAACCCAAACCTAAAGCCATTCCATCTCGAAATATGGATTATGACTTAGATGCTTTGTTTAAACAGTTTGTTTTTCGAAACTAGAATAATGCTGTTATTCTTTGGAAAGTTTTGCCCAAGGCAATGAAAAGGACAAAATACAAAAAATATAATTTATACTTTAAAATCCTTGCCCTCTCCCACAATTGCAATTTATTGTTTCGGGAAAGAATTACTATAATATCGGTATTTCTCAAGCCTTTGAAAGGGCATATTTGGTGCAAATTAAAAACATATATTTTTTATGCAAAATTCCAATTACTATCACAAATTACAAGTGGTAATTTTTTATTCTCCAAAAATCTAATGGCTGCTTAAATTCCCTACCAGCCATTGATATTTTCTATTTTCCTTGTCTAAAATTTACTTTTACAAGTTTCCAAAATTACTGGCTATACTGGTGTCGCCCTAGCCATTCTCCAACCATTAAAGACGTCTCTGGTTTCCTGTACAGAGTATTGATACAAACTGAATCCAAATAAAAATCATTAAACCAGATATGGCGAAAACTCATGCCACAAAATCTTTAAAAATCTGGTTTTAAAATGTATCACTTCCAGGTACTATAAAAATCACGGCAAGATTGGTACATATTTAAAATAAGCTGCATTTTTCTGAAAGAAAGAAAAAAGGAAGTTAAAAAAGTTTTCCTGCGCTTTAACATGGCGCCTATTTCAATGTTTGGCTACAAGGTCTTCAGCAAGTCCTTCCTACTTCTGACCATGAGGGTCATGCTGAGAATTTACAATATCACAGGTTCATACTTAACTCATATCTGAAGCTCCCCCTAAATGATTAGCCAATAAGATGGTATGGATGTCTCCATATTGTTCTTCACTAAACACTGCAAGCGGAACTGGCGTCAGAAACTCCTGGCCACGTAGGACTGCGTAGGCCATGACCGTCATGCGTCCGCACACCTGGTGGCAGCTTGCTCAAGCCGCAGCACACGGTATGACGAATGTGAGAACGGTCGTGCTGCAGGAAATGCTGTTTATCCGAACGTCTACAAAGTCTGTTACAGCACTTCAAGTGTTTCTCAGAACTTCAGGTTGGTGTTTTAACCCATTCAGAACCAGTGTACACAATTGTTTACATTACGCACGTGCAGGTAATTTTTTATATGTACTGCACACTGCGAAGCTCATTGGCCAATGATCTTACCTGTGGGTAAATGATTCGCAAACCGTCTTACTTATCTAGACCACAATTGGTTCACACAACTATAGCCGAACATATAGCCTACAGTTCATTGACTGTGACAACGAAGCAAGCGTTTTGTCCACTGAAGTACAACAGGCATCACAAAAAGTTTTGTTCGCGACACCTAAAACAGTGAATTAAAGTGGGTCTGAAAGGCTGAAAGTAGGCGTGCGTAGATTTAAATACACTATCACCATAAATTTAGAGTTCAGTTTGCAAAACTTTTCGTTGTGAAGGCAGCAAGTCATGGAGGGTGGGTCGAGCTCGGTGAAATGGAACACGTTGTTGCACTTGGGCGCGCGGGGGGGGGGGGGGGGGTGTTCCGGAAAAATACGTGAAAATGAGACCTCCTGTCTCACGATAAAGCGGAAACTTTCGAAGTCAACCTTTGAAAAATTTATTACCCGTTAGCTATGTGTATACTACTATACACACCGGCATGTAGACATTCGGTTAAGTTGGTAACGAATAAAGTAAAACAGTTCTAAATCTTGATGTTTATTGCTACTGTACTGTTAAAATTTATAGTATTACATATTTTTTTTGCATTATACATATTGTAGTAGGAATTACCATCCTAACTCTGTTGGTGTGGGAGAGTGGAGTTAAATTGCCTGTGGTCGAGGCCCTATAGCACGAGAGGAAATCACGTAGAGTGAAATATTCAAGCCTCGCCAGTTTTAAGCCAACGTCTGTCACACTTCACTGCGTTGTCACTTAAGAACTATGAAGCAAGCTTCCGTTCTAGTATAATTTTAATTAGCTGTTACTCATTACAAAACAAGTCGTTGCTTTAAACTGCAATTGTAGCTTCAAAACATAGGCCTAGAATGTTTAAATGCGCTCTTAAGGTGTAAAACTAAGTAGGAAGGAATTTTGAGTTTATATCACCATGAAAATTTATTTTTTGGTACACTCCAAATCTGAATCAGTGAAAATTTCACTGTTTCAATCAGTCAGCAATACCTGGCTGATTTAACAGTCACTTCAGTGAATTTAATCAATGAATCAGTAAAAAAAAAAGCCAGATTACCTTTCACTTATTGATTCTGTGACATTTACCACTTATCCATCAGTAATTTTTTCTTTATTTTTCGCTGGTTTGTTTTTTGACCGTTGTTTGAGTAAGTTAAACAGCGTCTAAAAATGGCCGTCAAACAACGTTTAATAATGTCCGTCAAACGACGTGTATCAAGTGAAATAACAACGAATAACCAAATAAAACCAATACAAAGTACTTTCTAAAATGTGTTTTTCGTCTTTGAAAACACCATTTTACGAGGTAATATGAACATTGAGCCTTTCATTCTGCTTTTGCGTATTTTATTTCGTTTTCACGTAATCTCACAGCGCTCTTTTTGAAGGTTTCAATTGCATATAATGTCGTGAAGACATATATACTGTTCGTTTTAACAGTCCTAATGGTGCCCATTAAACCAAGAACGAAAAGTAAGAGCATACAATTTCAATATTCACGATTTCGTTAACACCATTAACATATATATACGACAAGCAGACGCAATGTTGTTTGAATCCAGGAGGATGACGCCTGGTTGGACAAGCTTGGCCTCTCTGCACGGTTGCTGTGGAAGGTAGGTATAGACTGTTCACGGTAAAATGAGCATTTTTGAAAGCCCTGTTTTAGATATACTTGTACGCACGTTGTGTATCATTCCACCTTACGTGAAATTAATATTGCCATGGGCACCATCACTTTATTCATTCGTCGGTCAAGTGAAAGTGTGAAATTATTAGAAAAGTAAACATTTTATATCTGCTCATTTTTACACACAGAGGCGTTAAAAAAAACAGAAAGCGAAGAAATAATTTAAATGTACACAAATTGTTACTTAACACTTTTTATTCGACGTTTACACATGGAACTACTTCAAATCCATCGTTACCGACTTTACCGGGCGCATGTCACTCAGTGCGCCCGCTAAAATATATACAGGCAAGGGCAGTGACATTTTTCTAAGGTTGATTTCAAAAGTGCTCACTTTATAGTGAACAGCCTTTAGGCATATAGTTGGGCTTAACGTCTCGTCGACAGCGAGGTCATTAGAGACGGGGCAAATCGCTCAGAGAAGCAGGAAGGGGAATGGAACAGGACGCGGCTGCTCGGTTGTTGTTGGAAAAGGAAGAGCCGCTTTATAAATCAGTGGTCGGTGGTTGACGTGAAACGGTTTTACGGTACGGAAGCCAGCACACACTCGCCCATACTCCAGAAAAGCGGTTCTTCAGTGAGTAAAACAAGTGTGTAACACTTTCTCATCTACTCTACTCACTTCTCTCTCTCTCTCTATTTCTCTCTTTCTTCAATGTCGAATATTGTGCTCTCTCTTAGTTGATATGACACGATACCCGCTGCCGTACTTTCTCATTTTACAAACGGCAAACAAGCCCAGCCACTGTGCGAGCCGGCTCGGAGGATCCCAGTTGCACCACAGTAGTTGGCGTAACAGCTGATGCACGTTTACAATCTATTCGCGGTTTATTCACACTTTTTAAATCAAACCTTTGGGCTTTGTCGGCCCCATATGGGGGTCGCACAAGCAATGTGGGGGGAAACGTACCTCTGATGGAGAACACAATATTATTTCAGAACGTCATATAATTGAAACCATTAAAAGCCCACAACCTGTTACATTATAATTTACAAAGCTGTACATTTTACGAAAATACCTTAAACTGCACAGGGTGAGCGTGTAATAATAAGTTGCTGTATTCCTGCTAGTATTTATACATTAACTATAACCATGCCTCAAACTAAGATTCCTTCTCCTAACAGCTGGGACGGCATTTCCTTTCCGTTCCCGAAGTCTGATTGATATCACGCTACGGCAGACGAAACCCCATCTGCTGGTCCATGGTACCCCGTCGTCGGCTGGAAGTTTTCAGATATGAGCTCAACTCCCTGACTTCCTTATACACTATCTACCAAAAAGTAATTGGGCACCTGTCCACAATGTTTGCTCGGTGGTTGTCACCCCGTTAGAATCTCGTAAGGCCACCTCTTGAGGCTATAAAAGCAGCCAACCTGTCTGGCATGCTCTCTACGAGTGTTTGCAGGACATCCACGGGGATTCGTCGCCATTCCTCTTGCAACCATTCCATGAGTTGAGCGATGGATTTTGGCCGCGCCTGACGAGCCCTCACCCAGCGATCCAATTCGTCCCGGAGATATTCTATAGGCTTGAGGTCGGGGCTCTGCGCGGGCCAGTCCAATCGGCGATCATTGTTGTCGGCGTACCACTGCATAGTAGCCCTTGGAACATGGCACCTGGTATTGTCATCCGGGAAGTAACACGGGTCCATTCCGTAAAAACGCCACAATGTTGGGAGCATTTCATTATTCAGAATGTTACAATTGGCCTCTGTGTTCATGCTACCACGGACAAACACCAGCGGTCCTACGCCGAAGGCCGTGAAACACGAGTAAACTGACGTACTGAATTACCTATCGTCACGGGTGTCCAATTACTTTTTGGTAGATAGTGTATATCGTGGCAGTTTATAAATTACTCCGTTTGTTTGCAAACTGCTCCTGCGACTCGTGTCGTGATTGTCGCGGCGGCGCTTCGCTTCCGTGATCTCGCTCGCCTTGGATGTGTGCTGGTGCGTTCATACAAGTACCACATCCAAGGGCTTGCCCTTAACAGCGTGTATCACAAACGTTTTACATCTCTGTTGACATGAAATGCCTTTATTTTTCGTTTAATTCGAATTTATGTCTATTTTATTTATTGGATTATAATATTTCATTTATAATAAAAATGAGTAAAAATAGTTAGAAATCACGTGTGTTGTTAGCGCCTAGTAACAAATAGTTCTCGGTGCAAAATAGTGTTGCAACTGAATGCACACGAATTCTCAGCGTTGTCCTTTGGTGTGATGTATGGACTTAGTTGAGCTGTGTTTGCATGAGGCGGAGGAATATCCTGGAAGTAGATCTTTAGCAGGGCTTCAGAGAAGTGTGAAGTAACCGTGAATGGATTGTAATGGATGTGCAGATGAAAAGAAAGGTGCAAATAAAAAGGAAGTAATCACTGGGTAAAGAACAATTTACAAGCTTCCTTTTTCCGAAAACAACCAATCAAAGAATATAAAGAAAAAGTTATTTGAAGAGTTTTCTTAACACTCTAAGCCCGAATCAGTGATATCAGTCAGTGAAATAACACTCACTGAGTGTCAGTTGATAAGCTATTGCCGCCTGGCAAATCAAGGGAGTGAACTGGGAACAAATTACTTATGGCAGTGGAATTCTCGACATTCAATGGAAATCACAAATAAATCATTGGAATCGAGCCATCATATTAATTAGTTATCAGGCACTGATTTTCAGTATCTCAATTTTCAATGAATTGGCTCAATTCTCACTGTTCCAGATTTACAGTGTAATATAACATATTCTTAAATTGGACAGCTACTTAGTCTAATGCCCCTGTCACACTCATGAGCACCAGACAATGGGAGAACCAAGATATGTATTTAGTATACACACCATGTTCATATTTTATACGGCAAATTACAGTTGTACAATACCACTTACTGAAATATATTAGATACCTAAGTAAAAAATTCGACATGATGTGCTTCAAGAACCCATTTAAATATTCCTTTTAATTTAAAAAAAAATGCATCTGTGTTTTTTGAATGTGACAGAGTTCCTCATTTTTGATAAGATATCACACTTTCTGAAGCACATTTTTATAATAAAACCACGTAGTCAGTCGCTAATAACTCTAACCTATATGTAAGTTTTAGCAGCTGATATAAATATGAAGAGCATGTCTTCATGGCTTCCTGTGTTAGAACAGTTAGTAAACGTTGGAAAATACAACAAGAAAGGTGATTATTCATTATCATAACTGTCAAACATTGACCTTCACGACTTAAAAACCTTATATAACTTCTCCTTCCAGTATCTACTACCGTCCACTCAATTACAGTCATCGGGGAAACCAATAATGTTTGTCTCTCGTGACCCTCCCTCACACCAAACTATTTCGACGCCAGGGTTATAGTATATTCACCGTTTCTTCGTACTTCTTGAATCAGACCTTTGAAAAACCACCCCATGTATTACGTGTTTGTTGATTCCTAAATATGCCGGGTATTGCAAGCGTTTTATACTCGTGTTAACATAGAAAGGTTAATTTTTTATTAAATTAAACTTTTAGTTATATTTAATTTAAATATTATAATATTACATTAATAATTAACTTGAGTAAAAGCACAGAGAAAATAGGTTTGTTGGTAATATTTAGTAAGAAATCATTCTTATGCAAATATTATTACAGTGAACACGCACGAATGCGGTGCGTTGTCCCTTTGGTGCAAATTTACAGACTCGGGTTAAACCTTTTTTTTTGCATGAGGCGGAGGAATATCATCCTGTAAGTAGAACTTCAGCGGGGCTTCAGTAACGTTGGAAGTAACTATGACTACAAACACCGCCGCGAGAACGCCTCTGTCTCTCCACGCACGCACGCACGCACTCCCGACTCCCGACTCCCCGCCACTGCCCCGCGGAAACCGCAACCACGCACCGTCCACACGCACACGCGCGAGAGCTCTCTCCGATGGCGCCGCGAAGGGCTGTATTTAGAGCAACCTATTGCGTTGCTCCATTCTCGCGTCCTCTGGTGCTCATTGTAACATATCTCAACTAGATTAGAAGTTTTTGTAAGCCGATATATGCAGGGCAACTTCCTGCATCTTTATTTGAAGCGCCACTTTATCCAGTCAATGGTCATTTACATTATGTGTGATAGTTAAATCATGTTTATTCTGTGAGCCAACCTCGGTGCATAGGTTGTCGTGGAGTTTATTGGTTTTGAATACTGAAGTTTCTTTTCACTTAATGTCAATTAATTTTTATTTTAATGTTCATGGCTTTCTCCAATCTGATAAAATATTTAATATGTAATAATATGTATAAATTTAGTTTTCAACCGACATCTCTGCCACTCGGTTGGTAAGTTGATTTATTATACTGCTCAAAACTAGGTATTATTTCGTGCTTTGAGTCCAATTTTACCTCAGAGGTCTGAGAGAGTAATGCTCTTAGAATTAATCTAGACGAAGTTTAATTATTTATTGAAGGACTTACCTGTGCAACCATGATACGATTTGGACTAAATTCTACTATTCTGATTTTTAATTACATTTGAGAAATACATTTTAAATAATGCAACATCATTTGAATATACGAAGTATGGCTTATTTCAAGTATTCAGACAGACCTATGAATCCTGGTTCCCGTACACTATATATACCGAGTACTCTCGTGCATGTACCCGGAAGAAATAAACATTTATAAAACCAATAATTCTTCTTTGAAGACTTAGAAGACCTATTGCAGGGGTCGGGATAGGGAGTATTGAAGAGACACGATATTACTCGTATAATTATTGCTATATAAATGTATGTTTTGTAAATACGGCAACTAAAACTTAAGGGAATTTGGCACGAAATGCAAATGCATTGTATTCATAGTGAAAACTTAATTACAGCTACGAAAACAGAAACGAATCCAAAGCCATTTTGATGCTGTGATGCCAGCTTATATCGATAATTGCTTTATTTTAAGGTAATTTAACAAGAGTACAATTGTGTATCACGATATCGCTGTGTAATGTTTGCAACCAAAACCGCCCTTTCATTAACGTAATCATTTAAGTCGTTAATTTTTAACGAAATAAATAATAACTAGAAGTGCAAAAAATGTAGTAAGTTACATAAATGCAGTGAAAATAATAAAATACAATTTCCGAATTTATTAATTTAGTCGTCAGCTGATGCAGTGTGCACATATAAATATAAGTACAAATTTTGATAGGAATATTACATAAGAAAATTTTCCGTTAATCTTTTCGGAACAAGAAATTGTATTCTTTTGTGCCATTTTTATGAAACATAAGAAAGGAACTGAAATGTGTGATATAATAGTAGATGGGTTATGATTTATCATAAAAAAATACCGAACACTTGGCAGTTGATGATCTTTCCCAAGAATGGTAATTAGTTGTTTAAAACTGCCCAAAACCGAGCTAATAGATTAAGATAGGAGTGTGCTTCAGTACAATGGACGTTTAATGTCATTATAAGTATCACTACATTAAAAGTTCCAATTGTTTATATCTTATTTAAGGACATTTATTTGGTATGAAAATTAATATGATATATTAAAATTTTATTATGTACCTAGATATTTTTTTTTTTTTTTTTTGTGTTTTGCAATTAATTTTCCTTGGAATGTTCTTTAGAGTTTGCTCGTGGTGGAGAACAATTTCTGTGTAAATAAATGTAAAAAAAATGTTGGCGTTTAATTTTACTACAGAAACAATAAACGACCCATTTACTGTATATGAAATGATATTTGCAGGTTACTCTAATTGTATTTATACTAGTGCGTCACCTTTCTGGATATTTCCCCATATAACCATAAACTAAAGACGATGTAGGCCGAACTCGCTGACTGCGCACAACCGATTCCCGTGTATCACACTGTAAAAAAAAAAGTGTAAAAATACACGTACAGCCTTTAGGTAATTTTACATTTTCTGTGTATAATTTGTAAAAACAAGTGCAGTACGTGAAAATTTACAGCAATGTACAACTTTATTCATAACATAGTACATTGATATTATAAAAAAACACTAATGTATTGGTATATTAACAATAAGAGGGGTGTAAATTTACAAATTTGAAAGTACGTGTAGTAATACACAAACGTGAAGTATTAAAACCCAAATCTGTGTATTTTTCAACTACGCCAATGTTGTATTGAAACATGTATATCGGTGTAAATATACATATTGTTCTATTTCATTCAAAATGTAGTACAATATTACTGTAAAAAAAAAACAAAAATTCACTGGTATATTGACATTTAAAAGGGTGTAAAATTACCCATGCAAAAATATGTGTGAAAATACACTAATGCAAGGCACTAAAATCCTAAGCATGTGTGTTCTTACAACCACGCTAAAGTCGTATTAAAACACGTACATCAGTTTAACAGTACATATTTTTCTATTTTATTCAATAGGTAGGACAGTATTACTGTAAAAAAACACAAATGTACTGTATATTGACATTAAAAAGGGCGTAAAATTTAAAATGCGAAAGTATGGAAGTATGTTAAAATACACTAATCCATGGTACTAAAACCCCAATTATGTGTGTTTTTACAACCATGCCAATGTTGTATAAACTCGTACATAAGTGTGAAAGTACATGTTTTCCTATTTCACTCAAAATGTAGCACCATCTTACAGTTAAAAAAAAAAAAAAAAAAAAAATAATTGTACTGGTATATTGACATTATTAACAAGGGCAAAAAAATTACACATTCAAAAGTATATGAGCGAATATTTACACATACAAATTTACGGTAACTTTACATTTTTATACGTAATTTCCTAAAATGAGTACACTAATTGTAATTTTAAATTAACGTTCCTGTGAATTTAAATATAACTACAAGTATTTACTAAACACATGCGATCTAGTAGAACTACTTCGAACTCCTTTTGTGTTCAAAAGTAAATCGTAACTCCCACTGATAATATATGCTGGCTTTTGTATATAACTACCTATTCTATATCTGAAGTCAATCGTTATTTACATTTTTTAGATAACTTTTTATAGCTCTGTTAATGTACATAAATTTTGTAATTACAATTGCAGTGAATCTGCGATTTTACTTTCTTGTTAGTGAGAAAATACATATACACAGTGGTGAAATAACACTTGTGATGTTTGTGTAAATTTACATCATGTGGCAGGAAATATATAATTTACATAGTCAAATCGCATGCACGGAGTGCGTGTTATTTAACATCATAATAAGTTAAAATTACAAACTGGTATGGTAATATTGCACCTACAGTGTACATCTAATTAGGTATGATTAATATTAAACAGTAACAGATTGGTGTAGTAAAATCACCACTACCACAGGTTGTGTTAATTTACAATGTGTAGTAGAAAATTAGTAGCAAGTATATTAAAATAACATGTACAGAGTACATGTGATTTGATGTGATGATTAGTAAAAGAATCTGATTGGTATGATAAAATTACACTAACAAAGTTTGTGTAAATTTACGTTATGTGGATTGGTATTGGTAACAAAAAAATAATTTGACACATACAGAGTACGTGTAATTGAACATAATGATTAATAAAAATAATGACAAGCATAGTAAAATTACATTGGCATTGTATTTGTAAATATACATGGGACACACAGTAAAAGTACACGCACACATGTACGAGACTCTGCTGCCACGTACATTCGTGTAAAATTACACAATTTTTTTTACAGCATAAAATTGAACTCCTCACCTGCCAACACGTCTAGCGAAAACAGCGTGGTTCGGATTTTAGGTTAGAAAACTGATTTGCAAACAAATGCTTTGAGATGTATGTAAACTTTCTCTAACCAATTTGAAATGCAGTATCATTTAATTCAAATTTGTAAAAGCATTTTATTCGTATAATAGAGGTTATCATTTAAAAATTAAGATACAAACAAACGAGTTCATCACTGTTGACCATGCGAGTTTACAGTTGTGTATAACTGGGGTAGGTCCATGTAGGATACGTACGCAGAAAGACCAACAAGTGTTCTACGTCATCTATAGTTTTTTTTATATACGACGCCCCTGATGACCCAATTCAGTGCCCAGAAGTTTCTCGACCGGAAGAGGCGATCCCCGACTTCCTGGAAGGCGTTGGCCACCGCCAGGCGTGAAGACGTCGATCTCAGAAACACGTCACAGCTCCTCTGTCCCAACTACGCGCGGCGTCATCCAGAGATATAGCCCTATCGTGGTTTCTTACAACTTTTCTGAAGTTATGCTGAAGTTCTGCTTTCGAACTATTCCTCCGCCTCATGCAAACAAAGCTTTAATTAAGTCCAGGAAAATTACACTGACGGGAATGCGTACCACAGTTGCGCGTCCTCAATTAAAAAATATTTAGCATAAGAACTATTTATTACTTGGCACTACCAAACACACCAATTTTCCATTCTGGTCTTGATAATATTAACTATTAATGATATATAATAATTTATAAATAAAATATAATTAAAAGTTAATTTTTACTAAAAATAAAGCACTTTTATGTTAACTTGGCATAAAACGCGTGTGATACGCGAAATATTTGGGAAACAACAAAACACGTCCTATACGGGGCGATATTTCAAAGGTTTTGTTCAAAAAGTGTGAATTTACCATGAGCATTCCATACCTGAGGCACGTTCAGGGGTTTGGTGTGTGGAGAGTGAAGAGATTTGGGCAGCTGTAAACATCGAGGTCCTGAGAACCGATGAGGGTGAAGCGAGGTAAGTATGGAGCAGCGCCAGAACGAAAGGGTGCCATCGTCCGGCACGATTCCCACGTGCGAAAATCCGGGAGCGACCCCACCGGGAATCGAGCCCGGTTCGCCTAGATGATAGGCGAGTAGTCTAACCGCTACTATACCGCGGCCCCTCTAGGGGTTCGTCACGCAGGCAGTCCGTCCGACTGGCGACGGGCCGTCGGAGATTATGGAAGAACGAACTGCCTGCTTGTAACAGTGTAGTAATTATCTAAGGCATAGGCTGTTCACGGTAAAATGAGCACTTTTGAAAGCCCTGTTAAGGATATACTTGTATGCACTTCGTTTATTCTTCCACTATACGTAAAAGTAACATTACCATGGGCCTCATTACTTTATTCACACGTCAGTCAAGTGAAACTGTGGAATTATTAGGAAAGTAAATATTTTACAAATCTGCTGATTTTTATATTTCCATGTATTAAAAAGCAGAAAGCGAAATAAATCATTTAAGTTGTCACAAATGGTTACCTAATTACCTAGCACTTTTTATTGGACGTTAAGATGTGGAATTCCTTTCACCCCATTGTTACCAATGTTACTGGGCGCATGTCACTTTGTGCGGCCGTTAAAATATATGCAAGTAGGTGCAGTGACTTTTTGCTAGGGTTGATTTCTAAAGTGCTCACTGTATCGCGAACAATCTTTATTAAGCTATAAAATAAATTTTCTTTATTCGTTGCCAGGATCACTGTAGATGTAACTAGAGCTTCCTTTCAAATATATTTCATTGCGAGTAAAGAAATTGTGCAAATTTTGATAGAAAATCTGTTAACTGAACAATCGACTACCTGAAATACTAACTGCGAACCTATGAAATGAAATTACATTGACAAAGAATTTTACTTACAGTGCAGAATGAGAGCGCATGCAATAAAATAATGGTTAACTAGTTAATTACTTACATAAAAATTGGTTATAAAAGTTTCTTTCCTCCAGGGGAGATATTATCTTTTTTTTTATCGAAAGTAAATCATTGGGCATAGAACGTCTCATGCGAAATTCATGCGTTAAACTCGCGTCACGTCACGCTATTTCACAATCACTTTGCGTGTTACTGAACTGCAAAAATATTTTTTTTGTTCTTCCTCTTGATATTTCTTTTCTTCGTGAGCGGAATGTGTTTTTCAGACATCGCGTGATGTGCGGTGAAGAAGTGCCGGCACCGTGTCACGTACACAGCTCGCTCCGTTCGGGACTATAAATATAAGCGATTCGATTATCGAACAGGTCTGCGGGACAAAGTTGCCGGTGTATTAAAAAGGAAACAAGCGAATGAAGAAAAGAAGGAAAATAAAAGTAAATAAATAAAAAGAAATTCTTCATCGTCCTTTATTTGCATTTTTGTTTTTATTTGTTTCCCCGGAGGCGGGAAAAAGTCTAACGAACCCGCTGACCAGTCCTGCGGCGATAGAAACTGGAATCGATATTTCTACGTGAGAATACCAATATCATCCCCCGAAGTGTGTGTGTGTGTGTGTGTGTGTGGCCGCAAGATGGCCATTAAGTCTCGTTAAGGTAACGTCGAGCATTCATCTTCAAAACGTGCAGGGGGAGCCACATGAACATTACAGTTTCCGAACAAAAAAAAAAAAAAATATTATTGTTATTTAACCGTCTTCAGGACTAGCACCTCAAGCAATGCGCGTGAAATATCCCTACTAACCTTACACCAACAGAGATATAGTTCTCCGGAAGAAGGCTTTCCAATTCCAAGACGACAATAATAGAGGAATCGGGTTGTTTATGCTTGACATACTGGCGTTCTTGCGTGTGGCTGTAGACGCACTTTTTCTCTACCAAGTGCCATTTGTTTAAGGGAGACGTGTGTACGAAGCCAATCGGGAATGATTTAGTAACGGTAGCTGTTTACGCATTTGTAGTCATGCATTATTAGAAACGTTCGCTGCAGAAAAAAATAATTCTTGGTCGAAAGTTGGGAATCAAATGCGTGTGCGCATTTAAGTATAAATATGTACAATTTTAGTGTTTTTTTTTTCTCCTTAACACGACATTTATAATATATAACTTAAAGCAAAACTACTTTTAGAATTCGTATTTCATTAATTTCATTACGACAGTGAGAGGAATAACTACACAATATTTTAATCCTTCAGTAATTACAGACATTTACGCTCATGATTTTTTACTAGATATAACCTTGATCGTACTAAAATGACGTCAAGATGTTAGCAGAAAAAAGACTCTGGTTTGAGCTCAATTTCTGAATAACAAAGTTTCATAAGTGAACAATCGTACCAACTTGTTCGCGAACGATTTGCACCCCGGTGAGCATAATTGCGATAAGAATAAGAGGAAACAATTAATATTTTCAGATGAAACAATTATTTGTCCGTATGTAGCAGGAGAAAGTTAAAGTTTCGCGTTTTCGGTACAGAAAAATTGAGAAAAGCGGTGTGTGATTTTGCGGCTCAGTGCATTAACGCCAATTACAGAATGCAGCAGCGTGTTGTGAAATGTTTCAATGTAAAATGTGTTTTTCTCTGTGGTATACCTAATCGTCTGCTAGTTTACACATCGGTCACTTAAATGCAGTAGAGAAGTTGACGTCACAGCACGTGTTTAATGGGTGCCTCACCGCTCTCTCGTGAGTGGCCGCAATGGATTCAGTTTTCCCGGTCCTACTATGGTTACCGATTCCTACTGCGTGCGCCGAGTGCGTACAGCACTGAGCAAGTACCAGCTTACCTTGCGACGCTTCACCACGGCCGCTCACCAAGAATCGTCTGCTTGGTTCAACAGAACTCCCATGGTTTACAAGCAAATTGACCGAATTTGTGTAGATGCGCTGCACCAAGGCGTCGGGTGTTTCGCATGCATAACGTGGAGGGCTATAGGCTGTTCACGGTAAAGTGAGCACTTCTGAGGCCCTTATTAATTTTTCCTTTCAGCCATTTTTCATCCTTTAACCACTTTTTAAAATAAACATTGCCAAGTAAGTAATAAACACAGTGTGTATATTCCACCACACTCGGAAGTTAACGTCTAGTGCTAAAATACAATATACACTATCTACCAAAAAGTAATTGGGCGCCTGTCCACAATGTTTGCTCGGTGGTTGTCACCCCGTTAGAATGTCGTAGGGCCACCTATTGAGGCTATAACAGCAGCCACCCTATCTGGCATGCTCTCTACGAGTGTTTGCGGGACATCCACGAGGATTCGTCGCCATTCCTCTTGCAACCATTCCATGAGTTGAGCAATGGATTTTGGCCGCAACTGACGAGCCCTCACCCGGCGATCCAATTCGTCCCGAAGATGTTCTATAGGCTTGAGGTCGGGGCTCTGCGCGGGCCAGTCCAATCAGCGAACATTGTTGTCGGCGTACCACTGCATAGTAGCCCTTGGAACATGGCACCTGGCATTGTCATCCGGGAAGTAACACGGGTCCATTCCGTAAAAACGCCACAATGTTGGGAGCATTTCATTATTCAGAATGTTACAATAGGCCTCTGTGTTCATGCTACCACGGACAAACACCAGCGGTCCTACGCCGAAGGCCGTGAAACACGAGTAAACTGACGTACTGAATTACCTATCGTCACGGGTGCCCAATTACTTTTTGGTAGATAGTGTACTTATTAACTATTATTCCAAATGTGAGGGCTTCCAAAAGTGCTCACTTTACCGTGAATAGCCTATACGAAGCCAAATATCTCGAGCTGCTCGGGAACAACTGAGCTACTTTCCCCTTGCTTGTCCGCAATCAGAAGTCTCAAGCCGTGTGCTTAGCAACGGGGTGTAATCACAGTCTCGGCGAGAAAGGATCCGTCTTATTGGCTATTCAGCGCGCGTTGAGGAGCGGCCATTAGCATACAAGGAGTCCAGCCACCATCAGGACTGCTGCTCCGTGTCTCTTTTCCTCCCGTACCCTTTTCCATCGCTTTTCCATCCAACTTCACTGCTCCCGGCAGACGGGATGTGTATGGAGTGAAAACTGCACAAATTGTTCTCTACAGTTCCGTTGGCTGATGTCTCTGTCTCCTCGCCGGAATCCCTCCTGGAACGTCATCTTCATTCGGTGAGAGGTGGCTCTACAGATCGTCGTGAAAACATGAGGCTTCTCCGTGATTCTGCCGCCGAGCCGGTCTGGAAATCCCATGCATCGCTCTTCGACGCGCAATGGTTGTCGTGTTTTCATTTGTAAGGCGTTTTCCGAATTCGTTAAGGATGTGAACATTTCTCGCGCTGTAGAGTCGGACGTAATTGCAGCCATAACTGGCAATGATGCGTACAAGTGACTAATTACAAACTTCTTCTGTTATTAGTAGTACATTCTTTGGTCGATTAGTTCGTGATAAAGTCTTGCAATTTTCCTTTTTATAGGTTCTTCATTGTAAAATGAGCACTTTTGAAAGCCCTGCTTAAGTTCTACTTCTATGCATGTTGTATATTCTTCCGCCTTATGCAGAATTAACACTGCCATGGGCCTCATCACCTTATTCATGCGTCGGTCGAGTGAAACTGTGAAATTATTAGAAAAGTAAATATTTTACAAAGCTGCTCATTCTCACACTTCGATGCGTAAAAAAAGAAAACAGAAAGCTAAATAAACAATTTCAGTTACACAAGTGGTTACCTAACACTGTTTTTTAGTCGTTAACATAAGGAACTACTTTCCCTCCATCGTTACCAACTTTACTTGGTGCATGTTAGTCATTGCGCCCGTTAAAATATATGCAGGTGGGAGCAGTGACTTTTTTTTAAAGGTTGATTTCAAAAGTGCTTACTTTATCATGAACAACCTTTGTATGCAAATTTTGTGTGTATCATGAAAATATTTAATACGACAGAGCTGCGAAGCTAATGCAGTTATCGGATAAAAGGTTCTATTTTATAAACGGGCTCACAGGGCAACACATGCCCAGGGACACAAGAGGTTTGTATTCGGTTTTCAGTGTTTATATTACGTCTTGGTAGTTGGGCGTTGAAACGTATAAAAACTCAACTCATCTTCATCTTCTTATATCATCTTACGACAAGGTCTGGGATAACAGTTCAATGTTGGAAAACGTTTGTTCTGGGTTACAGCTTGTCATAAGACACGGGATATCCGAACAGCGTTGTGACGCCAGTGAACATCCTCGTCCTAGGACACAGCTTGGGATATCGCAGTTGTATACGAGCCTTATATTATATTATTTTCGTACTGTGTATTTGCTTAGTTACAAGAATTTTGTTTTAAAAAATATATCTTAAATTTGTAATTTTTATTGCTTCTCGTGTTCTGTCCGACGTCCGAAGTTTTCAGATGTTACGTCTCATGTCTACAAATCCTAATATTGCGTGTTGCACTTGTATTGAATCAGGCTTGTCGTCAACGGATTGTAATTTTGGTTCACGTCTGGGATGAAAACAACAAATACGACAAGCCATGGAGAACTGTGCCTACAGTAAATATTTATAACTCGATTAGAGTAATCCCGTGCAAGCCCACTTCTAGTGCGACCCTTAACAGTATCGTCACAGCAAAGGAATTCTGATAACATGGGTTTGCGTGCTGTACCGTGTTGCTGTAACTTCCCGTGTTCAAGAGCTGTGTATAAATTAATGTAATGTATTCCTACTGACCTGTGGGGTGTTGCGATTAAAACCAGTTTTAAAGGCGGTTCACGATAAAGTGAGCACTTTTGAAATCAACTTTAGAAGAAGTCGCTGCTCCTATCTGCGTATATTTGAACAGGCGCAATGAATGACATGTTCTCAGTAAAGTTGGTAACGATGGAGCGGAAAGTAATTTCATACATTGACGTCCAATAAAAAGTGTAAGATAATCATTTATGATAACGTAAATTATTTCTCTAGCTTTCGGATTTTTTTTAATGCTTCAAATTTTAAAAATTTGCAAATTTGTAAAATATTTACTTTTCTAAAAATTTCACAGTTTCCCTTGACCGACGCATGAATAAAGTGACGAGGCTCATGGAAATGTTAATTTTACATAATACAGAAAAACACACATGTATACAAGTAGATCTTAAGCAGGGCTTTCAAAAGTGCTCATTTTACCTTGAACCAACCGTAGTAAGAGTTATATACTATTTACTATCAAGAGCGGTTATTATGTAGCTAATAAAAACGAAACTGGAGAGTTGAACCCTGTGGCGGAGTAACTTTCACCTACTGACGGTCTTTTTGAAGTAGGACCCGATAGTTGCCCGTCATCACTGAAGGGATTTCTGGAATCTGAAATACGGATCTGTGTCGCAATGAAAGGACGGAGGAAGCGGGAGCGCTCCTAACAAGTGGCAACGTCCACCCCGTCGCCCGCTTGGAAAAATCCGAGTGTGATCTTCCTTCAGGTATAGGCTGGTCACGGTAAACTGAGCATTTTTGAAAGTCCTGCTTGTTATCTTCTTGCATGCACACTGCGTGTTCTTCTACCATATGCAAAATTAACATTACCGTCGGCCTGATCACATTATCGATGCTGTTATACACGGCCCCGTTCATATAACTCTGAATATTAATGTTCATTTTATATCCCGCATAGAGGGTTACGATATTTTCTTTTATAACTATCTCTGCTTATTAATATACATATTACATGATTACTATTTTATTGACCAGTCACTACAGTTTTAGAATCTTAAGTTACTAATGTATTAAGATATTAAATTATTACTATCATTATTATGGTGCACCATTAGGGATATGATGAGAACGATGCATCGCAGGGGAGTAATAGGGATAACTGTTAAGAAAGCCTACTATTTTAAGTTTTATGTAATATATAATAATATATTTTGTTTTTATTTACTTCATTTTATCTGCCAGCAGCCAAATAGGCTCATTTAACTATTAGCAGTGAATTTTAGGACGGGTAATGAGGAACTTGCATATGCTATATATAAGTACGTATGTTAAACTCTATTAAAGTATTATCTTGAGCTCTCTCTCTCTCTCTCTCTCTCTCTCTCTCTCTCTCTCTCTCTCTCTCTCTCTCTCTCTCTATCTTGTGTATAATTTCTCTATACATTTTATTTCAATATTCGGAGGATAATTGAAATCTTTACATGCCGCCATGAGGCGAAGGTGTTCTGTGATGAGGTTGGCAGCAGTGCGTATCACGCCACCCACGCATGCTGATGCTATGTGCTGAGTATCTTATCCTGTCTGCCGTGGTGGTAATTACGGTCGCTCCGCGCGTCAGTTCAATTGGGTCCATTATTCTCGCGCGGGTCGGACTTGTGTGAAACAGTCGCGCGTAACAATACGGATAAGAAGATTATTTTTTTTTTTACGTATAATCCATTCCTGCTGCATGCTGGTTCGTTCCTGTCGGAAGTCATCGTCGCGTCTCTCGCGACGTGTAGATTCTGTGTCATGCGTTGCTAATAAACGGAGGATGTATGATTTGGTTCGTTTGGTACCTGGATGATAAAAGATTGGAAGAGATATTTACTCTAGTATTTAATTATGTGTTAAAAAAATTAATTGTTCTGGTTTTGCTGTGTTTGGGGTAAAATATGTAATTGGATCTCCTAACCTACCCTAATTTTAAGTGTTAGATGTACGTCCGAGGTAGGATCGGGGTGATAATTGCGTCTTAGGACGAACCCCTTAAGTCTACAAGGGAAGGAAATCATGCAAGGAGACATGCATCGCGGCAAAGAGGGATTGGACAGCCATGGCCTGCAATTGGGCCATGATTACCTGCCTAAGTATATCTATAGCTAAACTATAACTAAGAAGAGACTGGGCAAAACCGGCATAGACTCCGTAAAAACCCAGTCGACGAGTAAGTATTTAAAACTGTTGCATGCATTAATCATAAAAGCTACGGGGGACAGAGTGTGTGGAAACATGCACTTGTTAGTAGAGATGAAACTGGTTAGTAGGAGAGGGGACAGGAACTTTATTTATCCTTTCGCCTTGGTTTTGTGGCAGGGAACGCTTGCCTTAACCAGAGCGGTGTTTGCACACCACTCTGGTGAGCGAAATGGCGCTATTGGGCCTCTTCCCCCCGATTGTAAAATATGTGCCATCTGACAAGTTCTAGAATGAAGAATAATACAGACGCCTATCAGCAGTGCAATAATTGTTGTTATGAAATATGAATAATATGGAAGAGCTATCATAGACGAGAATACGTAGTTGTGATTCATTGGTAAAACATTTGTTCCTTTAATTACATTTTTATGTAAGACAGATTAGAGTGGATATGCCAGTCTGTGTGTAATAAGAGTTGAGACCATAGGGTATAGGCTGTTCATGGTAAAATGAGCACTATTGAAAGCCCTGCTCCTCCGCCCTGTTCCTCCACCTTAGGCTATGTAAAACTAACATTGCCATGGGTCTCATCACGTTATACATGCGTCGGTCAAGTGAAACGGTCAGAATATTAGAAAAGTAAATATTGTATAAATATGCTCAGTTTTACACTTCACTGCATTAAAAAATACAGAAAGCGAGAGAAATAATTGAAGTTATCACAAATGGTTACTTAACACTTTTTGTTCGACGTAAATATATGGAAAAACGTTTCATCCATCGTTACCAACTTTACTTGGCGCACTTCACACAGTGAAACCCGTTGAAATATGCGCAGGCAGGGGCAATGAAATTTTCATAACGCTGATTTCAAAAGTGCTCACTTTATCGTGAACAGACTTTATCATCACCAGCACCCCTTGAGTGAAAGTGCCAACAAACTGATCATCCCATGTCCAATAACCACCAACCAATTCATAGTTGGCAAACAGTAAGGAAACAATGCATTCAACATTATTTATTTTAAACCAGTAAAAAATCTCTTGTTCATTCAAAACCAGAATAAGTTATTGGCGTAGGAGAAACTCGGGGATACTTTGCCAAAGGATCCCTTTTACACGCCTAATGAAACAAGAAAAGACTCTGAATTTTCATTTATTTCATAGAAAAATATAGGCTACAACTTTTAGGAATATTGAAAATACATTTTCTTTTTTTTAAAAAAGGCATATTTTTAATTTTTTTAGGCCTCATTTTATACCAAACCTAGCATTATGTATATTTGTACAAAAATAGTGCCCCATAACTTGATATTAGCAAACATGTATAAAAACTCTACTTATAAGCCATATGGCTTAAAGGAATCATTGAATATTTTATAGCTTATAAGAAAATGCACAATCGGGCAACTATGCCTTTCAAATTGTTCAGTCCAAAAACCTATCAAAAAAAATATGGAAAGCCGAATGCCCATGTTAATTTTTAACTGGAAGGGTCACTTAAATCATATTTATCTGAACTTCATTATGCCGGAGACGGGAGCCGAATATACCCAGACACGGCCCCAGCCTGGCCATTTCATATATCAAATTTCTACACCCCTTCTCTACTGGGGAAGAAATAGCAACATAGCGAATGTAATATTCAGTTAACTTAGGGCTTATTAGCCAATCTAAAATCTTTATTTGAATTTACGCATGCTTGTAGTAGACACTGTCAGCGAATTGCTGCTTCACATGAATCTGGTTCAGGTTGACCATGGTTGTGAAAGAACACAATGTTAACAGAAGGCCGAGCAGCCTTCCCACAAACCCTTCAGTCATGCAACAAAAACAATTAATTTACCATTTTTAAACTTACGTATGGGTCAAATAATAAAGGACTTGAAATAGTCAAAGAAAAATGAGCAAACAAAATTACTCTGGATTCAAAAACATACATTTGATTTCTCTCTTGTGTGTGTGTGTGTGGTAATTTTAAAGGACCATCCGTTCCTCGTCTGGGGTGTAATATCTTTTCGTAGGTAATCATACTGGGAGCACGTTTAGTAGTTTATTCAATAAACAAGGTTTTCGAACACACTGTGGCGCAGTGCAAACTTTAGGCAGACGGCCCCCTTAAGTGGGAAGGATCCGCGTGTTTTCTGTGAAATAGTTGTTTGCGCGAATGCACGTATCTCGGTAAATAAATGTTCTGCAAATACGACTTTTTGTCAGAGAAGATAAAAAAAAAACAATTATCTATGCTCGTAACGGCTCCAAAACTCTTCACTCACTCTATGCCCCCATTTTTGTACTTTTGTCATATTAAATGCATTCTTGGGGGGGGGGGGATCGTGAAAATGGTTAAATATCGCATTTTTAAAGCTCGCCTATGCAATTTCCTTAAGCGGCAACAGAAAAGTACAAAGATACGAGCATAATTTAATCTGTGGCCTTTCATCGTGTGTAATAAAACCCCACTGTTGTAGGTATAACTTGCACAATACAGCGTCACGTCGGAAACACTGCACGTAGCTTGCGCGTAGGAGCGATGAGGCACTAGAAGTGCGTGTTAGTGTCGCCCGTATCGCTCCCTCGCTTCTTGACCTTGGACGCGCGTGTCCATCTCACTCTTAAGCCGATATTATATTATACTTGGTCTTGTATGTACAAGCTTCTATAGTCTATTCAAGGTAAAGTTAGCCCTTTTGAAAGCCCTCTCATTACGAATAATAGTGAATAAATATATTTTATTTCAGTCTTAGAAGTTAAATTTGATTGCGGTGGAATATACACTCTGGGTTTTATGGAAATATTTATTTAAAAAGGCGGCTAAGGGATAAAAACTGGCTGAAAGTTAAAAGTAACTAGAGCCTCAAAAGTGCTCACTTTATCGTGAGAAGCCTATACAAGTCCTGGTGCTCGAGTCGTTATACCAGCCTCTATAAGAGCCACCATGGAAGATTCATATTAGACAAGAGCAGTTCACTCACTTTACTGTGAATAACTTATGCCGTAATAGGATTTATCACCCTGGGTGGTTGCGCAGCCCGTGCTCGCAGTAAACATGAACACCATTCCTCGAACTGCTACGAGTCAGTAAATTGCGTAGGCGTATAAAAAACTAGCTGGTACATCTATATATTGCTATTTTACTGTTCACCTTTGCATTAATTTGTTGCTTACCGGTGTAGTTTCACTAGTTTCTTTTGAAAATGATGGGAAGTCACGAGAGTGTTATTTTTAATTCTTACGAAATTTACTGACCGTTTCCAAATTGTAGATTTTCCTTTACGTAGGCCTGCCAAGTTAATTTAAACACTTAATAATTAATAGAAATAAAGTGTCCGACAGAGTTACGAATTCAAGCCCAAGTGTCACTTTAGCACGAACGATGTGACTTTATACTGCTGTACTACATGTAGAATTAATTTTTGCATAATGTAGGTAATGTTTTAAGTATGCAGGATGGTTTTAAATCTATTTCAAAGAGTTTAAACCTCACGGATGTATAATCAAGATCAAGGCGTCCTTTTGTTTCTTCATCAACTATTTTCAAATAGCAGCTACGGGGAGCGTCCTGCGCTCTGAAACTGCGATGTGATTGGCCGGGTACGAAATCCAGTGCGGAACCTGCCACAAAAAATAGGATGTGTCCCATTATGAAAACTGGTATGAAATCTGGCCATAAATGCCATGACGGGTGCCATACTAGCTGCTACGGCAGCCCTTGCACAAACTTTTACAGAATCTGGTGTCGTGTAAAACGGCCTTTAACTTTACCTGCATTGCCGTGTCGATGACGTCACTAACGAGGATACAAGTGCCAGAGACGTCACTCAAGGCAAAGCAGAGGAACGTTAATTTTTCTCGCCCAGTGCAAATGTGACGTCAAAAAAATTTGTGTTCACGGGTTGGCACTACTACGCATCAACAATTTTCAGCATAACATTCCAATCGTGTAAATCCACCCATTTTAATAAAAATGTTTTTAAGATTCACATATAAAATGTACAATTACGTCCAAAAATAAACGGCCACTGAGAGCTGTCGAGTGTCGCTACACAACGCCAAATCGTTGTTATAACACAAACTAGCTCACATCGACGAGAATGCACGGCCGTTCGAGAATGTAATGTTCACATCACCACCAACATCGTAAAAAGAAATGTGGATTTATATAAACCATTATAGTTAAGTCTCTACAATTGAAACATTACTATATTTTTATTTTCAAATCCGTTAAAAAATATTCATAAAACGATAAACAGCTTATTTACAATATATCAATATTCCGTTTTTATATTATCGATATTGGACTGGGCAATTAAACAAAATGGAATCGGAAATAAATGAAGCGTTCTGTTTACTACTCCTACCCAGTGTCTTAGGGGTTGGACGGCACTGTGTACTTCGTGAAGGAGGTCCCCGCGCTAGTTGTGTTTCTCTCTCTCCTGAAGAGCGTACTCAATAGCCACTCTTCGGTACACCGCGGCAAGAGGGGCACTCCGCGGCGTGACACCTACAACAATCTCGGGGGCCGCCTCCGAACCAGGGATTTCCGAAATTCCAAACAAGCGAGCGGGGTCTCTCACGTTGTTACGAAACTTGTCCTATAAATAACCGCGCCTGTAAACTTCTTCCCAGTCTACCCTGCCCCTCCACCGCCGCTACACAAATATTCCAAAACCCACCGAGACCAATTCCTTTTCTTATCCGGCGCAGCGCAGCGCAGCGTGGAGAACAAAACACGCGTCGTTTGTTAACCGCGCGGCCATTGTAACCAGACTTAGTCTGCCATCATAAAAATATATTCCACGATCCTGCGAACGGGAATTCATCGTTGTATAAGTCTCAAGTGTTGCATGGAGGATATACCCCCACCCCCCTTCTTCTTCAGCCATCATCCACGTTTCCGCTAGCACATATAATCGGAATTGGAAACGGGCAACGTTAATTCAAATTTGTCATGACGCCTGGTTTGCCCGAATAAGGAAAGAGTCTCGACGCGGCGAAGGAGAGAAAGGTGTGTATGTTTTTTTTTATCTCACACTCCATTGAGACGCTGCTAAATCGTTAGGATAAATTGTATTTCTCGTTTACGTTTGCCTCTTTGATTCGTTGCAAGGTGCTGTATGAATAACTGTTAAGGGGACAGCATTCACTCCATCTTGGATTTTCCTTACAGATCTTCGAAATGAATATGTTTGACCAGACGTTAAAAGATCAACGCTAGACTTGACATACGGGACCACTTAACGAGTTTTTTTTTTTTTAATTTGTACGTTTTCAATTATACCTAATTTTTTTAATTTGGAACTTACATTATTTAATAATTAAGTAATATTTGATCATAGTTACACATGTGAAACTAATAATGTGAGAAAAATAAGTTGGATTTCGAGATAAGTGTTAAGTTGTTCCCAATGTCTTGGCTAGCTTGGTTTTTAAATATTGACTCCGTAAATTAAGTTATGAAGGAAAATTCGTAGCCTAAATCCAAGGTGGCAAGGATGCTTCCGCCTTAACACACCACCTTAAACGTAATTGAGAGTAAGGTTCATGACTTTACAGAAACTAAAACCTGGATTGTGCGGTAGCATGCAATAGTTTTCAATGAAGATCGGATCGCCAATCATGCTTTCAATATTTAGGCGAGTTTAATTTTGATTTTAAAAAATAGTTAACTTTAAGATGTGTGATTTTGATTTATTTACTTTATTCTTCATTGCTGTGCTCGTC
Source organism: Dryococelus australis (assembly GCA_029891345.1). Taxonomy (NCBI): domain Eukaryota; kingdom Metazoa; phylum Arthropoda; class Insecta; order Phasmatodea; family Phasmatidae; genus Dryococelus; species Dryococelus australis. The sequence goes on along the minus strand of CM056998.1, from coordinate 67,141,219 downwards.
GAGTTTCATGCTCACGCCCACGTGGCGTACGTACAACCACTTTCGCTGGCGGTTGTTAATAAATAAATTTAGACCCTTTATGTTTGCAGCAATTAAAAGCTTTGGTCAGGAAAAAAATTGCTATCTTATTTTTGCTACACACATTGTTAAACTTGTAGAAATTATCTGTCATTACTGTTTCCTAGCCAAATAGTCTTTGTAACCACAGTTTTTGCATAAATACGTGTAAAAATACAGTTTTATTATTTTTATAAATGTAAAATTATTTAAAACTAATTTACTTACAGGAGTGAGATAATTTACACTGAAAGAATATATTAAGAGTGATTTCAAGACTTCTATAAAATCGTATAAGGTTATGTTTATTTATTTATTTATTTATTTTTTCTCGCAATTTCAAAAAATTGCTGAATATAAGCAAATTCTTGCATATTATTCATTTATAGCTGTCTTTGAATTTTTGTAAAATAACTTTTGCTAAGCATGGCTGATGATGAATTAAGACAATATCTTTCAGCTGCTCTTGTAAAAATTTCTTCTAACAGTTTGGTTTATTTTATCTGTACATTACAAAAACAGCAAAAGTTCGACTTTAACTTAACTTCTCATTTTGCAAAACCCATGCGATCAAAGATTTTTTTTTTTTTTGCGAGAAAGAAGTCACAGATAATGTATACAAGTTGAACAGTACGAATATAAAAATACGTTTTTTCCTTACCAATGCCTTGAACTGAGTTTCAATAAACACCCGAAGAAAAATGTTTTATAAAATTATTACTGTATTGCCAATACTCACTTAATATATCTTGAATCCTTAGCTAATATAATGTGGAAATGTCTGTTTAAAAAATAAACTTTCTTCTGAACAGGATTAATTGTTTTAATACTCTTAAATAATATCGAAATACAAGCTTTTGCTTCATTGTCACTAACTTTTCAAGTAGTGCAAATAAAGGACTTTTGGTAAAATTAACAACGATATAATAAATTTATGTAATGGGCACAATACATATAGTATCTCGACAGTTCATTCCATTGCGATAGAAGTGTGAAGAGATTGACTATCAGTTGAATTAGTATTTGTTTAATAATGTACTTTTAGTTAATTATTATTTACTTTAACTCACTTGTTTTGACTACACATTCAGAGCACTTGAACAAATAATACAACAGAAGCGAATGGAATATTAAAACAACTTATCGCAGTATTCGAAAGAAAAAAACTTTTCAATGTTGAGTCGTACGTTACTCGCAAGTTGTTTTATGAAATTTATTCATGAAACGTTAATGTTTAACATGTCATTAAATTCATACCTGCTAATTTTTGAACTTTATTAGAATTCCTGCTGAGAGTAATTTTCTGTTAATAGGAAAGCACACTCGTTTTGAAATGAGTATGGTTAAATATTAATCGCTTATCGATTTTATTCGACGAGCGGAAGAGATATGCATCATACAAGTTCAAATTTATCACAGCGCTCTCTACCGGTTTCTTTCTTCGTTGATGAAGCAACCTGTTCGACTACATCTTTACCAAAAATAATTTACAATAACTTACTTTTTCTGGTCCATTCGACGTGGATTTTTCATGTTTGCAGCTTTCTATAACATCAATCTTATTTATAAGGGTGAATTTCCGATTCAGTATCTTATAGAGAATAAAAACCATAGTTATAATATTTTATATTCTAGAAATTAATAACTCAGACATAATACTTACACGGATGAACTTACCGGGAATTTGACAAAAGTTTCATCACCAACAGTCAAGCAGCGAACTTATAATAGTATCAAAGTCAACACGAGGCTTGAGTTCTAAAAGCAGCAAGCGAGATTGCCAACCAAAATTATATGTAACTATGGTTAAGTAAATTTAGAACAAATAACTCCCGAAGTTTCTAATGAAAGAACAAGACAGGGTGGCTTTAACTGCTGATGGCGTCACGTGGGACAGCATCACACCACGTCAGAGGAAACTAGAAATTCATTAGTGTTTCACGTGATGGCAGTTTGTGAGCACAGCTTCTCTACACCTCTACAGTTTTCAACTACGCTGGATATTCACTTAAAAAGGCGGCCTTTTAAATTTCAGGATTTCACATATATCGGGAACATTAAACCGATTTAAACCAAATTGTGTAATTTAACAGTGCATAATGTATAGGCATTGAATTTTGGTCCGCCATTTTGGAAGATAACGCTACGTGAAAAGAAATAAGCTTTTATGCTATGTCTCGAAAATTACACAGCCGATATCTACTAAACTTTGTATGCTAACAGTATCTACTATACTACGCGACCCATATATGCCAATACCTGCCTGCTTTTTCTCTCCATTTTGTAAGATAGTGCCAAATGAATAGTAAAATTTTTAAGTAATATCTCAGGAAATAACCTACGGATTTCTACAAAATTTGGCAAAGAAGCAGTACTACGGTAGGCCACATAAATTTGCAGGTTTATGTGATTCATAATACTGTTAGCGCCACAAGTCGTGACGGGTGTTTATACGGTGTGCAGGGTTTGATGATGAGGGGGGGGGGGGGACGTGCGCGCTCAGCCTGAATGCACTGGCCAATGCGCGCCGAATGTTTTCGTGACAGTTTGTACACAGCCGGGCCGTCACTGATACCAGCTGCAGCTGGCAGGGCCGTACCATCGGCCCTAGCGCCTTGCGCTTACAGTACACTTATTTTCAAAATGGTGGACATATAAACATTTGAGGCGAGTGTAATAAATCTACGTAACCATGGAACAAATTAAAATTTACCTTTCTATACAGGCAGTATCAATTACAACCATAAAATATGTCTGCGCGGAGTCTCTTTTATCCGCCTTTTTGTACGATAGCATCACGTGAAAAAATAACGGTTTTATGTCATATCTCAGGAAAATATTAACATACAAGTAGTACTGCGGCAGTCGATATTAAATGGCGTGGTCTAAGTGGGTCAGATAATTATTTTCAAAATCGCGGCCATACAGAGACTTTAGAATAGTATGCTAATCTTCGAAACCATGTAATCTACTTCAGTTTAACTTTGTATACTGACAATATCTATCACAACCATAAAGTCTGCCCACATATTTTTGTGAGATAAGGGACATGAAAAAGTAAAGTTTGTCATATCTCGAGAAACAATTAATCTAATCGTACCGAATTTCGCAAACAAGCAGTGCTATGGTAGGCCAAGACAAAATATATATTTTTATACGGTAAGTCAATTATTTTAGAAATGATAGCTTTATAAACATTTTAGCTTAGTATGCTACATTTACAAAACCATGCAACCAATTTAAGTTTAACATTGTGTATCGGCAGTATTAATGTAAGCATCAAATGAACGTAATACATAAACTCTTTACTCCGACATTTTGGAAGCCACATGCAAAATTAAACTTTTATGTCCTATATCAGGAAACAATTACATAATTCCCGCCAAAGTCACGCGATAACGTATACTTTTATAGTCAATCTAAATTTATAGGCCTATGATTTAACTGGTTAGTGTAAATATTGTTTTTTTTTTTTTTATGTCACATGTACGAAACAATTTCAACTAAACATTGTATGCTGTCAGTAGCTATGATAATCATTAAATCTGCTAATAAATATAGGCCCAAACCACAAGTAATGCTACAATAGGCCATGTAAACTTACATGTTTTAGAAGGGGTAGGGATTTTTAAAAATTTCATTCGTATAAATAATTTAGATTAGTATGTTTTATCTATTAAATAATTCTACAAAATTCATCGATTTTTTTTACTTTAATAGTTTTCATTAGAAGCATTAATTATGCATAAATGTATCTTTTCCCCGGTCTTTTTGTAAAGTAATGCTAGGTGTGAAAATGAACAAATTATGTCATATTTTCGAAACCATTAAGCAAATATCTACCAAATTTCTCTCACGAGTAGTGCTATACAAGGGTATGTAAATTTGCATGATTAATTGGGCCATATACTGATTTTCAGTTGGTGGCCTTATAAATATTTTTGATAAGTTTGTTATTTCTACTAAACAATCGAACCAAATTCTATCAAACTTTGTGTGTTGAGAGAATCTATTAGAAGCTTCGTACACAGAACCTCTTTTTAGGCAATTTTTTTTGTACAATATTGCCAAATGAAAACAATTTTTATCTCAGGAATCTATTATCCGATTTCCAACAAATTATTTTAATAAGTAACGAACCCTAAGGCAGGTCACATAAACTTAAATTATTTGATTTCCTGAGGCACCAATTTTCAAAATTATGGCATTTAAAATATTTCAGGTTAGTAACCCTACTTACCAAAACGATACACTAATTAAATCCGAAGTCGATACTATGAACCCTACCTTCGTGTTGCAGTTTGTCGCACGCTAGCTTTTAGAACGTAAATGTATAGGTTCGAGCGCGGTTAAGACACGTGTGTGATGCGTAATTGTCTCACTATTTTACCATAAACATATTTCTGGTTCCATCTCTAAATGTTGATGCTGTCAACGGGACTTCCAGGCTTACCAACCATCTAAACCTTCAAGAACTTCATTAATCATTATTTGCACCCGTGTGGAGGAAAGTAGGCTCATTATTTATACTTATTAGTAACTTCTCGTTTAGGTAATACGCTGGTCACTACTCGCCTACTATAGAAATACGCGTAAAAATACTTGTATAGCTGACATAGCTGGCATCTTACTTGCTTCACAACGCAACAGCAATTATTATGCAAATACGCAAAATTAACGTAATCAATGTAACAAAGCCTTTTCTTAAAATTTGATTCTTGCCCTGATAACTTACTTATGTAAAAGTCAGCGGACTAAAATTAATAGCTCGCCTATTTTAACTGAGATGTAATCCTCTCACCCTCACACAGTTCATAGCCCAAAAACACAAGATGTGAACTTCAATTTTCCATTACAAGTAACAATAGACAAAAAAAGCACAGCTCACCCAGAACACAGAACGAGGACACAAGTCGTCAAGTCCCCACTTTAACTTGCTGGAAAAATTATACTAAAACAAAAAAAGAAGAAAAGGAAATAAAACTACATTACACTTCCAGAAGCACTCTGTGGTGGAGATAGCATTTACAAGTTTCAGCCTAAAAGAAACACTCAACCTAAGGATAATAACAATTATCTTATGTTATGTCGATGCATGGAACACCTTACAAAATCTGTACTGTCACACTGAAGTAAAAATACATTAATACAAGATGGCGAATATTATTTAATTAGGAACTAATAATCTCCTCACAGCGCACGAACAACGTGGAACACTATGAACAGTGCAATAGTCGACCATCAGTAGGATAGGAAAATTTCGCGAATTCATTTCGGGACAAGACAGACGTCAAACACATATATAGTGAAGTCACTTTCGCAATTGGATCACAGTTTATTAGACCCGCCCTGCACGCATCTGGGCCAATAGCAGACTTAAAAGGTAACACTTTACGAATTCCATAATGGCCAGGTGTGGGGCAACAGTCAATGGACACACGGCTGAGGCTCCAGTATGCAGAGGATTGAGGAGTCTAGCCTACAGATCATTGAACTCGGGAAATTTTCCTAATCCTTATATGGTTTCAATTAATATTCGCAGCTAAAAAAGAAATTAAACTTACCAATTTACAGTTGTCTGTGTACAGGGTTTCACCTCTACTGTGACACACTGGCCTCATAGGCGCAAATGGATGTACGCTGGATTGCAGCGCAAACAGTAGCCCAATCGATTAGCGTATCGAGTTAGCTATGGGCACTGTTATACGAGTGGGCTTAAGTCGATGTAATTTCTTAGGGCATATAGGCTTACCTCTGGCATCATTTCCTGCTCGATATAGACGTCAAATTCTAGCTTCACATAACATCGCTTCTTTGTCACAGTTTCGCATTATTGTCCTTAATGATTATCGCTTGTCATGTTCAATACTTTCATCGCTATAAATTCCGAATATTTTTCAGAGCGTTATTTGCAGAATCAGTCCACGTGTTCTGTTACTCTGAGTATTGTCCCCGCAGGGAGGCAAATTTAGTGCCGAGATAAACATATGCAGCGATTACAAAATACGTCGTGAAATAAAGTTTTATAGCACGTATCCCAAGTATCAAACAACAAGCAGATAACAGTTGGCCAACTGTTGGCACGGATGGTACATGTTCGCCCACATGACTGTAAGTGCTTTCTTATGTGGTACACAATAATACCACGTGAACAATAGAGACTGTATTTGCTTGGGAAGTATTTCTGATGTGGGCCATTAAACACAAAACGATTGACAGAATTCAATGTATGGCCCACAAGCAAACATCAGTGAAACACCCACAGGCATCATAGAGTATGTAGAGAAGGTTTGGGTGATGTTTACCAAAGAGTACATACCGCCTTTTGTGGTATGCCAACTGAGGAAACATGATCAGCAAGCTTATGTTCCATTTATGGCATACCGGCTATATGGTGTTGTGCAGTAGAAAATAGCATATGCGTATTCAACTGAGTTCGATTCCAGGTTTCTCCAAAATATTTTACTAACTGTGAAATAAAGCTGCAGATAATACATATAAGTATGGTAAATACATCAATTTAATTTGGGTTAGACAAAATAATTTTTTAGTTTTGAAAATGTATGGCAAGCTGCATATATGTGAGCCACAAGTGGCCGATAGCTGGGCCACGAGTGACTTACCAACAGTTGGCTAACGACATGTGGTACACGGCAGGCCAGAAGAAGAAAGCCGGAAGTGGCCCGCGCCTCTTGTTTTGCCAGACATCAGCCTACAGTACATCCAGAAGTGGCCCGCTTGTGGTTAACTTACGGGGAACTCTGGTTTTGTCAGACATCTGCTGACAGTTAAATATCCGGTATGTGGTCCACGCATAAACACATAATACCACAGTAGTCATCATTCATCATGTGTGCCACATGCATCTGCGGGTGCATTCCGCTTCTTGAATGCCTGTGGATGCCGCATGTGGGCTGCTTGTTCACAATCAGATCTGCACATGTGGGCCAATTATATTTTGCTACTTGGAATACGAAAATCTGCCTCCGAATAAAAAAATATTTTAATACCTCTACGTTTTATATTATTTTTAATCAACATTAAAATTTATATTTTTTCGAATTTTTTTTTGTCTCTATGTTTGCCAATACCTCTCTAGTTATGATGCAATTATTCTTGCCTATGGGGTCGCGGTGGTTGAGCGGTTAGACTGCTCACCTCTCACCAAGGCGAATCGGTTTCATTCCCCTGCTGGATCACTCCCGTATTTTCGCAAGTGGGAATCGTTCCAGACGACGCCGCTGATTGGTGGGTTTTCTCGGGGATCTCCCATTCCATCCGTCCTTGCTTTTCGGGCTGCTCCATTCTCACTTCATTTAACCCTTATCGGCTCTCCGAACCTCGTTGTAAAGAGCCGTCCATATCTCTCAACAACAATAACAACAACACTCTTACCCATGTGCCACTCCACTTCTTTATCACACTATTTAAGAAAGGGGTCTTTGAATGATTCCTTATCATACTTATTATCATATACAGTTCATCGTAAAACTTCGGTTTGGTTTAGTTGTTTCTTTTTTTTCCGCCCACCATTCTGAAATGAAAATGTGCTCTATAAGTCTTGTGCCTTATACAAATTACTAAGAAATTTATTCTTTGCAAATATTGTATGTACTGATTTTAATTTTCTTTTTTTTAAATATCAGATCCGTCTCCTTCAGAAATTAAAAAATACTTACACGTCTCACTTTTCTTCAAAGCAAACTTTATGTGCCTTCTGCATTAGGCTTTCTTGAGTTCGAATGAGCCATTTTCAGTGAAATATTAGTGAACGGACAGCTATGTCATGACTTCCGACACTGGGTTTTTTTGTGATTAATTGGCGAAGTGGAGCGTGCTGGAATTCGCTGCTTTCATGAATATATGAAAAGAAGCACTTAGTTTACAGGGAATTGACTAGTTATTTTAACTCTATACTTAGCCTTGTCAATGCACAGGAACGGCTCCATTTTCCTACTTCAGTAGCCAGTCCGAAGGAGTTTTGTGGTCAGATGCTTCGACTCACTTGTACTCAATACTTAGGGATATGAACATTTCGCGAGTTCATTTTAGGACAAGATAGACGTTAAACACGTTTACACTGAAGTTGACTTTGCAATTGGATCGCAGTTTATTAGACATGCCCCGGACGACTCTAAGCCAATAGCAGACTTGCAAGTAAACAAGTAGCGAGTGCCATACTGCCAGGTGTGAATTAACACTGGCTACTCTATGGGGCAGCAGCCAATGAAGAAACATTTGAGGCTCGAGTACACACATGACTGTGGAGTCTAGCCTACATGTCATCGAACTCACGAATTTTCCCTATCCCTATCGATACTGGATAAAATGTGGGTCCACAGGTGTCCAGCGGAAACAACACCTTCTGAAGTACTTCTTGCTGGCATCTCGTGTTGAACCCAGAGTCTTTCGAACCCGGGCCAGCTGCCCATTACGATTGAGCAGCAGCAGAGTATAAACAAACACGCCGTCAATTGTCGTCCTCGATGAAATTAGAATCCACCGACCACGCTAATTGCAAAGAGGCGAGCACTCGAACCTTGAAGTCCAGCTCGAACAGGTGTTGCGACGCGGCAATTACACGTTAGAGGAGGGAGGGAGAGGAAGCGAGAGGAGAAAACACGATGCCGACATGTTATTCGCCAACGTGGAAGAGGTTTGAAACAATAGCCGGCTCGCTTACAACTTAACAAGGACATGACGTCCCGCGTCGTTAAGTCCTGTTTCCATAACCGCAACGGCCGAGGAAGATCCGGGACAGGAAGAAGGAATATAAGAGGAGAAAGAAAAGAAAAGACGGAGAATGAGAGAAACCTGCGCCAGGGCACGCGATCCCCTGCATAGCAACAGAACTGCACCAGCTGCCAGCGTTACCTCTGATTCATATCCGATCGCGCTGTTTAAGGGACAATGCGATTCTCCGCCTCTGTCCGGACCGCGCCATTGAAGAAATGCGGTCCTCTGCAGAAGAAAAGGAGTCAATTGTCTCTCCCGTGGAAGATCTTCTGGAGACGGACACTGCCTCCCCATTCATCCGGCGCGTGATTCCACATTCTGTTTCCATCCCCGACTCCATGCCCCGATCGAGCTAGGCTCTCGCGTCTCCTTTCTGCTGTGGAATTCCTCCTGGCAAAAGGGCGGGGAGGGGGGGGGGGGGACAAATGGAAATGAACTTCCACAAGAAGTGGGAACGAGTGGTTGTCATGAAATCCCTGTTGTAGACGACGCCTAGAACTGTTGCGGATTACATAAACGCTTTACTTAAAACGGACCGCAAGGCTAGCAACATAGTCCGTGAGGGAGCGTAGATCAATTTACGCGTTTATGAATCATAACTGATCGGTATTTATAAACGTGGAGAATATTTCTGCCCAAAGATTAATTTCGTGTGCTCATTATTTTTATTTACTTTCATTTTTTTAAATGTAATAAGTAAGGAAACCGTTAGATATCATATTTGTTCGTATAGGCCTACATTCTCTATACGTTTAAGATTCATGGAAATCATATACGACTTAACCGACAGTGGATTTCCTCAAAGATGTTTCCTCTTTAAACACCGTGTGAAGACGGTTTCCGTGATTAGCCCAAGTAATATAGGGAGCAGAAAAATATTTCACAAAAATTTTCAATTTGTGATTAAATGCGTATTTCCCACATAATTATTATTTACCCGAGAAGATAAAATCAGCTGGTTTGCATTCTATAAAGAGCGTTTTCACTTTATTTTTGAATAATTACTTTATTATAAATTAGGTGTTAAATTCAATATGAGATTATAAACACTATTGATAAACAATATTGGCATAGATGTGTCCAGAACTCTGATATAATGTTTTAAATTTCATCACAATTCCTTATTTGAGTCTATTAATGACGCAACAGTCCGTTTCAGTGATGTTAGCTATATTTAGATAACCTCTTACTCTAATTAACATTTATACATAAAATGGTAGATGTTGACATCAAATTCAGACAGAGCTCTGCATGATTTTGGCTAAAATGATACTTGCCAAGTTTTAATTTATTTGATAATATACAATGTTACATACGTCATATTCTTACTCTAATAACAAACTTCTAGAAACTTAATTTTTTTTTTTAACAAATGCTGTAATTCTTTGGTGCAGTTCGTTGAGACACTAGGCTTTTGCGCAACATTTTTTGACTCAAAATCAGGGTAACGGCTGAGTGTAACTATCGTTTCTGAGTGCACGATTAAAATGTAGTCAGACAATATTGAATATATATATATATATATATATATATATATATATATATATATATATATATATATATATATATATATATATAGTACCATATATATATATTTGATATGTTTGGCATATATATTTAACAATTTCAATCAATTTAACAATTTAAATCTAAGTTTTTATGCCGTAGCGTTATGGTAAGCAATGTAAACTTATATGTTTTAGTGGCGCAGGCACTTATTTTCAAAATTATGGCCGAGTAAATATTTCAGCAGTGAACCCTATCATCAAAACATTACGATACGATGATTACATCCAAAGTTGATACTCCGAATCCTAACTCCTTGATGCAGTTGATTGCAAGCTAGCTGAATTTTACAAGTTTTTCTAAATTAAAATACCAGGTAAGTCACTTGTGTATTTTAATAATCTTTATTTGTTTCACATGTTTCTAGTATTCATTTCTTATGATATTGCTGTCAGTGAGATAAACGCCTACCTACCGTCTAAGCTGTTAAGAACTTCACTAAAATGTATTTGTGCCCGTGTAGAGGAAATTACCCTCTCTAGTTATTAGTAACTTCTGGTTTTGTGTCAAAGAAGTGCCTGCAGAACTACGACGAATTAATTTTTTGGAAGATTATGTACATTTGCGTAACAGGTTTGTTTTTTGCTTGTTTTCTAAGAGGATTGTTACGAGGATTTTATTTATTGAAATACGACTCCGCACAATAAAGGGGTAGAGGAGTAGCTCGATGTGTAGAAAGATAAGATGGTAGCCGGTGGTTGATGAGGGGATTTAAATTAGAGTGACAAACAGATATTACAAAACACACTGCATGTATTTTAAGGGGGGGAGCGAGGTAATTATTGATTATACTAAATTAACTGCATTACTACCTATTGTTGATTTGTAATTGGACAGTCCCAACCAGATACCGGAGGCTGTTTCTGGCTTGTCATCGGGCGACGGCGGTGGATACACCCATGGTCTTGATATTCCCTGCAGACGGGCCGGAGTTGGAAAGACGACGCCTCGCGCCCTTACTTCTGCTAATATCGCTTTCCCATCTCGTAAGGTGTCCCCGATAGCTGGCTCGTCGTGGGTGTTAGTAATAGCGGCCTCGCCCGGTGGTTGTTGCAATAGCCTACTGTCTTGGCGGCCTCGATTGATACAGTGTGAAGACGGGCTCAAACTGATGTGAAGCTGCTACGGCTCTTCCAAGTTACGTTCATAGCAGGGTGTCATTTCAATCATGCAACTGTGAAATAAAGTCGGTGAAATACATTTTTTCCGGTTTGTTGGAACAAGTTCCCTGGGGCAAGAGTCCGCACAAATGGTTATACGGACTCTTGTACTACAATACCAAATATTATTCAAACATCTTAAACCATATTTATATGTGCAGAACTTATTCAGTTACACTGTTTGACATAAATAAAAGTTATACATATATGTCATATATGTAAAATCAAATACCGTGGTTTACAGAAGAAACAAAGGTGTTGGTATAATCAAAATTATCAGCCTGTTATTAGTTTGTTGGCAACAGCTTTCTACGAAAAAAGTAATGAATTAGTAATATAATTCTAATAGATTTGAGTGAAATAGTACACCACCCAAAAAACACAACCTGTCAACAAAGTGTCGGCAAATTGTCGGCCCGATACCTGTAATGTCGGCAACTGTCGCTTCAGTGCCAGAAGATAGCCACCTGACAATGGCGTGACGTATTTTTTGAGACAGTATGTTTGCCTTTAGAAAAAACACAACGGCCCACTGTATTTTTTTTTGATAACAGATGGATATCACCTAAATTATATCGGCATGATATCTCACAGCCAACACGTCGCCAATAGCAAAAATAATATTCTGGCCCGATTCCAATACTTAACATCTTAATTTTTTCGGTAAGCTTGTCGTCTTCATTTATTCCGGCTCGCTAACGTTTTCGAGACATGGCTCTTTATAGCAATAAAGATACATATATGGTGTATTTTTGTCGACAAACATTTGTAAAGTGTTCTGAATGTGCAAGATGTTAGGAAGGATTAACGGCATAACATCTTTTTTGAGACACTATGTTTGGGGTAAGAAAATAGACAATTGCCCATTATATTTTTTGGATAACAGATGGATATCACCTAAATTATGTCGTCGTGATATCTCACAGCCATCATGTCGCCAATAACAAAAATAATATTCTGGCCCTATTCCACTATAGTATCTTTATTTTTTAGGTAAGCTGGCCGTCATCTTATATATTCTGGCCTACTAACATTTTCGAGACATGGCCTTTTTAATTCGAAGGGATTTCGCCTGCTAACGAAGCTGATTGTTAGCATGGTTACGTGGAGGCGCCCATAGATGCTAGATCAATAACTGGATTTCTGCACATGTTACTATTTTACTACGATAAATGATGCTACATACATATAATCACAGTACACACTGTAAAACACGAGTCTGCTACGTGCCCTACATAGTACTCCACCAGTTATTCCTCCCTCGCTCCACACATTGTCAAATCCTGCGAGGCACTGACTCAAGTAGCAGGAAATGTGTGCCAGGTTTTCCTGTTCCTCCCTTTGTTGATGTGCCACCACAACCCTCCAATGACCACAACTAGATAAAGTTTTCAGCTCACAAACTCAGAGATACACAATTCTGCAGAAAAGTTTTCAATCTGAACATAGTACCGCCCTCCAAAAAAGAGCCGAACCCGTTTTTTTAACAAACAAAACTGTGTCACAAGTGATATTATAAGATACCCACAAAATCAGCTAGTTTTAATCTTGGTCACACACACTATTCACTGTTTGGAAGAGGACACAACTTGGTGATGTGCTGCTATACTGTTCCTTGTGTAGTACGGATTGTCATCATACAAGACAACCCATCAGGCCCAGGGTGCGCCTGCTCTATGATGCCAATCTTCCATATCAAAGGAGGTAAACCATCCTGTCGGAGAATGACTAGATTGCCAGGCTGAATGTTGGTGGTTTCTGTTGTCCATTTTTTCTTTTGCTGTAGCTGCGATAAGTAGTCAGTTGACCACCTCTTCCAAAATTGTTGCAACTGCTGCTGGATACGTTGCTACCTGGAAAGCAAACTAAGACTCATTGTGGTAATGTCTGGTTCGGGGAGAACAGTTATTGGTCGACCAATTAGGAAGTGACCAGGTGTTAGGGCGGAAGGATCATTGGGATCATTGCTCAAAGGTGTCAGAGGTCTGGAATTAAAGCTTGCTTCTATTTGTTATGTTAATGTCAATAATTCTTCATAGGTTAGAAATGCTGATCCCATTACTATTCGGAGATGATATTTAAATGACTCTATCCCTGCTTCCCATAATCCACCAAAGTGAGGAGCTCTAGGAGGAATAAAATGCCATTGTATCCCTTCCTGTGCAGTAAATGCATTTACTGCAGCTTGATGATCTGTGGTTTCAAAGAGAGGTTTCAATTCATGCAGATCCTTGTTAGCTGTAACAAAATTGCTGCCATTATAAGAATAGATTTGACTTACTCATCCACGTCGATATACGAATCTCTTGAGTGCTTCAATGAATGCTTGACTGGTAAGGTCACTCGCTACTTCAAGATGTACAGCCTTCATGGCTAGACAAATAAATATTGCAATGTAGCATTAATTTTCATTTTGGTTGGTCGAGAACCCGATTTGATGTACAATGGTCCACCATAGTCAATTTCGACATTAATGAATGGGTTGGCAGGATTTATCTGGACACTTGGAAGCTGACCCATAAGTTGTTGTGCACTTATAGCCATAAGTCTGAGACATACTATACAGCTATGAATGATGCACCGAATAATGTCTTTGCCATTTACTATCTCCAGTAATGTTGGCGCAGGGAGGAAAGCAATAATTGACCTCCAACATGGAGCAAACGCCGATGTTCTTCCTCAATGATAAGTCTGGTTAACTGATGTTTAGGTGGGAGTATCATTTGATGCTTCTGATCCAGCTGTAGGACTGCATGTTGAAGGTGCCCACCCCCACAAAGGATTTTGTCTTTGCATATAAAAGGATTTAATGACTTCAGTTTACTCTTAGAGTCACAACCATTTTTAGCTATCAAACTCTCCACCTCTGCAGAGTAAACAGACACTTGAGCAATTCTGATGCATGTGATGAGATCATCTTTGAGTTCCTTTGCAGACAACATCCCGGATTTCCATTCCTTTATGGGTTTCTTGGTATTCGAAATGAAATGTATACTGTAGGCGACCACTTTTTCATCCTGATTAGTGTTGAGAATCTCGAGATTATTTCGTCTTGCTCAGAAGTAGCCATCACAACAAGCCTTACCATTTTCCCTTCTGGTATGCTATCTTTGTCTATGCTCGCACTTGCTGCTGGCCATGTAGTTGAGTCTTCTTGCAACCAGGATGGTCCATTCCACCAAAGAGAGCTTTTTAAGAGATCACATGGACTAATGCCTCTAGAAATCATATCAGCAGGATTTTCCTTTGAATGCACATGTCTCCAATCAGTAATTTATGAATATTCCTGAATTTCGACGACTCGATTGACTACAAATGTTTTCCATCTAGTAGGAGTAGCTGAAATCCATGCTAGCACTAAAGTTGAGTTTGTCCACAAGCATACTTAGGAGAAAATCAGATTTAGAGCTGCAATGACTCTTTTGAGTAGCATGGATAATAGTAGAGCTCCACACAACTCTAGCCGTGGAAGTGAAACAATTTTTACTGGAGCCACCTTTGATTTGGCACAGAGGAGTTTAACATTGACCTTGCCTGATTCCTCTGTGGATCTAATGTACACACATGCACCATAGCCTCTCTCAGATGCATTTGCAAACCCATGTAGCTCGAGGTCAACTATGATCCCCTTACTCAAAACATATCTGTCAATGTGTATATGGTTAACTTGAGGAAGCTGCACATACAAACCCTTCCAATTGTACAAGAGCTCCGAAGGGAGAACCTCATCCCAGCCAAGTTTTGACTGCCACAATTCTTGTAGCAAAATTTTGCATGAGATAACAATGGGGCTAATCAAACCCAAAGGGTCAAATATAGATGCAATTGCTGCTAGCACTGTTATATTAGCAAACGCCTTTGCCTTAGGACAGTCTGATGAAAGGTGAAATCTGCTAGCTATCTGAAGATGGTCAGATGCTGGATGTCAAATAAGTCCTAATGTCTTTACATCTTTGGTACCCAAATTGAGAGGACGATCATATTCCCGAAAGTCCGGCAGTACTGCTTCAAGTAGTTGAGGATGATTTGTGCACCATTTTTTAAGATTAAATCCTCCCTTGTTTAGTAAGTTTATCAGGTGTTCCAGAATTCCCAAGGCTTTGCTTACTGTATGTGCACCTGACGTACAATCATCGACATAGAAGTCTCGAATAACCACTTCAGATCCTACAGGGAAATGTTTCGCTTCCTCCAGCATAAGCTGATGCAGTGTTCTTGTAGCTAAAAATGGTGCACATGGAGTACCATGTCACTGTTTACAACTCATACACCTTTATAGCTTCGTCAGGTCTCTTCCTCCACAATATTCGTTGAAGGTGGCAGTCTTTAGGGTCGACTATGATCTGAAGATACATCTTCTCGATGTCTGCAGTGATGCACACCTTATGAGAACGAAACCATAGCATTATCGAACATAGATCCTGTTGTATTGTCGACCGAACCTTGAGAATGTCATTGAGTGATTTCCCATTAGTAGTTTTGGCTGAAGCATCAAATATAACTCTGGTTTTCGGTGTAGTACTAGACTCCTTTATCATAGGGTGGTGGGGTAATTAATTAACTGATTTTGCATCGTCCTTTGAACCATCAATTACTTTCATATGACCTAATGATTCATATTCCTCCAATAAACTTATGTACTCTGACTGTAAACTTGGGTTTTTCAACAGACGTTGTTCAAGACATTGAAATCTCATTTCTGCCATCCGAAGGGAATCACCAAGTTCTCTGGGATCTTGTTTAAATGGTAAATGTACTATAAATATTCCTGTAGCATTCCTTGTAGTTGTATGAACAAAATGATCTTCACATTCATTTTCTTTGTTTGATGATGCAATGTGATGAAGCTCTTCCAATTTCCCATAATGTTGAAGTTGATGCTGCAGACTGTCATCATTCCTGATAAGAAATGGTTGTTGATCGAGTTGAACTGTACTTGAGGTTAGGTATGGTCCTGACACTAGCCACCCTAGTTTTGTGTTTTGTAAGTATGGACAACAACCTGTCCTGGCTCTTTGTTCAGGGAGAAAAAATATCTCTGCTCCAATAAGTAGATCAATTTGTCCTGGCTGATTGAAATTTTCATCTGCAAATTTTATGTCTGGAGGAATATTCCACTCCTGGTAACTAATGGAATTACCTGGGACATTATCCGATATTCTGGGCAATGCCGCACAGTCAAGAATTGCATAATAATTTGTAGTCATAGACAGAATTTGGACTGTGGCACCATATTTCACTTCTGCCCTAACAGTGTTTATCCATTGTAGTGGTACACAGTTAGGAAATTTCCTCAATGCCAGTCTCTGCACCAAATACTCACTGACAAAGTGTGCTTGTAAACAGGAGTCCAGTAATGCTTTACAATTATGTAACATTCCTGTGTTATCATGCACCCCTCACTGTGGCGGTAGGTAGCAGTATGTGTGTGTGCTGTTTCACATTAAAAGAACAATACTGATCACTGCTGCTTCGATTGTCGCCATCATCTTCACTTGCATCCCTTTCTCTTCCACAAGATTTTTGTGAAGTCTTCTCTTGATCTTCCAGCTCGGGAGACTTAGCTTCTCTGTGTAATAATGTATTATGCTTCCTTCCACATTTAGGGCAAGAACCAGATATACATTCTTACTATATGCCCTACTTGCAAAAAATTAAAACACAGTCTGTTCTGAGACATAAAGTCAGTGCGTTCTTGGATATTCCCATTTAAAAACTGAGGACGCCTATGCATAGCATGCATCTCATGACATGTCATGCAACTACCATACCTAGCGATATAAGCTTGTGTTACACTCTTAGCCTGCCTTGTAACTGTACCTTGTTGCTTGTAAACTGAGATATATGCTACTGGAAGAATGCTAGGTTTACTAAGCTCTAAAGCCTGGCATCTTATTTCTAGGCGCTCACATAAATTCTTTAATGGTAAAGCCTGGTTGTTTGATGAGCTTACTTCCCATTCCTTGCGATCTTGTTTGTAAAGTCTGTCAGTAATTATCTGTGACAAAAGTACCTCATATAATGGTATTTTTAGCTCTAAAGCTTCGATAACCTTGAGGTTGCTTGCTAACTGGCTCAACAAATTTCTTAAATCGGATGCCGAATGCCTGGTAACAACTGGTAAAGACAATAGTTGCCTAACATGTGCAGTCACAATGTGTTTCGGGTTGTGGTCTGTATTGCACAAGATTCCCCATGAAACTTCGAAATTATTAGCTGTGATTGGCAAGCCTTCTATTATTTTTATGTGTTTTGCCTGAAACAGATGACAGTAAATAGTATTGTTACTGGACGTTATCTAATAAATCGTTATTGATCACCAAACTCATAAATGTATCTTGAAAATGTCTAAACTCTGTGACATTTCCACTGAATGTAGGCAATTATGTTGCAGGCAATTTAATCTGTCTGTTAGAACCTAAATGTATCGAATGTGCACACGCATTGTTCGCAATGTTTGTGGGTTCTATACATTTTTCAACAATGGCTGTGGACAATCCTACAATTTCGTAGTAAGTGTTTTCGAACGATTCTCTATCATGTTCGTGTTGTTTTGAGCCTTCATTGTACAATTCAAGGTGTTTTTGCACCTCGTCATATTCATGCATTAACTGAGGTAAACCCTCTAACCTCACCCTCATTTCACATACACTGGAACCTGCAACATGCTTCTCTACAAATGTTTGCATTCCTTTCAATTATGCCTTAACCAGACTTCTATATTTAATCAAGAATAATTTTTGTTTAGGATCCATGCTGACAGGGGAGGAGAGGAAAAGAAAATAGACTTAGCTCACTTTGCAGTTACCTCGTCGGTTGTCATCTAATGCCAATACTGAGAAGTGCTCCGCGACCGGCAGCGCTCCTCTACTGACGACAGTCCGTCTCTTACCGCACTTACCATACCTAAAAAAAAAAAAACAATCTGTGTATTCGACATGCGTCACAGACATCCGGCCCGGAGGACCAATGTTTTAATTCGAAGGGATTTCGCCTGCTAATGAAGCTGGTTGTTAGCATGGGTAACGTGGAGGTGCCCATAGATGCAAGTTCAATCACTGGATTTCTGCACATGTTACTATTTTACTACGGTAAATGGTACTACATACATATAATCACAGCACACATTGTAAAACACGAGCCTGCTGCGTGTCCTACATAGGTTACGCAGGAACGCCATCCCAGTACTCGACCAGTTCTTCCTCCCTCGCTCTGCACAATGTGAAATCCTGCGCGGTACTGACTCAGGTAGCAGGGAATACGTGCCATTAGGTTGTCCTTTCACTCCCCCCTCATGCCCCCATAATCCTCCAAAGCCCACTACTAGATAAAGTTTTGATCTCACACACTCAGAGATACACAACTCAGCAGAAAAATTTTCATTCTGAAAAATGGCTCTATATTTCAATAAAGATACAAATATAATGTCTTTTTGCCGACAAACTTTTGTAAAGTGTTTTTAATATACAAGATGCTAGCAAGCTGTTAACGGCATGATGTCTTTTTGTGACAGTATGTTTGCCGTTAGAAAAGAAAGACAATGGCATACTTTATTCTTCTTAATAACAGATGGATTTCACCTAAATTATGTCGGCGCGATATCTTACAGCCAACATGTCTCCAATAGCAAAAATAATATTCTGGCCCGATTCCGATATAGCATCTTTGTTTTTTCGGTAAGATGCCTGTCATTTTATTTATTCTGGCCCACTTACATTTTCGAGAAATGACTATTTATCACAATTACGATGCGAATATGATCTTTTTTTGCCGACAAACGCATGGAAAGTGTTTTGAAGAGGCAAGACGTTAGAAAAAAAAGACAATGGCCTACTGTATTTTTTAAATAACAGATGGATATCACCTAAAAAATGTCGCCATGTAATCTCACAGCCAATATGTTGCCAATGGCAAAAACTATATTCTGGCCCGATTCCGATATAGCATCTTTATTTTTTCGGTAAATTGGTCGTCATCTTATTCATTCCGGCCCACTAACGTTTTCGAGGCATGGCTCTTCATCACAGTAAAGATACTAATATGATGTAGTTTCCTGATAGTAATTTGGAAAGTGTTTTTTGAATAGGTGAGTTGTTAGTAAGCTATTAATGGCATGATGTCTTTTTTTGAGACCACGTGTTAACAATCAGCATGTTTTTTTCATGATTATATATGTGTCACTGGGTAGCCCACTGCATTTTTACTTTGATTTTTTTTCATTTGTACAACCATCTGACAGATACGAGGGAACAGTTTTTAAATAATCAGTGTTTAAAAATAATATGTTTTATTGTCATGGAATATATAAATTCATTTATAATAATTTGTGTCAAATTAAAAATTACTGTACAGGGTCAGCAACTTACCCTGTGGTGTATAGGTTAGAATGTTGGACTGTTAACTCAAGGGTGTTAGGTTAAAGTCCCGCACTTGGCCAGCAAAATATTTTCATACTATATAATGCGTTGAGACTTAAATTAAATGAATATATGTAAATAGGAAATAATAATTGCTTAAACTTTTAATCCAAAAGTTAAGGTTTTTCATGGTTATACTGGTTATTTCTGGACATATTTTAACTGCAGGCCCGGTATCTTGCCGCCATCCAGCCGTCACAGTTCCGGCATCTTGCCGCCATCCAACCGCCGTAGGCCCGCAATCTTGCCGCCATCCAGCCGCCGCAGGCCCGGCGTATTGTCGCCATCCATCTGCAGCAGGTCCGGCGTCTTGCCGCCATCCAGCTGCCGCAGGCCCGGCATATTGCCGCCATCCAGTCGCCACAGGCTCAGCGTCCAGCCGCCATAGGCTCAGAGTCTTGCCGCCATCCAGCCGCCGCAGGCCCAGCATCTTGCCGTCATCCAGCCGCCGCAGGACCAGCATCTTGCCACCATCCAGCAGCTGCAGATTCCGAAACTTGTCGGCAATTTTTTGCCGGCCCGATTCCGGCCCGTACGTTTAGTGTATATTGGGCCGGAATACATTTTATGTCTTACCGTTAGCAGTAGGGTGTATTTTTGACACTGTCGGCAAACAGTCAGCCGCCAGTCTATATTTCCATCGGGCCGCTTCTGGCATAAGACAGGGGGCCGACATCATCTGGCCGGAGTTTGTCAGCTATCTTTTACCGGCCCGATTCCGGCCCGTAGTTTTCGTGTTTGTTGGGCAAATTGAGAACGTATTATGCAAATGAATGTAATAAATGGATGTCAGCACAATCTGATAGATGCCAAGCGCAATTTAAGATTGCCAATTTGTTTCGAATGGCTCATGAAAAGGCAGCTACGATTGGAATTGCAGTCAAAGGCTTTCATTCATGTGGCATACTGCCAATGTATCCCGATATTTTTTCTGAAGTAGACTGTCTTCCATCTGAAATCACACGCCGTGATTGCTCGCTCGTGACTGATCAAACATGGACTAAAGATGAGGTAGACCGCTTATTCGTCTTCTGCGCATGTACCCAACATTGACTTACCCAATATTACACAACTGTCAAAAGTCACATATTCAACAGTAATGAATGCGTTTGTTTATATTTTAATTTTTAAAAGACAAACACTTTTGTATGAATAAAATACTTTCACCAATTTGAATTTTATATAACAGCATTAAAATTTGGTTAGCGTAAGTATTCAAACATCACAATGTACGTGTTTATTAAACAGTGTTATAACGTCACATCAAATCCACGCCGTTTTTACTAGTCGGGTTGGTAGAAAAGCAGTTCAAAGTTGGGACACGTATACTGGTTGTGCGCAGCCAGCGAGATAGGTCTACCTCATATTTAGTCTAGGGTATAAGTTGTTCACGGTAAAATGAGCACTTTTGAAAGCCCTACTTAAGATATATTTGTATGCACGTTGCCAATTTTTCCGCCTTATGTAAAATAAAAATTGCCATGGGCTGCATCACTTCATTCGTGCGTTGGTCAAGTAAAAATGTGAAATTATTAGGAAAGTAAATATTTTAGAAATATACCCATTTTTACACTTGGATGCATAGAAAATAGAGAGCGAAAGGAATAATTTAAATTGTCACAAATGGTTATCCTACAATTTTTATTGGACGATAAGATATGGAACAACTTTCCATCTGTCCTTACCAACTTTACTGGGCGAATGTCACTCACTGCGTCCATTAAAATATATGCAGGCAGGGGACAGTGGCATTTTTTTCTAACGTTCATTAAAAAAATTCTCACTTGATCGTGAACAGCCTTTATCGACCCGTATCAGCAGACAGTCACGCTTGCAATCCCTCATGCAACATCCTCCCCAGTTCCTTTGCTCATGGCAGGCGCCGTGATACTCGGCATCCCTTTTCCCTCGAGATCTCGTTTCTGCTCGTGCAGCGGACGCGCCGTTTCCCTTTCCTGAGCGTTCTCGTAACTTACGAGTCGCTGGTCTGGTCGTACAGGTACCGTCTCTGAGAGTCGACCTTAACACAATGGCCGGGGTCACATTCGGCACAGAGCAATGGTCGAGCGCTCTCTCCTGCATTGTTCAAGGAAACGCCGAGCACGATTTCAACAACCCAGGCATCAACAAATCTCTTGACAAGGGATTCAAGCCGACTTCAGTCAGCTGTTGTTTCAAACGTCGTATCGCACTGAGCAAAACTTTGTGAGTTGTACGAACTATGGTTTGAGGATTTCACTGGATGTAGCTGTCCCCGGTGAAACATTATCTTTTGGTGTGATAAAGTTCACTACTTTCCTGCCAATAAACAGTTCATTTGTTTGAGTGCACCTCCTTAAACAAATTTGCGGGACACTCTTAGCTGCCTTCCTGTCACTAAGTGAAGTAGTCGATAAAATAATCAACTGATATGAATGAGTTGGCAAATACAGAGTAATCGGATACTCATTTTACTTTAAAATGCCCAAATCTCATGCAGGGAACATATTCCTTGAGTATAATGATGGATGGAAATTACTAAAACTCTATC
The DNA here is from genome assembly GCA_029891345.1 of Dryococelus australis. Lineage (NCBI taxonomy): Eukaryota > Metazoa > Arthropoda > Insecta > Phasmatodea > Phasmatidae > Dryococelus > Dryococelus australis. The sequence goes on along the minus strand of CM056998.1, from coordinate 67,118,753 downwards.
TAAGGTAGCTCGACTTCCCTTCCAAACCATTTCTTATTGACACTTCCTTTCATCTTTTTCAACAGACTTTTTTAACCACACAGCATAAACAGCAGATGGCGACCTAACAGCAACCAATCACGAACCAAAATTGAGATAAGCAGATGGACTACTTTCAAACATGGTTTCCTAATTCGTGTCCACTTCAGATAAATTATAGAGTGTACGGCGACAGCAGAAGTAAGTGTATCCGAAAGAAATTATATTTTCAAGTCTACGTGCGATGCCGAAAACCAAACAGAAAACGTTTGTAGAAATACTTCAATATTTCACGTACGTTCACCTAACACGTCATCACTAGAACAACAGTTCTAAAGACTGCCATGTATTGGAATCGCATGCTAAAGTAACAACTCAAAAGTCGACACGAATTTGTATAATTGAATTTGTCTTGTTTCCATTATTCGCATAAATATATTAGAATTAAAAAAATTAATATTACACTACATCATACAACAGACGACAACCTAATTGCAGCCAATCGCAAACCAAAACGTCACTGAATGGTTGCCAGATTTAACTTAACCAGCACTAAGCAAACGAACGCTTTCTTTACCAGAAAATATCTGTTGAGAAACGCTACGAGACTAACCTACGATTTAAATTAATTTTGTGTTCAGGTAACCAATACTTTAAACTGACATTCTGAAACCGGCGCTTTATTTTATAACTGTACATGGAATTCATATTTCTGTTTTGGTCCAAAAATAACGAAATTGTAAAAATTGTGCTTGACATGTATTTACAAAAAAAATGCAACTATAAATAAATACTTAAGGGAAATGAACTTGCACGTACTATCTAATAGTTTATCTGTGTTTGGCACATGGTCAGAATATTTTTCTAATACTCTTATGAGTAAATTTTTGAAGATGCTACAAGAGATTTGAGTAAATGAAACTTCAAATTATATTTTTCACAAATCCTGGTATCATGCCACTTAAATCGTTTGTACGCGTAGCCTGTATTTTGAGGGTTCGTAATTCGAATGCGTAAAAACCCGCACTTACGTTACAATATGTTAATGCCTCCTACAGTCATTCAATAAAGCCTTCTTCGCGACAATGGACATAACTAATATAAAATTAGGTTAAGATTCATTAAATGATTTTTATCATAGTCTACATTAACACTGAATTCCATGTCTTTGTATAGAATACAAACGTGAGCGAATTTCCTCTCTCTTACAATATGTTTCATGTCAGAGCGATTGTACAATTATGTTTATCATTATAGCCAGGCAAACCAGCATTAAAAAAAAAAAAAAAAACTCATTTTACATAATGTAGTGCGTATAAATAATGGGAGGAAAATTTATACACCATTCCTTTGAAAAAAGCAAATAATTTTTACCGAAATAAGGGTGCACCTGAATGGCTTCCCGAAATTTCACTGTTCTTCTGCGGTTTTAAATCTTATAACTTGAAACAGCCTCGATTAAATAAATTACGATAGTGGATGGATGTCTACAAATATAATAATAGCATTACCAGTAATACAATATGGATTTTAGAATATGTATACATAACTTGTTGCCGTTTTAACAATAAATATTTCTCTCTTTAGAGAGATATTAGAAAACCAAACGTGGAAAAAACTGTCAGATGTTCGTATAAAAATATTAAAACCCTGAAAAATGATACCTATTTGTTTTTCAATTCTGACTTAATGACTTGATAATCCATAGTGTTTTACAATCGACATAGACACTAACCAATAGTAACTCAAGAACATAGAGGGTTTTGCGATTAGTTCTCGATATCGGACGGTTCTGCTTTGTTTTACGTCTGCCTCTGATATAATTAAACAAATGGAATACAGATAACGATACGAAAAGGAAACAGTACAAGGTAAAAGGTAGAGATTTATTTCTTCCATCCATTAGCTTATGAATTAATTAGGGGCATCCCTGACAGCGGTGTATTACTTGTTTTATAAAACATGCCTGGGTTTCTCCAAAAAAAAAAACAGTCTGACCTCTCACCTTGAACCTGTTCTCTGCAGAGTTGTGCAACACAACATCAGAAATACAAGAAAAAACTCATACTTACTATATAATACCACAAGCCATCTCTTGAAATATTGTTGCACCATATTATTAATTAGCACAACATTTAAAAATGGAGAGCTGGGTGGTCTAACGGCTACCGCACTTGCTTCTCGTCGCCTTATCGAATATCGATTTTTGGTCGATATAAGCTTGTGCATCGATAGCTGGTGGGTTTTCTCGGGGGACTTCCATTCCTTACAGCGTTTGGTCTTTCGCTTCTCTCAGGCGTCCGCTGCATCAATTACGACTTAGGTTTATGATTGCTATGCGTGAAAATGTCATGAATATTTAATCAACCTGACCTCAAATATAATTTGAGTAATAAGTGTAAGAGTGGCCCTGAATCAATTCGTGTGTTGTCAGATCTTGCTATGGTTGGTGCATTTCCAACTCTGGAGAAGATAATGGACTCTGCAAGAAACGTTGTATATTTTTAATCCGTAATTAATACGATTGAAATATTTTTTTATGAAACACCTTTTAAGAGTATATTTTCTACCCTAAAAAGAACAGGACAAAGTTTTCCGCGGTAATTTCTATGCTCCTTTTACTCTCCTCATTAAGAAAGTATGTAACTCTCAAAAAAATCTCAATCGTAACAATATGTCGTTTATTTAGTACGTGAGACTGTTCCGAAGAATGACATGCCGAGTTTATCCACAACCCGCTACACGCCGAAACGCCAGTATAGGATGAGTGTAATTAGGCTACACTAGGCACAGACGCACAGAATACACAATATCAAAACTTTGTCTTATTATTTTCACACTTTATCAATTTCCAAACAGACTTTTGCAACTAGACCACAACTTCTCGTGTATTTGGGTCTACCGCGTTATGGTACTAAAAATAATTTGTAGTTTATATTCATGTATTTATCTTGCCTCGCAGTTTCCTTTCCTAGTATGTTTAAGGAAAAAAGTAAATATTTTACCATGAACGATACAGTATTTGTACATGGTATTGATATTTATAAAGGGAGGAAAAACCTTTCCAATAATTTAAAGACGTCATAGGAATATCAACTATTTCATGCCCTTGCAATATTTACCTCATGTGGTCATAATTTAGAGAACTAGCTGGCACACTTTCCCCTGCATATTTTAGAAAGCTTCCTCTTCTTATGTTCAAACCGACTACACAAGTTCCCACGGAAAAATTTTATATATACATGTAAGGGAAAATTGGCCTATACCGACAAAACACGATACTGTTTATCTAATTTACAAAACAACAATGATCTACTAATTTTCTGTAGATTTAGGTCCCATACACAAAGAATTCTGAGGTGTAATAAAGCTCAAATTGAAATGTTTAGCTTTAAAATGAATGTACTGAATTTAATACAAAACTGTTTTGCATGACGAAACATCGTATATGTATATATATAATATATAATATATTATATATTATATATTATATATTATATATATATAATGCATGTATTATTTATGCACATATTTACAAGTAGCCTACAGAAAAACATCCAAAAATATAATAAATGTCCTGTTACTCATTTACATAATTTTTTCTACTTTCGCAAAGATGTTTCAACATATGTTTTTAATAAATTTATTTTATCTGCAACTAACAAAGTGCTTTGTAAATACTCTATTCTAAATTAACTGTAAATAATCAGCTGCAGTTTTAACTTATTAAGTTGTAAAATATGCAATGTCGCCGCCTTAATTACCACCAATGTACACCTTCCATTGAACCAGAGAACTGGAACGCATTTGGCGGTTACTGAAGTTAAAGGTTCTGGTCGCTAATTAGCATCAAATTTCACCAAACATCTTCCAGCAAATCAACAAGTCCCCTAAAATCAACATAGTTGTTCATAAAAAATTCCTTTCTCACCTTACTTGCAATAGTTTCTTGATACGCACTGAACTTTCGTCCATACAGAATGTTTAACTGGAGTTAGTTATACAAGAACGCAAATATTTTCCATGCCACTAAATAATAATTATATCTTAGTTTGCTTTTGCAAATGGGTTTACTTGTATTATAAGTACTATATGGAAAAATTAATCCTTTGCAATATACTGTAAATTTTATTAGTGTGACGCTGCAGACATAAAAATGAAATGTTTACAATTCCATGCCATTATAATAGTATGTACGACTACCATGTGGCAAAGACACGTTTATTACCTCGTTGTACCGTATCCTGCCTTCATACGTGCGTCGATACGATCGCATTTGGAATCAAAAAAAGTTTCCTGAAACATACTCGCCCACAGCTGTTGTAAATTATGCGCAACTAATTATAATTTCCAACATATACAGCTGACGTTGCTTCTTGTATCTCAAACGTTCACTGGGAGACGACAGTGTAAAAAAATAATGATGTTATATTTTTTAATTGATTTTGAGGATATCCTATGCTTTCGTAAAAATATATCAATGGTAGCGAAAATATTATACCGAAGCACATGGAAAATAACGATAATGTTTTTTTTTTTTTTTTTTTTTTAAACATAGGCCTATAAAAATTTTACCTGAAAATTTTGATTCATAGAAATTTCAGAAGGCTAGCTTAACACAAAGTTTAAATTTATCCAATGTGTTTATTAAAGTTGTAGGAGTAGAATTTTCCAATTGTTTTGACATCTAACACTTGGTTAATTTGCGGTTACGATTTGAGTTCTGTTTATTTTGACTTTAAATTATATATCAACAGTTAAAATTCTAATACAGGCGAACAGCATAACAGGTCTCAAGAAAACATATTTCATGACAATCCTATAACATATACAATAATTGTGAACTGTATTGTAATGTATTAATTCTGTTTAACCTTGAAATTATAAATATATTTATGTAAATTAAACATTCCTATCGTTTGTTTAATGGATTTTATCAAAGTTATTTCATTTCGTTGTAATGCTTTCCTCAGGATATTTTTTCCTACGGCACCGAAAAAGAATGCAATAAGCTGAAAATGTAGAAAATAATTTTAGACTCTTCAATGCCCTTAAAATTTCTTGGAAAGGGAGCTCTGTGTAGGAAAGCGTTTTCTTATTGTGAATTAGCTTCTGGACACTGAGTAGATCGCGAGACCGCAGTATATTGCCAACATTCCTCTGGGCATTCAATAACCCCAGTATCACTACCAGCGGCGAACGAGAATCACAAGCGATGATTCCACAGACCATCGCGCTTGAAGTAATAAATGCCGTTGTAAAGTGAGACAGCGACTGTCGCGTTCACACGCGTTTCTTTAAACTCTTGTACAGAATTTATTCGCTCACAAAGAAAAGATTAATTCGTTGCTGAAGGGGGGCATGTTCTTGTCTGCAGCACGCCAAGTTGTTTTCTACCGACACCGTTGTATACAAAGCGGGCGATGTTACAGCGGTTTATGGCAGAGACCGAGCGAAGCGGCGCAGTGGTTGCCGAATTTTGGAGGACCCAGGTTCGATTCCATGCTCCGCAATCCTTACTTCGGTCTTCCACGGTTCCCCGAAATCACTCCAGACGAAAATAGGATGGGTCCTTAACATAGGTAATGATTGATTACTTTCCCGTTTCTACATGTTAAATAATCTTTCCCCATTTCGACGTCATTGACGAGACGCAAACTCCTGTGTATTTTAATGGAAGAAAACTTGAAGGTCGTCGGGATGGCAGATTTGCGTGTGTTGTGCTAGGTGTACTGAAATGCCTGTGGTAGCACGGGGTGTTCTAGACAAGCTGTCACGTATCTCTGGATGGTCGAAAAGGAATCTTTTCACTTGTTTTATTACTTTTTTTTTTGTGCCAGTCTGACAATTGAAAGGTTCACTCTCCCACCTAGAGGTTTGTCGGGATCGTCCTGAAGCAGTGTATTGTATACGGGTACCTTCGCGTGACCTTTCCACCCAACACAATCTGTCTGTAAGTTTCAAATGATTATAATGAGGGGCAATTCGGCGCAGTCCTATTATCCGGCCTCTCTCAAATCCTGCAGTTCCTCGTACGGACGTCTTGTGCATCTCCTCGATTTCGCTCGTTTATCACATCTTTATCGTACTTAGCGTGCCATATGTGCTGTTCTCAAGGTTTCAAATACACCTCATGAAGAACAATAGCAGTGCTCTCATACGATATATGTGCAAGCGTCATTGCAAAAAAACTTTATAATAATTTACATATCAGCCATCGACGTGTCTATTTACCAACTTTCACGGTCATCGAATGTTTTCAAGCTGCGAAATTTCTTATGCAGTGAGTATATGCGCAAGTATAACATAACAGTGTATTTCATAATTATTTTGCAAAAAAAAGGTAGTAAATTAAAGTTTAAATGCCCATATACAGTCATATACCGAAAGTATTAACCTGAATGTATTTACAAAAGCAGATGTTAAGAGGCTCCTTCGAGTATATGTTAGTTTTATATTTCATACATGTTATGTGTTTAGACTAGAACATTTTGCTTTGTGACCCGTACACACCAAAGGAAGGATTTCACGCTTGTTATAAATAACACTAAGAAAATCGAAAGCTAGATACAATGCAATTCTAGTTTAAGTAATTTCTGGTTATGCATTTTACCATCCGCCGTCTTATTGATAGCTGAACTCAAATTGCCTGTATAAAGTGATATTTAAATGGACATTCAAAAGGGTCAATTAGTTTGAAAGAGGCGTTGTAAATAAATAATACGTAGGCCATATGATGCTTCTGTTGGTTTTAGTTCAGAAATCCCACCCACCCTTAGTAAACCACCTTAAAAGTTATCTTTAAAATATTTTAATATTTTAACAATATATACAGTCTATAATAAATGTACTCGCAAAAGTTGATAAAATCACTCACGTCTAAAAAATGTAAATACTGTTATTGCAAAAATTATTATACTATCACTGATTTTCTCACAATAATTTGGGTACTTTGGTGGAAAACAACCCCATATATGACTAATAATATCAGGCATAGATTTACCTTACAGTTACTTGAAAATAATTTTACTATCACTGATTTTCTCACAATAATTTGGGTACTTTGGTGGAAAACAACCCCATATATGACTAATAATATCAGGCATAGATTTACCTTACAGTTACTTGAAAATAATTTACCTTTAACAGCTTCAAGTTATTGCCACTTCCTTCGAAAATCGAGGCTTAGTATCACAATCCACTTCTTTTCCACAGCTCACGTAACTTTCGTTACATAAATATAAAATAACGTTCTAGTTAAGTCAGTTCCTTAGATATTATTGCCAATTCTTGGAACTTCTTCTTGAACTCTGTCCAGTGGGAACATGGCAGTCTGCGCAACGCAATAAATGTTGCGGATGTCTTCGGCTGGGTTCACGCCTGAATACTGTTGTCAGCTGTGCCTAGTGCAAAGAAGCCTTGGATGTATAATCAAATCGCGGTTACTTCAGCCTTTTATGAAGCTCTGCTAATGTTCTACTTCCAAGATATTCCTCCGCCTCGTGCAAACTAAGATTAACAAGTCTGGAGAATTATACCAGAGGGACAACGCACCACATTCGTGCGCACGCAGTTGTAATGGTATTTTGAATAGCCTAAGAACTGTTTCTCACTAGACATTACCAACATAACTATTTTCTCCCTGTTTTTATTAAAATTTATTTATGAAAGAAGTATTATGATTTATAGAAAATATATTAATAACATTTCAATTTAACAGGAAAAAGTAACTTTTGTGAACACAAGTATCAAACGCTTGTGATACAAGGCGCATTTAAGAAATAACTAAACACGTCATGCATGGGGAGATTTTTCAAATGTTTGATTCAAAAAGGTTGAAGAAACCGTGAATGGACTATATCTGCTACAAGCGTACCGAGACCGCCATCGCCATCCATCTTCAGGGATACAGCAAGCCGAAACGTTGCTCAAACCGTGCCTTATTCAACAATTTTGAAACGGTCGGCGATACACATAGTTTTTGTACGATGAAAGAGCAGCAGCTTAAGTCCAAGACAAATAACATAAGGCATGGAATAACACCTGCGTCGTAACACAGACTCACTTACACGCACGTATGATTCGTTTAATGTCCCCCCCCTCTTTTTTTTCCCTCTTAGCGAACCTCAAGCAGTTAACGCAGTTGGCCAACTGTTGGCGGTGGTGATAAACGTACGCATTTATGACTGTCGCCATTTCATGCATGGTTGACAAAAAGTTCATATCAATAAAAGTGACATTACCAATCTTATTAGATATTCGTAGTGTGGGCCAGTTATCACGATGATTGTTAGAATTGAAAAGAAGCTCCACAAACAGGCGATAGACAAAATGCTAACTTCTGAGAAAGTAGTAGCAGCATGCTAATGGCTATTTATGCCATGTCAACTGTTGATTACTACTGGGGAAATATTAGTAGCAAGCTTGTGGGCCATTTATGGCATACCAGCTGTTACTAATGTGGACAAATTATAAGCTTGCTAATGGGTTATTAGGGGCATGTCAAAAGTTGTTTACTGCTGGGGACATATCAGGCTTGTGGACCATTTGTGGCATGTCAACTGTTGCTTACTACGGAATAAACATCTATAATCAAGTTTATGGGCGATTTATGGCATGCCAACTGCTACTATTGCATACGTATTAACGACATTTTATGGGCCATTTATGGAATATTATCTACAGTATATGATGATGTGAAATAGCAAATAGAATATGTGAATTCACATCATGCATGTGTAAAGTAAAATCAGCACGTGACTTTACTAGTACCAGGAAAATCAGTTTCTAGTCTGGATACCTGCAAATCATCACATGTAAATATATTCTTTATCTTGCATCTCCAATAGCACGTGAAAGTAGCCCGAAACTATAATATTAGTCATTCTAACAAAACATACAAATCTCAATCTTAACTCGTGATACTAAAATAAACTGTACCAAGTTAGTAGGCTAATGCAATTTTTTGTGTGACAAATATTTAGATTAACTTAAAAGGTTCTGTATGAACACATTGGAATGTAGTTAGTAGCATTCTTTGGGAGTTCGATTCCATTTTCTTTCAAACCAATTTGCCGGCTGTAAAATAATGCTTAAAATAACATATGATGGTGGGAAATAATTTTGTTTGGGCGAAACAAAGTTTTTTCTTTTTTTGGCTCTGGCAATGCATGCAAGCTGTTTTTATGTAAGCTACAAGTGGCGAATAGCTAAATGATTGTAAGTGGCCAATAGCTGGGATGCAAGTGGCTTGCCAACAGTTGGCTGACGATACTGCTGACTTTCGTGGCCCACTTATGGTGCAGGTATGCTTGTGGTATAGTTGGTTATGCAGAATTAGGTCATTTATGGGCAGATTTTATTTTGCTACAATAATTTGTTTGAACAGTTGTCCAAATGTGGCCAACTGCACGCACAACAGTCAGAGGCATCATGCGGGCCACGTGCATCTGCTGCGGGTGCATTGCGGAAGTTGACTGATTATGGAAACCGTTTGTGGGCGGCTGATTTACAAGCAGATTCGCATAAGTGGGCCACCTGACTTTTGCTACTTGGGCCATGAATATCTCTTCACGCTAGCACATGCACTAATAACATTTAATTGAAAAAAAAAATACAGTGCATATTATTAAAAAAAACAACGGCTCAGTTTCGTTTAAGTCATAAGATAAACCGTTTGCATATTTATCGTCGCCAATTGTACACTTCCCGTCAGAATAAATGAGCGACGGAAAAAGTTGAATGTCCCCTTCGGCAATCTTCGGCTTTTGACAAGATGTATCGCCTTGGCTCTTAGGCAACCAGTTGCTCAGAACTATCCGGTCAATCGTTCAGGGTTTTAACTGCTTTAAGAATCTCTTTAGCTTCTATTGGAGCATCATCCTGACATCGGTTTCTCCAAGTGAATATAACGCATTTAATTGGATGAAGCAACTCGTCCTGCGATTTATTGAGTTTACGCAAAAACCCAGTATCTGACATAAACTCCTCACTGGAAGTCCGTGTCTCATGCGCAAACAGGTAACAATCAGGGGAATAAACAACCAATTATAAAGGCAAGCTGAGCTACAGTTTGTGCAACATAGCTTGTTCTGAAATATTTTAGCAGAATTACCTCATATGAGTTCCACACTAAACCTTCGCGAGTCATGCAAGCAGCCAGCGGATAGAAAACCGGTCGCAAAGGCGTGTTAAGCGACAGTGTTGTGCAACATAGCTTGTCCTGAAATATTATAGCCGAATTACCTCACATGAGCTCCACACTAGACGTTCGCGAGTCGTACAAGCAGGTAACACGTGGCGGAAAGAAGACCAATCATAAAGGCAAGCTGAGCTACAGTGTTGTGCAATATAGCTTACGCGACATTCGATGCTTCAAACAATGAAACAGTAAACGTATGTAAAATGTATATAATTACAAATAACTGTAAAAGAGAAATGCTTAATTGCTCTGTAAATAATTAAAATGAACCCTGTTCTATGTGAGACGTTAAGTAGTTATAATATTTGTATTTTATTATTGATACACAGAAATGAATTTCCTGCTGTCGTACGCATTTGCGAAAACCGAATATCACACTTTAGCGGAATATATAGCTATATTCATTAGCAAATAAAGCCACTAAACATTAGTGAAACAATTGGCGCATGTTGCAGATGTAATTATTGTTAATTTTCTCTTGCAACTAGCTGCTGTCTGCATGATAAGCCATGTCCTATCTAACCAGACCCATTTATACGTTGCCAAATCAAATCCTTACGTAGGTTTCTTTTTATCTACTGTAGCCAACATACGTCTGTGCATGTCTGAGAAGCGGAGCGTGTTAAACAGTGGCTAAAAGAAGGGAGAGGGGGAGGTAGAAAATATGCGCACGCAGGTCTGGCCGTACTATCGGCTATTCCACAAACATCAGTTACAGCGGGCTCAGGTATATGTAAGGCAAATATAGGACGATAGACGTTCACAGAGGTACCGGAAATTTATCCGCAGTGTTAAAAATTGCACTTGGCCATTTTATTGATATAAAACCAAACACAAAAAATAATGCAACTGGAATACTACTTAGTTTTTAACACTCGGTGCAATTCCACGTGAATTAATATATACGTACAGCTTTTCAAAGTATAACAAAACAGTAGTTTCAGGCAAGTGCTTTACTATTGAAACTACAGGAAATGTTTTATATCTTTTTTTTGCACAAAGTCGCGAAAATGAGTGTTTTTACTCATAGTGGACTGATCCACACATTAAATAATGGATAGGCTACGCACAGTGTTTATAAAACAAGTAATAAAATAATAAAATTACAATCTACAGCATAGTGTTCATCTACTTGACAAATTCCTCCCAATTAATCTGCGTGTAAGCATTCTTGTCGCGCTAAACTGTAGTTTATGTGAAATTGTGGTCTACATACGACCTAGTTGTTCAAATTGAAAAGCTCACGAAAATCACAGTAAACCTTTAGGGTTTGTATAAAAGGTGTTACGCATCTTGTCGGTTTATGTATTTTTTTAGAATTCTGATTCACGTGCAAAATTAATGCCACCTGTAAAGATTTTTTTTCCAAATAATGCTGACTTCAGCAGACGGTGTAACCAATATAAAAATATTTCTGTAGCATTTATATACAGTTATTTGTAGTAACTTAACAGACAGTAATATACGTTTATCTATAATTTATGCCAGTAAATTTTATTCCAAATAAAACGTTCATTAAGAGAAAATATTTTCTCGATAATAAAATGAAGATTGTGCAAATGTGTAATCCTATATGAAATGCATTAAAAACTAAAACATTAACTGTTTATATGCCTGTCAAATTACTACACAAACAGATTCGAAACAAACGCTATCGTTAGGCTATAGTAATAAGTATATTAGTTTGTTGGTGTTGAAGTTAAGGCCACACGCATTTGTTCAAGAAGTTGTAGGTTCGATTTATAGTTGGAACGTATTTATTAAAATATAATATAAAAGATAATCTTTGTATTATATTTGTGATATAAATAAATATATGTTTAAAAGTATGTTATATATTAATTTAGATACTCTATTTAAAAATGTGACTGAAACAGAAGCTTGAATGTAATATTAAATATCTATATATTGCAAGTTCACTTAGTAGATTTATTAATTTATTACAAGAAAAGGCAAATATTCTTTTGGTTACTGGTTTTCAAGGTTTTACTTGTAAAAGTAACATAAAATGCACACATAATTCCAGATTTACAGCAATAATGTTTTTAATTCCGTGACAACTTTTTTCCCGTATTTTTCCTATTGGAAGTGACATTTCCCATGAAAGGTTGACTTCTACTGACAAACATAAATCACACCCTTGCTCTACCCGGGATTCATAACCGGAACTACTCACGCTCAACCCTCAACCGACTGCGCCACAAGGGGCAGCCATTAGGTCAACCAGAACACTGTCAGTGGTTATAAGAACTTATTTTAAGTTTACAAAAAGCAGCTTATTTCATTGGAGATAATTTATAATAACAATTTAAGTAATATAATAATTACTTGTTTCACATTGTACCTATAATTCACTGCCACATTGATTGGTATTCACTTGAATATATTTGCGCTAAATTAAATGCCGAAACTGCAGGCTAAGTTTTGAAAATTGTTTTAAAACATTTATAGTCTATATTAACCTTTATACATCACTTTTTTCTTTGGAATAAAAAAATTTAAAATAAAAATATATCTTTATTCTTTTCTCAGTGATTGTACTAAATATTCCTTTATCATGAAATATAACATTATTATAATTTAAAAAGCTCTAAATTTATTATTCATTGTTAGAATTAATTTATTCGCTGCCCCGTATTGTGATTGAAGATTTCAACAAGAGACACAATTCAAGAATTCCATGGCATCAAAAATATCGTGCCAACAACTATGGATATATTACGAAATTAAATTTGGCACTGACTAGCTAGATGACAGCTATGTACGATTTCGTGATATTATTTGTATGTTTTGGATTTTTTTGAAAGTAAAACTTCTATGCTGTGAAATGTGTTCAAGTTGGCTTAGTATTATGCTGTCTCAAGCCTCTCAATGTTTGCCAGTTTTATAAATAAATGTTGTGTTGAGTAATGCATTCCCGTTGATATATTTCGTACGCTGCGCCGTAAACCTTCAGATCAAACATTTATATTCTCCACTCACCCCCATTTTAATGGTGAAATATATTATGAAAATGTGGAAAAGTAAGAAGTAATCTGTTGATGCATCAAACCACAGAAAGTATTCCACTTCCATCGTTGTTACTTTTATATAACGTGATTTAAATTCGATACTGTTTAGTATTTGAACAGAAAAATTGCACTCAATAATCGAAAAGCAATTGTATTATATCAAACAATACACTCAGAAGGTAAAGAAATCCTCCAGCACACGCTGTCACAAGAGCACTGCTACCTGTTGTCGCCAGCAAAAAATCTCCGTGTCCGGTTTTGCATTTGCTGTTACTCAAGACAAAATACGGAATGTTTTTATGTATGCGTGAATACTGCCGGGACGCAATCTTGCCGCTCAGCTATAGGCCGGACTGTGCCGAGCGAAAGTCTAGGGAATAAGATTGGACTCACGTGCACAGACATTTACCGGTACCAGTAGGTAAGTCCTATAATGGTAGCCATTTTGGAAGACAGGGCTACCTCAAATATTATGCTTATACAGCATTTCTCAGAAAATGTTCAACCGATTTGGCATCAGTGAAAGTAATGAGAACCTTAAAAAGCTGTACATAATTATATTTATAATGTAGCAACCACTAAGTACTGCATTTTGATGCATATCTTCAAGTAAAGCTTCGCATGTAGTAGTATACAAACGGGCATTCTAAGGGGGCTTGGAGCTACGGACAAGGGAACTAGACGACCACCATCTTTGATGATACCATAAAAATTGTCTGTTTTCCCACAAAAAATTCTCTATTTTCCTTCACGCCTGTGGCGGCCATCTTGGGTCCCAACCTCCAGCTCTGTCAATCCGATGTCAGGGTGTTGGGACCCTTACACCTAGTGTCCTGGCAGATGCCGAGTCTCATGCTCTGTCATTGCTTTCGGGATCTGTCGACCTACCACCGCAATGCAGTACCGAATACCAGCATCGGCTTACATGCTCACCAGATCCAACATATAAGCATAGTTGACTGTAATTTTCGAACCCCATAAGATATAATTTTCAAATTCATAATAAAGCCGCATGGCCGAAGATGAGAAGGGTCGCAGGGCCAAGCATACCCCATGTCTACTTATAAGCATAGTTGACTGTAATTTCCGAACCATGTAAGATATTATTGCCAAATTCCTAACATTGGCATCATCCACGATGGTGGGAAGGGAACTTCAACAGAATTGTTTACTGTTAATATTCACAACCCTAATCATGCATTTTACAGTATCTATGACCAATAAACTTGCTAAGGGAATATTATACCATGCCTATCCTACTTCAGCAGCACAGATTGCATGCCTTAATACACCTATAAGTTTGGAAAATATCTGGTTTCTCTATCCACCAAGCGTATTTTGACATCACGAATAACTGCCAGATACATCATAATTCGCAAGGAAAAAAGTCGACAACTGTGGCAGGTGGTTGAGAATGAGGGATACTGGTCCTCTTATTGAGGTTACACTATCGGCCCTTTTCAGGGCCAAATAAACACTCACATTAAAACGTGACACAAAAAACCAATGGCACACCATGTGGCATAATGACCACATTGATATACAAACTAAAGGAGCGAGGTGGTTTCGAATCCAGAACAGTGGGCGTCAGAACCATAGACATGAGACCAACTTTATTTGTTACATTTTTTTATATGGATGCAAACATATGCTAACAAATAAAATGCATTGTATGATACCGTAACATTTTATATTACAACGAAACAAAATAACATAACCAGTAGGAATTAAATTCAAGTTCGAACTCCAGAAACGTAATGGTATCTATTTCTAACATGACAGTGGCCGCAAGCACACTGCGAAACGGATCGTTTACAACACACCCCATACGCCATACAATACCCAATCACTCTCACCTGACCTAAAACCCACTGAGATTCTTCTGGAGGAATTGAACATAAGAGTGAAGAAAAAAAAACACTTTCTCCCATAAAACACAAACGAGGCATTTCTACCAAATTGTAATAGCATTGGGCCAAATATTTTCTAGAAAACTCGTTAATTCAGAGCTAAATAGACTGATGGACGTTGTTCGCAGAAAGGGAAGTTAACAAATAACTGTGGAGTGAACAATAATCAACACTTTGTTGATGTATGTCCAACGTTTATAAGAACTGGAGACAGATGATGTAGTCTTATGCAGTGATACCGTAATTTATGTTGTTTGTTTTGTGTGTCATATTGTACCTCACTAAGTAGCATTAAATGTGGCTTATCACCTATTTTCTGCCTTTAGGCTAAGCTTATCTATGAATGTCACTAATTGCTATCTACCACTGTCCTTATACTTCTGCCCGTGACTGCATATACGTGACGTTTAAGTTGTTTCTGTTTTCAGACTGAAAACATTCTAGATGTCAGTGATGGGCAGATCTGTGTCTATTAAGTCTGATGTCAGAAGTCTCTACTGGCTTAAAAGTTGTTCAGATTGCGTAAGAATTAAAGTCAGGTCAAATTGCGAATCTAACTAAATCATTCTTGTTTGAAGAATACCACGGAAAGCATTTTCAAGTAGAACAGGTCCTAATATGTATATACAGTGGCGATCACAAATATTCATACATCCTGTTCCTTTCATGACGTCTTTACAATAAGCAATTATGTTGACACACACGTATGCGTCCAACTGTATTTTGTATTCCATTTAATCAAATACAACATATAAACAACATTCCTTATAAAAGAAACTAAGTAATATATTACACAAATGTAAATAAATGCACGTTTTCCGAATCAGAAATTTTCATACACCATCGTACGAAGCACAAATATTTTTGTACATCAACATAAATAAAATTAATTCTCCATTTAATATTTAGCATGCCCTCCCTTTTTCTTCAGAACGCTTCTCAAACGCGCTGGTATTGACTTTACTGCCGTTTGTATGACACTAGGAGGGATATTGTTCCATTCATGAAGGATTTTCTCCTTCAAATTCCGCGTGCTTGAAATATGATGTTTTCGTAGCTTAATGTCTAAGTATGCCCAAGTATGTTCTATTGAATTTAAGTTTTAGGATTGGCGTGTAGTTTCTATTACACGAGGACAATCATAAAGCAGCCATATTCGTGTTGCACAGGATAGTACCATTATCCTGGTAAAATGCGCATAACTACATCAAGGTGTATGGTATTAGGTGGAAAAATATGTTTAAACAGGTCAATATATTTTTATTGATCCAATAGTCAATATATAAACATCAGTTCATCTACACCAAATGCACTCATGCACCCTCACACCGTAACTGAACCCCTACCATGCTTGACGGTAGGACGAGAATGTTGGGTATTTATCTCTTTATTCGATTTTCTCCACACTTTTAGCGGACTGTCATGATCGAAAACCTTGGATTTACTCTCATCTGGAAATATTACGTCTGTCCATAAATCGTTCTGTAAATATACCTTCGCGAAGTTAAGTCTATTCTTATAATTACATTTGCCTATGTACGATTACTTCTGTCGTGTTCGTGCATTATAGTCACTATTGCTGAACACTTTTCTCACTGTTATTGGTGACAGCGACTTTGAAAGTTTTTCGTAGGTCTCTTGCAATAGCGCATGGACTAGTAAAAGATCTCTGGCGGATTTGTTTCACAATATAACTTTCTTCTCTACTCGAAAGTACGTTTGGCCATCCACTCCTCGGTTTGTCTCAGCATATTTGTACTTTATATCATTTTACGGTGCATTGCACAGTTGCCTAGATGGGAAGTACTACGGGAGTCATTAAAGCGTATAAAAATATTTGTTACTTGTAATGATTCGTATGAATTCTTTGGGGTGTAATAATTTTTTTAAGACGTTAATTTATGTTTTTGAATGTATGTATGGACTTAACGTGTTTCTCAAACCTACAATTTACATTTTTTTTTATTCGCTTTTATTTTCGTTGTCAAACCTTTCCTGCGAAATGTTTGAAGTAAGATACAGAACAGCGTGGTGTTTGTAAACCAGTGGTCGGTATTGTATGTCTTTTTTACCTCCCACGTCACACGCGCAGGGATAGAATACATTCAGTTTAACTGCACAAACCTCCTTGTCAAGAGCCTTTCTTTTGTAAGTTGGCGTGTAATTGTCTATGTCCTTTCATTTGGAATAATAGTCAATAAATATTTATTACTTTAGCCTTAGGCATTAACTTCAGAGTGCGGTATAATATGTACACTGTGGTTATTACTTACATGGCCATATTTAATTTAAAAGGTGGTTAAAGAATAAAAACGGCTGAAAGATAAAAGTAACTAGTGCCTCAAAATTACTCATTTTACCGTGAACAGCCTTTAGCAGGTAATTTATCTTTTCCGCATGGTCAGGGGAATTAAAACGCCTTGCCACGCGCCACGCGCCTCGCAGCGTGAAGTAATGGATTGTAATAAGTTTATGAACATTGACTCATACTGATTTGTACACCTGGCAACCCTGTGAGGTTCTCGCTCTCTGTACACTCATCACTTCTATCGTCGCGTACGCTAACCACGTTTATGGCCTTAGTTCAGCTGCAGTGGCATTTTGATCTGCGACGTACCCACGTAGACAAGCAGGCTGCTTTAATGGCCTGGCCAACTTAGTCTGCGTAATCTAACGGCTGTATATGCACTGGCACCTGCCTTGAGCTCTGAGCACGTCGTTGCGTGTATAGTCCGTAATCATGACAACACATACTGTATGTTTCTTTAAGTAGCCTGTATAATTTAAGTTAGGAATTCGCAGTCCTGACGTCGTACACTCCACACAAAACTAAACAATCATAAAGTGTGATGTGTAAATTCATCGTGAATATAAGCAAAAATACCATTTGAACATGATTACATAATATTTTGTCCCCATGACAGAGATCAGTAAATATTTTTTGTATTGGATGCGAAGCAAGAAGATGACTTACTACTGCATGTTTTAGAGAAGGCAACAAAATATTTTGCAACGTGATTGCAGTAGAGATTTTTGTATGTGGCCTAACCTAAATTAAATCTCAGATGGAAACAAGCGTTCGTCTGCCAGACTTATTATTCTCATTGCTTTCTTCTGCGTTAGTGTATGTAGCATGGAGTCAAACTGAACGTTTTTGTTTAAACGGTATCCTACCTCATTGCATCGCTCAACCAACATAATCTTAAGTGCATATCATAAAGCTATATTATTTAAGGAAAAACGAAGATAATGCCATCCACAAAGAATTATGTGAAACCACGAAAAAATTCCAGGAAACCAAACAGAGTACGCCACTAGTTGTACGAAACACTTTCTGGATCCATTTAACATTAACAACAACAACAACAACAACAACAAAAAGGAAACTCTATACACAGCTTATAATATTTAAACCGTTTATTTGTTTTTCTTATGAGACATTTATTTGTGGTCGTAAACAGTTTATTTCGAATATTAGTGATGCTGCTAACAGTTCTTTAATAATTCGAAATAAAGGATAATCCCTTCATCATTTCTTTATTTACTTGAAACATTCAATTCGCTTTCTCTTCCATTCAATGTTAAGCTACTTTCCTTGGAAAGTATCTACTAAAGGTATTACTATAAATATGCCGATAAATAATCATTTTCATTCATCATTTTGTAATATAGCGCACACATTAAAAAATAAAGTTATCGTACACGGAAAACAATCTACCTATTCCTACCAAAGTTGACAAACAAGAAGTATGCTGATATGAATAAATTGGTTGCAGCATTTAGTTTTAATTGGTGGCAATATAGACATTTTGGTAACTATTCTGTATCTATGAAACGATGTGATCGATTTCAAGCAATCTTTGTATACTGTGTCTAATACCAAATATGCCATGATAACATATGCGATTTAAATGTGTAAGAAACTTAATTTTGACATGGTGACTACATAAATATTTTAGGTTCATTTGGTACACAGCATGTGGCATACTGTTTGACCAATTTCAACCAAACTTGATGTGTTGAACGTATCACCTGCAAGTCTCGCAGCCTCTTTAGTCTGCAATATTGTAATTTACCACATGTTTTAGAGTAATATTGGCCACTTACTGGAGAAACAAACAGTGAATATACAGTAGTTGATCGGGTATTCATTAGACTGTGAAGTCTAGACTACAGGCCATTCATTTCGAGACATTTCATAGTCTCTAATTATCATACATATGAAAACATTATTCCATATGATGTATTTTTTAAATGTTTTTAGTGATTATCACTTTATGTTTTCAAAGATCTCGTGTGTATTGGCAAGGGGAATTATAACGTAACACCTCCTTTCATATTTACAATTATGAATGATTTGGAAGAAATTTTTTCCAGTGGTCCAGTGTGGTCTGTTCAAATTTATAATTCACTATTTGTTTCTCAGATCTGATACAGGCTAGTTCATAATTCCGAAGGTTTCGCCACTAATTTACTTTAACTGCATTACATATAATGTGTTGGAATATATTAAGACAAAACTGAGCTCTCATAACTATTATTCGTGTTTTGTATCCTTTTTCCTCCAAAGCCATTTTTCCTGCAGCAGTTAGCCACGCCCACCCCGTTGCATTCGCCTGTGACTTGGGAGGGGGCAGCCTGCCGATCATACCCGAAGTGGGACTTAGAAATATTTTCAGTTACACGAGATCGCTCATTTTTTGTGACGAGAAGTGTACATGTATAACGCCAAATTGTCAAGCAGTTTTCCAGACATAGCTGGCGTTTCCAGTAGCCGATGAGATGCAGACTTCATAAAAGTCTCCTCTTGATCAGTCAGCCGTGAAATTCATTCATTGGAGTAAAAATTACGGTTATTCAAAACAAATTGATCATATCTATCAAATATGCCTCGGGATACTTGTAAATTACGTTGGATTTTTTCGAGGTACCACGCCGTTCCCCGAGGAAAATAATAAAATTTCATGTTCGACGTTATTATTTTACGTTGCATGAGGCACGATGTATTAATGATTCAGTTTTATCAATTGAGCATTACGATAATTCTGCGATTATTTCACGGTTCTGTGAACACTCGTGATCCTTTCTCGTTCTTACAGTATAGGTAGCGGCACCTGTTTTTCGCGAAATGATTTCAGGACAAGCTATGTTCCAAAACATTTTAGTCCAGAACTACTTTCTTGATTGAAGCATTTGAATTGTTACGCGTCTTATCTGTCTGCTCGCGAATCACGGACAGTCATTATCGAGCAAACTTAATCCTGATTGGCTCACTATGTAACAGACTGTCTTCACACAAAGAAAAAAGGCCAACAGTCAAAATGGAAGTTTGCAAGTGTGCACATAGGATATATTTAAGACTAGCCTCCGAGTAAATATTTTCGCGAAAAATAGGTGGCCCCCAAGTATAGGCTGTAAACGGGGCACTTTGGAAAGCCCTGCATAAGATCTACTTGTATATTCCTTTTGCATTCTTCTACCACATGCAAAATTAACATTGCCGCTGGCCTAATCACTTTATCCATGCTTTGGTCAAGTGAAAATGTTGAATTATTATAAATTTTAATATTTTATAAATTTGTCAATTCTTACAACTATACGCAATAACAAACAGAATGCACGAAAAAGTATTATTAACAAATATTTACCCTAAAATTGTAATTCAATGTTAAAACGAGGAACTACATCCCCACCGTCGTTACCAACTGTATTGCACTGAGAGAAAAACGAACAAAATGTTTGCTTGTATAGGGTAAAATATATATTTAGTTGCCCTAACAAAATACATTGTTGAGCAAACAAAATTTGAAATATAAAAAATTACTTTTGTTAGTCTAACAAAATATATGTTTTAATAAACAAAATATCTCTTTTGGACCAAAAAATAATTAGACTGGGAACTAAATATTTTGTTGAATCAACTGTATATATTAGTTTGGCCACTCACTCGACTGCCTTCGTTCGAAAATACAGCTCGAGAGTTTATTTGTATTTTTTGTGACAATTAGGATAGTAACCGTGTTTGTTAGTGCATCTATTGATGCTTAATAATAGTATAAATACATTAACAAAACAATGCGAGAAGAAACTGACAAGTAAAGCTGTAAAACTTGAAATATTTGTTTGCACACGTTGTCCAGTGTTTACAGAATATCTATTTAGAAGCTTTCCGAAGTCATCAGTTGTCATATTAGCTGAGATTACTGAGGCGTAGTGCTCGGACGCACGCGATCTAGGTTCAAAACTCGGTCGCACTTGGGGTATTTCTTTTATATTGGCTCAAACCGTTTAATTTACGTGAAGCCAAGCAAATATTTAGTTGCAACAACCAAATGTTACAGCTTGGGGGCAACCAAATGAGAACAACAAAATAATTTGTTTTCAGCAACAAAATATTTCATTGTCACTATAGAAACAAATAATATGGCTGCACCTAACAAATCTTGTTTGATTCAACAAAATGTTCTCAGTGTGGGCGCATATCAGTCAGTGTGCCCGTTAAAAAAACGCTAGTAAAGCGGCAGCGACATTTTTAAAAAGTTGATTTCAAAAGTCCTCATTTAATCGTGAACAGCCTATAATACTGGCTGGCGCGAGCGGACAAAGGACTGCACACAGGCCGAGGTACACTCGGGCTCGAACCATAGACTAAATATAAGGTACACCGCTTATTCGTCTTCTGCGCATGTACCCAACATTGAACTACCCCAATCCTACAAAACTCCTATACAAATGTTAAAGTCACATGGTTAACAGTGATGTACGTGTTTGTATATATCTTAATTTTTTAATGACAAGGATTATTATATTAATAAAATAGTTTCACTAGTTTTAATATAATCAAACTGCATTACAAATTGGTCAGAGGAAGTATACATAAATCACAGAGTATTTGTTTACAAATCAGTTTTCTAACCTAAAATCGAAACCACGCCATTTTTGCTAGACGTGTAGGGAGGAAAGCAGTTCAATGTTGGAACACGTAGATTGGTTGTGCGCAGCCAGCGAGATACGTCTACCCCATCTTTAGTCTGTGGTTATAACTAGTTGATACATTACGTAAGCGGACGCTCTATCGTGTAGGCCAGGCGAAGCGGAGTACTTGCTAAACTAGCGCGCGGGCCGGTTGTGAAAACAGGTTGGCTGGAAATGAATTGCAGACTCAACGAGGCATCCAGGCGAAGCCCTTCTTTGGCGGGGATGTGTCTTCAGCGGCCATCAGTTACCGCGTTATTAAACGCTTCGCTAACAGGAATCAGCGACGTGACTTCGCTCGTTGCCGTAACCAACGTGGAGGTCTTCCTGTTGGGGGCAGTGACTACAAAGGTCAATGGCCGTACACTTTTTGGGCAGCTTGAGACACTTAGAAAACTGATCAATGCTCCAAGAACGTCTAAATTTAAGATACAATATAAAAAAAAAATTCTGGTAAACT
This sequence comes from Dryococelus australis, assembly GCA_029891345.1. Classification (NCBI taxonomy): domain Eukaryota; kingdom Metazoa; phylum Arthropoda; class Insecta; order Phasmatodea; family Phasmatidae; genus Dryococelus; species Dryococelus australis. The sequence goes on along the minus strand of CM056998.1, from coordinate 67,096,178 downwards.
TCGTAAACTGTAATGGAAGTTTTTAATCTATGCAGTGAATAGAAATAGTACTGCGTAATAGGTTGAAAATATGGGGATATATAGTATCGCTACTACTCAAAGTTGGGAACTTCCCTACGCATTTGACTCTTTCCTGAGCAACTGTAGGAACGTTGCCAATAATGTATGGGAAACTATTTTACCATTCGCGCTTTGTCACTGTACGTATACACTGATATAGTAAATTTACAAATAATTTCTTAGAGTGTATGACGACCCCTTCGATTTTATATACAATCTAAAAATTTGTGCACGTCTAGTGTGACATTCGCTTTCCTGTAACTCATTGGATCCTGGTTTTCAGCGAGACATGTACATCTATGTTGTCACATCAGTGTTAATTAAACATTATCACTGTACTTTTATGAGGTGAAGTTAGAAATCGTACACACACACATTTTTCACTTTGGTTACCTAGAAGACGAGAGTTGGTTCGATTTCGTTTATCTCAACTAGAGTCCCGATGACGCGCGATCTGGTCGGCTTCCCTGCGCTAAAACACGACCTATCAGGCGAACCTCTCGGCTACTAGAGTATAATCGAAAAAAAAAAGAAAAAAAAAAAAAAAAACCCCGCGGACACCGCGCTTTCACTAGCCAACCCCCACCCATCACAGTGCCCCTATCAACCAGCGAGAAACTTAATAATAATAATAATAATAATAATAAAATAAACAACCGCGGGTTTCGAGATTTCTCGAGACGCCCCCAATCTCGCGGTGTGACTCTCACACAGCGAGTATTCGACTCAGCACATAATTCTTAAGACCTCGGTTCCAAAATGCGGAAAATCGTCCTAGCCATTCAGCCAATCCCAATACGAAAACAGTTGTCGGTGTCGAGTGCCCCGTTTATCGCACCTCAGTTAAAATTTAAAACTTTGAACATTATGTCCGAGTGTAGCGCGGGCAAAACTAGTATGGACAATTCTCTACCCATAAGACACAAACCTGCCCTGGATGTAGTCTACATTGACACGCTCGGACGCCTTAATGGGTTTTTTTTTTATGTTCCCGCCATCGCTTCACTCGATCGTATGGGGTTTTATTGGCATCACTGGATTGCTGTTGAGATACTCTTTCCAACCGTATGTGATTTCTGTATTTCGACTTGGCTTTTAGACGAGTATAGGCCGAAATTGTGTTAAATTTTCTTAATTTTTCAAATTAAACGCATACAATTTCACCACAACCACGCCACAGAGATGTTATTATACAAGCAATCGATTTATCTTGACGAGAGCTGTCGACTGAAACTCAATCGAACGTCGTAGCTCCTCCTAGACAAAAGTTATACTTCGCGGAAGTTATGAGACGCGGCGAAACGAACTCAAAATTGGCCCCCCCACACCCCCTCCCTACTTGCTCGATGCTTCGCGGTCCTCGCTCAACGTAACATATTCTTAGATCCGTTGGCAATCGAGTGGTGTAATTGAATTCTGAATATAGACGATAGACTCGGAGCTGCAATGCCAAACTTTATCCCCTGATTTTGTTATTATCGGATTTTCTGGATTGCTTCCTACTATGGTTGCTAATTTAAAGACGTATTTACGTCAACAATAGCAAAAAAAAAAAAAACCTTCTAGTCACTGTACTACGAACTTATTGGCGATGCAAGTTGGACACCAAAGAGGGAAAGTCGGAGTTAAACAAAATGTTATTTACGGAACGAGACAGGCAAACGAAAGAAGCAGTTACAATAAAACCTCAGCAGGACAGTTTGCCGCCCATCAGAGGCACAGGTAGAAGCACGCTTCCAGTATCTCGTCAGACTGCCTCGTGCCTTTATGAATGCACCGTTATGGTGGGGCATTGAATCAAACAAAGTCGTGTGTTATCCTGCGGCACATTTGCCCTCGGTCGTTGAAACTTACGCTCCAAAACACAAACACTTCGGTGTGGTAGAAGCTGACGTCCCAAGTGCATCCACAATGTCCGATGGGCGACAGATCAGGTGACGTGGCAGGCCACGAAAGTATTACATTTGACTAAACACTCCTGTGAAACCAAATTTACGTGCGGATGAGCATGCCTTGCTTTGAACAAGCTCTAGGGTGCTCAGCCATCAAAGGTAGCACATGTGACTGCAATATTTCTTCAACTTATAACTACGAATTAAATTAACCACGTATTTCTAATATAGTATACTCACGGTTTTTTCCCACAAGTCACAACACTTGCCTCACTTTAAAGCGGCAAACATTCTCTACTATGGGAGTGATGATCTGAGATGCCATCGCATATGATTGTCGTTCACCACTACAGTCTATTCGAGGTTTCTTCACACTTTATGAACCAAACCTGTGATAAAGCAACCCATGTATGACATGTTTGACTCTTACCTAAACACGTCACGTATCACAAACATTTTATCCTCGTGTCATGATATAATTATTTTATTATTCGTTAAATTGACCACTTCTTATATTTTATCTATATATTACAATAATATTTAATTAATAATAACTATGATTAAGCAGTAAGATAACAAATATGTTCTATTTTTATAATTGCAAAAGTAAAAAGGCCTACTACTTTTCATTATGTGGACCAAATTTACCACCAAGTGTCTTACGATATTCAAAACAAATAATGTTAACAGCTTAGAAGTAAGGGAGATATATTAAAGGATCAAAATACTGATTATAAGCAAGACGACTTAACCCAAAAGATCAGTTGAATTTCTGTAAAAGTTTCGATTACCTTTCAAAATGAAATTCGTTTAGAACCAAACTTTTATAGTGCGAATTCGGCAAGGAATTTTTGACGTTTGTGTAATGATAACTAAGAATATAGGCGTGCCCAAGGTCATTTCAACTGTCACACGAATTTTGTATAGTACAACTCAATGAAATATTTCTAACACGTGCACGGTAATTTAACATGTCACAGTATTAACCATTTTAAAGGAATTCAATCAAATTATACCCGGTAAAACAACATTATTCTATCGTTGCAGAATATAGACATTACTTGAAATTATTGTATGGACGAAAAGGATAAATGAGGAACAAAGAATAATAATAAGACAGAGAATTAAATGGCATTTCCTTTAATGATCTTCCCGTGTTCTTACTGATGTCTGTAAGTTATAAAACACCTTGTGGCTCTGTGTTTGCTATACTTTTGGCAGAAAGATGAAAAATTAGAGGAAAAGTATCTAAAGCAGAGATTCAAAAGTGCTGAATTAATCATGAACATTCTGTATAATTGTTGTTTACTTGTCATATGGATAAGCAAAGTAATACTAAAGAGAACGGTATCACCTTGGTGGGTTCCAAATCACATTGAAACAGACTGAACGCTCTTTTGAGTCATGGAGAAAGGGTGTAAGCCATCACTGTTCTAGCCCCTTGCCTCGTGAGCGTGCATGGATAATGAGAACTCAATAGTTATGACTAATTTCAAATCTGTTTTAACCATGCGTATTTACCGATTCATCAGTATAGTTGAATGTATCTGAAAAAAAAAAAATTGACTTGTGTTTCGGAAACCTGAAAAACATTCTTCTGAACTTGATGGATTCTGGACGGTACTCAATGGCAGCTGGTCTTTAGTAACTATTATTTCCGTTGATGATCAATTTCCTTGAAAATAAATCTGCTAACTTGAAAAAATATATCTTCAATTTTGGTGGTATGATCTTTATTTCAATACTTTATTAAATACCTCGTTCAACGTACATTTCTGTAGCGACAAGAGAATTATCCGTGTGAGATCTAACAATAATTTATATCAAACTATGTCTAGACATACGCCAAAAATTGTTCATGCCGTTTGGAGCTCAGACTAGAGAAAAGTAAAATAATTGAGAAGTAACTTGACTTATTAAATTCTATTGCGATTTTAAACAAATATTAGAGCTAAGCATATCTGGGCATGAAGCTCGCTACTGCTCGATTTGCAAAGCTGAAGAACGACCAGAGAAGGATGAAACACTTTGCGAAATGCAACACAACAATGATCACCCAGAACGCATTTGAACCACGAACTACAAGAAATGTCTACAACACAAGTGTGACAAGCTTTGTGATAAAGAAGAATAATCACTAAGTAACATGTTGCGTAACTGTTCGTGACTCGATTTAAAAACTCCGGACGATCAAATCCTCGTCCGAGTAGAGATTTATTCGTCTAGCATGGTATTTACTATCTGATGTGAGTAATTAAACATGAGCCGCAGGGACAATAAATACGGTGGGCGAAAGGAGCAAAAAACATCGTACGTGTGAAGAAGAAGAGAAGCCGCCCCGGTGATGAAACGAATTAGTCGTGTGGGAGGGTAGGTGGGAGGAGGAGGTAAGTAAAGGAAATGGAGGAGGAAAAAACCTCCCGATTGTGTGCCGAAAGCAACACCCGTATAAATCGGTATTAAATATTGGCCGGTCGTGTCTCTGCGGGGGGCACGCAGTCTCCGTAACGTCGGGAGCAGAATGGTACAGTTGTCTGAACGAGAGGGGGGGAAGGGGGCGTAGAGAAACCCCTGGAGTGACGGATGGGCAAAGCGCCATCTTGGAGCGGTGCGTGACGTGGCCCAGGAGTTATAGCTCCGTGCAGCCGGCGGCGCGGCGCGGCGGACACATGGACAAAACACGTGTTAAAGACCGTTCTACACCTCGCATCTAACACGCTGTACGATGGTGACCCACGTTCTTTCAGGGGCCTACTCTCTAGGGACAGGAGGAGATGTCCAATTGCGGAAAATCCCTCCCACCAGAAAATGTGTCGTATTTACAAAGGACGGATTTAACAGGGAAAAAAATCGAACTATTGTCGTCTTCGCCCATCTTCAAAGAGCCCCTGAATCCTTGGATCCTCAACTTATAAGAAAATTAATTAATTAATTCATTCATTCATTCATATTATATATACATATATAAATAAAACTGCGCAGGGTGATAGAAGACTCCAATACACATAAATTAAATCCTTACATTTCTAATGCAAAATGAGTAGTAAGAAACGATGTAATTTTAAGTGATTTCGGAAAACAATATTTTCAATGAGTGCATATCGGGAAAATAACGACCAATTGAAATACATTACTCCCAATCGGAGTAACTAACGCCCAATTAGCGCAAATTGTGGTAAATTATACCAAACTGTGGTAATTATGCCAAAATGGAGTGCACTGCATCCAACCAGAGTAAATTACGTCCAAATTGAGTAAATTACTCCCAAGTTGAGTAAATTACTCCCACTTTGCGTAAACTGGGGTAAATTTAACCACATTGGAGTAAATTACTCCAGACGGAGTCAAACTATGGTAAATTACACCTAATAGGGATTAATTACGTCAAATTAAAATACACTGGAACAAATTACAACCGATTTGCATAAATTAGGGTAAATTATGCCCAAATGAAACAAATTATACCCCGATAATTAAATTGCCGTCAATGACGCCTGACCGGAGTAGCTTACACCCAATTTGCATAGAGTTGGGTAGAGTTAACTCAATTGGAGTAAATTACTCCCAATTAGCATCGATTGAGCTAAATGACGCCGCAAAGGAGTTCATTATTCCCAATTAGTGTAAATTGGTGTAATGGTTTGTTGTAATTTACTCCGATTGTGTGTAATCTACGCCACTGTAAGCTAATTGGTCGTAATTTAAATTAGTCTCATATGGTTTAACTCAAATTGGTCATAATGTGCCCTAATTTATGCTAATTGGGTGTAATATACCCCAGTTTATAATAATTTGGCGTAATTTACTCTGTTAGGGCGTCATTTCATCGTATTTACGCTTATTAGGCGTAGTTTACTCCGATTGATAATATTTTAACCCAATTTGGCATAATTTACTCCAGCTAGGAGTTATTAACTCTGATTGGCTGTAATTTTACCCCGGTTTATGCTATGTGGGCCCATTATACTCCGATTAAGCATAAATCACCCCAATTTATACTAGTCTTGTTTATTGTACCCGTAATTGGCGTACTTTACACCGATTGAGTGTGATTTACTGAAATTAGTCATTATTTTTTAAATATAATGTAACGGGAAATAATTTACTGCAAAACCACTTAAAATTACATGACCTCTAAACTATCACAATTTGCGTTACACATGTAAGGATTTAATGTATTCCTATTTGGGTTCTCTGTCACCCTGCGTTGTTTGATTCATTATCAGTGATCATTATGTGTGTGTGTGTGTGTATATATACACGGAAGAAATAATAATTATATTTTAAAAGTCCAGCCAGCCAAAACCCGCAGTTTGGACACCGACATAGTAGCCGTTTTTACAGCCGTGAATAGGATTCTTCTATGTCGCATTGTGTACTGGGTGCACGATAGATAGGCAAAAATGGTGTCAACGCATGTAACCTCCTACTTTGGACAGCTACTAATTTCATAAAAGTTTTTGTTGACAAAATTACTCAAAAATATTAATATCATTGGTTTGTGTATTCTAAAGACGTTACTAGGTATTCCTTCACAGCTACATGCATGTTACATATAAATGTTGATATTTTTATTTATTTTTAAGTATTCTACGTTTTGTATTATGTTATCGTTTTCAAGTTAAAATATAACGAAAAAATTAAGTAAGTTATTGTCCTCCTTAAATTTTTTTTAAATATTAAAGTGATTTTAGAAATTGACTATACAATACCCACATGTAAAAAGGGGTCTTTTGGAACGTTTGCTACCTGGGCCATTCTCATTAAATCTGCTAATAGCAATCACCACAACGTTGATTAAAAATACCAGTGTGCCCAATTCCGAAAGTCCTATAGCTTTTATCTAGATTTTCAAATATCGTTTTAGTAACTGTCGCCTTCTCGCAGTTCGGAACTTGCGAGAAATTAGCGATATTATCTAAAAGTAGTCGAATAAACTCCATGATTCTTACCGTTTGTCTGAATTCTGCCATTGGCCGACAAATTGTTTGATAGTTCCCCGAAGGACACTTGTGCCAGTTAAGAGTTCATCGTTGGAGTGATCAATCTCCTGCAACGCCAGCAAATAGGTGAACAAATACATCTAAAGGACATCGATCGATTAAGTCATGGACTGCGCTCAGCTATATACAAGCAAGAGAAATCTGCAATATTGCCAAATGATAACGCAAAATTTACAGGTCTCTGAAATTCTTATTATTTTTTAAGTCGTCCTTGGCGTCTTCTTTCTTCTTTTGTATATTCTTTCGCCACGTGCAAGGAACCGCTGTATAAATGATATTACGAGTCGACACTAAACATAAGTACGCGTAATCCCCACGTCTTGTCATTTTTATTTTTAGTGCTTATAGAGTGAAAGAAATTGTCTACCCCGGTCATCAATTCAAATATTGCTCTTTTCATACGAGACCGAGATACGAAAACCTACAAACAGCCAGTTCGCTGCCAGCATTATTGTACACGTGCAGCTAGTGTTCCCGATACACACTAAGTACATTTTCAACGGTTGATTTTAAAAGTGGTTCATTTTACCTTTCGCCATATAGCTATATCTAGACTTTCATTCATTTATTACAGCTTACACTATGAAAATAAACATAATGTGTAGTCGAATGTATTGCATGTTTTAAAAAGTTATCTGTTGTGTCTGCCAGTTCTTCCCCTTGCCCGGAGCAACAAAAAAACATCTTTAATTTCGGAAGATCGTAATGGCCTTAATGGGGGCAGGGGGGTAGTAGTCAAGCCTATCGCGTCCCACCACGTCGAACCATGTCCGATTCCCGGGGAGGTTAAATCCGGATTTCCGTGTGGGCGATTGGAGGACGTTGCCACCGACTAGTAGTAATTCCATTGGATGTTGGAATAGAAGGCGTGAGTCTAGAGGGGGCGGAACGAACATGTCTGTGTCACCTCCCGATACAGATATCGCTGGCCAGCAATTCTTGCAATATCAGCTATGATTCCTGTACTGCTGTCGAGCGCCGATCGTTGTTTTTGTGAGGTTCTGAGTAGCTAACTCTTTGTAAGAAGCTAGAATGATACATAGAATACTGGACTGATTGGAGTTCAAGGAGACCGCGAAGCGTCGATAAACATTAGTTATTGGCGCGTGACTCAATATATTTAACAACGGTTATAAGATAATAGATTTCAACATTCAATACTATTCATGAAATTTACGATAAAAAAATTAATTAATGAAAATATTGCTTTAAACTTTGGTCTGGTAATTCTGCAGGATCCAAAAATGTTCCATGCGTAATAGACTTACCTATAAGGCAGTGAAAAGCTAAGAAACTTGTTCTTGATTTCTTTCTATTATATTGATGAATATCGCTGCTGAATGTTCCAAAATTAATCGACTCACGGGCACAAATATTTGACAGACAACTTTTACGTCCCTACTGACGAACACTGATGAACCACCAGTGATTTCAATGCTGTTTAGTAATAACACAAGGCGGCCCTGGTCGATGAAGTTGTGATCGGCGACGGCCAGTCGTGCTGCTTCATTGCCGACGAAACAACACCATGGATAAAAGAGCTCGTATAACACGGGATTGAATTTCTCGCACTGATATGATCGCCATCAGATTGCCGTGGGCTCTGAACCACTCGATGCTCAAAAACTCCGAACTTCTGGTAAACGATCATCGTTGCATACAAGAGGTAAGGAAAACGTGCTAAATAAAACCATTTACTCTGGGCAAAGCTAACTGCGGCCGAGACTTCGCCTAGTCGCTCACACTTACTGCATGTAACATCATCAGCCTTATTATGGCGTCTTAAGGACCCGGAGTGTGCTATTTATAAGCGATGAAATTGTATGTGTATTCACACCATCGTAGATGCCTTTACACATCCTCATTGTATTTTAGTATTAACACTAGTCATTAAGGTGCCAATGAACGAGTGTGTTGAGCTAATGACCGTCGCTGCGAGGTTATATTCTACAAACTAGCTCGAGCGAGGATAACTACGTAAAGAAACGACTGAGTAAGGAAAGTTACTGCCTTTTGAATTCAAATGAAATAAAGTATACGGGTGTATATGTTTTTCATCGCCAGAGTTCACATCTAAGATAAAAACACTGTAACAAATCGAAGGCTTAGTGATGTCATCTCGTGGTGCTCTTTGCGGCGTTCGTCACAGAACCAAATAAATTAATTCTGAATGTTTTTTATTGAGCTGTAAGAGGAAATATTGATCAGTTTAGTATACAATCCGAACTTTTGTCAGCCGGCATATCAGGGTAATTTGCCAAGAATGTTATAAAACCGAGCTGGCAGTATTTGCAAGCCAATAAATCTCTGCAATGTTACTGTTAAAACAATGTGTTACAGAATGCCATCTAGTGACCGCAACACTCTTTACAAGAAGGATCAAGTCACTGAACATAAGTCTGCAGGTTAAAATATATTATTTTGTTTAGTTGTGTAAAAGAGTAAATTGGTTCGCTGAATTGCCTGAAACGTGTTTGTACTAAAGAAAGGATTAAACTACCTTGTTCTACACAGAAAAACTTTCACTCTCTTTTTTTGTGAAAGAAGGGAAGTCAGCGTTTGGTTTTTTCGTAGCCCGATTGAGCGCTGGAGAGTTAAAGGTGATTAAATACCCTGTCCATAGTCGGCTTCGAACCACTGATTACTGACTCCATGCTCAGAAATGTTCAGTCATACTAGTAGAAGAATTATAGGAAGATCGACTTAGCAATTGGGCAGAACTGAAGTATTTTGCACATGTGTTAACTAACGCATACTGATTTAAACGTCGTAAATCCCCATGATTAAATCGTAATCTCAAACAGCTATTTTGGAAAAGAAAATGGTAGACTACTTTTAGTTTTATAACTACGACTTCTTACCGGCACACATATGAAACAAAATGTGTCAAAATATTCTAAAATAACAAAAATTGAAATATTTTTCAGTGGTTTGATAAATTATGAAAAATTGAACACAGACTTTTACTCACTTTCTTCTCCTTATGTTTGCTGGTAAACATTAAAATATTGGTCAAAATGTAATTAAGTGTACTACAGACATTCCTTGGTGTATGAGGAACTTGACTGCAATCGACTGACCCGAAATTGAATGCAAAGTTTTCAATCTAATGAGCGAACATCAGAGACCGAGATAGTTAAACAGCCTGTAATAAAAGGCCAAATCATAAATTTTAATGGCTATAAAATGTACAAATTGATTTGAATGATTATTTAAGGGCAAAATTTTGTTAGTTGAGAAAACTAATTTAAAGATTCAACCAAAGCGATGTCAGTAAAGAAGGTAAACTTATAAAATATGTCGGAAAATTTCTGAAATGGTATGAGTCTTTGAATTATCTGAGATATTCTTTGCACTGCTTTACAGCTGCAATGATGATGGTAGATACAGTTTTTTCAGTTGGTATCGCTACCGCCTACCATTGGATATTTAATAGAGTGTTTGTCTTTGCTGGTCTAAGAATTAATGGGAACATTTTTTTGAAAGGGAAAATCGTTCCTTGATTAATCCATTACAGGGCGATATTTTAAGTCTCCTTCTACTATCAAAGAAGTAGCGACTTTAATGGAACTTCTCAAACTTATTTCACGTAACTGCAACTTAAGGCACATCAGTGAATATAAATCTGCTTTGCTTTGTTAAGTGATGTGTACACGAATTCAAGAAACCGCATGTGAGAACTCAGTAGTTGTTAGTTACTAATATATAACTCGTAAATCTTAATCACCTTATTAGACAATCATATATTTCCTCCTAACTATTCATTGAAAGTACGCTGTTGTTTTTTTTACTGACATGAATCATCTGTGTACTTAGTGCGTGGTATCAAAATACAGAGATACAATTATTTCGTCTTCTGTAACTCTTAATCACAAAAAACATATAAGTCACATAAATTTTTCCTTTTTGTGTAAACAATTTTAACCAAATGGGTTTGTATTTGTCTGTGATGATACATTATGTATACCATAAACACTGAGATCAGGCGGTTATTTTTCAGCGATGGCGGCTTGAACACAGCCAGAGGCCGTGTTCGAATAGGTACTTTTGGTTACTAAAATTTCATGTGCTGCAAATTAGTTGACTAAAATTTTGACGTATTTGATATCTTAGTATTTAGTTTTTAGAATATAACGAAATATACTAAAGCACAAAATTACCAAATTCCAACCATCTTTGAACACGTGACTATCGATGGCGTCCGAATTGAACGCGACTTAATAACAAAATACTCTTATAGGAATGGCTAGTCCGAACACACGAGAAAATTGTATTTATTTCATCAGGTGTGAAGTGTTCGCTTTCTGCTAATGTGTCGATTCAAACAGATTCAAGTCATTTCTTAGATTTTCAAGGGGTTTCAACATGGATTATCGCGAATTTATCCTGAGCGTGACGACCTAGCGATCACCTCCACTAATAGAACACGAATGGAAGTTACGCAGTACTTGAAGTTACGCAGTACTGAATATCACGATCAGTAAAATGCGTACAGTGGACGTCACTTTCAAAATGTCGCACCTTCCAGGTCATAAGACTACGAGGAGGCGCTTCCATACTAACGTATTCTATTCGAGACACATAGCTAACCATAAGTGAACTGTAAAAAAAACTTGAGTTAAAATTCCTTTACAAGAAAGAGAAGCTAATTACCTCTACATATAAGGTATAATTACCTGTCAAATGTGGAGTAAATTTACATTACAAGTAAGGTACTTTTCCCGAAACGTACGGAAAAATTACCTGAGAAATGTGGGGGAAAATCCCATACAAGAAAGGTAATATTAACTACAGGCTATCGTGTAGTATATTTATATTTAAAATTACTCGGAGTGTTAGTACTGCTAATTTTTTACATAACCCATATATCCTGTGACGAAGAGTAACCGAAACCTCAACTCTATAATCCTCAACACTTGCTGGTGAGTGGGCGCGAACGATGGACTTTTATCACGATAGGCCAATGCGCTATCCAGTACACCAACAACGACAATATGACAGCGCGAGTGAATATTAGTGTGTTAAATGATTTTTTTCTTCCGCCCGTCCTTCCACAGCTGTTGAGAATGCTGAAGAGATGTACGCGTCGTAAAGTAATTTTCCCATCCATGTATGAGATTTTTCACTACCATGTAAGTGAATTTTACTCCAGAGTGCAGTAATTTTTCTTACACGCAAGGAAAACCATTTTTCCCACACAAGTTTGCGAATACTACCTTACACTTGTCAGGTAATTTTACCATTATTTTTTTTTACAAGGCATATTGAAACATTTTCGACCAATAACCAGATTAAACTCTTGATCCCAAAACAGCACACGTCCAAGCAGACATGGGAGACAAATGCACGCATGTCAACTTGTCAACTCCAGAACAAATGGGAGCACAAATTAGTCTGATGATCCACAAAGGGATGGGGAACGAGCTATAGATACACGGTGTTGGCTAATAGGGCCGAGAAATGAGGAGAGAGATTTCTCAGCTACACTATAAATAATTCGAGATCTGGATACTCGTGTCTGCAACAAAGCAAGTCGGAATGAATACAAATGTTCAGCGATCCTTCCTGAGAAGACGCACATCAAGCGATTGCGTAAGCACGATTTCACATCGCCGCCCTAATTTGGCGGAGCAGCGACTACTTGGCAATTAACGTCCTGTAATCTTTCAACAGCGTTCAAGTAAATTATATCGTTTGGTGGCTTCCTGAGGAAATTAATTACTGCAATATTTTGTTATCACGGCGCGTATCGTAAATCATGGAAGTGGGCCTTTAAGTCTTCAAGAAACAGAAGTTTTTAATAAAACGACCAAATGGAAAACTTTCATTTTGCAGTCACGCGAGGGCGATTTTCAAACACAACGTTGTCTCTTCGTCCACGTAGAAAGCTTTTTCACTTAACGATATCGAGTTTTCTTGGGAAGCCATTTTCATTCTAAAAGCACGACATTTAATGCCCATGCGAAAACAGCTTCGTCACGTTTGCTTAGCTCAAGTTGATAGGTTTTATGCATGGTGTGTTACCACTGGATAATTCACGATATTGTTTGAGGAAACTTTGAACTTGAAACTATTCTACCTTTGCAATACGTTTGTCATTGGCCAATCATTTTTCGACACGCCCCGGGTAACTCTGCGCCAATAAACGAACACTTCACAATCGTGTGCCCCAATCACGTGCGAGTCTGTGAACTTTAGCTTGACGCCAAAAAATAACGCGAATTTTGCATGTCTTTAGATATAAGTAATACAGGCTGTTCGCGATAAAGGGATTTAAAATAAATCGCTGATAGACAAACTGCATAACAACTAACGTACAAACTGACATGCAGGATTCGAGTTAAGGAGCTCGCATACGAGGCGCCTGAAACCCGTTACAGTGTGTTTGAAATCCAGATTTGGTTACGTACCCCCAACGTGCTAACCTACGAAAAGAAAACACACTCCAGACTATGCATGTCGATTACGTTCATAACACCACGCACATATAAATACCATTTCGAGGCACTCCGACATAACCAAAAACGGCTTTGTCAGAGCGCTGCATCTCAAAATGTTTGTACCAGGGGGCATACAGTGAATCTGAATACATACTAAAGCCTGTTCACGATAAAGTGAGCACTTTAGAAATCCACCTTAGAAACAAATCACTGCCCCTGTATGAGTATACGTATTTTAATGGGTGTGCTGGGTAACATTCGCCCAGTAAATTTGGTAACGATGGATGGAAAGTAGTTCATATGTCAACATAGAATAAAAAGTGTTAGGTAACCATTTATGATAACTTAAAATTATGTCTTTCACTTTCTCGTTTTTAGTTCACCGATATGTAAAAATAAACAGATTTTTACAAAATATACTTTACTAATAATTTCACAGACTAATTTGACCGACGTATAAATAAAACGACGAGGCCAATGGCAATGTTGATTTTACACAAGGCGGAGGAATACACAATGTGTATAGAAGTAGATCTTAAGGAGGGCTATAAAAATGCTCATTTTACCGTGAACAGCCTATATCTACCAATAAAATGACAGGGTCGCAGCTTAAAGTTTCATATATGTCGACGCAACACGACAAGAATACTGCACACCAATTCGGAAGGGGCCACGTGGCTGAGCGGTTAGACTACTCGCCTCCCACCCAAACGAACTGGGTTCGAACTCCGACCGGCTCACTCCAGATTTTCGGAAGTGGGAATTGTGCCGGACGATGCCACTGGTCGGCGGGTTTTCTCGGGGGTCTCCCGTTTCCCTCGACCCCTTCATTCCGGCGATGCTCCCTACTCACCTCTCTTCACCCACGTCGGCTCTCAAGACCTCTATGTTAAGAGCCACAAAAATCTCTTCACTCACTCACCGCTTCAGAGCCTTGCTCGTAGCGGCGATGGCGCACTTGAAGCGACTGGCAGTGTCGTCCTTGTATCGCTCGACTTCGTACGTGGGAATCAGATTTAGTTAGGCCAATCATGTATTTTTTATTCTGTAAACGGAGAGCCTATGAGGGTGAAGCAAGGTGAGTATGGAACGGCGTCGGAATTCAAGGGCGAGGGAAACGGCAGATCCCCGAGAAAACTCGCCGATTAGCGGCAGCGGAATCATCCTGTACGATTCTCACGTGCGAATCGTCGGAAATCTAACCTGGTTCGCCTAGGTAGGAGGCGAGTAGTATGGCCACTACAACATCGTGGCCCCGTGTATTCTTTACACAAGCAGTTTTCCAACAATTTCACGCTCTCGCTTAAGTGACGCTTGAATAAAGTTATTAGGCATATTGCAAATACACATTTTACATACGAGGAAATTATACCAAATTAGGATAAAATTATCTATCAAGGAGCATTTTCAGACGTGCTCAATAAATAGCAGGCAACCAATACTACTAATACACTTGAAAGGAACTAAGCCATTTCAGAAATTCTCCACTCTTTTGAAGCTAGTTCCTTGGTTCGAAGCAAGACAGGTCTGTAATCGCTTCTTTATGCTCACGGCGCCGTTGTGCAGTAAGACAAGTAACTATTGAAAGAGACTGCTCCTTTACTTTGTGGAATTCAAACCGTAGGGTTGAAAAGGGATTAGAGTGTATATTAGAGCTGAGCATTAGTCGTTCCCCATGTTTCAACAGTTGACTGTTAAGACCAATGGCTCTATAGAAAACCACGTGGATAGGATTTCAAAACACTTTATGTTAGCTACTGAGATATCTGTACACTTCCTCTAATCTAGTTTTAGTGCAAATAGAATATATTGAAGTTAGTCAAAGTATTGTATTCATATAAAAGGGTGAGCAAGTTGAAAATGAATTGCAAACAAACACGTACATGAAGGCTGTTCACGATAAAGTGAGCACGTTTCTAAATCAACCTTAATAAAAAGTCACTGCCCTTGCTTGCATATGTTTTAACGGGTGCAGCGAGTGAGATGAGCCCACTAAAGGTGCTAACGATGGATGGAAAGTACTTCCACACCTTGACGTCGAATAAAAAGTGTTAGGTAACCATTTGTGATAATTAAAAATATTTCTTTCTCTTTCTGTTCATTAAAATCCATCAAAGTGTAAAAACGAGGAGATTAGTAAATTATTTACTTTACAAATAATTTCACAGTTTCACTTGACCGACGCATGAATAAAGTGGTGAGGCTTATGACAATGTATATTTTACATAAGGCAGAAGAATACAGAACGCGCATATAAGTAGATCTTAAGCAGGACTTTCAAAAGTGCTCATTTTATCGTGGACAACCTATATCTGGTGGCCTCGTGGTCTTGACAGTTGTACTGGGGATGTACGAGTCAGTGCTGGGGACATGCACCTAAGACAAAAGCCTATCTGCCTTATTTGTAGTCTATGATTCAAACATAGGCACTTGCCAACTGGATGGTGATAGCGGGTGATTTGTATCGACATAGCATAAATCAGTGCAGTAGTAAAACCCCTCGCATAGTTTAAATCGCCTGATGTCAAACTTGTGAAACAAGTTTCATTGCTAGTGTCATACATTTTTCTGGTGATTACAAATTTCTTGTAAAAGTGCGAAAAAAAAAAAAAAAATAACGTTTAAGTGTTTGGCAGTGCGAGCGGAGACAGCGCAGGAATTCTCAACTTTGCGGCACTGAAAATGAATGAACTCGAAAAAGGCAACTGAAAGTAGCGGATTCAACATCACATCACCATGGGTTTCTATCTTAGCCAGTACGTCGTTGGACTCGCCTCAGCAGTTGGGAAGGCTTGTCGATAATGGGCCCTAACCGGCGAGGCAGGCGAATCTTGCGCGAGATCTGCCGCCAACAGGAACACGGCTGCTGGAAACTTAGCAGCCGACGGAACAACTGTTCCCGAATACGTTAAGGCGTTTCGCATCTGTCTTGTCAGTTGGAGAAATGGTTTCGACATTTGCTGGCTCGTCACGCTGCGCAGGCAGTCTCGCCGTGCATAATCGAGCACTAACAAGCTGGCTTGAAATATTACACCTGCTGAAGGTGAAAGAGGAAGTATTTGGGCGAATTAGTATTGTAATACAGTCCAGCTCAGCTCGTAACGCTTAGCTATAGCTAAATGTCGACAGAATTGGAGTGATTTTCAAAAGAGCACTGCAGCCGTCTGTACAAAATCCATAACTCATTAAAAAATAGAAAACACACTACCATAATTGTCAGAAAAGTATACCATTCATGTTGTGTACGAAAGAGGAAAGCATATATTTTGTTACAGTGCAGAATTTTTGTATAACATGATTATTTAAATGTGTAAAAACAATTAATATGAGTTTATTTTAATAAAAAAATTAAGCGTATTCCCATTTTGGATGCTTCATAAATCACATTTTACAAAGACCATCACAATAATAATTTATTTCTGTTGCACATAGCGAAAATTATAAATACGGTTTACAAATATTTTTAATAATTGTTTTATGCATATCCATTTCAGCCTCGACAGTTAACATTTTTACAGTTAAAAAATTAATTATTGAAATTAATAAAAATAATTGTAATATCAGTACCAACATCCTTTTTTATGCCATACTCATTAATTTAGCTTTATATGAGGCAATCATACTTTATGCTGGATTATCCTAGTTTATTGAGTAATACTCAGTTTATAACGTAACAAATAGTCGCAACGAAACATGTTTTTTGAGTTACCTTTTTATGGCAAGTGATTACACATTTACATCACTAAATAAAATCTATGCATTTCGGTCATACTAATATGTATATGATGAATCTTACCAAAGTTCAAGAGTTCGTAACTTAATAAAGTTGCGACTTCCAATGGTGACGGTATGAAACACTGATAGTGGCTATGGAATGTTTTGGTTGAGGCTGTTTGAGAACTGTTGACACTATTAAAACAAACATATTGTGGTGCACAGTAACACGTAAATTAATAATTACTTAGCTACTACGTGATTACTAAGACATATTTGTTTATTTAATAAGTGTATGTATATATAATGAAACCAAATATTTAGTTTGTATTAATAGAATCCGTGTCATCCTGAGTAAAACGTCTTGCGGCGACTGCTCGAAACTACATCAGTTATGCTCTATCCATGCGCGCTGGCGCATAGGGAGTTGCTACCTTCTGATCTGCCCATCAAGCTGTATTGGTCCGTGTCCTTTTCCATGCGTCAGTTTACGAACGAAATGAGGGATATTCTTCAGGAAATGGACATGGATTATATGACTCCCTTATTCCAAGGATGTGAATGCATCATATAAA
The DNA here is from genome assembly GCA_029891345.1 of Dryococelus australis. Lineage (NCBI taxonomy): Eukaryota > Metazoa > Arthropoda > Insecta > Phasmatodea > Phasmatidae > Dryococelus > Dryococelus australis. The sequence continues at coordinate 67,078,494 of CM056998.1, read as the reverse complement.
TGGTTCCAGGAAATAAACTTCCCGTTAGGTGGAGTGTTCAGGCTCTGACATGTATGGTACTTGTTATAGCCTGTTCACGGTGAATTGAGCACTTTTGAAAGTCCTGCTTAAGATCTACTTGTATACACATTGTATATTCTCCCGCCTTATGCAAAATTAACATTGCCATGGGCCTCGTCACTTTATTCACGCGTCGGTCTAGTACAACTGTGAAATTATTACAAAAGAAAATGTTTTGCAAATCTGCCCATTTTTACACTTCGATGCATTAAAAAAACGGACAGTGAAAGAAATAATTTAAATGATTACAAATTGTTACCTGACACTTTTTAGTCGAAGTTAAGACATGGAACTTCTTTCCATTCATTGTTACCAACTTTACTAGGCGCATTTCACTCAGTCGCCCGTTAAAATATTCGCAGGTAGGGATAGTGACTTTTTTCTAAAGTTGGTTTCAAAAGTGCTCACTTTATCGTGAACAGCCTTTATACATGTGGTGTGTGCGTGCTCAAGTGAAGGCCCTCAGGATCGAACGAGCTGGCGCAGTGGGAACGTACTGATTTCACATTTAAGTGACACGGATTCAATTCCTGACCCCTGTAACCAGTATTGCTTCTAGCATCGTACACTTCATTTATGCTCACTACAAACTTTTCTGAACCACTGCTGAAGTTCTGCTTCCGGGATATTCCTCCACTTCATGCAAACAAGCTCAACCGAATTTGGGAAATGACACCAAAGGGACAATGCACCGCATTCATGAGCACTCAATGTAAAACAATTTTTTCATAAGAACTGTTTCTTACAAGACATTACCAACACACCCACTTTCTCTCACATTTCATTGATTATGATGTATAGACGATGTATTAAAATTTATAGATAAAATATAAGTGAAGTAAAACTGAACCAAAAATAAGATATTTTTATGTTAACAGAAGCATTAAACGCTTGTGATTAGTGCCACATTTAGGAAAAAACAAATATGCCATACGTAGGGTGATTTTTCAAAAGTTTGAATAAAAAAGTGCGAAGAAACCACGAATACACTACAGCATTTCTGATGATTCCAACAAACGCATTATTGCCTACCAACACACTTAATTTATTGATGACAACGAAAGTTCTTTTGGCGTTGATACTAAGTAATTAAATGACGAAAAAATTCTTATGGTCCCACAATATCCTTTGTGAGGTCTACATTGACAAACGAACACCGTGTCTACCAACAAAATTCTTTTTTGCTCGACACAAAATTGTTTTACCAGTGAACGTTATTGTGAGGCTTATAGAAGTTTAGCCAATATTAAAACCACATTTTCATTAGAAGTGTCTAGGGAACGTCATTGTACATTCGTAGAAATATCTATTGGGCGAGGGAAGATGGGAAGGGGGAGGGGGGTGATACAGCAAAGCCCTAACCACCGCACTGTAAAAGAAATGTATTTGTAGAAGAAACTCTTTGAAAACTATTTGCCAATGATATTTATGTAACGCTACAAATAGATCAGAGAAAATTTCACGAAATATTACTGTGGAATGTGTAAAACTAATGTTGAATTTTAACAATCAAGTGTTGTAGACTTAAAGTCTATTACAAATATTGGGCTTTATTAACAACTTCTAATGTTTTTTAACATTGTGTGTTGTAAATATTCAATATTTTTGATGAAATGTTACAAGAAAATATTTGCCAGCTAGTCTGCAAAATATTGTTTGTAACAAGTATAGAAATCATCTACTGTGCGGACTTCCAAGGTTTGCTCTCCTTTCAGAGATATTTTTTTGTTATTTGCAGTAACTGGTTTATAAGTCTATAGTAGATTACGTACAATGGCTACGTTCAACCCGTGATCCCTATCATGAAAGAGAATATTGTAAATTCACGAGGGTCCCAATGTGTCTAGGACTATCGATTTCTTTATCATTCCCTAGCTTCCGCATCTACAGCCCATCTCATCACACACCTTTCATAAATTTCAGTTTCGCGGACTAAACGTTGGTGTCATACAGTGTCGTTCTAAAGAAAGTATCCTCCCATTATCTCAAAATTCTAGTATATCGTCAAGTTTACCCACAATAAAAATGTAAATAAGTTAGAATTATTCTTTATCAATACATCATTACTAGAGATGATGGTTTATCGAGGGAAAAATGGACGGTTTGCTAGGATTCAACGTACTGTACACGTGTCCGACGGTTTTATTTCCTTATTGGCTATCATGCATTTATGAAGTTACTACCCCATTTCATTGGGCAAATGAAGATTCTGATACTAAAGGCAGAACATTCGTGATTGTTCTGCAAACAACGTAGCCGAGTCAGAATCTTGTTCACCCAGTCATGAAAGAGTATACTAGTTAGATTGTTGTAGAAGATATGTTGTCTCAAAATTTTTTTTTCGCGATTTTCCATCATCTCTAATCATTACTTAAAATAAAATTGGGGGCCGTGATGGTGTAGTGAGGGACTTCCTGCCTCTCACCAAGGCGAACCGGGTTCGATTCGCGGCGGGGCTGCTCCAGGCTTTTCGCATGTGAGAATCGTGCAGGACGATACCGTAGGTCGGCGGGTTTTCTCGGAGATCTCCAGCTTCCCCCGCCCTTGCATTCCAGTGTTCATCAACTGTCACGTAATTTCACCCTCATCAGCTCTCAATACCACGTTGTTCATAGCCGTCCAAATATCTCAACTGAACTCCTAAGATGTCGTCTCACTCACGTTGACCCCGTGCCCATCTCCTGAGAGCTAAAGGCTGTTCACGATAAAGTGAGCATTTCTGAAATCAACCTTAAAAAAAAGTCACTGCTCTTATACCTCCATAAACTTTAACGGGCGCACTGAGTGACATTCGCACAGTAAAGTTGGTAACGATGGATGGAAAATAGTTCCGTATCTTAACGTCAAATAAAAAGTGTTAGGTAATCATTTGTGATAACTTAAATTATTACTTTCGCTTTCTGCTTTTTTATTAACGCATCGAAGTATAAAAATGACCAGATTTGTAAAATATTTTCTTTCCCAATAATTTCAGTTTCACTTGACCGACGCATTGGATAAAGTGATGAGGTCCATGACGATCTTAATTTTACATAGGGCGGAAAAAATACACAACGTGCATACAATTAGACCCTAAGCAAGGTTTCCGCAAGTGCTCATTTTACCGCGAACAGCCTATACCTCGCACACAACTCAGGAAATCTATTTATTTCCGAGGAGGAATAACACCGGGGGAAACTATCACGGCGTGCTCGAGGCGCGCGAGCAGACCGCAGGCAGAGTAATAAAGTTCAGCGTCCGCTAATGCGACCTGGAATAGGAAAGTTAACATGTGGCGGTCGTAATTCGTGTCGTGGAACTTCCTGCTGCCTGCGAAGGTAACAAGCTCCACGCGTCTCTCGGGCGGCCGCGCGCAATTCACCCGGATAACTTGAGACATAGTTAGAGATGATGGTTTATCGCGGGAAAAGTTAACTGTTTGCTTTAGACTGTTCACGGTAAAGTGGGCACTTTTTAAGGCCCTTATAATTTTTTTTTCCTTCCATCCAATTTCCAACTTCCTACAGCTTTTTAATATAAACATTGCAATGCGACCCCATTAACATAGTGTATACATTTCACAACCATCAAAATTTAATGCCTAAGGCTGTAATAAGATATATTTACTAGCGGCTAAGGCCTGTTGGGAGAGCATTAAAAAGTGCTCATTTTAACATGAACAGCCTGTAGTATTCCACGTACTGTACACGTGTCCGAAAGCTTTCTTTTCTTATTGGCTGCCATGCACGTATGAAGCTACTACCCATTTGACTGGGCCAATGAGGATTCCGGTACTATATGGCAAAACGTTCGTGATTGGTATGTAAACCACTAAGCCAAGTCGAAACCTTTTTTATCCAATCATGATCAAATAAACTAGTTAGAGCGTTATAGAAGATATGGCGAATCAAAGAATTTTCGCGATTTTCGATCATCTCTAGACATAGTCCATTTACGGTTGCTTAGAGTTCTACTTTCACTAAAGGGATGACGCACCGTATCTGTGTGCACTCGGTTCAAAAACACTCTGAATAAGAACTATTTATTACTAGGCATTACCAACGCACCTGTTTCCTCCTGTTTTATTCGTATTAATTACAGACGAAATATTAGAGTTTAGATATAACATATAATTTAAAGTTTAATTTAATCAGTAATAACATCTCATAAACGGGATGATTTCTCATAATTTTTTTTTATTTAAAAAAGGTTTGACGATACTACAATAGTACGCAGTTAATTCCGAATGTATAAAATGTGCAAACCAATTCCCTATGCCCTGACGATGAGTATAACATTATGCCAAATCTGTAATGCAGGCTGTGGAGAAAAATTCCATAAATTCAAGATGGCGGATTCCCACAACCGCTCACACCCCCCCCCCCCTCCAAACCCTCTTTTTTCTCCTCGTTTTCCTTCAGTGTACGTGTGGTGCAGTGGAACTGGCTGTGAGCGGTGTAGCGTGGCAGTTTTCTATGGTGATAATTTCGGATTCAGAACATGTTAGCGCAACAGCCTCCGCGGCTTGCCAAACATCGCGGACTTGTTATTCCCTCCGACGAGTTTTATGGATGGCTGCTTGCAGCCGGCTTAGAGTACTTTCTATCTGCTGAAAAATAAAAAAATTCCCTTCCCCCTCCCCCCTCCCCCTCGTACTTTTACGGTTCAGTGTTGGTTTTAATATGTACATAAATCATGGCAAATTTTCAGACAACTCTTACTCCGATCGAGGGAATTTCTAGAAAAGTTTGCGGTTATTTATAATCCATGAAGTATTCTTACAGATTAGGTAATTTCGAGAAAAGTTTGCGGTTATTTATAATCCATGAAGTATTCTTACAGATTAGGTAATTTCTAGAAAAGTTTGCGGTTATTTATAATCCATGAAGTATTCTTACAGATTAGGTAATTTTTTACTTACTGTGTGTTACACGATTCACAAAGCGAGTAAAAAAAATAATATTTATTTCCAGTCGTAAGCACACAGAATGCTACAGGTGCTGCAAAATCGCACCGATTAACTTAGCGGATTCAGATTCCTATGCGAAGACTAACATGTTATTACTCTCTTCCTTTTTCTCATTGGTTGCGAAGTTGTTCCGATATTTATAGTTGGCAACTTTTAATACATATAAGTTGTACGAGTAAGATGTACGAATACTATTAGTGCACAAAAAGAACTTCCGGATGTAGTTAACGAAGTATTCCCCCCCCCCCCTCAACACAGGAGCGTTTGTTTGCAAAACTCGCAAGTTCAGGGAAGTTTTGAATTATTCCATATTTCTTGAGAAACAGTAGATGTTTCGTATTTTCTATTGGCCAATCGTTTTATCGCGTTAGAAAATTTCATTAATTTCCTTTTATGACATTTCAGCACAGCACAGGCTGCTTAAATGCTGGCTAGGCTTGTTTTTCTGTGCTGTACTGTTTACGAACTTTAAAGTTATTTTCGAAGTAATCCCCCAAAGATGTTTAAGATGAATCTTTTATCAAAATAAGAACAATTTTCTTATCACACACAGTATTTTCACCAAGAGAAACTTGTCTTTTATTCAAGCGATTATATTGCAGATTGGCATACATTTTCCCCGTCAGGGCAGTCACAGCAGTTAAAACATAACAGCCGTGAAATGCATTAGTTGGCTGTAGCACCAAATTTCGGTGCTTTTGGTTGTATATTCGTATCCCCTGTAAGATATGAATGTGGGTTCTGTTATTATGTTTATGTTTAGGCTTCATTTAGTTTGGCAGCCGTCGTTCTTGTTAGCTTGCTGAGACATAAAGAGAAGGAATGAATCATTTGCTTGGATTCTGTCACACGAAAGCTAGTTTTTCTTTTTTTTTACAAAATTTCCTTATACACTGCCTGACAGAAAATCTACCCCACGATGACGTGAATAATGTACCGTGGCACGTTCAGAGCATATATATATAGACCTGTTACGCATTTTATTATCCTTTATGGTCAATCACAAGTCCCGCACGCGTGATACAGGATGACAACAACTCACGGCCGCACAGAGCGAGTGTTTTCGCTGTTACTGTGTCCGGAGAACAAAGAAGGCGCTGTAATACCTTTATGATGCCGTCGTGCGCAATTACTTCAAATGGATTAGTTCGCGAGAATTTTCATCATAGGTCTACATACTGCTGGTTGGACCTTGCACAGCAGTGCGGAAGACAAACATAACTTGACTCCACAACCGTCTGTCGTATTCGGAAACACAAGGAAGGAAATGTACGTCGTCGTTGTGGGATCAAAACCCGGAGACGGACGTCACCGCATCAGGAGCCATACAGTAGCATACGCACACCCCACGACTGGCGACATTTTGCAATGCTTTGATATAAGCTCGACCAGTGTCGCGCCGATCGGCTGGGGCAGGTTTGCGGCCCAGCGATCCGATGCTAAGGCTACCGTCAACATCGAGTCATCGTCGTCGTCATCGCTTATAATACAATGGTGACGCACCGCCAGAGCTGCGCGTGGGTGCAGAATTGAACAGTGTAATATTCAGCGACGAATCCCGTTTTCTGTCTCACCAGGGACGATCACCATGAGAGAGTCTGGAGGCGATGTGGCCATCAGGCCGATTCCTCTGTTACTGTGTGAGCGCCGCACGATCCGTCAAAGTGGGGTCATGGTTTTGGTGTTGCTATCAGCGCCAGCACTCTTAAAACATTTTCTTTGCTGTAACAAGCTTTGTTGTTGCTAAAAAAAACCATTAATCGTTACCTATAAAATACTGAAAACTATATATATAGCAGCCATATAGCAGCAGTTATAGCAGCCATTGTAAAAGGGCCGGTTATGCGAATATATAGCCTCTACCGGCCAAGGGGACCCACACCTCCTCGTGGTATGGGCGGGTGGTAATTTGTACCACCGGTCACTCGACCTTAGGATGTCCTGTACGGCCCCTGCAATCTTGGCAGTCAGGGCATCTAGTTGGGTCTGGTGGTCGGTGATGCCTTGTATCAGCTAACGTGGGCTAACTTGATAATAATTTGTGGCGAAGTCAGTTGCTTTAGTTTTTATGTTAAATAATAAAGTCTATGATGTAAGGAATTAGTTTCCTTTTTTTTTTTTTGGTAACCCAGTAGCCCTACTTAGTAAATTTCGTTACGCACCGGTAACTGTCATTAATGAAAGAAAAGTTTTAATTTCACTTAACGTTTCCTTGGCGTACAACAACATTTCTTTATCGTCAACAAAACAAGCTCGGGGAAATTTTTCATTGCTATAAGTAAAATAAATTTTGTCAGATAACAAAATTGAAGACAGAAAACACCCAATTACAACAAACGTAAGTTTCGTTGACCGTCCCCTTGTACTAAATCAAGATTTGGTTACTGTAAAAAAATAGCATTAAAGAAAACAGTTTATAGCTGCTCAATGCAGATGGTACTCATTACGGGCGCATTACCGGCACACAACTATGCTGAAGAGGTTCTGCCGCCCCAGGCAATACAATATTTTCAGGGCGTCCCAGACGCACGTGTTTTTAACAGGATAACACCCGATCACATACAGATCAGACTCAATACTTTACAATGTTTTCAGATTCTTCCTTGACCAGCCCCTATCACCCAATTCATCGCCAGTTTAGAATCAGCGGGACATGGATGTCGGTTGAATACCCACCCACATCACGAAATGAACAATAACTCTGTATTTGGATCATCAACGCATCGTCTACGATACCCCAGGACATTATTCGGACACTCATTTAATCAATACCACTTCAGGCGCGGCAGTATATCGTCCAACATGGTTGTCCTACTACTTAATGACTATTGTGTATTATAGGCTATTGGAGTCTTTCCTGTATGTAAAAATAAAATAATTTGTCCCTCAATATGTTTGGCTATCTATACGTGCAGTTTAGTAGGTATATTTTTGAGCATTCTTTAACAATGTGGCATTTTCTATGTAAGGCAATGAGTAAAGGGGCAAAGTTCCTTCCTGGACAAACGGGATCCGGGAGTAGCGTTGTGGTGCCGGCCGCCATCTTGGAATTTCCCGTTTTCCCTTTTTCCCTCAAAATCGTAAATTTTCCCTTAAAACAATCTAAATTTACCATTTATTCTATTAAATTTTCCCTTTTTTCCTTAAACATTTCCCACTTTCACTCACAAAGTTTTATACCAGATTTGCAATATCAAGCCCCAAAATCAAATTTTTTTAAGCCCGGATCCCGTTTATCATGCGAGGAACTTTACCCTAATACTGCAATTGATTGACTACATAAAGGTTGAAAGCAATTATTAATTAATTTTAACAAATAACCTATGTATTCTGTAGCAAATACACTTATACACTTAGTTTTTGTCATATTTCCTTCGTTGTCATTCCGCGTGCTTGAAGGTGGTCTACATAACCTCATTACAATTGGTTCCGAACCAACGGAGGAACGGACTCGGTGCTCATAAATCAGTAATTGGTGCCGAATGCCTAACGGGCAGGGTGCCGCGTAGTCTCTCCGGCGACACCTCCCATGGCTGGGCGGCAAATTGCCTGCGCGCATGTAAATGCCCTCTTATCTCTCTCTCCCTTTACTGGTCCACAGGCACGGTATCAATCACCGGCCATAATAGCAGGCTGTCAGCCTTGCTCGGCGATTAAGGTCGCCCTTGTTCGCCACGACAAAGTTATCGGGGGGGGGGGCACCCGGCCCCCCCCCTCTCGACCCAGCAGCAGACACCTCCTCCCCTGCTCTCCTTTCTCTCTGGTGGCGCTGGCAGCGCGTCTTGTCTTCCAGTCGCCTAGGCTCACTACTCCTGTCGCGGGCGAAGCAGGTGTGGGATATCATTCGTTCTCTTCTTGGTTCCATGCAGCTCATGCGAGTACCTTCGACTCGTTGTAGAGTAAAGCTGGACTTACGACCACAGACTAACGAAACAGGTAGACCACTTATTCGTCTTCTGCGCATGTACCCAACACTGACCTACCCCAAAGGGACACGACTGCCAAAGTCACATGGTTAAAAATGATTAATATGTTTGTTTATATATTAATTTTTAAATGACAGTCTTTGTTATATTAATGAAGTACTTTTACCAATTTGAGTTTCTAAAATTGGCCCGAGGAAGTTTACAAACATCTCAAAGAACTAGTTTACTAAACAATCCAATCCCCGCCGTTTTTGTTAGTCGTGATGGCAGAAAAGCAGTTCAATGTTGGGACACGGAGATTGGTTGTCACAGCCAGCGAGATCGGTCTACCTCATATTTAGTCTACGCCCGCAACCATCCGTCGCACCTGTCAGTCATCCGTCAGGTCACGTGATCTTCAACAAATCGCTGGACAACTTTCTTTTTTCTATCCTTCCATCCGTCAACTATTTACCAAAATGTAACGTTCTACGGACAGACGGACGGGTAGCCACTGCCTTCTGACGACATTCATTAGATGTGAACACGCACTTTGAAATAAAACGCAAAGCTGTGGATCCTTGTGTATTAATATGTGGTGGTAAATTCCGGAATTTTAAATGCAGAAAAATTCAGCATAAATTCTTATCAAGTGAAAAAAATATTTCCCCAAAATACTTCTTTCTTGAAAATGTATTTCCAACCAAAATATATCTCGAACTAAAGAAAGATCACGATGTTAAGTTGCCACACTGAAATTTTTTCGTACAGGAGTGAAGGACGACAAATTGTTCTGAATCGTTTTCACCTGACCGAGCGAGGTGGCGCAGTGATAACTCACTGGACTCGCATTCGGGGAGGACACGGGTTCGATTCCCGGTCCGGCCATCCTGATTTCGGTTTTCCATGGTTTTCCGAAACCACTCCATGGCGAATGGTTGGGTCCCCAACAAAGGCCATGGCAGATTCTTTCCTATATTCTTCTTCCCTGTGCAACTTGCACCGTCTCTAACGAACTTGCTATCGACGAGACGTTAAGCCCAATCACCTACGTACGTACCTACCGCTTTCATCTGAAGGACGAAAACGTAGACGGATGACTGATCGACTGACCGACTGACGGGTGCGACGGATTTTTGCGAGCCCAACCTAAGTCTGAATAACGTAAATATAATGTATATTTACCACTTACATGTTTAAAACATTTTGCACATATTACACAGTATCCTTGTCGACATCAACTTCTAAATACAAAACAGTTTAATTGTGGTGGTTTCCTAATTTTTGATCAACAATTACATCGCGGCGTATAACGATCTGGGCGCGTCATATTGTTTATACATGCTCGTCACGCTACCGGGGGAAAAAAAAAAAAAAAACAATATGCGTCCTGCGCATGCGTAGGTTTTGTTTGCACCAAATAAAAAAATCACAAAAATTGGAGTCATGAGATTAGATCAACGGTCATGGCTTTAACGTTCAGGAATACTGACGAGGCTTGGACATGACCCAAGTTGTGCGGAAAACCCTTATAAAACGTTCTGGAATACTGGCCTAAGTGCAACGTCACGTATATACCACACTTCAGTTATTTCTGGCTCATCTAAGCGAAGAAACGTTAAAAATGGAAGGAGGGAATCGCGCCGGGCGATGCCGCTGGTCGGCGTGTTTTCTCGGAGATCTTCCGTTTTCCCTGCCCCTTCATTCCAGCGCTGCCCCATACTCACCTCAGTCACCCTCGTTGGCTCTCAATACCTCGTTGTTAAGAGCCTCCCAAATCTCTTCACTCTAAATTCGAATCACTGGGAAACCACTGATTCGCTGTGAAATTCAATTACTATAATCAGTGAAAATGGCTCAACTTATAATCAGTGGAAAACCGCTTATTGTTTCAGTGAAAAAAATTTCGCTGGTTGAATTAGTGACGTGAAACAATTTCACTGATTGAAATGACTGCAGTAGCGAACTAAATATTGCTTTTAATAAATGTAGCCAAATAATTACGTGAAATAAACATATTTACGATATCTTACTATTTATATTGTGCAATATACCGTAATTAAAAAAAGTGGAAGAGGTTTCGCAGGTGGCCGGTATTAATCACGCGTACCTGGCGACCCTAAGTCATTACCTTATCATCTGAGCTATCATACCAAGTTTAAGTCATGGAAGGAACAGGCATGTGTTATAATTCCTCTGGGAAATGGTGTAGTAGTTTGAAGTTCTATGCTCATACTTTAAATGTTTGGTTTGATTGGTACTGTTGGGATTGTTAAAACGAATAGTACTATGTATGAGAGCACTTTCTTCACAACATTAAATACAGTTTAAAAATTCAAACAGAGCGCTGTGACGATCACATGGAATCGAAATGAAAGACGTACAAACGGAATGAAAGGCTGTATGTTCATATTCACTGGTGAAATAGCGTTTCGAAAGACGAAACACATTTCAGAAAGTATTTTGTATTGGTTTTATTCGTTCATTCGTTGTTGCTACACGTCATTTAACGGCCATTTTTGAACGATGTTCGACGGCCATTTTTACACGCAGTTTCACTGATACATCAATTAAAAATAGAGACGGGGAGGAAGTAGCAGATATGTTTAACTGATTCATCAGTCAAAAAATAAACCACTGAGTAAACAGGAGGAAAAAATGACTGACGAATCAGTGGGAGATGCCACTGAATCAATCAATGAAGGAAATATGGCTTTTTTCACTGGTTCACCAGTTAAATTCACTGAAGTGACTGATGTATCAGTTATGTACGTTTGACTGGATGAATCAGTGAAATTCTCATTGATTCAGATTCAGAGTATACTTCACTCACCGCGTTCGACCGCACAACATGCAGAACTCGTTAAAAAAAAAAGTACACACGCCACCAAAATTGCCGGAAAAGTAGCAGCATCGTCCGGCACAATTACGATGTTCGAAAGTCCGGGAGTGACCCCGCCTGGAATTGGACCCGACTCGCCTGTGTGGGAGGCGAGGATTCTGCACGTTGCGCGATTGCAATCCCACGATTCATAGAAATACGGTTTGTAAACATTTACGCAAAAAATGGTTAATATTAAGAAACAATTTTACCTCACTCGGCTCTCAAAATATTAATTTTATTATTTACAGAGAACATTAAATTTAATTAATACACATGAGAGGATAAACGTGAAAAGATTCGAGTCCAGGATTAATTAACTGGTGTGCTAATATAAGATAGTTGATAACATCCTGTCTATTTTGCAGTGAGTCAAACCTGTAGTTCGACAAAGTCATTTTGTCGGCGTTAGTTAAGGTATGCTTATTAATGTGTATAATCAAACAAGTAAATCCCTATTCGATAAAAAATAACTTTCAAATAAGTACCACGACAACGTCCATTCATTGAAACTTACTTTACATGAAAGAAACCTACTTATTTTTACTTGTTTTAACACCTGCTTCAACGTGTTTGAAATCTTGTGAATGACGTTACACAAACTATTCTCACAATTTTTGATGTGACGTGAAATTATGTTTTTTTACTTACACATATTTAATATGTATTATAGCAGGATTTAATTTATTCTTAACGAAATAATAATCAAAATTATATTGTTTGTTCTATTTTTTTTAATACACCATAATAAATTGACTTTCATTTTTAAAAATTTGATTTTTTACGATCCACCTTTACATTTTTTGCTGTCAAAAGTTGGAATGGCGAAGGCCACACAAAAACATTAAAACTAAATGGACTTGTGGATTTCGGAAGATCAGTGTTTAAAACTCTATGTAATATAGCACGTGTCTTGGTTCTACAACTTCAAAAGCTTATCATCACAAAGGACGTAATTTTACTTCCTGTTTCCGATTCTTTATACAAGTTGAGTTTAAGTCATAAAAATAAACAGCAGGAAGAGGTTAACTGCTAATTTTTTTTCAATCCTTGATTTATAATGAGGTTTTAAAACCTGTATAAAATGGCAGATTGTAAAACCGGAGTTGCGTAGAAAAGGAACAACTGTGAAAAAAGTAACATACTAGTAATTTTGTATTACTGAAACTTATATTTCATATTTACTAACATCAAAATATTGTGTAGCAAATAGAAAGTAACGTCCATTGACATTCATATTTTAAATATTGGAATTACAAAAGTAGCATAACAGGATATGGCGAGTGCCCTCTGTTGAAATATTAAATAGAATTACTTTGAAAAATAAACGACGAAATTATATTTTTAATAGTGTAATATGCAATAATACAATGGCCTCATTCACTGCAAAGTGCTGCACCGAAATGTGCTGCTAAGCAACAAAATGCGCTGCTCTGCAACGAAATATGCTGCTCTGCAACAAAATGTACTGCCCTGCACCAAAATGTGCTGCTCTGCAACAAAATGTACTACTCTACACGGAAATGTACTGCTCTGCATCGAAATGCGCTGCTCTGAAACAAAATGTACTGCTCTAAACAGAAATATGCTGCTCTGCACTGAAATATGCTGCTCCGCAACAAAATGTACTGCTCTACACTGAAATGTACTGCTTTGCACCGAAATGTGCTGCTTTGCACTGAAATGTGCTGCTGTACAGCACCTTCTGTTACAAGATATTAGTTGCGAGTGTAGTTGCCAATTAGTTATAAAAATCTTAGATGTTAACTTTCAGATGTGTGGAACGTTGCTGTATTGTACATTTAGTTTGTGTGAATTACAATTCAAAGTTGGAACTATATCGATTTAATAGCTCCTTGTAAGCGTTTCATATCGGCTCGCAGTGGCTTCATGAATCTATCTCCTGATATCATGTGGATCATCGCAGAACTTCATACTGCGATTACTATAGTTGTCGAGGCGATGCTGAATAGTGTTCAATTTAGATATTTTGCTGCTTGCTGTCGCGTGCCAGAGTATGAACGGTGGACGCTTTGAACATGATGTAATTCTAAGTCTTATTAACAAAGTACCGTGTACCGCTGTTGTGGATCACTAGTTTGGTTCTTACGCTTGTACTGTAGAGTGGCATGCAATAATGCGTACTCTCATTACATGAGTTATCACAGGTGGAACTTTACAATGAGTGACACAGCACTACTGTGTAGCTGGTGCGTTGCCCTGTGCACGCTATCACACGCTATAGATTCGTAGCTGCCGAGACCAAACTATTGGTAGTAAAAAAATAATTACCAGAGCATTTTCGTCTCGATTTTAAATTCTCTACGCAACACCAGCGAAACCATATTTATAGGCTGTTCGCGGTAAAAATGAGCACTTTTGAAAGCCCTGCTTAAGATCTATTCGTATGCATGTTGTGCGTTCTTCCGCCTTGTGTAAAATTATCATTGCCTTGGGCCTCATCGCTTTATTCATGCATCGGTCGAGTGAAACTGTGAAATTATTAGAACAGTAAATATTGCACACATCAGCTCATTTTTACATTTCGATGCATAAAAAAAAAAAACGAAAGCGAAATTCATAATTTAAGTCGTCACAAATGGTTACCTTACTATTTTTATTTGACGTTAAGTTATGGAACTACTTGCCATCCATCGTTACCAACTTTACTGGGTGAATGTCACTTAGTGAACCGAATAAATTATATGTTTCTAAGGTTGATTTCAAAGCGTTCAATTTATAGTGAACAGCCTTTACTTAGTAGTGATACAATCCACTACCTTACACGGTATATATTTACAAGTCTAAGTTTCACATTGCGGTCACGTCACAGCGCTAAGTTTTTTTTTTTTTACCTGATTGCGCAAAAAAAATATGTCGTTCACAGAATACGCATCGCATTTTAACCACCCATGCCGCGAACCGAGGCCCGATCTATGAAAAAATCACTCGAAATTATGTGGTGGGTTACGTCGCGAACCAAGACGAGGGCTGCAAAAAAAAATGCCTCAAAACATGTCGCGAGCTATTTAGCGAAGCAAGGCCCGAGCCACAAATAATGCCTTTCAGCAATGTCGCGAGTCATGTCGCGAACAAAGACGCGAGTTAAGGGAAACTGCCTTAAAGTAGGCTACTGTATGTCGCGATTGAGTCCAAGCCATGCCAGTTGTGGTCCAGCCGAGCAAAGACGAAACACAACGCAGTTAAATAAATGTCAGGTGTGGTGTGCAGCAAGTCAGCAAGTCAGTCGGGCTGCCTTCAAGGTCTATGGCATTTCATGATGGTGTGTACCACAGTCATCATCACCCAGTTTAATCATGAAATGATGTGGCCTATTAGAGTTAGGAATTCAGATAGAATTTAAATAGTCTTCTCCAGGTAGAACGTTCTTGGGGCGATTCTTTGCCAGTTAACTCCAGCAACCCTGCGTATGTTTTTGTCCCAGTGGTCTGGTGGTCTTCCTCGTGGCCTACGATGATCTCGTGGACTCCATTCCATCACCGTTTTTGTCCATCTTTCATCTTTCTTCCCGAGCAACATGGCCTGCCCATTGCCACTTCAAGGCGGCTGTCTTCTCCAAGATGTCTTTGACTTTAGTAACTGATCTGATACCTGTTGCTTTTTTATTGTCTGTATATGTATATATAACATAATTTAAAGTTTTTAATGTTTTGAGACGTCACATGGTGTAAATTTTAAGGTTTTCAAGGTTATCAGAAATGTTTGTATGGAGTGTTTGTAAGTAACAGATTTTTATGCGTATTTTTGGAAAAGATTGCAAATGATATGTCTTGTGAGTAAATATCTCTATAAGAATGTATATTAATATATATTTTTTGTTGGGTGTAATTCTTTAAGTATGTTTTAGTAATTTCTTTTAGAAATAAAAATATTTCAATTTTTAAAGGAATTATATATCTTGGTATTTGTTTGATTCCTAATGTAGTTTTAATATATTGTTTAAAGTAAAGGCTGTTCACGATAAAGTGAACACTTTGGGATCAATGGCAGAATATATAATAACTTAAGATTCGCAGATGACATTGCACTCTTCGCCAACGACATTGAGGAACTCCAAACCTTGGTTTCTGATTTTGCCTCTGAGAGTAAAGCAGTTAGCCTGAGTATAAATCTTTCAAAAACAAAAGTTATGTCCAATAAATGGGTCACAGCGGGGAATATAAAAATAAATAATATATCTTTCGAAAACATCAGTGAGTACATTTATCTAGGCCAGCTTGTAAATATGGAAGGAGATGTAAGACCAGAAATTTCCCGTCGCATCAAGCTGGGATGGCAAGCATTTGGAAAACATGCTATTGTTCTCAAATCAAATATGCTTATAAACGATGTTTTCTAAGATCGTTCAAGTACTACCAAATTATTTGTTGCAGATACAAATAGTTAATTAACTCATATCCATGACAGACTAGTCACGTACTGAGAAATCGCTGCAAGGACGTTACAATCGCGAAAAATACGATGTTTGGGGTATTTTTTTGTCTCTTCGTGGCTCAGCCCGTATTTCAAGACGAACCAATTAGACGAGCGAAGTAACATGTAAATGGCGGTGAACAAAATACCTCATCCTTTCTTTTTATCTGAATTTCGCGGTGGTTGGGGTTGTTGTGTAGGTAATTGTCATTGTGTTCGGAGTTGGCCCCAGGGTCTTGGAGGGGTACAAGAGAGGAGGGCAAAATATCGTTAATTAACTGGTCGACGTGGTTGTGAAGAGGAAATGGAGCGAGACAGAATAAGTTGCATGAGCGCGCTGGTTGTTCCTCCACTTCCTTTTTATTTTGTCCTGCCAATTACCGTGTTCCTGTTTGTTGTCTCCCGTCCTTCAGCCGCTAGAGGAGAGTTATGGGGGGGGGGGGGGGCAGAAAGATAAAAGGAGGAGACGTTGAGAGTGCGCATGCGCTCTTGGGCGTACACGCACACGCACAGACTCGCCTCTCGACGCGACGGGGCAGCACACAAGCCCGGCGTCGCCTCAGTGTTTCCTTTTATTCCAACAGGTTCATGGAATCCAGCTCTTCCCGCATCGGCATCCTGATCCCGTCCGCGCCACGAGCCCAGCGGCCGGCCACGGCCCGTCGCAACCATCTTTGCTTCCGCCCCTGGTCGCTGCCTTGCACGGTTCATACAGTAACGACTGTTCACAATAAGGTGAGCACTTTAGAAACCAACTTTGCGAAAAAAAAAAAAAAAAAAAAAAAAAAAAAGTCGGTGCCCCTACCTGCATAAATTTTGATGGCGCAATGAGTGACATGTGCCTAGTAAAGTTGGTAACGATGGAGGAGAAAGTAGTTACACATATTAAGGGGGATGTATCCTTGCTAGCTTGGATTTACGTATTTTCCTCATTAACTTAATTTTCGGAGTCAATATTTAAAAACCATGACATAGGGAACATTTTAACAGTTATTTCTAAATCCCAGTTATTTTTCTTACATGACGAGTGTCATATCTGTAACCGTAATCAAACATTATCTAATTACTTAATAATTTCACTCCCACATGGGAAAATACAGGTATATTTGAAACCCTACAAATGAAAAAAAATCGTTAAGTTGTCGTCCATGTCATGTCTAGCTTTGATTTTTTATTTCTGGTCATACATTTTCATTACGAAGATTTGTAAGAAAATTCGAAGATGGAGTGGATATTACCCCCTCAAGGTCGAATAAAAAGTGTTGAGTAACCATTTCTGATAACTAAATCATTTGTCTCGCTTTATTTTTTTTAAATGCATATAAGTGTAAAATTGAGCATATTTAGACAATATTTGCATTTATAATAATTTCACAGTTCCACTTCACCGACACATGACTAAAGTGCTGACGCCCATGTCAATGTTAATTTTACATAAGGCGGAAGAACACACATTGTGTATACAAGTAGATCTTAAACAGGCCTTTCAAAAGTGCTCATTTTACCGGGAACAGTCTATACCTACAAATGCTTGTGTTTTATATTTTCGGAAATACACTCATTGCCATAAAGATATGCGCAACGACGTTGAAAGGTGGTAGGCAGGTGGGTAGAGCTTAACGTCTCGTCGATAGCGAGGTTATTAAAGACGAAGCAAGTTGCTCACAGAAACAGGAATTGGGAAGGAACATGAAGTGGCTAGTAGCAAGGAACGGTCCCAGCATTTTCCTGGAGTTATTTCGGGAAACCATGCCAAAAAGAATTCAGGATGACCTGACCAGTAATCGAGTCCATGCCCTCCTGAATGCGAATCCAAATGTTTATCACTGATCCTCTCTCGTTACGAAAGGGAGTAAACAGACACATGCCCCACGTGGACTAGATGCCAAATGATGTAGGTAGGTAATTGGGCTTAACGTCTCTCGACAGCGAGGTCATAGGAGACTGTTGCAAAATAAGGAATTGTCATGTGATGGCCCATGCACATACGTCATACACACGAGGGACCTATCGTAGCTCTTAGTTAGGTGTATGTAAATAAGTCCTCAGGACAGGTTATGGTATATGATGGAAAACCAACACAGTACTTCCCAGGTGTGATCACTGGGTGGTAAGAATGCCGATAAGGCGTATGAGACAACCGTACGAACATGATATGTAGTCTTTAAGAAGCAGGTTTATAGGGCTGTGACAGGTATGGTGTACAGCACGCCGAATTGTCCGGTATTTGGACAGTTCAGACTTCTCAGGCAGATTGGATTGAGTTGATACAAATTATATATGAAGATACGCACTGATAAACTACGGTATGGTTCTGGACGATCCTACAGACAACAGGGATGTGATAGTCAAATATACATGAACTGAACCAGAGGTTTCCTTGCCTGCCATCCAGAGACATGTAGCAGCTTGACTCTTAACATACCTCTACCAGAAGCATTTACAGACCTTTCGAATATTCATATATGCAGTCCCGACTACTTATAGGTGTTCTGCTATTGAGCATCTCAAAATCGTAGCTTTTTTAAAAGTGCTGTCAGCAAAGGGCAAAGTCAAAATACTACGGGCTGATAACAAAATAATGCCTTTACCTACGAATAACTTTTTTTTTTTGTGAACTGATGACCATCGCGCACTGCAATCCCTGCATCATTTTACAGCTGCGCACGCCCTCTCGCTTATTGGCGTAATGGCTTGGAAAGTAGCATCGCGTATTATCATCGTTAGCCGTTGGTTGTAATACGAGTTCCATTAAATACACAGAGGTACATTGGTGTCATACTGAGGCCTCATGTAGTAGCTTTCCTATCTCATTGTCCAGGAGTCTGCTTGAATAGCCCATTAATAGTACCATGAGTCTATCGCAAAGAATTCCGAGTGCTGGTTTAGTTTCAGTTTACGGCAAGCGTGTGTGCAGCTTTTCTCTGGACGTTGTCTGTCGCCATTGTATGTAGGCTTGACTGCGTTCTTGGCGTGGTTGGCAAATGAAAACTCGGCATGTTAAATACCAGTGATACTTCGATACAATTTAAATTATGAATCAATTTTAATTATATGGCAGTTTCACCCTCCAGTTAGATTTCAGAGCCATGTACAACGGAGTAAAGGTCTGAAAAATGTTGATAATTGTATTTTGAGTAGCTTGCTGCCTGATATTCTCGTGCCTAAAATAATCTTGGCAGTAATATTTTATGGGCTCTCAAGGTTAAAAGAGCTGATCATTGCGGGCTTGAGAAAATTAACATCTTTAATGACGCTTTTTATTTCGTATTATCTTATTGATCAAAACGTTTTATGGGTGTCAAAGTGAAAAACGGAATCATTACCCGTGAGAAAATTAATATTCTTTATGGCGCTTAAGTTTCAATTACCATGTTTAGAAATTTTCTTGTAACTATATGAGACTCTAATTTCACCTTTAAAAAGTAAGTCTCAGATTGTAATTACTTTACTACCTAGAGTGGACTCGTCACCCCGTACGCTTTACTTAGGTCTAACCAGTGAACTAACTGTTTTTGCCGTTTTCTCAGATTCCAATTTTAACATTACGTTATTTTGTTCAGCAAAATATGGAGACATGTGCAGAATATTTTGTCATATCGATAATGAGCTCTGTGTTCGAATTCACTTGGGCTTTACCTTTCAAATTCAGAATTATGAGTATGAATAGCAAGTAATACATGGACACGTGAGTTGTTTTAGTAATTAAGAAACAGGTAAAACGAAAGTCAAAATTAGAAATATTTTTGCTTATGTGGCAATAACCATATATATGAATAACATTTTTCTTTAATTGGCAGTGGTTTCAGAAAATTAAATAATGATTTTATGGAAATATTTTAACTGCAACTTACAACGAAAAAAATTATTCATACCAAGAAGAACCACCTTGCCGTCCATGTTCACAAAAGCACTAGTTGTGGTCTACCACAAACAAGAAAAAGTGAACATTTCTGTGCACCATTAAGATACCTCTTACTATAGTGAACATAACATCGTAGTTACTGTAACATCATATTTAATAAGTATTAAAAAAAACATAGGGCGTGGCTGTGCTGGGGTCACGGCCGTTTGTTTTGCTCGAATACCTCTACGTTGACGCGCTCAGGCGCCTTGATGTTTATTTTACGTTCCCGGCACCGCTTCACTCGATCATATGGGGTTTGATGGGTAACACTGGATTATTTTTGAGATGCTCTTTCCAACTGAATACGACTTCTGTATTTATACTTGGCTTTTCGACGAGTATAGGCCGAAATTGTGTTAAGTTTTCTTAATTTTTTACATTAAATGCATACAATTTCACCATAACCACGCCACAAAAAAAGGTTTTTATACACGTAATCGATTGGTCATGACAAGAGCTGCCGATTGAAACTCAGACGAGCGTCTTAGCTTATCCTAGTCAAAAGTTGTACTACGCGGAAGTTATGAGACGTGGCGAAACGAACTCAAAATTGCGCCTTCACACCCCCATCCCCTTACAAGCGCGCTCGATGCTTCGTGCTTCGCAATCCTCACTAAACATAACATATTCTTTGATGGCAATCGAGTGGTGTAATTGAATTTAGAATGTAGACGATTGGTTCGGATCCGTAGGCCTAACGACAAACCGTATTCCCCGATTTTGTTATCATCGGATTTTCTCGATTGCCTCCCTCTATGGTTCCAACTATAAAGACGTATTCACGACAAAACAATTTGTCTAACGAAAAATATATTAAAAATGCAACGTGGATAGTTCGGTGGGAGGGAATGATGCGTTTTTAGCAGCAAACTGTTTGTAGATTTGCAGGATGGTCGGTTTATGACGAGAGTGCTGGTGTTTGGTATACAGTTGGGATGCCACATCAGTTTGGAAGGGACAGGAGACTAATGACAGTCACCGCACGATAAATTAGCAATTACAATGTTATTAACTGCGAGCGTCACGTGTACTTTGAGAGGAGCCGGAAAAAAATGATATTTGTTCCACTGTTAATACCACAGCCGAAATTATTGTGTATCGGAGCTCAATAATATTTCTTCCCCTAAATAACTCATGAAGAATAGAAACATCCTTTCACGTGTATGAGATTGTCAAACTTTGACGCTTAAGAAAAATACGGTGGGATAAGAAGGATATACTCAATACTAAACGATTAAAGCAGGAAACCTGCTCATCGCATAGCGACTCTTGAGCCCGCTTCTAGCTTAGTATACATCAAAGGGGTTAGCTTGAATCTTTCGGGGCCGCGATGGTGTAGAGGTAAGACTACTCGCCCCTTACCTAGGCGACTTGGGCTCGACAAAACCGGCACCTGTCACCAACGCCTGCGCCGGCTGGCCGCCATGTTGTGACGTCACCCAACCGCCATCTTGGGTGTAGGTGACCTTCATATTGTCCAGTGACCTTGACCCTATAACCGCGACCTTGGGTGGCCTTAAACCCAGAAATTTGCAAAATTCTTAAAAACATATAACAATATAAATTCAGAAATTAAAAATTTCGACTATTCGGACATAACGCGATCCGGGATCGGAGCAGAAGCTGTTCCTGCTCTGTCATTCCGGTCGTTCGACGGACATATTGAATACATGTAATCTTGATCTTGACCTTTACCCTATGACCGTGACTATGAATGACTTTGAACCTGAAACATCCTAAATTCCTGAAAATTTATAAAAACCCGAAAAAATTCTACAAAAAAAAAAATAAAAAAAAAAAAAAATACAAAAAGTTTAAATTTAAAAGTTCCAAAAAATTGTAAAAATTATAAAAAGATTTTTTAAAATCAAAAATAATATTTAAAGATGTCTTAGTATTTTGTCCTGACAGATCACCAATTCTTATTGGTTAATCAGCAGGCCTTCACCCCCTTCACCCATACTCATTTAGTCATATTTAGTCATCTTGTATTTTTTTGTTTTACATTTGTTTTTATTTTCAACGCATAGGTGGCAGTAGTGTATTAATAATCGATTTCACCACCAGTCGAACTATCGATTTAGCTACCGGGTGGCAGCCATATTTGTTTGTGTTAAAAAAGTATAGGTGGTGCTGTGTGAACCCCTCCGTATTGGATTATATTTTCAACACATAGCGGTCGTCATTTCTCGATTTTGCCGCAAGGCGAGTTATCAGCACCCACCCACTCTGTAGATTCAGCCGCCAGGCGAGCTGTTGACACTCAAAATTTTTATAGACATAGGAAAATCTGTAATTTGCATCCAATTAAAAAAAATAATTTTTTTAATGAGCAGTATGCCTACATACATGATGCGGGACTTTGACTACCTCATTTATTTATTACATCTACCCTTTTTATGTAGAAAAATTAAGCTGTTCACTTTAAAATGCTCCAATTTTAAATATTAATTATTTAAATTCATTGTATAATTGTACATACAGTACAATATTATTTTATACAATACTTTTTCATTAAATTAATTAAATTATTTAAATTATATTCCTTTAAAATTTTAATTTTATTCTTGCAAATTAGGTAAACATGAAATAAACACAATTTTATTCACAGGAATATTTTAGTCAATTAATTTTTAGTCACTTTTGCCCCCCAAAAATATAAATATTCTTCGATATATATATATATATATATATATATATATATATATATATATATATGCATTTCAATATATGCATCATGGTTGTAGATTACAGTCTTTTAAGCATATCGCTATTGACACACATGTTGTCATTGTGCGAATATATCGTGTTATTTATTACACTGACAAAATGTGCAGGGAGGGTTATGGAGGTAACTGCACTTTACAGGACATGTACGGAAGTCACGGGAGACCTAGTTGCAGCAAACTTGGTACTGATGAGGAAGTGACCAAGAATGATATCTACATAAATGTTTGCGAGGCGAAATGCATCGATTTGTATACGACCCAGCGACGGTGGGGTGATGTCCCTGCTGCTAGAAAACATAACTAGGCACTACCGTGATAAAACACCATACGTGCATTCTGGAGGACCCAGGTTCAGTTCTCAGCCCAGACATCATGATTTGAGTTTTTTTTTCCATGGTTTCTCGAAATAACTCTAGTGATACGCTTGCTTGGTTTCTTAACGTAAGTAATGTTGAATTTCCTCCTTTGATACTGATGTGTATGCTGGTTGTAGTGCATGTCGTGCTGATTGTAGTGCATATGGTGCTAATTGCAGTGCACGTAGGGCTAATGGTGGTGCATGTGGTGCTGATTGTGGTGTGTGAAGCTGATTGTGGTATATATGGTGCTGATTGTGGTGTGTGTAATGCTGATTGTGGTACGAGTGGTACTGATTGTTGTGCTGATTGTAGTGTGCATGGTGCCAATTGTGGTGCATGTGATGTTGATTGAGGTGTGTGTGGTGCTGATTGTGGTGCATATGGTGTTGATTGAGGTGCATGTGGTGCTCATTGTGGTGCTGAGTGTGGTGTGCAAATTGCTGATTGTGGCATGTGTGATGCATGTGGTACTGATTGTGGTTCATGTTGTGGTGATTGTGGCGCATGTGGTGCTGATTGTGGTGCATGTGGTGCTGATTGTAGTGCATGTGGTGCTGATTGTGGTGCATGCTGTGCTGGTTGTGGTGCATGCGGCGCTGATTTTAGTGAGTGTGCATGTTTGACGTATTTGCGAGTGAAAAAGGTGCCATTTTTCCTTACTTCTTAGTTTCACATCATTAGAAAGTATCTTTGTTTTTACCAGTATTAATAAAAAGTTCCTCATTAAATTTTTTACGTGACAAATAATCAGATGTGTTCGAACCACCATTAGTTACGAAAAAAATTGGTACCCAGAACTAATTTTCTAGCATTAGAAAGGGATTAACATAAATCCAAAATCTCATGGTCTCGGTAATGCACTGGCTGCAATATGCTCTAAATTTTTCGCACTCGTGAAGTTTTCTCTATACGTCTCAAAGAGGTTGAACGGTGGCGAATGATTGGTGATGCCGGCTTGTTTAGTAACTAAATCAGAAGACAAATCACACTGATTTCGGGCTTCGATAATTTCCGTCCTGCGCACACTGTACAAAGTCGAGTTCCAAGCACATACACAGGGCAATAGGGAATTATGACATAATACAAAATGACCGGAATTCCCTCGTACGGAATATGCCCGCCATCCTTCCTCAGTCCATATGTCTGGGACGATTGCTGGCAGTACGCATGTTTAGTGGCGTGGTCGAGGTGATTTCATGGCCACAGCGGTATAAAAGTGGAAATTTTTGTTCTCTTGTCGTTGTCGCTGTACGAAAGTGAAATCTACTTAGCGGTGCTTCTGTGACATCACTATTGGTGATAAAAACACACAAACTTGTTTCGTAAAACCAAGATTTGAAACAACAAAGGTAAAACCTCTCTAAAATGCGTTGAAAAACTATGCAAGAAAGAAGTAGTGAAACAGTGAACAATAATGAATTGCATAAATACATACATAAACAAAACTGGGACCAAAATGGGACCTCCAGCGGCGACCTTATTGATTTATTCGTTATTAACATATGCGGCAAGTTAGAATGCAGGGGCCTTCAATACTTTTGCACGTATATGACGTGGATATTTTGAGTTAAATTGAGAATTGACAGATCTGGACAGCTCTTAATAACGAGGTCCTGAGAGCTGATGAGGGTGAAATGAGTTGAGAAGGATAAGCGCCGGAATACGAGGGCGGGGGAAACGGGACATCCCCGAGAAAACCCGCCTACCAGCGGCATCGCCAGGCACGATTCTCACTTACCAAAATCCGGGATAACCGGGCCAGGGATTAAAGGCGGTTCCCCTTGCGTATATCTTGATTCATATGCTGCTGATTTCAAAAGTGCAAACAGCCGTGAATAAAATATATAGTGCTGTGCTTCAATCACATTTTGTGTATAACTCGTTCAGTCGTTCAAAATGAACTGAAGCCATGCCCTTTGAGGTCCTCTATATTGGCTGGAATAAAAGATCGGTGAAGAGCAGTTTGGCGATGATTTCGCCATCAGTGGCATAATGAAGAATTTAAACTTTCTTGTCGGAACGAAACCGCTTCAGATTTCACTATACTGTATTGTCTATTCGCGGTAAATTCAAAATTTTTCAATCGAAGCTTTGAAATGTCACCCCATGTATGACAGGTCTGATTTTTTTTTTTTGGAATTAACATAAAATAACTTAAAAGTATCTTATTTTATTTTAAATCGAAATTTCGTTTATATTTCATCTATGAATTATAATATTTCAGGTATAATATATATGAATAAAACCAGTGAGACATTTGGTGTGTTGGTAATGCCTAGTAAGAAATAGTTATTACTCAAAATACTATTACACTTATTGCGCGCGAGTGCGTTGGTGCTCTATTGTAATTTTATAAGCTTTGTTTGCACAAGGCGGAGGAATATTCTGGAAATAGAACTTAAGCATGAGTTCAGTAAGGTTGAACGTAACCGTGAATGAACTATAATCAAAATGTCTCGTAATCATTTTGCGCATACTTGCACGATGTGAGACCACGCATTATAGTTTCCAACCTCGTGTGGTTAACTTTGAATCTCATGATTAAAACTGCATTATTTTCTTGAATTGCGCGTTATTATTGTGATTACTCCTCGTTGTTGTCCTCATCTTGGAAACTTTAATAACCGCCTTAGACCGCATGCCATTTTCTCGAAACGCCGCTCATTGCGGTTTTGTTTTCCTCCTCTTAAAAAAAAAAAAAATTAGCCTCTAAACGGTTAGGGTCTTCGGCGAAATTAGAACGCAATTACTGGCGCAATTTGACGCAGTTTGCAAGCAGAATTAATTTAGCGACGTGCGAAAGGAGCTTGAAGAAGTGTCCAACCTTCCTCCCTAGACGCCAAAACAGTTTGCACAGATAGAAAGAATCTTGCAGGAATCTAACCAACTCAGTTTTTTAATAGCACATTTGAATATAATTTGTCGAGAAAGAATGTCATTTCGAATCATCTAAAAGTATCACAAGTAAACACTAAAGGTAAATAACCGATATCAGTATCTGAAGAGCTAATCACTAAAAATTTAGTTGAAGAACCACAACTGAGAATCAACAGAACAAACTGGGTATTAGTGCAAAGGTAGTACAAATTACTGTAAATCATTACTATCGCAGTGGAATAGGGGAATCTCATTTGTTGTACTAATTGGCCGTTTTCAGTGATACCAGTGGAAAAAATTGGCATAGGTGTGCAGTAAAATTGAACTTATATGGAAAAACTGCACTTTTCGACCTGTAAACTAATATACGTTCGTTTTTCCTGGCCAGTAGTTGGCCATCCAGAAGGACTGGTGGCGGGGATGGAAGCCGGGGGGGGGGGGATTGTTTTTGCATGTCCGAGGCGTAGAAGTGCTGTAGTGATATGGGCTACCCAGGCAAGCACAGCCTCACAGCCTCTACTCGTAAGGCACTGAACTGGTGCTCAATCCCTCCGATGGGAACACGCCTCAATGAGACTTCCCAGCGGCTACCGTATAATATTTCTAAATAATAATAAAGATGGTGCAAGTTACTATGAAACTCTACATTTAAAGAATCCAAACCTTCACACTTAAACATGATCATAAAACACTCACTTAAATCGTTTCTATCACTGGGAAGGTAGAAATTGGACCAATGTTTCAACTAAAAACCTCACAAAAAGTTTGGAATATTGAGAGATATGGCAGTTTGGGTGGTAGGCGTTATGTAGTTCTTTTGCGATTAACATATAACGCACGAACGCATTAAACATGCCTAGGACAAGCTGAAAAAAAAAGCAGTGTTTAATCATCCACAAACTCCAGAAACACTTCCAGATCTCATAATAGCTGCCCAGATGGAATGGGACCTTCATCCGGAAGATGATATCAACACGTTGATAACAAGCATGCCACGGCGTGTTAGTGACCTGAACAATGCACATGGAGGCCACACACGGTACTGAACTGCAGTGGGAAGAAAGGAACCCTACCTAGTCAGAGACAACTTTAAGTTAATTTTGCTGTCCTTTCGGGTTTATTTGCCTGTGATATTTGACCCATTTTTTAAAATTAGAAACACTTTGAATTTCACGTTTTGTATCGGTATTGTTGGTAATTTCTAATTGGCACGCTTACGTTACGTATATTCCATACGTTTGTGCGTTCTGTAAGTATATTCTAAATTTTTGTGAGGTGTATAGTAATGGTTGCAGTGGTTTCTACTTCTGGTGATGTCAGCAAAACTGGTAATACCAGTTACATTATCCCACAGGCAGTCTTGAAGTAAACGTCATCCTGAAATGAGACTCTCTTTTGAACAACCTTTTCAGACATGGACAGAGAGGACAAAAAACCACACGGTAAGACTTAAAAATAACGTATTGTTTTATGTAGAGACACTCCTTGATACAGACTTTTGCCCTCCCTTGAAGTTTGGTAAGTAGCTACATTGGTGAAAAATACGGTAAGTTGACTCATTCGCATACGTCGTGCGGGGAGGTTGCCGTAGATCTGTGTGACGCATATTGAAGGCGACACACACGAATAAATGCCAGTCAAGGCTTGGCAAAAAGACGTGTGACGTACCGGACAAACAACTGACGGA
The DNA here is from genome assembly GCA_029891345.1 of Dryococelus australis. Classification (NCBI taxonomy): domain Eukaryota; kingdom Metazoa; phylum Arthropoda; class Insecta; order Phasmatodea; family Phasmatidae; genus Dryococelus; species Dryococelus australis. The sequence goes on along the minus strand of CM056998.1, from coordinate 67,050,707 downwards.
GTTTGAGAATAGACAGTTTATTAGTGCGAAATATGCAGGGTATACGGTGCGTCCTGTCCTATGCTAATTGAAACGTCCAGACTTGACAGTCAGACTGATTAGGGAACAGTGAAGATACCCACACACGATCCACAGTTTCTGGACGACTCAAACAGGTCAACTGCTAAGAAGATCTTTTGTTTGACAGACATGGAAATTGAAATGCTTCCTCAACCACTATACAGCGACATGTGGCAGCTTCACTTGACCATCCTATCTCTACCAGAAGTATTTTCACCATCAGGGGACATTTAAATCTGCACGGTCCCTGCTAGATAACTCTCGCACGTACATAGTGTTTGTTTCCCATGAGTGTTTTAAGTAATGTTTAATAATTTTATTGGTCTTCCAGTTTATTTTATTTGTCGGTCATCGATCATTTGCCGGATCAGATGAGACTCAGCTTTCTACACGTCGAAGCCTTCGTGATCTGGAGCAAAATTTGCAAACACTGTGGGTAAAGCTTCTGCAGGATTATGTGGCTTTTGCTTGATTCCATGCGAGTTCGTGATATGGAGAATAATTTGCCACAATATTAAGCAAATTTTCCTCAGGATGACATGTGATTTTTGTTCGCGTCCATGCCCGTTCGTATAGACGATATAGGTACTAGATGTGTCCTTCATCTGTGCCGCAAATGGAGGGAAAGTTTTCCTTATGCAATGATGATGTAATTGCATTTTTATTTTGTCTGTACCACCACACCGGAAGTAACTTATTAATCCAACCACATGGTAGAACATTTATTATAGAAACAAGGATAAAGTACTCGAAATAAATACCTTTGTTTCGTTTATTACATGTTATAAGGAAGTACTCAAATTTAACATCTTTGAAAAGGAAACGAAATCATGGTATTATTGGTAACAGCAAACTTCAAATAATAACTGAAAGAATTTTTATTTCTGAAAACAGTATTGCTTCCTGTAATATTGGTCAATGGCAAAAATGAAAGCATTAGAATTTTAAGAAGGCTTCATTTTTGAGTATGCTTAAAATAACACAAAAAAATTATCATGGGAGAAATGTGAAATATAAAGTAGTTTAAAATAAACCATTGAGATACCCATGACGAAAAACCTAAGTAACGTTATATATATATATATATATATATATATCCGAATGAATATTTACCATATTTAAAAGGAATACATACCTCTATAGGCTTTATGAGTAGCCCAGTCGTCGGGGATGGACAGAAAACAAATACCAAAAAGGAAAATAGTTTTAAGTATAAAATAAAAATTCTGATAATCTAATAATTATTTTAAAATTAATGACAATGTGTAACTTCGTAAGTCTCGAATACCTCTTTTTTTGGCCGAAATACAAAAGTACTGGATGTATTTCCACCACACTGATACTGGCACGTCAGGTCTGGCTAACATCCAGGTATTCCAGTACTCTTCAGTGCTACTGGAAAGCAGCACGAGATGTTTCTGTTGAACTGTGCACGCACGTGCGCACGCCGAGAAGAAGAGGCCGTGAAAGAGCGAGAAGACTGGAAGAAAAAAAAGGGGGGGGGGGGGGCGCTAAAAGACGAAAACGGGGGAAGGCGTCCGATGATCTCCGCCGGACAACTCCGACGGCTTCCCTCTCCTCGGCGACCAAGTGCACCATTCCTCCACGTCTCCCACCGCCCCCCCCCCCTTCATCCTCCTGTGCTGCTATCTCCCTCCCTCGTTCATTACCCTTTGCGTTCGCTTCCGCGGAGTAATTTTATAACAATCGTTAGTGGGAGCTGGAGCTGCGACATCCGCCGTCGTGGCTACCTTTCGGGGTGGCGAAGGAGGAGAGTGGAACACGCCCGTGGCTATCGAGAACTTGTCAACGACGTTAGTTCTAGGTTCGTTGACCGTCTTCTTCCGCGGAGAGTCCTTCGCGTTAGGCCACGCCGTCCGTGCCAGTTAGGATAACTTCGGTAACCATCACAGTTTATTATTATTGTTATTATTGGACCTATACGCCGTAAAATCAACCATCTCTCTGTGTAAGATAATTAATTATTTATTTATTAGTATATGCTGTTCACGTTTAGTTGAGCATTTTTGAAAGGCCTGCTTAGTATATACTTTTCTCCGCCATATGTAAAATTAACATTGCAATAGGGTTATTCACATTACTTTCACCTCCTGCGATGTTATGCCCTTCGATGCGTGCAGCTGCTGAATGTGTTTTTTCTACAGGAACTTCTTTGGGCTGCACGAGCCGTTCGTTTACTAAACTCTTCGTGCATCCGAAGAAGGAACGGTCCAGCTTGATAAGGCCCGGCGATCGAGTAGGCCAAGCTACTGGGGTGTGGCGTCCAATTAAGTTGCTGTCGAAGGTGAAACCCAAATAATAAGTAATATGAATATTCTAATATGTTAGAGCTACATCGTACTGGTATCATAATTGGCAATGCATTGCCAAGGGGACATCCTTCATAAGTTCTGGCTAAACCGCTTTAAGAAATACCAGATACCGCCTTCCGATGAGATTGGTGGGCAATACTTACGGGCCAATACGACTGTCGGCGAGTATGGGGTATTTGAGTGGAATAAATAAAATAGGACAAACGAAAGGCACTTATACATGAACAGGAAAAATTATATAATCAAACTAGAAAACATGTTTAATACAAACAGTTTCGTCCAGGTGGATTGGTAGGTAGGTAGATTGGTAGGTAGGTGGGTCGGTGTGTAGATGGGTAGAGCTGTAGGTAGGTGGGTGTGTGCAGGTGCATAGAGTCGTAGATTGGGTAATGGGTGGGTGGATATATTAGTTATGCAAGTATATTAGAAGAGTAGTGGGTAGATGAGTAGAGTAGTAGGTGGGTAAAGTGGTAAGTGGGTAGAGTTGTAGGTGGGCAGAGTGGTAGGTGGGTAGAGTGGTAAGTAGTGAAGTGAGTAGAGCAGTGGATATTTAGGTAGGTAATTAGGGTGGTGGGTAGGTGGGTAGAGCAATGGGTTGGTGGACAGTGAGGTGGGTAGACTTTTGGGTAATGATGTGGGTAGACTTCTGGGTAATGATGTGGGTAGACTTTTGGGTTGTGAAGTGGACGAGTGGCTAGATCAGTAGGTAGACGGGTCGAGCAGTAGGTAGATGGGCCGAGCAGTAGGTAGGCGAGTAGGCGGTTAGGGTTCTAAGAAGATGGGTGGCACGATGGGTGGGTGGAGTGGTTGGTAGGTAAGTACATAGAGAAGTAAGTAGGTGTGTACATTTTTAGATAAGTGAAACGGTAACTAGTATCGGTAGGTTGGTAGATGAGTGAGTGGGCAGGTAAGTGGGTGAATGGAGCAATACGTAGGTGGTGGGTGGAGTAATAGGTAGGTGGTGGGTGGAGTGATAGGTAGGTGGTGGGTGGAGTGATAGGTAGGTGGTGGGTGGAGTGATAGGTAGGTGGTGGGTGGAGTGATAGGTAGGTGGTGGGTGGAGTGATAGGTAGGTGGTGGGTGGAGTGATAGGTAGGTGGTGGGTGGAGTGATAGGTAGGTGGTTAGGTAAGTAAAATGTTGGGTACGTAAATAGAGTCGTAGGTAGGTGGATAGAGCAGTGAGTTGATGGGTGGAGTGGTGAGTAGATGGGAGGAGTGGTGAGCAGTTGGGTAGAGTGGTGGATAGATGGGTAGAGTGGTAGATAGATGGGTAGAGTGGTGTGTCGATGGGTTGAGTGGTAGGTAGTGCAGTGGGTAAGTGTGTGGTTAGAGGTGTTGGGTAAGTGGCAGTATGGCAGAGCAGATTGGGATATAGGTAGTTTGGTTGGTAGATAGGTAGAGTGTGTAGTAGTTAAGTAGAGTTGGTGGGTAGAGAAGGAGGGGTACAGCTTTGGGTAGTGGGTATAGGTAGAGCATGTAGGCAGGTGAGTAGGGGTTAGAGTGGTAGGTAGATCAGGTGGGTAGTAGCATAGAGTGTTAGGTAGGTGGGTATGGCTGTAAGTAGAGTGTTGGTGGTGTATTTTATGGGAGGGTGAGTGTTTAGTAGGTAGGTGGTTAGGTGTGTAGAGCAATGTGTAGGTGGGGAGGTGGGCGGAGCAGTGGGCTGGTGGTTAGGTGGCAGAGCAGTGGGTATGTAGGTAATTATGTAGATGTGGTGGATATGTTGGTATGCATTGGTTGAAGTGGGAAGTAGGTGTGTAGAGCAAGAGGTAGTAGGTAGTTGGGTATGTGGGTAGGTAGATTGGAAGGTAAGAAGGCGTGTGTGTTGTGTAGGAAAAATGGTGGGCAGTTGGTTAGATGGGTGGATCAGTCGGTTTGTGTGTAATTTAGTAGAACTTTAGAATGTGGGTGGAATGGTATAGTGAAAGGGGGCTGGTTAGGTATGTAAAGTGGTAGGTCAAGAGGATGGGTGTGTAGATGGGTAGAGCAGTAGGTGGTGTGTGTCTGTAGTGCATGGAGTGGTGAGTGGGGCAGTAGGTGGATATATTAGTTGTTATGTAAGTAGTTAGTAGAGTTGTGGCTAGGTGGGTAGAGTGGTAGGTGGGGCGAGTGGCAAGTATTTCATTGGTATATAAGTAGGTAAGTAGAGTGGGGGTAGGTGGGTAGAGCAATGGTTTGGTGGACAGTGAGGTAGGTAGACTTTTGGGTAATGAATGATGTGTGTAGACTTTTGGGTTGTGAAGTGGAGCGGTGGCTATAGCAGTAGGTAGGTTGGTCGAGCAGTAGGTAGGTGAGTAGGTGGTTAGAGTTTTAGGTAGATGAGTGGAGCGATGGGTGGGTGGGTAGAGTGGTGGGTAGGTAAGTGCATAGAACCATAAGCAGGTGGGTTTATTTTTAGATAAGTGAATTTGTGACTAGTTGGGTAGGTAGGTAGCACAGTGAGTGAGTGGGTAGGTAAGTGGGCGAAGCGAGCAATAGTTAGGTGGGTGGGTGGAGTGATAGGTAGGTGGTTAGGAAGGTAGAATATTGGATATGTAAAATATAGGTTAGATAGGTGGATAGAGAGGTTAGTAGATGGGTGGAGTGGTGAGTAGATGGTTGGGAGTGGTGAGTAGATGGTTTTAGTGTTGGGTAGTTGGGTAATGCAGTAGGTAGTTGTGTAGGTGTGTAGAGTTTTGGGTGGGGCAGTAGGTAGAGCAGTGGGTAGGTAGTTAGGTTGGTTGGTAGATATGTAGGTGGGTAGAGATGAGGCTAGAGTTTTGGGTAGTGGAATGGGTAGATCATTCGGTAGGTGAATAGGTGGTTAGAGTGGTAGGTAGAGCTGTGAGTAGGAGGGTAGAGTGTTAGGTAGTTGGGTGCGGCTGTAAGTAGATCAGTTGGTGGGTAATTGTAGAGGAGGGTGAGAGTTTATTGTTTAGGTGAATTAGAATATTGTGTTGGTGGGGAGGGCAGTAGAGCAGTGGATATGTAGGTAAGTATGTAGAGCGGTAGGTATGTGGGATGAGCATTGGTTGGAGTGGTGAGTAAGTGTGTAGAGCAGGAAGTGGTTGGGTAGTAGGGTAGGTGGGTGGACAAAGGGTAGGTGGGTAGTTAGGTGGGAAGGTAAGAAGAGCAGTCTGTGTGTATGCAGATAGAATGGTAGGCTGTTGGTTAGATGGGTAGAGCAATAGGTATGTGTGTAGGTTAGTAAAGCTTTAGAAATGTGGGTAGGATGGTAGAGTGGAAGTTGAATGGGTAGTTAGGTATAGTGTTGAATAGGTGGGGCAGTATGTAGAGCGGTTGGAAAGTGTGTTGGTAGGTGGGTAGAGCATTGGGTAGGTGGGGAGGAAAATTGAGCTGTGAAATGTGGTTAGGTAGGTATAGTGAAAGTAGGTGGGTTTGTAGTCAGGTTAAGCAGTGGTTCTCTATGAAGTCTTGTGGATAGGTGGATATGGTGCTGTGTGGAGTTTAAACAGAGCAGTGGGTAGATAGTTGTGTTTGTTGTTAGAGTTGTGGGTAGTTGGGCAGAGCAGTAAGTTGTTAGAAGAGTGGTGGGTAGTTCGGCAGAGCAGTATGTGGGTAGGGTGGTATTTGGGAAGGTAGGTAGAACAATGGGTACATGGGTGGAGTGGCGGGTACGTGTGGAGAGCATTAGGTCGTTAGGTAACAGGGTAGGTAAGTTGGAAGGACAGTGATTAGGCGCGAAGGTAAGCAAAGCAGTGGGGTTGTGGATAGATAGAGCTGTAGGTAGGTGTCTGTGGTTAGTTGCATAGTGGAAAACAATATGGCACCCGGAAACAAGATGGTGGACAAGGATGTTGTCGAGCATACATGAGAGGTGGAATCCAAGATGGTGGTCACGTGACCAGAATTATAGAGCATGATGTAGTATAATGGCGACTAATAAAAATTTAATCCGAGATGGTGGATGCTCAGTTGGAATGATGGAGGATGAAGAAATGGACTCCGAGATGGTGGATGCCGAGGTAGAAAAATAGAGCATGAAGAAATGGAATCCAAGATGTTGGATACTGAGGTGACATAATAGAGCATGAATAAATGGAATCTAAGATGGCGTATGCCGAGGTGGAATGATAGAGAATGAAGAAATGGAATTAGTGGTGGTGGATTACGAGGTGGAATGATAGAGCATGAAGTAATGCAATCGCAGATGGTGTCCAGAAATGACATAATCCAAAATGGCGTCCGGAAATGACGTGATCCAAGATGGCGGCTGAAAATGACGTAATCCAAGATGGCGGCTGAAATGACGTAATCCAAGATGGCGGCGGCCGGAGCCGGACCCTGGACCCCTTGTCCTGTTACTGTGGTGGAAGGTGAGATCTGATCACTGCACAGTACCGCAGCTCCCTGGGACCATAAAGAATCCGCCATCTCACAGTGCTGTGACGGAAAAATCACTGCTCAATCAGTCAAGAGAAAATATCTTATCACATTTTCCAAAATCCTATTCAGAACATTCTGTATAGTAGATATAATCAAGCCATTAATTAGTAAGTCATTTGGCGAAGGTTTAACCACCAGTATTTTCAAAAACGATATCAAGAGGTATAAAAATGTATCAGATAAGCAAAGTTTCATTCAAAGCATGTAATCAATTTATTCTGCAGACTAACATTAGTTGTCTTGTTAGGAATGGAACTTTAAATTATTATTCCTGTAACAGAATTACGCAAGCATTAAGTAGTACAAAAATAAACAAAGAAAAATAAAATAATCATCCCTAAAATTATTAAATACAGTAGATGTGTATTAAATTAGCTGTAACGAATTACTCTTAGTAACACGAGCTAACCAATTTACAGTAAACATACATATATACCAATCTACAAAATTAAGTTTGAATATTAGATGTTACAGTCTTTGTGGGTGTCCACATTTGTGAAACGTTATTTGACTATAAATAACCTGGTGTACGTAATTGGTTAGTTCCTGTTACTCATATCTGCATGACTGTAGAGCCACCTATTTAATGAGACACCACACACAATAAACAAATTATTTAAATTCATTCTAAGTTGTTTATATTATCCAGTTATTTGGTGTTTTCTCCCCCTGAAATATTGCATTTCATGCCACGAACTGAAATATAAGATAAACCCATAATCCGCTATGTACATTTCGTCAGTTTTATAATATGTACTCTTGTCGCCCATGACAAAAAGTTTCAAATTATTTAACTAGTGTACTGAGAGTTGCACAATTTCGTGTAGTGTAAGGCGACAACCACAGCAAGTCATTTATGCCACAGTGAAATAACTAGCTAAGGTGCGACGATGAAGCAGAATAAGGTTTGTAGAGTGAGAGGAGGTTTTTCGTGTTTCGAACCAGTAACCCACCGCTCGGAAGGTAAAGCATGGTAACGACACGGAGAAGAAGGCCGAAGAGAAAAAAAAATGGGGGGGGGGGGGGGGGGTTGTTGGGTGAAGCGGGGATGGACACTCCATCGCGAAGAGTTCATCCTCAGTTTGAAACTTATTACCGGTAAATTACACGTTCTCTTTAAAAGCCACATTGGGATGGAAGTAGCTCTGCGGCAAGTTGTAATCACGGCCATTAAGGGGCGAAACATAATGCACCCGGCTTGAAAAGACATGGAGGGGGAGGGGGGGGGTGGCTGCGCCACATCTGAACAGGCAGGCCCCTTCTCCAAATCTAGCAGAAAATTATTGGGCTACCTCTCGGGAAAACGCTAATGAAAAATTTCTCCTTTCCCCCTTCCACAAAACTTCTTTACCACTCCTGAATGCGAGATTTCAGTATTTTCTTTTTAGCCCCGTTTCCACGTTGCGGTAATGCCACCGAGAGAATTGCAATAAAAACTTTCTCCTTGTTGGAAGTAAATTGCACATTAACGTGTCATTACTTGTGAATGGAACCATTATATCACCAGACCCATACTTGTAGCAGTCGCTTAAATGTTTGTGTTATTTTTACACACACGCTGTTGGATTACGTGTACAACTTATGAATGATATGTCACCCATGAAAATCTAAAAACTCTTTACTTAACAGGTACGGAACCCGTACATGTATATTCAACGTCTGCTAATCTGTCACATGTAGGTTAAAATAAAAACATGTTGCCAACAAAGGCTACGTTGTTATTTACAATTATAAAAATAATTTTACTTTTCCATAAATACCGAAATAAGTATTGAACATTCTGTTGATAATTTAACCACTGGAGCGAATTCAACATTCTTACGGTATTTTCAAACGGCTGCAATTTTTTATGTTGGCTACTTACAGAAGTAAATTCTACCCTCGGACAATTAATATTCAAACCAACCCTTTTTGTGGCTTTAAGGGATGAGTCTTCTTAGCGTTTCAAACTGCGTTACAGTGACAGAAATATCACATACCTAGAATGAAAATTCTAATACGCCAGGAAAATAATTGTCGAAGTCATCAAGTATCGTGTTATAAATAACAGTGCCTTTATTTTATCTTACGAGATTAAAACAGTCAATCAATATAGCGACCCATTCGAATAATAATTAAGTTAATATATTTAAAAAAAATAGAAAAATTTTTTTACAGCCTAGCTGTGCCGAACGAATTATAGTGGTGGCCCGTATATTGTGCACCCATGGCATAGGTATTAATTCAGAGCGATGAAGTTAGTATACTAAGGGCGTCTCGTGTAAGAATCTAACCCATTTCGACCTTGAAATATACATAGGCCAAAAACTAATTGCGAAAGCCAAGAAGGCAGGCCACCGCTGTGTCACCATAGCAACGCAGGTGGATGCAAGCATCAAGACGGGGAAAGATAATTAGGTAGGCAGGAGGAAAGTATGGCTTAACGTCTCGTCGATAGTCAGATCATTAGAGATGAAGGAATTTGTCCAGAGAAGCAGGGGCAAGGAAGGAGTCGGTCATAGTCTGGAGTGATTTTGGGAAAACACATAAAACCGAAATCAGGATGGCCGGACCTGGAATCGAACCCGGTTTATACTGCGCCACTTCTCTTGAAAGGACAGAGAGAGCTGCAACTATAATATATTCACGGTTTCTTCACACTTTTCTGAAGCCCTGCTAAAGTTCTTCTTCCAGGATATTCCTCTGTCTCGTGTAAACGAAGCTTAATTAAGTCTAGAAAATTACATCAAATGTCATCGCACCAAATTCGTGCGAAATCACAATACTGAATGAGAATTATATTTTACTAGGCGCTGCCAACGCACGTGATTTTTCATTGTTTCTTTTCGTATTCATTACAAATTAAAACTTGTAATTTATAAATAAAATATAGGTAAAACTACAATTTAACGAAAAATAAGACACTTTCATGTTAGCAGATGTAAAAAACTGTCGTGATGCATGGCGTATTTAGGTAATAAATAAACACGCCATACTTGGAGTGATTTTTCAAAGGTTTGATTCAAAAAGTGCGAAGAAACCGAGAATGGATTATACTTGGAAATATGTACACACGTAATGTCAACACATTTGCCTCTTTCACTTTTCTTTCCTCCAGTCGTTCATTGAGCGGATAACCGACAGCGTCGTTTGTTGTAAAATTTGCATAAAACAATCTGGAGAGGGTAGATAATTGTTACACTAAACACTTGTGAAGCGTGCATGGATTAGCCAAGTTTTAAAAACATTTAACCCACTTTTTCCACAACTCCGCAAGGTAAGTAATGTATTTCGTAAACTTGAAAACTAATTTTATCAAAGACATCATTGAAAACGTGTAACATATACGAAACACAGACTTGTAAACATATTTTTTCTTGGCGATAAGAATTAATGTTGATAAAAGCTAGTACAACAAGGGACAAAATTGCTGTAGTACTGTGTGCTGTAGTACTGTGTGCTGTAGTGCTGTATTACTGTAGTGCTGCTGTAGTACAGCAATTCAGATGAGCGGAATTCAAAATTCTTTCCTTCGCGACTATATTTCATCACATTGTTTAAACAATCCACAACAGCTGCCAGATATATCAAATTCTTTACGCAACGTGGCAGAAGTATCCATAAGAGTCACCTATAATAGTACAGGAATGAATTCCACTTCACCATCAATGGGGATCACATATGCGTGCGGCCTGTTGACAACCACCCAATCTGCAGTGGTGATGAATCAGTTGCCTAAATGTTAGGCGCACGGCGTTTGATTTTGAAGCTGAACAGCATCGAATTCTATACTTTTTGCCTTTTGAGTTGCATGTTCAAAAATGAGCAGCTGATCGCAATAGGCAATCACTTGAATCTTATCAGCAATGTTATTACTTCCTGGAAGGAATGATCCATTTTTGTATTTATTCGCAATACTATTTGATACACGCCAATATTCGATTATTTTCTGGTTCCATGTACAACTTAGCGATTATACTAGCAAAAATGTGTTCCTTAGATAAATTAGTGTATTAACGTGTTAGCCTGCTTGGTAATGAAACCTTGCATAAGTGAAAATATAGCTAAAATTTGTCTAGAACACATGTCTGTTTAAAAACAGAGTTATTCTTACAGGTCACTCACAGATATTTTCATTATACTTAATTAATATCAAAACGTAAGGCCTACTGCATTGTTGTTGCAATATTACTGACGTTTTTGGCGTGAGTGTGTCGACGGCTGTGTAAGTAATCAGGAAATTACTGTCTCATAACGTCATTCACTGTTAGGAGATTTCAGTTTAAGATTACTTACATTCTGATAGTGTTGCGGGCATCCTCAGAACGATTAAGTGTAAGTTGTTAAAAATCTGTCAACGTACCAGAAAATTACTTAAAACAGTTTTACTTTTAATGCAAAAAAATCGTTTGCATTTCGCAAATTTACTCGTGATTTAAAGTTTACCAAATATGCTATTTCATGAACTAAACCGATAATCTTATCCATTGTAATTAATTACTATACCAGCCATTTTATTTTATTTTACAATCTGCTGGTAGTGTTATGCCAGTGGCAAACTTGCATTAAAAAATCAGAAACCAGAACAGTTTTTTTTCTTTTTTTTTCAGTTCTAGAGAAGTTTTCTGGATACCAGATTTTGTTTAGCTTATCTGGAAAATCGAATTTTTAACCGGGTAGTGAAAATCACTTTCATTTTATGGTTAGCCTTTGTCTAGCACAGCATTTGTGTCAGCAGAGGATTAAATCGGCCAGCTACTCGTTAGTAGTAAGCAATTTGAATCTTACAGATTTTACCCGAATCAGATTTCATTGTTTTGGGACAACACTTATTAAAGTTTAGCTTATTTCAGGGATTTAAATTTAAGGAGAACATTATATTATATTATGTTAAAAGCCAGTGCATAAATTTAATGATTCCTGTTAAGGCCCTCATTTTTATGCATTCGGGTAGGGTAAAAGGGAAAGCATACCTATTTCATTAACCTAACACCTCAGACTGCACAAGCGTCAGTGTTTCATCGGAAATCGAATTAAGCAAACACAACCATACCGTACTGAATTTACGCTGCAAGACTGCGGTAGAAAGTTAATTATAAAATAACCCAGTATAATATAGTAAAATTAACGTTTCATTCCTTCCGAGATTTTTACTGTAATTTTTGTGCATTTCGCGATTAGAAATCTGTATCGTAACACAGAATTAATTTGTTAACAGAGTCTTTGAAAACTGATATTTATTACATTTATTTATTTATTTATCTTGTATTCGTTACTTGTCTTTCTGCGATCGACGCAAAACAGATTACCACAAATGTTGTACAAACTTTCAGGTTGCGTGCAAAAGTAAACTACAGTACAAAACCAAATACTTCGTGTTTCTGAAACGCATACAACATTGGAAGTTTTGTATATCATGGTCAGTAGGTATCTACGTGTGCACCATTCGGTGTTCCAAGGATGCCCAGACGATCATCAAATTCCATCCACGTAAGGTGCAAAATGTTGGGTGTTACGTGAAGGAAGGCTGCAGAAATGCATTCTCTGAGTTCATTGGTGGACCCAACCTTTGTATTGTAGAAGGTGTCCTTGGTGAAGACGCAAAGGAAAAAAATCACACGTTGAGATGTGGGGAGAACGAGCCAACCATTCTATCGGACTCCCTCAATACGATCCAACGCACAGGGAAATCGTGAAAACAATCCCGAACATGCAGAGACGAGTGAGGAGGCGCATCGTTCTGCTGAAGATGATGTTGGGAATATGCTGGATTTGCGGAATAGCAAATTAATCTAACATGTCCAGGTAGATAGTGCCTATAACTAGAGCCACAAGTATTTCGCGAATTCATTCGGAGGAGGCGAGGTAGACTCCGAACACTTGTTCTTTTCTCCTACACGCCCTCTTTGTCTGTGAGCTAGTAATAACCAGAAATCAGTAGTTTGAGTGATTTTTTAACAGTCCTGTACAGAGGCCTCACTTGATCAGATCACCAACAAGCAAACGATAATGTCTCGAGCGTTTAGAGGGCTGTCCAGTCTAGCTTGCTGCCAACTTAATCCGCGAAATACCCGAGGCCCTTCCTATAACAGTTCGTTCATCAAAGTAAAAGAATGCCACCCCTCTCTCATTAGGCAACACCATACATTACCCTAACGGCTGTCTCTTTCTTTATGCTGTTATGTTTACTCACATTTCCTGAAACATGAAGCGTTAATTCATCACTGAAACAGATCCGTGGAGGGAATTCGGGGTCTGCCTCAATGCAGGTAAGCATGTCCAAATAAAAATCTTTTCGACGTGGCTTGTCATTTGGTTGACTTTGTTTGCAGTAACAGCACTTTATACGCATAAAGACGGAGACGTCTGTGGAGGACTTTGTGTATTGACGGTCGCGGTAAGTTAAGTTCACGACTAGCAACACGGATCGATTTCCTGTGGCTCCTTGCAAACGCCTTGCAGGCCTGTTCAATGCGCATCTGACCGCCTGACGCCGCTTGTGTAATTTAAAACAATTCCTGTCTCTTAGAGCATGTTCACCCAATGGTAAATGCTCCTTCGTGTTGTAGGGTATCGGCGGTACTCTCTTCTGGAAAGACACACACAGTATTACTGTTTACAAGATAACTAGCGCCGTGACTCGTTGGAGGACGAAACTAGCACAACGGTGCAAAGTTTTGCATGTAATTTGACCGTTGCCAGTACGATTTCCGAAACCGCAGACTTTGAATGTAATAAAGTTTTCTTTTTAAAGGGACTCGAAGTATATACATCATTCGTGGGCGTTGTTATCAGGCGAGGTACTCGGATGAACCACCCTGACATATTCCTGGAATGCGAAAGGATAACGACTTAGGGAATACTGCCGAGAACAAATAAACGATCTTCCAAACGAACTACGAGTCCGCTATGCTACCGCGTGACATAAAACTGTTTGAAGAATAAGCAAATTGATGAAAAATGATGTCGTCTGCCTTAAATCTCCAAAAGAGTAGTGAAAGTCAGGAAATAAAACACGAACGGCGATGGAGTAGTGATCAAACCGATCGCCTCTCACTACGGCGAACCGGGTTCGATTTCCATTGAGAGGAAATTCGATGCCCTGATTTTCCCTTGAAGGTAACGTGGCGGACGTTGCCTTGGCCTGCGGGTATTATGAGGGTGCTGCCGTTTACTCCAACCATTGCATTTCGGCGCAGTTCCTTCTACAGCTCGAGTTTCATCGCAGTCGTCTTAATGACACTCGGACTGTGTTGCATAAGGTTTGAATTACGGGTTCTTTGAAGAAACCACTAGGACTTAAACGCGTTCTCGATATGTTTACCTATGAAAATAAAACATTCCAAATACGAGGATGGAATGGTGCTTTCAATATTACAGGCATGCCATGAATGTCGTTTTGGGGCCCTCCAACATCGTTAGAAACGGCGTTATCGGAATGTTGTACTTTAAAACACACAATCATGACACAAGAGAAATTACGATTGGAGCAGGCAAAGACTGTTCACGACAAAATGAGCACTTTTTAAATCATCCTTGGAAAAAAAGGCACTATCCCTAACTGCATATATTTTAACGGGGGAATTGAGTGACATGCACCCAGTAAAGATGGTAACGATGAATGGAAAGTAGTTCCATTTCTTAACTCCGAATTAAAAGTGTCAGTTAACCATTTGCGATAACTTAAATATTTCTTTTACTTTCTGATTTTTTTAAAGCATCGAAGTGTAAAAAAATAATATTTGCCAAATGTTTTCTTTTGTAATAATTTCACAGTTGCACTTGACCGACGCGACTCATGAATAAAGTGACGAGACCCATGACTATGTTAATTTTACAAAAGGCGGCAGAATACACAATGTGCATACAAGTAGGTCTTAAGCAGGGCTTTCAAAATGCTCATTTTACTGTAAACAGCCTATAATTAACTATGCATAAAATTATAATGACGCCGCTTAAAGTCACGTAGGTACACGCGAAAAGACGAAAACTCCTCATGTCATACTTCAAAGTTTTGCGAGTAGCGGTGATGGGCCATTTGATAAGCGTACCAGTGTAGACCTTATCACACCCGCACTTATGTGTCTCAAACGAGAGACTAGCTCCTGTCAGGTAAACAACTCCGAAGCCAAGCGCTCTCTAAATCTCTCCAACAAATTATCATATTTAGAAATGGCAATCTCCGAGGCCTGATATGTAAACTTACGAGTCCAGATGCTTTTATATAGGATTCTGGGAAATTTACGCATAAAAGTGTTATTTTGTTATGTTATTTATTTTAGTATGCAAGCTGGCTCTTGATTATTCGACCGACATAAAGGTGCAAAAAGTGGGTTCTATGTCATAGTTTAAAAAAATTAATCCGATATGGATTTCCACAATTCTCGCAGTAATCAAGCCGATGGGTAGCTGATTCCAGTCGGTAGTCGTTACGACAACGCCATTGTTGTACGAAGGTAAACTGTCTACAACTGGAAGTTAGTTTCTTATTTCAGCATCCTGCATATCTTTCAGCGACACTTTATATGTATCCAAGTGACGAAAAAATTGACGCTGACATTTTTAGAGATCACGAAATACTTTGCTCTAACGTGTACAGAACAAATTAAACCGATCTGAGCCACAACCAATTTAAACACTGCGCTTTCGTAAGAAGGTACAGGGGTGTAGCTATCTTCTCTACTTCGTGGCTGTGGTATAAGTGTCGCTGCGATCAAGGTCACTATACTTTATTTTTAAGGTTTATTTACAAAGTGGTCAATTAACTTCAAACCACACTGACAGAAAGGTTTGTTTCAGCAAACAAAATAATTGTTTATATATAATCAAGAATATATTTACTTGTCCCAATAAAATATTTCTTTTAATACACAAAAATGAAAAGCAACAAAATTTATTTTGTTCATCTGACAAAATACACTTTTAAATACACAAAACGTATGAGCTGGACCCAAAAATATTAGGCTGTCAATAAAATTTTTAGCTTTTTTGACTGTATATGTTTTCTTTACCACTAATTTGATTGCCTTTCTTTCGAAGATATAACTCGAGGGTTGGAACATACAAAAAAAAGGGAAGGAGCAGTCGTTATGTTGTCTTTGCTAAAATATTATGATTATTCATAAATCATAGTCTCTTAGCTTCGTAACAAAGCAGTTTTAACCTTGTTTTTGCTTACGAATTAATTTAATCATTTAAGCATTGTTTCTGGGTCTCTGACTGATACTGTCCCATATTAAGTAATTTATATGACCTATTAAAAATAACAGACGAAAGGGTGTTAATAATATTGCACACTCTCGATAAAGGTAAATTTTCATCTTGAATAAACAACCCTTCGTCTTCATCTTCATTATCTTTATCACAGGTGTCCTCCACTGTGGCATGTTTATCAATGATGTTCTGTATTACTGTAAATATTAACTGCCTCGTCAACTGTCAACGAAGTTTTTTTTAAAGATTTTCGCATCACGAAGATTGTTAGGAGTAAGATTTAGGCACTATCCTTATTCGATTACTACAGGACTAATCGCAGCAAAACATTTGCCCCTTTTACAGGTTCCTCTGAATTGAGACACACCAGTACAATAATTTACTTCACCTTTCACGATGATCGTACCTAAAATATGTCTTTTCAAGCAAATTCGTTTTCATAGGAAGTACTTGAAATGCCAGCTACCAGGTGGCTACACGTTTTCATAGGAAGTACTTGAAATGCCAGCTACCAGGTGGCTACACGTTTTTAGAAACTGATGATTTACTATCTAAAACATTTAATCCTTTTGCACCTACACCACAAACTGTATCAAACTTGGAGACGATAAAACCATATTCTTCAGCATCTTTGTTAAGGGTCCCGTTTTTTCATAACTTGTTCTATTCGCCCAAATACTCGATCGGGAGTTAAGAAGGAATGGCCAACGACTGGTAATATCAGGTTAATGTACTATATGTTGCAGAGTGTATTTTTGGAAAACCAATAAACTAGTATACCTACTAGAGTGCTATTATTGTTTTACCCGCCACAAACATCGGCATATAGCTCTATCATGTCATACCCGGTCAAATCAGTTGAACAAACCTACTGTACCCCACAGATGCAATCACATTGGCACGTTTAGTAAATCAGTTTTCCAGTCAGTAATTAAAATGGATTGTTTCCTTCGTTTTAGTACAAAGCTTAGTTGGGTGTTTATTATAAATACCACGTTTATTTTCTTTTTGATAAAACAAAATTTCAAATGTGCCAGGTTCTTCTGTTCTCGACGGCTGATAGAAAGCTTCTGCTTATAGCTCATGGATGTGGTACTCAACTCTAAGCAGTTCTTTCAATTTGGCGGTATCTGTATGTTTCATCATTTCCTGTAAAAGTACACAGGTTGAACACTCATATGTCACAGGAGTGTTTTAATTTATATTGAAGTGTGTGACAAATATGTTTCTGAAGTACTGATACTTCACATTAAGAGAGTCGGCCTCCCGTGGCTCATTGGGTTGGTGCGCCGCCGGTTTGCGGTGCAGGAGATTCTGGGTTCGAATCCCAGGTAAGGTATGGGTGTTAGTTTAAGTTAGGTGATAAGTTAGTTTGTAAGCCGTCACCTGATGGCATAACACTGGGGGACGTTAATAAGGCCTGTACAATACAATACACTTCACATAAAGAGAGAGAGAGAGAGAGAGAGAGAGAGAGAGAGAGAGAGAGAGGAGTTTTCTCACGGTAGGTGTGCCGCATTTTATGAACAGTGAAGTGACTTGGTAAGTACTGGCATAGTGTTTTTCTGCAGCTAGAGTGAGCTAACTGATATTTACCTATGAAAATATTTACAGCATCCTTTTCGGATGAACCGCATAAAAATTTGGTTTCAACAACAAAATATTTGACTGTCCCTGTACAAGTAGTTAATTAGGTTGCGTCAAACAAACTTTGTTATATTCAACTAAGCTTTTTTCTTAACGCAACCATATCTGGGCGCCAGCCACGCAATGTCGTCACAGAAGAAGTTCGGCAATCCTCGACGACATTCCGAGAAGAAACTGTGGAGAAACAGGGCATGAGGAAACAGGTGGGGCTCCCTCCCCCAGGTGATGAATGAGCGTGTTTTGATTAGCGAGTAGGAGCTGGTGGTGGGAGGAGGGGGGAGTGGGAGGTCAGCGGAGATGCGGTTAGAAGGTCGACTACGTGCAGTCACCGGAGTTCACCCACAGAAGGGACATTCTTCCTCATCGACCCCAGAGCTGCACCGTGAGAACGCCTCGTTCGGGCCAAAAACAAAGCGGTTTTTACGTGGCCAAACAAGAATGTGTTCGTTAGCGAAACAAGCTCTGAAATGATACAGAATTAATCTTATTTTTCCAACATAATTTAGGGGGCTACATTTCAAACGATACCGTTTTCTAAGGTCAACTAATTTCCCCTTCAAACAAATATTTGGTTCAATAAATTTTAATTCATTCGAGGGGGGCGCGGTGGTTTTGTGGTTAGACTACTCGCCTCCCACCTAGGCGAACCGTGCTCGATTCCCGCGGCAGGGTCACTCCCGAATTTTCGTATGTGGAAACCGTGCCAGACGATGCCAATGGTCAGCGGGTTTTCTCGGGAATCTCCCGTTTCCCCCAACCCTTTCATTACAGCGCTGCCTCATACTCACCTCGCTTCACCATCTTCCGCTCTCGATACCCCACATAAATCTATTCACCAACTCTAACTCAATTAGACGTATAAAAAAAGTATTTCGTTTGCTGAAACCGAGGAAATAAGTTTCCACGGCGAAATGAGCCGAGTTTATGCGAACTTAATAGCCATCTTGCTAGCCGGTATTATTAGGCAAAATGCAGCATGTTGAGACAGTCTTTGGAAGACGTGTGGAGATAATATTTTATGAACGTCTTCCGAAGTGCTGCTGAACTATAAATATATGGTTTGTTTCCTCTCAAGTCAAATGAAATGCAATAACTTATCATCACTGTTAATTTTTACATGTTAGTGTATAAACTATTGTGCATGATGTTCTAAGAATTGAACTGACTTGCGTATGGGACAAATTATTAAAATCGTTGTAGACATATCTAAAGTTTACTACGTATTCCAGTGTTGCTAAACGTACGGGATAATCCTTGGCATACAGAAGATTTTTGGGTAAGTATATTGTTGAACGATAATTTCGTGTGTAGCGAGCATGATCGTTAAACAGTTAAATGTTTCCTTTATATGCACAAAACAATATATAATGTTTCCGAAGAGCTTATTCACTACTGACGATTGAGTTCTTGGTTTTCACTTTTTTTTTACTCCTCTTTTAACTCCTCGTACAGCTGAAAATCAGCTCATGTTTACTGGGAAACATTTAAAATTAAGTTCAACTCTGCAATATTATACCAAGTGCAAATAGCCACAATACTTGTGGAAATTATCTCGGCTGGATAAAATACAATTTGTTTCCCGTTGCAATTTTAAATCACCTCTAAAAAAACACTGAACTCTTAACTGAGTAAATTATCCTTCTTATTGTTCACGCCACTTACACTCTAAATTCGAATCTGTGGAAAACCACGATTCGCAATGAAATCCAACTACTAGGATAAGTGAAAATGGCTTCACTTATAATCAGTGGGAAACCCCTGTCTGTTTCAGTGAAAATATATCACTTATTCAATTAGTGACGTGAAACAATTTCACTGATTGAATATGTAACTGTAGCGGCGAATTAAATATTGTTTTTATTGAATTCAGCCAAATAATAAATTAACATATTCACGATAGTCAACTATTTATAGTGCGCAATTTACAGTAATTAAAAAAAATAAATAAAATACTTTCCGTAGGCGGCCGAGATTCAACTCACACACTCTTACCAATACACTCTTAGACAACTACCTTACCATCTGAGTTACTAAGTCAAGTTAACAAGAAAGAGGACCATATATGTTTTATATATCCTTATCGAAAGCGTGTAGTTATAAATTGTATGCTGTTACTTTTCGATTAGATGACATCAACGAAATGAAAGACGTATAAAGGGAATGAAAGACTGAATGTTCATATTACCTCATAAAATGGTAATTTGAAATACGGAAAACATTTTAGAAAGTATTTCGTATTGGTTTGATTAGTTTATACGTTTTTATTTCACTTGATACACATTGTTTAATGGCCTTTTTTCCGCGTTGTTTGACGACCGTTTTAACACGCTGTTTAACTAATCCACCAGTCCAAAAAAATCTCTGAAAACCAGTGAAAAAAAGACTGATAAATCAGTGGAAAATGTCATTGAATCAATAAGTGAAGGAAAACTGGCATTTTTCGCTGATTCATAAGTTATTAACTGAAATGACTATTGAATTAGTTACTGTTAACTAATTGTAACAGTGAAATTCTGACCGATTCAGATTTAGAATGTACAAACACGAAAAAAAAAAAAAAAAAAAAAAAAAAAAAAAAACCGCTTGACATGTTCAGCTGATCTCCGAAATAATAATCACTCGCTAGCACGCATATTTAGACACCTGATACGTCATACTAATTAATACCGCTCTTAGTTTATTTTTAATTCTGACTGAAAGTTTCGCTATGGCTAATTAACGGCAACAAAACCACACGTTTGTACAAAAATTGCCCAGAGTCACCGTTTTGAGTCTCCCAGTCATAATTGTTAACCTTGACTACAAGACCATATTGTAACTTTCCTTGAGTACTGGCACTGCGTCCCACATTCTATACAAGTTTACTCTAACGCCAACCCCCAGTAAATGTCCCGACTCCGTTCAAAATATATCCAGGAAGTTGTAATTGGTTGTTGACTGTCGGGCTTTATTAGGTAAATTTTTCCTGATAGCTGTATCAATACTGATAGCTAGGGCCACCCGTTTTTCGCGAAAAAATTTCCGCACATGTTTCAATACCCTATGGGCATATAGGTTATTCACGGTAAAGTGAGCACTTTTTAAGGCCCTGCTAGATTATTCCTTTCAATTAATTCCTACCTTTCCGCCACTTTTTGATGTAAAAATTTCAATATGACTAATAAACACAGTGTATATATCTCATCACTCTCAATAGTTAACGTCTGAGACTGCAATAAAATATATTTATTAGGGGTTAATGACTTTTGGGAGGGCCTTAGAAAGTGCTCACTTTGCCGTGAACAGCCAATACCAGCAGTATTATTTTGCTTATTGACGGCGTGTCTGTGTGAGAAGATGTTTTCTTACTTGACTGGCCAATCAGAATTAGGTTACTCCGATACTGTACGTCTGTGATTCGCGGGTAGACATTTAAAATGCGTGCGAGTTAAAATCATCCAACCACGATATTGGTTTTGAACTAACTTGTCTTGGAGTAGGCCTACAACAAGTCATAGAATATTTTGGCGAATAACACGTGGCCCTAGCTTGAGTTGTTAACACATTTTCACACATATAACATACTCCACATCTCCCGAAGCGAAACACGTGGTAACACACTAGACTTTTATTTGGCAGGACGCGGTCCAGCCATCCTGATTTCGGATTTCCATGGTTTCCCGAGATCACTCCAGGTGAATTCTGGGATTGTTCGTTACTACACGCCAAGGCTGACTCCTTCCCATTCCTTCTTTTCTGATCAACTTGCTCCATGTCTAACGCTGACCTCTCTACCTACCCGGGGGCCACAGTGGCTGAGCTGTTAGACTACTCGACTCTCGCCAAGGCGAACGGGGTTCAATACCCAGTAGGGTCCCGGAATTTTCGCAAGTGGGAATCGTGCCGGATGATGCCGCTGGTCGGCGGGTATTCTCGGGGATCTCTCGTTTCTCCCGCCCTTGCATTCCGGCGCTGCTCCATTCTCACCTCATTTCACACTCGTCGGCTCTCAAAACCTCGCTGTTAAGAGCCGCCCAAATCTCTCAACTCTACCTACCCAACTCCAAACGGTACGAAAGACGACACCATCTCTGAACCCAAATCGTGTATTATGGACTTGGCCATTTTCCGCGCTATAAGTGAACGTCCAGATCATCAAAAACTCCTTGAAGTCCTGCTACCACACCCCGGTCCCTCTAGCGCAGGAAACCTCTGCCCGCGAGGCGACCAGTCCAGGACAACTGCAGGGCAACTCTTCAAGACGGAGTGGCGTCGTCCGACAGACAGGGGAAGAAGGCGAAGAGCTACCCGAGTCTCGTACGTGACCCGGCAAAGCAACCGTAGGCTCAGCCTCTCGCAAAGGAGTCAATCCCACCTCGCTTTGTGCCTCTGGCAAGGGGCACCACAGTCCTCTCTCCCTTCGCACGAACCCCATTCACTTGCACGTCCTGCGCACTCTCTCCCCCTGAGACAGGCGATGGGGCAATATTCGGGCCGGTTTGTTCCGTCGCGACTGGCGCGGGGGACTCGCAAGATTTACGATCTCTTCCAGCGCGGCGCGGCGCGCGAAACGAACAGCGACGTGGTTGGGGGTGGAGACGGGGCCGGCTTGCATCGAGCGCGTCGCGCTCGGAGCGCAAGACCCGGAGAGTAAGACCCGACACGCAGACACATTTGTAAGACGTCCTCAGACTGTCCCCCTACCGCCCCGCTGAGGGAGTGGAGCCGCAATGAAGACGAGTTCTGCGGACCCGAGTGCACGCGACCCGTATCTCCAACACTGCTTCTTCAGGGCGTGCCCCCGCACTGCTCGCAACACACAGCTTCCGAAGGCGACTCGTGTTGTGCAACACACATCTGAGACGTTACTCATAAGGTCGTTCACGTCGCTTCAGGGTGTTGCCTGGTTGAGAATTTGGTTTACGGAAACACACGTAAATGAATTTCGGTTTTTTTGATGCCATAAACTTGAAACAAAAACCTATGTGCGATAAATGATACTGTCAAGCTCTGTATCCAGGAAAATATGACAATTAATTTTTTTTAGTAATTTTAAATTTAATTATTAAGATTTCTGATATTTCCAGGAAACAGGAATAAAATAAAACAGAGAAGTCGGGTGCAAGTGCACGGGGCACAGGAGTAGGAGCAGGTCGGCCGCCACGTTGTGAACTCACCCACATCTTGGATCTGGCTGACCTTGATAACGATAAATAGAAAGTAGTTATATTACTTAACGTGAAATAAAAAGTTTTAGGTAACCATTAGTGATAACTTAAATTATTTCTCTCTTTTCCGATTTTTTTATGGATCGAAGTGTAAAAATCCGCAGATGTATAAAATATTGATTTTTCTAATAATTTCAGTTTTACTAGACAGGTACATGAATAAAGTGATGAGGCCCGTGACAACGTTAATGTTAGATAAATCGGAAGAATATACCATTTGCATACAAGTATATCTTACGCAGGACTTTCAAAAGTGATCACTTTATCGTGAACAACCTATTATGTTACTCCAATACTGTACTGCAGACCAAACGTTCACTGAAATTTTTGTTTCACATCCACAAAATCTATATTATTGGAGTACAGTTCTTTTCAAAAGTACTGGTTCTATTTGCCGGAGTAGGACTATTTGAATACAGATGCAATAACAGCTTTGAAAAGTAATTTAAGATCTAAATATATTTTTGTGTAAATGAAAATACCTGTTAAAGAGCTTTCAAGTGTGTGGAATTATTTTTTACCTTTGTAGCATATTACATTATTATTCAATGTGATATGAAAAAATTAGTCTGAAATAAGTATGAGAATATAGAAAAATTACTTCTCAAAAATGAATAAAATAAATTATAGGAATTTAGATTATAATTTTTTCCGTACAAATCTCAAAACTGAACCAAATTATTAAGTTGCGCTGCAGCTCAAAATCATTTTTCATGTTATTGGAATGTCTTAAAGAATATTACTTGAAAATTTCTTGTGCTGTTCGCCCGTAATTCACCTTTATCTTTTAGCATAAAATTTAAACTTAAAATGGCCAGAGTGTAAACCCTTATGGCCGGTAAAACAAGGTCAGATTATAGAAATTGCAAAATACAATTTCAGTCACTCTATAAAACAGTTCAATTGAAACCAAAATTTTAAAGTTTGTGCGAATCAATGGCGAGCTGCTGCGCCCAAACTTTCTTTAATTAATGAATTATTTAAATCACAAGTATCTTTCTTGGTGTTGTATTTTCCACAAACGTTAATTCAGAATAAATTTTTGGTTTCATAAATTAAGAACGCGTAACTTCGGAATTATGGACTGTAATGAATCGAAAAGTTAATGTATTTGATACATGTATAAGCCACTTATACAGATTTTTTTCAGTGATTATTTCTACTTCTTAATAATGTCCAATCAAAAAATTTCATAGCAGTATATTCCGATTTCCTCTAAAAAATTAAATAGTAAAAATTCCAAAGGTTTTCAATTTTATATATATATATATATATATATATATATATATATATATATATATATATATATATATATATGTGTGTGTGTGTGTGTGTGTATTATATACATTATATATGTATGTGTGTGTATATATATACATTATATATGTACATATACATTATATATATTAGTTTTGCATTTGTCTGTCCCACAGACAAAATTATTGTACGAGGACTTAAGTCTCCTCGTATAGGTCTACTTAAAGACCCCAAAATACTTCTCTTTGCTAATAATTACCTTGTACATTCAGAAACACTTATAGTTCGAAATGTTTAAGTATCGCAAACACAGAGACAGGATGTTGATTTCATAACTACGCCCTTTCTTCGTACAGCAGACTAAAAACACATTAAATATTTCTTTAGTACTTTGACAGGCGTAAGTTTGGATCATATTTTCCGAAACTTTTCCACGAGGTACTTATGAAACTGAAAATTATTACCAGACTACGGTATAAAAACGTTTTACTTCAGCAACATGCCCCGGAGCATTGATTTTATGTTAGAATTTTTGGCTAAAATTTTCCGAAAAAATCAGAATACAAAATACGAATCAAATGCAACAATTTTCTGATAATTATACCCGGTAAGCTCTTATAATGTGAGGAATTACCTACCATGCATTGAAAGATAAGATGTCAGTTATTCAGAGAAAATTTTAACAATGAAATTAAATTTTTTTTGCTGCCCACCACGTACTAAGTTATTAAGTTAACAAGTACTAAAGATTTACAAAATATGATTTTGCGAATTTATAGAAGTTTGTCAATTCACCAGTATACAATCGATAAACGGCAAACGTCCACAGATAACACCTCTTGTTAGTTTAAAACATGCCTCCTCTTAATTCACTAATGATTGGCGATGTTATAACCCACCAAATGTTCCCAGTTAGCAGATACCGAATATAGCCAAATCCGTTCGCAAATTTGTCGTTTTACCTCACGTAGTTCCGGCATTCTGAAAATAACTAACTTTAATTCCCAATTTTTAATAGAACGTCTCTCCTTTACAAATCAAGTAAGTCATTAGGATTCACTTGCTCCAACACAATATTTGCATGCTCGAATATTAAGTTTATCTTGATCACCAGAGTGACCGATTAATAGTGAACTCCGCAGATTTATCACGTGTGTTCGTTTGTGTTCTGATTACGCGAAAATTCAGTGTAAGATGCGTCCAAAAAATAGTGGTTGCTATGAAATTGTTCGTCATAAAACTTTCTTTTAAATTGTTGGGCCAAATAAATAATTTGTTTTGTGAAATAATTATAAGCAGTTCGTCCTTTTTTTGTAATCAATACCTTTTCTGTGGTAACATTTACTAAATTCGGTTTCACAATAGCAAACTTGGCACTGTGTAAACTCATGGCAATGCTCGCCCGCTTCTATTTTTCCACCAGTGAAATGCTCGATAGTTCCTACAAGTGTGGTCTTAAGACGATACTGCCTAACACAATTAAAACTCTAACTGGGCCAAACAAACATTAGTTTCACAAACTTTCCAAATGCTTTCGTCACACCAGCATAAAATTTATATCTTAGTAATATACCAGAAAGTAATTTGAATAACACGCATAGTTAACGGAACATATTTTGATACAGCATGCGAGCAGATCCCAGCAGAAATATATGGATTTTAACTCTGAATAAAGTGAGAAAATAGTTTCTTTTCCTTGAAAATATTTCATTCAAACGAAAAAAAAATAGGTTTCAGATAAAACAACTGAAGAATTCGACTGCAAAAATATTGTCTCGCCTAAACCAACTTATGGCTAAAATTACAACTAACTTTAAATACAATTTTTCGTTGTTGTAGTAGTCTCAAGTCAGAAAAGAATATAAAAAATAAAAAACGGTGGTTAAAATTCACTTTCAATTTTATTTAGTTCACGTTACAAATATTCACAAGGTATTTAGTATTTTTTTACTGCACAATTTTAGCACGATATCTTTTATTTTACAAAATCGCAAAAATTACTTTATGTAAAGTATGAACACTTCATTACCAATACCGTTAAACAGACGTGGTATGTCCAGTGTTAACATGTTGGACACCTTTATATGATGTAGATAAAAAAACAATCGCTTCAGTTTAAACTAAAAATAAATGCTGATTATATGTGGTTTTGCAAGAATGTGATCGAGGAGTGATCGAGTAAGTATCGGTTCGCTGGCGATAAAAATACGGATTTTCTGCCAGCAAGCACGGAGAAGCAGTATTTCTTTTAAAAACACTTCCATTTGAAGGATGTAATTTGTACTAAAAAAAAAAAAAAAAAAAAAAAATTGAGCACGTAATGTGCGGTTATTTACATCTGACGAGAAACTGCATGCTCGTGAAAAGAAACTGGCATCAATTCGTACAAAACACAAAAATATATATATATTTCTCTGAGTGACGCCCAAATTTCTCACACTAAGGTAGACTATACGAGGAATACTCATCGGGCTGGTGAAATAATTTGTAACCATGAATAAAGTATTCGAAATTTTTGAGGCGTAGGCCAATTTTAAAAATTTGTAAGAGCGTTAGCGACACTACGCTACTGCATTTCTACGTAAAAAATGTTAGGTTCTTTTTTTCCAAATTTACAATTATTTTGTGATAAGTTTTTTGAACTTTCGACTCTTCAAAGTCCGCTGAATAGCCTTGGTAATTAATAACCCAATTTCTGTGAGAGATTACCAAAGAAATGTATGTGCGTACTGTTACTTAAAAAATATTGCATATCTAAATAATATTATTTCTTATCAGTTTTGGTTGTATCCTACAGCCAAACAAATTAGCTATAGAACTTAATCTGTTACCAGGACTTCAAAGCTTTTGAAGGACTTAGGTGTTACAAATTATAAATCATCTCAGTTATTTTATTGGTCATATTAACACATTAAGAAAATATTAATTGAATATTCGTAGCTCACACAAGAGGCGAATTTACTTTTGTTAAAACACAATATAAAATCCGTTGCGTATCCTTTGGATTGTAAGTGAAAAAATGAACAATATAATTCGAAAATATAAAATCACAAGATCGGCCGCTCGTTTATAGGTCAAGGTAATCATGATCACGTATTCACTGAAGGTTATTTTGGGCAGCGATCAAACGTTTATTGCGCAAGTTGGTCGTTTAAAAGTAAAATAGAAAGCGGGAGTGTTAAAATATTTTTTGTTCACATATGCACGTTGAGATGTCACTTGAAGAATGACCCTATTCTTGTATTTCACTTTCGTACCTCTGAGGATAGCTCCCTTTCAACGCAGTGGTGCCTCAAAGTTGAACCGGTTCTCGCCTGTTGACGCCGGCTGCCGTTGTGGTTTGTGAGCCCCCAGTGCCCCTTCACCTGTCCCCCCCCCCCATCAACCCACCTTTTGGAAAACACAACCACATTCTCTAAAGTGACAGGCGAACTGTCCTTGAGCCCTAAGAGCCGCTACCGGGTGAATATATAGATGTCATTACCGAGGCAGCTTCTTGAAGCGAAAGGGTTACTCTGACATAAAAGTTGTGTCTTTTGTCGACGTGGGGATCTTTCTTCACCTGGTCCCCCCCCCCCCACACATACACATCTCCTTGCCACTTCTCTAATTCCTTTCCCTTTCCCTCCTCCTTCGTTCGGTGGAACCCGAACTTCCGAGTGCAACGGCATTGTGTGACGTTGGCTCAAACCAGACAAGTAGGATTACGTCACGACTGGAGTGGAAGGAGCTGTGCTTGAAGGGGGTAAACGAGGGTTTGCAGATTCCACCGATCACCTTCCTAACCCCCTTCCCTCTCCGGCCTATTGTTAGGGACCAGACGTGCAATTATTCGTTATCGCGACTCTGCCCGCCTATTTTCCACCCAGCAGAATAGATTCGTCCCTCTTCGGACAGATGTGGGAAAATCAGGGCCCATCGTGGGGTCCTCCTTTTGTCATCAGCTTACGCCGAGTCATGCGTTGCTAAACACATCCGAACAGAAGGGTTGAAGCACTCGCAGAATGCGAGGAAATTAACTTGTATCCTGCAGCATGAAGAACGGTTTCCTAGTAGGCGGCGAGATAATAAAGGAGGCGCAGTCTCCACGTACCGTTAAGGGAATCTGTGAATACAAATCGGTGCTTTTGGGACCCCTCTTAAAAAAAAATTGTACCTGATTTAAAAATTGAACCTTTCAAATACAGAGTTCTTAATACCAAGAGCAGTGCCATTCGCGATTTGAAAAAATGTTCTTAGTACTTGCCCTGTACCAATAATTGGGGCCTGAAGTGTACCGCGGAAGGATATTTCGCGCGTAGTTGAACAAATAATTACTTCAGCGAAAAGTAATCGTCCAAGTGTGTCACTAAACGTTTAGGATCAAGCTATCATCCAGAATATTAGTATTAATTTTGTCTGTATTTGACACCGTTGATTTATTTCCCGAGAACTGTTTCAAAAAGCTCTACAAGGAAAAAGGCATTAGATTAACAAGAACGATGCATAATTCAGAGAAGTGCATCATAAGCCAAACCGCATGAATGTATTGTAGTGTGATGATATGTACGTATCATTACAAATGTACACATTTCTTTTCATTTAATTTGGCTGTACATATGATGACGCTGATTATTTTTTGGAAAGTAATTAATTGTTTTCTCAAATTGTTTTCTATCATTATATATATTTATGTTTTGAGTTTGTTTAATGGGCAAGGTAAATTTAAAACATCCTTTTGAGCTCAGACTAATTTCCCTACTGTCAAGTATATATTAGGCTTCGAACGTTAGTAAGAACCAAATTGAAGCAATATCAACTAATGTATAAAAATTTTACTAACAAAAAAATTATGTCGAATTAACATCAACATATAAGTAGACTGAATTTCATCGCCCCGGGGACTCAAACATAGTGTAAGTATTCCACTTTTCACCAGTCATTCGCAAATGAAACTAAGGCCGTGTTCGAAATGACAAATTCGTTATTTTGCAATTTGTTATTGGGTAAGTTTAAATTCGTTGTCAACAGTCGTTTGATTAGCGCTCGGAGCAACGAATTTTTACATTAACAGTGAAACTGTTTTTTTTTTTTTAATCTAGATGCAGGTATTGCGTAAAACATACGTAATATCTGTACAAGCATCACTGGAATTCTGCGAATTTTTTTAGTAAATAAGAAAATAATAAATTATGAAGCAACGACTTAAAAAAAATATTGTTGCCAAATATATAAACAGAGCACAGCACTTACTTGCTTTTTGAAACATGCATAGTATATTTTATGAACAGATATTTATTTTTAAAAAGTTTTAATTATGTAGTAACGTATGTGTTTTGAAGGTAAAAACCAACATGGTGCAGATTTTTCATTTTGTAGTTTTGCCAACAGCCACTAGATACAAAATAAGAAATACGAAATTACCAAATACGTCACGATTTTTGTATACAAAATTGGGTCGCGTAATCATTTTGCCAACAAAACCTGCCTTTTCGGACACGGCCTAAGTTTTCGGCGAGTTGCATTTCATCGATTGCAATAACTGGTTGAGATTCAGAGCGAAGCCCAGTCGAGAGTTAACGAGTAGAAACTCTTTAACTCTCGACTGGTCTTCGCTGATTGGCAGCTCTAATGGGAACGGCGTACTTCACATACTAACCTAAGCTGCGTTTTGTCCGAGATTATAAATTGAAACATTTCGCATCAAATTACTTACGTAGAAGATATTGTGGTATTATGTTCAAATCACATTGCCTTCAAGCAGACAGCGTACGGTCTCAAGCGCAATATAAAAATACGTGCCAACTGACCAAAAAATTAAAAACGACGAGTTTTAAAAATTAAGAACAATTTTCTGAATAAAAAGTTAAAGACATTCGAACAGTTCAAATAAACTAAAATTAATTTCCTTATCATTTCCATACAAAAACGTTTTGCAAACTTCTTAGTTAAAATGTGCTTTAAAGTGTTGTTTTAATATTGCCTCGCGGTTAAAATAGAACGTAATTCAAATCCAGCTTAGGGACTTGAAGTCGCTCCCAAGAGAAATCTGGTCTTCAGGTTTGTGGTATTCAAAAACCGGGAGCAGTTGATTTATTTGCATGTCTCCAGTTCCAGAGGCGACGCTGGCGGTGTTTGTATTCGGGTGTTGCCACAGATTTTTAGGGGCGGGAGTCCTGAGAAGTGGGCTCGGGGAACTGCAGCCCCCTGCAAACTCGCCCCGGTCACACTTTTAACGCTTCTTTTTATTTTTATTTTCGTGAATCGTAACCGATGTTGACGATACACAACGCGGACCACTCACACAACACCTCGCGGCTTCCAGAAGCCATCTTTGTCTGCAATAACAGCGGGAGGGCGCCCCCTAGCCCTTAGACTGTACCTTTGTCTAGGGAACCCTTTAAACTTGTTTCCCAAGGCTAAGGAGGAGAAGGGGGGGACTACCTGGTGCCCTCCCTCCTCCCTCCAGCCAAGCGGGCGAGAGAAATGAAAATCCTCATTGTGCCCCATTACGGCGCACACACGCACGAACAGGCATGCCACGACTGGCTGCTGGGATGACTAATGGCGGCAGCGGTGCAGTTCGGCTGGCCGGAGCGCCCACAAAAGCCCCGACCGGAGAACAGGAGGTGTCGACGTTGTCTACAGGGCTGTCCAGGGGCAGCCACTCACGACGTCGCCTCTCTTGCAGACGTCGATATCCGGAGCACCTGCCTGTCACGTGTACCACCCTTAACACGCCAGCTTGTATTTATTTATATTTCTTTAAAACAAAGTGTTAAAATTTAATATCAAAATGCAAACATTACCACATACGGAAGTACTTTACAGAATTCCTAAAACCAGAAAGGACTAATCACAGTGTGTATTTCCTCACGTGAGACTGCAAAAAATAAATGATTACATGTTGTTCACCGTAAAATGAGCACTTTTAAAGCCCTGCTTACGATCTACTTGAATGCACGTTGTGTATTTTTCCGTCTTATGTGAAATTAACACTGCCATGGGCCTCATAACTTTATTCGTACATCAGCAAAGTAAAACTGTGATTATTAGGAAAGTTAATATTTTACAAATAGGGCTATTTGTACAGTTCGATTCATTAAAGAAAACAGCTAGGGAAAGAAACAATTTAAGTTATCACAAATAGTTACCCAACACTTTTTATCTGACGTTAATATATGAAACTACTTTCCCTCCTTCGTTACCAACGTTACTGGACGAATGTCACTCAGTGCGCCCGTTAATATAGCCTATATGCAGACAGGGGCAGTTACTTTTATCAAAGGTTTATTTCAAAAGTGCTCACTTTATCGTGAACAGCATTTATTTAATCATTATTGCGGTCACAGATTTAAAAAAACCAATATACGAAAATTATTATGGAGTTAAAAATATTTATTAAGAAATGCTCTATGCCGTAACAGCCCTCATCCCCAAATATTTGATCTGAAAAGAAAGCTACCGAGAAATAAAAATAAGTTCAAGATGGAAGGGGTACTACGCCCTTAAACCTCGTTAACGATTGATTTGGTATCACCATAAAGCGTTACATATGTCTTGGATATACGTTGAATAATGATGGTGACTACAATCGGCGTTATACGTCGCGGTGACGCTAGGCGCTAAGGGGTAGCAGTCCCCACCATCTTGGATTTTTACTGCTTTCTTTCCATAAGTTCCATTTAAGAACGTTTAATGAGATTTTTCCCACGACATGGCATAAACAATAGCTCCTTGCATCTATACAGAATTTTTTTTTGACTAGTGAATGCTGGCAAAAAATAATTAATTATTTCTTGCTCTCGATTACAGAAATGGTCCCGGAAACAGCAGCCTAGCAATACATGTGTTAGCACACGTTCAATATAATGCCCCATGCTTTGTCGACTCCCAAAATAAAAAAACAAAATCTGTGATGTGATTTACGGTGATAATTCCGAAAATTCAAGATGGCGGGTACTGATCCCCTTAGACGCATTTTGTTAAAGTTGGCCAGCTTCCGAGTCATCCCTTTTACCAATTTGCGCCAACCAATTAGACTTCAAGACTTTACTAAGATGCCAAAACAAATAGTATCGACATTCGCCAGTAGAGACTCTCTTCATCGCTGTAGAAGTTTATTCCGTTCTTTGATTTATACATAAGAAAACAATAAAAATGATTTAAATAATTCAGCGTAACTAAAAATACTGTATGATACTTTTTTTTACAAATAATTATCAGTAAAATTTTTATTGCAGACTAAGTTTTAGCATACTTTCAGATGAAGGAAAAATGGGCTTATAGAATCACCTGATTGTCTGGAATGTATGCCCCCCCCCCCTTTTTTTCTGATAACATTTAAAACTGTGAACCGAATTTCACTTAACTGGGTCCAAATATGGTATTGAGCAAGTACACCCGACTTTCATAATTTATTTCACTCCGATACTTATTTTCAAAATGGTGGCAATGAAAAATATTTAAGAGCCATCCACTCGATTCAAACCAAATTTGGTACGTTGATACTGCATGATGTAAGCATTGAATTTAGAAAGCGGTAATGGTATTGGTGAGCCATTTTAGAAGAAAGTGGATCATGAAAAAACAAGAAATTACATTATATCTCGGGAACTACTCAACCGATTTCTGCCACATCTGGCATATATGTAATACTATTGTAGTCCATGTTTATACCTTAAGATTAAACGGACATGTTTTGTGTGGCAGTAACAATTATTTTCAAAATTGCGACTATATTAATATTTTACTTTAATATATGGAATGAGCCAATACGTAACCGTCTTGTTATTCAATAACGAATATAATGCCATATGAGAAAATTAAGCCTTTATGACACATGTCAGAGAACAAACATCTGATTCCCACCGAATTTTGCACACAAGTAGTGTTACGTAAACTTACGCATTTTAAATGCTTGTGCCTGGCATCACTTATAATATATCTACCATATAAATTATTTAGATAAGTTAGTTATATCTATTAAATAATTTAACATATTGAAATTAAACTTTGTGTGTTGAGAGTATTAATTAGAAGCATCAAATATTCTTATGGAGGCCCACTTTTGGCCGCCTTTCTGAAAGATATTGCCTGATAAAATGTAACATTTCTGCGATACCTCAGGAACCAACCCACCAAATGTTTCGCATAAGTAGTATTACAGCAGATCACCTAAACTTACGTGATTTAAATGGGTCAGATACTTTATCAAAAAGGTGGCAATATAGGTTGCATAGATAAGTTCCTCGTATCTGTTCAATAATTTGACGAAAATTCAACCGGACTTTGTATGCTGACAGTAGGCCTATATATTGGAAGAATCAGACATGTCTATATAGAACCTGATTTTAGGCCATTTTGTACGGTACCACCAAATGATAAACCAAAACTTTTGTGCCGTATCTCGGAAACCAGTCAATCATTTCCACCAAATTTTGCACACAGTTACTGCTACGGTGGGCTATGAAAACTTGATGTTTTAAGTGACTCACGCACTAGTTTTCAAAATGATTTTCCTGTAAATATTTGCGGTTGGGAATCCCAGTCTACCAAAACTTTAGATTATTGCAATCTCAGTTAATGCTCCGAATTCTATCTCAGTAATGCAGTTTGTTGTACGCCATCTTACCGTACGGGGTATTCTAGGTTCCAGTTCCGGGAAAGACACGCGTGTATTTGTAATTGTCCCGCTAGTATTGGATTTGTTTCAGGTTCAATATTTAAAGATGTCGCTGTCAACGAGACACCGACCCACATATAATACAACATTTTAAGAACTTAAAATTATTTGCATGCCAATAGAGAAAAGTAGGCTCATTAGTTTCATAGGCAACTTCTCGTTTAATTAACCAACTTGATTTTACCTGTTAAGGCTGGTTATAGACATACCTGTTTTCTTATGTTAACGTTTAGCGTCAAGTCAATTGATGACGATGTTTAATGATCCTACGACGACGTGGGAGTACACCGCAAGTTGCACCAAGACCCCACAGCGAGGCTTTGTTGCCTGGTATATTGGGGATGTGCCGAAAAGAGCAGCGCTGCTAATTTGGCACTGTTCCACATCCGGAGCAGTGACTGGCTGGAGGAGCTCACAAAACAGTTCCGAGAGAGCGGCATCTATCGAAGCTGCTGGAGCTACATACGTTCGATTGCAGCGAAGCTGTGTCGCGACTGTACGAACAAAGACAGTTGTGTGGTTATAGTTCAGAAAGTTGTGTATTTGTTATAATTGATATATTTTTTTTAAATTTTCTTTGCACATAATTTTGTAGAAAAAATTTGCATAAAGCCAGAAAAAAAAAAAAGCAGGCCTTTATGTATGTAAAGTTGTGGTTTCGTGATGAATAAACGAACGAAGACGTGCTCCATCTGAGGTTACTCCATGTAAGAAACGACGATAGCAAACGTGTTAACTATCTTTAGGACATCTGTAAAAATAAATTCAAATTACTAGTAAGCAAATATTATATCTAGAATCCTGCACATAACATGGCTGTATAATTTTTTTGTTCTTGTAAAATCAAGGATATTATTTTTTAAAACCATAAGAATTAATTGTGTTTAATTTATCTTATTCTCTCTCTACATTTAATCTTCGCTTCCTAATATAATTTATATATCTCCACGTTACAGACCATAAAATATTCGTTGAATAGGTCTGGGAGCTGTTTCCAAGACATAGTTTTATCTGCCTTTCCCCTACCTGTACGGGGTAAAGGTAGGCGGTGAAGTTAAATTAAAAATGAATTTAATCGACAGGAAATTTTGAAATTCAGGGCTTTGAAGGCTGTCGCTAACCCCCTGTAAGAGGGCCAGCGGCAGTAAAGTGAGAATAAACGGAATTTAAAACCAAAAGAATTTATACTAAACGGTTAAAAAGTTTTTCCCTTGACTGGAGTGCCGTAGGTAATTAATTAATTAATAACTGTATTTTGTGTTTGTTGTGAATTTAAGTTGGGCGGAAGTGAATACCATGTGTTTTTGTACTAATGAGAATTTAATATAAATTAAGTTAATTTATGTAATAAGTAATAATAAGATTGAATAATTAATTATAGTTGCGTATACTGCGTGAGTGAATGTACTGTGTCGAGCGACGGAGTATGAATATGATGTAAACATCTGAGAAGGTCGGAGTCTACGTGTGGAATGCCAGGCGCGATGCTAGAGCAGAATAGTTTTGTTAAAAGTGGGGAAGCTAGATGTCACCTTTGTGCTATGAAGTTCTGGATCAAATCCTGCGAGAGCCATGAGTAGTAGGATTATGGGAAGTCTGGCATAAGGGATTGGGGAGTCGGATTCGGATTCGCCCGGCCGCCACCTTGTTACGTCACCCATCCGCCATCTTGAATGTCATTGACCTTGACTTTGCCCGTGACCTTAACCTTGTCCCCGCTGACCTTTGATCTTTAAAAATAACAAGAAAATGGAAAGAAATTCTTTAAAATTCTAAAAAAAATTATAACGAAAAATTCAATTTAAAAATCGTTTAAAGATTAAAAAACGATTAATAAATTTACAAACAATTTATTATTAAAAATTTTAAATTAAAAATAGTTAAAAACTTATAAAAAAGTTAAAAATTATTTTAATGAACTTTTATTTAGAAAATATCTTTATTAAAAAGTCTTTAACCCCAGTGGACATTTATCACTTTATTCCTTCGAAATTTCCCTTTTCCCTCGAAATTTCCCTCGAGAAATAGTTATTTAAAAAGTTGTTCAAAATATTTTAATTAAAAAACTTACATTTCTGGAGGTCTCCTCCCACACCGCCAATTACTCACCACTGTCCGAATCCAGCAGACGACTGACTCCCTCGCCTTCACCCCCCTCACATATATTCATTCCGCCATCTTGATTTTTTCGTTCGTCATTTGTTTACATGCTACTGGAGGCAGCCATCTTTGTGTATATGTTACTGGAGGTGGCCATATTTGTTTTTTCGTACTTAATTTGTTTATATATGTTACTGGAGGTGGCCATATTTGTTTTTTCGTACTTAATTTGTTAATATGTGTTACTGGAGGTGGTCATATTTGTTTTTTCGTACATCATTTGTTTATATATGTTACTGGAGGTTGCCATGTTGGGAGGCAGCCATCTTGCTGGGTGCAGTCCTCCATATTTTTTATTGCCATTTGTTTTATAGTTTGTGTCTCACCTTTGTGCGACAACTCTATTATGCCACCTAATATAGGCCTGTACCAAATGGTGACATCGACCATTCCTGTAAAGTACTTAAAGATTTATTTATTATTATTTTATTCTTTTATATAAAGCAGGAAAGGTTTTTTGAAATAAAACACAACATATCTTTTTTACATTTATTGTACACATAATAAAATATACATGTTTAATTAGTCTTCTTCGACATTCACCGCTCGATGTCCATCTCAAGACCCAGGAATTGTAGCGGGCAGGTAAACCCCACCACTTGATGTAGGCCCCTCCATTATGCCACTTTAGCACCTTTTCCACCAAATATACGTCTGAAAACTTCGTCGGCTGGATCTCCTTGGTGTAGAAACCACCATGGATGGGTACGTTGTTCAGATCTTCGAGATAGTAGGTCCTCGGAGCATAGTTACGTATATGTTGCACACGAATCAGTTCGGGGTTTCAATTCGCTGTGAACCCATTCTCGAAGACACCTTTTTGTTTGGAGATGCGCACCAGGTCACCGATCTTGGATTTAGGTTTGCGTTGATCCTTCCTCTTCGGAATAGCATACACAGTCCGAACCAGGCAGTCGTCCTTGACATCTTCGGGCTTCATACAAGTGGTCGAGTGCACTGTGGAATTATACTCGCGGACAAGTTTCGGCAGTAGCTCAAGTCACTTGTAGCTACCATTTCTGCGAAATGTTTCCACATCTTGCCCTTCAGAGTCCTATTGAACCTCTCGACAATTGAAGCTTTGAGATTACTGCATGTGGAATAATGATTTGTGTTATGTTTCTTCATCAGGGCCTTGAACTATGCATTGTATAATTCCTTGCTCTGGTCGGTTTGCAAATTGGCCGGGATGTGTCTTTCAATCAACAGATCTGTGATGGCCTTGGTGACATCATGTGTATTCTTCGACTTGACTGGCCTGGCCCAGGTGAATTTGCTATAGGCTTCGATGACTGTCAACATGTATTTGTAGCCTTTGTTGACTTGAGCATATGGTATCATCTCGACAAGGTCGGCTTGAAACAGATCATTCAACCTACAAATCATGACCTTGCCTGGTAGCCACATGTAGTTCAAAGGCAATAACCAATTGATTCATTTTATGTAGCACACCTCCTTAAGTTCTTCTATGATTGAAACTACCTCGTTAGTGTGGGAGTAATTTCCAACACTTTGTGAAGCAAGCAGTAACTGCAGCATACCGACCAGTTCGTTCAGATCGTCCCAAAACACATAATCAATGTTTTTGCCATTGTCTATGTTCTTCACCTCTTCACCGCTTTGCAGTGTTAGGCCGCTGAAGAGTTCTGCGAGAATATAGATTTTTTTGAGATCTTCATCCCTATAAACACTTGTCTCGGAATCATTTTCTTGGTAAAGTGCATACGTGAGTTCGAGAAAAGTCTTGTATTCCAGGATGTCGGATACTGTAAAATCACTGGACTTCTTGCGAAATAAATGTTCGTATAGTCTGGGGGTTCCACATACCATGTAATTGCCAACTCGGATGCTCCCAACTGCTAGAAACTCAATTTCAACAGAACAGAGGAACCATTTATCATTATGCATGTATACACTGTACGTCGTATCATTATTGCAAGATGTGTACAATCATAGGTACCATCGAGCCAAAGCATTATATTTCAAGGGTCTCTTCTGTACTTTCTTCTTATTCTGTGGCATCCGATCTATCGTCCTGATCTGACTGTACTTCATCATGCTTTCGCTTCTGCAAAGGCTTAGCGGTATTGTCGCTTTCAGACTTTACAGCTACGGATGCCCCATAGCTCTCCCAGAGTACATCGAGACGATGAGTAATGGGCTTCAAATTTCCTCATTTATATGGTCGCGTGAAATTTTGGCTCTCTTGGTGAGAAAATACTTTGAGCGGACAGATTGAATCACTCGATGTAGTTTGCTGACAATGTCGCCATCATATTGAATAAAAATTCTCATTCTCAATCACTTTTATAGGTTTAGTCGTGAGTCTCCGCCGACATACTTTCGATCTTGTTCAGATGTTCGCAGTAATTTTGAATATCTGTTTTCGTGGCGAGGTGGGAAATCGAGGTATCGAATGTATGTGTCATATATCCTTCCAGATTTTTCAGATTCTTTTCATTTTGTGCAGATGCTACATTCAATCTGTCGATAATTTGCCTTTGAACATTCATCATATGCTCGTCCATGGCCACCATATCATGGACGATCTCCGTCTTCACATGCTCTATCTTTGTACTGAGATCGGAAAGGTAGTTTCGAAATAATGTGTTTTGTTCGGTCAACATTCTGCGGAGTTCCGAAATGATATCATTACGAGTTTCGAGGACGAAATGTTTAGTAGCGGCACCCCCAGATCGTTCAGGTTCACCAAAGTTTCAAATTCTTTTTCTACCAGCATCACAAGTTCCATCATCCCCTGGTACGAGACAACCACCATCATTGTCTTTATGATGGTGTATCTTGGGTCTACTCTACTCGAATTTCGATATGCTGTAACTCATTTTCTACGGCTGGCAGTGAACTGATCGAACTCGCGCCTTTACCTCCAATTACATAGGGGCTAGTTCATTACGATCGTCAAAAATATGTATTTGTCATTCCAGCACAAATCACATGTACGTTTGAAATCTGACAGCGGCATGTCTGTATTTACATGATCGTCGTAAATGTGGCGTAAATTAGTGAGGTTCATGCCAAATAACACCAACACATTAGTATTATCACGAAGCATGTGTTTGGGTATGCGCAAATATGTCTGGCCGGGGTACACGCAGTCCACACATGCATGGATGCCGTCCCATGCTAAAATATTCTTGAATGCAGGTATGATTCTCGCAGGCAATGTCGTCGAAGACAAATATTGAGTTTCGTAGTGCTTCGTTCGGAGGTACGACAGCTTCGTTATCGCTGCATGGGAAATAATGCATGCCTTCCAAGGTCTGCAGTAATCGTGACAATCGCTGGTTTTTCGGTTCTGGAGTGATTTGGAGTATAGGTAAACGTTCTCGAACCAGAGATCGTTCTCTTCTTCCAACAGGCTCAGTGCGATGTATGTTTTCCCACTATTCGATGGTCCCACGATGATGCACCTCACTGTATTCGGAAAAAGGCTTCCATGCCATGTATCGTGGGAGATAGCTTCATCTTCAGCATGAATGCGTATGGGTAGAGTAACATCTTGTTTAATGATCTGTATACTGTTTTCGTCTGCTTGGTTTAAATCATAGATTGGGGAAGGAGGAAGACGAGGAGGAGGTAACATATACAAGCTTCTCGATGACATATAACACATTTTAGAGCGTCTCTTCAATTAATCATGCAGAGCAAATAGTTTCTGGCAAAAATCGCATTGAAATGTCATATTGCAATATGTGATATGTCCGTACTGTTCCAAGTCTAGGATGATGCTGAAACGAAAATGTATAAAAGGGTCGTCTTTATACTTTTCTCGCTCAGTTCTCCACAATGTCTCGAAGAGGTAAGACCATAGTTGGAACCGAGGTCGTCGATATGCTGATCAACAATCTACCATTAGAGCTGCACATTTCCGAATACAGGTTCTGTGGGCAAGGAACCAAGCTAGCTAAAAGGCTGTCACGCAACGAGACAGGCATGAACGCCCTGGATGAGGTGTTCAAGCAGCATGACATTACCTATCCCCAGCACAAGGATCTGTAAGCCAGACACCGGGCAGACAAGATACTTGCACTGAAATCGGACGAAATAAGAAAATCGTCAGATGCCGGACTCGGAGAAAAAATAGCAGCATGGAGTGTTTCCAACTTGATGAATGCCAAAGTGCAAAATAAAGGCACAAGTGAATAGAAAAGCAGTTACAAAAATAAGAAAAGCCGCCAAGTCTAAGAAAATATCAAATG
Organism: Dryococelus australis; assembly: GCA_029891345.1. Taxonomy (NCBI): domain Eukaryota; kingdom Metazoa; phylum Arthropoda; class Insecta; order Phasmatodea; family Phasmatidae; genus Dryococelus; species Dryococelus australis. Next base: position 67,010,580 of record CM056998.1, on the reverse strand, counting down.
GAGGATTTTTTTCCATTGCTTTTGGTCGCGCTCGCAGCCCTTGGAGGACTAAACGGAGCCTTCAGTGGTATCACCCGAGCTGTCAACACAGCATCGAACGAACGAAAGCAGTTGACCCAGGCCGACAGACACAATGCAAGTATAGAAGCTATCGCCATGGGTAAAAAAACGGGCAAGGCCTCTACCTAAGGCCATACCCAGTAGGAGGCGGAAGTGTGCAAAAGCGACGCAGCAGGAAGAAACAATAATGAAATCTTTACCGAAACGAGCACTCACAAATGTGGATTTGGAACTGTTTGCACACAAATTGAAAATACCTCATTTTCGCGGAGTATTTATGAGAGATAGTTTGCCCGCTAAACCCAAGAGAGAAGAATGCGCCGTAATTAATATGGATAAGACAGCAGGGCCTGGCACGCACTAGGTAAACACGAAGACTATTATGATAGTTTTGGGAATTTGCGTCCTCCACCTGAATTGTGCAAGTACCTGAAAAATTGTAATCTACCTTACGGTTACGAAACGGAGCAGCTGCCTAACACGTGGAACTGCGGACATTTGTGCTTTCACTTCCTGGTTTGCTCGTACAAGTAATTGAATAAAATGGCTATACACTGCAAGGAAACCATCAGTCATGTCTATAACGCTTACTTTGACGGGTCGTAGCTCCGAGCTCCGTGCGGTATATTTTCCGCCACTCGACCTGATGGGGGAATGGAGCATAGGAATTGTCGATTTTCAAACTTACAATGCGATGCCGAACATTGATGAAAAAAAAACTGCAAGCTGTAGGCTACCTCTTAAAAAGTGGCAATGCTTCCCATGAAGTTTCGCTGCCCGTTGGCTCTTATGAAATAGACGATATTACACGGTACATTGAAGATTCGCTGTCTCCCGACACTGAATTCGATTTACGTGGGAATCACAATACTCTGAAGAGTGTTATCAGATGCAACGAAGATATCGACTTTACGAAACCGGATACCGTCGGACTGATACTGGGGTTCGAGCCGCGCATCTATGAAGCTGGTAAAACTCACGTGTCGTGGCAGCCTGTAAATATTTTGCCTGTCAATGTGATACGAATGACCTGCAATTTGGCGAGCGGCACATACCTCAACGGCAGCCCGAGAAATACGTTGCACGAATTTTCGTCTATTATCCATCCAGGTTATAAACTAGTCGTGGCACCGCAAAGCATCATTTACGTTCCGGTCGTCGTGAAGAGAGCACACGAGGTGGTTGTGACAGTCGTCGACCAGAGCGGAGAGTGGGTGAACTTTCGAAACGAAGAAATCACCCTACGCCTGCATTTGAGAAAATGGGTATATTTTTTGGCCTATCAGCAGTACGTCACAGGTCACCAAGGAGTTGTGCTAGCGAGATTATCATCTGCAGTCTCGGCTACGAGGTCGATCGCCATGGAAGATTTCCTAAACAACGAAGAGCAAATCATTTTCGAAGACAGCATAACGAAGGTGGAACTTCATGCATACCAGCCGTCCCTGATCGGTCCGTACACACTACCATCGGAGGTTCGGATAGCAGTCCAACACCAAGATATCTGCACTCTTCCTTTCCAGTTTTTCCTGCGAATCAGGGGGACTCTGACGAAAGAAGATCGGATCAATCTAGCATCGACGAAAATAATTAGCAATGGAATTCTTCACCTGATCGATCACATCGCCTACTTTCTCAACGGTGCCGAGGTCGACCAGTGGCGAGATGTGGGCATTACCTCTACGATCAAAAATTACCTTTCGCTCACGCCGAATGAGCTGCCTAGAGCCAAGATGACAGGCTGGGGAATCGAAGATGGCTACAGTGTTCCCATTTATGCCGAAAGAAGGTTCGAAGTATGTGTTCCTCTCTCCATGCTATTGGTATTCGCCGAAGACTACAAACGAATTTTCTTCAATTCGAGGCAGGAGCTGGTCATAATGCTCACCAATACACATTTGGGTAGTTATGAAATGTATACACTGTATTTATTAGTCGCATAGCAATGTTTGTATTAAAAAGTGCCGGAAAGATAGAAATTGGTTGAAAGGAAAATTTTTAGCAGGGTTTTAAAAAGGCTCACTTTACAGTGAACAGCCTATACCACAGAGGGCACAGGAGAAAACCTGGAAGCAGTGGACCTGAACCTACAGTCTATAGACTGGATGCTGCTTCATGTGCAGTTGAGCACTGCAGAACGCCTACACAGGATGCAGAATGTGGAAGATGGTAAAAACATCGATGTGGCTTTCAGGTCGTGGAATCTGGAGACATACCATGGATTGTCAGCAAGCCAGCGCATTAACTGGATGGTGAAGACCAGCTTTTCTTCTGAGAAGCCGAGGTACATCATTGTTGGGCTACAGACCAGAAGACAGCAAAATGTAAGAGTCTGCCGTTCGCAGTTCGACACATGCCAAATAGAAAATGTCAAAATATTTTTGAATAGCGAAAGCTACCCGTACGTAGACATGAACACGAACTTTGTAACTGGCCAGTACCTTCTGGCATATCAGATGTACGCTCAATCCCAAACTGCATGTTATGGACACGCCCAATACCCGATTATGAGCCCTGATACGTTCAAGAGTTTGGCCCCGCTCATGGTATGCGATCTGAGTACACAGGACGAGCGTACTACCTCCAATGTGATCGACAGCAGGAACAAATTCACTACACATGGAAATATTCCTGCCAACACGTACACATTTTGCCTGATACTTCACGACCGGCTAGTATCTTACAATTGCCGAGACAGAACCGTCAAAATACTGTAATGAGCGCAGCTGACTGTTCGCACACCGTAACAGTTTACTCGTCTTCGAGCATCGTCAGCTTCAAGTGGTGGGGTTTCTCTGCCCGCTACAATTCCTGGGTCACCGAGGCGGACATCGAGCGGTGAACGTCGAAGAAGATTAATAAACATGTATATTTTACTATGTGTACAATAAATTTTATGTAAAAAAAGTTATGTTGTGTTTTATTTCAAAAGACCTTTCCCACTTTAATATAAGAATAAACATAATAAATAAATCGAAGTAACTTACTGGAATGGTCAATGTCACCATTCGGTACAGTCCCATATCAGGTGGCATAATCGGGTTGTCGCACAAAGGTGAGACACAAACTATAAAAAAATGACAATAAAAAACGTGGAGGACTGAACCGAGCAAGATGGCTGCCTCCCAACATGGCAGTCTCTAGTAACATATATAAACAAATTATGTACGAAAAAACAAATATGGCCACCTCCAGTAACATATACACAATGATGGCAGCCTCTAGTAGCATGCAAACAAAGATGGCTGCCTCCAGTAGCATGTAAACAAATGACGAACAAAAATCAAGATGGCGGAATGAGTATATGTGAGGGGAGTGGAGGCGAGGGAGTCAGTCGTCTGCTGGATTCGTACAGAGATGAGCCCTGGTACAGGATGGTGGTGCTGGGGGAGACCTCCGGAAATGTAAGTTATTTAATTAATTTTTTTAAACGATTTTTAAATAAAAATTTTTTGAGGGAAATTTCGAGGGATAAAAGGAAAAATGGCCACCGGGGTTGAATAATTTTTAATAAACCAATTTTTAAAATTATTTTTTAATAAAAAAATGTCTCGAGGGAAATTTCGAGGGAAAAAGGGGAAAATGGCTGCCGGGGTTTTAAATATTTTAATAAAGAGATTTTTGAAATAAAATTTCATAAAAATAAATTTTTAAACGATTTTTTATAAATTTTTATTCGTTTTTTATTTTAATTCTTAGTAATAAATTTTTTATAAATGTTTTATAATTTCTTTTTATTTTTAAGCGATTTTTTAATTAAATTTTTCCCTATAAATTTTTTAGAATTTCTTTGCATTTTTTTTTTGTTTTTGGGGTCAGAGGTCACCGGGTTCAAGGTCAAGGTAAATGACATAAGATGGCGGATGGGTGACGTAACAATATGGCGGCTGGGCGAATCCGAATCCGACTCTCCAATCCCTTATGCCAGACTTCCCATAATCCTATTACTACTGCTATGGATGTGTGAGCTGTTTTGAGAAGTTAGTAATGACCGAGTATCCAAACCGTCTAGGGAATACTCTTACCGGCAGTAAAATGAAAGCTTTAACAAACAATCTTTTATCGACCAATTAGGCTTGCGGTTCCTCCGTGGGGTCTTCAGCTTCCGTAGAAAAGATAACTTATAGCCTATTCGCGGTTTCTTCAGACTTTTTGAATCAAACCTTCGATAAATCACCCCATGTATGACGTGTTTAATTATTTCCTAACGAAGCCATGAATCACAACAAGCGTCTTTTACCTATTTTAACATGAAGATATCTTATTTTAGCTTTATTTTATTTATAAAATATGATATTGCATTTGTAATAAATATGATCAAAAACAGCGAAAAAACATTTGTGTTTGTAATGCCTAGTAAGAAATTGTTATCATGCACAATATTATTACAAACTGAGAGCACACGATTTCGGCGCTTTGTCCTTTGGGGCAATTTTTTAGACTTAGTTAAGCTTTGGTTGCATGAGGTGGAAGAATATTCCGGAAGTAGAACTTTAGCAGGGCTTTAGCAAAGTGTGAAGTGACCGTGAATGGATTACAGTGAGTTATTTCTCAACCCGTGTCTATACATTGTTTTTTCCCCCAGGAATACTTGACGTAGAACCTTGTAATATATTCGCCACGGGCAACGTGGCTATTTAGAGCTTCACTTGCCGATTACAATTCAAGTGCCATATGTTGTAACGTCACGACACATCCGTTTTTCTTTGTATAGCAATATAGCTAGATAAATGTATGGTTATGTACACAACAGCAGGGAAGGCCTGCAAAATGGAACATTTTAAGCCGCTATCCTGCATGTACTAAGAAAATAGACTGTGTTGCATGCTTAATGGTTGCACTCGCTGCCAACATCAGTGACGTAATTGGTCGCACGCAGACGTAATTTTCAAAAAGCACTGGATAAAAACTTTACTTTCTTTCGTAATAAGAAATTTTTAAGTGAGTAAGTAAGCGTCATGTTTGCTATACGTGGTGCTTAAGTGGAGATTCTCATAAGCACTGACTGAAACTGAATTACTCTTGGAAACAGCCCCGAAACACGGGCGGTAATTTACTGAACCCAGTCTGAGTAGAGAATCGTCACGGTTTTCATTTCGATTCGTTTACTGCGTCGATATTGCAGGATAGAAAAATAAAAACAAATATAATTATTAATGTGCTGATGATGGAAGGGTTTCTGTTGGGTTATCTTTATTCACTTATTGACCTAGCCTTGTATTTAATGCCTACTGAGTGTCACGAACGCATCGCTATTACAAAAACAGAAGTCAGAAACTAGCGGCAGACGGTGAGGAACTCGTGATTCTCTACTTAGTGATTTTTTGCTCTTGAAATATTTTAATTTGTTGTACGCTTGTTTCCTGTCCTCTGAACCACACTTCTGAACTGAATTAGCATAGGGAGCTAAGTAGGTCAAGGCTGTTTACGATAAAATGAGCACTTTTGAAAGTCTTGCTTAAGATCTACTCGTACGCACTTTGTGTAAACTTCCTCCTTATATAAAATTAAAATTGCCAAGGGCCTAATCACTTTATTCATGCGTCGGCCAAGTTGAACTGTGATTATAATAAAAGTAAGTAATTGACAAAGTTGGCCATTTTTACACTTTGTTGCATTAAATAAACAGAAAGCGAAATGAATAATTGAAGTTATCACAGAAGTTTAACCAAAACTTTTTATTCGACGTTAAGATATGGAGCTACTTTCCATTAACCGTTACGAGGTTAACTAAACGCATGTCCCATAGTGCGCCTGTTAAAATATACGCATGCAGGAGCAGCGATATTTTTCTAAGGTTCATTTAAAAAGTGCTCACTTTATCGTGAACAGCATTTAGGTGAGCATTTAGGTGGGGCTTAGAGTTTCGTCGACAGCGAGGTTATTTGAGATGAAGCAATGATGAGAAATGAATAGACCACGACCTGTATAAACATTTTTTGCACTTTTACAAGAGAAATCTTTGAAACCAAGTTGCCAAGACAATCCTTTGTAAAATTACAAACAGTTTTCTTGTAAAATATATAAAAAAATATTTACAATATTACAAATGATAGCCTTGTATTACAACTTACATTATTGAGAAGTGTACAATAAATATTATTTCCATCTAGAAAACATTTATGATGAATAATTAATAGAGTACAACTTAAAAAATTGTTTCAAAATATAATTTTATAAGAAAAAAAGTGCCTCACCAACACGCGGAGTAAAATTCACATCTCTTCTACTATTAGCCGATAATCTGAACCACAATACCAACTTGACATACGAACGTAAAACTTATATTTATAATAAATCTATATCCAAGTATTTATAAAATATTAAGGAAGTTACTTGATTAAAAATAACTCACAATTTCATTTTAAATGGTTCTGTGTAAGTAGGAAACATTAATGTCACGTTTTATTAATATTATTTGAGTTTCAAATGTTTACTTTATTGAAACTTGCAATACATTTCTAATACATTCAAACATCAATTTTTGCACGCCACTATACTTTTTGCTGAAGCTCGTGGACACGAGCCAGTATACTACAAACCTTTCTTGAGGTCTATTACAAACATGGCCCTTGTAGTTTTATAAATGAGTAGTTTCGCAAGAAAAATCATTGTACCGTTAAAAACATTTGTAAAATTACAAACAATTTCTCAGTAAAAATTACAAAATGTTTTAAAATGTTGTAAGGAGCAGTCCCAGCTATTGCATGGCGTGATTTAAAGATACCGTGGGAAACAGAAGTCAGCATGACTGCACCGGGAATCGAACACAGGTCCTCCCGGATGCGAGTCAGAATTTTCACCATTGCTCCATCTTAGGGAAATGATAGGACACTGGTAATTGGCTACCTGGCGTAGCTCTGGCGTTGTCGAGATTGTGTCAACTGTGGTTTTATGTTGAAGCCACTACTTTTGATTCACCTGAAAGTTTGTGGCCAAGAGTTCCAAGGCGCTGGCATCCACGGTGCAAAGTTTAGAATATCGATCCCGGAGGAGGAAATAAAAACTTATGGAGACTTGAACGCGTTCAGGTATTCAATAGGATACATTAACGCTATAAAATGGTTTCCTCCGGACTATTGCACGTCACTACTGGTAAAATTAAACCAAGCCACCTCTCCCACCCGAAACGGGTGAAATATACACCATCCATCCAGAACCATCGCCACACTCCCCTCTTCCTTGTTTAGCGTGCAGGCGAAAGGATTTAATCAACGACCTGTCATCTGTTGAGACCGTAAGTCAAAATCTTTCCACACGCACTGGCAGTGTAAGACTCAAGCACGCCTGACTAGAAAAGATATAAATAATAAATAGAATCTTTCACGCAATATGGCGAATAGCTGCGCCCAAGATGAAAGAGACCGCACTGCCTTTTCTCTGCTGGCATGCTGGCTGGCTACACGGCTGCAATATTTTTATTACCTGCCGTGACTTACGAGAGAAACCACAAACGCGGTATCCCGGCAGAAGAATACACACGTTATCGCCTTATTTACTACCACAATATACGACATTTTGCTCGTTTCTTTATAGGCTTATGATTCTTTCACGTTGTGCGAGCAGAAAGGTACGCATGTGCGTATATAAGTATCACAAATGTCGGTGATATCACTAAATAAGGGGAAATTCAAGTCACTTCATTTATTGGATATCAGATGATTTACATGACGATTTATTAGTTATGATAACACTTTATAAAGGCTGTTCACGATAAAGTGAGCACTTTTGAAATAAACCTAAGAAAAAAGTCACTCCTACGAAGGTCACATATTTTAACGGGCGCACCGAGTGAAATGCGCCCAGTAAAGTTGGTAACGATTGATGGAAAGTAGTGGCATATCTTAACGCCAAATAAAAAGTGTTAGGTAACCCATTTGTGATAACTTAAATTATTTCTTTCTCTTTCTGTTTTTTTAATCCATCGAAGTCTAAAAATGACCACATTTGTAAAATATTTTATTTTCCAATAATTTCACAGTTTCACGTGACCGACGCATGGATAAAGTAATGAGGCCCATGACAATGTTAACTTTACATAAGGCGGGAAAATACACTATGGACACACAAGTAGATCTTAAGCAGCTCTTTAAAATTTGCTCATTTTACCGTGAATGTGTAAGGATATAACGTGGCACTTCTGAACAAACATTTTTCTGTCGTTAGAAAATTGTGTGTCCATTTTTTAGTAATAAAATCATGTACAGGTGATGCATTAATTAAAAACTGTATGGAAATGTATTTCCCATATCCGTCTTCACTTACGTTGAACGTACTTTGCAGTTTCTCATTACAGCGGAGACCCCTGTCTCTGTAGCGCTGTTATCCGTAACTTCCGCCATTCTCATGTAACGTGAGGTCATGCAAAAATAAACTGCTATGCGATAAATAAACAAACTGCTGTGGCGATGCTGGTTTGATTTAGAGTGCTGTGTAGAGAAGTGTATCTACTTTGTGTCGTGAGAGATACAAATATATCAGCGGTGTAAAGTGCGGTTGTTTGCTGAAAATATTTCAGCGGTGGTGTCAATTCTAAGGGCTGTATGTACAAATAAGTTTTATTACTTAAAGCAAAAGTTAAAATACAGAAGAGGCTTGATGCCGCACTTCTGTGAAACATCTGAGCTTGATTTACAAACCAGAAAATTTTACTTCGCTAATTTTATAGCAACTTTGATTAAATTCAAGAAGGAGAAAATTTATGATATACTTTCAAGTAAACAAATATAATTTTATTCCCTGGTATATCGTATGACGAGTTGGAACGGACATATTTTTTGTACCCATGTCCATTGAACAGGCGAAGATTATTTAATGCAGAATTAATACTTCTAACACAGTGTGTTTCATTATTGTGAAAAGTTTACCCCTTGTTTTTGTATTAAATAATAGGTCTTAAATTTACTTCATACCATCTACACATCGTGTGACGTAAGTACTCGACTTTGTAATTCACGCACATTTTCTATACTTTTACTAGCGTACAATTTAGTCATCTTGAGCGGGAGAAAGTCAATACTCTATGTTGAAGACACAGAGAGGAGGGGTAACGTTGCTGCACCAAGCGGGAAACCCTTGTGGATTCAACTTAAACAAGCAGGGACAAAATAATTCGCCTGCGAACCTGACGCAGATTGTCATTTCTACATATATTAAGTTTTTTTTTTTTTTACGACTTCGAGTTTCCCACTTGGAGAAGTGTACACATTTCATTTTCCCGAAACGCCACAAAGTTCAGCATTCTCATTTTAATTGTATTTGTTGCTATGATTGTGATTCTATATTAGTAGAGTGCTGTAATTTTTTGGTTCTATAGTTACAACATACTTTCGTTTTATATTAACATACATTATTGGGGTGGTTTTTTTAATTAATATTTCAGTGCTTTTTCTTTATTTACATTGTGATTTAGACTATAACTACTTGGGTTTTGCCATCCTCACCTTCGCTCATTGCACGTATTACTTCTTCTTCTCCTAAGTATCTCTGCCTGTTGATTCTTACATAGAGGAACTATTTCTAAGGTTAAATATATTAGATATAAATTGTCGCTTCTGAGATTTACTATACTTTATTTTGGATAACTGTTTATCTTAGATAAGTCCGAGAGGTAATATTTTCGTCATTATTTTAGTCCGCCTGTAACAGGAAATAGACATCTGATATACCTGAAGGCAGGCAACACGGTGGAGTTTCACGTCGTGCAAAATGCCTACCCATAGGCGCTTTAGAATTTATTTCAAGCAAAACTTATCACCCTTAGTAAACAAAATTGGGAGAAATTAGTATTTACACGTACCGCAGATGTGACTGCCTTGACGTGGCAGTAAGATGGCTGCCGATATAAAAAAATAGCACAATAACTAACAAGTGATTTTTAAGATACTCCTTACTAACAGTGGAAGATTTTCAAGCAAAAGTTTAAGAATTTTGATAAAAAAGAATAATTCACCTACGATTCGTAACAACACCGTTCTTAACCTACTCGAATAAATTCGTCTCAATACAATACGGTATTATTATTGAGTGAGAGTAACAAAAAATAATGTGTGTCAATAAATTTGAGTGATTAAGCATTGCCCTGCTCTTACTGCTCTTACTCTTATTGTTGGTAATGTATATTTGTTTAGTTGGTAACTATTTAGACAGATGAAGTAAAGTTATCTCGTTTACTGATATAATTCACAATTGACAGTAATCGACTTCCATTCATCCTTCTTTTGATATCTACAGTACCTCATGATGGTATTCCTTTAACGACAGGATCATATTAATCATGAACGAAAGTTTGCCGCGTCAAACGCTTCACGCCTAAACGAGAGGGGGAGGCTAGGGGGGATAGATAGTGCCCCTGGAGGAAGGGGCCCAGTTATAGTTTTTTCCCTCCCCTTCACCCTTTTTTGTGAGGGGGAGTTACACCCCCAGGCTCTTGAAGGCGCATCTTTCGACCGACTTTCTTGAAATTTGGTTGAGTGTTGTATTTATTTGCCCCGGCCCCCGAGATATCGTTTTCATCCCCTCCCCCTATTTTTGGGGGTTATGCCCCCCCCCCCCAGTCTTTGGAAGGCGCATTTTTCGACCGATTTTCTCGCAATTTTGTTTATATAGAGCCCCTGGGGAATGGAGCTAGTTATGGTTTGCCGACTCCTCCCCCCTAATTCCCGTCAATTCGAGGGGGAGGAGGGAGGGTGGAGGTGTTTTTTTCTCGACAATTAAGGTCTCTGGAAGGCACATTTTCCGACTGATTTTCATGGGATTTGGGGGAGAGTTTGTCCTTCTATACCCCACTCTGCGCCCTTAGGTCTTAAATCCGCTCACCATTATTACATGTACCACGCTCGTACCATGATTTTTTTGCAACTGCATGTTGGGGTGTGCGAGCGAGCGCCGGAGTTCCGAGTCAAATTTCGTAAGATTTCCTGCTTCACCGACCGTGACTTAGTCCACAGCCCGTCCCCTGGGGACAAGTAATTCAGCAACCACGTTATACTTATAGACTTTACTGCGTGATCATAATGGAAGTGCGAATTAAGCTTGACGCACAGGCGAGATTGCGCTGCAGTTCCCCCTCCCCCCATCGAATGGAATAACGACATGCCACGCATGGCTGCGGTGTCGCCAGACCTTTTACCGACCTTCCGAGTATGAGGCGAGTACAGAATGGGGAAGAAATAAGACCTCAGCGCAGTTGATCGCGGCCAGATCATTGGGGCCAGACGCATGGGGCGCTCCATCTCTGACGCCGTGCAGGTACTGGGATGCCCACGGCCCAACGTGTCTATAGAGTGTACCATGAGTTCATGGATTCGGATAAAACCACTGCTGCCAAGGACAACTTCAGTAGCGTACAACGTCTCGACAGCAAGGATCGCCGTTGGCTAGCTCATTTGGTATAGGCTATTCACGGTGAAATGAGAATTTTTTAAAGCCCTGCTTAATATCTTCTTGCATGTATGTTCGTATTACACCGCCCTATGTAACAGTAAAATTGTCATGAGCCTCATAACTTCATTCATGTTTCGGCCAAGTGAAACCGTGGAATAATTATAAAAGTAAATGTTTTGCAGATCTGTTATTTTTTACTCTTCGATTCATAAAAAAAAACAGAAAGCGAAGGAAACGATTTAAGCTATCTCAGATGGTTATCTAACGCTTTTTATCCGACGTTAAGATACAGAACTACTTCCCATCCATCGTTACCAACTTTACTGGGTGCATGTCACTCAGTGAGCCAGTTAAAATATACGCGGGTAGGGGTAGTGACTTTTTTCAAAGGTTAATTTCAAAAGTGCTCACTTTATCGTGAACAGCCTTTAAAAGTGAACAGACAGGCCTTAGTCCAGCACCCAGTAGCCCAGCTACTTCTACTACAGGTTGCAAATATCAATGTTAAAAGTTTGGCAAAGGGGAAATTTTCGCTACTAGGCAAGTGCTAGTGTTGGCAGATACCAGATCTTCTCTATCTTCTACGTTAAAGAACGGGATAATTACAACAATCATAAATCAAATAAAAACCACTTCCTAATTAGGTATAATATTTCTGTTTTTTATAATTCACGTGGCTTCAAATTTTAATTAGACGCTACCCTTTTGATCATTGCGCACCTATTGGGGAAATTTTCTCTACTTCAAACTGTGTCATAAGAAATCTGGTTTTGTTCCCAACCTGAGTATAATCAACCTTAGTGCAGCAGATAAATGCTATAGAATTACTGGGGCCCTCTTAACCTCTTGGCCCTCCGGGTCTTAGCTTATAGAGATATTATAAACAAATAAACATAATAGTTTCCTTACATAAAACAAATGAAATAAAAACATGAACTTTCTTCTAATCAACCACCGCCAAGGGAACATCTGCAGTTTAAACTATCACAATAGATATTAAAACAAATAGTTAAAAATTTTAAAACATTAAAATATTAAAATCGTTAAATCTGACAATCATAATAAAATATTAAAAAGTAAAATGTAAAATGTAAAATTAAAAAAAAAAACCTATAATCTCTACACTTATACTATTTAGTATACCGTGGGGCAGTTCAGTAGACAATTGAATGCTAAACCGCGACGACCTGTAAACAGACATACAACCGAGAACCGTTTCCTCACTATGCTCACAGAAGCCACCGCCCTACTAGGGTACATTTTCTCACCGTACGTCACAAGGCTCAACGATTGGGTTGGCCGCCTGGTTGAAGGAATTTTGCTCGTCCAAGGCCTAAAAACGTGGGAGCGCTAGGGGCGACCGAGACAGGCGCATCAGCTCTCTCATCGCCTCCACGCGCAAATCACTGAACTAGCGTGCAGTCTTGACATCGATAACGCGCCTCTATGAGACTTTCAGCGGAGACCCTAGCATTTTAGGACGTAATAATAAAAACGAAAAGTTTGGTGCACGTCCCTACTCATTTTTTAATGTTTTGTACCGGAATGTTCATACGTAAAATTGACCGTGAAAAATACACGTGTAAGCCATTTTCACTGTCAAAAAAACATGCTGTAGATAGAAATGGAGGAACTGTAAAACGCATACAGACGCGTAACGTTTCCTAAATGCTATTCGTAAGCAGACCTTACTCAGACACGTTGGGCGGTTTTTTAAATAAAACGTTTTCTACTGGAGCTCTGCACACAGTTCGGTGGCCTACCGAGGCTGCCACCTTAACGTGATCCCGGGAGAAACCGCCATCGGTCTCACGACGCATAAAAAAAAAATTCCCTGTACGGATGAGTCGATGTAGCCTACACGTTAGTACACGCCGATGGCAAGGCAAGAGTATATTGCCAAGCACTTGAAGCGATTTATCCCTCGTGTCAACAGCACTGAAATAATGAGGCAACGAAGGAATGCTACTAATTCGTGCTGTTTCCAGAAAATTCAAATAAGTGAATGAAGAGGTTTAGGTGGCTCTTTACATCGGAGTTTTGGGCCGAAGCGAGGTGAAGTATAAGAGCACCGCTGGAATGCAGAAGCGGGGGAAATGGGAGATGCCCAAGCTCTAGCCACTGCGCAACCGCGGTCCTTGCTTCATCCAATCTGCAATTCAGACTCAATAATTTTTCAAATGTAAAACGACAAATTGATAACATTTCAACCAAATAAACAGTTTTTAAAAGCATATTTTTTTCCTTGGCATTGTTTTTTATACAAAATAAATAATGTTCCTTATGTTTGCTTATTACAAAATAAGGGACGTTCTTTGCCCTAAAATTGAGTTCAATAACAACATTACCTGTTTGAAAAACACGCGGAATAAGATTTAGAGAATATATGAAGATAATATCAATTCTGCTAGTTAATAATAAAGGCAACGCATTCTTCTCAATCAAAATTTGATATTCTGTACAACACATTGCTAAACTATAAAAAGCCACGATTGTCAGCCAGAAAAGTATATTAGAGTAAGGACAAATGTGCGACAGAAAGATCATTTCTTCTATTTTTCCAATATATAAAAGGTATAGAGAAAAATCCCTTAGTAATTTATCCAGTACTATCACAGACACAGTTATTGGTATCAGCTAATCACAAACCAAAATTTTTCCGCAAGGAAAATATACGTTGTTACTATAGAGAATAGATAAGTTTTTTTTTTTCCACTTAATGCTTGTGTGTTAATAGAAGCTCCGATATGAAAATTTAGAGGAGGAAAGGTTTTACACAATATAGGATCATTCGCTTGGAATAGTGGGAAAAAATTGTTTGTGCGGACGATGTCGAACGCTCCACCACTCGAAAGCCAGTTAGGCATGCTAACCGCATTACCACATAATCTCTCTTACTAAGAAACAAGAAAGCAACATCCTGTACATCTGCTATGTTTAAAGTAAAACGTCGTTTTTATTATTGACCTGCCACAAAATTCAACGACATGATAGACACGCCCGTCCGTGAATTGCTCTCAGGAATATTATGCAGCACATTTCAACAGCCGTAACTTTCAATACACCGTCGTCATGATTTGGCCACTCGGTGGTTTTGTGTCAGGAAGGACGCCCCTTATTGCCCATTAATGGCCATTTCCAACTTTTCTAAAGCCCTGCTAAAGTTCTACATCCAGGATGTTCCTCCGCCTCGTGCCATCAAATCTGAACCAAGTCTAGAAAATTACACCAACTGGATAACGCACCGTATTTGTCCGCACTCAGTTTAAGAATATTAGGCATGATAAATTTTACTTACTAGCAAAAACCAGCCCGCATATTGTCTCCATATTTTGATTCATATGTGCCTATATTATAAATAATAAAATATTGTGATTTAGAGATAAGATATATCTACATGTCCAGTCTAACAAAAAATAAACATAATTCATGTTAACAGAAGTATACAACGCTTGTGATTCGTAACATATTTAGGAAACAACCAAACTCGTCATAAAGGGGCTGATTTCTCAAAGGTTTGATTTGGAAAAGTGTAATGATACTGCGAAAATACTATACCACTGCGATACGAATTCTGTTTTTGCATGAGAATGGTGTAACGTCTGGTAATTTAATGGACTTTTATTATTATTATTCGATTCGTCTGAACTAAGATTATAGGCGGTTTCAATTACAACTTAATATTTGTCTTGACTCACCGGAATGCTATTAACGTAATTTTTATTTTAATCAGTAATTAAATTTTTTATGCGAGGTACAGTAAAGAATGTTTATTTTTTTTAAAAGAAGTTTTGTTGCATTTATTTACGTTGTAATTGCAACCAATAGCTGGTAACACTAATACTGGCAGGTGCCATTCTGTTTTTAAAATTGAATTGTTACACGATTTTTTCACGTTTTCAGAATATTATCGCCAAGAAGACGAGCCATATTGGAATTTTCGACGCAGGCCAGGGATGCTAAGTGTAGTCTCCCCTGGCAGGAATTTTTTTCGTAGTTTTTAAACTATTTTACGAGTCCGGTATTGAGTACAGGCCGCCCGATCTTGCAGAAAATGTGCCGCGGAGTTTGTTGACAATAAGAGGGTCTATACGGACTACAGCCGCGCATGTGTTTTAATTTTAGATATGAGTGATTCGACGCGCGAATTAGGTATTTACTTCCAATGACATAAATCATTTAAGATACATACTTATTCTTCTGGGTTAGCTTAAAGATTTTTCTACGGCGTTAATCAATCTAAGTCAGCGATATGATTTATGCCAGACATGTGAGAAAACGAGTCCAGCAGAATCTGGGCTGTTTTTATTTATTTGCACACTTAATTGGAACTGGTCTGAATACTTTTTTAACACAAAAATTCTGAAACTGTTTTTTTTTTTTTTTCCTTCGCTTTGCCGGTTTAGTTCTATGCCAAGCTTTCAACATGAATTTAATCACTAGATGGAGATTTATAGACATTCACCATTGCGATGCTGATGTCTGTCATGGAAAAACAGGATTGAGCACGAAAAAAAATAAGACAAGTAACCTATGAATAAGAAAATAAATATACGTATACAACCCACAGCTGTGCATATCAGATCCCCTGCGAATGTGGCAATTTGTATGCACTTGAGTGAAACTGGTACAGCTATTTCGACCCGAATAAAAGAACACAAAAATGATTGCAATAACAGTGAAACTCAGAAATCCAGACTTGCTGAATATGCTTGGGAGAACCGCCATAAAATTCTTTGGAGTACTTAAAATCCACTCATTCAGGAAGCCGACAAAATAAAAAAAACCAAGGAATCAGCTATTATTATTAAGAATGGTATTATTTGCAGTCAACAGAGTATTGAGTTAAAAAAATATGTGGACCCCACTAATTAAGAGAGAAACAACTTTGCAGCACAGAACAACAGATATAACACAATTCATACAAGACCACACCATCCAATCATAGCCACTCTTAGCTGCACATCCAGTAAGGGGTCAGCTCGACTGTCATTGGCTGCGGCAGAAAAATGGTCAAAAACTACATAAACCCATGTTTTCCGGTCTCCTCGTCAGTTGCACTTGTGTTCTCGGACTCTGTCGCTGCATGAAGACGGGAACAAATAGCAGTACACTAAACGTCGCATTCTGTCCGTTTTGGAAAACTACTGTGTTTGAATTTATTTTCTCGTCCATAGGTTACTTGTGTTACTTAAGAATTTTTTTCGTGCTCAGCCCTGTTTTTCCATGACAGACATCTGCATTGCAATGGGGAATGTCCAAAAATCTCCATCTTGGTTATTCACCCCCATTCCAATATCCATTCAAAGATCACCTGAACTTAATCAATCAAACTTACATCATTTTTGAGCACGGCAAGCTATTGTTACCGGCTAACAGAAAAACACATAAAGTATTTGCATGAAATGTTGCTATCTGTAACTTAATTGGATTTTGAGAAAGAACTATTTTCAATTGTTTTTCACGTTTTCGGTCAAATACCTACACAGGTTCATCTCTTTTAAAGCGGAAGTTACTCAAGTTCTCTGTGCTATTCTTTGTATTTCTGTAAAATGGTGTGTCAGTATGATTTTATTCTGTGAGTTGTCTTATATCGTCGTTTTTCAGTTGTGAGCTATGTATTCAACAGGTGAGTTTGGGTTTTCTACCAGTATCTCACGGTACATCGTGTGTGTTATGCTATGTATTACGAAGCTAGGCAAGTTTCAGAAAGGTAATGGACATTTTCGTAAGTAACATTGTAGTGTAGGGCTATAGACATTCATAGACAAACTACCCCCTTACAGTGGCATGACAGACGTTGCTCATTGGACATTCCTGCTTTTCGGAACAACATTGTGTTGCTGCTCCTTCCCAAAGTGTCACTACATGTGATGGCGATTAGCACATACGAGTTTTCTTTCAACAGGGCGCCACTTTGTAAGGTGACACCCGAACCCTTGAGCTCACGCCCCATACGACATGCATTTGTTATTTCTTCAACTGTTTGGGGAACCGCGATGATGCACACCCCTGAGAGAGTCTCATTGTGATGCTCAGAGTTCCAGAGAACTCTGCTTGTGCTTGTGCTGTTACACACACAAAAACACACACACACACACATACCCGTCCTGGCACAATGGCGCTCGGGCCATAAATCAAGTCAGAGGAAAGTTGCCTTTTGTGTGATTATTTCCTATTCTTGCGCCTTTTTTACGAACACACGCACGCAACGGACAAAAGTGCAAGACGCGAGGCTGCTTCTCAGATATCCCGCTCGTCTGGGCTTCTGGGTGCAGGCTGGCCTTATCAAAAGGAGATTTCCGCCCCGGTGGACAGCTACGCCGACAATACGGGCCTGCCAACAAAAGATAGATTAATTACCGTCGGCGTGCTATGACGTCGCGTCGTTACATACTGGCCAGCCAATGGGAGCAGTGCTGAAACAACGCCTTTGACAGGGGTTTCATACCTTCCATCTTGGACTGAGCGGTTTTCTTGCTATACCTTCTGTTTCAGAGGTCGAACCGAAATTTTTTGCTCTACAGAGCAGAGATAATAGTGTACCAAACTTTCTGAATTTTGTTGCAGTCTCACAGCCTTCAATACTTTCAAACAGGTAACAGCTCGAGAAAAACAAAAAGAAGCGAATAACTTCAGAGGTGATAATAGAAGGGGTAAACCTATATAATAACACACACACACACACCACACACACACACACACACACACACACACACACACACACACACCACACACACACACACACACACACACACACACACACACACACACACACACACACACACACACACACACACACACACACACACACACACACACACACACACACACACACACACACACACACACACACACACACACACACACACACACACACACACACACACACACACACACACACACACACACACACACACACACACACACACCACACACACACACACACACACACACACACACACACACACACAACACACACACACACACACACACACCACACACACACACACACTGTTACCTACTGGCGAATCAGTGGAATGAATTAAGACTCTGTATAAACCACTGTTAAGTAAGTGAATAGCATTCACTAATGTAATCAACAGAATGTTACTTATTCCAGTGGAGCAGATTCACCAGATATGCGATCAAATGCGCAGATTTGGAGTCTTTTTTAACAATTTAAATCTTAAAGTGTTCGGGATACAAATTTTGTATGTACTAAGGACGTTTTTGAGTAGTTTTTAAATGCAATTTTAGCCAAGTGATTTCTGGACAGTCCGGAGTTATATTTACAGTTAACAAACAAAATTTTCTCTTAAAGATGATAGTATTACTATCATCTGTTCACCATAAAGTAAGCACTTTTTAAGGCCCTCGAAATAGGCATTAACTGTTAATAAATATATCTTATTGCAGCCTCAGGCATTAAATTTTGATGGTGGTGAAATGTATACAATGTGTTTATAGGTCATATTGCAATGTTTATATTAAAAAGCCGCAGGAAGATGGAAATTGGATGAAAGGAAAAATTTATAAGGGCCTTAAAAAGTGCTTACTTTATCGTGAACAGCCTATAAACTGTGGGCTATAGGTCCTTCAGAAAACCCGCGGCATCGTCCGGCACTATACGCACATGTGTAGTGACCCCACCGGGAATAGACCATGGTTCGCCCTGTTGACTAGGTCCGAATTCCACGCTACTCGCTCTTGCGTAAAACCTTCTGCCTACTGGGAAGATGCCATGAGAAAATAGCTGATTATCTAGTTTAAAGAAGACAAAAAAATTTAGTCTACATATAACTGATTCCACAAATTTTTTCCATCTTTAATAATTTACCACCCTCCTCACGATTATTACGCTGGTGGGTCGCACAGTTAAATAAACTGCACATTTAGAGAGAAGTAACAAGGCAACCTCCGAAGTTTTCTAAGGTATCCCCAGACTGCAAACATCGTTCTAAAAATGAATGTGATTTCTGTTAGTGGACTATTGGAATAAAGATTTGAAGTCTGTTGAAAGGGGGAAGGTAGTCTTTACTAGATGTTTCAGAGCTAAGCTTCTAGTAACACGAGTGTTTTCTATGAATAAGGATATCATTTATAAACCATCACTACCCGAGCATGGATGTATATACAGAATAAAAGGCTAAAAGCAACTTTTTTCCCACAAGGTATGTAATTTTTTATTTTATTGTCGTTTATGTTCATTACGTGAGCCGCCCCTCGGTACTCATGATTTGGGGCCCAAATCAAACAGCTAAGAAATTTCCAAAAAAAAGGGGGTCGCCCCAGCCGAAGGCCTCTAACCTAACGAGGAAGGAATATTCTCCGCTACAAATGTGATCTTTTAGTACAACACAAAAGCATCCAACATAGAGTACCCAGCAAAGAGATAAATATCATAAGAAAATTGCATCTTACCTTGTTTCTATAGCAGGCGCACTAGCGGGGCATTATCCGCTTAAAAAAAAGAGATATTACCACGTATATTAAGCAATAGTGTAAAAGTATGCATTGAAGGGTTGTGTTATAAGTTCAGTGGAAGAGCCTTATCGATAAAAAATAACATGATGTTATAACCATTTGGGTTATTTTTATTGCCTTTTTTTTAATGTGCACAGAAGAACACAAAGCCCCAAAAAGAATGGGGGAGGGGTTGGGGGGGGAGGTGTTGCACAAATAAACGAACCTCCAGTCACTATTTAAAAAAACTTGAGTATTGGTATTGAGCATTATTTTATTATTTTGATTTTCCAACTTTTAAACATTAGTTTTTTATGTTTGGCAAATGGCAAAGAACAAAATGATTGGGGTGCACCTTTCCATGTGGTTATTTGGTTGGATCAGTGACCTGTTTTCATACCTTTTGATATACTGAAAAATTTGAATTTGGCATCACGAATAAAACCTTACAAATTCAGCAGTATAATGCTGAAGGTCATGTTACACTCCTTTAGTGAATGCATTAAAATGTGCATCACAAATTTAAAAACATTTACATTCTTTTTTTCCTGTTTTTGTTAAAATGAACATTGGAAGTGAATACAATTAATGAATTGGTTTTAGTCCACAAATTTATCTTTAAAAGATGCAGGTAGAACTTGCCCAATCCTTTTCGGGCGGCATTGTCATGCAGAAAAAGTAGTGCGAGTAGGAAATTCACATGCCAAATATAAGAAGTCGATCTGACCCAAAAAAGAAGAAGTCCGTGGTCCGGGGAAAGGGGAAGGGGAAAAAGTGTAATTTCCAGAGGTAAAAAAAGGGGTATTCAAGATTACCTACATTGGCGAGGAATGACAGAGCAGGAGGTTTCAGCGTAGTGTCATCCAAGATGACTACTATGACTCCCGGCTCCCCGCCAGGATGCCAGGTGCAGGTGAATCGGCTATTTATTAACTACTTGTAGTAATGTGAATTTTGCCGATGCCCAGCAGGTTCTTTGTATCACTTCCTTTTCTCCCACAGCTGCGATTCTTTGCTTCTCCTCCAACCCCTCATCGTAATTCACCCATACGTCAGGCTGGTCTGTCCTCGGTTAGGGATGTTAAGTGCACTGGTCGTCAAAAAATGCATTATTTTATAGCTGTACGAAATGCCGTTCAACCTGTAGGCACTACCTGTTCGTACAGGCTATTCATGGTAAAATGAGCACTTTTGAAAGCCCTCTCATTTGGAATAATAGTCAATAAATATGTTATATTTTGGCCTTAGATGTTAACTTCAGAGTGCGGTGGAATATACAGACAGTGTTTATTACTCACATGGCAATATTTACTTAAAATTGTGGTTAAAGGCTAAAAATGGCTGAAAGGAAAATGTAACTAATGCCTCAAAAGTGCTCACTTTACCGTGAACAGCCTATAAGTACTCTTTCATCGCATAAAATGTTTTTAAAGCGCTTAGTTTTTAGTTTATGGCATGTCAAAATCACTATTTAGTGTTTTGGGTACTTACATATATAAAATAAAAGAAAACATTTACAGAAAGATAAACGAGTATGTCTCAAAGGTCATCTCTTAATTCATTTTAAGGTGTGGTTAGTAAAACTCATATACTGCTATAAATTTAAAAAATGAAAAAATGCAATTATTGCAAAGAATTTTTAAAAGTTGCACATTTCATAGCGCAATTTCAAATATTTCTTAAAGTAGCTGATAGTATCTTATTTCAACATGAATTATCTTATTTCGGTAAGTGGGTTAGTTTTTATTATTTTTGCGACCCAAAAACACTAAAATCGTGTTTCCGACATGCCATTATAAAAAAATACTAAGCCTAAATTTTTTTCCATGCGAATAAATAGTAGTACTTCTGAGTAACGTCTACAAGTAGAACATTATTTTTAGAAAATTTTATATAATGATTTTTTTTTGTCGCCAGCAGCTTTATGGCTGTTTAAAAGCCGAGTATTTGTTTTCAAAATTTGAGGATATTTGTGGTTTCGTTACACTATATCGGTGATAACTTGGTAAAAACACCACACAATTTCAAATTAGCGTGTATAACGGTTTTTAAATTTTTTTAAAAACGTAAGTATTAGTATTGGAACATAAAATCTTGATTCGTAGAAATTTAAAAACAAAAGTTACTTTAACACGAAGTTTGGTTTCAACTGAAGCGTTTATTGAAGTCACAGGAGCGGCATGCTGCAAATTTCTCTGAAATTCTACTGTTTGTCCACCTGCGGTAACGATTTAACTTTAATTTTGCCATCAAATTTTATCCGAAATGTTAAACTTCAGATATGGGTGAACCGCACAACGAATTTTCCAAGAAATATTCATCATGGCACTCAAGTAATAACAGCAAATATTTTCAGTTGTAGCCCAACGTATTAATTTCGTTCCATTTTGAGATTCATATGAAAGAAAGATATAAATTTAAAATTCCTAAAAATGGTTTCAATTTTTTTAAAGGCACTTTCCTCTGCTGTCGTACCTTTTCGGTCAGATCATTATTACACATCACGAGTAAAATGATTCAAAATGCTAAAAACAAAAAAAAACAAATATAACATCTTGAATGCTTAAAGCGGTAGCAAAACCGGCGTATGATATGCGCCACATCATGTTTGATACGGAGTTTCGAGGAAACTAAGTATATTAAGCGTGCCCCTAATACGTTTATCTACGAAAAGAAAACATTCCCCAGAAAAGGACACAATGAAACTTTTATGACATCACGCACGCTATGGATGTTATTTGGGCACCCTTCAACATCGTCAAATAGGCCATGGCTTATTCAGGCAGCTATGTCTTAATGCGAACTAGTCGGGCTAGTAGGGATTTTGATAGTGGATAAAAAATCGATATTATTTATATTCGTTGTTTATAGAAGTATCGATTTACGAAACGAAATATCGAAAGAAAATTATCGATGTTCGATACATCGGATTCAGATATTTTATATATTAAATTACTTAACCAATGTAAAATTGCCTGGAATATTGCATATCGAGGGCATGAGGCATTGCATGTTTCCAACGTAAACATAGTAATTTTTACAATTCAATTTTAAAAATCAAAACAGAGCTTATTGAAAGAGCATTTTAAAAACATTTATTTATGATACTTGGAGGAATGTATTGATTGAGATAAAATATCGCTGAAATATACCGACGATTTATATCTATATGTCGTTGATAATCATTTTGATATGTAGATATTTTTTCAACATCCGTATGGGCAAGGACGAAATTACGATAGGCAGCCTGTATTAAAATTCGCTACAGAATTTACACCAATAAAACAACACGGTCACATGTTAGTCCCATAGGTGCAAGCGACTAGAAGAAAACATTGCACGCCAGTTCAAAGACTTGTGTATAGAGTCGATGGACCACTTGATGCGCGTATGAGTGTCGCCCATACTGTTCCTTGCTTCGTGAGCCTCAGCTAGGAGACCGCCGTAATTCTGTCATCCTTCTCGGTTCTCGGTTATGTTGACCCGGGCTCAAAGGCGGAAAAGTGTATGTTACTAAAGGCTGTTCATGATAAAGTGAACACTTATGAAATCAACCTTATAAAAAAGTCACTGCCCCTACCTGCATATATTTCAACGGGTGCCCTGAGTGACATGCGCCCAGAAAAATTCGTAACGATGGATGGGAAGTAGTTCCGTGTTATAACGTCGAATAAAAAGTGTTAGGTAACCATTTCTGATAACTTAATTATTTATTGCGATTCTTGTTTATTTTTTTAATGCATCGAAGTGTAAAAATTAGTAAATTTGTTAGATATTCACTTTTGAAATAATTTCACAATTTCACTTGACCGACCCATGAATAAAGTGATGAGGCCCACGACAATGTTAATCCTACATAAGGCGGAAGAATACACAACGTGCATGCAAGTAGATTTTATGCAGGGCTTTCAAAAGTGCCCATTTTACCGCGAATAGCCTATAACAGGCAATGCCAGTTAATGTCATACAGTTAGCATTGTCGATCAGCTTTTTGAAATAAAAGACACTTTTGGAAATTTGCGAACACTATCCAAATAATGTTACAAGCTTTCCTGAATATTCATTCTTAGCTCGGACATTTTTCTTTGCACAAAAACACTCTACAAACCTTAAAGCGTCAGAAATAATAAAAATTATGCTAATATTCTATAAAGTTAGCAAAAAATGTATTGTATGTGATCGATTCTTC
This sequence comes from Dryococelus australis, assembly GCA_029891345.1. Taxonomy (NCBI): domain Eukaryota; kingdom Metazoa; phylum Arthropoda; class Insecta; order Phasmatodea; family Phasmatidae; genus Dryococelus; species Dryococelus australis. The sequence continues at coordinate 66,986,480 of CM056998.1, read as the reverse complement.
AGATCGTAAATTCCTTAAAATCCAGTAAACGCGTGTGATATGCGTGTACATCTCAAATATTAATATCTTTGAGAAGGTGAGAACCTACATATTTCTTTCGACCCACGGTCGGGGATCCAAGTCGTGACGGCCAGGTGAAAAATCGGACAGGGGGGAAAATAAAAAAATGAGGCCTCCTGTCTTATTAGGGGCAGAACACGATTTCCCGCCAAGTCAGTGGAAGACATGTGACACCTATTCTGCGGGGTTCACCTACTTCCGCAGCTGCGTCTGTTAAGCCCCTGTTACACTGTCAAGTTTTCGCCTTCAACTATATTTGATAATAAAATTTGAAAACAAAATACGGCCATCAAATTTTTCCTTCCAACAAATTTGATCGAATAATCATGAATGTGTTTGAAAATGTGTCACACAGTCAATTTTTTACTTGGAGAATGTAATTCGATTAATTATTCAAAAATTATTCTCGTAGTTTTATATATATATATATATATATATATATATATAATATATATATATACACACACACACACACACACACACCACGCAGTACATTACAAGAAGAAATGTGTAAGGACTTTTGTAATTTATTTTCGCTTCTTTAATAAGTTATAATTTTATTTATCATAAATTCTTCCTCCATAATGAAATTTAATGCCTCTGAGCTAGTAATGTTATATGCAATTTCACTTAAAATAGTATTCGTGCCCAGGCAGCTTCTAAATATATTATTTATCTTCATTAGCTACTTCGTTTCCAGTAATTGTTCGTTATTTTAAAGTTTCTTGGCATCCATTTTTGTCGTGCACGATTCTGATTGGCTGAGACCGTCAAATATCAAAGAAATTCTATAACCGGTCCAGTTTTTAAATGTCTGATGGGAACTGGAGAAATCCAACTTTTTCAGACAAATATGACGGTGTTTATTACGTTTCGATGACGTCATAACTGCGCAATTTTATTTGACCAAACTTATTGGAAGCAGTCTGGCGGGAAAGTTTGACAGTGTCACAGGGAAACAAGCCTTCTCGCTTGGCCGGGCTCAGAAGCGGCGACCTTTTTATCCTTTCTTATTCTCTTTTCCTTCCGAACGTCCCCTCTTAAGAAATTCGTCTCGGTTCGAATCCCAAACTCCGCCCCGCCACGCCGCGAAGACGGCACAATGCATCCGCGCACCCGGTTCCGCCGCGGGATTCCAACCCTCCATTGTCGCTCCGAGACCGATGACTTAATCAGACGTATCGGAACTAATCTGGTTTCTCTAGCCCCGGCCGGGTGTGAGCTTTTATCTTCCCCTTCCCCCGACTATGGCTCCTTCCTTAGCCAATCACCCTGCGCCCTTACGTCAACTCTCCCAGATTCCGTCCGGCTGAGCTTTCGAGGGTGAGTCCCCCCTCCCCCCCAAAAAAACACACACACAACTGGATATTCTCTTGTTTCAAGACGATACACTCAAATGTGAAGTTAAAATCGTGGGATGCTTCAATTATGATCATTTGTGTAGTTGAATGCTTTGGCGGCGCTAAATCAGTGTTTAAAGTAAAAATTTATCGGTTTGTAAAATTTTTTTCACTATATGTACTAGTTCAGAACAAACATATTATGCTATTATGAGGTAGGCTGTTATAGCGAAGCCTGCACTCATTTTCACTTGACTTTCGTACTTTATTACATTAATTTACTATTTTATTATTTTATTTGATCAAAATTATTTGTTTCGATTCACCGATTGAATAACCAAATCCACTGTGATACATATAATATTCAGCCTGCAGAAACATTTACCACTTACAAATGGCATTTTCGCCTCTAAATATTGTACTCTGTTAATTACCTAACATCACGCAAAATAATATTAAATTCACATAAACTTAATACCTAGGAACTTTCAGGACCATAATTTGCTTGCAGGCTATCAGAAACGAAGCTATATGTAATAGAATTTAGCCATAGGAGGTTATTCAATTTTAATGATGTATTATTTTAGTAAAGTCTAGGTAACCACTAGTTAGCTTTACGTCTATAATAAAATAAAATAAACCTCAAATAACTGCAGACGCGCGCACACACACACACACACGTTGTATGTGAACAGATATCGTAAGGAAATGCAAGCTAGGGTTAAAACAGTTTATTTATTTACTGATTTATCTTAAAGCCTCCTGTATACATCCATTACATTGGATAGGAGTTGTCAAGCTTACATATTAAATAATAATACATGCAGTTACTCATAAGATGCAACAACGAATCATAAAGCAGATAAATAACAAAACAACAATGAGAACATATTACACAGTAAAAGATAAATACATAATTGCATTCACAATTTATTGTATTCATGTGTGTCTGCATACACATATGCAGACATGCATACACATATAAAGAAATAAATATATACATATACAAACACATACATATAAAATTATTTGTATTATACATACTTCATGAGAATTAATGTTAATCTTTAAAAGTTAATTTTATATCATCAAATAATTCTTCAACAGAATAGAAAGCATCATATGGAAATACGTTTTAAGTCGAGATTCAAACTTCTTATAATGGTTAATTGTTTTGATAATAATTTTTTTTTTTTTATTATTTTCATACCAGAATAGCAACGATTTGAAGTATAATTTTTTGTTATGCGTGAAAACATGAGTATTTGGTATACTTTTCTGGTTGAATAGTTATGTATATCACTATTTTTTATATTTTTCATATAGAACAGTATAGTGCTGTATATATACTTTCTCGGAAGAGTCATTATTTTGCACGCATTAAAAAGAGGTTTGCAGTAATCCTTACCACTAATTATTCGTACTATTTTCCTTTTAAAATAAAAACTTTTTTTCCGATTTGAGGAGTTTTCCCAAAATATAATGCTATAACTAATGACAGACTAGATTTTGGAATAATAATATGATATTAAAGTATTATTGGAACATATTTTTTTAAACAGGAAACTGTAACGACACACAGAACATAATTTTTTTTACGGATATTGTTAATAGGTTGATTCCAAACAGCTTACTATTTACAGCAAGACCGAGGAATGTAACATTGTTTACTTATTGATAGGTGTAATTTCATACTTTTATCTCACCTGTTTCCAGAGTTAGGTTGCTCTTTTGTAAGGAAAGCTGTACAATAACTGCATTTTTACCATTAAGAATAAGTTTTTTTATTACATAGAACAAGTTGGACATGTCGCAACACAACGGATAACTGCAACTATCGTATAAGAAAAATACCCTGAATCAGGAGCTACGTCACACTTCCAAGTAAATCTTCCAAGTAATCTCTATGTATAAAATTAAGTGTCCCGACTGACTGACTGACTCACTCACTCATTCACTCATCAAAGTACAGCCCAAACCGTAGGACGCAAAAGCATTAAAATTTAGGGTTGGCTTGCCCTTAGAGTGCAGGTGCCCACTAAGGAAGGATTTTTGCAGTTAGACCCCTAAGAGGTTGAAAAGGAGTAAAATATGTTTTCAAGGACTCTATGATAGCTCATTAACCCGATGAGATATCATTATGCTCTTTGCTGTAAAAGGCTAGGTATATAAATGCATAAAAACAGTAAGCCTATATCCAATATCTAGTAATAGTTTTAAAATTAATCCTCAAATAGTAAAAAAAATACATTGCAGTAGACGATGTCACAAGGATTTAGCAATGTCACAACGTGGTAAATCAAGAAATAGTTTGTTTGAGTTGTTCGAAGGGGTAGAAATTGAGTTCTAATATGTGGAGATAATTTAAAAAATGGATGATGCAGTCCATTATTGTGAGGGGTTAACCGCCCTGACCTATCCCCACATAAGCTTCTCCTCAAGGTTAGAACTTCATTAATGTTACAGGTTAGAGCTTCATTGATGTTACAGCCAAAATGCTGCAACAGCAATTGTTTGTAACTGAAGGCTTAGCAATAAGATGTATTCGAGGCCTCGGTCTTCACTGGACGTGTACGGTTGGAATAAGATTTTATAATGCGTATACCACTCATTCAATCCATGTACACTTTCTAATTTAAGGTACTGCAGTTACCCTTCAAGGTCGGTTTCTCTATGACTATAAGTGAGGTCCAGGGGTAGTCCTTAAAGTTAGGCAGGGAGAGATTTGAGGGAGGACTGTTTCTCACAGGGTCAGTTCTACATGGCATGTACCAGACTATGCTCACCTAGCAACTGTTATTCTTAGCACCTGAAGGCAGAACCACTAATGTGTTATACAAAGAAGTTCTTCGGTATATAAATTAGTAGCTGCTTCATTATAGTAAACGCAGGCGAAATTATTAAAATTGGTAAAATAATTAGCAAGTTATAATTTGTGAAGTTATTACATATCCACCCCGTCGCTTGGCCTGCACGTTCACCCGACTTTACTCCGCTAGACTATTTCCTGTGGGACCACACGAAGGGCCTGAATTACGAGACTCTTGTGGAATCAGAGGAAGACCTGCTGGCGGGGATTATGGCTGTGGCGGATCTTGGACTTCCATGTATTGGTGATCTTGTGTGCCAGAACATGGTACGTAGGTACGGTGTTTGTGTAGACGTTACTGGTCGTCACATTGAGCCCTTATTGTAAGTGGACCCTAACGAAAAACAACGTACAGTGTGTTGCAGACGTGGGGGAGGTCAGCATGTGATGTGGTGTTGTTTTGTTTGCCGCACCTAAGTTCCTATGCAAAACGTACCCGTCTTGTTGCCACTACAAGCCCTTACATTGTGTAATGGGAATTTAGACACATCCTGTATTGCAATTGTATTGTATTATATTGTAATTACATAGTATCTGTATCATTATCGTCCCCCGGTGTTATGCCTGAAGGCTGTCAGAGGATGGCTTACAAGCTAACTTATGACCTAACTTAATCTAACACCTACGCCTTACCTAGGATACGAACCCAGAACATTCCGTACAGCAGACCGACACCAACCGACTGCGCCGCGGGCGGTCGGAAAAATAAATGCATACTCATTACCAAGAGTATGGACCAGCCTTGTATTAATTTGTTAAAGCCAACATATCCAAACTAATTCCAACCGTTGGGCCAATATAGGTTGCTACTATGGATAGTGTCTCTACCTCACACTGGCATCTTACACATTTTCATTCTCATTTACACATAACGAGGACTATAGACATGGCTACTGTTATTTCAGTGATGTTAAAATCCTGAATTTGCGAAGGGTGCCACAAGTGTAGTGGTTTAGAGTTCTGGTGATGGGCTGGTGGTATGAACAAAGACATCATAAAGGTTTTGAAAAGTGAACAACCGCCGCCACAGTAGCACAAAAATCCAGTAATATTTTAGATTTATTCAGGACAGGATAAGCTCCTGAAAAATAAATAATGTTGGTCGTGGATGGGTAATTTTTTTTTGAGGGCGGGGGGGGGGGGGGTGGAAGTATAGCCCGAACAAAGCTCTGAATAAGATGTATGAACCTGTCTGACAACACTGAAAGCTGATCTCAAAAGGAATAATGGCAAGAAATATGAATAAATAGTGAAATTTAAGACTACCTTCGGCGGCTTCAAATAACTACGGGCTACATAAGAAAAAGAAAAAAAAAGAGTGCCTTACAGTTAGAGTTTATCCCAGATGAACGTTCGCGTAACTTTGCTATTTTATGCTCCGAACCGATCGGTGCACGTATAACGCGACTGGTGTTTGAAAACGGGATCTGTATGGGACTTTTGTTCGATTATTTCTCTCTTAGCAACGTCGTACTTAACCTCTTATAATCGCAGACTACAATCAGAACTCATTCTCGTGGCAGTCGTGTGGCACTAGCTTTCACAAACGACATTGCCTTGGCAATACGTTCGGCGAACCTTACTCTTTTCATCTCTTGCGTTAAATAACAAAAGCTCGTGAAAGTTTCACGTAGCTACTGGAATGGCAGTATAGTCACATACTCCAGTAGCATTCTATTGATTTTAAATTTCGGACAAAACATTTTTTTATTTATAATGTTCTAAGTGTTTACTAATAATGTGAGATCGATTACAAAAAAATATTTTTCAATACGTAAGAAAGTAGGAAAGTGTTATACCAGTAACTTATTTTATTGGAAATATGGAATACGAAGTGAGAAAAATCTTACCGCACGAGTAAACGCTCTTGTACGACACGATTTCGATAATACAACAATGCATCCAGCTCTGTAGCGTCATACATTCAAACCCTTTTTTTGAATAAGCTGATACATGTTCCATGTTCCTGGTTCTTCTTAAAGTAATTTAATTTACGCGAATTTCCTCAGTAGCTAATTTTGTAGACACAACGTTGGCCCAACGTCTGGCTCTGCCATTGGGCCAACGTTGTAAAACGTATGATGGCCCAACGCTAGTAGTATAAAAACACCAATTACAGAGCAAGTGGCTCCTGGCTGTGGACCCCGTGGACCCCGACCGCCATCTTGGATGACGCCACAAATTTCGCTGTTTTTCGCTCAAGTTCGCGCAATGAGCTGACTTTCGCACTCAAAAAGTGCCCTTGCACAATCCGGCTGGCCGATCCCTCATTGTGGCGTTTGACTCAATGAGGAGGAGGGGGGATAGATCCCATCACCACAGCACTTCCAGCTCTCGCTTTCCGGTCGGTGTTCTCTGGGTGCTCCCAACCGATATAAGTATTATAGTTTTTTTTCCTTCCTATCGAAAGTGCGCGTGTCCTGCTCACGCATTCCGTGTGGAGGAGGAACCCCTTTCGAAGACATCCTGCCGGTCTCAGGTCAAGTAGCTCACACATAAGCATAGTTGGCTGTAATTTCCGAACCGTTTGAGATGCAACTACCAAAATTGTAACATATGCATAACCCCCGACGACGAGAAGGGACGCAGGGTCAAATATGACATATGTCGACTTATTGCCTGCCTGCCACCCCGTTCTTACTCACCTCTCTCTCCTGTCTCCTCGGCGCCTCCGCTGGCCACACTTTCTTGCGCTCTCCAGCTCTTGTCCTCACTCTCGGCCATTCCGCCAAACTCCGTAACTCTAGTCGTACTACCTCACGTGCTCTTCAGCTCTCTGAAACTAAATTTAAAACCTGCCAGTAGTATTTTCCAACTAATAAAAAATACACAACAAAAGACAGCCAGTATATTTATAAACAAACGCTGTGCTAAAAACTTTAAAAAGCAAGCAAAATAAATAAATTATACATGTGTTTATTCCGAAAAATTAATGCTATCCTATGATAGCACAGGCTAAACAAACATTATAATTGCTGAACGGCCCTTGTAAGACGTATTTCAACTTTTACTTTCTGAAACAAAAAGAGAAAAATTGCATACTGATCAAACATAAATACGTTTTCCGAAACAGTTTACAGAAAAAAATCTTTTATGTCATGCCCAACATACAAAATGCATGCCAATTACCAACGTGCTGCCAACTATCAGTTAACCATGACCTTTTAAAATCAATTTTAAGTAAAAATAATATATATTAAAATCATAACTGGTAAGCAAACGTGAACAATTATCGACAATATTTTCATCCCATACATAGAGTATTGTTAGAAATATGTTAGTTATGCAACATTGGCCAAGCCGGCCAATAAACTAAATAAATTACCAATTACCAACTGTTTGGTTTCAAACATTATCTCAAAATAAGCCCAACAAAACATATTTCAAAGAAAAATGGTCTATTATGGGAAAAACATTTCTACTTCGTTAAATACAGGAATAAAGGGGCATCGTTTTAATTAAGAATACATATTCTCTAATATTGCTTAAAATATTAGCTATAAAGTGTTGGTCCAAGATAAAAATATATTACAATGACCATCTGTATGTCTACCAACTAGTTGCCAACAATCAGCATACAATGAACATCCAAATATACTTTGAATGCAATTACTTTATGTATTAAAAACCCAAATGTTTAAGCAAACATGGATAATTATATTTTTTTCTCATCCCAAACTATCTACGGAGTATTGTTGAAATTATGTTAGTTATACAACGTTGGTCTCAAACCAACCGAAAATGACCAAACACCAAATGTTTGATTTCCCAACATTGTTCCAACATAAAACAAACTAAACATATATCATAGAAAAATGTTTATTATCGTGAACAAAATTGGCATATTATACAATACAGGAAATAGGCATAGTTTTCATTAACAATAACTATTCCCTAACATCGACATTAAAGTGTTATAGCACAATGTTGGCCCAACATAAAAATTAATACCAATTACCAATTGTGTATCTACCAACTTGTTGCCAACGTTCAGCCAACCTCGACCATCAAATTAAATTCGAAACAAAAATATTTACATATTAAAAAAACAGACATTAAAAGTTATTGTATTTAATTTTCATTCCGAAAGTACAATTGAGCATTGTTGGAAGTATATTAGTTACACAATGTTGGCCCAACTAAAAAAAAGTACCAGTCCCCAACTGTTTGGTTTCGAACATTGTCCCAACATAAAACATACTACATATGTTTAAATGAAAATGGTCACTATCGTGAAAAACATTTGTATTTTACGAAATGCAGGAAAAAATCATTGTTTTAATTTAAAATATCTATTCCCTTATTTTGCCACAAAATGTTGATTTTACAACATTAGCCCAACATAAAAATACACACACATTACCAACATTATGTCTACCAACTTGTTTCCAGCATTTAGCCAACTATATTAAAGTTTTAAAAAATTGCTCTTGCGACATGTTCTGACATTTTTTGTTATAGTGAGGATTTGATGTATGTCTTTCTAACGTATATCATTTATATTTTAGCATAAAAATGTTTGGTTGGCATATTACTTTGGGCCAACGTTGTATTTATGTACCCTAACATATTACCAACTTTTCCAAACAAATGCCAACCGCTGGGCCAACGATGTTGCTACTTGGTTTGGTTCATATTTTAACGGGCCAGTGGAGCGCCGTGGCAAACCAGGCCACGGGCCGTAGGCGTTTTAATAACAGTAACCATGTTTGGTCAACACGAAACATACTTGAAGGCGAGCAGAGCAGCGAACAAGGTCTTACCTCACCGAGACGCCGTTGGGTCAAGATGGAGCGATGATGGGTGTTCCGACCGCCGTAGCCGAGATGGAGATCCAGCCTTCGGCAACACTATTACGGAGTCGACGTTCCACATAGACTTAATCTAGTAGCGTGGCTATACTATAAATACTTAACTATTGCAACTAAACAATAAATCATGTAATCTACATTGAGCTCCCCCGAGCATAATATATTAATGTAATGTTAAATGTAATGCAAATCATAATGTAGCAATTGTACATTTAATGTATTTAAATACAATGACATCAAACCATTATAACGCTTTCTACCTCTGAGTTGCCTTCTCCCCAACTAATCTGAACAGCCATGTAAGACTGTTACATTGGTGGAGGCATCGATCTTTCCCTAAACCTTTCGCTACCAATTTTTGTAACATTGGTGGAGTCTAGCATTTCCCCCACCTATTTTTGTCATGCAAGCTTGTAAGCTCCTCCAATCCCCTTATATAAGAGAGTTTTAAGTTTAATAATATGTTAAATCTTGTAAGTTATAAACTTGGTGGATAAAAACTCGTTGCGAGGGATAAATTATATGACATCTCCCCAACTAAAATTAAGTACTCTACCCACGCTAAATATTTAGCAACTAAATATAAAACAAATTAGCCACATCTAAAAATGTTAAATAAATCAATCTGATTATTTAGAAGTATTTCCACAATAATGCATAAATTAAAAAAGTTTCTAAGCAAAGAATGTAAATAATTAAAAACAAATATTAAATATAAGTTACATGTTGTATCTCCAGGTTGTATTAACTAATAAAAGTATCCAAAAGAAAAACTGAGAGAGTTTAAAATCATATGTAATTAATATGAGTTGTATCTCTTTATATTAATATAAGAGTTAAAGGATTTAAAAATAATATCTCAAAGAGATAAGACCATTTAGTTCAATGTAAAAATAAATATAATAACATGCTTATATAGAATTCATTTTCTAAGAGATATAAATAATATTTACGATAAGTTGTATAATGTTAAAGAAACGTAAATATCTGAAGTTGTCCACATGCGCCAAATAACATTTGAGTGAATTTAAACATATGTTTTACACAACAAAAATCCATAAGTTAGTGGCATGTTATGCTATTCTAAATAATATATATATAATTTTCATTAAATTAATTGGTAAAGAGTTTATGAGGCTCACATTTAAAGGATGTTAGTAAAACATAGAGCAGTAATATCATGAATTTAGTTTACTATGTTACATATATGTAAGTTGTATTATTTAAATATTTTATATGTCAATTTATAAGGTGTACTGGGGACTATAGATTAAAAAAGCGCCAATAATTCCTGCGGCGGAGTGATGCATTATGAGGTACGAGCATAAACCAAGGTCGCAGCGAGGCGACACGACCTATTTGCACTGTTGAACAATGCAGTGACAACACTCCCTCCCCCTCACTGCATGTCAGTACCTCCACATGGCCGAGCGCCACCATCTGATGAAACGCATGCCCCAGAGCACGTGCACCTGTATAAACATTGCGTGCACCTTTTCTACTGCTATATGTTACATAGGTTTTAAAATTTGAGATAAGTTTTCACACACTTCACTCTTGTATATATTAATACAGAATGGGATGGAATGATCTTCGTACATTCTGAACAATCGCGGTCCGGAAACATAGCCAACTTATGTGGTACGAGTCATACAAGAGAATATTCTGCACCAATCAAGTAGAAATAACTTGATGCATCGGATGTCGGAAGCGACGAGTGATGGACGACTACGAGTGAAGGTTAAGGGTATTAACGAAAACGGGAATACGTGCAACTGACACACCCATTTGGCCTTTGTAGAGCGAATCCATAGATTGCACACATTAATTAAGTCATTAGGTAATTTACTCAGGAGATGACCACTTTGACTCTTGCGAGAGTCACGGGGGATTGGGGATCTGGTGGCCTTGCCACACTTCCAGAATTACCCGTTGTCTAATTTTGCACACGAGTGCAACTCTGGGCTCTGTTGTGATGCTGAACAGAGAGAAAATTTGGGAGCCTATTTTCTCCACTGTCCTGTCGAGGTGTCTCGAGACAGTAGGAGCTATTGCTGAGATGAGTTAGATTTTTGCTGAGAGTCTTTCCTGCTATACAGCTATGAATAACTAGGGATTTTTACTGAGGGTCTGGTATGAGACACAGTATCATAACTAAGGACTCTTTCTGTGGGCGTGATATGCTACACAGTAAACCGCAAGTGTACTATGGGGGCACTTTGTAATCTGACATCCTGAGAGTATTCATTTGAGTGCAGATCCCTCGATTTCGCTAATATATTGTTTGTGTTAGAAAGTGTTGTGAAAATATAAGAAAAAAATGAAAGAGTCAGCAGTACTATATTGTTAGTGTTGTAAGTGTTCTAAATAAATAAATATATATATATATCTCTCAAAAATTTTGACAGAATGAAATCCAATGCATCATTGTTTGTAGTTGTAAGTGTTGCGAATATTTTGTATAAACATTATTTAATGAATTGAGAGTAGTAAACTTAATTACATTATGTTTGTAATATTGTTAAATGCTTTTAATAATTTAAATAAATGTAAATGCATACAGTATCTAAACAGCATGCAGGCAGTACATAATTATGTTAATTAACTGCAAAAATAAATGTTAACCTCAGAATGAAGGTAAAAATGTAATATTATAATATAAATATTTTGTATGGACACTTGTACTAACGTAAATAATCTTAATACATTATGAATAGGAACATATTCACATGCTATGTATAAGTTATAATGTCGATAACAAAAATTAGGCGCTTTAAAATAAATTATTATTAGTAGAATTTTACATCGCTGTATAGAGGCCAAGTAATTTTATTACTTCAAGGTATTAATCAGATTTGAAATTTTCAGAGCAACTCACATGAAGCACATGAGCGGGACAACGTAACGTGTGCTGAAGTCGCATCCTACTCCATCATGTCCTCCGAAGCGAGGCAGCGAAACAGCTGTAGGCGATGTCACGCATAGGCGAGCGACAGCGAGCACGCAGCGTAAGCTAAATGATTGAACACCAGGTATTACTCCATATATCGCACCTTACATTTACACACAAAAACATATCTGGCCGGGATATACGAACAGGACAAATACAAATACAAAAACAAACAGGCACTCAGTCATTTAGATGCGAATGCACAAACATTCAAATGGCACAGAGTATTATATAAATTATTAGGCCTATATATATTTTAATATGCCGACAATTGGCCAATCATATCAATTATAATGAGATAATACTTTTAAAAACAAAGACCATGACCATATTATTTCTGAGTTGAGTTGGTGGTGAAATTAGAAGAAATTATACAATTATAATACATAAAATGATATATTAGAAATTTTTGTAAAACCAATTTGCAAACTATTAACATTGTTATATTAGCATTATTATTGATATGATTATTTCATGAAGCAAGAGTAAAAACTTAAGTTCTTTTGTTGTATATTGTAAGCGAGGACAAAGACTATAAATGCATAATTACATATTATAAAATATTGTCATATTCATGTGAGTAGTTGGAATAAAAAGAGTTTATTATAATTGTGGGCAGGATCTACAAATGAAAAAAAAATTCACTAATATGAATAATGATATTACATTAATGATAACATTTGAAATTATAGAGACTAGCATATAAAATTATAGTATTCAAATGATAGATATACTTATATAGAGAAAAATCAAAGGAATGCCGTATTGGTGATTATATTGTATACGTAATAACTTTGCAGTTCGTTATAATATTAGTATAGCAATGTTAAAATATACACATAGACGTAATGTAGGGTAATAATTCCTTTCAATCCCACCTTATGTTGGGATACATAGCCATGCAGCAATTAAGTAAAATATTAGTCAGTTTTGACATTTAAATAATCATTAATATTTTATAATAACATACTATGTTTTGATACAAAAATCCTTCCATGTCTAATGTAGTGATGTCACGTAAGTTAAGTGTTTAGTCGTAGTCCTCAGAATATATACCAATGTTGTTTATTGTATTGTCTCACACCGTTTAATTGTGAATTTTATTTCAGGAACACAGTGTTTAATTGTGAATTTATTTCAGGAATTCGAGGAATTCTGCATTTTCTGTGTATTAATAAACAATTAAGTCTTATTTACAAACATAATATATTTTGTCATGGGAGGAGCCTTTTGCAGTAGAATTCTTTAAAATTAATATGTAATTTTATGTTTCTTTGTTGCATCATAAAAGTTATATTAAAGCGAATAATTAAAAGACTTAAATATTTTCAAAGCCACATATCACGTAGGACATATAGGACCTCAAGAGAGGCTGACAGGTGGTGACCGTATAACGCATGCATCTGCCACGACAACCGCGAGGAAGACTTTGCACACCCCTACAATATGTCAAGATTATTTCGGGCCACGAACACTACTACATACTCTCAGCAAAATGCACAAGCCGCCCGTATAATTCAATATAGAAAGAGAGAAGGCAAGGCAATTCCTTTCACAGATTTCCCTTGAATGAAATTTCCCTACTACACAGTCCTGCTGTAGCGAAGAGGGCTTCAACCTTACCGTATTCCTGCTGCCAAGAAGAAGACCATCACCTCAATACCCAAATGTTGCAGTCACATTACAACATAACCACTGTACACACCACGAGATGGGAGCATCTTGCTTGTTAGAGAAGGAGGGTATTGTAACGGACCAGCAGAGCGCCGCGGCGAACCAGGCCACGGGTCGCGGACGTTTTAATAACAGTAACCCTGTTTGGTCAACACGGAACATACTTTAAGACGAGCGGAGCAGCGAACGAGGTCTTAACTCACGGAGATGCCATCGGGCCGAGATGGAGCGACGATGGGTTTTCCAACCGCCGTAGCCGAGATGGAGATCCGTCCTTCGGCGACACTATTGAGGTGATGACGTTCCACGTATACTTCATGTAATAACGTGGCTTTACTACAAATACTTAACTATTGCAACCAAACAATAAATCATATAGCCTACATTGAGCCCCTCCGAGAGAAATACATTAATGTAATGTTAAATGTAATGCAAAGCATAATATAACCATTATACATTTAATATGTTTTAATACAGTGACGTCAAACCATTATAACGCATTCTACCTCTGAGTTGCATTCCCCCCCCCCCCCACAACTTATCTGAACAGCCATGTAAGAATGTTACAATGTGTTGCTTAGTTTTAAAAACACCGAGTTTCATTTTATATCTCTGCCTACGTTAGTGACTGAAATATCGGTATGTCCCAGAAATTCTATGAATAAAAAATGATCGTATTTTTTTGTGATCTCAGCCTGCACACATTAGAATTGTTTAATGTTATGAATTCACTTCTGTATAGTTGGTTAAATTTCCCTTTTAGGTAGTGATAATTAAAGTTTGTTTTGTTATTGTTTCACCCTCTCTTCACGTTTGCGGATAAGTTCCTAGAATTTCAGTAACAATGTCATTCAATCTTAATTTTAAATTACCCGGATTTTATTTACCATTTTGGGGTGTCCGAATTCTCACATAGGTCTACAATTTTACTCTTGACTTATCTTGTTCATGATTATTGTAGTTTCTCATTGATTCCTCATGGATTTTTATGAATATGCTTTTCAACGATTTACAGGTGATTGTATGCACAACTATTTCCTCATTTAATCTTGATTTTCGTGTTTCTGTGTAATTTTAAATTTATAGGCCAACGTGTTTTTAAAAGGTATGATACGAAAATTTCGGAACAGTATTAACACATCACAAATCTAAGAATATCAAATGCAGTTGATGCAAATTCTACTTCAAAAGACACATAATTAAGATACAATATTTTTTGTACATTTACATGAAAATTCCTTGTTAGTTCATTCTACAAAAAATATATTACATGGCTTTAACTGTTTTGCTAAATAATTCGATACTTTGCCAAGAACATTTGCAAGATATATTTTAAATGTTAAACATCACAGTCTTTCATTTCAACTCACATTTCTCAGCAATAAAAATAACAGTTCTTTTATTGTGCTCTCAAAACAACTTGACGTATGATAATTCTATATGATCGAATTGGTAAATTGATCTACTTAGACTTTTATTCAGCAAAGGGGGAAAAATAAACCTCCAAGGACACAGATACTCGAAAAGGTAACTCATCGTTTTATAATCACGAGAAGAAAAACATTGTAACCACTAGATCATTTGGTCTTTCGAAGTTAAACCTTCCTTAAATTGTAAAATACGAATGCATATTAACACCGGCAAGATTATAATTGTCAACCCATGGGAAGAATTGAAGTTAGTCACTTTTTAAAAATTGCTGCACTTCAGAACGTTGTTAAATGCCTTTGGGCGGACTGCACACCTACCTAGCTGCAGTTTTATATTTGTGGATAGAGTACTGCATTATCTGCTGAGTGATTTTTAACATTATTTTGTCAAGTATAGTTATATTACAGCAATGTTGATATCAAATTGTCAGGTATCTTCTCTTTGCTCTTTACAAGCAAATTTTCTATTACAGAATATACATGTCAAGGTATTTTTCCGTAACTTTGATCAAGGAAACTGCTTTGCAAAGTACAGAACACTTCATTGCCTTTATTAAGGAAACTGCCTTGCAGAATACAAACAATTTCATTACATCTGAAGGTATTCTCCCAAACTTTTGACAAGAAAATTTTCCTTGCAAAGTACATAATATTTAGTTACATGTGATGGTATGCTGCCTTACATTAGACAGGGAAATTTGACTTCCAAAGTACATAACATTTTGTTACATGTGATTGCATTTTCCCTTATATTTTTCAAGGAAATTTAACTTGCAAAGTACACTATTGACATTTCATTACATGTGATATTTTCCCTCACATTTGTCAGGAAAATTTGCCTTGCACTGTACAGAATATTGCATTATCTATGTAGTAATTTTTCCTTACTCGTGTCAAGCATTTATCCCTTACAAAATCAGGCAATTTCAATTAACTTTCAAGGACTTTTCTCTTACTTTTTTAAAACACTTATAGCTACATAGAAGTTACTGCAAAATCACTACATTGAATGTGTAGAATTTATGTGAAATTGTACTGTAATTTTCCCTTGCTGTAAGCTTAATTTATTTCCGATACGTGTAAGGGAAATTTACTTTAAATAATTTTTTATAGTGAGTGATTGAGGAGATTTAATTAATTGATATTTTATCGTCAACCACACGCACAAAAACAGTGCCACATAATGGTTTTCGGTCTTTAAATCATGTTGACGAATGTATTAAGAGATTCAGGCTTCAATGTTGTAAACTAGTTGTATTTTTTTTGTAATCCTTTACTTTCTTCAATTTGTTTGTCTTTGTGGTGAATGATGTTATTCAATTAGAAGTAATCACTGAATTATGACTATTATCACGAGAGTAGAGGAAAGTGACTGAAAATTACTGTGCTGTCATTATTGTTATTATTATTATTATTGATAGTTGACAATTGTTAATTTATAATTTATTATTTTTAATTTAATAATTTTGTAATAAAGAATTATTGTCTATGTATATTGTTCCTAGGAACGAGTCCATTAAGTTGGACTCATAAGGACATGTAATAAAATAAAATAAATGTTCAAAAAATTAAAATTAAAAAGGTCCTATGCTACTTCGCTTTAAAACACCTTAAACACTCGAACATTACCTTGGACGAACGCGGGGTTTCCTGTTGGAGATAGTTTGAAAACATTCTGTTACATTTTGAACGAAACCATATAAAAGTGTTAACAATCTTACGAGCATTCCTATGTATGTACACATACAGTTGCGTATAAAATGTATTCGTACACCTACTGGATGTGATGGTGTTGCATTACGGAAGAACACTCGAAGTGTTATCTGTAAACTTAATAACGGGAAACAACACATACACGTTTTGAATTACAAGAATAGCTATAATAATGTGAAATGGTCGGCATAGTAAATAAAAACTGCAGATCGAACCCCCACGAAAGTATTCTTACAGGAGTGATATCCTGTCTCTGTGATTTGTTAAATCGCTTTACGCAATGTCACGTTGCTTCGCCTGCAGGACGATTCTTCTACTTCTCAGTCATCATTGCTCTGCAGCGTGTGACGGTTCAGTTATAGGCTGTTCACGGTAAAATGAGCACTTTTGAAAGCCCTGCTTAAGGTATACTTATGTGGACTTTGTATGTTCTTCCGCTATATGTAAAATTATCATTGCCATGGGCCTCTTCACTTTATTCATACGTCGGTCAATTGAAAGCGTAAAAAAATTCGAAATTAAATATTCTACAAACATGAATATTTCTACAATTCGATACATTAAAAAAACAGGAAGCTAAAGATATAATTTAAGTTATCACAAACGGTTACCCTACGATTTTTATTCGACGTTAAGATATGTAACTACTTTCCATCCATCGTTACCAATATTACTGGGTGCATGTCACTTAATGCACCCGTAAAAATTTATGCGAGCAGGGGCAGTGATTTTTTTCTAAGGTTGAGTTCAAAAGTGCTCACTTTATCGTGAACAGCCGTTAGTATGGGGCGAAAGCAGAACGAACTTCCAGTGTTACAACGTAGCCAGGCAATATCACTCCATAAACAAGCAAAAGTTATCGTGAGATTGGAAAAAACCCTCAGCATTTTCTTTATTACGGTGAGTTCAATAATATGTTAATAAATACAAACAAACGAGGCAAACTGAAAATAAACCCAGATTTGCTAGTCCAGAAGTGCTCACATGTTGGGAGTGAAATAAATATTGTGCATTTGCACGGCAGATCTCTGAGGAAAAAGCCATTTATAAGTGAAAGAAGTAGGAAAAAGCGTCTATAGTCTGCAAATGAGTAACGTGATCACACCATGGAATTTTGGAATAACTTCATATTATCCGACGAATCAAGGTTTATTCACTTCGGATCAGATGGGAGCGGGAAGGTTTGGCGAAGACCAAACACAGACAATGAACCTCAAAACATAATCCCCACGCTAAAGCACGGAAGTGCTAGCGTGATGGTTCGGGGCTGCATGGCTGCGGGTTGTGTGGGATAGCTGGCATTGATTGATGGTACGATATATGCTAAGAAATATACAGGTTGTCAACGAATAAGTGTTACACATTAATAGGGGCGGTACATGAGATGAAATGGAACATATTTTATTAAGGTACATTTGTCCGGAGATGCCTCCTTCTACCAAAACACGACGATGCCAGTGAGCAGATTTAGTCGACAACCCCGTGGCAACCGAGCAATGTAACAGCATGTACCGGGCATAACATGTGTAGGTTTAAGGTGTTTTCCGCTGCCCCATTTGATTTGATTCGCAATAGGAGGTGCCACCGCGTTCTCCCGACCTAACGCCTTTGGAATTCTACCTTTGCAGCCGCGTAAAACACTGGCGTACGACACTCCTGTGAATACCAGAGAAGAACTTGAGGCCAACGTTCGTGCAGCATTCGAAACCATAAATAACACGTCAGATATCTTCAATGACATGCTCCACAACATACTGCGGCGATGCAGAGCATGCGTCGAATGCGGAGGCGACGATTTTGAGCAGGTGCTGTACTCTCTCCGTGTGTAATAAACATGTTTACAATACTGATTCACATGTACCTATCTTAGTACCTGACACTACATTCGCACGCATATAATCGCGCAAGAAGGCATGTAGCGTTACCGTGTCGGTGCGATGTACAAGTAAGTTACATTTGTAAGAGCGGGACTTCATTACACGCGGTGGAAGCCCGCAGATTGAACTACGTCAATATATTTGTACTTTTATTCCTAACCCGCTAACGAAACTGCTAAGGAAAGTTTTAATTTCCTCCCCCCCCCCCCCCCGATTTCTCTTCGCATCTAATACACATTAAAATGCAAAATAATACGAACTTAAATTATTTATATTTCCTTTTATGACAGAAGACTGGCATCCTCACGTCATGTATTTACTGAGATACGTGTAACAGCGGAAACAACGAACGGAAAAACAACTACCAAGTCTTCAAGCGGTGGCGCGGCGGCGCGTCCATTGCGGGCTGCGGGCTGGGGAGGCGCCCAGACAAAGGGACGCCCTAGGCGCCACGACGCCTGTGCATCCCGCCCATTGTCCTGCCCCCTTCCTCCCCGCACGGCTATTGTGGTGCAGTGGGCATGCCTGGAGAACGTTTGGCTCGAACGTGGCGGGGGGGGGGAAGGGCGTTGCGATGCGGCGCGCAAGACTCCCAACAATAGGTGGTGCGCGCGCAAGGCTGTGGGAGTTTTAGGCGCGCCCAGACAATGGCGCCACCTACCACGTCGCCCCCTCGCGAGGCCCGTACGCCCCCGGCCGCCTTGCCAATAAAACGACGTTTGGAGTCCGCCAACCGCGCTCTCTGCCGCCTTGCGCGCGCGGGCCACGTCGGAATTCTCCGAGCCCCGCGAAGCACGGAGTACAATGATTAGACACACCTGAGAGAGACACTGTACATCTTTACCTCACGGGCCAGCCTGTCAGTCGGCTGGCTGCGTCGCTCGAACATCAAAATATAAAGAAATAAAGGTTGTTCAATATAAAGTGAGCACTTTGGAAATTTACCTCAGAAAAAGTCACTTCCCCTGCATGCATATATTTTAATGGGTCCGTAGAGTGATTTGAGCCCAGTAAAGTTGGTAACGATGGATGGAAAGTAACTCCATATCTTAACGTCGAATATAAAGTGATAGGTAACCATTTGTGAGAGCTTAAAATTATTTCTTTCGCTTCTGTTTTTATTTTTATAATGAATCGAAGTGTACAAATGAGTAGATTTCTAAAGTACTTACTTTCCTAATAATTTCAGTTTCATTTGACCAACGAATGAATAAAATGATGAGGCCCATGGCAATGTAAATTTTACATAAGGAGGAGGAATATACAATGTGTATACAAGTAGATTTTAAGCAGGGCTTTCAAAGATGCTCATTTTACCGCGAACAGCCTATTATAGCAAGTCGACTACACCTACATCATGCATGCGGGCTGATGGAAGACCTCGCCTGCCCTCAGGCAACCGCACTGAGACAAAATTATTTTACAGACGCCTAAGTTTCTAATCACGCAAAAATGTGACAAATTAAAATAGGTTACTATGTCATAAAACACTGTAAATTTCTCAATTCGCCAGACTGTGCCAGAGTGAGAGTGGCGAGTGAGAGTGCGCACACTTTCAAATTGAGGCCTGGCCGTAATTGGACAGGAGGGCCAGGCCACAAACGCTGACTTGGCGCTCTGAAACCTCACTTGGCCGTTTGATGTATACACATCCTAGCGCTCGGCACGCACCTAGAAATTATAACTCCAGCAGTTAGTTACTAACATAAGGCGCACCTCTTCAGGGCCACCCAAATAAAAAGTTGAGTTTAGTTGAGAGATTTCGGCGGCTCTTATCGATGAGGTCTTGAGACCCGATGAGGGTGAAATGAGGTGAGAATGTAGCAGCGCCAGAATGCAATTACGAGGGAAACGGGAGATCCCCGAGAAAACCTTTCAACCAGCGGTATCATCCGGCACGATTCCCACTTGCGAAAATCCGTGAGTGACACGGCCGGGGCTTGAACCCGGTTCGCGTTGGTTGGGAGGTGGACAGTCTAACCGCTCAGCTACCGCGGCCCCAGTAGATAATAGAAGTACGATTATGGTGAGTTGTGGCCAAGGGTGTGGGGCATCGGAACCGGAGCCGCCCGTCCGCCATCTTTTTTCCCTCAAAATTTTCCTTTTTTCTCACAAAATCGACCAAAATGTCCTAAAAATGTCTCTTTTATTCCAAAAAATTCCCATTTTTCCCGGAGCAGGCGAGAGGGATAAGTGACCCCAGGGTCAGTGATCAGCGACCCAGATGCCAGGGATCAGTGACCCAGGGTCATACCCAGGTGACTAGGAGACAGGGATCAGTACCTATGACCTTTGACCTCGACCCTTGACCCAACAAACCAAATCATTCAAAAAATCCCGAAAAATATCACAAAAAATTGCAAAAAATTTAAAACTCTATAAAAAATGAATAAAACAAATTATCGTGTTAAAAATTTAATTTAAAAATCGTTTTAAAAATTAAAAAATCGTAAAAACTTAATTTTTATAAAATTTTATTTCAAAAACCTCTTAATTAAAAAAACCTTTAACCCCGGTAGCCGTTTCCCCCTTTTTTCCCTCGAAATTTACCTTTTTCCTTAAATAATTCCTTTAAAATATTTTTATTAAACAATCGTTTAAAAAATTTTAATTAATAAACTTACATTTCCAGAGGTCTCCCCCCGCACCCACAATTACTGACCTCCGTTCGAATCCAGTAGACGACTGACTCCCTCACCTCCGCTCCCCTCAAATATACTCATTCCGCCATCTTGATTTCTCATTCGTCAATTGTTTACATGCTACTGTAGGCAGACTTATTTATTTATATATTACTGGAGGCCACCATCTTTGTTTATATGTTACTGCAGATTGACTCCCGCTTCGCTCGACTGCCATCTTTGTGTATATGTTACTGGAGGCGGCCATATGTGTTTTTTTGTACATAATTTGTTTATATATGTTACTGGAGGTGGCCATATTAGTTTTTTTGTACATTATTTGTTTATATATGTCACTGGAGGCTGCCATGTTGGGACGCAGTCATCTTGCTAGGTTCAGTCCTCCATTTTTTATTGTCATTTGTTTTATAGTTTGTGTCTCAACTTTGTGCGACAACCCAATTATGCCACCTGATATAGGCCTTTACCGAATGGTGGCAATGACCATTCCTGCAAAGTACTTAAGTTTATTTATTATTTTGTATTTTTATATATAAAGTGGGAAAGGTTTTTTTTTTAAATAAAATACAGCATATCTTTTTTTTTACATAAAATTTATTGTACACATAATGAAATATACAGGTTTATTAATCTTCTTCGACGTTCACCGCTCGATGTCCGCCTCGGCGACCCAGGCATTGTAGCGGGCAGGGAAACTCCACCACTTGAATCTGGCGATAATTAATCGACTCATCGAATGTAGTCCGCTTCCTTAAGTTCTTCGATGGTTGAAACTATCTCGTAAAAGTGGGAGTAATTTCCAACACTTTTCGAAGCAATCAGTAGTTGCAGTCTATCCACCAGATCGTTCTGGTCGTCCTAGAATACGTAGTCAATGTTCTTGCCGTCATCTATCTTCTTCATACCTTCGCCGCTTTTCAGTGCTAGGCCGTTGAAGACGGCTGCTAGAATGTCGATTATTTCGTGATCTTCATCCTTATAAGCACCTGTCTCAGAATCGTAGTCTTGGTAAAGTGCGTGCGTGAGTTCGAGCTAAGTCTTGTATTCCAGGAGGTTGAATTCTGCAAACTCGCTGAGCTCCTTGCGAAATAGAAGTTCGTATAGTCTGGAGGTTCCACGGGCCGTGTAATTGCCAACGCGGATGCTCCAACTGGTAGAAACTCTATTTCATCAGCACCGAGGAACCATGTATCATTATGCCTGTATACACCGTACATCGTATCATTATTACGAGATGCGTACGATCGTAAGTACCGTCGAGCCAAAGCATTAGATTGCAGGGCTCTCCTCCGTACTTTCTTTTTGTATGGCAAATCCGCATCCGATCCATCGTGCTGATCTGACTGTACTTCATCATGCTTCCGCTTCTTCAAAGTCTTTGCGGTATTGTCGCTTTCGGTCTTTACAGCTACGTGTGCTCCATAGCTCTCCCTGGATACATAGAGACGATGAGAAATGAGCTAAAAAATTTCTTTATTTAAACGGTCGCGTGTAATTTTGGCTCTCTTGGCGAGCAAATACTTTGAGCGGACAGACTGAATCACTCGATGTAGTTCGCAGACAATGTCCGCCATCATACTGAATACAATTTCTCGCTCTCAATCTCTTTTATAGGTTTAGTCGTGAGTCTCCACCAACATACTTTCGATCTTGCTCAGACGTTCGCTGTAATTTTGAATATCTGTTTTTGTGGCGAGGTGGGAAATCGAGGTATCGAATGTATGTGGCATATATCCTTCCAGGTTTTTCAGATTCTCTTCATTTTGTGCACATGCTACATTCAATCTGTCGATAATTTGATTTTGAACACTCGTCATATGCTCGTCCATGGCCACCATATCATGGACGATCTCCGTCTTCACATGCTCCATCTTTGTACCAAGCTTAGAAAGGTAGTTTCGAAAGAATGTATTTTGTACAGCCAAAATTCTGCGCAGTTCAGAGATTATGTCATTACCAGTTTTGAGGACGAAATGTTTAGTAGTGGCATCCCCAGATTGTTCGGGTTAAACAAAGTTTCGAATTCTTCTTCTACCAGCATCACAAGTTCCATCATCCTTTGGTACGAGGCAACCGCCATCATTGTGTTTATGATGGCGTATCTTGAGGCTACTCTGCCCGAATTTCGATATGCTGTAACTCATTCTCGACGGCTGGCGATGAACTGATCGAACCCGCGCCTGTACCTCCCATTATATAGGGGCCAGTCCTTTACGACTGTCGAAAATCCGTATTTGTCTTTCCAGCACAAAGCACACATATATCTGAAATCTGATAGCATCTTTTCCGTATTTACATGATCGTTGTAATCGTGTCGCAAATTCGTGTCGTCCATGCGAAACAGCACCAACACATTAGCATTATGGCAAAGCATCAGTTTGGGTATGCACGAATAAGTTTGGCCGAGGTACACGCAGTCCACGCATGAATGACGCCCCATGCTAAAGTACTCTTGAATACAAGTTTGTTCCTGGCAGGCAATATCGCTGAAGACAAAACTCGAGTTTCGTAGTTCTTCGTTCGGAGGTACGACAGCTTCATTATCACATGGGAAATCACCCACGCCTTCCACAGCCTGCAGTACTTGTGCCAATCGTCGGTATTTAGATTGCTGGAGCGATTCTAAGTAAAGGTATACGTTCTCGAATCGGAGATCGTTCTCTTCTTCCAGCAGGCTCAGCAGGACGCATGTTTACCCCGCAATTCGATGGTCCCGCGATGATGCACCTCAGTGTATTCGGAAATAGGCTTCCATGACACGATTCGTGGGAGATGCCATCACCTTCGGAGTGAATGCATATGGGTAGAGAAACATCTTGCTTGATAATACGTATATTACAACTGCAATATTATGGGTAGTTTTGGCGGCGGCAGTGGTGGCAGCGGAGAAACAATGCTGCAAATTTTAGAATGTCTCTTTAAAGTATCACGTCGAGAAAACAGCTTCTGACAGAATTTGCACCGAAATGTAATATTGGAATACGTGACACGTCCGTACTGTTCCAATTACAGACTGATACTGAAACGAAAATGTATAAAGGGAGCGTATTTATACTTTTCTCGCTCGGTTCACCACGATGTCTCGTAGAGGTAAGACCGCAGCTGGAAGCAGGGTCGTCGATACGCTGATCAACATATATATCAACAACAACACACACATATATATACACACACACACTATATATATATACACACATACACATATATATATATAGTGCTTGACAAAAGGTTATAAGAGATGCATACAAATTTAATTGAGAAATAATCTAAATTCTTAAATTTACAATAATACTTACAAGATTTTAAATTCATTTAAATTTTTTATTTACGCACACTGAATTTCAACCAAGCGATCTTATAAACGTCGTATTTGGGTAGAGAGCCTGGCAACAGCGCACGCTATCTATACTGCAGTATAAGTATCTATAGGATGTTCACGGTAAAGTGAGCATTTTTTAAGGCCCTCTCAACAGGCATTAACCACTGATAAATATATCTTATTGCAGCCTCAGGCATTAAGTTTTGAGGGCGGTGAAATGTATACACTGTGTTTATTGGTCTATTGGTCACATTGCAATAATTGTATTAAAAAGCAGCAGGAACATGGAAATTATATGAAAGGAAAAGTCTAGAAGTGCCTTAAAAGGTTCTCACTTTACCGTGAACAGTCTATACTGTAGGTACTGCAATCTGCACTGAATTTAGCTTCGTACTTTTCATCATCAAAACTACTGGCTCATAGTTCAAAGCATCACGCCTGTCTGGTTCTCTATGGGATTAAACACATGTTCAGTTCCTAATGGAAAGGTGTTAATGATGCTTTGTTCAAGCATGGCAATGACGTCCTTATAAGCTTCATGGACTACGTTTCTCGGCGCGTATACTGTACCTCAATTTATACATATATTTTAGCCCATACTTAAAGCTGCAGTAAAAACAAAAAAGGGCTGCAACTCATTTCAATACAAATGGTGTTGTAAGATAAAATATCTGCCTGGGTGCCCAACATATGAATTAACATTATTTTTAATTTCGTTTGAAAAATTAATAGTGCTAACGCCAATAAGCAAGCTTATTAACACGACATGAATAGTGATAGATAAATCTGATAATCGCAAACATTTACGAAAGACGATGCAAACCTAATATACATGTGTACATCATTGAAAGTACTAGTAGACCCCACGTTTTAAGAGATGATCTTAGCATGTTACTGTACAGAAAATAAAATCGAATAGTCAGTACTATTTACTATGTTTGTTATCATCTGTTATCGATACGTATTTTCCCTGAATGTGAATTCTCATTAAGATAGCCTTAGCCAATATAAGCTCATAGAACGTTGGTACCGTAATATATTGCCGTAGTTTTCATTTGAAATTATTTTTCGTAATATTTAGAGCAAGCAACCAAACATTTATTCATTCAATATTCAACGTCACATTTCCATTTTCAAGATCTGCTGATAAAACGTGATAACATATAAACATATAAGAGTGTGCTTATCATTTTTATCTTTACATACCTGAAAGAACGCTGTAATTGTCTGGCACATTCTCGCAGCAATCTTAAATCGATCTGTATAGCACATTGCGAGCCGAATATTAAGCTACACTATTCAGTTCGTGCAATGACTTAATTCCAGTACGGGTCCTGGAATACTTACTCACAAGGCTTCTTGCTGGCCGAGCACGAAGCAAGAAAAGTATTAAGGGGATTATGTACGGGAATATTTTCTGTGGAATCGTCCTTTGCGCGCAAACGCGTATCTCGGTAAATAAAAATCATCAAAATACGACTTTTTGACACAAAGTATAAAATAATTATTCTATATATCCCTATCGTTTTACGTTTGTCATATTTAGTGTATTCTCGGAGAAAAAAATTTCGCCAAAGTGGTCAAATATCGCATTTTTAAAGTATGCCTACGCAGTTTCCTTAAGCGGCAAGAGAAAAGTACAACCATATGGACGTAGTTTAATCTGTGTCATCGCGTGTAATAAAACCATACTGTTACAGATCTAATTTGCACATTACAGCGTTACTACGGAAACACTGCATGCTTTGTGCGTAGGAGCGATGAGGCAGTAGGCGTGCGTGTTAGTGTCGCCCTATCGCTCCCTCGCTTCTTGACCTTGGACGCGCAGGTACATACTACCCTTAAGAGTTAAGACGGTCATCGTCCGCGCAGATGCCCGGGGGGGGGGGATGGCTAATTGTTGCTCGCCAAGATCCAAGAAATAAAGCGATGGAGAGTAGCAGAGGGCATAAGCAGGAAGAAATAACTTCATACAAAAAGCTTTCAGGAACCAGGGTAAGGTGAGGTACTATTGCCTTTGTCATTGTCACACACTTGAATGCTTGAAACGTGATGCCAGTGGAATATTACTGCCTACTTGCACGGTAATGGGCTATTAAGAAATGAGAGAAGAATCCCTACAGATTAATAAAAGTATTCCGTTAAGTGACCAAAATGCAGTTACGAGTTTTAAAAATCTTCTTAATAAAATGATGAGATTTCCACCCCTTGCCCCCCTTGCTGGACACTTGGGGGGGCAATGTAAATTTTACATAAGACGGAAGACTGCACAACGTGCATACAAGTACACCTTAAGCAGGGCTTTCAAAATTGCACATTTTACAGTGAACAGCCTATAGCCGGATTGCTGCCCCTGTGTTAACAGTTAATTTGAGTTATGGGTACAGAAATTTGGTTCATACAATCAAAATTTTTGAATACGTATAATTCAGCAAACCTCATGCACATAAGAAGTTTTATTTGGGTATTGGTAGCATGCAAGTTATTTGGAGAAAACACTACGGTATTTAACTGGGCCAACCATAATTAGGTCACTCCAGTAGTGAAGTCTACGAATCATACACTGAAAGAGAGGTTTGTTCGAGAAAAAAATATATTTCTTATATACGGCCAAACAAAAATATTTTGTTGACTGAACAGAGTCTGAAATGCAACAAAACAGATTTTGTGCATCTGACTGAGCGTGTTCGGTCATGCAGTAGCGTGTCGTACTCGCACTCGGGAGGTCGTGGGTTCGATCCCGGCAGGCTGCACTGGGGGTGATTTTTTCCCCAAGAGTATCTTTCCCAACCTCAGTTCCTGCATACACACTCTCCCATTTCCCTGCGCCGTGCTGTCCCGTAAAAGGCATAGCGTGTTGGAGTGCACACACGTGAACTGATCAAACCTGTTAGTTAAGCGAACAAAATGTGCGTGAGAACGAAATATCTGCTTGAATCCATTGTTTACATTCGTTTGGCTACGTACTTATTAAAAAAATTTGTTGTTAGCTCAAGCAAACATTTCTCTGTGTGGGCAGGCATCTAAGACACGCAGCAATAAAAATAGTCCAGTTGCGAGAGTGGATCGCAACTAAAGTATTTTGTATTGCAACTAGAGTGAACGTTTTCCCGCGATAATCGGGAGTGTCCAACAACTGCTAGAGACCAGGTAATGCTTGACTTGATCCACATAGTCTACATATGATTTGCTATTCTATTGAACCCCAGTTGGTAAAACAACAGCATGAACGAGCCTGAGCCAATAACGAATCCGCTTGTAACAGATCGAGACACATGCTACCCAAATACAAATTTTTTGTAAATTTTACAAATAAATACTTTGTACATACATTTATAAAGCTTTGTAAACTTACAGTAATAAGTAGACTATCCTTCGTAAACTATCTTCTTTGCACATAGAAACATTTTTGGAATGACCAGGAATCGGGGTCTGCGGTGGCTGAGAGATTAGCCTGCTCCCCTCCCACCAAGGCAAACCGGGTTCAATCTCCGGCCGGGTCACCGGGTTTTCGCAAGTTGAAGGCCATGGCAACACAAATTATCTCAAACAAAAGGTACACAGGAAAACAATTTATCTGATAGACGAGCTGTCTAGTGTACGAAAACAAAACAAAAGGACGCTCAAATTTTAATGACTTTTCTGTAGCTGACGAACAAGAAACATGATGCTACCCGGTATTACCCCAGTGGACACCAGTTTGTACCCTCACGTATGGGGCGAAACGCGGTAAATTGCAGGACCTAAAATTCTTTCGATTTGTAAGTATCTACATTGAGTAGAGATATACCTAGAGTGGACTTCCCCAGGTTAAATTTCCTGACCACTCCAGTTGTAGTTCGATGGATGAACACCAGGTCGCGCTAGTCCATTTTCCTGGCGTGTGCGTGGGGAATGTCGGCGCGTTGCCACATTGACATCCACCCTCTCTCTCACACATACTCCATCTCCATCCCCCCAGTCCCAACGCCACAACAGTAGAAGTGTTATGATTGTCTGTTATACCCACACGCTGGGACAGACAAGATGGCGGACACCCAAGTTCCTTTCTCACGTCGTATATATCCGTTTACGAAAAGATTACAAGTTCTGTAAAACATATGAGTGAACAAAATGAAACATAATTTATACATAAGTAACGGGAAACGTTGCATATTACTTATACGGTCATAATAAAAGAATAAACGCCACCTTATAAAATACGCGATATATTCGGATTTATGTTCTATATAGTATCGTATCACACCTATGCTCTGTAAGTGGTTTGTGTAGCTCAGTGAGATAGTGCGCAGATCTGTGCCACGTCATTGTAGGTTCTAGAGTTTGAGTCTCCGACGGGTTTCGAGTTTTTTTATGTGACACATTATGGCTGTTTATAACTTAGTTTATTGCTACAAAATGTTTATTTCCAGAATATCTTTGTCTAAAAGTAATAATACGCAATACCTCCACAGTACAGTCTACGAGCAGTGGCTGTTTGCTAATCACATCGATTATTTTCTAAGGTAGATAATTTGAGCTGTATAGCGTCAGTAATATTAAAAGGCACACATAAAAGCCTTAAGTTTAATATTGTAACAGTTCTGTCTTCTTTTGGCCTTACAACCGTAAAAGTGTGTTTAATTACGGAGAGCGCAAGATTGATTATTATGATAATTAAAGATACACATTTGAAAACAGGGGCATAGCCGGGATGGGGGTGATATATTGGGATGTATCCCCCCCTCCCCGATAAACGAAATGAAAATAAAATTTGAAAACAAAATGACAATTATTATAATATATATGTGATCTGCCTTGAACATGAATGATGTTTATAGCATTGTGTGGTTCCATATCTGTACATGAAGACATTGATTATAATACATTTGTAATAATTAATACCAGGTTTCGTATTTTGTTCAAAAATAGACCTAAGAAAACTAAAAAACTAAGAAAACCCCCTCTCTTCCCGCCTAGAGTACATTCCTAGCTACGCCCTTGTTTAAATAATATGACAATGTTTTAATGAGTGGCATAAATGTCCTTCGTACATACATTTTCCATACACAAACAGTGCCGTTACTCATATCATTTCCCGTACATTAATAGTACTCGTACGTTAAAATCTAAACCAATGCAGTCTTCAGGGGGGCAAAAAAAAGAAATAATCGCCGTACCTTTTGGATGCACTACAAAGCTCCTACATATAAAATTTGTTTGCATTTGTACCCCTGTCCCCTGCGAGTTGTTTTGTCTACAATTTACAAGTTTATATTAACACTTTAGATAATGTATGGGTATGGACGGATGCGTCCTTTATTCCCTTATGCTATAGAAAATTGCATGTCTTCTGTTATGCCCATGAGTATAACAGAAAGTAGCAGAAATTGGGTATCGTGTAAGTACGGCTGAAAGACTCACGCGTCTCGCGCATAATTTAGGCACCGGAAACTTCTTATATCATTTTTAAATATCGGAAGAAATACTGTTTTGCAAATATGATACACTACATACATATAGTATTATACCAACATATTACAATTAACATTGTTAAGTGGTAGGGGAATGCTATTAAAAAGGAGAAAATACCCACAATAAACGAATCGAATCTACACTTCCTGTATGAATTAACACTCCTTGTTAAGATGCTTGTACATGTTATAAAACATATTTCGTTAGTATAGTATAATCGTGCAAACAAAATGAGTGGTCGTTAACGAAAAAAGTATCTATTCATTCAACAAAACATGGGGCACACAGAACATAACTACTTACGGCAAAGTAAATTATAATTATGTAAATAAGCCACAAAATTAACACACAAGAATGCCCTACTGTCACAAATCATTCCAATTTGTACATAGTGTTCGTAAATTGTTGTCATTATCCATTTGTAGGCTAGGAGATGTCAGACATTCCAGAATACACGAGAAACTTTTGACACAGTCAAGATATTTAATAATATTTCTGTTATTCTTGGTAACAACTGTACACTATGAACAGAGAAATGTATCGATTCGACTAGGTTTATAGCCACCTGCACACCGTGATACAGCGTAAACTGCGACGTCCGAAGTAAAGCTGGATTAACAATATAAATATTTAAGCAGTATATTATACGTTAAGGTGCGTGTAGAAGAAGCGAATGTGTGTTCTCTTATGTTTTGGTTCCCAGTGGAACCTTATCAGGTCGTGTGCGTTGGTGGGATTTCCTTAAGCATTGAAATAAATAGTTGTATTTTAGATCTTTAGAAAAACCGTTGAGGCTACGACCTATCAGTACAGAGCAGTCGGTGTTGTTGGCGGGAAACTGTTATTTAGAGTAATATAAGTATAAAACAATATGACAAAGGCGTGTATGTGCACATGTGGACGTTCATATTTATTTACAAATAATAAGCTTCTCTAATAGCAAATATCGGCTTTGAAATATTATCTACTTCAATATGGCTGTTTCTTACGAGGTGTTGTTAGGAACAAAAGTAAACACGACAGGACTGCTGCCTGTTTGAATTCACTGGAATTAAGAATTAAAACATTAATGGAAAACTGCAAATACAGAAGATGTGTTTCTGTATGACAGATAAGCGCCTACTGCATAATTCTAGATGCATTAGGTTTTGTATTGTAAACGTAGGCCGTGTCCGAAATGGCAGATTGTGTTGAAAAAATGATAATGTGACCCGATATTTTATACAAAATTGTGACGTATTTGGTAAATTGATATTTCGTATCTTGTATATAGCAGATGTTAGCAAAAATACAAAATGACAAAATCAGTGCCACGTTGGTTTTGACATTCGAAACACATGCGCGAATGGGTACTTAAAACGTTTTTTTAAAACAAATAACTATCCATAAAATACACTACACATGTTTTAAAAAGCAAGTAAGTGTCGTGCTTTGTTTATATATTTCGCAACACATGTTTTATTTGAAGTCGTTATTGGATATTAAATCATTGTCTTGTTTATTAATATATTCGCAGCATTCCTGTAATAATCGTAGAAATATTACGTTCATTTTAAGCATTTAATTTATATAAAACATATTTTCACTGTTAATGTAAGAATATGTTGCCGCGAGTACTAAACAAGTGACTGTCGACAACGCCCGGATTGAAACCTACGAAATGACAAATTACAAAATAATTAATTTCTCCTTACGGACAAGGCCTTAGCTTGACTGTTAG
The DNA here is from genome assembly GCA_029891345.1 of Dryococelus australis. Taxonomy (NCBI): domain Eukaryota; kingdom Metazoa; phylum Arthropoda; class Insecta; order Phasmatodea; family Phasmatidae; genus Dryococelus; species Dryococelus australis. The sequence goes on along the minus strand of CM056998.1, from coordinate 66,954,621 downwards.
TGATTGGCACCGAGTCGTTGCATTCAACCGATATTTAGTGTAGAAATGGTTATATTTTGTAATGTACGTAGTCTGAAGTAGAATATTGCGACTCACTTTGTTATGTCTAGTTCTCATGCGTTTGTTAGTGTTAACATTACTGAAGAACACTACAGTGTCAACGTTTTTCGCATTGTTATGTGTCCGAGGTTTCAGTGTGCAATATACAACGGTGTGCTGTATTATTCCCCTGTAAATATAAACACACACAGCTGCCAACTTTTCAGACAGTATCCACTTATGCACATCATTATTGTAAATGTGGATCTTACAGAGACTACAGTTCTATTGCCGCTTTAAAACAAACATCTGTTAAGAGTTGAGCCTTAAACGTTATCATTAATGTCCTTTTCCCGCAGTGTGCAAAATGTTTTCTGCTTAATGAAATGCACGTTCATACATCAGTCACATTCGCACGTAAATGTTTTACATGTTTCGGGAAATGACATACGCACGTACACCGGGAACGAATGTGTGTACGCGTCGCTTCCTTACAGCCCATAAGCTGATATTTTGAAAATCGATTTATATATGCAGTTCATAATCGTTAATCCTAATATTTCTTTTTTTAAAGACAGGAATGGAGGCATTACCTTTGGAGAAACGCCACTAGGCAACATTCTTTAAAATGTATACTCTCTAACCTTTAATGACCTAGAAGAGCCGGGATAAATATAACCAATTTTCGTCGTGATTTTTTTGTAAACCGGGCGTGACATTGAATGTATAGTTAATACGCAGAGCAATGAGAACACTGCCAAAGTTCTTACAAGGCAAGGCATGCATGAGTGAAAACGTTATATCAATATCCGACATTTAATTTTTATTATTACCAATATTAGTGTTAAAAGGGAATTTACCTCTTGTTGTTACCAGTTTTAATGATACATTATCGATAACTTCATTTACTGACTCAAATATATATATATATATATATATATATATATATATATATATATATATATATATATATATACATATATTCATTCCTTTCTTGTAAAAAAGTCTGTGATTGGTTAATAGGAACACTTTCATTGCCATACGCTTTCCAGCTACAGCTCCTAATGGGTTGATAATACTACATATATGTGCCTACGTTCCAGCACATATTCAGTATGTGTTTTCCGTCAAAATACTTGTTCAGAATCTTATCAGCTGCCTAGTTGCTGTAAAGGATGCAAATAAGTATGTCTATCGGAATGTATCACGTATCGAGCCGAGTGGAGTATGCTTATGTATACATAAGTGCATTCCTAAGTTCGGACACAGCCTTAATGAAACTCGAGTCGAAATATTGAACGTAATGATAATTTGTACGAACAGCCACCTATGTAGTAGATCACAACCCCGACCTGTAAACATTGTGTTGCATTATAGACCGTCGTGCGTCTAACATATAATTCTCCATTATAGAACAATTATTTCCTGTTCATTTCCTTTCACATAAGAACGGAACGAAAAGTTTACTATGATGTATGACATCATTCATGATTAATATGACGTTTGTAATTGTAAGTCCTCGGATTTTGTCATGAACACCTAAACTATAGTAAAATAATAGATTATAATTTAAAAAATGACCGTTATTAATTTATGATGATCTATTTTCGCAGAGGTAAATAAAAACAAACAGTAGTTGACAAAGGTGCATATTTCCGTAAACAAATAATTGTACGACATAAACGAAACACATGCCATGGTCGCCCCCTAGTAAATCATGAGTTGGGTATTCACAGCTGCAAAGAATGTTGGTAACTCGCATGTGACAGGCTCGCCTTTGGCAGAACTTGAACGAACACGTGGATGAGCCGAGGCCAGGGTTATAAACTTACTATTACCGGCTGCGGAATTGGCAATACCGCGCGGATGACGTCGTCGAGAACACTAGCGCTCCTCTGGATCAACAGTGGAACTAACACATAAAACTGGTCAGACTTTTTACCATCCCATGACCACACTAGTGTATATCTTTACTCAATGGTATCTATGAGTATGTGGAATGTTGTAAGTCCTGGGATTACACATGAGAATGGATTTATAACTGTGCACAAAATCTGGAATAATTGCAGTGTCATAAAAATGTGTACTTCATTATTTCCTTTAAGTTCCCGGTTCTACCCCTCATTCCCCTACCTCTGTTCACCGCACAACACAAGGCTCAACGATAAACGTGGGCGGGGAAACATCGCCATTTTATTCCTGACACACGAAAAAAAAGGTCACCTAAACAAGCCGAGGTACACGTTGGAACATGCCCATGGCAGATTACAGTTTAGGCCGGCGTTGATAGCATCATTATATGGTGACTGTTTATACGTTGGGTGAAATGGGTCCCCTAGCACACGTACAATCAACCCGCAGCGACAAACAATACACGGATCTGCTGGCAGATCATGTCCACACATTTCTATGTATACAGTTCCCTGCGAGAGAGGTGTGCTGTAGTCGGCAGACGTCTGGGATTATCTGTGCGCAGGGGAACGGGGTAAGCGAAACAAGGGAAGAGATGTGCGCGCAGGTCTGGCCGTGCTATCACCTATTCCAAAAACATCAGTTACGGCGGGCTCAGTTGTATGCGAGGCAAGGGAGGAAGCAGGACGTTTGCAGAGGCACGGAAAATTATCTCCAGTGTTACAAAATTGTACTTACACACGTAATTCTTGAAACGACCACATATCATAAAAATGATACAACTGAAATACTACGTAGTTTGTAACACTCGGTGCAATTTCGCGAGAATTAATGTATGCGTACATTTTAACAAAGTATAACTAAACAGTAACTTTAGGCCAATGCAGTTTATTTGAATCTATAGAAACGTTTTATAGCTTTATGAGCTCAAAGTCGCTATAATGGGTGTTTTTACTCATAGTGGACTGTCCCGCGATATTAATAAAGCCTACACATATTATATAAAATAAGAAATAAAATAATAGAAATTAAACAATGCCGCCGCTAAGACATATTACACTAGACAAAGTAATGTCCATCTGCTTTACAAATTCCACCCAATTAATCTGCGTGTAAGCATTCTTGCCGCAGTAGTAGGGGGTGGGGGTCCTAACTCAAAGGGGATACCAATTTTATTAATCGGATTAACACTTTGATATCAAATTGACTGAAAGGGTTCAATTGAAATGGTTAAATTTTAATCCGGTCAAAAATTCTTTATCCGATCTTAATCTGATCAATTTTTTTTTTGGATTTTGTGATAAGTGTATAATTTGGTGCAAGAGTGTACTAAGGGCCAATTTGATTAGTTTCCTTCTTTTCTTTGGGGAGGAGCACTGGTACGCCCTCACCCTCGGAGCTCTGGCACTCGATGTGTGGCATATATATATAGTGAGTTTTGTGCAAGAGTGGAACAAATGTAAATTTTGTGTCTCATAAACGGTGTTGGTAGATAGGCGACTTTGAAAAATGAGATTTACGTGTTGTAATGAAAAACGATTAAATAGACTACGACTGTTTCCGAATGCATCTAAATGTTACACATGGGAGAATTTCAGAGTGTTTAAACGAGTCTCTACGTTTGAATAAATAACACGAGAGAGAAGTATAACTACCTGGTCTCATAAAGAAACAAGTGCAATTACATGAATCTCCAGTATGAAATTATTACGTAATGAAAATCAATTAAACGTAAAGTGATGAATACGTGATTTTACTACCCCGAGCTGTATGTTAGAAATATAATTTACATGAGAAAAGTATAATGAACAAATACAACTATGGGACTAACAAGTTGTAAACTATCACAATTACGTTAGTGTACAGTATGGAATTAACGATCTACAACAAAGCAAAAACGTCCCTATAAATTAAACGGCTAAACACAAGATTTATGACATTACATGACGCCTCTCGCACATACCTTACATTATACAAGTCCGTCTGCCTGTGAAACTGGTGAGGAACTTTAGAAACGTATTCCACACGTTAAAATAAATTAATTTATTGACATGCGTTATGAAACCGCACCACTCCCAAAACACATCTGTATGGCTCGGAGGCTGGTGAAGGAATGGTGTCAGTGTATGACGTGCGCAAACTTATATATGTGGAGCTTACGAGCATGTTGAGATTACGGCAAAAATCTTTGAATACGATTGACTAAATAATTTACACACTACTCATACGCATCCTGAATTATATCTAGAAGAAATGTATCCCTACCAAGCTAGTATTAACGACGTGCAAATTAAACAGCGAAACGCACAGACAACTTTTCACAATACGGAACAATTTAGCAATTCCAGTTAACACGGACAAATAAATATTTTCAAACTCGCATTTTGAATTAAACGATTTAAATTTTAAACAGACACAATAGCATAATAGAAATACACATAACTACTTGACGCCTCTCGCACGTAGCTTAAGTATTTTTAGAACACATTCATCCGCCTCGGAGACTGGTGAATTAATGAGTTCAGTGTAGCACTTATGTCGTCTTATAAGCTGTGTGTATGTGTGGAGAGCCTGATTATATACGTGTAGCACGGCCGGCATCTTAAAGGCAACTAAGTTGAAATTAAGGCAAAAATTTTGAATACACTATTCGTCCTACAACAGACAATGAAACGATAGTAAAAAAAAAAAAAAAAACTTACCCAGATTTTTAACGCAAATTTCACAATTTTCAGAATAATTCACTTTTAACAAAAATTTCCATCGAAGCATAAAGAGACTCGGATGGCATGAAGAAAGACTTAATCCCGCAAAGCGTATCAGTGCAACACTTTATAGAAACGTACAATATATTATTTAATATAATGGACCGAATACAAATTTTCGTTAAGTCTGTGAAATTCTCGGCACTTGGTAACAAAAAACACGAGTTGAAAATGCTACGAAATTTCATCGACTGAGCTCAGAAATATACTTGAGACGATAAACGATTATAAAAATAACGAACACACTATATCGAACTATCACACAAAAATTTATTTCCTGATAAATTAAAACAAACAAAACAATATTTCGCATTATAGTTTACGAAGACTGTAAACGAGATCTGAAGCCCAGATCATATAATATCGCTTAACGAGAGGTGAAGCCAGCTGGCCGCCTACACTCCTTGAAGCCCGCTGACTCCCTATCCCTGTATCGTCGCACAGTACCCCGGTAGCCGGTAAGCCGCCCGGGGAAGGCGAGAGAGCTGTTGTATACATGTATCCTGGACAAGTCTTTGCGAATAACTAACATAGCGCAAACCTGCGAGAAGCCTCCGCATCTCTCCTGACTACACCCCCTCCCCCTTCCCCTACAACGCAGAGTTCCTTTTCGCCTGAAAAGAGAGGTCCTGCTCAAGGCCAACCACCCCTAACCCTTACACCAGCTAAGAAAGCATTTTTCAAATATCTCGAGAAATGCCCCCTCCACCCAGCCCCAGTCCCCCTCCCTGTCGATCCAAGGTCACACACCCTCGTGCAGCGAAGTTTGAACTCTTCATAATGCGTTAACCTGTCTTATTTGCAGCGTAATAAAATTTCACAAGTCCCGCCGATCAAAATTTATATCCCTGAAGCTAAATATTACCCAAAATCTTAATCCCCAAATAAAATTCCAACAAATTTTATATCTTAATCCAAGAAATGGATTTTAATCCAATAAACTTTATAGCATTTTCCAGCATACTTATTAAAAATTATTTCCAGGAAACTAAGTATATTTCGTACAAGAAATATTTTCACCCACTAAAATTTTTAAAACATTGAAAGAACACAGTTTTCAAACAAGTATCATTCCATTTACACTAGTTTCAACTATTACGATGGAAGGGAAGACACGACACACATACATATTCAAACTTTCAATCTGATTTTTTTTTTTAATATATGTGTATATAGCATATAAAATTAAGCATTTTACTTTTAGACTTGTCTACGACACTAAAATTTACTTATAACCAAAGCTTCAATTCAAAAGCTTCCCAAACGAGATTTTTAGATACACTATATATATATATATATATTTTTTTTTTTCGAACTTATTTACGAATCGATTTCCCTAGAAAACTAATCACGACATGATATTACTGAAATTACACGAATGAAGGTTGAAACGACTTCTATCGGAGTTGAAATCTGTTAAATTTCACAAAATTAAATCAATTAAAGAAACATTTAAAGGAAAACGACAGTCATTTTGTATTCGTATACCCCATCTTGTAGGATACAAATTATTTATTTACATCTTAAAGAGATACCCGAGACAAATTACTATATTCCATACAACTTAGGGAATCGCCATAACGAATTATCAGACAAAAATTACTGGGAAAAACGACATTCTTATTACATACGCACGTTTAAACAGAACACCGTTAAGACAGTCACAGCTCAAAATGGCTTACTCAACACACTAGCTTCTAACTAATACAATCGTTTAGCAAACAAAGTCTTTAAAAATTCCCTACAAAATATTTCCAAACCCATCTCTCCCTTCTACATTCCTGAAATTAAATTAATATTTATTCATTTTAATCGAATACCAAGTAAATACGTGTTCCGTTTAACATGCGTACATTTAATCACATGGTGAATTAGTATGCATACTTCAGCAATTAACATACAAATATTAGAACGGAAGACATTTTATCGGCATTAATGAAACCTGATACTGTTTAAAAAAACTACATTCATACAGAAACTAGTTAATTGTCATTCTGACATTGTGAGGTGAACATACATTCTGAAGTAAACTATCTCCTCACACCAAATATTATTAATTTAATCTACAACGATGAAAATTGAGGCATCACCGAACAAACTACACCACAAATACAATTTTATATCAAAGGGTTGATCCGATTAATAAAAGCGGCATCCCCTTTGAGTTAGGACCCCCACGCCCCTACTACTTACCGGGTTTAACGGTAGCTTATGTGAAATTGTGGTGTGCATAAGCTTAGGTGTTCAAATTATAAATCCCACGCAATTTATAGATCATTGAGAGTTTATATAAAAAAGGTTTTAATTGCCATGTCGGTTTATGCATTATTTCTGGAATCCCGAATCATGTGCAAAAGTAATCCCACCATGTCCTGAGAAGTGCAGTTACTTCCATAACCCTCCCTGCACATTTTGTTGGTGAAATAAATAACATGATATATTCGCACAGTGACAACATGTGTGTGAATAGCGATAATCTTAAAAGACTGTAACCTACAACCATGACGCATATATTGAAATGCATAAATATCGAAGAATATTTCTGTTTTTTGGAGGCAAAAGCGACAAAAAAATTAATTGACTAAAATATGCCTGTGAATACAATTGAATTATATTTCATGTTTACCTAATTTGCAAGAATAAAAAAAAAATTTAAAAGGTATAGAATTAAAATAATAAAATAAATTTAATGAAAAAGTATTATACAAAATATTATTGTACTGTATGTACAATTATACAATGAATTTAAATAATTAATTTTTAAAATTGGTGCATTTAAAGTGAACAGTTTAATTTTTTAAAATAAAAAAAAGGTAGATTTAATAAATAAAACAGGTAGTCAAAGTCCCGCATCATGCATGTAGGCATACTGCTCATTAAAAAACTTATTATTTTTAATTGGATGCAAATTACAGATTTTCCTATGTCTATAAACATTTTGAGTGTCAACAGCTTGCCTGGCGGCTGAATCTACAGAGTGGGTGGGTGCTGATAACTCGCCTTACAGCAAAATCAAGAAATGACGTCCGCTATGTGTTGAAAATATAATCCAATACGGAGAGGTTCACACAGCACCACCTATACTTTTTTAACACAAACAAATATGGCTGCCATCTGGTAGCTAAATCGATAGTTCGACTGGCGGTGAAATCGATTATTAATACACTACTGCCACCTATGCGTTGAAAATAAAAACAAATGGAAAACAAAAAAAAAAATACAAGATGACTACGTACGGCGAAATGAGTATAGGTGAAGGGGGTGAAGGCCTGCTGATTAACCAATAAAAACTGGTGATCTGACTGTCAGGGCAAAATACTAAGACATCTTTAAATATTATTTTAATAGATTTTTAAAATCTTCTTTATAATTTTTTGGAAGTTTTGAAATTAAACATTTTTTTTTAGAATTTTTTCGAGTTTTTATAAATTTTCAGGATTTTTGGGATTTTTCAGATTCAAAGTCATTCATAGTCACGGTCATAGGGTAGAGGTCAAGATCAAGATTACCTGGATTCAATATGTCCGTCGAACGACCGGAATTACAGAGCATGAACAGCTTCCGCTCCAATGCCGGATCGTGTTATGTACGAATATTCGAAATTTTGAATTTTGAATTTTTGAATTTATGGTGATATATGTTTTTAAGAATTTTGCAAATTTCTGGGTTTAAGGCCACCCAAGGTCACTGGACAAGATGAAGGTCACCTACACCCAAGATGGCGGTTGGGTGACGTCACAACATGGCGGCCGGCTGGCGCAGGCGTTGGTGACACGTGCCGGTTTTGTCGAGCCCAAGTCGCCTAGGTAAGGGGCGAGTAGTCTTACCTCTACACCACCGCGGCCCCGAAAGATTCAAGCTAACCCCTTTGATGTATACTAAGCTAGAAGCGGGCTCAAGAGTCGCTATGCGATGAGCAGGTTTCCTGCTTTAATCTTTTAGTATCGAGTATATTCTTCTTATCCCACCCTATTTTTCTTAAGCGTCAAAGTTTGACAATCTCATACATGTGAAAGGATGTTTATATTCTTCGTGAGTTATTTAGGGGAAGAAATATTATTGAGCTCCGATACACAATAATTTCGGCTGTGGTATTAACAGTGGAACAAATACCATTTCTTTCCGGCTCCTCTCAAAGTACACGTGACGCTCGCAGTTAATAACATTGTAATTGCTATTTAATCGTGCGGTGACTGTCATTAGTCTCCTGTCCCTCCCAAACTGATGTGGCATCCCAACTGTATACCAAACACAAGCACTCTCGTCATAAACCGACCATCCTGCAAATCTACAAACAGTTTGCTGCTAAAAACGCAATAATTCCCTCCCACCGAACTATCCACGTTGCATTTTTAATATATTTTTCGTTAGACATATTGTTTTGACGTGAATACGTCTTTAAATTTGCAAACCATAGTTGGAGGCAATCCAGAAAATCCGATGATAACAAAATCGATGGATACAGTTCGGCATTGCAGCTCCGAATCTATAGCCTACTTTCAAAATTCAATTACACCACTCGATTGCCAAGGGATCAAATAATATGTTACGTTGAGTGAGAAATGCGAAGCATTGTAGTTTTTTTTGGGAGGGGCGGGGGTGAGGTGCGCCCCTCAATTTTGAGTTCGTTTCGTCGCGTCTCATAACTTTCGCGTAGTATAACTTTTGACTAGGAGAAGCTACGACGCTCGTTTAGGTTTCAATCGATTGAGTGCATAAAAAAATTGGCATGGCGTGGTTATGGTGAAATCGTATGAGTTTTGCGTAAAAATTAAGAAAACTTAACGCAATGTCGGCCCATACTCGTCAAAAAGCCAAGTCGAAATACATAAATCGTACACGGTTGGAAAGACCATCTCAAAGCAATGCAGCGATACCCATAAAACTCCATATGAACGAGTGAGGGGGTGCCGGGAACGTAAAATAAACATCAAGGCGTCCGAGCGCGTCATTGTAGACCTACTTACGCTAAACAAACAGCTGTGTCCCTTACACAGCCACACCCCATCTTTCCAAATAATGCTAGCTTCGGCAGCACGGTAAAATTGCTGCAAAAATACTTATGTGTTCCTTTATGATAAAATAATTGTCTGTACTAACTTAACAGTCCGTAATAGACTATCGTATATGATTTATGCCAGTAAATGTAATTCCAAACGCAACGTTCATTAAGAGAAAATAAGTTCTCGATTATGAAACAAAAATGTGTAAATATGCAGTCCTATTTGAAAAGCATTAAAAACTAAAACATTAACAGGTTAAAATTATAACCTACCAAATTACTAGACAAACAGATTCGAAACTAACGCTATCGTTAAGTAAATGTGTTTGTTGGGGTTGAAGTTAAGTTCACACGTATTTACTTAAGATGGTGGAGGTTCGATTTAAAGTTGTAGCTTATTTGTTTTAGATATAATATTAAAGATAATCTTTGTATTACAGTTGTAGTACAAATAAATGTATTTTAGACAGCATATTATATTTTTACATTCGCTGTTTACCAATGTAATTGAAATACAAGCGTAACTGTAATATTAAAAAAGGTACATTCCGCAAGTCCACTTAGTAGGTTAATGTACTTATTACATGAAAAAGCAAGTATTCAGTTGGGTACTAGTATCCATGGTTTGACTTGTAAAAGCACAAGACAAAATGCAAATATATTTCCACATGTACAGCACACAATTCCCTAATTCCATGACAACTGCGTTCTTGCAGTTTTCGTATTGGGAGTTATGTTTCCCATGAAAGGGCGACCCATACGGACGAGCGTAAATCACACCCATGAACTACCCGGGATTCGAAACAGGAACCACTAACGCTCGACACTCAACCGACTGCGCCACAGAGGGCAGCCAATAGGTCAACCAGAACACAGTCAATCGTAATATGAACTGATTTAAAGTGAACAGTAAACTGCTTATTTCATTGGGGATAGTTTATAAGTTACAATTTACGTAATATATTAAGTGATTGTTCCACATAATTTGATGCCATGTTGGTTGGGATTCCCTTGACTCTATTTGCGCTAAATTAAATGTCGTTACTGGGGAAAAAGTTTGAACATTGGTTTAAAATATTTATAGTTTAGCTTGAACTTCATACATCACCTTCTTCGTTGGAATATAAATATAAATAACAATTAGTTTTTATCTTCTGTCAGTTCTATTTTGTGTTATTGTATAGCACTGATTATTCTAAACATTCGTGTGTCTTTAATTCAACATCATTATTTTTAAATATGTTTTCAATTTATTATTCTTTATTACAAATTTATTCGCAGCCTCAAACCTAAAGGTTGTATTGTGATTGATTCCGAGAAAAGAGTAATAGTGACACAATTCAATAATTCTATAACATCAAATGGATCGTGCCAACAACTATGAATATGCTAAGAAATTACATTCGGCATTGGCTATAGATAGATGACAGCTCTGTAGTACTTTATGTGTTATTATTTGCACGATGTTCGTACTTTTGTTAGAAGTAACACTGCTGTGCTGTAACGTGTGTTCACGTTGGTTTGACATTATACTGTCTCAAACCCCTCAATGTTGGCATATTTTGTGAACAAATATTGTCTGAGTAATGCATTCTCGTCAAGACATTTCTTAACGCCGCGCCCTAAATCTTCACATCGAATACTTATCCCCCCCCCCCCCCGGGTCCTAACTTTAAAGGTGAAAGAGTTTGTATTATATTTATTTTGTCTTCATGTTATGAAAATGTGGGAATGAAACAAGTAATCTGCTGAGGCATCAAACCACAGAACATATTCCACCTCCCTCGTTGTTACTTTTAGCTAACGTGATTTAATTCGATTCTGGTGAATATCTTAACAGCACATTTGTATTCAATAACAAAAGCAATTGACGTCTGTCAAACAGCGCACGCAGACAGTAACGACATCATCCAGAACACACTGTCACAACAGCACTGCTATTTTTTTTTGTGTCCATACGTATACTGCCGGGCCGCTGTCTTGCCGCTCAGCTACAGATCGGTCGAAGCCTCCACGTGTATGCTATGTTAGCGGAAACGAAGACCATTTGCAATATGCTTGTTCGTATAAGAAAAACCTATGGGGGTAGGTAGCCTGAGTCAGTTCTCCTCTAGAAAAACTAAGATTATTATTTGTGACTTTACAAATTGGTGTCTCATACGTCACCGTCTTAATTTATTCATAATGCGTGACAATCAGGTAGGAATGCTGAAAACTACAGAAAATAAAGATACTGTATTTTCGCTTGCTAACGGCGGTTTGATTAACTCACAGGCAGTTGCTACCATGAACATTAAACTGGATAATTTTCCATGGAAGGTAAACTTTAAGTTGTTTAATGATTTGTCGTATCCCGTCATACTTGGTATTGATTTTCTGGGGAAGAGAGAGTGGTTGTGTGGACGTGAAAAACAAATGTTTGTGTTTTGGTCCTAAGTCTCCTGTTCAGTTACAGAATAAGCCGTCGTACTGTAGGAAAGTGCAGATGGTCAAATTAGATAAGCAGTTGGAGGCAGGAATTGAAAATATTAAAACCGTCAATTTTCCCTCGTATGCCCAGGCGTCTGCCGACACCAATACCTACTGGAAGATAGTTCACCTACCCACAGCTCCCTAGTGGTCGAATGAACATTCCTTGGCCTTGAGGTTGCTTGCCTGGCTCCCGAGCGCACCCAGCCTCATTCCTACGGAGCACATCTGAGTTGCTGTCGAGAGGGGTGTGCGCTTCGTGGATCCTGCTCCGACTGATTTCCGTGCATTGTGGGAGGCTGTGCAGCGCTCGTGAATCAGTATGGCTCCCGACCGTTTCTTGTGCCTTGTGGAGTCCATACCATGCTTCATCACCGCTTTCTCATCGCGGTGAAAGGGGGAGCTACACGCTGCTAAGCAAGTATGTCTAATGCAGCTGTTCATGAGTGCATATCTAGGAGAGTTATACTTCGAAGATCCGTGCAGTCTACAAGGACCAGAAGTAACTCACAACATATTCATAGCATATAGCATTCGTCCTCCACTCCCTCAGTGGTAGATATTTTTTAGGGTGGGTAATAAATTCCGGCTCTTTTTGCCCCACCCCCTCCCCCATAATACTTAGCCTGTCACCTAACTTTGAAAATTTGTGGGCGGTGTTGGTGTAGTTCTCAATTTTTTCACACTATAGCCACATTTCAGTGCAATTCTACTGGAAGAAGATACGAGAAAGTTGACCCTATTTGTGATAGTTCTGATGCTACGATCGCATTGGCACATTCAGCATGCATTAAAATTTCTTAAAGGGTCATGTTATAAGCAAAATACTCCCGAACCAAGAAAATGGTCTCGAATACCAACCTCTGTAATTTCCTTTCATGCTTTTCTCCAAATACGGAAATTTGTAATCACATTCAACAAAGGACTTTATCATGAACCATATTTAAACACTGGCAATGTAAGAAAAATGTTGTGGTAAGCCTGCTTCCTATAATGCAAAAAAAAAAAAAATTAACTCAGTATCCGGCAAAGGTGGGGCAGAGATGGACATGGGGGCGAAACGGAGGTGTTGTAAGAAAATGAAGTACATTCCTCTGGTTTGAACTGGTAAAGAGAGGACCTTTCAAAGCACTCTCATTTGGAATAACAGTAAATAAATTAATTTAATTGTAGCCCTGGACGTAACTTCGAGTGCGGTGGAATATAAACACTGCGTTTATTACTTACATGGAAATATTTATTTAAAAAGTTGGTTAAAGGCTAAAAAATGACTGGAAGAAAAATATCTAGGACCTCAAAAGTGCTCACTTCACCGTGAACAGCCTAAGCTGTGTTTTCAACTCACTTCGAAATATGCGGTTTCTGCGCGAACATACGGAACCTACACACTTCGAACAGTTTTTCCCTAACCTACCCTAATTCTAAGTGTTAGATGTACGTCCGAGATAGGAACGAGAGCTAAATACGTCTCAGGGCTGAGTCCCTTACTACTAAAGGGGAGGGAATCCATTCAAGGAGGAATGCATCGCGACAGAGAGGTATTGGGTAGACATTAACGCAGTTTGGGGATAATACTACCTCCCTAAGTGTACCTATAGATAACCTATAACTAAGAAGAGAAAGGGAAAAATAGGCGTAGACACTGTAACGGGGCTGGAAAATATCACCGTACCGACTTCAGTATCTTATTCCACCGCACCAACTCTCCGCCACCTGAGAATGCTCAGCTACCAGGGTTATGAAGTCTTACCAGTATGCTGCCCCCTTTCGACGGCCGGCGAGTAGCTGGTGGGCAGCGTGTCTGCTCGCCTCGACATTGGTTCCAGCACTGCGTGGCGCCACCAGCTGACTCCCTCCTCCCGGCAACCCCTCGATGGCTCACACCCTTCATCGCGGTTGGCCGTCGCTAGGCAACCTTCGGACGTGGCAGCATACATAATCAAGATATTTGAATGAACTGATTTTGTACTTCCGGGAAACTCTCCATATTGTTCTCCCATGTTCCTCCACACTCTACAGCACTAAGTTTGGACTATATATGATGGGCATTGTTACCGTGACATGACACACAGCACTGGACACGCGACAGGAGGACAACACACACCACACTTACATTTAAAATGTAAAATAGGATAACAGGCAGAAGGCATTTTTTGCCATGTTTTAAGAGGGATATTTTAGAATGGGCATATTTATGATTTAAATACAGGGCAAAACACAAATTTGGGCATTTATCTTCAAGTTAAGTAGTATTCCAATTTTTGGTGGTGTAAATTAAAAACATCAATTTTGTAATTTTTATATGTAATATTTTTGGGAATTGTAACATTTCTATAATCAAATACCCCTATTGGCACCTTTTGTATTTTCGGAATATGTTTTCAAGCATTATTGTTTTTAAAGCCTGCTCCTAGGCCTAAATTGCATTTAACCAGTCTTTACATATATTGTATAAAATATTTTTGGGGAATAATTAAAAAAAAAAAAAAAATTGCGGCAAATTCAGAAAATAAAATTATGTTTGTGGTTTGGTCATTTCTCACAATTTTGATGGTACAAACTATAAAGTATCGGATTGGAAAAACCTTTTTTTAAAACTCTGAAAAACATCTTTTGAACTCTACTGAAAATCTAGAGCTTGGTATGACAGTTGGTGAGAGCTGTGGTCATTGCCACGGAGTTTGAGTTTCCTCCGGCTGCTCCTACTTCCATGACAGCAGATTCCTGCGCCACTCTGCTGCCACCCATTCTGTACATGTAATAGGTTTTGCAAATGAATATCCAAATTGTGAGAAGCGTTTTTTTTTGTGTGATTTTAGTAAATTTGTGTGTTTATGTGGAAACCCATATGGCTTTTCCAGGTGGAGTGCGTATGTGTTGGATCCAGTCCATGTCTATAAAAACGTTGATGGCATCTCTGCGCGAGGCGAATGTAGACTTCACCGAGGCGGACAAATAGGACACGCTTCGCGGGCTCATACGTGTAGTCGTGAATAAGGAACGCGCTGTTGCGGGCGAAAAGAGTGAGTCCATACCAATTTTGTTCAAAGTTTTAAAATCTATTCCTCCTGGAATAGATGTAAAAATACCTAGTTTCAGAAATAGTAGTTTGGTTCACTTAGTGGATTTTCTAGTAGCGTTGTCTAATATTTTAGACTTAAATTAATATGAGCCATATATTCCGTTGCATTGCTCAAAGTTCCGGATAATTTGTAGTCAGTATTTAGTGAAGCGCTAACAAATGGGGTTTTCAAGTGTTATGTCATAATTTATTACAGACCGTTGGTACCCCTGTAGCTATTTCCCATCTGCGTATGACTATTTTGGAAAAATACTAAACTCCTGCGCAGACTACGTAGAGTTCGTGAAACATGTTATGCAGTTAGTTTCTGTGTTAGGTAGCCCGTGTGATGAGGCATGTTTAACTGAGGTCATTTTTTTCATCTCTAGCCATGCAATCATTTTTTTTTCGTTTACACAAAAACCTCAAAACTTAAAACAAAATTATTAACTTTAGTTTCTAAAGTTGAATTAACAAGCAGTGATTGTTACCAAAGGCGTGAAGTAGAGATGACCAAGCCTAAAGCACGGTGCAAATATTGTTCACGTACGAACCATCCGAGCGAAAAGTGCTTCTATAAAGACCGCAAGGTTAGGGAACAGTAATAACACATGACGAGTTTAGTGCAAGAGAGAGGTAAACCACACATTGAAAAAGATGTGAAGGTAGTAACATCCAAGCGCGACGCGTGTACACAGGTGAGCGGAGTAAATAGGGCAAGTCAAGGTGGCGAGGGAAAATTGACGAAGCCTCGACGTGTATGCTATGTTAGCGGAAACGAAGACCATTTGCAATATGCTTGTCCGTATAAGAAAAACCAATGGGGGGAGGCAGCGTGAATCAGTTCTCCTCTAGAAAAATTAAGATTATTATTTGTGACTTTACAAATTGGTGTCTCATACGTCAACGTCTTAATTGATTCAAGTGCGACGTCGTCCTTGATGAGTCATGAAATGTGCAACCAAATAATGCGTGACAATCTGGTAGGAATGGTGAAAACTACAGAAAATAAAGATACTGTATTTTCGCTTTCTAACCGCAGTTTGATTAACTCACAGGCAGTTGCTACCATGAGCATTAAACTGAATAATTTTCCATGGAAGGTAAACTTTCAGTTGTTTGAAGATTTGTCGTATCCCGTCATACTTGGTATTGATTTTCTAGGGAAGACACAGTTGTTGTTTGGACGTGAAAAACAAATGTTTGTGTTTTGGTTTTTCTCCTAAGTCTCCTGTTCAGTTACAGATTAAGCCGTCGCACTGTTGGAAAGTGCAGATGGTCAAATTAGACAAGCAGTTGGAGGCAGAAATTGAAAATATAAAATCCGAGTTTAGTGACGTGATAACTACCAAAGTGGGTCTCTATACCCAAACCTCAGTAGTTTTGAAAATGAGTGATAATGAGCCTGTATTTTCCGTTCCATACAGAGTTCCTCCGCCCAAGGTCCCAATTTTTAAGCAAATATTGGCAGAATTAAAACAAGAAGGAATTGTTGAAGACTCCTTTAGTGCGTATGCGAGCCCCTTGTTTTTAATTCCTAAAAAGCAACACGGTAAGTACCATTTGATTAATGATTATAGGTTAGTCAATAATAAAATTTTTATTGATCCATATCCCATTCCTGTGCTAGACACGGCTTTTCAATATTTGAGTAAAGTGAAATACTACACCATTTTGGATATCAATTATGCATTTTTGCAGTGCGAACTGCACACAAATTCTAGAGAACCCTTGGCATTTTGTAACTTGTAGGGGTTGTATCAGTGGATGTGTCTGCCCATGGGTGTCAATTGAGGCCCCCAAACCATGTCACGAATATTGTATCAAACTTTAGGTCATTACATGCATGATTTTGTATTTACGTACATAGATGACGTGTGTATTTATAGCAACCCCCTTAAAAGACCACCCTACTCACATTTGTTTAGTGTTAAAATCCTTGCAAAAAGTAGGATAAACAGCGAATCCTGAAAAAATAAGTTTGGCTGAACAACATGAACGTTATTTAGGACTCATTATTTCAGACGGCCAGTTGCGTACCGACCCAGAAAAAAATTAATTGCGGTAGTAAATTTTTCCCTTCCGAAGAACGTTCGTGGAGTTCGACGTTTTTTTAGGTATGGCAGCATTTTATGGGAAATTTATTCCTGATTTTTTCCATGTTACCAAGCTGCTTCATTTTTTAAAGAGGAAAAGCACTAAGTTTATTTGGGGCCCAGAACAGCAAAAGGTTTTCCAAATAATAAAATACATTTTGACAGCCATCAGTATTGCATTTGCCCAATTTTCAAGAGAAATTTTATTTGCATTGCGATGCCAGTTCTGTTGCTGTGGGAGCAATGTTGAATCAGAAAAAAGGAAATTATTTAGTCCTGTAGCTTACGCTAGTAAACTTTTGTCAGCAGCTGAAGGAAAATACACAATAAATGAAAAGGAATGTTTAGTTCGCATATGGGGAATGGAACATTTTGCCGATTATTTAGATCATGCGAGTTTTGAGTTGTTTACGGACAACCAAGCATTAAGCTGGCTGTTGAAATCTGATAAACCGGCTGGACGTCTTGCGCGTTGGTTAGTGAGATTATCCCGTTTTAAATGTGATGTTCACCATATCAAGGGAAAAGACAATTTAGTAGCTGATGCATTGTCGTGTATGTTTTGTAGTGATTAATTTGAAGTGAATGCTAGTGATCCCGCTGAAATCCACGAAATTAATATAATAAAAAAATAGTGCCTAATCACGTAGAGGCAGTAGAATTTTTAAATACTTTACAGAATTTACCTGCAGCTATTGTGGACATAAAATACCACCAGAAACATGATGTAGAACGTCAGGAAATAATGTCTATGTTAGTTCAATCTGGTTGCGTAGTTCATAAATGTTTTATTGGAAATCAGTCAAAGAAAGGGAAATTTCGTGTGTTTGTCCCAGAAAAGTTAAGACCTATGGTGTACAATTATTATCATGAGTCCTTTTTTGAAGGGCATGTTGGCAGTGATAAAACCATAGCTCGTATTACCGATATTTTTACGTGGCAAGACATACATAAAGCTTGTGAAACACGTGTTAGAGAATGTGTCGCCTGTCAACAGGGGAAACCAAAAATCGTAGACAGGAAGGGAAGTATTCCACAAGTCCCACTACGGTTGTATCGGAAAAGGTTTACCTCGATGTTATGGGTCCCTTACCGCATAGTAAATCTGGATATGTCTACATGTTGATAGCAATTGATAGTTTTAGCAGTTTTTCTATCCGTTACGCACCATTAAAGCAGTAGAAATATAGAAAATAATTTTTCATCACCTTTTTTGTGTTTTTGTGTCACCAATATTTGTCGTCACTGACACTGCGTCATATTCTGTCTCACAAGAATTCTGTGACTTATTGTTTACATGTGGAGTTAAAATGATTGATACTTCGCCGCATTTTCCGCAGGCGAATATAGTTGAGAGAGTGAACTGAAATATTAAGGTAACGTAGCGTTGTTTTCAGTTAGACATGCAGAGAGAATGAGACACCATATTATATAATCTTGTGTTGTTCTTGAATAATGTGATTCATAGTGCCCATAAATGCACTCTATCTGAAGTCTTTTGGGAAGGCACCTTGTACATCCCCTTTTAAATGCTTGGGCGTTACAGCCCTTGTATGTGGAAAATGTAGCAAATAAGGATTTGAATAAATTGTGGGAGGAAGTCACTCATAATTTACTTGTTCAACATAATAAAATGAAGGAGAAATTTGATTCACAGCGTAGAGATGTTACATTGCACAAAGGTGATGTAATTACGGTCCAAACTCATTTTCTCAGTTCTAAAGTTGAGTATTTCAGTTAAAAGTTTGCATCACAGTGGTCCGGTCCGTTTAAAGTTGTACGTTTTTTGACTCCCGTTAAATTGATTGTGCCAGAGCTACAATTTCCACACAAAGAAATTAAGGTACATATTACTCATACCAAAAGATTTCATGGAAATGTAACTAGAAATTTGCCCTAGCCCTATGTACTTTAAGAAAGTGCCCTATAAAAGTGCCCAATATTGTTAAGAAATAAAGAAAGTGGAAAATTTTCTAAATAATATCTTGTAGAAGACAAGAATTGTTTCAAGATTTTACGAATTTTTTCCCTTGTATTTTATTTTTTACCCAGTAAAAGAGATTATGTATGTATAGTGTGTGGTTAATAAGAGGCCAATTTAATAGTCGCCGTCATGGTGTGTTGCAGGAAATCTGGACGCCATTTAAAGAAGACAAGAAGATTTTGCGTGTGTGGATTGTGCTGCCAACCCTACTACGATTAGGACTAGCCACCCGAAATCGTAGGCTGTGGAAAGCGGCCGACCATTCTCTCGCTTTGAAGAAGGGGAGGGTGTAACGGTACTGAAAAATATCACCATACCGACTTCAGTATTGTATTCCACCGAACCAACTCTCCGCCAGCTGAGACTGCTCAGCTACCAGGGTTCTGAAGGCTTACCAGTATGCTACCCCCTTTCGACGGCGGGCGAGTAGCTGACGGGAAGCGTGTCTGCTCGCCTCGACATTGGTTCCAGCACTGCGTGGCGCCACCAGCTGACGTCCCCCATCCCCGAAACCCCTCGATGGCTCCCACCCTTCATCGCGGTTGGCCGTCGCTAGGCGACCTTCGGACGTGGCGGCATACGTAATCAAGATATTTGAATTAACTGATTTTGTACTTCCGGGAAACTCTCCATATTGTTCTCCCATGTTCCTCCACTCTCTACAGCACTAAGTTTGGACTATATATGATGGGCATTGTTACCGTGACATGACACACAGCACTGGACACGCGACAGGAGGACAACACACACCACACTTACATTTAAAATGTAAAATAGGATAACAGGCAGAAGGCATTTTTTGCCATGTTTTAAGAGGGATATTTTAAAATGGGAATATTTATGATTTAAATACAGGGCAAAACACAAATTTGGGCATTTATCTGCAAGTTAAGTAATATTCCAATTTTTGGTGATGTAAATTAGAAACATTATTTTTGTAATTTTTGTATGTGATCTTTTTAGGAATTGTAACATTTTTATACTTGCGTGCCCCTATTGGCACCTTTTGTATTTTTGGAACCTGTTTTCAAGCTTAATTGTTTTTAAAACCTGCTCCTAGGCATAATTGTATTTAACCAGTCTTTATATATATTGTAAAGAATATTTTTGGAGCATTATATATAAAAAAAGAAAATGAATTGAGCCCAACACAGAAAATAAAATTATATTTGTGGTTTGGTCATTTCTCACAATTTTGGGGGTAAAAACTATAAAGTATTAATGGGATTAGAAAAACCTTTTTTAAAACTCTGCTAAACATCTTTGAATTCTGCTGAATATCTAGAGCTTGGTATGACAGTTGGTGAGAGCTGTGTTCACTGCCACGGAGTTTGAGTTTCCTCCGGGTGCTCCTGTTTCAGTGACAACGCCATAAAATCCCTTTCTATAGAAAATGGTTATAAATTGTAATATGTATTAATAGAAAATGCTATAGGAGACAGATAGGTAGGAACCGTGTTCTTTGTTAGTGCCAAGAGAAATACTTGAAAAGAGAAGGTGGGATATACACTTCGCACAATACACTCAGGAATATTTATATAATTTCTGAGTGTACTGCGCGAAGTGTGTATGTTCCGTATGTTCACACAGAAACCGGATTTTTTAGCTGTAAACACAGCTTCTATCTTGACAGCAGGTAAGAAACTAAAAATCAATATTTTAATTACAATAATAAAAAATACGAGTAGTAAGATTTGGGAGAGTCTAACAACGGATTCCGGATTCGGATCTGGAGCCAGCTGGCCACCAAGTTGTGATGTCACCCGACCGCCATCTTGGATGTCATTGACATTTTACCCCTGACCCATGATCAATGACCTTGACCTTTGAACCAAGAAACTGCAAATACCCTTCAAAATCCCCAAAAAAAATTCTCAAAAAAGCTGAAAAATTATTAAAAATTCTAAAAACTCTAAAAAAATTCCGAAAATATTATCATAAAAAATTATTTAAAATTATGAAAAAATTATTTAAAAAGGATCCTCAGAAATTTCCAAAATTTTCTTGGAGCAGGCGAGAGAGATCAGTGACCCAGGTTCATGGATCAGTGATCCAAGGGCCAGGTGAGCAGGAACTATAAAAATCCAAACAACCCTAATATCTAAATATATTTTAAAAATTCACAAAAAAATCCAAAAAAATCCACAAAAAATTTGAAAAATTATTTTAAAAATAATTAAATTTCCAGAGGTCACCCCTCACCCATACCCATTCCACCATCTTGGTAGGTGACCACCATCTTGGTAGACATCACATATCCGCCATATTGGAAACCAGTGACCTTGACCTTGAACCTCTGACCTTGAATGACCTCGATAACAAAAATGAGAGAAAAATACATAAAAGTCAACAAGCATATTACATTACAGACTACCACAGCCATATTAGATGCATACGACCCTGAAAATAACCCCATGACCTTGAATGACCTGGAAAACAAAGACGAGAAAAATACATAAAAGACAGCAAGCTTATTACATTACAGACTACTATCACAATATTAGATACAGACTTTCTCAACTTTGACAAGGTGGCCTTGAATAACCTTGAAAACAAACAGTCGAGAAAAATCACACACAAGTTAGCTAGCATATTACATTATAGATTACTACCACCATATTAGAAGCAGGTGACTCGACCTTGACCCAATGACCTTTAATGACCCTGAAAAAACCGAGAAAAAATACATTAAAGTCAACAATCATATGACATTACAGACTACTACACCATATTAGATGCAGACTACCTAAACGTTGACTCTATGACCTTGAAAACAAAAAACTCGCGAAAAAAAATTTATGAAGGTGAAGAAGCTAGTCGAGACGATTCAACTTTCACGGGAGCTGCTGTCAAACTAAGCCTCTCAGTTGTCCTCCCCACTGCTTATAAGATACATATATGGGAGCCCTATGTAGTCATATTGACTTTGAACCAATAATATTTCATTATTAATACATTGCTCGGACACCGATCAGCGAATCACCGAGTTTCCATGTGACTTCAGCCGTCTGACTCCTACAGACTGACACCTAATGACTCAAAAATGACTCCTAATTACTCCAAAAAGACTCATCATGACTCCAAAAGTCTCCTAATGACTCCCAATGACTCCAAAATGACACACATTGACTCCTGATTACGGAGGCTGAGGTGGAGCCGATTGTAGTTGCAGAAAACCATTGATGCAAGTTTTAGAATGTATCTTGTAAATATCACTTCTATCAAACTGCCTCTGGCAGAGATCGCACTAAAATGACAATATTGAAATTTTTATCCGGCAGGTCTTCCTACAGACCGCCTCTCACGCCGACATGCATTTTGAACATATGTGAAAACCTGATCGCAAAATCGGCACTGGCGACCACCAGTTAGAGATGATGCAGGTCGCGGCTCCGTAGTCGTCGAGGTCAAAACGCATTTCTTTGTATTCATTATTCAACTTCGCTGTATGGGAGCATTCTCAGAAACCCCAAATACTCGTTCGCCTCAGAAAAAAAAACAAGGTATAAAGTTAATTTTATACATAATTATGTATAAAATAAGTTGAATATATATATATATATAATTATGTAAAAAATATATTGAAATAATTTTATAGTTACGTAAATAAACACCTATACATATACATATTTAAGTATAAGAAATATTAAAAGATTTTTTTTCCATATTTATATACCTACACCAATACATAATTATGTATATAAAATAAATTTAAATTATTATATATACATTTATATAAACCTATATATAATCATATATATATATACATATATATATATGAATAAGATGAATTGGAAGAATTTTACATAAACATAATTATGTATAAAATAAATTGAAATTAATTTTATATTTACATGTATACACTTATACATATGCATAATTATGTATAAGATAAATGGAAATAATTTTATATTTATATACCTATAGTCCATTCCCGATTGGAAGCGACTTATGAAAATCAACCTTTGAAAAAACACTCAAGCCATAACATGTCAACCTGTTTTTTCAATAACCTGTATTCCACAAATATATAACACTGTGGTTAACTTTAGAGTTCTGTATTATTGATTAAATGAAACTTTACCTTAATATCTTCTATAATTTATAATATTTATTTCTTTTTAAATATGGATTAACAACAGCGAGAACAGCGACGTGTTGGCAACGGCCGGTAAGAAATAGTTCACAGTTAAAACATTATTTTAACCTAGTTTTTTACTATATTATTTGTTAAATTAAATGGTGCCTATTGAAATATTAAAATATTTAGGTAGCCCCGATGGCAATATATGTCATTTTTACAGTTTAAATTAACAGCAGAAAATATCGTGAGAAGGCCGTAATGGTACGGTGTTGTTTTATCAAACCATAGAAATTTTGAAGCAACTGTCTGTTGAGCGAGCTTTGTCGCTCTCTCTCTCTCTCTCTCTCTCTCTCTCTCTCTCGTCTCTTTCACAATCGGGAAATTTCACATCGCTAGTACGCGGAATTAATTGTACATGCTTTCAATTTTAGCATATTTCATACTTATTACAGCAAAATAATGATTTTTGAATTTGTAATTTACAACTGAAAAAAGATTTTAATGTTTGAATACTTATTTTAATATATCTAGATATAATTGTACATGTTTTCAATTTTAGCATATTTCATACTTATTACAGCAAAATAATGATTTTTGAATTTGTAATTTACAACTGAAAAAATATTTTAATGTTTGAATACTTATTTTAATATATTTAGATATGATGGTGAGGCAGAAACAGAGTGAAGTTGGCAGACGTGGCGAGCCATGACATGGCGTGTTGCTGTTTTACCAAACGAATCTTAGATTATACTTACTCCGAAAAATACTTCAAATGACCACATCACGTTTGTAGACGTTGTGTTTTTTAAACCTACCTAAGCAAGTTACGATGTTGTGGTAAATCTGTGTTTCCGCGGCAGTAATAAATATATTGTTACAGTGTGTTTCGTTAACCGCTGCGTGCAAAATATTTATACGTTGTATATGTGAACTGTTTTTATGACTAAGTTATTTATTTACACTCATGTATGTTTATTTATCACAACGTTGTACCTTTGCCCGGGGGTTTGAAACACAGTCGTGTAACGTGATTTACCACCAATTCCAACAAAATATCCAAGCCCATCCCCAATAAATTCCAATAAACATAATACAGTAAGTAGCAATACATATAAATATGAGTGGAATAAAAGTTACAGCAGTTTATATTTTAAGTTTCTATAACAAAAAATGAGCAACAGGAGTTGCGTGCTTGATTTTAATGTCGCTTTTGTGTTGGACTGTCCATTCCTTCGTTATTCGAACCGAGGCAGTCCTTTTAAAGAAATAACCCGACAAATATCAATAACAAAGCGTTAAATACTACAGTTCATTACACCGCAGTTATATAATATTTTAACACAGTCGTGGCAAAATATTAACGTGCATTACGCGTAATGTGCTATGTCGTGGAAAACAAATATGTCACTGTAGCGTAACCGTAAGAACTATCTTTAATTCAGGCATTTTTAAAACGTCGCACAGCTGACCTAAATAATGTTATAGGCCTAAACTGTGTATATTCGTACGAAGTGGTTTTTGAAATTGACCAAGACAGAATTATTTGAAAAGCTGTAAACAGTAATCAACACATTTGACAGGTATAAAAGTAGAAGTCACATTTAAATGTTAATTTTTAGGTGTAGTGAAAGTATACGAACACATGTACACACACAATGGCATGTAAACATTGATTTTGACAGATGCTACATAGTAGTCACATGGCAATGTTTGTTTACATTTGGGGGAAGGATACAAAACGGGCCTTCAAGTAGATATTTAGCAGGGCTCCGAGAAAGTTGCTTCCAATGGGGAATGGACTATATACATAATTATGTATAATATGTATATATTTATTTTATAATATTCCATATTAATATACTATACATAATTGTGTACAAAATAAATTGAAAATAATTTTATATTTACATATTTATAGCTATACATATTCAAGTATAAAATAAATTGAAATTAATTTTATATTCCAATATTTTTATGTACATACATATACATATAATTTAAAAATGATTATCTATATTCCTATCTTATATTTAATAGTACCTGCGTGTTTTCTTTCGGGGTCAAACTAGTTTTTTGGGTTTTCTCATTGTGCTCCCATACCACGAAGATGAATTCCGAATACGAAAGAAAAGATTTCAAGGTCCAATGCTTTAGGCCGGTGGGCAGTAGACTGCTATGAACATAATGTATAGACACAATAAACAATGGCCGCCGTGAAAAACATGAACAAACATTAACGAAATAAATATATTACAAACTGAACTCGACAGTCGCGAACACATAGTTGAATTACTACATAAACGTGGAAAATCAGACACATCAAAGAAAATACGAAAATGTCTCGCATATTAGATAAGCTGGAGAAGAAGAAAGTCTTCACTCCCGGAAGTAGTCATGGATCAGTATTGATTCAGAAAACCGTACAATCGATTTGGAACATTTCATGATTATTTAACCAAATTATCCAAGGGAGATATTGACACGGATAAAATTACAAATTTAGTCAAATCTGCTGAGAAAATTTGTAAATATAACGAATTCTTTTTTAAAAAAATACAATGCATTTTAAATGTCTTCATTTATAATAAAATTAATGTCTCAAGAGTAATGACGGAGTTGGCATAAAAAAAATAATTTTCCTTATAAGGAATATTCTTTCTGTAGCCTGAAGAATTTATCAGTAAAATATTAAATATTTAAAAGTAACAAAATGACAGTCTGAAGATAATTATTAGCTTCGAAGTAATTAAGGCCTTGGAAACATCACCATAGGCGATGAATATATAATTTTCGTAAAACTAAGTTTTGAAACCCACAAGGTAAAATTCCTTTAACAAGTTTTGTAAAAATATTCAAAAATAAATGAAACAGTGAACATTACTGGATTATATAAAGGCATACAAAAATAATATTGTGTCGCAATATGAGTACGTACTTAACCCGAACCATATACTAGTACTTAATGGAGACCAAGCACAAGTACTTGATAGCATTACAAAAGTAAACGACTAAATGCTGGAACTGAACACTTGGGTTACTTTTTAGACACAGACAGACAAAATTTATTCCTAGAAAAGGAATACAACTTACGAAAGTCATAAGATATATGAAAAAATAAAAGCAAGTGCCACCGAAAATGACACACAGTGCTGCCGAAAGTCGAGCCCGTCGTTCAGCCATGTCGCGAACAGCCGCGAGGAAGGAGCAGTGAATGACATTCCGAAACAACAGTGAGAGTGCAAGTGCAACCAAAGGTGGAGACCAGCGAATTGACAAATTACAACCTGCCAAAGTATTGCAACAACCTGTAATGCACCGGGCAATGTGTAATCACACTTAAGTGCATGAAGTGTCAAGCCAACTATCACCGTGAGAGCCTCAACACAGCGGAACTGATTACAGCTGTGAGATTGTCTTTTACGTATTTAGGATGCAGTGTAGAAGTGAACAAATAAAAGGGCATGCAGCGCATGGGATTTTCTGACGGAGGAGGAACCACAAGCAAGTGTTGCTTACGCAAAACATTGGCAATGTGAAGAAGATAGATTTTCGTGATGCTGTAGATGTGGAGTTGAAATCATCATGCAGAACAGAAACGACATCGAGAGAGTGTCCACACAGGGTACAGGACTGGAGTGTCTAGAGTGCGCTGTGGCCAAGCAACGCAGCACGCAGTCACCACCCGCCCACCCAGTGAACGTGGCGAATGTAAACCACACATCATCGCTCATGCAGTCAACGCTACAATGGCCTACCATAACCAATGTGCCTCTCCCATTTCAACCACCATTTCAACTACTCATTGCTACCAGCTGTGTTTCCTACACCGATGTTCCATCTAATACTGCCCCAAATCACCACACCCTATCTAACCTATCAATCAGTGATGCCATGTCAACCTAGTTGCATGGGAGTGACGTCACCTAATCAACCAACTCAAGAAAATGCAACGAGAAGCGAAACCATGGAGACCAAATATACAATTCCACCGCCTAGACCAGCATCAGTGAAAACGCCAGGAAAATTTCAGATCCTACCGACATTTGTTAGAACATCAGCCGAGGATCCTACTGAATATCTAGAAGACTGCACATCACGGCTAACTAGATACGCCATAAACAGAGAAGAATGGGCGAACTGTGTTGGTGTGCAACTCCAAGGAGAAGTGCACTCTTGGTGGCACTATTGAATAGCACACTGGATGACTTAATGCATTCCGCGATCATATTGGAATGCAACCGTGTCGCGGTCTGAGTGTCATGTGATAGTGCCATGAGCCATGGGACAGAAACAGAAAAGGACAGAACACCAGTGATCAACCACAACAACAGTACCATTTTTACGGACAGCAACAAGGGAAAGTTTTCATGAAAAGTTCAGGACCCACTGAACCCAAAATTCCAATAAGCAGAAGCAACTGGATAAAAGTGCAACAAGCAGTGCAGAAAGTTCAATTACTGAGTGGAATCTGAACCAACCACCTCAATATCCATGCCACTACTGCCCAGCATAAGTATACCATGTTCACAGCCAGTGCCCCAATAATCCACACCTAGACGCAGGGAAACAGATCGCAGGGGTAAGGGGGCCAGATGCTCCTGACACCACAAGAAAACCCAGGATTTTACACCACAGCAGGTGCTTATTCAACAGTTCAGTAATAGCCAGTCACAGTTCATCTGCATTCTTGTCACAGTGAACAGTCAACGGTACCACACTTTCATAGATACCGCGGTATCTCACAGCTTCGTATGCCCATATTTTGTGAATGAACAGGATGTAACACCCACAAATCACATGATTAGGCTATCTACCAACGATCACTGCAGTACCGCGATAGGGCAAGCTACTGTAACAGAATGTGTACATGATATAGAAACCATTACCACAGTCATCGTAACACCTGAAATATGGGAAGATGCCATCCTGGGAGTACCTTGGCTCTAAGAGCAGAATTCCATTGTGGAACACGCAGCGCACTGCATTCACTTCGGCGCGAAATAGAGATGCACAGTATACAATATAGACTGCTGTCCAGCAGGTAGACTACGCGAGATTCAGCTAGAGGACATCGACAACCAAATTCCACCAGAACACCAGGTCGTATTCCAGCGCATACTTAATTAATGTTGGGATGTATTTGCAGAGAATGATGTCTTAAGATGCACCACGGTCGCAGAACATAAAATCCCCCTAACTGAGGACAGACCTATTTGCACAAATCCGCGAGGGTAAATAATGGGGTGATAAAGACATCAGATAGTCCTAATAACCAGGCAATCACGTAGACACTTAAGAAAGATTAAAGCTGAAGGTTTAGTGTGGACTTTTGGCCTATTAACCAAGTCACGTGTAGCGCGCTCCCACCTTATATAAGCACAAAAGATTCACTGAGTTCCCTGGGACAATAGAATGTCTGGACTTCGCTAGACCTAAAGAGAGGTTACTGGCAGGTGCCAGTAAAGTTCGATGATCGGAAGAAAACGACATTCCCCGCACTCGATGGAAGGCAGTTACAATTTTGTGCCATACTGTTTGGGCTGAAGTGTGCACCCCCCCCCCTTTTCAATCTATAATGGTTCGTCTACTAGACGCTCTCATTGCTGAATACACACTGGCATATTTGGATGACGTAATGATCTAGTCAAACAGCTGGGAGGAGCATGTACACCAATTATGAGTCTTTTGGAGACGTTCGCAATTAACGGTCTGACTTGTGCAATAGAAAAATGCCACGTGGGAAAGAACAGTATCGACTTTCTCTCTCATGTGGTCGATAAGGAGGGGAACAAACCCAATCCAGAACAGCCGAGATTGATTGATAACTGCCCACAACCACACACGCGGAAGCATCTAAGAAAATTCTTTGTTTTGATTAATTGGTTTAGTGAACATATCGAAAACTTCACAGTGATCATTGCACCACTTACCGACCTGTTTTCACCACAGAAACAATTTCAATCTACGAAAGAAGCTAAAAGTTCCTTTACCAACATCAAACAAAAGTTCTGGTCATGTAAAACACTCGCATGGTACGATGCCAGTCGGCATCTTCAAACAGATGCAAGCCAGGAGGGAATAGGGGCGAAGCACGTAGTCGATTTCGCTAGCGCCAAACTCGGCCAGATGGAGCGGCGCTATGATGTGAATGTACAGGATTGTTTGGCAGTCATTTGCGCTGTCAAAATGTATCGTGCCTATCTCGAATACTAGAGATTTACACTGAGGACTGACAACAGGTGCCTAGTATGGTGTGCATAGTATGTGAAAGGCCAGAATAAAGCTAACCAGATGGGCGTTGCATTTGCAGGTGTACAATTTCATCGTAGAGTACGAGCCAAGCAAGGAAAACGAGTTAGCGGGTGCATTGAAATGCGCCCGTAATACCGAGGTAATTGTGCACGACGAGGCAGAATGGGAGGACATTTTAACATCAGAAGCACGTGACCCTGTAAACAAAGTGTACATACAACAAATAGATGCAGAAAATGGCGATGCCTTAGTAAGCGATTTGTATGGTGAAGTGACACAAGCACAACAAGAGTGCCAGCCAATACACACAAGCAAAAGTAAACAAATGCGCACAACAATAAGTGGAGTGGTGGCACGTTATTAATGGAAGGATATAAACTTGCTCAGTGCAGAAATCCGGGAGGTGGAGAATGTTTGTCCCGACATGTGTGAGTGACCGTGTTTCAGTCTATTCGCACAGTGGTAGCGTGGTGGGACACCCCGGGGTTGAGCAAACCGTACGAAAAGTGCTTGGTCATTTTTCTGGTCAGGCCTAAACAAAAAAGTGCGCCAGTTTGTAAAAAAGTGTAACAAATGCAATTTGTTTAAATCCTGCAGGTCTGATGACATACAGCAGTAGAAGCCACATGTTCCAGGTAAGCCATTTTAAACAGTGTGTCTGGACATTATGGAGCCGTATCCCAGAACTATAGCAGGGAAGCAGTTTGTCATAGTGGTGACTGACAACTTTTCAAAATTGGTAGAGGCATCCCCTCAAATAGCATGTGTTCCAGCAATATTGCGCTTGTGTTTGATGAATACTTTTGCCGAGGTGGGGTTTTCCCAAAAACCTCTTCACAGATAACGACACACAGTTTACAGGGGAGAAGTGGAGGGTATTGTGTACCCGGTAGGGGTACATCTGCCCGCTGCCTTGTACACCCTCCAACAGCACGTCAACGCCACCACAAGCAAGTCAACCGCCGAAGTACTACTGAGGTACAACCTTCGCCTTCTGGGCGAGGCTAACTGCCAGCGGGGTGAAGAAATTACCGATGTGTCCAGTTAGACGAGTCAATTTAGGAAAAAAAAGACCCAAACCTAGGACAAATTCCAACAAAAGTTCTGTGAGCGGTTTTTGGAAGTAAAATGTGTACTGATCTACAGACAGAAAGTCTACCACAATCTGACAACCAGAAGTGGGTTATTTTCAAGATGGCCACTGCTAACCTTGAAAATCGATGAAAATCCGGTCACTTTGTAATTTTAAGCATAGAACAATTATTTTTTAAATCAAAATTATGGTTTTTATGGACAGGGAATTTTTTTTCTACCATTACATTTGGTCCATGGAATCAAAAATGGCAGCCGAATATGAACAATGTAGGTACAATACCTGTTATTAGGTTATAAAACACAAGTATTAAGTTGTTCCTATCAATGCAAGAAAAAATGCAGAACAATGTGGGGTAAAAAAATTCACTCCTGCCTTGTCTATTAGTCATCATCACTATCCTCTAGTTCGCCTGACACCTGATTGTCACAATGCATAACTTGACATGTTCCATATACATAACTGCATAAAAGTCTATATGCTCTGCAACTACAATTGTTACTGCTGCAGCCAGTTTTACAATTGCAGTGTACAATTTTCATTAGAGTGTCTGGTGCAGCATTCATATCGCACATTACTGGTACAAGTTAACTGCCATGAGTTAAACTGCCTGAGGTTTTAAGTGACCTCATAAGTGTTTGCTCAATTACCAGGTCGCAACCTAAACCACCCCAAAACTGATTTGTTCGACAGATGACATGCAACCCTTTTTTAAACAACATGTAGACTTTAGGGTTATTGCTCTCCAATCCAGTCATTTCCTGGAGATACAGAAACACTGACTTCAGATAGTTGTAGTGTCCTTCTGCTGTAAATATTGGCAGTGTATTGTAAATCGCATGCAAATGATTGATCCAAGATCCAGTACAATCTGCTTTTATCAGGGCTCGTGCAGTACTTAGCATTTTCTGATATGCTAGCCACATCTTACTTGTGTTAGATTGAGCACTAATTTCGGTTTTCTTCTTTTCAAGTAACTCACGGATTCTACTGACTGCACTAGATGTGACAACAATTTCAAGAGTGGTTTCGCCCCTTAAGAGACACGAACACATATTCTCAGTATCATATATTAGAGAAGTGAATTCAGGATTGTCATTTAGAATAGATTGCACAATTAGCTGATGAAGACAATTATCCACTAGAATATGGCATCTGAAAGCTCTTGCAACTGCTTTATCATTCAGCATATGCACTACAGCATTTTCACCATAAATTTCTTCTAAAATTCCTTTCAGACCTGTCCAGTCCTAGCAAATTCACGAGGGAGTGGAAACTCCTAAGCAAAAGTACAATATTTTTCAAGTATGAATCATGTGGTGCAGCTTTAATGATTTCAATAGATTTCCAGTACAGGGGTTAATCAAAAATTATTATAGGAGGGACAAGGTGTTTACTGTCTAATTTGTTGATAAATTATAATGTTGATAGAATGCAAGTTTTGTCACTCGGATACATATCGATCATGGGCAAATACAGGATAGAGGACTGGCCAGGATATGTATTCCACTTGTGAATGACATGCATCATTCCCTGCCAATTCGGAACTGGGTGCTTGAAACGGAATGAAATCTCCCACAAAATCTCGATATCACCCGAAATGTTACAATCGTGATAACATGCAATATCTTTAAACCTGATTTCTCGCAATGTATTCTTGCCAAACTATACTCAATTGTGTTAACATTCGATGTCTCTGTTATGCGAAATTTCGACATTTTCTCTCTCTTCACAATATATGTCTGCTTTCTTTCTGGCATCAATGCAGCAATCATGCCCATCCCATGAAATGATTCTTTACCATATATGGTCATAGCATTGTGATCTACATTGTCACCAACAAATAACAGCCCCTCACAGGCGCCATTCCACGAGTTGAGTCTCCAACAAGTAACTGTACAAAACAATGATGTTTTGGTGTGTGATGTGTACTAGGAGGTAGTACATGCATGAGAAAATTGCACATTTGCACAAGGTCAGAAAAAACAAATGTGCAGAGCAAGCCATAGAGCTCTGGCACATATTCAATAGCAGGTTAGAAACATGTTCGCATAAGGATCCATTAATGTGGAGGTTTATATGCATTCCCTGACAGCAGGGAACAGGTAATGGCACATGCACATACAAGTAGTGGAGCAGAACATCTGGGAGCGGATCAGATGGTCAGAAATGTCAAAGTACATTATTTTTGCCAGGCCTTATTCGGGACACATGCAGATATGTGCAACAGTGTATTATGTGCAATAAGTTCAATGCACAGCAGATAGATAGCACACAGCAGCAACAGCCACGACTACCCAACCAGCCATTTGATATGGTCTACCTCGATCTGATAGGGCCATACCCAAGGTCAGCAGGGGACAGAAATTTATTGCAGTAGTAACCGATAATTTTTCTCGCTGGGTTGAAGCATATCCAACAAGTAGAGCACATCTAGTATAGCAAAGGTGTTGAAAGGCGATTTATTCGAGTAATGGGGTTATCCAAAAAATCTGTTGACAGATAATGGAACCCAATACACAAGAAGAAAATGGTGAGAAATTTGCACCTTTAGTTAGGGAGGGGGGTGAGGCATTTGAAGTTGTCACTGTACCATCCCTGTGCCTACAACACAAAGTGCCATATTCAGGAGTTGAATATTCAACTGCGACTCCATGTAGGGGAGCAGCACACCACATAGGCAGAACATCTGCCTGCAACCCTGTTCTCCCTCCATCGGGGTATAAACGCCGACACTGGCAAATCACCTGCCGAAGTCCTGCTAGGACACAACCTCTCCCTACCAGGTGAGAACCAATGTCCAGAGGTGGAAGGAAGCAGCAGTGTAGACAACAGTGGCACACGACAGGTAAGCACAGTCGACGACCCAAGGTTGTGCACCAACACCAGAGGGAATACGCCACAAGGTGGGTACCAACCACCACCCATCAGCTACCAGCAATCCACACAGGGTAGAATGTATATCATTGTGCACACCCACAGCCTGCCGCCCGTCACAACTCCTGCGCAAGCCTGGCGGCCAAATGGAACAGGCTGCAGAAGGTGTTGTGGAATGTTGGACTGACCACTTATATGGTCCGAGTCAGGAAAAAAGATATCAGGGCAGATCGGGACGAGATCCAATTCTAGCCGGGTGATGTAGCTGATGAGATCGCACTAAGTATCTTGACATCCCACAACGACGATCCAGCTGCCGAGCTCCAGCAACAAGATGCATAGGAGGAATGTGAGTTAACACCTTTCTTCGGAGGATCCTCACCTACGACCTGCGTGTCGTCGATGTCGGACATGCAAGTGTTTCCCAGGGGTCATTGGAATGTTGATATGGGTGTCGGGGATGGTGAGTGCCAGCAGATGTCGCCACCCCGACACCAGCAACAGCCCCGAACCCACCACAGTATGCAACACAACCTGCAATCCTGATGACCCACAACAATGGCGCTGCTGTCGAGCATCCCTAAGGAGGTGCAGTGGAGTAGGGTGTGGCAGCACCTCCCCCAGGAGAGCTGCCAGCTCGAGCATAAGGTTCGACATCACCCACCGCACTGCCGCATTGCAAGGTGTGTCCGATTGTCAGCCCCGAGGTGTTTGATGGTGCAGGTGCCTACCATCACCACCTTTTTACCACCAGTGCTGCTACCAGTGCCAGCACTCCTTGGGACAACCCGGCCAGAGAATGCTGCAACGCCCATCGCTGTGGAACCGACATTAGCAGGGCAGGCCACTTCCACCTGGCAAGCAGCAAGAACACTGCAGCCAACCTGGGGGGGCACTTCACAGTGGTCACCACCCACCAGTCGCCGCCTGCCTGGGTCGCTCTCAGTGGCAGCAAGGTTGGCGATGTCAGCATGAGAGCAGGAGCTGCAGCAGTGACGGTGACAGTGAGGGCAGCACGTCGACCAGCTTGCTCTGCTTCTGTTTGCTCGCTCTGCCTCCGCCAGTCAGGACAGTGGCCACAGATGCCACGGGCATGTCTGATATGTGGGAGTGCTACAGCATCCTGCACCGAATCAGGCTGCCTGAAGAAACAGCAGCAGGTGTTACAGCAGCATAGGGTGTAGGCAAGGAATCTCTACACCTTACATCAGTGGCAGCAGGGGATGAGGAGGTGTCCCTGCTGTACTTAGCAGCCAGCGCACTGCTGCAAACGGTCTAGCAGGGACAGGGAGGGGTGTTTGACACCTGCCATGTTCATGTCCCCCAAACCGTTTGCCTGCCGAACACCCCTCCATGCCGCAGCAAGCATCCACATTCAGCAATGTGTTGTTCCGTAGTGCGCAAGGTACAAATGTGCGATGCCTGGAATGTAGCGCAAATATTGCAAGTTTGTGCATCATAGTTTTAACTGTTGCAACATGATGCGACATGCAACTAGGACACTCACAAAAGGGCTAAACAGCTCGCAAAGGTAAAACCCTAATTCAGGGAACTTAAGAGATGCCTTTGCAAATAACTGTCAAATGTTGTTTTACTTTCAGAATGTTTATTTGAAAGAGGTAAGTGTTACCTGTCACATGTTTCATCCACATTCCATTCACCAATATTGTGCAAGTGTTATGTCGTGTTTAATTTCTATGCAGAGTATTTTATTATTGTGTTTCTTGGCAAGCGTTCCATGTTTTTATTAATTTTCACGTAAAGTTTGTCAGAAAATAGCTTCACGTGACACACTAACCCACCAAGTGAAGCAATTCAGTAGTTGCAAGGTTTTCTCTTTTTCAACCAACCACTTTTAATTCAACAATAGGCTTTAGCTTACAGGAACCGAAGTTCTTTTCAGCCGCTCGGAGACCTCGCCCCTTCACTTCCCCAGTGCTTGATCACCTGGTGAAGCTTAACATTTTCATGTAAGTTTTATTGGCTTCGTGCTCTTTTTCAGTGTTGCCCATGCCAGCGGACTAGACTCGGTACAGTGATGTAAAGTGTCTCCTTTTTTTTATGGAACGGGTCCCTCAGAAGCCTGGCAAAATACCATAATCCTTATTCAGTGTTTTTGTGCAAGTAATCAATCTCAGTAATTAAGTGCAACAGTTATTGGAAAGTAGGTAAGCCTGTAATAGGCCTACCGTTTAACAAACACTACAGGTAATAATTAACATGAAGGGTTTATTATTAACACGGACAGTTACGTCTGGGTGATTTGCTCACAGTTCCTGAGAACTTCAAGAGTCTTCAGCTCTACAGCAACATTGATACAATGCTGATGGTGTCTGGCACTTGTCGGATAGTGTCAAATTTCACAAGTTTCCTACCCTCAAGCTTTACTGCCCCTCAAAACAACCTTACAACCTTCAGCCAATCTCCACACCCCATCAAAAAACTGTGACTGCTGTTTCCGAGTCCAGAAGTACGGTCGGTGTGAAATATTGTTTATGTGCTTAATTTACTGTCTCATATGTCACTGTGTCTATAAATCCTTACTCATTATTAATTTTGATTTTCTGCTCATGGCAGTTCTATATGTGATGTACAAATTCAATGACATACGAATGCTCTTTACGTAGAACTTTTATCATACTCTCAAAAAAAAAAAAACCAATGGCTCTTGGTCCACACTTCACACACTAATTAATTAAATATCTCCTTAATGTGTACAATGCTTCTTTGTCCTCGGGTTGCTCAAACTACCATGTGGGAGGAGTTATATAGGATTGTTGTAGGAGGTATCCATTGTATTCTGTGTTTGTTGGCATTCGTCTCATTGAGACATGGCCAGGTTGAGTGCAGTTGCTTGCTTTGAATGTGTTCCGAAATACACACTTGTGTGTGTGACTCATAGTGTCACGAACTAAGTTTTCGACTAAGAATATCTACGGCGTTACAACATAATTATGTACCCTCCTCACCCCCTTAATAACACAGAACTTAACAATGGACACTTCTATCTCACCTTGTTGTGAGGCTGATGTCTCCTCTGTGAAGCAAATGGGCCTGTGTTGTTTTGGCTGGGGTTGCAGATGATATGGTTGCAAGTTGTATTTTGTGGAGCACTAGTGGAGAGTGGCAGCTGCAGTATTTAGATCGTGCCATTGCTCTCCACATGCTTGCAATGCTCGTTTGCTTGTTTAGCATTTTTGCTACTTCAGAAATTTTTTTGTTGTGTGAAGTATGCCTAAATTACAATTGTAAATAAACAGTCATAATTCATATACTTTCAATAAAAACTTTCCTGTGTATACATTTATAGAGAAAATATGCCATCCATGTTTAAATTTAGATCTCCCACATATTCAATTTACCAACACACTATAAATTGAGCAAAAAAGGGTCACTTTAAAAAACTGCAGTTAATACAAGCTATATCTTATTTCATAAACCAGTTTTCCACTTAAAGTAGAATTGTCAGCATTCGAGGGTTCTGACTGGCTGAACAACAATGGGTAGGAGTAATGTTAAGGAAAGTGTAACCAAGTTGAAATGTTCTACTTAATACGCTTAGGTTGCTATGTGATTATTACCATCCGCGATTGCGCTTTACCATTTTCGATTACATGCAGTTTAACTCCTGTGTAATGACATGGACCATGCCTTGGCCACAGGCCAGTTACCACATCATGCCACCAGTGTCAATGTGTGTATGTGTTCGTGCAGGGCATAGTATATATAGGTGTTTTGTGTCGTTTTCAAGGGCCTCTTTAATTTATTAGGGCAGTGTGAGTCGTGTATATTGTGTTTATTTTTATTTTGTTTTATTCCTGCAGTGCCATTACTATTACTATTTTTGGTGTGTATCGCATGTACAATGAAATAATCTTTACTTGCACCCAGTGCACCTGAGGTAGATCAGCCAACCAAGTGTCTTTGCCAGTGTTATTGTTTATGTTCTCAATTTAAGGTCATGTGTCGTGTGTATGTCAGTGCTTATGTAATTTTTTTAAATTTTTGTCCCATGTCTCCTTTGACCTGTCACACGTAAGTACCAGAGGCAAATGGTCTTGCAGTGCAGTGTCTTGTGTGTTATTATTTTTAGTAATATTTGAGTTGTTATTTACATTTTGATATGTTCCACAAGTCAATACTTGTAGTGCGACATCTCGATTAGTCACGAATGGCCCAAGCAACACAAGGAGAAAAGATTGACATAGGCTGTGCCCCAAGCTCGTTTGCGCACAGTAAATAATCCGCAGCAGGCATCAGCACCATACTGAGCGCTCGTGTGGATCATGTCAGACAGTGCACTGCTACGTCAGTATTAAGACATAACTCATTAGCACGACCCGAACGGGTGCAGTGCAATGTTAGTGCAAGGCAGTGTAAGGTGTGTGCGAACCAGTGCGACTTGAGAAGACACCACATGCGCTTATGCGCAGAAATACTATAAGTATGGTAAAAGGTAAAAGGGCTAATAGTAACATGGCATAAACATGCAATGCTTATGAAAGCCAAGCCAAACCAAGCTATGATAGGCAAAGATATGATGTTTTTTCACCCCTGCAGGCTTCTTTAAGGGTATTTGGTGTCACCTTGTCTTTTACATTTTCAGGTGTTTCATAAACCATTCCATTCCATGCAGTGCTTGTGTTGTATATTAAAGATGTTATGCAAGGGTTTAATGATGTGCATGTTAATTTTGCAATATTAGAAGGGCAGTATTTCATGTCAGTTGTGTGCAGTGTAAGAAAGTAGTTCCCATGGCTTACTGGCCATTCAACGCTGGCCAGCACACCACACATTGAATTTAGTCAACACATTATGTCGAGAGAGTGTGGACGCCTGGTCCAACGTCTTTAGGTTTCCCGCCGCCCAGGCAGTCCTCAAGTTTTGCATCAATCATGTTAACCATTATAGTTTGTTTAATAAGGAATCGTTTATCATCAGCCACCCGGGACTCTCCACCTGTCTTCCTCCCTTAGGTTTGCATCGCATAGAAAGGCTTAGGTTCAACTTTAATTCTTTGTGGCCTCTCGCCTTTTGTACAGTATTACCTTACCGGCAGGTTAAGCCTGGCCACAGTGTATTTTGCTTCCAGAGAAGGATGCAATAAAACCCATTGTAATTATGTAAGATTTGTCTGCATGTTCATTCGGGTACCCTCCAGGCACTTAGAGTGTAACATGTTTTTCTCAGTGTACTGTCTTCATTATTACCATGTGTTTTGTTCATTTTTTTTACCAGTTATTAAAGGTGTGTAGTTAGACTTAAGAATCCACTGCACAATATCAATTTTTGACTTATAATTTATCTAAGGAACATTACATCAGAATGATTCTGTCTTTGGTCGTCAACGCACGACCTCGAGGAAACAGAGTCAGCTCTCCACTTCAATTTGGTATTCTTCCGCAGCAACTCCTGGTACCCAGGTATAAGTATAAACTTTATCCAAATTCCCCGGTAACTGAGTTTACCACACCTGAAAACCAATCTAACCCAGTGTCATCCCATGACACAGTGTCAAATGACTTGTCCAAGCCTGCAGTGAGTTCCTACAACAATCTGGATAGTCTTTCATGCATTTGACAGTGTCAAATGTCGCCCAACTTTGTGGCGTATCCTTCCACCAATGACTCCTGGTTTCATTTTGAAAAGCAAGAATTTCCAAAAAATCATTTTTTCAAAAATTTTCCAAATTTTCAAAGGCTCAAATTTTCTGCCAAATGCTTTCCCGCTTACCCTTTCCACTACCCACAATGAGGGAGCAACCAGGATGTTTCATCTGTGTAATTAGAGCCTTGGGATACCGTCCATATGCCTCCAAGATGCAGGAGAAAGTTACACGTGATCCAGGGGTGAAAGTGCGTGGAAATTGGGAAGCCACCGCCATTACAGCTACAAAAGAGAAAGCACTGAACGGCGGCCATTGTGGAGTGCCTTGATGTCAGCCGATTCGCGACATGCTGGCACCGCAGCAAGACAAAGGGAGTGTGTGCAAACACCTTACCCTCCACCAACATCGTGTCGCGCCATGCTGCGAGGAGGAGGAAGGAAAAACGAAAGTGTGTGCTTCCGAACACCTGAGCAGTTCATTGACCCCCGCGCCATGCAATGCCAAAGCAAGGATTGCCGCGCCGTGACTTCAGCTGCA
The DNA here is from genome assembly GCA_029891345.1 of Dryococelus australis. NCBI lineage: Eukaryota > Metazoa > Arthropoda > Insecta > Phasmatodea > Phasmatidae > Dryococelus > Dryococelus australis. The sequence continues at coordinate 66,914,840 of CM056998.1, read as the reverse complement.
CTGCACCGAGCGTCGTATGCTCCCGACCCCCGCTCGCGACTCGCACTCCCACGACCCGTGTCTTCCGAACCATGAACACGTGAATCTGTGGGCATAAAGACGATGGTTAGCCGGACACTTGACAGCGCACTGGCGCTGCTGTGTCCACAGTGTCTTCACGTATTGCCATATGACTCGGCTACTAAATGCGAGCTAGGTACTCAGTACTGCCAATGCGAACTTAAGACCAACCCATCAGACAACTGCACTACGGACACCCACATCGTGAGCAACTGTGAGTGCACCAGTGGAATCAATAACATTTCGGAACAACCACAAATAGAAAATGCTGTGAGCATTAATCATCCTAGCAGATGTCGTGACCTGTGGTGCACAGGTCAAGGCACGATACTCCTGAGCTGTGCGCAGTGCCAAACACAGTATCACACAGAAGGCATAAACATACACAAACAAGCAACAGTAAACTGACGCATCTTTCAGTGCAGGCAGTGTAGCAGAAATCAGGAAATGCAACAGGCAGCAACATATAAGTGGGACTTGCGTTTAATGAACTTCAATGGATAAATACTTGCGGTCGCAGTGAATCTACAGGGGGAAATAGCAAATAAATACGGAAATGCCAAACATGCGTAACAACCGGCCGTGCACAATTTCAAACAGAAGCGGAATGAGGGAACCATGGAGCGAGCGCATTTTACATGCAGGGACTGTACAGCCACTCACAAGAAAGAGCCTGCCACACAATATGTCAGCAGCACACACATAGTAGCAGCCTGGATTTAAGCACCTGAAACACAGTCAGTACCAATGCCAACCCTATCTATCATGGCTGTCCTATAAATTACCACAGATACAGTTTGTCAAGTGTGAGAAAACACGGCCACCCCGATGCTGTGCCATTACTTCAGGATGAAGACGTACCAGTGGCACAGTGCCAGCCCAAACAACCCCCACAGCAACAACAGACATCCCGACACCACTGACAACCACCAGGGAAATTAACAAGGGTACTTGTGTATGTAAATAATCTTCCCTGTCACGCATTAATAGATACCGTGCCACATCATACATTTTTGTCAACACCTATTTGTGAATGAATGTGACATCATGCCAATAGTGCACATCATTCAACTTGCAAATAGTCAGCATGTAGATTCAGCATTAGCACAAACCAATGTAACCATCAGGATTAGTGATTTGGAGACAATAATGACCACAGTAGTAACAGCAGAGAATAACGAGGATGCAATATTAGGAGTACCATGGCTCACTGAACAAAACACCATTGTAGAACCTGCTGAGAGATGCATTCATTTTGGATCAAAGGAAAGGAGAACGGTATACAACATTGACAGTCGTGCCGCAGAACGAACACCTGGAGTTCTATTAATGGAGTTTGAACATGCCATCGCTGTAAAGCATCAGCCTTCTTTTCAATATCTGCTTGAAGAGAGGAAAACTGTTTATGCAAAGCATGACACACTGCGCAGAACTACCGTGGCTGAGTGTGCGATCCTGTTAACGAAGGAAGAGCCGATCTAATCGATCCCGCGAAGGTACCTTCCCTGGCAAGCTAAACTCATTAAAGAACAGATAGCAGAAATGTTAGCAGACGGGATAATTGAAATTGCAAGGAGACGGTTTTTTTCTTCAATAACACTGGCACCAAGAAAGGATGGGACCTGGAGGTTTTATGTCGACTTCAGGCCCAACAATCAGGTGACATGTAACGCACTGCCACCATACATCAGTGTGAAGGATGCCCTAAGTTCGTTTGGAAAAGCCAAAATCATATCTTCGCTCGATTTATGCAGTGGGTACTGGCATATTCCAGCATGCCAGGAAGACTGGGAGAAAACCACCTTTACCACACCTGACTGTCGTAGATACCAATTTTGTGAAATGCCATTTGGGCTTAAGTGCGTTCCTGCCACTTTCGACTCCATGGTGGTCAGACATATGGGAGGAACACCTGCATCACCTCTCATTAGTGTAGAACGTTTAGCTATAAATAGACTGACATGTGCAGTGAGCAAGTGTAGACTGGGCCAGACATACCTGGAATTTCTAGGACACATCATTAATGAATCAGGCAAAAAGGCTGAACCCCGAACATCTGGGGCTGATAGAGAGCCAACAAGCACCACGAACACGCAAACAATTTCGTAAATTTTTTGGGTTAGTAAATTAGTTGCATGAGCACATTAAGGATTTTGCAGTCATAACAGCACCCCTCACTGAACTTTTGACACCACAAAAGCGATACGCGTGGGGAGATGCACAAGAAAAGGCTTTCCACAGAATAAAGGAAAAATTCAGAATGTACCCTGCACTAGCAAGATATGACCCAGCACACCACTTGTATTTACAGACAACTGAGGGACCAAGAGGGACTGGGCATGGTCCTTTACCAGTATGGTGATGCAGACGAGAAACAAGTAATAGGTTTTGGGAGCCCAAAACTCGGCAGTACAGAACGCATTTACGATGTAAACGAAAGGAATGTCTGGCAGTCATCTGAACCATGAGAAAGTACCGTCCATTTCTGGAGTACAGCAGGTTTACATCACGTTCATATAACCGGTGCTTAGTGTGGCTGAACAGCATGAAGGAAGCGAGAAGAAAGCTCACCCGGTGGGCATTATTACTACAGGCGTACGACTTTGTAATTGAGCATGTCCCCAGGCGGGAAAATGAGTTAGCAGACACACTATCATGGGCTCCGAACTACATGACAATAGTACTAGAATATGCAGAATGGGAATAAGTGCTACCGTTCGACACACCAGAATAATTTCCAGAGGCATTTGTAAATAAAATCGCCATAGTTGAAACAGAAGAGCTAGTTTCAGACCTGTATGCAGAAGTATTATCTGCTCAGGAGAATTGCACGTTCGCTCAGTGCATGAGAGCAAGATGCGCATGGGAGAATGTACAAGGCTGGCGCGTGTTTGAAAACCACGTAGAAACATGTTCCCCACATGATAAAACAACATGGCACTTAAATGTACCACCTGCATGCAGGGAAAAAGTATTTGTTCAATTGTATCCAAGCAGAACAGCAGGATACCCAGTTGCCGAGCAAACAGTACAGAATATTAAAGCACATTTTTTTCTGCCTGGGTTAACAAATTGCTTAAGTAAACTAGTAAGGCAGTGTGAAAAATGCAATCATTTCAAGTCCCGCAGGACTGACGGCATGCAACAGCAGCACCATAGACAACTTAGAAAGCCATTTAAGACCGTCAGCCACGATTTATTGGGGCCCTAACCTAAATCAGCTGGTAAGCACTTCATACTGGTAGTAACTACCTACTTTTCACATTGGACAGAGGCTTATGCGTTAAGCAGTGCACGCACATGAATGATTAGATGGGAGAAGATGGCGAGGATTATGTACAGTCTGGGGAGTGCAGCATTTAAAAACGTGGTGTACCACCCACTATAAACCCCATGGAGTGGTGCAACCAGGATTTGAAGGCGCAACTCCGGCTCCGTGTGGGTGAGCAACATACCAGTTGGCCTAACTGTCTGCCCGGCGCACTCTTCACACTTCGCTGCCGTACAAATTCCGCCACAGGAAGGTCACCCGCAGAGGTACTCCTTGGTCCCAACATAGCATTGCCAGGCGAGAAAAACTGCCCGCCAGCAAGGAATAGCAGCCAAACAGAGAGAAGTGGCACATGCGACGAGAGATGCAAATGCAAATACAGGGAACAGCGCCAACAGCAAGAGCAATACATAGCATGGTGGTTGCCGGAGACGAGACGCCCAACCACCCATGCTCATGCAAGGGCAAATGGTCAGGACTCACATGCTGTCAGCCTCCCGGAAAAAATCATGTGCAAGACTAGCACCCAGGAGGACGACAGGACCCCACTGGGACATGAAAACACTTGGCCAGACTACATACCTGGTCCGAGTCGGAAGGAAAGTGGTCTGGATGTACCAGGATGACATCCGCGCCACAGCGGCAGATGTTTCAGAGACAAAATCAGCAAGTGTCCCAGAAAGCGAGGACTACAAAGCTCCTGACAAGCAACAGCATCACCCGACGTACTTGCGTCTGCAGGGGTGAACCCGTTAAACCGCGTGAGAGAGTCCGACGACGCCGTGCTGGGGAGCACAACCATCCGGCTTAATTAGCTGAAAACTGCACCCGTACTTCCTGTGGGAGATACGGCGGCGGAGGAGATGACACCGCCGTGATAGCACCATTTTTGAATGGAGAAACCGACAGCAGTCAGGAGGAAGCGGAGCAGGCCCGGCCAATTGTAGGAGCCTCAACACAAGAGTGTCAGCCTACGACAGATGTACACCCGGGCCGCCACTGGAAGCAGCACACCTGCCACATCGGGAAGGAGAGAAGTGTAAATAGCAGGGATAACAGTGATGGAGACAGCGAGGGCAGTGGGTCGGCCAGTTCATTACCACTAAGCAGGATAACACGGCAGAGACATCTGCCACAGTAATTAAGGCATGCTGTGATGCTTCGGCACCCCACAAGTGGCTGACCCACAAGCTGCAGCGACGAGAGTCACCACTACAGCAGAATAGAACAAGCTAAGCATTATGTCCACGTTGTGGAGAGCAAAAGATGTGCTCATGAGGCTAGTGATGTGACTACTGCAAATGGTCTCGCAGGCACAGAGGGGGGTATTTAACATCGCCCGTACCCCTAGCCCGTTTCCTCACTGTAAATTCTCCGCAGCAGGCATCAGCAGTCTACTGAGCTCTCGTGCAAATCGTGTGAGACAGTGCGCCGCTTTGTCAGTATTCAAACGCCACCCACTAGCACGACCCGAAGGGGTGCAGTGAAATGCTAGTGCAAGGCAGTGTAATGTACATGCAAACCAGTGCGATGTGAGAAGACTTGAATTTTGTTCACTCCTTGTTGATTGGAATTTCTGGGATGTGTTTCATTTCAATGTGGTTTGTGTTTCTTGCTTTCTGTTCTTGTGTATTAGTTACTACTTCTTGATGATCTGTTAAGTGTTTCTGTAAATGGGGGAACATTTTTGTTTAATGTGGTTTCAGATGTTGTTCTTTGTGTTTATATCCCAGAAAATTAGGAGTCAGGTTAATGTGAGTAAAATTTGGTTTGTGATACATTGTGGAGCATGTACCCCCACCTTAAATCAAAGAGGGGTGATTGTGACGATATAATTATCGTCACCAGAAATGTTTTGGTTGTGATAATCATTGGTAACTATTGGTAACCATAATGGTCAATCTTTTAGCAACCATGTTTAAGTATCTATGGTTTTGTTACCGTTTCTAACTTTTGGAAACCCAGGATGTTAATATTTTGGTAACCAGGTTTTAGTTTGTATTTTTTAATAAGAAAAGGCCTGCCTTGTATCCTATGTTATCAGTATTTATGAGTGTTTATTTGTGTATTACGTATTTTTCTTTAGCATGAAAGTATAATATAATGAATATCGTTATATAATTCTTATATTTATTGAACGCAAAAAATGTAAGACTTAGTGTGAAGGATAATTGTTAGGCTTCGCTTCTAGCGGGCATGTGAAGTCAAATGGCAGGGCATGCTGTTGTCGTCCCAGCCAGTGTGGGAGTCGAGTCACTGCCGAGATGCCGAGCGGATGACTTGTGATTATGAGTCGGGCAGTTGTTGCGCAGCGAGGCTGCACAGTGTGTGCCTAGTTGGATGGCGCCACACAACCAGAAATAGCTAATCCGATGCCCAGTGCACTTACTGTAGCTCAGGCCCTCGCGACACCACTATCAACATTATTACATCATCCTTTAAAGTTATGGGCAGTAGAGCAAGTGAGCCACTTCTGTACCACTTTGGCCACTGGCAGGCATAGTGCCATAAGTTTAACCTGGGAAGGGTTTCGGATAGTAGGATACCAAACTGGTGTTGCCCATATTTGGAGTGAGGGATACTTGCTGGTGCTCAATCATAGTCTCATAAGATTAACATGGGAAGGGTGTGCTGGTTCTCGACCACCTCCTCCTCCTCTTCCTTCTCTTTCTCTTCCTCCACACTTAGCTCCATTTGCTCCACAAGTTTACATACCTACACCCTCACCCCTCCTCCTCACAGTGCTGTGTTGTGATTACTTCTGGAATTAATTGGGTCTGCTACGAGATTCTAGACCATATTCTCCTCCGATTATTTATTCTGAATGCCTGCTACACTATCACCTACCCTGCCCTCTGATGTCTTGTAATTGGTCACACCCTACCCAAACTCCACCCTCCACCACCCATCCTTCCCAGCAAGGTAAGCTATGTTCAGTTCCAAACTTGATTGTTAGACAGCACTGCTGTAGCAATCGGCCACCATCTTAGTTTTAGAGTTGCCCACCAGTAATGCTGATGCCTCTTGATGCCATCAACTGCAACTTGGCAGTGCTAGCATTGTTTGATGCCATCATCTGAGCGCTGATGTAAACTGGAGGCTGAGGAGATATTATACATGCTATATGTAGAAGTGTCATGGGTTGATACAGTATAAAAAGCTGTGGAGGCATGCGGTTTCAATCCAACCACCCTTGGGTTGGAAAACTGATGCTCTAGTTGATTGAGCCACCAGGACATCAGCAAGAATGAAACTTTTAATGACGTATATATAAAAAGATTCAACTGTGTATGTACTCTTATATTCAATATAGTTTTCTACTATATGACAATGCAAATATTTTTTATGAACAATCATAATTTTTTAAAGAAAATTTATGGGTTTAAATTAAAAATGTATTTATCAAAAGATTTGTATTTTAGACAGATAAGTATACGTCATCAGAAAAAATGGTTATGTAACTATAACCATCTCCAGATTGAAATTTTAGTAAGCATTGAAGCAATCTTCATTTTATTTTTTAAAAATTATTTATGTAACCACTCCGAACATCAAATACAACACATCAGTAGAGCCACCAACCCACTTCTCGATACACAGGGATGACTAACTTGCATAATTGCCTAATTTGCATATTTCTTTGCAAATTTGATTAAAGAAATATTGGATTAATTGATTGCTAATTAATTCATCAATTAATTAATTAGATTAATCTATTAGTTTAATAATTGTTTCATGTTTCGATTTTGATTTCAAGGAGTCACTGACAAAGGTGTAAGTGGTTTGTTAGAATGTTGTTTCTTTAGAAGAGCTGAAAATTCAAACGATCCAATTACAAAGGACATAAGTGAGATTGATTTTTGGGACATTATCTGCTGGAAGATATTTCCTGTTAATGAATGTGTTAGTAGTCAGACTGTCATTACAAGTTCTTTTCGTAATCCTGTGATGTTTTCACGTAAGAAGATCAAGTTTGAAGTTGGTGATCAGGTTTGGTTGTACATGAAGTTAAGTGGTACTACTGGTAATATGAAAGCTATTGGTATTTTGCTCCGTAAATAAAGATATGATATTATTGGTTATTTGTTTTTATTTATTTACTTTCCTTTTCTATTGTTTTTATTTTTTTTCATGATTAATTTTTTTACTATACGTATTTGTTGTATATGGTGTTCATAGTGATGTATATCAGATTATTACCTTGTCATCTCAAAAATAAGAATTCTTGCTAAATGGGGGAAAAGGTTGAACAAAATTGTACAAAATGATCAAAAAGTTTATAAGATTTATCTGTTTCAAGATAAAGGAATCTGATACCTATACCAAATACTGATTACAACGGTATTTACTTGAAAATCCAACAACTAATGATGTCATCAAAATTTGGTTATCATACATATACCGAAAAAAATATTGCATGTAGGTTATAACGAAACATTGTGAAATTAACTCAAAATTGATGCGACTGCCGTCCCATTTAATATTTATCTATCTACTTGGCCACTGCAGCCCCCCTTAACATAGTTCTCTCCACTGAGCTAATAAGGACCCACTTGATATAGTTATATCCACTGAGACACTGCAGCCCCACTTGGAATCTCTCTATCCAATGAGCTACTAAGACACAATTTGATATAATCCACTTGGCCACTGCGGCCCCACTTGATATAGTTCTATCCACAAAGCCACTGTGGCTCTACTTAAAATAGTTCTATCCACTAAGCCACTGCAGCCCCCTTAACATAATTCTACCCACTGAGCCACTAAGGACCCACTTGGAATCGCTCTATCCATATCCACTGAGGCACTGTGGCCCCACTTAATTAACTCAGCATTAAAGCAAGACTTTTAAAGTAAACAGAAATTATATTACATTACCTTCTTATCTGTATGCAATATTATGTATGCATTAATACAAGACTTTTAAAGAGGAAAAAGTAATTTAAAAACTTTTTTTATGGTAAAAGGTAATGAGTGCATAATCTGATCAAGCTGAAATTCGAACTTGACCTGTATTTTACTCTGAAGATTCACTCTGCGAAATTTGAAGAAAGTCTGTTGAGTTTCAAATGATTTAGAGGTATTAAAGACGGACAGACACACAGACAGAGATATTCTACTTATTATACAGGATGATGTTAGTAAATATAACAACCTGCAATTAACTCGTTCAAAAAAATTATGGCATGGCAAGGGAAGTAACCTATCAGAGCTAAATAGTGATCGACAATCAACCGATAGAACAAGTCTCCATATTTATTTACTTCAGTTGTGAATTATCCTTTAAATAAGATAACGAAGTGAAGAGGGAGCTTCACCAATTTCAATATAATGTGCGGAACAATTCGACGAACACAAAAGGTAAAGTCCGAGAGAAGACCCAATTAAAATTTTATAAAATGATGGCTGTACCGACCTTGATGTATGGTAGTGAAACTTGGGTAAATAAAGTACAGTACAGAAAAAAAAACTCATCCGAAATGAAGTTCCTTAGATCAGTGATAGGATATTCCCTGATGGATAGAAGAAGGAATGAAGAAATTAGATAACAACTGAATATATTTTCTTTGCATAATAGAATTTCCCAGAAAAGTGTAAATTGGAAAGACCACGTTCTGTGGATGGATAACGACAGATTTCCGAAGCTTGCCCTGGAATACCATCCTACTGGTAGAAGAGATATTGGCAGACTCATGACGAGATGGTCTGGAATCTGAGGTCGGAACAGGCTAAGAGCCTATCTATGAAGAGGAAGTAAATAAGTAAGTAAGTATAGGAGAAGGAGATGTAAAATGTGCACGTTGTAATAAGGAATTCCATACAGGATGCCTCATGGCCAATGAACAGGCAACAGTTGATAGACACTGCAAAATTCCCTGCGAAGAATGTACTGGGACGTTAATACATTTAGCGCCAAAATGGTAAGAATTTGTAACTGAGAATGAAATAACACCAGAACGTGCCATCAAGACATCTGCAAATGCGAGCAAACAGAAACAGTTGCATGTGAGACATGTGGTAAATGGACACATTGGCACTGCACTACCCATCTGGACATTGTAAATATACAGAAGAAGCACTTCAGATGTGAACCATGCACAATCGTCCTGCAGCTACCAGTACTTCGATCGCATAAGAGCATCAACCGGTTCGAAGACATACCAGCCAGTCTGCTATGCATTCGAAGAGGTACAAAGTACTAAGATCATGGGGAAAAAGTGACTAAGTAAATAATATTCTGGTTAAAAGCATGAAATTACTGGCTACTACTTCGGCAATAGCAACTAACAACGGCAAACCACCTAAGTGCAAATATTGTCCAGGCAGACAACAGAGACACTGGCACAGTGAGTGTCCAACAGTAAATGCCCGAATCGAAAAGCAGTACAAAATACAAAATCCCACGCAAGGAAACTAATAAATGGGGATGACCAACAGGAATGTTAGCCAACCCAAGTCGAAATGCACTAGCACTCAATCGCAAAGCACAGGAAAGAGGAGTCAGGCAATACTGTCTCCGCCACAAGTCAAGCATGTACCACAGAACACAATCAACAGCATGCAGATCACAGAGAGTGACAGAGGCAGTCTCCAGTGGTTATTTCCGTTCATGTCACCCAGCCATAAAAACACTGTCAAGGATGAAACGGATAATACACCGGCCAGAGGGGTGTCTGAGCAATCAAGAGAGCATGGAAGTGCAAGAGTAGCCTAAATGCGAGCACCATCTTGGTCATTGCGACCATACCGGTCGTAATGCCGGTCGCGAAGATTAGTGCCACAGGGGAGTCAGCCGAGACACCAGTGCGAGTGGCGGTTCTACTGGTGAGTCCGAGGTTGACTCGACTGCAATATCTTCAGGAGCCCAAATAGCAGCAGAGAAAGTAGCATGAAGGAACAGTGGCTACAGCAATGGCTGCATTAGCAACAATTGCAGTAGCATGAGGAGGATGCTGCAGCTGCATTGACTGCAATTGTTGTCGCCTAGAGCAGAGAGGCTGTGGTGGCCACAGTACGGGGACCAATTGCGGCAACTTTGGAAGAGTGGTTACGGCAACAGCAGCATTAGGAGCAATTGTCGCAGCACGAGGAGGATGCTTCTGCAAATTCATTGGCGGAAATTGTTGTCACACAGAGTGAATAGGCTGCAGTAACCAAAGCTGCAGGAGAAATTGCAGGAGGATGCAGAAGGCAACAGCATGAGCTGCACTGGAGAGCAGTGGCAGTGGCAACATAATGGACTGCACCACAAGCAGTGATAGTAGCAATTGAACAAGTTGCACTTGGAGCAGTGGCTGCGCCAACAGAATGAGCAGCTTTGGATTCATTGCTAATGGGAGCACCAGAGAAGGTATCGGCAGGAACCGCAACAGAGGGGACAATTCCCCAGGAAGGAGGCTCCACAACCTCACATGGATGTCGAAACGGATGCACCATTCAGCCAGCATGACATGAATTGGGTGTGGTGGGCACACTCCCCATCCACACACGCATACCACTGATAGGTCGATAGCAGCAGAATCTGACATAGAGATATGTAGGCTTTATCGCCTACGACCACGTGCAACAGATGTAGATGATAACGACATGCAGTGGTGTGGGCCTTACTGCCTCCGACCTCACCACCAGCTGAAGGGGCCGACGAGATTATGTACCTGACAGCATGGTGGAGCATATGGGGGACTGTTGTGTTAAACGGTCACAGAAGAAGGGGACTTTTGATGAGAACAAAGGGTTCACTACGTTTCTTCTTGACCATTTGCACCGTGCAGTCAATTATTGCAACTAGAGCACGCTGAGTGTCGTAGAGAACAGCGGAGAGTATGCTGGTGTATGTCGCCGATAACAAGCAAGTTACTTTTTTCGGAAACCTGAATGGCATATCTCACAAAGGTCGATTTAATAATTTTCCTTCAAGAGGCAACTTCTGAAGGAAATTAATTAACGATCTGGCGTGGTACCCACGCGAAACCGCCACTGCCAGGTACAACATACATTGGTAGGAGCGAGTGAAATGCCTGCACAGTAGTGTAATAAGCTCCTACTATGTGTGCTACTCAGGCAGACGTGTAGGTCTTCGTAGAGTGCATCGCGGCATTTATGTAACCCCAATAGACAGGGAATAGCATTGCCCTGCTTATCTTCAAGTTTCGTCCGTGCGATAAGTGTGCAGTATTAGTTTCTTTTGTAGTTCCGGCACATTTAAATTGCCATAGTCCCCTTTCGCATATACGAATCACCTCATATGTAGTGACTTCACAAAGCGTGGTATGAGGAGGATTGAAGTGACGTTCTGCGGTGCCATGGTGGCGGAAGTGATGATTTTTGTTAAGGACCTGCAAGCATATGCATTAAGGTTAAATTCAGTGGCAATGTAACTCTACACAAAATAACTCTGTACAGCACAGTCATAGAGAAAATTGTTTATAGTGTAAATGCAGTGACATTCCCCACACATATGTTTATGAGCAATCGAAGGAATGCTCGACAGCGCATGGGGATGACACCAACATGTTTGTTTAATTCATGGTATGCAACATGTCATTTCAGATTTTAAGAGTAGTTCCCCGGTTGGTGCGTGGGCCCACTCTCCCCGCCCTCACACCGGGGTGAGAAGGCAGTCAGCAAGTAGCATTAAGAGGGGTTGGTCTGTGTGTTATCGCATTCTGTGTTTCCTGCACCCGGGCGGCCAGCAATGTTAGTACCGATCATATAAATACAATAGACTTTAATATTTAGGAACCATTTTTATTCTAGCTGCCCGGGATACCACCCCTCGCCACTCCATGAAATAACATTGTCTGACGAGTATTACTTATTCAGCACACTTGAAGTCACGCAAGTTTAATAGCATTTTTGTCAGTGTTACCTTTGTTGTAGGTTGAAAGTGTGCAGTTACATAAAGTTATTCTCTAGAGGGACATGTCATGTGCAAGACCGATTAAAAGTGTGACATAGAACTGACGTGTTCATTTTGATTCGGTAGGTGAGAGGCATTTAAGGGTTCGGGCCCTCATAATCCTGCCAATTTCCCCAAAGTACTCATGTATGTAATTTTATGGGTAATCATATAATTAATGTGTGTTGCGATGTTTAAAGTGTTTTATGTACAGGGGCGTGTGGTTGGCCCGAAAAATTCACATCAAAGGGAGTTCCGATATTTTAACAATAATTTGCAATTTTTCATAAGGATTATGGGATGCCAGAAAAGTCTCTCGTTTATCAAACACTTTTTTTAATGAGGCCCGCAACATCCAGGTAAACTTTAACAGCATGACAGGAGTATTATGTCCGGTTGATCGGCCTGCAGCACCTCGAGAGCACCAAGGACCTTCAAGCTCTACCACAACTTATACTTTGATGCCATCGTAGGCGATGTCTGGCTCCTACCGTGTATATTTCCACAACATATTTTCCAATCCTAAACCTCACTGACCATATTTTACCAATTAAACCTCAATTCACCATCCCAAGCACCATCAAGTGTCACCCCGTCATGTGGCCAATATTCTCGCCGAAACCCAAGATCCACAAAAATTTCACCTATCTTCAAAAAAATTCTCCAAGCAAAATTCACCTATCCCGAGCTATACTAACTGGAATTTTCTGGATACCAGCAACAAGATGAGTCAGAGGAGGACAACATCATCATCGAGGCGCTTTCCAGATGCCTACTGGACACTGGGGAGCCGACCACGCGAACCAGCAAGAAAGCACACAAAGGGAGGTGTCTCGCCGACATTGTGGTAGAAGTGGAGAAGAAGGGAAATAAAGCAGTAATTTTGGAGCAGGGTGTGATGTCACAGTCCACGCGAAGGGAGGTGCCTCGCCGCCATTGTGGTAAAGCAGAGGCCAGCACTACTCCCGCCACCTGTGCCACACGAGGGAGTAGCGAGGAGAAATGAAGAGGAGGGAGAAACGGAAGGCAGGAAGTTCCTCCCTCCTTCCGATGCCCCTCCCCTCGGTGACGACCAGCTGGTATCGATCGTCGCTCTGTGCGCCAGCTGAATGCCAGACCATTGACCCCTGCGCCGCAGCGCGACGAGCAGGGACTGCCATGCCACAAGGGGGGAAGGCGCTCCATCCCCTCCAATGCCGCACCTTTGCTGGACTGCACAGCCATGTCGCAACCACATGCACCTGTGTATACTAACAATGGCGAGCCATGCATGCATCGAAAAGTTGGCAGCACTTTGCCTTCAAGCCTAAAACCACTTCCACAGGACTTAGTCTCAAAATTTGAGTGCAGTACACAATGCTGCCATTGTAGCCAATGCTTGAATCCAGACAACAACCAATAAAATCAGAACTGTCAGCAACTCCATGCTACAATTTACCACACTATTGTGAAAAGTTAATTCGCTACTGACAAGGAGCAATCGGTGCTCCACTGTCACAACTGTCATCCAAGTTACCATAGGGACTGTCTTTAGTGAAAAATAACTAACAACAGCAAGCAGATTGACGTTCACGTGTCTTGTGTGTCACACCGATGACAACAACAAAACAAAGCAGCAAGACATACATGAATTAATGACACCATGCCAGATAAGACCAGACATGAGCAAGAGTATTGTGCAGTGCTACAACTGGGAAACAGAGTATAATACAGCAAGTAGGCGGGAGGCAAAATAAGGGACAGCTGTTCAGGATGCAGGTGAGGAGTATCACGTAGACATAGCGGCAGTGCAAGAGAGGGCCAACATCCACCCATCTGCAGCATGCACGTGGTGAGCGTATCAGCATAACAACTGCTAGTGTCAGTAACATTACCTCAACCTAATCTGAATGCAATACCTTTAACTTTTCTACCTGTCAACATGATCTTTCCACCAGTACCAACATTGTATCCTAAGCCAAGGTTACCATCCATAATACAACCGTTAACCAAACCCTACCCAACCTTACAGTTAGTAGCACCGTTGCGCGGTATCAAATACGTCACTAATTTTTACATTAGTTTTTAATTACGGCATTAAGTTATTAAACTATGGCCTTACAATTTTTTTTCCATGCTTCTATATTAATTTTTTTCAATATTAACATATATTGTTGCTTTAGTTTGTCTCTTATTCTGTAATATGCGTCTGTAACAATTTATTGATATCTCACTATTGAACTATTTTCAAAAAATTTCTAAAATGTTTTGATCAGTTACTGCATTAAAGTATTATCATTGTCTCCCGCTCCACTATTAAATTTCAATTTTAATTATTGACAGTATTCAAGTTAATTGTTTTAATATTTTTTTTTTTAAATCAAAATGTGTCGTAACTTTCATTGTTTTTATTTATTATGAATGCAAATAATACTTCCATTCCCATTTTGAACTATATATGACTTATTTGATTAATAAGTAAAGATTATTTCCTATTTATTATATCCATTTTAATTTTCTTGATATAAATAAATATAAATTTTAATATATGTTTATCTCATTATATAAATTGATTAAATTTTCCTATTTCGATCTAAATCATATGAGTTTATTAATATTTTAACATTTAAAGCCTTATCTCAAAAGTTTAATTTCAATGCTGTATAAGTTCATACTTTTAAACTTCGTTTTGAATCATGTTGGTCGCTTTTCGGCCCACATTTCCGTCTCTGTTTTCCTTTTCCACTGGACGGGCTGTGAAAAGTAGCATATTCCTTTGTCCCGCCGTCTGCAGCCTTTCTTCAACATGCTTTTTCTGTTGTAGAAACTTCTGCAAATTCATTGAAATAGTAATGCAGTTGCTACGTGATATCATATAAAAAAACATTTTGATCACGTGATCACATCCTTCTTCATAACTTTTTGACATGTTAGGACTTTTAATGCTATCTAGCGGCAATCCTAGTACTAGGAGTTTTCACCACTCGATGTGACACAGGCATTTTGCTAAGCACTTATTGTTTTGGTCCGTTTCTACATGCCGTGTCGACATAGTGCGATGGCAATGATGAACCCATTGGGTCTTAAGTTTTTAGTTTATGTGTAAAAAACACAGTTTTCATAACGTAGTTTGGGCGACCAAAATGTAGTGTGCTGTGTTTAGTTTCTGTTTATTTAATTCCTGGATTCCTTTAATTTTGCTGTCGCTTTGTTCTGTTCCAAAATGTGATCTGAATATATCTACCCTTGTCTGGTGAGTACAGTTTTAATTGGTTTTCTCCGTTGTCCCATGCTCCCATTTATATTTTTCACTCACTATTTTGTTTCATCATTTTTGTTATAGAGAATGTTTTACGTCTGGATGTGCTTACAATCATACAAGTTCCGTGCGTTTCCTTTTTCCATTCCATTCCACAAGAGGTTTTAAGATGTTTAGATCTTCCAAGTCCTTCCTGAGGAATGAATTATACTGGCCACCAGTCAAGATGCATGTGGCAATTTTCCCTCGTTCCATCGATACTTGTGGACGCACTTCTTTTTCTACTAGTTAATAAGTCAGTATACACTTTTTTTTTTCTATTTCCACTGAGACATTTTGATATAGCTAACTTTCTTCCTACAAAATATATTCGCAAGTGACATTCAGTTTTAATACATTGCAACCTGTGCTTGCAGACATAATTTATTTTTACCTAAAAATAATGTAAACATATTTCACTATTCCTTAAAAAAAAAAAAAATAATATTATTGTGTGACTGAGGGCCTTATTCATAGTCGCTTTTAGTATGGACTAAGGATATATCATTCTCCCACCCAAATTTTCGTTTTCAGAAAGTATTTTTATTGATAGTCCAAGGATCATCTTGCTTTAGTATGGCCTAATTTTTCGTCCGGACTGAGGGTAGGATTAAAGAAACTTTTAAGGTCAAAAAGAAACACCGCGGACATAAAATACGACTGTTTTGTAAATAATGCATGCCAATGAAAGCTAGATAAAATTTACGAAACATAAAAAACATGTTTAAGGCAGATTCTGTCAATCTGTATGCAATAATATGCCGACCTAACGAATGAAAGGTTCCGTGAAAAATAATTCAAAAGAAATATACTTTATAAGATTTATAATTCATCAGTTTTTAGCTACAGCAACGCCTTTCTATTTTTGTTTCATTCAAATGCTCTCTCTGAATATGATAAATGATAAAAGTATATTCGCAGAAAATAAATTTTACCGCGTTTAGTCTCATTAAGGAACAACAGCAAATACGACGCAAGGTTATCAACCAACTCACTGACAGTGATGGCGCTATCGTTCGGGACTGGCCGGAAATAGTGCAAATGCTTTGCAGTTACTTTGCAAATTAATATTCGAAACGAGACGTGAACGATGCTCTGCTTCCATTGGTTTTACAGGATTATGAAAACAGAGTAAGCTGTAACAGCAAGACGGGCATGGTGGCACCATGTTTTGATGCAGAATTTAATACAATATTGCAGCAATTGCCATCGAAAAAATCTCTTGGTATTGACGGTATTCCATGCGAATTTTACAAAACTTATTTGGATATTATTGGTGCCGACTTCTGCGAAGTTGTTCACGATATGATTGAAAGAGGGAAGTTATGCAAGTCTCATAAAGAAGGTATAATTGTCCTTATGCTCAAAATATCCCGTCCACTTAAACCTATGGATTATATGCCAATTACACTTTTATGTGCCGATTAACCAAGGGATTGTAAGATATTATCGGTCCCGACCAGACATGTACTGTTCCAGGATGTTCCATTTTATAAGGCGTGCTTGCCCTAATGGACAATCAATTACTTTCGTCAATACAATACAGTAAAATGGCCATCTTGAGTATTGATATGGATAAGGCATTCGATAGAGTCGACAATAAATTCTTACTTCATATCATGCATCATTTCGATTTTCCAGCCAATGCAGTACAGTGGGTGTGGATGGTATGTACCCCACCTATTAAGATCGAGTGTTCAGTTCGACAAGGATGCCCGCTATCCATGATTTTATTTACTATCGCCATTGAACCTCTGTGCAGAATGCTCAGTGACCGCTTGCAAGGATTCCCTGTAGCGAACCTGTCCTTTAAATTAAATGCATATGCTGATGACATCACATGTGTCGTTCATTCAGAGCAGTAAATTAAAGAGACGGCAGAAAGTTTGGACCTTTTTCGCAGTGTCTCTAATCTGCGAGCGAATACTAACAACACTGACATACTGGAGTTCAGCGGAACCAGCGAGCCATTTGACAAAATGTTTCCCTTTCGGAGGGCCGAAACTGTGAAAATATTGAGCATATACTTGAATGCAGATGCCACTCTTATTTTGCATTATAATTGGAACATGACAATAAATAAACTCCATGCTCGTCAAATAGAAATGAACTATCGTCGTACAAATATTATACAGCGGGTTACTTTAATAAATGTATTCTTACTTGCGAAGCTGTGATATGTGTCACATATATTCACACTACCTCGTCAAGAAAGTGCACAAATACTACAGATTGTTGGCCGCATGTTGTGGAATTCTTATATATTTCAATTCTCTAGGACGCAAATTAATCTTTTCTTGCAAGATCGAGGCCTGAGTCTTATTAATTACATTTTGAAGTGTGAGGCCTTATATCAATCAGTCTTCAGCAATTGCAACAATTTTGCACCCAGAGGACATTTGCACAGCATTACAGAAAATGATGTGGTCTGAAGTTAGACGCATGCCACTTCAATACCGCCAGGCAAAGGAAGCATTCGCAATTCTAGTAGAACACTTACAGGAAGGGACAGTCGCATCGGCGAGGTATTTTTACATTCGGGTTTCCAAAAGGTCGGCAGTCATACCATCTGTTGTGAATAGCTCTCCAACCATATGCTGGAGGCGCCCATGGAAAATACTTACTGAGCCTAATCTTTCCTCTGATCTTCGAGCTGCATCATTCGGCTTCTACAATAATATCGTGGCAACTCAGCAGCGTAAATACAGCATTCACCTGAAAACTGACCCTGCATGCCCACTGTGTGGCAACACCGACACAGTCCTTCATAGGGTAATTTCCTGTGTTTATGCAGCTCCCATTTGGCAGTGGTGTCGCGTACGAGTACGAAAAATAATTCGCGATGAAGGTGGAGATGTCAGCGACACGCACATCTTCATTGCTATCTCTTCACCTTCCCTTTAGATCGACGAAGAGCTGTGGCCTGGTTTGTTCTTTATGCGATCGGTTTTTTGGTGGACCGTTGGACACCCGTAACAGTTCAAGACTTTGTCCAGCTTCTTCGTCAAGATATGTGGAACATGGTGCGGCTTGGCACATTGCATCAGTTGTACACAATTTTTATTTTCATTCTGACGTTTATGCATACAGGAAGTGCATGTTTATTACCGAGGTTGGGTGTACGTAGTGTGCTGCCCACCCTTCGGTCCTTACAAGTGTACACCTTAATGTTCCGGTAGTAATCATTGATAGGTGGTAGTGTTCTAGGTCAGTGTCCCGTGTCGGGCTGTATGCCATGCGCTGCCCCTCATGTTAAATAATTTCTTGTGTGTATATCTATATTTGTGTGTGTGTATATATATATATATGTTGTGTGTGTGTGTGTGGGTGTGTGTGTGTGTGTGTGTGCGTGTGTGTGCATGTGCATGTTTATATAAAATGGTTAGCATACAATAGAGAAATTTAACACAAAAAAGTGGTAAACACGTGCGTCTCACATGCTCAAGGTCCTCTGTTGTGCAATGTAGTGGATTGTGAGCTGCCTGTCAAACGGGCAGTTTTCAACTATTGTCTGGAAAAAAAACTGAAATTTGGTTCTTCCACTTTGTCAGTCAAACCAGTTCACCAAATGTTCATATAGTTTTGTGCCCCCATGTAAGAATTGTGTAGATATTTTATTGAGTACTTTTATATTGTTTATATTGTGTGTTTTAATGTGCACTGTATAATAGGTTAAGGATAAACACCTCTGTATATTGTTTGGGAAAATAAATCTATTTATTTAAATAAAAGAAATGGTAACATCGAGGGCTGATGTGCAGTTAGATGCAAGTTCGAATGTATTCTGGAAGATAGAATTTTAACCTGTTTATAATGTTTTAACATCATAATACACATTTAACATTATTATAAAGACAGTATTGGCGTATTAAAATGAAAGCAGCCCATGCTACCAGTGCATAGGTATGTGCTATGAAATTTTAGTAAATCAATATGAAATAATAATATATTAGTATATTAATTTTATTGTTCTCCACTCTGCAGTAAGGCCATATACTATACAGTCTTAAAACAAGGGAAAAGGAATAAAGTGACTTTAATGTACTGAATAATGTGATTTGTTTATATGAGCAATTAAAAAAAGCACAGCACATTACAGAGTTGCTGTGTAAAATATATTTATATTTTTAAAACTCTACTTTCATTAAGATTATTGTAATTTACTATTAAATTTGAAAAGAAAAAACATTTTTTATGTATAAGTTATATTTAATTTAGTGCTACCTAGGGTTTAAGAATACGATTTAGCTAGTCTCTCTTTAGTCCGGACAAACCTCAGACCAACTCCGAGGGGAAGATCATCTCTGGATCATCTTTGGACAAAGCTCTGGCTATGAATATGGCCCTAATTTTTTTTTTCAAATATGATGGAAACAATTATGTAATTTATAAAAGTTAACTGAATCTATATTCATATGTTGCATAATATTTAATTCTATCAGTTAGTGAGTTTATTAATTATATTTTGTTTATACCCACGAACTAATATTTATATACACTAGCACTAGTGTAATTTACATGTCTTATAAGGCACCAGACATTTTATTTACAAATGCTGCTTTGTGTTACATAAAGTATATTTATTATTCTGTTTGAAGGAATATATCTAGCCTAGTAATATTAATTCAATTTTAGTATGTAAGGATGCATCCTAGTCATAAGTTTTTACACTTGAAATTAATTATATGTAATGGTATTTCGATAACCATTTACTCTTATCCAGGCATAAATGAATAAGATTATAAAATTGTAATACTAATAAAATTTTTGAACTCTGCCTCTGTTACGTTACTTTCTCACTATTTATTTTTTAATAATATGAAGTACGCCTCATCAAGGTTAATTTGGTAAACTCAAGAATATTATAAGGGGTTTTTCTCAAGTTCAATCATTCTCATAACCAAGTCTATAAAGTTGCCCCATATATACAAACTTTCATTGCTAAAAGCATTTTAAATGTTATACCCCAAGACTATTATTATGATATTATCTTTTAGCTTTCATGTTACATTCAAGATACTCTTTAGAAACAAAAAAATGTTAAATATTTTTATTCTTGTAGTAAACCTAAATATATTTTATATTGGGACTATTCTGAGATTTCCAATAATGTTTATTTAAAATTAATGTTACCCCAAAGTATAAGAACATTGATATTCATTTTTGTGATATCATGGTTTTCTGTGCTGATATTATGTAAACATAATACTATTTATTCAATTCTTGAAACTACAAAATTTCTACTATATTATAGAAACTAAAGAGTGAATACAATAAATATATAAACAATTAACGTGTTTTTATTCATAATTTATACTCGATTTACCTCTGGGCCTAATATTTATTATTATTTTATACAAGCAAGTATTAAGTCTTGCCTATATGTTCATCCTTGTGTCATGTACGATTCCCATAATGACTAATATTTTTCTTATGCCACTTCTATATATATATATATGTATATGTGTTCTTTCTCAGTCCTTGTATTAGGTTACTGTAGCCACTTTTTATGCAATGTTATGTGGTGATTCTCTTATTGAGGTCTGAGTTCCTTTCTTTTGAAGTGAAACTACTACTTATTATATTTTTTCCCAATTATTGTACATCGGCACACCTTATACTGGAAACCAAGTAGATGTGACACCAAGACTGCAACAAACAGCTACAGAGATGGCAACAAGGAATGAAACCGCTGACCCCGCCAACAACATAACACTGCCAGGACAGATGTATGTGAGGACGCCGACAAAATTTCAGATTTTACTCACTTTAGCAGGAACATCATTATAAGACCCTATCGCTTTTCTGGAGGACTAAACAGCCAGGCTCACCAGATATGGAGTGAGTAAGGAGGAATGGGCTAGCTGCGACGGGGTGAAGCTCCAAGGAGACGCACGGTCCTGGTGGCACTCCTGAACCTCTATGGGCTACAGTGGGAAGAATTCCACAAGGCATTTCAAAGCAGGTTCCGTGGAGTATTTGGCTCACTGTAAGTACAGAGTTGACTCACGCTAGCAGAGTAACCACCCAACGAACTGTTGACTGCATTGATAACACGAAAGACACACCTCATCCACAGGTTACACCCACATCTGCCAGAAAATGAAGTGCTAGAAGTCATTGCAGAGACTGCGAGACCAGAGTTTCATGCGGCCTTAATACCTCTACTGAACGGGACAGTGGAAGATGTAATGCACGCCGCTAGCCTACTGGAATGCAACCGCAGACAACCATGGCGCCACACAGGAGCAGTACGATGGTGCCACGAACAGCAAGTGACAGAAGGACACCCATCAATTCAGAATCAACAGCCACAAAAACATTTCGCCCAACCTAAACAAATGTCCAATAATTCCAACAGCCAAACAGATTAAAATTTTCGAGTGACGGTAGGCAGGAAGTGCAAAGTCCAACCAACAGAGCGGGAGGTCTAGTGTGCGGTTGGTATCCTAACCTGCCGCCACGTTATCCATGCTGGTACAGTCCCACGGGAGTTTATCACTGGCACAGCAGGTGGCCGAACAACTCTCACATTGACCGCATAAAGGAGTCAGACACAAAGAAGCAGGGAAACGGGGATGCAGGGGTGAAGGGGCCGGACGCCTCTCCCCACCCCAGACCCGCTATGCGACAAATCGGACAGGACACCACAACAAGCATTGGCTCAGCAGGTTAGTAGCAGTAAAATTGATTTCATCCGTATAATGGTCACCGTGAATGGTCAGCGATGTCATGTGTTAGTTGATACAGGCGCATCGCATAACTTCATAAGCATAAGTTCGTAAATTCACGAGTTATCACACCCACTAACTATGTCATCAGGCTAGCAACATAGGATCAATGCAGTACCGTGTTAGGACAGGCAACAATCACAATGTATTTTAGAGATATTGAAACAGTTACAACAGTATTAATAACCCTTGGAATTAAAGAAGATGCTATCCCGGGAGTCCCATGGCTCTCAGAGAAAAATGCCATAGTTGAGGGCACTGCACGCAGAATTCATATTGGCGCGAAAGAAAGTTGTACAGTGTATAACTTAGGCAGACGACAAGCTGACGATCTCCCAGATGTTGCGCTAGGCGACCTATACAGGTTTTATGGCCCATAGGCCGGCATTCACTCCATCTGCACTGTAACTGTACTCTGATGAGTAAGGCTTTGCTAAGCTATTTCTTCTCTTCCCTTTTCGGGCCATTCACTATTCTTTTGTGGCATTACACAGTATTCTTCTGGTTTTCTCAGTAAAACCTTCCTCCTCGCCAATATGAGATACTCCGACTACATATCATTAAAGCTTTACCCAAGTACCCCATCGTGGGTCATCGGAAATTTGCACTCCTTGTCACTTGTCGAAGTCCTGCAGTCTTCCACCAATCTTAGTGGAAAACTCTTCAGAGATTTTAAGGAGAGTTTTGTCATTCATGACATTTTCTGGTCTTGAGTAAATGCCTTTTATCTCTGTAATTTCATGCAGCCATTGTCTAATGTCTTCAGTCTTCAGACATTCTGTGATCAAGTGCTGGACTGTGTAATCTACTCCACAGACATCGCACAGTGGAGATTGCACAAGCTGCAGACTGTGTAACTTCGCTTTGAAGTTACCATGACCTGTTAATAGTTGCGTACTATAGTGGCTAACACTAATCCACTTACTTTTCAATCTTTCTTTGATATCGGGCAGCAACTCATATGTCATTCTTCCTTTTTCTGTCACATCCCATCTTGTCTGCTATTCTTGTAGGATGTTCTCCATTATCTCCTCCTTATCTTCATTCGACAGTCTCGCAACCAGTTTTCTCTCCACCGTGGTTCCCCTGTATTTCAGCAAAAAGTCCACTGGCAACACGCCCACCATCACTGGGAGTGACTCATTTGGCATTGTTTTGTATGCCTTTGTTACAGTTGGCAGTGCCATTCTTTGAGCACTAATGAGTTTCCTCTTATGATGCACCAACTCGGTCCTGTGGTACCACATCACAGCACCGTAGGTCACAATGGCCTCAAACACTGCTCTGTATATTGTCCTTGTTTTATATTTAAGGCCCTGCTCGTATTCCCTATTTTTCACAGCTTATGGAATATCACCCCAGCTTTCCTTGACACATACTCATAATGCTTAAGGAAACTCATTTTGTCATCCATGATGACTCTCAGGTGCTTACATTCATGCACATGTTTAACTGAGTCCCCACCAAGGCGCACAGTCAGTTGCCTTTGCAGCTTCCCCTTTAGCAGCATGGTCTTTGTCTTCTCTGTGAAGAATTGTAATTTAACTCTTGCTGACCAATCCAAGATCATGTCCATTACTTCTGCTGCTTTTTCTTCTAATGATCTTCTGAAGTCACCTGATATCAGCACCAAGCCATCATCCACATTTCCAATGACTGTACAGCCAGGCAGGAGACCCAGCTCCAAAAATCCATCAAACAATATGTTCCATAAGATTGGTCCTATGACCGATCCCTGGGGACATCCCTTTGTTAGTATTTTCCGTGTCTGCACAGTTTTGGCAGAGTATACACACCACCTATCATGAAAGAAATCCTGAATTACCCTACAGATGTTCGCTGGACACCTCTTCTGTTTTAACAGCAACATCACTTCTGGCTACCATGAATTATCGAAATCCCCAGAGATATCCAAAAAGATGCTCAACACATACTTCGTCGTGGTCTCTATTATAGTCTTCATGATGTTACGAAGGGCGAATTCCATTTACGTGCCTTTTCGGAACCCGTACTGTTTTTCATTCATGGTGCCTTCTATCTCCAAAGACACAAAAGCCTTCTGTTGACCAATTTCTCGAAGATTTTTTCCCAGTACCAGAAGCAATGTCAGTGGCCGGTATGACTTAGGGTTATCAGGTTTCTTGCAATTCCTTTATAAAATATTCTTAGGAAACCTTGTTTCTGCCACTCTATTTTTCAAATCATCTTGTTGCAGTTCAGGACTTCTTTGCAGCTTACTCAGCAGGGCCCGGCCGAAAGCTGGCCAATCCGCTGTACTGTGGATATACCTGGTCTCATATTCTATATTTATGGGCATATCCCTCCTTCCACCACATATCTCAAAGTTTATCAATCTGTGATCACTAGAACTGTCATCCAAGACTTTCCAATGACTAACATAGTCCTTAGTCTTATTGTTCGTAACAGTAATATCTAAATATGACTCAGTGTCATGGGCCTGTGAAACAAATGTTGGTAGTTCCCCTTCTTCATTCACTACATCCATATTGTTCATCAGAAGAAAGTGGCTGACAAGCTCTCTGGTTTCATCAGTTACTGGGGAGTGTCAAAGCTCTGATTTGGCATTAACATCAGCACCTATTACTAATGGTTTTGTACCAAAAATCTCCGCTATTACTTCGGATCTGTCTAGGTGTGTTTCTGTATCGTCCCCAAACTGAAAGTATGAGGACACCAACCAACACTCTGTTGTGCCTTTAATCACTTGTACACATATGTGATGTGTATTACAAACACTATTCATGACAGATACATACATTTGCATGTTGGCCCTCAATACCCCAGCCTGGAGCCATACGCCACTCGTGAATACAGTGCCCTGCAGACCTCCAACAGTATCAAAAGGAACATAAGGTTCATGAAAAAATGGACTATGTCCAATATTTGCTTAACAACAATTCTGTTGAGCTCTGCAGCGACCATTGCTGACCACTGCATGTTTAGTTGACTACATCTTATGATGTTATTAAAGTCCGTAGTCTGTTTTGTCAAGCTCTACAGACAAGGTTTTTTGATAAGCAGGGCATTCCTTCTAATCCAACCTGTGCTCATGTGGTTGACCTTTCCTTTGACAGTTGGTACATATATCCTTATGTTCTTATCTGCCTTCTTTGGACATTTGTCATACTTGTGTCCCATTACTCCACATTTGAGGATGTGGATTCTTTTTCTCGAGATCTCTTTGCTACATGTGCCAATTGTTGGCATTCATAGCATCGAGATATAGCAATATAATCATGCAACCGACAGCTCTCATAGCCCACATACATTCTGTATTTTTCAACAAGTGCGTTTCTGACCTTGGGGTCACATTCCAAGACTCTATTAACCGTGTATGCATCTCGCCTCCCAGTCCTATGACTTATTATTATTGCCTTTTTGAAACTCTCCAAGTTATATCCATCACAATCTCTGATGCAGAAATTTTGCCTGAAGATTGTTTCATGCAAATCTCCATTATCTTCATGGCATGGTACGTCATACACCACTATCTTGGGACGTTCTCTCTTGGGGGCCTCAAGCTTAGAACCCAACTCCTTTATCTTAGCCTCATTGTTTATCTTTGCCAAAGTTTGCTCATCACTGGCCTCAATAAGCGCACCTCAATGTCTAATTCCTCTAATATTTCTAATTTTGAAGCCATCACTTTTGGGGTCGAAAGCTTCTTTAATTTTGATTCTGGTTTTGGTACTGGTAATGCCCTCTTTTTCTGGGTATATCAGCACAACTTTCTTTGCAGGCTTCGGCTGATCCCTTCTCTGCTTGCTGCCTGTGTGTAGCTTCTGATCCCCGGTACTTCCTTTTGTACCTGCCTAGGTATTTCCACTACCATTTCCTGTCTAGGCTTTTCTGTCTGCTGTAACTTCCCTATTAATTTTCCATTTTCGATCAACACCTTGTCCATGTACCCTTGCCACTGGGTCCATCGTGGTACAAGCCTGTTTGCCTGTGTACTGCTTATTTATGAATTCTGATTCAGTATCCATTCCATTATACTGGAGACCAAATCTTTGGCCTCTTCATGTGTCTTCTCTGCAATTTGCTCTGCTCTTCGGACAAAGTCTCCCACCAATGAGTCTCTCCCAGTGTCTTTAAACCTGAGCTTCCTCTTGGCTTCCTTTCCCTTATCCTGGACTTGTCCTGAAGTACCTGGGACAGGATCCACTTCTGTCACTGCAAGAACAGCAACCACTTCTTTTAAAAAGTATTTAGAAGTGGTTGTAAATATTCTTTGTTGTGATGAAAAGGTTTTTTGTTAGTTATCATAGCTAAGCATTTTTTTAAAGAACTGCGGTTTCATTCATTTGCACATAGAAAAAATTACTGGGTTAATTTACTGGTCTGCAATGAATCATAAAGTTACATTTACAAATATTATCGTTCAGTTTACCCCAGTTGTTCACTACAGTGAAGACATTTAAATTATATATGAAAGTAACTGCTTCCAGATTCATTTTTCTGTTTTCCCTGATGGCACCTCATATCCCGTGGAATATCACACTCGCGCACCATAATTGTATTGCTTCTGACTTGTGACATCATGTGCCAGTTGTCAAGCCTTCTAGTATCGGTGGTAACAGTGGCTGAGCTGAGTGACCTTCTGGATGAAGGGTTACGTTACCCAAAGAAGTTTCAGTAATTCTTCAGAAGTGACTGATTTGAATTACTGTCGTTTGTATAAACTTATCACAATGCAAATTACCCAAAAGTAATTCAATTCCAAATATTAGGAGATTGTATGTACATATCATATGTCATTTCAGATGTTTTTTTTTTTTTTAAGAAATTACTATGAAGTAAGTTATATTTATTAATTTATTTACAACTTGTTTACTGTAAAGTTAATTGAATGGCAGCCAACATGGACAATGAAAACATGCCATTCGTAATTAAGTGTTTAGTTTGTATATTATATTAAGATAAAAAAAAATCTTAAATAAAATATGTCATAAAGAGCAATGACCTAGTCATTTCAGCCTGTCGTCTCTATTAGAGATTATAACCAACAAAATTTGAAGGAACTGTGTGTGTTTATTCCAACCCACAGACTGCAGTATCGTTTTGCTCTTACTAGATTTATGTTAACCTTGAAAATTTTTCCAATCTGTTTTTAACTTCATTAGTTTACTCAAAACTAGAATAGATGTAGAGATCTAAGTTAATAAATTAATATTAATTCTGCTAAACGACTGCTGAGAAATTGTTCGAATCCTAATTGTAAAGTTAAGATTTATCTTACCCATGTCATCAGTAAAAGGTAAGTTTTAATTAAAAATGAATTTTGATGGTTTCATATTTTAAATCTTTTACTTTGTGGGTATTTCAAACTGTTGTTTTGAGGAACATACACAACTTCGATTCCTTGTATAGACTCTTCATGGAAAAGTTTGAATTTTCGAGGTCTTAGTAATATTTTTCCTTTCAGCCCATTTGTGAACAGTGCCACACTACTTGGAGGGCAGGCAGAAGCGAGGGAGAAGCGACGGGGTTGAATGCTACCCCTCCTCTGTCCCCCTGCTCACTCCTCTGCCGACAGCCAGCTGACCCCTCGCACGAGTCGCGTGTCAACTGTGGCATCGGGTCATCAACCCTGCACGGGCAGGCTAGCCGTGTTGTGAGAGGGAGGGCAAGCCCTCTTCCCCAACCCTGCATGTTTGTGCTTGTAATCCGCGTCTCCCACGTACATGTGTTAGTTGACAAACAAACCATGGCTGGCAGAATGATTGACAGTGCACCGACAGTGTGGTGTCCTGAATGCTTACTTCCTATGGTAACTGATGAACACTCACTAAAGTCTAACAGTGCCAAGTACACCACTATGCCGGTGAAGATCGCATAACAAACGACAGTTGCAGTGAAACAGTGCAGGATAGTACAACTTTCGTAACACAAGTAAAGTCTGAACATGAACATTTTCCAAATTACTATTTTCCAAAATACTGTGATAATTTGTTGTGTAACGGAAAGGGTAGAATAGTATTTCATTGTGTATAGTGTGACATAAAATATCACAAGGAATGCCTCAGTGGTACAGAGCAGAGTTCAGTTATTGGACTTTTACATTTGTTTCTTTACATGTCACACAATGTCGATTAAGTGCAGAAAGGACGTAGTTCGCTCACAAAATGAAACCACAAATACCCCATGTGATCAGATATTGGACCTATTCGGACAATGGGACAATGATGTGGCAGTAAATGTGGACAGTAACCTTTCGCACATCATAATGGCATGTGATGCTAACAATGTGTCAGGTGTAGCAGCACAAAGCAAAGGAGAGGAATGGCAGCAGAGTAGGGGCAGAGAGCAGAGTGAAGCCGAGATGTCGCACGCTCCTGCCGTGTACGTGGCAAGTGTAAACAAACTCTCGCCGCCCGAACCTAACCCAACAATCACTTTGTACGTGTATCAATCACCCACAACATTTTTCCCACCAATACCACTCATGTTCCCTACGCCCATCTACCCAAAAATAGTGCCTAATTATCAACCCACTTTTCCTAATTTTCCGTACGAAACAATAACGCCAAACACAGAAGGTATGGAAACACAGTCCGAAGCGGAACCACGGAGCCCACCAACACCCCAAACCCACTAGGACCATTCGCAGCGAAAACACCATCGAAGTTTCAAACATTGCCCACGTTTGCAGGTAAAGCAACTGAAGATCCGACAGCCTTTGTTGAAGCTTGGTATCCCGTCTCATGATATACGGTGTCAGCCGTGATGAATGGGCCAGCTGCGTTGGAGCGCAGCTATCGAGAGATGCATGCTCTTGGTGGGTTTCACTCAATCATTACAGACTTTAGTGGGAGGAGTTTTGACGTGCATTCATTTGCATATTTCGAGGAGTTTTCACATCTGTACAGGCCCTGAGCAGGTTGACTCTGGAAGGCCAACAATTGGGCGAGTCTTTAACCAATTTCTTAACATGTAAAAACCAACTTCTCATACGTTTCCATCCAAATTTTCCGGAACGTGAAGTATCAGAAGTAATTCCAGAAACTGCTCGGCCAGAGTTTAGAGCAGCTTTAATTCCTTTGTTAAATATAAGACTTGAAGACCTAATGCATTCCGCAATCATTCAAGTGATAATACATCAAACATACCACCAGGATGAAAATGGAACAAAATGGCGCCACAAGCCAAAGGATGAAAATGTAAACAAACATAACTCTGGCATTCCACGCAATTTTCAACAAAATCCCTGTAGTTATAATGAACAGACGAATGGGAAAATTGTATAGTAAGCAACACACGATACAGTATTTTAAATTAACTCACATACACATCTAACTCCAAGGAAATCACGATGTCAACAATATCATGTGGAGAGTACATGCACATTTTTTTGTTTGCTTTCAGCATTGTTTCTATTATTCAATTCGCAAGTGTGGAGGAGTTAATTGTAAGGATAATTTCGCAAGCAAGAAAGGGTGTTAGAGTAGTTACAACAAGGTAACGAATGTAAACATTAAGCAAGTTGATCTCATGTTTATCACATCACTCCAGCAAATACTACCATTCATAATACCGTTATTAGCAAGTAAGAGCAAGGTGCACATTGCATGAAGGAGGGCATGTACACATGTTATGTAGCAAGTAAGTACAGGATGAATATAGCATGAAGGAGGGCATGTACACACAGTATTAGTAAGTAAGTACAGGATGTACATAGCACACAGGAGGGCGTACATTAGCTAGTAAGTGCAGAAGCAGGAGAATATGTACAAAACAAGCAGGAGGAGAATGCACATCACTGCAAGCAAGTAAGCAGGAGGAGAGTTAACATTTAAGTCGCAAGTAAGGATGAGTAATATGTAAGCCAGCAAGTCTGATGAGATTTTATATTATATAATAAGCAAGCACGTAGGAGATGCCACGTATACATAGCAAGTAGGACGAGAGAAGGGTGAGTGCACCGGGTGACTGTCAGAAAGTAAGTTGGTCACGGTGTGTCCCAACCCCATGATAGTGCAGGCCGAGACGAGCTCAGGGAAGAGCGAGGTGAGAAGCGAAGTGTGGCAGCACTTCAGGGGGAGATCCCACAGGGGACCCGCCCATGCGCGCCTGCGAGAGCGCACCACTAGGGGTGCAGCTGAATGGAAACACTGCTGACGAACTCAGCGGTGAGCGAGATGAGCAGGAAGATGCATCAGCACTTCAAGGGCAGGTAAGCGAAGGGGAGGAAGGTACACAGGAAGCACAAGCTCAGGTAGTTCAGCAAGAGGAGAAAGGGGAAAATGCGCAAGTAATGCAGCAGGAGGAGCATTAGTACATGTACTGTTAAGCAAGGAACAGACCTGCAGGCAGAAACACCTGCCACCACAATGTCAACAATGCAGGCAGCTGGAGTTGCTTAGGAGGAAGGGGCAACCATCGGCATTGCATCATGTGGCAGGGCCACAGGAGCAGCGATACCACCTGCAATCACGCAGGCCTGCCCGTATCTGCAGCTGCTGCCACTGATATCAGACAGCTTACTAACTGTCTAGAAAAAAAAGGGGGGATTTGACGTGTGCACGTCCCAAGTCCTAAGACCCTTTGTCCGGCCGTAGCATGCAGTGCCCACAGCAGGGCTGCATACTCTACTTCGCAACGAGTTGGCGCCCAGTCGCCGGAGCGACCAGGCACAGAGCAGACACAAAGGCACTCTGGCATAGTGCAGCCAGTGGTTGCCATAGCAATGGAGGACTCCGCAGAGGAAGACAGTTAGGCCAGTTATACTGAACTGGGTCGTTTTACGCCCTAATTAAAGACATTGCTATATTTCTCCAATTAAAGTATTTATGATTGTTTTGTGCTTATTGTTCTATCATTACAGTGCAACGTAATGTGTATTTATTTATTTCATTTTTCCACCAAGTGCTTTGTAAACATAACATTTCAATATGGTTTTGTGTTGCAAATGTGTTTATTTAATTTTTAAAAGGTCTTTTTATTTATTAACAATTTACTAATTTAGTTTTTGTAAGTCATGCCATAAAGTAGTCTCTTTCGGTGTGAGAGCAAGCTGAGGCGAGCCCATGTCGCCGAGCAGGAAGTCAGTCAGCGCTCAAAAAGTCACGGAGGTGGAGTGCGTACAGTAGGCTCTGGCCTCACATGCCGGGCGACCATCATCATTTTGTAACTGGACATGTAACTACAATAGCATTAAATCACCTGAAACAATTTTCTCATCTAGTCACCCGGTAAGCCACCTCCACTACCAGGTTGATTAGCATCGCCCCTGGGAGCTTCAGTTCTTGCCTAATATTTTAATTTTCGAATGACGCTTTTCTGTTACCCCATGCGGCCTGTCCCAATAGCTGAGAGTCTTTAGTATCAAGTTCCCTCACAGAAGAGGTTGTAAATATAAAGGTAATAAATAACATGTTTTCAAGTGTTATTTTATTTCGATCATAGCATATGTTTAAGGGGATGGGCCCTGATAATACCTGCTCAACCAGTACAAAAATTTTAATTTTCAGTGTAATCAGTCTTATTCTGATCTGTATGGGCATATGGGAGGCCCTGACAGCCCATGTACAGGAGTGTAAAGAATAGGATGTGTTCCCGCCAACATCAACAATGGTGTATAGCATACCGACGGTCTATTGTTTAATAAACAACATACATATGAATCAATAGTCAACGAGGTGGATGCCAACACTTACACTTCAACGGCGAGGAGATTGGTCCTGGGCGGACGGTCCTCAACCCCTAGGTTAAGAGGAGCAGCATCATCTTTGACATCACCTTATAGCATCTGGTGTCCTGGGTATACTCATTCCTACCTTTCACCATCTACTCATTCCTACCTTTCACCATCACCGCTCCATAAAATCCCATTCCAACCTTTACCGGCATCGGCCGTGCATCAAATGGCTTGCCAATGTGTGGCCTAATCCTATATCTCCACCTTGGCATCCAGTGACTAACGTCAAATCCCACAAGAAATGAACCAACAATAGATGCAACCCGACTGAACTCGGATTGGTCTACAGGAGTTATACAGTAGCACGCGATCCGTGTCTGCCTAGTTGAGTTAGAACCGGTGCCTGCAGATTCGACTCGTGCTTCACAGTGAAGCGAACTGGAAATGACAGGAGTGACACATCACTGTGCCATCTGTGTTGGCCCTGTGGAGTTATAACTTGTGCCAGCAGATTAAACTTGTGCTTCGCAGCAGAGCAAACTCGAATTGCCAGGAGTGACATATCTTCATGGTATCCGTGTCTGCCCGGCAGAACTATAACTGGTGCCAGCAGATCCGACTCGTGCTCCACAGCAGAGTGAACTGGAATTGCCAGGAGGGACACATCTCTGCGCTATCCGTGTTCGCCCAGCAGAGTTAGAACTATTGCCAGCCGATTTGACTCGCGCTTCGCAGCAGAACTATCTAGAACTGCCAGGAGTGACACATAACTGTGTTATCCTTGTCCGCCTGGCGTAGTTAGAATTGGTGTCAGCAGATAAGACTTGCTCTTCGCAGAAGAGCGAACTATAACTGCGAAGAGTGACACATCACCATGCTATCCGTTTCTGCCCAGCGGAGTTAGAACTGGTGCCAGTAGAACCAACTCGTTCTTAGCAGCAGAGCGAAATGGAACTGCCTGTAGTGACACATCACCATGCTATCTCTGTCCAGCCGACAGAGGTAGAACTGGCATGACAGTTCTAACGCGTGCTTTGCAGCAGAGTGAACTGGAACTGCTTTGTTGCGATGCACCCCGACTCGCATTCTTCACATGGAACTGAGCAATTTTTTTTAAATTGAAGACAGGCCTCCAACAGTCAACAGTATTAGCGATCAATTTACATGTGAATGATATTATCGCGACATTTTAGTTTTAAACAGGTCGTTATTGTATTCTATAAATTTCGCCATTGTCAACTGAATGTACCACAATTTTCTCAAATAGAACAGAATTATAAATAATTTTTTCTGGTCAATCATTCGAGCTGTATATAGATACTTTAAAGACAACTTTGTCTTCAGATTTACAAAGGCATTACATAATATCTATAAATGCCAACTGCCAGGGCAAAAATGCACAATTTCATTGTGCGAGGTTGACGTGTGGTCAGATAAGGATTGAGGTTAGGTAAGAGGCGCAGTAAATATAAAATGTTGAAAAATGGAAGTTTAGGAATTTTGTTACCCAGGGTGTCAGATATTATTCTCCAGAATAATGCTAGTGATGTCGGTAGAGCTGACTCGTTTTCCTTAGGGTCGTTTGGCTGACGACCACAGCATAATCCCTCCAGGTATTGGAAGTACTCCTCTTAAAAGTATTGTATATTCTTGTATGCGGCACCACTCTCATTATACTCTCTGCATACTTGTGGTAAAAATTGGCGGGAGAAGGCCTGTACCTTAAATGCATTGTGGCTACCTGAAATAAATACCAGCGGTATTTTGCATCACTTTATTATTGATTAGGTATTACTCTACACACCTCAGTTGAGGTAACATACACTTGCTGCTGAGCTCCACCCATCAGCGTAGGTTAAACAGAATAAAATACATGATGTCAGAATGATTTAAATTGAATGAATAAAATCCACCCAAGCGATGCAAGCACTTCGTGGTATGAGGGGTGGTGTCCCGGCGGCAGATTGAACAATGGTTCTGGTTAATTATAAAAAAAAAAAAAAGTCTATTGCTGAAGAAATGAGTATGCAAAGAGTTGATGGCTGCCGAGAGTCACGACATAATGCGCTGCACCCCTCGCAAGACGAACTATGACTGACTTGGGAACGCGGCGTGCTGGCAGGGTTTGGCAGGCCAGCACCCCATGTGGATCTGCTTGGTAAGCATCACACTTACATGAAAAACACTTTTCACTTGCCTTTGGAGATTCCCACATGTTTATAAAATTACCTCTTGCACAACTAAAGAACATACATGTATAATAACAGTGTGTTATGATATGATATTGGTTAGACATGAGATTGATAAATATGGTACGTAAAGAAAAACACTTCAAAAGAATATATTAGGGCATTAAAGCATTTAACTGGTGTGTATATGTGTACACATTTCTTTGCGTAACATTTGCCTTGCTATTAAGCCCTTTAGAAACATGAAACGTGGGATCT
This sequence comes from Dryococelus australis, assembly GCA_029891345.1. Taxonomy (NCBI): domain Eukaryota; kingdom Metazoa; phylum Arthropoda; class Insecta; order Phasmatodea; family Phasmatidae; genus Dryococelus; species Dryococelus australis. Next base: position 66,880,497 of record CM056998.1, on the reverse strand, counting down.
CCTTTTATATTACTGCGTTAGGGCGCTCACTGCACTTGTGTTTCACCGGTTAAGCTATCACTGCGCTGCCTGCGGCGTAGAGTGCGCACACTTTCTGTGTTGCTTGGTGTCTCTGGTGCGGCGGGCAAACGGACTTCTGGGAGGGGTTACACAGCACGCACCAAGGTATTTTCGCTACTCTACCGCAGTGTCTATAAATGTGGAATATCTAACGACATACATTTCTTTCTCAGTACATTTTGTTACGCATGTTTTTCAAATAACAAATTGTGTCACTGGCTGTCATGAATCACACAATAAATTGTTCTTAATACATTATGTCGTCAGTGCCTACTGCATTTATGTGTTTCTATCATTTATAATTTTCTGGTGTAATGCAACCTATTCTCTCCTAGCATTACACACTTACCACTTGAAACTCTCCTCTTTGGATGTAACTGTAACCAGTGAAAACTGGTTCCAGAAAAATATTATTTAGACAGGAGATACATAATTATTCATGCAATATTAAGTTGAATATATTTGTTATAATATATAAAATTAATATTTTCGCTAATAAGTTATTTATACAGTTATTGCCAAAATATAGAAGTGAAATTTTCATTAAAAGAAACCTAAAATTCTGTTATAATTTTGATTAGGAATTTAATACTCAGATTTCATTAAATTTAAATTATAAAATATTTATACAAGATCTTTAATATAAATTATTATAATATAAAGCGCTACCTATAATGATATAATGTAAGGAATAGGGACGACAATCGATTTTTTTTTTTTGTTTAAAAGATTAATAGTTTTAAAAATTGGGAAAATAATCACATCTGTAGATTTTTAGTGCCATAAAGTCATTCCCAGGGTTGTAATGTGTAGCGGAGGAGTATCCTGAAAGCAGATCTTTAGCACGAATTCAGAAAAGAGGTAAGTAACAGTCAATGGGCTATACTAACATTAATAATCATGCTTATTATAAATTTCAATGGGGGCAGCACAATAATATCAGTACATACTCTAAAATATGATATAGTGGGGAGCACTGTGAAGAACAGGGAAATCGTGGGGTAAAACACATAGAATATGTATCAATTGAGTTGTTTATAGGCTGTTCACGGTAAAGTAAGCACTTTTTAAAGCCCTTATAAATTCTTCCTTTCATGCAATTTCCATTTTCCTGTTGCTTTTAAATATAAACATCACAATGTTACCAATAAACACAGTGTATACATTTCACCACACACAAAATTTAATGCCTGAGGCTGCAATAAGATACATTTATTGGTGGTTAATGCCTGTTGGGAGGGCCTTAAAAAGTGCTCACTTTACCGTGAATAGGCTATACCTGTGTTAAATGCAATAGGTCCTAATTTAACCCAACTTCACAGTAGGTGAATTAAAGGGCATGGGTGTGCTGACACGCTATGACACACAGGGAAACGTACAGCGAGGACTAACAGGAATAAACAATGGACATTCAATCATGACTGAATAAGATGTAATCCTGAGACTCTTTATCGCCCTTATTCGAACGCGCGTTTGCGCCACCAGCCCACCCACCCCTTGCGATTCACCTATCGAGAAGTTAGTTCTAGTTTGAGTAGATCTTTTGCATTTCACATGGGTATGTGCAGATAGTATACACTATTTGCAATTTCCATGCTAATATGCAATGATACTGAAAGCAATTTCCACATTAACATACGTTTATGTACAGCCCATTAAATTGATTAACTGAACATCAATGACATCCATCCTTAGTGGTGGTGGATACACCTCCTTGGTTATATATGTGTACAGTATATTGCTGATAAACTACATATAGGATATGTTCAACTTCTATTAAAACAATTTTAAACTTCGCAAGTGCTCATATTTCCACATGATAATTGGATTTAACATTTCAATCAGTATGAGTGGCAATCCAGAAATGCACTTTGTCATTTAATGTAGAACTTTTTGAAATGACTAAACCAATAAACGATTTATGATTTAACCACTTTCAGTTGGCTGTTTTTAATGTCACTATGTTATAGTACGATGAATATAGCTTGTAAACATAGGCTCTGAAAGACTTTAACATGTTTTTGGTTTGTGATGTTTCCATGGGTAGAAGCCCTCCACAATTTCAACAAGGTGCCTTGCAAAAGCCAAATAGCCTATATAATTTTCATAACTCAAATGTGTTTCCTTCACAAGCAGTGATTCTTAATATTTACCATAACATGTTAGAAAAATGCCATGCTTAAGAAATTTCTGTTTTTAAAACATGAATAGGTAGGCAAAGATAAATTTATAAATTAATGTGGTTACATAATTATCTTCAAGCTTCAAATTAAGTTCGAAATATTGTTTCTTATTTTAAATGTTTTGTATAACATTTTGTGATTGTCTTTATCATTTGCATACACATTCTGATAACAGTAGCATGAGTATTTACCACAAATGTCACCAGCTGAATTCTTTGCTTCATATTGCAGCATTGTGGTTGACTACTGCCAGAGACGGGTCCATAGAACCTATGTTTTAAATTATTTATTCAGTTCTCGTTGGAATGACATGACGACAGAAACTATGGGCCTTATTCATAGTCGTTTTTAGTCCGGACTAGGGAAATATCATCCTCCAACCAAATTTTTTTTGTATTCAGAGAACATTTTTACTGCTAGTCCGAGGATCATCTTGCTTTAGTACGGCCTAACTTTTAGTCTGGACGGAGGGTAGAACCGTTGCCTACATAATATCTTAAGGCCGGGAAAGAGAGCATTCGAAATATGATACTTTTTAGTTCAAGGAATTGCCACGAGAGTGCTCTCTTTTGTGCTATTAACTACTATGTATAATATAGGCACTACACATTAAAAATTCTAAAATTACATGTTAGGTGGTTAATTAATTGGATTAAAAATATGCATTTAAATAAAACAGCTTAAAACTACCCCACTACCGGACGCTTTAACTTTTTTCATAATTTGCATAATTATTTGAAATCAGATATGAAAAATATATGCTGAACATGTAGTTTAACATACGCATAAATTGATGATATAAATTAATTTCACAGTATTTTATTCTAAGATGTTTTTATGTACCACATTTTTTATGTTTTCAAAAAGGGGTTCCCAGTACCTGACAGTATTTTAAAATATGCATGTACAATTATGAACAAGTCTAATAATCCTAAATTATGCAAAAGCCTGAATATGCAATCTAGTTTAAGTACCTGAAAAAAAGAAACATTTTAAAATCTAGTTACAATGCTCAAACCTGAAAAACACTGTATTTTCGCTGTCTGCACATCCTTCATGTGCCGAGCCGCCGCAGTCTAAACACTGCACCCAGTTTTCCTGGAAAGTTTCATCGCATATTAATCACTCAGAACGATTGGTTTCATCTTCTTGATCTTCTTGTAGTTTCCTGCCTGTCTCTCCTTTTGTATTGTTTCCAAAATTCAACATTCGTCGTGTTCCTTGAATGTTGGAGGTTCTGGGAGAATTATTAGCCTTCCTGTTGCTTTTCTTTAGTGTTTTGTTTTATTCTCTCCTCTTTCATGGCCTTACTTTGTTCTGCTTTCTCCATTTTCTGCCTTTTAGCTTCCTCTTACCTTTCAGGGCTGTCTTGTATGGCTTTGATGTCAGCACTTCACTAGTGTCTGCTCTTCTTCTTCTAGTTGCTGTTTTTGTATCTATTTCTTCTGATACTGGCGATATTTTCTCAATAACGGCTCGGAAGTCTCTCGATGTTGATGGAGTTTCACAATTCTGAGCCTCTTCGTTCGAACTCTTTTCCCGAATGTGCTGGCTCAACCTACTTGGAATGAAATCAATATCTGTGAATATGTGCCTGTTGAATGGGTGTATTCCAGTACACTTAAAAGCTGACTTGGCCAGATTCATCCTGCAAATTGAGGTAAATGCTGCTTTAACAAAGCCACAGATGTCTCTTTCGTTGCTGTTTAGCCCTAGCTGTCCATATTTGTGCATCCAGTTCCCACAAGTCACGTTGAACGCAGTCTTTAACGGCCTCATAATGGCACTATTTAAAGGCTGAAGCTTGTGGGTTGTGTGGGGAGGCAAGCTTAACATGTGAACATTGTTCGCCTTTGCAAACAAAATATCTTGCAAGTCCTTGTGCGTACTGTGCCCATCGAGAATCAGAAACACTGGACTTTCCTTTGTGGGTTTAACACTGTCAACAAATTTTTCTAGCCACTTCAAAAATACCGCTACAGAAATCCATCCACATTCCTGAGCATCAAAAACACTTCCATCTGGAGCATCCTTCTTCAGGGTTTGATCCATTCGATTCCTCGGAAACACGAAAAGTTGAGGAATAAACTGATCTCTTGCAGCATTATGCACAGCATTATTGTAATATTCTTTCTCCTTTCCCCTGAAGTGAGCCTACTGACTTGCTTTTTGCCTAATATGGACAAAACTTTCAAAGAATTTTCGTGGACAACAGAAACGCCTATTTCGTCACAATTGAAAATCCTGTTGGTGGGGAGGGTACGAATATTCTTTCAACAGTTCCTCATATTTAGAGGAAAACAACTTGGGTTTTTCTGAAACCTATAGCATGCTGAAGACTAGTGGATTCGGTGGTACAGAGAGAAAATTGTGAATGCCATTTAGCAAACTTCCTGTAGAATTTTCTCCCAGCTTTTCTCTTATTTTTGTTGAACTGGTGGAGAATTTTCATGTGTTCAGCCAGCTGGCAAACAAGTGACAAAAATTCAGATTTAGTGACTGGTAACAGGCGATTGTCTAGGTCCTTCAAATGATTCACTAGCTCACTCTCAATCTCTTCTGTAAATGTTTTCGTAAATGTACCCATAGTAGGTAACATAGTAACAGGTTTTCTCCCTTTCAAGATTTTAAGTCGATCCCCCAAGGTGCTTTTGGGCACTAAATATTGTCCTCCAGCCTCTCGAATTGTTAATTGTCCGTCTAACCCTTTATCAACAGCCATTTTCACCTGTCCTTCCTCCCACTTTCCTTTTTTTTTTTTCGTCGCCATTCTTCTAAAAGTGCCCTGAAAAATATAGCACATGTATTATCATGAACCCGCAAAAGAATTTTAATGTATTTCCTTGTCGGTATTGGGCACTGTCTCCACGTCCCATCCTGGGCTTAGGACATGGTCCACAGAAAATAGCTGCTGTAAATAATCATGATATACAACTCCAATAATACTGCATAGCTATGAGCCTTACCTAACTGCAAACCTAACCAGCGCATATCACTTTTTCTTAACTCACCTTAACAGGTAGCGAAGTGGCCGTAACATTAGCACAGGTTGGTTGCTCAAAACCGTCAGAACACTATTCACGCAACAGCACACGAACCCGCCAAACAATCACCATCAAACCTTGAGCACATACTGAAATGATGCGAGTCTATAGATAGGTAAGTGTACGTCCCTGCTATCTAGTGGGCGAACTAAGAACTAGCTACTCTCCGGTACTGGGCGCTGTCCGGTACTAGGGCAATCTCCCCTAATAACAAACAATTCAAAGCTTTAAAATAAGTTTCAACACAAATATGTTAAAGCTTTAAAATAAGTTATGATTTACCTAAAATTAGCAGCTCATATATTTTCTTCCTTTAAAGTTTTAATATGTTACTGCTTAATGGTTTCGTGCATATTCTTGAAGGCTTACCACCAAAATCCGTCACTAATTGTGCTTCGTTGTCCAAAATAGGTCCAGAAATTTTAAAATGATTACGTTACTGAGGTTTTCTTGATCACACTCGCAACACTTGAAATATTCTACAAATTTTAGCTCATTAAATGCCTTCATTTTCTTCACTACCTGTTCATGCCCTAAATAACTAAAGACAGTGTATGAAAATTCCAATATTTTTTTTGAGGAAAAACACAAAGTAATCTTCTTGATGGGTAGCCCAGGGCTCCTCGATCTTCCATTTTTATTAAGCACAGCGATGGGCTGTCGCAATTAGTAGCTGAAATTTGGTGCAGGCAAAATGCGCAACTAGTATTTTTTTCCGCAACCCTTACTAAATATCCAGCAATCATTGCCAGTGATGTGATCTCCAGAGTTTGGAACCTCTGCAAAATACAAAAAGGAGGCTTAAAAATTCTGCATGATTCCCTTTTAATTTTTGTGTTCTCTGATCCCCCCTTAATCTATTGACCGTTCGAGTTAGTTGGTCATGAGACTGTTTCATAAGTTTGTACTTGCATTTCACGACAATGAATTTATTTCTGTATGACGGTATAGATGACACCTATATTCCTACTTATTTCAGTGCAGAACTAGCGCCATTGGAATAGTTCAAACCCTCATTGTAACATTATGTCCGTAATCGTTTTCTCTGAGTTGGTGGAGCAATCTCAGGTCTACATATTGGATTTGTGCTGGGTTTCGACTTAATTTGTTTATATTAAGGATAGCCAGGAAATAGTGATGTTAATTTGTTGGACAGTTCATTTTTGAAGTTGTACTAATGCTAAAATCTGTTTCTCTGAAGTGTAAACTACACACTCGTGAGCTGCAGTTTGCAAACCAGAGAGATCTAACTTTGCCTTATAGCCATTCTCTATTTTTCTTTTACCTTTAAGTGCGATGGGAAAGCGAGAATCACTGTTTGTTAACAACATTTTTAAACACTTGTCAATGTTCTACAGGCGCCAAAAGTTTTCCATTAATATGTATTTAAAAAATACCTCCTTGATAATTTTCTCACTTATACCTTTCTGAATGATTTATATATTATAATACACAGTAAATGACGTCTCAAATACAGCGCACAAAGTCACACTATCAAAAAATTTGTTTACATGCGATACATAGTATACTGCGACTTTTAAGAATAAATGGCACAAAAGCGACACATCTAGCAGGCAATAGGTGAAACACGCTGGCATGGATTTTTATGCTGAAAAGGTGTCTCTTTCCCGACCTTATCTAATAGCGTAACTAAAAATTATTAAGGTCGAAAAGAAACATGGCGAACATAAAAAAAAACCCACTGTTTCGTTAATATTACATGCCAATAAAAGCTATATAAAAATCACGAAACATAAAAATTACGTTTAAGGCCGTTTCTGCCAATCTATAAGCAAAAATATGCCGACCTAATGGATAAAATGTTCCGTGAATAATAATTCAAAGGAAATATACCTAATAAGCTTAATAATACATTAGTTTCGAGCCACAGCAATAAGTGCTTTTAGAGAAAAATTTCGGACTGGAACGAACTCGGATTGGATTCAACACGCAGCGAACTCGGAGTGAACTCGCATGGAAAGCAAGCTTTTAAGGTAAAGTTTCGAACATGGACTGAACTATAAACAAGACCGAATGCAGATTGAAATGGGATTGAAGTATCTGAAGTGAAGTTAGCTTCGAATCCCATTGTCGAATCTGCAGAAATGGGAATTTCCTGGTAACAACCAACCTTTGAAAAAAATGACCAGAAAATGCACATGTTGTATATCTATAAAACTTTAGTAACACAGAGCTTGAATCATAATATATGCATCTACATTGACGGGGAGGCTCATAAATTCCATTATACACCTTTGGAATTTCGCAATTTGAAAACACACCATGAACAAAGTGCCAAGTTCACAGGCAAATATTGAAAAAACCTGCCAACGTAGAAAATACAGACAGTATGTATGTTATTCACAAGTGCCTTTAGTATCAAGATATGCAGAAAGTCCTGGTTCCGAGATTTCATTTGTATGCTGCGAGCCTTTGAAGTTATCAATTTGAACACACACCATGAACAAAGTGCCATGTCCATAGACAAATATTAAAAAAAAAGTGCCAGCGTAGGAAATACAGACCTTATGCATGTTGTTCACAAGTGCCTTTAGTATCACGGAATGCAAAAAAGTTTGGGTTCCGAGATTTCATTTGTATGCTGTGAGCCTTTGAAGTTAGCAATTTGAACACACGCTATGAACAAAGTGCCGAGTTCATAGACGACTATTTAAAAATCAAGCCAGTTAAGGCAATACCAATAATATACACCCTAGTGGCGACTGATAGAACTACAAACGAACTAAACAGAACATCGTTATTGTGAAGTGTTTGTTATTATTTTGGAGCATGCGATGCAAAGTAGAATGGATACAGAAGAAATTGTGAAAATAGTGGTAAACTTTACCAGTTTTTATTATATGTTGGTTACGCTCCCACAGTGTAACTATGTGATCATACATATGTTAAACGAAGTACATAAAATAAGACGGGACCTGGCAAATGAGTTCAGAAGGAAAATTCACAAGCGACTACGGCGTCACCTTCTGAAATCGACACAGATGGGGGCCTATATTTCCATGTTTCCGAAGGCAACGAAGCTCGCCCAATCATGTACGAAGTTCCGACTGGTGGGAAGAATAGCGCAACACCACTTCACGGAAGCAGACTGAGTGGATCGCTTCAGGATGAAGTATGAAACATTCATGTACATATGTGACAGTTTGTGAGATGACTTGAGAAGCTACCACCGAGGACACGTAGGCGTGAGTCCTGACAAAAAGGTGACTATTGCATTATACAAGTTGTGCAGTTGCTGCGAATATAGGATTGTTGCCCATCAGTTTGGAATGTCCAAAGCTACAATTCACTGCTGTGTCTATGGTGTTGTAAAAGCCATTAACAAAACATGAAGACCGTAGTATATCAGGATACCAGATGAAATGCAGGCCCGCGAGATAACCTACATGTTTGAAACGGCAAGTGGATTACCCCAAGTTTTAGGGGCAATAGATGGCACGCACATCCCCATCATACCACCAAGTTATGGTTATAGAGATTTTATTAATAGGATGAACTGGCCATCAATGGTTTTACAAGCTGTCGTGGATCATAGATATTTGTAAGTAAATAATTTTGTGTACACTGGCATAGTAGGTACATAACAAATGTAATCTTGCCAGTATGAGAAGTGTAGACAATCAACGTTCACTGATTTGAACGGAAGGTGTGTTGTTTGAGTGACATAATAATAATTTCCTCTCTGCATAGGTTCCGTGACATAAGCTGTGGTGTGCCTGGAGCAATTAATGACACTACTGTTTTAAAACATTACCTGCTCTTTAAGAAAGCAGCAAATGTGCTACCAAAGGTACAACATAGCATATTTCATTATAAACACCATAGGAAATAAGGATCACAGTAGCCGAAATAGCAATTCATAAGAATAGGGGCTTTTCCAAAATGGGAACAATAACACATGGATAGGCTATGTTAGATATGGTTATTAGTAATCATAATTACAAGGAATTTTCACAAGGCTTGAAGTAGTTTTGTATTTAAAAAAATTAAATACAATGCTTTTAATGTATTTCATTGAGGTTTGAGAGGAACAACATGACAAAATGGAACATGGCTTATAGAAATGCTACTCCAAAGTACCTTACACAGTTTTGGAACAAAACTTGCTTTAAATATTAAATCAAACTGTTACAGTCTTTGTAATTCTTTGCAGTCCAGACTTCTGCCCTCCACGGGCTGGATTATGATCACCGATCGCCTGTTGCTGAACGCTAGAATATAATATAGGGACAGCATTGCGAATCACGTTAGTGTCATACGTCTTCATTACATGTGACAAGCTAATGGTTGGTTATGAAGGAGTCTCATACTCCTCATGCCGCTCATTCCATGCATTGTAAAACGATGCAACCGTATGAATTGTATGAGTAAGAATTCCAAACATGTACTATGACACATTCTGTACTACTGTTATCATCATTCTGCCAATGTTACATCTTCACCTCATCGCACATACAAAGGTCTGGTGGTATATGTTGCCGGAGACAACGTACAGTGCGTCCGTCTGGTATGGCTGTACAACCCACACTTGTAATGTACAATATGCACAATGATAATGGAGTATGTTGATTGGTTTATTATGCAAGTAATATTAATTGTATACATTCTTATTCACAGGCTTCTCGTGACATCAATGGTTGTGAAATTTCACCCTTCTTAATAGGAGACCTGGCTTACTCATTGCTCCCCTGGTTCATAACTGGTCACAGAGACCACACATCACCAGAAAATGAGTCATTCAACGCATATCCCAGCCGGGCCAGAGTAGTTGTTGAAAATGCATTTGAACGCTTGAATAGTAGATTTAGATATTTGTTAAAGAGATGCGATATATACTATCAGTTCATGCCACAAGTGGTTTCTGCTTGTTGTGCAATTCTCAACATTATTGAAGTAAACTACGGCACATTTGTGCAGCAATGGTTGAGCTGTGTTGAAGAAGCTGAAATTGAACTCCCTCAGCCAAATCCACAATATGGCGAAGCACACAAAGATAGCTATGCAGGTGACGCAATTAGGCATGCCATCACACTGTACATTGCAGACAATCATCCTCTGCTTAAAAGAAGCATGTAGTGAAAGTGATTAGCACTATTGTGAAACCTCTTTAATACATTGTTCTCTGTAATACAAAGCTGTCTACTTTCTTCGTGTGGTGAGAGAGAGAATTTAATGTTGCTGTGTATATTACTTAATGAAAACTTCCATTATATGTCTTTGATGTAAACGTTATGTCATATTCGATCATGCAAATAAGCCTTGCTGGTGACAAGAATGTTTTATTACTAATATGATGAATCATATATTGTAATTGTAAACTTTTAGTATCTGTACAACATTGCAAACCCTCATTCGTACAAACTCAACATTCTGATCCGTCGAGGTGTGAATTAAAGGGGTGTCACTGTACTCCCTTGTTATTCAAGTGACATGGCAACCTGGCTGATGTCAAATAAATGTATGTAGTGCCTTTAATTTGTCTATACATCGTATACATAACAAAACATATCTGATATGTTGCAGTCTTATCTTGCAGATGTTTCAGACTCTATTTTACAGATTGTAAAATATGTGCTGTATTATATTAGACTTGTGTAACACATGCCTGCATCTTACATTAGCCAATAAATTGGATATAGAGGTACAACCTAGATATGTTTACTGGTTTCATTCAGTATAATCCCATTTCTGTTGGTGTTGTGATGTGGGGGGAATGGCGGTGGTTGATGTTGAAGGTACAGAAATTTCTGTGATAGACATCTATCGTGCCTGAGTGACATTTTGGGTAGTGGATGACATTGAATGAAACACAGCATTTGGGACACATTGTGAGGTACTTGTTACTGTTAGGGGTGTTACTGTGGAGGTGTTTGATGGAAGGAAAATGAAACAGAGGATGTTGCAGAGGGAACAGAGGCAGTGTTTTGTGTGGGGTGTGGCATGCAAAACCGTGTTAAAACATTTGACAGCACATTCTGTAGTGCATTAGCATTTGTGATGCACATGTTCTCAATTGTTTTAGTTTGTTCTTTTAAAAACTCCTGCTCCCACTTCTTTTGTTGCTCCAGTTGCTGGCCCCACAACTCTTCTTCCTTCTGCATGAAGTTACTTTGCAGTTCAAGCTGCATTTCCTTCCATTCCTTCGTGAATGAAATGAGGGTAGATTTATAGCTTCCTTTGTTTTCTGAAAGAAAATATTTATTTGCAATGTTTACATTTGACATGGCAGGGATAATGATTTCCACAGGCCTATTTGTATTTACATGTACTGACGACAGTATATCTGAACTATGTCTTATGAACAGATAGTACAACGTTTGCCCTTCCTACTCTTTAAACCTCCAATTCTAGGATATGAATTAAATTATGACAATGGACAGGAACACGTGTACTCACAATTACAGCAAAATTCTTACACAGCTAATTATTATTTAAAATCAGTATGCACTTACCCGTCCTGAGTCTATTTGTAGGTGTTTCTGTTGAACTAGATGTCGCACCCAATACCGAACCCTCCGATTCCATCGTGACAACATTTTGTTCTTGTGGCTCTATTTCTGGATCAATTTGCACGTATATTTCACAACCTAAAAGAATATTGTAAACATAATGATTACTATAATTGTGTTAAGTTCTATGCTGATATGCTATTCCTACATAGCAACATTCAAATAACCGTTCAACCGGATCATCAAATAACCTATACAAACACATTTTGGCCTACTGAGGGTACTGTGCACCAACATGGCGGTAAGCTGTTTACTCAAGACACCAGCCTAAACAAGCAATTATTTGAGGTGTCCAGCAATAACCTGCAAATTATTATTTGGTTTACATTTTATACGACCGTATGTATGTAATTAACACATAACTAAACTTACCTTCTTGACTGTCACAAGTATTTTGGGACTCAGTGCATGATGGTTTACTCCCCAACAGTTGCTCCAGTAATTCTTGAAATGGGGCTTCTTCACGGCATGTGCCACTGGTTTCATTGTTCCTTCGGGCTTTAAAGAAATCTGCCTTGAGGGCTTTCCATTTTATCATTATTTGCTCGGCGGTTTTTGTTAAAACTGTCACCATCCATTTCAACATTTCCCAACTCAAATATTTCACCTTTTCTATACCGCTTCCCATCTAACAACTTTAATATCTACTTGTCCAGCATTATTCCAAGCAAATGATCACACTTTTATCTTCTCCCTTTTCTTGCTGCAGATGTTCGTAACCCTCACGAAATGCCATAAACAGACAGGTTATCTCGTCCTTATTCAATATGGCGCCTTTATTATATCTTGCTTCTTCCAGATCCGTTCACTATTTTCAGTAAACTTTCGATCCCGATTCTACAGTCCAGTCCACCTTCAAGAGCGGACTGGATTATCTCACTCCATTCCTACTTCAGTCCAGTTGGTCATGTTTAGGGTAAAATTTCAATCGGAATTCCTCAGTCCACTCCGAGTTCAATTCAGATTGAAACGTTATTGTAAACACACTAAATGCCTTTCTATTTCTGTGTCAATCAAATGCTTTCTCTGAAAATAAATTCTTACGAGACGTGACATTAATACAACTAAAATAAATTCAATAAAAATATTATTTTTCAAATATATACTATAAAATATACATCCATTTTCAAGTGATTCTGTAGCTCAATGGTTACATCGTGGGTTGTTTACATGGAGGGTTGATATGCAGAAGGATGTAGGATCGAACTGCTCCAGATAAAAGAATGTTAACCAATTTAAAATGTATTTTTGTAATGTATTTAGCATTACAATACACCTTTAACATCCTTATAAAGACAATATTGGTGTAATAAAATTAAACCAGACTTTATTACCTGTGCATAGAGGTGTGCTATGAAATTTTAACAAATCAATATGGTATAATAAGATGTAAGTATATTAATTTTATCGTTCTCCATCCAGCAGTATTGATATATATATAATAGAGAGTCAGATATTACAATATATGATAAAGAGTCATAAAAACAAGGTTAAAACTAATAAAGAGACGTCAATCTATCGAGAGCATAACTATTGAAAGGAAATAATTAAAACATTAGTGTTGGGCAGTTCACGAACTACCAGTTCATTTTGAACTGGCCTGGAAAAAGAACTAGGTGCATAGTTCACTGCGACACAAAAGAACTAGTATCTTGTGATATCTGTCAGTCATTCTCTCAGTACTAGTAACTACGCCAGGTACGCCACTGCACATGCTCAGATAACCTGTCGTTCGTCGCTCCCTGCAGCTTTCACCCCTCTGGCTATCACACCCTCCGGCTATCCCTCCCTCCGTGACTGGCCACATCGCAACCTGCATACTTCTTATCTATCTGCCTCTGCCTATCTGTATCTTTGTTTTGGCTCGTTCAGTTCTGCCTCGAACTGTAGGGATCGCAGATCTACCTAGTTCAATAGTGACATGAGTCGCAAATCGGTCGGGAACTGCAGGACACACAGTGCGAGACAGTTGGCAGACCTATGGCCATGCAGCGATCTTTCGTTACTTCTTACTTTTTCGTGCCGATCTCAATTTCGTAGTAGGTTGCATGCCGGTCTGCGGTGCGAGAGGTTCCGGGTTCGAAACCCAGTCAGGGTATGGATGCTTGTGCCGTCCATTTAACTTGCTTCATCCTCATCGGCACTAAATACTTCGCTGTTACGGTGTCGTAAAACCCTCTCACTCACTCGCACTATAAATACGATGTTCCCAGACATACGGGAATTCCCGTATCTGTAAGAAAATACATCTGATAGCCGCACTAATACGAGTATAACTACGACAGTAAAATATAGAAAAACTTTTATTAATGTAATGTCAAGTTTTACATATTCGCAATAAAGAAGTGAAAAACTGTTTTTTTTTCTAGTATATTAACTCAATACTTCGGATATAGCTGTTTGACATTATTTGCATCATATTAAAATTAAGTTATTTCTGTAATTAGTTCTGTTAAAATGTTTCAAATACTGGTACGAATAAATCCAGTGGTTGGAACCATTTTTGTTGAGTTTGTACACGCCTGTATTGGAAAAATTAACTTTACACCTCGTTGTCTCTCTCAACACAACCTATTATAATATTATCGTGGTCGATATTATCAGTGTCAAAAGTAAATTGGTGTTATATTACACAACATAGGCGCGGATAACACAGTATAAAGATATTTCCACTGTTAATTTATCTTACTTCTATATATAAAAAAAAGAAGTAATTTCATCTACACACAATAATGCACTAATTCTTTAGCAATTAATTTACAAATATCTCTTATTTGCTTCTCTTTCCATTTCATGCTTGCTTCTTGCTTGGATTCTTCTGGGGAGGGGAAATGGAACTGTGAAAGAGGAAACAGAGGAAGACCTATCTAGTTCTTGGGCCGAGGTACAGAGAAGGACCTATCTAGTTCTTGGGCCGAGGTACAGAGAAAGAAAGACCTTTCTAGTTCTCGGACCGAGGTTGCACTTGCGCTCTGCAATTCGCCAGTACGCGTGATCATTCGACTGTGACCTATATAGTTCAAAACAATGAACTGTTCTCAAATGTAACTAGTTCGGAACGACCTGGTTCATTCTAGTGAACAATATTTCTCATCACTACAAAACATTGTAAATGTCGAAACCTTTTATAAACCTTTCAGTTGCAAAATTACTTTGTGTATTATAGGTATATTTACAAAACGTCTGCTTTTATTTTCAATACAGCACACAGTATAATTGATTACATTTAACTTTTTGTTACCTAGATTAATGCTTATTGTAAATTACTATTCAATTTGATAAGTAAAAACATTTTTATTCTATATACATTATATTATGTTTAGCGCTACCTAGTAACTATTTTGTCATTAGTGGTATTTGGAGGTTTATTTGAGACGAAAATCTCCAATGCACATGCGCAGTAAACTTGCCAACAGTGTACTTCCACGAGCCTTCGACTAATGTTAGTCTTACTATGATCGGGGGTTTATGAATACGATATAATTCGTCCACGCTTAGTCCGAACTAACCCCAGACCAAATCCGACGAAGATCGTCTCTGGATCATCCTTGGACGAATCTTACTATGAATAAGGCCGTTTGTGGTGGGTGATTCTATTGGTCTGTATAAATAAATAAACAAAATTAAACTAGCATATCATTTTCGTGTAATGTGCAAAATTGTTTGCATTCATTATAAATATTCTGATAGATGACAGCCTCATAGCGCTGCAATAATCAAATAATTTCGAACTGAAAACAGTTTGTAAAGAAGTGTTAAACTACTCAGTAATGTTTATTCATAATCATTTCTATCATGTTTAGGTGTAAGAATGTGTATTTTTTGAGTACTGAAATGAAATGTTTTAATACTGTAAATTATGCAAGTCTCACAGTTTACTACTGAGACTAAATAGGAACTGTAAAGTACTAATTAATTTTTGTTCACATTTATGCAAATGATAGGTGTTGAGCTGTTCTGTTACAAAAATAAATTATAGTACTTTGATATGCGAGTCTTGTTTTTACTTCTCGAATGAATTGATGGCATACTATGTAATTTACTTACTCTTACATCAATCACTGTAGTTCTTATCAATGTTCTGTGTTGTTACAGCAATTGAAGAACAGTACATAACTAATTTTGAAGAACCTTCAGTACCATGGCACATACAACTGGAGTTGCTTGTTGCTGGTAGAAAGCTTATTACACCCGGAACCATTATTTATTTTTATGATGTAACCTAGAAACAGCTAGCTGTGCTGGTCCATCTACAGCAATTGTTAATGTTTTCATCTCTGAATAAAACCGATTTTTTAAATCAATAGTTGCATACTTTAATTTGTAGTAAAAAACATGTCTCGCCTCTCCACATCATCCTTAGTTTCCCGTGTCGTCAAACAACAGAGTAATTTCAAATGTTGTGTGACATACTTTCGGCCAACGGTAGGCAAAGTAAGCTATACAAATGATATGTCATAATATCAGTTTGTATGTCAGTAAGGGCATGATATTGGAGGCTGTGTTAATAAACTATTCGTCATATTCCATTAATTTCCTACTCCCAAATCTGTTAAGTGGAATGAAAGGATGGCACTTATTGCCTTGTTTAAAGCAACATTTCAGCCAGTTATGGAGGACTGAATATGGGATTATTTTGAGTTCTGAAAGTAAAATTTTTGTACCTACTGAAATGTAAACAAAGCCTATAGGAAGTGTGAAGTTGTTATAAACAAATATTTGGAGAATAGCTTTAGCAATAGAAGGAATGATTAACTTGTGAGTTTCAGCTGAAACTTCAGTTGTAACAATTTTTATCCATTTTAAATTTGTCTCCCACTTCAAAATTTTATTGTATCCCTCAAGTGCTCAGCTATAATTGTATGGCAACTGCTTTGTCTTGTATGTAATTTCAGAGCAGTGGTATTTTTTTCAAAACTCTAAATTCTACGATCCAGTCATCTCGGTAACTGAACTGGATATTTACACTCAGTTCCTGTCATTCAAACCCAAGTATGTGAGATAAACTTCAATTATTATTCCATTACTTTGCACTCTGTGCTGAGGTGCATTATTATACTTTGTCAGCCAATGAGAAGGGAAAATTATGTAGTAGTGTCCTCACAGTTATACACAAAGTAATTTAGCCTTTACCGTTATTTAGCCGCAGTTCTTATGATGTACATCTACGACTTATATTAGCACACCAGCTCGGAAATAAAAACCATACTGAAACTGGTAATTATAATCGAAGGGGCTCCTGATCTAGGTTGCATAATGCTTGTAAATGGAAATGGTGAGAAATTTAAAACAAATTTATTGAATTGCGAAGTTTGCCAACAAGTATATTATTCTTTAATGCAAGAAAACTGTACAACCTAATGACACATTCCATCAACGCAGAGGGTTGACGTGGCTTGACTGGATGATATGGGGTTGATTGGGATTTACAAAGGCGGTGAACATAATCTGGAATAGGTGTTAGGAATTGTATACCCGGTAGGCGCCAGACGTCACTTATGCTGTTGCGGTAGAGCTGAGTCCTCGTAACCTCGGGGTGCTGCGGGCCGATCACCCGGACCACTTGCAGTAGTTCACCATTTTTGTAGAGTTTGTACACGCCTGACTTGGAAAAATTAACTGTACACTAATTAAAGTTCTATTGAAATATTTCTAATGCTGGTATGAATAAATCCGGTGTGACGGAACCATTTTTGTAGAGTTTGTACACGCCTGACTTGGAAAAATTAACTTTACACTAATTAAAGTTCTATTGAAATATTTCTAATGCTGGTATGAATAAATCCAGTGTGACGGAACCATTTTTGTAGAGTTTGTACACGCCTGACTTGGAAAAATTAACTGTACACTAATTAAAGTTCTATTGGAATATTTCTAATGCTGGTATGAATAAATCCAGCGTGACGGAACCATTTTTGTAGAGTTTGTACACGCCTGACTTGGAAAAATTAACTGTACACCTGGTTGTCACTCGCAACACAGCCTATTTATAATATTGTTGTTGTCATTGCTTTCAGTGTCAAAAGTATTTGGTGTTATATTACACAAAATAGGCGTGGATAAACACAGTATAAAGATATTTTCATTATTCATTTATCTTACTTCTACATAAAAAAGAAGTAATTTCGTCTACACACAATAATACATTAATTCTTTAGCAATTAATTTACAAACATCACTTGTGTCAGCTACGAAGAAAGCTACAAAGACGGTACAGTAATCTTTGGTAAAATACTGTAAAATATGAAACGAATGAACACTACTTACGTTTAATACAAATACTCTATTATGAGAATTTAGGAGAATGTTCGCACGTAGTGAGTAAACACGATCTTTAATGAATATTCAATAATATTATGGTGGTTTCAGTCTGAGATTGTGTTGCTCACTGTTTATATTATGATGCGTGCGTTATGTCAAAACACTTGAAAAATGATCACATTTAAATTACATGTACACAAGACCCTGAAAAACACTTACCCTAAGCAAATAAGCATTATTGTGCAAATGAGCAAGTGATCAATGTGTCATACATCTTGCGCACTATGTTTGTTTACATTCAGCTTATTAGCTCATATGTAGTACTTACATGTTATGTACGATTCGTGGCGGCACTGGTTATTTCAACAAAACACTTCACAAAAAAAATGGGTTTGGCTGTGTTGGGGACACGGCCGTTTGTTTTGCCTGAATAAATATATGTTGACATGCTCTGACGCCTTGATGTTTATTTTACATTCTCAGCACAGCTTCACTCGATCACATAGGGATTAATTGGTATAACTGGATTCCGTTCGGGATGCTCTTATCAAACGTATACGATTTCTGTATTTCAACATGGCTTTTTGACGAGTACCTATATGCTGAAAGTGTGTTAAGTTTTCTTAATTTTTTTTTCATTAGAGGCATACAATTTCACCATAATCAAGCTCCACAAATGTTTTTATACACACAATCGATTGCTCTTTATGAGAGCTGTATATTGAAACCTAAACGAGCACCGTAGCTTCTCCTAGTCAAAAGTTATACAACGCGGAAGTTCTGAGACGCACCCTCCCCCCCCCCAATCCTGCCCGGCTAATGGTCACACCCACACGTTGCTTCACAGTCCTCACTCAATGTAACATATTATTTGATCATTTGGCAATCGAGTGGTGTAAGTGAATTTTGAATGTAGACGATAGATTCGGAGCTTCAATGACAAACTGTATCCCCCGATTTTGTTATCATCGGATTTTCTGGATTGCCTCCCACTATGGTTGCAAACTTGGAAACTTATTCACGTCAATAATTACACTAAAAGAAAAATGTTCAAATGTCCCAAAACATAACACTTATGCTACTTTTGCACCAAACTCAACACATATGTTCCCATTCCCCAAACCTCACTGCTCAGTCGTCTGCAAGGTGTCCAAGGGTGAACATCGCTCTCCAAAAATAGAACACTATCGAACTATTACACATACCACTAAAATACAAAAAAAAAAAAAAGTTAAATCCAAAATTTTCCAGATTTTTTACAAATTTTCTAAAAATGTATTAAACCTTAATCCGATCAATAAAATTTGCAATTTGATCGGATTGGGATTAGTCATTAATCTACAAAATCTATTTTTAGATCCACTTCATCCATATGTAATTCTCCTAGTGGTCCAGAAGCTGTGCGCCCCTACTACTCAAATACATAGAATTTCCACATTTACCGCCAGATTAAAAGCGGCTTCTGTGGAACAATAGTGCACCTTGCAACCGAAATTTTCCGTCCACGAATCTCTTCCATGAGAAATATCGCCTTGTTCCTAACCAGAGTAGAGGTATAGTTGATTTAAATTTCTTTGTCACTGATCTAGCTGCGTGTCGAGTTCAGCCATTCAGAACAACCGTCAGGGCCATACAACGCTGTTAAAAGAGACATGTACTTACGAAAAAAAAAAAAAAAAAAAAAAAAAAAAAGATGAGAGTTTACTGACTTTATTTTCCTAACAGTGATTTTATTTTGTTTATTGAAGGAGCATCGATGTTACGAGAATTTTGGAATAAAACAAAATTTAAAAAAAAGTTTTAATCTATTTTATTGTGCAAATACTGCTTAACATTGCCACGTGTCAGGTGAATTTGTTTCCACATTGATCGAACGTGTGAATTTTTTGAAGAATAATTCGCTAATTATTATTAGGCCCTACTCTTGCGTGTATAAAACCAAACAGAATCTATATTAAAATTAATTAGTTTTCTATAAATATGAACGATGCACAACTCAGACGACGCTATGGTATGCTATGCTATGGTGAACAAGCTATGTTCGTTAGAGTATAAACAGTGAGGTGCAAAATATATTTTTTGAAAATATTGATTCCAAAAATTGTTTAATAATCGCTGACCAGCTTTGTCAGTACGAAGGTACACTTTTATTTTATAAATTAAAATTTTTAAGGTTCAGTTACAAGTACATTGCGCTGCCGACCCCAATATCCATGTCTGCGACTTCCTGCAACCTATATGCGCTTTTAAAGCGGTTTTCACAATAGAGCGTCGCTATGCGGCACGTCGCGTCCGACGCTCGCCGCCATCAGCGACGATCGTTATTTGCGTTGTCATAATAGAGCGATGATCTGCCGCCGGCCGCTGGCGAAACAGACTGTGCTGTCATCTGAAAGGAAGATCGCAATGAGATGCTGAAAACGAACAAAATGCAATGAAGTTTCTTGCCATTTAGTTAGTAAAATTGTCATATTTTTTAGTGATATACACTTTTATTTATTAAAGTTCTACATTAAAATTAAGAATTATGTTGTAGAAAAAAAAAAAACCAGAAACATGCATGAGTTTATAATTTTTGGTTGTCTTCTTTCTTTATTGGCTACCCTTCAGACTCGGGAACTACATCGATGTTACAAAATTTCTGCTGTGTAGACAGTATTAAATCAAGTTTTAGCGAAATAATTAGTAGAAATTTTTATTTCTATATTTTTTTAAATTATGAAATCCGCCTAACATTGGCGCTGATTAGATTATTTTTTTTTTACCAGTGCGCATTCATCAAGCGCGTGAATTTGTTGCCAGAGAATATGCAAATTTTTTAACGTGTAAATAAAACAGAAAATAAATAAGTGTAATAGAAGGCATTGAAGCCTTAACTTCGCCAGTATAAATAAAGTCGAAATAAATAAATAAAAATTAAAATAATTTTCTAGACATTTAAAATTTGTCCTAATGATATGACGCCAAAGCAGGTATACCACGATAGGAGATTTCTTGGACGATTCAATGCAAGCCTGCATGGCCGCTTGTATGAATGTTTCTATGGAAGATTTGGGCTACTGGAAGTTTTCGTAATTGGTCGCGTGCAATACTCGTTGGAAGGTTTCCTACAAGGTTGACATTTTGGCCAATCAGAGAGAGGGTGGTAGTGTAATTTAGTTTATTTTATTTTAAGAAATAATATAAGACTGTTAAACACGTATAAATAGTAAATAAAAAATTGGGTTTGGCTGTATTGGGGACACGGCAGTTTGTTTTGTGTGAATACGTCTACGTTGACGCCCTCGGATGCCTTGATGTTTATTTTACGTTCCCGGCACCGCTTCACTAGATCATATGGGGTTTTATGGGTATCAATGGATTGCTTTCGAGATGCTCTTTCCAACTGCATACGATTTCTGTACTTCGACTTCCCTTTTTGAAGAGTATAGGTCGATTGTGTTAAATTTTCTTAATATTTTAAATTAAAGGTATACAACTTCACCATAACCACGTCACACAAATGTTTTTATACACACAATCGATTGATATTGACGAGAGCTGTCCATTGAAACCTAAACGAGCGTCGTAGCTTCTCCTAGTCAAAAGTTATACTACGCGGAAATTATGAGACGCCGTAAACCGAACTCAAAATTAGGACCCCCCCCCCCCCCCCCTCATGACCGCGATGCTTCGCAGTCCTCACTCAACGTGACATATTCTTTGATCCTTTGACAATCGAGTGGTGTAATTGAATTTTGAATGTAGACAATAGATTCGGAGCTGCAATGCCAAACTGTATCCCCCAATTTTGTTATCGTCGGATTTTCTGAATTGCCTCCAACTATGGTTGCAAATTTAAAGACGTATTCACGTCAAACACCCGAAATTTTTTACCTATTCTACTGTGTCAAAATTAAGATAAATAATCGTGCTTAATTAACGAAAAAAGTAGCAGTTATAAAGACTTATCTGAAAATTGTTCCTGAACTAAATTTCCAGAAGTTAATCATAAAAAATGCGTCCGTCTTTATGTATCGGTGGTGACATGTATGGTTGGATAGGTTATTCCAAAGAACCCTCTATAACTAAGTGCGTGCATGCAGGTACAATAGCAGGTCTCGTGGAAGTTTCTGCCTGATCCTGCACGGAAAATTTTATCGTGGCATACGGGCTTTAGACATTCGCTGGAGCTAGTTAATTGTCCTTCACAGCTACCAATCATTTACTAGGGGCAAGCTACTTATTCATTAACATTAAAATATACACAGTAAGTCATAGGATATTTATTTTAACAGTTTGGGTCTTAAAAACTGCTTAATTATTCGCAAACCAGCTTCGTCAGTACTCATTACGTATGCAAAAAAAAATTGCAATTTTCGACACTTCCACGAACAAGAGCCCTAAAGGAGGGAGATGTTTGTAAACGCCTCAAACCTCTTTACGTTTCATGCTCTCCTGGTAAAACAGCAACTGGGAAAGTCCAGATTTCGAGTGTACTATAGAAAACAATATGGCTGCCAGAGATGGTGCGAGAGTGAGCACCGAGTGTACATCGTCGTTCACTCTCCCTCACGCGCTCTCTCCTTGGAGTTGGGACAGCAAAGAGGACTCTCTGTGACGTCAAGAGTGAGCGAGAGAGTACTCTCTCGGCGAATTGGGACATGGCCTAACATTCAAAAAGGTTTACAAAGAGAGGCTATGTATTAGCTTATTTGTTGCTTGTAATTAGAACTTCTTTCATACCAGTAATGGTATAAATTGATTAAACTATGTGGTATAAAATTAAAGTCACCAATTTAACTGAGCGAGATGGCGTAGTGTTTAATCTTTGAACTCGCATGATGGAGGACCGGGGTTCGAATCCTGGTCCGATTATCCTGATTTCGTTTTTTCGTGGTTGCCTGAAATTACTCAAGACGAATACTGTGATGGTCTCTTACTATATACATGTCATGGCCAATTTCTTCCCATTCCTGCTACTGTGGAGCAACTTGCTCCGTATCTACTAACCTCATTGTCGTCGAGACGTTATAGGATGTTCACGGCAAAGTGAGGACTTTTGAGAACCTAGTTACTTCTTTTATTTGCGCCATTTTTCACACCTTAACCACCTTTTGACACGAGTAAGTCTTTAAATTTGCGACCATAGTGGGAGGCAATCCAGAAAATCCGATGATAACAAAATCGGGGGGTACAGTTTGCCATTGCAGCCCCGAATCTATCGTCTACATTAAAAATTCAATCACACCACTCGATTGCCAAAGGATCAAAGAATACATTACGTTGAGTGAGGACTGCGAAGCATGGTGGTCATGAGGGAGGGGGGGGGGGGGCGCAATTTTGAGTTCGTTTCGCCTCGTCTCATAACTTCTGCGTAGTACAACTTTTGACTAGGAGAAGTTTAGGTTTCAATGAACAGCTCTCGTCAACATCACTCGATTGCGTGTATAAAAACTTCTGTGTGACGTGGTCATGGTGAAATTGTATGCGTTTAATGAAAAAAATTAAGAAAACTTAACACAATTTCAGACTGTACTGGTCAAAAAACCAAGTCGAAATACAGAAATCGTATACGGTTGGAAAGAGTAGCTCAAAAGAAATCCAGTGATATTCATAAAACTCCATATGATCGAGTAGAGCGGTGCCGGGAACGTAAAATAAACATCAAGGCGTCCGAGCGCGTCAATGTAGGTATTCACGCAAAACAAACGGCCGTGTCCCCAACACAGCCAAACTCAATTTTATAATGAACATTGCCACGTATGTAATAAACGCAGTGTTTACGTTCCACATTACTCAGAAGTTGTCCAAGGCTAAAATAAAATATATTTATTGACTATTATTCAAAATGAGAGGGCTTTCAAAAATGCTCACTTTGCTATGGATGTCCTATACCTCAATCATTTACATTGAGGTCATATCTAAAATATGTCTTATATGTTGTAGCATCGTCATTTTTCACGTCTAAATAATAATATGTTAGATATATGCGCTCTTGGTCACTTTCATCACATAATGTTTTAATGTATGTAATTGTTGCCAATTTTAATTCGTGAAATTGTTTATTGCTCGAATACGCGTATCTCGGCGAATAAATGTTCTGCAAGTATGACTTTTTGTCAGAAAAGGTAAAATAAAAAATTTCTATGAGTAGTACGGAGTGGATGGTCCTGCGATCTAATTGATTAAAAATGGCGGCGGTGCATGTGCATCTTGGAGCGCATCCGGAAATGTATCTGCAACCCGGAAGTGCATCAGCATCCCGGAAGTGTAAACCAGAAGTGCATTTCCGGGTTTGGAAAACCGGAAGTGCATTCCTGGAAGCGCAATCAAGGCCATCGACCCTGATGTTGTGTTTTGTTGGTATGGGTTGTTGTGGTTGACCTTGAGGATGGTTTATTTTAGGGATGACGCAATAACTGGTTCTGATAACTGGTTTATTTTGTTAATAACCAGTTTAATAGAGGTGCAGAACATCTGAACTCGTCGACAGCCGGAGGTAGACTGAGGTCTTGCACCTATGGGAACTGGTTTACAAGTAAGGTGGGATATTGTGAAGGAGGTAGTGCAGAAACCGGTTGATGGAACTGGTTTACAAGTATGATTGGATAGTGTGGAGGGAATATTGCAGAAACTGGTTAGTTTGGTTGGTGGAACTGGTTTTACAAGTATGGTGGGATAGGGATTGGAGGGGTAATCCAGAAACCAGTTAGCAGAACCGGTTTTACAAGTAAGATAGGATATATTTGGAGGAGGTAATGTTACTCCTAGCCAATTGTTGGAAAACCGGTTTCCTGTCTGCTATATTTGATATTTTTTCGAATATATATTTGAATATTTTCCAAACAATTATTCAGTTCATCGGTGCGAGCGATACTGAAAACACCTCCTACGTTTGACATAAAACCCATCTACAACGGCGTGGACTCGAACCCAACTCCACCAGCGAGGACTCGAACCCAACTCCAACAGTGAGGACTCGAACCCAGCTCCAACAGCGAGGACTCGAACCCAACTCTAACAGCGAGGATTCGAACCCAGCTCCAACAGTGAGGACTGGAACCCAACACCACCAGCGGGGACTAGAACCCAACTGCATCATCGAGGACTCGAACCAGCAGCTCCACTATCAAAGGTTCCAGCCCAACTGCAGCATCGAAAACTCGAACTCAGCTATAGCAGAGGACAACCTGTCTTCGCAGCACGACAACCGGTCGGTCGTCCGTGACCTTGAACTTCAGTGCAGCCAACACGGAAAACAGATACGATGAATCAAAACGAGGCGTGCAGCGCTCATTGTAAAGAAATGTTTGAAACAATATTGGCGTACGGCCGCTGTAAAACATTATTGTACTTGGACATTGAAACGCAAGTGGCATATTTACCTAAATCGTTCATAATCTTGTTTGCTGCAAACTAAATTATGTATGCATACAACCTTTTACCGGCAAACTTAAGGTATGACCTAGACATAATTCAACATCTGCTCTGTCATGAGTGTCTGGAGGGCGTGCCAGCATTCACGAATGACTTAATTCAACCACACACATGGGGGGATTGCATGTATCTGAGAATGCATCAGATCCTACAAACTGTAGGTGCTGTAGATGCGAGCGATACCCAGAGCGATTCAGCAGACAGTGAAGCTTTAAAAAAAATTGGGGTGGCAAATGTATAAAAGCAGGTGAGACAAATTATCGTGGTTTGGTAGTGTACAATGTCTGAGCTGTAGCAGACAGAACAGTGCGCTAATCATGTTTGCGTGCTTGGAGGTATTTGAAAACAATTACAATCACACGTTCATTGTTAAACAAGTGGCATTAGCATATGCAAGTGATATACTGAAGACCAGTGTTTTAACATTCACTTCTCCACTTGCATGGACCGAATCACCGAAAGAACTTCAAACTATGTATCGGTTGCAAACGTACGAGGAACACGATATTAAATAGCAAAGTGGTGATATACCATACGAACAGCGCTTTACAATCTTGGAGGACTTAATTATAGAATCTTATCCAATATATGTACTTGGCAATGATCAGAAGAGATTTATGAGATCGTTGACAAATACCAAAGTTATATAAACGTAAGACAGTACTATGGTTGTCCAAAATTTAAGTTATTAATTCAACCATATAACGTACATAGATGCTCACAACCAATTTTCTGCTCATATTGCAAAGTCGAAGGGCTAAGAGCTTTTTTCAAAGAAAAGCCAGAATTCGTATAAAAAAGACATTGCGTAGTAAGTATTGTAAGGTAAAAGGCAGTAATCAACTCGTAGTAAACATTTTCGATTGTTATGATGATTTTGCTTATGACGATTGTGGATAGTCATGCTCTGAAGACAGCGACGAAGATTTGTTACCTGATCCAACTAATAATGAGTCACTGCCACGAGTAATGTATAACCCCAAGTCATGTTACGACTACGTGCGTGAAGGCTTATATTGTGTACAGTACGCTATTACTTTTAAAGGTGTGTGCGGTAACAAGTACACCGCAACATACTTTGAAATGTGTCGTGAGAACGTACATGGACATCTACAATGGAATTAATTTTCATCATATGAAACCACCAGGGTTTTATCCAGTTTTCTGTGCAAACTTAGTAATTGCGTCGTTCATTTCTGTGTTCCAAAATTAAGACCGTCTTGGGCATTGCTGGGAGACCCATAAGACATTAGATATATTGAATCATGTACTGGCAAAAGGTATATAAGAAGTATAAAAAGGGATTTATTTGAACGTTTACCTACATTAGATATGCCTTGTGTATACATTTTGTGTTCTGTATTCATTAAAAAAAAACTGCTCCGGAAAGCTAGATTTTCCCCTGAAACATTTATTGCTTTCCAATCTGGTATACTAAAATAAGGAAAATTTCGCCTGTATACCCTTAAACTTAATTAAATGAAGTGTTAACAACATAATATTATGTTCACCATAGTAAAAACTGTAATAGGTATGTAACTACAAAGCAAATACTGTGTAATGTACTAAACGTCTGGTTTGACGTCAGACGTAGGAGGTGTTTATGTTAAAAATTTGTTAAACAAACTATTGTAAATTGAATTTCGAACGAATAATTATTGTCAGTCCATTGCTGATATATATAATTAATTGAATCATTTCTATAATCACTGATTTTTGTATAATCCCTGTAGTTGTATGTTTAAGATGTTAAAACTATTGAATTTATGTTACCACTGATATGTTTACATCTTGTGTAAATGAAAATAAAATATTATGAAATAGTTTGTGTTTTTATTTGCTTTGTTTCAATACACCATATAGTTATGGAATCCCATCATTCGATAATTATATCCCGAATGCTATGTTAGTTGGTAAAAATATATATTAAGAAAATATCCCATTAAAAAATACACAAGAATATTTTAATTCAAGAATTAATGAAACATGTTTTACAAAACATTCGTTATTTTATTAATACTTTGTGAAAAACTTTCAAAGATATGTATGCTCAATAAAGGCAAGCCAGTACGCTTCTCACATGAGAAACAATTAAAAAAAGCAATCGTGTAATGCATTTATCGCAGATTAAAAGTTGTTGTACCAAACACAGACGAGGAAAAGAGGTGAGCGTTATCTTAGCAGGAATCGGGGACTGAAGGTCCCGCCAGCGATATCTGGCGGTTGACTTCTATATACCAGCTAGCTTCTCGCTTCCCACCGAACGACAGACCAGCAAATATGGTAGAAGGACAATATGGGAAACTGAGGCGTTTTAACATTGTGAACATGCGAGACACGCTACAACAGCGCCCCTAGCGGCTTGTGCTGACGAATACCCGGATAATTCGAATTTACGTGGTTCGGCATGCGCGATTTAAGTGCAGTTGTCGTCTCGTAGTATTAAAACGTGTTGTTTTGCCGAATATAATATAATAGTTGCTCATTCATATTACTATGCCGTATTAAAAAATGCACTTAGAGCATAAATATTGTCACTTGAAACAAGGACAATAAGTTGTAACAGAATCATGTTACTGGACACAGACTTAGATGTTGTATGTTACAAAGGACAAATGTTAATCAATTATAAGTAAGAGAATAGAATGCTAAACGGTATTTCATTTGTCAGATACATAACCGATTGCATTTATACGATAAATTATTGAGAATGGAGCTGTCACCAAGCTTATTTTTCTGCCAAAAAAATTGGGAATGAACATAACCAATTTTTTTTAACAGAAAAATCTCCACAACTCTGTGTTTTATCAACGAAATATTAATTAAAAATGCTCTACTACAGTTAGTGATTTAACACTGTGGCTTTTATTAGCTCTATAAGCAGCAATTTCTTTTAAATATTTAAGATTAACCTAGCAACAAGAGTCGATAAGTTGCCTAGATATTAACTACTCGTTTTGAAGTTTTTATCATTAAATTAGCAACAAAATAAATAGTTCACAAATTTCTATTCCTTAAAGATATGGTTTTTATTCTGCTTTCTTCTTTCGTAGAAGGTATATTTTGGTTGGAAATACATTTTCAAGAGAGAAACATTTTGGGGAAATAAATGTTTACGTGATAAAAATGTACACTTAATTATTGTCTAAGTTTTAATTTCTTGAATTTACCACCAAGACAAATAAACACATATCCAGCGCGTTGCATTTTATTTCGCAGTGCGTATTTGTGTCTACAGAATCTCGTCAGAAGGTGGTGGCCCATCCGTCGGTCTGCCGAAAGTTAAAGCATGATAGATAAAAAAAACGTTGCCCTGCGATTGGTAGAAGATCATGCGACCGCCTGACGGGTGCGACGGATGGCTGCGAGTCCACCTTTACACATGTAAATCAGTTTTGTCGTGCAGTTATGCCACTACTACACTGCCTCAAGGGAAGCACAGGCAGCTGTGTTTAACCCACTGGCAGCCATACTTCAACCATAAGTAACAAACATTTGAAACCTTAGTCACTTCTTCATAATCTGATTGAATTAGTTATGAAATTTTGGGGGCTGTAACCAAAAATTATACACAAAGGACTATTCTGTAACTTGGTAATATCTAGTGCTTGTTCATCAACAAAACAAAGTATCTTTGTAGTACAGAGCAACTCAGGATTGGGGGAAATTTTAACCGAAATGGGTGTACTGTCAAATTTGTAACCGTACTAAAGGCTCAGTTAAGTATAGAAGGGGCTAGAGTATCGCCTCCTTCTCCCGCTCATTTCCAAATGTTGGTTTCGTAGACACTAATTGATCAATTCATCATTTAACAGGTTTTTATAAATTATGGCAAAACTGCTCATCTCACTCCTTTTAAAATGTTTTATTTGTACGTATTTATGTAGAAAGAAACAGACAAACCCAAACATACCACACATAGTGAGACTGTGTTCAAAGTTACCATTTATTACAATAGTATTTTAACCCGTAGTAGTGTTCAGTTCGGATGCTATTAAGTCACTTGTTCAGAAGTGGTTGTGATTTGGTAATTTAGGATTTTAGTAAGTATCGTTCCATAGTAAAATATCAAATGCGTCATTATTTTACTTGACTAATTCAGGTCACGGTACCTCTTAGAATACTATGCCAGTGCCTATGAAGTGTACTCCGATCAAATTTCGTAGAACTATTAAGTTTGATCATTACTCTGATCACCACACATGTTGTGTTCATATAGTACATACATGCATTGGAACACAACTTCCTACTTAAGACATACATTTTCTTGGTTAGTGTAGAGAATCCATGGAGGAAGCAGCAACATTGACTGCAAAAGGCTTACAGCTGTCAAGAGATTATAGATGAGATAAATAACTTAAATACTACACAAATAATAAATAAGGTCTACTGTATTAAGGAGAGTATTTCAGAACATAACTAGATGCAATCTTTAAAGATTTTAATCAATCATTTTCCACCATTTACTAATGGAATTTATGCAGTACAGCTGGCGCTAGGATGAAAATGCAATTGGTCAAAATATTTGATAGTACATACTAACATACGTACTCAAGCCATTCAGCATATTTACTTCACCTCTCAAGTTTTGCATGCATTAAGCACATTTAATTTTGTAATTCACTTTCAAAAACAAAGCTTATTTCCAAATTTTTAAAACATTAGATCATAATGAACAAGTCACTTCTAATAACCAACCTGAATTTTATCACAGATTTTCACATGCTTCATGGCAAGAAGACTGGAAAACATGTTGCAGAATTCGAAACAGCTGAACTGAAAATAACTTACCTTGGTCATGAATTTAAGATACTTTCTGTTCAAATTCATGGCACTTGTTATTATAACGCAATTTACAAGTACTTTCTCCAATACTGTGATCACCGTAAACAAAACTGTGTAAGTAGGCTAACAGGTCAAAAGAAATGTGTCCATATGCCTATAAGTGACTTATCTACATTGCAGAATGTGGCGAAATAATTAATTGAAAGACACCCCATTTAAGTTGATACTATAGGTGTATGCACAAAGTTAAAATACTGAATACTTTAGGGAGTAAATAAGAGAAATTGAAATTAAAAAATAATCCTTTATTTATTTCTAAATAATTTATAGTAAATATTACTGAAATGTAATGATGACTCTCAGGAGTGAACTCTTATAGTTTGATAGTTTTGTACACAGTTGTGTAAACAAATGCGAGTATGGGGAGGAAGGCGGAATGTTGCCACTATTTTTGATTGGTTTTGACGATAACCCTCACTCGACAGCTGGTTCACACTCTGCAATATATACACTGACTTGTCAACTGTAGACAACCTGATGACATCTCCACTACTGCAATTAAAGTGTAATCACAGACACTATTTTGATGCAATTAATCAATTTTATCCCTAGCTCAACTTGCTGAACTATACAAACACTTACGAGGCCCCAACCAGTTTAATACTCGAACACTGATTATGTAAACATTGTACGAGCAATCATCGACACACATACCTATGTAAACAACTTTTCTGAAGCAATCAATCAATTATATCCCTAGCTCAACTTTCTGAACTAAACACACACTTTAACAAGATACTTCAGTCAGTTTAATAGAAATGTGGAATTTGTAAACATTGTTTACTTTTATTTTTCGAAGGTGTCGCTCCAATAAAAACAAATCTGCACCTTTCAGGGTAACGGCTATCAAACTTCGCAAGGCCCTTCAGTGTACAAGATTAGAAATAGCAGCTACGACACTCAAGTGATTTAGTTCTTGGTCTTGTGGAAGCAAATTTGGGTTGCGAAAATCCTCTTTTCTGAAAAGGTTGGAACACACTATTCTCGTGTAGGTATAAATTACCAGGTACTAGTGGTTTATACATCCAGGTCTGCTCTTACATTTCTGCACCCATTGCTTGCACCTAGGAAATAACAAAACAGTATTTAAGTAAATTAAGGTTTGTGTGAATGGAATTTGCAATAAAAACACGAATGGAAAATGTTATCCACTACAGCTCGTGTACTTACCGACTTGCATCCTTTGAAAATCTTAAAAAAGGGCTTGCTATAGTTCGCAACATTGTAATTATTGCAGCTAAAAACTACACAAATTTTTCCTGCCACAGTAAATAACCACTCAAGCGAAAAAATTTGAATTAAAACTCATCCAAAATACTCAAAACTACCCATTCAATGCATGGCTTATTATCGTACGAACAGCACAAACCGCTAGGAGCTCTCGCATCGGTGTCTCGCGTTTTCTTCGGCTACTTTGCCATATTGTCCTTCTACCATGTTTGAGACCAGTACGACGTCAAACGGGGTTGCGAGTGGGAGCCAGATGCTACTCAATTTACCACAGCATGCCATCGTCGCGTGACTAGTTTCTGTACGCAGCCTGCATACAGAAACGAATTACGTCCTTTAAAATCGATGTCTATTATTCTCAACTCAAAGTAACATGAGAACAATGTTCTCTTTCCTTACCCATTGTATATATACACTGAACTCTATGAAGCGTAGAAATACACACTGTAAAAATATTTGCTATTTGTTAAGGAAAAAGTATTTTTTAAATGAGGAAACAAGATTCATTATAATAATAATCGATTAAAAAATAAGTAAAATACACAAATAATGAAAATAAATACCTAAGTAAAATAACTGAATAAATAAAAAAAAATATTAAATTTCTTTGCCGTCCAGTCGTCTTAGGGCTCTTGTCCACGATAAGAATTTTCGCCGAAACGGTAATTCCGCCGGGCTGGAAGAAAAACCGTGTGGCTGTGTCCATGGGGACAGCAGGCGGCCGGAATGAAGTCAGCTGAGTCATGGAATCCCTGCACTATGGATCTAGAGATAACGTGCAACCTCATGTCAGTATGTTATTTTCGTAGAAAGTACTGGGTTCATCCACTAATGCAAGATCGATTTAAGTTTGGAGCGTTTAATACGGTGTTTGATAAACTAAGAGAAGACGACTCGAAGCATACGAATTTTTACAGAATGTCAAGAGAAACATTTGATAAATTATTGACACTTCTCTACGACCATTTGACACATATTTCGATTCTTTCTGCATCCGGGAGTGTTTCAAATTCTTCTTTCAGGAGGCTGCATACTTCCTTCTATGCTTCCAAAGTCAACCGCCTGTCTTTATACTCTTCTGTAGTCTTGTCCCACAGAACTGGCCGTTCCTGAACCAGCGTAATCAGTATTTCACAATCCATAATGAATTCTGCACTCATTTTGACAATGAACAACGTACCGCACTCAGCAAGCGTTATCCGGCCACTGACGGTTAGTTTGCTGGATCGTGGACAAGCGCACATGTCACCACATGTGTGAACGTCCACACGGCGCGCCACTTGCCTGCCGGCTCTACAGTGCTGATCATGACAGCTGGAACGGTAGAAACGCCGGACGTCTCGTGGACAAGCTCTCATACGAAATATTGAGTCACTACCGAACCGGCAGTGCCGCCGGAACGGCGGAAGGCGAAAATTCTTGTCGTGGACAAGCGCCCTTAGGAACTCTATTCCTCCCGCAGCCGCCTCAATAAACTCCTTCATTAACATCCACTCCTGCTCCCACACTCGGGAGAGCCATGGCTTCCGCTTAGGTGGGGCAGAGGGTAGGATGGGAGGAGGTGAAGAGAGTGGGAGGTATTCCATTGCAATGGCAGACCATGAATGAGCGGGTGATGCAGGGGGTGATGGCGAATCAGCTCTTACAGATGGTGGTGAATACGATACTGGTGAATATGATGGCGAGGATCTAGGTGTACGAGGTGGCTGTGAAGGAGATGACGA
Organism: Dryococelus australis; assembly: GCA_029891345.1. Classification (NCBI taxonomy): domain Eukaryota; kingdom Metazoa; phylum Arthropoda; class Insecta; order Phasmatodea; family Phasmatidae; genus Dryococelus; species Dryococelus australis. Next base: position 66,847,201 of record CM056998.1, on the reverse strand, counting down.
ACCTGGAGAACGTAAATAATTAAAATCAAAACTCAATACGTCCTCCAGGTTCCTCTTCAATGGCGAATTAATGCACTCGCGTAACATGTCATTGAAGTCATAGGGGGTAGGCAAAGGAGCGGGAGATGGCGACGAACACGAGGGCGACGCTAAATCTACGATAATAGTGTCGTCCTCAGGTACGTGATCGGTGTCTGAGGCAACGGCGGAACGGATGGCTGGAGGCGATGACTGGACTTTTGTTGAAGTTGAAGCCGCAGCAGCAGTGAGAGGCAGCGGCAGGTGGCATAGTCTGTCGAATGCGGAGCCCACACCAACAGCAGCAATGAGAGGCAGCGGCAGGTGGCATAGTCTGTCGAATGTGGAGCCCACACCAGCAGCAGCAGCGAGAGGCAGTGGCAGGTGGCATAGTCTGTCGAATGCGGAGCCCACACCAGCAGCAGCAGTGAGAGGCAGCGGCATGTGGCATAGTCTGTCGAATGCGGAGCCCACACCAGCAGCAGCAGTGAGAGGCAGCGGCAGGTGGCATAGTCTGTCGAATGCGGAATCCATACCAGCAGCAGCAGCGAGAGGCAGTGGCAGGTTGCATAGTCTGTCGAATGCGGAACCCACACCAGCAGCAGCGAGAGGCAGCGGCAGGTGGCATAGTCTGTTGGCAAGAGAAAAATACGAAGATACGGGCGTAGTTTAATCTGTGGCCTTTAATCGCGTGTAATAAAGCTAACTGTTACAGATTTCATTTGCACAGCACAGCTCTACGACGGAAACACTGCACGCCTTGCTTGTAGGAGCGATGAGGCACTAGGCGTGCATGTTAGTGTCGCCCGTATCGCTCCCTCGCATCTTGACCTTGGACGCGGGTGTCCATCCGACGCTTAAGCCCTACTACCTACCTCAAATAATTACATAGGCGCCATGTATAACATATGTGCCTTGTCCATTTTAATCGTGTGTATTTATATGGCCTAGTGTAGTTTTGGTTACCAGCCAGTATACAGATGAAATTTTCTACGTGGTTTCGTAGATGGAAATTAAGTAATCTAAAATTTCTACATGGATACCATTTTTATATAAGTGTTTTAAAAACTATATTATTAGTTTTCATGAGGAACTACAGTACTTATTGAATGCAAATTCTGTAGGAATCGGATGATTCTATATGGATGCTACTTTTATATAAGTGTTTCAGAAACTATATTATTAGTTTTCATGACATACTACAGTATATATTGAATGCCAAATTTTGTAGGAATTGGACGATTACTTCCCGAGATTTGACTCAATTCATTTCTTCACATTTTGCTTTCTTACAATAGTTGGATGAATAAGTTATGTGTCAGCTTATTTTTACTTATATTTTATTTATACTTCAAGCATGCGAATTTGGTCAAAATCGATTTAACAGTACATTGTGCTATATATAATAAAGTTACCAAATACATGTGTGGTTGCCATATTGAAAATAGTTGTATTATCCATTTAAATCACTAATGGCAACCTGACCTATGTTATTTAAATCTATGACATTTGGCGGGAAAATATTGAGTATTTTCCAATGCATGCTATAAAAGCTATAATTTTTTCATGTAGGTCTGGCTATCTTCCAAAACGGTGGGCTAAAAATAACATCCTATTCTCCATTTACTGTCTTTTATAAAATGTAATAATACGATTTTATTTATGCTGGCTGGTTTCCGAGTTACCAATAAGCATCCTAGAAATGAATGATCGCCATTTTGAATATAATTAAACATCTTAGTGGAAACAACAAAAGTCCCTTCTAATTGCCGCATATTTAACGAAATTAGGAAAAAATTCTTATTAATGGACATAACAGGTTTTAGGGTGACACCCACACAGACATTAAAGAGGACTCATAGCCTCGTTCATCATTATTTCAGAAAGTAGACTTATGACACAAGGAATTAAATGTTCACTGTTCATCAGGTGAAAACCCTAATTTTATTGAAAGATGGCTAATATTGAGAGTAATGAACATAATCTGATCAAAATCATTGTGAATATGTGTTATAAGTTTCTTGTTATGATCTTGAAATTTGTGGTTCGTTCGGAATGTAGGGTATAATTATACCACATTAGAAATAAAGTAATCATTGCTGAATATGCAAAACATTTATTTCACTGAATGATGACCAATCTTGTGCGTGACGGTGGTTCAGAAGCAAGTTAATTATTGCAGAGAATATCAGTTGAGATTCACAGTCTATCACATTTATTGTCCTAACATTTATTGCAACTAAATGCATTACTGCATAGTAGTTTAAGAAGATGTGACAACGCCGGAGAGGGAAAATGGGGTAGGGTGCACGCCTCAGCTGCCTGTCTGTGTCCAACATTGGACTGCTACTGCTCTGCCAATAAAACTATCACATCGATGTGTTTAAGTAAACAACTGCTTTAACATGTGTTGTACATATATTTCCTCTTACCAATTTTAATGCAATTAGATTAAATTGAAATTGTTAAAATCTTTTATTAAATTTATTAAGCATGTGAATTTGTTGACAAATAATATGGTGATTCCTATTCTTTTGTGTAACAAAATTAACGGAAACTAAATTCATTAAAATAAAATTGATATACTAAAACATTGCACTATTGATACGAGTCTAATACATAGATGGAGCTAGTTACTTACTCTTCATAGATGCCAGTTTTACTAGTAGCATGCTACTCAGTTATGTCCATTAAAATACACCCTGTTAAGCGCAGAATATTTTTTAAAGGGTTCATTTCAATGCTAATTAATCGCGAGCCAGTTTTATTACCAGGCATGCCATTTTTATCGACGCTGCCGCGTACAGCTGGGAGAGGTTTGTATTCCCCTCCAACCTCTCTGCGCTTCATGTTTCCCTGGTAGAACACCAACTGGGAATCCCCAGCCAAAAACGCGGGTACGCGCACGCAACAAAACAAATTTTAAAAATAAATTCACAAGAAATTGCTGAAATATTTAAATTTTTGGCTCCCTCGGTATCCGGAGCACATAAATCTACGGGAGGTAGTATCTCTGAAACGGCGCGGCGCTACGCTGGCAAGGTATACCACGTTTTTGAGACGCAAACTGACACGAGCGCATCGCTGACAAACAACACAGGACCATGCAACTAACTAACTAACTGTGTGTGTGTCCATTCGGTGTGACACGCTACAATCGCACACAGCGATATGCACTCACGTAAACAATTGCATTAGTAACAAGATCAGTTCAACTGCGAATGGGATGCTTGTAATTTTGAAAGTAAGTTGTTTTTCTCACAAAGAGTGGGAAATGAATGAATATTTCCACGTGTTGTTTAACTTTATTTATTCATGTCACGCTATCTTACAAAATGGTGGACAAAATAAGCTTTGTGATAGCAAATGTGATGCTTGTACTACTATAAGAGTACGAAGTTTGGTGGAAATTTGTCAAACGCTAAAAAAAAAAATAAATAAATAAATAAATAAATAAATAAATATAATATATATATATATATATATATATATATATATATATATATATATATATATATATATATATATATATATATTGGCCACCATATTGACAATAAATGTTTTACCTAATTAAATTAAATTTGGTAAGATGGCCTGCCATAGCACTGATTTGCTGTGAAATTTACTGAAAACATAATCAATAATTTCCTAGATATGAAATGACAGATTTATTATTTCACATAGTACTATCTCAAAAACTTTCGAACTCATATCGGTATCCATTCCTAAATAACCTATTTAAGTAGGTTATTTGGACTTTCAAGTAAGTAGGTTATGGTGGACTTCCAAAATACAGAATTTGGTTTAAATTGAAATGATTTTCGAGAACTGAAACAACGAAAAAATTTTTCTGTCGTAGAGTTGAGAGATACGGCCCGTTCTTTAACTACGAGGTTTTGAGAGCCGATGAGGGTGAAATGAGGTGAGACTGGAGCAGCGCCGGAATGTAAGGGCGGGGGAATCGGGATACCCCCCCCCCCCCCGAGAAGGCCCGCCGACCAGCAGCAACTTCCGGCACGATTCCTACTTGCGTAAATCTAAGAGCGACTCGGCCTGGGATTGAACCAGGTTCGCCTTGGTGGGAGGCAAGCAGTCTAACTGCTCAGACACCGCGGCCCCAATATTAATGCAACTACCATTCCGAAAATAAGCACATGGGGTGGTAGAAAACTATACAAGTCGGACTCCCTTATTAATTGCTACGTGTGTACCGAGGTTTGTGAAATTCGGATCATGAATTCGGATGTTCTTATGGGAACACCCACAAACAAACACATACAGAAATATACAGAATCACAGAAAGTAAATTGATCCCATAAAACAATCTTTCATCTGATAAGCAGGCTAATATCACGAAGAATCAAATGATCACTATTATCAGTTGAAAACGGTACCAATCCTCAACGACGACCGATTTTTTAGTATGATGATCATATTCTGAGCATCATCTTGAATTCAATGGTTCGTTCGGAAAGTGTGGTAAAAACACATTAAATCAAATGATAATTTCTGGCCATGTAAAATTTATTTTGCGGAATTATGACCAATATTTAGCTTGGCGCTCCCTAGCAAAGAATCTTATTATCATAGAGTTAACGAAGTTAAGTCACATAGTCTGTTACATTGGCATCCAAACATTTATTGCATCTACATGCATTACTGAACAGAAATTGGCAAGATAGGTGAACACCATCTAGTTTCTCGCAAAAAATGCACAAAATATTTTTAATAAATATGGTTATATATTTGAAATATTGCTGCGAGTAGCGCGTACTTTACAAATACATAATTACCACAAAGTAATAATTGAGATTAGTGATTAAATCATGTGTTCATAATTAACGCATATTTAATTCGCATAAGTGTAAAACGCGTGAATCTATGCATACAAAGCGAATTGATAAATATACACTCATGTACTGAGACGTATATATAGTTTTATAAATACCATATATAATATTTCTTTTATAACAAGTTGCGTCGTAAAAGTTGTTTGTGACATCACATTCCTACAAAATGTTATTGCAATCTTTTCGGTGGTTAAAAATTCATTGGTATGGAGGGTAAGATGCGTCCCAGACAGGCGTTCCCACGATTGAATATGCTTATCTTTCTAAGGAAAGTAAGCTAAACAAAAATATTTATAACCCAATTACTTTTCAATGACTATAAATATTTTTATTGTATACACTTTGTCAAGTATAAAACAACAAGTTGCCAATATAACTAATAAGCCTTTCCTCTAATATATGTATGTGAATAAACTTGATGAAGTAGGGAGGGCATAATTTAAGACAGAGTTAAAAGGAACACGCGTGATGAAATATTATATTTTTATTGTTAACATTTTGCGAATAAGGGTCTGTTTCACGTAAAACACTTCATTTTCAAGGGCCTGCAATAGGAATAAATCATCACAAAATTTGACGAAGATCAGTTTAATATTTCCCGAGATGTGACATAAAAGTCGCGACAAAGACATGGATGGAGCTAGCTTTCTGTACTCCATGGTTGCATACTTTACTAGGAGCATGCTATGCAGTTATGTGCAATCAAATATAATGCATTTAGGAGCAGAATATGTTTTTAAAGGGATGATTTCAAAGACGGCTTAATTAATCGCGAAACATTTTTATCAATCAGTATGTATCTAATACTCGTATTCGCGGTTTCTTCCCACTTTTTGAATTGGACCTTTGGATAATCACCCCACGTATGACGTGTTTTGTTATTTCCTAAATATGTAGCAAGAGCGTTTTATACTTCTGTTAACGTAACGGTGCCTTTTTTTTTGTTTAATTGTAATGTTTTTATGCTTTATGGACAAATTATAATATTTAATTAGTAATTAATATAAATAAAAACAGGGAACAAACAGGTGTGTTGCTAATGTCTGTTAAGAAATAGATCTTATGGAAACTATTAGCATACTGCGAGCGAACGAACGCGGTGCGCAGTCCATTTGGGGTAATTTTGTGGACTTTGTTTAGCTTTGCTTGCACTTGGCGGAGGAATACCCTGGAAGCAGAACTTTAGCGGGGCTTCAGAAAAGTTGGCAGTAACCGTGAATGGAATATTTAGTAAAACATTCCCGTTATAAACCAATAATCGGTGCTGCCGCGAACAAGAAACCTGAAGCTGAAATGTGTACGTGATTTCATTCAACCTCTGTGAGCTTCATGCTCTCCTGATATAACAGCACCTAGGAATCTCCCCAACCAGCGAAGAAAGAAACTTTTTTTTTCTAAACTACCTACCTACCTACCTAGCACTTTGGGGTCATGACTACCTCCCTAAGTGTACTTAGAGCTAGTCTTAACTATGAAGAGCAAGGCAAAAACCGTCAAGAGAGACTTACGTCTCTCTTGACGGTTTTTGCGACAGAGAAGTAAAAAATGAAAAAATTATTGCATGCATTATATTTAATTAAATAGAATGCTACAGGAGACAGAGTGTATGGAAAACATGCTCTTAGTTAATATGTTTGGAAATACTAGGAGAGAGGGGGCAGGAGTTTTGTTTATTTTGAACTCGATTCCGGCAGTAACCAGATATTTTTTTGGGCGCCTCTCTGGTGGGAGAAGTGACGCTATCGTGTCTCTTCCCCCGGAGAATGCCCCTCCCCCCCCTTCTCACCATGGATCCAGACTACCTTGCGGCGAAAGAAAGACGAAATGCCACCCTCCCCCCCCCCCCCACAAGTCTAATCCTTATAAACGAGCCTCAACTAGAGTAGATACATTAGATAATTTTAAGAAATGTTTGCATGGCCCCCACTCACTCACTGTTAGTAAGTACTCCTTGTGAAAATAATTTGGTGGAAATCGGTTGATATCAGTTCTTGAGATATAGCATAAAAATGTTATTTTGTTATTTTGTGCTATCATACAAATATTGCCTAAGAACAGATTTTGTATAACAATGCTTCTTCTAATAGGTACTCTAAACGTTATGGTTGAATTTGGTTAAATTGTTTAACAGGTATGAGTATATTGTTAACATATTTATATGACCAGCATTTAGAAAATCAGCGTCAGTTCCTGAAATATAGCCAAATATTCCAGTTCTCCCGCTGGCACTATTTTAACAATGCGGCCAGCATGGAAACATCTATCTCTATGTGCGTGATTAAATTTGGTAAAATTTTTTAAATTCAATATTTTAAAAAGATTGATTTCAGAGACTTTTACATTTTTGTTAGACCAATGTAGTATATTTTAAATTAATAAATTGAAAAAAATCTATTTTTCAATTATAAACAAGTCTCTGCTGCCGCGAACAGTAGCCCTGGAGCTATGAGAGGAATTTCAACTCCTCTAACCTCTTTGCTCTTCATACGCTCCTGGTAGAACAGTAACTGGGAATCCCCAGCAGGTGGACCAGACCAGGCCAGGCAGGACCAGACAGCACACATTTATTTTTATTTTTCTTTTGTTCCATCCAAATTTATTTTGTCAACAAATACTACCAACTAGAAAATCGTCGTAATACGCTTTCCGGTTTGAAATCTTAATTTAAATAAATACATATTCGAAGTTGTTGGTAAGATATTCTTGAAATGTGTATTTATTTTCACATCGTACTGGTTATTTATATTTTATTGATTATAAATTTGAAACGTTCCTCGAGCAACTTTCGGGAATAATTATTTCCCGAAATGTGACACAAAAAATTATCCCTCATGTAGTTGTATATTACAAAATGGTGGCTAAATAATCTATGTGTCGGTTTATAATGCTTGCATTTTATACTCCCAGCATTCAAACTTTTTTTTTTTCGAAATTTGTTAAACTGTATGGTATATATGACAAGATAAACAAATATTTGTATGGCCACCATACTGAAAAAAAGTGTTTATCCATTAAAACCATTTATGGAAACATGACTTCCCAGAATATATGGTAAACTGTGAAATTTGGCAGGAAAATATTGAGTAGTTTCTGAGATAGCTTTATTTCTTAATATACGGCTGCCTTCAATTTTGGTGAACTAATAACGATATACCTCTCTAAATGAACTGTCTTTAGTAAAATCAAGAAACTTGGCTTGAACTCGTTAAATGGACCCCGAGATGTCAATTGACTAGTTAAATATTAAAATGACCGTAATTCGAAGATAATCACACGACTTGGTAGAATACAGAAAAGTAGGATTTTCGTTCTAATTACTATATGTGTACCGAGTTTGGAAAAATTCGGTGCATGTGTTCAAAATGTGTAGGAGGACATCCATACGGACATTAAAAGTGATCTCATACGCCAATATGTCCTTCGGAAAGTAGGCTGATGACACAAGGAATCAAATGATCTCTGTTCATCAGATGAAAACTTAACTTAATTTTATTGAAAGATCACCTGTGTTAAGTGGATTGAACATGATCTAAGCACGATCGAGTTTTGATCTTTAAATTTACCATTTGTTCGGATTTTAGGATAAAAATCGCATTAGAAATAAGGCGACCACTGTACGATGAGCCACCTTGAGCGTGGCGATGGTCCAGAAGCAAGTATGATATGCTGGTATCCTGATATCTATTGCAACTAATTCATTGCTGAACTGAAGTAGGGAAGACGTAACAACACCACAGAAGGAAAATGGGTAGGGTGCGCACACTAGGTTCATCTTCACACGGAAATGCTTTTCTGTCAATATGACAATCATAAGCGATGTGGATAGGGGTTGTATTTAGAACACTATCTGTATAAACAAGTTTGTATACTTCCTCTAACAAATTTTAATGCTATTAGATTAAATTCAATTTGGTAATTTTTTAAAAATTTTTTTAAAAATGTAATTGAAGTGTTTGCCATTCGAAAACTAAGATGTCAAGTACGTTTATCACAGCTGACCATAAGATTTTGACAGTTGTGTCAGTGTCAGGTAGGTCAGTGCTGGGTTCATGTTGTTATATTTTGTAAGTCTGTGCGTTTTACTTTATGTGTGGCGCACTCTACATTAATGTACAAGTTAAGGTTAGGCATAGTTCATAGGAGGGACACTATTTATGTATTTGATTGTCTCTATATTAAATGAATATCTATTACATCTCATTTACAAAGACTTTCAGTTACTCGGAAGAGTTGTTAATATACTAACCGGTTACATTGTGTTAATTATTATAATTTATTTATTAGATAATTATTCAATTAAAGCCTCGCCACTATAAATAGTCGATAAGGAACGTCGTCACCTTAAACATGAGCCATAAGGCTGAGGACTAGACGTATCTCGGCAGACGGCACATCCCATCTCTGGACGACTTCCTGATGCAGTGTCTCGATGACAAAGTCCTCGTTCGCCATGTTTCCAGCCGTAATACTGGCCCGTGTTGAATAACAACCGGCCCCGCCTACAACTCGTTGGAGGGGAGTTTGTTTTGTTCTCTCAAAGCTTCGTCCTCATTCCTTGTGATATGTCTGTGCTCGCAATCGGGCTGGCGAGCCCGTGTTGCTGCTGCACATAACAATGTGCAGAAGACAAAAGTCGGACTACCACATATTTAGTCTATGAACAAAACCGCCAGCCTGGTTTTCTCGCAGAAATGCCCAAAATTTCCGTTCTGTGTGTCTATTCTATAAAAGTGTTAGAGCACAACAGTGATGGAAAACTGACTTATTTTTTACCTAGTGTGACATGTGATTTTTTAAAAATATATATGGTTATTGTATACGTTAAATATTGTTTGTAACAGGATGTGCTGCACAAGTGCGCAATTACGACATAGTTTTATTTGAGATAAGTAATTACAATCATGTGTTGAAATTGACCGCCCGTTTCATTGCCACACGTGCGTGGATCGAGGCATTTCGGACTGATACATACACACTCGTGTACTGAGAGGGAGTGAAGAGTGAAGAGATTTGAACGGCTCTTAACAGCGAGGTCTTCAGAGCCGATAGGGGTGATTAAGGTAAATATGGAGTAGCGCCTGAGAAAACCAGCCCACCAGCGGCATCGTCTGGCACGAGTCCCACATGCGAAAATCCGGCAGTGATACGGCCGGGGAGTGTACTGAGAATTTGAATAGTTTTGTAAATGTAGAGTATTTGCTTTAATAGTAATTTTCGTCGTAAAAGTCGTCTGTGACGTCATATTCCTATAAAATGTACAGCAATATGTTCAGTGGCAAAAGTTCATTAAGGGGAAAGGGACATACATCTCGGACAGAAATTCGCATGAGTGCATAAGTATATATTTTCAAGGTATAAAGATTTAATAACATCTATGACCTAATTATTTTTCAATGGAATGGTAGGTGTCACAGCATCTTACGATGCTGTACGACTGATACATATAAATATCACAATTTATTTTTGAATTATCGTTTGCCAGTCATATTTCTTAATGCTTTTCGTAATTAATATATACATTTGAATTCTTTATACTTTTGGCCCATTTTAAATTTCATATCATACGTAAAATTGAAGTGACTACATATCCAAAAATGTTGTAGTTTCAATAGACATGAAAATTTACCAGTAGCTTACAAAAAATTAGCATACACAACAGCAATGTCAGTGTTTCAATTCGGCCAATAGAAACGCTTCTGTAAGTGAGATGTTTCAAATCATAGTTGAATCTGAGCTGACTGGAAGAAAGTCCTCAGAATTAAAATCAACATTCTGCGATACTGGCAGGTAAAGGTTTTGCGTACTTGCATCGTATTCAACAAAAAAAAAAAAAAAAAAGAACATATAGTTCCCTTTTAAAAGACTACATACAGTACCTGTGAACAGTAGATACCCATATTAAAGCATTAACTTATATTTACAATAAACGAAGGCCAGGATAAAACAGCAACTCAATAATAGTAATAATGTCAGACCGGAAAAAAAAAAATTCTTAACTTGATGAAAATTCGGAATATCGATACAAGAGTTTGAGTGAGCTATCTATATTTATATATAAAATTCTTTGTGGGTGACTAAACCGCATCATCACTGACAAAACACTGGACCAATTGAAACCATATTCACACAATACGTTATTGAGGTGGCGAGTAAGGTTTCTAGTTATGTTTCATTCATATACGTGGCACTGGAGTCTAACTTCTATATTTATGGGCCGATTTTGCTCATATTTGCAGTAGATGTTTGTTGATATAAAATAGATCGTTTTATTGTGCTTTTCATTCGGCAGGTTTGGTTCCGATAGGTGACCAGCGATACCACGGTCAAACATCGGTCGACGTACCCGACGTAATAGAGAGGACTCATTGAGAAGGCAAAATGGAACGTGAACACGCACTGCACAAACTGAAGGACCATGAACACAAAATCGAGAAGCACACAACACACAGCAGGCGGAACAACGTTCGCCGGGATCAGCTATTTCCATATAAAATTAAAAATACATTTGTAAATTCTATTTGATTAATATTTAAAACTTGAAAATGTTTTTTTTTTTTTTTTTTTTTTTAATATTTTGATTATAGAAATTATGTATAGTTTTCAATTGACACTATTCACGCCTTATTTCAATTTTCTATTTCTATTTTTAAAATATCTAAACAAATTCTTAAGTCCATGTGAACGAAGTCGCGGGAACGGCTAGTAGACAATAAATAAGTAACTACAGCATTGACAAGCCAACTCCTTAATTGCTATTTATTTAGTCGTGTATTTCATTTTGCAATTTTTTTTCCCAGCAGCAGGCAAATAAAAATGTAATAGCAACAAGAGGGTGTTCATAATTTCGTAACATTCTTTGTTATTGGCAGCACTTCAAACTCGAGAACTACAGTGTCCATAGTTAGCTGCTTGGAAATTTATGTATAAAATCAAGTTCGCGAGCTTAGTTCTAAGTAAAAGAAACTGAAAAAAATTATAAATTTATATGTATTTTTTCTAACTGTGAAATTCATTTAACATTGGCACAGTCGAGATGAATTCACTTGCGCATTGAACGAGCGCGTGAACTTGTAGGCAAATAATACACTAATTATTACTCTTGTGTACACAAACAGAAAGAGCACAAGCTCAATTCGTTGATTTGGTTTTCTATAAATGTTGAACTCATGTGGGGCTAAGACGTGGATGCAGCTAGCAACTTGTATTTTATAGCTGCCGAATTTACCAGGAACAAGCTACTGCGACGTGCCCTTTAAAATATATGCAGTTATGCGCGAAATATTATTTAAATGGTTGATTTCAAAAAACTGCTTAATTGATCGCGGACCAGCTTTATCGCTACACACGCACGCTAATTTTAAAGTATCCAATATCCCCTATAAACCTATATATTTATTGCCCGTTGCCACGAACAAGAGCACTGAAGGAAGATGGGCGAAGTTTGTAACTTCTTCTTCCAATCTCTTTGTGCTGCTGCATGCTCTCCTGATAGAACAGAAACTGGGAAATCCCAGCCGCGATCTAATTTTTTATTTACTCAGATGTTCGTGCAACAATCGGAACCTTAAAAATGTATTATGATTTTATTAATTTTAAATTTGAAACAGCTCTCTCTCTCTCTCTCTCTCTCTCTCTCTCTCTCTCTCTCTCTCTCTCTCTCTCTCTCTCTCTAACTCTTCATACCGCTGTAGTGTCCTCCTCCCTTCTCCATCTCTCACAACAGGTTGCAATTTCTACCTTTACTGTTCAGTGTAAGAAGGGATGCTGCTCATTGGGGCGTCATAGCCTGACTGAATAGAAATGAGATAAACAGGAGATTCACTAAACACAAAACACTTAATTGCAACATTAATTACATAGACGTAATTTACACAAGATACATCAATGGACAGATAAACGTTACACTTCTGATCTCTATACTCAAGTTCGCATTCATTAACAATGTGCTTCAAGTTAGTATTATTACCTGCCTAACCATGCCACCAATATTAATTACTTTAGATTCTCTGGATTAATGAGGTTCCGATAAACAGCCTTGCGCCTACTGCCTATCTGGATTATGCTCACCATATATTGAAGTACAGTAGGCTTGGCCAAGAGCTCCTCTAGGCCAGGATGATGATGTTGCCCTCGTCTTCAGTGTTGTCGGCTCCTACAGCAATCTGTCATTACACTCTGACGCGAGTGGGAAGCGTGGTTCGGTTTAGTGGAGGGGGGGGGGGGGGTGCGACATGCTCAGCTTATTATATACCTCACAGTCAATGGGTTACGAGGATTGTGTTTTATAAATAATCGCCTCGCTCTTGGTGCTATACCCTGTAGCACCTTAGGCTAACCGGATGCTCCTTGGTGGCCGCTACACCGTGGTTCCGACTAAATAAAAATTTACCGAATGGTAAAAAAAAAAAAAAAAAAAAAAAAAAAAAAAAAAAAAAAAAAAAAAAAAAAAGGAACATGGCCTCACACGGAGAAATAAGAAGAATATTTAGTGGTTAAATAAATTCAAGTAGGACCTAGTTAAAAAATTATACTCCCTTCCACCGCCAACCATCCAAATGAACTCGGATGTTGATATGATACGAGCCGTTTTCTGCTGCTGTAGTACTCTGAGCACATAAACCTACGAGAGGTAGCTACAAACTTCGCTGCGCGGACCAGGAACACAAACGTCTTGAGAGTCGGTGAGGGTGAAGCGAGGTGAGACTGGTGCAGCGTCGAAACGCAAGAGCGAGGGGAATGGGATATCCCCGAGGAAACCCGCCGACAAGCAGCATCGTCAGGCACGATTCCCAAATTTGAAAATCCTAAGGTGACCCCGTCGGGAATCCAACCCAGTTTGCTATCGTAGGAGGCGAGTAGTCTAACCACTACACCACCGCTGTCCCGCATGTGCACAAACATTTTCAAGGACCTGGACACAAAATGAGGCGAGCACGTTGCTGATAAAATACAGTACCATACAACTGCGTGTAATTCATTGTGACACGCTACAGTCGTACACAGTGATTAAATCATTTACCTAAACATATGTCTTATTCGCAAGAAGAGCTTAGCTCGGTTGTTGGAAATGTACCGGAATTTTTTCGCTTTATATGGAAATTAATGAGCGAGTGAAGAGTGAAGACATTTGGGCGGCTCTTAACAGCGAGGTCTTAAGAGCCGATTAAGGTGATTGAGGTGAGAATGGAGCAGCACCGAAATGAATGAACGGGGGAAACGGGAGATCCCCGCCGACCTGCAGGGAATGGCCCGGCCGGGGATTGAACAGGTTCGCCTTGGTGGGAGGTGAGCAGGCCAATCGCTAAGCCACCACAGCCGCTGAAAATAAATGAGATAAATACTATTTTCATTACGTAAATTTAAGTTTTTTCCTATTTATATTGTGTTGAAACTTGCTTAACTAACAAGCTTTTCTATTTTCACTAGATTGGAATTGAACGAAATAGACCTCATATTACTTTCGGACGGAAAAGCAGGCTTAGCAACACATTTGCTTACAGAATTACTTTATCATTTGAAATATTATTTCTATAGTACAATTTTATATGAATATTGATCAAGCACGTGAATTTGTTAACAAATAATGTGCTAATTCTTACTCTTTTGTGTATAATACCGCACAGAATCTAAATTCATTGAAATAATTTTCTTCATGCACTATTTATACGAAGCTAGGACATGGATGGAGCTAGCTACTTATCCTTCATAGCTTCCAACTTTACTGGGAGCATAGTACTCAGTTATTTCCTAACATACGCAGTTAGGCGCAGAGTATTTGTAAAAAGGTTGATTTCAAAAACCGCTTTATTAATCGGCATGCTATTTTTATCGGCGCTGTCAACAACAATCTTCTGAAGCTGAGAGTCGTTTGTGTTCTTCACCAACCTCCGTGTACTTCATGCTTCCGTAGTCCAACAGGAATTGGGAAATCCCCAGCCAAAACGCGCCCGTGCCCGCACGTTTTTTAATATTAAAACGACGTTCTAGGAGGAACTTCCGGGAATAAATAATTTAATTAATATATTCTAAAATACGTGTTAAAAAATGTGTCCGTGGTGTGGGACGGGAAGAAGGGGCTAATTGATATTCGTGAAATTTTTAAGCAACATATTTAGGGGTTTTATTTTACGGCCAATATAAGGAGGTTGGTGGCAGCACCTGTCCGCCAGACAACACTGCTTGCAGCGCTATCATGTATCCAAAATAAGAACTAACTAGCTAGCTAGTTGAACGACATCACATGCCAGCGCGAGCTGTTTCGGCTACCTTGGTATCCGGAGCGCATAAGCCTACCAGGGGTAGTATGTCCGAAACGGCGCTTACAAGCAGCATCAAATTTTTCCAGCGAAGGAGCGCGACACAAACTGAGAGGAGTGTATCGTTGATACAATACAGTATCATGCAACTGCGCGTAATTTAGTGCGAGACAGTGATAAGCACTTACCTAAACATTCGTGCATTAGTAACAAGAAGAGATCAGCTTGGTTTAAATAAGATTTATCGTACTCTCGCTGTGAAACTCAATGCTAATAGTACGCCAAATAAAAATGTTCACCGCAGATAGCACTGATGTTGCATGTGAACTGGATTTTATTTGTTTCGGTTGTAAACAGATAGGATAAACGCAATTTTGGTGATTTTTCCGTATTGCGTATTTAAATCGCTCAAAAACCACTGTATTGCGTATCCAATGATACAAAAAGTCGAGCCAAAATAAACCGCCAATTACGTATACAATCACGACCAGGAAAGGCCCAAGAAATTACAGTTTCCCACTGCGTATCCAGCTTACCTTGAAAAAGCTGGGTTTTACCAAAAGTTTCCCTTTGTGTATCCAGGTGACAAAACGCGCAGGACCGAAAAGGACGACATCACGTATCCAAGCCGGAAGGGGAGAAATTGGCGCCACACCCCATTTTTTCCGACTTGCGTATTCAACCGAAACGGGGGGGATTTCGACCTACGTCCAATTATTTTCTATGGTGTATCCAAACCGAAAACGGAATACACGGTAAAAGATCCCATTTGCTCCCGTGGCGTATCCAGGTGCCAAAAGTAAACTATTGTTAAAATTTCCCTACCGCGTCTCCAAAAGTTTAATTTTAGTCGCACTTTCTCGTCCCCGCTCGAATACATGCGATTCGCGATTTATTATTTTTAAATTTTAAGGAGAATATTTATTAATATATTTTTTATAAATTTAACTATTTATTTTTTAGTGTTTTGTATGTACGCAATCACTAAAGATGTACCCCAAAACTGTGGAACTTTTAAAATTAAGTTTTTTTTAAATACATTTAAAAATTTAGTGTTTAATATTTTGTATGTACCCCATCACCAAAAGGTGTACCCAAAACTGCGAACCTTTAAAAATTCAATTTGTTCATACATCTAACCAATTAGGTTTGAATGTTTCGTATGTATGCCACGCCATCACCAAAGGATGTACCCAAAACTGCAAATCTTTAAATAGTGTTTTTTTTTATAAATGCAACATTTAAATAAGCAAAGTTTCGTATGTACGCAATTTTTTTTTTTTTTTTTTAATTACACCTCAACACTAGAAACTGGCAGGTCCAAAGTCCAAAAAGCAGCAGTGGATGCAGTTGCATACGTCGCCGCCAGCCGGACCGGTCATGATCGACACGACCACGCTGTGCCCTCTCCAAATCGCAAATACGATTTTTTAATAAATTTACCTCAATAATTAAAACTGGCAGATCCAAGTTTTGCGGATGCAACAGATGCAAGTGCATCGTCGTCGCCGGACGGACCAATCGTGACCTACTCTAGGCTTTTTCCGGATCGCAAATGAATGTTTATTTTAAATATTTTTACAGATAACAACAAACCCCTTTTTAAAAAACTGAAATAAACAACATGTCATTTACATTTTAAAATTACGGAAACAAACAGCTACCCAGTCTCACTCGCACCTGTTAACTGGAACAAACAATATGTCAATCAAACTTTAATTTAAACAGAAATAAACAACATGCTAACTAAACGTTAATTTTAAATTAAAACAAATAACAACTCAACTAAACTTTAAAATTTAAATCTGTATCAAACAACATGTAATTCAAACTTTAATTTTAAACTGTAGCAAACAACACATCATTCAAACTTTAATCTTAAATTAAAAAATATAGCAACTCAATTAAAATTTAATTTTAAACTAAAATAAACAGCATGCCATTTAAAATTTAATTTTAAACTGAAACAAACAACATGCCAATCACACTTTAATTTGAAACTTAAATAAACAACATGTTAATTATACTTTAATTTTAAACTGAATCAAACTACATACCATTCACACTTTAATTTTAAACTGCAACGAACAGCATGTCAGTCAAATTTCATTTTAAACTGCAACAGCAACAGCAGCTCGATCTCAGAAGTGCATGTAAATTAAAGTGATAATAATGACAAAATCTGATACCTGTTGAAAGTTGAATATCCTTCGCCGCCATCTCCTCTGCGCCGATTCCAATGGTGTATGTCGGCGGCCTGAATCTTCAAAGAGTGCAGTCGTTCGCCGTACCGATGATTCTTTTTCCAGACGTATTCTGCCAGGTAGCCGACCCACGACTTTTCCCGTCGGCCAAAGCAGGGGATGCTGTATCTCACCGAACATCAGCTCCTCTCAATGTCTCACCCCTCTACATCTTAAGCGTGTTTCGAGTGTTTACTATTCCGACCTTTCCGCTGCACAATAAATTCACTCCTGTGATTCACCTGCATGTGACGGTAGCCGAAAATGTCCAAGTTGCTGTAACTGGACCAGCAGTCTGAAATTATGGCCATGCCTTGGGCGATCCACTCGCGAATGATTTTGGTCAGGGTCGCCACGTTCCTCTTTTCCCCAGAGACAAGGAAGAATTTAGTCAGGTCTTCTCTGTACTCCCCGAAAACCCACTGGCCGTGAACTTTGCGTCCTTTGCGGTTCTTGTGCTTGCCCAGCTTGGACTCGTCAATCTCGACCACTTTGTCCGGCCCGCCGATGCGTTTCCTGTACGTCAGCACCCAGTCTATGCACACTTGACGGCAGAAACTCGATCAGGCGACGACCGTCTTTCCCACTGTAGTATGCTGTCAAGGATATTTGATCAGGCGCCACAGTAAACAGTTCGACAGTCTTGCCGGGAGACAAGTTTCAATCTCCCACGAAACTGCCCTGCCTAGCCGACACTTTAAAGTTACACATAGTTCCGTCCCCCGTTCGACGTCGGCACCAGTAAAACAAGCCCCTGTTGTCCACTAGTTTCGCTTCGCCTTCTCCGCATTCGCACCGTATCGCCGACTTGAGGATGTCGTGCTCGATGAGAAACGTGTATTTTTCCGGCGAGGAATGAATAACTTGCCTGGCGCTCAGCATTGTGATCTTACATCCCGCGCACACCATCATGCGATTCGCGAGAGAAAATTATAACTTTTTAAGAAAAAATTTGCTTGGATACGCGATACGGAACAATCGGCGCCGAATTTGGATACGCTATACGGCACTGAACTGCTACAAAGTAAACAATTTGAGTGAATACTTTATAGTACACTCGGACTGTTTGCATGGTTTTCCCATAAGAGTACGCAATACGGAACAATTATCGATGCTTCTTTAATGCAGGACTAATTTTAAAAACAAGGACATTGTGTAAAATGCTTTAATTTAAAACATACCCCTTGCACAATTAACAATCGCTGCACTGAATCACGTAATGTGTTTGGTGATGACGGCCTTCAGCAGTGCACTGCAGGGCCAGCTCTCTACTCCGCCATGCTGCTTACCTCGTTCAGAGATGGCGCGTGGGTCGACTAGTGTTGTTCGTTACACGAACCGTGAACGGCATCACCTTATAACCACATGGGTTATACATGTGTTCATGTGTGTAGGATCCATTGAACCTGCTGGTGCACATACAATTTTGCTACTGGCACACATTTGTAAGCATAGTTTCACCATCCTGTACGACTTTCCCCGTAGCAAATATTCTGGCCCACACAACACCAACATGGCAGCATAGAAATGTTTGGCATCAATGATCACCATTGTCTCTGGCAACCAGGGATAACCTCATCTTGGGACCGCGACTGCACACGTTCAACTCAACAGAGGAGTATCGATTGCTCCAGCAGCCGTGACGTCACCCAAATATCCACCTCTTTGGTGACGAAGATCGACCAAGGAGGGGCACGCCAGCTGCTCCGTCCCCACCAACTCAACACGTCGGTGAGATCCAGCCCTCCCACACCGCGCCATCAGGGTGCCTGCTGCGAGCTGTTTGGCACATGGACCTGGCGAAAACAACAACTGATAGCATGATGACATCTCCTCACCAACCACACTACGTGATTGACCCTGGACATTTGGACTGGCATACAGTGAATGGTGCTCCCTCAAACTTGTGCATGAAATGTTTGCAACCTCCTACCCAAGCCAGACCCACTCTCACAAGAATACTTACAGGGGAACAACTGCCTGTGCCACGATGCCACGGCAGCCTGCTGGCTGCGTGAACATATTGAGAGTATGAATGAGGAACTATATGGGGAAGCATGGTCGCACACCATAGCAGGTACATTGGATGACATGTGTGCATGGTGCATGAGACCTTGACAGGTTCAGGGCTTTGTCAACACTGTCCATGTGCCCATGCTATTCATGTGTGCCAGAGCTCAAAATACCAGTGGACAGTCACTAACAAATTCTTTGGCGAACACTTAGAACATGTGCAAACTCCCATTGGTGTAATGGCACAAGGGTAGCCACACTTGTGTGTGTTCGGTGTTTTCTAATTAACCATGACAAATGTGTGACATCACAAGAGTTAGACACAGTATGCAAACCAGATTTTTCGATTACACCAGGTGTTGTACCAACATCTCAGCAACAAATTCTGAACCAATCCTCTGCACCAAACCAGAACTTTCAGCCATCCATATCGTTAAGCAACAACAGTGTAAACCAAAACATTGCCCTGGGATCGATGGCGAACTAATAAACTATGGTTTCTGTGGGAGAGCACACCGGCAGTGTGTCATGGCAGGGGAATCGTGCAGCAGGACAATTTATGTGCACACAGTGCATACCACAGCTGTCTCTGCCATGCCCATCTGTGACCATGCGCTAGGGAATGTCAACAGCAACATCACCACCTGCCTACTCCACACCTATATTCCAGACAGCAACTTCTCTGGCAGGCATTACCATGGCTACACTCAGCGCACCACATGCTCCCACTGGGCGAACGACTGTCAAAACATTAACAACAACACTGGCTCGATTTCAGTTTCTGCCAAACTATTCAGGTCTGTCTAACAAGGACCTGTCTGTATTTCTCTACGTCTGTGTTAGTAAACTCAACCTCTATCGAGTAGATGAAGAGGACTGGCCCGGCAGCATTAGTGAACGTCAAGGTGGAGATGCAAAAACGTGGTGAAAGTGATCTCCAAGCACGTCATAGACTCGGCATAATTATGCAGAGTTTTTGCGTACCGCATCGCTGATACATTCTAATCGTTATCCTGAAAGAACAGAATACAGATAAGTCACTGTACAACTACGTGATACACAAAGTAAGCCTAGTAAGTACCTACCAACTGGAAATCATGCTCAAAGACATTTTCGAAATAGTGACAAACACTGCGCATGCAGAATATCATGCTGCTCTGGCACCAGTCATTTACTCAACAGAACAGGTTTTTATACAAACTGTTGCGCTACTCGACTCCTGGATCCTGATACAGCTGCGCCATGACCACGACACCATGTATCCGCGATGCTATAACCAAGGACGTAGTGCGAGTACAACTGCGAGTGTAAAATCATCAACAAATACAGTGCAAGGTGTTCAGATGGACAGTGCTACCAGCCAAGAAATGAACAGCTTCAGTAACCAGTCCACCGACTCTGCCCCCTCAAAAACAACAAGTAGGAAAGAACCTCCTTTTCTGCACTTCCGGTGCTCTGGTCAACAAATACATTGGCATAAAAAGTGGATGTAAACTAGGCGATAAATACGGCCAGGAAACAGCAAAGTGGGGTAGAGTGGCCTGATGTCACCTGCCCCAGGCTAACTGCAGCACTGACTGATCCAACACCACAACAGAATCTACTCTCGCAAATCATCGGCTACACGAACAGTTTCATCAGCATTTCAGCGATATTCAATACGCACCCTTGATGTACTCTTGTAGATACTGCAGCCTCATATAATTGTGTATGCACAGATTTTATAGGAGTCTGTAAAATCAGGCCTATACAACAACCAGTTCAGCTAGCGACATACTGGTGAGATCGCATGTGAAGTGACCATCACAGTGTGCACACAGGACGTAGAAACTGTCACAACTGTGTATCAGACGACATAAGGGAAGACACAATTTTAGAAGTACCATAGCTTACAGAACAAAACGTGGGGGTAAAACCAGCTGCACATCGGGTATACACTTTGGTTAGAAAGAGCACAGCAAAGTGTACAACCTAGGTGCCCGACCAGCTAAGGCCGTGCTGGAAGTGCCATTAGAGGACCTTGACCATTCTGTAGCACCAGAAATCCATGAGGCTATGAAACACCTCCTGAATGAGCGGTGCAACATGTTCACGACAGCTGAAATTCTATGCCACACAACTGTGGCAGAACACTGTAAACCCCTTAACAATGACATACCAGTCTACGGCAGCCCACGCCGATACCAAACTCTTCTTCAGTGTCAAATCATTTAGGAGCAAATAGTAAAACTGCTGCAAGTGGACATCATCAGTGAGTTCAACTCTGCCATCACCCTAGCATCAAAGAAAGATGGCTTTTGGTGTTTCTGTGTTGACTCCGCAGGCTGAAGCCAGTAACGAAGAGAGCATTACCGCTGTATATTCATGTCAAAGATGCACTGAATGTACTTGGATGTGCCAAAGTGCTCATCACAATTGATCTACGCAGTGGCTACTGGCAAGTTTCAGTTCTACAGGAAGACCACCACAAAACCCCTTTCACTGCTCCTGATGGTGGCCCATTCCAATTTTGTGCGATGCCATTTGGACTCAAGTGCACACCCTCAGCATTTCAAGCCATGGTGTAGAATGGACTGATAGGGGAATTCGCCTTGCCGTAACTCGACTACGTCATTATCTGGTCAGATATGTGGGAGAACCACGTATATCACCTATCACTCATGCTTGAGCACATATCAGGCAATAGTCTAATGTGTGCAAACAGGAAGTGTCACCTCGTGAAGGGAAGTATACAATTCTTAGGGCACCTCGTGGACGAGCATGGAAGCCTCCCGACTGACGAGCAAATAAAACTCATTGACAGATATCCAGTTCAAACCACTCATAAACCACTCCGCAAAATTTTGGCATAGCTAACTGGCTAAGAGAATACATTGCAGAATTCGTCATAGTCACCTCACCTCTCACCGACCTCATGACACCTAACATAACATGCAAGTGGTCGCAAGTACAACATGACAACTTCGGCGAGCAAAAGCACAACTTCTGCTAGTGCCCTGCATTGGCATGTCATGGCCCCAATGGTCACCCCTATGTCCCGACTAATGCACGCGAGAAGGACTTAGGTGCAGTACTCTTCCAGCTGGGAGACAACAGCGCTCGCCAATAATCGACTTCAGCAATGCAAAGTTCGGTCCAGTCGGACAACAATATGATGTGAATGAGCATGAGTGTTTGCCATCATGTGGGGTTTCATATGGTTCTGGCAATAACTTGAATATCAACAATTCACTTAGCACACAGCCAACCGCTGCCTTTTGTGGCTACACAGCATGAAGGAGAGCTGGAACAGGCTCACATGTTGGGTGCTCCTCCAGCATTCATACGAATTCAAGGTGCAGCATGTTGTATGTAAAGACATTCAGATGGTAGACCTACTCTGTGTGTCAATTGTATGGGATAAAGAAGAGTGGGAAACCATTCTCCCTCTTCCCTCTCACAGCATCACATAACAGTGTCCAACCGAATTGAATGCAATAACATTTCTGTGTTAACTGCTATGCCCATGTTATGGGTATTATGTGAACACATAATACAAGAACAGTTGGACTATCAGTAGCTGTGAAATATAAATATGTGTGCACTACCCAGACAGTTGACTGTTGGCATGCAGTAAGTGATTTTGTAGAAACATGCGCAAACATCACCAGTGACATGTGGCACGATACTGTGGCACGAAAGTTAGTAATATAATACACAAGCTCCGGTGAATTATCAGGAGATACTAGTGAAGCACAAACATGCTGGCACATTATTAGGTAATTTATTAATCCAGCCTCACCATACACGAATGTAACTTTGTATGTGCATGCATTACATGTAACTGTTTCAAAAGCTGCCGCATGGACGGACAGAACAACAACAGCTACCCAGGCTACCAACCAAACCTTTCGAGACTTTGGCAATCGTGCACCCCCAAGAGCAAGAGATTCCTGTTGGTCGTCACCGACTAGTTCTCATGCTGGATCGAGGTATATCCAGTTTCCAGTGTGCGGGTTCGAAGAGTGGCAAAAGTGCCTGAGGCGGAGTTTTACTTCCATTGGGGTTATCCCCGAGTGCTGCTGAGTGATAATGGGATGCAGTTTACAGGCCGCATGTGGCTTGATTTTTGCACATGATAGGGCATGCAACATTATGTGATTGTGGTGTATTATCCATGTGAAATTCCTACAGAATTCCACAACCAGAATTCGGGAAAACTTTTGCATTTGTGTATGGGGGAATACCATACATTCTGGTCCGAAAATCTGCCCGCCACCCAGCACATGCTACATATGGGAACTATCAAGGCCACCAGCAAGACTACTGTACAGCTGCTGTAAGGCCGTGACCTTCCCCTCCCGGGAGAGTTCACAAGTGGGGCGAGCGAGTGCACCACGAGCCCAGCAGACTAGGAGGAGTTAGGAGATGCGAGTGTATCATTCATGGGGCAAGGGAAAATCAGCACTGCTACACAGCACAATGGTTGCCTGCCTCCACTCGCCTGCCTCTGCAACTACAACCAGGCCAACTGATGTATGTCCACACACAGCCACAGTCAGAGAGCAAGAAGGGTTTTTGGGGTGGCTCGCTGCGAAGTGAAGTGGCAATCACCAAATTATCAAGACAATAGGTTGACACATGCTAATTAGTGCGAATGAACAGAAGATGAATTGCCACCTATCACCATGGCAAATTACGTTTCGTAGCTACCGATATCGTGACGTCCAGCGTCACCCCACCAGCACCAGATGGCGACATGAGGGGCCAAGCAAAGGTACCACCCAACGAAGTCGATGCTTGAGCATCAGGAAATCACATCACCAGTATACGGCACATGCTCCAAGCGGAGATGCCTGGCACCATGATGTCTACAGGGGCTCCCTTCGATGGCGCTGGTACGGCAGTAAGGTCATCACCCACAACTGCAAAAAACAGGCATCTCCCGCACTGGACAACTCCCTGCAGTGTCCGATACCCAGAACGTCGTGCAAGATGCATCACCTGGGGCACTTTCTGTCAGCCTTGTCCTGATGGCATTGTGATACCCTCAAGATGAATGGCATCTCCTATGCCATGCCCGGACTCGTCGGCCTCCGAGCCAGGAATGTAAAGGGATGTCATGAGGACACCCAGCCACCTGCCTCACATCGCAGACAATGCTGTCGCAGCATGCATATCATCTGCAGTAGCAGCTGAGACGACGAGTAGGAGTCACATGACGACTCCTCGCCACCCCGCCACTCCAAGCAGCCTTGTTACGCATGGCATGCTGCATGCACTGCTTATAGTTTCCTCTCAGCTCCCAAGGCAACCACCACAGTGCTGCCATTATCACAGGGCAGCACCCCCAGCCAGCACTACAGCAGCAAGGCAGGTACCACTCCCAGCCACGTAAAAACATCAAGACACTGGTACCCTGTTGCACCTGATGATGTCGGGATAACTAGCATCCACCAACGAACAGCCTCTATACCTAGGGGGGGGGGGCCTTTAATGTACCCCAGGTGACATCTCTCTGAGACCATTCATCCCATCGCCCGCCACCTCACCTGTCATGGCTGCAAGATCTACATTCACCCGCATGAGTGCAGTGTGCCGATAATGTGCAATGAAAGTGCTGTTCCATGTAGTTGTAAAATAATATCAAGTGGATAAGAAAATCATTAATTCGTTTAGAAATCAAACACCATGCAATACAGTGCGATGTGTTATATATATAAAAGAATATATGTAGCTAAGCCTTACTGCGTAATACTTAGGCTGTATAATGTAGCAGCACATGCTATTTCTAACACTCTCAATGTAAACAAATAAGCTGTTATTTTATATAATCATGTTATATAAATCAATAAAGCGTATTATGTGTTTGTCTCCTTCCAGCAAGACGTTGAACTGAAAACAAACTCTGAGCTGCACAAGTTCAAAGCAAACCCATCATAAGGATATGGATAACATAAACAGACATGTGTAAACCATACATACTACAAGTTATTCATTTTTATTTTATATTTTCATTTGTATTTAATTAAGGAAGTGTTAATATGTCATATCTTTAATAAAGGTACACATGTAACAAAATCATTATTTAATATGATTTGAATCGTCTTTTTTTTTCAGCATGGCCTATTATATTTTTTATGCGAATTCCATGCCAAGCTTCTGGCACGAGCACTATGACACTTGTTGCATTCTAGTAACTGAGTTGGGTGGAGGTCGCACGTGGCCTCTCCTGGCCTTCATCAGATTTGTCAAAATCCTGTAGAATACCAATTGTCAGACTTTGTATCGGAACATTTATGTTATCTTTTAGCCTGGAGAGCATTCCACCCCACACCTTAGGAGGTTTGATCACTCCTGAGGTGTAAATTTCATACACTTAATTTCCATGTAGGCTTCGCCCCATTTTCACCATGTCAGAGCTCCCCGAGCTTTAGTGGGGACAATTCATGTACGTGCCTCTTCGAAGGGTGCAAGGGAAATAAAACATGTCAAAGATTATGCACTTCTTCATTTTCTCCACTTACTTCATGGCTGTTTCAACTAATCTCTTTTATTATGATTGCATCACGATCACATAAGGCATAGAGATGACCTGGAACAATCTCTGTACGGGAGTGAGTATGCATTGAGAGCAGCTACTAACACCTCTCACTAGCCTAGGCATGAGGAATTGCAGTTGAACTGCCGACGATGGATCATCAGAGGGGGCCACATTAATGATCGGCAACCACATGCCCTCCATTCTTGTGCTCTCTATGCTAGCACCCTAGGGAAAGGCGATATCATCCAGCAGGCCTCTGTTCCAGACAGTAAACATCCACATAAGCTCACATTCCCTCTGATGACATATCAATGCACACCATGCATAAAATACAAACTATTTGTGTGTAATTGGTAGAGCACCACTCGTTGCAATGATATGCAGTCACTAGAATAAATTTATTGCCTCATATTTCGTATGAAAACACAACACTTGTATTTGGCTGTGCGATTTAATTTCGTGTGCATCATAGAGTGTGTCTGCAATGTCTGTGTGTGGGGCCTCCTAAGCGTTTTAGACAGATTCTGAAGCACGAGCTGCACTAGTGGTGCAGTTACAGAATCTTTCAAGTATCGCATAATACAGGCAGATTATCAGCTTGCTACACGATTAAGAGACGATGGCCACTACATCATAAATTTGCATAACGAGGGTCAAACATTGATACTTTGTAATCCATATGAGTACATGCTCGTCGGGTTAAACTTAATTACATCAACCATGATTGTGGGATAATCAATAATTTTCTACCTAAATTGAAGAAAGTGACACTGATGAAGCACTGTTATATTCCTTCACACCACCTTCTTACCCTCTAAGCTCAAACCTAACATGTGTACATAAACAGCAATGAATGATGCAGCTATTCTGCAGAGGTGCATGGTTCGCATCATATGCACAGTGTAAAGCAGCAACAAACGACCAGTTCATGTCACCTGGCCTGACCTCTACCATGGTAGTGATGGCAATGCAGCTAACAACATGGCACCTGCCACCGCTGTCAGTCCAGCATCCCTGCCAAACATGTGGCAATTGTTTTATTTTTAAATTCCGCAGTTAAGGATGGTATCAATTAGAGGGATGTGTTCATGGATAAAGGGGGGAGGGGGTTAGAATTTTGGTTATGTAGGTTCCAATGTCATGAAACACACAGATAAGGCATGCACAATGTGCAAAAATTGTCTATCTCCATACACCAAATGTGTAAACAGAGACCTACAGCAAATGCGAAACAGAAGAATTATGCAAAAAAATGTGCTAAGTAACAGCATGGACAGACAACCCAATGTGTACTGTGGGGTGCAGTAGACAAAAAACACTGTGTACCAGCAGTGGAAGTCAGGGCTAGCACACTAGGAATGGTCGTCTGCTCTTGGTGTATGCAGTTACTCAGCACAGTGATGTGTGTAGGAGATGTGAATCCAGTCAAATGTGTACTGCAGCAGTCCAGCCATGCTGCTTCTATTCGGCAACTATGCTATGAAACTGACTCCGAAACTCGCACTTTTGATTGTGCCAGGGAAGCAGAACTGCACTTGATGTGCTTCCTGGCTATAGTTTCACCCCAAGATGCCAAACACTGAGATGCAATCCCTACAAGCGATCATTTAATCTGACACCAGGTGTGAATGGTCATTCATCGCAGTGACTGCATGTGACATGCTGGTACTGTCAGATGACACAAAGATGCCAGATATCTGCTTCACGATGCCGAGCATTGAGATGCTACATTTGCATACACCTAGCGAATCAGATGCAGGGCATGAACTGCCTAATGCTGCAGTGCAGACAGCAGACCTGCCAGTAGTATAAAGTCCAAACAAAAATGTAGGTACAGCTGTTAAAAATAGCCCTTATTGCAGTTGTCACCACCTCCTTCACGAGGCACATGTGCCGAATACGTCTATTTATACACAGTCACAAGGCTAGGAGATGCAGGTTCTGCCTTCGCCTGTGGAATTATGCTACCAGCACCTCTGCCTGCTGGAGACTTGATACAAGTAATGTACACTCTCACAGATGCCCACATCACGTGTAGTCACATACTTACAACACAATTTAATCACCTTTGAACCATACGGGAGGTAAGAGCCGACCACCCACCACTGCAGCATGGTCCGAGGTGGTTCCACCCACACACGAGATGCCGACATTTTTTGATGCCTCCCCTGAGGACCATTCCTTAAGATGCCAAGTATTCCCGTGTGTAGTATTTGGGTGGCCGAATTTCAGCCAGCCTAGCAGTCAAAACTCTGTGGCCATGCTGACAGACCACACTATGCCGAATGCCATGTCCACTCGATGCACCGATGATTCCAGCCAGCGAGTCAGCTTCTGTCTGCAAGGGTCGTTGTTGAATTTAGTGGTTCCCTGGGAACTAACAACCCTGCCTCTGGTATCTCGATTCCATCCAACCTACATCCTGTGTCCGTGTATTTGTCCCTCTCTCACCAAACTGCCCACAGCCACACACACAAACATGGTGCCTGTTCACTTTGGTACTATGCCGACACTGGGGCCCTGCAGCTGTTCCTATCCCCATAGTTCCCAGCATCCCGATACCTTGCCTATGCCTTAGTGCTACCGCCATCCATCACACACCTCATATCGCAGCAGTGCATCTGCCTCGCCTGCTACCACCTCATCTCCTTTATGATCTGTGTCATCACGTCTGAGAGCTTTGTTCATGTGCAGGGTGACATGCTGTCTGAAACAGTAGTGTTTTTTTCCCATCACTTTACTGTCATCAGAGCTCCAATGGGTTTGTCCCATGCTAGTCGCTAGTGTTGCATCTGAAAATAACTTTGTTTATTTCATCTCATGTCACTTTATCTTAAAACAAATGAAACATTTATACTTGTTTGTATACTTGGTCCAATGCCTCATATTCACTACAGTAAAATCAGTATGATTGTAGAAAATGTGTTTACTTCATGACTCCTATTTTAATGTTCATATCAAATGCATCATAGTTGCCAATAGGGCTTGTTTGTGTGCTGAACAGGCGTGAACAACCATATTTCTTCCCAGCTGCATACCCAGCCCCGGTTATCACATTTTATCAATCAGACACAAGCCACTCCTTTCCCAGATACGTGCACAGTCCAGCCAGTGAAGGAGTGAGCTCGCCTGTAAGCCATGTACAAGAGGATCTGGGAAGGCAGGCAGAAAACTTCAGGATCTGAGTGCAACAGTACAGCTACTAGCAACAGGAAGTGCTGTAGCAGATCCAGGGACTTGGGCAAAATAGCGGGATCTAGGAGCTACAGTGTGGGCTGGCGAGATGCACAATATGCACGTGGTTGTTCGGGCTCTTTGGGGAGGGTCATAATTTGGCCTACACCTTTCTCACCCCCTAAGTTCCTAATATACTGCACTTACAGCAATATTAATGAGGGTCCCAGCTCTTCTGCATGGGTCGCATTAGGACCAAATGGTGTAGCTGCGACAAATGACAAGAAAACACCATCCATCCTGGTTGTTACCATGAGTGATAGCCACACAGTTCACAACATGACAGGTACCACCACTGTTAATGGCAGCATCCCTGTCGAGTGTTCTATTTCATCTGAATTCCAGTCAGCTCCAATTACATATATAAGCATGGCAGTGATTAGACTGATGTGTAAAATAGGTGAGGCAAATGGTTGTTTTGAAAATCTCTGTATTAAAGTCCTAATCAGTAATGTAGAGTTTTTAAAACTGGAACTCCCAAAATGGGGTCATTTTGACCTTTAAGGATTGGTTTTTTATTCCAAGTTCCAGAATTTTTTTATCTGAGTAATACAATTGTATGACTTTTCTGAAATAACCTTTTTGTTCTCAACTACATAATATACTAACGAATACTTTACTTGTGACTAATATATTTATTATTATGCCTACAACTCCCACAGCAGTCATTTTGACCTTTCGAAAAATACTAATGAAGTGTCAGTTTTCACTCATTAAAATGAACTTACTTATGCCACAGCTGAAATATGCATATGCTGTGTACATACACATAATTTATACTGGACCTTAGCAACTAGTTGTGCTAACAGATATACCTGTGTGTTTGTTTGTGGGTAATATGAAAAAAGAAACCAGGTTTTTGAAACTTTTCCATATTAAATTTCACTCTTACACGCACGAATCCACTTACGCACATATTTAATATACATATCTATATGCATATATATATATATATATGTGTGTGTGTGTAACTCAATTGGTGCAGTAGTTTAGGTCTTGTAGATAGAATTTCTGTGTTGGTAGACTAGGGAGAATGTTTCGTACACAAAATATGTGGTTTGGTACTTGAGACATCCTGTACCCGGTGGGATTCGGGCCCTTCAAATCTACCTCACTCGCTAATTGACTTAATATACATTGTTCATTACTCAGGGTACACGGGGATCTCGTCTTCAAATGGCCTTTCACATTCTGACCCAATGAGTATTGAGAAACATTAAGCCTTAGATATATTCAGTAACACAATATCCATCCAAGTTACACATTATGTTTTTATCATAAAATTACAGGGTTGCTCAATATTAGCGACGAATAAGTCAATACGTTTGAATTACAGTTATTTAATAACATCTTTAATACTGGTTTGGTACCACACAGGACACCGTTTCATTCCCACAGACGTAAAATATGCATATAGGCGAGGGCCTTAATACTCAGGACAGTTAACGTTAACAATTCGTAATTATTTCTCACCAAAACTATGCGGATAAAACTCTCATGCAATAAATGCTTGGCCCTTTGTAAAATGACTGTTAATTTGCACAATATTAATATAACGTAAAAGGTCGTCGCCGCTTGGTTCCACGGCACCTGGTAGTACAACATCTGGGTAGCGGACGCGACGAATTCTTACCGCGCTATAGCCCACGATTCCTTCGGGCTATTAAACAGAAGGCACCATACTTGGCAAAGAGACGCCCTGAAGACATATTACTCAGGAAATCAGCCCAGCAGCAAACTCAACGTGGGTTCGTCTGGTCCGCAGCAGCGATGATGCTCGGAACAGCTAATTTTGCGGCGGCGTCAATACGCCCCCAGGTGTAGGCCAAATGGTGTTCATAAATGTGCATTCCCGCAGCAACGCGTAGAAATTAATGCTGGTATTTAGGGCGTGACTAAATCCCAATTCGCACGCTATACCATACTTGCACAGTTTTGTACGTAACTCACTTTATGAGCCGCGGTATTAACAAAGTCAGTCGGCAGAAAGGGCGGCTTGCAAACGTAAAAACATGTTCATACTTCCGGTTAGTTAACACGGTTTCACCTAGGAGGGATAAATCATATTCATAGATTTTTACTTTTCTCCTACTTGCACTGCTCGCCAGCGCCTCGGCCTCAAGCACACACACACGCCGATTGGCGCATTTTTCAACTTCGCGCAGCGCTCAGTACTACGGGTATTGCTGACTCGGACACGACCGTTCCATGCCAGGGCAGAGCGACGACTACCCTTCACCTAACCGGCCTACCGCTTTGCAAGGCGCGATTGCCGCGCGCCAAGCTGCGACTTCCCTAACACAATTCAAAATACAAATGCACACTACTAAAACTAACAACTATAATGTACATGCATAAATAAATGCAATATAATAAAATATATCATAAGCATATTAATATAAAACCAGACAAAATGTATTAAAAAATAGAAATTACAATGTATAGACCGGTCTGTAATAAAAATGCAAAGACTATTTCAAAGTTAGTTCTCACACTAGGCACCAGATCAGCTGGGCATTGCCAACTTCAGCATTTAGCAACCAAACCGTGACTTCAAGGAGCTAGTCGTCACATACTAATGCTGTTGGCATTGTTGTAGCTCTGCTGTGATAATGTTGAATGCCTAATACTTGAGTCATCATTATCGCTCAGTACTGCAATATGTCATAACTGAGAACACAGAACATGCGTTTCAGCAGTCTGGGTAGATGTATAGCTTTGCAATGAGTGGAAAGAGGGTGTGAATTGCATTGGTATTGTGAAAAACACTTAGTTATAGGCTGTTCACTGTAAAGTGAGCACTTTTTAAGGCCTCTCGAAATCTTTCCTTTCATCCTATTTCCATCTTCCTCCTGCTTTTTAGTATAAACATTGCTTTGTGACGAATAAACACAGTATGTACATTTCACCACCCTCACCATTTAATTCCTTGATGCTGCAATAAGATACATTTATTGGTGGTTAATGCCTGTTGGGAGGGCCTTAAAAAGTGCTCACTTTACAGCGAACAGTATATATATACTGCAGTATTTATAATGGCGCAATGTAATGTTACACTAGAGCAAACATTGCAATATTTTCAAGACCTTTCCAATTATGAATCTGAAGGGAGAGAATTTCTTGACAGTGTGGACGATTATGTTCCACAAAACGGTAACTCGACTGGGATTGAAGACATTGATGAACCATACATAATCACTGAAAAAAAAAAAACTTCAGTCTCTGTACAAGTAAATAAATAGTATAGCAAAAATTACGTAATTATTTCACCATCCATAATTGTCTCCGAAATATTTGCAAATGACTGGCGAATCTATCACCACATTCTATGTTCTGTGCTATGTGAAAAAAAAATATAAATCTATGCTTTGGGGCATGCGGACAAGCCACGCATGCAGTAAGGCCACATGCGGGCCCATTATGCCCGCATGAAGATTATATTAAATGCAGCACTAACTAATGGATAGGTGTCGGAATGCAAACGCGGGGGAAACGGGAATACCCCATGAAAACCCACTGGCACTCTGTAAAGTCGGACATCTAACCAACATGTGAAAAATTCGAGCTCGGATCCACCAGGGATCGAGCCTGAATCGCCGTGGTGGGAGGCCATTGTGCAGTGCGAATGGAAAGTCATGAACTGTTGTGATTGTATGTCACTATGTTATAGGCAGGGTGGGTCTGCACAATGTACTACGTGAAAGGCTAGGACCTTCGCCAATGCAAAACGAAATATTGATGTTGCAAATGTAGCAAATGTATTTAGGCTTATTATTGATGAACGCATGCTCCAAAATATAATAAAATGCCCTGAAACAAGGATTCTACATAATCTGCAAGAAGAAATGTGATTTTTGAGTGGGGAGGCGCTAGATTCTTCTATTGGCCTCTTGTACCTCTTTAGTGTGAGCAGAGCAAAAGGATTTCCACTCGCTAGTCTCGGGTTAGCCAAATTGAGTATTCGCTTTTATGGGGACACAATGTCGTGCAGCACATCTAAAGAAATCTAGACGTTTATTTGCTTTGACATAAAATCTTCAACGCTGGAACATCTTGGACAGGACAAATTTAATCTTGTATCGGACGTATGGAATCAATTTAACAGCAACTGCAATTCCAGCTACAAACCAGTTGCTGATATTTCTGTTGATGAGCAACTTTTCCCAACCAAAGACAAATGCTGCTTCACTCAATACATGTCCTGAAAACCTGATAAATTTGGTATAAATTTTGGTTACCTGTTGATGTTGACAGTAAGAACATTTTGAACAGATTTCCTTACTTGGAGAAAGATGAGATACAGCTTTCTGCCCTGTCCGCCTCTGAGAATGTAGTTCTTCGACTGGTTGATCCTTATCTTGACACTGGTCGGAATATATCCATGGACTACTTTTTCAATTCCGTCATTTTGGGAGAAAAACTGAAGGTTAGGGATACAATTGATGTGGCTACAGTGAACAGGGCTAGAAGAGACATTCCAACCGAAGTCAAGAATACACATCTTCCATTGCAGGATTCATTCGTACTGAAGCATAATGACTTCACTCTTTCTGTATACCAAGGAAAGATACACAAAAATGCACTTGTCCTTATTACTATGCATACATCTGTTGCTGTAGGCGGGGATATAGAACGACTTCCAGAAACAATAAGTAACTACAACTCTCCGAAATTTGGGGTCAAATTAGCAGATCAAAAGGCCAGACGATACTCGACAAAAGCAGCATCCCAGCATTGGCCACGCCAAGTTTTCTGCAATATTCTTGACTTTGCTGGAATCAATACTTGGATACTGTTCAAAGAAGATACATGTTCTAGTATCAGCTGCAGAGATTTCATCATAAATATAGCAGAAAAACTTTGAGGAGGTTGCCTGATTAATCGACAGGAAGCCACGGAGGGCAACAATCAAGACACAGTTCCACATGAAAATCGTAAGCGAGGTCAATGTCAGATTACCAAGTGCAACGGAAACAAAATCACTGCAGTTTGTACAGTCTGCATGAAATATGTTTGTAGTAAATTCACAGACAAATTTGTAAGAAAAAATGACTGCTTGGTTTGCAAGGAAAAAGTGAACACGTGCAAAATATAAAATTAGAAACTGATGTCCCTCGAAATGTAAGAATTTCCTATGTTCGAGAAAGTCTATAAATAAAATATTGTGATATATGAAGGACATAAAACTAAGAGTTTCTTTTTTATTTCACGTTCAATTACATTTTAAAATAATAATGTTTTTAAAATGATATACGAACTATTAGGTTACAGAAGTAAAAGTTTTAATTTGTATACTGACAAACAAAAATGTAATTAAAATGTGTACAGGTAATATCAATCTGTAGTTTAGTAAAATTATGAAGAATAAATGTTCCAAAAGTAAGTTTAATTTGCTACAATAAAATACATGTGTAATATACACAAATAAACACTTATTTATATTGCTTTCAAATTCTTATCACAATGCAATATTCATTAAAAAATCCACTGTTTAAACAAAACAATAATTAATGCGTAGTGTTAAAAACATTTTCGTAAATATTTTCAGAGCTCGTGAAAAAATTACAAACATAGTTTGCAATAACTATCCACCATTCTTTGTATTTAAAACAGTTTTTAATACTGTCATGAGCAGAAACCATAAATATATATATTAAAATAAAAAAATAGAGAGTAATAGCAGAGTGGTCTGTTATTTTGTTGTTCGCTTTATATGCCTTAAAAAGATGTAAAATTATGCCGAAGTGCTGGTTGTTATGTTTGTAGGTTTGACTGTTACAATTACCAGACAAGTTGATGCTTTTTTTCATAGTAATAGATGAATGTCTTGATGTTGCCAGCGATTTGCAGGGATGGGTGTTTCGCAAAACGGGCTAGTAACTCCCTCAACCGGAATATTACCGAAGATGTATCGAGATCGTGCGATCTAAAAGTGTTAAGGACGATGTCTGTAAGGGCATCAGCTAATTAATTTAATGGATTGGTTTAGCATGAGACTCTTTGAGAGCCTAGTTGATGGACGAGCGAACCCTACATCCTGGCATGGAATGCAGTAGGACGTTGTTCTATTCTGGCTGATCAGACACCACTGTGGTACATAGAAACTATATATGGGATAACCTTGAGACCACTACTAGGGTTGTAACACTTGTTGCTCTTAAGTATGACATGATGCGGCGGTGGAACGTGATTCCTAATGATTGTCATGATGTCCTTGTACGAATAACTTAACAAGTGGCATAACTCCGAGAAAACAATTGCATGTGACAGAATTGAGTTGTACCCCAAAGATCGCTATGGAGAGGCAGAATGTGCATTGTCTGAAAATTGTGTACACACCACAAATTCGCTTGTCGTTGCATGTAATTCAGAATGATGATGAATTATTTTTCAGAACGCTAATATAAGCGGGCATACAGCTTAGGCCTGGCTCTGACCGACTTACTAACGAAAACAGCTCTCGAGCGATGTACAATTAACTGACAAATAAAAATCGGTACAGTTTCAGTGGTACCAGTGAGGCGAGTGCCCAGGGCAGATGAACTTTATGCAAACTTCCAGTTAATTAGTAGTTAAAGTATGGTTATGAATGACAGTCCACAAAATGATGATGGCCTCGGGCCACAAAATACATGCCACCTCCTGTCTTCGCTAAGACCAACTGGCTGAGGCAGTGGTGCTGTGGCGTGGACTTCGTCGATGCCATGCGACAAAACAAAACCCCTTGATGCAAAATGTGAATGATGTTAATTTTATAACAAGAATAATGAAACAGTTATATTTACTAATACCATTTATTATGCTATTGTGCTCAAGAAAAAATAATAATAACATTCACAGCGAACAGTCAGTGGAATTGTAATGTTGAATATGCTACTGCTATTCTAGGGAATGTTATGTTGGCTGGTTGTCAGGATTGCTTCCCAGGTCCATCTGCTCGAAAAAACTATTTGAATTTCGTGAACAAAACAATCATCTCCTTTAAAAGTATAATTAGTACCTGCGTATGTCCCCCTTTTTAAGTGCTTATCATTGGTATGGGCACTGTCTACAAGGTGTTGACATAAGGTGGCCATGTGTGTGTCATGTAACATGCCTCGCCATATGAGGAATCCTACCCTACCATTCGCTACATGTACCTAGTCATGATATCCCACACTGGATTTAATGCAACTCCTAAATTAGGTGGTCACACTTTCGTTATGGTGCTGCTCCTTGGAAACAGACGCATCACTGCACTGACTCTATGGTTCAGCATGGATAAGATGCAGATGCTTGTAGAGCATGCAGAGCTGTTGTACAGACCCGGTCGGCACGAAAGATTCACTGATGCATTGATGGTGGTATTGATGCTGTGGTGCATGGTGAAGTGCACAGGCCAGCCGCGAGGAGAGAGTGTCAACAGGGGCTCAAAAGGGACTGAAGGAACGGCCGACCTCAGTCTTAATTGCACCTGGGTTGTGTGTTGAAGTGTTTATATTATTTACAGTGCTCAAATGCAGTTATCACAGCAATTAATAATACTATGTAAATTATCAAATAACTCCCTCTGATAACAGATATTGCAAGTGTAATAGTTTTTCATACTCTCTCACACACACACACTGAGCTCGAGCTGTTTTCCACATCGGCCATGATTCAGTCTCATCTTGAGGTCTGCTGCGGTAAGTCATGTGTTACAGCGAGAGGCCATCACAATTTTTCTAAATTGCGTTAGTCTTTTGTTACTATTCATTTCGTCTAAACCTCTTTGTTATGCATCTTGCATTTTACCCTGGGTCCTCACTGGTACAACTCGCTACAAGGGAGTGTGAATATAATATTTATGACGTGGCCAACTCTGTGGGTGTTGTGATCGCCCCCACGAAGTGGTGGGCCACTTCAGCTTCCCTTGTGTTTTCAACACATATTGTAATTTATGTTTCATTACGAGAGCTCAGATTTGTGCGGGTGCTAGTGTGACGTGTTTAAAGCATAATTTACTGATGAGCAGTGAGACTTCAGGAGCTAAGAGAAGGGAGGTGGTTGTTGACAGGACGACTGAGTTAGACTTATCAAATGTGGATTTTAAGAGGCGCCAGGTGGCTGTAGAGTATGGAATGTTGGTGGGAAGAGGACCGTTCACCCATGAAGCTGTCTCCTGAAGTCACCGGTGGTTGTTGCAGACATGTTATAGTTAGGGCTACCTAGTTATTGTGTGTTGGCCTCCTCATGATGCCAGTAATATTAAACTGTTTACAGCCACTTAAAGTGCTGATAACTTTTGGTAGCTTTGCATTGGCCAAACCAATAATTACATGAAAGTACACATGATGAACGATGAGGAAGGCTGTATAAAGGTGCAGTACCCGATGCTGCCAAGTTGTGGCCAATGTATGAAGAATAACACATTTGTCAGTTTATATGCATTTACCTCAGACTACAAAACACTCATAAGAGGCCCTTACTATACATCTGGAACAGCAGTTGTGGCATGCTTACAGCCTTTCTGGTCAAATTTGAGGGTGTAGCTCGAAAAATAATTACATGAACATTAAGCACTATTTCATGTAAGCCAGTAGATATGAGGGGCTGCTGTTAGTTGGCATAGAGCAAATTAGCTTAAGTTCCAGTTCGGAGACATTACAAACTATTGTATACCAAATGGTTGCAAGATGTGTCTGTTAGTTGTGTGATGTGTGGCCATCCTCTATCTGCACCCAAATCCGACTGATTACCATGGAAGCTACAAACTCGAGACTCGAGCGGACTGGTGTCATATTCTTGTGAACAAGCTTATGATATGTTACAAAACAAAAATAATCATATGAAAAGACTGCAATTGCACACAGATTACACAAGAAAGTTTAAAAGGAAACTACACAATGAAGTTAATGGAGAAAAACTACTTTAGTTGGCATTTATCAATTAAAATACATAACATATATTAATATGGTATTGCCTTTCCAAGTCTCTCAGGATGTAGACAAGAAGGCATATTTATTCGATAGTGAAAATTGTAAAGTGTAACATGGATCAAATTGTTATAATAAATTTGGTTCCAATGTCACTAGACGAGTCCAAGTATTTAAAAGGAATGCCGGTAGTTTAATGAAAATTGTGTAAAATACAGGTTTAATTTTATTATCCTTTTTTAGGTGCTGACCATTATTGCACATGAAAGGTGAAAATGTATGATGCACACGACACACTCGCACTTCTTACACAGACACATAGGTTAGTGATGTAGGCTTGATTATGGCACATGAGTCCTCATTGTGTTGTTTATTTCCTTGGTGGTCTCATGACAGTGGATGAATTACACTGCAGGAGGCCTGTCTGAACTGCCACACCCCCAAAAGTTACCTTTTGGGGACATAAAGGTGGGGCAGCTGCTTGTCTCCAGTGGTGGAATGACTGGCCAGTGGAGAGCATTTACATACATGCTAGGATGGCAAGCAGCATCGTTAACAACAGCTGTCTACTGGTTCATGAGCGACGATACCGAGTGGATAGCATATTGTAGCTGTGCAGTAACAATGCAAAAAAGGGACACTACGACAGGGGGATATGACAGTCTTTATACACTCCTCTTCTGGAGGCTGTTCGTTTGCCACATACTATTGCTATCCCTGCTGCACTGCTAGTGGCAGCAGGACGGTAGTGGTCGCAGCTCTTGCTGCTGTCACATGAGATAGGAGCCTTGAGTATAAAGTGAAGTAGGTGAGGTGGAGTGGGTGCCCTGGTGGTATGACACTGAGGCAGTTGTGGTGGGAGGAAATTTTCTCCACAGGTTGTGCAGGACGTGCTCGGTGGACTAGGGAGCCAATTGGAGTAGCGAGCTACTAGACCCATAGCTCGTCTCATAGTCGCTACTGTCATTGGGTGAGGCTACAACAGGGTCGAAGGCCTCTGATGATTGTGGGGCAGCTACATATTGGTTATCCGAGAGTATCGCAGTGATGCTGTGCAAAGCCATAGCCAGGTTGGGTGTCACTGTAGGTATGCCACGACCGATGTCATCGAGGCAGCACTGTGTATGCTGGTAGTCGGTAGCAAACTTAAATAGGACAGCAGGTTGATAAACATGTATCACTTTGTTAAGAATGTTCATCAGGCTTGTAAGTACACATACGAGAACTGTCTCACACGTTCAGGATGGTTACAAATATTCTGAAAATGACGACTACAATGAGTAGTTAAAGCTATGTTACCTTTACGCTGCTGCTGAATTGGTACCTGCCAGTATCCTGATTGCAGTTCTATCATTGAAAACACTCTTGCATCGTGCGGCCTTGTGAGAGTCTCGTCTACACTAATCCGTGATAACGATTCATTCTCTGCCACGTAGTTCAACATCTTTAAGTCAACTCAGAATCTTGTGTCCCATATTTTATTCAGAACTAGTACAATCTGGGTGTTGTATTCACATGTTGAACATTTAGATGATCCTTCCTTGCAGAATATGACTCACCTGTATGTGGATAATGCACAGTTTTTGAAACCATGACCTCTGGACCTAAGGTGCACAGGGTCAGCAGTGTCATATGGAATGGGATGTTCCATGTCATTCATGGCCTGCTATAAGTCACTGAAGGCGACATGCCCTCATGATCGACCAGAATTTTCTCTTAGTTGCATTATGATCTTCAGCCACCATGCTCCAGCTCTTGAGAGTCACTGGGCTGCTCGGCTCACTCAGTCTCTCATCGATGGCGTAAACAGATCAGTTAATTCCCACACGTACATGTAGGATGGCTACTTCAACGACGAGCTCTTTATCCCACAGCCAGGGTTGCCCAAATACGAACTCCTCCTACAACCCGTCCACCACCACATCCATGGTGATAGAGATCTGGTGATAGATATGTAATATCACATAAAAAACACAAGATAGTTCCCATCCTGCCACTGATGGTAGGCAAACTTTGCTTATGCACTGATGAAGGTTATTGGAAGGAATCAGGGATTGGTCTACAAATGTGTGAATGGCTGTAGTGTTCACCAGGACAGCCACTCTCTAGTTGTTAGCTTCAGGAATTTACTACTTCAGGCTGACATCATGATGTGACACAGGCTTGGGTTGCTGACAGAGTGATTATGTCGGTATTGGAAACCCAGAGCAGATCTGGGCTGCTGAATTTCCCTTTCCACTCAGTATCATAATGGATTATTCACCCATCATGGGCAGTCAAATTGCTAGTGGAAACTTAAGGCACAGTGAGGTTCATCACACCCCATTAGCGTGGTACAGTTGTCCCAACAAGGTTGTCAGCAGATCTTAGGAAGCTGTCTTATCTACATGTGTTTTTGGTCGCAAAGGGTTGCATGCTCTCACAGCAAACACAGTTCTGGCATACAAACACTCCTTCACCGAATGTCACATAATATTTCTTTGAATGTGTTGTATCTCTGGCATTTCTTGGTGTGGCCGATTGTAAACATTGCAAATTCTATATCTGTGGTGTCACATAAAATTGTATCACACTGTTGTGGATAAATATAGGGTACTTCAATGTTCACGACCTTTTTGGAGTTTACTTCAATGTTCAACATGCAGCTATGTGGATAGCACATGCATATCCATGTCTACAAGTGGTCACACAACAATAGGTAAACACCATGTTGCAGAAGACAGCTTTCCCAATTCGTGGCATCACAGCTCATAAATATGGTGATGCATGTCATAAGGTTGTTCGCTCTTACACTCAGTATGGTTCTACCCCCCAGCACATTTGGTGTGCTGAATTATGAGAGTTGTTGGCGGGTGGTCATCCAGATGGCCAGGTGGTTGCTGCCTGTCTGCTGTTCCCAGGGTTTCTTGGCTGGCTGAACTGGCTGTAACTATGCTGTTGCTGTTGCATACATTTTATACCGCATTGTTTGGGTGCCGAATGTTGCTGTGCAGGCTGCGATGTTCGCCATAAATGTGTAAAGGGACACTAACAGCATTGTTGGGGTGGCAAGAGTTGATGCAGTGGTTAAAAGGAAAAGAGTGGCTCCTAAAATTATCTGGATAGGATAGGGATCTCAGGGTATAGAACATCCTGTGGCATCATCCCTCATGTTAAATTTTATGTAAATATTTGCGCAGGGAGCAGGCAGGTAAATACTGCGTCCTGGTTGTCCTAGATAACGATCCTGAGTAGGCCCTAAATCACACCATTTACTTGAACTGGAAGGCAGCAATGCCTAGAAAATTATATACATGATTTAGAAATAAGTGGAGTTTTACATATATGCATGTTTAATGGACTATTTGATAGCATAGAACAGGAACATCTCTTTAGAAAGAAAATGCACACATGAAATAAAAAACAAATACACTAACAAACGAAATAGAACTACGAAATGTCCATATGAATTACAGCTGGAAGGCACAAAAAAAGAAGCATCCTATGCAGTTGTGGTAAATACGAAAACAAGTCAGAGGTAGCCTTTTCCATAAGAAAAAATTGAAATCCCCGTTACCTGGGCTGAAAGGAGTGGTAATTTGATGTATGGGGGAGAAAAAATGATGCGCCAGAGTACTAAGGACAAAGATAATTTGAGATCAGTTATAAGTAAAGAATAAAGTTCCTCCACAGGATAGCACATATACTTATAACAATGGCTTTGAAGAGACTCCTCCAATATGCAAGGATCCATATGCAAGGATACCCGCATTGACTGCACATTCAGTTTTCTAATTTAATATGCTATTACATTTAATGGCTAAACATTGCATGAAGTTGGCAAATCCTACCATTATCCTTCTGTGCAAATCACTCTACTAATATCAGTACAACATATGGAAAACAAATTGACTGCTATGAATGAATCACATGAGTACATCGACGATTAACACACAGTATCGTCATAGTCGAGTAAGGGTGCCCAATTGCATTTAATGCTATTATATTGTATGGATGTGCCACTAGGGGCGTACATGTCCCTATATCATTCTTAGCTGCAAGACATTGAACAAGGCCGTAGTAGTACTGTGAGCCACATAGCCAAATTTAGTGGACATGAAGCATGCACCGATGACGCATTCGAGATGAGTTCTAATATTAAAACTTTGGTCAAAACCATGTTAGCAATGGAAATATCAATTGCACGATTAGTGTTCGTTCTTTGTCGCTGATTGGTACAAATTAAATTCATTATTTTATTATTCCTAATCTCATGTTGAAGAAAGATAGAGTAATTTTTGGGAATGACCAGGAAGTTGTCCCTGATTGAATAATATATATGCTTTCTTATTTTCCCCTATATATAGTGTTGATTGTCAAGTTGGCCATAATTGTGTTTTTCTGTGAATAACCTCAATTAATTAAAAAGATGACAAGTTGTGTGTTTTTCAATGATATGTCTTTGATGAGGTATAATTTTTAATGGCATGAAAACATTAAACACAGTGAAAATCACGCTTAACCGTGAAGAGTTTGGCCCAAGGGTGTAAGCTATCGTTTTGTCACAATAACGAGACTGTATGCCAAGGAGACGTCCAGTATCCGGAGAGCGGCCCAACGCAGCAGCCGTTCCGAGGAAGCCAGAAATCCACTGAACGAGCAACCAAGCCGTACAGTTTAGCTCCCTCGCAGTGTGTTCGGGAGTATAGCACAACCACAATAAGTGCTGGAACTTCATGACGAGGAGTCAGCCAATGGATGGTCGAGATTATACTTTTTCTCACATACAAGTTCGATATACTAATAATAATTTTCTAACGATACATTTGTTAAAAGTTGAAGTTATTCAAACAACCACATTTTTTTTTTTAAATTATGAGAAGGAATATGGTAGGTTGATAATAGACTGTGAAAGACTCAAAAGAGCGCATCCAAAATTAGTGTATTTTTTTTGTTAAAAGTATTGGAAATATCACCCTTGGAACTTGTAGTAATTTGAGATATAGGATGTACTATAAAATTTCGTTATTAGGTTAAGGCCAGCGTTACAGTGGCGATTGTCAGATTTCACAACCACCTTACGTCTTAAACGGTCGTCAAATATAGCGGCGCTGTCTGTAACATCTGGGAATATCTGTTCTTTGTTTGTTTGTATCAGAAACTTCAGGTATGATAATTTTTTTCTGTGTTCTTTCTGGCTAACTAATTTATTCAAGTTAATTTTGCAGCGAATGCGTTACTAGCAGATTTGCATTTCCGAAAAGAGTTTTGCTTATGTGTATATTTTATTTTAGTTACCTTTCTCTTTGCCAGTGAAAGTGTCCTTCGGATTATGTTATATGACAATTATTAGATACATTTTATGTTAAGTATCGATATTTAAAAAATTATGTCGTTCTCTGGTTTGTCTTGTTTTTAAAACCTCTTAGTGCTTGTACAAGGGACGATACTACTCCTGCCAATCAGAATAGAGACACTTTAAATCTTTGTCTGATATGCAAATTTTATTTCGCTGTTAAGAATGTTTGGAAAACGTAAGAAGGATTCTGTTAACAGAAAAGAACGTTGTAGGACTACGCTGGAAGTCAGACGTGAGTGGTGATGATACAATATTAAGTTAGTAAATTAGTATTCTGACAAGCTCGAAGAACGAATTCCAGGCTGGATACTACAGCAACAGGATACTACAGCAACATCTATTTATTCGTTTCATCAGTAAGGATCTGGAGCCAGATAGTTTCCCAGTTCTATGGGAGGCATATCGTCTTCGCCTGATTTTTTGCTTCAGACAGTTAGTTTCCCAGTTTCTACAGGAGGTTTATCGTCTTCGCCTGATTCTTGGTTCATTCGGAGACCAAATGAAATAAGACGGAATCCAGTCTGCACTGCTGAGTCAACATCTATAGTCAATTACAGCTAAGTCCTATTAATTAATTGCTAAAATGGTAGCAATATAAATATTTCATTACAATAATTTTCATTGCACGGCAATAATTATAAAAAAGTTTTGACGGAAAGGAATATTTAAATGTCCATACTATGCTATGCTCACCATCACCCGAGATGAGTTCTAATATCGAAACTCTGGTCAAAACCATATTAGTAATGGAAATATTAATTGCACGATTAGTGTCGTTCTTTGTCGCTGACTGGTACAATTAAATTCATTATTTTATTACTCCTAATCTCTTGTTAAAGTAAGATAGAGTAATTTTTTGGGAATGACCAGGATGTTGTTCCTGATTGATATTTTATGCTTTCTTTTCTTCCTCTATATCATTACCATAGTGTTGATTTTCATGTTGGCCATAATTGTGCTTTTCTGTGAATAACCTCAATTAATTTAAAAGTTGACAATATGTGTGTTGCATAGTGATATGTCTTTGTTGAGGTATAATTTTTAATGGCAAGGTTTGAAAGGCCATGATATTAATGAAATTCTTTTTTATTTTAATCATCTAATTGTCGAATTTCTAATGGTCTTCTGGTTTTCTATTGATAGAGTTATGTTAGTTTTTAATAAGATGTATTTGTTGCTGGGATGTGTAATCCTTATTTGCAGTTGTCTTCCGGAGATCAGCAGAATCTATAATATTACAGTATCCTACTGAGTGGGGGTAAAAAAGGCATTTTCCTATTCATATATTAACCCTCTATTACACTTCAAGTATACTGAAATGGAATACGAGGTATTTCAGATGTGGCGTCTAACGTACGGGCGTATTTATCGTTGCGTACGCTACATAGATAGTTAAGTTGGTAGAAGATTGCCCTTGCATATTCAGATTGCATCCAAATCTCCTACTTTGAGCTCATCCATTGAACTAAGTCCATGCTACCTTTACATGGATTAATGCAGTTGCTAGAAAACCCATGCAATGTTGTCCCGTTACTAATCAAATACTTAACTATACAAGAGATTGGAAAACCAAAGATGCACTTATTTCTCAAAGTTG
Source organism: Dryococelus australis (assembly GCA_029891345.1). Classification (NCBI taxonomy): domain Eukaryota; kingdom Metazoa; phylum Arthropoda; class Insecta; order Phasmatodea; family Phasmatidae; genus Dryococelus; species Dryococelus australis. The sequence goes on along the minus strand of CM056998.1, from coordinate 66,802,235 downwards.
GTTGAAAATAAAAAACAGAGACTGCACTGGACATAAAAAAACTTCTCTCGCCCAAACATTATTTTGCATACTTGAATATTAATGTATTTTTTACATGTACGATAAATTATCACTCATATTAAATTCCTACATGGACGTACATTAATTAAGCACACAGTTTAATATATTTTAGATTTTTAACATTTCTTGTGTCATATTCCCATCAGCAATTCGCGTCAATGTTATGTCATAGCACTAAGTATGTGTTCCAGATCATGTGCAATTAACAAGCAAGACTGGGCAGAGGTAGATTGACATGTTTTACTCAGATATTCCTCTAGACAGGCAACGGAACAACTTGTTTGCACCTTCTGTGCATTTGAGAGGTAATGGAATCTGACCTAAGATAACATTTTATTCATTTGGTCGAAGGTGTGCTGTGTGTCTGTCGTTAACAAGATTCTCCACTGTGGGAATTCTAGCTACATCAGAGGTAAGGTGACATCAGCGAAGTTCGGTATATGGTACAGGGGGCAGTTGCCGAGTCTAAAGAACTACTGCATTTGATTATATTTTTTGCTGGCTAGGCTTAGGGAATATTTTAAAACTTCATGGGGTGGGCCGAATACCCTCCTTTATTCACTATGAGCGCAAGGAACTGCACTACATTCTGCCATTATTGTATTTTCATAGAGTCACCAGATGATAGATGACTAGCTGTTCAAGTACTTATAGTTGTCGGTGCTGGATGCGATCTTCCCATATCCAGGGCTATACAATAATTTTGTCAGGGTATCTCAGCACGAACTCCTTCGATCAGGTGCATGTCATCCTGCACATACACCATCATATATTTGGAAGGTGGGTGGCAAACGCTTAAGTCAAAACAGCATGGCCCAGAATTGAAACTGTTATTATCGCATATTGTTAATGGCGTTTTCACCTAGTTCTGACTTATAGTCTTATTTGCCAACACCCTGATCGAGAGTCCGTCATCTAAAATACATTTACATCCATTAATCCCATTTCGGACTCGACAACAATCTGTGTTGTGTGCACACTATTCGGTCATGGAATTAAGAGGCAGGGGCCACGGTGGCTGAGAGATTAGCACGCACGCCTCCCACCAAGGCGAAACGGGTTCAATCCCCGGCCGGGTCACCAGATTTTTGCAAGTGGAAATCGTGCTGGTAGCTACCGCTGGTCGGGGGGTTTTTCTCGGGGATCTCCCGTTTCCACCGCCCCTCCATTCCGGCGCCGCTCATATTCACTTCAATCACCCCCATCGGCTCTCAATACCTCGCTGTTAAGAGCCGCCCAAATCTCTTCACTCACTTCACTCACATTAATAGGTCAGAAGTCCGCACAAAACATTGTGATCTGTCCTTACAGGGACAAACATAATCTAGGCATTATTGTGGCTGTTAAAAGGTTTTGTGATGCCCTTGTGGAAAATTATATACACCCGCTTGTGGGTGGTGCAGTTTATTTCGAAGTCATGTCCACATTCCTACGGACCTGTATGAATTGAGTCACATACGACCATCAGTTGGCTTGGTTCATGGTGGTGGCATGCAGCAAGTGAGCCAATTGATGAAGGCGAACACACAGTTTGGTTTACCTAACTCCTTCGTGACATCCTCACAGTATCAGTCGGGACACAATTTTCCAGTCACTAGCTATTTCCATCTTGCACCTGGCAGGCAATCACATAGGTCATAACTTTTTGCTTGAACAATAAAGTTTGCCTTGCAACCATCTCCTTACATAACTTGTTCACTCCAATGGCTGCTGAGTGTCACAGCTTGTCTCACAGCCAGATTATGATATCCGTGGTGCTAAGGGTTATTTTTCACCCAAGCGAGTTGACCCAGCATGTTACTTCGGACAGCTGGCGCACGACCTCCCTTCTATTACTGTCGGCAGAAAGCATGGTGGAGCGGAATACCTCTCGATACTGGGCGTGAGCCGGTTTTTTTTTTTTTTTTTTTTTTACAATTTACAAAAGAACACACGCAAACTTAATCCTCATACAGTTGTGTGATTAAAATCAGTGGCGTGGCACGTAAAACATTGCCACTGTTTATGCTATGTGGATTAAGTGAATAAAAAATACCAAATATCAGAAGAAAAATAAACAGCATTTTCTCACGCAGGTGTAGGCCTACATTCGCTCGCTTCAGTTGACATTTGATTTCCAAATACCCTTTGTTATAATTATAGCTCGTGTGGACAAAACAGAAACGAATAGGGGAAGTTGGTTTCAATTAATCAAATAAAATCTAAAATTCACACGATTTACACATAATTTATGTTCAAGTATAGGAATCCAAAATTCACTTCAGCAAAACATTTGTTAGCTTGGAAACTCTACCAATTTTTTTTTGCCAAATGTTTTCCGAATGTCTATAGCTTGAGTCGCGTATCTACGTTTACGGCATGATGTAGCGTACAGCGATAGTCAACTATAAATGGTCAAGGTCTGCCGTTAAAGATTTACTCCTAAATAAATTTATGACGTTTCTTTCTCCTGAACCACCTATTCTGCTGTTCCTCCGGTAAGTTATTTTAGTTTTACCACTATCAAGTATAACGTAATTATGCTAGATAATTAACTTGAGCTTTTAATTAAAAGAAAAATTAATTACATACACTACCCGCAGTTGAATTCTTGTCATGAAAATATAAGCAGTAGTAATGCGACTTTCGTTCTACAGGAATTATGAAAGTAGCATGTGCTGTAGAATCTGGGGCTGAAACACCAGTTTATTTTATTGCAAACACAGGAAGTATAGAAGAGAAATGTATTTACCTAGACAAAGATCTGAAACCACTGCAAAAATATATTGCAGTGAAATTATTTCATGTAACTAACTTGGCAGTTAAAACTATTTTCCATTAAATTTCGCTACGCAGAAGCATGCTGTCTGTCAATGACTATATTTTTTGAATTGCAAACACTCCAGGACAAAGATCTGGAAGTTCAACATCACCATGCTTCTATGTCACTTGTACGAACATTACATTTCTTATTGTCTCTAATGCATGTAATAATTATTAGGAAAATATGTCAATCTGCATGTTCAAGCGATTAACAAAAAATTGACAATTAACAGGTAATAAAACGGACTAAACAAAGTTCTGTGAGAGTTTGAACAGTTTATTTCCTTAGTTTTTTTAAACACTTACATGGGATTTGCTGTTATTAAATATTATACAGTTATACGATAGCGAAATAATGATTCGGCTACAATATTTATAAGATATTCCCATTGTCTCTTATAGTTTTTATATCACACTTCTTCACGTCATCTGCAGTACTTTCCCAGCTGCGACTGCTAACACCAGAACAATTGGAGAAATAAACATTCTTGCTGTACCTGATGGGAGGGGAAAAAAAAAAAAAAAAAAAAAAAACATATATTCGTAAAACATTGTAACAAAGTACATCGCATAACTTATCGGCGTACGTATGGTATTGTTAGAAGAAATTTTGTTTTAATGTTAAACATTAAGACTACTGCTAAGAATTTGCACAGAAAATGGTATCAAACTACTACTTACACCATCAAGGCGACCCGGGTTCGATTCCCGGCGGTGTCGCTCTCGGATTTTCACACGTGCGAATCATGCCGGACGATTCCACTGGTCGTCAGGTTTTCTCGGGATTTTCCAATTCACTTTCTCTTGCATTCCGACGCTGCTCCATACTCACCTTGCTTCACCATAATCGTCTCTCGAGACCTCGATGTTGAGTTACGCAAAAACCTCCACTCCTCTTTTTATAAGCTAAACTTGTATAGCCATGCATTATCCATTTCATCACAATCAAATACATCTAATAGTTGGCTATAACCATTAATTTTTATAACTTTGATATTTATAGAAATAATGGCAATATATTCCCTGACTTGCTGTGGCTAACTCTTGGGTAAATGAAGTCATATAGGGATATTTATTTCGTCATAGACACAAATTTTGTAATTCCTAAATACTTATAACAGTTCAAAATACATCAGTTATCGCATATTATGGTGAAAAGTATTCCCCCCCCCCCCAATTTCTAAGCAATTCATGTTTATGGCCAGACAGAGGACGACAAAGACTTCTAGATGAGCCACCAAAAATAACAGTTTCAGATCCGACCTTGAACCTCACATATATAGTCTATTCGCGGTTATTGGAATAAAAAATTTGAAAAATCAACCCATGTATGAGATGTTTGGTTGTTTAAAAAATATATCATGTATCACAAACGTTTCATGTTATGTTAACATTAGGGTATCTCATTTTTTTTATTAAAAAGAACTTATACTTTGTAAATTGTGTCTATAACAATTATATAATCTTATAATACATAAACTTTTATCCTCCATTTATGAAGATCGTCACATGGACAATGGAGGTTTTATGTCATATCTTGCAAAACAATCTACCGATTACAACAAAATTTTTCACGCGGGTGGCGTCCTGGTAGACAATGTAAACTCATGTGTTTTTAGTGGCTCAGACACATATTTTCAAAATTTCGGTGGTGTAAATATTTCAGGTTAGCGAACCTTATAATTCAAAACATTAGACTAATTAGGCCTACATAAGAATTTAATGTTCCGAATCCTACCTCCGCGATGCAGTCAATTGCACGCTAGCTTAATGGTATAAGTTTTTCTGAATTCTAATCCCAGATAAGTCACTCGTGTATTATAGTTGTATTAGTCATGTTTCACAAGTTTCTGGTTTCATCTTTAATTATATTGTTGTTAATAAGACGCCAGAGCCTGCCCACCTGCCATCTAAGATTTTAAGAATTCCGCTAAGAATTTATTTGCAGCCTGATGATGAAAGTAGACTGATTAGTTATCAGTAACTTCTTGTTTACAGTGGACCCATATCGACTAGTTCACGTTTAGATTGCATTTATGTATCGAATTTATTTTCTACGTAGTGCGTTTGGTGTGCTGGGCAAATGCCCCGTTCGTATAGCTCTCGCGTGTTTTCCCGACACATCGAAAGGGAAGTTTGAAATTAAGAAAAATCTCACGCAAAGATTCCGCAGTTCGAAATTTGTTCTCAAGAATACTTTTCTTTCGAAGTGAGAGCATGGTTTAAAAATTAAATTGGCGAGATTCGACAGTTCTAAATAATCTCGTAACAATTTCAGTGTCAGATTTCTAAGTTAATTACAACACGAAGCACAGAATTCTGTATTAAGTATAATAGTATTACTATTGAAATACTCATGGTTAATGATTATTAGGGAAAATTCAGTATGACAATTTGCTGTACTAAGGCACCTTGGATACGCGACCTGTACTCCTGAAAAACAGCACATTTTAAATTGTAACCGTATTGTACGATATGGAAGAAGGTAGTATGCAGGGGAAATTACCTCGCTCAACGCACAAAGTCGCCCAGTTACGAGAGTGGTCGAACAGACAAACTTCAAATATTCTTGTCTACACGTATTCTCTGGTTGGCGAGATTCGCTTTTGCCTGCATGGGAAAGATGCTAGGTAATATGTTCATTGTGGACTTTTGGAAGCTTCCAATAAGGACTGGGTGCAAGGTGTGGTTGAAGCTGGATACGGTTCTCTGAAGATCTGAGGGTGTTTTAATTACGCGGAAATGAGTCCTTTGGTTGAGGTGACAAGTAATATAGGCCTAAATCGAAATAGATACACCGAGATGCTGCACTACCAGGTTTGGCGTTTTGCTCATAATGTTACCGTGAGCACAACATTCCTATCCCTGCATGTCAAGACAATAATCGCTTTCATAAAACTGTAAATACGCTTGACTGGTACGATGAGCATTCAGGAGCGTTCACGAATATGGATTTGCCTGCGAAAACCCCAGATTTGAATCCTTTTGAAAACCTACGGGACTGCCTGTAAATACGAGCAAAATATTAGGGAAGACGTACATTAAATCTGTTCAATCCGCAGCTATTTAATGTGAATGTGGCTGAAAATTATGTTGGCAACACGCTGACACTCGTACAGTCCATGCCAAATCGAATCGCGAGGGTTACTTGTGCTCATGGAGGCATCACAAACTATTTAGTATATTTCTATCACAGGAAACTATTGTTCAGTGACCTCAACATGGATATGTACGATAATTCAGTTTTATCGACTGTAGTCGAAATTACGTATCAGAACTTAATCTGCGTAGAAAATCCATTAAAAAAGAATTGTTTAGTTTTTCAAAAGGAAAAATAATACATTTTCTTGCTGCCAATTTCTTCATGATAAAGGCTTGCTCTGTATGAGTTATCTTACTATCAATCATAACGGTAATGATACCAATGGTTAGAAATAACACCCATTAAATTAAATTAAATATAAAATAAACTGTATAAACGTGTTTACTAAATTAATGCTATAACATTTTTACGTCACTCCTAACACTGAGTGCTTAGTTTACACAGGTAGAGTCGGAATAACATCGGCCTGCATATTCCTTATAAAGAAATAATTTGAAAACATGTATTCGACGTACGACCGGAAATGCTTCCTAAGGATGGAACCCAGCCTCGAATGCGGCTCATAAACACGTGTTTCTTGTAAATATTGTGGAAAGTATTTCAAATGGAGTAATCACTATCAACATAGTGTGTAGTTGAAATAACATCTACAACCACTCCAAATCCTGTCGCAGCCATCGAACTTTGTCATAGAAAAACTGGGATTTCAACCCTGTGTTGCGTAACTATTATGTGATGCCGAAATCTAATCGGTTTCCCTTTGCCGAAATATTAATTTGCATGTAAAAATTGACTGCTTGAAAATGGTGGGGTTTCGGGTAGTAAGAAGACAACCTCTTACATTAAATGTTTTTGCTGATTAATAATTTGTCATTGAGAAACCAAATAAGCTTCGGCAACCCACGGTTGCAACCACTATTTTTCCCACATTTTATGGCAGCGACGTGATTTGGAGTGATTGCAGATATTCATTTTAATAAACACTCTTCTGGAGGCAATTGTTCCATTTTAAATAGTTTCCTTATCACTAATAATAAACTAATATTTTAGCCCAACTTTGAGAGGTGTGAAACGCCCTTTTGGAAGCTTTTATTGCCATATATCGAAAACATGTTTTCGAATTATTTCTTCATAACACTGCAAGCTGGCGGAGTTTGTCGGCGTTGTGTATGAAAAAGCGAGTGCAAGGCGAGAGGCGAGGAATATGTTACCAGATATCCTCGCAATCTGCGTGACGGGGGCGGAGAGGGAGTCGTCGAAGAAGATGCCGGCCACGCTGACGACGTAGTTGCCGCTGTCTAGGTCCAGGATGGTATAGGACGTGGTGTTGGTGGCGGTGACTTCACACTCGTTTCCCGTCGTCTCGTTCCAGCAGATGCGGTAGCCTTTGGCGCAGGCCGGGTCGGCGAACAGAGGCACCCAGCGGGCCAGCACCTGGTCGCGCGTACGAGTCAGCTGCAGCGAAGACACCAACCGGCGTTCTGCAACGGTACAATGCGCGTGGATGTGGTATTCACGGGACGTCATTGCTTGGAGGGAAAGGTAATTTCTTTGTAGGATGGAGTGATCACTGCAGTACATAATGTGCAGGGCCTACCCCATATTTAGTCTATAAAGATGAGGTACGCCGATTATTCGTCTCCTGCGTGAGTACCCAAAGTCGACATACCCCAAACTAACGCAACCCTCAAAGTCGCATAATCAACAGCGTAGAGGGTTGTTGTTAATATATTGATTTTCAGAAGGCAAGACCTTTTATTAGAATAATATATTTCTACCAATTCAAATTTATTCAAGTCACATTAAAAACTGGTTAGGAGAAGTATACATACTTTTCAAAGCACTTGTTCACTAAACAGCGGTCTAAATTCAAATCCTATCGATGCCGTTTCTGACAGTCGTATTGGCAGAAAATCAAATCAATGTTGGCACACAGCGAGTGCCTACTCCACATCTCGCACGTGCACTCTGTCCTATATTCCCTGCACACAGAGGTATATGCTGTTCAATGTTCATTGGGCACTTTTGCAATCAACATTTGAAAAAAGTCACCGCCCCCTACCTGCGTATATTTTAACGGGCACAACTACTAGCACGAGTCTAGTAAAGTAGGTAGTGACAGAGGTAAATTAGTTCCATATCTTGACGTCGAATTAAAACTGTTAGGTAAACATGTGTGGACACTGAAACGATTTCTTATTCTGTCTGGTTTTTAATGCATGTAAGTGAAAAAATAAGCAGATTTCTAAATATTTATTTCTCATCTAGTTTCAAAGGTTTGTTTAAACGACGCATGAATAAAGTTATCAGGCCCATGGCTATGTTGAATTTACACACGGTGGAAGAATACAAAATGTGGGTACGAGTAGCTCTTAAGCAGGGCCTTCGAAATTTTTAAGCTTACCGTACACAGTCTATACTTATCGACAACTCAAGTGAAACTGCAAGCTCCCTCTCCCTCTTCCTGTCACCATTCTTTGTTATTGACGCAGCAGCTTCAGGGTCATGCACACAGTTCGGAAGAAACTTGCACAAGTGGGTAACACGTAAAAGGATGACTTTTCCAATTACCTGTTGTCAGCAAGAGCGAAACCACGCGTGAAAATACACATTCAAGCGGAACTGAGGAAACGGTGTGAAATAAGAGAAAAATGTGTTACAGATCGTCTTGCTTTGTACGTGGTAGGAATACGTGTACACAGACAAATCACATCATTTTGATCACTTGCTAGAAGTGTCATCTGCAGCGTGTAGCCCACGACGTATGGCCCGTGACGTGGGCTGGTGAAGTGGGTATATAATGCGACCGATAGGCTGGCTGCACACAATGCGCTTCCTGCTGTCATGGGTAAAGGAAGCGATTTAACCGAATTGCAAAAAAAGGGATGAACATGGGCTTTCGGGCCAAGGAAGGATACATTTACGAAACTGTGACATTTGTGAACTATTCACGTGCCTCTGTAGTAAAGGTGTATCGTGAGTGAACCGTTGTGGAAACTGCGGAGCTCCATGCTCCATTTATGTTCGAGGTGAACGTCGAATAAGATGGTGCGTGAAGGCCAACCAACATGCTACAGTGGTACAGCTCACCGTCGAGAAGAACCAGGAGGTTTCCAGACACGTGTATACCGCCACAGTTCAGCGAACCCTTCTGTAAATGGGGCTCCAGAGTAAACGGTGGGTGACTGCACCCATGCTAACATAGGTGCATCGACGAAAACGACTGGAATTTGCTTGACAGTATGGCGAATATATCGCTGCTGATTGGCGATGGGTAGTCTTCTCCGACGAGTCACAGTTTCATCTGCATAAAACGGATGGATGACAGCGAGTCCGGTGGGAAACGTCGGAGAACCAACACCCTGCATCCATTGCTGGACGAACACAATTTGGTGTGGACAGTGTTATGGTCTGGGGAATGATCTCGTGGTATTCTATAGGTCCTATCATCCGCGTAGAAGGCACTCTTGATCGATTTGGTTATGAATCCATCTTTGGCGATCACATCCACCCATACATGATGATTGTCTTTCCTCGGGAGGATGGGATATTCCAGCACGATAATGTGCCTTACCATACAGCTAGAAGTGTCCGCACGTGGCTGGAAGAGCACAATCAAGACTTCAGAGCTCTTTCCTGTTCCCCAAACAACCCTGATCTCTTTCCAATTGAATATTTGTGGGACCACCTCGATCGTCATGTTCGCAGTCTGTCTCCTCTGCCATGCATGGGAAAATGACGTTCATATCTGTATTGTGGTATACCTATATCAGCAACGTTAACAACACTAGTTCGCTTGCATCGCTCTGCGGCTACCGCATGAACTAAATCAGTCAATAAGGGGGTCAATTCGCTAACATTGTTAGACAGGCGAGTGTCTAGACCTGTCTTCTACGGCCATGCTCTGGATACTAGTAGCATGTGTTCATAATAATGTTATTCGACTGTGTACGTTGTGAATCACACTCTGTCCAACTCTCCGTCCCTCCCACCAAAGGGAACCGGAAACGTGGTAATCGTGCCGGACGATGCCGCTGCTCGGTGGGTTTTCTCGGGGATCTCCCGTCTCCCCTGCCGTGCACTCCGGCGCTGCTCCATTCTCACCTCGTTTCACCTCCTTCGACCCTCAAGACCACCCAAATCCCTCCACTTCACTCGGCCAGGCAACTCGACACCTGTCACACTGAAGGCGGGTACAGAGCCTAATCGCGAGGTCTTGAGGCGAGTTCGAGGAGCAGTACTCACCGGTGCTGTAGGTGGGCTGCACGGGTCCGATGGCAACTGTCTCGCCGGGGGGTGTGGCGAGGTACAGCTGCAGCTGGTAGGCGGTGCACGGTCTCAGATTGGTGATGTTGACGGTCGTCGTGGGGCTGGTGACGTTGGCGGCACACCGCTGCCGGCCGTTGCCTACTGGCACGGCACACGCCGTCAAGGTGTGCTGGCAGCTGGCGTCCCCGGCTTGTGGCATCGTCCAAGCCACCGTCATCGAGGTAAAGCCCACTTCCGTCGTGTTGAATGTCTCCACCACTGCCGGCACACACATACATATGTACTATTTCAATGTTGATATTGAAAAAAAAAATCCTTCATTAATTATATTGTATATTTATAAGTATCTTTTTACAAACCGATACATCGAAAGAGAAATATTGATTTTCGGTACATCGGATTTCAATATTTTGTGTATTAATGTACGGACAAGCAAAATGGTTTGGAATGTACATATTGCACACACGAGGCATTCATTCACTTTTTGTATTAAAAACATAGCTTATTAAGAGAGCATTTCAAAAATATTTGTTTCTAATACCTGGAGAAAGATGCTGATTAAGATAAAATATCGCTAAAATTCATTGACTATTTATATCCATATATCGTTCATATAATATCGCAATTTCGATAAATCGATATTTTTTTAACATTCCTAATTTACAATCCTCCACAGAATACAAGTTGTACTAATAAACCACGAAATCAGAGCCACAAAAAATAATAATACCTTCTAAATTTAAGTTTTTTATAAGATCGTACCGCAGAGCAGATAAGGGCATAGTGACGAAATGGCGTGGTGGTTCCTTTGCTGACTGGGTGCGCGTGGCTCTGGGCCCTGTGTCTGATTGGGCACTGCACGCCGAGACATTTTCCCCATTGGCTGGACTTCACTGTTGGCAAGCCAACAGTGGCGTTTGAACATGTTGCTGCTGGCGACGCCGTTTTGCTGGCATGTGCAGTTGGAGTTCGCGGAATAAGCGACTATATCACCTTTGTAATCTCGAGTTCTCTGTGATCGTACATTTATGATAAAGACGACGGGACCTTCTATTTATTTATTTGTTTGGCATCCTTGGCCCAATCACACGGTTCTAATTTAGGTATAGCTAACCTAACGTAGCATTCATCAGAATATAATACAGACATTCACGAATTATCCAGTCTTCAATGCTAGAATCTCGTAGTCTGAAGATCTGAAGATTATGCTTTAGTATCATAAAAATTTTCTTACTAGTAAAACACGTATCTTCTTAAATATGTATACCATGTTTTTATGTTATTGTGAAACACACTATTTATTGCATAAATGCTTCTGTGGAATCTTTTTGTTGTCGTTAGTTATTATTTATTATATTATGTAAGGGCTTATTCTTCTCTTTTGCTGGCGTTTCCCAGACAAAATTTAAATGTGTCACATTCTTTGAGAACTCCCACCATGTATGATGTTTTTGGTTCTTTCGTAAAATTGTGTCGATCGTTACCGTGTGTTCGAACATAAATAATTGAACAGTGAATGGTACATCGAGAAACGTCGTCCAGACCTATCTCCTGCCATCCGTATAATAATACGATATCGCGAAGATGTGCTATTCCAAAACGACGGTGCCCACTCCCATACTGCTAACGAAACTCAGCGCGCTCTTCTTTAGTCAGCACGATCATCAGACATTTCCTCCATTGGGCACGCGTGCAACTGGACCGGAAATCGTCTAGTACGGTTTTCGACGTATCTTATTCACTTCACTATCTGGTCGAGTGAGGTGAGAACTCCATTTCGAAGAATAATATTCGACACCTTAAAATTGAGGCTCTTGTTACGCCCTACGCTGTAGGGCGACGCAAGGACTCTTTTACACAGAAGAACACGACCAAAATCTATTACCAAAACACATTATTTCTGAAAGAACAAGGTGAGGTTAGATATGCAAGACTACAAGTTACACGCACAAGTTCGGAAAAGTTATGACATTAAAAAAAAAAAAAAAACCTTCACAATTATCAATTTCACGCAATACAAAAAATATACACATTCAGAATACTTTTGTAAATCACTACTTTTACATTACACACTAATGCTCTGGCTTCATCTGTTTTTTTTTTTATTATACTAAATCCTCTAAGGATTCCTGGTATTTTAATACTGACGTTTTCATTAAAAGTCACCAAAATTGTAGATTTAACAATCCCTAGCATTTTACTTTTTAAAAGGCTGATATTTAAAATTACAGCAGGAGCCTTAAATAATGCGACTTTCAAACACGACAATTGTCACGACAAATTTGTTAGTAAAATGTCAAATGCATTTAACGAGTCATTGAGTTGTTAAAAAGTAGTTTCTCAAAATTATATCTTGGCTACTTTGAGACTAGAAAACTTTTACATTTAAGATATTTTACGACATCATTCTGGCAAAATCATATTTTGGTAACATATTTGATCGTTTAATTTATTGCCAATTTTCCTTAGCATACTTTAAAACAAAGGCTGGACGCACAATAAAACTTTTCTTTACAGCCTTATTTAGCATTTTCTCATTATTTTGTATTTCATGACATACGTCATTAATTTTCATTTGTATGAGAAGTTTTGAACTGGAACATATTCAAAATAACTTAACAGCCTTTACTTGAAAATTCTACATCTGAGTATTAGTTTAATATTTGACTTTACGTTTTGGATCTACCATCAATATCAAATTTTATACCGAAAATTACTCTACTATTAAATAGGGTGGCGACAACCATCCCTACATTCTAGGGCCAAAAGGACCAGGGTGGCTGCGAAGGTTTGTGTGTGTGTGTATATATATATATATATATATATATATATATATATATATATATATATATATATATATATATATATACATATCGAAACTGACAAAGGGGTTACAATCAAGTAGAGGGGCAACATTCAAAATATAGCCAATGAGAAGTTATCACTTTCTAGATTTTGTTAATTTCCTGGAATAATGCACTCGAAGCACCCCGTTTTTCATATTACAAACACCGCGCTCTCCCTATGCGCGCTCCGAGGTGAGCAAGCTGGGAACTAACACCGGCAGCCATTCTTTAGTTCGGCACGAGCTGTCTTGATGCCCGGTCACCCGCGTTCAGGCTCTGAACATGAACTCTACGTGACATCACGTAAGCGTTAACGTTTGTTGATATCACACTTCTAGTCCACATATAATGTAAGAATATCTATTCATTATTAACCAGTAAGACTTTTGTGTGTTAATTCTGCCGTGTTTCGCTGTGAAAATATATTGTATCGCACACCGAGTAGGCAGGCAGGCCCGCTGGCAGGCGTGACGCGCTGGAGTGAGGCAGGACGGTTCTAACTCGGGAAGAGGCTGATAATTTTCCGTTGCGCATGAGACGGCATCGTCTCAAAAGATAGCTACCGTGCAGTGGTTTCGTCCTGCATTGCTGCAAAAACATGGTACACCGTGTACTGAAATGGGTTTCGACACTACCTGAGTTTAATTTACACTCGAGCACGGCCTCGTGTGAATGCCCACGTCCCGTATACGATATATAGAGTATGTGAATATAATTTCCATTTCATGGGACAAGAGCTCGACGTTTTTATTGTAAGTTGTTTACGGAGTTACTGTATATGGTTCTCAGTTACACGACTGGAACGACCTTCGAATCTAATACGTACATAGCCAGCCAGTAAATTCTATAAATATTAGACAGCCCACCTGTCAAAAGGTATTGTGTGGTCGTGAAAATTTTGTATCATGAAATATTATTCTTTTTTATACTTCTTGCCTATTACCATTTATTTTCCCTGCTCCCGCTTGAGCATTCTTTATGATCATTATAATTTAAGGTGTTTCATAAACTCTTATAATTGGTTTAGTAGGCTAACTACATGTGCACAAAACCAGAGGAGATTTAGGGATGTCTGGGTACTTGGGTATCACACATGTGAATCGTTTGGACATTACTTAGAAAGTAAATTCAGTTTACTTGCAATAAATCGGTAGAATTATCATACTCTTGTATACTCGCATTGTCTGTGAACGTTTCTTGGAGCATCTCACCTCTTAAAGAAAGAATACATGCTTCAGCAACTCTGAACTACAATCGTACAGGTATCCCCTTTTTGGAATCATCCAACATTGACGAAAACGAATTTACGGACAACTCATATTATACCTAGCTGCAGATTGTTTACCGATGTTATAATGATGAAATCTCCAGAGCTCCGATGGGAAGACAAGTTCAGTACCTTGTGTTGAGATGCTGTCAGGCATCTCATGCGTGCAATGGAATTTTGCAGTTAGCGTTCCCACGCCTCACAAGAACAGATAAGAAAAAAGTTAATATTAGCTATAGGCTGCTCGGAGTTAAAATAATACTTTTGAAAGTCTTGGTATGATTTATCTTTCGACCTTTTGTGAGCCCTTATATTTGATATTGTTAAGGGTAAATATGCATCTCCATCGTAATATACTGAAATTATTAAAAACAAATATTTAACAGTTACCGGAGTCTTACTTTACTGTGGTTAAAAATAAACTAAACAAATTTCATAGATCACTAGTTTCAGCATTGCGCTTTCGACAAAAAGATAGACAAGGGAATGCAGTTTTTATTTAATTGGTACCCTATTGTTTGAAGAAATTCAGTCAACGTTTAACTTAAATATACACGCATATATGGTAACTGATAGTCTTCAAAGGTTTAGTTCAAATGTGCTGTGTTTTAACTGCGAACCGGCTAAACGTTATGTTACTGAGAGCGTGGAAGGTAACGGCGGCGACTTACAGACGCCGTCCAGGTAGAATGGTATCTCCGGGGAGTCGATGGGGACGGAATTGAAGAGTGTGGGCTCTACCACCACTCTGGCGTGGTAGACGCGGCAGGGCTGAAGGTTGATGACGGCGACGGCGTAGTTGGAGACGTCGGTGGCCAGCGGGACTGGGTAACGTCGGCACGTAGTCAGTGCCTGGCTGCTATTATCGCACACGGCCACCAGGAAGCGCGAAATGCAGTTGAGCCGCTCGGCGTGGTACTGCCACGACACCCGCAGAGACGAGGAGCTCAGCCTCGACACAGAAACGTTCTCTGCACTATTCGCACCTGCAACAACCATCAAACTGAACCTCGACGACTATGATGATTTTGGTGATTGTTAAGGAGGTGTTGTAGTTGTGATGATGGTGGTGATGATGGAAGTTGTGATATTGGTGGTGATAGTTGTGGTGGTGATGAAGGTTGTGATATTATAGTCTATTTACGGTAAAGTGAGCCCTTTTTGAAGTCATCTTACTTGGAATAATAGTCAATAATGAAATTTTTTGTAGCCCTAGACATGAACTTTCGAGTACGGTAATATATATATATATATATACAATATGTTTATTACTTGCATGGCAATATTTATTTTAAAAAGCGGCGGAAGGATAAAAAATGTGGTAGGAAAATGTAACTAAGGCTTCAAAAGTGCTCACTTTACCATGGACAGCCTGTAGTGGCGATGTTGTTAATGGTTATGGTGAGGTTGTTGGTGATGACTGTTGTCATGGTAGTGGTGATTGTGTTGATGGTTACGGTGAGGTTGCCAGTGATGGAGATTTTGAAGGTGGTGATGGCGTAAGTGTACACTAATGTAACAAATGTAGCACTTATTTGTTACAGCTGTTGTTGACCAGCAACCAAAATGTGTAAGAAGAAAAGTGAATAAAATTATTGTTTATCTTCACGTTAGCTAGCTGCCAACAGCGGGATCACAAAAGACGGAACTGAGTACTTTGACAAACAGGAATGGAGAAGGAATAGGCTGTGGCTTGAAGTAAGGTACCAATTCGGCATTTTCTTGGAGTGATTTTATAAATCAAAGGGAAAACGAAATTTGGATGGCCGAACAGCGGGGAATACAATTCGGCGAGTCAAGTGTGATACCACTAAGACACTTCTCTCCAGGCTGTTCACGGTCAACTGAGCACTTATGCAAGTCCTGCTTAAGATCTATTTGTATGCACATTTTATATACTTCCACCAAATGTAAAATTAACATTGTCATGGACCTGATTACTTTATTCACGCTCGGTCACATGAAAGTGAAATGGGAAATTATCAGAAAAGTCAATATTTTACAAATCTGTGAGTTCTTATACTTACGTGCATTCAAAGAAAATTAAGCAAAATTAGCCACATAAGTATTCACAAATGTGTATTTAGCATTGAACTATTTTCGATCCATTGTTAAAACATACGCAATAAGGGACCGTGACATTTTTCAAAGGTTGATTTCAAACGTGCTCTTTTAACAGTGAACAGCCTTTAGATAAAAGAAACAAGGCGTAGTTACTGGTGGTGGTGGGGAACGTAGCGGTGGTAGAGGCTCCGGTGAGTGGCTTGACGGTGACGCGTATGTTGTAGGGGGTGCAGAACTGCAGCCCCGCCATGGCGAGGAAGGTGGCCGTGGGCGGCAGGGTCTGGCACGTCGTGGAGACGGGGTCGGCATTCGACCAGCACACCACCAGCTCCTGGATGCACGTGTTCGAGTAGTTGGCCGGCAGAATCCACTGCAGGGTTACTGTGTTCCCCGTCGTCGTCAGCCCGGACTGCAACACGTTCTGCGCCGCTGGAACAGCACCGGGGGAAACATGAGACGGAGTGCGCATTCGAGGTGCCAACCTCCGTCTTCCAACGTCGGGCTGCTTTTCTGCCTATAGAGTGGTCATGTAGGCCAATATGATCTTGAGATCGGAACACTGTTTGTCTAAAT
Source organism: Dryococelus australis (assembly GCA_029891345.1). Taxonomy (NCBI): domain Eukaryota; kingdom Metazoa; phylum Arthropoda; class Insecta; order Phasmatodea; family Phasmatidae; genus Dryococelus; species Dryococelus australis. The sequence goes on along the minus strand of CM056998.1, from coordinate 66,785,251 downwards.
AATCCCTCTGACAGAATGGGCAGTGATGATGGCAATACTGATGGCTGACGGGCTCCGACTGGAGACAAATCAGCCAATTAGAGCGTGCGGGTTTGGCTCAGGTGGTAATTCTCGAATACACTAGGCCAGGTTTTATTAGACTGTGGTCCACGTACTCCTGATTCCTGATTACATTATGAAAAAAAACCATGATAATCATGTGTAATCCCAATCACGTGGCGAGCGGCGTATCGCAGAACCAGGTTGGGGCTTGAAACTGGTCACCTGCGGTCAACCGCGCTGATTGAGTGTCTCACAAACCTTATCTACGGGTCCCACTGTTGTTATGTATACTCCATAAGGAGGTCGGGTGCGGCCATACGGTGGGTCACCTTGTGGCAGCGTAGTAACAGAGTGTGCTGAGTAATTTTCAACGAGTAGTTGGTTGAACACTCCAAGGGCATGCGATTGTTTGCCTGGCCCCCGAGGTCACCCGACCTCAATCCTATCGGGCACATCTGAGATGCTGTCGAGAGGGATGTTCGCACCGATATACGTGCATTATGTGATTCTGTGCAGCGGTTATGGTTGAGTATGGCTCCCGAGTTATTCAGGTCCCTTGAGAAGTCCTTGGCACACAGCATCGCTGCCGTGGTCATGGCGAAAGGGGGTGCTACGTGTTACTACAGGTTGTTCATGGTAAAGGGAGCAATTTTTAAGGCCCTGTTAAGTTTTTTATTCCAGTCAATTTCTATCTTGCCACCACTTTTTAATATAAATATTGGAACGTGGCTAATAAACACAGTGCATACAGTTCACCACCCTCAAATGTAAACGTCTGGGACTGCAATAGAATATATTTATTAGAGGCCAATGCCTTTTGGGAGGGCCTTAAACAGTGCTCCTCACTTTACCGTGAATAGCGTATAGGTGGGTATCTCTAATTCAAATGCTAATGAGTGTAAATTTTACCAAACTTGGCCAGTCTTCACCCACGACTACCAGAAGTTGGAGATGTCACGGCGTTAGACTAACCAATCGGAGCCCATCATCCATCAGTGCCATCATCAATGCTCATTCTATCAGAGCCTTAGGTGTTTTGTTCAGTTCTTCAAACATAGGGTAATTGCAGCTTGATTAGGGCATATATTCAAGTTGGTCATAGTGTTTTATTCATGTAACAGGGTGGGTCGGTTGAAAAGTTCTAATGTAAACAAACACATTCGTCACTGTTAAACACGTGACTTTGACAGTTGTACTGGCGAATGGCGAGTCAATGTTGTGGACATGCACAGGATACGATAATCTTTCTGCCTCATTTTCAGTCTATGGCTGCAAACGTCCCAGTGCACTAACCGACATGTGCGTATCCCGCTGTAAAAAAAATACCATCGGTTCACAGAAATTTTAATAAGAATATACATCTATTAAAATTGTTCTAAATTTTTAAAATGTTTTTATGTAGAATCTCTTAACAACTTAAAAAAAAAACCTTCCCAATTTTAAAGGAAAGAAAGAATGCAAGAGAGAAAAAATGGTAGCACTCGAAGAAAACTTTCAGAATGCTAGGGAGGCAACATGGAATTATATAACATAACAAACATGGAATGAGAGCATGAAAAATGACATACTGGCTACCAAATTGGTGGTTAAAGATGGCGATGTACTGAATACCAACATGGCAAAATTCGAGATGGCGGTCGTATGACCGGAATGACAGAGCGGAAACGGCACCTCGCGCCTAAAGTCCCAGCCATATTTGACCGAACCTACCATCTCCTCGATCATCGATCCGCTGCCTGAAGCCTGTACGCTTGCACCTACTTTACCTATCTACTGGGGTGGAATTCGACCGACAAATATCATGAGCGATTCTTTACGAAGAAACAAGTGGAAAGTACACGGGACGCTCTACACAACAACTGAATATTAAGGGTGATATAAACTCTTGAAAATTGAGAATTAAAACTGTAGTATTCTTGCTAAATCTCGGAAGACCTTCTATCGTAATGAAAATAAGAGGGGTGGCCACCTTCTTATTGCAGACAACATTTTACAGTCAGGATTTATGGGTGTTTGGTGCTGGCTTGTTGAGCAATATGACCTAATTAACAAAAATGGTTCTCTTGTTGCAACTGTCCTGGGTCCACTGTTTTCGTGTAAAACGCACACAAAATTTTAGCTGCAGTGATAAATTGCTGAGCACATAGGCAAATTTATATACAGGCGTCTGTGGTAAGCTGCTGTGTTCTCTTCACATACGGGGGTGGATGAGATTTTTAACACTTACTTTAAACAACAAGTATCAAACATTAATTAATAAGCCTACAATACTGAAATGACCTGTTTGTTTCTGGCGACAATCGGTGTGTGTTCCCCTGTTAGGAAGTAAATATTTTTGTGTAGATCTCTATTACAACATGAAGAGAAAACCTTTAATAATAACAAATTTCAATTCAGGCTAATGATTCATGCTATATCTCAGTCTTTAAATTAATTAAATATTGCACACAAGTATTTACTAATATATTGTAAATTGTATAATGTGTATTTTATAATGATTAGTTATTTTGCTATATCATACAGAGAATATCCAATATTTTATCCATTATATATTTAAAAATGTTAAAATAAAAGAGTTTTTTTTTTCACGATTATTAAAGGGCCAAAAGCTGGTAATGGCTGAAAATGTGTTTAAAAAACGCCTATTTAGAAATATATATATTTTTTGGATTGATTACAAATAAACTTTTCACCATTTCATTTAAAAAATGGGGGCTAATTTTCTTCTCATGTTTATAATTACTGCTAGAAAAAAGTGTTCAAAACAGTTCAATCAATTAAGTGATGTTTTTATTTGACTACATTTTATTTTATCATGATGTCACTTAAAACACGTGCTCTGTAATGCACATTAAGACTGTTTGCATGACCTTCTCAAGTCTTCATTATTGTGTTATGACTGTACTTGTAAATTATCTTCTGACATCCCTACACACTGCCTGGGCTCTAAGAGGCATTTGTACACTTTCAATGATCGTGCCATACGAATATAACAAGATTTTGTGCTATAACCATTTCCACCACGTAATAGGCCCAAATATTATTAGGTGTATTTCCAATGATCGATTTTCTGTAATGAGTTCACCAGCTGACGTCAGGCTCTTTACATCTCTTAAAAAACGGCAAGTTGAATTATATTCTCAAAGCTACAATTTTCGTAACACCCAGAAAGACTTAAGCACAGAATGTGTCAAGTTGATGGGAATCTCCATTGTTTTAGTGGGTTCCGAACCACATGCGTTCCGACTCGTCGCTCGTAAATTGACACGCCGGAAGGCTAGTGCGAATCGCCCAGCTTACCGGACTCTCCGCTACTTGAACTTGGCATCTATAGTGTTCCGCGTTAGCCACTATCTCGGATTCTTTCACTTCCGGTTGACTTAAAAGTTCTTGTGTAGTAAAAAAAAAAAAAAAAAAAGGAATCATGCTCCTGAGGTTTGGCTGCCTTACTCTGCAGTACAGATATAAAATACACACTCTCAACGTACAATGTGTCACAATTAGCATAATATGAGTTTTAAAATATTTATACGTTCCTGCCCTTTTACAATTATCCAATAAATCGTAATAAAATTACGTACCAAACTTTTTTAACAATTTGTAAAATGTTTTTTTTTTTTGTGTGGACGGGAATTCGAAAAAATCTCTCTCAAACAGATATTATGACACAAAAACCAAGAATTTCCGCATATGAAGTGAAGAAGAGTCAATGACGACAGCCAAAGACTCTGAAAAGTACAGTTTATTGCATTTAGAACTTCCTGAAGGAAAATGTTTCCCAGCTACCATTCGACTAAGAAAAGTTGATTCGCACACATTAATTTTCCTCTTCATCACAACCGCTCGAAATATTAAAGGCAGCTAATCAGAAAATACATGAGATACCATTAAAACTTACGTCCACAGTTCTGAACTTGGCTGGCGACGGGAGAACAGATAAAGATTGCAGATAGCACGAAAGCCGCTCTGAGCTGAAACAAAGAAACAGATCGATTATACAGAGACGTTTGTAGAGCACACAGATTAAAAGATACAACGCTTTAAATTCGCTTTAAATTCGCTTTAAATACACTTTAAATTCGAATCAGTGGAAAATCATTGATTCGCAGTGAAATTCAACAACTAGAATCAGTGAAAATGGCCCCACTTAGAATAACTGGAAAACCACTGATTGTATCAACGAAATAATTTCACTGTTTGAATTATTGGCGTGAAACGATTTTACTGATTGAATAAGTGACGGCCGAGTGCAATGGCGAATTAAATATTGTTTTTATTGAATGTAGTCAAATAATTACGTGACATAAACAACATATTTACGATAGTTTACTATTTAAATGGCTCAATTTACCGTAATTAAAAAAAAAACTAACACATTTTCGGAAGTGGCCGAGATTGAACTCAAGCACCCTTACCACGTGCGATACCAAGCCAAGTCGAAATGACAAGAGGAAAATACGTCTTATAGTCCTTATCGAAATATCGAAGATTTAAATAGTCTACCCTTACTTTTCATTTTTTGTTTAATTGTTACCGTTCGGTTTGTTAAAATTAGTAGTATATATGAGTGCACTCTCTTCACAGCATTATATGCAGTTTAAACCTCCAAAGAGTACAAAGCCCTGCGCAGTGTGTGTGTGATTTAAACTTTAACCATCACCTTCACTATTGGTTAAGAACGACAAGACGTTTCCGCTTGCTTGATCCTTTTGTAGTAAGGCATAAGTAATTCAATCGATATATTCGTGATGCCTACTACGAGCATGTGCGCTCGCATAGTGAAAGCACTGTGATGATTACATGGAAAAGGAATGAAAGACGTAAAAACGCAATGAAAAGGCTGCGAATGTTCATATTACCTCGTAAAATGATGTTTTGAAAAAACGGAACACATTTTAGAAAGTATTTTGTATTGATTTTATTAGTTTATTTCGTTGTTATTTCAGTTGATAAACTTTGTTTAGCGGTTATTTTTAAATGTGGTTATGACAGCAGTTTAACACATTGTTTAACTGAGCCATCAGTCAAAAATAAACCACTGAGTAAACAGTGAAAAATATGACTGACGAATAAGTGTAAAATGTCACCTAATAAGTGAGGCGAATCTGGCATTTTTTCACTGATTCATAAGTTAAAATCACTGAAGTGACTTTTGAATCCGTCAGGTACTGTTGACTGATCGAAACAATGAAATTCTCACTGATTCAAATTTAGAGTGTATGCAATATTGGCGCTGCTGTTGCACATTTCAAGCAAGCTCTTATTAGACGCAACATGTATAAGGGAATATAATTATAAAATTATTATTTGTACTTAAGTGTTCTCTAGATACGAAATTGTGTTGACTTCACGTTAACACTCACCATGCTACTTTTTTTCGTGTTCTTTAAACGTATTATTTTTGGATACTACATTATCATCTTTCACGTAAGCACGTAAACTTCGTGTGCTGTGCTGAATAAGTGAAGAGATTTGGGCGGCTCTTAACACTGTGGTCTTGAAAGCCTGTGAGGGTGATTGAGGTGAGTATGGAGCGGCGCCGAAATGAAAGGGCGGGGGAAACGGGAGATCACCGAGAAAACCCGCTGACCAATGGCATCGTCCAGCACAATCCCCAAATGCGAATTTCCGGTGACCAGGCCGGGGATTGAACCCGGTTCGCCTTGGTGGGAGGCGAGCGGTCTAACCACTCAGCCACCGTGACCACTATGTGCTGAATAAAAATGTCGCATACAAAATGTGTTGTTGCTTTTCAGATTAAATATTAATTTCCAGCTGTAAAAGTGTAGTTGTATTTTAACTAGGGTGTTACATGAACATACTGCGAAAGTATGGCGTTTGCGATTAATACAAACTTTGAATACCACTAGGACTTGTCCATCACCTCCAGAACGAAATGAACCTGATATATATATATATATATATATATATATATATATATATATATATATATATGTCTTTCGTGTACATGCAAGTAAATCATATATATTAATTATTTATCCACTCGAGAACATTAAATTGGATTTTCATGAAGTACCAAAAATTGCAAAATTAATGATTAAAATTCTGTATTTCATGAAGGTATTTTAATACTTCTGAGCAACACGATTAACGAACCGCGGCAGTGTAAAGTGTCCCAAATACTCACGTAATAAAAAAACAAAATAATAGCAACTTAATTTAAAATTTTCTTTCGTCTTCATACCTGTGAGAATATTATACACCCGGTAGATGAAAAAAGTGAGCAGACGACATCGAGAAAATATAGCAAAAACATAAAAACCAATATAACACAAAATCCTCCCTATTGTGGTTGGCCTATAACATCACGTGGTCCAGAGTCATGTATTCCGCAAAAGCTTGACCTTGACAGGCTCTTATTTACGTGAACGTATACTAGAAGTGATTTTAAAGAAACACAGCAGGCAAGGTATAGCTAGCTGGCTTACGTGAACGTGTTATTTGTATAACGTGTTACGTGAAACATGACATCGAAATCCCGGCCTAAGTGCCATTACTGAAATTATAATTTTAAAAGATATTATATCGTTAATTCTTCCATACCGTGCGTATTCTACATGGGCAACGATGGTCGAGTTTTGTCAAATTGCATAGTCTCATATTTTAATGTATAAATGAGTATTTGAATAACAATATCTCTCAACTTGGTAACTACCTTATATTATGTGAGATATACAGAGTGGGAAAATATACATGACATTAAGAATTAACACCGTCAATCTACAACATGTGATTTTTCACAAGAACATTAGTGAAATTTGTCTGCATTGCATGTACCTTAACGCGCTACCTAAGGACCGTACATGAACTTAAAAGTGGTGATGATGCACTAGTTTATTGCGAATAACACGAGTGGCATGGGGTATGATTTACTTGGTTTTCTGAGTAAATGAATAATGCGTCATTTAACAAATATGCACATTTACACCAAACACTGTTTTTATCAAAAAGCTTGTCATGATATAATGTGTGCTGCCACCTTGTGTTGCTGCTAGAAATTTTACTCAGCAAAATAATAATCGAATATCCAAGTCTGATAGTGAATACGCATACTAAATTTAACAACGTATTCGTCGTGTTTTATTACCATAGACTGTAACGTTTTCGAGAAATTAATCATTAATCCTAATTCCCTGTATCAAAAGTGGTGCAGGCTAGCGTCATAAGATAAGAGTGTCTCTCTCTCTCTCTCTCTCTCTCTCCCTCTCTCTCTCTCTCTATCTCTATATATATATATATATATATATATATATATATATAAACACCGTAATAAATTTCGGTGTTTTCGTTCGGAGATATGCGGAAGTATAATGTTTTAATGCGTCCTGTGATTTTGATTTCGGTCTTTAGCTTTGTACCATGAAACTAGTTCGAATATTTTTAGTAGGAGGTATTCACATAAATACATCTATGAAATAACTCTCTCTCTCTCTCTCTCTCTCTCTCTCTCTCTCTCTCTCTCTCTCTCTCTCTCTCTCTCTCTCTCTCTCTATATATATATATATATATATATAATTTGTTTCAGTAATACCATAACACAACATCAACATAACAAAATATTAATAACAGGGCATAAATTAAATTAGGTTCTAACCCAACACACATATTTTATCTCGCAGACGTAGTGCCATTTAATTCAACGTTTCAAGTTATTAACGTTCACGAACATCTGACAGTAACAAACAGTGGGCAAAGTGAAGCACTACATAAGCATTTCCTGGGCGTTTTGCTGCTACAAAGTACATAATCTCACATGTCCGTTGATTAGTTAAAGTCAATAGTATATGCACATAGCTGATTTGCTAAGACATTTTACCTCAAAATTGATTTTTAACATTGTAATACAAAATCCAAGAAGGAAATTTCGTACTGCGAAAGTAATAAATATTCTTCTTCCAATGCCTTAATATTTCCAAACTGTATAGCGTTAAGGGAAGTTGGGAAAGTCTGTGGAAAAAATGCAAAAGACGCACGAGCAAAACACACTTGTCTCATTAAAGAAACTGGTGAACTACTTTTTGAGCTACAAGGTTGGTTTTAACAACTGTATAAATACCAGAGAACCAAACATTAAGGAGGTCAAATCAAGTCTCTTATTTCCGATGGTACACTTAACTTCTGAAACTACACACTTCAGAAACGTCCCGTAAATTTGTTAAGTTATATTTTACTGTATGATATAAGCATTTTAATATTAAAGCTTTCATATTATTTCAAATACAGAAATTTGAAATCCTCCTACAAAATAAGTTCCTGGTTACGCCCCTGGCAGAGACGAATCACATGGAGAGCGAACTATAATGTCGAAATGATTGCATTTGAATTACCCCACTCAGTTAATGAAATATTGATAAAAAAAAATTCACAATATTTTACTCCATAGTAGTGCAACGACTATTCAGGTTTAATTAACAACTCTTTTGGACAGAACTAGAAAAAAATAATACACCAAAAGAGACATCGTTGCCAATTTTTTGATTTCTAGTTTTATAATTTTAAAAAATCAGTATTTACTAAGACTAGGCTCCCACAGAACAATCATTACCTCGAAAATCAGTTTCCGTGATCCTGCCATAGCTCGAACCAGCTGAAGGACGTAGGTGAGAAGAAAAACTAGAACTGGAGGCCAAACACGAAAGTAGCTACATTTTTATCTCCCCTTGAGACCCAGATAAAAAGATTATGTGGATAAATGCCCCCGGATTCTGATATAAACTGGAACAAATTTTAACAGATGTGGTGCAATGTACGTTGTGACGAATCACGATTAAAATGAATCGAATTATTTTGGAAAAAACCCTTTCTTGAAAAATTGGGGAAAACGCTTCTTTCAATCACGCAAAGGTTTTACGAGTAAGAACTGCCAAACTGAACGCATGTAATTGATTAACGTCCTTAGGCAAAATTAACAATGCGAATTATAAAATTATGGTGATAAATTTTCTTTGCACTATATTTAGGTCAGCAATATCGTTTCAAAACATTACCTTTCACACTATGAATATGAAATAACATCATGATTTCCAGGATGGGCCTAGAATCTATCCCGGATAATTTGCTTAAATTTCAGGCGTTCTGCACGTGATGGAGTCGACCCGAAAGAAAATGTGGAAGCTAATTTACGGTCACAGTCCTTAAAAACTCACAACGAACGTAAAACAATTTTTCTTCGTCATTCTCTATGAATTTCGAACTTGTTTCCCTTTTCGACATACTATTCACGAAAAAGTAAAACATAAACTTCTACCGTAATATAAAACTCCACTGTAGCAAAGCTTTTTTATCTGAGAGTTAAGTACCGTCATTGTTTGTATGACGAATAAGAATGCAAGTAAAGGCCGTTCACGTTAAAGTGAGCGCTCTATAAATCAACCTTTGAAAAAAAAAACCACCGCCTGCAACTGCGTATGTATAATCATGTGTGTTACCACACAGGCTGGGGATGAACACACCCAGTTATGTTGGCAGTGAAATGTGAAAAGTAGTTCTACGAAATAATGCGGTATTGCAAGAGTAATGTAAAAATTGTTGGCTACTTAAGCTATTTGAAGTTTATTTTAAACACTTTAAAGTAATTATTGGAGTAAAGGTACTGTATTTACTGTAATTTATGTTTGTATTGTGTCACGTGATCGGCGCAACGGTCCGTTGCTGTGATTCATTCATCCTTGTTGCTTGTTTTTGCTTGTGTGGAGTGGTTGCGAGGCAAACTACAAATTTGGAAACTGGAAGTTGTTGTGTTTTAATATTTCTCATTTATTTTTTCAGGCAAACAGCATTGTTTTATTGTAGGTCGTATAGTGTTTAATTGTGTTGTAGTGATTTTGTGTAAAGTTGTGAGTTCCAGCAAACTACGTACACATATTCAGCGCCAGGGGGACATTATAAATCTCGCCGAAAGTATTAATTCTTCTAATTTGTCGAGGAGAGATGAAGCCGTGCAAGGTGATCGAACGAGTTGCAGAAATGATTAAAATTTCAACTGCAACTGTCCGGAGGTAAATGTAAATGTGGTTTTACGGCGTGTTTTATCCCCAGTAAAAAAAAAAGTGAAAAAGAACAAGTTTAAATCCATTGTTAGAAAAGTGATATTATAAAAGGAAAGTTAAATAACAATTATAAAGTAAATGAACGACAGCAGAAGCGCAACATTAATATATTCATGTGAGTTTGCGAAGCGAATGTCATATCCTAAGTTTGACAAATAATATTAAAAGTTATCTGTACCTATGTACCTATGTCCATCTGTTTAACCTTTCTTTCAAATCTGTCATTATTACAAGTGCAAATTTGGCAGTCAATAATTATACGATAATTTTACACTTTTTTATATCACTGTGTAGTTTTGTAATGTAGGCCTAACCTCAAATACATCTGTACGTATCTATTTACTCCCAGACATGTAACCTTTCTTAAATCTGCCTTGATAACAAGTGCAAATGTGACTGTCAATAATCATACATTAATTTGACATGTTTTGAAATCACTGTGTTATTATGTAATGTAGGCCTAACCGCAAGCTTGTGTTCATGTAGTTATTCATCCCAAGTTACAGAGTTAAGTTTTACTATTGTTAACATAACATAAACGTCGCAGTTTGATGCTACTCTAAAGGTGTTCCAACATATAAATTATAAAATATTGAAGCTGGTTTTATTAACTATAGACCTACAGCTGTGTTTGTTGCCGACATTCTTTCATGACGCAAGTATAGGCCTAATTGTTTTATTTGGTAATGCTTGCCGTAATAAGAATAAGAATGTATTTACAATTAATTATCAACAGTTAGGCCTACAGAACAATTCTATGTTTAAATTTCGAAATGGATGTTCGACAAGACAATTTGCTACCTTTTCAGAAATATAAACGAAGATAGTATGCGTTATTTAGTAGGCATAATTGTTTGAAATATTTGCCACTTGGCTGCAAAAAAGTAGTTATTGAAATTTTATATAAATGTAAATTACACGTCATAGTCAACACCGCAGACTCCCAGGGCTCCTGTTTACTTGCGAGTGCATGTTTTGTAAAGGTTAGATTACATTACGCAGTGTATGTGTTAAATTAAGTACAGTATTTCTAAAGAAGCTGTATGATCTAGCTTTCAATAACGGCCGGGCTGCAATTGACATACCAAACATATTCACAGTTATAGCGATAAGCACATACAAAACACAAAAGCACAGTGGCCTGGCTACAAGTGATATAACAATAATAATATTAGTTTGTTTATGTTGCTACATTTGTACAGAAGAAATTAAAGTCTGCACATAGAGTTGGTAGTGGGTTTTTTTTTTTTTTTTTTTTCAAAAATAAATATTTTCAATTGATCTGAGACATTTTTAAAATGGTAAATTATTTAAATTTCAATTTTTACTTTAAACATTACTTAAAAGCGTCACAAAACTTCCGTGGTTGTGAGTATCCATAAATAAACAAAAGAAAATATATTCTCGAGGAATGAAGTCAAAATACACACTTTCTTGATTTATAAATAAGTTTTTCAATTGATAACATGGTATAAGTGTTGGAGCTTCTGATTGGCTGTTTATTGACGCACAGCTATAGTAACAAGGAGAGATAGACTAAGTGATTATCGCTATGCACAGTAACTTGCCTGTAAGTATTACTTTTATAATTTGTCCTTTACATTATAATTTTGCTTTCATTTGCGGATATGTATAATAAGACATTTATTTCAGCTTTGTGTGTGCATGCATGAACCACTTTTGTAAGTATAGTAATTTTCTTTAATTACTTTTGTCATTTAAGTTTTCAGTTTTGCTGCAGTCATTACAATGAAGGAACCACAACAATGATGAGAGGCCATGCACTTTACCTGTAAAATTTGTTTCTTGAGGTCTGTGTGGGATTGACAGAAAGGAAACGTCGCACCCATTTGGGCCACAAGGGACACCGGAAATGTGGCCATCACCGGATCGGCATTTCACTTAGCTATAAATAATATACATTATTTTTAGAATTATTTTGTATAAATGAAGGTGGTGCCAGTTACAAGCCTGGTATACACTTCTTTTACCACTTCAATTCACAGTAAAAATGTTCAGTTCTCTTTTGGAGGTTCTCAGAAGGGTACGAACACAGAGTAACTGTGTCAAAAAGACCTACATGTACATATAAACAATTGAATTTGTTGATATGTTTATATTTTTAGTGTAAATTATTTTTATTTTATATATACGTTATAGGCCTATGTTGAAATATAATTATCTCCATTTATAAAGGTGCATATGAAACTATCCTTAAAATGTACATATATATACGCACATATTTTATATATTTCTCTTTTTTATATATTACATATTTTTATATAATCCCACGACTGAGTCATCACGTTAAGTTTATTAGCACCATCTACATTTGTGCAGTGGTGTACTCTTTGCTTGGATCAGATCCCCTCGTATTTCCTTGCCTCCCTGGCTTCCCCTTTACCCTTCGTGCGTCATTATTTTTTGATCTGTAATATTTTATTTAAGTCCTTGCACTGCCTCGCTCTGTCTACTTTATATGCCTCGGCCATCTGCTATGTTACGCCGCTACCTTATGCCTGCAGGATGAGTGTTTTGTCCTGATGGCTTAGTTGCACATAACTTCAGTCAGCTGAGGCCAAACACAGCTACCATGTTTTAGAGCTGACGTTTTACTTGTCACGCTACAGAACGATGGGGCACTTAGAAAACGGCGAGTCATGAGAAACGTTAAGTTTGGGGTAAAGTTTTTAAATGTTCCGAAATTTGTGTCACAAGTGGTGTTGTACCTTGGGTGTACAGTAGTGCTAGTCTATTACAAAATCTGGATTTGGCTGCCCTTCCAAATTATTTCTCAGCTTAACTAATGTGTGTCCTTTTTTTAACGTGCCGTGTTGGTCCTTGTTCACCACCAAAGTTTAATGTTTGCTTTTTCACAGTTTCCATGACTTCATCGCTGGGGCATTCATTTTTCAACTGTTTGTTGTGTAAAGTTTTTGTCTATCGGAGCTGTGAGAAGACCCAAACAATTATATATGTTACGTATTTTATGTATAGAATATTTTACATGATATATATACATATATATGCATATATAAATTATATATCATGTGTTATATATCATATATGTTACATGTTTTATATACATATACGTGTTACATTTAGAAGTGCTAAAATGTAAACATTGAGTTTATTAACATATGGCAATCACATGGCAGTCACATGGCAATGTTTGTTCACATGTGGTGGAAGGATACATAATGGGCAAGAAAGTAAATTTTAGCAGGGCTTTCAAAAGTGCTCACTTTATCGTGAACGGCGTATAGAAACTTGTCCGCTGGGCGTTTTTCATCACCAATGGTTATAAAAAAAAAATGCAGTATATCGGCAAAAATTTGACAAAAATGTAAAAGAAAGGAGATGATTTCTTTAGTACCTTGTAGTTAATATAAGTATTAGTTAAATGCATCGCGATTTTATCACGTTTTATATCACTGTAATCTCTACTTTCGGGGTCTTAATTGTGATTTTTCTTTCTTTTAAAGCGAACACAAAATATTTTGCATGCGATTTTAACCAATATTTTGTAACATCTAAAGTATAGGCTCTCGAGTGTCCATTAAAATTGGGGTAACTGAAATAATTTACCCTTTCTACCTTCTCTTTATTACTATTGATCCACTCTAGGTACTTCTATATTTTGTGGTAAATAAAAATTACAACAGAAAATTTAGTAACGTTGAAACAGGAAATTAAGTGAGAGTCTAAAGCTTCCAAGCTGCATACAAATCAGTAGTATTCAAACAAATATACCGTTTAGATCAAATTTTCACAAAGAAACTTTAAATTTTTAAGCATTTAAATTGTAAAACCGTTTTTATTTTGACGTCTATTGAAAATTATCGTTAAATAAATCCAAAATTACTTCATAAGAAACACCTCTTTATGTACTTACTTGAAAAACTGCTCTCATGAGTTTTCGCGATATGTCTCCATTCAAACAATGTAATATTTTTTTATGACAGTCGTCATGTTACAATTTGTTTTCCACACGGAGCACATATCTGATAATTTCATAACATGCAGCATGCCTATTAGAACAGAGCGTGTCAAAACAAGACAGCATTTCCCAACAAAAGTTTGCACAGGGACCTAGTGCAATATTGCAAGGCTGTGCATGAGTGATTCGGGGTTGGCAATAAATCTATGGCAGCTAAGAATGACAGAAGCATGACAATCACATGCGCCATCGTATGCATGCACGAATTACTAATTTTCATTTAGATTTTTTCTTATGCAATGTACCTGTGCCTGTACCTGACGTTTAGCAGTGATTACCACTTTACGTCGTAACTGTGAAGACAGAGGCATTATACGCGTCCCTCGGCAGCTTAAAGATTCTCTACGAGGATTCTCTACAAGTGTCCGTTTTCACGGACACTTGTACACGATAATATAACGTTGCTTAGATGCTACTTGTAAAAAAAACAATACCTTTTTTATTGAAACATCTCTTACCGTATTCCCGGCCGGGTCACTAAGGATTTTCGCATATGGGGATCTTGCCGGACGATGTCGTTGGTCGGCGGGTTTTCTCGGGGATCTCCCGTTTCCCCTGCCCTTTCATTCCGATGCTGCTCCATACCTTAAGCACCCTCCTCGGCTCTCAAACTTCGATGTTAAGAGCCGTCCAAATCTCTTCACTCATTTCTTACCGTAGATCTGCACAAAGTCTGGTGGCATATGTAGGCGACTACCTGTTTAGAATAATCACGCAAAGATGGTGATGTTTTCAGAAACTGATGTGTGGTAATTACGGAAGACACGTACTGCTCTCTTAAACAAGTTAACTTTCGTGATGACTGTTAAAATGTGTCTCATAATTTGTAGGTTTAAAGGTTTCTTTTATGAGAAACGGGCCTTATTGGCTTTGCTGCCCACTATTCAGTCCCACGACCCTACGACAATGCGAGATTTTACGTGAGGGAACTTTATCAGAGTGTTGCTTACGTTTCGTCTGTAATGACCATGTTCAGCGGACAAAATGCTGCAGCAGCATAGCCAGTTAGGACGAGAGAAAATCATCCTAACATGAAAGGGTTCCTTTTTGAACTTTTAACAAATGTGCGCACTTGCCAAACTCTTGATAGGGCTCCTGTCTAGATTTAGAATTTATCATTATTTTCGGGTGTAACAACTTGGGAAAATATTTATCCTGTTAGGGGCTCTATCAGGAATTTTTGTGCCTGCTGCAATTTGAACCAAATCCTAAAAGGCATCCTTTCAGCATGTTTAGTATCTGAATAGTTTCCTATCCTGAAAGGAATCCTATCAAAACATTTCTCACAATTCATTTGCATCATAAATCTTGAAAGGCCCCCTTTCAGATTGTGTCCTTTCAGAATTTCGTACTACCGATAAGGACGTAAAAATCTTAATATTATAGTGTTTTTGCAAGGGCTGTTCACGGTAAAATGAGTACTTTTGAAAGTTCTGGTTAGTACCTACTTGTATGCACGTTGTGTATTATTCCGCTTTATGTAAAATTAACATTGCTATGGCCTCATCACTTTATCCATGCCTCGATCAAGTGAATTTGTGAAATTATTAGAAAAGTAAATATTTCTTTAACTTGCTCATTTTTACACTTAGAAGCATTAAAATAGACATAATGCCAAATAAATAATATAAGTTATCTCAAATGGTTACCTATGACCGTTTTTATTCGGCGTTAAGTTACGGAACTACTTCTCATTCATCGTTATCAACTTTACTGGCCGCATTTCACTCAGTGCGCCCGTTAAGATATATGCAGGCAGGGGCGGTGACTTTTTTTCTAAGGTTGATTTCAAAAGTGCTCACTTTATCGTGCACAGCCTTTAGGGACAAGGATTTTATTTTCAGAAGGTTGTTTCAAAATATAATTACTTTGCATCATTTAGCTTCAGCTTTACATTAAGCTCTGCCTTTAGCAGAGGCAATGAGGCATTTTATTCTCATGCCAGCATATCAGACATGTGGAACAGCACAGAATAATGATTGGCGTTAACGTTTGTGTCTGTATGAAAGCGCGGAGATGAAGTTGGGGGGAGGGGGGAGAGCTTGTACCTTATGGTTCCTCATTGAATATGTCTCTGGCAAATTTAAGTCTGTCTTTTGTAGAGTCAGGGCGGCTTTCATCCACCAGTGCCCTGTGTAGTAATTTTACTTAAAGATAACATAACTGCCACCCCATTCTTACGCCCCTCTCTACAATAAAAAAAACACAAACAAAAACTTTCAAGCACACCGACGGATCTTGCAAGGAAGACGTAGCACATAAGTCAGTAATCCTCTTAAGCTCTGCCTGCGATCGCAGAAGGGATTAATGAAGATAGTTCTTCAGATATCAGTGCGCATCTGATTGTACTTCGGATGTGACTCATTTTACGTGACACTGATAGAATTCAATCATGAGAATTTTTAACCGACTCACTCGAAGGTACGTCACTACATTTTTGTCATGGTCTTGGTATGTTTCCACGAATGACTGTGTGTTTCACGTGCATTCAGTTGTTAATTTATTTAAAGGTATTTCCTTTCTATTGTGAAATGATATAGGCAATAAGATAGGCCTACTTTTTTTATAGTTAATGATTTGTTGGATCCATTGACTTCAGCCATACTTTTTAATTAATCAATATATGTATCAAATATTATCTGATATCAAAATGAAAAAGAATTATATTTAACAATGCAAAATTTCTTTGGCTCTATGCCACAGGTTATTAAACAGTTTTTTTACTCGTATTGTGACACGAATTAAACAAACAGAACCTGAATTGTACAGGGAGAGAAACCGTGTAATTGACTGATTTTTTACGATTTACAATCATTTCTCAATTAGTATGATGAAGTTTTGTTTTTAAGTCGTGAAGGCAGGTATGTAGGTTGTAACGTCTCGTCATTAGAGTCATTAGAGACGAGGTAAGTTACTCAGAGAACCAGGTACGAGGATGAAATAGACCATGGCTAGAGACCCGGAAATTTCGCGGATTCATTTGGCAACAAACTAGACTCCACTGTCCTTTGTGTACTCGAGCGTCAGTTCGTTGTTCATTGGCTGAAGCTCCAGTTTTACCCCAGACCAGGTAGCACGGGATCCGGTACTTCTTTTCTTGCAGGTTCGTTATTGGCTTAAATACATCCAGGGCTTAGTTTACAAACTGCGGACCAATAAAAAAGAAATTAAAATATACATGTGTGTGAAGTCTAATTTGTTCTCTAACGAAGTTGTGAAATTGCCGGGTCTCTAGCCATGGTCTGGAGCAATGAACCATCTCAACACTTGTCTGAACAATTAAATTGAAATAAACTTAAGAAAATTTCGTGTAGGGAGTGCGCCCAGAGCGAGGCGATATCCTCCTAGTGGCGGACTTTCAAGCTGGGACCGATAGCTGCCTGTCATCCCCGGACATGACAGGAAATGAGACCCTAGGATGGAGGGGCGCTGGAATGCAAGGGCGGGATAAACGGCGGCACCCCGAAAAAACCCGGCGGCTAGCGGCATAGTTCAACACGATTCCCACATGCGGAGACTGAACCCCGTTTGCCTTGGTGGGAGGCAAGCAGTCTAACCGCTCAGCCATCGTGGCCTCTCAGTGAAATAACGCTTTACATAAGAACTATTTATTGCTACAGGAGTTACCAACACACCCATTTATCTTTGTTTTTACGTATATTAATTACATGTTAAACATTAATATTTATAGACGGACTATAAGTACAAGTTAAATTTAACTAAAAACAATGCAACTTTATGTTAACAGGATAATAAAAAAACGGTAATACGTGGAATATTTATGAAGAAATTCAAACACCCCATACATGGGATGATTTTTCAAAGGTTTTATTCAAAAAGTGTGAAGAAACCGCGTAAGGACTTATACAGTCTAGCTCACAGAGCAAGTAAATAGAGGGGCGACACTGCCTTGTATCACGTCGATCTCTTATTTTGAGCTACACAATGTGAACAGATTGCTTTTATATTGCTAACATAACAACATTCGTCAATGCACGGCAGTATGATGAAAATATTATTTCAGATATTGGCTGCCTTGATGAGAAAACCTATGGAACCCATCTTCGTCAAGGTAAACGTTGTCTAGGTGACGAAATTTTTTTTAAATTTTTCTAATGGTCATCCATTTGGAAACTGGTATACATTATTTTGGGGGCCGACTTCCAATACTTTCTACAGTATTAGGCATTGAAGACCTGCGACTTCTCATTTTCTCAAACACCTTTGTATTTGAAACGTCCTTTATCTAATCGGAAATCCACGACCTCGTCCCGGTAAACATAACAGCAAGCGAGTCAGAAAGCAAGTGGAACAGGGCAGCGACTGTGCAGCTATCGAGAGAAGTTACAAAACTGTGATTAAGTAGTTAAATGTGTAACTACTTTTCCAACCACACTGAGAGATAACCGAACATAATATTTGTGTACATAGGGCCAAATATATATTTAGTTGCGCAAACAAAATATATTGTTGAGCAAACAAAATTTGTATAGAAAAAAAAAAAAAAAAACTTTTTTTTTCGTCTAACAAAATATATGTTTGAATAAACAAAATCTCTGTGTTGGGCCAAAAAATTAGACAGTCAACTAAATGTTTTGTTGAATCAACTGTATTTATTTGTTTGGCCACTCATTTGACTGCCTTCGTTTTTAAGTTTATAATTTAAAACATGAATAAATTTTCATTTAATTTTTGGCATTCCCCACACGGCCGTGACCTGAGAAAATAGTGGCTTGAAAGGGCCAATAGAGTGATATCCCCCCCCCCAACCATACCCTGATAGAGCGAACATCGTCAAAGAGGGCCACTGACGTCATGTTTGTCTGTGTCGGCGTCATATTGAGACAACGCTGTTTGCAGATGTTGCATTGGTAGAGCCCCGATAATTCGAGAATTAAGGCGTTGCAACAGGTTAGGCTTTACAGTCCTCTATACACTAGAGACCCTATCGTTTGCTTATTGGTTGCTGCGATCAAATGAGGCCTTCGTACAGGACTGTTCAAAGTTCACTCACACTGCAGCTTACTGCTTATTACCGGCTTACCAGGTAAACGGGGAGTGTATAAACAACATCTGTCCAATCACAGGAGCAGGAGAAAAGGACAAATGTACGAATTCTACCTAGCCACAGAATGAATTCGGGAAATACTTGGAGCTCTATGCATTGGTGTGGACTGTGAAATAGTATTATGTCTAAGACAACACTTCTGGCATAGTTTATTATCACCACACGTATGGGCGCCAATTACTATGTAACAGCTAGTTTCAAATTAAAGAAGTAAACTTTAAAACTGGTTACTTCAACAAATATGCTAATTTAATCAGTTGCTCCAGCAAGCGTCTTATTTCTACCATGAGCTGTCACACAGTTAATATTAAATATTATTATTCATGAATATTTCAGTTTAACTCCGATTTATTATAAGATTATATATCGTAAAAGAAAAAAAAATATTGGAATTCTGAATGATCAGGAAATATTATAAGCAAAAGTCTTGAATTAAATAGTCTTGTAAAATTTGTTTTTCTTTTAATTAAATTATTAACTTCAAAAGATATTAACGGTTTATAAATTAAATGCTCCTCTGATGAATATAAAAAAAAAATCAAAATTTCAAATTGTAACAAAATACAGTGTCAATGTTAATGATGAAAATTTCTGTATCAAACAATTCTAGCTTTCATCCATAAATTATTAGTAGTGGAGCGAACAATATTATAAGGATTACTTCAATAAAATTAGCTCAACTTCGTCGCTGATCCAGTTTTAGTGTTAATAAGGTTGCAGAGGACTTTTCTGACGCTGCAACTGCAGGAATGGCAAACGATTTGTAGACTCTCTCTCTCTGACTTGATGGAACTTCGCGAAGAACGTCGTCTCTGCTCTCGGGTGTGCGGGCGTCGAGCTTCGCCGTCGATCCGCCGCAGAATGATCCGGGTTGTACAGCAGCTCACCAGTTGACTTTGGAATCCTCGATGATATGGGACTTCCCGCCGTCAGGAATCTCTTCTTTACAATCTTGCATATCGTTAAATATTATGCAGAGTCTTCTTCCAAATATATCTGCAAACCAAACCATCTTGCAAATTTCACGTATTTATAATCAACGTCTTCTTGTGGAAATAAAATGTTATTCGTGAAAATCGTTAATTATAATTTTCCTTTTCAAAATAATTTAACTTTTATACAACGAAACGTCACTTCAATACTCTTGCAAGAATTTCCTTTTACGAACCATTTTACTACTGTTCTATATTTTATTCCAAACAAACCTTTATTTTTTACAGTCACGTCAATCAGTGTTTATTATTCCCGCGAGCATGGTGTATGCTCAACCATAGACAAATACATTATTAGAACATTAAATCATCTCCAAGGAATATAATAATACTTTTAAAAGCTATCTGAATATCATAAGTTAACATAGTACAAAAAGAAATGAAATATTCCAATTAAAATTAAATCATACCTTGAAACAGGGCAAAGAAAAACCAGTTGTTAGAACAGACACGACTGTTCGGCGAATTGATAACGTAATCAAGCTATGAACATCAAATAAAACACGCGTTTTATTTGTCTGTAACGTAGACAACAACACCAACAAACAATCTTTCGTGCGCGTTCGATACCCGTGTTAGCTTGTCACGAGCACGTGCTGCACCAGTGAAGGAACATTCCGCTGAACTTCCCAGCGGATGAAGCAGCCTACCACGCCACGGCTGAAGTCAAATGCATGCCCCAGATTATCTCAAAAAGTGCTCGTCGGGTTTTCAAAACAATCACGTCACCGAACGTGCCGCGTAATATAATGTTATAATATTGGTAGAAATGGGCATATTTTCCATTTAAAGAATCAGAGTTGATATCGATATCTCAGTACTTAATTACATCTCTGAACTGACATAGACGGTGACCTGTTAGACCCATAGTGCCGTTTACTAATTCGAAATTAGAATTTCGATACCTTCAGCGATTCGAAAGATATTTGGGGTGAAAATCTTAGCTAAATAAATCTGTATATTCATACTTACATCTATTATTTGGTCACAAACCCAACAAAATCCATCCAATTTGAGCTAATTGCTAGTACACATTAACTCCTCCCGTTATTGGAGACGTTTTTCAGTCTTATTTAGTACTGTGTTGCTCTGAGGCAATGTCGGGGTCCTGTTAACAAGGGCTACTATCCCTTTTAACCACCTCTTCACCTAAAAGTTTATATTTACTATTACCAACATTGCTAGCTTCAATTGACGTGGAATTTTTTGCCAGATATCACAGTGGTTGTTTTAAATTATATGTTTTATGACAAAATTAATTGTTTTCTTGAATTTCCATGCCATTCTTTCTGTACGGTCATACTTTTCTTCCTGTACTTCTGCTTTACAACCACACACTGCTATTTCCAACTGAATCACCAGTTTTAACAAATATGGTAATTTTAGCCCTGTCTCGAAAATTTAATACCACTTGTACTCATCTAGGAAATGTCAAGAAATTATCGTTAGTGCATTAAGCGTAGCTGTAGAGAATACACAACTCTTCGACCAAAATAGTTATTTAAAAAACAAACTTATTGATATTTTTAACCCGTTTTAATAATTTTTATAACAGTAGCTAAGTAGTTTTGGAGTGTTTTTTTTCTCTAAATATATGCAATACAAACATTTGTAAGTCCACTTGTATAACAGTTCGGAGCCATAATCTTACTGCATGTGGCCTGGTTATAACTGAACAGTTCTCTGACCAGACGTACGAACTTAAATATGGTGAATATTACTTCCTTCATGTTAAAACATACGAGTCTATGGGGAAATCAGAACAATATCTGATGCAGCACTCTGCTTGCAAAATACAATTATATCTTAGGACTACAAATAGGAAACTTGGTAGGTAGCTTCGTCTTAAAGTCTCAACAGCGAGTCCATTAGAAAAGGAGCAAGTTGCCTAGAGAAGCAGGGACGTGGAAGGAATCAGCCACGGCCTTTGGTAAGGACCCACTCCAGGTTTTGTCTGAAGAGTTTTTCGGAAAACCATATAAAACCGAAATCAGAATGGCCAGGGTCGGAAACGAAACCCAGGTGCTCTCGGGTGCTAACCCAAAGGTTTGTCACTGCGCCAACTCGGTACAACCAAGAAAGAGATTAAAGTGATCGTATGTGTGTGTATCAGAACATATTAAAGTGCTTGTCAGGACAATCTCTTTGTATAGACTGTCCCAGGAACAAGTGCGCTTTTTTGACACCCGTACGTTGCTGTTTCCACGGATACAGTGCTGTCTCATCCCGCCTCAGACGAAGATTACGTAAACACATTCATTAGACTGTCAACCATCTCAGTATATCACCAGAAAATAATATACTGTGGAAATAACTGTACAAAAAACAGCTCTCATAAGTGTCGAAAAAATGCACTTGCTCGTGAGACAGACTGTATTATAGTTCAGTACCAATCTGCATTCTGTATTATTCCCTATACTGTGCTCTACGTCAATCACTGCACGGTGCGTGCGGGGTTGCTTCCGTGCAGAGTTAAGACTTGTGCGCACCAAGGTCACGTGTCAATACTTTAATGGAGTTTAATACATCATGGATGGGCTGCGAAGGAGGATATTATGATTGGGGCCACCCGAGCGAGTCTATAAAATCGCGCGGCGGACGGAAACGACCGACGATAGTGGAAAATTTCGATATTGACCTTTTGCAATGACTTTTTCCGGAACAGCACGACTGCTTAATTTCAAATATTTTTTCCTGGAGAAAAAAAAAACGTGAATCACAGTCCTGCCAACGCCCAACTTTAAAAGTTTGCAAAACTGATACGTGATTATTTTTATTTGTATTTTTATATGTTCAAAATTGAATTGTCTTTCGGTAACCAAAGCAGAAGTAATTCTACTATTTAATTTATTTTTCAGATATTGTACATGGTACTGTATCAGCAATCATAATGTGGAAATTTGCTCTCATTATTATTACCTTCAAAATATTTAATCGGTTTACTCCCAGCTATGAGGTTCTACTCTGCCAGATTTGAAGTAACTGAGAGGCGTAAATTCTTCATTTGGTCAACATATATATATATATTTTCAATATAATGCAATAGATAACCATTCGTCATTCAATCTAAAATACATAATTTTCTTATCGTTATTTAAACCTCACTCACGATTAATACTTACATGCCGAAAGTATCTGTTTCTCGACTGCACTTTATCTATAAAATCAGTGTGTTGTAAAACGCCTGAATAAAAATAAAGGAAAACTGACAGATGTCAGATATGTAATGCTCTGGCTAGCTTAATTAGATTATGCGCTGTTAAATAAAATATATTTGCTCTTTTTAGAAACTGATCCAGGAACATATGACTTGACCAATTTATCCTTACTTATGCATAAGCCTTCATTAACGTATCAGTCAGTATAAGTACAAAAGAATTACCTCAATAGCACCCAACTTTCAAATTTTACTCTAAATTAAAGACTTTACCAGACCAAGGTGCGGATATCAAATAAAGAAAAAATAAATGAAGAACTGAACTAATAAGACCACTAGTTGACCAAGATACTCACCCTTAAAATTATTCAACAAACAATAAACAATTATGATTTGGATTTATTATTTAAAAAAAATTGAATCTGCGTGTCATATTTGTAATGACTCTTTGGTATGTTTCGAATATGAATTGTCGTTATTAAACATAACGTCAACTACCTTACGAAAGTATCAGAAAATTTAGCAAGGCATACATTTATCTGCTACACACGCAAAGGCATGAAGTTGACACACTAGGCGGAACGGATTCGCCCATATCTTAGCTGCTTCATAATGATAGGCCTTATTTTCAGAGTTCATGCAGCACTAGTTTACATAATTATATGCGCTGGACTTAACTCTGGACGATACACCACTGTAGTAGTGTCTGGAACAGCAATGCTCCTCTGGTGGCTGCTGCTGGAATGACCTGCTACTAAAACGGAACTCGCCCCTCGCCAGTAGGAACTGGTCATCCTCGGCTGCCTACTGGTACCGTGGTCCTGCCGACTCTCGTTCAAGCAGCCTCGCTGTGAACTCGCCGTTGCTGATCGAGCTGCGTGGGCTGGTTCCTTTCGCTCGTCGTACCTCTCCTGGCCGGGGCAATGGATGTTGAACTCCGTATTTGGGACCTACTCTGGCTCAGGCCGGTGTCCTCTGACGACATGCGGGAGACATCAGCCCTACGTAGTAGACTCCTTGTAATGCATACAAATTATATTGGCAGCTTAACGATGCAGAATTAAATATTTCTCTATCCTGGCTTGATGACTTGTGGTGCAGTACAAACGCTTATTTCAATATTTATTCTCTTCTAATTAACATTTACGTGGAGCCTTATGCCTATGCTGCTGCCATACATAGAATTTTTTTTTAGAAGAGTCACTAACGTTAAATTTTTTGTTCCTAATAAAAAATCGCCGTTGTCAATGCCTACCTGGCTTGTTTATTCTCCACCAAGGAAAAATACTTTAAAACATTCAAATTGCAAGGATAATGTTACATTTGAATATTAAACTACCATCAGCAAAGCCCTTTCAAAACAGTTTTTCACATACACTTTGCATACTATTATCTGACACACTTGATATCAGAAATAAATTATGGCAGTTAAAGATAATATTATTTCTCACATAAGATAAAACAAACAAACACAGCCAGGTGTTACAGTGTAAAATATTCAAATAAAAATATAATATTCATACATTTTGTTACTTTCTTCGACTGTAGGTCTACTAAGCACTAATATAAGTTTTGCAAGATTTGTAATTTATTTTTCTAATGCATTTCTTTCTCCACATTTTTTTCCTCCTCCTAGGTGAAAGTCTTTTATATAAAATTCTTGCCGAAGCCACCTTAGAGAAAAGTAAAATACATTTTCTCAGAAATTCGAATGAAGGGAATGAAATTGGGAGGAGTCAGTGGCATGTCCAACTTTAATTTATAACATAAGGTCTTGAAGAGTGAGTATTCAAAATTTTATCCAGATGATCAAAGGTTTGAAGAAGTTAAAGGGAACATGCAGACTTTCAATTTCATGTATCTATCGTGCTATTATACTTTGAGTGATTTCAAGCTCTACATTAAGTTCTATTTAATATACAGTAAATGTTAAGAGTTATTTATGCACGGAATTTATCCTGGATAGTTGAAAATTTACTTTACAGTTAGCAAAGTGCTATTTAAATTTTACCTTTCTAGATAAGCCAATGAAGTTGGCTACCGGAATAGTTTACTGGCTTTTCAAACCAGACAATGATCGGAGGTGACGTGAAGCAAGATAAGTTATCGAAAGTTAGAAGTAATAATTCCTCCAAGCATAAAATTCGAAGAATTTAATTAATTTTACCATTCACAGTCGCTTTTTCCTCTCAATACAGCCATTTTCTACTACAAAAATTATGTTTACACGAATAAACAAATTTTCGAAAACGTCATAAAGTGGCACTGCGTGCACACGAGCAGAAACAAGCTCTGCAAGACCAACAACACGTTTACTTAAGAATACAGAATTTTCGGAAACTCAGAGCCCAAACTACAGACATGGTTTCCTTGGAGCAGTTGTAATACAAAATTCCCATACACTTACATCAAGAAAAGTATTTATATATCGTTTGATTTTGTAGAAAGTTGTATTGTACAAAGCGTGGAGAACACAGCGGTGAGATCATGTGTGTTCTACAAGTAGCATAGCAAGTAGGCGCGACGCTATATATGTAATAATTAAGTGCCGCGCATCTACGGCCTTTGCAACTTGCTCTACACTCATTGTTCTGTAGATTCTGCACGCCACGACAGTGAACACAATTATTTTATATAAAACACTATTCCTGATATAATAAAGGGTTTAAGGCTTGTGTGTCACCGATGGTGCAAAGAAACTATGTTTGGAGTGAGTTTCCGAACTTTCTGTATAGGTATAGGCGGTTCACGGTAAACTGAGCACTTTTGAGAGCTCTCCTTGACAAATACTTCTATAAATATTCTGTATTACTCCGCCTTATGTAAAATAAGCATTGGCATATGCCTCATCACTTTATCCATTCGTTGGTCAAATGAAACTGCGAAATTATTCACAACGTAAATAATTTACAAATCTACTCATTTTTACACTTCGATGCATTAGAAAGCCAGACAGCGAAAGAAATAATTTTAAGTTATAAATGGTTACCTAACACATTTTTCTTCGACGTTAACATATGGACCTACTTTCCATCCATCGTCACCAACTCTACTGGGCGAATGTCACTCAGTGCGCTCATTAAAATGTATGCATGCAGGGGCACTGACTTTTTTCTAAGGTTAATTTCAAAAATGTTCACTTTATCGTGAACGGACTTTAGCAAGTTATTACTCTATTTTACAGTTAATTGGCTCTCCCAACTGTTAGATTCCTTAGTCACTACCACTCTATCTTCTCTAAATCGTGGTTAAATTTAGGCAGGGCACCATCGGGTCATTCCTAAACAGCTGTTTAAAATAAGACAAAAACTAGTATAGAACCTAATAAAATATTTGAACGAGAAAAATTATAGATACATCAATAGCCATCAAGCAGAAAATAAATGAAGCCTATTTGATATTGTGGAATATGATTAAGACCAGAAAAACACCAACGATTATGTTAAACTTTCCATTTATCTGTCCCAAATTATAAACTGTTCTTTTTGCGATTGAAAATAACTAAATTCGGCACTCAAGTTATTTCGGATAAAGATATGGCTTTTCGGATACTTAAAAATTATATGAACTTATGATAAACACCAATGTTCAGGTTTACCGTACGATAAGGCATGTCCATATTGTCTCACAGCAAACGTATAGTAAACACATCGGCGATAATACGAATGTGTATATGCAATTCACGTTTGAAGTTCAACCATGTAGAATTCTCTTTCTCGCGTAAACACACTCTCATACACACACACACACACACACACACTCTCTCTCTGGTTTGACCGTAGTTAATTACAGAGCAATATCTTTCGTTTTCGCTTTAGGTTCACTGTACATGAGATGTATTCAAAAGTAACCACTTCCACTGGAATTTGTTTCCATTTTAAGATAACGACTCATCTGAGCGTATTAAATATAACATATAAAAATTAATATTTTGCGTGCCTTTACGTGGTTTTACTACGGCATTTATTGCTCCGTTCGAATGACCCACGATAACACAATAATTTAAGCGATTGGTTTTATGATCAATTTCATCTCCCGTATTTACTGCCTCGGTTAGTTATTTTCTTGGAACAATGCTGCAGTTAGTTACGTGCCCAGCCAGCAGTCATGGTGTAAGTGGCTGTCTACCGTTCGAAGCTGAATAAAGGATGGAATATGCCGTAGCCTTGTTTACGACGCTCAATTGTTTCCAGCCAGGGTACGCACGCGCCCTCTCACTTCTCCCTACCCCCTCCTACTCACGCCTAGTCCCCGGCAATATCCGTGACATGGCGCGACGAACTGAACGTGCTGGTGTCCACTGTGGCACGACGACGCGAACTGACCACACCGCAACCCGAACAGGAAAAGGTAAGGAAGGACAGTCTGACATATCTCGTTTGCTATGTAGTCTCAAGCGATCGCTTCTGGGAGGCCCGGGTTCGATCCGGGATTCGAGACAAAGGGGCGAGTTGAACTGAGAGCCCGAAACGGGGTGGAGATGAAGCAGCGGTGGAATGCAAGTGCGGGAGAAACGGGAACTCCGTGAGGAAACCCGCAGGTCGACGGCAATATCCGACACGTTCCCCACGTGCGAAAATCCGTGTGTACCCTCCGGGAATCGAACCCGGTTTGCTGTGATGGGAGGCGAGTAGTCTATCAACTACACTGCCACGGCATCATCCATAACCAAGTGCTAGGGTCCTCGCAGGCAGTGCAAGCTTCGACGTGTTAGCGTGCAGTGTTTCTGAACTTTGGGTTTGGATCACTGTTGACTATTTAAATAAATTGTCAATTTACTAGTAAAATGGGACTGGTTGTATCTGCACTTCTATTCCTCCCGAGAAAAGTGTACATTTATAAATATATAATTTAAATATATTTTTCACCCACATACTTAGTTACTAACAAAAGTTAAATTTAGTTTCTCTCAAAACAGATTTTTAAGGCACTGCTCTGCTTGAGGAAGGCGCATCTGTAACTTATTTCATCCCTATATGTTTCCCTTCTGACGCCACGAACGTATGTCCAAAGTGACTATTTCGTAAACGTCGGTTCAGCTCTTTCACTTGGTTTGGAGCCCACTGCAATTGCGCACACGTGATTTTTTTTGAGGTGCTGAACCTCAATTTTTGATGCGAGTTCTTTGCACAAAAATAGACACTCTTTTCCAAGGCATAAATATTTTAATTTCAAGTGCACACTCGCGGAAAACATGTTGAAGTTGTTTATTTCAGTTTTCAAAACATTATTTTCGGTTTATTTTTTTTTAAAACTTGCTTATATTTATTTATATTTTGACTTACTGGGTGGGCTGCAGCCCTTTCAGCACACCCTGGCGTACACCCTTGGCCCACTGTGTCTCACTGCCTTTGGTTTTACCATGCTAAACAGTTTCACTTAAAGCCCAAAATCCAAACGAAATTGCTGATCTATGGTTGTAAATGCGACTACAACCGAATGGTCTGCAGTCCTATTTCCATCAGTCAGAAATACGTGTTTTTATGGTTGCTTTTAGACGCCATGCCAGAGGTTTAATCGTGGAATCAAGGCCAGAGGAAGGGTGAGGAAGGGGGGTGGGTTACAACATTAGTTAAACTTATTAAGGTATTCTCATTCTCACGCCTTACCCTGGGCTAGAACGAAGGACTCCTCACTTAGCTGTTAACTTCCACACACATGTCGGTTTAACATATTATAAAATAAGCAGTGATGAAGCCTTATCCTTAATAGAAAGATCGTGCAAGTTATGAGAAGATTTGTATCGCTTAGCTGGATGAAACTTCAAATATTGCTATCTAAGTACAACTCGCTCGAGAAGGTAATGAAATTCAAGCCGCTAGTTTTACAGACGGATAAACAACACAATTTTTGTATTATATAAAATATAATTATATTAACTGTCGCTATATAACTATATAACGCTGAAAGCACGATTTCATATTTTAAAGTAATGTATTACAGACTTATTATAACGCTTGAAAGGCTGACAATTAATTAATTGACTGGGAGAAAATACGAAGGAGAGAGCAGTCCTCTGCAGATGAGGCGCTTTTGCGCCTACGAGCCACGAGATTTGTTGCTGGTTCGAATTTTGCGGTGTTCATTTTTTTTACACGGAAATTTATTTTAGTGTAGTGTAGCATGTAGTACGTCCCCGATTAGCTACATACAATAAATAAAGAATGATAAAATAATTTATGAAAATAAATTTTGTTTACGGAATGAACAACGAATAAGCAAGGTTCCTGCAACCCCTGGACGTTATTCGCGGAACGTTATCAAAACAATGAGTACATCTGTAACTCCGGCTTTCTATAACATCGTGTTTATCATTTGTATACAATTGTAATCAAAATTGTAACTCACAGAAGTTTAATTTTTATTTTTTGGAAATTAATGCATAACTCGTAATGATTCAGAAAATTATCTTAACATGACAGTATAAGAAATATTTTCATTACATTGTACACACTCAGCCTAACGTCAGACAAATTAAGACGTATGGTGTCATGCCGGGCCTTGAATATGAAGCTAAACGTTAGCAACTGAAAGTATCATAGTATTTAAAATGGTTTTCAATTAAAAATAAATTGCTCAAAGCAAATCCTTGTTTTTACACTGGGCGTATTTGTAAGCATACACAGGACATATATGATTAGCACAGTTGAATGTGAAGAACATTTTAGTTGCAGGTGTTTTTATTCGTTAGCGTTTATACACTTTAAATTGTATTTATACAATTTAGATTATATTGATTGGTCTGTGCTCCAGCTAGGTAAAAATAAATCGCGTACGAAATTTTCACACGTAGTTTTATTTGAACACAGAGCCGCTGTAATTGTTCTGACGTATGTAGATTTTATTTGCCGTGGCAATATCAAGTTCATGAAAGGCACGTATTTTACAATGTTGCCGATCATAAAACCAACCATTAAGTTGGCGATGAACGAAAATGTCAATATTATTAACGAAATTATTTTAATCTGACAAATTAAACTTTTCGGGAATATTTTCCATTAATACACGTATTTCGATTAAATTTGCAAATTAAAAAAAAAAAAAAGTTCTATCCATGTGAATGTTTTCTGGCCTGGTAAATGTCACGGAGGTTATTTGTTGTTTATTTACGTTAAGTAAATAATTTGCTAAGGTAAAATGTTATAAGTAATTGAAGAGGATTGATTAGCATAATTCTTTACTGGGCCAGATTGCGTACCATTTGACTAAGTTAAGAACTAAACCAACCTAAATGTGTGTTTCAAACGCGAAGCGAACTCGGGGCTCCCCGCCAGCTCTCGGCCATCGAGATTGAATATATGATTGAAATATAATTGGCTACTTTGCGCGTGACACTTTATGTATGGTTATTTTCTCATAGGCCTACTGCACTAGGCAGGAATTTAGCAAATGATAAATAAACCCTCAAATTAACATAAGTTAATTTTTAATTGACTTGTTCCAGGCGAAGTAAAATTGATCGTTGGATAAGATAAATTCTGTCAGGAGAATTTTACATGTACGTCGTTTTGTGTTGCAATGTTAAGTTATTAATATAACATGTATCTAGAGTTTAAAATGCTTAAATACCCCTATAAAAATCCGTTGTTAGAACTTGTATTATGAACACGGAATAGTCGGAAGATAACATTGTTTTGCAGGTATTTTAGATTTAGATTTGTTTTTACAACGCGAACTAAATTTTAATTGATTAGTTTAACAGTTATAAATTCTTCAAATAAGGCGGTACGTAACTGCAAATGTCTGTAATGGCTGTATGAAAATAATTGAGAATAACTAAAATGTGGACGAAGAAAATAATATGAAAATTATAGTGTCAAAAGCGTTTACGCAGATGCATTTTATTGCTCATCTTAAAGGGAATATATATATTTTTTTCATGTCCAGTGGATAAGCAAACTCCTGTAGTAATGTAAAGCAATTTTCAAAAACCTGTAAATTGGTGGTTGTTTCCAGTCCCCCTTCACGCTATTCCTTTCCTATGTTATGTCCCTAATTTGTCGAAGTTTCGTATTCACCAGAGATTTGTAAACGTGCCCGGTAGTGTCAACCAAAGTTACAGTCCTTTTTGGGGAAGTATTGTATCACACTATTTTTTAAACTTAAGTATTAGCGTCACCCTACCTTGGGTATAAGAGTGTAGGGATAATTTGGAGTCTTTAATTGTAAGTAAAACTAGGAAGGTGGCGTAGAGTTACCTAAAACAACTGTAAATTAAGATTGTGCGTAATTGTCGTGAATAATTTGGGCAGGTACAACTTAATGTCTCATTGACAGCGAGACCCTTACAGGCGGAGTAAGTTGCTCAGAAAAGTAGGAACGGGGTAGGAATCGGCCATGACTTCTAGTACGCTACCAGTCCAGCATTCGACTGGATTTCGGGAAACTATGCGAAACCGAAATCAGTATAGCCGGATCGGGAATCGAACTCGTGTCGTCTGTTTTGCGAGTACAGTGGTTTATCACGGCGCCCCCTCTCTCGGCTGTCGTGAATAACATAATAATATATATTTAAAACAATTCCACTCGATTCTGTTGACGTACTAGGGGACTAGATTAGTTTGTAATGTGGTTCTCGCGCATGCAATCACCAGCTCACCATCGTGGGACGTAATAGATTGGTTTGTATTTTGGTCTAACACTCACCAATAAATTGTCATGCATTTTTGTATTAACGCAGTAAGGTTAACAATGAATACATTTTGTAACTGTATTTTCAGATTGACATGTACTGGCTACCTGTGGTTGTCATCTTTCCGTCTGCTGTTCTGGCAGTGTGCAAAAGTAAGTACTTAAAATCTAATGGAACCTGTGATTAACCTTGAGGACATTGCTTGTCGATAACTAAACTACATTAAAACATGCGCGACTGTACTAACCATGCCAATGGTTATGCTGCAATAAGATACATTGTGCTGTAGTTCACAAGATAAAATTATTCATTCTCAACAAACTTAAAAACCATTTGAATACCATCTCACGCTGAAGCATGCACACGAGAGTGAAGGTGGAAATTAGGATTAACTGTATACCTAATGGTAAGGATACTCAGCTCACTTTCTTTAGTTGCTACAGTTTTGACCCTTTACTAGAGGTAACTGCAAGAGTGTGAAGCTAACGGTAGGTCTATGTGGCTATAGGCTGTTAACGATAAAGTGAGTACTTTAGTTACTTTTTCGTTTCAGCAATATTTTATCTTTTAACTAATTAAAAAAAAAAATTACCATATAAGTAATAAGCACAGTGCGTATATTCCACCGCACTGGGAGTTTCACCCAGATCTTTGTTTGTGGGAGACATGGTTGACTTCACTGCTGGCTAATAATTTGTATTGTGGTAACCCCGTTTCTTAATTTTTACATGCCATCGAAGCTCCGTCTTTTATTTCTTCAGAGATTACGATAACCTGCAGTTATCTCATCGAAAGTCATTCAGTCGGTGGATGATACCACTACCATAGGCCTAGGCTCTAAACGCGTCTTGTTTAATTATACTTTTTCGAGAATGTTATGTCGTAAAAGAGTTATCATAATAGCGTGCAAGTGTTTGACACTCAAAAGTCTGTATTGTGGAAAATCTGGGATGTGTTCACAGAGTGTGAGAAGAGATTTTCTGTTCAACAATCTGCCAGGTCTTCGGCAGAACCGAGAAAATAAAAATTATTTAACGCTAATAACCAGTTTGTTCACTTTGAAGGCCCATCAGTGCATATGAATTACGGTTGCATTCCTAAAGTCTCGTGTAGCAGTTAAACAACTAGGTATTTGCACAACTTAAGTAAACATATGTTAAAGCCTACTTTTTTAAAGAAAACTTATACTTATGTGATCAACTACGTAACTTAAGTGTACATTATGTCAGTGTAAGTCAATGAGTGTTGCTAAAATATTTAAACGCCTGCACCGAATCTCGTCAAACTCAGTACAATACACGTACACGACATATTGTACAGGCACCCAGATTTTATAGTTTTAGACCGGGCTGTTTATTTTCAAAACTAAGCTTTTAAAATTTTTGGCTGCGGTGGTATAATATTTCGACACTTCACAATATTAGCACTTAATTAAGGGTCTTAAATCTTAATTAGTTGCAATTTTGGAAGATAACATCACCGGAAGTAATAAAGTATTCACGTCTTATTACGGGAAGTGCTTAACAGATTTCAGCCAAATTTTTCACACGAAATGTGATACGAAAGGCAACCTTAACTTACATTTTTTAGTAGATCAGAACCTTATTTTCAAAATGGTTTCATTATAAATATTTTATAATATAATGTCATATCTGCTGAATGATTAGTCCTACTAACTGATAACATATCAATAACGCCATGCTGGTAGACAGTAATATGAAGAATTAACTTGCAGTACAGTATATCCAATTAACTTCTTTTTCGAGTCTTTCCTCATTTCCATTTGCCATTATGACCTGATACTATTATTGCCATATATCTGGAAAACTAAAGCTAATAAAACCAAACTAAGTTTTAGGAATTACTCAATGTGTGCAATGAATTCTCATTCCAATCTTGAATGTAACAACACCTGATAAGTATGTTTGTTCAAAATACCTCGGGAATTAGTCTACCGATTACCGCAAAACTTGTGGGAAATTCCTTCCGCCAGACCGATATTTTGCAACAGATATCATGCAATACAAGCTTTTGAAAATCCCATTAGAACTATTTTAGTTTCTGCGATTACTATGAACTCCAGGTTCAAACGCCTTGAGCAGCTCATCCCTTGATCGGAGTGAAAAAGAAGACGTCAAACCTCGTATGAGTTGGTTTTCAAGGGCAGTATGTGCCCGTTACAGTTAATATTTGTAACGACTGATTTTCAAAATAATTAGGAACTATTACCAATGAAGTGCCAGATTACTTACGAGAGTCGTGATATTTTAAATTGAATTAACATTTGTAAATATTTCCCTTCCATTAAGAAACTAGAACGCGCTATATCAAGTATGAAAACAACCACAGCCTTAACACATTTGTAGTTGTGTTATCAAGAATAGGTTTGTCTAAAGGTACTTCAAGAAAATATTTTTACTAATTTAAAAATAAATATTTATACTCGTAATTAAAAATTCAGTTCAGTCTTACATAATTGTGCAGGATAACGAAGTACCAACCTTAATTTTCTTATTAATGTGTTGGTATGGCCCACCAACTTTTCACAGACCTCACCCATTATTCTAGGTTAGTTCTTCAAGTCCTATTAAGTTGGGACGTCTTACATGCTTAAATTTATACTGTTACGATTGAAACCCGAAGAGCGACGCTGGGTGATATAGAAATATGGCCAATGGATGTTATTAACAAAAGTTCACAAAAAAAAAAAACAGTAAACCACAAGGCAACAGCCGTGAACACAGGGATTTGCAAAAGCTCACGGAATACGTGGGTCTGGATGTGGCAGTTGGGTTGCGGCATTCAATACATGACGTCAGTAACATAGCCCAGACTACAAGGGAGAGCCAATAGGAAGCGACTATATAGGAGAAGGTGGGCGTGAATGCGAAGTGTGTTGGGCACCGAGGTGACAGACAATGGCTTCATTCGGAGACTGTCTACCCAAGACGACAGTTCCAGAACGGCGATTTGGGGGTAAGTGTCCTCACGTTAGAGTGAGAGAGCGAACCTGGAGACGAGCTTATGTCCTTGTACTCCTTAAGACCTTCATTCTATCATCATCTATAAGCTGTTCACGGTAAAATGAGCACTTTTGGAAGCCCTGCTTAAGATCTATTTGTATGCACGTTATGTATTCTTTAGCCTTATGTAAAATTAACATTGCCGTGGGCCTCATCACTTTATTCATGCATCGATCAGGCGAAACTGTAAACATTTTAGAAAAGTAAATATTTAACAATTCTGGTTATTTTTAAACTCCGGTGCTTGTAAGAAACAGAGAGCGGAAAAAGAATTTAAGTTATCAAAAATTGACACCTAACACTTTTCTTATTCAACGTTAGACTATGGAACTACTTTCCATCTATCGTTACCAACTTTACTGGGCGAATGTCACTAAATGCGCCCATTAAAATGTATGCATACAGGGGCAGTGACTTTAAAGTGCTCACTTTATCGTGAACTGTTTGTAACCATGGCCCTTAACTCGTCATGCCACCTCACAAATTGTATTTAAAGAAGGTTGTGGTTTAGTAAAGTTCATTTTGAGATATTTGATGTACTTTTAATAATCCCGTGGTTCATCTCCATATACAGAAGTATACACAGTCTTCTAATTAATTGGGATTGAAATTCAGAAGGTCATGTTCTGAAGAAGCGAAAACTGGGTTAACATGGCCGACTGTGGGGTCCGCCTACTCTCCCATTTAATTTACTTCCAGTGATCCGTACGTGATTTTTTTCCACTTCCTCTTCCCGCTGCATTGTGTGCAAACGCAGCTTTCAACTAGATTTTCCGGACATAGCCAGCCTCGTCCCGCAATTTTACGGTAAAGTACGCTCACTAACCACACGCCTTTACTGCGACCGCGAGCTCTCCATCACAACGGAGTATGCGGAGTGTGTGCAGAGAAATGGGCGCATGATAAGAGACAATGGGGAGTGCTGTACTTGAATAAATATAGTTGATTCACGGTATCCTCGGCCTTTTCTGAAGCCCTGCTAAAGTTTTACTTCCAGGATATTCCTCCACCTCGCGCAAACTAAGCTTAACCAAGTCTGGAAGATTTCACCAGAGGGACAACGCACCGGATTCGTGCGCACTCTGTTGTAACAGTATTTTGTATAAGAAATGTTTCTCACTAGGCGTTACCAACACACGTGTTTTCTCACTGTTTTTATTCAAATTATTTATAAATGAAGCATAATAATTTATAGATAAAATATGAATAGCATTTAAATTTAACAGAAAAAAAAGAAAAATTTTTGTTAACACAAGTATAAAATATATGGCAGCAGATGTTATAAACAACCAAGCACGCCATATATGGGAAGAATTCCCAAAGGTATGATTAAAAAAGACCGAATAAACCGCGAATAGACTATATTCATGAATGTACAGCCTCCGAGCGAAGCTGGTAACAGTTCGCTTTCGCAGATTAATTAATACCAGAGTAAAAACCTTGCAACACAAACTTTGTGACGCTGTGACGCGGATGTATACCTATAGTCCGTCCAGGGTAACTTATAACTTTTCTGAAGCCCTGCTAAAGTTATACTTTCAGCTAATGCAAAAAAAGCTTTCGTCTCGTGCAAAAAAAGTTTAATATTGTCTAGGAAACACGCCATAGGGACAACGCATCGAATTCGTGAGTAATCACTTAAAAAAAAAATATTTTGCATGAGGACTGTCACTTACTAGGCATTAGGCCCTACCAACACACCTAATTTCTCCCTGGTTTTATTAATATTAATCATAAATATATGTTGCAATTTATAGATATAATATAATTAAACTTTTAGTAACAAAAAATAACAAACTTTTTTTAAACAGAAGTTTGAATCGCGTGTGATACACGACATATTTAGGAAACAACCAAACATTTCATACATGGGGCGATTTTTCAAAAGTTTGATCCAAAAGTGTTAAGATACCGGGAACAGGCTATAGTTCACATTTTTGCAAGTCCTAGGGTGATTTTTTGTTGCTACTCACCACAAACACTGCAGTAGTTACTTCAAATGTATGTTTCTTCTCCTCGCCCATTACAATAAGTTCCTGATAAACATAGCGTTTCCATATAAAGGAATTCAAAATATATTTTGTTATGTGGAAACATTTAAGTTATTAATATGCTTCAAAACATAATCCATTTTTTTTATTAATTTATATAATTCAATATTATAGCGTATATTGAACCTGCGCAGTATGCGTTTTTACCATTAACTTTGTTATAAAAATACACTCAAGTACGGAGAAAATTACCACAAAAGGCACTAAATCTCTGCTTCTATCCCAAGCTCTGCTTCTATCAGCGTCAATTAATAACGAAATAACTCTTCGAAATGTCTGCTAAACGGCTTTGTTAACTCTGGAATATTCATTTAATGTATATAAAAACTCGTTCTACCCCTGCACTGCCCCATGAGTTAATCATATACACCAGTGCCAACAGACGTTGGATTCGTCGCGAAATCTCATAAGTATTC
Source organism: Dryococelus australis (assembly GCA_029891345.1). Lineage (NCBI taxonomy): Eukaryota > Metazoa > Arthropoda > Insecta > Phasmatodea > Phasmatidae > Dryococelus > Dryococelus australis. The sequence goes on along the minus strand of CM056998.1, from coordinate 66,747,800 downwards.
AATAGTGAATCAGTTACACACAAGGCTTCTGACATAGACTAAATATGAGGAAGACCACTTGACATAAGTGTAGTAGGCACATATCTTGCGTAAGGCTCTTGACTCTTAGCGGCAAGCTTTATATACTAAATATAAATTGATACAAACACATTAATTTTTAGTGAAGTTTAATACGGCTGTTCGACCACATACAATAAGTTCTACAAGTTGTGTAACAACTATAATAATTTTTCTCTTTTTAGTGCATTTAGTTATTTTATTGTGTGTTGGTGTTAGGAGTACTTACAATCCGTGTTTCTGCAAAAAGTCATAGCTCTGAAGTTTCTGTTGTGAGTTACTGGGCTGCGTAACACCCTCCGTGTGACGCACAGCAATTGTACGTTATTTACAAATTTAGTGACGTCGTACAAATTTAGTGACGTCAGAAACCGCCGATTTTTGACGTGCGCGATTCTGATTGGCTGAGCCCATCAAACATCCAAGACATTTTATAACAGACGAATCTTCAAAATTTTGACGGAAACTGGATTCACCCAACTGTTTCAGACAAATATGACGGCGTTTTATGACGCTTTGATCACGTCACAACCGTCCATCCATATTTGTTCAAACTTGTCGGAGGCAGTTGACGGAGAAAAATAACGACAGTGTGACAGGGCTTTTAGGATTGTTTTTCAGGCCGTAAGTTGTACACATATATGTTTTCGATTTTTTTTTTTTTTTTTTTTTTTTTTTCGAGAATAACCTGCAAGCGGAAGTTTTTCGGTTTAATTTAGAAACACATTGTATCATTTTTTTCTTAATTGTGAACCCACAATAAGCGGAACCAGTGGCGCGTGGTGAACTGTCGCAAGATAAGCTGTGTTTTGCTCTGTGCTATACCTAATCGTTTGCTTGTTTACGCATGAGTAGTAGACGTCACAGCTCGTGTATAACGGGTGCCTCTAAGCTCTCTCGTGAGCGGCCGCCAATATATCTAGTTTCTCCCGGCTCTACTATGGTTACTGGTTCCTGCTGCGTGCGCCGAGTGTGTGCAGCACCGAGCAGGTGCCAGCTCTCCTTGCAACACTTGACCACGCGCTACTGACGGGAACTGTGCATCATGTGCAGTGCCGCGCGTGGAGGAAGTGCTGCTGGACGGCAGCTCGCGCAACGTGAGCTGGGAGGCGACGTGGGAGCCGGGCTGCCTCAAGGGCTACCAGGTGTGTTGGACGTCGATGCACGACAGGGACGTGTCGTGCGACTTCGCCCCTCCGGAAGCCACCAGCCTGCAGATCACTCTCGACAACATGGAGCCGTGCGAGCGCTTCAACGTCGAGGTGACCGCCATCAGCCGCGACCACAAGTCCCGCGACTCCCGCATCACCTACGGAGTCGCAGGTATCGTATGTTCACGGCAAAGCCAACACTTTCGTAAGCCTTCTTTACGACGTGTCTTTAAATTCGCTTCGTAACCTTATGCCGTATGAAAATTAACATTACCACGGGGTCTGATCACTTTATTCATGTGCCAACCGAGTGAAACGTTGGGATTGTTACGAATGCAAATTTGTTATTGATACACTAATTAGTTCTCGTATTTGTTTATAAAGGCTGTTCACGATAAAGTGAGCACGTTCGAAATAAACCTTAGAAAAAGTCACTTCCCTACTTACATATATAGTAACGAGTGCCCTAAGTGACATGTGTCCAGTAATGTTGGTAACGATGGAGGGTAAAGTAGTTCCATATATTAACGTCCAACAAAAAGTGTTAGGTAACCATTTGTAGTAACTTAAATTATTTAGCTCGCTTTCTGTATTTTCTAATGCTTCGAAGTGTGAAAATGAGCAGATTTGTACATATTCAACTTTATGATAATTTCACAGTTTCACTTGACTGGCGAATGAATATAGTGAAGAGGTCCACGACAATGGTAATTTTACATAAGGCGGAAGAACACACAACATGTATAAAAGTAGATCTTAAGGAGTGCTTTAAAAAATGCTGATTTTACCGTGAACAGCCTATAACCAAAGACACGAACTTCAGAGGCCATATATTAAAACATTAATCTTGGGATACAAAGTCAGTTTAAGAAACATACAGAATGCTGCAAAATTGCATGTCTATACTTTGGGGTAATATTCCTCACATCTGGAGGATTAAAAAAAGTCATATGAACGTAGGTCTACAAAAGCTTCGTTTCGTCACTACAGCCCGTAATAGATAACGTATAGTGTATGACCCACGGCCTGGATCATGTTACTGTGGAATGCCATCGCTGCTGTAATTGGAAGCCCCATACCGGCCCCCGAGGAGCCCTGATTTGAATCTACTAGACTTTTATTTGTGGAAAAATTTGAAGGCACGTGCGAATGCAACCCTAGTGGACGATGTGGCACCGTCCGTAAACATATTGTGGCGGGTTGCGAAACAATCAGGAAATTTCCAGGGATTCATCTACGCATCCGGGTGTTCATGCAACGGCGGGTTGATGCATGTGTTCGTGCTGATGGAGGGCATTTTGAACATTTCCTTTAGTGCCGACGATAATCTTTCACACACGTGTAAATAATTTTTCTGCAGTTCCTACTGAGTGTCGTAGTGTGAGGTGTCGTGTACCAATCTAACGATCGCTGCGATGGCATTCCCTAGTAACATGATCCAGCCAGAAGGCCATATACTGTACGTTATGTATTACAGGCTGTAGTAAAGAAACGAAGCATTCGCGGACCTATGTTCATATAACATTTTCCCCATCCTCCAGGTGTGAGGAATTTTTTTCCCTGAAGTATTGACATGCAATTTTGTAACACTCTGTACATATTTTTTTAAATCGGCTGCTTAATTGACAGCATGTTTGCAAGTTTGTGCTGCAGTAAATTGGATTTGAAAATGCTTACTTAAAAGTAAACATCCTATAACAACGTCGGCGTCTATGCATTCAGTACTAAGACTCCCACATGAGATAAGTAGACATCCAGAAATTTCACAGATTCATTCGGCAACAAGTTAGATTTCCCCAATCCTTTGTGTACTAGAGGTTAATTTAGTTGCCCATATGGATGTATAGCTTAACACCAGATCAGGTAGCACGGGATTTGGTCCTTGATTTCCTTGCACGCTCGTCATTAGCCGTAGGTCGCCCGAGGTGCGTCTAACGAACTGTGGTCGAATGTGTATGTTGTTGAAGTTTACTTGGTAAAACCAATACAAATTTGTGCCCACTGATTATGGGCGTAAATTTTATAGCTCTCGTGATTTTCGAAATTGTTCTTAGATATTGGTGTATTTGAAAAAAAAAAAATTCTTGTACACTGCATAACTTTACTAAACTCAGTATGTAATAGAGCATTAAGAAATAGACACTTTTATATTTGATATTCATACCGCCCCCCCCCCCAACAGTTTGTTTCATAGTTTGCGACTTGTTGCAGGTCCGCCAAGAATTACAGGACTGAAGCTAACTCAGCAGAGCCGGGACCTTGCAACACTGGAGTGGTCTTCCGCGTCGAACCATTCCTGCATCACGAGCGTGCAGCTGTGGCTGTGCGAAAACAGCACTCAGGAACTGAGCACGTGCTTCTACACGAAAATGAACTCCGCCACCGTCAAGTTCGAGTTTCAGAATTTCGAAGTTTGCCGCTACTATTATGCCACGATACGCGCGGCAGGCAGAATAGATTCGTCACCGACGACTACTCTGGAAATGTACCTAGATTCTGCCAGTAAGTTGTGATGTGCGTGGTAAATTTCTCGTAGTTAGGGCCCAGAATACGATAACCTAAATAAACGAACTTGGAGAAATTTGGCAAAATGCCGCTGGACACCAATTGATATGGATCCGGGAATTCCGCAAGTTGTTATGCTATACTTTCAAACACGTGTTCTTGTTTGCAACTTTTGTGATTTGCCACTCGTTTCCTAACACTTACCGCAGGATGTCGAATCAGTGATAAGCGTGTAGAAGGAGAGCTGGCGAATCACACTCAGCTTATTAATAAGTTGAAGTGCTAATCATGAGATTAGCATACAATTAACAAATGCCAATGCCTGGTTTGTACTCAGAACCGTCAAGTCTAGACTGACCGAAAAATAAACACGACAAATTTATAAGTCTCTACACCATTAATATTGGTTCCTAAGGTGCCAGCCATTAAACTAATTCAACTAAGGTACTCCTTTTCCAATTATTACAGCGGTAAACTTTCGGTGCTGCGTTTCTACTACGTTTGGTATAAAAAGGGTGGAATTTGTTAACGTTCTTATTTCAGCATAGTGAATATTTGGCTTTTGAGTCTCGAGTAGGTTTTGCACGCAATCGATACTCCAGATCAATACAAATGTGCATTTCTGTATTCATTTCGGGGCTTTTAGAGGTTGAGTTAAAGGGTCCCTCACACTCGATTGTCTTCAAAGCATGACGCAACCAACTATGCTTTAAGGACTAGAGAATTACCGTGATGTTACCATGAGGCTTATTCTAAGTCTTCGTTCCAACGAAACAAAGTAGCATCCGTACAATTATCACTCCCAACCTACTATTTGGTATTCTAAGCTTGAAACCAAGGTCGAGTGACGTCACGAGTGGAGTTGTAACTTCTCAACTGGTCACGAGCAGTTGGCAGGCTACAATTTTGTAGGTAAACCAATATGGCGGGCGTTGGTATTAAATGTGGCCGTGTATTTCGATAATAGGGAAATAAATAATGTGTAGTATAAAGTCAGTGCAGCACATGTTTGTGTTCTATGGCGTTATTATTTTCCTACACGTACATTTACGATACGAAAAAGATTGGTTATAACTATTACAAACGTGCATCACGCACGTCTGCTCTTAAACATAGTGCACGACATGATGCAGTCTATTTTACTTGCGGGATGTTATTACAAGCCCGTAAATGTACAAATACTCACTTGTAAATAATTATTCGATAAACTGTTCTGACTATACCGTAAATACGTCTATATTCATCCTTTGAGTAATATGTGTTCCGTGGTGTAGTGGATAAGGTACGTGATTCGTAACACAAGATCGAAACTCTCCTCCCGCAGAATTTTTATTTTGTCTAAATATGTGAAATACAGTTATGTGATCATATGCGGTAACAACATTAAAAGAAAAGCTTATAAGTTATGTACATTTTTATTTGGCTCCTATTAGACTACAGTTCGGAATGTTTCGGGGCTGGCTCTGGTAAATTTTTGACAGTTCTAGAAAAGTAGCATGGCCATAATTTATCCTTCCACCACAGCTGTTTTGCCAGTGAAGCAAAATATGTTTGCAAAGAAATGTTTGAGTCCAACGCACACTTGCATTTTCCTCTTTCCTCGTGTTTCTCGTGACAGGCACTGAAAGGCAAATGTTATCTAACTTCCGTCCAATACTTACTGTAGGATATTATAGCTGAGGTGGCATTCCAAATTGTTTTATTTCTGTAATTACGAAGTTAAATTTGTTAGGGTTCTGTTTATTTTATGTCGTGGGAAAAAGGAAACAGAAATGTTGGGGGGGGGGGGGGCTTTAGTTTTACGTCTTTCGTGAGACGGGATTATTTTGATATTGTTACGAGTGTGTGGCATTTTGATTTACATATTGTTTTGATGGAGTAGTGGAAAATTTTGCTCGTATGGAAATGACATTCAAATTATTTAACTTCGAAAATTGTAACTTTAGTGAAAAAACAAAATGGGATTCATAGGAATATACGTCGCTGTTCGTATTTGTACAGATGCAGCAATACAAACACACTTTGACCGAAGTTAACCATACACTCGTTGAATATACGATATAGACAAATATATATTATTCACTCGCTACAAAAATATGGAAAGTGCGGCTTTTCAGGCCACGTGTATTTCAATAATTATATTAACGGTTTACAAATACATTTACAAAACACGCAAACTTACTGTTTGTAAATTTCGCAACCTCTTGGACACGAGGTTTTGCACTGTTCTGCAGTACACTTCAGCGGACACCAAGGTTAGGAATATTAATATAATCGATTTAAGACGTGTACATTTCTTTGTTATTCAGGACAGTTTTGCGTGAAATCTATTATTAGCACCTGCTAACATTCCTCCACTTAGTCTTGGCCAAATATTTTATTTCCACATTCACAAATAGTTTTATAAACACACGGGCCTCGTCCGTAACACGTAAATATCTATATCTCACAAAAAAAAAAAGGGGGGGGGGGAGGAATACAGTTCACGATGGCCACCAACCGCAGTTTCTCAAACTTCTGACAAAATCAACGAAAACTGTACACTGTTATTTTCTTATGAAACACATATTTGTGATAATATACTAGTTTACGAGCTAAAAAATGTGAAGCTTATTATTCGTGTCTTTAAGTAATGCTTTTTCAACAGATTTGTAAAACCTTAAAACAAGCAATTCTAGTAATATTTTGTTGGTACGTTGTTGACCGTGCGCAGAGAGACGAACGCTCGTCTAGCTTGGAGTGCGGGAAGTCGGTAAGCCGAAGATGCCCGATTGTGCCCCCCGTGCTAAACGAATTATAACTCTGAATACCTTTTTGGATCCGACGAATATTTTGTCGGCTGCGACTGCGTTACAATAGGTTCATGACGGTGTAGGCAGTTACTGACGAAACTTAGAATAAGCCCCAGGGAAAGGCCTATTATAAATTATTATAGTGTGAGTAGCAGGTTACTGCTTCATGCCAGAATTTGTCGAGCCATCTAATAAATGTAAGAGTAAAAGGCCGAACCAAGAAGAACAGACCCCACGCAATTACACTAACTCCACGAACTTTCGAAGTTAAGGCAATATTTCACGATAATTTGTTATTTCGTTATATGAAAGAGTTTTATGTAAGGACCACATATATTGAAAAATATTGTTAGTCGAATATTTATAGTTTTCAAAATATAGCACTGGAAAGTTGAAAATTTCGGAATATGGTAGCCCACGTGTGTATGCTCCTAATTAACTTTGCCAAATAAATCACATGGCATGTGATCTATATCATATACACAACATGTTAATGAAGTATTAAGGATATTTAACAACGGGTACTCGGGTACGGGTATCCAGAATTTATTTAAAAATAAGTATTGATGTTTCTGCCTGCGCAATTATTCGCCCAAGAGACTAATAAATATTAATATTATTTTCTCTCGGATGAATAAAACTGTGTTTGCCAAAACATCAAAATCTATTTTAAAACAGATTCAGGATGCCAGTACCCGAGTACCCGTTGTTAAATATCCTTGATGCCTAGTAATACGCTGTGTATAACTTATAGATCACATGATATGTGATTTATTTGGCAATGTTAATTAGGAGCTTAGAAACTTGGGCTCCCATATTCCGAAAGTTCCAACTTTTCTGTGTTATATTTTGAAAACTATAATATTTTGACTTCAAATATTTGCATTTATGGTTTATTTTATATAAGTCTCTTTCAGATAATGAAATAAAAAATGATCGTGAAATACGTCTCTAACACAGCATACTCAAGAAAATGCTGTTCGCCGGGCACCCGCCATCTGTATTCTTACGAACAGAATAATGCGACATACGCAGCGAGGTAGCGAAACACGTACCACGAATAATGAGAACAAACGTAACTGCAGCGTTATAAGGCCCCACCCTTACTTTCCTGCGTATGTGCTTCTCACCGGAGATATTTGATATCGGAGATAGCCGTGCATGAGATGATGGGAACCTCTATGCTTCAGTTGTGGCATTGCAATGGATATATGGCCGTTGGTCGAAGATAGTCCATGATAACTTACCAGGCCCATATATTCTTCCACCCCGTTTGACTGGAGCAATTTACACAATGTTTTTGAGTGATTTCATTCCAGAGCTGTTGGATCATGTCCCACTTCATGTTCGTGAACGAATGCGGGTTCAACAACACTTAAATCCCAATTCATTTTGCGAATAGTGTCAATGTCTTAAGGTGACATTTCTCTCTTTATTTTAAATTCTGTTATCTGAGAGATGCTTCGAAAAGTGCCCCCTCAATGCAGTGGTTAGTTGTCGAATCATTATAATTTTCAAAATATAATACTGAAATTACGACACAAGAGTGTTATAGGTAGGTTCAAAGTGTTGAATTATAGTATAAACGCGGCATACTGAAATTGTGTTAAAAGTTACAAAACGAGCAAAAACCACGTTTCCTCTGCAGTCTATGGTTTAAACTATTTATTAAAGGAATGTTAACAGTATCGCATGAATGAACAAAAATATATTTACGACAAGTCTTACCCCTATTTTAATCAAAATTCAGAGTGGCAATACTCGTTCACCTGTTTATAAATCGCACTCGTACTGTGTCAGTATGTTATGCACACCATACAGATTGCATTCAATGCAATTTGACTGAAAAACATAGCAAAGTTTAGTATGCTGCATAATTCGAGAAGGTAAGACTTTTGAGTGTTATATTTTGAAAACTATAATTATTTTGACAACTGATTCCTCCACTTACGTGGCACTTCACGAAAACATTTCAGATAACCATATACAAAAGTGTGAAATATCACCTTAATCAGAATTTCCCTGAAAAGAGATTAGGGAAAGAAGGCTCAGTGCTTAATGGTATTCCCTGTGATCAACTTATTTGTAAACTGTGCTACTTCTCTACGTAATGAGTGGTTCATATCTCCGACCACTAAACACAATGTCTGTAGCTCACTGAATGTAATACGGGAACACGTTCTTTGTCCACTTAAGTAAAGATTTCACCAGATCATTTCTTATTTTCAATACCAGAAATATTTCATTAATGTTGGAATGAATGAGCTAACTCCCGTTTTTTTTCTCTCACGAAAATGCTGTATTCTTGCAGACGAGGTGGCGAGAGTAGAGGCGAGCAACATAACGCAGGACTCAGTGTTGATAACTTGGTGGGTGTCCGACGTGAAGATGAGGTGCCAGACGGAGACGATGAAGCTGTGCCTGCAGGAGGAGGGAGGCCGGATGCTGCCCGACTGTTGGGAGTGGACGCTGGGCCAGGACAACCCCAGAGACTCCATCGCCCTGAGTGACCTCGACCCCTGCGCCGCTTACGACGTCATGGTCAGCCTCATCACGGCGGGCAAGTACAGCAACAAGACGTTGACCTTCACCACCCCTATGGCCTGTGAGTACTGCCCACTTTTTCATAGCCTGTTCACGGTCAACTGAGCACTTTTGAAAGCGGTGCTCAAGATATATTTGTGTACACATTGTGTATTTTCCCCCCCTATATAAAATTAATATTTCAGTTGGCCTGATCATTTTATTCATTCGTCAGTCAAGTAGAACTGTGAAACTATCAGAAGAGTAAATATTCTGAAATGTTATAAATCGCATATGAATTTTCATTAATACATTGACAGTAAAATATATCATTTCAGTCTTCACAAACTTTTTCCTAAAACCCTTTATTCAAAGTGGAGAAATGGAATTTCTTTCTCTCTGTCGCGTCTTTACCAACTTAGCTGGGTACATGCCATTTAGTGTACCGGGTAAATTTATGAAAATAGGGGCATTAACATTTTGCAAACGTTTTTTCAAAAGTGCTTAGTTAACTATGAACAGTATATATCAAAACTTAGCGATATTTCCCACAGTGAAGCTTGGAGTAGCTCTTTATTTACACAGGCTTTTTCTGCGAATCTTATACACAAAGAAAATAATGAAATAAAAAACCAACAGATGATGTACAATAACACTATGATAAAAGCTAGTGAATTTCATATGGAAGTTTCAATGGTCGGACATAAAATAAAGCTTTTGAAAACAGATAATTCTTAGGCAAGACTGCCAAATTGATTATTTTATTTGTGGTTTAATAATGCTGAAGAAATTTCTAATTTATCCTTAAATGAATTGTGGTATTTTCCACACTTACAGATTTTCTTAACAGGCCTCACATATTAACTTCTAAATCACAACAATTTACTCTAAAAATTGACCCCTCGAATATCATCATACAGTAATGTCGTATTATTATAAACAACAGTCCTGAAACACTTAACAAAATAAACACATGTTATAGTGTCAGAATTAATTTGGTATGCGCATAGTGCCATTTAAGATATCCTTCAACACTGCGAAGTGTAGCAAATCGATATAGCATCGTTTCCCATAGTTGGCGTAATAACTATGGACAGATTTTGACGTACGCTGCCCGGCTAGTTTCCCACAGATCCCTGGCATTTTTTCTAACTACCTTATAACTAAGTGTTAAGTATAAGCTCGGTGGGTAAGGCGAGATTTTATTGCATCTCAGGGCTACACCCCTTATGCCTACAAGGATAGGAAATCATGCAAGGAGATATGCATCACGGCAGAGAGGGATTAGGCAGCCATGGCCTGCAATTGGGGCCATGACTACCTCCCTATGTGTACTTATAGCTTAGCTAACACTAGAAGAGACATGGAAAAACCGGCATAGACACCGTAAAAACCCAGTCGACAGGATAGAATTCAAAATATTCATGCATTAATCAGAAATGCTACGGGAGACAGAGTGTGTGTGTAACATGCTCATGATAGTAGAGATGAAAAGCTAGCAGAGAGGGGACGGGAATTTTATTTTCTTTCGCCTTGGAAACTGGAGGGAGACACTGTCTTGTAACCAGAGAGATGCTTACACACCTCTCAGATGGGGGAAGTGGCGTTATTGGGTGGCTTTCCCCCTAAGATCCCTGGCATTCGTGCATGCAGGATCTTCTGTGTAAATAGATATCTCCAGCAAATTCCCAGAAATGCTCAATTGTGGTTGTTTTAGCGAATGTGGTGGCCACTCCTTTAATCTGAACTCTTCGGACCCTATTCTGGACAAAATGTGGCCTATGATACAACGCTTTAACATGCTGGAATATTAGTTTCTTTATTGGGGGTAAATGAATGCCATGAAGGACAGCGAGTGATCAACGAACAATACAGAGTAGTTGTCACTAGTCATTGATACGTTCAGGATGACAAGTAGACACAACTTTCGCTACATGAGATCACCTCAAACCTTTATGGAGTCACCAGCAAGCTGCACATTGTCTTGTTGGCAGCTGGATTCTGTATAGTCCCATGTGGGTTGCGCCACACCTGGGCACCACCCAGATGAAGCGGGTCACAATCATAAATCAATCCCAGGTCGGCCACTCACTTTCTTCTGTGAGTCACATCTCAGTGACTTCCGTAGGGTAATTTCGATAAACACGTGACATAGACATTGTAGATTGTGGTGGGATGAAAGTGTGGGCAACTACGGCAATGGAAAACCTCATCCAATTGTCTTCCACTAACATGCCCATTCGGACTCAAGTATCACGTATCAACGAAAGCGCATTCGAAGTTATTCACAGTGTCTCATAAGATAATAGTAAATTATAACTAATTTTAGAATTTTTTCTATCAATCTGTTTCATTAAAATGCAGTAGTAATTATTTCTCATATATTTTAATCCCCATCATCTATTTTATTAATGACAAATACTTCTACACATATTATATACCAGCAACACAGACAGAATATTTAAGTTTACGACCTATGAAATACCAACTCAGCGACAATAACAAATTGTATGAGTTAATGGGTCTTGGTGCCCTGTCCTCTTCTTGATACATGGCTTACCCAGGATTCCTACGCGAAATCTCGTAATCCAAAGCTAACGCTTCAACTACCTTTAAAATGAAGTTCACCTCTGAAGAAGGTGAAACGACAATTATATAGTTGACTATAAATGACTCTACAAATGGTAAATTCGCCTCTTAAATGTTTAAAACTTACGAACATGATTTTCTTAATTATTGTGTTCTTTCACTTTGTTGCAGTTGAGGCACTCAGTGCAACCACCGAGAGTGTTGCCAACACGGTGGCGGTGGTGAAGTGGACCTACGAAGTCGCCAGCAAAGACTGCAAACCCACGGTCATGCAGGTGTGCTACTCCAGGCAAGACGCCAGCGACACTTCCAAGATGTGTCGGACCCTGAGCACGGCTAGGCACTCCAGAGTTCGGCTCTCCGACCTCGTCGCCTGCACGTCCTACACTGTTGTCCTAACCTTGCTGACATCTGTCGGCCCCCAGCCCAACTGTACACTTTCGCTAGTCACCAAAAGCGAAGGTACGAGGAACTAAAGAGTGACATGATTCAGTGAACTTTACCAAAACATATCTCTGTTGAACTCGGTGAGTGGGTAAATATATATATATATATGCGTCGGAGGTAGGGGTACTATATACATTTTACAAACCCGAGAGTACGCCATTTTTTTGTAATTTTTACACTCTTTTCTGAAGTGCAAAGCACTATCTCCTACACGGAATAATAAGTGATTTAGACTGTAAGAAATGGCACTATGTGTCATGTGTCATCATGTTACTGTGCGACCTATCTATTACAAGATATGTCAACATTTGGACCATAGTTTTGCATAAACACGTTGAAGCATAGACGCCAAGAACTTGACAATGTAGCCCGTAAACAATGTTCGATATACCATCTCGGTAACAGTCAACATTCCGTACTTCTCCGAAGTACCATAAATGAGGCTATTGGTATCAAAAGGAACTATCTCCTTTGTCCTGAAGTGTACAGTAGGAGTGATTTTTTATCTAATGAAATTTTACCCACACTTTCGGGATGGTTTTTGTCTTACACATACAACAAATGAGATGTATGCGACTAACCGAGGAAACGGAACATATGAATAATAGTTGACTAGATATTCCCACTTTTATTTTAGAGATTGTCCCTTTTCATACATACTGTATGATTTACATGGATATGACTCTATTTGATACCGACATGGAGATTGGTCTTTCTGTTAGTAGAATATAGAAGTGTGATACCTACACTCATTTCATTTAGTATCTATAAATTCTATTATAAGATTAGTCATATTCTTTACACTAAAACAATATGTTAAGAACAGCACTATAAGGTACGTACATGTCTTTAATAAAATTACAAAAGTGACGGAAAATATTATCTAGAATGTACAAAACAGAAGAGGTGAAAACAACATGAAACATATTAGTTTTGAGATTTGCATACCTTCAGATTACCAATAATTGATTACAGGGCACAATGACATTAGAACAATAGTATTTCTATGTAATTAACAAGAAATGTTATCCTTCAGAAAGTAAGTAAAAAGAGAACTTTCTACACAAAAATACACTTTTCTGTTGTAATAAAGTTCCCTGTGATTTCGCACCTACTTAAAAAAAAAAAAATTAAATATTAAACTACACTGAAATTTAATTTTCGGACTACGCACAAAAATAAATTATTTGGATTACAGTACCAAAGCTAATGAAAAACACCGTACGAAACTGAAAAATGAATTAACCCATCAAAAATGATTCATCATCATCATCATCATCATCATCATCGTTTTCACACAAAAAATCACCCTGCAGATTCTCGTCACCATCATCTTCAGTTTCAGCTCTGTGCAGCACATCCACATAGTATCGAAGTTCGGAAAGTGTTTTCCAGTTTCCACCGAAATGGGATCACAAAAATTTCGCAATGTTTCTTTGATATTGTTCCAGACGTTGTTAGTACATATTTCCATGGGTTTTATTTCTGATATGGAGTAATTTTTGTTTGTAATGAACATGGATTTCTTTGTGTCAATACTGTATGCTGTTTCCCCTCTTACTTTTACAACACACGTTTTGACACCCTGCGTTAGTTTTATTCGTTTGCTTGGAGCACATTTGAAGTGCCATGATCCAGGCTGCTTCAGAACAGCATGTGTGCTGGTTTTCCAATCGAAAACTTGTCAGTCTTCTTCAAGATTAATGGCTCTTCCATGATCCCCCACTATGCCTGAGTAAGATGCCGGAGTAATGGTCTCTCTTTCATTCTTAATGTCTTTCTTCGATATTGCCAAATACACAATCTGGAGGAATGAAATAATGGCTTCTTACAAGAAACACCAGTTCAATGCGTCCAATGTTAAGTGAAGCAATCATAAGCCATTTACCACACATGGTGAGGGGGTTCCTGTTTTATTCTGACCCTGCACGAGTCACAAATGAGTCTCGTCAGTTTTCATCAGCCTATTATAAAGCGTTTATGTAATCTGATTAGACACTTTTCGGTATTGGCCCTCCATTCAGCAATAACAAGCATATAGGCGTTGGTAAGCCTGTATGTGGAAGAACCTTGAACTACAGCAAAGGTGTGAAATTAAAGTTGATGGGAGTAGTAAGCCGCTTGATCTGCGACTCGGGGTAAACTCTGATTTTTCTGCATGTGAAAGGATAATACAAGAGTCTCTTCACCAGTGTATCCCACTAGAGTGTAGAATGCTTTCACTCTTAGTTTCTGGACACGTTTCGTTATCATTATTTAATTTAATTTTGTGGGGTTTTCTCTTGCTTGAGACGCTCAGCTAGTTGTATGCAGAGGGAACCACAGTCCTAACTAGCAGTCTTGAATACATGATTACAACAAGTTTTAAAAACCATATGGAAATAAGACTTGATAGTCTTTAATGCTGGATCCGTAACCACTTTATCATACACGGCAAACAGTTTCTATACACTTAATTTAGAAGGCAAGTATATTTTCTGCCTTGACTTGTTACAGCAATTGGGGGATTCAACACACACTAAGGAAGATATAAACATCACAATGCTGTCCTTTTTTGGTCGGAATTTTAGTGCCTTCCTATCCCCCCACGATTTCCAACAGGAGGGTTACCTGTTTGTGAATATTTTTTAGCAATAGTATCAACATGCTTCCTGGATACATGAAGGATGCTTAGGAAACCTTGCTGTCATGTAGGAACCTTATTACTGTTACTGTTGTTAACATAACATTTAATTTGTAATTGCTTTCGAGCATATTTTCCATTTTTTGGTCTCCTCCTCTGCACAGGTACAATCTCGATGTACTTACAAATAAAAGCATTTTGAGCATCATACGTTTTATTGCAGTGATACTGTTAATGCAACACCTTTATGTCATTCATCGATAATGTCCCACATCTGAATGCTTTTGTTATGTTTTTCTCTTTACACGTGGGTGGCGTAGGCATTTCCTTAGAAGCATGCTTGGTTGGGCAAAAATTAATGAAATTAGTTATCTTTTACAAAGTGATACGGTACAGAAAGTTCTAACAGTTATTATGTAAAGTTAAAACACCCCTTAAAGTTGAATAATTGGATGCAATTCAAAACTAATAGATATCAGTGCGAGGTTATGGTCTCGGCCTTAAATGATGTACTATTTACATAAACATCGCAACTTATATGTCCATTATCCAATATAATGTCTACTTGATGTATAATTAGTTCCTCATTGAGTATTAAAGTTACCGCTGATTTTAGCAACTTCTGATTTCCATTTCCTTGGATCCCAGGTGCATTTCCTAGCTTTTGTGAGTGACACAGGAGTGACATTTTGAGGTATCGTAGCCATCACAGAACACGAAGGAGAAAGTTTTCACATGATGTGATCATATAATACATTCGTTCACCTTAACACAGTTTAAAAACGCTTAAAATACCTCTTATATAACTAATAACCGAACAACTTCGCACACACGAGCAGGACAATCTGACTTTACAATTACTTTGAAACAATTTGGCAGCGTTCACATGATTGGAGTGGAAACAGCTGATTGGTAGTTGTGGAGATTGTCCCGCTTAATCCCAACATATGGCGGAGATTAGTCTGTTCGAAACCAACATTATACTTCCATGCACTGAAACTATGGGATTTTATTCTTTTCGAAATCCACAAATACAACGTAGTTTCATAGATGGCCAGTAGTGCAGTTCAACGATGCCAGTATCTGAATTTCGACAAAAATTTGAGATAGCTCCTTTTGATACCAATAGCCTCATATATTCTTTCAAAGTCGTTTTGAAACGCATTCCAGGTATGTTGGATAACCTACAACTCAGATTAACGAGAGGACCACAGCGGAGTCCAAAACTTGTGCTACTGTTTCTGCGACTATAGTTTGAAAATAATATTGTGGTGGTGCATTTTCCAAATTCGCATTGTTTGTCTCATTAGGACGAATGCAGAATACGAATTGGTATAACATTCCTGAAAGGAAGTCCCCATAATGTTTACCTTTCAGATGATTGTAGACAAACGAAGGTTTCTAATGCTTGCCATCTCAATATAAACTATATCATTACAAAAAAAACTACACGCTAGTACATTCCCTTGTTGTAGTATTGGACCCATGGATTCATGACGTTTTCTCCACACATGATCTGTTTCATCTGGCCGAATCAGTTAGAAACGTGACTCGTCAGACCAGGCCACATATTTATATTCGTCAAGTACTCAATGGCGAAGTTTCCGAAATCTGACGAGGCGTGTAGCTTGCGTAGCGCGGTTAGCATGGGTACTTACTTCTGATGGACGTCGGCTGCAACACAACTTCTTTCACTCAGGGCACGTTGCACAGCGCTCACTCTGACGTTTGCTGAGGTTCCAAACATAGAACCTCGGTATCATTTTCTGCAGTGTTTTACGCATGTCGCTTGAAACAAACCACTGACTTGGTCATGTTCATCCGGATTATTAAAGTGAACATACTGCTGCTGCCCGAACAATGTTTAACTAACGTACTTGCAGTCAAGACACACTCTTGAAATAATAAAACATACCCAAATCTTTTCAGAATCACTGAAATTATATTAATGGTATAGTGGGTCATAGTAAGTTTATGGTGAGTTTAGTTATAATTACTTTCCAGCCTCACAACCCGAACAGTTCTATCAAGCTTCCGTCGAAATATTTCGGAATGTGATTCATTGTAAAAAATAAAGTAGATATGTGCAATCAATTTTACAGCCTAACTTAATTCATGAGGGAGATATGCACCCTTGAAAATCGAGTTTTTAAATGGCATTATTAAAAACAAAACTTCAGTAACTATATGTACGTAAACTACGATTCTCTGGAAAATGTTTTTTTTTATTTTTTAATTTTTTTTTGCTTTTGATATCTTCACTATATGGATAAACTAATTTCAATACCTCCTGTCACCATAGAATTAATAATTGCATAACTTTTTTTACTCTCATGTTTTACGGAATTTTGATGCCGTTTCATTATGCAGTACACCCTACTAAACCAAAAAGGTGCTCTTGTTGCAAGTGCCGAAGACACAGAGCTTTCTTTTAAATCCATACAAAATTTTCAGTGGCGACGACACAATTGTTGGCATGTGGGCAATAAATCATACTTCCGTAGGTAAACACATTGTAAGCAATAAATATTGGGACCACTATTCCCGAAAGCACAAATGAAACGAGACAGATTTGGGATTATATATGCGTAGGGACTGCAGTGCAAACAGTTTGTTGAGGTTTATGTGGGAGAAATTGGGCGACATGCATTTGATGTAGCGCGGAAAGCTGTAGAGGTGCGAGAGCATGAAATTTGTATCAGCAGAAACACCCAAACTACGTGAGCCCTCATCTTGGGATGTTTGTCGCATTTGACCCACGCATAAGGAAAACAGGCACATTGACCATCATTGTAATTATTTTACTGTGGAATTGTTTGGTATTTCCTGACTCACTTGAACTTTTATACAAGTTCAAGCCAGATCACAGCGACAAAGTATGTTAGTGCGTTTACGATTATATTACTTTAGTACTTTTTCCACTTCAGTCGCATTTAAGTCAGCTTAAGAATAGTTGGACCTATATCGGTTGCTAACGATGTATTTATCTCCACGTAAATAAGCATGGCCAAAGTGCCAGGCGTTATACCGTCGCCATTGAGAACTTTGTGGGCATTTAAAAAGGAAACGATTGGTCCTAGGCACTTGTAAGAAAAAGTCTGTTGTTGCATAGGACGTCCTTCTCAATTCAATGGTATCAAAGTCGATTAACCTGAAGGGAAAACAATGCCATGGAATGAGATGGCGGCAACACCTATTTATATAAAGACAGAAGACCTCAATAACACTGAAAATTACCTACAGAAACGTAAATGAATTACACGCTATTTCCAATGTTTTGTTTAAATATAATTTTTGAACTCGTTATTCAAAAAAGTTTATCTCCCTTAAGAACTTAGCCAGCCTATTAGTTGCATGGTATATTCATACGTCTATTTTTACAAGGAATTACCTCCGGATATATCGGGTCAGTTTTCGAAGAGCCTGCACATGCACTGCTTTCGGACGCAACATATTACTATAATGTTCCCATATTTTAATCATACTTGAACATTGTAATGTCTAAATCATAGCATTCCTTCTGGCTGCTTCATTTTTCATAGCAATATCTGTGCCTGAAAGTACACATGCATGCCTGTGTATTAAGATACATACTTTACTTCGAACACTGTTTATAACCCTTACTACGCTATACTTAAGGGAGTAAGTCGTGAATTCCGTGGTATACACTTTGTTTTTTCGTTGCACTAGCAGTAGGGTAATGTATGTTCGAGGACAAAAGACTTCGGCTGGAGACGGGAGGCTCCGGGGAGCCGGCCGCCATGTTGGATCCCGGACTTCCTGCTCTGTTATTTTGATCACTAGTCCGCCATATTGGACCGCCATCTTTGCGGACAGCACTTCACATCTTGGACCACCATTTGGTAACCAGTATGTAATTTTCCATGCTCTTGCATTCCGAAGGTTTTCTCCGAGTGCTCCCATTTATTCTCTTTTGCATTCTTCCTTTCTTTTTTCTTTCTCTTCCTTCCCCCTACATTCTCTCTTTCTTGTTTTATTTTTCCTTTCTCTCTCATTATCTCGTTCGCTTTTCTTCTTTGTTTACATCGACTGTTACTGGAGGCCGACATATTTGTTGCTGGAGATCGCCATACTTGTTTACATTTACATGGAGGCTGCCATCTTGGCTTTTCGTTTGTCATTTGTTTGCCCCCATTAGTTTTGGCTTTGGCCACTAGGAGTGCCATCATCTTGGTTCTGACATTGACTTCTAGGAGTGCTGGTGTTACTCTCGTTCGATTAGTCGATCGGCCACCATATTGGTTCTGGAATTGGCCGCTAGGGGCACTGTTTTTAAAAACTCAAAATACCATTTGGAGAGCGAACTACCGGACCTTACGTTACCAGACTTATGCCTTAGACCACTCGGCTATCTCGACATGCACTGGGATAAGAAATTATAAGTATATATAGCTTGTAGACAAATAAATAATATCTTGCCTTTCATTTAAGACATTATATTTTTATTTTTATTATATAATTATTTATGTTTTTCATTTAAATATCAATAATTTTTTTAAGTTTATGTACAAATCAATAATTTTTCAGTATATATTTTTATTATAACATTTTTATTTATTATATATTTCTTAAGTTTATTTAATTTATTTAAAGTATTTTAAGCAATAATTTTTTATTATATTATTTGTAATTCTTAATTTCTTATTATTTTGGCTTGACTTTCATATATATTATTTGGATTTAACTTATATAATTTTTTTAAGTATTTATTATTTATTATATAATTTTTTTAATTTTTTATTAGTTTGGTTTAACTTACATATCCATTATTTAAGATTTCGCTTATATACTTCCTTTAAGTATTTTTTAAGTATTTTTAATTAAACATTAAAGTGTATCGAGTGACAAGTATACGGATTCGTATTTGTCAGGCAGATAAGAATATGTCACCAGAATATATAATTATGTGATTATGACAAGCGCCATATTGGATTTTTATAAGCATGTATATATAAACTGTTTTAGTAGATATTTGCCAAATGTTATATATTATGATCATTGATTATTCCCAGACTTAAGTATGTACATTTAGGGAATTCTATGTTGAACTTAGAAAAACCTATATTTCCTACTCCTAGGTAATGATTATAATTATTTCCCCACCCCCACCACATATTCAAACTATTCAGTATCCAATTCGCTTAACCTAAGATAACCTTACTTCACCTAAACTAACTTAACCTAACCTAAGATAATTTGACCCAATTATCGCGTAAGAACTCTCAATATATATGCTTTATTTCTCTCGACATTCAACCGTCATACTCTAGTCATCGCCAGACCCCTCTCCTTCTAGCCTTACTTAACAAACATATCGAATTGTACTGAATACCAAAAAACACACACACACAGTTATATATAGTACCTTTCACCATGACATTAGCTTGTCTTATTTATTCCGGCTATTACCAATACAGTCCATATCCACCGCCATACTTCAGACTTACTGATCAATAATAACAGCTAACTATATTGACTACCATTTCAGCCCCATATAACCTTGCGAGTTACACATATATGAACAAGCCATACCAGCTGCCGAACCAATCAAATATTCCATCCTTGCTATCAGAAGATCAATACTATTAACTTAACCATCTATGACACCCACATCGTCTTAATTCCCATAAAACCATTCCGCTCATACTGACCGATCATACCAGTTAAGCATTCTAAGGCTCTCATACTAACTATACAAAAAACGAATCATACAATTGAATCATTATCCTCACACCATCTAAGCTATACTTTTTTTCATACTGCCAAAATAACTGAACATGTGATCAGGCCATGCCAATCAGCCATACAAGCAAACTAACAGTACAACCAATTCATACTTGTGTGTGTTCCACCCCATGTCAGGACTTTGAATATATTTTATTTCTCTCGACATCCACTTAACCTAACTTGACCTGACCTAACCACCACACTAGGCATGTATGTTAGAAATAGAAGTAATTTTTTTTTCATTTTAAAATTTTTAAGCATTTTTCTTTTAATATTATGGAAATGTGTACCCATCCTCCTCCTTCTCCTGCTCCTCCTGTCGGTGTTACGAGTACTATAGCCCTCCTAAGACATGCACTCGCATAAATGTTGATTTAAACTGAATTAATAAGTGTTTCACAGAAGCAGATACACATATTACTATGAATTTTTTATAAAAATTTTATTTACATTTATTCAATAGATAGATCACCCCATTCTTTTGCAGGACATCTGCTCTACTAACCGGGCCCCAGACTAAATTTACTCATGCCTCAAACTAGAAGTCAAGCATACCTCAGCCCATCGTTCAGGCATCTTGAACGAACCATTGCTAGATTTAAACTCACCACACTCCCTTAATTTTATCCGAGGACCAGATGACCTTGTAAGTGTCGAGAGCAAAAATCTGTACCTTCACGGTAACTGGAGTCTGTACGCGCTTCTTTCCTGTTTTCACACCTGGACGGTGTCAGGTAGCCTTAATCAGCACATAGCATTTCTGCTCCCCCTTGGTATCTGGTAACTAGAGTCTGTACATGCTTACAAGTCGTTTTAACACCTGGATGGTGTCGGATGACCATGTGCGTGGTAATAGCTGTGTTAGAAAGTCTGTACCTGCATGGAGTCAGGTAAATACAGAGAATGAGTCAGCAGGCTTCACGAGCAAGTACAAGTCTGCATCTGAATTGAACTTTGGGTCAGCATGAAGGAAGTTTTCTACATGTCCTAGCCATCATGTAGGACTTTGCATATACTAAAACCAGACCAATAAAAGTAAATAACAATATATCACTTTTCACATAAATTGTTTGTGTGGTTGTATCTATCATCTCCCTCGTGTATAAAGGACTGTTGCATCTAATGCCATTTTAAGAAAAATTTATGACTGGATTTTTAATTAATAAAAGATTCTTTACAAAAATTCTTATTTATTTTGCATTTTAGTTACACATAATTTTCCCGTTAAAAATAACATTTTAGTCTTGTCATTCATCCTTTAAGTTGGAACTGCGCTTCCTTTCTTCATGCTGGAACTGCTCATCCTTCCTTCGGGGTTGGAACTAGTATACTTTTAGTCGTCGCCCTCCCACTTTACCGCCCGAACGACTGCTAATGAAACTGTGCGCGTGGTTCTCCGGCTGGGGACGGAGCAATACAATACACTCTTGCAGTACTACACACACACACACACACACACACACACACACACACACACACACACACACACACACACACACACACACACTCACACACACACACACACACATATATATATATATATATATATATATATATATATATATATATATATATATATATATATATATATATATATATATATATATATATATATATATAAAATCTCCATGGTACTGCAAGAATGACCTTTATAGGAGGATTATTACGAAGAAAAATTAACCACCCCCACATTAAACACAATGAACAGAAGAGACAACAAGAATAAACATAACAGCCAAAAGTATAAATATAAAGAAAGAATGATAGATAAAGAGGAAGATATGAAGTAGATTGATAGGGTGGGTAAGAACAATACCGCCTCTAGTGGTTACAATAGGTCAAAATGTCACAACTAAAAATACTTCACCCCCCTCCCCCAAAACAATGGTAAGGATATGGGTTGGAGCCCCAGGAATTGGCTTTAAACCCTGGTCGGAGATCCAAACAAAAATCGTAGTCCCAAATTTATAATCAAATTTGTTGGTGATGTCACAGTAGATGTAAAAGGGGAGTTCTGGCTGGCCACAATTTTAGGGTTATTTCTTCTAAAATCACAAAAAAAAAAAAAAACGCAGTGCACTATTTAGGGTTATTTCGTCTAAAAATACAGGGAAAAATTAGAAACTCAAAATCTGAAATTCGAAAAAAAAAAAAAAAAAAAAAAAAAAAAAAAAAAAAAAAAAAAATGAAAATCAAGCAAATTAAAGTCAAAATAAAGATATTTGAGGGCTAAATTTAAGCTCTAAAAGTTTTTTTTAAAAGGAGCTCTCAAAAACAAGGACATTGTAGCAGTTTTTCAAAAATGAGCGTGCAGGATGTGACACAGGATAAAACATGCAAAATTATGCAAAAAAGAAGCAAAGTTATCGTTTTCTAGAAATGCAAAAAAATATTTTTCTTTATAAAATTTATATCTTATAAATAGTTTTAATAAAAATAATCAAACTGGACGGTCATTCAGACACAGATAGCGAATCTGGTCATGAGTCTGAGTCTGTAGTGAATCTCGTGGAATCTATAAATGGCGGATGCGAAATTTATCTCGATTATGAGGGATATCTAATTGTATATCTCATATCTAATTCTGATGTATCTGGTTATGCTTCAGATGATTCAAATGATTCAGATGATTAAGACGTTTTAGACGATTTATAAAATTCAGATCCATATGGTTTCGACAATTTTAGTCAAGATTTAGAACTCAGAAGAGGTTTTTTTTTGTTGATTCAGAAAATTCAGATGATGAATCTCTTTCAGAAAGTTCTATTGAGGAAGAATCTGGTTACAATGCTGATAATGAATCTGATTGAAAAACGAAATAAATTCAATGAAATCATCATTATCGAAGTTTTATTTTTTTTTTCTAAAACTTGTTCTATTTGCTGTGGATTTTCACCAATTTTTCAAAGGGCATATTTATGGTCAATATTTTATAAAATAGTTAATTGTGAGTTTTGTAAATTTGAATGAAATTTATAAACTATATTTTTAAGATACTCAGATGCATTATCTAATCTATAGGAAGGGATTTTAGACCTCCTATCACCTTATAAAATATTTGTCAAACTGCAAGGCAACACAGGAATTTTTATTTATAAGGAAAATCAATTTATTTAGAATTATGAAAATGATCTTTCATTTGATCAAAAAATCGTAAAATTTTTAAATGTAACCACTCAACTATAAGCTCAAAAAATTGTTTTAAACTATCGGAACAATTTAATAATTTTAAAAGTTTATATATCTTCAGTAAGTCTTTCTTTAAAATTATTGTAAGTAAGAGTCATTCGACTAATTAAAACAATATTAAAAATGGAATCTGCTTCAACATCTTGATTAAAATCAACACAAATATTAATGTTTGTTTTTAGAATTGCATACCGAGCATATACTTTTCTGAACTATTCACCCATTTTTAGTATTTTCAGTTTTAATATTATTATTTTTGGTGACCTTACACTACAAGCACCAAGTGTTCTTCATTTAATAGTATACTCTCATATACAATTCGCAATAGAGTGAGTAAAAATATAAAATCTTTTATTTGATTTTGATGCTTCCAGTTGTCCATTTTTATACTCATATATATTGCAATAAAACCACAATAATCGTCTCAACATTTTGCACAGATCTCTTAGAAATATTGATAAGACATATCGGCACCGACAAAATCATTAAATATGTGTCTCAAGTTTGTGTCATCTTGTCTCGATATACATAGAAAAGTTGCATTGTCTCTCACAAGTTGTTTTGGTTTTTTCAAACATGTTTGTGCTAGATAAAAAAAACAATGTTTTCATGCCTCCCCATAGTATAGTACTTGTGGACTATGTCTTGATTGTCTAAAATATCATCATCAAACACAATTAGAGATTCATTTTCACATTGATCTACAGGGGTAATTTCCCCAGTATTATTTTTAAAATATGCCATTGTGTCTTTAACTTTTAATTGTTTAAATACCTCATAAAATAATTTTGTATTAGATATATTTGGCTTGTTTCAAACATTTTAAGCAAACATAAAGTTTATTAAAATTTAACCATCCTAACTTATAAATAAAATTGGTCATTAAATTGGTTTTCACACAACTGC
This sequence comes from Dryococelus australis, assembly GCA_029891345.1. NCBI lineage: Eukaryota > Metazoa > Arthropoda > Insecta > Phasmatodea > Phasmatidae > Dryococelus > Dryococelus australis. The sequence continues at coordinate 66,723,270 of CM056998.1, read as the reverse complement.
TCAGGGCTATAATTACCCCTCTAATATCATCAGGCAATAATTCACTATTCTTTTTATTCCTAGAGTGTTCTTCAGAAATCAAAATACCGACACCCCAATTATCTTTGTGCAGCATAGGCTGCTTTGGCTACAACTTTGTCATTTAATAACAATATTTTTTTTGTATTAAATGGATAATAAAGTATTCAAGTTAACAAATAATACTTCTGTACTGAAGAAAAATCTTCATTATGATATCATCCATAGTGAAAAATCGATTGCTTTAAATAGTTTTCATCCGAGAATTTTGACTCCAAATATAGACAATAATACTATAAAAACAATCGAAAAAATGAGTGCTGTCATTGATAAAAATGAAGTTATCACTATTCCTAAAGGACAACATGATAATGAATCTTTAAAGGAAACTATAAATTCGATTGACCCATTTTCAACAAATAACATTGAATTGACAGCCGACAATGTGAAAAATAGAGTTTTGGTTAAATCTAAGTTTGATATTAAACATGACAATCAATTATCTGGCATACTTGGTTTTGAGAGAAATATGCTTATTGGAAAAGACAAAATTGCTGTAGGAACTAAGTTACCTAATTTTAATTTATTTCAAACAATGAATTTTCACTGTAATTTAGCTGGAATGTTTATAAAATATGACAAATCGAATCAATTAGAAACTGATATAATTTCTAGTTTTCCAGCAAAAACTATGTTTGGCTCAGCGATTATGTTAGTTATGAACACCTATATCCGATTTTTTTAATAGAATCAATAATGAATGCTTTAATCACATTGTTTTAGAAATTAGAGACAAAAATGGTAAACTAATTGATTTTGATGGTTCTGATATTGAAATTGTTTTGGATATTAAAGAAGTTAATTCAAAATATTATAATATTTAATTATAAAAGTGAATTAAAATTATATGTTTTGATATCTATGTGACACTGTATCGATTTTATTTTCTAGTACAATTATTTTGTTATTACAAGGACTTAATGCAATTTTACTAACTCCTATTGTGTATATTTCATGCTTTTTGCTTCTTAATAGATTCACTGATCTATATTCTATTTTCTCTTTAAACAAACAATTATTATAGTCATCAAATGTAAGTCTCTAATTAACAACACATTTTTTCACACCTTTAGATCTTTGGTTTTCATTTACGCCAACCTTGTAAACATACATTTTTGCTCCTAAACCAACAAATTCAGTCATTATTTTACCATTACATTCATCTTACATTTTTCCTGAAATATTTTTTTTTTTTTACTTGATGCATGTTATAGCTATTTTCATTTGAATTAATCACTTGTGTCAAAATTTTTTTAACATTGTCTTCATGTACTTCGTAAACATTTTCTGTTTTTTAGTTACATATATAGCTATCGATATCTTGATAATATTATTTAACATTTTCACCATATTTTGGTATTATTATGTTATACTGAAAATCTTACATGAATTATTTCGATATGTCTAAAATTAACATACCCACATAAATAGGCTGATTAAATTTTATATTTATTTTATGCATATGTATAGCTGCTACATTCTCATTAAATATACTACTTCTTTTGACATTTGGTTTTGCTACTAATTTTTCACATTTTTCTGCATCTGATATTAGTTTTATATCAACTCTGTTTCATATATTTTCCATTGTTTTACCAAACACAGAGTTATTCATCAGTTTGTAAAAATCTTTTTCGAAGTCATTTTTAGCATTAGTTCTCATCTCTGTATTCAAATATATATGTTTCTCCAGCCAATCAGCCTGATCAAACAACAATATTCTATGTATTTTAGTAAGTTTTAATCCATTCTTTAGGAACTGTTTTAAATTACGATAGTGTATTAGATACTTTTCTTTATTATGTAAAGTTCTTAATAATTTAGACTGATTTGTTCCAGGAATTACCTTATTTTCTTGGCAAAATGGCAGATCTTTATGTAAATTATGTAGTTCTTGTGGATAGTCTAAATCAACTTCTAATATATACCCATACTAAGAATCATTCTTCAAATCTAACATTTTTTCACTCCACTGATGTAAATCATATATACAATAAACCCATACGAAACCACCACCATATGGTAAATATTGAGACATAGCCCATCCATAAAGATTATTTGCATCGGTATATACTAAATAATTTGATTCTTGATTAGAGTTAAAATCTTCTAAATAATTGTTGTTGGCTCTAACGTATCGCTTAAAACATTGTAATAGACCACCTCTAATACCCTTTTCTACCATAAAAATAATATAATGATAGTGTAATAAATCTAATGTCTGTTCAGTCATCTTTAACATTGCATCCCATGAGAATCCAGATGCTGTAATATACCAAGCTGGATCTAAGCATATGCATTTATACATATATTTTTAAACTTTTCAAACACATCCGCTAACAATAATACGTAACTTTTTATATATAACTCATGATATTCCCCAAGATTTTTTATGTTAAATTGATTCAATGCACATTTTTCATGTTTATAATCACCACCAGTTATATCAAATTCACTTAATTTGTTGTAAAATTTACTCTTTGGTGGAAGTTCAGTTTCTTCAAATTTCTTCCAACTGTCCATATAATCGTACGCTAAAACACTTTTTCTAATTACTAAATCTACTTGTTCTTTTGGAAAATGTTTTTGTGTATGTTTCATTTGATCTTTTCTTAAATTAGATAATAATTTATCTAAACTATTTGCTACTAATTCAATGGTGTCAATAAATTTAATTTTTTAATTTTCTGTTGCTTTCCCAAAGGTAGTAAACTTTTCTTCATTATTTGCAATTAAATCGATTTTTTTTCATCATATCCTAGCTCTTTAATAAATAAATGATCATCATATCCATCTAAAATATGGTAATAAATTGGTAAAATGGAGGGTAATTTTAATTGTCGATTACAACATTACATACAGGATTAATGAGTTTTCCACTTATGCCATCATGATGATGTACTTTTTTACTGTCCTTTGTATATTCACATTCCCATACAGAACATTTATTGATTTACTATATAATATTTTTTCTTCTTTTGTTAGTGGATGCATTGGTTCAATTTGTGAATGTATTTTCCCAATTTCTTCTACTTCCCTTTTTATTGGTTGTATGAAGATTTTATGTGCATTTTTACCTCGATATACTACTGTAGGCTTATAATCACCATAACTAGATATAATATAATAGCAAAAACCAGATGCTTCGTGTAATTGATATTTCATAGTATATTATCCATAGTTTAACTTTAAACCAATGTTATTTATTTGATCATTAGTAAAATTATTACTTTATTTAAGTACACCCTTATAAAGGCCATTATCACTATCATCTTCATTTAAAATGGGATATTTTTTGATATGGTTAAGTTTACTTAATTCTCTTGGGTTTGGTTTGGTGGTTGAAATTTTCTTTAGAATTGATTCAAAATCGGCATATATTGTGAAATGAACCTTCATTGTATGTTTATAATTTTTGAGAGATATTTTTGCTTTCCTTTCGAAGGCAAAGTGATTCTTACTGATTCATTCTTAGAGCAGTCTTCTGTATGTGTATTTAGTTTCTCTTGAAAGGTAAATAATTGAAGGCACATATCACATATATAAGTTTTACCATGGTTCTTATTTTTCTGCATTGAAAGCAGCTTCGATAAATCTTTAATCAAACAATAATGTGAGTTATCACCGTGTTTGAAATAAAGTAAAGTTATATGCTTATCCTTTTTAAGTTTCGTAAGCTTAAGTAGATATACTGTGGATTTCTCGCCTTCATCTTCAATAGAGTATACATTTACAGATACATCAATTTGATGTTATATTTTTGGTATATCATAAATTTTAATTGTATATTCTAATATATCTATTACTTTATCAGTATTAAGCCCCAGATATTTATATTTGGCTACTCTGTCCGAATTTTCGTCTGCTGATGCAGATTTTACAGCCCAAAGGAAGCATTTTGATCATTATTTTTAACATTTATGCATGCTTTCTTATTCTTAATATCTTCTGTTAATTCTATATATGATGAACCATTTAATGGATTATACTTATTTATAGCTAATTGTATTCCCATTAATATACCTAATGCCCATCCTGAGCCTATTCTTTGAAATTCAGGTAATTGTGTAATTATTTCTTGTATTATGAATTTATAAATCCTATTATTATCTCCTTCATTCAATATTGTATAATTGGGTGATCTAAGTGTAATTCGTTCTACTTGATTATTATGTTGCTTATGAATATAGGAATATCATTTAATACTGATTTTCAGCCCTCTAAGGTTCTTAAGATTGGTGCGCATTATCTCTAGTGCCTTATCTTTACTGAAGTCAAAAAATTAATAGACTGTACTAAATTTAATGTATTATCAATATTATATGTTGATATTATACCTTTAAAAGCTTTATTATGTTAGTAATTTTTGTCGATTCTTCTTTTTCTTCTGTAAACAAATAAATTATTATAGAATTGAAATACTTATTCTAAAACTTTTCTATCTTTGGGATGCAATTAATTGATATTGACATCAGCAAAAGGTAATTTTGCAAAGTTTCTTTTTCTGTGTCATTTTTCTCGACTCATCTATAAGTCTTTGCATAAAAATGACATAATTTTTCTAATTAGATCGTTTTTCCTTAGCCTGCTTATATACGTTATTCTAAAATATCAAGCAATATCTCTCAACTTCCTTACTCCCACATTATCAATTTAGCTATTATAGAAGCCTCCATTTTTATAGTTGTATTTATAAGAGAAAAAAATAAATAAATAAAATGTAATAACAGATATACGGGCTAAATCGAAGTGTTTAAATTACTGAGAAACAGTATTTAACTTCTTGTTATTACGATAATTCTTCACATAATCACTAAAACATTTTTTACATATGATTGAATATTTGTACTTATTATTTTTATTAAGGGAAAATAATTTAATAGAATTATACTCATTACATACTTTACATGTCTTTGTCAGGCTGATTTTCGTTTAGATTATCTAATGCTGTACTGTGTAATTTACTATTTTTATGCTTTTTGAGAGACGTGTTATAATCATATTTTCCACATTCGCACTTTACTCTCTCTCTCTCTTTTTAATTCATAACGACTATTAGTATATTCACTATAACATTTTTTACATATGTTAAAATGTTTATCTTTTGTGCGGTTATGTGGTGCAAAACATTCTATGTTTAATACGTCACCACATTTCCTACATTGCTTAGGTATGGTATTATTTTCTATTTCGAGCAACGTTTCTTTTTTATTTATTATGATAATAAGTTTATTAAAATTAAGAAAAATATTTTTCTTTATATACTATATTTAATCTATAAATTACACATAGCAAAAAATGGAATCTCTGTTCAAGAAGTTGAACAATTCGTATGAATTGACTAAGCTACAAGATCTAAAAAATAATAAATGGTTTACTACTACAGATTTTGAAACTTATGAGCTGAAGTTTGGTAAAAAAAATTAATTGTATTCTAGATAATAAGTATAAAATTACTTTACCAGAGTGCTATTTAAATTCTCTCAATTACCTGTTTAATATTTCATTTGATTTTGCTTGATTTTGTCATAAATTTACTTGATTTAGATTGCTCGCTCGCAAAATTAAAGTTTCTATAAAACGATAAATTTTGCTTGTTTTGTACATAATGTTGCATTTTTTTTTTACCATGTGTCACATCTTGCACGCTCATTTTTGAAAAACTGCTAAAATTGCCTCTTTTTTTTTGCTTACAATTACTTGGTTTTGAGAGCTCCTTTAAAAAAAAAAAGTTTTTAGAGCTTAAATTTAACCATAAAATACCTTGATTTTCGTTATTTTTCATTGAATTTCAGATTTTAAGTTTTAATTTTTTCATGTACTTTTAGAGGAAATAACCTTATTTAGTGCACTGCGTTTTTTGTTGTAATTTTAGAAGAAATAACCAAAAAAATTGTGGTGAGCCAGAACTCCCCTTTTACATCTATTTGGCACGATCTCTCTCATGATAGTGTCTGTGTCTCATGAGAGCTGTTCTGTAAATGTGACTTCGCCAATGTCCCTCGCCCAGATAACGTGATACACTAGCTACAGCTCGACTGATGACGAGTACTGATGTAATCGTGTATTAATTTATTTATTGATATATATTTAAAAAAATCCCAAATATTCCCTAAAATACAAAAAAAATAATTAAAAAATCTAAGAACGTAATACATTAACATCACACTCATCCCAGCACCCTAAACATGAACCCCTACCCTTACCTTCTCACCTTCCACTACTACACAACAAATAAAATTCACAAAAATACTTAGAAAAATACACCAAAAATCATAACTCCAGCATTCTGTCGTGGTATCACCGCCACCAGACACCAGCCAAAAGTCATACCACCCATTAAACAAACCACCTGATTATTACAATCATCCATACATATATAAATGCTGACCACCACACCTCATACGTACTAAACTATGAATATTACAATTTGAAAAATATTAATGTATGGACATAGTCAAAATTTTTTTCTCCGAAACCCAGGTCACTAATCGAATTGTGAACCTCTTATCTTACCCTGAATCCTATATCCGATGACCAAAACTTGCATTTCCCTTTTATTATTCATTCCTAAAGCAGTCTCCGAAAACCCTGAGCAAAATTACTAATATTTTTCTAAGTTCGATAGAAAAAATTAATATTTATATGGTTTCGGGCTAGGCGACGCACGCCGTGCGTGAGATGACCCGGAGGAGTAGTGTGTGTGCTCAGATAATGCCGACTCGGCTGGTGTACTTTTGCACTACCATTGCGGGGGAGAGGCGTAGCGTAGCATGCTCTAGCAACACTGACTCGGTTGGTGTACTGTCGCACCAGGTGGCATCATTGCTGTATCCAGGAATTACGTCATGACGTGCGCTGCCGCCCGAGATTGGTGTCGATATCACACAAATGATTGGCAATCTGAATATTATTCAGATTGATATTGCCGAGTATCTGCATCGTTCACCTCGTTAATATGAGCAGGCGCGCCCATAATATCGACGTGTTTGTTAATGCAAATGTTGAAAATAGTTTAATACTGCGCTGTCACTAGAGATCGATGAATTTTGGGAATTCGTTCAGTGGCAGGTTACGCTTTGAGCAGGAACATTCAAGTGTTGACGTTATGATTGAACCGAGGTTGTTTTGCTAAGTCCTGGGTGACTCCGAGCCAGGGAGAAATGTCATGTGATATGCACCATTCATGATATATATTAAAAGAGAAAATGGGTATGTTGGTAATGCCTAGTCAGAAATAGTTCATTTGAAAATTTTATTACACAGAGCGTGCTTGAAAGTGGTTCGTTGTCTACCTTTGGTATAATTGGTAAATCGTTGTTTGCTCTAGGCGGAGGAATATCATGGAAGTAACAATGAATGTGCACGTAATATTCGCGGACGAGTAAGATTTATGTGTTAAATAATAAATAAGTATGCGCTTTACACTTTCAAGCCATTAAATTCAGCCCGAAACTTCCCCCCTCATAAGATACTAAAACCCACTTATCCCCGGTCTTCCAGTTCCATTTAGGAATAACCATTAATAATTAGAAAATATGTATGAAGGAGTTGGGCGGCTCTTAAAATATTATCCCGAGTAATTTCATTGACGTATTATTCCTGGATAATGCTATTGGCTTACTGCTTTCGCCAAGGAACTACTGAAACGCTTTCCACATGCTCCAAAGTGTTAGTTGTGAGAAGAAATTTGTAAGTACAGTTCACGCCAAATATTTTCTCTTACTGCAACACCTGGTGCGAAAAAAATTATATGCAAGTTAACGAGGTCTTGAGAGCCAATGAGGGTGAAGCGAGGCTAGTATGGAGCAGCCCGTAATGGAATGGTCGGGGGAAACGGGAGATCCCCGTGAAAATCCGCCGACCAGTGGCATCGTCAGGCACGATTCCCACATGCGAAAATCCAGGGGCGAAACCCTGTTATCTAAGGTGGGAGGCGAGTAGTCTAACCACTTCACCACCTCGGCCCCATTTTACACATTGAGGCTGATCGAGATACCATTAAGGAACGTATCGATACGTTGATGTCAGTATACTTACAAACATTCACTACGGAACCGCCAATGCTGTTGGTCCACACCAAACATTGCACAAATTGTTCTATTTGACGATTGTTATTAGTTGGACGTAAGTTAGCGGAATAACAAATCAAATATTAACTATCCTTTTATGCAAAACGTGATATACAGTATGCTGTGGTGTTCGCTTAATTAATTTTACAATGGTATTTTAATTGATGGAAATCAATGCTGTTATAAGTATCCTAGTGATATCGGAATAAGACTAGCAGAATTTTTTTTTGTCAAGAAAAATAATTGTCCATGTTAGCCCGGTTCGAGCTACATTCGAGCACAGAACTGCTGAGCATGCAGAAGTGGAATTATGTGGTGTGAATTGACATCGACAGGAAGGAGACCCAGTTCATTTTTTACACAAGATACAAAGAATAACTAACGCCTTCTTGTGCTGTTAGATTTTCGCTGAATTTTTTATTCTCGGAGTAGTAATGAAAGATAACTGTAAGTGGAAATGTAAGAATGCCAAAACAATATTTGTTCGTAGTCGTTATATTATCTTGTGTAGAATTAAAACTGATAATGTTAACTGTGTAAACAAGTACTCACATCAATATGAAGCTAGGTCCTCCGACAACGTGCTTAACTTCAAGTTTGTACTTCGACATAAATGTGCGGGAACATCATACATCCACATCCATGGACTGGCAGATGTGAGCCTGTTCCATGGCTGCCACCCTCACCCGATCTTACGCTCCTCGACCATTTTGTTTGTGGTGCTAGAAAAAAATAGGGCGTGCCGCGACTGAAATATACATCCGTACTGAGCACACAACTATAGCCTATTCTCGGCAAAGTGAGCCCTTTATAAATCCGTGTTATTTCAAATAATAGACTATCAAAAACAATGGAAAAAAACTGCACAAGTGTAACATAATATTCGCAAAGTTGTGGGAGAAAGATAGTTTTTATTACAGGTAAGGTAAAATTGCCCCACACTCTGGAATAAAATTCATATACATGGTAGTGGAAAATCCCATATATGGATGCGAAAATTACGTAACGACGAGTACATATCTTCAGCGTTCTCAACAGCTTAACGAGAAGGGGGGGGGGGGGAGTGAGAGACGCCCTGCGATAAATTAGCATGTGCGCCACTCCCGTGCTGTTCTCTCGTAAGAAGATTAAGTTAGGAATTTGGGTTCAAATATGGTTATATAAGAAAAAATATGCATGTATTGGTCCATAGCGAAATTATGTTTTAATTCACAAGTAATAAATATATCTATATTGGTCGTGATATTTAAAATTTATTTTAATTCACAAGTTATATATATATATATATATATATATATATATATATATATATATATATATATATATATATATATATATATATATTTGTCGTGATATCTAGAATATTTACATTTTAAAATAATTGTTTATAAAATAATTATTTTATCATATATTTATTAACATAGGTATTCCTACATACAGACATACACCCGCACTGATTAACCCACACCCCTATGACAACAGACCGTGGGGTGTAATCGAACAGTTGATTTATGATCCCAAATGCAGGCAAAAAGCCTGTATTTAGGCCATAAATACTTAAACAAGACATATGTAATCATACGAAAATCAGTACTATTTTCTTCTACACCAACAACTACTTTGCAAATGGTGATGGAGGAGTTAGTTTACTAGTTCTCCTTGAGTCATTGAGTAATAAGTGCCTTTTCGGAAAACAAATAATTAAATTAAAACGACAACACATCACAGGGGTGTATTGTCCCTACGATTCACCTTATAGCGAAATAAATTTTGCTGTCAGTGGTCACAGTGTGTATGTGAATAAGTATTTTTACGCATGTGTCACTATACCTTAATAGGGTAATGCATCTGTAGTAGTAATTCTGAGAGCATCAATAATTAATTGCAAAATACCTAGGGAGCGACCCCAGATCATTATAATTGATTATTCACTTAGATAAAGAATTAAAGTAATAAATGTAACTCATTTTTATAATTATTTTTGCCATAAAAATCATTTACAAGAAAATAAAATGAATTATATTACAAAGAAATGATACAATGTAGAAATAAATAAAACACTGGAATACATTTTATACAATATTTATTTAGTACATAGTCAAAACAAAACACATCTATTAGTTCTTGTAGTTCCCTAGTAAGACTTGGCATTTGTATAACTCTTCATAGGACAGAATTGAGTCATTGTGACGATATAAATAAGCGCACCGATTGTTCACACTTACATATAATAAGGACGATGAACTGGTGTGCCACAACATGAAAACTAAAATTCTCGTACATTTCAGGTGACTTCGCATCTAGTCGTAACTTGTCGATTCACGGTCCAAGGACGAAGCCCACAATTTGTGCAGCAGCTGTGCTTTTCTCCACGCACGCGTGTCCAGACAGGTTCTGACCTGTCGCAGACGTGTCGGTGCTGGTCGTCGTAAAGTTTTGGTAGCTTGCGTAGGGAAGGACATCCATACTCGCATTGCACATCGATGATTTCAACTTCGTTTTGGCACAACTCGCCCACATTTATTCTGCTCGGGCCTTGCCACGTAAACCAATCCTTGTGGATACTGCATCAGCAAGTCGCGCCGCAAATTTACCACCTGGTGGTACGGAATCTTGCCTTCGTCCCACTCCAGTCCGTGGTGGTACTTGGTCAGCCAGTTTTGTCTTCTTGTTTTTCTTGTCCAAGAGTTTCCACGAATAAGGGGGGCGGAAGGAGCACGTGCGCATTTTGCCATTGTCGTCATAGGTCACTGCTATCTCCTTGATCACGTAGCCGCTCTGGCTCTGGAAGTCTTGCAGATTACAGTACATCCTGATACACACTGAAGTGAGAAGCAGTGATCATCCTGTTTATCTATGCTTAGCTCACCATGTTCACCAGTCCCGAAAAGCAGTTGTAGCTCACTACTCTGTCGTGCAAAATCAAACAGTAGGCAGCAGTGTTCGCAGGCACATTTTCCTTGGAAATAATTTTTATTCGACAATCTACCAAACCGTTTTGAACTCGCTCGTTTTGTTTGGACGTGTCGAAGATCAACGATGGTGTAATTCTACTGAAGCTTTCTGGGCTCAGGATAGGGTAGGACTCGCGTCCATAGTAGGAGGCTTGAAACTGAGTATACAGATAATATGCCAACGTAAATCCTTCTAGATCGAAGGAGGTGTTCAAATCTACATACGGATAGCTTTCGCTATTCAAAAATATCTTTACATTCTGGATTTTGCAGTGGTCGAAGGTCGATTTGTCTGCCGAGATGTTCTGTTGCTTGTTCGTTTGAAATGCCAGCATGACATAGTGTGGTTTTTCCATGTTTGAAGAAATTGTCGCAACCCAGTGGTTCCTCGTGGCAGATGACAGGACCATATACGTAACCAAATTCGAACTCTTGAAGATTATGTCGACATAGTTATGTTGATGTAGTTCCTTGGCTACACACGTTTGCGGGTGCTCGGAGTCAAATGGGGAACTAACCAGTCCATGTTGGTCAGTGTTACAGCGACAGGCTGTAGATTTTCTCACACGCCCATCACTGCATCGGTATGTGAGGTGGCTAGCATTATCACCAGTTCTTGCTTGGCTCCTATTATTATCTTCCTATAATCCTCAGCGAAACCAAGTAGTGTCGATAGTGGCACATTCACCTCGAAGTTGCCTTCTGCGAAGATGGGAACTTTATAGCCGTCTTCCATTCCCCAGCCTGCCATTTTTATCATGTCGAGATTGTTAGGCGTAAGCGAGAGGTAGTTTTTATGGTGGTGGTTATACCCACATCCCGCATTTCGTTAATAGTAATACCGTTCATTTCATACATAACTCGCTCTATGAGGTGAAGTATACCATTGCAAACGAACACTGTTGTGGTGGAGTGTGTCCCGTCCTCTTTCGTGAGCCTACCTCGGATGCATAAGAATGACTGCGAAGGCAGGGTGTATATATCTTTACGCTGTATCGGGATTCGAACCTCACACCCGAGGGCATAGGGGCCAGTCAGATATATGGCTGGTAGCAATGCAGCTCAAACTTGTCGATACTGTTGTCGAATTCAGCCCGCTGGGTCACGTTTAGTATGTTGTCGTCATCCATGCCTGTTCACTTTCAACATTAGGCTACATAGAAACTGTTCGTTGCATGTGTTAGCACGTCTGTGTCTCGAGCTCTACTGGGCCTCTGGTTTGGTACTGCGATCGACTTTATGCACGATATGCCTAGCAAAACTCAATCCCATTGTTTCAAGTGCAAGCGCAAAGTGATTTATTCTTTTCTGAAGTCTATCTGTTTATCTGCCCGATCGACGATGTATACTACTACTTTGTGCGCGCTCTTCGCAATCACTGGAACATAAATTATGCTTTCGAAACTCCGACCAGTTTATAAACTGGTGGGGCCATCGGCTCGAACTCTTGCTGTGTTTTGATGGTTTTACCATTGATATAGCAGCCGCTCGTTAAATCACTGTTTATGTGTATCACGTTCAGTGGAAATATGTTCACTGGCCGCGACGAATCGTGCCTTTTACCAGCTTTGTAGATTCGCATCTTAAACCCCAGCATTGGTACGATAATATCCGGTTCGCTGAAATCAATATCTGCACTGTAAAATATTTCTACCTTCAGTGTGTTTGGGTTACCACGTAGTTCGAAAGTCACATCTGATAGCATGGGTTTCTTGATGGAATTAGCGATGTCCTTCAGTTCGTATGCACCGGTGAGAATGCTTACTCCCTTCACATCACCTGCCACTACATACCAGAATGCAGAATTCACATTTTCTTGTATGTTGGATATGGAGTTGTAAGTCTGAGAATCTGTAAGTCCGACGACCCACTCGCCTTCCAACCCCAAGGCCGGGTAAAACATCGCCCTCAGCTCGGATGTCTTACCACTTTGAATGATGAACACCGACATAATGACTGGAGAATATAGGTGCAAACACCATTTATGTAAACGATTAACAAATTCGCCTACAACTTCTTTTTATTCCACTGCACTAGAAAGTAAGACACAAATGTCCACAGTTCCATGTGTTCGGCAGCTGCTCCATTTCGTAATTCTATGTTAGTTTGCAATTTTTCAGGCAGAGTGGCAGTTCGGGTGGAGGATGCATATTCCGAAAACTGTCATAATAGTTTGCATGTTTACCCTTTTTTGCATACCTGCCAGGCATAGCTGCCGTGTTCAGATTAATTATGACACACTTATTACATTTTGGTTTAGCAGGCAAAGCATATCGCATGAACACTCCTCTAAAATTAGCTATCTTCAATTATCGTGCAAACAGTTCTAAATCCATGTTCGTGAGCGGCCCTTTCGGTAGAGATTTCATTACCGCCTTCTCCTGCTGTGACCCTTTTTATTTCTCGTACCTCCTCCTCCTCGGTAAGGCCGTCGTATATAAAGTCCTTTGCTGTTTTTTACCCATGGCGATAGCTTCCAGCTTACGGTTGTGGTGATGGTTTTCCTCCAATTGCTTACGTTCGTTCGAGGCTCATTTCACCGCACTAACGATATTCGTTACAGTCGCGACGATACCACCCAGGGCGCCGATTGCAGGTATCAAGGTAGGAAGGAATTCTCCCTTATTTTTCTTCCCTCTCCTCTTCGGAACTTCGTCCTGCTTTCTTTGTTCCCATGCCCATCTTCACCTTGGCTTTAATTACCTTGGAAACACCCAACACAGCAATTTTTTCACAAAGTCCAGTATCTCGTCGCCTTCTGTGCAAGTATCTTGTCTGCCTGGTGCCTGATTTGCAGATCCTTGTGCTGGGAGTAAGCAATATCGTGACACTTGCACGCCTCGTCCAGCGCATTGATGCCCGCATCGCCGCGTGCCAAGATTTTGGCTAGCTTGGTTCCTGGCCCATAGAACCTGTATCCATGAATGTGTATCTCGAACGGTAGACTGTTTATCAGCGTATTGATGATACCACGACTGGATTTCGACTTCTTTACCTTACGACGCATTGAAAAGACTGACCCGAAACTTATAAATACGACCCTTTTAAACTTTTATTGTTTCAGTATCATTCTAGAATTGGAACAGTACAGACGTATCACATGTCCCAATATGTAATTTCAGTGCGAGATCTGCCAGAGGCAGTTTTATAGGAGTAATAATTTGAAGAGACATTCTAATAGGTGCTTAATGACATCAAGAAGCCTCTTATGATACTTCCTCCTCCTTCTCCTCCTCCAATGTGTGATATAAACCAAGCAGAAGACAATAATTTACATATAGTCAAGCAAGATGTTACTGTACTCATACACATTCATGGTGACGATGAAGCTATCTCCCACGAATCACGACATGGAAGCCTATTTCCGAATACTATGCGCTGCATCATCGCAGGGCCATCGGGTTGCGGCAAGACGTGCATCCTACTGAACCTGCTGGAAGAACCGAACGGCTTTCGGTTTGAGAATCTGTACCTGTAATCCAAATCACTCCAGCAACCGAAATATCAACGATTTGCCCTAATACTGCACGCTGTGGAAGGCTTGGGTCATTTCCCATGCAATGATAATGAAGCCATTGTGTCAAGGAGCGAAGCACTGACAAACTCAATATTTGTCTTTGATGACATTGCCTGCGAGAAACAGACATGTATTAAAGAGTACTTTAGCATGGCACAACATGCATATGTTGACTGGGTGTACCTCCGACAGACTTATTCGCGCAATCCCAAACAACTGCTTCGCGATAATGCCAATGTGTTGGTACTGTTTCGCTTGGATTATCATCTTGTACTTGCGGTATGCATATGACGACCACGTCAATACGGACATGACGTTTGCAGAGTTCAAGGATATGTGTGCCTTGTGCTGGAAAGAGAAACATGGATTTTTAGTAATCATAAAAGACTGGCCTCTATAATGGCAGGTACAGGCGTGGCTTCTATCAGTTTATTGTAAGAAACTGACCATGAGTCACAATACAATTTCCAAGTTCGGACAATGTATATGCTCCGATGATGATGTAGATTATGGATATGTGCTAATGGAAGCTCACATCGCCGATGTTCGCAGGGGTCAGTCGCTTTTTGGACAAAAGATCGAGAGCATGAAAAATGGAGTGGTGGAAGATATGGTGGCTATCGACTGGCACGTAGGGGGCGTGGAAGCTCGGATAATAGACCTGATAAACGTGTCGAATGCGCAGAGACAGGAAGAATTCAAGACTCTTCAAAATATGTTAACGTCCAAACTGACTGCCAAAACCGATGTTGCGAGGCATAGCAAGAAGGTGCTGGATGCGTGCATCTCCCGACTGGAAAGGATCGAAGATATACTATCCACAACTCGAGAGTGAATGTATGTATGTGTGTGTATATATATACATGTATAGTTGTGTATTTATTCCATTCTATGAATTATGATGAACCAAACCGAACTGATGACTCAGCTGCAGTAAGCCATCGAAGATGTTTGCGCGACATATCGACTCCCGAATAGTTACAAACCTGCTCTCGAGAATGGTAGGGAAGCGTCTTACAAGCCGATAACCAGCCGTCTCGACGAATTTGATCGACAACGCTAGGAGGAAATTTTGCCTCGGCCAGATACCAAACATGAAATCAAGGTGTAAGGATCGACCCTGATGCGTAAACGGAAAAGAAGGCCGAAATTGCCCGAATCGGAAGGTGGCATCACTAGCGATGAAGATGATTTGTCCCTGATTGATCTGTTGCATGCACGGGAACGGAAATGAGCAGGAGAGCACGGACCCGAGGTGGGCACTCTGGTCGGGCACTACATCGCTTCCTGCTCCGATCGGAACAGCGACAAGACGTATGGCCTGCGACACTGCGACGAAAAATGGTATCTCTCGGAAACAAGGAAGTTATGTTTTTTCCAGGAGATGTGATGCAGATCGGCATGCGCAAGGTTAACATGACACATGCTCTGTACGAACTTTTGTATCGTAAGCGCCCCGGACATTACACCGAATCAGATTTGCAGAAGTGCCGTCGCCTGCTACAGTTCAGACGTGCTCATTATGCGAACGATAACACCTCAACACAATGATTTAAGCAAATTACACATGTAAAGTTCGGCATTATCGCAGACGATTCTCTACGATTGGCGGAAGCTACTGTACAGGGTATGCTGCTGCAGAAGATCGACGCCAAATGCAAGATAGATTACATTTATTGGGACAATCCGAACGAACTCGTCGATAGACTATGGTTACTGGTCGCTTCGCAGTCTGCTGGCAACTGGTCGCACACCAACGAGATTATATTCATCATCGAAGAACCCGTCGAAGCTGGCTATGTCGTGCGATGACGAAATATGCCGTTTCCAGCGAATTGCACAGGTCGGTTCGAAGGAATTACCTCCGGAGAAAGTACATCATGAAAGGGCTGGACGGTACTTTACAATTCGATCTGATCGAAATGCAAGACTTTGCTTGTGCAAATAAAGGCCACCACTGCATTCTGACCATAATAGATACGTTTTCCAAGTATGTCTTGACCACGCCGCTCAAATCGAAGAATGCACGTGTCGTCACCGAGGCCATGGCAGATGTGTTCAGCGAAGGACGTGTACCAAAAAATCTCCAAACCAACGACGGTAAAGAAAACTTAAACGCTACTTTCCGTATGCTGATGAAAAGGTATGGCATAAATCACTATTCCACATATTCTGGACTCAAGGCTAGCATCGTCGAGCATTTTTACCGGACTCTAAAGGTCAAATTGCGGAGACATTTCATGACCAATGGAAACTACAAGTGGTTTGAGCTACTGCCGAAACATGTTCGCGAGTATAATTCTACCGTTCATTCTACCACTCACATGAAGCCCGAAGATGTCGAGGACGACTCCCTGCTTCGGTCCGTTTATGCTATTCCGACGAGGCGGGACACGCACAAGTCTAAAGCCAAGATCGGTGACCTGGTGCGCATCTCCAAACAGCGTGGCATTTTCCTCGAAGGTTTCCGTCACAACTGGTTGGCAGAGTTGTACAAGGTGGTTCGCATACGACATCTGTACCCGCACTTGTATTACCTGGAGGACCTACGAGGCGAACCCATCGTTGGAGGATTTTACGCAGAGGAGATCCAGCCTATGAAGTTTCCAGACGTGCATTTGGTGGAAAAGTTGCTGAAACGACGCAAAGGACGTGTGTAAGTGAGGTGGCTCAGACACTCGAAGCGTGACGACTCCTGGGTCGACGAGAAAGACATTCTGAAGTAGGATTTAGCAATGTTTTTATAAGTGGTGATATGTAGGCCTACATTGATTTTTTTGAAAGTAAAAGTGTGTTTTTACTTTATTTTGCGTTAATTTTATTCTTGCCTGTCCTTATATGCCATATTGGGTTGGAGATAGCTAGCTCTGTGCAGTTGCAGGCTTGTACTTGCTCGCGAAGCCTGCTGACTCATTCTCTTTATTTTCCGGACACCGAGGAGTTGCAGAAATGCTAATACAGCTATTCCCAGGTGCATGGTCACTCGGCACCATCAAGGTGTGCAAACGGCCAGGAAGCACGTACAGACTCCAGTTACCAGTTGTCTTGTGGAACGGGGGGGGGGGGGGGGGAGGGGGGGGGGTGGGGAGCAGAAATGCTATGAGCTGACAAAGGCTATCTGACACCGTTTAGGTGCGAAGACCGTCAGAAAGCACGTACAGATTCCAGTTACCTTGCTGGTACAGATTTGCTCTTGACATTTATAAGGTCAACTGGTCCTCGGATAAACTGAAGGGGGCGTTGTGATTTTTAATTTAGCAATGGTTCGTTCAAGATATCTGAACTGTGGGCTGTTGTCTACATGACTTCTAGTTTGAGGTACGAGTAAATTTAGTCTGGTGTTGGTTAGTAGAGCATATATTCTGCAAAAGAATGTCGTGATGTATCTATTGAATATATGTGAAAATAATCTTATATAAATTAATAGTGATACATGCATCTGCTTCTGTGAAACACTTATTAGTTCGGTTTAAATCAACATTTATGCGAGTGCATGACGTAGGAGGGCTATAGTACTCATAACATCGACAGGATCAGGAGGAGGAGGAGGAGGATAGGTACACATTTCCACTATATAAAAAAAAACTAAAACATTTTAAAATGAAAAAAAAAATATTCCAAGTTCTAACGTACATGCCTAGAGTGTGGTGGTTAGGTTAGGTCAAGTTAGGTTAAGTGGACGTCCAGAGGAATAACATATATTCTGTGACGGTGTTTGCCAACATATACAGGACGAGGTCTTTGTCTAAACTGCTTCCTGAATGTAGGTATTTTCGTTGGAAAACCGCTGAGAGACCCCAACGATGTCAAAAAAGGAATTTGGTTTGGTTCCAGTGATAATGTTTGAAAATATTCGTTGCCTTGCGTTTATATATCAACTTCAAATCATTTACAATATTTCTCCCCCAAGATCACATTGAATAAACGTCATATAAAATATATACTTTTCCCAACGATTACATTTGGTATAAAGAGTTCGTATAAAAAATAATTATGTTTAAAACTTCCCCCAAAATCTACATTTTTACAACATTACACCTCATTCCAACTATATGCAGGTTACTTATAATTATTTTGCTTTAAACTGTATTTAACTAAAATGGCAGCCAGCTCCCCCCATCCCATTAAAATGTTGACGGACGGAACAGTAGTTCCTGCCCAAATGAAAACCCTGTGCTGTCTCCCCGAATCTGGGCGAGACACCAGTATTTAGATTTTATTTGAAATCATCTAAAACATTACAAAATGATCTTCACTCCGCCGATATCCAGAAGTCCTGGAAGGGCACTCTGGTGGTATGTGACTGGCTGGTAGGCGTCATCTGGTCAAGGTGACGTACGAGGAGGGGAAGGCAGTCGTAGACTTCGTAGCGACATCGGCCCCGTGGCGCCCATACTTGCAGACCAGCAGGCCCGCCCAGTGGACGTGAGGCGTGGAGCTCGTCAAGCACACCCCCGTCGCAGCGAAGATAAACCCTCCCAAACGACCAACATTTTCTCGACTTCATATGGCACCGTCGGTTTGACTTTCGTTCGATGTGCGGGGATAGTCGTCACTATTCAAAGTCCTGACATGGGGTGGAACGCACACAAGTATGAATTGGTTGTACAGTTAGTTTGCTTGTATGTCTGATTAATTGGCATGACCTGATAACATATTAGGTTATTTTGGCAGTATGAAAAAAAGTATAGCTTAGATGGCTTGGGGCGAATGGTTTTATTGCATGATTCGTTTTTTGTTAAGCTAGTTAAATGGGAGGGGCAGAATGCTTAGCTGGTATGGTCAGTTAGTATGAGCGGAATGGTTTTATGGGAATTAAGACAATATGGGCGTCGTATATGGTCAAATTAAGAGTATTGGTCTTTTGATAGCATGCTTGGAATATGTGATTGGTTCGGCAGCTGGCATGGCTTGTTTATATGTGTAACTGGCAAAGTTAGAGGGGACTGAAATGGTAGTCAATATAGTTGACTGTTATTATTTGTCAGTAAATCTGAGGCACGGTGCTGGACATGGACTATATTGTTAATAGCATGATTGAGGCAAGCTAATGTCATGGTGAACGGTACTATATATGTATATATCTGTTTTGGTATTTAGTACAATTCGATGTTTGTTAAGTAAGACTAGAAGGAGGGGAGGTGACGAGGGGTCTGGCGATGACTAGAGTATGACGGTTGAATGCCGAGAGAAATAAAACATATATATTGAGAGTTCTTACTCGATAATTGGGTTAAATTATCTTAGGTTAGGTTAAGTTAGTTTAGGTGAAGTAAGGTTATCTTAAGTTAAGCGAATTGGATACTGAATAGTTTGAGTATGTGATGGGGGTGGGGAAAAATATTATAAGCATTACCTAGGAGTAGGAAATATAGGTTTTTCTAAGTTCAACATAGAATTCCATAAATGTACATACTTAAATCTGGGATATTAAAAAATATCATAAAATGTAAATAGAATTCAAAAACGTGTGAATAAGCAACGTTTATAATATATAACACTAGGCCTATATTTACTAAAACAGTATTTATATATATGCTTATATAAAAAATCCAATATGGTGCTTGTCATAGTCACGTATTCATATATTCTGATTACATATTTTTATCTGCCTGAAAAATACGAATCCATAGACTCGTCACTCGATACACTTGAAAGATTAATACACTATACTTTCAAAATACTTGAAAGAAGTATATGAGCCAAATATTAAATAATATTTTTGTAAGTTAAACCAAAATAATAAAAAATAAAATTAAAAATGATGTAATAAAAAATTAATTCTAAAAAAAAAGTTTAAGTTTAATCTAAATAATATATATGCAAGTAAACCAAAATAATAAATAATAAAAATAATATAAGACAAATTATTAAATTAAAAATACTTAAAATAAATTTCAAATATTAAAAATATATATAAGTAACAAAAATCATACAATTAAAAATATATACATATAAATTCATTGATTTTTATATAAACTTAAAATATTATTAATACATAAATGAAAACCATTAAAAATTAGATAAAAAAATGTGATGTGTTAAACGAGAGGCAAGATATTATTTATATGGCTATAAGCTATATACTACTTATGAACTCTTGTTACAGCGCATGTCGCGATAGTCGAGTGGTTTAAGGTGTAAGTCTGGCGACCCAAGATCCGGCATTGTATTTTGAGTTTTAAAAAAAGCAGCGACCCTAGTGGCCAATTCCAGAACCAATATGGAGGCCGATCGACTAATCGAACGAGAGCGGCACCAGTGCTCCTAGCAGTCAATGCCTGAACCAAGATGGCGGCGTACCAAGAACTAACGGGGGAAATAAATGACAAACGAAAAACCAAGATGGCGGCCTCCAGTAACATCCGATGTAAACAAAGAAGTAGAGAAAAAGGGAAGAAGAGAGAATGAAAGAGAAAGGAAAGAAGAAGGGATAAGGAAAGAAGAGAAAGAAAAAGAAAAATATGGTAGCATTCGGAGAAAAACTTCTGAATGCAAGAGCACGGAAAATGGCTGCAAAACTGAAAATGGCGGCGTACTGGCTACAAATATGGCGGTCCAAGATGGCGGCATGCTGGCTAGAAACATGGCGGAATCCAATATAGTGGACACACGACCAGAATGACAGAGCAGGAAGTCCGAGATCCAACATGGCGGCCGGCTCCCGGGAGCCTCCAGCCGAAGCCGTTTGTCCTCGAACATACATTACCCTACGACTTGCACTCATTACCACACTGTTATGCATACGCAGGAAGGATAAATTTTAAGCTTGAAATTACTAGGAATTGCTAGTTCGGTAACCAGCACTACATCGTTACTCTCACGAGATATCCTCATAATTAAATTTTGAATTATTTATTTTTGTATCTTACGCCATTATGACTAAAACAGAAATCAACTGGTCAGCTACCCAAAGCTCATATCTCCATAAACGTTGAAAAATAATAAAATAGAATGATCGTAACTCCATTACGATATTTAAAAGAGCAGACAATAGTCTGAATTTAGTTAAAAATGCATAGAATTCTTTATAAATCAAAGTTATTTTGATTTTTCTCTCCTATGAAACACCAGTTTATAGAGAAATGAGGTTTCTTCTCCATAATGGCACTCTAAACGGCAGTCACTTTGTGACAGAGGTCACTTTCTTACAGTAATGTTTTTCATTACTAGTCAAATTTTCTTTCAATTTTTTTTTAATGTTCAGTAGTTAAATTGGCAATACTGAATATGTGAAATATCCAACTAAAATTAGGGGGGAGGGGAGGCGCCTATTTAAATACTATTTTATGTGTCACAAAGCCTACCCACATTTGTTACAAAGTGACCCCCGCTTACGGTAGCTACCGATCAGCAAGATTCATTCCGTTATGACTGGAGGGAGTCACGGAATGCGGAAACACTGCACAGGGGTGCCGGTGATGAAGTCGATGAACATATCGACGGGCAGTTCGAACGTGACTGTACGGTGGGCGCCCGCCGATTCGAGCCTGCAGTGCGTCAGCCACTACAACGTCTCCTGGTCGTCGGCAGCAGGGCGTGCGAGGAGCTGGCGGACAGTCGACGCCGGAGCCACCTCCTATACCATCACCGGCGCCGTCAGGCGTGCCACCTACCACGTCCAGGTGGCGGCCGTGCTCGCGGACGGTGCCACCCAGGTCCTGTCCGCCGTCTCTTCAGGTGAGAACCTGCTGATCCTTTACTTGGATAATACAAGGTAAATCAAACAAGAAGATTTCCCTACTTTGATGTTGGTAAACGGGTGAAAATGGGCCAAGATATGAAACACCATTTTATTTTCGTTACATTACTTTATTTTTCGACACGATCATCAAATATGCCGTAGCATAAATTTATGTTTTCCACACTTTGATGATAGAATGTGGCGTCCAGCTCATTAAGCCACTTTCTTTTCCACTCCTTGATGATAGAAAGTGGCATCCTGCTCATTAAGCCACTTCGCCACTTCGTTTTTCACTCCGTCATCGCTGGAAAAATCGGCTTCTCCGTAGATGTCTTTTCATCCTGCCAAACAGGCGAAAGTCTGAAAGTGCTAAGTCAGAACTGTACGGTGAGTGAGTGAGTGAAGAGATTTGGGCGGCTCTTAACAGTGAGGTCTTGAGAGCCGATGGTGATAATTCAGATGAGCATGGAGCAGCGCGGAAATGAAAGGGCGGGTGAAACGGGAGATCACCGAGAAAACCTGCAGAACAGCGGCATCGTCCAGCAGGAATCTCACATGTGAAATTCTGGGAGTGACCCAGGCGGGATTGAACCCGGTTCGCCTTGATGGGAGGTGAGCAGGCTAACCGCTCAGCCACCGTGGCGTTAGCTGTAGGGTGAGTGCCAGGTGTGCAGTTAGGTTGTTGTGGCGCGGGCGACGCGAGGCTGATATTATCGAGTTACTCGTCGAGCAAGAAAACCATCTACGGGGCAGACGGTTCGGGAGCGACGGTGAAGTGAATGACAAAGTGAAGAAATAGCTTAATGAGCAGAATGGCTCTTTCTATAGTCAGGGAATGGAAAAACCTTATTTTACGGTATGACAAATGCTTAAATAAATTTGGTGATTAGTCGAAAAATAGAGGAATGGTGCCAGATAAAAATGTGTTTTGTATACTGACCTATGTTCGCTCGGTCACCTACAGGAGTAGGGAAACTCACTTTATTTACCGTCGTGGTAATAAGCATAGAATAGTGCACTTAAAAGCAGCCTTTAAACTACTCCATGCTCAGCGAACACGAAATACTATCTGACGCCACAGTTGGGGTGTTTGTCAAACTGTGGGTAATGAAAAACTCCTGCTTGGTATCTGTCAAGCATGTTCCGAGCGATTTGTTTTGATGCGATCCTCCTCGGCCATGAGCGGGAGATCAAATTGGTCGACTTAGCTACCAGCATTCGGGAAGAGAAGGGACAGACAGTGGAAACAGCTACTCCCGCATTGTCTCGGAGTACCCACGGGCACATAACATAATTTAGATTGCATTTACATGCACCTGTGGAAAGGTCAGTAAAGAGCAACGGGCTTTAAAGCGGTGGGGCTCATTAAGTAGCCATCATTTCTGTAGGATGATGACTCTCTGTGACCCTAATGCTCATTTCCCGCTGCCTCATGTTTGGCAAGCATGAGGTCATACCTAACATCACAGACTGTCAAACAACGAGAAGTGGAAAACCTTTTTTTGGTGTCTTTCAGGCTTGTTCAATGCGATTCGTCTTGAAATGATCCTCCTGACCTGTGTGCGCGGAAGTCAAAGTAGCCGACCTATAATCTGGTGTTCGAAGTGGCAAGAGGCGCACAGTGGAAATAGCTGCCAGTGCAAAGAGATCGTTTACAGGGAAGGCTGGGCATTCTGCAACCTTACTCCGGACAATAGCATGCGACAAAGTCGCTCCTCCTCTAAGCTTACTAGCGGGCTTCCTCGGACAAACAGGTCGTGCGTATTGTGACGTGCAGCGGAAAAGGTCGAGTCATTATAAGATGGACATCGTCTCGAAGTACCCACAGGCTGGAAGGCTCGTAACATGGAGGTCTTGATAGCCGAGATACAGATGACGTCTTCACCGCAAATTGAAAGAGGATCGAGGTGAAGATGAAGCAACAATGGAATGCAATGTTGGAACAACGGGAGCATCGCGAGAAAATCCATTGGCGGAAAACAATATTCGCCATGTTTCCTACATACGAATCATAATATGTAGCGGTGACAAAACTTAGAGCACGAGAAACGGAGGAGCGCGAGTAACTCTACTGGAACTGTGGCCATATTACAGCAGAAAAAGGTCGCTATATAACAAAGTGTATAGCATCTCGCCTTCGACAGGGTCAGCATGAATGACAGAAGTCTGGCTGCAAGCGGAGCCGGGGGACCCGGCCATCTTGGAGAATGGATAAGGTGTAAAGAGGTGGGGAAAGATAAGCGACGGAACGCTGCGGTGGAAAATTGGGGAGTACAACGAGAAAATTCACCTATCGTTTGCAACGCCCGTCACATTTATTCACGTCGGATTCGAATCCAGTGGGAATCGAACCCGGATGACTATTGTGGATGGCTGGTGAACTGATTAGGTAAATGAGTTCACGGCTTTCTACAGTTCGCTAAAATTTATTTTGAATGGCTAACATATACATTTTCAGTCCTCTTTGAAGTCTAATAAAATAACGGGCCTTCTAGAGTCTCACTATAATTTCAACAAGTAGATATCAATATAACTAGGCCTAATGAGTTACCTTTCCTCTACATCGAAGTTAATATACCTAATGAAGATCTCAAAAGTTTAACTAGTAGGCAGGCTTTTATGTCTCATTGACAGCGACATAACTACAGACGGAACCAGAAACATAACGCAACATTGTTGAGTGAGTGAGCGAGTGAAGAGATTTGGGCCGTTCTTAACAGTGAGGTCTTGAGAGCCGATGAGGATAATTGAGATGAGTATGGAGCAGCACCGGGATGAAAGGGCGGGAGAAACGGGACATCCCCGAGAAAACCTGCCAACCAGCTGCATCGTTCGGCACGATTTTCAGTTGCGGAAATCCGGAGTGAACCGGCCGGGGATTAAACCCCGGTTACCCTATGTGGGAAGCGAGCAGTCTAACCACTCAGCCACAGTAGCCCCCTTAACACTAGTGAGATAATCACAAAGACGCCAACACACATGCACATACACACAGACCGGAAAGTGATATCCTAACCCTCCGTTTGTTTTGGAATGTAAGCTATAAATCATTATGTTATAATCATAATAAATGGGGAAGTGCCGACTTTTGCAAGATGTTCTGCCACCCTGAAAATTTTTTTTACGTTGCCTTATACGAAAATATAGAATACAAAATGAAAACAGGGTAAATGGCCACTGTGCCATCTGGTTTACCGAGTCCAAGTCTGCATTTTCAGTTCAACGAAAGTTTTTCCGTCATCATTGAAAGGATATTTCCTCCAATCCAAGGGTATTGAGTAGACTTAAGAATTTCTAAAGACACAAGGCAGTGTTAAAGACCTCCCTCGACATACTGGGCATTTCCCTTGTGGTTTCCTCGTTCCTATTTCAGCTAATTCTGGTGCACAACGTAAAATATAAAAATTGCCAGTGTCGCAGAACAATTTAAAGGAGACAAAATTTCTCTATCGCTTATGGTCATGAAGTAATGACTCTTCACACTCAAATTCGAATCAGTGGAAAACCACTGATTTACAGTGAAATTCCACTACTCGAATCTATGAAAATGGCTCCATTATGAATCAGTGGAAAACCACTAATTGTTTCAGTAAAAAAATTTCGCTGATTGAATTAGTGATGTGAAACAATTTCACTGATTTAATAAGTGACGGCCAACTGCCTCGGCGAATTAAATATTGTTTTTATTGAATTCAGCTAAATGTTTACGAGAAATGAATGTATTGCTGTAGTTTACTATTTATATTGTGCCATTTAGCGTAATTAAAAAAAGCAAGAAATTTTTCCGAATGTGGACGAGATTTAACTCACATACCCGTTACAGTTCTGTTGTTAACCATTATCTTATCACCTGAGCTACCAAGTCAAGTTGACAGTAAAGGAAAAGCTATATGTACCTTCTCTTTCCTCATCGCAAATGTGTAGTTTTAAATTGTACGCCCTTACTTTTTGTTTTTGGCTTGATTTGTACCATTAGGATTGTTAAAATGAACTGTACATATCAGTGAGTGCACTCTCTTCACCACATTATGTGCAATTTAAACCTTCGAACAGAGCGCTATGATGATTACCTACATGACACAAACGAAATGAAAGACGTAAAAACGGAATGAAGGACTGAATACTTATATTATTGAATAAAATGGTGTTTTGAAATTTGAAACACATGTTAGAAAGTATTTTGTATTGGTTTTATTAGCTTACTAGCTGTTCCGTCGCCCGCTTCGTTGGGCATTGATTTATTTTGAAAATTGGAATCGCTCTAGCCACGGGGTCACTGCGACCCAACTTGATATATTTCTATCCACTGAGCCATTGCGGCCTCCTCGAGAGTGCTCTAGCCACTGAGCCACTACGGCCCCACTTGGGATTGTTCTACCTACTAGCCAACTACGGTTCCACTTGAGATTACTCTACCCACTGAGCCTCTATGGCCCCACTCGATGTATGAATATAGCTATATGGAAGAATGTAGCTTGCTAACAATGAAAGAATTATAACAACCGGCCCTGGTGTTTCGGTAGAGCATGCTTATAAAGTAGCAAAAAAGCTCATATTTTCCCGATTTGATTCACTAATACCGTTAATTCTCAGCTCCTATAAGTGCTACGGCAATTTTTAACATACACAAATCTTCTTCGATAAATGAAGATCATAACAGTAAAAACCGTATCCAAACCCGTTCAGTGGTTCTCGAGATTAGCGCAGTCATACAGACAGACGCGCGCCAGGGACTTCCTTTTATACTATGTAGTGATGAGTTGTTATTTCACTTGATACATGTTGTTTACCGGCCATTTTTACGAGCTGTCTGACTGATCCATCATTCCAAAAAACAAATCACTGAAAAACAGTGAAAAAAAAAAAAAATGCTATTGAACTCATTGAAGTGACTGCTGAAGCAGTCAGATTCTGATAACTGATTGGAATAGCGCAATTCTCACTGATTAAGATTTAGAGCGTAGGGTCGGTTTCATCAACAAAGATTAAGTTTGCTTTTAAGAAATATTAACAAAACCTGATTAGTTTTAATATTTAGTTTAGAGTCGTGTTGTGTTTTACCACTGTATTTCCTCTTGGGTTTAAGTTAATTGAGATTATTTAAACTTGGCATTGCTATGTTTTGTTGCTAAACATAATCCTTAATCAAGGCGAAAATTACAAGATCAGTAACCGAAGACTATCGAATGCAGTTTCTTTTCTCGTTTAACGGCTTTTTAATACTGACTGAGAATGTTGCTGATATTGCCATTATGACGAAAATAGTGACAACTGTGAAAATTTGATAAAAAGTGAGACTTTATAGAAAAAAATAATTTAGATTGATGTGTTCCTTTCTTCTTGTTACAATACCTATATTATACAAATAAAATTAAAGATAGATTAGGTTAGCCGATAAACCTGGTGATTTAAGTTTTCCTATGTATTGAGTGAAACTATATTCGCAAGGTTATCTTCCATTAGATTCATTACACCTGTAATTCAAGCACAAACACTTTAGGTTGTTTCAATATCTAGAACTCTTATTTGCGTTCAACTTTTTAGGTTAGTTGATTCTTGCACTTTGAGTATAACTGCTTATGTTCGTTTGGGCTATCCATATATGAATTTAAGTGATATTGGATCCTTTAGTTTAGGTTATAAAGTAATGGTAGAAAACATTTCGGATGTTGTGATATTAAAGTATTGTTTGGTGGGAAGAACTTGTGAACCACTATGGTGTCAATGATTTTATTTGCGGCTAGAACTTACTATCAAAAATCTATATTACATCAACCTAACATACCACGAACATTACAGTTTTTAAGTTACATTTGTCTGTACAATCGAGGAAGTGTGAGAGAGTATTGTTCAGAATCGTTTTATACGATGAATAGTTATACAATTTAAAGGGGTAGTATCCACTCCATCTTCGAATTTTCTTACAAATCTTCGTAATGAAAATGTATGACCAGAAATAAAAAAATCAAAGCTAGACATGACATGGACAACTACTCAACGAATTTCTTTTAATTTGTAGGGATTCAAATATACCTGTATTTTCCCATGTGGGACTAAACTTATTAAATAATTATATAATGTTTAGTTTACGGTTACAGATGTGACACTAATGATGTAAGAAAAATAAGTGGGATTCATAAATAACTGTTAAAATGTTCCCTATGTCAGGACTAGCTTGGTTTTTAAATATTGACTCCGAAAATTAAGTTAATGAGGAAAATACGTAAATCCAAGATAGCAAGGATACTTCCCCTTTAACTAACTGTATCTACAAATCCATGTCATTTTGTTATTAGCGAACAATTTAGCAAAAGTAAACTATAAACGAATAGTAAACTACAAAATGCATTGTATCACTGTGTGAAGGTAAATATGTTTTCCCCTCGAGTTCGCTATGTTACATTAAAAAATCGCATTTTTTTGATATGTAACGAAACCTGCATAACACATTTTACAAACATCGGCACTAATATATACCAGATGTCATGCAGTACACATTTGAGCGAGATTAGAGGCGCTAAACTGGTAGAAATTGGGCAATTTAATATTTAATAAGGCTTAACACGGAAAAATCGTATTTAAGTGCATGGTGGAACTCACATTATGCTTAATTAAGATTATGTAGCGACCAACCGAGAATAAATCGTTTAAAATTCTTGGGCGAAACAGGCCCTTAAAATTGTTATGGGAACTAATGCCATCCTGTATATCAAGCGTTAAGGGCCCTTTTAAATAAATGTGTAATTACAAATAAACTAGCAGAATTTTATATTTGTGAAAACAGTTACCACTTGAGGGATACAATCACTAAGTTCTCGATATACGTAGCAACTTGCGATTTCACTCTAACGTAAGTTCGTTTTCAGCACCCCGAAAAAAAATTGCTCACGCGGTTGCTGGGAATATTAGCCTGAACGAAATTTTTAATTAATCTGTATCGCAAGTTATTTTATTTCAAGTACTAGTCGAAGTTTAACAGGTTTTGCAAGTTTTCCAGACGAGTAGCGAACCAGACCTGTAGAAAGGCTTGGAAGTATGAGAACCATTCCTGGTAATCTCACAAATAAGCACCAAAAAATTGACCCACTTAACTCAATATGCTCTTCCGGTTCGAGACTCTGCCATTCAAGGTAGTGCTCAGAAAATTGAATACGCTTGTGCCAGACTCAGAACAAGCTTGCGGTTTTATGAAAAAGGAATATTCTACATTCCCATTCAATTCTTTATTTCGGTAAATTGATTTTATCAGAAACTAACATGGCAAACTATTTCCATAAATTTTCGGTATAAATTACATACATCGAAGAGATTAAACGATAAGATGAATTTTCATTTTACAGATCTAAAAGCTGTTTCCAAGCACATATAAATTAAAGCGAATATAAAATATTTGTTAAAAAATGTTATTGGTTTTAAACTTATTAAACATTTCATAAAATTCCGTGGTTAGGTTGGAACTGAAATGAATGAAATGTTACCCCCACGAAGCTAACGCTCCGAAACTATTAATGCACATTGTGTTGCACTACAAGCACTTTTCAAAATTAATTAACTTTTCATTCAAAAGTTCCAATCTGAAGAAATAGCGAAAATTACAACATTCACGTTTATCAGACAGCATAAGTTACTTTAGTCAAATCAATGCGAACACAAAATCGGGAGATATTAAATAGTTTCGAACAAACTTTATAAAACTGATCTTTTGTATAAGCCTTTCCGATACAGGCAGATCTACACTATAAACGACACCGTCTTGTGTTTCTCTGCTATTAGTAGACGCTTGTAAATTACTCTTCTAACGGGAGGCAAATAAAATAGTTTCTGTTAACCTACTTCGTGCAGTATCTTACATTAAGTTACTTGTCAGTAAAAAGCGCATTTCAAATATGCACATTTGTTAATTAATACCTAAAAGAAAACACTGGGGTGTACTTACAATATTAAGAATATTTAGAGTATAATGTTCTCTACTCTGGTCTCTGCGAAGATGTATTCTGACAGCAACTATTTTGAGACTTCCTATAGTGATCTTTAGAATCGTTGAAATAATCTTTAAGTTTCCTCGCATTTATTAGTTTTATATTGCCATCGTTTTATTTGTTTCTTTTTCAGGTTCTTGCAGACTGCTCACGAAATTTCCTCATCTCTTGATTATTTTGCCTGTTGTATTTTTGCGAGCTCAGCTTCATATGTGAAGAGGAAAGACATACCTGTTTTGCTGTATTTTGAATTTGTACCAAGAGTTTTCATAAGAAAAAGTAAAATGTGTCCTTACAGTTCCTCTATCTGTTATGCCTGCCAGTAATGGAGCGACTTAATATACTAAATGTAATTCCTGCCAGTATTATATTTTTAAATTGTGATTCTTTTGGTCAAATACGATATAGTTTTGTGCTAGAATGACTGTGAATCAATTTTTTTTAAACGTGAGAATACGTTTGGTAATATTAAGGCGATAAAACCAATCATTTAACAGTACGTATCTGCCTTGTCAGTGATATTGGATGACTTTTACATATTTAAAACACAAATTTCAGTAGGTTTCTTGTCGTAATGCTGCATTTAAGAATGTTATAAAACTGACATATTAAATTAATAGCAATTTTTATGAAATTACTATATAGTTTTTGTGCAATCTTGATTATTGTCTGAAAGTTGTTCCACGTTACACATCATGCCCGTGTTATATGCTGAGTACGCTACAACATGCAGCCTTAGTGGGTTTAATTCCCAATGTTTGGCAGGATGCCATGGAATCGATATGCAAGCATTCTCTTGGGACCACTTAAGCACTCAGCAAGCAGAACTGAAAGTAAATAACTTAGTAGGAGATGCTGATGTAACTTGCTCAGTTTCACATTCCACAAGGTACTAGCATATTTCAATAACAGAGTTATGAAATACCGCACTGTTCGTGACGGCTTGTAGGAGTGGCTCGCTTCGCTTCAAGAGTTTCAGCAGCCCGTCGTCAACTTTGTAGATGTCCTTTCCAGTTTCAGGATAAGAGGAAGAGACATCGCCAATTGTCGAAGTCTCTCCTTGACTCAGACACTCGGCATGATACAGGCTGTGCGATCGTGGACTGCAAGTGGCCTCTACCTGCTTATCCGTAAGAACACACGTAGCGTGAAGTTCGGCGCAGCCTTTAGGGAGGCAAGTGGCTGACCCGAGATGCTCATGAGCCGGGCATCTATTTTCAAGCTCTCTCACGAAGTCGTAGCTAAGCTCAAGACAAGATAGTTACCTCGTACCAGCTAGAAGAATCTGCTCTCTGTAGACCTTTGTAACATGGTCACCACCCAGTTGTTCTATAGCCTGGGCATTCTAAATAAGTTAATGATATTGCGGTATGTTAATGACAGGCTGAATACAAGCATGAAAAGATTTTCAATTTATTCACTTTTATCTGTGTTAATGTATAATTTACGCTTCTTTATGACACAATGACTTAAGATTTCCTCAATACAAAAAACATTCATATAAAAGTGTTCTTAAACATCCCTGATATATTAATTTACCCATTCTTAAATCCTGGTTTTATATAAAAATCATGTATTCAGTTACTTATCGTAGGTAGTATACTAACAATGCCAGTAATAACGTTAATTAATTGAATCTATGTTAAAAACCAAGTAAAACTTTTTTCCCCGGAAAATCGGTTTTATAATATATTACAAAGAGAAAGGATATGTCAAATTTTCATTTTCACGTATCAGAAACAACAAAAAAATCTTACCATTTTATACAAATGCAAGACTGTTATTTTGTTTTTGTATGAACTTTATTTTTGGGCAGATGTTTTCAGAAGTAGCTGTATCTACATACTCCGCGCACTGATTTCATTTTTATATTGCTCCCACCATGTGTGAGAGGTGATTTGGTAATATTTAGTCATCCATATAAAATGTAAATGTTTGTGGACTAACTAATATACAGGTACACAAAATGTTGTTTAAGAAACAAGAGCATCACCTCATTTCAAAAAATTTAACATGACTGAAAGTCGGTTTACTTTTGTCGATGATTAGTTCTGGTTTGAAAACAAATCCTGCGAAATAATATTTTCCAAAATTTTGGCATGAAATTATCAATACTGAATTGGCAACATCCTGAAGTCATCTTAATTATTTATATATTATTATATGTGGTTTGCTATTTACTTTAAACAATTTTTAGTAACTGCTCACCTCAGAACAAAATATGAATATGCATTACAAAATGGTTTCTTTGCTACACCGTCTCTCAAGCACAAGAATGACATAAAATCATGTTTAGACAGGACATTATTTATTTTTTTCGTCATTTGTAGGTACACGAATGTGGCTATCATTCACTATTGTTTGTGAAAATTGCAACACTCAGGAATAATGAGCCGAATAAATCAAAACTCGGAGGACGTGTAGAACTGTGTACCAGAAATAAGTTATTACGATTGCAGAGAAATGGCGTTCACGTAGGTCCAGCAGCGCTCTCTCTCTTGTGTGACCGCATAGGTCAGGTTACGAGTGTACGCCAAGCTCAGTCAGCGAAGAGCCGTCAAACTAAGTGAAAGCAAGTGCCAGTATGCCTCGTTGTCAAAGGGCGCCATATCAGCATGTCAGTGAGTTCGAACTGGGTAGAATGATCGGTCTCCGGGAAACGGGTTTGTCATACAGAGACATTTCGGCTCGTACAGGGCATGCTGCTACGACAGTGATGCGTGTGTGGAACTAGTGGATAGAAGAGGGTCGTACGCAGCGACGAGCGGGTACTGGACCACGCAATTTGACCACATCACGGGATGACCGCCATCTTGTCCGCAGGGCCGTAACGGACAGTACCGACTCGTCCACAGTGTTGGCTCGACACTGGGGCACTGCAACGGGTGTGGAACTGTCTGCGTCGAAGGTACGACGCCGCCAGCTGCAGGCTGGACTGTTGGCACGTATGCCAGGCCATATTTCAGCAGAACCATGCCCGGCCACTTGTGGCGAGGAATGTACAAGCATTCTTCAATGAACTATGGGCATCGCCACTTCCCTGGCCTGCACGTTCGCCTGACATGTCGCCCATTGAACATGCCTGGGATATTGTTGGTCGGTGACTTATTCGTTTAGGGTCCTCCAGCAACCACTGTTGAGGCTTTGTGTACTCGCATACAAACCCAGTGGAGGGAAATTCCCCAGGAACATATCCTAGTCCTGTTTGATTCCATGCTACGACGTTTAGGGGCTCAGATTGTAGCACTTGGGGGCTTCACACGATACTGAATTCTCAAGGACAGAAATCATACAAAGTTCTGTAATCCTAATAAATTGTGTATTGTCATGTGCCTAATCTGTGGTATAAAGTTCATTAAAATCACTCGTATACTTCTTGGATTTGTATTTTTCACAAACGCTAGTGTATATTGAATTAATTTTACTGCTGTGCAATTAAATGTTCAGGGTTAAAACTTCGTTTCAAGAAATGTATATTTTTTTTTTTGAGAAATAACATTTATTACTCATTGAAAATATTAAATTACAGAAGAATTAATTGGTGGCGTTTTGGTTCTCATGATAATTATATACGGAGGGAGAGTAATGTGAAAATCCCCATTGAGTCCATGGTTTTCCCTGCTGACAGTTCTGCTAGCGAAAATTTCACTTTACCAAAGTTCCAAGTGCACTGCTATGAAAACTCCTTTTCCACTGTGTAGGTCTCTGGTCGAATCAAGCCACGAATATGAGCAGCATACACAAGAAAAGGAACAATCGCTCAGCTGGTCTCGACGAACCTGGAAAAGAAATAAACGTTTCTCTTTACAAAATAGTTTAATGGTGGCATGCTAGACATGATGTAAGTGAAAAGAGTCGAATATTTATTTACGAAGGCTATAGAGTTTAATAACCACTGATTGACGCCATTCATGAAAGCGACAGGAGAAGAAGACATTTTCTTAGCGTTAAACTCAGTCTCATTGTGCAGAACTGTACTACAGATTATAGTGATGTTTATATCACGTATTTATGTACATAACCGCCAAAAGTTTAAACAACTGCAGTACAAAACTAGTACAAGATATTTGGTATCATCAAACACTACCAGTTACAATTCCTTGCCATATGAGAGTGACTTCTACAGCGCATCTGAGAAGGAAGTGTCAGAATATGTGCTAATAGTGACAGTCTGTATCAGGCATAGACTAAATATGACGGAGCATAGACACATTTCCGTCTTCCGCGCATGTCTCCAACAGCGAAACACGATTTGTCATCATTACTGTCAAAATCCCGTAATCATGTAACTTTGTTTGTGTGTAGGTCCACTGGTATAAACATGTGTTTACTTTGTAAAAAAATAATTCGCTCGCCGCTAAAGATGGTGATTGGAATTAATTATTTGTAAACGGTCAAAGAGTTGTGTCGTATGAACATACGATGTACCAGGGCGCTGCTGTCGCTCTTCGTGTGGCGTATGTAAACATTGTACTCAGAATGGCTAGTATGACAAGAGACTTATGATACACGCCAGGCATTAGCAATGAGCGATAGGACTTGCCAAGAAGACGCACGTGTCAGCAATACGAAAGACTGACGTAATTTGAAAGGGCCATACAACAGGGCTGAGAGGAAAGGTGAACATTACAATGCATTGTTCGTGAGATAGGCCGTTTGAACTTGATAGTCATTTTGTTTTCGGAGTAATCAAGGTATGAAGATACCCATACACAGGGTACCGGTTCTGTACGATCCCAACAGACTAACGAAAAGGAGGATAGTCTGTCAGACTGGCACCGAGCCAGCTGCTTCCTTTCCACGGTCCAGTAGCTTGTGACAACCTCGCTAGATCACTGTACTTCTAAATGTATGACATTGGCAAACATGCGATTCCGAAGGCCTTTACGTGTTCTGCGTCATCTTCTCAGCATAATTATCTTCGTTTGTAGTGATGTTTGCGGGTAGCAACGTGTAACATCGACGGACTGGCGACGTGTTGACTTTGACGACGAATCGTGTGTTTATTTGGGATCTAAACGGGGGATCCCTGAGAAAACCCGCTGACCAACGGTATCGTCCTACACGATTCCCACTTGCGAAAATCCAGGAGTGACCGGGCCGGGATTGAAACCGGTTCGCCTGCATGCGAGTCCGATGCCTAGCGTGCAATAACAATGCCGCATTAGATACGGTGGCTGACGCCCATTGTGCACCATTTATCGTGCGCCTCAACTCACACAAACCACATAATATAAACAGGTTCTGTAAGCGATGCTATACAATGACCATCTTACCGATCATCTTACAAACGCTATGTTTTGAGGACTCGTTCATACAATATGGCGGACTGGCACGGAGTTCAAATTGACAGTTAGGTACAAAAACGTCACATGTCATACTTCATATATCCAACAATCCGCCGACCGAAAATAGCACATTTTCACAGAAATAAAAAAAAATGGAAGGGGAGTAAAAAAAAACATATATATACACACACACATATACATGTCTTGTGACAGTGAAAACACTACTCCACAAGCAGTGGACAAATCATCTTAACTAAACGTGTGAAGTCTCCAAAAGGCATTCTAAGTGTCACGTATCTAACCACTCCATCTTCACCTGGTTGAACTACAGTTATACGAGCAGTTTTCCATTTCAGGGGTGGCAAGGTTGAGTTCGTCAGAAGAACTAACTGTCCAACCTGGGTGTTTGGAGCAAGCTTGATCGACTTGGTCCTCTGTTGAAATGTGTGCAAATATTCCACGCTCCATCTTTTCCCGATTTGTTGCTGGAACTGGGTAATGAGTTGCCATCTATCTAGTCTATGCATAAGCAGCTTTGTTAGGTCATGGTCTGGTAATGCCACAAGAGGTTCACCAACTAGGAAGTGTGCAGGTATTAGCACATCACTCTCTTGAGGGTTAGTGGAGAGTACACATTGTGGCCGTGATTTCAGCACTGCTGTTACCTGCACTAGTACGGTTGCCAGTTCTTAAAAAAATGAGGAATTGGGTGCCCAAAACTCGCTTCAGGTGTTGCTTAGTACTCTTAATGGCCAAATCCCAGAGACCACCAAAGTGAGGAATTTCAGGTGGACCGAAGTTCCCTTGACACTTTGTCGTGCGGATTCTTAAACAATGTCCCGCCTGTTGTCACCCTGGAACAAGGAGTAATAGACTGATTTCAAGTAGTCGTGCCTAGCACCAGATTTGTGCCATTGTTGGGCACTTATGCTGGAATTACCCTCAGAGACACAAATCATTTTAGTGCCACTAGAAAAGCGACAGCGAAAGGTCCATCAGAAATTCTGAATGCACTGTCTTAGTTGTCATGCAAATAAACACACGCACATAAACCTTCACAGCTGTCATCTTCGGTTTTCTGACTGATGTGGCAGGAAAGGGTCCCCGAAGTCAATTTAAACCAATCTGAATGGCCTTATTTGTTCAAACCTGACCCTTGGTAGCATGCCCATATCATAGCGGTTGGTAACTTGACCTTACCTTAAAACACACCATACAATGGTGAAGCAGAATGAGAATCAGTCCTCGTGCTGATATTACCCAGTACTCCCTGCGAACCAAATACAAAGTAGTAGCTGGCCCTGGATGTAGATTGTACACATAGTAGTGGCTGGCAATTAATTTAGACAGTTTGCTCTGCTTGGGGAGGAGTAGTGGATGTTTGCTGTTGTGTGGAGGTGGGGTACACTGCAGTCACCTCCCCCCCCCCAGCAACTCCATCTGAATCCTGGAATGCTGCCAA
Organism: Dryococelus australis; assembly: GCA_029891345.1. Taxonomy (NCBI): domain Eukaryota; kingdom Metazoa; phylum Arthropoda; class Insecta; order Phasmatodea; family Phasmatidae; genus Dryococelus; species Dryococelus australis. The sequence goes on along the minus strand of CM056998.1, from coordinate 66,686,236 downwards.
TGGCTCTGTGAGCTTTGTACGCACATCACCCCCTTTCAAAGATGAAATTTCCACATGGGACCAGAAGGCCTTCACAAATCTGATTAAGGTTATCAAGGCCTCTCCCTTTTAATTGATAGTCGAGAATTCGTCTATGGATGTGCTGAACGCCCAAAAGCTCCCTTTGCCCTTAAACACCATGCTGTTATGTGTTTAAGTGTCGTCAGAGACGACACCTGCTCTAGCAGGCCTAATGGATCTTCCGAGGTCTGTATCTGGGTCTGGTGCCCTATCAGCACAGTAGTTGAAGGAGGCTTCAACTCCGGAAGACGAGTCTTGTTCAACACATTCTCTTAATGGCCAAAATTTCTGAGCCTAAACTAGTGAGCTAGGATGTGTTACCAAATAGGACCCTGTAGCAAGTGGTCAGGAAGGGATCCTCATGAAGCTATACATCTTACAGATTGTGCTATGATGGCATGTTACTTCATGAACTGGGGGGGGGGGGGTGGTGTAAAATAGACTTAATTTCTGAGACTCGGTTGGCTACGAAAGTTTTCAACCTGTTAGATGACAATCAGAACCACGCAAGGAAAGGGCTACCATAGAGTCTGTCCAACAATGAACCACCAATGCCACAAACTTTGACTTGTAAAGCTTCTTGACATGCTGCCATAGTCTAATGAGTAGCAATGCCGTGCACAGCTCGAGCTTCGAAATGGAAACTGTTTTCACTGATGCCAGTTTAGACTTTGCAACCAGCATATGTACCTGTGTGTACTTATCGTCCTTCAGGCAACGAACATAAATTACTGCTGCATAAGCCTTCTGGTTGGCATGGCAAAACTCATGAAATTTGACCTGTGAGTCATGAAATGGAATGAGATATGCAACACACACTTCTGAAACCCAGGTTAGAGACAGTTTGATATTGTTCCATGGATCCTGCCCCTCCACTCTCACTGGTTCATCCCATCCTAGGCCTTGGGTCCATAACCCTTGCAGCAAGATCTTGCTAGCAGTTATCACAGGGGGTAACCAACCACATGAATCATATAGACGAGTAACTGCGACAAAATAACCATCTTGGTGTCTGGAAAATTTGGTATCTACACTTGATAATATAAGTAGTCTTGTTTGGGATTCCAACACAAACCCAACACATTCACTGATTCTGCATAGTCGAAAGTCCTTGATTCACGTTCGCCTGCATTCATGTCAAGCAGTTCATGATAGTTGGAGCACCACTTACATAACTGGAAACCACCTGCTATGAGCAGTGAAATCAACTGCCCTCTAAACTCTTGAGCCTCTGTCACAGTCGCTGTCCCAGTTACTACATCGTCAAAAAATTCATCATGGACCAATGCATGTGCTGCCAATGGGTAATCAACTCCTTTATCAATGGCCAACTGCTGAAGAGTCTGTAAAACTGGGAAAGGTGATTATGTTAGCCAATAAGTCACAGTGTTTAATTCGTACACACTTACTAGATTTTTTGACAGAGTTACGCCACAGTACACAATGGTACTTCCTATCCTGGGGAACTATCACTATCTGATGATACATCTTGCACACATCAGATGTCACTGCTACTGGGTATGTGCGGAATCTCAACACAATGTCAACTATGTCCCTTTGCAGTTTTGGACCAGGTAGTAACTGGCTGTTCAGCGATAGCCCATCAGCAACAATTGCTGATATATCGAACACGACTTTGACCTTGGCCGACGCACGCTCCTGCTTCACTACTGCATGATGTAGAATGGCATATACTGGTTGGTTACTAGTATTCGATATTAGTGTCACCACATTGTTACTATCTGGATAGTTCAAAACACCAATGCATATAATGTGACCTAAATCTAAATATACATTCATGAACTGTTGGTATTGTTCCCAACTCTAGAAAATGTTGTAATCTGGGTTACAAACCATGAAGCTAATTCAGAGCCACACAGCAGGAGTTCTTTAGGGTAGGAATTGAAAATGTGAATGGTAACCTCAAAATACACCTACCCTTCATGTCATGGGTATGGGTATCCACAAAATGGTTCTCACCCTAAGGATCTTCGATGGAGGTGAACCCTTTCCTTGGAACTTCTTCGATCTCCCAGAACCTCTGTAGCACTGCATCAAGCGATGCTTCTGTGCGAAAAAGTAAGGATGTAACTTGTGGCTGGTCGATGTGTTCGCATGGGGCACTACCAGCTATGACCCAGCCAAACACAGAATGAAATAAATTCATGGGATTGGCCAATGATCTTAGGTCCTATCATAACCTCAGCCACTATCTCAGCAGACAACAACATTTCAATTGCACCAGGTGTGGAAAATTCCGGATACTCTAGTAACAAGTCATTGGGGTGCCTAGGTGTCTGAGTGGCAACTCGTACTGATGGAAACTCTTGGTGATTTTTCTTTATAATCACAGCTCTTCTGGTAAGAGAGAGAGAGAGAGAGAGAGAGAGAGAAGAGAGAGAGAGAGAGAGAGAGAGAGAGAGAGAGAGAGAGAGAGAGAGAGAGAGAGAGAGAGAGAGAGATGCTGAGAATGTATGGAACTAATTTCGCATAGCACTTCTCCCCTTGCATCCGATACCTCTGCATGACCTATGCCAGAGATGCATATGTTTGTTTGATAATGATCGAGTTCCAAGTGCTGCACACATGTTTCTGTTATGAATTCTTATTGGGAGCCCCCATCTAACAGTGCTCGCACAACCTGGTAATCACCTACGCCATCCTTCACTTGAATCAGTGCAGTTTTTAATAAAACTATGGTGGCTTGAGTGTCTCCATTCTTAGCTGAGCACTTGGTTACTGCACTCTCCTTCTTGCCAGTAGGGTTGGTGGTATAGAATTGGTAGCCTCATCACTTGTCTCCTCACTGTCACTAACATGAAATAGTGTATGATGAAATTCACGACAGTGTTGACATCGATATTTGGACAGACAACGAGATGCAGCATGGTTTGATAGTAGACAATTGAATCACAACCTGTTATCCTTCACACACTTTCGCCTTTCTCCTGATAACTTCGACAGAAATGTTTGACATCTGTGCAAATCATGATTACCATCACATTCTGAACACATGTATTTTTCACCTACTTTCTGAACTGATATTTGAGTTGTCTTGAGGGAACTGGCTGGATGCTGAAGTGTTCTTTGCATTCGCTTGCCATATTTTGAAGGATATTTTGTTGCCTGCAATCTTCTGGTGCTGAGTGTTCACCTATCCCTTTAATGCAATTAGTTGGACTTGCTCCTCTGCAATAGCCTTTCTGTCGATAAATTTTATGAGCTGTGTGAATGTTGGTATGTCATCATCTTGCAACATCTCGAAGGCCTGTCTCAGGCGTGCATCCAGTTTCTCTAACAGTATGTTGAAAAACAGAAAATCTCGTTCATCCACCGGAAAATTGTTTGACTTGAAAGAGTTTAGGTTCTCCTGTGCCCCAGTTATGAATTTTGTAACTGACCCTTCTTTGTGGCTCTTAACAGTTGGAATATGCTAAATCTTCTGAACGTGAGCCATGGCAGTGATTCACAGATTTTAAAATTTGCTTTACAACTTTTCCCACGCCACAGTGTACTTTTTATTAGTGACTGGTATATTACTTACCAAATCACGAGCTTCGCCCAACATGCGACCTAGTAAATAATGGATTTTCTGCTCTTTGGTTAAATGTGGGGCATCGCCTACCATTGAATTAAACAATTCGGCAAAACCCGTCCACTCAGCCCTATTGCCGCCAAAAGTTGGCAACACCGTGACTTGATTGAACACACACTTGCTAGAAGCATTATCATTCATACTATTGGATGCGACTTCAGCCCTTTTTAACATTTGCTTTTTATGACTCTTGCGTAATTCGCAAAATACAACTTCATATCTAGGGAATTGTTGCTTCACTTCCTCCATGTCGATAGTTACCTCTGCTGGTGGCTTGGCGCAAAGCGCAGAGAAATTGGTCAGCAATTCATTTCTTCTTCCACTTACTTCGTCAAACGTAAATTGAAAATCTTCTGAATTCGATTCATTGTTGCATGATGCTTCATATAACCCTTGCTTCATCGGCTTGAGCTAAAGGGAAGTTAAAAATTACATATTGCAGTCCAGGCGTAGCTTCAGCCAGTTAGTTAAAAGTTTCGTTAACTGTACGAATTTCGCAACACGAGTAATATTTTTTTACTCGTTCACACAGGTGAAGTTGCCATGCATGATTAACAATCCGACCGTTTATCGAAAACAGGCAACTGTAAAATACGAATTTAGACCATCAGGTGCCGTATGTAAATACGTTTTCCGTTCCCAGTTGCCGAACCGAATTGGCCGTTTTTTTTTAACCGTAACTGGTTGTTCACGTATGTTGGGCGTAACTTACCGTGCATTAAATTGCGTAAAACCGTAATAATCCAGGCTGGGAGGACCAGAAAATGTTAGCGATGCGATACAGTAATCATCTTACCGACGCCATGTTTTGAGGATTCGTTGTTCATCCAATATGGCGGACTGGCACGGAATTCAAATTGGCAGTTCAGTACAAAAAGTGACATGTCCCACTGCTTATGTCCAACAGGCTCTAATAAAGAAAGGAAGCCGTGAGAGATCTGTTGTTTTTGACTTAGAATTCCGGCCTCATACAAATATTAGCATCCCCATTTTCCCGTGACACTATCGTGCGGCAACCATATTAAATTAAACTGGCAATAGCTTTTTCTCTTCTTACTTCCTCCTTGCCTTCCGCAGTCTCGCATGCGTTTGACGATCTTGGGCCTCATTCGGTCAACTCTTAAATGCGCAATTTGCTGAAGTAGATTGTTCCAGTTCCTCGCATTGAGCGCATCAGTGCAGATCGTACTTCGCTTTTCTTCCAGCCAATCTCGCGCAACAACCGCGCATTCATTTTATAGAGCACAAATGCTTTGTGATTGTAAGTTGCATTGCTGCGACTTGCAGGCGGGAGCGTGCCACAAGTTAGGATAAAAAGTTAACATATATTCATAGGTATAGGCTGTTTACGATAAAGTGAGCACTTTTAAAAACCCTCTCATTTGGAGTAATAGTCAATAAATGTATTTTATTTTAGCTGTAGACTTTAACTTCCTAGTGTGGTGGAATATACACACTGTGTTTATTACTTACATAAATTTTTTTTTTTAAAAAGGCTGTCAAAGGATTCAATATGGCTGAAAGGAAAAAGTAAATAGGGGTACAAAATGCTCACTTTACGGTGAACTGCCTGTACTCTCATTTAGAGTGTTGAAGTGTATCTAGAATACGTGTGGATTTGTGTAATTTTCAGCTTCATTAAACTGCTCGTATTAGACACATCAGCACAGAATAACGCAAAGCACGGTTAGGATGCTCTTAGTTTGTTTGCATGCTCAGCAATCCCCACCTTTATTTTTATCTTTTGGTTCGTTCCGTTTGTACGATTGTGTGTAGTTAGCTACGCAACAACAACGCACGAGTTTTATAGCGACTAACTTATATGCAAGGACTGAAACACGGCATACGTAATATGAAAACGGCAAACTCGTCGCCCTATGCGCGACATTCGGGCAACCACGCGTGGTAATCCGCTGCTTGGCAGTCTCCGGAACCGCCCGGAGATGGCCGATCCTAACTGTGACATCTCCGTCCCTCTTCACAACCTTCGCCTTCCTCAAATTTAAGTACGGACACAGCCACTGAATCCCGGATAACTCATTCTAATATATCTTACAAACTTATACACTGTCGTCTTTCAGGTTAGTGAATATAACATGAAAATCTGTTTCCATTCTTGTTCTGAAAAGGGGAAGGTTGAAATATAGTTTCACCGTTCGCGATTTTTTCCTTCTTTTTCACTGTACAACTCGTAGAGGGAAGATAGAATTGTTACGGATACGAGCTACGCAGTACAGTAGCCACTCTCCGTGTCCCAACATCGAGATTCTTTTCTGTCAACACGACTATCATAAACGATGTGGATAGGATTTCAGTTCACCACACTGCTTAGTAAACATGTACTGTGAGATGTTTGTATACTTCCTCTAACCAATTCGTATACAGTTTCATTAAATTCAAAATTGTAAAAGTGAGTGAGCGAGGGAAGAGATTTGGGCGACTCTTAACAGCGAGGTCTTCAGAGCTGATGAGGGTGATTGAAGTGAATATAGAGCGGTGCCGGAATGAAAGGATGGGGAAACGGAAGATCCCGAGAAAATCTTCCGACCAACGGATCCGTCCGGCACGATTCCCACATGCGAAAAGCCGGGAGTGACCCGGCTGGGGATTGAACCCGATTCGTCTTGGTGGGAGGCGAGCAGACTAACCATTCAGCCACCGGGGCCATATGGCAAAAGTTTTTTATTCATATACATGTGCTTGCCTGCTGAAAATTAGGACGCAAACAAACACATGTATAATTGTTGACCACTGACTTTGACAGCTGTGTTGGTTTTCGGGTGGGTCAGTGTTGGGTACATGCGCAGAAAACAAAGAATTGATCTACCTCATCTTTAGTCTATGATCACCACATCCAGCGTCGGGGTCCCGACCGAGCTATTGCCGCCACGGCAGAATCGTGAGTGAAGACGCTAGTGGAATGACACGACATTAGCATGGCATGCGCAGAATGGAAACACGACCACGACGCTGCACGCTAACGTGCAATTGTGCTGATGGCACACAGTCTAGTAGGCGTAGGAATGCCACAAAATCTTCAAAACATAATCTATGAAAAATACAGCGCAAGAAATTAAAATATGACAAACAATCCGTTTTGAAATAACAGGGTGTGCTATGACACTTCTCAATCTGGATGGGTAAGAGTATAAAGTAGATTCTCATGAAGTCACATATATCTACGTATCGCTTGTTGGCCACAGTTTATTCATACTGACGGATGGTGAGTTAACGAAAAGAATCTGAGAATTCATTCATCATACTTTGAAAAGGGCACCAACAAAGCTCTGTTTTAGTAGATTTATAAGCTTCACGCTTATTCCATTGATTTCAAACCGTAATCCTGAATGGGTGATTACATAATGTTTGGTAAACTGAGGGTCTGAACTAATATAATATAAGTGATTATCTATCTCACCTCACGTCTTTCTCTTGTCTGTTGCAAAACATCAAATGCCGATTAGAACTGCATTGTAGTTTCCAACATTATCGACTATCATCAATATTACTAGAATTATTCGATAAGCCATGGCAGTCGACAAGGGAACAACCACACTAAACATAAATTCAGCGTATATTGTACGTCACTGAGAATAGCACAGATAAAAAAGAACGACATAATCGTACAGGAGATATAATAATTTCTGCACTCCTGATAAAATACAGGGAAACAGATACTGCATTTCGTAATGAATACACTGTGTTGCGAGCACAACGGAACCGGCACAGAGGCGCCTGAGCAGAAGAGGTATGCGTGTTTTGGAGAGACGTGGGTAAACGTAGCTGCTGCACCGAGAAACGAGGTTGATGCCGCGTATATAAGGCACGCATTAGACTGGGGCAATGTCTTAGCTTACTGCTTCACCGCGGGAACCCATTCCAGGCGGGCAGACTGCATCAGAACCTAGGGAAAGCCCTCTCTCCAGTATTCACTACAAGGTAATCCAGCTCGCAAGTGTAGGCTCTTCACATGTTCACTACGCCAGCCAGTATATCATTTCACACACACAAATCACGCAAACACACGTAAAGCTTTGCAACACAAAATCGGTACCATTAAATGTATAATTCGCGCATGTGCACAGTAGTTTGATTAATTTAATAAAAGTGTCATGCGCGACCAGCATAGAATTATCAAAGTGCAAACGCGTGGTAAAGGCAAATGCTTCAGCCACATACGGGTACACGGCGTCATAGAAACACTGATTTTTTTTTTTTTTTTATCTTCTTGGCTAGAGCTCTCAGTCGTACAGCGCACACAGGTGCAGCAGCACCTACCGTTATCTAAGACTCTTACAGTGTTTCCGAGTTTCAAAAACTATCGAACCCCGTGGTACCACAACTTGGTAGCATATAGCTAATAAATTGATAAAACAACCGGAATGATTATTTTTTATTGTCATATAGAAATATTAATGATGAATATTTAAGTAATAAAAAATATGGAGCGGACTGTCCTAACAAAAACGTGCACGTGCTACCGCCACCTTCTTACTCCTTCAGATCGACGTCTACATTAAAATTGGGGGACGTTAGCACCGATCTTATTTCATTCAAGCTAGTTACGATACGAGTTCATTTAAGCTAGTTATGATATATATGTAATTATATACATAATTTATAATAACTGAAAACTGGGAAAATTTTTTATAGCCTAGTAAACATTGTAATGTACTACAAGAGTGATGAGAAAAATTTTTTTTTTGGAACTATTAATTCAATATTTTTCACAAGACTGTAATAACATTTCATAATGTAAAATGTTAACATATTATAATTTATTTTTCAAAGTAAACTCCCTAGTGTCAAATGTAAATATTAATTTATATTGAAAACAAATAACAATACTAATCTAAGAAATTTTAATTATTAACTTTTATAACCCAATTATAACTCTGTGATAACTGCGGCCACGTGGTAGAAAGGGCACTCGCATTGATGACCATTGTTACACTGGAGTTCCGGCAGCTATTTATCACCACCGGGTATCTCGCTCACTACATACCTCCCTTCTAGATCTATGCGGGCTGAGGACAGCCGCCTTTTCAAGCGAGGGGATGATGTTGTGAGCACAACAAAGCCTGCAGAGAGGCGCCTGAGCAGAAGGGGTGTGAGTGTTTTAAGAGACGTGCGTAAACAAAGCTGCCGCACAGAGAAATGAGGACAACACCGCGTATAGCCTATAAGACATGCACGAGACTGTGGCAAGGTCTTAGCGTACTGGCGTGTCGCGGGAGCCCATGCCAGGCGGGCAGACTGCATTAGCACCTAGCGAGAGCCCTCGATCGAGTACCATCTACATGTCTGCATATAGAATACAGTTGTAGATGTTGATTTCGTCGAGTGTGTGAGTTAGTGTTTATTAACAGCTTGGTTGCCAAATTTTCCTTAGTTTAATATTTCAGGATTATTGTTGAGAAAGCTATAATTGCTTAGAACGTCGGATTGTCAATCATGATATGTATGTAATGCTATTTAATGCGAAGTAAAGTAATAACCTGACCTCAGCTTTATTAGATCGTTTACCCTTTATGACTAGCCCTTCCAAGCAGTGCTTTACCTTTAGTTTGTACTGTCTCAGGTTGCATGAACTAAGATGGTAAAAACAGTGCTGATATTATAAATAAATGATAATAGCTAATAACTGACAGCTGGGGTAATTGAAAAATAATCCTGTATGTACATTACTGAATAATTTTTATTAACTATGCAGTGCTACTTTGCAAAGCCAGTCAACATGGGAAGTGCAAGGAAAATAGTTTTCTATATGATTGGTGATAAATATTTCAAACAAATATGATAATGGTACTAGTTATATATATACATATATATGTAGATAAAGAACTGTGCAATAACATAAATTCGAAAAGAATATTCTGTAATTGCTATCAACAAATCGCGAGACAAGTTGGGCCATGTGTGGCCAGCCAAGGTGCATTGGAGATGGTTACGTTTCATAATAGTGCTGTCTCCACTGTGTTATTTATTTCAATCGTGAGAAGAAAGCATGTGAAATGTATGTCCGTTATTGCCCAATGTTGCCACTAGAAGAATAGTTATAAAAATGATAATAAAGTGAAGTTGGTAATCGGAAATTTATCCTCACAAATACTAAAACCTGAACTAAATATACCACTGTGGTTTATACACTGACATGTACTTCTCGGCCAAAAAAAGACATTCGCGATGTGGACAGGTGGACCACTTTACAGCAGAGCATAGATGGAGTTGGGAGTGGTGCTTAACCAGGAGGCGTAGAGGGATGAGTGGTGTTGCGTTATGTTTAGCATGCATCTGCATACTTCATTCACCATATGTAAGTAAGGGAGAAGTGAATCGGCAATATGTGTGTTAATTTTTTATTCGTGTATTACATACAACATAACCTGTAAGCAAATCCTATGTTTTTTAACTCCTGCATAGTTAAATAAATCAACACAGTAGAGAGGGATCAATCACAATAATATTTTATTACACTGGCAACGAGGAAATGCTGTTGGTTGCCTTTGAATAACCCCTCCTCGTTGTCAGATAATGTCGCGCATACTCTTTCAACCTGCGAAGCGCGCCTCCTTTGAATAAAGGCACGCTTCTCCTGGAAATGCAACTGGCTCTAGTAGAAAGACGGCTAAACTTCTGTTCTAGAATAATCTGGACATCCTGTTCGTGAGATTATTTGAAGGAGGCTAGCACTACCGACTCCTTGGTGTTGTAGGATGGTTGTACGCATAGGTGAATTGTGGGTGGGGTGAAATCTAGGTGTACTCATGGTGCTCCCAGGTGCACAGTACAGAGTACAAACAGCTCGAAGGGCAGGCAACTAGCGCGAACATTTCAAGTGAAATACTGATAAGTAATGAAACGTAGTAGGCACCTGAAATATTATTGATGCATTAAGACTGAGCCCATAAACTAAAGATGATATATCTATGTTTGTCTTTTGTGCATGTCCCAGACACTGACTGCCTAATCGCCGCATACATAAGTATTCATGACAACGATGTGCAAACCTTAGACTGGACAACGCCGTTTTGACCATTTTGTAGACAAAATAAAAGCAGATCAGTGTTCAGCCTGAGAACTTCGTTTTTTGTGCAGCTGATATTCGCTCTCTATCCCATATTATGTCTATGCTTGAGCGCTTTATGGTACACCGAATGTCTGAGCAAATCAAGTACTGTCGTTTAGTGCAATTGGTATTTTAAGCTTCTTAAGTGTCGTTAGTGAATTGGAAAATAATGTTCAGCACTTTTAGGTAATAATCGAAAAATCATTGCCCCAGTTATAAATTTGCTGCACCCAGTACTTGCAGTAGTAGCAGTTCATTTCGTCTACACACAGCAGAAAGGTCATACGGGATCTGGATGGGATGTACCTGAATGGGTTGGGATGTCCACGTGCTCGAACAGCGACTCAGTGGTGCCGTCAACAAATATGGCGGCTACCTCTACGTAGTAACTCTGCCCCCTGGACACTGCGAAGATGGTGAAGGACGCAGTGCCGACGGGGAAAGTCCTCCAGGTCTTCCTAGCATCGTGGGACGAATACCAGGACACGTTGTACAGCCTGACACACTGCAGACTTGTGTTCACGGACACCCAGTCAACCCTCACGGTCGTGTCCACCGTCGTCAAGTTGATGTGATTTAAAACAGGGTAACCTGTAGGAAAAAGAAAATATGTCATCTCTGTTTTGTTCGTATGGCTTTCAATACAATATATCGGCATTTTTTGGTGCAATTAAATGTTCTATTGACCACTTCATGAAACAAGGCCAAATTAGTTACTGAGAAGTTTAACTCGGCTCTCAGCAGCAAAGTCTTAAGTGTCAGTGAGTGTCAAAAGAGGTGAAGGTGAAGAAATGACGGAATGAAAGGGCTGATGAAATGGTAGAATCCCGAGAAAACCCAATGGCCAACAACAACATCCGCTATGTTTCTCACATGCAAAAATCCAGGTGACACTGCCAGAAATCAAGCATACTACTTCTACACTACTGCGGCCCCCTCAAATATAACTATGATAGAGAAAAAAGTGCTGAAGATCGATACTACACTAATTCAAGGCTTTAAAACTGACGCGATAAGCTGAGATAAGTGAAGATTGCTTTGAACACACAATCATCTTAAACTAAATTATGCCATTTCCTGTTTATCGAGAACAAGCCAGACCCGCATGTACTTAACAATCATTGAAGTATGAAGTAACACAGAATTTATAATAACTTGCAAAGATGCTGAATAAACACGAAGTCGAGTTTCGAAAACTAGTGGAGATGATCAATTGCAAAATTCTGGATTTTTACATCCCCTTCAAAGAAATTGCTGGTGCAGTTACATAATATGAACGTCCCCTATTCCTCGCTAATCATACTAACACACCGGCTAGCCTAGTACATGGAGGAAAATATACTGCAAATTTCAAAGCAAACATTTTTAGACCAACCTGATTCTTTCCAGAATGGGTCAAAAAGTTCAAGGAATTAAATATAAAGTGACTGCCAAGTTAAAAACTATACACAGTAAAGTAATATTACTATTGTCAACATCAACTAATATCCAGAATAACTGCTTTGTGCAGCACATACAGCTGCTAGACTGTTTTGTAATGATTCAATACAATGCTGGAAGATTGCCAAACTATCTGGAAGATAAGTGGATTGCAGAAATGCCAACAGTTGCTGAAGGGTACGTGGTGGAGGATTCATACAAGGAACATGTTGAATAAGGTGGTACTAATGCTTCTCAATTGGGTTCGGGTGTGGGGAATTGCCCAGGTAAGTATTTGGTAGTCTTGTAGCGCTCCCCCATCCACTCCCGGACAGTTCTGGCAGTGTGCACGTCCTATTGTTATTCTGGAAGATATAGGCCTTGAAAGTGTTTTCTAAAAATATGACTTAACAAAAGAAAATTTCCCAGACAATAAAACTGCTGGAACCACCTTGTGTTCTCCCCAAACATTACTGCAAGGTGTTTCTCCTCGGAGATCTCTCAACGGAAATGCCAAAGTCATCAACTCGACGTTGCAGAAAACGTGACTCAATTGAGAAGTCAGCCTTTTGACAATCAGGATAGATCATAATCTGGTACTGTCGTGCAAATTGAAGCCGCTTCTGCTGATGAATCTTCGCCAGCATTGGTGTAGTGATCAGCCATCTGCTTTAGTTCCCCATACATACACTGTTTAGCTGTGTTGCCAAGTTAAGAAACACATTTGACAACACCCTCATTCGTTAGAACGATGAGTTATTCAAATGTTGCACTTTGGTAGGCTTTCATACATGTTTGCATCCGACTTCACTCTTCGCATGAGTGACATGTGCTGCTCAGCAGATTCCGTACAGTTTATTCTCACTGCATCAAGGTACACTTTAATCATAGAAGGAAGTAAACTGTTAACGAAGTGCGCCGTTTTTTGAATAATGCTGCCACACTTGGCCCGAATCCTGTTGACCATTCAGTTTCAACATCTAATAAACCACATGTTTTACTCATAACAACAAGAAATGGTTGCTATTACGCAGAGTGCCTAACAACATTACACCTTATTCACCTATCAACCTTACTCGTGACATGTACTTATATTTATTTGGCTATGTGCTGCTGAGGCCATATATATATAGAGTCTGTTTCACGAACGAGTGCACTTTTTGAGTGTTCTGAAGGATGTGCTGTTTACAGTTGATTCCATGGATACAAGTGTGTCTCCTCATGCGATAGATGATATCTTCATAAACACACGCAGCTCACTGTCAATTTGCCCAGAATGTCACCAGAAACCACAGTATGTGCTCGTAATAATGTGTATACATTCGTTGTTCAATGCTCTTTCAGCATTGCTACAACAGTACCGAAGGGACACATTCCAGTTTACTTTTCCTCTTTCCCCAGCCTTTCATGATAAGAGTCCTCTGTGTGATGACAAGATGTATGAAACTCAATATGCATCTCACCGAGAGTACCTTTAACATCAATAAGTGGAGAAATTCCGGTTTCAGAACCATCTGGGTGGCCCTACAAAGTTGTTGAATAAAGGAGGTGAACGACAGAGGAACTGTACAAAGTCCGTGCCACACTTGCATATGCAGGATGGTCCACCTAAGTTGGACACCCTAAAAATTTCCTTAACGGTTACAGATCACGAAATGCGGTTTTCGCTAAATGAAATTACGCATGAGGGCAAGTAATTTGCCGCAAAGTGACTATTCGTAACATGTGTATGGACAGAAATAATTAAGCCACATATGAGTTTTCTCCTGGAAAGATACATTTATTTCAATGGCATCTGGAAGTACTTGCAAAGAGGAACTCAATGATATAGCATATACAATGGAAAGTCCCCGTAATCTGTTATGGTAAGTGGTATTGCAGTGTGTGGATGTTCATATGCAATGAAGTTAACAAATGAGGAAAAACTGGACGCTCTAAGGCTAGTCTGGCAGAAATGCCAAGGAAGCCGTCGAAATGTATGGTGACAGATCTTCTAATCGGACGCCCATCTGATGACAAACGATACGAAGAATTTGCACATATCTCTTGTCACTAGGTGATTGGAATTCCACAACATGAGTGCGACGAACGACTGCTATGGGCGAGACGCATCGACACGATGTGTTGCCACATGTCGATGCAAACCCCCACATGGGTATGCGAGAACTTTTCAGGTTCGTACGAATAAGTAAAACAAGTGTGTTACGGATACTGTGCCAACAGATATTCCATCCATATCACGTGGCTTTTCATCATGGAGATGATTTCCAGCGGCATTTTCTGTTTTGTAGGTTTGTTATGATGTCTGTAAGGGATGGCAGCAGTTTTCTGAATAACATACTATTTACCGATGAAGAATCCTTCACAAACCACGGGCGTGTAAATTTACGAAATATGCACTACTGGACGACGACGGAGAATCCACGTCGGGTCCAGCATGTGGAGCACCAGCGACAGTGGAAATAAACGGTGTGGTGTGGAATTGTTCGAAACTACGCCATAGGGCCATACTTAATTCAAGGGACAGTGACCGGCTGTACGTACGTCTATTTCCTCAGATAGTACATAGCGGCACTTCTGGAAGACATACCGCTCGATATACGTCGTGATATGTGGTTTCAGCACGATGGTTGTCCCGCGCATTTTAATTTGGGGGCGAGGCAAGTGTCAAATTAAACGTTTCCAAACTGGTGGTTAGGGCGTGGTGGTGTTGTAAGATGGCCAGCTCGCTCCCCCCGACCTCACAACTATCGAATTTTTCCTGTTGGCAACACTGAATGATAGGGTGTACAACATGGTTCCTACAACGCGAGAAGACACGCAGGCACGCATTGGGGCAGCTTGCAGAGGCATTACGCCAAAAATACTTCAGGCCGCTCGTCGCTCGCTACATGTGCGTTTACAGATCTGCATTGCTGTCGATGGTAAACACATCGAGCACATGCTGTGGAAATACCTAATGTGAAGCGTTTCAACCATAACTGTGCTCTTTTGTAGTATGCATGCGGATGCGATTGCATTTCTTCTTAGGTTGGTTTGTTCTATGTTTGATGTTCGTCCGTACGCACTCGTTACTCAGTGCAGTTAATTACTAGGAAACAAATCTCCTGAATTATATTGGCATCCGAATAAAATATAATGTACTGATATCAGACATGCACCCACATGGCCGTCTCCCCTCCGCTGCGGTGCTCTCCTTTGTTCAATATCGCATTCCGTGCCTCTTGCCCCATTAAGGTAAGCGCTACGCTGCTATTAGGAAGCGGTCCCGCCAGGATGAGTCACGGCACGTGTTGCTTGGTAACAGATGTGGGTACAGGTCCACTGCCCCATGCTACCGGCCCACCTAACTTAATCATACTTGCAAATTATTTCTTGGCATTTCTGTGTTACTTTCCATTGCATATGCCGTATAGCTGAATTCCTCTTTCCACGTACTTCCATATGTTTTGAAACAAATGCATGTTTCCAGGGGAAAAAGCATATATGGTTTAATTATTTCTGTCCATACACGTGGTACGAAGAGTGCAGAAAATTACTTGCTCCCGTACGTAATTTAATTTACCGAAAACAGCATTTCGTGATCTGCAACCGTTCCGGAAATTTGGGGGGGGGGGGGGGGGGGGCAAGTTAGGCTGGCCACTCAGTATTTGCTTTAACCCATGTATTACGAAAATAATATTAATTATTTGATTGTATTATAGATGAACCAGTTATTTTTATTTATAAGATATTGATGTAAACTACAATTATTTTATTTATAATAGATAGAAAATTGTCATCTTTCCATTAGTTATTAAGAAGGTATAGAATGTCGGTTGATGGCGATGAGTTGGAGGATTGGACGGTGCAGCCATCCACCAGGAATTGATGTAAATAGTGATCCTCAAACGTCATTAGGTTCATCACCCTGCGATAAGCAGAGTGTCTATGAAGCCATGCAAAGTCGGCCGATAGCGCCAGGAATGATGAAGTGCTGCCAAGTCTTCAGTGTTGTGTGGGCCCGTGTGTGAGTGTTATATGACCATTGGCAACGTGTAATACTAGAGAAGTAATGGAGCTGTGATGTTTTTCCTTCGTGTTTTCGGAGTTATATTATATTCACTGTTTCCCCAAATTTTTGGACTCAAACATTTGAAATATCACCCCTTGCATAAAGTGTTTGGTTGTTTGCTATATTCCACTTATCACAAGCGTTTTATACTTTCTTTAACCTAATAGTACCTTTGTTTTGGTTAAATTGAACTTTCACTTATGTATTTTTTATTTGTAATTTATAATATTTCATTATACTGAATATGAATAAAAACAGTTAGAAAATATATGTGTCAGTAATGCCTAGTAAGAAATAGTCCTTATGCGGAATATTATTAGAATGACTGCGCACGAATGTTGTGCGTTGTCCTTTTGGTAAAATTTAATAGACTTAGTTAAGTTTTACTTACACGAGGCGGAGGAATAATTTGTTTTTAAGCGGGACTTCAGGAAAGTGTGCAGGAACCGTGGATGACATGGACACATACAACGTAACACCACGCTCGCTTTCATTTTACCGTGGCGCCATTGAGAGGAGAACCATCGCTCTTTCTCTTTCTGGTCAAGCATAAGCATCGTTGTGGTGTGCCTTGGGAAGGGGGAAGCTTGCCTTACAATGGCGCCACGGACGAACAAGCGATTGCAGAGCTACCTTGCGTCGGCCACCAAACTACCTCCGAAAACGTAGAGGAATTTCCTTATGGCTTCGTTCCTTCTCTAGTGTATGCTGGTAAGGGCTTATAAAATATAGCTCGCGTGTAAAATGTTATTAAATTAAGTTACTCAGCGAAATTTTTAATGTATAAGATTCTTACTTGAGTATTAATTTTTTCAGTTAAAACTGTTGGAAAAAAAAACATTATTATATATAATTTATTTTTGAGTTTTTGTCCATCTTTAAAATGCAATTAGCTGGTTCTGCCTTGGCATATTCTTCCAGACTTGTTTACGTTTACTTTACTAATGTCGGAACGATCCACAATGAATTCTTTTAAAGTAGAACCTCAACAGGACTTGATAAAAGTTGATTGTAACCACGACTAGACTATAGTAAAAATACAGTGTGTGAGACTAATTAGTGAACGATATGAATGGGGTTCTTGCTATTTATGCTATAAAACTGATTTCATTACCGTACATATATTTTCATCTTTATGTGTTAAAAATAAATCATCCACCCATATTACAAACCTCATTGCACCCAGAGTTCGCAACATATTATATATGTAGGTTACTATTGTAATATTTTTCAAGAAAAAGTAACTCAACATCGATATAAACTGTATTCTCTATTACTGTATTAAGTTATTAATTTTTATTGCACATAGTAGTCACAAATGTTATTTTCATTACTGTAATATACAAATACAATTTCAGATTTTTTTTATTTTTAAAAAAATATTCGTGTGTATCACAGTTTATATTAAGATACTAAACTAAAACAAAATTACTCGCATCAAATAACAGGAAATGTTGTGTAGTTCGACTTACCCTTGCTGGACG
This sequence comes from Dryococelus australis, assembly GCA_029891345.1. Taxonomy (NCBI): domain Eukaryota; kingdom Metazoa; phylum Arthropoda; class Insecta; order Phasmatodea; family Phasmatidae; genus Dryococelus; species Dryococelus australis. The sequence goes on along the minus strand of CM056998.1, from coordinate 66,668,555 downwards.
TTAGTATGTAAAAAGTCCTGGTGGGCTTCGGGCTGACGTTTGTGACCAACTTGAGCGATACTTTGTAGTTAGTGCACATCGTCAGGTGCCTGATGGCCACTCTGGACACGGCGCTGCTCAGCGAGTTACAGGCCGCGGAAGAGTTTTTGTCAGCGGGCGCGTGGCAGACTTGCATGCGATCGGGTCTGCAGTCCCACTTGTCCGTGTCGAAGGACCACGTGACCACCGCTTCTGTGTTGGAGACGTTCATGACCGCAGCGTCGATCGCCTCGCCTGCAGGACACCTAAGTCTATAGAACGCTATAGAAAAGACTTAAGCAGTAAGAAATTTACTTCAGATCTGTAAAACTTATCTATTTTCTCCTCTAGTCGTGGCATCATCCTGCGGAAAGCCAAGCAATTTAAGGAGAACCTTCTCCCTGTCGCATTGGATACTTGATCTTTCTATATAGTTTATGTTTCGAAAAGGAAAACTCCCTGAAGTACTCCTATACCTACAGCCACGAGTTTTTCACTAATTCATTCGGAGACGAGGTAGACTCCAATCACTTGTTCTTTTCTCCTACTGTTGTGATTGGACGTCAGTTCTTTAGACACGCGCCGTTTAACTGTGAGCGAGTGATAAGCAGGCATCAGTAGCGTGAGCCAGTGTTTAACAGCCCTGTACAGAGGCGTCACTTGATCAGAGCAGCCAATAAGTAAACGATAATGTTTCCAGTGTATAGAGAGCTGTCCGGCATAGCTTGCTGCGAACTCAATCCGCGAAATACTCTGATCTCTGCCTATACCAAACTAGATATTAACCTTCTACAGTAGTACCTACATAACGACGGAACTACGAATTTGGGCAAAATTAATACTGTGACGTAATTATGGGTTCGCAGTTCAGTCGCTATTCCTGTACTGCTATGTAAGGTCAATATCTAATTGGGTATAGGGGTAAGTAGTATTAGGTGGATTGTACTCCATACAAATGACCTCAAGTAACCTTTAACCTTGACCCCGGTGTATCTTGCACATGAAGTCCCCCCTCCCATCATTGGAGGCGCTGTCTGGTGGTGGGTTCCCCAACCCGTTGGACTTGGCTGACGGATACTTTTCCCCACCCCAACCTACCCCATGACCTACTTTCCCCCGACGCAGTTCTCCAACCCCACTCCCTAGAGGGGGTGAAAGGTCAAAGGTTACGTGAGGTCATTTGTATCCAGTACCATCCACCTATTTCTATTGGGGTACTTTCGGAATTTTTTTTGGAACATAAATAAGTTGGAGAAACCGAGAATCCAACATGGCGGGTGAGGTTACACTTAACATGAGCCACTGCTCCTTCTATAGACTGCTCACGGTCGATCGATTACTTTTGAAACCATCATTTCAAAAATGTTAATGGCAGTAACTGCATACATTTTAACTTGTTCTCAGAGTGAAATTCTCGTGGTAAAGTTCGCAGCTAATAAAAAAAAAAGCAGTACCACGTATTCACATCGTATTAACAGTGCAACGTTTGAATTATTTTTTTATGCGCGAATCGACGTATTAGCGACACCTATATATTCTTCGACCATTTCGAAACTCCGCTTAATCAACACGCCGTAAACAGAACGAGCCGATGGTAATGTTAATATTAGGTATCGCGGAAAGAATTACAACAGGCAGAGAAGTAAATCCCAAGAAGAGCCTATAGAGAATAAGAATCGCCTATGCATTTCTATAGGGGCACATTTTTTATGCGAAAATATCCCACGGCAAAAACCCTTTTTATCTCAAATTCACTTTTGTGATTTGATGATTTTAACTGTCACGCACTCTGGCGCCTGCCCGTAAATTACGAACATTCGTTGTGAGAGAAACTATCTTTTTATTGGCCCAGCCATGTAAGTAAATGACTTACCTGAATGATACGCAGTCAAAAATCAAAGGAATGTTGCAGGCGTGTCTGTGGGAAAATGAGATTTACAGCTTTCGTGAAAAACAAGTGGCTCCTACGTGTCACTGTCAGGTGCCAAAGCGATGACAGAAAGGTAAGGAGCGATGACTACCGTGGGTTACTTAGCCATCTTACGATGGTGCCATGGCCAAACTAACTCTAGAAATGAAAAATATAATTTATTACTGAGTTTTTTCTATAGTAATGTCCTCGTCTAATGGCATTATATAAACAGTGAACTTTCGATATATAAACTGGTATGTCAAAATGATAACAAATATTATGAGATAATGAACCTTACGGTAGGCAGATATATACTGAAAGCTCTACAGTTTCTTGGAACTCACGTGAAAATCTACGAACGCATATCTGAAGGATCATCCTTAATATAACTCAAGCGCCTAAAGTATTATTATTCCATGCTCTATTTAGAAATTGAGAACTTGACACAATAGTATGGCACCGACTGGCTACTTTTAACCGGATTAAAGATAACATTACTGGCGCCCTTATTATCAATCGTACAGTTTTTCAATACGAAGAATATTTACAGACAAAAGTCAAGAGGATATTGATGTTTAAGTGCCAATTTATTTATTTAGAATTCCGATGTATACTAATGGCTGTTCTAATCACTGTTTCATTGTAACTGTGCTTCTGAGAGTAAATTTAATTATATTTTTTGTATTTTATATTTACACTTTTCTCTAATATCACTACATAGATTATGCAGAATGGTCCTATAGTGATTGCTGATTCCAGATGGTCTTTTGCAGTACAGAAAACTGTGATACACTTTCTACCTCCTTCGCGATTAGTAGAGACCTGCAAAATTCGTGTTATTGTTTGCGGCACGCTAAACTTTAAACACATGTACATTTTCAATAAGTTCGTTATTGGACCATACTTCATCTGACACGCCTTGGGTAACTCTGCGCCAGTAAATGAACACTTCACGATTGTGTAGTCCAATCACGTGCAGTCCAGTCAAAAAAAAAGGAGAGTCTTCCCATCTATGCACCAGCTAATGGAGAACCAAAGCCGGCTCGAGTATATGCAGTACTGTGAAGTTTAACCTAATACCAAATAATAACGCGAATTTTGCAGGTCTCTAACGATTAGTAAAGGAAATACCTGTGAGTTACCTACCGTCAGATTTCGCTATTCGACCGTCGTTGAGGAAGAAACTGTTCGCAATCACGTTTTAATGTCTCAGACTTCTTAATGCCGGCGCCACATAGCCCCGACAAGCACGACACGACAGCCCCGACACGACACTTAAAACAAAACAGCCAATGAAATACAAGATAGATCTGACGGAAACCCGACAAATTCTGTCGTCCGACCAGCATTTTGTATTAGAAATGATTTATATTTTCGTCGTGTCGTGCGGCACGACACACAGAGTGTACAACCTTGCAAAATTTAAATGGTATGACAAGATTACCCTACAATAGCAAATACGTAGCTTAAAGGGTAAAAAAAATTGAACATGTTTATATTTATAATTATTAAATAATTTTACCTTCGTATTGCTGCGACCCCGCTTTAGCTAACAGGTCACGAATTCACTACAAGGGGGTTGGCATAGTCTAGTAAAGCAAAGGCCATTTACTATAAACACTACAATTTATTGATACCTCTAGTTATACAAACAAGCAATATTTACGACGTTACGTTACTCTTAGACTCAATGCAAGAGTCTCAATTTAACTCAGAATAACAGGGAATTGACTACAATAAAAGAATATTAAGTTGTTCTCAGAAAGCGGTTAATTAGCGCTTCACTCGCCTTTGCCTCACGATACTCAAGACGACCTAACAGGACTGATAATTACCCACTATCGATTAGTCGGATTCGCTCAGGCTGGTCTCGACGGCTACGTTCTGACGATGTCGAACCTTGGACCGCTGGACTGGCGGGCCCTCACGACAGGGACGACGCACGCGGCCCTCTGGCGTCGGCAGGAACAAATATGGCAGCGAGCATCCAGCGCTCGCCATATTTCTAGCTCGCCACCCGGCTGTTGCCATAACTAACTTTGCCATGGCCGACTTCCTTCTCGCAGCTTACACGGCCTGGCAAACCCTTGGACCGGTGGTGCTCACAGCGGTATGCATTGACGATAACAATTCGTCACCATCGTGTATTCCAATTTTCCCGTCTGCCCACAGCCTTTTTAATTAGCGCAGTTAATCAGCGCCTTCTAAATGGATCCAAAAATTTCTACTTTTCGTGACGCGTCAGTAAACTGCCGGGCTGTAAATTCGAGCGGTCACATTGGAAATGTAAATGTGTGTCGTGGTTGCAATTTTTTTTCGTGTCGTGCTGTGTTTGTCGGGGTTATGTGGCTCCCACATAACGGCGCTTGTCGCCAAAAATTTCATGATTTCATATTCGTACAAAATGGTGTTGAACTCGTGGGCTGTGTTCGAATTCGCCAGCTAAGGGCCCTTATCTGGCTTCGCGCCCTTGAAAAGTGCATCCCGGATGTGACGTCACAATGCCGCTGTCCGAATTCACAGCAAGGGCACATCATGCACCCTACAATGCCCTCTTCAGTAAGGGCACGAGCAACTTGCCCCTCTCGAGCTCTAGATAGTTTTTGATTCGCAACTGTTTGAAATACTTCATTTGTTTGCGTTTGTTTTGTGTTTAAGCTTCTTACACAATAGAAAACTTTAGCATCTGACTTTACGTTTCCTTTCCTCTGACCAAACTACCAATACGCAATACAATTGTAAAGTCAGAGTTCAGAAAATTGAACATCAGTTCTGCGAGCTTCGTAAAAATGTGCATCTCGTTATGTAAATAATGATGATATTAGCCAGGAATGGATTTTGTGAACTTTAAAAAAAAAAAAAAAAAAAGGATTAAAAGTTATTTTAAAGGTTAACTTAAAAACAAAAAACTAATTTGTTTACTTTATTAAATTATGTCTACTCATATATTTCCTCTTCATATTATATTTTTTTTGCCATTTATTCAATTTAAGACGAGCTTTGTTTAATATACCAAGATTAAAATCGCCCTACAATAAAATAGCGCACTTTCCACATAATCTCTGTTAGATTCTCAGAAAAACGGCTGCTTGACTTTAACTTTAAATTTCAATTTTTCGAAATCGTAAAGTCAAGAGTGTTTGACTTTACCTTTGACAATTCAATTGTGTCAAACTCCATAAGGAACAACATATCGGAAAGCAAACGTAAAGTCAAATCGTAAAGTCAAATGTTAGTTTTCAATTGTGTAAGGGACTTTACGACTCTGCGCGGCCGCGGAAAAGACTTGTAAACGTCACAAAGCCAAAAGAAAATCGCATAGACCCACACTCGACAAAATAAAACTCGAGGCGGAAACGAACACGGGTGTCCGAATTAACTAAGGAATGTATCTCATGAAGGGAACATGGGCTCGCGAAACGGGTACGGATCAGCGTCGCGAAGCAACAGGCATGCCAGCCTGATTGCGGCAGCGCGAACATCCCTAAACAAACTCCGCCAAGCAGGATAAGCGCGCCGATTACATTACATTTGGAAACGCTGCGAACATCGTGACACTGCGCCAGCAAGACGTCCAGAGATGGGGGCAGTGACGTCCGCCGACATGCTTCCAGTCTTCAACCTACGGCATCATGGACAAGGTGAAGTCGGACCATAGTAAACTAGCCAGAGTGGCCATTTATATAAGAAAGTAATTTAATAACGAATCACATTCATATCTAACACAATGTAACCAAGTACACGCAAAGAGAGCTCCTCCGATTTAAAGAGTACCTAACATATTGCAATGATTTGTTGAAGATATTGCAGCGAGAATTAATTTGATAGTGATTTTAATACACAGACGAAACTGAATATATTTGAGTTCAACATAGAGTATGGCTTTACCCGACATGTAAATTACATTTAAAATCACAAGCTTTTAAAAAAACGTAATAAAGTGTAGGTGATCGAGGTGACATTGCACCGAACTCGAATACAGCCGCGGACTGACCGTACAGCGGCGTGGTGAAAGTGACGTCCTGGTGGCTGTCGCTGAGCGCAGTCTTCAGTCCGACGGTGACGCGGTAAGCAGTGCAGGCGGCCAGGTCGACGAGCTGCAGGGCGTCGCTGCTCTCCGACTGGTCCATCGTCCAGCTAGAGCAGTCCGGCGTGCCCGCCTGCGTGTCGTTCTCCTGGTAGCACAGCCGCATCTGCTCCGTCTGGCAGGCGGCGTTCACGTCTGATATCCACCACCGTACCACCGCCGAGCTCTGCGTCACGTTCACAGCCCTCACCTTCGCCACTTCCGCTGCGGACCAGCAAGCATACAGCCCCTTCACAGTTGACAATGGGATGGACCCCACGTTTTTTGTGAACTATTCGTTTGCTCGAATACGCGTATATCGGCAAGTAGCCCTAAATAGTCTGCAAATACGCCTTTTTGTCAGAAAAAAATAAAATAAAAAATAATAATAATATATGTGCATTTTTTTTTTACTCTTGTCATAAAGTGTATTCTTGGAGGAGGAAAAAATCGTGAAAATAGGGCAATATCGCATTTTTAAAGCTTGCCTATGCGGTTTACTTAAGGTTGAAGTAAAGCAACTGCCTACGGAGCACTGCACCCGACTATACAACATAGAGAACTCATTAAAAAGTAGTACAAACGCCATGAAAATTATCAGTAAAGTGCGATTTTTGCTGTATATTGAATATATGAATGTATATATTTTGCAACATCATTGAATATTTTATCAAACAATACTTCTTAAATGTAAATATATAAATGATTAAAAGAGTTTTTTTTTTTAACGAAACATAAGCATATTTCCATTTTGGATGCTTCAAAAGCTGAATTGGCAAGAAAATATTCGTCATGAAGACGACATAATGTTTACTCTGATTATATCTAAGAAAATTGTAATAATACTGGAGGGAATATTTATTATAATTGATTTTATGTGCGCCCATTTGTCACAAACATGTATGATTAGAACTAACGTAAATAAAGTTAATTATAAAATTGATATGATACATTATAACTACATTTTATTACATATGATCACAGTTAATATTGTGACGACCTTTCTTGAAGAAGATTTTCTTGTAAATTCTGCTTTCCGGAGCATCCAAAACGGAAATGCACTTAAATTTTGTTAAAAATGTGGACTCTTATCGATTGATTATTTTTTTACATTTAAAAAGTTTACGTTAGTAAGATATTTTATAATGTTGCAAATACATTCTTCTTTCTTATACAGCAAAAATCACACTTTTCTGACAACGGGCTACGGTGGCTGGGCGGTTAGCCTGCTCGCCTCCCACCAAGGCACTCCGGGTTCAATCCCCGACCGGGTCACTCCGGATTTTCGCATGTGGTAATCGTGCTGGACGAAGCCTTTGGTCGGAGGGTTTTCTCGGGGATCTCCCGTTTCCCCCGTCATTTCATTCCGGTGCTGCTCCATAATTACAACCTCGATGTTAAGAGTCGCCCAAATCTCTTCACTCACTTAATGTTGTGTTCTCAGGTTACCTTCCTCTCCTCAACACTTCTCAAGATATATTGAACGATAGCAGGGATCTTTGTAGCCGTGCTCCAGGCTGGCAGATAAATGGCGTACGGTAGAGAACGTTGTAGATCCCGCATGAAGGCGGCAACACCGTAAAGATTTCCAATACTTCCGCGATAATTTTTAGCATTAGCAAAAAGATCGAAACCAGACATAGGCTTGGATTTAAATACACAAAAAACTGAATCCATGTCATTAATAAACTGGGCGAGCATTTCCCTGTGATGACGTTGGAATACCACGCGAGAAAAATACTTTAGATGAAACAGATTTTACGGATTCGTTTAACACATATACAACAGTAATAACTAAGGAATATTTTCTAAAAGTTGTCGTAAAGGTAACCCAATTCTACTAAAGGTTGTTCGCGGAAACTGAGCAATTTAGAAATCTACCTTCGAAAAATGCCACTGCCGCTGCCTATGTGTATTTTAATGGGCGCTACGAGCATAGTAAAGTTGATAACGACGGAGAACAAATACCTTAATGTCTTAAAGCTGGATGAAAGGTGCTAGGAAATCTTTTGAAAATACTCAATTTACTGAGTGTAAGAGTTATAAAAATTATAAGATATTTACTTTTCTAATAATTTTACAGTGTTACCTAACTGAAACATTGATAAAGTGACCAGGGCTATTGCAGCATGAATATTACTTGTGGCGGAAGTACACGGACCGGACACGCAAGTATATCTTATAGTACAAGAGCCAGTGAGAGATCGACTTACACCCATCTGATAACCAGATGAGACATTAGTTTTTGAAATTTTATTAATTAATGAACACACCTATGATAGCTTGCCTATTGCAAAGCTGTCATGACTATTTTTAATTAAATTAATTTTAATTACTTTTCTTTCATCACCTTCTCTCTATTGATAACCAACCAAATTTAGTCCCAAATGTTAATTTTCTATATGGAGAATATGCCAAGGTAGGCTTGCTTACTTATTTCCGGTCATAGCTACCTGGCAAGCAGGTACGAACAGGTAAATCAATATAGGTAACTACACCGAGCTGATAACCAATCGAAATTGGTATCAAAATAAAGATTATTTAATAACAAATATAATGGTATAGGCTTGCCTGCGAAAAATCGGTCATAGAATATTATTGCCGTGCGTTAAAGTTTTAAAATCGGAGCAATTAAATATGTGCGAGAGAGAGAGAGAGAGAGAGAGAGTAGAGCGCCCGAAGTCTGTGCGATAGAAGAGGATACAACATAGCAGCTGTGCGAGACGTGTCCGTTGAATGTACCCGAGTGCGCATTCTCTTTTACATGCGATTAAGAGAGACAACGTTTATTTACTGTCGAAAATCATCTTGAGACAACACGTGTTCCATGTTATTGTTAATTGTGCTGTAAAAAACATGAGTAAAAAGTGTTTTTTGTGTGATTAAAAAAAATCAGTTATTGATTTTGACTATCAGTCTTTCGAAGTGTGCTCACTAAAATTGGCTTTTCGTAAAAAAACGGAACTTTAAGTATGGAGATATTGAGCTAACCAAAGAATCGTTGGATTTTGTTGGTTATCACTCCACGTGTTATAATAAAGTTACCGCTTTAAGTAATAAATACAAAGAAGAATTTGATAATTTTGTCACAAATCATGAAGTAAGTAAAAATATTTGTTTAAATCAATAATCCTAAATGACTAGCCTCTCTGAAAATTTTTTTTCATTCATTTTTGACAGTAAATAAACGTTGTCTCTCTTAATCGCATGTAAAAGAGCATGCGCACTCGCGTACATTCAACGGACACGTCTCGCACAGCTGCTATGTTGTATCCTCTTCTATCGCACAGACTTCGGGCGCTCTACTCTCTCTCTCTCTCTCTCTCTCTCTCTCTCTCTCGCACATATTTAATTGCTCCGATTTTAAAACTTTAACGCACGGCAATAATATTCTATGACCGATTTTTCGCAGGCAAGCCTATACCATTATATTTGTTATTAAATAATCTTTATTTTGATACCAATTTCGATTGGTTATCAGCTCGGTGTAATTACCTATATTGATTTACCTGTTCATACCTGCTTGCCAGGTAGCTATGGCCGGAAATAAGTAAGCAAGCCTACCTTGGCATATTCTCCATATAGAAAATTAACATTTGGGACTAAATTTGGTTGGTTGTCAATAGAGAGAAGGTGATGAAAGAAAAGTAATTAAAATTAATTTAATTAAAAATAGTCATGACAGCTTTGCAATAGGCAAGCTATCATAGGTGTGTTCATTAATTAATAAAATTAAAAAAAAAAATGTCTCATCTGGTTATCAGATGGGTGTAAGTCGATCTCTCACCGGCCCTTAGACTATTAGGAAGAGCTTACAAAAGTGCTCACTTTACCGGGAACAGTCTTCAGTCAGTAATTTCCATAAAGTTGTATACTCCAGTGACTTACTAGCAGAATCGAAATAGAACGGTAACGTTGTCAGCGCAGACGTCCGATTAGCGTATTTATCGAACGTTTTCACTATCGCGTAGTAGTTTAGACAGAGCTTAACTCCATAATACAGGAAATATGTGCTGACAGGGCTCATGTCTTTAAATAAGCAGGCTTTGAGGTCTACAGTTACGTTTTCACAGATCCACAAATGAACGTTGGTGACGCAACTGAATTTTCGCAAAGATGACCAAGATAATTCCGCAGCAGTGCTGCTTTTTTGCGTCACTTTCAGTCCGGGAATTTTGGGTGGGCCTGAAACAAAATTTCAAATAAAGATCACAAATGCAATATATTACCCTGAAAAATTTAATTATTAGAACCTTATATACTATCTATCATCGGTTATTTCATTATTGTTTATAGCTGTTATTCGCTTAAATCGGACAACCTCTTTGAATTTAAGCACTATGCTAAATTTTGTATTGTAAATTTAGTAAAATATTTTAGCATATCATGAAACGTGCAAGATGTAATTTTTACATTTTCAATCTTAGATTTACTATCTTGATGTTTGCAATTATAAAGTAATATTTTTGCCTTCACTTTCGGTGTGATAGTCAAACCTTCCTACCTTACAACTTTACTTAAATTAAGTCTCGTGGCTTGAAATCCGAAAATTTCCTTTATGGTGACAATGTCGACGGTCACAGCTAAATTAAATAATAGTTTTCATCTCTGGTCTCTTGAAGGACAGAAATTTAAATCTCCCTACATATGTCCGTATGCCCAAATAACTTGGGATCTAGTGGTTCAATGTCACTCTAAGTTACAATGTATTAAATAATAAAGATAATTGAAAAGCAGTGCGAAACCACGTTGATTTATTTAGTTAACGGTATGTAGGGTATCATGAAAATATTAGTTCAAAAATGAAATCTTTCCATGTGAATTACAGAACCTGCAAAATATTATCTTTTAAGATGTGCTTTACGTACTATAAACATCAAAATAAGTTTGTAGAAAATTATAGGCAAGTCTATATTTCTGCATAAATTAATTCAATATCAATCGGAGGCCATTTAAAATATATTAATTTATTGAATAAAATTGCATTGTTATAGCTTTATTCAAAGACATTGTAATTGATGAAATAGGAACTGCCAGCCATGTCTTACAAAGTTTTATACTAGTAGGCAATTGAACATATCTTACATTAGGAAAAGGTTAAAAACAGGTTAAAGCTAAATATGAAAGTTTAACAGTTTTTCGTTTCTGCACGGAAGAATTTATTCTCAGTTACAACACTGGGAAAAAGAGTTACTTAGTAATGTTTGATTGGAAAAAGGTCCTGGCAAACGTGTTGTTTCGTAAATAAATTTTAAAAATAAAACTTTAATCAACAATTTAAAAATACATTTTTATACATTTCCAGGCAAAAGTTCGAGACACTGAATGACTTTTATTACTCGCTTTAAGTTTTACTGAAAGAACGCCACTGACGGCGAACCTGCTGTAACGAACATCAATAAAACGGCTCTCTTTTACTGTCGCTGTTGTTGAGTACAGATAACACTGTCACGTACCAAGAGGACAACAATTGGGTAACATGTTAATATCTCTTGAGACATAAACTAACGCTGAGAACTTTTAATGAAATTTAGCGATGCTCGGAAACGAATATCTCGTGAGAAAAAATGAGTGATGGAACTTCTGTTGAGCTACTTAACACGTAAAGAATTTGTACATTTTAAAGAGGTGCAATATATTATTCCGAAAGAATTTGTTGGGGGGAAAAAAACTGCTTAGGCTAAAATATAAATTGTCACATACACAAACGATTTATTGCAGTTAAAATAATGTAAAAGTCGGTATTTCCGCTGTCAACATTTAATAAGGAATTGCTTGCTACAATTTAGCATTCCCTATGGGCTGAAAACCATTTTGTAGATTTTTCCTTTGTTTAAATAGGCGTAACTATCTTTACGAATTTGAATATTATGGCCATGACTTTCTTTGGGGTGCCTCGTGAGTGTATTTTTATGATAACATGCCAATAAGGGTATCTATGAGCGATGATATAGCGAAAACAGGATCCGTATATTGAGGATATTTCGAGAAAATCTACTTGATAAAAAGAATACGTAAAAAATGCGGCTGAAGAGGTGAATTATGGAGCCGGCAATTTCATGACGATAGACTTCAAACAGTCAACAAACTGGAGCCTCTTTTCCACAAGCGGCTACTGTTTTGTTCTGAAAAACCTTCCTCCTGTGTGAAATAAAAGTGATGATGCCAACTTGACAAGTAGTTGGTTTAGCCGCCATATTGGATCAAACATGGTGGCCACTGATTTCGTATTCAAGGGATACCTTGATTTCTTATTATCGGTTTTCATTTTTTTGAAATATGAAAGCTTATTTTTACATCAGTTTTTGTTGTCACCATTTTCGTCCATAGTCAATAATTTTCCCGGAAAATTACAAAAATCTTATTTTTAAGTAAATTTTTTAAACACCTACGTAACTCATTTTGGTAATTACATGTGCAAAATTTATTCTTTTTCAAGCACACCAGTTTAATATCAGCTTACTTTTTTTCTAATATCCAACCACCTTTTTTGAAAATTATTGTTAAATTTGACAAGCACGTTTTTTAAAGGTTTATTCCAAACGAAATGTTTTCATGTTGGGTATCAAACATTTATACATGGATTTATTCTGTGTTCCAGGATTGCTGAGAACAATTCAGTAATAGCTACGAAATAGAGAGCTTAGCCCCGCCAAGTAGAATGTTTGCGATTTTTCATATGTTTGAAGCCAGACACTAATCAATCACTTACCGTAAGTAGTTCTCGTGGTGTTGTAAGGTTTAAGGCAGCAATCAGCCACTGGAAGTGTTATTCTGAATTCGATGCATCTTTTGGTAGAATACTTGACAGACTACAACGAAATCTGAACCAAGTTACTGAGAGTGTGGAGGTTTTATTTTGGCACCGATTGTGCTACAGTTCATTCGCTCACAAAGGGCATATTGAAAGAGTAATTAATAAATTTTACAAAACAGGGGAAGATGAAGACTGTTAACAGCTTCAAACAGCAAGTGGTGTTTCACCTACATTGCAAAGATCCTCTGTTCCTCTTGTGGAGTGGAAAATGTGGCTATTTTGCCCAAAATATTCTAATAAAAAGAAATTACGCCAAACTACACTAAGCGGGGTCCAGTCTACTTGCAATACATGAAGGAATTGCCAGATACTGCCCCCGAAGTATATGCTGAGTTTGCAGGTGGAAACTTTGGTGCCAAAAGGACCAAACATCCATTTGTTAAAATCTTGACCAATCAAGCAATAGAACACATTAACAAAGTTTGCGATTGTTGGTGGATTAGTTAACATAACACGAAATGAATCTGCATAAGACACATATGGGAACTTAAGTTACTGTGATAGAGGGCACTGCACTGAAATGATCCATCAGCTGTTGAACATTAAAACTGAAATGCAATTAATTCACAATGAGCAGTACCAAAATCGTTTTAAGAGAGAGTTGGAAGATGTCAAATTAGTTAAGTAACAATCTGAGTGATTTAATTTGTTTCACTATACCACTGATGATCTAGTAAAAATATCCACAGGAGACATCGTTCAAGAATCCAATGCAGATGAAATTCGTGGGGCTGTAAATAAGGGCAAAGAAATTACTGAAGAAAATATTGAGACTCGTCTTCATCCAAACTTGTCGATCAATATTTTACAAACTATTCCAAAGACAAAGCAAAATATATTTAGAGACATCAAGGTAACGCCGTGACATGTTGAGATTGAAGAAAAGGCAGTCAGCAAAACAGGCTAATCAGCGATTACTTACATATGTTGCAAGATCTCCAAATGTTGATATTACTTTTATTCATCAACACGTGTTGTTTGGTTAACCTGCTTCTCCTTTCAAACCAAATGGTTCACTTATTTCACTGTCAAAACAAGTAGCCGAAAACAGGAAAACAGAGAATGTACATCATGGCAGAGAGGCTCTGATCCTTGCTGCCATGGCACTTGTACAACGAATTGGGAGACAGAAAACTGGAACATTGTTTGGCAGATTCGCGAATACTTTTATACAGTTTGTGGTAGCAAAATATGGAGCACTATGTGATCCAATTGACGTTGTTTTTGATCGTTATGTATCTCCTTCTATCTAATCCAATGCAAAGAGATTTAGATCTGAATAAACCACACCTCTACAAATGGTTATTAAGACCGGTCTTCGCCACTTCCAGTTATGTAGAGTAATTTCATGTCTCTCCCAGAACACAAAGAGTATAATCTTTCTTAGCAATTAACTTCTCAGACATTTGCAAAAATTACCACCTGATACCGATACTCTCATGATAGGTGGTCTGAAAACTGGCAAAGGAATACACAGCAAACTTGGTGACATGCCTGACATATAATCAAATCAAGAGGAATCCGATACACCTATGTTGTTGCTTGGCAAACGTGCAACATATGAGAGATATTCATCACTAGTGATTCATTGTGTTGATATAGATGTACTTGTTCTATTGTTATAGTATAATTAGCACCACATATGGGGATGAAAAGGAGTAACACAAACAGGGAAATACCAATCCATGAAAAGGTTTTGGAATTGCCACATGGCGTCAGATCGTCTTTACTAACTTTCCACAACCTCACAGAATACGATACGAGTACAATTTGCAGACCTGGCAAAACATTATCTTGGAAATTGTATAAGGAGCACTATGAAATGCTTCCTCCACTAGGACTGAAACATCAAATGGACCCTGAAATGTACAAACAAATAGGGAAATTAGTTTATCTTCTATATCAGGCCAACACTACTTCTGTATCCAATGTATTAAATATGAAAGTTAAATTCTTTCACCAGGGAAAGTACATTGAGCAGCTACCGCTAACACAAGAAGCATTTCACCATCATATCAATCGAGCGAATTACCTAACTTGGGTTTGGAAACGAGCCCTTTACAAGGGCCCAGACCTTCCATACCCAACCGAATGTGGCTGAAAACTAGAGAACGGAGAATATATCCCTATTATGACTACCTTATCTCCACTTCCAAAGGAAGATCTTCTCAGCACTAGCTGCAAATGCGAAAAAGAGTGTCGGACGTCTTCATGTTCATGTAGAGTTGCAGAAAGGCCGTGCTATCTAAGATGTGATTGTTACAACAGTGATATAATGACTTTCCGCAACATACAACAGACTCAGATAAAGAATTCAGTGGTGTATAAATTCAAATAGTGGAGGTAAAATAACTAACGAAATAACATATGTATATTAAGAATTTACAATAATGTTTCGGTTCTAAGATAATACAAATAGTACATGCAAAAGTGTACGAACAACATTGCATTCAATATTACATTATTGGGTAAAACATAAAATTTGATAATTATTAATTGAAGCAACTTAGAGATTGAATGATCTCGGACGACTTCAAAAGGATTTATTTCTCGTTTTCATGTTAAACAAAAAATTGTTGCGGTTCTAAACTTTACTTTAAAAAAGATGTGTGTCGATTTCGACCATAATTCCCAAAAAGATTTTTGGGTATTATAAAACAGTGACCTGATATTAAATTTCTGTACTTGAAAGAAGGTTAATTTGCATATATGATTACTTAAATATGGTCATCCTAATATGAGCTATACAGCAGGCTAAGATTATCTAAAAACCAGGCTTAATTCAATTTTTCCAGGAAAATGATTGATTATGGACGAAAATGGCAAAAACACATTTTATGTAAAAATAATATTAATATCCCTTAAATAGCAAATCAGTAGCCACAATATTTGATACAATATGGCCACTAACCTAACTACTTGCCTATTTGGCAACATTACTTTTCTTACACACATGAACGAGGTCTTTCAGAATAAAACAGTTGCAGCAATATCTTTAAGAATTCGTTCCCCTACTCAAACATTGGGATTTTTTTCGTTGCGTTTGTGACCGATCCGCTGTTTCCTTATAAGTCCTACACACAGGGTAAAGCGCGTGTCGTGGAAAGCACGAGCAAATTAATAATTTACAGTGTCTGGGGTGTATACAGAACCGCACTGAAAGATAATCGAACAAAATACTTTTCTGTATAGGGCCAAATATATATTCAGTTGCCCTAACAAAATATATTGTTGAGCAAACAAAATTTGAAAGGCAACAAAATTACTTTTGTTCGTCTGACAAAGTATATGCTTGAATAAATAAAATCTATGAGTTAGGCAAAAAAAAATTAGACTGTCAACTAAATATTTTGTTGAATCAACTGTATATATTTGTTTGGCCACTCATTTGACATCCTTCGTTCAAAAATACAGCTCGAGAGTTTGTATTTTTTGTGACAATTATGATAGTAACCGTGTTTGTTAGTGCATCTATTGATGCTTAACAATCGTATAAACACATTAATAAAACAATGAAACAAGAAACTGATAAGTAAAGCTATAAAACTTGCAATATTTGTTTGCACACGTTGTCTAATATTTGCAGTGTATTTACTTAAAAGCTTTGCTTCGTCAACAATAGTTACATTAGCTGAGATTACTAAGGCGTAGCGCACGGACGCAGGTGAAGTAGATTGGAAACTCGGTCGAACTTGAAATTTTTTTTATATCGGCCCAAACAGTTTAATGTACGTGTAGCCAAACAAATCTTTATTTGCACCAACCGAATCTTACCGTTTGGAGCAACCAAATGAGAACAACAAAATATTTTTTTTTTCAGTAACAAAATATTTCATTGCCACTATAAAAATAAATAATTTGGCCGCACCAAACAAATCTTGTTTGATTAAAAAAAAAAAAAAAACCTTTTTCTCGGTGTAAGTTTGGCGTAGGCTACAGAATAGGCGAGTCAACAAAAGCGAAACGACATTGCGGCGGTTTCTTTGATGTAAGCGAACTCGGTTCGCTCGTTGGCATAGCCGAGCTGTAGAAAGGGTCATCGGGTCTGATTGGCTGCTGCGCGTTATGAAATATTTCCTACTGGCCGGGATGTCGTCTGGCAAGTTAGTGAAGCATTTGGTGAACGATATTCTTCCACATTGCTGGCCGGCGAGGCCATATTCGCTCGGTCGTTCGCGGCTGGAGTTCGCGATAAACTCCACCATTTCGGTATTGTTTTCTTAAGTACTCCATGCACTTGAATATATATAGCTTTTACAAGAAAAATCCTTGGAAACCCAGTTCCAAGAAATTCCTTTGTAAAACTACGAAATGTTTTCTTGTAAAATCTGCAAAACATATATTTGTAATATTACAGATGTTTACAACTCACATTATAGAAAAGTGTATTTGATTGTCTTTTTATCAGAAAACAAACGTGATAACTTAAAGTAGTAGGGGCGGAGGAGTTTCAGATACAAAGATCTGCCGCCTTTATTGATATCAAAGGGTAAAATTGATTGAAAGTGTTAATTAAATCGACAGAAAGAGTTAAATAAATTGATAGAAAGGGTTAATCAAATTTATTAAAATGGTTAGTCAAATTTATTGAAAGGGTTAATCCTTCATCCGATCTTAATCAGTTCAAAACATTTTAAATCCTATTTCGATTCTATTAAAATTTTTAAATCCAATCAATTTGTTGGTATTTGGTGCAAGAGTGTATCAAGAGTCAAATTTATTAGTTTATTTCTTTCTTTTTGTGGTTTGGGTAGCAGCTCTGGTAGATGTTCACTCTCTTGAGCTCTGGCACTCGACTGAGGTGTGACATGTTAGGGACAGGGTATGTATGTATATATATATATATATATATATATATATATATATATATATATATATATATATATATAATATATATATATATATATACATATATAGTGAGTTTTGGCAAGAGTGGCATAAGTTTTAATTTTTTGGGTTGGTAGTGATATTGCTTGTAGATGGTGTTGGGATATAAACGACTTTGAAATATACTATTATTCCGAATGAATAACAGTGCTGATGTAATGCACGAAATATACTTCAAATGAGTTCTACGTGAATAACCTGGTGTCGACAAGTTCTAAACGATCACAATTACATGATTCTCCAGTATGAAATTAATTAACGAATAAAAAATATCGATAGAAATTAAACGACAGTCTTCCTAATCACAATAACAATGTATTTGAAAACACGAAAAAAAAAGTGACACGAATTGACGCCTCTCGCACATGCCTTATATGATTTTAAAACACATACATTTGGTTGGGAGATGCCTGAAGCAATGACTGCAGTGCGCCATGTGCGCCAACTTATAAGCTGTTAGATACGTGGAGTGCGGCTGGAATCTGACATGTGACTAATGATATAGCTACTCGGAAAGATGTGAATTTGATTTACATGTCAAATTAATAAAAGTTATGTTTTCGACACACATAATAATATACAAATTACACTATTTGAATTTAAAAACACATAACAAGACTTGTGGTTAATAGTCAGTAACTATAATATAAGTTCATATGTTTGTGAGGTCGCTGCAACACTGACATGGATATAGCACTTACATCAACTTATAAGTTGTGTTGAGAGCAAACATACTCTGCATCGGCCTATGTTTGATTATAAACTGAGGTGTAAAACTCGGAAATGAAGT
This sequence comes from Dryococelus australis, assembly GCA_029891345.1. Classification (NCBI taxonomy): domain Eukaryota; kingdom Metazoa; phylum Arthropoda; class Insecta; order Phasmatodea; family Phasmatidae; genus Dryococelus; species Dryococelus australis. The sequence continues at coordinate 66,650,065 of CM056998.1, read as the reverse complement.
AAAATACAAAACAAATGTTTCCAAATAAATTAAATGGCTAACGAGCACAAGTACATGACAATCACTAAACAAATTTACGGAACCCAGCTATCCTCTTTTTTTGAATAAATGAAGTGGCACCAAGAGCTCTCCAAAAACACACCCATCCACCTGGGAGGCTGTTGAATGAATGATTGTACTGTATGACTTGCACTGGCTTATAAGCTGTTACATACATTGACCATGGCCAATAGGCAACTGAGTTGAAATTTAGGACAAAACTCTGAATACACTACGCCCTACAACAAACAACAAAACAATAATTTTTTAATAAAAATCTTACCCTGATTTTTAACGAAAGTTTCACTATTGTAAGAAGAAGAATTCACTTTAACACAAATTATCCATCGAAGTGTAAGGAGACTTGGATGGTTTAATCCCGCAACACTTTATTGAAACATACTATATTATTTTTAATTCACAATGTAGCTGGTCGAAGAATAATTATTTAAAATAACGGACGTACTACAAATTTTTCCGCTAAGTGTGTGAAATTCACGGCACTAGTTACGGAAATGATATTTGAAAATGCTACGAAGTTTCGTCGACCGAACTCAGAAACGGGATTTACATCATAAACGCACTATATCGGCTTATCATATGAAAATCATTATAAACATTATATAAACATTTTTATATTAAAACGCATATATAATATAGTTCAACAGGAATCGCGGCTAGCACTAAGGCATATTATATGCCTACACTCTCCGCAGCCCGCTGGCCGACACCGCAAATTGGGGACCTAGCTACCTGTTGATTGTGGCAGGAAGCCCCTCCAACCTTCGACTTGCCCAGTGAAGTTAAGAGAGCGATGTATATGTGTATGCAGGGTGAGGGTTGGCATCAAACTAAGATGGCATAGGAATGCTAGAATTGTCCAGATCGGTCCTGCCCTCAGTACCCATCCCACTTCCCTCCAGGTGAAGGCGTGTTTTCACCCGAAAAGAGACTACCTGTCAAGGTCACGCAACAACACACCAAAGCGCTTTTTCGGCGATTCGCTCCATCCCCTCAAGGTCAGAACACGTTTTCGGAGGATTGCCCTATCACAGAGGGCACTGCACAACCTCCACTATCGATCCAAGGCCATGAACCCCCACCCTTCTTTCACCACCAGACCAAGATCGCATATTTTGTCCAACAACTTCGATGACTCTCTACTTGCCAGACACCTCTCAAGACACCAAGTTGGACTCTTCCAAACCGTTTATTTGTTTGCAAAACTACGCTATACCCATGAATTGTGGATTCTCCCGAAAATCTGCCCTGTCCAGTTCTATGAGAGGAGTACTTATTCCCCCACCAGCTTCTTCCCCTGGCTCGCCATACCTGGATCTGGCCAACACCCTTCAAAGCTTTGTGACAGGGAATGTTTGAAAAAATTTCGCAGGCGAAAGTTTCAACCGATTTGAAAGTTTGCTGGAAAGGAATATTTTTTAACAACTCCCATTACTTACTTATAGCACATAATTTGTGAGAAAATGTACAAATACTACTATTCACGATCTAGGGGATCAACTCGAATGAATAATAGCATATAAATTTGTCACAAAATGAATAAATCTAGGAACGAATTGATTCCCTGCAACTTCGGGGAAGAAAAACGATGAAATCAATAGTAAGCTACTTAACACAAACAGTGTTTATCGATCCGAAATAATTTTAACAAAAACTCAGTCGAAAATGTAGTGCAGAGAAAGTTTAAAAAAAAAAAATTATCATAGCGAATACACATAGACTAGTTTTGGAAATCCACATTTATGAATCCTAGCCGAATAACAAATGGATTATATAAAAAATAATAGATGCATGCAAACTTCAAAAAAGTGGAAAAGATTTCGACACAATAACCTATCGCAATAAAAGTTTAGCGAATACCGTATTTAACACTAGTAGAGAAACGGAATTCAAACGCTAATCAACAATTATAGAAAAATAAATAAATTTAATAACACATGTAAAAATATTCTAACTCCTATCGTATTCTATGTTACGAAGGTTAAATATGCGAAAAAATTGAAATATTTCGAAAAATACTGGTACGAAGACAGTGAGCGGGTGTGAACCCCGACCAGACATATGAAGATAGCAGCAACCACCCTTGTGGGTTGTTTTTTGCAGCTAGGTGAAGAATGGGGTCGGTGCAAATGCATAAAAAGGATGGGTGACTGCTATAGACTGGCACGACTGTGTTAGTCTTTTCTATCCTGTAACAGAGCGCTAGTCGATGAGGGACGGCCTCGCTCCTTTGTCAAGGAAATGCAACACCCTGGCGAACTGCTTTCAAGCAACCAGCCTGTCTCTCTCGGGACAAGAACTGCTAGTAATGCTTTAGTTTTATACATGTCCCAGTTGTAGGAATCCTACAGGCTTCATGCAAAGCATCATATACATTTTCTTTCTGAATAAACACTATTTGTTATAAAAATTCCCATAAAAGTGCTGGTGTTTACTAGTACCCATTGACAGCATTTTACATTTGTCTTTGAACCTCGTATACTATAAGTAAAACTATTTATTTCGTCTTGTTTTCTGTCAAGACGCAAAATAGTTTACTCATTGTGAATCTCCATAGTATTTACTGTGTTAAAAATTAACGATTTTGCAATTTTTAGGGGATACTCACACAAACTGATTTTACAGCGATACAGTATTGTTCGGTGTTATGGAAAGCGCACAGACAAAGTGATTCGTCAACTGTTGCGAATAAACACACACTCGTTAAACCGATCGAAGGAAAAAATACATATTCATTTCACATCCAAATATTTCTGTTCACCTACAACATATCAATTAACCTGGTAATTTTGGTTTTGTTATGTTGATATGCTACAAACCCTGGAGGATAAAGTGTGTGTGTATATATATATATATATATATTTATTTGCAAAAATCTTGACTCACCCTTTCTTTAAGATATATGTTTATAAACTTTCAGATCTACAGTTTGGAGATAAATGAAACACACATTAACTTTCAAATACACTTTTAATGTATCCCATTTTCTTAACAAATACAATATTTATTTACATAAAAAAATTACATTTTTCTTTAAAATAGTTCATTTATTTATTTACAACAAAAAACCACTCAATCTTCTTTTCTGAGAACGAGGTTGGTAACATTTGGTTGATGTTGCATGAAGACAAACTCATTACTCTCAAATCTGTGAGACATTATTCAAAGTGGATTCTAGACGAGGTGCTGGCTCGCAGACTGTTAGAATTTCGGATTAGTTATTTTAAGACACTATCTTTCAGTTGATTGGTTAATTCTTTATACTGCTGGCATTTTAATTGACTTGTATATGCTATTGTGCCTTCAACTACCTCATTGGTGGCATTGCATATAGGATAGCTGAATTTATTATGGTATTGAGTGTAATGTTGCAAAAGAAAAATGTTGACAGGAATTCTATAATATCACACAGGGATACACCAGCCAATTGAATGAAGCACTGAAATATAAGAAGTGTAAAGTTTGTGGAGATAATTTGACATACACATCGTACTGATATGAGTCAAGGCTCGTAGTTCAGAGGCTCTACACACATCCTGGGTTTCGTGGAACAGGAAATTTACGGATTTCCAATTGTATTAAAACCTTGTAGCAAAAACTTTCTATCTGTACATCGGAGTGAGTGAAGAGATTTGAGCAGTTCTCGAAAACGGGGGTCTTTATAGGCGACGAGGGTGAAGCGAGGCGAGTAATGAAGCAGCATCGAATTACAGGTCTTCTTATCGCATATAAACTTGGTTTACTTAGTGTATTTACCACCGATGGTGAACGGCTGGTATTGACAAAAATATGCACATCCATTCTTGGTATCAGTTGTAAAGTCAGCCCGTTTCTACTAGCACTAAATTCTTCAAGTCTGGTTGTTAAGTAAGGCACTATGTTATTGTCATAAAGTTTACCAACATCGGATGAGAGCAGGACAGTGAGGACATTACTTTGAAAATAGGTTTCCATAGCGCCTTCCTCTGCCATGAGGGATTTCAAATACTTAGCTGCTATGGTAACTGAAACTCTAACTGGCCGGGGTGATTCCATTATTAAGTCTAATAAAGTGACTTTACACCTCTGGAAAAAAATAGAAAATTCTGTGTCACTGTTAAGCCTATTGTTAACTATCAGGGCATCAGTTAACCTGCCGGCTAACACACTAGCCAGTATCACGCATCTGAGATTGGATGATGAACTTTTCATTGAAGCTGGAGAGTCGGAAATCAAATTACTTTGATCCCTGAATTAACATATCGAATTTTTGGAGGTAATTTAGTAGGTGGTACTGGAAATGTTAAATGTTTTACAGTAGGTAGACTATACGGAGCAGATCATGGAGTGGATTGTGGAGCAGATTGCGGAGCTGTCTATAGAATTAAGTGCGGAGCTTACTGCGGAGCTGTCTGCAGAACTAAGTGTAGAGCTAACTGCAGAGCTGTCTGCAGAGCTAAGTGCGGAGCCAACTGTGGAGCTGTCTGCAGAGCTAAGTGTGGAGCTAACTGTCTTAGGATATGGTGCTGTTTGCATAGAATCAGTATTACAACTTCTCCAATGTCTCTTCAAAATATCGCTCTGTGTAAATTTTCTCTGGTATAAATCACACTGAAACTGGTTTCTTGAATTTTTCATACAACAGGCCGTTCTTTCAAGTCGTCGTAAGTTCCACAGAACTGTAAATTCTTTACTACAGAAGCGACACAGCAAAGACATCATTGCCTCCATAGTATTCCAAGACTATAATGAATCTGCAAGGCATAAACCTTTTATAGGTAGTTATTGGTAATTATAAGAAGCAATTCAATTGCATTATTCGTTTTGAACATAATACAACAGAAATATATTATGTTTACAGAGTTTTATGTATTAAATAATTTTCAAAGTTACTAAAGGTTTATTTAATCAATACCCCGCACACAAATCTTTGCGCGTAAGCACACTTATATTTGATTGTTAAATGCACTCAAATTAAGTGTATGTAACATTTTATTGCCAGAATCAGGTAATATTACAATTCATGCATTCATAGTCAGTAAAACTGAAAAAAAAAAATAGTTTCAAACCATTTATTTAGTTAAGTTACATTATCTTACCTTTTGCTTACAGAATACATTTTCTCGTCACTGGGTGTTTACAAAACCCATTTTTTTACTTAACATCTTTTCCATTATATCCTTGGCAATACTTATCGTATTTCAATCTGTGTGATTATTATAATTGTTTGTGTATTCAGGTGTGTGTAATATTATACACCCTGGTAAATCAGGAAAAGTTTCATTATAGTACGAATGCACTTCTTCGATGCTCGCTGTTAGACCTGTATTCGGACACATATGGTACACAGGACACTTCTTTCAGAGCTGGACAAGATATTAAATCAATACATTTTTCACTCTTTAAGGGACATTGGATATTTTCAAAATGAAACAACCCATAACATATCTCTCCAACACTACATATTATTTCATTAGACAATCAAGAGTAATTCATAATTGAGTTTCCAGGGGTGACAGAAACATAGATACCATCTGGATGGAAGAAAGCCATGTTTACAGTAGGAATGTCACAAACATACTAAAACTATTTCTTTCATAAACAAATTCTAAATGATTTACTCGAATGTGCAAATAACTTGCTGGTATTCCCTTTACACTTCGATTTCTATATACAAGAGCATGTTTCATCATTACAAAGTAGCGGTTTACATACAACCAAGTACTTTTACATACTAAACTTCACTCATCCCAAATAATGCCATATCACTCGAATAATATACACAGGTGATTCAGGAGAAGAATCATCACAATCTGTTTCACCCCAGTTGAACATCATTGCCCAAGTTAGAATTAATTTAGAGTATTCTTCTGCAGAGAAGAATGTTGAATTAGATCTGTGTGTTTTACATAATTGTTTGAATGATGGGCAATTGCATTATTTTTTAATATCTGTTACTTTCTCATTGCACACACTTTCTAAAATGTGTTTTTACTCAACTCCACCTAAGTATATTTCACAATAATTTAGGTAGTGTATCCAAATATCTTCAATATTCTCATACTCTATACATCCACTCTCCCATTTTGAACTGTGATGGTGATTGGTAATCCATCTATTAGTTTTCTTGTATTTGGGGGTTAAATACTTCCAGTAAAATGGTGCTTTGAAGCTGAATACTGTTGTATTTTCTTCCACATCAGTAATAACTAATTCTATAAAGATAATTTTTTCTGCAGATTGAAATTATTGTGCTTTGTTGCCTCGTGACACAATTCATTATCTTTACCAGCTTATCTCTTATATTGTACGTTTGCTAATCAATAGTGAATTATCAGAAATTAAGCTTGTGTATTTGCCTGAATTGGTGTATTTGGAATAATTTCAATACATGAATCAATTATTCCATTGTTTATTGTGTCATCTTGTTTGCTTACATCAATTACAAATAACATTCCTCTTGCTCGGACCAGCTCCTATGAAGGCAGCCCAGTGTCGCACTGTAGCAAGGTACGGGGCGACCTCGGCCAGCTGAAACTCTGTTTTTAATAACGGATCTTGGGGTATCGAGCACAATGTCAGAGAGGTTGTATATAAGCTCAGGATGCTGAAGGCTGTGGGCGCCATATTTCCTGCTGCCACCAGAGGTGCTGCCCATGAGATGCCCAGGCGAGGCGACCACAGCCAGAGGTCCGCCATCGATGCCTGGTGAGAGCCCAGCGTTGAGAGAGCTGTGCTGCTGCAATGAGACCTTGGGTAAATATTGAATCTCTGGTAGGGCAAATGGCGAAGGCACTCGGCTCTCCCACCCTCCCCTTAAAATTATAGTAAATTAAATTGGAAACAGTAAGTTATTTGTAAAGATGTGTAGCACCATCGACCTGCCTTCAGGGTTTGAATTCCATTATGTAGACCGGGTCAATGCATCTGGAGTAGTAATCATCGAAAGCAATAGTAAGCACTTATTAATGCCAATGTTGTTGTGTCAGTCAGCACTTTATTTGCAGCCGCACCAGAGCACGCAGCCAGAATTGTCATGTTGTGAAAAACTGCTTGGCTGAACAGTCGCCCAGTTTATGCCTTACAATAAGTGTGTGTGCTTGCCTAAAGTAATTAATGCATGTTCAAAACATGGATCTGCTTTTCGGACTGTATTGTACCTATTGCTTTTGCAAAATTTCCACAACTGTGTGGCCAATTTGGAAATAGTAGAGAGTAGAAAAGTTTGCTTCACTATTTAGTGATATATCACACATGTTACACATGTTACACACAAACAACTTACATGTCACAAAAACCTACTACATATCTTGTTAAAACTGACATAAACATACTGAAACACACTACTATTGATTTATTGGAATCGCAAAAAAATTATATCCAGCACAGTAAAATTCCAAAATCTCATAGCATCGGCAGAAAAACTATTAACATAGAACCCTGGGATAGTAGACAAATTTGACACTACATCAACATGGTTAACTCGCAGCCTAGTCAGTCAAATAACACACAGCAGACTTTTGCCATCAACATCCCCAACCTCACATGAAAACACTGAACAACAGTACACATATTATTTAGCACCTCTAAAAATTGACACCACAATGGAACACGAATACGAAAACTGACATTAAGTTACAGCTTAACACCCTTACCAGAATTCACCTTTTGCAACACCAATAACAGCAAAAGAACACAATATGGCGAACCTACCACCAATAAATGTAATTATGCAACATCCAATGACAGTAAACAAATTTTCAGGCGATGGTGGCAACAAATGGTTGGAGTTCTAGAACAGTATACATGTGGCCGAAAATAATAATTGAGATGACATGGAATAATTAGGCAGATTGAAATTATATCTCACAGGTTCAGCCAAACACGCGCTAGACAACTATATACAAAGTCATGCAGGACAAGCCACATAGGCCGACACATTTGCCAAACTGGAAAAGACCTTCCTGTCACCAGCCAAAGAAGAACAGTTACAAAATCTTCTATACACAACAAAGCAAAAACTGCACAAAAGCACCCTCACACACATAGAAAATTTGTTTTATAGAACGAAATACAACCCCACAGAAACTGACATGGAATTCATATACATTGTATGGCGCTCTCTGCTTCTGTCCATTTTCGACGAGAAAGTAGGACTTAAGAACTATACAATTGAGGACCTCCTCACTAATATACAAAGAGTCGAAGTAGAATTGTTTCAATACAACTAGACAATCTCAGGTCAACAAAGTCATGCCGAAACAGGCACTCTCTGAGCAGAAATGATAAAGCTAAAAGAGGAGATAGCAAATCTCACGCTGCAAAATCAAAATCCCTTCCACAACAGAAACCAACACAGACAATAGTTCCCACAAAATTCCAAATATGCAAACTATAACAAGTACAGGTGGCAAAAATAACCAATTATCATCATGAAAGAATATGTACAGATGCCACCAAGATTTCACAACACACAACAAAGCAACAGAAAACCACTCCAGAACACAAAAAGTCAGAACACCAACGACTTTCACAAATATCAGCCATAAAACAATAATGGCAACAATCACACTCATACATGAACCATGAACTACTCCACACCGAAAAATAAGGAGCAAAAAAGCTCCTGCCTTAAGCAGAAAAAATGGCAAGTACAGAAAAACCGCAAAACGGCGAAAAGAACCTAGCTCAAATTAATGACAGGGGCCATACTACCATAAAGAGAAGTACAAATGATGAAAATTTCACAAAAAGTCAGTCAAAACTCAAACATGTAATTAATGCATGCAAGGCACTTTTTAGTAAAAGAATTCCGACATGCTTGTACACGGAAAATGCTAAATTTAATTCATGCCCAGTGAAATTTGAACAGCCACAGATACAGAAAAGGCAAGTTACACAGCAAAGAGACAAACATGATCCCATAGAAACTGGGCCTTCAGGCTATACTTTCAAATTTCAAAAACACATGTTAAAACAGGGGAATCCCGACACCACACACAAAGCCACTCTGTGATGTACCCAAGATATGGCGCCCATGAAAGCCGAGACATTAGATGCCGCAGAAGCGGCGTAGCAAGCCAAGGTCGGGCCCATGGAATGAATGTGGCAGCACGATCTTGGTGTCAGCGCATGCACAGCCTTCATCGGACCGTGGTCGCTGGTAGCCATGATGTGTGCACTCTGCTTTTATCCACGGCATCGAGCTGGGGAATGCCCACTCTTTCCGAATCAAACAGATTACTTCCAAGCCCTGCTGACTGCAAGGAGGAAAGTCGTATGCAATATGTGCAAACATCGATGCCACGTATCGTCTAGTTCGCAGGCAAGTCTTATAATGTGTTGCTCGACACGGGATGCTCACGTTCTTGCATAGCTACTACACTTATTAACAAACATTACCGGCAACCAGTCACCGAACAATTTGACATTGTGCCAGTACTCACCAAAGTCATAATGTACGCACATTCATAACACAGAAAAGGTCATATTGAGATCCCAATAAATACAAATCAACTGCATTACAAATCAAATAATTGTAAGGAATATTACATTAATAAAATTGAAGCTCTAGACAACATGAGCAAAACAAATGCTAGACCAAGCATAAATGAACAACTACCCGCACATATGAGAGATCAATTACAGGAAGTTCTTGAGGTATATGAGGACCGGTTCGCAAGCAAAATTATGGAATTAATTGAAACAAAAGACTATGAGGTAAAATTAGAATCAACAACAACCAAACCAATTCATACCAGGCCGTACCGAATTAATCCCCAAGTGTGCGAACAAGTACTGGAACAAATCCAGCAGATGCTCGGTGCACAGAAAATTACCCATTTGGAGTCGCCCTGCACAGCACCAAGTCTTGTAATAAAGAAACACTAGGGTGGCATCAGATTCTTAATGGACTTCAGGGTACTCAATACACATCTTAAAAAGGTTCAATACCTCTTCCCCAGAACTGAGGACATAATTAATACCTTGCAAAATTCCAAGTACATTTCTTCCATATATATGTTTAGTGGGTTTTATGCCATCCAGTAAGGGTACAGGATAGGGAAAAATTGGCCTTTAGCATGGATGGCATCAGAATATATGATTAAGCCCATTTGCCAATGGGGTTGGCCCTGAGTCCAAACTACTTTCAAAATTTTGTGGACATCATGCTCGGGACTCTCCACTGGAACACAGCAGTAGCATACATAGACAACATTTTTAATATAGGAAATTCTTTCCAAGAACACACAGACAATATTCAAAAAGTTGTGGAAAGACTACGTAAATTTAATGTCAAAATTAATGCAAAGAATGTCACTTTGTGGAGCAAGAGATAAAAATATTTGGTCACTATATAACACCAGAAGTGATACGAATGGACTCCGATAAAATCGAAGCAATAAAACAAATGGCCCCACCAAAAAACCTTAAGAAATTATGCACGTTTTTAGGGTTCACACCGTATCTATGGAGGTACATACTCAATTATGCCAAATTAGCAGAACCACTTACAGATCACATAAAAGATTCAACACCATTCACATGGAAAGACGAACACCAGACAGCATCTAATAATCTAAAAACTGCCCTATTAAATCCGCCGATACTAAAAACGTTTCAGGACGATCGCCATACTATACTAGCATGTGATGCGTCACAGACAGTGATAGGCGCAGTACTAATGAAAGAGATTCCGTGGTCCAAAGAGCGTAATGTAATCACATTCGTGTCAAAAAAAGCTTTCGCTGAACGAAAATAAATGGTCAACGGAACGTTTGCTTTCGGCCATTAAATATTTTGTAATATATATTAAACAGTATTTATGTGGTAGAAAAGTCACTATCGAAACAGACCATGCCAGCCTTCGATACCTGAAAACAATGGCCGAACATAATGTACGGATACAAAAACTGGCGACTGCATTGACGGAGTATGATTTCGAACCTAGAATAGTAACAGGAAAGCTAAATACAATGGCGGATGCCATGAGTAGAATCTCTACAACAGGTAAAGCAGATATCACTTACATTAAGGTAGACAGTCAACACTATCCAACAAAACCAGAATACATTAATTGTACATCATTTTACAAAGCACTCGCTGAAATTCTAGTACAAAATCCACACAAAGCTGAAGAAGTAAAGAATAATATAGCTAAGTATATATCCAATAATTGGAACGAAATAAAGCATCTGATTAAACCAGAAATCGCCATAACTGACAAAAGCCGCATAGCAAAGCTAATTATAAATGACGAATACCAACCTCTTGAAGAAAATGCAGAAATAACGACAATATACCAAGTTAATTTTGAAATTATAAGGGAAGGCGCCACGTAATTAAGTCAACCTGTATCGACCCAAGACTAAAGTGTATTTTCGTGACCTCTACAAAGAACCCCTATACCATCCCATTTACATACACGACAAGGTCGAAGATGACACTCACCTATTCCTGGCCCCTATCACACAAACACAATCATCACCATTCTTAACAGAATATGCCAACGACTCTCACATAGCTCAACTCAAATTGGCATTCACTAAATCGCAGAAGGCAACACCAAAATATTTCAAATTAGCACTGCGGTATAGAGTATCTGGAAATGGCGAATTTTTTTTCAAAGTCATTACCCCCAATGGGGGAAAGAGACTAACATTAGTACCCCAGTACTATGTACCTGAAATCATGGCAGCACACCACGATGTGCTACTAGGCAGGGGACACTTTGGCCAATTTAAAACTCTACAAAAATTAAAAAAAACCAATACCACTGGGACATCATGGCCAAATATGTTAAGAATTATATCAAAAGTTGCCCCACCTGTCAAAAGGTCAAACATAGCAATATAAAACCAATAGCCTCATGACCCCAATTAGAGCACCCCATATTTTCCATTCTTGGGGCCTTGGTGCGATAGACCCACTTCAAACAGCAAAATCGGGAAACAAATACATATCAGTAATGACCGCATTCTTCACACAATATGTTGTGGCAAAACAAGTAAAAACTATAGATGCTAACACATGCGCGAGGTTTATCAAAGATGTCATCTTAATGTAAGGATATCCTAAATCCATCCTCACAGACCATGAAACATCTTTCAATAACGAGCTCATCGTGGAGCTACTTCAAAAATTGCAAATCAAAGAGCTGCAAACAACAGCATACAACCCGTCATGTAATGGGATGATGGAACAAGTAAATGAAGTACTGTCGCAGCAACTTACAGTATGTGCAAATGAGGACCAAACTCTCTGGGACGAGTATGTCCAATATATAGTTTTTAATTACAACTCAACCATGAATAGAAGCACAAAGTACTCCCCATTTTTCTTACTACATGGCGTAGTAGCGGTTCAGCTAAGCCATGTCGTTGCCCACACCTTCTCACAACGTGCAGCAGACTGGTGTGAACAGCTGCACCAAGCCCGTGAACAGGCACAAGTGAATGTAATTGAATCGCAAAGTCACAAAGAGAAAGTTTTGATAACAGATTTCGCTCAAATGACCTAAAAATAGGACAATATGTATGGGGCAAGAATCATGCACGACAAAAGGAACTGACCTTCAAATATCATGGACCATAAAGGATACACGACATATTGGGACCATCAACAATATCGATCGAAATTAAAAAGCGAGGGTTAATAAAATAGATACAGTTAAAATGAGAAATATTAAAGTTGCGAATATGAGAAACTAACACTATTATGTATGTTACAGGTAACGAGTTACTGCAATGGGAAATACGAGTGTGGGGCTCCTGCTGTTACTCACATACTACGCAATGACAGCATCGCCTGGAGCTCCCATTTTCAAGATCCACAGTGGGATTTACTTCAAAGAACTGTCTCCCGGCATTGCTTACAAAGATACGATACCACTGGCCTACAACATACCGCCTCACCAACTGGCAACTTCTAGCAACATCATGCATGTACCACAAGAAATTCGACAGTCTGCAAAAACGCCGAGCACTTGCATCAATACTTTAATGATACTACCCAAAACATTGTACAAGAATTTATAGCAGAAGTATCTGAGTCAAAAAAGAAAACGTGGGATTACCTTCTTCGGGGATGTCGCAACGTGGTGTTGCGACATTCTCACTTCCCGACACTTAAAAGCACTCATCACTAACAAAGAATCATTAGCTCTACAACTAAACGAGTTTGAAAACAATGTTACTACGTACCTCAATAACCTTAATATCACTATTCATAGTATATCAGAAATAAAAGGTCAGGTCGAGAACAAGGTAAATTACTTCAGTCACAATATAGGGACGATGTCACACCAATTGTATACACACGCTAAAGAATTAAGAGTCGGTGCAAATTCAAGCTCAAATACTCATCAGTATTGTGCTAGAAATAATAAATGAGGTTGTCAATGAATTGAGATTAAGTACATACATACAGCAATGCCAACAAAAATTCTTGCCACTCCAAGCAGTGCCTAAAGCAATATTAAAAGCCGACCTCCTTAAGTTGCAAGACCAAATTTACTCCCTTGGCTTAGAATTAAGTATTCTAACTAACCAGATATTAAAATACTATACATCACCACTAACTGAATGCATGCGGTCCCCTACTCAAATGTTAATTAAAATACAGGTCCCTTTGAAAAATATAAAAAGTACGTGGAAATTTTTCAGGTCTATCAACGTACCATACAAATCTCATAATCAAACATGCACAGTGAGAAGACCGTCAAACATTATAGCAATTGACATCCACACACAGGAAACGAGGGAACTTTACAATACCACAGAGCAAAACCATGGTATATACTTCCTCTCTAAACAAGTCGTGGACAATCTGCAAACAAATTGCCTGAAAGTCGCAATATATCTCAAAGATTTGCACAGTCTATTCGAACATTGTAAATTCAAATGCGAGACAGGAAATGCACTCTACGTCCACACGACCAAACCCCATCATTATGCCATAACACGCATGCCTGATGAGCTTATACTTAGATGCACAAATAAAACACTGAGTAAAGTTATTCCCAACCCTAAGGTCGGAACCATAGAACTTACCGTACCACGAGACTGTGAAATTTCATCAAATAAAATAACAATCATTAAAGCCACCCACATTTGTGGCATTAAAAGCCCCAAGACAGGAAAGATACAATCAATATTGCGGGTACAATGGTAAAATTAACAACTTTGAAGCTTAGCAGTTAAAAGAAAGTGAGGGTATTTCCTTTTACTCATTAAATGACACAGTTAATGATAAGTGGCAGATAACACACGCGGACCTGCCTACTATAACGTACATGGAATCCTGGTCTGCAATTCACGAGACACATATGTTCTCTGTCCTCTCTCGGGAACATTATAATTACATCAGCTGTTCCACCATCATAATTCTGATAATAGTACTTGCAGGTTTTTATTATAAGTTGATTAAAATCGCAATTTTTATGAATAATATGCCCAAAGCGGCACAACCATGAAATGAGACAGTTTTCACATGGGCAGGCAAGTCAGTAGACAAATAAGCTTCCTCCAAGTTGCTAGTTGAAAAGCGAGGTTACTCTTATAAGGGAATAAGCACAGGTATTAAGAAAAAAAATACAAGATGCAAAGCATGGGCACACAGGCACTTTGCAAATTGTGTTAAAGCATTTCAAGATGCGAAGCATGCTAAAAAGTCATGAGAAATACACGCATAAATGTGGAATTAGTTGTCTTTCTTGCATGCTACATAAATAAATATGTATATAAAATCAGTGGTTTAATACCACAGCTCTCAAATACCGGCAAGGCTCGCATTTGTGTAGCACGGCGGACATTGCGACACTCAGTGCTACCTAGTGGGCAAAGTCAGAAGAGCTGACCATCATGTCGCAAACATAGGCACGCTTGCAGCGACAGCGAATGTATAGAAAGTAGCACATACACACTCCCATGGCCAAGGTACCTTTTAATCACAGCCGCTCTGCAATTCTCGCCATAACAGTAAGGACAGAGCCCCAAGGAATAAATATATCAAATACCTGTAGATAAAGAATTAGTTTATGTATTAACCATGTACAAATTCATCATAGTGAAAAATGTAAAGGACATTGCAAATTATTTTATGTAATCACGTAAAGTTAACCAACAACATCAAAACTAAAAGGAATTGATATACTCAATTAAGTAACATGTATTACTTCATTCGCTGTTCAAATTAAGTCTACTATAAACTTACGGCGCTATTGGCCACTGTTGCATTTTAAGAGAGCTCTCACCCCTATCCACGCCCTCTGTGTTTGACCCAGGTTTTAAAGTACATTTCATTTTTAAGGGGGTAAAAATAATCCCAAAGCGGAGTCGATCACTACATTCCCCTTCCTATCAAACCAACATGCAAACAGTAGTGATCGATTACTACATTATGGTGCCGGCCAAAAAACACTGTTTTAATGAGCTAATTATTGATTTTTGTTCCAATTTAAAAACACAATTGTCATGTAACATATTATTAGTGAAATCAAGCTAACCTAATACAAATCCATGTTAATAAACAACCCAACTGTAAATAATATACTATAATTATACTGAGTAAAAAAAACTAAACTAACTTGTAGTCTGATAACACAGAACACGAAGTTCATTAAGTTAACTGGTAAATGTATATATTGAACTACGTTCACGGAAATTAGAATAAATATTGTATCTTAGAAATGACAAAAAAAATTATGCAAAGTGAATAACAAGTGTAAAATAAGTTTATACTTATTTCAACCACCTGTAAATAACAATTTCACCGGTGCCATGTCAGCACTGAACAAAATGTAACAAAAGAAGTTTCACATTGCCATTGGCCGCTAATGTAATGCAAGCCCGACCCTACATGCCTGACACCACCTTAGGGAGTCGTGGAAAAAAATGAGGAGGGGGTTATGACATCCTTCAGTTAAACACAGCTACAAACTAGCAACATGCTTCACAGCAGCTCTTTCCGACGGGCTCCACTATTCCACCGAAGCACGGCTACTCACTCCTAGGCTCAACTCTCTGACCTGACCTGGCCGATCCCCTGCACCGTACCATCTGTACTCCAGATGAGGGTGTCTGGATAACAGACTTCGGGGGGATCGAGCACGAGGTTAGAGGGGTTGTATATAAGCTCAGGGCTCTGAAGGCTCTGGGCACCATCTTGACTGCTGCCGCCGGAGGTGCTGCCCATGAGACGCCCAGGCGAAAGGACCGCAACCCGAGGTCCGCCATCGACGCCCGACGAGAGCCCGTCGTCGAGAGAGCTGTGCTGCTGCGACGAGACCTTGGATAAATATTGAATCGCTGGTAGGGCGACGTAAGGCTCCGTAAGGCACGGGACTCAAGACATCCTAAGCTCCTTAAAGCATTGCTTAGCCGATTAAGATTAAAGCTAATCCAAGCTTGACTTGGGGCATCAGCGCCCTGTTGAGCTATTACTGAATTGAACGACTTGCGTATTGAATATTGCTACCTGTGTTGAAGAGCCTACTTGAGGCATAATGGTAATTGTTTAGCAAATTAATCAAAGTAGTGTTTTGTTGACGAGTGCGTTATCCTTGAGCTACCTTCTATCCCCCCCCCCCCCAGTTTATGCATGATCCACTCCCACAGGAGAGGCCACGGCACTCTGGTTTAAATGATTCGGGTTCTAGGATCGGTGAACTAATTTTGTTATAATACGTTTCCTGAAACTTAGAGTACATATTGTAACAAATAAGTAATTCCCTATTTTCAAAGTTCATATTTTAATCCATATAGGGGTAAGCTTGACTATTTATGTATAGTTTAATATTTTTCATATCACAATTACCAAATAATGATCTGTCAGCTTTTAAAACAATTTAAATTTGTTTGAAAACAAATAAAGACAAACCGTGGTTTCTCAGATGAAAACCTTGATGTCACAATCCCAAATGACTTTTTGAGCTAATGGTAGAGTTGGAAATGTTTCTAAAGCCTACAATCTGAATGCAATATCTAGATTCTTCCCTTTTTCGATATATTTTAAAAACTTTACATGCTCACGAGTGTTAATTTCAATATGTGGCATTAGCCATTCACCGTTGTATAATAAGCGGTCCTTCTTCATGTGGAAAAACTTGTGTTATTATATCGCTATTGGAACATCCATATAGACTTAAATTTGAAAATTTGAGAATTTGAAAATTTTTATTATGGACGATGTTTGGTGTGAATCACAGTGTGAAATACAGCAATATTTTAGTTTTGGTCTACATTCAGACGTTGATTGTTTTTATCTATTGCAAAGTTACGCACGTACACCAAAACATAATTTGCAAGATATAGCAAATATGATAATTGTGTTTAAAATGAACAATATTAATCTGCAACATATTTACAATGATTATGTTTTAGGCGATATGACATTTACAAAGTTTAAAGATGTGTTTTACTGTTGAAAAGACAAGTACGGTTTTTTTTAGTGATTATACCAACACTTCCCCTATATAAAGGCAGATATAGATCTTGTTTTGACAGTTTTTTACTTCCAGGCGAAGGAATATGAGTATTTCAAAGTTTGGACATAACGGTATAAAATATAATCATTACAATAGCTGTTTAAACCAAAATTCGCGATAGTGATTGTTATTTGAACTGACATATATTACATAATATGGGTATGGCTGTGAAAGATTGCGATGCGGTAAATAAACGTTCCGTAGGAGACATAAACACCAATACGCTAAACGTATTTAAGTCGCAATCAAACAATATTCTAGAGAAATTAATAAAGTTAGGTGATTTGAATGATAATGTTTATAAAAACATGAGTGTAATTGCAAACATTAAAACCAATATTGGTAATGATTTGCAGAGAAATGAATTTAGAATAGAAGAATTTTTAAATGGTTTTAGTAAGGACTTCAATGATATGACAAGTATAATTTTTTCTACACAACTTGCAAAAATGTAAGATAATTTAAGAGGTGTGATTAATAAAGTGGTAAGTGCTAGTATTACAATACTACTTGAAACACAAATGGAACAAATAACGCAGTATATAAGTGATGAATTGATTAATTAAAGAAAATTGGTTTATTTATGCAAACATATTTGAGAAAAAAAAATGATGATTTGGTAACAGGAATAAATTATTTTATTAATAATTTGAGAGGTAATACTATAGCTAAATAAGATGTCGTTTTAAGTAAAATCGATATGGTTGGAAAAGTGCAAACTAATCGACATATTGCAACAGTTAGAAAAGTAACGATCTAATTCATATATAAATAGTTTGAATTTAATGTAATATAATAAAAACATGTCTACCTCTACTTCAGAATTACATAATGTTATATCTGCTGCGAAGGAGAAATATTTACAAGCCAAACAAGTTCATATGGAACGGGATGTTTTTAACAAAGGAATATTTAAATCTGTTACAAACAGAATGGATACATGTATTCTGTGTTGAGTTCGCCTAATGAAAAACCATTGGAAATTAAACCGAAGAAGAACCTTTAACAAAGAAAAAGCTAACTCTTTCTCATTTATACGTTGTTATTTATCTTTGCAACATTCTTCACCTCTGCACCATACAACATTTCATGTTTATCGACATAACAACATCTAGTTCCTTGGAGATTCGGTAATTAAGTTTTTGCCTGACAATAAAATTTAAATAGGTTATTACATAACTAATGTGAGTCAAGGATCGTTTGAATTATTGTTTAAAAACTTTTCAAATGGATATTCTGACACCGACTTGCAGAAATATAAAGAATGTGTTCGTCGAATGAATGGTAACATTAGTTCAGGAGATGAAAACCATCTAGACTATATTTAATAGGAGATATAGTCGGAAGTGTAATATATGAAGATGAAATTGACAACCAGTTTTCACCTGTATATTGGAACAATCCCAATGAATTGGTTGATAGATTAAAATTTCTCATAGCTTCAAGAGAATCTGGCAATAATTCAAATACGAACGAAATTGTGTCTGTTATTGAAGAGCTGAGAGAAGATGGTTATATTACCAAACAAGTATAGTAATATTTCTGTAGTGCTTCATGCCCCTGCAAGGATAAGACATCCCAGAAGAAGAGTTATTACTAAAGGGCTAGATACTCTTTTTCAAGCTGATTTGTGTGAAATGACAATGCATTCAAAATACAATAAAGGATACAAGTATATTTGAACTGTAATAGATGTTTGTTCGAAATATGGTTGGGGCATACCTTTGAAAAAACAAAACTGGGGAACAGGTTACCAATGCAATGAAGACCATTTTGAAAGAGAGAAAGCTAAATTCGCTCCAAACCGACAGAGGATCCGAATTGTTTTCTGCACTGTTCCAGAAACTAATGACAGACTATGGTATTAATCACTATGCAACATATTCGGAATTTAAAGCCAGCATTGTAGAATGATACAATAAATGACTAAACAGTTAATATATAAACATTTCATGCTGAAAAGGACTTATAGATGGGTCGACATTTTGTCTGAAATAGTTAAATTTCATAATTCCAAATATCATAGAACTATTAAGATGGTGCCCAAAGAAGTTAATGATAATAGTTTAATGAAAACTATTTATAATAATGCTAAAGTAATCGACGAGAGGAAACAGAAGTTCAAAGTTGGCGAATATATACCTATCATGAAGCAGAAAGGAATCTTGGAGAAAACATTTATGGTTATTTGGTCTTATGAAATATTTAAAATTATATCAATTAGATAAATACATCCAAGAGTATATTGCATAGAAACCTATGATGGAGAACCTATAAAAGGCAGTTTTTACGAACATGAACTGAAAAAAGTTAGCTCTCCAAATGAATATTTGATTGATAAAATCATTGAAAGGAAAAAATATATGTCCTTGGTCTGATGGAGGGGTTCTCTAAATTACATGACTGGTGGGTTACGAATAAAGATATTAAAAGATTGTAATACAACGTTTGTAAAATTACTATAGTAAATAAAACATTTTGAATCATATTTGATGTGTTATTTTATCTAATAAACCTCTGGATAGGTGATGGATGTAGTATTTATTATGTAATAAATCAGCTTGTTGGATGGATTATCGTTTCATTGGATTATCATTTAAGCGATAATCTGCTTTCTTTATTTCCTTTTATTTGTGATGTAATTCGCATTTAGGTGATAATCTGTTACATGTTAGAAATAATTCAATTGGTAACTGTGATAGAGCCATATTCGTAAGACCGTCTGGGTATTTGTGATTGATTGGTTTAACTGGAAATTCGAATTACGTGTTAATTTTTTGTCTTTAATTCGTAATTCAGTTTGTTATGTTTAGGTGTTAAATTTTTGTGTTTGATTTGTAATTCATGTTCATATTTGTTTCTCATGTTCTTTAATTGCTTTTAATATTACATTTATTGGAATTGAGATAATATTTCGTTGAATTTTACAGCTTAAAGACATTTAGGCCATGATTCAGTTTTAATGTTATTTAGAATATTGGAAAGGTAATATATTTCTTGGAACTTGGATAATTTTTCCTGGAATGCGTTTCACGGATTAGATTTATACGAGTTTTCGTATTTTAATGCTACAATTATAGGGAATAGGATAATGTTTCCCATAATTTTTCAGTTTAATTTTATTAATTTTACTATGTGAGTGTGTTTAGTTATTATAATATAGAGTGTTATTCCCTTATTAAACTTTTAGACGAAATTATTTATTAAATATATGAATATTTTTTGATGGTGTAATCGATTTTTATGCTGTACCCTAGAAAGTATTTTTGATGGTTTTAAATTACATAATTTTTTACTGTGTACCCTAGAACATATCTTTGATGATGTAAAATTAATAATTTTTTTATTGGTGTACACAAGTATGACGATGTACACTAGTTTTTATGGTGTCGAATAACTCACAATATTTAAAAAAATTACATTTACGATGTAAAATTTTCCTATTTAAACAAATCACGCACAAAAAACTAAGCTTGAAAATTTCATTGCAATGTTGTGTTGTAAACGCAGTCTGCTTGCTCGAAATGTGTAGCTGGGAAAGATAGACTAGGCAAGGCAGGGATGTGAAGCACAGTGTTTAGTGGAGGTGATCTGCATGATAGTCAATGTTGTAGAGTGAAGTTGTCGGTGAGGTGGTGGTGGATGGGAAGTAACAATTCTCCCTCGTAGCTCTATCGCGCAGTTGATAGTGGCACTTGCGCGGTGGGACACAGCAGTGAAGTGAAGCAGACAGGGGAAAGGAAGCAGGTTTCGATAGTGGTGCACTAGCAACACTTTTCTGAACATTTTCTATTCTCTCGCCCGTCTAGTGAGCGGCCCAAGCTCACATCACTGCACACAGCCTAAACTCTACTTTGCTGTCCCTACATTCCGCACATCGCGTCCTCCACATCAGCTCTTGTAACCCGCATTTCGCCTGCTCCTGCACACACTCAATTATCGGGCGTCCGCCAGTTGGGTTTGTCCACGAGCCTTTAGAAACCCTCTTCCGGGTATATTTTTTTGTAAAAAAACATGTCGCATTGTTGAAAACTACACCAGCGAGCTGCTTTTTAAACACCTAAATTATTTTTTACAATAAATTTGTAACTAATTATTACTTAACATAGAATATTAAACTTCAATGAGATTGTATTATATTTTCCTATATGAAAGTAGAGTCGAAATTCTAGCTAGAAAAAACTTAAGGAGAAAAGTATATGTGAAATACTCACAAATATTTAAAAACAGATGGAATACGTATGTTTTCACTGCTAAACAAATAAATATTTAAAAACATATTGAAAGTAATAAAAAAAAATTTGTCGGTGTATTGCTTAAAATTGAAAAATGTGTGTTTTTCATTACTTAAAAAAAATTAACGAGTGAAAAATATTTCTTATAGTTATAGTTTGCTGTGAAATGGGATAAAGTTTATTGGATTAAAATACAAAGTTTTTGTTGGAATGTTAACTCTGGGGGTTATCTTGTAGTGCTCGGGTAACATTTAGCTTCAGGGCTATAAATTTCATCAGCAGGACTTGTGAAATTTTATTTTGCTGGGAATACACCAGGCTCTGGCTTTGGGAGAAACAGTTTTTCTCATCAGTTTAGTGTTCGAGGGAAACTAACAGTTTGAAGGGAAGAGGGCGGAGGGGAAATAACCAAGGTCAGTTCAAAATCTGCTGGCCCGAGGGATGGAGCCTTCCCGATGTGATGCATAAAATACGCTATTTAGTCTTGAGGGAAGCTTCTGTTCCTGGCAGAGGCAGCTATTGTCTCGAAAAACACGCGCTCTGGGGTCGGCGCGAAGGGAGGAGGCTGGGGCTGTGTGGCCTTGGAAAGGGCAGTCCTCTGGAAACGCACTCTAGGCTGGTGTAGGCAGAGGGGGTGCATGGTGCTAAACACGCTTCTGCGATGTCGGATCGATAGCGGGATGCGTGACCTTGGAAAGGACAGTTCTCCAACCAGCAGAAACTGAGCTCTGGGCTGGTGAAGGAGGAGGGGGTCGGGGCTGAGTGGCCTTGAAAAAGAACTCTCTTTTCGCACAAAGACGCATTCTGTGTTTGCGAGGAAGGGGGAGGGCTGCTGCAGGCAGCACCGATGTGCACAGTTCTCGCGGGTTGGCGCCATGTTAGTTTCACGCCAACACTTGTCTTCGATAGACACGACAATGGACATCAGGTCTCCCGACTTCACCGGGCAGATTGACGGTTGGCGGGGTACAGTGCAACGATATAGGGGTAGGCAGCCAGCGAGCTTCGGAGAGTGTAGGCATATAATACGACTGTGTGCTAGCCGCGATTCTCAATAACTGATATTATATACGAGTTTAAATATTTTAAAATGGTATAAGTTTTTTAAATTTATCGATAATAAATCATTTTCGTGTAAACCCCATTTCTTCTGAGTTAGGTCGACAAAACTTTCTTGCATTTTCAACTATCGTGTCGGTAAATAGTGCCGCGAATTTCACAGACTCAACAGAAAGATGTGTAGTACGTCCGTTATTTTAAATAATTTTCCTTCGACCAACTTTGGTGAATTAAAAATAATATATAGTACGTTTCTGTAAAGTGTAGCAGGATTAAGCCATCTGAGTCTCCTTACGCTTCGACGGAAAATTTGTGTTAAAAGTGAATTCTTCTTCTTAAAAATGTGAAACTTTCGTTAAAAATCAGGGTAAGTTTAAAACAAAAAATATAGTTTCACTGTCTGTTGTAGGACGTAGTGTATTCAAAGATTATGTCTTAAATTTCAACTTAGTTGCCTATCGGCCGCGCTCAACATATATAACAGATTATAAGCCGGCGCGCGTCATACACTCCAATCATTCATTCACCAGCCTCCCAGGTGGAAGGATGTGTTTTGGGGGAACTCTTGGTGTCATTTCGTTTATTAAAAAAAAGCAGGGTAGCTGGGTTCCGTAATTCATTTAGTGATTGTCATGTACTTGTGTTCGTCAGTCGTTTAATTTATTTGGAAACATTTGTTTTGTATTTTCCTTCATTTCCGAGTTTTCCACCTCAGTCTATAATCAAACATAGGCCATCGCAGATTATGTTTGCTCTCAATATAGCTTATAAATAGACATGAGTGCTATATCCAAGTCAGTGCTGCAGCAACCTCCCATGCGAATGGACATATATTATAATCAGTGACTGTTAACCACGAGTCTCGTTACGTGATTTTTAATTCAGCCAGTGTAATTTATATATTAGTACGTGCGTCGTGAACATAATTTTTATCCATTTGTCATGCAAATCGTATTCACATCTCTTTCCGAGTAGCTATATCCTTATTAGCCTGTGAGACGCCGGCCGCATGCCACGTATCTAACAGTTTATAAGTTGGGTCACGTCATACACTGCAGTCATTGTTTCAGCCATCTCCCGACAAAACAGACATGTTTTAAAATCATGTAAGGTATGTACGTGAGGCGTCAATTAGTGTCACATTTTTACGTGTTTTCAAATACATTGCTATTGTGACTAGGAAGACTGCCGTTTAATTTATAGCGACATTTTTTATTCGTTAATTAATTTCATGCTGGAGAATCATGTAAATGTGATCGTTTAGCACTTGTCGACACCAGGTTATTCACGTAGAACTCATTTGAAATAAATTTCGTGTATTACGTCAGCACTATTATTCATTCTGAATAACAGTATCTTGCAAAGTCGCCCAACACCATCTACGAGCAATATCACTACAAACCAAAAAATTTACACTTATGCCACTCTTGCACAAAACTCACCACATGTTTACCCTGTCCCCAAAGCGTCACACCTCATCCTAGTGCTAGAGCTCAGAAAGTGAACATCTGTCAGAGCTGCTCCCCCCCCCCCCGACCCCCCCCAAAAAAAAACTTAGTACACTCTTGCACCAAACAAAAAAATCGATCGGATAAAAAAATTAATCGGAATAAAATAGGATAGCATTTTTTGATCTGATTAAGATCGGACTAAGGATTAACCCTTTCAATCGATTTAATTAGCCATTTCTATCAATTACATTAACCCTTTCTATTAATATAACCTTTTCAATCAATATGACCCTTTTATATCAATAAAGGCGGCATTACTTTGTATCTGAAACCTCCCGGCCCTACAACTAATTAATACTAGTAAATAACTTAAAAATAAATAAAATCAAAATATAACTTACGAAAAAGAAAAGTGAGTGAGTGAAGAGATTTGGGCGGCTCTTAACAACGAGGTCTTGAGAGCCGATGAGGGTGATTGAAGTGAGTATGGGAGAAAAAGAAAAAAAATACATTTTGTCAGCATGTGGAATAGAACCCATGCCCCTTATTTTTTACTAGCCCGAAATCTTAACCATAAGACCAACTTGTCTTACGAACTTAACATATATTTTTGCAGTAAATATAGCTGCATCACCTACAAAATAATATGACTTTATTTGATTCATAAAAACATATTTGTTTCATTTTCAGATTTCTGTTTTTGAGTTAAGAGATTAGGACGGTTAATACCAGCGAGGTATTGGGAGTCAATTTAAGAGTTCTGTGTAACTAGGAAACAGTTAATGAGTTATACAGCCACGTTTTATTGACCTAGTCTTATTATGAATATTTGAGTTTTTTTAAAAAATGTTTTGCGGTATTAAAAGTTGCAATAAATTTCTTTTTCACGGTAACTACACTTTACATCACCCATAGTTTTTGCACAAACAGCTATACACGGTTTTACGTTGTTGAGTGTCCGCCATTTTCCTGAAGCTCGTGGGTATGGGTCAGTATAGCAAAAACATTTCTTGAGGTCTATTACTAACACGGCCCTTGTAGCTTTACAAACGAGTAGTTTTACAAGAGATATCTTTGTACAGTTACAAGCATTAGAAACATTGCAAACTATTTCTCAGTAAAAAATTACCATTTTTTTTTTTTACAGTGTGACTTAGCCGTCGAATGCATTGCGGAGATTCTAGTCTGAAATTATGATGATATACTGTTCACGGCAATTTGAGCACTTTTGAAATCATCCTTTTAAAAATGTCAACGTCCCTAACAGTTATACACTTCAACATGCACACTGACTGGCATGCGCAGTGTGAAGTTGGTACCGCCTTAATGTTGTGCAAGAATTCTGTGTGTTGTCCCACTGGTGTAATTTTCCATACTCGTTTAAGCTTTATTTGCACGAGGCTTAAGAATATCCTGGACGTAGAACTTTAGCAGCACCGAGAAAAAGGTTTCGTTGAATCAAACAAGATTTGCTGGGTGCAACCAAATTATATGTTTGAATAGGGGCAATGAAATATTTTGTTGCCGAAACCAAATTATTTTGTTGGTCCCATTTGGTTGCCCCAAACTGTAAGATCTGTTTGGGCCAACTAAAGATTTTGTTTGGCTACACGTACTTTGAACAGTTCGAGCCGATATAAATAATTATTACAAGTTCGCGCGAGTTTCGAACCTACATCACCTGCGTCCGCACGCTACGCCTTAGTAACCTCAGCTAACATAACAACTGATTACGCTGGAAAGCTTTAAAATATATATACTCCAAATATTGGGCAACGTGTGCAAACAAATATGTCAAGTTTTACAGCTTTACTTGTCAGTTTCTTGTTGGTTGGTTTTAGTAATGTGTTTATATGATTGTTAAGCATCAATAGGCGCACTAACAACCACGGTTACTACCCTAATTGTCACAAAAATACAAACAAACTCTCCAGCTGTATTTTCGAACGAAGGCAGTCAAATGAGTGGCCAAACTCATATAGTTGATTCAATAAAATATTTAGTTGACAGTATATATTTTTTGGCCCAACACAGAGATTTTATTTATTCAAAAATATATTTTGTTAGACGGAGAAAAGTAATTTTGTTGGTTTTAAATTTTTGTTCGCTCAACAATTAATTTTGTTAGGGCAACTAAATATATATTTGGCCCTATACTTCGTTTGTACAGGACCAAATATGCATTTAGTTGCATCTCAATGAGGGCTTCAGGAAAGTTGGAAGCAACTGCGCATTGTCTATAACCACAGTTGTCACGAAGACGCAGGGAGAGGGTGTGTTGAAGCAAGCTGAAGTAAGAGAATAGGTTGCCATACCTGCGTTGCCGTTGCCCGGCCAGGTGACGCTGTTGTTGTAGTCCTTGCCGAGGGCCGTGACGCTGGCGATGATGCGCTCGCAAGGGAAGGTGCCCTTCAGTCGCAGGCTGGTGGCGTCAGCAGGCGCCACGCTGCAGGCGGACACGCCCAGCTCCGGGTAGTTCCAGCACACCTCCACCCCGCGCAGGCAGGAAGGCTCATAGTCGCCTTCCCAGCTCAGCTCGTCGTCCTCGAGTTCCACAGAGCTCACCCTGGCGACTGCAACCACCAGGCACACGTCCACGCGCCTTATTTTGTATGGTCTGTTCACGGTGCCTTCGCACTTTTTTTTTTTGGGACAAACCTTTTGAAAAATCACCCCAAGCATGGCGTGTTCGGCTGCTTCCTAAATATGCCATGTATCCACAAGCGTTTGATACTTGTGTTGACATAAATGTACCTTATTTTTTAGTTAAATCGAATTTTCATTTATATTTTATCTAATGATTACGATAGGTGCTTCGTTTATAATTCGCTTGAATAAAAATAGAGTTAATATAGGTATGTTGGCAATGCCTGGTAAGAAATAGTTCTCGAACAAAATATTATTACTCTTGAGCGCACACGAATGCAGTGCGTAATCCCTTTGGTGTAATTTTCCAGACTTTGTTAAGGTTGCTTCTACTACAAGTTGGGAAGATCAATGTTAAATGTTTGAAAACCAAACATTTTCGCCACTGGGTAAGCGCTAGTGTTGCACGTGTATCGGCTATTCTCTATTTTGTACCTTAAAAAAATTGCAATAACCGTAAATCAAACATGAAATAACAACGTAACTGCATAAAACATTTCTCGTTTGTTATTCACGTACCTTAACATTTTAATTAAATTGGACGTCTTTGGAACACTGCGCTCCTAGCGGCGAAAACTTTTCCTATTCCAAACTCTCCCATAAGAAAACTCGTTTTGTTCCTAACATGAGTAGAATTAACCCTAACTCGGTTTTAAGCTTAGTTTGAACGAGGCGGAGAAATATCCCGGACGTAGAACTTAAGAAGGGCTTCGGAAATGTTGAAAGTAACTGTAAATGAACTATGTGTTGCTCATTGTGTTTAGAGTGGAAATGTTTTGGTCTAAGCTTAATGTAGGATAGTAGCTAACGGTGGAGTGCTTGGCCCTACTGTACAACATGCAAAATTCATCACAAAATTGTGCACACACTATAGGCTGTTCACGGTAAAGTAAGCAATATTTAAGGCCTTTCGAATTATACTTTTTAGCCAATTTTTGTCTTTCCGCCACCTGTTGGTATATACATTTTCATGTGATTAATAAATATATTGTATACATTTCACTTTCAAAAGTTAACATCTGAGGCTACAATAAAATACATTGCTTTGCCATTGTTCCTGTTATCAGGGTTTTAAAAAGTGATCACTTTTCTGTGAACGGCCTATACCAGAATTTCCAACTAATAACGATTTATGCAGCATATGAAGGAAACTTGGATACATATAATAACACAGTAACGTTGCCCGAATGGTTGGGGACAAACGGACTCTGTGAGTTAAACTGAAATTTCGGTTATAAGAATGTGGGCTCATATCCCCACACAGGAATGAGGTGGAGAATTTGGGAATATTAAGTCAATCGGAGTTATCGATGTTGGTAAAGGATGAAAACTCACGAATAATCTAAGGTGCTTGTGTGTTCTTAAATCTCAGGCACGGTCAACCGAATGACCACGCGGCTTAGTCTCCGACACACATTGCGTTAAGAAAGTACATTCACAGATGGTATCGGGGTTTTTAGGCGCCCATGATACGCCTCAGCTATAATAAAGTTCACTGGCGAAGGCCAATACCCGAAACTCAATGACTGCAGAAGAAAACGGCGTAATTCCAATAGCCGAACAGATTGAGGTAAAAAACGTACACCGATTACACATGTAAGATACGGAAATAATGCGGACCTGGCACGTAAGGCCTGCCAGTGGCCGATACTGTAAAAATGCCAGGATTTTGCGATAGAATGGAATTAAATAATTCAACCTCCGGGACCGGCGAGTCCGATGGATGGGTGTTGCGCTCATGGAGGGCACGAAAGAACACTTCAATTGTTCTTTTCACTTAAACGAATCACTATTCCAGGTGAACGCTAATTAGTACAAAAGTCCATCTGTGACGCGACGCACGTTGTTATATACCCCCCTATGTGGTATATATACTCATGAGCACAATTAATGGTGATCAAGAAGGGGAATCCAAAGGCTATTAAATAATCTACTTTAAACAAACTTTGCTGAAGCTAAATAACAATATAATACGTGATGTGATGTGGGTAGAAGGGTTATAGTCGTGTAAGGGTTATGGATATAAGTAATGGAGGACAAGATTTTGAGGATTCGGACTTGCTCTCTCGCCCTAGATTGACGAAACTTACCCCCAATCGCTGCTCGGTGAACGCTGACCAAGGATGGCACTCCAGCCCTCAGCTGTCGTGTCCACCACAATTCTCGTTCACGCCCACCTTCACGAAATTCTCAATTGCCTTTGGGTCTCACTAGTAGCCTGGGCGGAGTTACTGACGCATATGCTGATTGAATTGCCGCAACCCCGCAGTGTCAGCCAGACCCAATTATTCTGCTAACTTCTTTAGATCCCTGTACTTTCCGCCGTTGCGAGACTGTCTCCGTTACCTACGATTATTGTTTTAATAACCAGTGCTGGCCGCATTCCAACATTGTCTGGCTCGCTTGTCATGTCGTAAACGTAACAACGTGCACGCTTATTGACTGCCGAGCTGGCGTACCTGCTTCTCTTAGCAACTTACTCCGTCCAGACCTTGCTGTCGATGACACAATACGTACTACATGCCTATTTACATGGTCAAGGTCAAGGTTGAATTTCAAAGGTCATCTGCATAGAATATGGATGCAAAATGACTGATGCTTAGGCCTGAGTCCTATCCTGTATACCTTGTATCGATTTGGCATAGGATGTGCCTTTGAAACCAATATGGCTGCCACTGCTCTGTAGATCCTAAGGAAACCCCCAAATTAATTAAATTGGATGAACATTGGATTTAGAGGGCTTCTTTCTGCACATGAGGAGATTCCACCATTTTTGGGGGCTTCTTTTTCTGAGGGAAAAAAGGCAAATTTTGATGGAAAAGGGTAATTTTTTTAACGGAAAAATGGACATTTGTAGGGTATTTTGGTTGATTTTGAAGGAAAAAAGGGAAATTTGGAAGGGAAAAAGTGATAAAATGGCGGGTGGTGACGTAACAGCATGGCCACCGGACGAATCATGCCATGTTAAGCACGATACCCTTGCAAGTCAATCGGCTATTCCTTACTACTCAACACATCCCCTCATTCTAAATACGTTCTTCTCATTATTATTTGAGGGACAATCCAGCTCAGAAATATCTGCCAGAAAACGAGATCATCACAAAATGCGAGAGATTTTCTTTCAGACATAACAAGTTAATGTTCAATATGTCGTGTACTGGAATATTTTCACAAAAATTAATGCAATATAAAATCTGATTTCCCATGGTTAGACACATGTTCCATTTGTGATACACCTGAACTCAAGATAAATAATCCACAACTCACTATTAAAGAGACATAGAAGGCTATGAGTAAAAAGGAAGCCTTCATTTACTCAAAATAGAAGCATTCAGGAAAAACAACATTTGAAAAACAAGCTCGGCTGGTGATATTGTCTCCTTAAGTTTTGAGTATACGAAGAACTTACCACTGCCTCGCCTGAAAAGAAATGTTGTATTATACAGACATCCACTATGGTAGATGGTGTTTGGCGTTCATGACTTAGGGTGTGACAGTGTTACGATGATCACATATTATGAAGAGGTGACATCTATGTTGTTAAATACATAAACGACAATGGCTAAACTATGGATCAAGTTGTCCTAATAAGTGATGGTTGTAAATAAAACAAGAAACCGACTATGGTAACATTTCATTTTACACCAGTTCAATATCTTCATATATTCAAAACACTCACATAACTATTTCCTGTGAGCAGTCATAGTTACTTGCCCAATGACCAGGACCTTTCCTCGTTAAAAATAAAGAAGAGGCACAATGAATTGGTTGAATTTCCTCAGATTTGGGATAATGTCATTCAATAAGCAATAAGGAAACCATCCTTGTACAGTATCATAAATATGTAACATTATGAATTTGTCTATATGAAGGCTCCTACCACTGACTTGTTTTTGTAAACACCAAAGCCTCCTTTGAAACTAAAATCAGTACGAAAGTTGTGTATCACAGAATATGATACATGTCAGGGTATATGACAATATTGTTCTGGACCATGGCAGACGTATATTGTTCTGAAGCGAGATATGCCAACTGAATTATATTTACGACCACTGCACGCAGAACACCTCCCAATTGCATCGGTCAAGAAGAAAGATATTCATAATTTCATGTCTTATATGAAACCTGTAAATAGGAATCTGTATGAACATTTGATCGATGGGACACCTGAATAAAGGCACTGGATTAACATAATGCCATGGAAGTACACAAGTGACGATATCAGTAGTGGCTGTGTTGATTACAGACAAAGCACTGCCAAAATTTCGAACTCTTCGCACAGTCTGTACAAATTTTTAATTGCCTACGCATTAAAGAAAATACAAATTGAAATGCATGATCAGTTTTTTATATTATTTTTCATGCAAATACTAAACCATTCTTCTTGCTTTCCACTGCAAACATAACGAGTCCATTACATTTTCATTCACTAGGATTGTGAAAATAAACACACTACATTCTGCTATGAAATACGCATGAGATATCGCTTTTATGCACACTCTTTCAAATTTAAACTCTATTTGGTTTAATAATTACAAAACATTTTTACTTTACCAATAAGTGTATGTTTGTGACTGGTCTTGATTTGTCCAGGTGGCCCCTCAATATGTTATTTAAATCAAGGACTCTGGACTAGTGACAGTTGTAATGTAACTTCCTAATATAACCAATTTAATAAAATTTTTGCAGTTGTAAAAAACGTTATTTTGCAACAATAAAAATACTACCTTTATTATTGTTAATAAAAAAAAAACAAATATATTGTCAATTCTGTAAAAATTAATGAAAAAGTTAACTTGGTGCAACTTAGTGCACAAAAAGTAAATTTGATGTGTTCGATAGTACTATATAATATATGTGTATCATTCATTGCAATCATGCACGCTTTAAACAACGACAAGTACTGAAATGTGGTTCACAAAGAGTTGTAATTTATTCTTTAAAAAGGTACCATACTGTTTGTTACTAATGTCTACCAATCTTTATAAAACACAGCAGTTAATAGCGTAAAACAATGTTTTAATCATCTTGAGTAGGTCCGAGAGCACTGGCAATAATGTAAAATAGGTTTTACGCTGCAAATCGTACTGGTCTATACAGGCTGTTGCAAAATTGCATGCCAATACTTCGGGGAAACATTCCTCACATCTGGAGTATGAATCAATGTTATATGGACGTAGGTCCGCAAACGCTTCGTTTTTTTTACTACAGCTCAAAATACATAACATACAGTGTATGACCCGTGGGCTGGATCATGTTACTGTGGAATGCCATCACACCATTCATTTTCATGATACACGACACCTCACACCATGACACTACACCTAGAGCAGTAGAAACAGCACGCGAATTAGTTACACATGTGTAAAAGCTTATCGTCGGGTCTAAAGTAAATGTTTAAAATGCCCTCTATCAGCACTAACACTTTGCATCAACCCATCATTGCATGGACTCTCGGATGCGTTGATGAATCCTTGGAGTATTCCTAATTGTTTCGCAGCCCGACTCAATACGTTTACGAAGGGTGTCCACATCGCCCATTCGGGTTGCATACACACGGGCCTTTAAATATCCCATTCCACAGTTACATAATCCAGCCCGCGGGCTATGCACTGTATGTTATATATCATGAGCTGTAGTCAAAAAACTTGTCACCTAGGTCTTGGCTGTTTCATGCCCAGCTCGCCTGCAATACCAGATAACTTAAACAGGAGATTTAATAAAACAAACAATAATTTGATATACTTTTTCAATTTGTTGCACGATTCTATGAAGTTCGGAATCATGCGAAGTCTTGAAACCATTATAGCATTTACAATATACTAACCTCCTAAGTCATCATTACATTATCGTTATGATGTTTTTTTTTTTTTGCTGCTTTGCACACCGGATACCCCACCCAAAGAATGTAAATAGAAATTAAACTACAGAAAATACCGTTCTTTCCATATGTATTGTTAGTATGGCAGAACATATTTTATTTGAATGAACAAAATTACGAGAAAAAAAAGATTGTAAGTAATGGTCAAAAACTATATATTTTAGAGTTTAGTGCTCGATATTTATTCATTTGGTTTAAGAAATTTTTAAACACACACGTGCATGACTTCAAACCTGAAATAAACCCCACTCAGCCCGAAATTTAGGTGTTATTATTAATGCATATGCATAAGCTGGGTACTCTTTGATTTTAATTACAGTAATCAAATGAATTATAAATTCCTGTTAGGGAGAAGAAACTCTTTCTCGCTCTGCATGCCTAGGAGTCTCTGTTCATATATGCGTAATATGAAATCATGGGTCCACGCCTCAGCTTCTTTCGTCATTTTGGTTTTTGGTTCTTCTTTATAGAAAAGGGTTTCCTCGACTCAAGAGTGCAGAGATTTGGGCGGCTCTTACAGCGAGGTCTTGAGAGTCTACTCAAGAGAATATCACACCTAACTCGCGGGAGAGTTCCGAGTTGGTTAACAAGCTAGGTATTACATGTTGATGTGGAGTTATGGAGACTAAACATTACAAGCACAGTTTTTATTGATCCCATAAAGTGGAGTTAAAGACGAACTTAAAATAGTAGATGAGAATATGCAAATATCAGTTTTGAGGAACTGCATCTGTGTTCACACGACATTGGGATGGGAATCTCAGTGCAAACGTCCAGGATCGAATCATTGGGTCAAGCCTGCTGACACATGGCTAAACACTCTAGATGAGGCTCGAGCAAGGGATCCCAAGGGCGAATGGCGGGGAGTCGAAGTCATAAAGTCAACTGTGCTTCTACTGTCACCATACTACTAATATCACTACACACGTTGAGAATGTTTCTCACCTCACCTCCACATTCCTCCAGGTGTACAGGTGAGATGATCGCTATCACCAGAAGCCAGCCCACGTGTACCTGGAATTACATAATATATGTCAGACACTACACTCTAAATCTGAATAACTAATTCCAATCAGTACAGTTATTTTACTTCATATTCAGTTAATAAGCTGCTATCTTCTGGCCAATGAGTGGAATGTACTGCGAATTTACTGCTAGGCTAGTGCAATTAATTGGGGATCGTAGGAACCACTGTTTAATCAACGACTTAAATTATATGTAGATGTTTGCTGATTCAAGTGGAGCAGTTACGAAAGATCTGCACCAAAAGTCGCTCATTCGGAGCAATTATAATGATTCAAATTTAGAGCGCAGGGACTTGGCAAATGTTAAATTACGTCATTGCCGTCTTACAAATAGAAATATATTCTGGGCACTGCTCAGCACGTATAGTAACATACGCAAGGGTGAATAAAAAGTAACGGCAATTTTGAGATTATACAGCGAGGACAAGGCAGGTGCTGACACACGATATGACATGACGTGCGCATGGGATGACGGATAGCTGGAGGTGCACAGAATAGAACAGAGCATATTAAAATGGTACCAGTACCCAGCTGAAGGCCATAACTGGCCTGAGTTACATAAATTAAAAATAAATTTAGAAAATAATTGAAACATAAAATAAGTCGCGTTATAAAAATTAAAAACAGGTTACATTTTAATATCACAGAGGCTTAAAAATATATTTTGTTACAATATAAAAGAAAAGGTTATGTTAAAAATGTCAAAAGTTAAGATTCCTCTGCCTCCACCTCTGAACTCTCGCGACGCCACCCTTTCCGGAGACAGAGGGGCCGATAGTTGTTGATTTCGTGAGGTGTCCGTCGTGTGTTTGATGTTTGTGTTTGTGTTGTAATGGTGTCAGTGTAATGTTATTTGTGTAGGTGTAGTACAGTGTAAGTACTGTTCCTTTAGTTTATTTGTTCTTGTGTGTATCTGTAATATTGATGACTTTGTGGGTCGGACATCAATATACAAGATTATGTTATTGATTATAATGATATGGGATTTATTATTAGTGAGGGCTCAAGAGGAACCTTTATTAATTTAGTTTCGAGATTTATACTAATTAATATTATTATTCACACTCTATTTAGATTGATAGGCATTACTTTGATTAGTGATTACAGTTCAATAAGCGAGATACTTCTAGAAACCATTTCCAAGTGAACAGTTCTACAGGAATAGATATGTTAACAATTTTGAAGGATTACTACGGTGGGCGTAGAAATCTAGGGGTCCCAGATCCGAGAACCCATATCCGGGAAGGCAGCGATTCACATGGACGCTTGTCTAATTATTAAAAGTTTTATTTTGATATTTAAATTTTGGGCCAAACTGCTTAAGTTTTTATACTTGTTCTATTATGGCTACATAAAATATCTCCTCCATTTCTCTCATAAAGAGAAAGGTGAGACAGACCGCTTCCCCTGTGTCATGTCATTCCTTTGTGGGAGATAACCGGATCCCGGACATCTCACCACTCCATCATGGCAGTTGCCAGGAGCCAGGGACATGTTATTCCCACCCCCTCACTCCCTAGCACCATCCCCATAGGCCACCAGCAGGACTGTAAAGGCCACCGTCAGCAAGAGAAGAGCGGGCCCCTTGTCTCCTCCCTATTTTTACTAAGTTAATTAGTTTTGTGTCTAAATTTCTTCTTCCTCCCTTTCCCGAAGAGGAAGGGGGTGGAGTTTTAACTCCAAACGCACAGCCCACGGGGAACTGCGTTGAAGTTGTCGCCCGGTGACCCCTCTCCCCCACCCCGGCCATTTTTCATATTTTTTTATTTTTTTTTTCAAAATAAGCGTAAAAAATTCAGAACATAACAAAATACAAGACAGAACAAAATACAAAACACGTAATGACTATCTTATACAATTTTGTTAGTTATCAAATCATCTACATGTAAAATAACACAAACACAATACAAACACACATATATAATTATATATAGTTAAACATATAACTATATAATTTATATTTCCAATTAATGTTGCTATTAAGTTTACGATGAAACACAAAACAAAAAATTAATCCGACTTAAAATTAATGAGTCGCAGTACACAGTTTTCTAAATCTATTAATCATTTTCTTCGTTATTTAAAATTTGAATCATGTTTTGCATATTTATTATAAATTCTGTACTGTATTTACTAAACGGTAAATATTATATATATACTGTATATAAGAATATATATATATATTTTTATATTCTTCCGTTATATTAAAGGCCAACCTTCTCCTAAATTGTTAAATAAATATTTTAATGCATTTCTTTCTTGTTGGAATAAACTATAATTATATAAAAGATGCTCTACATTTTAAATTCCATTACACTGACAACTATTATTTTCTTTAACTTTTATTCTATGTAAATATTGGTTTGTTTGAGTGTGTTCCGAAACTGTTTCCATTACTTTTTAATTTACCTTATGTGTATTGTTATACCAATCAGTTAAGTCGTAGATATATTTTTTAAAGTTAAATCCTGTTGTTGAGTCTGTATATTCTTCATGCCAATTATGCCAATTCTCTAAATGTTTACTTTCAAAAATATTTTTTAATTTTCTTGTATTGACTATTTTATCATTATATATATATATATATATGCACTCATATTATTTCTTTGATTTAAATCTATCTGTGTATTCTGCCAGACCAGATGTTGATTTTTCATTAAATTATAAATATTTATTCAGTTTCTTGTTATCGTATCATTTGGCTATCGTCACTACTATATCCTATGCTATTGTACTATACTGGTTTGTACATAATGTCAATTTTTTCCTTTGGCTTGCTCCTATTTTTTTTCTAAAATTTGCATTATCTAGTTTCTTTTCCCAGGCACTAGCTTCATATAATACTATTGGTAAATATAATATTTTATAATAAAATATCCAATTTGTTTTTATTAATCCCCATGCTATTCCTTATATTTTTTTAAGATTGAAAAATATGTTATTAGCTTTTTTCGTTATATATCTTTTATCTGGCAAAAATGATAATCGTGTATCTAATATTATTTATAGATACTTATGTTGTTCTACCATTGCTATTGTTGTATTTTCATATTTTATTAATGGTGGTCGGGTTTTACTTAACTTACCTTTTAATAATAATATTTTAGTTTTGTCCATAGCTAATTTTAAGTTTACTCTACTTAACCAATCTTTAGTTTACCACATTACTTTATTTCCTCTCTCCTCTATTTTTATTCCGCTGTTTCCTTCTTCTATTATCATACAATTATCCGTATATGCGATTTTACTAGTGTTTTCTATTGCGGGTAGATTCAGATAGTCGTTGAAACAGATGTTCCACAGGGTTGGTCCTAGAACCGAACCCTGTGGGCATCCCCTCTCAGCTCCACATTCTATTTTTTTATTGGTTACTTCCACTATTGCATGTCTATTATCTAAATAACTATATATGATTTGTTTTAAATTTCTATCTATTTATAAACTATTGATTTTTTTGTTTTGTTATATTTATGGGAAGCGATGGAAAACCCATAGTTATATATAAACTAATGTAAATTGCATATTTTTATCACTATTTTGTACCATGTTTACTACTTTGTTAACTGGAAGCGGACAGCATTCCGCTTTTCATTCGAGCCAATCATTCGAGTGGAAGGTAGTGACGAGGTCAGACACGTGGACGGCTCCTTTCAGCTCCATTCGCCGTATGTTGACGCAGTATGGAGGAAGGCCCGGTGTGAATCAATGAATGGTGTATGAGTGGTTTATCGCTTTAAAACTGGAAGAACAAGCATTTTAATGACGAAAGCCGATCCGATCAAGCATCAGCATGGCGCACAGAATATCACATCCACAGGGCAGATGCCTTGCTCAGAGAAGACTGACAAATCTGCCCACTTTGAGAAAAGTTGCATGGTCGCAGACTAAGCTCTAATAGCGAGGCGTTGCCGACCTAGTCTTAAAGAGGAACGCAATACTTATTTAAAGAGGAATGCAATACTTATTTCCGGAAGCGGTGGATAAGCACGTTTAAAGATACACGTATAGTAGGGACCTGACGAGAAGGCAAGTCTGTGTGGCGGGAGGTGGTGGTCGTGGCCTCAAACCCCCACTTCCCTTATCGCGCGCTATCGCTGTAAAGGGGAGCCCTCGCTACTAGTCATCCCAAAATAAACAGCTTTTGGGAGTCAGACTCGAGTTAGCTTCGTTTGCTTGCGTATCAGGACGGTATAAAGGACCTACCAAAAGTATGACACCCAATGCAATGTATGTAACCTTTAATTAAAAAAAACATATGGTAACATGCAATTACATCAAATCACTCCCAAATCGCACTGTGAATGTTTCTAATAGTCTATTGGGCCTCCTCTGGCTTTAAAACATAATTGTGCCATTTTCACCATGACACTCTTGCACTGTAATATTGTTCCAAGTTGTGGATATAACTTCACGAAGTTCATGACGGTTTGCGGGCCTGCAGGCAGCTACTCTTGTGCCAATGATGTGCCATAGGTTCTCACTGGGGTTCTGCTTAGCCACTCTAACAATGGTGCTTCATTGTATTCAAACCACTGCATAGTTGCGCGAGATTTGTGGCACGGCGCATTGTCTTGTTGATATACGAAGAAACGGCCATGAAGCTTCTTTGCAGAAAGGATCGTATTATCCTTCATGATTGATATGTACTCCTTGGAGTCCATGAAACCATTGATAAACCACAATATTCCCGTACAAATTTGTAGACATGCAGCCCCATATCATAACTGAATCACCGCCACCTTGAACTGCTGGGGACAAACATTTCGGAACGAATTTCTGAGCTGTAGTGCGCCTTACACAAACTCTCTGGTTGGGGAATAGCTGGAATCGTGATTCGTCACTAAATAGTACCGTACCCCACCTTTCCATTCTCCAACTCTTCTTGCTTTTGCACCAGATTCTTCGGTTTTTGAACGAAATCGCTGTCAGGAGAGATTTTTTTATTGCCACATATGAATAAAGACCTGCACTACGCAGTCGACGGAACAAGTCATCGGTGACCCTGAATTACCATTATTTTCCTGAAATTCCCTTTGAATTGTAGGAATGGAAGGCCTTCGATGACGTTTGGAAGTATCTGCTATTGTACTGTCCTCCCTGGGTGACGTAATCTTCGGCCTACCGCTCCGCGGCAAGTCTACTACAGTAGCGCTCTTCGTATGCTTGTTTATTGTCTGCTCAACACACGTTTTACTTATACCTAACTTACTTGCAATTACGATATGTGACATACCACACTTACACATGCCGACTACGTGCCAATTGATTTCTTCTTTCATACTGTTTCTTCCCATTGTCACATAAAGATAGCTTTCTAATACTGTACGCACATCTACATGTTATGGAAGCCTCAATATAAGTAAAAGAACAGCAAGAAGAAAAGGAACAAAAAATCGTCACAGTGCTGCTATCTTTCGTACTACATACAAACTACAACTTCACATCACTCTGGCTTCGGTGGCTCATTCGGTGTTACAGTAGTTCATTGCCGAAGATTGCCAGTTCGCCCAGTTTTGTGAGATATTTTATAATTACTTTGAAGTGCAAATGTCGTAGTTATTTCTAGTAGAATCAAATTAGTTTGTTCTTATGTGATTATCATTATTCGTTGTTTTTGTGTTTCTCCCAAAAAAAAATGATAAACATATTCCATCGTTTGCATTGTTCACATCTACGGAAATACATTAAAATTTAAAAATTCATTTAATTTAAAAAAACAACAGAAAACAGAGATAACTTTTGAACAATTTGTCACACTTCCACTTTTTTAAAAATGAAACTATGACCATATCCTTTATGCCATTAATAATCGGGTTCCGAGCGATTAATTATAAGAATAAAACGTTATGTTTATTAAATTATAATGGTATCCTTATACTTTTGATAGAACCTGTATTATGGCGCAGTCTAGGAAGAAAGGAAAACATACACATAGTGAAGCGAGGGAGGGGATCAGACATGTGATAAGTAAATGTGATGAAGAAGCTAGTGAAGGTCTATTAAAGCATTTGTTGTCTCAATCTAGTGTACGTGCATCAGAATGCACTGGAATTTCTATGAGAAGTGTTTCCAGAATTCGCAAATAATGTGTCGATACTTGTAACAGTTCGCTTTCAACACCAGGCAAACACCGAAAACGTCCACATGAAATAAATGTCCACCGTGACTCATTTAATAAGGAAGTAATCAGAGACGTCAGTCATGATTTTACTTAGTGCAGAAACAAGAACCAACATACCAACATGTCCTAAGCTTCTCGTTGTTTTGAGAGATAAAATTGATTTTCCATGCGGTTTTCATATGCTCAGGCGGATACTGAAAGAAATGGGATTGAAATGGAAACGGTGTAACAGTTCTCGGAAAAAAATTAGTGGAAAGACCGCCCATTGTCCACTGGCGTTGTAAATACTTAAAATCAATTCTTCACTACAGAATGGAGGGGCGCCCCACAATTTATTTTGAGGAAACCTGGTTTGATAGCAACACGACATTTAACAAATGTTGGCAAAGTGATACTGAACCTGGTGTGTTAACCAACAGCATTTCTTCGAACCATTTAATTATTGTTCATGCAGGTGCTAAAACTGACTAAATAGAAAATGCACTGCTGATTTTTCTAGCAGGCAAAGGTACGGAGGACTACAATGGGCAGATGAATTCTGCGAACTTCGAAAAGTGGATGCAAAAAACTGTTATTGTCAAACCTAAAGCGTTAATAGTATCTCATGTCAGAGTATTTGTGCTATCGAAATTGTTTGCAGGCCACCATGGTTGTTTCGAGGCATTCAAGTAAAGCATTTTAAGTTAAAACAGTCTGTGAATGTTATTTTTGGCCATGATGAAAGTTTTCAAATTAGTGTTGGTAATGTGAAAGATGTTTTCAAAATCGTAACTGTTGTGAAATTTGATTTATTTTAGTACGGGAACAGACTGTGAAAACGTAAAATAAACAGCTTGCTTAAAAATATTGCACTTCAAACACTTTGCAAAACATTTCGCGCTACAGGCAAATGGGCGCCGTAATGGTGAATTTTAAGGTTACTGTTAATAAAATTAATAGCGGCGTATACCATAACATGATAGTGTATTTTTGTATGCATGTCGTATGAAAGGAAAATCTTCCTGCGAACTGATAGATCTAGTACTGGTAGTATGGGCTATAGACGAGGATGGCGACCTTGCAGCCCACCGGCCCATCCACCCTACCTGCATTCCAGAGCCTCGCCTTCTCGTCAGCACTGGACAGTACAATGCCGTGCAGCGGGGCTATGCAGAAAAGTGAAATGTGAATTTGTTATTCATCAACGGGAATGAAAGTGTTAGAATTAAACTGACTTTACTTTAAGATTAACCCTCGTATAAAAATGAAGGAAACAAATAGGTTAGCGGTCTATATAATTGGCCTATTTTCTTCTACGTAACTATGGAAATAATTTTGATGGTGCCTTCGAACACAGAGTATAGGAAAATGTGG
Source organism: Dryococelus australis (assembly GCA_029891345.1). NCBI lineage: Eukaryota > Metazoa > Arthropoda > Insecta > Phasmatodea > Phasmatidae > Dryococelus > Dryococelus australis. The sequence continues at coordinate 66,608,770 of CM056998.1, read as the reverse complement.
ATTTAAAAACACCCAAGAAGGGATTTGACAGTAGTAAGTCGAGAAGTTCCTGAGACGTAGTTTGCTACCAACAATAACATTGTGTGGCAGTATCTTCCAAAGTGGGGGCCATTTTTATGTTGCTACGAAGTGAATTTAACGTCCAAGGTAGGTTCGTCGGCACACAAAGAAACATCCATGGTACAAGAGATATAGTGGCACATCCCACCACAAAAATTCAACGCCACACCAGTTCTAAATGTGAATAATTTATAAAAATGTTAAGCGTACTACACTAGTTATGTTTGTATTCAGATGCAATAGAACCGGCAGAGAAGTTACTGAGATATGGTGTCTAGTTTTAAATATCAAGGGAGGTTTTTCAACACTGCACTTTAAAGAAGTTATCAACTCGTGTATTTACCGGACACTATAAATAACATCCAGAATGCCAAGCTGGGTTCCGATCGATTTTCTTGTTTCATATATATATATATATATATATATATATATATATATATGTGTGTGTGTGTGTGTGTGTGTGTGTGTGTGTGTGTTACCCACAATGCGTATCGCAAGATAATGATGTATAAAATATATAAATTATCAATTTTTATTTACTCATGCGGTTTTTATTATTAATTTTATACCTTTAGTATGTTTATTTTTAAGTTTAATTTCGGTTGTTCCTGTTGTGTGATATTAAAAAGCTGGATAATATAGGCAGCGCTCTCCAAAAAAAAAAAAAACGAATTATCAATTTTAATGATTACAAAGTTACTACCAGATTACGAAGTTCGCTTGAAACATCTGATAATAGTTTGGTTAGATAAAATACTGAAACCAAATAAATTTGTGGCCACTGCTATGAAACTAGAAGCTCGGTCTACTATATACGGTTAGAGAAATCTGGTAAAGCTCTAACCATCTACCAAATTTAGTAGGAATCAGTTTAGTAGTTTGGGAAATACGTTCTAAAATCTAGACTGATACAAGAGGAACTGTGCAGCAAGGTGACAGAAAAATATCCAGCGAACCGTTCAACAAACTTACCTTAAGGTCAACCAGTGGTGAGCTCGCCATAACAGTTTCACTTGATCACAGATTTTATAAATCCTACTTGAAGTACCTTGATAGCGCAATATAAATGAAATTACTTGTTTCAAGACAGCCATCAGAATAATGTGTGAATGTTGCTTATTAGACCTATGGGCCCTTACAGAACACAGCACAGTCTGTCTGTGATAGAGTATTGGGTGTACTGTGTTCATCAGCTAAATCTCTCGCTTTAGATTAGTGGCAACATCTACAAAAAAAGTGCACTCGTTTGCAAGGTTAATAAAGTATTAAATATCGGCGAACACTGCATTGTTGGTATCAACGAAACCCAACAAAATTATTCACTACCTCAGTGTCACTCACTATCTGCGATTTTTACTGCCGCTGCTCCGCTGCACTGACTCCTGGTACATATCGCCGATTCGCCAATTGAAGACAAATACATTATTATTTTTCTTAACAATGCTACACTGGTTGACTATCCCATCATTCGCTTGTGTTCTATTCGCATAGTCTTTGCCGTTCGCACGTCATCTCATAAGTACAGCACCTCGGGGTGCACCTACCTGACTCTATTTTGCAGCAGAGTACAAGGATAACGATGATGCTCGCATCAAACCGGTCATCGCCTGTACGCTATACTAAAATGCCAACTTCTCGTTATGCTGGTGTGAAGCGTGCAAGAACCCGGCATCATTAAAATGCGTGCATTCAATAAAAAAATGTGCAATTCTCTCGTCTTGGGTACTTTATAAACAAAATTATCACACACTAACAAAGAAAGATATCACAGCTTGGAATTTTTGTTAACTCGTCCGTAAGAAGGCCCAATCCTAAAGTATCCCCCGCGCATCAGGTTAAGCATAAGCAACATAACATTCTCTCACGCAGCACTAAGAAACCATTGGTTGAAATGCATTTACAGAGGTACAATCACAAATATGAAAAAAAAGCGTTTGTTTGCTAAATGACATGACATAAGTTCAGATAGTTTTGAAACTATGAATTTAATCGTACCTACCTTGGCCCACATCCTCCCCCTTAAAAGACGTATACAGATATACTATGAATCGGCCATACGCATCACATAAGCCCACACGATGGACTTTCTCACACACTTAACCTTAAGCTAATAGATTATTTTAATCACTCGGCTTCACGTTAACAAGATAGGCACCCACACAAACACTCCAAAAAAAATGTAATCTTTATGTACACTCCGCTCCAAAATCGAAACCTATTCGCGTGAATAATTATTCCACAATTTATTTGTAAGCAGTGACCAAAATCGTACGAACACGTAGAGAAACTGCTTTTGACTGGCCCAGTTAAGCCCCAAATTACTTTAAAAAAAAAAAAACAAAAAAACAACAATAACAACAACAGTTGGCACGTTCATTGCTATAAAGGAGTTTTCCTCGGCATTAGGTTATTATAGATGAATTTGACTTGATTGATTTATTCATAACTCTACCATTTGCTCACAACCTTAACGATATTTAATATTTCTCGATTATTGATATACTAAATATGTATTCGGTATAAACATTAGGTGATTTACTAACGTACACATTATAATTTGTATAGAACTGACGCTGAAGCAAGCAGAAATTAGTAGATTATTCCTCGCTAACTCAGTAACCGGATCACTTAAGAAGATCTATTTCGCATTTGAATTTTAGGAATGATTCGAATAATGTCCCAAAGAGATAGTGAGGAACAAAGGGGGTACGATAGCTATAGGCTGTTCAAGGTTAAGTGATCACTTTTGACGCCCTAGTAACTTTTTTCCTATCAATCATTTCTTATGCTTCCACCACATTTTAAAATATATTTTACCATGCAAGTAATAAACAAAGTGTATATTTTTCACCGAAATCGAAAGTTTACGTCTATGGTTAAAATGAAATATATTTATTGACTATTATTCCAGATGCTCCAATTCGGAAAGAAAACGAAAGAGCCTTGAACGAAGATCCATTTGATAGATACTCAAAACAGAATGTTTTAACATTAACATGTATGCAATGCACGACACTTGTTTCTCATTCAATTATGTAATACTTTTCACATTCCCTTTTCAGAAAACACATTAAAAAATAAGTGGAAGTATTTGCGAGATCAATTCGTTGTAGAACTTGAAAGACCACCACAATCTCGCTCAGAGGACACTGGAATTTCTGTACCTGCATGCAAGTGGCCATATTTTCATTTGCTGCCTTTTCTTAAAGACATTGTCAAAACAAAAGCTTCCTCTGGGAATTTATGCAAGATGGCAAAGGCAGATTCCAAATGTATTAATACTACATCTCCGTCACCAGGAACAAAAGAAAAGGGACCTCCTGTCCCTGTCTCTGCAGTTGATGGTGAACAGGTTATAGGAATGACCGAAGACATTGTTGAAGATGTAAGTGATGCTTCACAGACCACACCGACACTTGGACCGTCATGAACTTGAACAAAACCAAAGAAACGTAGATCGGCAACAGATTATAATGAGATGTTATTAAATCTCGAGAGACAGAAGTTACAGTATCTGCAGTCAAAATCACCCAAACTGCATTATGATGAAGGGCTGTATTTTTCAAAAATTTGCTCCTTCATGTTCGTAAGATACCAGACTCTCGCAAACTGACGTTCAGAAATAAGGTTCAGGAACTAGTTGGAACGTTTGCATATCACCAGGAAGTTTGGTCATCTGAAACCTCCCAACATTCGTTTCAGTATTCACTCCCTGATGGTTCCTCAACCCCTATTCAATTACTGCGTCCCTCGCATGCTGAAGGGGTTGCTGAATCAACTCACAATGTGGCTTATACCTCTTTCTCAACAGTAAACAATACAGATCTTGATATGTATTCAACTGATCTCTTATATTGAAGTTTTTATACATATTGTAATGTTACTTGACTGCTAGACTAAGCATATCATTTGTGTAGGCTATATTTGCAGATAACAATAGACAGATTATCATTAAGGGCACATTATGGATAACAATGTATACAATTTTAATTGTACCAAACTTTAACCTTCTAGAAGTTGTATGTTACGACATTTTCCTCGCAAACGAAATGCACTTCTCAATTTTTGCATACTTTCATGTAAAATCTAAGTTTCCTATTTAGTTATTTACCTAAACAAATACTAAGTAATGTGCAGAATTGGAAAATAGAATGGCAGTGTGAAGTAATGTTATGTGCTACCTTGTGACATATACACAGTATTTCCACATGTACGGAAATTTCTGGATGTGTACGGAAATTAGTTGCTTTGTACGATGTAGGGATACAAATCCATATACGTACGTTATACTACATACGTTTCCTGTCCCGAGACGAAGGATAAAATAAAATAAATATCTGACATAATCAAAAGGCTTCAGTTATATCTATGCAAAAGAGCTTGAATTGTTTTGAAAGGAAATTATATTTGAAATGTTAATTTTGTTTCCTTTAATTCTGCTCGAAGTTATTATTTTTCAACATTGTTTTCACTAGCTTTTTTAATTTTAAAACTATTGTCACAAGAAGTATTGCCTTACATTTCTTTCATTACAAAATATATTATAACTGTGTGTACGGGAATCGATCCGAAAATACGGGAATTGCATGCAGGTTGTAAGGAAACTCATTTATGAATCTGGCAGCTCTGTCTATACATAATAACCTATAGTGCATTATGCAATGACATTCAATACAGTATATCAGACATACAAATTGTGAACGCACACATACTACAATAGTTATGTTAGTCATTTATGCTTATTTGTATTATCACCATAATATAAAAGGAGTACACAATGTGTACAGAACTTACCACAATGTTATGACCAATCTTTCTTCTGGTAAGATGGGCTGCGTATACCAATTACACCATGGTTTTTTTCAAGCGAGGTTCAACTTTCTTGAGAATATAGTCAAATGTGTCATATGTTATTCTTGTATATTGGAAGAATCTTTCCTCGTCTTGTTTTAGTTTATTAAATAAATGATGATATTCACCATGCCATTTCCTGTTTCTGTTTATCTCATGTACACTTGTTTTTCTCCGTTTCAATTTTGGAGTAATGCCTTCAAGGAGGAATAATTCTTCGTCAGATGACCAACTTGATGGTATATCGCTTGCTGCAAATCCACTGCGCAACTGGCGGGTGGTTCACCTGCTTTAACTTGCCTCTTCTGTGAGCCACTCCGGTCTCGACTTCTGCGCGGGTCGGCGCCGGCCGCCTGCTAGCGGGAAACCTGCTTCCTTTGTGTATGTACCTACCAAAGTTTATGAACTACTACCTCCAATAGCAATATGTATTTCCTCACTTATGAGCGGAATGATGCTGATGGCCTCAAAGACAAAGCGCGTAGGACATTGTGCGTATAGCCAAACCTCATTTAAACGGCAATAGTGGTTTTCGTGGATATCTGGTCTTGCACAGAAGGCGTCATTGAATCTAGAATTTCTCTAGTTGTTACACCACCGTACGCAACGATTTTCTTGCTGACCACCCTTAAACGATCACCTAAAACTTTGACGCAATCTTCAAGCTGTGACTGGAAATGAAATTATATTTATTACAGTATTTAAATATGAGCGGGAATGACAAGAAATAACCATCACACATTTCTGAGGAATAAATAGTTTTATTCTTGAATATCATTAAGTTTCACTGTTTGCAGTGCATTGTATTTTTGCAATTCAATTATTAAAAGTGAGTCTTAAATTGCGAGCTGAACTTGGACAACACAAAGTAATAAATACAGCTGTAATTAACATAACTTTCCGTAAACAGCACATGCAAGCTTCGGAACTGTGATGTAGGAAATAAATATGTCCACAACGCACAAAATACAGTGCAATATTTTCTACCTGAAGAAGTAATATGTCGGCGCGAAACCAGCCGACTGATCACTTGAATAATGTCCAGCAGTTTCACTTTTGTATTCAAGTACACTTTGTAAAGCAAAAAATTTGAACACATTTGTGCACATATTACATGTTAATATAAAAACTGTAACATACATAAACAAAGATGCACAATATTTTGACGCACTTTAAGCACCTTTTAGATGTTTATTAGTAAACTTAATAGAATTCAAATATTTTTATTTTTCAGTAACTTCAGCAGCCCTAGGTTAGGTCTCTATTCTCCACATCAATGTTGCGCTGTCCACTCAATTTTCAAAATGTTTGTTTCGAGCTTTATTGTTGCTACTACCTGCAAGTTAACAGGCTAGACTGTATACTTTTCGACGCATAATAATAAAAGGAAAGGGTACACAAGTTTCCATATGGATGTATGGACGCTGAAATCACTAAAGTTGGGTCCACACTGTCGAACTGACCTGCTAGACGAACAACGAGCAGAACTGTGAGCCGAACGTCGAACTAGTAGTACGCAAAATGTGACGATGTTTACTAATTTTCCGCAGTGTTAGTGTGGATGGCGACGAGCGTGGGTCTAAAACTTCACAGCCGAAGCTGCATATATTTACATGAATTAAGCAATTACGAATAAACGCAAGAAACAAAGACAATTGTGCTGCTTTAAACTACTGAATTAAGCCTATGTTACAGCTGAACATCCTGCAATTACATGGAAAAGTTGCACGTCCTTATGTATTGCATTCTTATCCCAAAATATGCTATGAAACGCGGTAAAATTACATATACTGACATTTACAGTTAACTTGCGTAAAAATTTTCCTTAAACAATAAATGTTGCAGAATTGAGATATGTAATAGTGCACCAGAAAACCGCACACATAGCTATGTATCTTTCAATATGCACTTATGGTTTTCCTTGTATTGCCAGATACCAAACACGCCAGAAGGATGGATAGCGATATCAGAAGAGTAAGAAATGAAATGGAACTATCCTCATACATTGGGATCCCTGGACGGCAAACAACAAGCTCCGTTTCACAGTGGCAGTGAATTTCATAATTACAAATTCACATTTTGCATAACGCTGTTTGCATTGGATGCCGTAATTATGACTTCTCCTTCCTGGATGCATGTTGCCAAGGTCGCATCTCAGACAAGGATGCTTAAAAAGATTCAGAATTGTTCAAGAAGTTAGTGATTGGTTCAGTGCTTTTTCCACCATCTGAACCTTTGCAGGTAGGAACCAAAGCAAAGCCATATTTTCTTTTGTTTCGTCTGAGATGGGGCGTTTGATTTAACGAACAATGTAATGATACCCTTTACTGTCTCGCATTCCAAAGGATCGCCGAAAAGAATATCGGTTATCTCGATCAGGAAGGGCTGTCGAGAATGTGTTCGGCATTACTTTCTCTGTATTCCAAGTCCTACGGAAGCCAGTGTTACTACAGCCCGAGAAATCAGCGTTCATTGTTGAGACTGTTGCTCACTTGCACAACTTTCTACGTCGAGGACGCTCCACCTCGATTTACACGCCTGCCGGTTACATTTGACTCTGGAGTAGATCGGGCTGTCATTGAAGGCAAATTTGTTGGAGGATGAACAACGATGGATTGACACCATTACTGCCCCTCAGAAGAATACCGCGCCGATCACGTACGAGTGCCGTACAAATTAGAGACCAACTGACAAAATACTGTACGCAGGAAGGGCGTTGCCTTGGAAAAATAAGCATGCTTAATTAGTTGATGCGTGGCACACAATTCCTTCGCTCGTAACTTGGGCAACTGTGTGCGCAGCAAGCGATGTCTCTCAGTGCTGTGCTACTATCAAACTTCTATATGGCATATTAACCATTTGTATACTACTTGAATGTCATGGTATTTCCTTTGACTGTCAATCCTTTAAATACTATTGCTTTCGAAACCAATAGGTTGCCTGTACATTGTTACAGATGTAATAAAAACAACCATTTATCATCATAACACGCACAGTAACTGTATAACTTTGTCGTGAAACATCATCTGTCAAATTTTCATTATATGAAGTTTCGCATAGTCATATTTACGCACTACTATAGATTTTGTATGAAGGAGAAAGAGCGGTACACAAGGTGTAAATTGAGTGAGGGATATAGTAGTTTTCAAGCAAGCAATTCACGTATCCATAAGGAAAGTTGTATGTATTCATTATATATATGTATGTACAGGTCATAAAACATTTGTTTATTACAATTGGAGAGAGATATGACATGATAATTTTTTTTCCGCAGTAGCTTTACAATGTAAGTAAACTATATGGATTGTTTTATATTTCGTGGGGGGTTTCTTTTCTACCCTTCCTTGTGAACGCCACTGGTGGAGTGCAGATAGAATGAATGACAGGTGGTAATTAATTTTAGTAACCCAAGAACCACTCTACTAGACAACCTCGTTTATGACATGTGGCGTGTTTACATTGTTATGGGCCACTGTTTGCTTATTACACTGCGCATTTTATGACACTGACTGTATTCCTTCACATACGAGGGGTTCCTCTCTCCAAGAGGAACTGTTTACTAAAGAATGCAAACCACGGTGATCTGTTGCTCTCATCGGCACATTTGCAATCAAAATCTAGGCTCACGTATTCCCTTACTATTACTTAAACGTGGACGTTGTGACATGTATACCCTTTTCTGTGCCTTGACTCTATGATCTTTGTCCTCTCTTCGAAATGAAGACAGCAGGTTTGCCATATTCTTCCGGCAGTCGTCTGACGTGATCTCAAACGACGCCTCTGACGAAACATCAGAAGCTAGTTTATTTGTCGCATCATTTTTTAAAAGTTTATTACTAAGGATCTCGGTGTTGCGGATCCCGTAATACATCGTGGGTGCGGTACATACTCAACAAACTTCAACATGAGCTCATGATGCTACTTCATTACTACAGGTCGACTGAGTTCTGGGGCAGTCAGAAACGAAGTTGTTCAGTTGCAACGTAGGTGCTCACAAACGCGCGCACACCGGCTGCAACATGCACGCGCAACAATCTTTGATGTTGCTTCGAAGTACGTACAAGTGGCGGGTCTTCGCTACGTTGCACTTAACCGTTGCAGTTTCGTTTATCTGTTACACGACTTCACTTGCGTCGCCGTGCAGTTCACCGTTCAGTTCGACAGCGCGGATCCACCTTAAGGAAGGAAGTAAATGAAAAAAAAAATATATATATATATATATAATTATAGAGTTACAAGTTTGCAACTTCAGAAATACCTCAAAACAAGATATACCTAGATGAAACATGGGCAAAACCAATTATTTACCTAAAAATGTGTGAGCAAAAGTTATCACTTTTTGATAAGTGCCACGCCGCATTTAGGTGCGAAGCATGACATTAGTGTAATGTACTCTCCGTTCTGTTGCTGGAATGTAACTATGAAGCACTGTGGGGAAAACCCGGTCTTAAAACTTTGGAGTAAACTAAATTCAAAGGTTTACATCTTCCTTAATATCCAGTTTAGGTAAAAAGAACCTTGCATATTTCCAATTTGATTTTGTATAAGAATTCTCTTCGCGAAGTTTGTTTGTTGAATTCCGCCCATATTCTATATACCAAAGAAGTATGTCTAAATTTCAAATTAAAATTAAAATGAGCATGAATTAAACTTTTAATTGTGGCAATATACAGTATAGTAAATACTTAAATGTTGGTCAGGATTCCTGGGATGGTTCATAGTTTTTGTTAGTAACAGCAGAGAACATTTTTTCTACATGAACTTTTCTAGCATTAATTAACATAACACCGTGTAAGCAACTCTTATGACCTTAAATAGTAGCAATGAGGCAAATTAAAACGTTCACAACGCTTATAATACAGTGCAATATTTTATTTGTTTGGTCTGTGCGAAATGGCCAACTGATCGTCTGAAAAATGTTCAGCAGTTTTTCTTTTCTATACATATACACATTTAATAGCACAAAACTGTACGCACATATGCACGTGGTGCAAGTTCAGGTATAGCCATCAACAAAAATAATCAAAGATAGTGCCAAATTTGGACGCATTTAATTGCAGACGTTCATTTATATCTTCAACAGTTCTCAAAAAAGTAATTAGTAAAAAAAAAAATGCATCTAAACTATACATAAGGCTATTATTGTTACTGTTGCTATTACTATTTCGATTGAGAGCAAGTCTTAATATTTTGAATGCAATGACAGAAATGACGCAAACTATAAAAAATTAGAACGTTGTATTGTTCATCATCGGTGATTCGAGTAGCCATAAATGGTATTTTATAGAGCCTTTAATTAATGACCCTGGCGCCGTCTCTGAAAAAAATATATACATTTCCGTATATTAAGGCCAATAATAATACTTCAAGAAAACTACAAATAATGCGAGCACATTTAAAGGAGAAGTTGTATGAAACGGAGACGGCGAATCTGAAACAAAAAAAAAAAAAAAAACACTATGTTATTAGTCGTGCAGTTATTCAGTTCAACAAAAACATACTTAATCTACATAAAGGGCATTAGTACACAGGAATAATCTAAACCATTTAATGCTTAAAGATTGAACTAATTCGTGAATTAAAGTGGTTGTTTTTATGGTTCTGCTCTTTGATTCCTTGTTCCTATTAATGAAATTAAATCATGGGTTATAACAAGATTAGATACTGTTTTAAAGCAACTGCAGGTCACTGGACATAAAGTAATTTATATAGCACATTGAAGGATCTTTAAACACTTTCAACTAAATATTTACATTTTTATTTTAAATTTATGCGCAACTGATTTAAAGTAAACAGCAACTGGAGGGGCTTAACAGTTTTAGGCAGAAATTAATAAAAATAATTTTACAACTTAAAACCTATTTAAAAGCTCTCCTTTTAAAAAGCAATAAAAGTTATACTTTGTGTGTCGATTGTAATTAATTTACTTCTCCATCTATTTCAGTTTATTACTTAACGCACGTGTAGTTGTCATTAATTATGTCCACGGCAATGTTAATTTTTATTTGTGATGTAAAAAAAGAAGGAACTAAGTGACTCTTCGAAATGTAGTAATTTAACCGAGATCCGTAATGGTTTCTTTCTCGTGACCACAGGAAAAAAAAAAGCACGGCGATGTTGGTTTTTGGAGGCATGACAAGCCAATGAAGACTTAAAAACCACGAGCCTAGCCTACCACTGAACAACTTAACAAGGCAAGTAACTATATCGTGCAGTGTGTAGTTGCAAGATATGAATGGTCATATTTACACCAAGGGTCATCCGCGAAAGAAAAATGTTACCAAATTTAAAGTGCATGGATTTATGAAAGATGTAAAGACATATTCCTTCCATATTGTACGATGCTCACAGCGTATTTCACTCCCATATTTAAAACAGATTTTTCGAATTTCGTAAAGGGAAATTGCGTGTTACAAAAATTTCATAAAAGCATTAATAACATTGCATGAGATTTTTGCACGATTCTCGCCCTGAACTGAAATAATGTTATTCCAATTAAAACTGCAATACTGGAAAGAAAGTAGCTCTTCCACCGAAATGGGCATTGAAGGCTCGTCGGCTTCTCACCTCGGCGGTCCGTATTCGATTCCAAACGGGATCCGAGTCCGGTCTTTTCACATGCGTGGAATGTGGTGGTCGCTGCTTTGAGCATATGGATTTTGTAGTTTCCCTTTCTTAGAAGCTGGTTTCACATAATACACTGTAGACTGACGGACGCCCTGAGGTCCCATCTGATTTTACAGTCCAGTTTGTTTGGCCCCAGACAAACGCGGATCACTAATTAAAAATATGCAGCAAATCTGATCGGTCTCTTTCCTCGTATTCAAAAACAGTCGCTAATGTTCGCCACAAGTCTTAACAAACTTTGCAAGGCACGAACATTTCTGGAGGCACCAATTATATCACCCAAGTCTTATACCATTCTCCATTTTCGTAATTCTTTTGGGCTTTTCTATTTTGGTACTGGTCACACATAAAGTTACATAAGTAGGCCGCCACAGTGTCTTAATACATTTCCAATCATCAATAAGCATCTCTATAGATAATCTTGGACCATAATATACGACAATAGTTAGCATACTTTCTTTGCTGAAATTGGCAATCATATTACTGGTGATGTTTAGTTGGAAACTGACTAATGGATGACTCATGCAACGTTTATTATCGGACTTAGGAAACCGATCTGGCGTTAAAGAGCGACGGAATTACGCAAGGAACCGGGCTTATAGTAATGTCAACTATAATTTTGTAAATAATCGTGCACTTCGTAAATTTACTTGAACACTCCTCTCCCTGAATATTTAACTGTAGTAAAGCTAAGAAATTGTACGCTCATTGCATAAACACATCGTGACCGATGGCGTGTGGTGAACTGTTGCAAGGTAAGCTGGAGTTAGCTCTGTGCTGTACAGAATTGCTTGCTAGTTTACACTTCCACCACTATGATGTAGCTCGGCAGGTGACGCCACAGAACGTGTATGATGGAACACGTTGTAAATATGAATGGGATTGACTGTGGTAAAAGTTTTTTCAAATAGTCTGCGAAGATGTGAAAAATTACTTAGTAAATCTAAATAAACTGCGTTATATACTACAATAAAAAATGGGGCGTGGCTGTTTTGGAGACACGGTTGTTCATTTTGCGTGAATACGTCTATGTTGACGCGCTCGAACACTTTGATGGATTTTTTACGATCCCGGCACCGCTTCATTCGATCAAATGGAGTTGTATGGGTATGACTGGATTGCTTTTGAGATTCTCTTTCCAACCGTATACGATTTCTGTATTTCGACTTGGCTTTTTGACGAGTATAGGCCGATACTGTGTTAAGTTTTCTTAATTTTTTACATAAAACTCATACAGTTTCACCTTAACCATGCCACACAAATGTTTTTATACGCGAAATAGATGTATCTTGACGAGAACTGTCAATTGAACCCTAAACGAACGTTGTAGCTTCTTCTACTCAAAAGTTATACTACGAGGACGTTATGAGACGCGGCGAAACGAACTCAAAATTGCTCCCCCCCCCCCCCCCCCGCGCGATGCTTCACAGTCTTCACTCAACGTAACTTATTCTTTGATCCTTTGGCAATCGAGTGGTGTAACTGAATTTTGAATGTAGACGGTAAACTCGGAGCTGCAATGCCAAACTGTATTTTCTGGATTGCATCACACTATGGTTCATACTCTATAACCAAGAACGGAGGTTTTTGCACAAAGACCCTGTTTTTGGAGGGCCACTGTAAGAAAACCGCAGGGAGCGGAGGGAAGCCAACCTCCCTCACTAATCCCCATCCTTACTCTTTGAAACCCTCCCCCTCCTTACACCAAAGAGTCCCCTCCACAACCATTGGAGGGCCGCTGTAAGAAAACCGCAGGGAGCGGAGGGAAGCCAACCTTCCTCACTAATCCCCATCCTTACTCTTTGAAACCCTCCCCCTCCTTACACCAAAGAGCCCCCCTCCACAACCATGGGAGGAGTTAGAGGGTCAATAAGGGTAAGTTTTCTATTTTATGGGATTGGGGTCGGCCTGGAAGGCACACTTTTCGACAGATTTCCTTCAAATTTGGGGGAGGAGTACCTTTCCTTGCCCCGCTCTCCCCCCGTTCGACTATAATTACTACTGCATGTCGGAATGTGCGAGCGAGCGCCGATAGGCGCGAGTGACCACGTGCGGAAGTTCGCAGACGACATTGCACCACAAATTCCAAATTCGTACGGTTACCTGCTTCATCTTTGATGGCTCAGCCGGCGGTTTCCGCGGGCCCGACCTCTGGTGCAAATTTAAAGACGTATTCACGTCAAAGTTGTTTGCTGGCGAACACCGACGACGGAAACGCAAACAAAAAGTATTTTTTCTTTGACAGTTTAACCAGAGATGTATTGGTAACTTTCCCACAAAAATTGTAACACCCTCGACACGCTATGTGCGTGGCTAAACACAAGCGCGTGCGCCTACGCACCTGACGTAGCTGGGACGTCGACGTGTTGGAAAAGCGACTCGGTGGTGCTGTCGACGAAGACGGCAGCGACTTGCACGTAGTACGTCTGTCCCCTGGACACTGCGAAGATGGTGAAGGACGTGGTGCCTGTGGACAAAGTTTGCCAGGTCTTCCTGAGGTCGCCGGTAGAGTACCAGGACACGTTGTAGAAGCGGACACATTGCAGGCTCGTGTTCACTGGCGTCCACTCAATCTTCACCGACGTGTTCGCTGCCGTTGTGATCATGGATTCCAAAACCGGATGGCCTTATAAAAAACAAACACAAACACTAAAACAATCGGCTACTACCTGCTACCTTGAAACTTCCCGCACATTACATACTCTGCGATATATAAACGATTTTCGGCGGAAATCATTATGAGTGAGTGAAGAGATTTAGGCGGCTCTTAACAGCGAGGTCTTGAGAGCCAGTGAGGGTGATTTTGGTGAGTATGGAGCAGCGCCGGAATGAAAGGGCGGGGGAAACGGGAGATCCCCAAAAGAACTCGCGGCATCGTCCGGAACGATTCTCATATGCGAAAATCTGGTGACCCGGCAGGGTATTGAACCAGGTTCGCCTTGGTGGGAGGCGAGCATCCTTACAGCTCAGCCACCGTGGCCACGAAATTATTATGATTAATATATATATTTTCGAAGGTTACATTTATTTTGCAAACATTCGCTTAAGTACTGCGTTAGAAAAAGTAATGAGATGGTTCACATTGCATTTTTACCTACACTCAAATTGTACATTATTTGTTGATATACTTCTCACGAGGATGCAGAACATGTCATTTAGTTTTTGTACAGTTCTATTTCGCCTACAAACAATATTAATTTGATTGTAGTTTAGCTATTCCGTTATTATGTATACTTTCCCTTTAAAAAAACATTTTAATATCTTTCATTGTAATGCATGGAATGATTTTGGGCGTTTATTCATTAGGCATGTCACACAGACATATTTTATTTATGAAAATAGTCAAAAATAATTTATCAACAAAACATGAACGTAGAATTTAGTGGTCTCATTCTAGGCCATTCTAGAAGATTTTTGAATTATCCACTCCCAATTTCTATGCTCAAGTGTGGCCGTGACGTTAGGGTGGATCTTTTATTAACAGGATTTTAGATTTTATGAACTCAGGACTTGGGAGGCATTTACATTGTTCCAACATCTCTGGTGTTGGCAAACTAACTGCTAAAAAAAAAAGCTGCGAAGGCGATGAACTATTACGGGTTTAAGATCCCGCCGCTTTTGAGCTGGCCGGTCAAGAGGGGAGGGGGAGGGTTGCTGCCTTTGGGCATTGAAAAGTAAACTACGGTTCCATAATAAAGAATGACTATTGAAGTTACGTGGTGATTGACGCAAAAACGGCGAAGGTCCCAGAGACACGCGATGCGTGACCACCCCCGACAACGCTCAAGAACAAACTGAAGAAAATGGCTGAGGTCCACCAAGAGCCAGCGCAAAATCGCGGGAGAGAGATAAGAAAATACAAAACTTATATTATAAAAAGAACAAGCATACTAAAACATCAGGATCCTGCACTACAAAACGAAAAAAAAAAACCCTCTTATTAATTAGCTTTGACAAACAAATAACGTAAGAATATAAAAATGTGTTGGCAGTAAACAATTTAAACAATATATTGCTAAGAAGATCCGGGGCTGCCTCTCACAGTCTGTTGCCACATCCATTAAAGTAAAATCACAATTTCTCTGCAATAAAGTAATTTATAAAATAATTACACTCTCGATTTTCTCTATGGTAAAGTGGCATCGGGTGGATCGACCTGGGCGAGATCACGTTCACCCCAGGAGGAGTGTTGGTAGCCATGCCTGAATGCCTATAAATCAAGGAAAAATTGTTATCACAGTTACTTAGGTTGAATTTGAAAATTGTCGTATTCGAAGGAAAATTGCCTGGTCGCGAGGTAACACTCAGCTACCCGCACATGCACCCACGAGGACTTAACACGTGCAGAGGGGGGCAACGAAGGGGGTTGCTGGAACTCTGGGCCCCTTGTGGCCCCCTCGCCTTCGCTGCATTCATTTCCCCGTTGGCAACTTCACTGAGGGGCTGTGATTGGAGATAGTGGTCGGCTCGAATTAATGTGCCCCCAAAAGTTGCATCTTGAGGACATTAATTTGGGATGGTCACCTGACTCTGGCAGTGCCTCGGACGTCGTGCAGGTAGGTCGCACCCATAGTACACCGCGCCGAGGCAGGAATCGTGAATGTGTAACCGCGGCGTTCGGGCCGACTCCCCCCCCCCACCCTACGAAAGGGCTAAGTAAGGAGGTTTGCGGCGCGTGTCATAAGTACGTTAATGATAATTACCTGACGTGGTGAACTGCAATGACGTGGTTGGTTTCAGCGTGTGGCATAAGTACGTTAATGATAATTACCTGTACTTAACGTAGTGAACTGCAATGACGTGGTTGGTTTCAGCGTGTGGCATAAGTACGTTAATGATAATTACCTGTACTTAACGTAGTGAACTGCAATGACGTGGTTGGTTTCGGCGTGGCGGCTATCAGCAAGCTCAGCGACACCTCGTAGGACGTGCACACAGCCAAGTTGGGTAAGCGCACGCTAGAATGCGCGGCAGTTCCTAGCGAACGGCACTGCCAAGCAACATCGTCGCCGACCACGTCGTAGCACACCTGCATGCTGTCGGGCTGGCAGTCCGTCTTGTCGCCGTCGAAGGACCACGCGACCAGCGCTGCCGTGTCAGTGACGTTAGACACTGTGGCGTTTATCGCGTCACCTACAAAAAAAAAAAACACCGCATACCGGCATTATTAAAGGCCGTTCACAGTAAAATGAGCACTTTTGAAAGCCCTGCTTAAGACCTACTTGTATACACAATATGTATTATCCTGCCTTATGTAAAATTAACACTGTCATAATCCTCATCATTTTATTTGTGCGTCGGTCGAATGAAACTTTGAAGTTATTAGAAGAGTAAATATTTCACAATATGCTCTTTTTACACTTCGAAAAAAAAATACAAAGCTAAAGAAATGTTTAAGTTATTAAACATTGTTTCCTAAGACTTTTAATCTGACGTTAAGATATGGTACTATTTTCCATCCATCGTTACCATCTTTATTGAGCGAATGTCACTCAGTACGCCCGTTAAAATATACGCAGGTATGGGCAGTGCCTTTTTACTAAGTTTGAGTTAAAAAGTGCTCACTTTATTGTGAACAGCCTTTACAACTTTTGTGTACTGAAAGTGAACCCAGCATCAAATAACTGGTTTTATGATTGCGTGGGAAAAGTTTAGTTCGGCAGCCAGCTTCAACACGCCGTCAGATTTTCTACGATTGCAACAGGGTTAACGGGTAGCAGATTGCGGTAACCAGGACGTTCTTGTTAGAAACTGCAAATATTGCCTCCGACAGACTGAGAACCAGACCTAGATCGCCAGATGTTACGACAGTACAACGCTCCCTCGTCGTGACGTCAGCCTGAGAAGATGCTGCGGAAGGGGACCAGAACACGGAGAGTGTCGACCGCCGTAATCCGATTATTCTAAACCAGCATTCGGCATCGAGACAAGGTGGGACTTACCCAAGTATGACCAGTGATTTTGTGCTAAATTAAGCAGTGCTGCAGCTCTCATTAATCCTTCGCCCACCACCTTCAGAAAACACACGCACTTTTTTTTTTTTATACTGAGGACAGCACTCTAAAATCGCCAACTTAAAGAACAGCGTGGAATTTTTTCTTTAACGTACTAATTGTTTGCGAGTGTTTCCTTGTACATTTTAATTATTTATATATTATTTTTTAAAATATACAAAATAACAATTTAAATATTTTACACTACCTCGATGAATAAATGAGTTATTTACTTTGGGTTTAAACATGCTTGAAAAAGGATTGTCATCTCCCTCTGTCTTGCTTCTTGTTTGGCCCCAACACACGTTTGAGTTCAGGAAATACTACACCGGTCCAATGGACAGCAGCGGCGCGATGCTGGTAGTGCCCGTCGTCCGACCTGATTGCGTGGTACACTACACGGTCGAAACACACTTGCCACACTGCTGCCTTGTGGAGAATATGCGAACCAACAATGCGCGATACCGGGCAGAAATCCCTTTTTACCAGGTGCTAGCAAGCGAAGCGGCTGACAGATGACTAAGCCAGTTGTGCTCCTGGTGTATCGCGCGAACAAGCATATTGTGTGTCGCTTCAGTTAAATCTCACCGATCCTTCCCTTTATCTACAACCCCGCTAGCCGCCTTTACATCGCCAGCACGCTAACGTGCGTACGTTTTTTTAAATTAATTTGTACTGAAAAAATATTACTGATTGTTTTGTGCTCTCACAATCACACAACCAGTAACGGAGCTGAGCTCCGGCTGCTTGGAGCATTACCGGGGCGACGCTCTAGCACCGCTACACTGCTGACTATAACTAAATACTAACTTGGGAATAATACTTCAAGTTTACGATATCTTTGACTATTGCATATTTTACTGCAGACATTATAAATGTAATAGATTGTATAAAATAAATATTATTTGGTTTGTGGAAATATTTTGCGAGTTGTCTAAAACGTTTCTGTGATCATGTAAAAAAGTTCTAAATGATTTACTAAACCTAACTTACTGGGGTTTGAGTTATAGTATTACTGTCTTTTAAAGACATATCTGCATCTTGGCAAAAAAAAAAAAAATCTTTTGACTTTTAGCAAAAAAATTTACGCAGAATTGAGCGTTATTTAGAAGCATGAAGTTTCTTATTTTGCCAGTAAATTCTAATATTTTAGAGTTAATTTTGGTTGCCATTGTTTTAGTTAATGCACTTGGACTTTCGTTTTGTTTATTCATATGTCAAAATAAAATCGAAATATTCACTACGATAGATAATTACGCAAAACTATGGAGCAGAATAGTTTTATATATTATGGAAATTCTCCTTTTTGTTTTCGCGAATGGAGCATAGTTTGGTAAAGTGAAATGTATTTTAATTGGAGGATACAGTGGACTGACTTGCCACCTAGCAGAAACAACAAACCAATTGATAATTGCAAAGTTTTTTCAATCGAAAGCATTAAAGAGGAGCGTTTGAGACTACTCTCAGAACAAGGAACTTCTGGATGCATGGCACTTACCCATCATTGGTGTGGTGAACGTCAACGTCCGAGAGCTGTTCCCCACTGAAGTCCTGAGACTAACCATCGCTGAGTACGTAGAGCAGGAGCTGAGATCTACCAACGTCCTAGAGTCGCTGGAATCAGCTTGGTCCATCTCCCAACTGTAGCACTCGAGTGACGTCCCGTTGCTCTTCTCCTGGTAGCAGATCCTCATTTTCTCTGTCTTACAGGTGAAGTTCACGTCGGACACCCGCCACTTTATCACAGCCGAGTCGTGCGTAACCTCCACTGCTTCTGCGTTTGTCAGTTCGTCTGCAGAACAAAAAGTATTTCGATTTACTTTCAAGAATAGTAATGTGGATAATCTTGGTATTTATTTTGTCTCTGAGATAAATGTCATGCGCTGAATATCTTTCCAGGCCCATAATTAGGATAACAAGCGAGAAAGAATTTCGTGATCATAAAAAAATGCAAAAGAAGATAAGTTAATATTAAATTCCTATACAGGTTGCATCTAAATTCGACCGACAAACTTCGGGTGTAGGTTAATCACGAGAAAAAAGTTGAAAACAAATGCACGGAATTTGTTCTAACATTAATTCTAAGGGAGATACACATTTTTGAAGTTGTAGTAGAAGAAAATGTTTATTACAGTACCACTGTAATGTACCTCTCTCTGGAATCTTACTCTCCCTTTAGTAACAGCAAATATGTGTTATTGGGTATTGTGCGTGTCCCACCTGCCAGGTATTGGTAAATATTATTTTGAAAGTAAAACACAGATCACTTGAAAACGGAGAGGTTTAGGGTATTTACAATAGGTAACAGTTTTTTTAAACGTGTCATGAGAATTAATAATCCATCCTTTAAAACCCAAATATGCTACCGCAACATGGATGCAAGTTCGAAAAATGGATAGTAACAGTGATTATTTACGTAAAATAATTTTATGGCAGCGACAAGTGTTGTGGCGTTTGCATATCTTTGTTCAGTTAACCATTATCCAGACAATGGTTGTTCCATCTTAAATACTATCTCCAATATTTACAAAATAAAAAAAAAAAGTGTTTCAGGCTCAACTTCAAAGATGTGTAGTACTCTTAGTGTTCACTTTAGACCATAGGTTGTGTAAATATTTCCAACTTATATTTTCGTGATTAAACTGCAGCCGACGTTTGTTGGTGGATTTAGACACAGCATGTATTTTAACACATAAGAGAGTATGGAATCTATATTTAATTCCTACAATTAAACAGTAATATCCTGATTTTTTTCCCCCGTATTTCCGTAATCGTCACCGTAAGTTTAGATTATTTTAATTATACACTGCTCTCATGAAGAAAGTTAGAAGATTTATACGGTCTGATTGCAGTAAATAATACAATGAGTGACGAAAAAAAAGAAGCACCCGGAAGCAATAGTCGAAATTAGAAGTAATTTGCTACATCACGGGATGTTGAAATAATTCCTGTTGAGTGATCTGTAACGTATAAAACGGCCACCAGAGTGCATAAGATTTGTCACCATGATTACAGAGATACTGTTATAAGGCGTGTGCGGAATATCACACAGTCAACACAGCAAGAGAGGTCACCTAAATACAGTACCTAGATGAATAAAACAACATTGCAGGCATTCGACGGGGTCTTATAAGGGCAGTATTGTGGGTACGCATAAAGTCAGGTGGATGTATCGTGCAATTTCTAAGTACGCGGAGCAGTCCGACATCACAATGGATTCTATGTTGGAACCGTTGGATACGTGAGGGCATCCAAAAATGTACAGATTCCGGTCGACCAAAGTAGACCACACCGTGAAGAATCGTCGCATTATGCGCCAGACATTGCCCACTCTACTACATTTGGCGCCTGCTATCCGGACACATTTACTCAACGCTATGCAACGCTGTGTGTCATCTCGCACCATGTATAGGCGATTGGCATTAGCCAATGCTTGCGTCATGTTGCGACATTATCGAGGCCAAAAAGTTCCCCGAAATTTCCCCGACAGAACATGCGTTGGATCAGATCAGATGTCAACTTTGACCCTGTGATGATCTGATGAATTTCGATGTCCTGTTGCAACAGATTTGGGTCGACTTACCACAGGAGAGGACACAACTGCTGCACGAATCCCTTCCGAACCGAATCTACGCATGTATGCAGACTCGATGGGGCGCTATGTCCTGCTGACATGGATCAGCAGTGTTTCCGTACTGTCAACCCTATTGTCCATGTAATATGATACTGTAATCATTACTATAAGATAACATAAGCTGTCAACGTGTTCTGTTATATTTCGTTTCTACCACACTATGTTTGTGTTTAAAAATTTTTCTCAGTGAGAGTAGAGCGAAAATTTCGTTTGGAAACGAAATATTTCGCTGTAGATGCACTGGAAAGATATGCATTGCCCACGTCTTTTAGTTTACTAAATTTTAATTGCGTTCCCTGATGCGTATTTTAGATTTACGCTAAATAACTTCATTAATTTATGATGGCAGGATAAAAAAAAAAAAAAAGCTATTGTCGTTTGTGCGGTAATGAAAGCTGGTGCACATACTGCGGGTTATGGAGTAAACCTAGAAGCCAGATTATTATTTCTGTAATATATTTTTATGTTGTTTAATGATTTACGCGTGCCAAATTTGTAATATGACAGACTAAATAGTCGATTAAAGAATTCAGCAAAGACCATATTGCTAACTTTGGGAATGCAAAGGTTTATCGTAATTTCTGCACATTGCCACGGCGAAGTGTGCTTGGATTGTACCATGCATTTTTACGGCATGTGCCAGTAACGTCTCTGGCATGGTGAAAACTTTCCGATACCTTGCATTTTAAATAATAGGTGCATGTGTTTAGGCATTTCCAAATCTCTGGGATATATGTAAAAATAATTATATCACAATATATATTATTGGTGAAAAGGTTTTAAATATCTGACTCATAATTTACCTTAGCTCGCTTACGGCAGTCTACCGTTAAAAAATTAATATTGTAGAAACATATATATTTTTAATCTTCTTGTAAGCACGTTGTGTATTCACCCCCCATATGTAAACTTAACATAGCCACGAGCCTCATCACTTTATTCATGCGTCGGTCAAGTAAAATTGTGAAATTATTATAAAAGTATATACTTTACAAATCTGCTTATTTTACTTGTCAATGCATTAAAAAACAACAGAAAGCGAAAGAAATAATTTAACTTATCACAAATGGTTACCTAACACTTTTTATTCGGCGCTACGATAAGTAACTACACTATATAACAAAAAGTAATTGGACACCCGTGAAGATAGGTAATACTGTACGTCAGTTGACTTGTGTTTCACGGCCTTCAGCGTAGGACCGCTGGTGTTTGTCCGTGGTAGCATGAACACAGAGGCCTATTGTAACATTCTGGATAATGAAATGCTCCTAACATTGTGGCGTTTTTACGGAATGGACCCGTTTTACTTCCAGGATGACGTAGCCAGGCGACATTTTTCAAGGGCTACTATGCAGTGGTACGTCGACAACAATGTTCGCCGATTGAAATGGCCCGCCCAGAGCTCCGACCTCAACCCTATAGAACATATTTTGGGACCAATAGGATCGCCGGGTGCGGGCTCGTCAGGCGCGGCCAAAATCCATTGCTCAACTCATGGAATGGTTGCAAGAGGAATGGCGACAAATCCCCGTAGATGTCCTACAAACACTCGTAGAGAGCATGCCAGAGAGGGTGGCTGCTGTTATAGCCGCAAGAGGTGGTCCTACAAGATTCTAACAGGGTGACAACCACCGAGAAAACATTGTGGACAGGTGCCATTTACTTTTTGGTAGATAGTGTACTTTCCATTCCGTCTTACCAACTTAACTCTACGTATTTCACTCACTGCGTTAGTTACAATATGTGTAGGCAGGGACAGTGACATTTTCTAAGGTTGATTTCAAAAGTGCTTACATCATCGTGAACAAACTTACTACCAGAATCGATGTAGATTCGCAACGCAGACTTGTCACATGTTTCCATATGCTTCGCGCACACAAAGGCGTAGTATTGCCGGCACACAGGAAAGTCGTAGAGCTGCAACTGCATTGTTGAACTGGACAGTGTCGTGAAAAAGCAAGTCCTTTTGTCTTGCGTGACGTTGTCGCATACCCATACCAACACGTATTCGACGCACGAGTAATTCGACAAGGAAGACCATTCGAACGTTGTCATGTCTCGACTCTTCTGGGTCGTTCGTAGTCCTGATATTCTGGGTGGTTCTGAAACAGAAAGGTCAAACTTGTGCGCCAACATCTGTCTCCAGAAGGAACACAAAGACCAAAGTTCTTCACTTCATCTACGTCTACCACGGGAAGAACCTCTGTGAACCTTTCACCCTGAATATGTATGGTTAATTATGAAAACGGGAACTCTAGCGAAGTAATTTTAAGGAGACCAGATTATCTTGGATTTTATTTTGGCACCAGGCTGGAGTTCACACTGCGCATGTCCTGCACAGTGACTTGAATCGCCATCAAGATGTGTGAGATTCGTGTGTTTTAATAGTGACGTACATTTTGCTTATTTATTTTGCTTTTGCAACAATTCTGCATTTTTACAAAAACACACACATAAATACACATATAGATTGTGTGCATATATATATGTATATGTATATATGTGTATGTATATATATATATATATATATATATATATATATATAATACTTTTACGATGGCAACGTTTCCTTCAGATCAAATGATTACCAGAGTCCTCATTTTGCCCACCATTTATTAAAAAATATTGTGTGTGTATTCTAATCCACATATTATAGATATGCATATATGTACGCACCCCTATATATATAGAGCGAGAGAAAGAGAGAAAGAGAGGGGAGAGAGAGAGAGAGAGAGAGAGAGAGAGAGAGAGAGAGAGAGAGAGAAAAGGGTAGAGTGGAGTTAGACCGACAAATTTTTGAGCGGTGATTCTTTATTAATAATCAAGTAGGAAATATTTGGAACACTTTCTACGTAAACTGTAAATTAAAGGTGTTATACGCCCTAGAAAATCGAATTTTTAAGCTGGATTTTTGCGAAAGTTGGAAATGAAATGAAACTAAATTACATAGAGTCGAGTGGAAAGCTTTGGGTGGCTCTTAGCAACGAGGTCTTAAACGTCGATGAGAGTGAAGCGAGGTGAGAGTAGAGCAGCAGCGAAATGCAAGAGTGGGGGGGAAACGGGAGTTCCCTGAGAAAACCCGTCCACCAGCGACATCGCACTGAAAGAAAAATATTGTTGCAGGAACCATAATTCTGTACACGTTACCTTCCAAGAGTGTTAAAATAGGGACAACAGTCTGGTTGTGGCTACCCTACGAATATTGTTAAAGGTGTACGGTAACGCCAACAGAACATATTGTAGATGGTCAGGGCATCACAAATCAGTAACGTCATTACTTTCTACAAAATAGAATGTTGCGATTACAAACGACTAGGATTCTGACTACAATCCAGAATGGTATTCCCTACGATGCTGCTCTAATGCCGTTACAGAGCTGATTCTGCACCTAGCAGTAACATATGGTAGTACTAACAATTTGTTGTATTGCCTTAAATGAGTAGCATGGTACCCCCAGCAAAAGTGTATGGTAAACCTAACAATCTGTTCTGTTGTCTTTACTGAGCAGCATGGTAGTCCAAGCCATCTTGTGGGCCTATTGTAATTTTCTCGTGGCCCATAGGAAGCGCTGGTATTTGAGCTTATTTTTCAGAACTTGAAAAATTGCTTGTGGAAGCATGCCACTTTGCACTGCCGTACCTTGTGTTGGCAGAGAGTCTACTTAGACCGCTCGACTCTTTTATCAGTTATGTTAATAGCGGTTCTAAATTTATTTGTCTTACTATGTATACTATTATTTAAATCATGTCATGTAACGTGTCTGCAGACGAATCTCACGAGACAAATTCACACACGAGTTCGCTTATTCATTTAATAAAACAATCTTTCACTTTGTGTTGTGTATATTGATTAATATCATGTAACATTCCGGGTAATCTGATATAAAAATGTTTTTTACGAGTAACGTTTGTGTAAACAGGTTTTTATTTCACATCAGATAATTTGTAGTACCAATAAAATATGGCGTTAGTAATTTGTTCTTATGTTCTGTTTGTGTAAGTGATAAACGTCTTGCAGAAAAAAAATAGGACATTCCAGCACCATTGTTGCAGTTATCACATTTATCGCCTATCATGGCGGTGTCTGGCAACACTTTACAGAGTGCACATTACCCTTGCAGGTTGTCAACAGCCTCCACTAAATAAATATTGCTTCACGATAGCAATATTTTCCTATTTATCTTGTGTATTGTGAATTCTACTAGTTCTATAATGTTTAAAAGAATAAGAGGGTGCCTTCAACAGTCCGCCACACAGTTGTAATTACGGTACCAAATGGGATGAAAAGATTTGTACTTAATTAATATATTGCACTCTCCACGTATGATCGGCGACACTTTTTCTGCAGCAACGTTGGGCGAAACTTTTTCTGTAACGAAGAAAGGTGAGAGTTTTACGTTCACTTCCCAAACGTCACAAATTTAATTTTACTGTATAATTTAACCACGGCTAGCTTCGGAAACTTTCAAAAGTGATAAAAACAATTCCTCATTCAAGTGTAGGTAAAGTAAACTAGACATAGAGATCGCCAATAGAACAAAGGATGCTAATGCAAAAATAACGACACAATTAATAACCCTTCTTTAAATTATCAACGACAAGGACTAGAATGAGGTGAATATGTTATTTTAATTTATATGAACATGAAATTATTATTGTGTCATCATTATCAAATATTCATATGAACAAAGTGATATATGTTCACAATACCATCCACATTCAAAAACAACATTTTACTAAAATACCGACGAAGAGACGACACAACTTCTTGAATATCAGATTATAAATAATAATTTACCTGACACGGCGAGAGGAAAGAAAAAAATATTCGTTTTCAGAAAATGTTGAAAACTTATTTTCAATTAAACTGTGGCTAACTAACTATACGGCCATATAGAACCTTGAATGTAATAGCGACTTGTGATGAAGAAGATGCTCCCTCGGTGTACGTTGATAACTCAAGCTCTCTCTGCTCGAACACCGGTCCCTGGACTTCCGCGATGGCTCGAAGTGTTTGTATGCCGTTACATTCCAGAGGCAGCGACGGACCCCTAGTAGTGGCATACGATCTTCCTTCCTGGGGTCATCATCAGTTCCTGGAGTGAAGTTATTTCTTCGCAGTCCTTCATTAAATCATATGCTGTCCAATTTTAATAACGACAACTAATGTCTTATCCATCACTTCTATAAATCAGGTCTGGACAGCAGAACAAAAGTATTATTAACTTTCTGTATCAGATTGGCTGACTTCTCAACTTTCGTTTTGCCCTTTCCGAAAAACCAATTAGCATATTCCTAACAAACAGTAAATAACAAAACAAAAGCAGAACCAAAACCAATATTTCCATAAGAAATATTGGTTTTGTAAAGAGGCGACACGCCTCTTTACATTTGCAATAAATTACTAATTTCCTAGAGATAAACGCAAACATCCCTGCATCAATAACAAATAATATGGAAACACAATAGTTTCGCTAACATATATACACACCCCGCTATAATAACTTTAAAATCATACAGAATTTCAATAAATTACTAGCTTATCCAATTCAAAATAAACAAAGCAAGTACACAAAAATATTTGCAAATTACCAGATGTTGTACTACCACACTTGCTTGTTAGCTCTAAAATACTAGCTCTTTAATCTTAACAGAATTGGAGAGTACCTTCAACAGTCCACGACACTATTGTAGCTACCATACTGTGTCTGTAACCTTATAAAAAAAAGAGGTGATTTCTACAGAACATTCTGTTGCAGTTACCAAACAGCATTGCTGGGTTTACAATATATTGTTCTGTTACCGTAACATTATTGTAAGATTGTGTTCACAACTATCTCTATAGTTCCTACAACAGAAAACACTGTTCCTGCAACAGAAAATCTAGCTCCCAGTACAGAATACCCTTTAACAATATTTAGATTGTTCTGCTAACAATTTGGATAGTAAATATTCTGTTGCAAATACTACATTTTAGTTGTCACTACCATAAAGTGCCATTGCAGAACTGTTCTTTTAAATTCTCTCTGCTGATTTCTTTCAGTGCGCCCGGCACGATTACCCACGTGCGAAAACCGAGCGAGGTGGCGCAGTGGTAACTCACTGGAGTCACATTTGGCGGGACTCGGGTTCGATCCCCGGTCCGGCCATCCTGATTTCGGTTTTCCTTGGTTTTCCGAAATCACTACAGGTGAATGCTGGGATAGGTCCCTCACTAAGTCCATGGCCGATTCCTTCCTCAGTCCCTCTTCCCTGTGCAACTTGCACCGTCTCTAATTACCTCATTGTCGACGAGATGTTAAGCCAAACTACCTACCCACATTCGAAAATCCTAGTGCGAACCCATCGGGAATCGAACCCGGTTCACCTTGGTGTGGGGCGAGTATATATTGGTTCTGTGGATTCTGATAATACAGCCAAACCGTATATTAAACTGTTAATTATACATGTTAATGTTTCAAATAATTAAGTAAAATATAGGAATTTTATGCGTGCTGTTGAAAGAGAATATAATTCATCACTAATACAATACAGCCATAACTTAAGAATGAAGAAAACATTTAAAGATTTTTACATATTAAAATGGTAAAATTTACGTAGTGTTAAATATGTTTACAAGGCTAACACATAATCCAGCTTCGCACACTCATTTACCCAATAATGCACAGTAGTTAAATTATATAGGGTTTTATGACATTATTTTTATTTTACAAAATATGATTCAAAATATGATTCTTTCAAGCAAATCTGCTCAATTTACATTGTCACTAGCTATATTAATGAAAATTTTTACCCTTTCCACAGTATGTCATTAAAGAATGAAAAGGAGTGCAGACTGGAGAGATTTGGGTGGTTCTAAATATCGAGGTCATGAGAGGCGATACGGGTGAAGTGAGGTGAGGATGGAGCAGCGCCGGAATGCAAGGGCGGGGAAAACGGGGATCGCCGAGAAACCCGCCGACCAGCGACATTGCCCAGCACGATTTCCACGAGAAAAAATTCGGTAGTGAATCCGCTGGGAATCATACCCTGTTCGCCTAAGTGGAAGGCAAGCAGTCGGACCAATACACATTGCGGATCCATTAAAGAATGGAAGCCAAACATGTACAGATCCATATTATTACATCATTTGTTTAAACTATAATAAAGCACATAGCATCAATTCTAAAGTAATTTCAATGGAAATGACTATAAAGTAAAACTAAGAAAAAACGCTGCTTCAACATGATCTCCCAACGTGCTATGAAATATATTCATGGTGCCGTTTGGCAACTGCCGGCATATTTCAAACAGGCACGCTTTATTGAAATCGTATGCTTCATGGCATCGCCGATCTGGAACGGGGTAAATCCGAAGTACGCCGGTTGTATTAATTACCTGACTCTCCACCGCCAGACTTCGTGCTACTGTTCAGATTGCCTTTCCCTATGGCGGTCACATCAACTACTAGATTCTGGCACGGCTGTACGTCGTTGATCAGCATACTTGTCGTTTCTGGCGGTACCATTTCGCAAGATGCATCAGTCGCGAATACATGACCCCAGCACACTTTGAAAGCCGTCAGGCATTGTGGTTCGAATGTTCCCGTCCAAGACACGTTCGGAAGGCTGACGCTTACGTATTTCATTTTGGGATCTGAAACATAAATGACAATGGATTTTCTATTTTGCAGACGCTAACTGCGAGATAACGTGGCAAGATTAACAACAACCACTTTACAAAAATGTAAAAATTCGATAATACAACAGTTATGATTGTGTACAGATATTTCCTAAAAGTTATATCGCATTTACACAGAAATTTGTCATAACAAGGCCAAAACGCGTCATTGTTAACTAAAAAATAAGCATCTTACTGGGACTCACTACCACGATATAAACTAATCATAAATATATCAGGATAATTAAGTTATCGAAATCGTGTAACGTTTCAGTCCAGTAATTTTTGCCGTGATAAATTTATAATTATGTGTATTATTAAATGTTCACGACGAAAATATTAAAGTTAAAAAAAAATGTTATGGATCTGCTATAAAAATTCCTGTAAATACATTTGCCAACTGCGCTTTCACTGGTGTAAGACCTCGCTTCTACAAAACACTATTTATCGATTTGTTACTTAATCGCAATTATTTTATGATATTTTGAACGAAAATCAGTTTAAATCCAATTTTTTTTTGTGGTGGGCATAACTGCCTTAATAGATACATCAGGGGAAGAGTGACATATATTTTAGTTCGTAGGTGTTCGCTGGTGTAATTGAATAACACCGGGTATAGGTTTTTCTATTTCAGTTAGTAAAACCTTTTTCTACTGTGCATCACCGTTTGAGGCACGTTCAGGATTTCTGTCCGACATGTTGGCAGTCATTACAGCTGCCATCATGACGGAAACAATATCTGGCCAACTGTCGATCTCACCTATGTCCCCGGAGGCAGTGCCGTCACAAGACCGAGAACCAAGGTTCAAATACCGCTTTTGAGTGGGTTCGCAATTCTAGTTAGCAGCCCGACAGACTTAAATACAACCATTGAATCAGCGGCGGGCCTCTGTGTTTCTCTTTGAGATGGGCTCCATTCCCGTATTTATTCCAACCTGTTTAATGCCGGAACCACATAGCCCCGACCAGCAAGACATCGCAAGCACGACACGACACTTAAAAATAAACAACGAATGAAAAACAAGATAGATCTGACTTAAGCCCGCCAATTCTGTCGTACGACCAGCAGTTTTGGATTAGAAATTATTTCTATTCTTCGTCGTGTCGTGCGGCACGACGAATAGACCTTGCAAAATTAAATTGTAAGATGAGCTTTCCCTACAGTGGGAAATTCGTAGCTTAAAAAAAAAAAAAAAAACAAATTATAAAAATTATTGAATTTAACTGTTATAAAAAATAATTTTACCTTTGTATACATTGGCTATAAAACTTTATCACCATCATGTATTAAAATTTCCCGTCTGCCCACGATCTTTGAAACTAGCTTATTTAATCAGCGCTTTCTAAATGTATCCGAAATATTCTACTAGTTGTGTCACGCCAGTAAACTGTTGAGCTGTAAATTCGAGAAGGCTCGTTGAAAATGGTGGTGGTTGCGGTTTTTGTCGTGTCGTGCTGTGCTCGTCGGGGCTATGTGATTCCGACATAACACTGTTGCTGTCTTAGAATTTTACGTGTAGGTGTATCGGCGGGGGAGTGAAGTTCCCCAGCAGTCTCCCAACCGGCGTGCGATAGTGTCGTGATGTCTGTAGAACATGTTCGTAGTCTCTCATCATTGCCGAAGCTCAGAGCGGGGGGTGTGCTCGGGCCCTTGTGAGGGCCCTTATACCACCCATTCGGTTGCAGCAGTTGTATCTCTCTGCGGGCTGAGGAAGTTTCCCTCTCCAGACCGCAAAGAACACATAGCCCAGAGGTCAGGACGCCCTGCACGTCCCGGCGCAACTCAGACAGCCCGCCAGTCAGACCAGCAAAGCCGCGGTCATGTTCGTAGTGTTGTTGGCAAGTGGCTAGTTAAACTCGCGGTGAGGCATTAAAACCCGAGCGGCTGCTCATCGTCAACGCTGTTCATCGCCAGGCATTGCGGCACTGCCAAGTCTAGGGGCCAGGCCTCGCTGCCTGTTTTCTCAGGTCGTTTCATCGTGCGGCGTTTGTAAAGAGAAGCAGCGCGGGATGAGTACACTTCACTGGCGCCCTATGTGCCAGGACTGTTGCCACCTCTGGTCAAAGCTAGCTAACCACTGCAGTAGACGTACACCAACCTCCCGAAAGGCATGATGTGTAGTAACTTAATTATACATTTTTCATAAGGCCTTACCAATTCTTTTTAATATCCATAAATTTGAGTCTATATTTTTCAACTTTAAACATTTTGTTTCGTTTTCATTTTTAAATTATTTGTGAGATTTTCAATATTTTATGTAACTTAACACTAAATTAAAACTATCTTTGTACATTGCTTTCTAAATCTTCCCCGACCGGCCATGTGTTCCTGATGACATAATGAGGCGAAACTGCCAGAGCATCCACATGACTTACCTCGATAAAGCGAAAGTGTGGGACGTATGGGAGGACGGTACGAGTGTTAACAGCCCTGTGCATGTTTGCACATAGAGAGGCTTTTAATGCAGAATTCGGAGAGCTCCTATGGCTGATACTCTCGTGAAGACAGACACGACTTTAAAGACTATCAGGAGGTTTTTTTTTTGTTGTTTTTGTTTTCAGTGAGGTATTCTTTAAGATTTTCACAAAATTAGCAGAGTTGGCTGGTATGGGTAAGATGTTTAGCCAGAAGTCAAGTTACCGGAAAACTCACAGAGAAAATTTTCCAGGAACACTATTCTGAAATTTTCACTATTCAGTTCCTTGTTAATACAAGAAGATGCTGTGCGCCCCAAATGCATTCAAACACTCAAGAATTTTAATCATTTAAACACATATTAAATATCATCAATTTTTTATATGTACAATCATAGAACATTGAAAGCTTCTGTTCTTAGTATAGAATCCGAAATCACTTAGTTGAACATACTCCAGATCTCGCAGTGATTCGTAAACGCGATTTGTGTTTTAACCATGAAAATAATTATTAAGTATATTTTTGCAAATTTTAATGCTTATTAAATTCACTGCTAATCTGCATTAACGCGGGACTAATGAAATAAAAAATCAGAATATTGCAATTTATTTGGAATTCCACACAGCTACAAATGGAAGAATGTGGGACGTATCCATAAGTTATTCAAAGGCGTTTTTATTATATTTAAGAACATATTTATTAATCTCATTCGCACTTCCTCCAAGAGACTATATAGTGCTTTGTTGGAGATCAAGTCCACTAAAGCAGTCGCATATTTGTTATAGGTTGCTTTGTGGCTTACTTGTTTTAGTGTTTTCGCCAAGCATTTGTTTGTTTGTGACCATCTTCACTAAAAAGACTCTGTAAGGTTATTTTTGTAAATGACCGAGTTTATCTTTATGTAGGTCTATGTTTTGCAGTTTTAAGTGGTTACCTACTGTCTGCAAGGTCAGCACTTAAAAAATATTATCATTGTAGTTAATGAAGCGCGCGTTGTTGACCTATTTTTGAAATAGCCACACGTGGAACTGAAATGGTGCGTTCTCCTTCTTACGAGGTGGCAGCAGTCTGGCAATAACTTGCCCGTGTTAAAGGCTTGGCCAATCCGTTTGACAGGTGGCCATTGTTGCGAACTAGTGCGAGCAGACGAAGCCACAGTCGCTCTACCACAACTGCATTTCGCTTACCTATTTATCCAGACGAGCTCACCATGCCATTGCCGAAACGTACTAATGTTTAGCGGAGAAATGGTTGCTGCGATTACTTGAAAATAAATTAATAGCGTTTCATTTCAAATACTAAAAACTTGTACTTTACTGTTTTACCACAACACTTAATTCTGTATGTGGCATATTCCTTTCGATGACCTGTCAAGGAACAAAGGCCTAATGAACATTTGGCATTCATTGCCTACGCATTATTAGTAAAACCAATACATATTCATAGCTAGCTGTCATATATATTGGGCAACTTCTGCTGCATCTTCATTTAGCTACTGCAGTGAATTATGATTTTAATATTTTTTACTAGAGTCTAGGGACTATGGAAGGGTTATTCTATTATTAAGGAAAAACTGAAGTTAATTATGAAGATAGAGCAGGTATTTATTGAACTATTATAATATACATAAAATATAAGTTATTGGCGAGGGAGGTCCTAATCAATCACAATATATTACTAATCTGAATTATATCGTTGCCGTAGACTGAGTGTTGATTAGGAAAGTGACGAGCCGCACGCCAAGCTAAGAAGGATCGTACATATACAAATTGCGAAGTGAAGGTATCATTTTCACAGATAGATGTTACATGTTACGAGTGCAAGGATGGCGCCGCATAGTGATAGCTCGTGTTCGGGAAACAGCAAATTTAAAATCTTATTTAATGTGAAGTGCGTTGCCTGCAAGAAGAATGTTAGAAATGGTGTTTTGTGAGATGGACGCGACTACCCGTTTCATTTTAGTAAACGCAGCAAGGTAAAAGAAGATCAAATACCTGATTCGGACTGGCTTTGTGAAGGCTACTTGCAAAATGGTGACGATAGTGTGTGCGTGTGAAAGCGTAGCTGAAACTAGGAGCGAATAAAATTCGAAGTTCGACATGGTAGAAAATATTGGAGAAGAAATAGCCTTTCTTAAAGAGATAAAAAGCATTCTATAGGCCGAACATAAAAAAAAGCAGGCAGATTGTAGAAATAAAAACGCCAGAAAGTAATCATGCAACTTCAAAGGCAAATGTGAGAAACTAGCCCTGGTCGGCGGTGGTAAAACGCCAGTAAGTTATCATGCGACTTCAAAGGCAAATGTGAGAAACTAGCCCTGGTCGGCGGTGGTAAAACGAGTAAGACCTAATAGTCGTACACAAATTTTATTGATGTTCCTACAACAAACAGATTTTCCGCTCTTGAAATTTTTGGAGACAATAACTGTAACCAAGTAGAGCATATGTCTTGAAATTGCGGGAAAAACAAACACCAAACCAGAGTGTCTGCAACGAAAATTTAATCAGAATAAATGTTCAACAGGCAGTTCTCAAGAAGGTAACAAAATACTCTTATTTATTTTCAGCTAGTAGTCAATGCAGACATTTGGCAGAAGAGGTTAGGGCAAAGTGTATAAAGATAAAGGTAAATGTCTGTGGGATGGTTATACCACGAGCATAATTTACAGAGGTGACAAAACACACAAAGAGCAACTGTGAATATCTCATAAAGAAGGTTCTTGTAGTTTACGCAGACGGCAACGATGTGTATAGAATGAGCCTAGTAACATGCTTGTAAACCCAAAGAAACTATTACCTGATCTTAGCCATACAAGGCTGGCAGTCTGTAACATTTCGCAAAGACATGATTTGTTGCCAGGTGCATGTGTTAACTTGGAAATTGAGAAAGTAAACAAAAAAATTTCAACTTCTGTTCAAGATTTTCCCATGTAAGCGTTATTAAAGTGTTAATTTTATATAAGGACGCATTCACACATCATGGATTACATACAAATCATAAAGGGAAAACATTGGTTGCAGAGGAAATAATGAAGTGCTTTAATGCTGAAACCAGGTCACAAGCAGATGTTTTTATAGCCGGTTATCATGATACAAAAAAACTAAATATTAGCCCTAAATATTCGTATTACCGATAATAACCCGTTTAATTCAGTAGGGCCTGTAAATTATTAACAGCAAGATGTAACTCAACATTTTTGTACTAACAGTAGTGTCTGCGATCCCGAGCAGAAGAAACATCTAAATCAGCAACAGCAGCAACACCAAAAACAGCAGCAAAACTTCAATAAACTGCAGCAGGTGAACCTAGGGATTTAGACTATTATTCCCTATTTAGTATATTTCAACAGAATATAATGTTTATTAGAAACAAAACTAGTGAATTAGAGCTTATTGTAAGTAAAGTCTCGGGTATCTTGTTTATGTATTTGTAAACATTGGTGTAGAAAATAGGAACTATGTTATTAGTGTGTGTAAATAACTACAGTATTGAAAGTTATTTTGTAGAACTACATTTAAATGTGGTGAGGCTTGTATATTTGTTAAAAATGACTTAAGAGTTCATAATAATATCTGATTTGGAGTGTTTATGCGTGGAAAAATTATTTGAGATTGCTACTGTTGAGATTTGTCGATGTTTATAACAATTTGTATGTAGTAATTTGTGTTTATAGATTCCCTTATACTTACATAAATCTTCGTTTAATTAATTGGAATGAATTACTTTTTGAAGTATCCGACATTGGCCAAAAAGTAGTTTTATGTGGTGACTTCAATGTAATATAAATGCTATAAGTTCAACTGAGGTCACACAAGAATATTGAGCAATTCTCCAGCACCGTAATATGGTGATTATGCTTTGTAACTAGAGAAACAATAACCAGTTGATCAATAATATATCATATAATTATTAGCAGTAATATAATGGATAGATTACTAAAAAAAATAACAAGCAGTCTGTCAGACCATTATGACCAACTATTAAAACTCAACTGCTCCAAGCTTGTGACAAATACTCGCTTAGTCTATATTAGGGATTAGAGCGCATTTACTTTATTCTATGACGCTTTACAACTGGGATTCAGTCTTCAAAGCTACAACTGTTGATAAAAAGTTCAGAATGTGCATGAATATCTTTACTTTGAAATTTGAACAGTATTTTACAAAAAAAAAAAAAAAAACTCAGATCAGTTAAATATTCATCTAAATCTGATGAGGGCTGGATTTCAAAATTTATGAAAAGTTCTAGTATAAATATGAAACATCTTTATCGTAGAAGCAAATATGATAGATCAACAGAATTAGTTACTTATTACATTATCTATAAGATAATATTTAAATAAAATACTAAAAGCATCAAAACAAAAATAGTCTGATAGTAAACAGTGTCAACGGTAAGTCAAACACTACGATTGAAACCCCTCAATTGGTTGATTTAACTGTAGCCCTAATCAGCTAATTCCATGCAAATTGCATAAACAACTTTTTTTGCAATGTTCCTAATGAAGTAAGAGCTAAACTACCCACCCAGAGTACTTTACATTGGGAAAAAAAAGAATCACGCTCCATAATGTATTTGTATCCTGTCACAAATTACGAAATTATTACGTGTATAAAAATCCTTAAGACTAAACCTTCATCTGGATTTGATGGAATCCCCATCAAAGTAATTAAAGCCTGTTCAGAACTTGTAACAGTACGTCTTGTCCATATAATAAGTGGAGCTTTTACTAATGGTATTTTACCAAATGATTTTAAAATAGATTGTTTAAAAAAAGGAAATTCCACATTAATTGAAAATTATAGGCCTATCTCACTTCTAAGTTCTTCCTCTAAAACATTCCAATCCATAATAAGTAATAGAATAGTCAGTTACTAAGTATAATATACTCTCTGCATTTAAACATGGTTTCATGAAGGGTAATAATAATGAGTCAGCCATTTTTGAATTTTTTGAACTTGTTACAGAATTCAAAGACAGATCTGATGATGATCTTGGAGTATTCCTAGATCTGTCTCAAGCGTTCGACACTGTTGATCACACGCTACATCGATAAATGTTATAACTTAGGGATTAGATAAAATGGAAACAAATTGTTGAATTCTTAATTAACAAACAGAGACAGGTAGTTCAAGTCAACAAAAAAAAAAAAATAGACGAAATGTTTTTGAGTCTTTCAACTCTTAGCCAAAAATTGTAAATGAGTGTCCCCCACAAGGAAGTGGAAGTGTTCTAGGACCATTTATTTTTTTAATATATGTAAATGATTTAAGCCTCCAATTTACAAATGTGTCTGCCATTTCTTTTGCTGAAGATACAAATGTTCTGATTCAGATTAACACTGACACTAAATTAGATGACTTGGCTACTAGTAACTTGTGTATATTAAATTATTGGTTTACTGCTAACAAGGTGTTACTTAACTTTGATAAAACTGATTACATATTAATTTCTTCTAAACTAAAAGCAAAAAAGCCAGACATGCTGTTAGACAATACTAAACTTAAGTCTGTTGAACATACTCGCTTCCTTGGAATTGAAATTGATGACACTCTATCTTGGAACCAACATATTCGTTGCTCGGTTAATAAATGAAATAGTACTTGTTCTATCTTTAAAATACTTTCGCAAATAACCACTAAAGCGTGTATGTGGTCCGCCAATTTTCATTATATTTATTCTCACATCAGTTATGGGATAATATATTGGGGGCAAAGTAAATCACATCTTCTATCAGTTTTTACTATTCAAATGAAAGTAATTAGAATAACATTCCAAAAGCAGCGTTGTGACAGCTGCCGCGATATTTCTAAATCTGCTGGTATTCTTACTGTGCATGTATATATATTTATATAAAGTGTTACTTTTTATTTTTATAAACAAGCATACATATTCAAAAAATACCGATATTCATGAACATTATACCCGAAAATTTTTTTTTTATCTACGGAGAGTCAATAAAATAAAAACCCTGACATCAGTGAGTAATGCTGGTGTCACATTATTTAATAAATTACCACCAACTCTTTATTATATTAAGCAGTACTCTACATTTAAACTTGAAATATTTAGATTCCTCATAGACAAGTCCTTTTATAACATTGAAGATTTTGTACAATCATGAATTGTGTATATTTTCCTTGTATTGTAATGATTTATTTGTAACAAATTGCATGTCTGTTTTGCTTCTAATTTACATTGTTATTGTTTTATCTTATATATTTTGTATTTATCTGATAGTAAGATATTTATTTTGTACTACCTGGCAAGTTATATAGCATGTATATGCTCTGTGGAATGATAAATAAATGAATGAATGTATTACATGTTTTTCAGCAACATGTAAATTGGAAAAAATTCTTATCAGTTTTAAAAATGACTCCGTTAAAAAAGGTTTGCGTAAATAGATATTCTGATGGGCTTTTGAAGAATACGCGATTAACTACAAAATTAACAATGATTATTAAAAGCTACAGAATTAGAAAGCCAAAATACTAAGGGTTATCTTTAATTTTTAAGCACATATCTAGTAACAACATGGCCTTGTCTTGCACTATGAAATGTATTATCCAAACTAATAAATTAAATATTTCGTAGGTACTTGCGTCTCCAATTCCAGACTTGGTGCTATTGCTAACATTGCCCTTTCCAATGGCTGTCACTTGCACATCAATATGGCCACATGGATCGACGTCATCCATCAGCATACTTTTGGCATCTGCCGCTGTCGCTTTGCAAGATGTCATGTTTCCGTGATCATAAGTCCAACATACTTCAAAACCCTGCAGGCACAAGGGCTCCAGAGTTCCTGTCCAAGATACATTCTGCAGATGGACAATTACGTCAATTACTTTGAGCTCTGAAACAGAAACAGCAAAGGCTATGACAACTTGCATTTACACTCTTCAAACTTATTTGGTTCAAACATGCGGGTCCTCTGCTCTTTCATAAAACGATAACAGTCACACAGCGTATAAAGGCTGTTCGCGATAACGTGAGCACTTTTGAAATCAACCTTAGAAAAATGTCACCGCTCCTGCCTGCATGTAATTTAACGGGCGCACTGAGTGACATACACCCGTTTAAGTTGTTAACAGTGGATGGAAAGTAGTTCCATATCTTCACGTCGAATAAAAAATGTTAGGTAACCATTTGTGATAACTTAAAATTATTAGTTCTTTCGCTTTCTGATTTTTTTTTTTTAAATGAATCGAAGTGTAAAAATGAGCAGATTTGTAAAGTAATTACTTTTCTAACAATTTCACAGTTTTACTTGATCGACGCATGAATAAAGTGATGAGGCTCATGGCAATGTTAATTTTGCATAGGGTGGAAGAATACACAACGAACATACAATGAGATCTTAAGCAGGACTTCCAAAAGTGCTCATTTTACGGTGAACAGCCTACTTGATTATTTAAGGATTGGTTACATTTTCACTCGAATTTCAACATATAGAGAATGTTAACATGTCGTTCCTTAACATCTAATAGTGAATAATGAAGGGGATATCAATTGTAACGTCAATTTATACCAATGAATCATTAGTGACCTATTGTTTTCCAAATTATTAAAATAACACAAACCACACATATTATGAAATGAGGGCGTCTGGGAGGTAATAACTTATTCTTCGTATTTCATTGCTGTAAAATGTAGACCATAAAGATTCCAGAGTAAATTTCGCAATAGTTTAGACTTGAAATATTTGCACATTTATATTTCTTTCCGACAGGACCTCAGATTGTTGGACACGTTCAGAAGGACTTTGAGCATGGAATTTTATCTAGCAATAACAAAGGTTCGGAAAAAAAACTGCCTAGTCAAGCGTAAAGGAGCTTTCTCACTTTGTCAATAACCAATGATTCCACGACAAACACCCGAATACACACAGAAATATGAACCCTAGACCACAGGTTATAAAAGCCATGATTTTTTCCAGTCCGTAAATTAAATTATTAAAAAAAAAAAAACAGCACGTAAAATTAAATAATGAAAATAGTCAAGCCTGTACCCGACAGATATTTCGCGTTTAATATAAATGTGATTTTTTTTTTCAATTGTAAACAACTTACAAAAATCTCAAGGTTTTTTAAAAAAATGTCCTATATGAATTAAAATTATTTTTATTTTGGTCTCTTTTGCATCTTGATAAATAAATACAAAGAAAGTGATTAGACTCGCTTTAGTTACTAAAGGAGGTAGCCTGTGTAATTATCATAAATAAAGAGAATTGTCCACTATTTAAAACACCGATACTATGGTTAAGCTACTTTTCTGTAAACAAATAACAATTTCAACCTATTAAAAAATGTTTCATTAAAAGCATGAAACGTCTGTACATTTAAACTCGAGGCATCACTTGATGTAATGTGTTCCAGGTGTTATTTGGCTAAACTTGTCGCTGTGTTTTCTGCTAGGTGACTTGCCTACGATGGTTACAAAACGATGGGAATTCGATTTTCAGCTAAAATCTTACATTTATTATCAGCAAACATGCCGTCTCTTTAGTGAATTTTAAGGCATTAAGTGCGTAATTTAATACATTTCATTGACATAATTTCTTCATCCGTGCCAGGAAATCACTTACATAGATACCAGTCTCTTTTTTTTCCTTCAAACTAAGGTTACACGCTGACTCTCTTAGAAATCTCAGTAAAGTTTAAAATTGCCGGTCTTAATTTATTAGACCGTAAGAAATAATTTGGATTAAAATTGCCATGTGTTGGCCATATGGCGGTTAGGCGCCAAGACATAGTAATTTCAGTAATAATCGAGCTCATTTGGTGGGCCACTGACACACAGTCGCAAAGCAGTATGTGTATTCATTGAATCTTTCCTTCCAAATGCCAATCGATTTTTGCCACAGGATCTATTTGAGACTGACAGATCAAATTTCACAAAACATCTTCGGTGCCGTACTTAACTATGACTTAAAATATCACAACCAAACGGAATTACCGTATATAGATGCCGCAATTATTTGCGGTAGTGTTTTCTGTGATATATCAAATGTGTTGTTATACACTGAGCAGTTGTTTTTCACAATAACCAACAGATTCTGTTTAACGCGGCACACCGCCGCTGCAAACGAACATAGACTGCAAACTTCTGTGGAGCACGGGAAGCAGCTGGGAAGTAGTGTTGATCATCAGCCGTGTCGGAGTATAACTTATCCATGGAATTCCCGGTGGTGTATCATCAATGGCACTGTTTCGTCAAGAAATATAAGGGCAATGGGAACAGTGTACGTGGCCAGAAACGGGCGCGTTCATTTACCAGTAGAGTCTAGGGAGTGACGGAAGGCGAATGGCTTCGGCGGTTATGAGTGAGTACCGAGGGCGAAGCGAGGTGAGTATGGCGCAGCGCCGGAATGAAATGGTGGGGCAAACGGGACATCCTTTAGAAAAAACCCGCCGATCAGCGGCATCGTCCGGTTAAAATCCCAAATACGAGAGTTCATGGAAGAGGGGGGGGGGGCGAACCTCCACCGGGAATCGAAACCGGTTCGCATTGGGGGAAGGCGAGTGGTCTAACCAGTTAGTACACCTTTGCGGACCGCGGCTGTTATGAGAATAGATAGAATAATATTCGGCACTATTTACATAATGTGTTTTTTTTAGGCTGTTCGGGATTGATTGGGCACTTTTGAAAATTCTGCTTAGAAAAAACTTTTATGGCATTTCCTACCACTCTGCCAAATGTAAGTCCTAATATTAATATTTCAAGTGATCTTAGTGCCATATTCATGAATAAATCAAGTAAAAATAGAGAATTTTTAACAATGTAACTATATTATTGGCATATGAATTGTTATTCTTTTGTGCATAAAACCACAGAAAAAAATTAATATATTGAATGTTGACAAATTTAAACGCAATACTTTCAATACAACACGATGCGAATGTATGTAATTACTTTCCTGCATTACTGTCCGCTTTACTGAAAACAGGCCAACCACGTGTTCGTTAAAATACACACAGATTGTAAAAAAATTTTCATTTCAAAAGTGCACATTTAATCTCCAACAAGCCATATTTGTACATACTACGCATACTTTAAAATATGTAGTATACTAAACCTTCACATTCCGCGAACACCGTGGACGGTATTATCAAGAATACTGCAAGCCACTTCATTTCGACCTGCAAATCAGAAAATACATATGACTTTCTGCTGGTAAGTCGTATCTCTCCTACCCACACATAGATTTTCAAATGTTTTTGAAGTCTACACTCCATGCTTAGAGGTCAATCGGTGAACTGCTTAAAATTTAAATAACTTAATGTAAGGAAGTGCCTTACCAGAGGTTACCCAATATTATTTTAAGTTTTCCTTTATTTGGTTTGCATACTAAAATATTTCTTTTAAATTTACATATTTTGTTGATTAACATTTCTCAATAGTAATATTTGCATATGCGATATATAAATTCATATTAAATTATTTCTATGGAAAGTGAAACGAACAGTTTTTCGTAAACAGTAATCAAGTTAGTGT
Source organism: Dryococelus australis (assembly GCA_029891345.1). Taxonomy (NCBI): domain Eukaryota; kingdom Metazoa; phylum Arthropoda; class Insecta; order Phasmatodea; family Phasmatidae; genus Dryococelus; species Dryococelus australis. The sequence continues at coordinate 66,567,031 of CM056998.1, read as the reverse complement.
AGAAGTGAGTTGAAGAGAACGGATTATGACATTCACGCAAGGAAGATACGTTTGTCTTAGAAATTGAGTTTGTTTGAAACTTTCGAAACAATGCATTACAGAGTTCTGTTAAAACGGAATATTTCGGCATGAAGGAAAGAGAAAGTTTGAGTGGACGAGTCGTTCGAATGAAGCCGGAGAAATATGACGTCCACGACGCACAGCCGATGTGAGGGACAACCAACATCGCCCCGGGATCTGCAGGAGGCCTGATCGAGTGTCGCAGAGGCGCGGTACTGCATCCTACGTCTGTAGCACGAGGAGTTGGAAAACGGTATCCTAATTAAATGAAGCTATCGCCTTTGCCAGGTCCATCGTAGTTCAGCTGCCATCTACACTATTACGATCGTCCTCAAGTAAGGTCTGCATTAATGTCAGATAATTCTGCTGTCATTTATTTGTCAGGACTTTCTTAACAACAGATTTTACTTAATTGATCTCATTTAATGCTACACCAGAATGATTTATCTGAATACTCTTCAAGACTTTCGTATTAACATGGAACAATACCATGGACTTTGATCAACTATCCAAAAAACTTAATTAATTGCATATTTAGAAGACAATTTTCTCTAATTAATTAACAGTATATCCCACAGGTACGAGTGTATTGAGTTTGCCTGCACTACGGACTGTAAGCTAACCCGGAGCATTTTAGTGATTTTGAAACACAAGAGACTTAACAGAATTACATGCCTATCAGCCATATGCAAATTTCATTGTCGTTCTAAATATCAACAGTATTTGTTTAGATTTTATTACATTTGTTCAAACTTAGAATTCCTTTAATATTATAGCATAGTCTAATTATTGTTTAATCAAAGAAATGTGTTATGTTTGATTTTACAGAGGTGTTAATAAAATCCATTTGAATAATCCTGTTTATTGAATGTTATTTTTATGTGTTCTGCAATTTTAATCAGAGTCCTATTTTATTCTGTTTTACGGAAACATGCAAAAGTGTGTTGTTATGTAACATTGTTCTTTTGTAGTTCAAGCATATAATCATACAAACCCGAGAATTGCTGGAAACACCCATCAAATGATAGTAATTCATACATATTTTGTCCTTGTGTCTTTCAAAATCACACATATAATTTTCATATTTTACCCAATCGTACCCCTTTTTAGAGTGGCAATCAACATTTCGTCACTATTTTTGTCAGATGTTGTCATTTTATTATAGTAATACACATAACAAAAAGCCACAGACATACGCGGCTTATCCTGGAATCGTTTTTGAGTAAGCTTCATATAAGTACTTAAACCTCAGTGTTTTCAATATCATGCAAATTTTTTGGCAGTACAATTTTACCTACCTGGAAATAACACTGTCCCACTGGTGTACATCCAATAAGCCTTCTGCAAAATTCCCAGTTGATTAAGCGTATTGCAATAAGGTGACTTTTTCAAATATACTTTATTTTACGAAGAACCAATCTTCTTAAAATTATAGAGAAACGTTTGCAAATCACACATGCGCATATACATATTCACAGAACATTATATGAATTTGTAATCTGCCAAGTTCCGCACGAATTTGCGGGGGGGGGGGGGGGGGAGTATACATTTCCTTTGGCCAATGTGCTGAGCAAAAATAATGAACACGAAAATAAACATTTTTTTTTCCCGATCCAAATGCACATTATCCACCGACAATGTTTAGTTTTATCGATCTGTATAATATTTTATTATACGAAATTTCATGCGCTACAGTGGATGAAGGGTTTTGGTTAAAATGAAATTTTCAGTGTATAGATTAGCAACTTAAATGTTCCATTTGCTACAGAAAATTATTTTCATATTAAAGCGGCGTAGAACGTTCCATGTTGAAAAACCTGAGTTCTTCGAAGTTCAATACCTACAGAAACCATAAAGGTATTCGTATTCTTTTAAATATCTGTATATGAAGAACTGTATTTCAAGTCAGAAAACAAGCATGCAAGTTAAGAAATATTGTATTGAAAGCAGATGTAAACTCAGTAAAAAAAACTTATAGTTCCCTTAGGTTATCTCGTAGTTCTTCAGTTAACGCAGCTTAAGAGACTACAAATATTTTAAGATACATCTTTCTGATACAAAAGTCGTACGCAATTACTACTGGCGAAGTCCTTTTAGAATCCGAGATAATGTAATGAATATCAAATCCCGCTATTAAATGGATAATTTACCGAGTGAAAAAAAGAATGTCTGTGCTGTAGATGTCGATTTCCTATGTACAAATATTCTACAAGGTTTTATATCTACTGCTCCTTTGTTTGAGTGACAAGATATACACCTGACCTGACAGGATCACTCAGAATTCGAAGTCATCAATATTGCGAAGATTCTAAAATGCTCGCAGTCAACAAATGAGCTAATTAAATAGTCATAGAATAATAAAATAAAGAGGTATTTGCACAGCGGTCATTAGTTGCGTCTACGTGAAAAGTAACTCTGTATTCGGTTGCCTTTATACTACCAACTGTCTGAATTACATGCAAATATGACACGGGGAGAGACAGGAAAATAACACGATTTGATGACGTGTCCTTTCGCCTGCCTCAGAGGAAAAGTGAATATAAATGAATGAAAAATTGGAAATCATCGACGAAATATTTATACCTATTGGTCCAGCCTGAGGAAGATAATCATGTACTGGAAAATTTCCCCTTTTGAGAAAGTAGCTGTTTGCCTTAGAATACCAATCAAATCTCTAAACCTACTGCTCTACGAGTTTACATGATTATAATGCCGAATTTATCACATAGTAGGTATGCTTATTATAACACTGACACTGAAAATGTTATGCGAAAAATTATTATATTATATTACCTTGTAGAAGTTGCTTTTTGTGCTATATTCCACAAAACTTCAATAGCGACATGTTAGAATTTCTCTGTTACGTAGAAAGAGTAATTTTTGGAGATAGCCAAAATTACCCAGAAACATAGGCAAACATGTTATGTGATCATTGTGTAAAAACCAAAATAAATACACAACTAATTTTCTTCATATTTGTAAAATCGTAAATGCAATAAAAATTTTGCTAAGAAGTTCTTGGTTAATTATGGGCGTACTATTTACGCATAATATTCTATACAATTATTTATAAAATTACATACAAATAATTTTCCGGCGGAGTACTCTCATTTGATGTTAAGAGGTTGATATGAAGGTGAAAGCATTTTCTACAACAGTGCATTACATTTTTAAAGATAATTCAATCTATGTATCGAAGCAAATAGTTCCATTCAGTTATATCATACAATAAAAATAAGATCCGGAGAATAATTTTATGGCTAACTTTCCTAACTATTAAGAAACAGCAAAACCAACTTTCTTTATAGTAATTAAAATACCTTTACTTATAAACCAGTTGTAGCTTGACGGCGAATTCCAGATTTAACTACGATTTAGCCTATGTTAACATGTACTGTCTAATCACAAGTGCAGTATACACAACGCCGAATGTTTGATCAGAAAAAAAACGAAAATTATCTTCACTCCCATGGTTCAACGTGACGAAAAGAGATAACCACTGAAGTCTGATTATCGCATTTACTCCCCCGCAATGACTTTTAAATAAATGCGAAGAGAGATTAAGTACTCTCACTTCCAAAATCAAATCACCACACTCAGAATTATTTTCAGCAAAAGCCAGTCAGGGTGACAATAGGATATTACAGATCATACGACTGGCCGATTGCTTAAAATACATTAAATATGTAGTACCTCTATACTTATACAGAATGTTGCAAAATTGTATGTTAGTTCTGCTGGTAAACATTCCTCACATCTGAAGGAAGGAAAAAACATTATATGAACATAGGTCCTTGAAAACGCTTCGTTTATTTACTACAGCTCGTAATACATAACGTACAGTGTATGGCCCGCAGACTGGCTAATGTTGTTGTGGAATGCCATCGGAGTGTTCGTTCACATGATACTATAATTAGAGTCTAGTGGATTCTAATCACGCCTCGTCGGGAGCCAAGGTATTGGGGCCACCTGGTACGGGGCTGCCAATTACAGCTACGATGGCATTCCACAGTAACATGATCCAGCTCGCGGGCCATACACTAACTGTATGTTATGTGTTACGTGCTGTAGTACGGAAACAAAGCGTTTACGATCCTATATTCATAAAATATTTTTCCCTTCTAGTTGTGAGGAATGTTTCCCCGGAGTAACGAAGTGCAATTTTGCAACATTCTGTTTATTGAATGCAATCGGTCTGAAAGTTATACGCTTAATTACAGTAACTTAACCATATCAGTCTTTATGCCCTCGACTATCTCCGTACATGTCACACGAGGTACTATTTACTGCGAGGTTCAGAACCTGTTGGTCTTCCAAGTAGTCAACTGATTCGAGTACCCTGACACTGTTCCATTTTTTTAGTGGTCCATGCCACTATAAGAATATCTACACTAAACTCGCAGCTGATTAGTTTTAATAACGAAACAAATATTGTGTCATGTTAATGGAGAACGCATCGGAATATTTCACAATCGCAATCCCAGAAATTACACATAAAAATGTGTGTGAAACGTTTATAACCGAAAATATTCCGATTCTGTGAGAGAATACTTGTAAAAGCAGACGACCAAAGAATAAGAATAGTGAGACGGTCACTGTAGAGGCGCGAGGCTGCGCCTTAACGACATTTTCAATCGTTCTAAGCCGGAAACTTAAAAAATACAGAAACAGTCTAATTCCATTAATATAGTATTATTGTACCTATATTCCTATCTCTAAGATATAATAATAAAGTAGTTTCACTCAACTCAATATACTAAAAAAACAAAATTAGTCTATGTTGAAGTTGGAAAGGGACTATCAACGTCCCCCAGGTGTTATGCCTGAAGGTTAATCAAGGGGGACGGTTTAAAAAACAACTTATGACCTAACTTTAACTAACACCTATGCCTATCCTGGGGTTCGAGCCCAGAACCTTCCGCACCTGAGACTGGCGGCGCACCAACCGACTGAGCCACGGGAGGTCTGCGCACCAAATTATGAATATTAAGAGGTTGTCATACAGTATTGTATATATTGTTACATGTTACTGATCTGCATAACTTACCTTGGCCCTTCCTACTCAGGAGACGGAAACAGTAGGCCAAGAGCAGAGCGGTACGGCGAGAAGTGCGCGGCGATTTACAAAGGCGAGCCGTCATGTATGCCACATATCGGGACTTGTGCGCTCCTGACCTTCAGCGGGTTTATTTTTCTGGGATTATCTTTGAAAGAATGTTGTGGTCATCGTCCTTGATACTCTCAGCCGTACTCGGGGTGCGGGAAACCTCCTAGATCGGGCCTGCGAGACTACTTAAGTTGCAACTGGCCTACGAGCCGACAGTATAAAGTCTAGAGTTTGGATTGTTATACGACCTCAATCGTTAGGTGTGCGAGGACAAGAGACGGGCCAGCAGAGAGCCGAGTGGCGGCGAAAGTAACCAGCGGGAGTGAAGTCTGCGGACTGCGAGCATCGGTAGAGTGAAGGGTGAGACTGACAGGCGGGACTACTGAACTGGATGCCTGAGTGTAAGACATATGGAATGGTGGAAAAAACACAAATTGAATATGTGTAAATAATGTGTGGGACTTGAGTTATTGTAACCAGTATAGCGTCATCGATAAGGACTTTAATTAGAATTGAGATACACATTAAATATTAGGCTCACTGGAAATAACAAGAGAAATAGCGGAAATAGGTAGTTCAATCGTGTAAATAAATTGAAAATTAAATTTAGTCCTTTTAGATTTGTCAAAACCTCCACAACCTCGGACACGACCCGCTGACGTCTTGTAATCGAAGGTGCAGCGTCGCATCGTTTTGAGACGGAGAAAACCATCTTTTCGAATAACTCTCCCACTGCAATTAGGACAGCCTCGTCACTCTCTGGCCAGAAATCGATCGTCATCATTACGAATTATTTACGACGCTGTCATTTTGAACATCAATTAATTAGCCTACGTTCCTCTAAAAGGGGCGCAATAAATGTTTAAATATATTCTCAAAAAATTTAGTTAGTAGGTAGGATTTGAAGCTTCATTGAATACAGTATCATTAGAGATGAAGCCAGAAACGTATGCAACAGTAGTGAGACGATTTAAAATATATTAAACAATTTACCAAATTCAACCAAAATTTGTTAGTTGACAGTATATATTACAATCATCGTGTGCAGACCCTATATTTTTTTGATAAATTTATACGACAGCACCAAATAAGAAAATTAAGTTTTTTACGCTGTACTCAGGGACTAATAAACAGATTTATTCACTAATTCTTAACACAAGTCGCTCTACGGTTGACCATGTAATCTTATATGTTTTAAGTAGCACAGACAGTTATTTTAACAATGACGACCGTGTAAATATTTTAGGTCTGTAAAGTAGCCACAGCACAAAGTCTTTGATACTAAAACTACGGCACCATGGCACCACATTTCTCCGCCCGATGCGCCTCGCACCACACGCGGGGGTGCGGTTGCCAGGGGTACCTAGGATCTATTTCGTAACAATTACATCCCATGCATGTCTCGTTCTCTCCAAAATACGACAAGCACATTGTAATATTCGCCGAAATACCTTTCACAGCCCGATGCAGTACAACAATGGCGCGTCAATGTCCAAACTAAAGCTTATAAGCGAGTGTCCATCCCCCTCCTATAACCCTCGGCATATAGGAAGTGCTTGTTTGCTCACGAAAAACAGAATTACTTATACATTAGACTTTATTTCGAGGTAGGCATAATAGTTTGTCTTTTACAAACTCGATACGTATTGTTTACCAAAAAGTATTAATCTATTACCGACGAAATTCTGCCAATAGCCAATAGCAACTTAATGGAATGCGGGGGACTGTCACAGGCAGGTAAATGAAGTGGTGGTATTCCCCGTCATAATAACCACGTCGCGACTCCCAGCAGATGATACTGACGGAACTGCTGTGCATGCATATGAGAGAAAATGCGACTACCCGCCAGGAAACTCTTATTGATTCTAGCATGGCAATATTTTTTTTTATCGGCTTGTAGTGCACGAATGACAGGGCATGGCCGTTCAAATGTCGGAGAATTCCTTCTCACAAGCTTTTTTCCTGTTTCCTGCAGGCCATCCAACATCTGTTGGCAAGAGGGACTCTTTTTATTCCTGCGAGCAAATCCTTTAAATAATATTTCCAAACACCTTATGTATTTAGCAAAAAAAAGAATAAAACAATTATATGTTTAAATAAAATATGCAAACAATTCAGTTTTGTTGTACATGTATTTATTTTTACAGATTAAGAAAAACTACAAATACGAGTCTTTTAAAAAAATTAAATCTGCTAGTCAAAACAAGTTCGTAAAAAATTATTTACAGTACTTGACGTTCGATCCGACGCAGTAGAACTGGAATCTTCGAAGCATCTTCTTCCAAGTCGAGGTCGGTAGTGTACGAACCCGTGTCGGCGACGGCAGCAGGAAACGTCACACATGGATGTTTGAGGAAGTTCCTATGGTGACTCGTATTCGACTGATGAATATTTTATTTTAGGGTTCCATTTATTTACATAATTCTTTTTCTCATCGTGTAATGATGCCATATTTCACACTACCACACACACACACACACACACACACATATATATATATACACACACACAACTATGTTATATCTCCGGGCATTGCAACTCGTAAAGTAACTGCACATACTTCAAAACGCGCTTACCAAATAACTCTGGTCCATTTATTTCCTCATTTTATGAAGGGAAGGGCAGCCATGATTGCTCTGTAAGTCGATAATCTCCACCTCTAACTTACACAAATTACTAAGCCGATTTTTTTTTCTGTTTGGGTCCAGTCACGTAAATCATTCCTCGCATCAGCAAGTCTCGCACCACATTTCCCACGTGATGGTACGCAATCTTGCCTTCGTCCCATTCCAGTCGATGGTAGTAATTGGTACTTGCTTTTCGAATCCAACAGTTTTCATGAATATTGAAGGGGGGAGGGGGAGTGATCGAACGGAGGGGAGTGATCGAACGGAGATGAGTGATCGAAAATTGTGGGTTTGAGTCACGCCATGACAATCCGTGACTGCGATTTCCTTGAGCACATAGCTACTCATGAAACCCTGGAAGCTACAGTACATCATTACGACTGAAACATACGCCCCTCACCATGCATATTTACTTGCATAATCAACTAATGATTTTTACCTGGCCGGAAAAATAATCGTACTAAATGACCATGTCGTGGAGTATCAAGCCATAAGTGGTAGTGTTTGAGGGCTTGTTTTCCGTAGTCATTATTTGAGATCCGACAGTTGACTGTACCATTTTGCACGCTCTCGTTTTGCTTCGATGTTTCGAATAAAAGCAAAGGTGCGATGTCTCGGAAATTTTCGGGGCTCAGGATGGGATGTGTATCGCATTTGAAACACAAAGATTGGAATTGTGAATACATATTATATGCCAGGAGGTATTGTTCATTTTCACAGCTCGTGTTCAAATCCAAGTACGGATAGCTTTCGCTATTCAATAATATATTTATGTTTTCGACCTTGCAGTGGTCGAATGTAGACTTGTCGGCGCTGATACTATGCTGTTTGTTCGTCTGAAGCGCCAGTATGATGTTGTACAGTTTCTCCTTGCTGGAATACTCTTTATGACCCAGTGATTTTGCATGGTGGCAGGTGATAAGCTCAAACTTCTGAATGCTATTTCGATCACTTTTTCTTTATTGGCATAATTCAACAGCTTGACACATTCGCATGTGCTCGGGGTCACGTGAGGGACTAACCATTCTATGGTGTTCAAAGTAAGAGAGACAGGTTGCGGGTTTTCTTCTACTCCCATCACAGCATTCAAATGCGAATTAGCTAACATTATCACCAGCTCCTGCCTCGCTGATATTATTATTTACTTATAATCTTCGGCGAATCCAGTAGCAATGAAAGCAGGACACATACTTCGAACCTGCCTTCGTCGTAAATGTGAACGTTATAGTTGGCCTAGATTCCCCAGCCTCCCATCTTGACTGCGGAGAGATGGTTGGGCATGAGCGATAAGTAATTTTTTATCAACTAGGTTATGCCCACATCTCGTGTCTGGTCGACCGCGACACCATTAATCTTGTACATTACTCACTCGAAAAGGTGCAGATTCTCATTTCGTGCGAAATTGGTGGTGGTCCAGTGGGTTCTGTCTGCTTTTGTTAGCCTGCCTCTTATGGGCACAAAGGACTGGCTAGGTGTCAGCACATTGCTTCCTCGTAGCTTACTGATCTCGGGTTCGATGTACCACAGGTTATACGTCACATGTTATACGTCTTTGTCTTTCCAGCGAAATTTAGTCCCATAATTTCAGGGGCAAACCTAGAGTAATTTCTTCGCTTCGGAAATTTATCAGTTCCTCATTTTGGTCGAAGATCGAAACTGCTACTTCATGAATACTCTTTGCAACAATCAGAACGTAAATGAGTATTATCGGAGATTCTATGATTTTATATCTAGGATCTACAGTTGGAGCGAACTCGTAAATAGTACTGCTTGGTTTCCCATACACGTAACTGCAACTCGCCAAGTTACAGTTTATGTGAATGACGTTGACCATAAAGATGTTTACGGCCTGCGACGAATCGTGTTTCTTTCCTGCTTCGTACAATCTGGCTTCGAATCCCAGCATGGGCCCAATGGTATCCGGTTCCGTAAAGTCCACATCTGCGGAGCAAATAATTTCGGCCTTCAGGGTATTCGGATTCCCATGTAATTCGAATGCGATGTCATGTGGTAGCGGTTTATTTATTAAGTTTTCCATATCCTTCGGCTCGTAAGCCGCGGTGGAAATGCTGCTTTCTTTCACATCTCCTGCCACTAGGTACCAGAATGCAGAATTCACATTTTCTTCTATGTTGGACATGGAGTTGTAAGTTTGAAAGTCCACTAGCTCCACACGCCATTCCCCCTCCAGCTCCAAAGGAGGGTGAAAGCTAGCACTTAGCTCGAATGTTTTACCACTCAGAATGATGAACACCGACATACTGAGGAGATCGGTACGACTGGCACAGCCATTTATTCCTCCCGCATATTGTCACTGGAAATGACGATTGCTTAAAATTGGCAGACATTAGTGTCAACAGTTCCATAGGTTGGGCATCTGCTCTGTCTCATAGTTGTAAGTCAGTTTATTATATTTAAGGTACTCGTGCAGCTTGGCTAGAGGATGCTAATTTCCAAAACTGTCGTAGTATACCGCACATTTGCCACATTTTAAGTAACCTCCTTGTGCGTACCGGACCCAGCTGTTGTGTCCAGATTAATTACGCCACATTCGTGTCTCTTGGGTTTAGGAGGTAGAGCATCTCTCGTAAACACTCCATGAAAACGAGGTATCTTCAATTTGGACGCAAACAATTTCAAGTCCACATTCGTCAGTTGACGACTAGGCAGAGTCACTCGATTTCATTCTTCAATTTTTTCCTATTTTTTCTCCCCATAAATTGATCCTCTTTTCCGATATGGGTGACGCATGTAGAGACCTTGGCCATTTTTTCCCCATGACGATAGATTCCAATTTTCTGTTATGATGACGGATTTCCTATACTTGTTTCCGAATGTTCGAAGCCCGCTTCGTGGCACTTACAATATTCGTGACTGCCCCAGCGATACCAGCCAGAGCACCGATTGCAGGTATCAGTGCAGGTCCCCCTACTTTGCTCTTACCCTTTCTCTTAGGTTATCTTTTGCTTGTATGTAAATAAATGCCTAGTTTCACATTGGCTTTCATGATTTTGGATAAGAAGTTAAGTCGTCTTGTGCAGATCCTTGTTTAGGGAGTAAGCGATGTTGTGGTGCTTGCAAATAAGCCTCGTCCACGCCCTGATACCCGTGTCGGCACGCGATGGCCTAGCTTGGTTCCACATAATCTGGAATGTAGAGTTCGAAGGGGTCACTGTTGAGTGGATTATCGAGCCCACAGGCGGATTTCGCCATCTTTATATTACAATACATTGAATTAAACTGACATACAAATTTGTAAACTGCTCCTTTTATACATTTGTGTTTCAGTATCATTCAAGATTAGGAAAAGTATGGATGAAATGATGCACCCTCTGTGTCGCTTCTGCGGTAAAGCATTTTGCGGAATCTACGATGACACATAATAACGACCTTCAAGATGAAAACTTCGAGAATGTCATTTCAGTGCGATTTCTGCCAGAGGCAGTTTACACAGAGTGGTATTTTGAAGATACATTCTAAAACTTGTAACACTGATTCTCCACCTCCATCTCTGCCTCCACATCCACCTGCTCCATTTTCCCCATTTGCTCAATTTGATTCATTTACTCCATCTCTGCCTCCGCCTTCACCTCCGCAGGATAGTAGTAGTATTATATGTACTATCAAGCATGATGTTACCCTACCCATACGCATTCATGTTGAAAATGAAGGTATTTACCAAGAATCACACCACAGTGTACTATTGCATACTAGTGTGCGCGGCCTGAATTACGGACCATCGGGTTGCAGCAAGACGTGCATCCAACTGAGCCTGCTAGAGGAACCTAATGGTCTTGGGTTCGAGAACCTGTATGTTTATTTTAAATAGCTCCAGCAACCAAAATACCAGCAAGTGGCACGTGTACTGCAGGCCGTGGAAGGTATGAAATATTTTCCATGCAGCGATAACAAAGCCGTCGTACTACAGAGCGAATGTCTTCCAAACTTGATGTTTTACTTTGATGACATTACCTGCGAAAAACACTCATGCATTCAATAATACTTTAGCATGGGGTGGCACGTGAATGTGGATTGGTGTAACTCGGCCAGAATTATTCGCATGTACTCAAACAGCTACTTCGCGACAATACTGATGTGTTGGTGGTTTCGCATGGACTACACTAATTTACGCCACTTTTATGACGATTATGTCACTACGGACATGACATTTGCAGAATTCAAGATATGTGAGCCTTGTGTCGGAAGGAAAAGTTTGGTATATTGGTGACCACAAAAAGGCTGGCCTCTATATAATGGCAGGTACATGCATAGTTTCGATCAGTTTATCCTAAGAACACATCCATGAGTCATGGAAGCATTTCCGAATTTGGCGAAATCGATCATCACGATGACCTTGAATGTGGCCAGAATCGCTTCGCCCCTGCACGCAGAGAAAACTTGCCCCTTATTGGCCGTAATTTGGAAATTGTGAATAACGAAGTGGTTTGAGATTTGGTAGCTGTCGACCAGCATATAGGAGGTGCGGAGGCACGGTTAATAGACTTGATCAACGTATCGAACGCACAGAGACGAGAAGAACTGAAGGAGGTATATAATTGTTTTAATTTCCAAACTGGCTACGAAAACCGATGTCGCGAGGCATAATCAGAATATATTGGATATGTATGTCGGACACACCGATAAAGCAATTTCGGAAAATTGCGAATGATTGCCTACAAAAAAAGCAAGGTGAGCAAGCCGAACTGGCGAGCGAGCTTCAGCGAATGATCGAGGCGGTACAGGCAAATTAATTACCTGCGAAAACTAACAGAATGGCCATCGAGACTCGAATGGAGGAGGCTCTCAAACTTATTACACTCCAGCTAGACAAAATAAAAATAAATAAAGAAATAAATAAACATAAAAAAGTCCGGAACTTGTCGAATTGGAAGGTGGCATCACTAACGACGAAGAAGATTTTCCCCTGATCGACTTGCTGCGTGCATGGGAAACGAAACAACCCTGGGAGCACAGGCCCGAGGTGGGCACTCTTGTATCTCATTGCATCGCTTCCTACTCTGCATGCACTGCCGACAAGACTTATGGTTTCCAGAAAAGTGGTGGAAAATGGTTTCTCGGAAACAATTAAGTTTTTTTCTACCCAGGCATGTACTACAGATCGGCAAGCGCAAGGTGAAAGTCACGCAGGGATTGAACGAACTTTTGTTTTGTAGGCATCCTGGACACTAAACCGAATCAGGTTTGTACAAGTGCCTAGCCTGTTACAGTCCAGTCGCGCTCATTACACTGAGAATAACACATCAACACGACGATCTAAGGACGTGATGCAGGAAAAATTTCCCATTATAGCTGGACTTTTTCACAAGGTATGTGAAATTGGTGGAACGGGACTGACTCAGAAATTGGAGAGTGGAGAAAAATCTATAACTATCAATATTGGAACGATCCAAACGAGTTGGTAGGTAGGCTGAGACTTTTGGTTACTTCACAGTCTGCAGGAAACCGTCGCACACAAATGTAATCATTTTCATCATCGAAGAACTCATAGAGGCTGGTTATGTTTCGAGATGAACAATTATGGAGTTGCCGACGAGCTGCACAAACTTGCTAAGATAGATCACCCATGTAGAAGATACATCATGAAATGACTGGACGATACTTTCCAATCCGACCTGGTCGAAATGCAAGATACTGCTCATGCGAATAAATGCTATGGCTATATTTTGACCATGATCGATACGTTCTCCAAGTATATCTGGGCCAGACTGCTCAATTCGAAAAATGCATGTGACATTGCAAAAGCTGTGGCGAGTGTATTGCAAAGAGTGGTACCAAAATAATCTCCACACCGACGATGGTAAAGTATACTTTAATGCTATTTTCCATGCACTTATGAAGAAACATAACATTAATCATTATTCTACGCTCTCCGAGCTGAAGTCGATTATCGTCGAGTGTTTTTACAAGATTCTGAAAGCTTAACTTTGGACAAATTTCATGGTGAATAGAAATTACAAGTGGTTGACACTACTCCCGAAAGTCGTACGTAAGTGTATTCTACTATTCGTTTTACCACTGGCATGAAGCCCGAAGACATGAAGAACATTGTATGCTATTCCGAAGAGGAGGGACCCACTAAAGCCTAAAGCCAAGATCAGTGACTTGGTGCAGATTTCGAAAAAAAATTGAATTTTCCGCAAAGGCTTCCATCAGAACTAATCTGCAAAGCTGTAAGAGGTGGTGTATATACGACATGCATACTTACGCTTGTTTTACCTCGAGGAACTGCGTGGCGAACCCATCTTTGGTGGATTTTGCACCAAAGAGATCTGGCCTACACAGTTTCCAGACGTGTACTTGGTGGAGGTGCTGAAACGACGTAATGGCCGGGTGATATGCATTGGCCTTAGTTACTCCAACCATGATGATTCCTGGGTCGATGAGGAAGACATTTTGTCATAACAACCTTACTATAATTATTATTCAATTTAAATGTATAGTTTTTACTATAATATTATAAATCTTTGCATGATTTGCTGAAAGGTTCGTTCTTTCATTTATATCCCTCCCAATGCCTGCAGGCTGCTATGTATGCACTCGTGGGTTCGAGATATGTAATTGTTTGCAGTAAAAACTATTAAACTGAAGTATTTATTTTTCACGTGGAATGTGGACGTATTTTTCGCATATATATGTTCTATAAATTTTACTTGAGAATGTATGTAGTTGCCATAATTTTTTCTCGCCGGTGTTACACACAATATATAAATCAAATTTACATGTATTGTGTTAGTTAACATTAAAGAACGTATTCGGGTTTTATCGAGCGTTAGAAAGTATTCATTGTCCCGACAAATACCAAATAAACTTACATTTTTTCCCCTGTACTACTTTTTTAGACATTTTTTTAAAATTCGGCAAACATACTTTTACCATGTGCATGTGTGTATATATATGTATGTATATATATATATATATATATATATATATATATATATATATATATATATATATATATATATATATAATATATATATATATGCATACGTACCTCGACCTATCCACTGTAGGCCAAAACGTTGATCGAGATGATGCGGGACATCACGTGATCGTCGAATGACGAATGTATTACCACAGTCATTGCCGCCCACATTGGTGTATTTTTAAACACTGATATAAAACATTTTTTTTTTAATGTGTCAAAGCTGATATCTTTCGAAGAGTATTTTCTAACTTATGTGAGCAGGACATAACACAAGATAAAAATATTTTTAAAAACATTTATTTATTTATTTACACACACTAGTACAAATACAAGGCTTTCTCTCCGCATATTTATTACACACGATGATTTTTAAATGCACCACATGTTCCTCAGAGTCTTTTGTTTATATGTCCCTCAGATTATCATAAGTCCAGAGCCTTAGTGCTTGGGCATTGCACAACGCGCATCGTCCATTTTCACACTCATGAAGCCCTGAGGTGTACATCTATGTCTGTACACAACGTTCGTATCGGCGGGACACGAACTGCAAATCTCCGACTCTTGGCGATTAACGTACATGGGGTAGTAGGGTATTATGGCTTCCCCCAACACTCTGTGAATGTCTCTGTACAGAATATTTCCACCATACCACCTAAAAACGTGCATCTGTAAACAGTATGCTTGCTGCGTGGTGCGGTCGAGGTGATTCCACTGACATGGTGGCGAATACATAAAACACTTTGGTTTTCTCGTCGTCTCTGTACGATATGGCTATATACTTGATGGTGTAAGAGTCTGAGTCCAGCAAGCGAAACCCTTGGATGTTTCAAAACATTTTACAAATCCTCACGCATGGCCACTGTCATTTCACACTGCATTGTCTCGTGTTCTGGGTTTGCTTCCTCGTCGCCGGGTAGTGCTTGCCAGTAGAAAACTTGCACGGGGCAGGAACTGCTAAGGCTACTCAGTGAGCCTTGCACCAGACCCTGCGATGTGACATTTTGGGAACCGAGGAACACCCATCGAAACACTCCTTGCATGGGAGACTGTCCCGTATGTATCATCCAACTGTTGCAAGGTCAGCAAATATTTGAATATGGCCGAAATTTCATACAGTGCGTATGTCAGCAGGAACTCTTTCGGCAGGTATGGCAACTCGTCCCATTTGCCCAAGGCGCTAAGCGAACGCACACTTCCGAATGCCAAAATGGCCGAAATGGTTTCATAACCACTTGGACAACATGTGTACATTTCTAAGAGCAAGGTACAATTTTCCCAGAGGTCCTCGGGATGCGCCTTATAGAGCCAAAGATTAAAGGCTGAGGGGGGAGGGGGGTGGTGGAACAGACGTGACTTATTAGTCAATAAGAAACATTGACAGGGGATGATGCAATCTCTGCGATTAATGTAGTATTAGGTCGTCGATTGGTCGGTAGATTGTCATGTGGGTGGAGAGGGTGGAATGGATGTGAATAATAGTTCGAACAGAGGTGGTGGAGGCTTCTCGACTAAACAACCAATGAGAACCAGGGGTGGGGGTCGAACGAATATGGTGGATGCATGGCGACAGTGGAGCGAAGTGAGTAGTTACCCAATGAGAATCATTGGCGGGGTAATTGGTGTGAACACATCTGATTGGTCAGAACGAAAGTTTCCGAAATACCCGAGAAAATTAGCCAATCGGAGAAATTGGCAGGGGTGGAATGGAGGTGACTAATTGTTGTAGGCTTGCTAATTGTTGTAGGCCGAATAAACAGTAATTGACCAATGGGAAGCATTGGTGGAGATTGGGGGCGGCAATTACCCAATGAGAATCATTGGCGAGGCACTTGAACGCTTAAATATATTGTGGGGCCGGAGAGATTAGAGAATGAGGGGGGCGGGGGGAATAGTCGCCTGCTGGGGATAGAGCCAACATGACTATATGGACGAACGTAAGTGAGAGCATACCAAGATGGTGGTAGAGTGAACGCGACTAATTAGTCTTACGAAGGTGAGAGACAAACTCCAGTTACACATAAACCAATAATGCTTACAAAAATGGCGGCCTCCAGTAACACATAAACAAATAATGCTTACCAAGATGCAGTCTAATGAATGAGAGAGACAGTAACATATAAACAAATGATGCTTACCAAGATGGCGGAATCCAGAAACAAACACATGACAGACGAAAATAAATCAAGATGGCGGCTTCCAGCATTGTATAAATAATTATGCTTACCAAGATGGCGGCTGTGACCGATAGGCTTTAAATAATAATTTTTTTATAGATTTTTTCAAAAATATCTGTTAAGTAAATTTTTAAACTATTTTTAATCAATCTTTAAATAAATTTTTAATGCAATTTTTAAACAATATTTAATACATTTTGAAAATAAATTACTTAATAATATTTCTTTGTAATTTTTTTAAAGCGATTTTTAAATTAATTCTTAATAGTATTTTTTTATGAATTCCTTAACGATTTTTATAAGGATTTTTAATAATACATTTTTTTTATAAATTTTTAATAACTCGGAATTTTTGGGTTTCTGGGATCGAAGGTCACCGGAGTCAAGATCGAGATAAAGGGTCCATAGTCAACAGTCACGGGCACTGGCCTCCAATATGGTGTACGGTGACAACAATATGGAGGCCAGGTGGCTCCAGCACCCCGAGCCTCTTGTCCCCAAACATACTTAACCCTACTACTCATTCATTCTCATATGTTCATGACAAACAAGCAAAACCTATTAAAACCACTTACAAAAAACTGCACTGAACTATGAAATGTAATGCTTTTATAATGAAACATTTTTAGTAGTGATCCTGAATCTTCTGTTATGAGACGAAAATGAATAATAAATCTGTATAGGAAATTATACAGCCTCTTAACACCATTAAATCAAGGACTTCCGCGTCTGAAACAGGTCAGTTTGCATACCTTATAGCACTACTTGAGTTTAACATTTGGAGGTATACAAAGTTGAGCTAAAATCGATTAGTCTATATAGTTTCGTAGGTAGAGCAGACCAACCCAAAATTATTTTATTGCCGCCATTCTGAAAATAAGTGTGTCACACTTAAAAATCTATGTATAAATTTTGAGCTACCACATTACAACTTCTTCGCCGAATTCGGTAAGAATGGATCGAGTATTTCCCGAGTAATGAAATAAAAAATTACCTTTTACTGTGCGGCTATCTTTCAAAATGGCAGACAAATGAGGCTCTCCATAGACAAATACGATGGTTTAATAGATACTGCCAGTATACAAAGTTAATTCGAAATTTGTTTTGTTAGTAAAATTTACTGAGCTAAAATATTTATATTGCTACCATTTTGAAAAAAAAATGCCTGACCTCCTTAAAACACACCACTTTATACCACCAGCTGCAGTATTATTTGTTTGCCAAATCTGGTAGGAATCTGTCAATTGTTTCCCGAGCTATTACATAAAAAAATATTTTTTTATGTGGCATATCTATCAAATTGCAGACAAAAGATACTCCCCGAAGATGCATTTCATAGATAAAATCGATACTGCTAAGTTAAAAATTTATATGATTTCGCCATAAGCATAATAATCGAAAATTGCCTTAAAGTCGCTATTTTGAAAATAAGTCTTTAACTTTCTAAAATATACCATTTTACACCATGTGTCGTAGTACTATTTCTTAGCCAAATTTGGTGGGAATCTGTGGATTGGTTTACGAGATGTGACAAAGAATTTTATTTATGTAAAGGTATCTTAAATAATAGTGGCCAAAAGATACTAAATATAGATAAGTTGATATTTGTAATATCTGCTACTAGCATACAAAGTTAATTTGGAATTTATCGCATGGTTTCATCGATAGAGCATTCCAAGCTGACTATAGGACCACCATTTGGAAAATAAGTGTCTGTCTGAAATACTTAAAACACACAATTTTACATCATCTGCCACATTACTACTTGTCTGTCAAATTTGGTAGTATTCGGTCAATTGTTTCCTGAGTTATGACAAAAATTCATTTATTCATATGATCCTATCTTACAAAATGGCCGACAAAAGATGCTCCATGTAGATACAGTCGATAGTTGTAATATTTACTGCCAGCATACAAAGTTAATTTGGAATTGATTACATAGTTTCGACGATATAGTTTTCTTCTTAAGCTAAGATGGTTATAAGGCTGCTACTTTAAAAATAATTTTCTGTCACACTCAAAACATCGTCGTTTAGAGGACGTCTGCTGGTGTATTACTCATATTTTTCTATCTGTAGGTGAATGTTTGTACGCCCGAAGTCGTGACAACACATCCTGCAGCGAGGATGAAAGAGTGATGGTTTGTGCCTTTTTTCGAGAGGACTATTAATTTTTATCATATTCAATTGTTGTTTTGGACATATGATTTTATGTAGCACGGTTAACCATGGGATGAAGGGGGGGGGGGGGGGGAATTACAAACCAAATTAAAAATGACACACATTTCCATAACTTACCTTAAATTCAAACTGTTGTTAGAGCACACACAGGCCTCATTATAGCCGCCTCCTTGATTGTGTCCTCACACGAAAGATTGTAAGCAAGCTGGACGTGACATCATCATTGCCCAACAGATATCTCCCACTCCACTCTAGCATCTTTCACCGGCGATATAGGAAAGTGTAAAACCCACGTGCTTCACCCATTCTCTTCATAAAGCGAAGCCTTCAAAGCAATACAGAAGGAAAAGAAAGTAAACAAAGTGTCGATCACCATATCCGCCAACTTAGCTCTGCCTTCGCCGACGTAATAAGATTGGATACGACAGTTCTAAATACATCACCATAGTAAGCTCGGCTTCTTGCAAAACACTTCAGTTATTTAACATTGTCAGTATAAAAATCTTCCCCGAAAACTGTATCTGAATATGTGCAACATAACACATAGTTATATATGCCTTTGATAAATTTGTTTGCTCGCTCCTTAAGCCCCATAACTGTTCGCCTCTGTAACTTCTAAACCAGTTTATACTCAACTTGATTTCAGAGTGTAGTTTGACGTCAAATACGCTCGTTAATAAGTATAACTTTTTGTATAGAATTACAGGGTCTGCAGGGTTTAAGTTATGCCTTGTTTTACGTAAAAATTAGTTAATACATCCATTAACCGCTGTAGTTTTAACTGGGCGAAGTTGCTGTCCAATCTCATCCTCGATGGGCGAGAGATCTGGGCAACTTGCTGACCAAGGAAGCATGTTGACATTACGAAAGCAGGTCAGAGATACTCGGGCTGTGTGTGGCCGGGCATTATCATGCTGGAAAATGGGGTAGTCAAGCTGCACCAAGAAGGGGAGCGCACATGGGCACAGCATTTCAAGTATTAATTTCCGCGTTATCAAGGTTCCTTCAATCCTACACCAAGAAGGGTAGCGCACATGGGCACAGCATTTCAAGTATTAATTTCAGAGCTGTCAAGGTTCCTTCAATCTTGCACCAAGAAGGGGAGCGCACATGGTCACAGCATTTCAAGTATTAATTGCCGCGTCGTTAAGGTTCCTTCAATCCTACACCAAGAAGGGTAGCGCACATGGGTACAGCATTTCAAGTATTAATTGCCGCGTCGTTAAGGTTCCTTCAATCCTGCACCAAGAAGGGGAGCGCACATGGTCACAGCATTTAAAGTATTTATTGCCACGTCATCAAGGTTCCTTCAATAATCTACAGTTGGGCACAAGAATAGTAGGAAATGGCACTCCACACCATGACAACTGTCACACTCAGTACTATAATTTTCGTGAAATATTCATGTGTTATATTCTGTGATCACGAGATGTAAAGGCAACAAGTAAAATGTAATATGTAAAAAGTTAAGTTTTCATTACTCACGAAAATGGGGGTCTGATATTGCATACTGATTAGTACACTCGTCTTTCATAAATCAGACTGAGATTAAAATTGCGACAAAATATTTCTACACTATGTATGCATGCGTGGCACTTAAGTTACTGTTCACTTCGCGACGTACGACATGCCAAGCAAAATGTTGTTCCTTTATACTGCGCTGATTTACTTAAATTTTTATGACCAATACAGTACCAAAAAAAGTTTTACATCATAGAATTACACACATTTCAGTTGGTGATGAACTCGTATATTTGTTTTTCATAGAGTATTAAAAAATATATATATATTTTTTAAGTTTTATAAACAATTACACTGAAAATGGAATATTATGAGATAACAATTTAAAAAAATTAAATTACACACATAACAGAGAAAAATATGCAGAGAAAAAACCACAGAGCAATTCTGTAATTGGCTTTCAGTTTAGCAGCAACCAAACTTAAATACTCTTATTAGCCCGTTCTGTGATTTATTATTGTCTTAGTTATTGCATGAACTACTCCAATATTGCTGTCATTGCTCTGCCGAATGAAATGCCTTCTTCGTAACAGGAACATAGTTAGTTGTCTGTCGCGCCCTCACGTTATCTATACGTTTAAGGCAGGGTTGACACGGGTCACACGGGTTACATGAAGCGTACCTGGAGACAGTTTTCCTTTATCTAGGGACGCAACTATTCGTTCTTGCCAGTCCGGAGAATATATGAGGTGTGGCGAGGTGTTGATGGAGAGGTGACGGAATGTATTGGAAAGGTGAACAGGAGCACGTCGAAAAGACCCACCGCTCAAATGCAACATCCAACGCGCTTCCCCCATTACGAAATATCTCGTCTCGGACCCACAGGGAATCGAGCCATGGTCACCGTAGTGTGCAGTAGTCATTTGACATAGGGGTTCCCGCTCTGCTGTATACTCAATTACTGTACGTTTCTAGTTGTGAATTAAATCACAGATAAGTCCACGACCGACAGTTAGAGGGATTTGCTTGCAGAAATCTTGTTCCTGCTGCCTTAACTTTTTTAATAAGCGTATTAACGACTGACTAATATTTGATTTGTTTAATGGTGTTTCTTTTACTTAAACAATATTTACGACTACGTGCACAAAAATACGCAAAAAAGACAGTAAATAAACAATTAATTTCCCTCTGTGATTCAGACATGCTAACCCTAGTAGCGTTAATGCAAATACGTTGGACTGCAAGGCCTGTGAGGTTTGATTACGAGGCGATCACAGGCAGATGAGATTTCTTCAAACTGATCCTGCAAGTCGTCATTAACGATCACGTATGAAGGAAACCACGACTAATATCAACAAACTTGCAGAAGAAAGGTTTTTGAATGATGTTGACGACCCTGAAAAACAAAGAGGAAAACATATTAGTCATGTAATCATCTCATTTGCAAAATAAAACTACATAATAACGCTAATTTTTTTGTTGCAAAGAACGAGTGTAAATGTATAACATCAAAACATGTAATAAATGACAATCACTCAAAAAATAAGTTTACTTTTTTAATAGAAAGATATCTTTTGTACCTCCATCCGTGAGACTTAAATGTGGTAAAATATATCTTAAATATTACGCGTGAGGTAATCGTCCTGTAACATAACGATCAGAAAAAACGCATTTTTGCTCATAGCGTGTTCTTCAAACATGTTAAAGTGGTACATAGATAATCTTACGCAGTTCCGTCACTAGGATTGAAACATACAAGGTTAATGATCAATCGGTACTGCGACACCACGCACAATTAGTCACAGACATTCAAAAAAGTTATATCCAAAAAAAATTTCCAGTAAAAGATCAACGAAAATATGCCTGATGTGTATAGTAGAAAGGCGAGTTCCATGAGTATGTAGGAATAAAAAAATGTATCAATTAATAACGTCTAATTAAATACTGGCATTTAAATCTCACTACCATATTGTTTATGTGTACTACCGCCGGTTTTGGAAGTGATTTCATGTACGTACGTACGCAATTTCGGTGTTAATAATTTTATTAGGGACCTATACTCTAAATCTAATGTTTTAGAAATAAGAGGTGACAAAGCATCCCAAAAGTATGGCAGATACACTACCACGTGACCTAATCCGCTGGTTATAAGAGCAAAAGTACAGACAGCAGTCAGCTATCAGTGTTTATTACTACATGTTGTGGCCAAAGCAGCGAATTTATAGTTCCCATTGCAAATCTTATAACGATGACTGATGTAACCCAAGCGTACCTCTACAGCAAAGTAGTTAGCTCGGAACCGTTGGCCTTATGGCGTAATTGATTGAGCTAAGACAGTCGGACGGCTCTTAACATCGAGACCTGGAGAGCCAATGAGGGTAAAGCTAGGAAAGTATGGAGCGGCACCGAATGAGAGGGTGGGTAAAACGGGAGATCCGCGAGAAAATCAGTAGACCAGCGGCATCATCCGCCACAATTCCCGCTTGCGAAAACCCGGGAGTGACCTCTCCGGGAATCGAATCCGGTTCGCCTAGGTGGCACCGCGATCCCTTTATGGCGTAAGAACCTTGGGCTTCGCGACCTGAAACACGCACCTGATGGAACTGGGACGTCGACGTGTTGGAAAAGCGACTCGGTGGTGTTGTCGACGAAGACGGCAGCGACTTGCACGTAGTACGTCTGTCCCCTGGATACTGCGAAGATGGTGAAGGACGTGGTGCCTGTGGACAAAGTTTGCCAGGTCTTCCTGAGGTCGCCGGAATAGTACCAGGACACGTTGTAGAAGCGGACACATTGCAGGCTCGTGTTCACTGGCGTCCACTCAATCTTCACCGACGTGTTCGCTGCTGTTAAGTTCATGTTTTCCAGGACGGGGTGACCTTAAACAAGGAAACATTTGATTAGTCTGTCATAACGTCATTACGACTAGAGCCGTATAACAATTTCTTTGCGTCGTTTTATGAATATTGGTTCGAAAATGGATTGTATCGATTACTGATTTGCAACGTGCATGAATTCATAACATTTTCTAATAAGTACGAGACAAATATACATAAAACTAATATTTCGATACTGAAATTGTATAATCTTAATGTTTTTAGAATAACAATATCTATAAAAATAAAACAACAATCAGTAAAATTAGCTATCTTACATAAATTCGTTAATGATGCAAAGATTTGATGCAAGAATAAATTACTGTCCTTCTAGGTGATAATCAAACCAATGTATTAC
Source organism: Dryococelus australis (assembly GCA_029891345.1). Classification (NCBI taxonomy): domain Eukaryota; kingdom Metazoa; phylum Arthropoda; class Insecta; order Phasmatodea; family Phasmatidae; genus Dryococelus; species Dryococelus australis. The sequence goes on along the minus strand of CM056998.1, from coordinate 66,543,242 downwards.
AATAGCGGTTCATCGAACATATTAAAGTGTAGAGAAGCTTAATTCTATACGGACTTCCTTAACGAGTAGTAGCCTATTATTTAAATATTTTGTTCAAATCTATTATTTTTTTAAATAATTTCGTTTATTATAAAGAAACATATATTTTGGCCAAACTTTTTTTTTTCTCGAATTTCGGCTACATATATTTCCGTTTACTGTAAAAGTAATGTCTTTCGATATTTACTTAGTGCAATAAGGCATTGGAAAAATTGAATTTTGAGATAACTGGCAATACCAACAGATTCATTTTACAAACGTTTCAAAGCGAGTTTCATAGGTATGTGCTAAGCATTATGATTTCATGTGATTTATAAGTCGGAAAAACTTGTGTACAGCGTATGTAATGAGTTAATTGTACAGGTGCCAAAACACGCTCAATATAGGTACATCAAATTATAATATTATGAATATTTTTGTCAAATTCTCACCGACAGAATATAAGTCTAACAACAGAATATATGTACAAAGGAATAAATCGACAGAAACGGATTGACCTCTTCCAGCAGTCTGACATAAAAACGTAAACGACTCTGAAATCAGCATTTTATGATGTTTGTTTTCGTCATAATACACTGCAATACTGGTGGTATAAATCTCCTTAAATCTGTTCAATAAGAGGTACAGCGCGATCAGACAAACAATATCCTTTAAATGAGAAAAATTAACATTAATATCTCATAACCATGAAAAATTTTATGCGGGCATGTATGTTTTATATTCTTGTTCATCTTAATGTTTCGCAGGCCTTGCAATTGACAATGATAATTACATACCCCTAGAATTTGAAAGACTATTGTCAGTACATTATTGCCAACACCTGAAACCAGTTACGGTAACCTAGGTTTCGTAAAGCAGAGTTTATGTACGGTGTAAACGCCGCTAAAGTGAGGTCTTGCCGTATCTCAAAAACCGAGGTTTGTAATTCAAGTTTCGCGCTGAATCTTAGTTTTCGTGCACGATATGATCAACGAAATTTTGATTTCGTTTGCAGATATGGTATGAAATTTACAACTAGGATATGTTGAAGTGTAAAAAAAAGTCTGATTGATTAAAAAGACGTGTGTAAATGCAGAGAGTAGTAGGGTAAAGAGAGCTCTGGCGCAGTATTATGATAAGAGCTCGGGGCTCTCGACGAGCCCCATCCTGAATCCTGCCATCTTGGATTCCACCGTCTTGCTTTTTTGCCGTTTTTTTTTCTAAAAAAAAATGGCTTGTTTTAAACAAAAATAACCCTTCGGAAATCAATTATTTTACCCAAAATTCACCTTTTTCCCCTTATAAAGTCAGTTTTTTTTCAAGCTGCAAAAAAGGACCCCTGAAAAGGCCATTTTTTTTGCATGAAGCAGGTGAGGTGGATCAGCGGCCCAGGCGACCTTGGGGTCATGGCAAGTGGATCGGTCAGGACTCAGGACCATTGACCTTGAACCTTTCACTCCAAAAATATATAATTTCATTTTTAAAAATTTAAATGTATTTCACAATTAAAAAATTTAAAGGCGTAAGTAGTAAGTGTTATATATACATACACATATATATTTATATATATCATTGGAGTCGTCATTTTAAGGCACATACGATCGTGATGCTATATCGATTATGTAACTTAATGTGAGGACCACCATACTGGATTTAAGAGCGAAACAATTGTTACAAAAATTCCAAAAAAAATTACAACAGAATTCAAAAACAGTTAATATTAATTGTTTTTTTAATATTTTAAAAATTCTACAAAAACCCAACACATTTATAAAAATTCATTTAAAAAACAAATTTCCGAATGTCACCCGCAAACACCAATGTTCCACGTCGGTTAATTAGTCGGCAAGCCTCCGCCACCTTGCCTTTACTTATTATCGTATGCAGACATTAATATATTACATTCATGTACATGCAGCAGACTGACACCTGTAAAAGTAAAAATATCAGTTCTTGCATAGCAAGAGCAGTGTTAACAGGTCTGCACCTGCACTGTGTCATGTAACTGCATTCGTATGTGCTTCCAGGTCGTTGGTGTTGGGTAACCATGAAGACAGCTTGTGCATGGAAGATCAGTGTTAGCATTTTCACAGGCCACCCGTGCACAGTATCGGATAGCCTAAGTCAACACATAGCAATGTTAGCAGGTCTGCACCTACATGGTGTCAGATAGCCTTGGTGGGTTCTACTCTGCAAATACTATTATCCTTGTATCACTCTGCACCACCTCATAATTTGGCTAGGATATATTAGGGCTGGAGCATCAAAATCTTTCACAATCTTTACTTACTCCAATCCACCCAATCTTACACAATATTTTACACGAATCCATCCTATCATTCATAATCTTTGTATTAATCCACCACAATCTTTCGCAATCAGCACTGAAATATTTTAATCTTTCCATGTATGCAGTCAACTATCCATGCATTTTTATACTTAAAAAATTAATAAATATTCCATACATAGATATTTACATTTATAGGCGAATTCTCACAGCACCACTTTAAAGATGTGAGGGATAAAAGAATACGGCACAAAAATTTTAGAAAAAAATACAACTATTTTATAATAATTTATTATTATTTTGTAATTAAAACTTCAGAAGAAAAGAGTTCATCACATCATCTAATATAGCCCCGATCCTTCATTTCATCGATGATCGAAACCGTCTCTTTCATGTTCAAGTAAGCCCATGGTTTTGAAGCTCAAGCAAATATCTGAGCCTGACTACAAGTTTATTCGTGTCTTCGGTAAACCGATAGCCAGTTTTTGTTGATGTCTTCTGTCTTCTTCGCATCACTTTTCGAAGGAAACTCGTTGGTGAAATGCATGGGGACGTAGAGGGAATCATCATCGTCTTCATCACTATCACTGTCTTCATAGAAATGGTCATCAATGCTGTCATCAGGATCGTCTTCACCTCCTGTTTCAGCCTCAATATTAAATTTTCTTTTCTTTGAAGTAGGAGTTGTATGGTCATCATCAGTATTTAGAGCCGAAGAATGTTTATTTTCAAGTTCGTCAACTTCATATGAACGTTTTGCAAGATTACATTCTGTGCCAACGAACTCTACTGTACTCATTCCATCTTTAGCAGTAACAGTCATATCATAATTGTCTGTGGAAACAGTGCCCATCAGCAGTAGGAAATGGGGTAAGCACTCGGAAGGGTCTAGGGTCTGGCTCTGGCTGTGGCTAGTTTTACCCTAAAACCGCTTGTTTTAATCTAAAAATCACATAAATATTTTACCCAAAAAAATCACTTTTTCCACTGAGAAAATCGCAATTTCCCATTTTGCAAAAAAATAACTCCCCAGAAAAGTTCACTTTGAGCTGGAGCAGGCAAGTCAAACTCGATATTTGTCTTTGATAACATTAAAAAATTTAAAGGCAGAAGTTTTAAGTGTTATATATCACTGGACTCGTCTTTTCAATGTGCATACAATCATGATGTTAAGTAAATGTTGTCTTGGTATTTTATGCTCTATCATTCCATGTTGCCACTCTGTTTCCTTACTTTCTCTCCTTTCCTCTCTTGTTTCCTATTTACTCATATTTATTTTAAGTATCATACTCTATAATCGAGAACTGAAGATTTGGAGGGCTGCTGTGGGCAAACGACAGGGAGGAGAGGGAAGCCAACCCACCCTCACTGATCCCCCATCCTTCCTCTTTTGAAATACTCCCCCCCCCCCAAAGTGCCACCCTCCCCATCCCTGGGAGGAGTTAGAGGCACAAGGGGAGTATATTTTCCATTTTATGGTATTGGGGCTTGGCCTGGAAGTCACATTTTTCGACCGATTTCCTTCAAATTTGGGGGAGGGATGCCTTTCCATGCAGTGCCCTCCACCCTATTGATAATTAGGCCCTTTGTAAGCCTAAGGTCTCAGTCTTAAATACTAAGTTTTAAGTTTTAAGTCTTAAGTTTTAAGCCTTAAGTCGTACTTTCACTATAATTGCTACTGCATGTTGGGATGTGCAAGCGAGCATTTGATAGGCACGAGCGAGCACATGCCGAAGTTCCCTGACGACATTGCACCATAAATACTAATTCATACAGTTACCTGCTTCATCTTTGGTGGCTCAGACTGTGGTTTCCATGGGCCAGACCCCTGGTTTATTTACTACTCAGACTTAACTTATATAATATTTAAGTTGTTTAATTTTTACACATAATTTTTTTACTATCCATGACTTAAGCTTTTTTTAAATTTAAAAACTAATTCCTCATCTTTACTGGACATACACTTAACATAAAAACCACACTCTAGTTGTATTCGCAAGACCTTGGAATGTTTTTCATTTTAAAAATATTACGAAAAGATGTACCTTTGAAAAAAATACAACATATATAATATATATATATTTATTTACAAAATTTTACATACAAACATTTCTTTGCGATAATTTTTTTTTTCGAAGGCCAGAAAAGGACATCACCTTTATTCGTAAGAGGTTGATATTCACTCATTCTCAGCTGCAGATGATCCACTGAATCGAATGTCCAGCCCGAATTCTTCATCATTATTTCTTCTTGCTCGCACCATACCTTTTCTATATTATCATCTAACCTCTTTTCGATGTCATATACTTACAGAGTGATACATTCCGTGTCTTGCATGTTCTGCAATTTCCATTCTGGTTAGGTTCTGGTTTTGTGTATATACATTCCAGCAATATATTATATTTTAGAGGCTCTTATTTTTCAATCTCTTCTGTAAGTTGGTATATTAAATTTTGTTTCGTACTTGACAGGAATGAGCAAACATATTTCGACGAACCTGTAAAATTCAGAGTAACGTAATCTTTCAGAAGTCCCCTGAATGCAGATTGATTCAGAAAAAGTCCATTAGCATTAGTTTTGTCTAGAACATGGACATGTTTTCGAGCATGATGTTTACACTGTTTTGCATGGTTGTAATACGACTATTAACATAGTTTTCTCTGATTGTTATGTATTTCACATCGCACATTGTCTGGAATACATTTTACTTCATAATATGTGAACTGACGACCCCACTTGTGACAGTCAAGAGTCAAATAAGCTCATCCTTTCTTCTTTGTGCATTTGCCATGCTTCTTGTGCCAATGCTTATGACAGATTTTGCTGAAGATCTTTCCACAGTAGCGACACAATCGACCCGATATCGAATGTGAATTGACCACACTGTCTACATGCACATCCTCAATTACCGATGGTAGCACCATTGCATCATCATTTACTGTACAAGGTAGTGATGACATGTTTACATCATCACTGCACACAGCAGTACTTGATAGTCCAAAATTTGTTTGCGGCAGTGGCGATACATCTTTTCGTTTTGCTGGCAAAGGAACAAGTTCTTTATATATATTAGAATGTCTGTATAGAGTGTTAGCACGAGCAAACAGACAAAGGCAATTATCATACTTCTATGCCATGAGGAGCAGGTTCATCTTACAGTTATGTTTTTCATGTCTTCTAACATTGCTGCTATTCGCAAAGGCTTCATTATGGTACATGCATTGAAGTCTTGACACTGTTCGCTTGGGTCGCGATGCTGATGGAGCTGCTGTAGATGGCCACCTGAAGAGGTCGATGATGTCGGTGTCACATCTGAAGAAGTCGATGGCACTACTGGTATGGCTTTCAAAGAAGTCGATGGTATGGCCGTAGATCCCAATAGCTCTGGAATGCACACATACACCACAGATACTGAATGAGATGTCTACTGTAAAATGAGCTAGCCAAGACGATCCACCTTTCATGGCAGCTGTTGTCAACTAAGCCTCTCAGATAACCACCCTACTGCTTATAATATACAAGTATGCAAGCCCTATGACATATTGACTTTGAACCAATCATATTAAACCATAAATACACATTTGGACAGCCAATCCCCAAGTTGCCATGCGATTGCAGTTGACAAATAGTGTGAATGCACTGAGACATCACACACAGGCAGGGCAGCTGACCTTGTCAATGCCAATCAAGAGCTGTGTTAGCAAGTCTGCACCTGCATGGTAACTGGAGTCTGTAAGTACTTCCATGCCAGTTTCACAATCTACATAGTGTCAGGTGGCCATGTGTGTGGGAGTAGCAGTGATAATATTTCTGCACCTATGCTGTGTCTGGTATCTGGAGTCTGTACATGCTTACAACTTGTTTATGCACCTAAACATAGCCACGTATCATAAGTCAGCACATAGCAATGTTGCAGATTCGCACCTGTACAGAGATAGCTATCTCCAACCCAATATTACGACTAGGGAGAGGCAAAAATAAAATGAACACAAAGTAAGGTAAACACACTTTAATTTTTTAAAAAGTTCCATGTACATATCACTACTTAAAAAAACATTTCTAAGTCTTACTTCAGAATGCCTTTCTTATCGACCCAGGAATTGTAGTGGGCAGGGGAACCCCACCACTGATGCAGGCCCTACCATTTTGTTGTTTCAGCACCTTTTCCACCAAATACACACATGAAAACTTTGAAGGCTGGATTTCCTCAGTGTATAAATTGCCATGGATGAGTACACTGCTCAGATATTCGAGATAGTATGTTCTCGGAGCATAGTTGTGTATATGTCGCACACAAAAAAATTCGGGACTCCAATTCGCTGTGAACACTTTCTCGAAGGTGCCTTTCTGTTTGGAGATGTGCACTAGGTCTCCAACCTTACCTTTAGTATTTTGTGGGTCCTTCCTCTTTGGAATAGCATATACAGTCCGAACGAGGGAGTCATCCTTGACATCTTCGGGGTTCATGCGAGTGGTTGAGTATACTATAGAATTATAGTTGTTAACAAGTTCTGTCAATAGCTCAAGCCCCTTGCAGCTGCCATACACTGCGAAATGCTTCCACATCTTGCCCTTCAGAGCCCTGTTGAACATCTCGACGAGTGAAGCTTTGACATTTCTGTACGTGGAATAATGAGTTATGTTATGTTTATTCATTGGGGCCTTGAACTTTTCACTGTAGAATTCCTTGCCCTGGTAGGTTTGCAAATTGATCGGAATCTGTCCGTGCAATACATCTGTCATGGCCTCGGTGATGTCACATGTAAGATTCGTCTTGATCAGCCTGGCCCAGGCGAATTTGCTACAGGTATCGATGACTGTGAACATGTATTTGTAGCCCTTGTTGACTCGAGCATACCATATCATCTCGACGAGGTTGGCTTGAAACAGGTCATTCATCCCACAAATCATAACCTTGCAGCAGTGGTAGTTGCGCCTGGCGGCCACATGCAGTTCTTGGGTGGTTCCCAATCGATTCATCGTATTTTCCCTCCTTCCTTCAGTTCTTCGATGATTTATATAATCTTGTTGGCATGCCAGTAATTTCCAACACGTTGTGAAGTGACCAGTAGTCGTAGTCTATCCACCAGTTTATTCGGGTCGTCCCAAAACACGTAGTAAATGTTCTTGCCATTGTCTGTCTTCTTCAGACCTTCACCGCTTTTCAGTGATGGCCCGCAGAATAGTTCTGCAAGAATGTCGATTTTTTTCATGATCTTCATCCTTTTAAGCACCATCTCGGGATTGTTATCTTGGTAAAGTGCAAATGTGAATTCGAGCAATGTCTTGTATTTCAGCTGGTCATATACCATAAAATCCCGGGGTTTCTTGCGAAATAGAAGCTCATACAGCCCAGAGGTTCCACATGTCTTGTATTCATCAACTCAGATTATCTCACCTGGTAGAAACTTTGTTTCATCAGCACAGAGGAACCATCTATCATTGTGCCTGTATACACCATATGTCATATCATCGTCATGAGATGTGCACGATCATAGATACCGACGAGCCAGAACATTGTAATTCAGGGCTTTCTTCTGTAATGTTTTCTTGTGTGGAAAATCCACAACCGATCCATCATCCTGATCTGTCTGTACATCATCATATTTTCGCTTCTTCATAGACTCAGCACTATCGTCGACCTCGGTCTTCACCACTATGGGTGCTCCATTCCTCTTCCTGAATACATCGAGACGAGAAGTAATATGCTTAAAAATTTCTCCACTTATAAGGTCATGTGAAATTTTGGCTCTCTTAACGAGAAACTACTTTGAGCAAACAGACTGAATAGCTTGATGTAATTCGCTGGCAATGCCTGACATCGTACTGAATACAAAAGGTGACTGTTGCGCTCTTTTATAGGTTTCATCATGAGTCTCTGCCAAAACACTTTCAACTTTGCCCAGCTATTCGCTGCAGACATCCAATATGTCCAAACTGAAATTTTGAATATCAGTTTTCTTGGCGATGTGGGAAATCGAGAAAGTGAATATATGCTCTATGGAATCTTCAAGCACTTTTAATTTCTTTTCATTTTTTACATATGTCACATTTAATATGTTGTTAATTTGCCTTTGAAACTCGCTACATGCTCGCCCATGGCCATCATATCATGGATGATCTCGGTCTTCACACAATCCATTTTCGCACTGAGCTTGGACAAGTAAGTGCGAAAGAATGTGTTTTGTTCGGCCAACATACTGCGTAATTCCGAGATGAAACCAATCCCGGTTTCGAGGACGAAATGTTTAGTAGCAGCATCTTAGGATCGTTTGGGTTCAACAACATTTCGAATTATTCTTCTGCCAGCCTCACAAGTTCCATCGTTTATTGGTACGAGACAACCTCCATTTCGTTTTTGTCAAGCCGCAGCTTGAGGCTACTCTGTACGAATTTCGATATTCTGTACGTAATTCTCGATGGTCAATGATGAACTGATCGAATCCAAGCCTGTACCTCCCATTATATAGGGGCCAGTCTTTTATGATCATCAAAAATCCACATGTCATTCCAGCACAAGGCACACATATACTCAAACTCTGCGAACATCATGTCCATATTGATGTGGCCGTCGTAGGCATGTCGCAAGTTCATATGATCCATACAAAACATCACCAACACATTAGCATTGTCGCGAAGTATCTGTTTGGATATGCACATATAGGTCTGGTCGAGGTACACACAGTCCATGTACTTGTGACATCCCATGATAAAGTACTCCTGTATACAAGTTTGTTTCTTGTTGGCAATGTTATCAAAGACAAATTTCGAGTTTGACAGTGCTTCACGCTTGGAGGTATGATGCTTTGTTATCACTGCAAGAGAACTAACACACGCCATCCACAGCTTGCAGTACTTGTGTCAGTCATTGGTATATCTGTTCCGGGAAAGATTTGGAGTACGGGTGCACATTCTCGATCCAAAGGTCATTCAATTCTTCCAGAAGGTTCAGTAGAACACATGTCTTGCCACAACCTGCTGGTCCTGTGCTGATGTAGCACACTGTATTCGGAAATAGGCTTCCATGTCGCGATTAGTGGAAAATATCTTCATCTTGAGCATAAATGTGTATATGTAACGTAACATCTTGCGTGATGATACCTATATTACTGCTGCGATCTTTTGGAGCAGGCGAAGGTGGTTGTGGTGATAGTGGTGGTGATGCTGGTGGTCTATAACCAGTGCTGCAAGTTTTAGTATGTCTCTTTAAAGCACTGTGCCAAGAAAACCACTTTTGGCTGAATTTGCACTGAAATATCATATTTGAATGTGTAATACATATGTACTGTTCCAAGTGTAGAATGATCCTGAAACCAAAAAGTATAAAACACATGTATTTATACTTTTCTCACTCAGTTCACTGTGATGTCTTGATGAGGTAACACCATGTCTGGAAGTAGGATCATCGATATGCTGATCAACAGTCTACTGTTCGAGCTGTACATTATTGAATAAAAGTTATGTTGGCTGAGAACCAAGCTAGCCAAAAGGCTGTCCCATGACAAGATACTTGCAATTTGGATAGCTTGACAAGATACTTGCACAGAAGGCGGACAAGATAACAATATCATCAGACACCAGACTCGGAGAAAAGATAGCAGCATGGGGCTTTTCCAACATGACATATGGGCATGGGTGCAAAACGCAAGAAAAATGTGCAAATGAAACAAAATGTGGCATAAAGGTGAATAAAAGTATGCAAGTCCAAGAAAACATCAACTGGCAGATTATTTCTATTGCTTTTGCCTGAACTCGGAGCCCTCGGGGGTCTAATCAGAGCCACAAGTTGTATCGTCTAAGCCGTCAACACAGCATCGAACGAATGGAAACACTTGTCCGAGACCCAAAGCCATAATGCAAATACAGAAGCTATTGCTATGGGTACAAAACAATGCCCAAAGCCTCTACCTACGCTATACCCAGTAGGAGGCGGAAGTGTACAAAATCAATGCAGTAGGAGGAAGCGATAATAAAATCTATACCGAAACAGCCGCTTACGAAATGGATTAGGAACTGTTTGCTAGCAATTTTAATATGCCTAATTTTAGAGTAGTATTTATGAGAGATAGTTTGCCCACAAAACACAATAGAGAAGAATGTGCCATAATTAATCTGAACATGACAGCTGGGCCTGGTATGCCCAGGGTAATTTATGTCAAACGTGACATATGTGCAGACTACTATGACAGTTTTGGTAATTCCCTTCCTCCACCCGAACTGCAACTTTACCTGAAAAATTGCAAACTGTCTTACAACTATGAGTTGGAGAAGCTGCCTAACACATGGAACTGTGGACAATTGTGTGTTTGTTTTCTGCTTCGCTCATATAAATAATTGCATAGAATAGCTATACACAGTGAAGAAACAACCAGTCATGTCGATTATGCTTAACTTGACGGGCCATAGTTCCTATCTGCGAGCAGTTAATTTTCCTCCACTCAACCTGGAGGGAGAATGGAGCATAGGGTTGGTTGATTTTGAACCTACAATAAAATACCAAACAATGATGAAAAAACTCCAGAATGTATCTCATGAAAAGTGGTAATGTTTCCCATGAAGTGTCACTGCCCATTGGTCTTACAAATTAGACAACATTGCAAGGTACATCGAAGATTTGCTGTCTCCCAAAAAAATAATTCGAACTACATGGTAATTCCAATAGTCTGAACCGGATTCCACCGGACCGATGCTGGGATTTGAGACATGTATATACAAAGCTGGAAAAACACGCATGTCGAAGCAGCCTGTAAACATCTTGCCTGTTAATATGATACGAATAAACTGCAATTTGGCAAGTGGTGCATACCTCAATGGCAGTCCGAGCAATACGCTGCACGAGTTTCAAAGATGGTTCCTCCTGGTGTAAACTGGCAGTGACACCACAAAGCACCATTTACATTCCAGTCATCACGAAGAGAGCACACAAGGTGGTAGTGACATTTGTCGACCAGCACGGAGAGTTGGTGAACTTTCGAAACAAAGAAATTACTTTGTGCTTGCATTTGAGAAGATGGGGATAATATTTATGGCGACCAGAAACTTTAAAAGAACATGTCAAGCAAAACCTACAATCAGAACATCACAGGTCTCCAAATGTTTAATGCATGACGAGATTTTCCTCTGTAGTCTCGGCTATGAGGTCAATCGCTGTGTAAAATTTCTTAAACATCGAAGAGCCAGCCCTTTTCGAAGACAGCATAATGAAGGTGGATCTTCATGCATACCAGCCTTTCCTGACTGGGCCATACACACTATCATCAGAAGTTCGGATAGCGGTCGAACACCAGAATATATACACTCTTCCTTGCCAGTCTTTCTTACATATTAGGAGAACTAACGAAAAAAGATGGTTCCAACCCATATCCACGAAAATAACGAGCACTAGTATTCTCCACCTGATCGATCTAATCATGTATTTGCTTAATTCAGTCCAGGTGGACCAGTCGCAAGATGCGGGCATAAGCTTAACGAACAAAAATAACCTTCCCCTAATACCGAATGAGCTGTCTGCAGCCAAGATGGCAGGCTGGGGAATCGAAGATGGATACAGTGTTCCCATTTTTGCAGAAGGTAAGTTTGAAGTATGTGCTATTCTCTCCATGCTACTGGGATTTGCCGAAGACTACATACGAATTATCTTCAATTCGAAGCAGGAGCTGGTGATATTGCTCGCCTATACTCATGTTGATACCATCGCGGGTACGGGAGAAAACCAGGAGGTAGTAGAACTGAAACTACAGTCCATTGAAAGAATGCTGCCTCATGTGCAGTTGAGCACTGCAGAATGCATACACATGTTGCAGAATGTGGAAGATGGTAAAAAACATTGATTTGGTTTTTTGCTCGTGGATTCTGGAGACATACCCCGAATTGCCAGCAAATCAGTGCATCAACTGGATGGTGAAGTCTAGCTTTACTTCTGAGAAACTCAGGTACATCATTGTTGGGCTACAGACCAGAAGACAGCATAATATAAGAGTGAGCCGTTCGCAGTTCGACACATGTAAAACAGAAAATGAGATAATATTTTTGAATAGTGAAAGCTACCCGTATCTAGACATGAACTCAAACTTTGTAAATGGAGAGTACCTGCTGGCATATCAGATGTACGCTCAATTCCAATTTTCTTAGTATTATGGTCGCACACAATCTACGATATTGAGTCCGGATAGATACAAGAGATTGGCCCTGCTCATGGTAATAAATGTGTAAACATGTAATCGACTGCAGGATTGAATTCACTTCACAAGAATATATTCCTGTCAACATGTACACATTCTGCCTAATACTTCACGGCCGGTTTGTACCGTACAATTGCCGAGACTAGATGGCCCAAATACTGTTGTGAGCACAGCTGAGAATATTTAATATAACTGCTCACATGCTAGAACTGTTTAGTCGACTTCGAGCATAGACAGCAGCAATATGTACTATAGTCTGCAAGGCTTCCAGAGCCAGAGTGGGTACATGCTCAAGGAGATCGCAGTGTACTACGATGATGATGGTAAGATGTGCACACATTCCTTCCGCCCCCTTCAGTAGTGGAATCTCTTGAATGAGAACAGCAAGAAGACAAACGACTGATTGACCAAGTACCAAAACGGACTGGAGTCGGACGACGATTCCGTACCACCAAGTGGAAAATGTGCTGCACGACTTGTTGATGCAGTCTCCGCAAGGACTAGTTTACGTGGCAGGGCCTGAGTAGAAGAAATGGCTTAGCGACTTGTGCAAAAACGAAGTTGAAATCATCGTTGTGCAGTGCGAGTATGGCTGTCACTCACTGCGCAAGCTGACGAAACTTTACGACGACCAGCATCGACAGGTCGAAACCTGACTGGACATGTGCATGGAGGAATGCACAGCTGCAGCAAAAATAGTGTGCTTCGTCCTTGATCCGTGAATTTGTTGTCTTCGACTAGACATGAAATGTCCTACTCGAAGAAGATTAAGAAAAATAATTGTTTTTTTTTCTGATTATGTATATTTTATGATGTGTACAATAATTTTTGATTAAAAAATACGCTGTGCTTTATTTTAACAAAAAACCTCCCCTTTATATAAAAAAACTTTAAATAAAAAATTTCTTGCATTTAAAATTGGCAGATGCCTGCCGATTAATTAAGCAATGTGAAACATTGATGTTGGGGATGACCCCAGGATATTTGAGTTTTGTTAAATAAATTTTCATAAATGTTTTAAAAATTTTTGATCTTAAATCCAAAAATGGTGGTCCTGACACTGGGTTACATTATCGATATGACATTACGATCGTATACACCTTAAATTGACAAGTCTGGTGATATGTAACACTTAATACTGATGCCTTTAATGTTTCAATTATAAAAATACATTACAATTAACAAAAACTTTTTTTTTTAATTTTTGAAATGCCCACACCAGTCCACTCTCCTTGCCCAAAAGTCGCCTGGGTCACAAGTCCACCTTGCCTGCTCCGACTAAAAGTGGACTTTTCTGGGGAGCAATTTTTTTTTTTTTGCAAAATGGGAAAACACGAAATTTTAAGTGAAGAATGTGATTTTTGGGTGAAAATAATTGATTTCTGGTGTGATTTTTGGGGTTGAACAAGTGATTTTAAGGTAAACTAGCAAGTTTTGAGAGAAAAAATTCTGACACGCATCCGGCTCCCCCAAGAGCGGGAGCCGGACCCTGGACCCTTCCGAGCACTCTGAGCAAACCCGGATACTCATTCACCATAGAAGAAAATATGCAGAAACTTACATAACAATATGCTATTTAAATATATTTATTGGTATATATATATATATATATATATATATATATATATATATATATATATATATATATATATATATATATATATAGAAATATTGGAATTTAGAAATTTAAAATAAATTTATTTTACACTCACACACAGACATATATATACATATATATTCACATTTATATTTATATATATACATTAATATTTATATATAGAATATAGAAGTAGGTATAAAATTAATTGAAGATATTTTTTTTACTAATTTATGTACATAATTATGTATAAATTAAATTTAAAATAATTCTATACTGTCTAACTTATTTACCTATACATGATTATGTATAAAATAAATTGAAATTAATTATACATACATTTTATTATATTTAAAATAAATTAAAAATAATTTTATACTTAAATATTTATGCACCTTTACATAATTATTTATTTAAAAATAAAAAAATAATTTATATTCCTATATATACACATATTGCTTAATTATCTGCATAATTTCTCTACATGGTAGAATGAGTATAGGTAAGGCTAATTAACCAATCTCAAACGTTGGTGTTTGGGGAGGGGGGATATCAGAATTAGTTTTTTTTAAAATAAAATCTTTATACATTTTTCGGGTTCTATTAGAATTTTTTAAATATGTTAAAAAATAATTGTTTTATTAATAATTGTTGATAATTGTGTTGGATTTTTTTTTAATTTTAACAGTTTTTTTCGTTTTTGAATGCAGTATGGTGGTCCTGGCATTGGGTTACATAATAGCCATGACATCATGAGCGTATTCGCCTTGAAAATTAGGTCCGGTGATAAATAACGCTCAATACGCATGCCTTTGAATTTTTTAATAATAAAAATATATTTAAATTTTAATAATATTTTTCAATTTTTTTTTTTATGTTTGGAATGAAAGCTCAAATTTCAAAGGTCCTGGGCCCTGACCAATCCGCTTGCCCTGACCCCAATGTCGTCTGGACGCTGTCCACCTCACCTACTCCAGGCTGAAAATGGCACTTTCAGGGGGTCCTTTGTTTGCAGCTAAGGAGAAAAAGGCAATTGTTTGGGGAAAAAAAGTTACTGTTGGGTAAAATAATTAATTTCTGAAGTGTTTTTGGGATGAAACAAACTTTTTTTTATAGAAAAAAAGGGAAAACTGAAGATGGCGAGAGCCCTGCAGACTATCATGAATCCTGTGCCAGAACTCTCTTTACCCTACTACTACAGACTGGTTATATAATTTTGGCGTCGGTGCGAAAATAACTATATGTTGCATCTAAAAAAAAATCGAAATATAATTTCTTGATTATATTCTTTCAAGTAATGTATGAAGTTTTATATAACTATATTGTCATATTTATGATTTTCTGTAAGTTGTATTTCCTGTTCGTATAACGATAGCAAACATGATTAGTTTTCTTCCCATTTTTTTATACTAGTGATTCATAAAAGAAACACTAAACATAAGTTTCGAAAACAGAGTTTCTTAAGAGAGTATAAGCACTTAACTGAAACCTTAGTTTGGAAAGTTGGGTTTCCAAAACTGACGTTTCGGCTGACGGTATAAACGTACTTCGTGAGAAAGAAGTGACGTGAACAGTACAAACCTTTACTGAGTGTAGCCAGCCGTAACGCCTTGGTAGGTCTGGGGCTTGCGGACGTGAGCAAGGTGAGCGAAACGTCGTACGCCGTGCACATGACGAGGTTGCGCAATCGAACGCCGGAGTGTCTCTCGGTGCCCAGCGAGCGGCACATCCTCGACGCTTCGTCGCCGACCACCGTGTAGCACACCTGCAACACAGTGTTGCCACGTTTACTCATGTCGTGGTAGTCCTCCGGCCTTTTTATTTTTTTTCAGCAGTCTACTGGTCTACTGCTGACATTAAAAACAATGAGGCAGGTCTCCTGTTTTCTTTTTTTGCCTTTAATAACCAATTATCAACAAAACCTATTAAAACATATTATTGCAAAGTTGTTGGGGACTCAGGCCACGTCCGAATTGACAAATTTAGTTAATTTCGTTATTTTGTAAATTCGTGATTTAGTAAGTATTAATTCGGACGTTGTCGACAGTCGCTTGTTTAGCACTCGCGGCAACACATTATTAGTTTATTAACAGTGCAAAATATTTTTTATCTAAATTTAATTCTTAAAACAGGCATAATGTTTCCGCAATCATCACTGGAATACTATGAATAAGAAAATAAATAAGAAAATAATAAATTCTGCAATAACGACTTTTAAACTTTTTTTCGGTATTTTATTAAAAAGCACAACACTTACTTGCTTTTTAAAACATGTCTAGTGTATTTTATGTAGTTATTTAGTTTAACAGCAATTTTATTTACGCTTTCACGCATACGTCAAAAAAAAAAAAGAGTCGCTGATTTTTTCATTTTGAATCTTTGCTAACATCCGCCAGATACAAAATACGAAATACCAAATTACAAAATACGTCATCATTTTTGTATACAAAATAGGGTCACGAGAACATATATATACACACACACACACACTTATAATTTTAATAGCAGGTGTTTCTGGTTATGTAGCTTGAATGGACAAGTGTATAATTACTAACTGTTTTTTTTTTTAACTGGAAACTAAAAATTTGTAATTTAAATCTACTGTAATGTAATTGTTTCCCCCATTGCTCAATCTCCTGTTAGGGCTGGAAACACTGCACCTGCATACTGTCGGGCCGGCAGTCCAGCTTGTCGGCGTCGAAGGACCACCCAACCAGCGCTGCAGTGTTGCTCACGTTGGCCACGGAGGCGTCTATCACGTCGTCTGCAACAAGCCACACAGTTAGAGTGCAATGGAGAGATATGGGCGGCTCGTTAACGTCGAAGTCTCGAGAGCCGATGAAAGGGCGGGGGAAACGGCACATCCCCGAGGAAACACGTCGACCAGCGGCATCGTCCGGCGCGATTCTCACGTGCGAAAATCAGGTGAGTGACCCCTACCGGAATCTAACCAGGTGCGCCTAGATGGAAGGCGAGTGGTCTAACCACTATACCACCACGGCCTCTCACACTGTAGAAAATATCATATATGACTCTCGGACAGTTGTACTCTTACGAGTTGAGTTGAAAGGTTTCAGGTCAACGCTTAAGGGTACTGCTCACTAAATTATTTTATAAATGTGCCAAAAACCATTCAACAATAGATGTTACAGATATATACTCACAATTTTTGCATTACGACATATCAAAATCACAAATTTAGAGTTTTTGGGAATTGCAAATAAAATAAAGATAATGACATAATTTATTTTAAGTTAGGCCTATGCCTAATAAAACTTTGTTTGCTGTGAATCATATACTGCTTCAAATAAAGACATGGAGAAATGTTTTTATTTTAAGCTATTTTTTTTAATTCGCGGAAACATTTCACATCGTGGTTTACAAATATTGATTGATGTAGTATCTTATTTCAATGTGAATTATATCATTTAGGTTATGGGCTAATCACGGTAAATTGCGAACTTTTGAAAGCCCTGCTTGAGGCGGACTCCCACCCGCCTTCTTGTATTTATGGAATTTTTGCCATACTCTGGAAATACAGTTTTGTATCATTATTTGGGTAACGCCAGAGCACAGAGCATTGCCTAGTGCATTTTCTGAGGTCAGTATTTCTTGATTACTGTTGATATCGTCGCCTTTGTAATCGTTTGGAAGAAATAATGTCGCGTTTTGCCTCGACAGTTACCAACTAAAAATTAACAAACGTAGCGAAGCTGTGGCAGTTCGATAAAGTTCCGGAAGGTGTTATTTAGGATATGCCATGAGAGAAATTGCAATATGTATTCTAAAATAGGAGCTTTGGCGGAAAAAACGATAGGGTGGGAATCCGCCTTAAGATCTACTTGTATGTACGTTGTGTATTTTTCAGTTTTATGTAAAATTAACATTGCCATCGGCCTTATCACTTTATTTGTGCGTCTGTCAAGTGAAGCTCTGATGTTATTATAAAAGTAAATATTTTACAAATATGCTCATTTTAATACTTGGATGCACTAAAAAATACAGAAAGCGAAAGAAATAATTTAATTCGTCACAAATAGTTACCTACCACTTTTTTCTCGACGTTAAAATATGGAACTACTTCCCATGAATCGTTACCAACTTTACTAGGCGCGTGTCACTCAGTACGTCCGTTAAAATATATCCAGGTAGGGGTAGTGACTTCTTTCTGAGGTTGATTGCAAAAGTTTTCTCTTTATAGTGAACAGCCTTTAGTTTGTTTTCAATATTTGAAGATAAAAAAAAAAAAAAAACTAAAATTACGATTTAGGCAGGCCACTGTGTGAAAAATATCACGCATAGCTGGTTTTAATTCCTGTAAATTGTACCTACAAGAAATGGCTACATGCAGACCAGTATTTCTTACAAATATAAAAAAATATATCTTTTTTGGTGATTAGCAACCTTAACAACAACGTTTTGAGCACTGATAAGGGCGAAGCGACTGTAGCTCCTAACATCGGGGTCTTGATGCGGGAGAAGCTGGAGACAGCCAAGAAAACCTGGGCTGCTCGTGGCATCGTTCAACACAGTTCTCATGTGCGACAATCTGGGAGCGACCCCTGCCTTGGTGGAAGACGAACAAACCGCGGTCCAGTGTGTGTTATTACCACTTACAGGCATTTACGAGAAAGAGGATCGCAGTTCTTGCTCTAGTTTGCAGTGAAACAAAATAAAACGTTAAGTAAAATCTTTTACAATTTAAAAAATCAACTTTTGAAATAAATGTTTTGCCCAAAATTTGACATATTTAAATTGACACACTCAGTGACACAGTTCCATTACAGTTGACAGCTGTGTATTAACGTCGTACTAAAAGTTAAATGTTCAAATTAACGAGCTCTGTATTTAACTTATTCTTCGTTTACTTATATGCATATAATAATTTGAGAATTATCAAC
Source organism: Dryococelus australis (assembly GCA_029891345.1). NCBI lineage: Eukaryota > Metazoa > Arthropoda > Insecta > Phasmatodea > Phasmatidae > Dryococelus > Dryococelus australis. The sequence goes on along the minus strand of CM056998.1, from coordinate 66,524,258 downwards.
AAATTTGAATTTCTAGCATTTTCAGCTATACTTTATCGGCGCACGATTAAAGTAATTATGTCAGTGACAGTATTAAATTGTATGTGGTGAAAGGTTACAGACGTAGAGGGGGGGGGGATGAGCTAGAGTGTGCATACGAGGTATGCAGTCGCCACTGCCCGTGTTCCAAAGTTCGACTGACATTTCTGCCAATAGTTGTATTAAACATTACTCGTATAACATATGATAAGAGACCTGCAAAATTCGCGTTATTTTTGGTACCATTCTAGATTCTTCTGCCCTATACTATTTGAGAGCAATTCGTGATTCGATTGGTTACCGACAACTTTGCTGCGTCAGTACCTGCTTCACTGGCTATAGGCTGCTCAACCGTTGAGCCTTTTCTATTGGGAGAAAGCGTCCTTGGGACGTGACACGCCGGCTGTCGGCCAATGACACGAGTTAAACGAGCATACAACATTTTGGAGTTCAGTCTGCAGCTACAAAATAACGCGAAATTGACATGTCCCTGCATATGACGTAAGATCACTGTTTATGCAGGTATGCTTTGAGATGTCAGAACATTTCCTCTGACTTAGTCATAACGCAACTAGGTTGGTATATTCAGATCGGTAGAAAGGCCGAACTTCTATACACATATTTAATGCTGGCTTAATTAACTGGCTGGACATCCATTATTGATGGGGACAGTGGTACGAACATTTACTCAAGGGTCAAATGCTGGGTGGCGTGGACACTGGGATTGTGGCTGTGCTGGATCTGCCGTGAAAACACAAAACTACAAAATTGGGAGCAAACTGACACTGGTGTTTTGCAATGATAAAGGTTCTTATAAAAATAATAATGTCTACATCCATTAATATGTGTTTGATTGTAATAAGATGTATTAATCGGTGGATGGATAAGTGGATGGATCGATCGGTATATGGCTAGTAAAGATGTATGGATAGATATGTTCGTATTACTTATGTTCATATAAACATGTGTATTTATACACATATGTAGAGGGAACTAAATATGGCGGTTCGATTTTATATTAAACAAAAAGTAAACTTAAATATAAAAATCGCGCTTACTTCTTATACGTCATTCAGATTAAATTCGTACCGAACCCTCCCACTGTAAACTGTTGTCCCGACAAAGAGCACAGTGAAAGTCATCTTTATAGATAATAGATGAGATAACAGACTTGTGCACGAAACAACTTTTCTAACACATCACAGTATTGCGGAAGTTTCACGACTACATTACATATATATATGGCCCCAATAAATTCACTACTGGAAAAAAAAAAAAAATTCGAAGCTAGTATTTTGTGAACATTTTCTCCGGCCCCTCTTCCTTCCCTTGGATTAATACGTGGGAGGTCGGTCATCCAGGCATACGAGGACTCCTGTACGCGAAATGAAAACGAGCACTCCAAATCTGAATCAAATTTCTGCCAGAAAAATCATTTTACTGAAGCTTCAGATAATGAGAGCTATACCTACTGGTGAATCAGTGGAATGCAGTGAGGTTTCACTATCAGGCCAGTGCAATTTACTAGGAATCAGTAAAAAATAACAATTGAAACAGTGAACACAAGCAACTTAAAATTATCAGTAGAATTTTTTATGATTCAAGTGGAACGGTTTCAACAGATCTGCAGTCAAATTCCCTGGATTTTGAAAATTTTTAAGGGTTTTGCTTTCAGAGTGAAGGATGTGCTAAATGGGATCGAAACCTGAGGTGTTCACCTTCCACTGTTGTTGTAGGCGTCTGGCGGTGGTTCCATGCACACAGCAGTTGTTGTGAGGCATCTGAGCTGAAGACACAAACCTCACGCGATATATATGGATAGATATTTTCAACAGAAATCGACCAGAACTAATAACTAGAGCCCTGAGAATTTCGCGGGTTCATTTCCAGACAAGTTCGAATTCTCACACATGTACGTTCGTTTTACCCTTATGATTGGTCGACGTATTCATTGACACCTCCTGGAGATAAATAAGCCAATAACAAACATGCAAGGAATCGTGCGCCCAACCACCGCCTTTTACTACCACAACAATCTCCCAATAAACAGTTGGTATTTGTACGAGAGAATACAAGACTGTGATGCCTAGCCTACAGTTCATTGAACTCGCGAATTTCTCGGGTCTCTGCTAATAACGTACAGATCTCACATATTCTGAGCGATCGTGCCGCTGATGCTCACCGTGCATTGGAGTGGTGAACGTCACCGTCCGGTAGCTGTACCTCCCTGCTGTTCTGAGACTGACAATCGCCGAATACGTCGTGCAGGCGTAGAGGTCAGTCAGCATCAAGGCGTCGCTGGACGCTGTTTGGCCCATCACCCAACTCCAGCACTCTGGCGATGTCTCGTTGCTCTTCTCCTGGTAGCAGATCCTCATCTTCTCCGTCTTGCAGGTAAAGTTCACGTCGGATATCCACCACTTGACGAGAGCAGAGTCCACTGTCACGTTGGTCGCCTCTACATTCGTCAGTTCATCTGCAAAATTTATATTTTAACAATCCATTCCAGAGCTTCAGGGCATTATGCTGCCTGCAATGACCCCATCTAATTCGAAGGTAATTAAGTAGTATTTTTTTTTAACAAACGGGGTGCAATGTTAGATATTGTCTTATATTTTATTAGAAGCTCAGTCACTTCGCTTTGAAATGCGTTATCCGAAATCAACCATGGCATGGTTTCATCACAAACGTGAGGATTAATGACAGTTATAACTATTATGCGGAATCATTCCAAATGCCTGATTTTTGAGACATCATTTCAGACAACAAAGACTGCATATTTTTTATAATTCAAAGATCAGATTTAAGATATTACTTATTTTATTCCCAGAACAATAGCGAAATTAGCATTGAAGTAAATGGGGTTATTGTGCGTTGTGTAATGCGCCTGAAATGCTGGAATGCCATATTAAGTCCTCCGATATGTTAGTTTTCAAACCTGACTATGAACGTTGTGCCCAAACTTTACGAATTTATACTGCAGACTTTATCTTAAGCCGTGATCTTAAGGCTTTAACGTTTCTTTTTATGTTATGGTATATTCACTTTTAGCAAATAAGAATATGCCTCAGCAAAAATTTATTTCAGTGAAAAACGACAAAATTATATGTATCACAAAATTTGTGAATTAAAAGTCATATCGGTGTGACAAGAAACTTATCTCAAAGCTGTTTTAATCGAAACTAGCTTTTCTATCGAAGTAAAAGCTTTAATGCAAATATATATTAAAAATACCACATAAATCTTATAATCTTATATTGCGGCATAATTAGTTTAATAAATTTAATTTACTGTTTGCTTTCATTTTTTCCCAGAAATTTGCATTGCCAGTATTTGCATATTTATGTCTATATTATTATAGCTTATTTTTCCTTGAAATACTGAAAAACTAATTAAAAATGTAATTGCAGTCATGCTGATTGTTCACGTCATGAGAGCGATAAAATATCCAAAATTACAGACACCGCTGAAAAATAGTTACTTATTGGTGGCTGTGTTTAGAGGAAACTTGAAAAGGGCGATATACTCACTTGCAGAATCTAGGTAAAATTGTAAAGTGGTCATAGCGGGCTTCTCATATTCTTCTCTTGTGCACAAAAACGCATAGTAGTAACGACAGACTTGCAGCTCGTAGACATCAAACATATTAAAATTGTTGCTTAGCTTTGCAAAAATGCAAGTGTTCTTGTCTTGCGTTTTGTTTTGGCACACCCACAGACGCACGTATTCGACGCATGAGTAATTCGACAAAGAAGACCACTGCAACTTCATTACGCCGCGACTGCGTTGAATAGCTTTCAAACCTGTAACGTCAGGTGGGCCTGAAAATGAAAATTCACAAAGGAAAAATTATTACACAAACCAAATGTTTTGATTAAATGTTTCTAAAATAAACATTTTTAACAGGATTGCCACCTTTCTTCCACTGGAAAATTCCCTGACATTTCCCTGATTTCCTGGCAAAAACCAATCTTTTTTTCGCTGACTCTTTTCTAACAATTTTTTTCCTGTGAGGATTGGCGTCTTTACATTATAACCCATTTTTACACCAAAATACTTCTCTGATCTTATAAAATTGCTCACCACACAGATTGCAAAGATAATGCCTAAGCATTTAGTCAACAATCATTAAAACGATTATATATGATTCTGGCAGCAGTGTACCATTTATGACAGAACTGCCAAATATATCATGCATATCACAGAATTCCCTGGCATTTAGCTAACTTGTTTGAAATTCCCTGATATTTACCTGATTTCCTTGACAGTTTTCAAATTCCCTGTCATTTCTCTGTTTTCCAGGTTTTCCACACCGGTGGCTACTCTGTTTAATATGCGAAGAATTTTTATCTTTGATTAATTTTACTTGAATTTAAAAACTGATATAAATATATCTTTACTTCGTTCAACAGATGGGACATATTTTACGAATACTCATAAATAGAACAACTTTGTTATTGTAAAATTACAGAAACGTCAATGCATACATTGCTTTATCAACTAAAATTATAAAACACTACCAGGAATAATGTTAAAAAATTTAGAATTTCCAAACAGTAGGTATATTTGGAACAATTTACCATAAATAGTATCAAAGGCTGATATATTGTGACATCGACTTACAATTATTTATGCCTGTAAGTGTGCAACAATGAAATGATCTACATACTTCCGGCAGCTCATACCATCCGGTGACTTTAAAACTTCACTAAGGTGTTTATTTTGATTCGTGGTCAACAAACTAGACTTTATGATACGCAAATGCAAGCGTGGCATTCAGGCCATCACCCAACAGTGAGATAATTTTTCTAATATATATATATAACTACTCACATCAAACGTGCCTATTATTGACAGCGTTCGAAAACTGTCCAGCTAGGCGCTGAAAGATTAACTGCCTAAAATATTTCTGTTGTTAAATTTGTACTTAAATATGTAATCTGTTTTTAATAGTAATAAAAACTAATTTTAATTATAAAATTAAAAATATTTTTCAAAAATTTTGAATATTGCGTTTCTCTAACAAAATATATTATATTGGCAATTTTTAAATTAATTTTTATGTAGCAAAAATGTTTACAGAAGAACGAATTTATTTTCGAAAACATACCCGTAATAAATATATAATAAAATTTAAATAGAATTTTTCAGGGGGGAGGGAGGGGAGGAAACTGTGTCATGGCTTTGAATTCGAAAACACTAAACGTACTCTAGCTCATTAATGCCAATAGTACACAATTGTGTATATTACTCACGTGTAGGTAACTTTTGTCTGCACTGTACACTACGAAGTGCAATGACCAGTAATTTTACCTGTGGGTGAATGATTCGCAAACCGTGATACTGGTCGAGGTCATATACCTGTAGCCGAAAATATAGCCTACAGTCAATTGGCTGTGACAACGAAACAAAGGTTGTGACGACTAAGTACAGCACGCATCATAATTGGTTTTGTTTGCAACACCTGAAAGCGTAAATTGAATTGGATCTGAAAGGGTTAGGAGAGAAAGCTATAATTTCTAGTCAGTTATATTTCGTGTTGACTTAAGTTGTCTAGCAACTAGTGGATCACACGTAACGCAACCAATACGCCTCGCTAGGGTCTATTTTCGACTACATTTAACACATTTTATGTTCCACGGAGGGTATTTACCATTTGATCGGCTCAGACAATGAAATGGTTGCCAGTAAAGTAACTAGATCTTTCCTATAGGTAGATTGTAGCTACAACCACAGGCAGAACTCACGTATTTGCATTTAGGTCGAACGGTTACAAAAGCATAAAGGGCAACTGGACCCCCTGATTAACGTTGCAAATGTATCACCTAAGAATAGATAGGATAGTGAAATTTCTGAGCTTGTCAATGGAAGGTAACTGTCCCATCAAGGCCACTTCACGACACACCAAGCCTGTCATTCCTAGGCAGCATTAAAGAACAAATAAAGTGGACAAGATAGAGTGCAAACGGTCAAACGGAGACAGGGGAGTAAATCTGAATACTGCTGGAAACACCTTCATTGCAAGAATACTTCCGCACTATCAACAGTGTAGCAAACAGTACATGAATTGTCTGGGTGGTGTAATGTTTATCTCCAACATAAAATGTTTCCTATACAGTATACTAAACAGGTTGCATCTAAATTCAACCGACAAACATCGGCTGTAGGTTAATCCCGAAAAAAATAAGTTGAAAACATATCAAACCTATGGTCTAAAGCGAATACTAAGGTTGGTACATGTCTTGGAAGTTGGGCCTGGAACACTTGTTTATTGCAAATATTGGAGATAATATTTAAGATAGAACACCGATTGTCTGGATAATGGTTAACTGAGTAAAGTTCTTCAAACACCACAACACAAATTATTTCATGTAAATAATCATTGTTACTATCCCTATTCTAACCATACATCCAGGTCGCGGAAGCATATTCGGGATTTAAAGGATTGGTAATTAATCCTCATGTCACAACTAGCAAAAATATCACCTTGTGTAAATACCCTAAACCTCGCCTTTTCGAGTAATTCGAGTTTTACTTTCAAAATAATATTTACCAATACCTGGCAGGTGGGACACGAACAATACCCAATAACACACATTTGCTGTTACTAAAGGGAGGGGAGGATTCCAGAGAGAGGTGCATTACAGTGGTACTGTAAGGAACGTTTCCTTCTACTACAAAAATGTGTACCTCCCTTAGAATTAATTTTAGACCATATGTCGTATATATGTTTTCAACTTCTTTTTTCGTGAGTAACCTACACCCAAAGTTTGTTGGTTGAATTTAGATACATCCTGTATATTATTAAAAATAACTATTTTTTAAATACTGGGACATTCTGTTGCGAAACAAATTTTTAGGTCCACAAGCAATCATCAGTAGGACCAAAAAATGTTTTCTAGTAAAAAATGCAATAAATCACCATGTATACTTACAAGACATGCACTGAAATACTACAAATTAAAGGCTGTTATGTCAACATATGTTAATAAATGGAAATAAAACATTGTTTATATTATTCTTTATGAAACAACTGCTATAAACCAAAAAGAAAAAGTTAAAACACAAACAAGTAATAATAATAAAACTCATGCGTTTGGGCTGGGGGAATGCTACAAGAATCGATTCAGTAAACATTGTATTACAGCCACAAGCATTACACCGCACGACTATTTCCTCTTACAACATTTGGTCTTCGTTTGATAGTATTATAATATACTTGAGTATTATAAAAACGTTACCGTTTAAGGAGGATTGATTTTAGTGATTTAGAGAAATGCTGCACTTTTATCATAATATCAAAATTTCCAGGTGGAATGCAAATTCGAACAATTTCAGTACTATGTGTGTAAAAATTTTGTTTAGTGGATGTTTGTGTTGGGATAACAGTTTTTTGCGTAATATATCCAAAAATTTTATCTGATCGTTACAAAAATTATTGGGCGAAGAGGAATAGTTAGGTAATAAAGTGATTATTAGGAAATACAAATATTTTTCAAAATGCTACCTTAAAAATAAAATTTTTCACAAGGATATATTGAAATTTAAAGACGTTCTTTTCCAATTGTACTTAACGAAGTATTCAGTTAGGTCTATGAAATATGTTAACAGTTTGTATTTAACATGCAATTTTATCAGATATTAGTTAGAATGCTAAACTCTATAACTTAGTGCCTGAACTTTTCTTGCTGCAAGCCAGTTATGTGTGCATATTTACACGTATGTACATACATGCACAACATTAACGTAACATAAAAAAAGAAAATTTTAGGAATAAATTTTGAGACATGCTCTCATCAGAACTAATTGACCGCAATTTATATAATTAAAACATCGGAAATAAACAGGTTTAACACTTCAGTGGCGGATCCAGAGGAGGGTCACGAAACAAACCGCACCCCCCTCCACAAAAAAAACTAACATTAGCATGAAACTGTCCTGTGAATAAAACTGTCTATAAAATTAAAATTAAATTATATAATACTTGTTTCAAGTATTGACTTTATTTTATTTATTTAATATTGCTACATAAAATTATTATGATACAGTGCCTCTCATCCATGCCACGACTGAACCTGCATAATGGGGAAGTGCCCTTCACCCCCCCCCCCCCCACCGCCCAACCTAGCAGCCCAAACAAATCGAAAATATAGATCCACTTCTGATGCACTTCCTTATGGATGACAGACAGTTGCATTTGTGTAGTAAATATCATAGGTTTTAATAGTACAAGTCTGTATTCTTGATAGTTACCCGCATCGCCGCTTCCATACAGCACGTAATTGGTCAGGTTGCCGTTTGCGATGGCAGTCACCTGCACACTCAGAATCACGCATGGTTTGAAGCCGCTGATGATCATGCTCGTAGCGTTGGCGGAAGCCATCTCGCAAGATTCTTCTTTGCTGTACGGCGAAGTCCAGCACACCTCGAAGCCTCTCAAACACGACGGCTCGAAAGACCCTCTCCACGATACGTTGGGAGATAGGACACTCACGTTGTCAATTTTGGGAGCTAAAAGAGAAACAAATTGTCTTTAGATAAGTTGCATAGATAACAGAAAAAAAAATTTAAAATATGAAGAATTTGTATCACAGTAATAATTCTTGGGTGCAAGCTCTCCCCCTGGAAATCCTCCAAAAACTAACAAGGCTACGATTCCCCATCACGCTTTTCAAAAACGCACAAAGAGAGCAATCAAATACTTTGGGAGTGGTTCAGTCATTTGAAGAATGCCAATAGAGACATTACGGCATTTTTATGTACCACTGTATAGGAAACACAATACACTATTCCCTTATTATACATCATTTTGGCTCTTAAGTCTGATCAGAAATAGTGGGCTGTGGTAGAGAGATCTGGGAGGCTCTTAACAACGAGGTCTCGAGGGCCGATAAGAAAGAAACCATTTTTACTAATGGAGCAGCGCCGGAAGGGTAAACGGCAGATACCCGAGAAAACCCACCGATCAGCGTCGTCTAGCACGATTTCCACGTGCGAAAATCTGGGAATGGTCCCGCCGGGAATCGAACCTGGTCCGTCCTATTTCCTTTACCACCGCAACCTCCTGGCCAGAAAGACATTAAAAAATTATGGTGTACAAAGCAGCGGCACCCATTATACCATCCAGTTCACAGTTAATTTCACCTGGTGTAATAACAGGTACTATTACTCGTTAAAAATAATATATTTTGTACATCTTCCTACCTACCTTTAGGAGAGATTCGGGTAAAATCATTTTAGTGACAATGGCGACAACTCAGTATAATGTACCACACCGCTGATTGTGCAATGTTTCTTTTTCTTTTCACAAATACCACGTTTCAAATCTTGTCATCATTTTCCTGCAATGCAGTTTTTCTTTCAAAATCTTACGTTCCAAATTTGTCATACTAATGCTTTATACTGTAAATTTTTTACGAACAATCAATTTCTGCTATATTGTAATTTTTTAGGTCAACTGCAATACGTTTGTCCCTAATGTTTGTTGAATTATAACGCTGAAATCGCGGAATATTTTCTTGAAAGAAATTTTAGTATACTACATGAAAGTAGCAGTTCTTTGCGAGTGGACATTTTAGGCATGTTCGTCACTGGAGATCATAAAACCCACTGTTTACAATGCATAATTAATTTTTGTACAGTTTGAAATAGTGTTTTATATGCTGTCAACTAATATAATAGGTTGTGGCCAATAGAAGAAGGTGAAATAATACCACCTACCTAATATATAGCAGGAGCTCTTAGGTGGGGTGTGAGGTATGGCCGTCACATTGCTGGCAGCGCGGGGATCAGCTACCTATTCCCTGCGGCGTGTGCTGTAGGTTGGGTGTGTGTGTTGGTTACGTTGGCAGTAATTGCCTCTCGCTGTCGTTTGGCTGTCAGCGATTTTGAGTTCTTGTGTAGTCCGCTGATTGGTGTGGCGGTGTGACGTGCGCGGGGTCAGCTTTGGGTGGTTCAGTAGTAGTAGTAGTAGCTTAGCTTCCGCAGTGAACAGTTCAGGGACACTTGTCTTAAGGTTAAAATAAAGCAACTGGCTATGGAGCACTGCACCTGACTATACAACTTTAAGAACACAAAAAAGTATTACAGGCACCATGAAAATTGTCAGAAAAGTGCGATTTATGCTCTATATGAAAGGAGAATGGAAATATTTTTCAACAATATAAAATATTTTACTAAAATATACTTTTTAAGCGTAAAAAAATTGATCTGTTAAGATTGTCTGTATTTTTAAAAAAATTTAAGCGCATTTCCATTCTGGATGCTTCAGAGAGCTTTGCTTTATAATCTTCGTCATGTAATATCGTCAGAATGTTTAATATGATTGTGTGTAAGAAAATTGTAATAATAATGTAGGAAATAATTTTTATAATTATTTTTGTGTGTGTCCATTTTTCACAAACATTTATGGCTGAAACTGACAAAAAGTTAATTATAGAACTGATATGATTCATTTTAAATATGATTTTACTAAACATGATCGCAGTAAATTATATGTTCTTTCATGAATTAGATTTTCTAGCAAATTCTGCTTCCGAAGCATCCAGAATGGAAATGCGCTTAAATTTTGTTAAAAATACAAACATTTTTAATCGATTAATTTTTTACATTTAAAAAGTATATCTTAGTAAAATATTTTATAATATTTCCGAATATATACACTCTTCTTTCATATACAGCATAAATCGCACTTTTCTGACAATTTTCATGGTGTCTGTATTACTTTTTTTTAAAGAGTTCTTCACGTTGTATAGTCGGGTGCAATGCTCCATAGGCAGTTGCTTTGCTTCAACCTTAATTGCCACAGTGTACGGCGAAATGAGTCGTGTCTAAGCTACTGGAGAAAGCAGGTTATAAATGTCGAGGTTGACTCGCCGTGTTTGCCAATATTCGTGAAGAAAGTTCTGTGCATGGTGTGTTTGAAGGCAACCGCGTCCGGTGGGAAAGAATACACGGATTTTAAGCCATCGGGAGTGACAAGTAACGAGCTATGACGGTGATGGGCGTGCACGCCGAAATTGACAGTGGCGGCGTGTTAAAAAAGAGTAGCTTTTGTGTTGTACGCAGTGAAGTCACGGTCGTGAGCTACAAGCTGGTGCTTAGTACAGTCCTCGTAGGAAAGAGTTCTTATAATTTCCGAAACGTTCTGACTTTTTGTGTTGAGTTGCGCTGACATTATCGACGAGTATTTCAGATATAATGTATGTTGAATCAGAACTGGGAACTGTGAAAGTTCTCTGCGTGAGTGCGTGGCCTTGTGTGGTACGCCGGAGTGATCTCCGATGCTTGGATAAGTTTGGCGCTACCAAACAACGGGTTTTAGTGCGTAGTATGTTCACGAAGAATTGTGCAGCGCCTCGCCTGGGATTCTAAAGCGCCTGGAGTTCGTCATGCAGCGTTACTTATAGCTCCATGGGAGATGGTAACAGCTATAATTTTTGTTGTTGCTAGCTGCTAGCAGTGCGCCGCGGAATATTAAGCTGTTCTCCGAAATCAGTTGAAAAGTTTTAAAATCGTCTAGTGACGTTGTTATAGGAATTCTTAACTTTTGTCCATCTGAAGCATGAGCACTGGTGCTGTGAACTGCATGTCCTAAGTAGGAAATTATTGTACGTGTTTTATATTTCGTTTCATGCCAGTGTTTTTAAATATATTCCTTTTAGTAGGTGTGAAAAGATAGATCACTGATAAATATTTATTCTTATATTGCTGGGTTAACATTGATTCCTTATTATATTACTACCCAGTCATTGAGTATTGCATTGTGAGGCTCTGGGCCCAATTGTGATAGTATTGTAAATTAGAAGATTCTAGGTCAGTCAATTTTTTATGTATGAATATATTATTTATAGTGCAATGCCTTTCTAGCAATCGCTAGTATTATTAGTTGATTACTCTTTTTGTATCAGTATTTCTACAGTATTGTTCTAGATATTATTAGTTTTTCTTAGCTATTCAATGCACTGGAACAGTTTAATTTACTATGAATGATGACAATGTAAAATGATACTATTTTGCGTATGTACTTTACTGTTACCTATTTTTCAAAAATATAATAAAAGAGGAAATATATGTTTTTGTCAAGTACTTGTTGTTGACGCCTTGTTAGTACCTGTCGGTAAATGAATGTCTTCGTTGTAAATTAATGCACCACCCTTTTGACAACTTAAAATCTTATGCCATTATTCTGAGCAGAAAAGGGGCCGTGTGGGTAAATGTGTAATGGCTCATCATTTGTAATGTGTTACGAATGTGCGATACATGAATATCATTGCCCACTACATATCCCATAGGCCTCTAATGTTCTCTCTCAGATAGTAGGAAGAAATTTCATGTACTGAAGAGTGAATTCAGTCCCTGTAATTCACATCAGCATTTTCCTGCGTCGTGTTCACTAGAAGACAGATACTAAAACAAAAACCTGCCATAATGATATATAAAATAAACGGATGCGTGAAAGTGACGTATAGTGATGGTAGTAAAGTGTCCCTAAGTAAATAAATTTACTAATGTAAGTCATTAAAAATGCCAAATTTAAATCACGAAACATGAACTAACGACTATGTTGTCACGAGACATACAGTTCATACCATCATGTTGTGTACCGCAATGAAGACAGCAGCAAATGAAATTATATTTTGCTGAGCCAAGCGATTTTTTTCAATTTATCATAAATCTTTGTTGATGATAATCCCTAGTGAAAGAAAAAGTATTGGCCACTTGAATAATTGAATATTGCTTCAAATGCAGTAACGCCTCGTAGCACAGCAAAAAAATTTAATTATTTTCAAAATGGCATTTTAAATACACGAAGAATTGAATATTATATCGTCATAGCTTTTACAAAAATGAGTAAAACACACACACACATTATATATATACACATACGCGTACATATATATAAATATTGCATCCTAATTATGAGAAAAAAAATTCTGCAGTGTGAGCTATAAACTTAATTTATATTATTTATGTTCATATATGTATATATAATATATATATAAGGATGACACTAGCAAATGCATCGAATTCCCCATACAATCTATGTGCAAGGTACGAAACAGACGTATATTCGTTTATGCTATGTACAAGCATGGGGCTCGTTGGCAACTTTTTAATTTTCCTGATAGTATGCAGCAAAGCTCAGTGCGATTCCCAATACAAGTTTCATAGGTAGAACTTAGAAAATTATGTTTTTTTTTTACTAAGCCAAACAATTTGAAAATAATGTTCGCAATTCCCGAGTTATCTTAAAATATTTTTACGGACTAGTTGTATGTGTTCGTTCATTTCGTCATTAACCAAAAGCGATTTCGTTCAGTAACTTTTTTTTTATAAACTTGTATAGAAAACACTGTAAAGTTAATTGCAGGCCGGATACGCAGATGCCTTAATACTCCAAGAGAGGCAAGTTTCATAAAAGACATATTATTAATTTTAAACTTAAGCCAGAAAAAGCATGCCGAACACTGCACTTGGGCTGGTGTTTTCATTCTTGCAGTAAACTTAGTGTTTTTACTTTCACGACTTCCGCAAACCACTTTTATATAACAAAAGTATGGCTTTTTGTGACAAGTCCATAAGAAGCGGCACGAGGAATTATGACCTATAAAAGTAGTTTTAAAAGATATTTATTTACTACAAAAAACACACTCTTTATGTACATTGCAATTATACAATTTACCTTTGCACCCCGCGAAGACTGCGGTCGGGAATATCACTAGCAATAGCGTCTCCATGTTAACCTGTAAACAAGAAAATCGTTATAACATTTATTATTATCTATCACACATATAATGCATTTTATGCTAGTAAATATTTAGTTCGCTACATGCGCCCGGGATTTTTCCTATAAACGTATTACTAAAACAAGATTTATACGATGGTAGTATACATAGCATCATCATTATCATCATCATCATCATCACCATCGTCATCATTATTATCAAACAATTTTATTTACATAAACTATTTTGTTTAACCCATTTTGTAAATAAACTCGCCCGAATTTGAGTATACCATTAAACGCCACATCGTAACAGTGACTATAAAAGTAATGACATGAGAACTACAGTCACTAGCTAATTTTTTAAATACCAGACACCTCAGAGAAATTGTATGCTTGTAATTATGGTGACCTGTTGCTTAATATCTGAACGAATTTTTTACCTACATGATATCTCACTCTATCGCCTATATTTTTTACATAGCAAGAATCATTTCCACAATTACGAATTGATAATGTATTTTAACTAGTTTGCAAAACATATTTCTTAAAAAAAAATTATGGTTTTCTAGCTTTCTTCATTTTGTATAATTTGTATTTCACCAAGAGAAGAGACTGGGATTTGTAATCAGCGCGACAATTTTTTCCATGAGACAGTCAGTAGTAGGTACAAACGTTCTCGGAAGTGAAGATAATAATTTTTCGCATCCACAAAATGGTGGTTTGAAAAGCAGTCATGCTGGCCTCCAAAGGAGCAAAGATTGTGGTACTTTACTCAAAGTCATGCGAGCTGACCATTAGTAGAATTTGAAATCTCAGGTCCGCAAAGGGAGGTTCGTCCCACTAGTGCGATGCAGAAATGTGGCTAGCTATCGCCGAGAAAAATTTGAGATGGTACGAGAGAAGTTATAAATTTTTTGTTCTTTATGGAAAAGTCAGCTGCAAGTTGGTTGCGGTGCGAAATTGAAAAATAAAATAGCCGCATTTATGGATTTTTAAGGGCGTCTTCATTGGCTGGTGTCGCTATGGTGTCTTTGGACCAAGAGGATTCGAGTTTGAGATCCGGTTAAGGAATTGATTTGTGTGTTAGGCTTTTAGATCTAATTTTGTTCAGTATAGGTAAGCAATCGATGTGTGTCACTTTTAGACCTAAGTTTACTTTAATATGTAAGCAATAGATGCGTGTACAGTGTTTAGACCTAAGTTTGTGTTACTATAGGTAAGAAATTGATGTACATGCAGCTTTTAGACGTAAGTTTATGTTACCAGGCACGTAACTTGATGTATGCACAGCTTTTAGATCTAAGGTTAACTTAGCGTAGGTAGTTAATTTATACATGCGACGCTTTTAAATTTTGGTTAATATGTAAGCAAATGATGTGAGTGCCACGTTTAGATCTAACTTTAGGTTATCGTAAGTAATCAAGTGATGTTTGTGTAAGCTATTATACTTAAATCTAGGTTTATATCTAAGCGCTTTATGTGAGTGCAGCAGACCTTAGATTAGTTTAGTATAGATAATTGATGCATCTGCCGCTTTTATACCTAAGTTAAAGGAAGCAATTGACATGTGTGCTTTGTTTAGACCTACGTTTAGGTTAATTAGTAAGTAATTGATGTGTGTGGTGCTTTTATACCTAAGTTTATGCTAGAATAGGTAAGTAACTGATGCGTGTACCACTTTAAGATCTAAGTATAGCTTAGTGTAGTATGTAAGTCGGTGAATTAGCTTTACCCGATTAAGAGGGCATGGTAAAAAATCGCAAATCGAAGAATTTATTCTTAGTTCTACTGATTATTTGGGTCTCATTTTCTTGTAGGTCTCAGAAGATTTTCTTCTTAAATCTTCTGTGATCCATGTAGAAAATGGTGATGTTGACTGCTGTCATACACTAGCACCTTAAGCTAACAGACAATGGACTAGAAAGGTTTATGTAGTACGTTTACAGTTAATTGAACACGTTTAAAAGCCCTGGATAGGATCTACTTTCCCTCCCATTTTGTATCCTTTCGCTATATGAAATATTAACGTTGTCATGGACCATTTCACTTTATCCATGCGTCAACCACGTGAAAACCAAGGAACATTTAGAAATGTAAATATGCTCAAATTGTAGGAAAAAGTGAATAACTATAAATTTACATATAACATTCTCAATGCAACGTCTTAGAACTATTTTTATCAACTCGCTGCCAACTAGGGGCTGCGGTAGCTGAGTTGTTAGCCTGCTCGCCTCCCACCAAGACGAACCGGGTTCAAACTCCAGCCGTGGCACTCCTGGATTTTCTCATCTGGTAATCGTGCCGGACGATGCCGCTGGTCTGCGGGTTTCCTTGTGGATCTGCCGTTTCCCCCGCCTTTGCATTCCGGCGCTGCTCCATACTCACTTCAATCACCCTCATCGGCTCCCAAGACCTCGCTGTCAAGAGCACCCATTCGCTGCCAACTGAACTGGGAGTCAGCGTACCAGTACGTAGAGTGTACGGGAGATGTTCTCTTTCAACGGTTGATCTCAAAAGCGCTCACTTTACACTGCAGAGAAAGGGAAACCGTTTGAGGAAAAATAGCCCTCAGGCGCAGTTTAGTCGGGATCAGTGCCTCACGAACGCGAGTTGAACGTGTTACGGGCAGTGGCGTGTGGTGAAGTGTTTCAAGGTAAGCTGGTGCTTGCTCGGTGCTGTACACACTCGGCTCACGCAGCAGGAACCAGTAACCAGAGTGGAGCCGGGGGGGAACCTGAATGTATTGCGGTCACTCACGAGAGAACGGTGAGGTACCCGTTACACACGCACTGCGACGTCAACTGCACTACTAAGTTTAAGTTGCCGATGTGTAAACTAGCAAACGATTAGGTATAGCAAAGAACAAAACACAGCTTACCTTGCAACAGTTCACCACACGCTGCTGGTTACTGGATAACAAAAGACACTTTGTGTTTCACGCGATTGTTTGTCACCACCACCGCCTTTACTGGACACTTAGAGGTCGCCTCTTATCAGGCAGTTGACCCGGCCGTTGTTGCCCTCCACGAAGTTTAACTTCCGACTGTCATTGTGTGGATGTAGCATCGGCTACGTAAGGCGTACGTGCTTCAGGCGTACAGTGCCTTTGGAATATAATCTATTCTCGGTTTCTTCACACTTTTCGAATCAAACTTTGGAAAAATGACCCCATGTACGACTCGTTTGGTCGTTTCCTAAATATGTCACGTAACACAACTTTGATATACTTGTGTTAACATAAAAGTTAAGGCTGTTCACGATAAAGTGAGCACTTTAAAAATTGACCTCAGAAAAAGTCACTTCCCCTACCTGCATATATTTTAACGGGCGCAATGAGTGACATTCGTCCAGTAAAGTTGGTAACGATGGAGGGGAAAGTAGTTCCATAAATTAACATCGAACAAAAAGTGTTAGGAAAAATTTGTGATAACTAAAATTATTTCTCTGGCTTTCTGTGTTTTCTAATGCATCAAAGTATAAACATTAGCATGTATGTACAATATTTACTTCCAATTTAATTTCACAGTTTCATTTGACCGACGCATGAATAAAGTGATGATGCCCACGGCAATGTTAATTTTACATAAGGCGGAAGAATACACAACGTGTATACAAGAAGAACCTAAGCAGGGCTTTCAAAAGAGCTCACTTTACCGTGAACAGCCTATTCCTTACTTTTTGTTCGATTGAACTTTTCCACTGAATGCATAAATAATAATATTTAATTTATAATTACTATGGATAAATACAGAGAGAAAATATGTCTCATGCAAAATATTATTAACCTTCGTCAACTAATAATACTCTATATAACGAACGTTTCATAACATGTTGTACCCATTTCACCGGTGGACTAAAACACACTGACTTAAAACAATAAAAAAAAGTTTTCATAAGCATATTAAAGTCCTGTTTGTACTGCAACGATGTTTTGCTGCTTATTACCATAAGAGGTGCTCAAAATGATCACCTTCAGTGTGCAGTCGTCGTATCGTAGGTTGTTGTATAAAAAAAAAAAAAAGAAAAAAAAAAGAGGTGTTTGCAGCTTTCTTGGATACACTGTAACTAGATAACTAGTTTGGTAGAATTTGTTATAAAGTAAGGACGTTTTTTTAAAAGGGATTCACGCACTGTTATACACAGAAATAAAGACAGCAAAGTGATCTAATGAAATAAAAATACAGTCACGGAAACCAGTAGTGTTGTAGAGGGCTTTTTAATGTCCCCCGTTATTATGCACGAAGGCTTGGCATGGGACGGCTTACAGACTAACTTATAACCTAACTTAAATTGACACCAATGCCTTACCCGGGATTCGAACCCAGAGCCTGGCCGGGGGCCATTAAACGATTAACAAAATAATAATAATAAAGTTGATAGTTATCACACTAACACCGAGAAAAACTATTTTTTTTTAACCAAACAAAGTTTATTTGGTGCAACCGAATTATTGTTTGTATAGGGTCAATCAAATATTTTGTTGCTGAAACCAAATTATGATGTTGTTGTTCTTATTTGGCTGCCCCAAACTGTTAGATTGGTTAGTGTAAATAAATATTTGTCTGGCTCTACGAACACTGAACAGTTGCGGTAATATTTAAGAAAGAAAAATAATGTAAACTGCGAGAATAAATGCCAACACAGATCGTTTGCACCGGACCGTTACGCCCAAGCACCCTGAGCCAGGGTAACTGCTCTTGAAGTAGGAGTGTTTTTAAGAACATACATTTCAAATACTGGGCAACGTGCGTAAATAAATTTTTCAAATTTTCCAGCTCTAATTTTTGGTTTCCTTTTGAACTTGTTTTAATTTATGTCATTATTATGCATCAATGCATGCACTAACAGTCACAGTTACTAACCTGTCACAAAAATTAAAAACAAATTCTCGAGCTGTATTTTCGAAGCCAATCCAATGAGTGACCGAACAAATATGTACAGATGAATAAACTGATTATTTCTTTGACAGTCGAATTATTTGACCCACTCAACACGGGGGTTTTGTTTATTCAAACCTGTATTTTGTTATATGAGAATATAAATTTTTGTTGCTTTTTAAGTAATGTTTACTTAACAAAATGTTTTGCCGGGGTAATTAAATATATTTCTGGCCCTATACAAAATAATATTCTGTTAGTTGTGTCGAACATTTCTCTCGGTGTAATAAATAATTTCAAAATAAACTGTACATGTCTTCGTAGATTTCCAATAAAGCAGTTAACAAACTCATGTCGCATTTTTATCTTGCTTTTTCTGTACACGTTGTTCAGAAGGGTACAGTTAGGTGGTAAATGTGTGGTCTTTCTTGAAACTATAAAAAAATAGTTTTTTTTTTTTTCCCCATTAATTTGAGCTAGGTTTCAAGCAACGTATAGGCTGTTCAGGGTAAAGTGGGCACTTTTGAGTCCCTAGTTACTTTTCTATTTCAGCAATTTTTTCCCTTTAACCATTTTTCTCAATAAACATCGCCATGTACGTAAGAAACACAGTGTTTATATTTCTCCGCACGCAGAATTTAATGTGTAAAGTTATAATAAAATATATTTGTTGACTATTATTACAAATGAGAGGGCTTTCAAAAGTGGTAATTTTACAGTGAATGGCCTATAACTGAATATACACTGGGTCTCTTCTCATCGGCCCACCCTTATACAACATAAGTTAAACGCCGTTCAATCGTTTGCTGGTTCTCATTTAGGTATTTTGTTTACAGTGAACATAATTTTTGAATAAGGAAATTAACAGTCGAGCCTGTATATTCCATATTAGGATGCAAGGAAACTCTTCAAGTGTTCGAAACTTTCAAAAGTGGTCTACAGAGTTTGTGCTTGGGCGGTACAAATACTCACATGCAGAAACTGATTGGTGGGAATTAGTTTTCACGTACCGTCTGCAGAGACCTACTTACTTTCACGCTCTCCGGCCGTTCGGTTTGAAAACAGATGCCACCCGCAAGGATGGAGCTGAGCAGGCGGAGATTTAATTTTCAACAACGATCGATCAGTCGTTTCGACCAGGCATCGGCAGGTTCTTGTTCGAGCACGACCACTTTATGGTCTAACTCAGCGCCAACAGAACGTTGTGCACGCATCACTTTCCTGGGCGGAGCATAGAGGACACCTAACAACCACACTGTGGACATACAAATCGTCAATGTTTGTCCAAATGCGGAAGATAAAATTAGTATCTGGTTAAGATAGGACGCTTCTTCTATACGTATCTTGTCACGGTACCTATATACGGGAACCGCTCTCGCTTAGTCTCTTACAATCCCAAACTCGAAACGCGGGTCGGGTAAGCCATGGATATGTATTATTTTAATTTCAAAATTACCCGAAACGACATAAAAGTCGTTATTAAAATTTTTGAAAAAGAAAATAGTTAAATTTAATCGAAGGCCGTGTGTGTTTGTGTGTTACCTGCGAAGAAGATGACTTAGGAACTTTTGAGTATTCATACCAGTCGTGGTAACTAACACAGGTTAACAGTTGAGAACTTGCTATTTCGAAGCCCTCGAAATTTATCGCCAAATTATATTAGTCAATAATTAAGTGAAAATCGAAAAAAAGCGAATTTTGAACTGCATGCTGAATACTGATTCAGTATAAAATCATACACATCACGAACTAACCGATGATTCTTATTGGCCACGATTTCTATGAGGTCGCACTTACGTCCCGAGAGAGAGACAGAGGAAGAGAGAGAGAGAGAGAGAGAGAGAGAGAGAGAGAGAGAGTGTGTTGTATATATATATAAACTGCGCTTCACAGCCGAATTATTTAGCGCCGATAAGAATGAAGTAAGGTGGAGATGGAAGAGCAGCGGAATGCAGAGGCGGCGAGAAATAGAGCACTCCGAGAAAACTTCCGCTGCTTTTCTCACATGACCTCGCCGGGAGTCGAACCCGGGTCGCCGTGTTGGGAAGCAGCAATCTGTCTACCACACCACCGGAGTTCCATCAAGTTGTCAGGAAGTTCTACTGCGTGATGGTTCGAAGCCAACACCTTGTGTGATCACTGAGTCGTCGCCTGTGTTGTTCAAAACCAACTACAATCACCTGCCGTGCTTACAAGACCATGCGACGTAAATAAAAAATTACGAAGTCAAAGTTTCTTAGCAGATAATCTAATCAACCCCATCGCTATGCCCATGTCAGCACGAAACGCCACAACAATATTTCCTTCGACATATGTCTAAGGTTTCTCTCTCAGGAAGTCTGTATAGTTGCTCGGCAGACATTACAGTAAAACAGTGTCATGTCTGTTGTATAATTAGTAGAACCATGCTTTATATTGTACCTCAGTTTAAATAATATAATTTCTAGAGCACCTCATTCTCGTCTTAGTACAAAGTATTCTTCGCGGTAAACAAATAAAATTCAGGAAAATGATGGTGTGGAGAAATTTGGGCGGCTTTGAACATAGAGGTCTTGAGAGCCGACGAGGGTGAAATGAGGCGGAAAAAAGGAACATCCCCGAGAAAACCCGCAGACCAGCGGCATCGTCTTGCACGATTCCCACATGCGAAAATCCGGAAGTGACCCTGCTGTGAATCGAACCCGGTTCGCCTAGGTGGGAGGCGAGTAGTCTGTCCACTACCACACCGCGGCACCACAAAACCCCTTGAGATTGATTTTAAAAGAAAGTTTACGAATTGGCAAACACTTGTTCGGAAAATTAAACCTCCCAATGGTGGCCTCAGTGGTGGAATTTGCTAAGGCGTTACGTTCTGACTCCGAGATTACGGGTTCAAGTTCCGGGTGATGACCGTGCTACAACTGAAATAACCACAGCAATTAACATAACAATTCAGCTGTAATACTAACTCCTTGCTAGAACTGACACTACAAATGCAGGTGTTTTCATTTTTTGTCCAATCAGATTTCAGATGACAACCTACTTTAGTTTAACTTCGATGATAAATAATACTTTTTTGTCAGTGTTTCGCTTACAACAGTAATTTACTATCGCTTATCTTCTCACTTATTTCCGTTTTTTTTTTCAGTTCACATATAAACAAATATGTAAAGAAAAATATTAACACGTGACAAATGAATGTTTTCGTGAACGGAGGTAATTTTAATGTTACAGTACAACGGGTGGGTTGTGATTCACTACGCATTGGTATTGATTTTCGCACAATAAAATTTTAAGTACGCCAAAGTTCTATGCGAATTGCATTGGCAATGTTTATGCGTGCTTGCAGCAAGCACCACACTATAGAATGTGTTAACCTCTAACTGTTGTTTATTGTAGTTCGCACTTTAAGTTATAAATGTATGTAACCTCGAAAGTAAGTTTGGTAGGCAACAGACCCGAATCCTTTCCTTTCCTATCCTCCAAAATCTGTGATTATCCTCCCAGCATAAAAAGGGGGCTAGGGACATTCATATTCCCAAACAAAAAAATTGTAGTTTTACATGGATTAGTTATAAATTTGAATCTATTGAAGGTCTTACTAACGTGCGATCAGATTTCTTATCATTAGTAATTATCACTGGGCACGCTAAAATTGTTTTACATAATCACTGTTTAAAATATATTAGAACTCTCACACAAACATACATACTTGCAGTTGATGTATCACGCCTTTGTGTGATCTGATGTATCTAGATTCTGCGATAACCTCGACCGAGATGCGTAAATAAACATGGTGGATACCAGAGAGCACGAGGGATTGTTTACAAGCTCTTGCTTTCTCTCTCTCTCCCCCCTCGTCGGTCGTGCTCTCTGCGAGCAAACGGGACGGAAGTGCCTGCCGCGGGAATTACAACCAATCGAACACACCTGGGAAGCAGCGGTTCCAGCAGTTTGAAACACTTGACTTCCGTCCAGCGAGCTGACCCCCTCACAGCGCGTCGCGCGGTCGCTTCACTGCCGGGAGACTGCGCCGAGAATGGCCTGGCCGTGCCGAGGGCCCGTGCCGTGCCGTGCCGACTGTCGAGCGTGACATCAACACATGGGAACACATGGCCGTGGCTGATAATTCTGGCTTCCTTCCTGAGGTCAGCTGCCTGCACGCGTCGCTCTCCGCTCTGCTCCCTAGTAAAACAAGAAGTGAGCACTTTTGACATCAACCTTAGAAAAAAGTCACTGCCCCTACCTGCGTATATTTTAACGGGCGCACTGAGTGTCATTCGCCCAGTAAAGTTGGTAACGATCGGTGGGAAGTAGTTCCATATTTTAACGTCGAATAAAAAGTGTTAGGCAACCGTTTCTGATAACTTAAATTATTTATTTCGCTTTCAGTTATTTTTTATTTAATCGAAGTGTAAAAATTACCACATTTGTTAAATATTTACTTTTCTAATATTTGCACAGTTTCACTTGAACGACGCATGAATAAAGTGATGAGGCCAGTAATAATGTTAATGTTACATGAGTTAGAAGAATAGACAACGTGCATACGAGTAGATCTTAAGTAGGGCTTTCAAAAGTGCTCATTTTACCGTGAACAGCCTATACTGACATAACCTGCAAAATTCGCGTTATTGTTTAGCAACGTACTGAGCTCCAAATTACTGTGTATTTGACTGACTTCTTCCATAGGCCGGCAGTATGTCTGGCACACCTCGCGGGATCCTTGAGCCAATAACGTAATTTCAACGGCGGAGTGGCTAATCTCCTTTAACGAACACAAACATGTATAGGCCGTCCAGGATAAAGTGAGCACTTTTGAAGCCATAGTTACATTTTCCTTTCCACCAATTTATGCCCTTTCACCACTTGCTACTGTAAACCCTGCCATCTGAGTAATAAACACGGTATATACATTCACTATACCCAAAACCAAAAGTCTGAGGTCACAATGAAATGTATTTATTGGTTATTATGTCTGATGAAACAGCTTCAATAAGTGCTCACTTTACCGTGAACGGCCTATTGGTGACTTCACTTATAGGAAGAGCCACGGGTATTTCGCGAATTCATTCGGAGGCGATATAGACTCCACCAAACACTTGTTCTTTTCTCCTACTGTTGTGATTGGACGACAGTTGTTTAGACACGCCCCGTTCAACTGCGAGCCAGTAATAAGCAGGCAGGAAGCAGTAGTGTGAGTGAGTGTTTAACAGTCCTGTACAGAGGCCTCACTCGATCACAGCAACCAATAAGCAAAGGATAATGTCTCGTGTGTATAGAGGGCTGTCCCGCTTAGCTTGCTGCCAACTCAATCCGCGAAATAGTCTTAGCCCTACTTATAGGCAGAGCTAGTGATTATTCGCGTAAAAAATATGAGTAGACGGTAGACTTCAATACGATAAGCACCCAACTAGCTGCTATTGGTTGCTGTCTGCTTGAGAATGCGTTTACTTATTTGACCGGGCCACTCAGAATGCGGCAACATCTGCACGGCTCGTACGTGATTCGCGTGCAGACAGTTAACATGTGCCTAAACGTAATTCAGCCAATCAAGGTAGGTAAACGACCCTACAGTGTTTTGAAGTATAACTTGTCTTGAAATCTTTTCGCGAAATTCCGCTACCCCTACTTATATGTTAGCGGCCAATAAAATCACTGATTGTGCTCACTTACGTATAATGCAGTGGAGTTTATCCTATTACCGTAAGATAACGCGAATTTTGCAGGTCTCTAATGAGCGTACTTCCCTCTGCATGGGTGCTTATTATATTTAATGATACTCTTAAATTCTTACATAGTATGAGGGCCTCGATGACTCTTTGACTGCAATATCATTAGATATTAAACCAGAAATATATGTAACACTACCGAGACATTTACATATACACAGAGCTTACGATTTTTCGCGAAAATAAAAAGGAGTAGATGGTACACTTCAATACTATAAGCACCTAACAGCAGTTACTGTCTGCTTGAGAAGGCGCTTTCAAATGTGACCGGGGAACTCAGAATTCGGCAACATCGACACAGCAGCTCCTACATGATACGTGTGCAGACAGTTAAAACGTGTCAAAAAGTAATTCAGCCAGTCAAGATAGGTAAACGACCCTACAGCGTTTTGAAATATAACCTGTCTTGAAATATTTCCCCCGAATTCCACAACCCCTCTATATACACATGTACCTTATCTGGGATTCGAACAAATAAAACATAGTAAAAATAAACTAGGATGTATCACGAGAATACGATACGGAAGAAAAACTTCTGATGCAATCAGTCCTATGTTTTGAATGATAGGGTTCACTATCTTAAATATAAACATAGCCATCATTTTCAAAATAAGTGGGTGAAGCACTTAAAAGACGCAATTTTACAAGGCCTACCACAGCGCAACTTTTGTGAAGAATTTGATGGAAATAGATTGATTGGTCCCCGAGATAAGGCATGATAACCTAATTTTAGCTACTTACAAAATTGCCTAAAAAATGTTCTGTGTACGACGTAGAAGTATCTGTCAGCATAAAAACTTTGGTTGAATGTGGATAAATTGTTTAACAGATATTCTAAAATTATCCAAATAATTATACAGTCGCCATTTTGTGAATCAATGTCTGAACCCTCTTAAATCATGTACATTTACATGGCCTGCAGCGATAATGGTGTGCAAAATTTGATGAAATTTAGTTGAATTCTTCCAGTATTATGACAAAATGTTCAACTTGCTCATCTGGCATCATTCTTTTCCAAGAATGCCAGCAAACTAATATCTGAGTATGCACAATTGATCCTTTTAATAAATACTGTTAGCGTACAAAACATGGTTGAATTTTGTTGCATTGTTGATATAACATATTAATGTAAATTATTTATATTAACACAATTAAAAAAAGTCCAGCCACACCTAAAACGTGTTAGATTACATACCGTGGTGTAGAACTACTTGTGTGAAAAATTTGGTGGGAAAAAGTGTATTTGTCCCCGAAATATTGCATAAAATCTCCATTCGTCGATTGAAGAACCTCATAAAAGGAGTACAAAAAGTTTATGTATTAGTACATTCGATGATTCTCGTAGATACAGCCAGTCAACAAAGTTAAGTTAATATCGGTTTCATAGTGTCGTAGATATAACACAATAAGCTAAAATTA
This sequence comes from Dryococelus australis, assembly GCA_029891345.1. NCBI lineage: Eukaryota > Metazoa > Arthropoda > Insecta > Phasmatodea > Phasmatidae > Dryococelus > Dryococelus australis. The sequence continues at coordinate 66,498,504 of CM056998.1, read as the reverse complement.
TGCTATTATAGTAGTAGGGCAAGGGGAAGTTTCGGATTCAAAGGGCTTTTGATAAATCGGATTAATCCGTCGATAACAAATTAATCGGATTAAGAATTAATCCGATCTTAATCCGATCAAAAAAATTGTTAATCCATATTCCGCTCTTGATATGATCTTTTTTTTTTTTAATTTTGGAATTTTGTGCGAATTGATAAATGTATGGATTTGTGCAAAGGTATGCTAAGGCACTTTATTTTTTCTTAATTTTTGGGGTGGGGAGAAGCTCTGGTAGATGTTGACGCTCTGGGCTCTGGCGCGGTAATGAGGTGTAATGTGGGGGAAGGGGTGTATATAGGGGACCGACGTTGTCAGCACAATGATTGGCACTCGACTGAAGGAAAAGTTATATTGTCTAGAGAATAAATGTGTTGAGTTATGTGCAAGAGTTCCATAAGTGTTTTTTTGGAGATGATATTGCTCGCAGACGGTGTTGGGAAATAGGCGAATCTGAAAAATATGATTTACATAGTGTATGTTAGCAATGACAAACAGAATAACTTAATTGTAAACGATTAAATAGACGACGACGACTGTTTCCTAATGCAATTAAATGTCAGTCTTCCTTAACACAATAACAAGGTATTTGAAAACACGTAGAAATTACACTACTTGATGCCTCAGAGTTGTACACGTACCTCAACTGATTTCACTATACCTCCGCTGGGTTTGGGAGATCGCAGAATAATTACTTTTATAGCGCGTATTTCTGTGAAATTAAATCTAGCCTGTCTGATTAGATAAGCATTTTGAAATTAATTAAATGGCAAACGAATGCAAGTACATGACTATTACTAAACGAATTATGGAATCCAGCTATCCTGTTTTTTTAATTAATGAATTTGCACAAGCACCTCTCCCAAAAGATGTTTGTCTGGCTGCGACGTTGTGAAGGAATGATGTAAGTATGTAATTTGCGGAGACTTATTACCACGATTAGATATGTGGAGCGTGGCCGACATCTGTCCGGCTGGGAGGTCAGTCAAGGAATGAGACGTGGAGCTTGCGGTCGAGTTGAACACACAACTACATAAATGGATCAAAATTATGTTTACAAATTAATATTTCCCATTGTTTAACGCCTATTCTGATAACTTAAAGATGTAATAAATCACACATTCAAGATACGCAAACTTACTAAGAACTGATTTCATTATACTACAACATGGACAATTAAATATTTCCAAACTCTCATTTAGAAGTAAATTTTAACCAGAAACAATAGCGTAATAGACATACACATATATCTCTCACTCATTTGTAAACATACCTTAAATTATTTTTAAACATGTCCATTCATTGTGGAGTCTGATGAAGGAATGAGTTGAGCGCACCATTTACTTCGACTTATAAGCACGATTAGAGACATGGAGTGCGGCCAGCAGACAACTCAGTTGAAATTATGTGAAAAACTCATAAATGAAGGAAACATTTTAAATGTTTATGAAACAGCAATTAAACAAAAAGAGAGTTTATCATACACAACTGCATTATAGATGTATCCAGAGAAGTGGCTTACTGCTGTGAATAAATGTCCCTTTAGTAAGAAGCCATATTTTAAAATAATTAACTTTTAAAAGTATTCAAACTTCCTCGAAGAAAAATTATTTTTAATAACGGACATACTACATCGATCCGAACATTGTTAACACAAATTTCGGTCAAGTATGGGAAATTCACGACACTTGTTAACAAAACGATAAATGTAAATCTTATGATCTTTCATCAACCATGCTCAGAAACGGGTTTTTCACGATAAATGCTTATAAAATTATTTAAAAATAAAGGACCCACTATATCGCCTTAACACATGAAAAAAAAAAATTTTCCCCAATAAATTAAAAGTTATAAAAATGTTTGTATTAATATACAAACCTGGTGCAGATACTGAAGCCTGGTGCAGATACTATTAGATGATAACATTTAATGATTGGTGAAACCCACTGATCAGCTTCCCTATGTTATAGCCCTAATCTCCCCCAGAATGCCAGATGTGGGTGTTGTGTGTATCCAGGACAAGGGTTAGCATTAAACTAAAGATGGTGCTGGTCATCAATAATTGGTTAGATTGTTCCTGTTTGCACACCCTCCCCCTCCCCAACACCAGACCGCGACTTTGGCGGTGCATCCTTCACTTACCTCCAGCCCTGAATGCATCTTTTTCTGAAAAGAGAGTTCCTCTCCCCCACTATCGATCCAATGCCACAATTCACAAAACTTGCCTAGTGCTATGTTGCTCCGTCCCCTCCAACCCCTAGCCAAGAGCTCGTGTTCTTCCGAGACGAGAGCTGCCTCGGCTAGACACCAGCCTAAATCCCGACCCCAAAATGCATCTTTCTGCACCATGTTGGAGACTCTACAACTTCCAGACACCCCTTGGGCCAGCGAATTTTGAACTGACCCTGCCTGGCTGGCTCCCCTCCGCCCTCTGCCCAACAAACCTTCACTTTCGCTTGCCCGTTGGCTTGTTCAGAAAGGGAGGTTTATGACATTCTGGAAACCCTGTCTTACTTCCAGCAAAATAAAATATGCTACCCAAGTACCAACGATGACATTATTATCCTGAAGTTAAAATTAATTTAAATTCAAAGAAATGAATTTTTATTCAATAAACTTTAAGTTTTCCCATTTTTCAGCAAACGTATTAATTTTAAGTCTAAAGTACTTCCAGGAAACTAGAACTAACTATGAGAGATATTTTCACTCACTAAATTTTCAGAGAGTTAAAGAAGATGGTTTTTCAAACAAGTATCATTCCATTTACATTAGTTTCAACTACCATGATGGAAGACATGAGATGTGTATACACATTCAGTCTGTTTTAAATGTATGTGTATAGCAGAGAAAAATGTGTATTTTTCGTGTAGACTTCCCTAGAACATTAAAATTTACTTATTACCAAAGTTTCAATTCAAAATATTCTCTGCCTAGAATTTCGGCTATACTTAGTAACATAAAATGTGTGTATTTGACCAAATATAAACTTATTTTATTAAAAACTAATACTTCTTCGATGTAATATTACTGAAATAACACGAATCCAGCGTGAAATGACTGCTATTGAAGCTGAAATCTTTTAATTTCCATGAAATTACAACTTCTTTTATAAAAAGTCAAAATTTAAGCAAATTTAAAGGAAATTGGCAGCCATTTTGAAACCTTTTACTATATATGGAGGAGTAAATACATTTTGTCTCAGTGTTAAGTCATACAGTGCCATGGTCACCTTGTGTGAATGTGCATTGAATTACCAGTAGTGAGACATGCATCTGAAATAGATCTGAGAACCATGCCAGGCATCTACACTGGAACATCAGATGTCCACACCGAGAATGACGCCAGATGCTTACTACAATGTTTACATCAATGCCAGGTGTCCACTACAAGGCCAACCATCCACTGGATAATCTAGATATACATCACAGAATCTACAGGAGGATACATTTCTCTCTGCATTAGTCTGCTCTAGGTATAATGTATCACTGCCACTGTTGTGATAATTGTGATAAGGAATGTTTTGCAGTATTCGATGCTATGCTAACATATGTGAATGCAAAAACCTTATTGAGTTTAGAATGCTCTTAATTGTGGGTGTTGCTGGAAGAGTTTATCATTGCTTTTGCCAGACACGAAATAAAGCTAATATATCTCTTCCTTCCTGAACATTTACAAGCTGATGAGGATATTGTGTTGTATTTTATATCTGAAGACTGTCCTCACAGCATGCCTGGCTTTGCTAATGATGGAAATAATCAACATATTGCAAAGGACTGTATGTCGCACAGGCTGGAACATCTTATTGAAGACAGAATTATCCCAGATGTAGTAATGGACGATTCCAGAGTTGATGAAGTGGATTCCGAACTGACCACTGATACTCTATAAATAAGATGAGTGGAGAGTTCTTGTATATAGTGTATACATAAATAATGTAAAAATGATGTGTTATGTGCATGGTTTCGAAAACTATAAGGACAACTCCATTGTAACTAAGCAGCTTTCTATTTCTTATGCAACCAATGCTAATGACTCTAAACTACTTTGCTTTAAATATCCCAGACCTTGGCATACTTTAAAACCTGAAGTTAAAATGATGTTCCGGGAACAGACTTATGAGATACATGACCTAGAATGGGATTCTGGTGTCATAGCTTATGAAGTGAGTTTCCAATATGTAAACGATGTGCTCCTCGAAGATTATCCAGTATATTTGCTTGGTAATACTCAGAAGGAAATTTTAAAAAGTTAAACCAATGCAGGAGTTATAAATATCAGAAGATATCATGACGGTTCGAGTATTAATTCAATAATCAAATGCTATAATGCAAATCCTGTAAGAAAAAAAATGTTCTGTTCACAAAGCAAAAGCAAATATTTAAGAGAATATTTGTACCAGCATCCTACCAATGTGTAAAGACATTAATTTTGAAAAATGGTTTGTTACAGGTATTGTAAGATTCCGAAAAAATGTAGAAAATCAACCCAGAGAAGACATATGCCAGTATTACTCGAGAATACAAGAAAGTATGGTTCCAGTCATTAAAAAACATATACTTCCAAATACAGATGCGTAATGAAGTTGAACACTGGAACTTTGCAAAAAGTTTCGAAGGAAATACATATACAGGAAGAGTGTTGTGTTGTGTTATGAAGACGATAACTGTCCGGTTTTTTATATATGGCCTGACAGCGAACTGCCCTGTTCTATTTGGGACCTATGTTTTGAAAATAGAAGTGAATAAATCACCAAGGAACCAGGATTCAGACAAATAACATATCAATTGAGTAAAGCACGTAATAATAAGGAACACATCACGCAAATGCAAGGCAGTAGCCGTCTTCAAAGGTTGCCTTGCGGAATGTGAGACTGTGAGGTTTGGAACAGCAATGTTTATGTCTGTAAATTTGATTTATCCAAGTTATTGTTGAAGAACTAATATTATCTCAAATTGGAAGAAAATTACACTATATAAAGAGAGAGAGATAGATAGATAGATAGATAGATAGACAGATAGATAGAGAGAGAGACAACCGTACACCGTAGCTTCAGTTATGATGGAAAGGTTTTGACTCATCACTTCCTTATGCCAGTGTTACTCCACGATACAGACGAGTGTGGTTTCGAATCGAAGAAGCAGATAGTCCACTACAGGCACAAATGTACAGGGATAAACATTGGTGTTTCCTGTTAATTAGTCCTAATTTTACTTTAAAAGTTTTCTATGTTTGTTATGGGCGAATTTTTTTTCCTTCGTATAATTTGCATCCTGACAGCAAGCTACCTTGCAGTGAGAGTCAACTATCATTTGAAGCTCAAAGTGTGCATGTCAAGAAACATACTTCCTACAAGAAAATGAAATACATCATGCAGAAGGAATGTAGTTGTTCTCTTGCTACAGTATGGAGCAAACAATGCAACAAGGAACATTTAACTCATACAGGAAACCAAGAATTAATTACTCGATGTGGCATGTGGAATTGTAAAGTTTGGCTTTGTAAGAACACTTAAATGGTGGTAACCCAGACCATTTAAAGGAGACCGTTTAGTAATAGACAGTCAGTCATGGCTTGCATTTTCAACCCAACAGATGTATACGAAATCCTGCCAATAGGATCCAGAAGAGCCTTCTTTATGCCACATGATGGTATTTTACTAGTTCAAGTCTGCAACGATATAGAACATTGGTGCTACACTTTCGATAACAGTCTCAGCACTCACTTTGGTGAAGGGATAGCATGCAACGATTGTGCTGTGAGATATCTTTGCTCCAACAGTGACTTACCATCAACATTAGAAGATTTGATAATAGACAGTCTTAGCAAGAAACTATAACAGGAGTGTGGACATGGAGTAATCGCCCACCAAGTCACCAGACCTCACCAGTAAATCACTGTTCGCCGGAAGGAGACCTGTGATGGGGACATCCACAACTTTATTTTCGAAAAAAGGAGGCTTAGTTTTCCTTCAATGTGCAATTTGAATGCATGTGAAGTTGCTAATTCTGAATAATATAATTGCTGATATGCAAGTATGCATATATTAATAAAGGTTTGTATTCTGTAACTTATAGTGTAGCATTTTCACATTTTGTTGTTAAGGAAATGTGTGAGTCAGATATTAATTTCAAATGTACATATTTTTCTGAACCTTTGTCAGCACACACTAAGCCATGTAGTTTTCCAGTATAACTAATTGCAACAGTTCGAAATGTCTTGTAAACCAGTACAGGCTGAATAGAGTAGATCGAAAGCATAAGCTTAAGGGTGAGCTCATTGTAACAATATTTTGTGAGGAAGAAAATGTTTGAATATCTCATTTATAATATAGAGAATGTTTTACCATATCAGTATTTTGAAGAATGTGATAATGGCCTTCATAATTTATATCATTATAGCAAAAAAAGTTTGGTTTTACATCTTGTACTGGGTGTGTTTCATAAATATATCACTTGCAATAAGCAATAAAATTAGCAAGAAATAAAGTTTGTGCCTAATTCACTGCTTAACTTTCAATGTTAAAGAATGATTTTATCAATATACATACATTGTTCCTTGCTAATTGGGTTCAGTCGAGTATTGGATACCAAATGTGTTGATGTATTTTCATCCTGGAAACCATTGTGTCAGTGATAAACCAGGAAAGTCTAATGTAACTTACACACTATGGTTAACGGGCTTCTCTGTGAATTTACAGACACTTGTGAGATTTTAAAGTAATTTCATTTTCTGCTAGGAAACAAAAGACATGAATTGATACAATGCAGTGATAGTACGAACTGTCCTGTGTTTTACGTGACTCAACTCCTCTTCCATCTAGTATTGAAGATGTGCACTCATAATACATTGACACATACCCAAACTTAGTTGATAGCATCATTTTAAATTCTCCAGAACGTAAAGACATATGTGTACAAACAGACAGGTTAAAGCCAGGACCTAAGAAACACTCCCTCCTTGATAGCAGAGTTCAATAATGTAATTTGGATCCAATATTAAGGAAATGAATGAAAACCTTGTTTACATAAGTTGCTAACAGTTTATACAAATATTTGTGTAACTATGTTCGTTTGTTAAACTATGTTATATATATATATATATTTGAATCAATCTGTTCTGAATTCTGTTAAAAAGGTTGAAACCAAATTTTTTAATCAACCATTTCTTGTTTGTTCTATGCTATGGGTGACAATGTTTGCTATGTTTTGGAACACTCTATAGTATAGCAAAGAGATTTGTCTTTTAAAAGTATTATCTATATATTAATTTGTGAAACTAGCTATGTTTGTATATATTTTGAAACAATTTTCTTTTATGTGCTATGTTTTGGGTCATCCTATACTTACTTATGTATGTTTTGGAACACTATGTAGTATAACAGAGAGGTTTGTCTGTAAATATTTTAAATGTTGTTCATAATTTGTGAAACAAACTGTATCTTGAAACAATTTATCAATATATTTATGTCTTAAAATTAATTAATTAATACTTTTATTTACCTAGGCCTTTCAAAAGTAAAACTTGTTTTCCTAAGAAAGGAACCACATAGTGATAAAAGCAATTATCACAACAGTGAGAGAAAGGAAAAAGGAATAAAAATGACACAACAAAGAGAGATGTTGCAATAACACATACTAGTGTTGTAAAGAACAAATTCAGCTAACAACCAAACTAATTCGCTTGACAAAGTAATATTTAACTAAAAATATTTGAAACTGTATCCTGGCACATATGTATGCTGGTAAATGTAGTATTATTTTTACAGCATACCATAAATACATAAAAAATAGTTTATTATTTCACTTAGCCTCCATGGTGTAATCAGTTTACGCATTAGTTGGAGGTTCTGGGTTCGAATCCTGGATAAAGCATGGTTAATATTAGTTAGTTTCTGGGTTCGATTACTGGTTAAGTCATGTACGAATATAATCTACTTTCTGGGTTTCAGTCCTGGCTAAGACATATATGAATGTAAGGCAGTAACCATAATATGTAAAGAAATAATGTACAAATTACATAATTTAAAAAGTATAGATAAATAAAATTTATTAATTCGTTCATGTATATGTAAGTGTGCAAATGGTGTTGAATCATAGTAAATTGCAGTAAATTCTGTGTTAAAAACCTCTTATTGGGAAATCTCATATTGGTATTACAATTTTTAATAAAAGAAATAGTTAAATAAGAGCATAATTCAAATCTAATCGCTCAAGACAGAATAAATACACATATTCCAACATATACTTACTAAATATCAGAAAACGCGTTACATCTATTTAATTTGTGTTAAATCTGGTTAAAATTTACTTCAAAACATTTCAAATATGTAATTTGTTAATTTTATTTAGGTTTGAGGTGAATTATAAAATTTAAAATTTGGCAACAAGGGAGAGTGGTGGGGTTTGTAAATAGGGGCTCCAACCCGCAGCTCACCATATGCTGTTCTGACTTCATGGAGTGAGAAGCTCCCCTCTAGTGCACAGGTGTAGTGTGTCAATTGTGAACCTGTCTCACCCACACCTCGCTGCTGGGGGATATTCGGGATAGCGATAAAGGAATGAATAGCTCATGCTTGAGGTCCCGGCCACCCGCTCGCCGCTGGCCCAGCTCTGCTGGGGTTTTCTGAGACGGGGTTATGCGGTCAAGGGACTCGCAGATCATTACTTTTGCCCCGCTGCCAGCTTACAACTTACTGGGGAATACGACAGCCTACCGGAACACAAAGTCCGACATTCACCTGGCGTAGCGGGACACCACCCAGCCTGTCTGACCTGGGTTCAAGACTCCTTCGAAGCCTACAAGCTTCGCTATTAGACTTTATGTATGTGAATAAGTTTTAGGTAAATTTTAGGGGTTTTTTATTAATTAAAATTGATACCACACTTTTCAATAATTTTAGTGTAACTTTTTCCGGTAATAGTAAAAATATTTGCAATTTGAATTAACTTTACTTAGAATAGTTTACAATTTTGTAACTTTTTCATAAAATCATTTAATGTTTTATAAAATATGTTTCATATTTATACAATTTGTATAAAAGAGTTATTAACTTTGTTACAATTTGAATGCAAATTTATAAATTTTACAACATTTTTTAAAAATTCATTAAAACTGTTTACAATTTGAATGAAATCTTATTAACTTTGATTGAAGTTTATACAAATTGAATGAAATTGTTAACTTTCATAGCAATTTGCTTCACAGTTACAATATTTGTTTATTTAGCTACTTTTGAGTATTTTTAGATACTTTAAGTAGTTTTTAAGATATTTCAAGGTCGGGTTGATGTGTGTATAATGAGTATGAATTATGGAACAGCTAAAATAAGGGATAACTATGCTGATTACACCTTATGTGCCAAGGAGGTGCATAACCACCCTCCCAAATTTGTTCTGAATGAGTTGTTTGGAGAAGGATGTCTGTGTGATGAAATAAATAGACCTCGAGAACTCCTAATGATGAACTGTTTTGATGTGTGTGTGTGGGGGGGGGGGTAGATGTTGTAAGTAATCCTAGATGGGATGTTGATGTATATTTGAGAGGTTTTAATGGAGTAGAGAGGGAGATACTGGATGACTGCCACTATCTTTATAATGGAGAGAAGGCTGTAACAATATTACGAATCCAAGCTTTCCTACACTGCTAAATACTCGCAAAAATATTATAAAGCCATCTAGAATATAATACCAAGTACTCTGAGACAAAAAATTGAGTAGGTGCATGAGTGTGAGTGAGAGTGTGATTTTTGTCCTATCTTTGTGAGCAGGGAGACAGAGACAGAGAGAGAGAGAGAGAGAGAGAGAGAGAGAGAGAGAGAGAGAGAGAGAGAGAGAGAGAGTTGACTTGTTTTAAGTAATTTTTGGAAACACATAAAAATTTAAGTAAATGTTATTAGTTAAATTTCTTACATGTTTAGTTTTAAGGATGTTTGTTTAGTTAGTATTATTTATAATACATAGTGTCAAATGTTATTCCATTCACTAATAAATTTTATGTGAAAATCATTTTTAAATTTATAAAAAAGTTTTTATGTTGTAAAGTATTTTTAGGGTGTACATTAGTTTTATTTTTACAGTGTAGAATATTTTTACATTGTATTCTAGTGTTGTTTTTGATAGTGTAGAGTATTTTTGGTGTTGTACACTAGTTTTATTTTAATGGTGTAAAGTATTTTTGACAGTGGACACTTGTTTTGATAGTTTGAGTAATTCACATTTTTTAAAAGGCCCACATAATATGTAATGTTTGTTCTTTTAAACAAATGGTTTTCAAAACTGGGCTTAAAAGCTGTGAGAGACAGACGAGGAGAATCAGGTCATGACGTGCGGTATTTACTGGAGGTGAGCTGCGGGGACTGCAATTCGCGTCGTGGGGTGACATCGTTGATGGAGAGGGGGTGGAGGGAATGTGGTGAATTTTCCACACTAGCACGCATGTGCGCAGTCGGCTGCAGGATCTGTGTGATGATTGCTAGTGGGAGAAGGGACTTGTCGGACAGGTGGAAATGGGTGGTGGAAAGGGGGTTGAGTATGGACGGTGTGGCGCACCCGCTGCAGGTTGCAGATACTTTCTGAAACATGTTTCATTCTCTCATTTAACCCGCGCGCAGCTCAAGCTCCCACCCCTCGCATGACCGAAACTCTTGGCCATTGTCTATTATTTCATGTTGCTCTGCACGCCATTATCTTAAGCTCTTGTAGCCTGACTTGTGCACTGATCACCCAAACCCTCAGCCACTTACTACTTGGCTTGCTCACCCACATATTTTGTAAACACATCATTGTAGTCATGGTGAGGGAATAAAGTGGGATTCTTTTTCTCCGTTTTCAGAACAATGTGTAACTTGCCATTTATTTATTGTGGTGTTATAACTATTATATCGGAGAAACAAAAAAAAAAAAAAAAAAAACTTTAGTTTGAGTTCAAACTGAGTGAGCATAAGTGGCAAAGTATTGACAGCTTCTTTGAAGATCATTACATAAGCATTTCAAATTCTGAACCACAGTCTACTGCGAGCTGTCAATACATTGTCCCTTCGCCTAAGCGGACACAAATTGATCTTTTGCAGGATGATCTCTACTTAAGCGATTCGAGCACGGATTCAATTATGGAGAGATTGTCAACAACAAAAAGTCGAAACGTGTCCGCTTCCCTCAAACAAGAAAAGGTTGATCTTTTGATTGATTATTTATTTCTATTCGACTGGGAAAATGATTGTGATTCGGACAGTGCTCAATCCACCTCACAACCGACTTTCGAGTCAATTAGAGATATTTCGCCAAGGGAGTCAGAAAATAATTTGTTTTCCATATCCCCAGTCTCAGTGGAGCCTTTACGAGACCTGACATATGAGCTATTGCTAGAGACCTGAAAAATTCGCGAGTTCAATGACCTGCAGGCTTAACTCTGCAGTCTTATGTACACACACGCCTATATTAACTACACATTGGTTGTATGCTGTCATAGTGGAAGGCGACGATTGGGCCAGCGTTCTTCAAGAGATGTTAAACACTGTCGACCAATGGCTAGAGTTATATAAACACACATGTTTTGAATTTTAGCTTGTCTCATAATGAATCTGCGAGTTCTTCAGGTCTCTAGCTATTGGATATGGCGTTCACAGGCAGGCTAACTATGTGCAGATATTTAACAATAGGCTTAACAGTGACGCTGATTTTTCTTGTTTTTTTCACAAGGTGTAAGGCCCCATTATTAAACTTATTATTAGCATCACCCCGGCCTATTAGAGTAATCGTTACCATAGTGGATAGGTACTTGAAATGCCTCAAGGCAGAGGAAGGCACTATAGAAACCTTCTATTTTCAAAGCAAAGCCCTCCCTATTCTGCGCTCATCCGACGTGGGTTTAATCTATGATGATGACATACTCCCTTATCTTACTAACAGACTTGATGAGTTTAGTGCTCATGGATCTGGCTGGAGTCTGCAAATGTTGACATACATGGATGCCCATGTGTCTCAATACCGAGTGTCACCATCGGTGCTGCGCACACTAAATTACCAAAGTTTATTGCCAATCGTCTTTGTTTTGTCGATGTACACTGTCCAGAAGGAATGCGTTTCCACTATGCCGTAATAGCATCTTTGTAACCTGCCACACTAGATATAAGTCAGGTCACTTCATATGCAAAATCTTACAAGGTTTTGAATACTGAAGGTCTGTCGACAACTGTAGTCATACAGGATATTCGTAAGTTTGAGGAGAACAATTGTATTCCTATCAATGTGTACTGTGTGGTGGACAAAGATATCAATATAATTGACGAAACTTGCGATAAGGGCGAGGTTGTCATACCCATGTGTATTTCTCCTGTACGTCATGACAAACGTGTAAATACTTTAGAGATTCGTGCTAGTGGAAATGATGCTCATTTACATTTTGTATACATTAGAAATTTGTTCTTGGCTGGTTAGTAGTCAGCTGAGTAAGAAAACATATTTGTGATCATTGACTCAAATACTATGTTAGAAGAAACTCGCTAGTCACACTTTTCTTTGCCAGCAACAAAAGGCTGTTGGCAGTACTTTCCCCACTGGCAATGACAAGTACTTGAAATTTAATGATTACAGCAAACATCAGAGATTGGGTTTTGTCGCCTATTGCGACATTGAAAGTTACCTGAGACCCATGTCTTCTTGCTTGCCTAATGATGAAATGAGTAATACAACTACCATCACCCAACATGTTCCATATGTTTGTAGTATTTTGTTGGTCTGCTCATACCATCCAAGTTTATCTAACTATTTTGAGTTTATGGGTGCTTATTGTATGTACCAATTAGTTAATACATTAGTTGAACTTGCAAAGTGGGTTGTAGGAATGTACAGCATGATTGTTCCGATGAAGCCAAAAAACCCTGCTAATGAAGATAGGGTGGCAGCTCAAACATGTTGTCACATTTGTAAGGAAAATCTCGGTATAGATGATATTGTGGTCGATCATGACCATCTGATGGGCGAAATCAGAGGTTGCGCACATAATAAGTGCAACTTGAATTTCATACTGTCCAAGAGACAACTTGTCACTGTTTTTCATAACCTGCAAAACTACGATGCTCACTTTCTCATAAAGACATTGGTTGAACGTCACGTAACGCAATCCGATGAAACCCTGGTAATCGAAAACCCTGGTAAAATTCAAGTAATTGGAATAACCCTAGAGAAATTCAAATGTACTACCAAACAAATTCCCAATGGGACTGATTTCAATCGAAAGGCACAATATTTCAAATTACGTTTTATTGACTCATTCCAATTCATGGGTACCTCTCTGGAAACTTTGGCAGGCAATTTATTACCTGCGCAATTGAGTATCACCAGTTTGATGTTTCCAGACAACACCCAATTCGAATTGACAAAATGGAAGGAAGTTTTTCCTTATGACTTTGTTAAGTCACCAGACAGTCTGATGTGCAAGTCACTCCCACCAAAGGACGCATTTCATAATATGATGAAAGGCAAAGGTATTAGTGATGGGGATTATTCTCATGCCCAAGCTGCATGGGATGCATTCAACTGCATAAAGTTGCTGTAGTATGTCATTCATTACTTATGTGTGGACACTTGTTTGCTGGCTGATGTTTTTGAGAATTTTAGGACCGTATGTTTGACTCATTACCGTCTTGACACCCCCATGTACATCACAGCTCCGTCACTTTCCTGGGATGCTTTATTGTCAATGACACGTGCGTAGCTAGAGTTGTTGACTGACCCAGACATATATATTTTTGGTAGAATGCGGGGTTAGGGGCAGCATTACTCAGGTTTCAAGAAGACATGCGGAAGTCAACAATATTTACATTGGTGAGGATTGCGACCCCAGTGTGTCATATATGCAATTTCGATGTCAACAGGCTGTACAGTCATACAATGCAATCCAAGCTTTTTGAGTGGGTTGAGGCTGACGTGATTTCAACATGGGATTTTTCAAACACGGTAAATGATGGTGACACTTTTTTTTCGTGGAAGTGGATCTGTCATTTCTGGAAGAATGTCAGGATGCACTATCTTATCTGTATTTGGCTCCTGAAAATTGCATTCTCCCAAAGAGTTTGCATGAGAAACTTCTTTTCACACTCACACCACGTAAGAAATATTTTATGCACTGGGAATCACTGAAGTACTATTTGATGTATGAGGCCAAACTTAACCCTGTTCATCGCATTTTGTGCTTTGAGGAGAAGGCATGGATGTAGCAATACATCGAATTTAACACTGAGAAATGTACTCAGGCTGCGAACAAATTCGAAAAATAGTTTTTCGAATTAATTAATAATTCCATTAGTGGATAAACATGCAAAATGTCCACTGGAAAAGAGTAATAAGAGTAGTTTCGAGGTCGCACCATCACACACTTTCTGGGTTTATGTCCTACACTATATGCATACATTGTTGCGCGTAGTCAACATATAGATAATACAAAAGGGTGTAAAACCTAACATGTTGCAATCACTCAGGTACGAGGAGTTTCGAGATTGCCTCGAAAATTGCACAAGGGTTTTGGGGAGCCAATACCACTTCCATTTGCGTGCTCACAAATTCAACACCGAATGTGTAACCAAGGTATTGCTGTCAGGTATGGATGATAAGCAGTGAATTGAGGCAGGTGGGGTATCAACCGTACCTTGGGGGCACTACAAAATATGTAAATAAACATTTAAAATTTTTCCTTAATTTACGAGTTTTTCCCGTAATTTCAACTGTTGCCTGCCGACCACGCTCCATCTCTCTAATCGTGCTTATAAGTCGAAGTAAGTAATGCGCTCAACTCATTTCTACATCAGATTCCACAACGAATGGATATGTTTTAAAATAATTGAAAGCATGTTTATAAATGAGAGGGAGACATACGTGTATGTCTATTATGCTACTGTGTCTGGTTAAAATTTAATTCTAAATGAGAGTTTGGAAATATTTAATTGTCAGTGTTGTAGTGTACTGAAATCAGTTCTTTGTAAGTTTGTGTATCTTGAATGTGTGCTTTATTACATCTTTAAGTTAACAGAATAGGCGGTAAACTAGGGGAAATATTAATTCGTAAACATAATTTTGATACATTAGTGTAGTTGTGTGTTCAACTCGACCACAAGCTCCACGTCTCATTCCTTGACTGACCTCCCAGCAGGACAGATGTCGGCCGTGCTCCACGTATCTATTCGTGCTTATAAGTCTCCGCAAATCATGTACTAACATCCTTCCTTCAG
Organism: Dryococelus australis; assembly: GCA_029891345.1. Taxonomy (NCBI): domain Eukaryota; kingdom Metazoa; phylum Arthropoda; class Insecta; order Phasmatodea; family Phasmatidae; genus Dryococelus; species Dryococelus australis. The sequence continues at coordinate 66,483,245 of CM056998.1, read as the reverse complement.
CAATGTCGCAACCGGACAAACGTCTTTTGGGAGAGGTGCTTATGCAAATTCATTAATTAAAAAAAACAGGATAGCTGGATTCCATAATTCGTTTAGTAATTGTCATGTACTTGTGTTCGTTTGCCATTTTATTAATTTCGAAACACATATCTAATCAAGTAGCATAATTTTACATGTTTTCAAATACCTTGTTATTATATTTAGGAAGACTGCCATTTAATTGATATAGTCATAGGGATATTTTTGCTTTGCTGTAGATCGTTAGTTAATTTCATAGAGGATACTCATATAGTTGTCATTGTTTAGTGAGTTAGCACTTGTCGACACCAGGAGACTCTCATAGTTTTGTTCATTTCAATTTGTAATTCCATTAATTTCTCTTGCATTTAACATCACCAGTTTAATTCCATTCGGAACAGTCATCGTCGTCTATTTAATAGATTACACTTAAGTTCTTCTGTTTGTCATTACTAACATACTCGACATAAATCGTATCTTTCAGAGTTGCCTATCTCCCAACACCGTCTATGAGCAATATCCTCTCCAAAAACACTTCTGGCACTGTTGCACAAAACTCAACGCATAAATACCCTAGATAATATAACATTCCCCTCAGTCGAGTGCCAGTCGTCGTGCTGACAACATCGCTCCCCTATATACACCCCCTACTCCACCACATCACACCTCAGTACCACCCCAAAGCTCAGAGCGTCAATATCTACTAGAGTTGCTCCCCAACCCAAAAAAAAAAAATAAGAAAAAAAGTGCCTTAGCACACCTTTGCACAAATCCATACACTTATAAATTCACACCAAATTCAAAAATAAGAAATCGGATTAAGGATCAGCGAATTTTTTGATCGGATCAAAATCGGATTAATCGATTAAGATCGGATTATTCCTTAATCCCATTAATTTGATATCAAAGGGTTAATCCGATTAATCAAAAGCGTCGTCCGTTTGAATCTGAAGCCCCCGGCACTATTACTTATTATTTATTATTATGCGGGGCAATCTTACAAAATGGCGGATAAATGAGGCTCTCTATAGTGTAGATAATTACGATCTCTATATTAGATACAGCCAGCATACAAAGTTTCAACTTATCTTTTTTTCGTAGACGTAACATCCGTAGCTAAAATTCTTATTTGGTCGTTATTATTAAAATACCTGCCTAAATCACTTAATAAACATTAGTTTAAATTACCTGCCATAATATTACTTGTTTTCCAAATTTGATAAATATTTATTGGATTTTCGAGAGATATGGCTGCATTAATTTCTAATTTTTCATATGATGCTATCTTACAGAATGGTTGCTATACTATAATGAGAGCATACGATGTCACGATGCAATTTCGTAATTACATAGTTTCGACGTTATAACACACAAAGCTTAAGAAAGTATATGGGCGCCATTTCGAAAATATGTTCAAACATTCTTAAAATATACTGGTGTATATCACCCACCGCATTATTAATTGTTTGCGGGATTTGATATTGCTACGAAATGATTGATTAACTCAGAGTTAGGCAGAGCATAAGAGAAAATTATGGGGCTTTATGAAACACTTAAGAATATAAACTTTACTTGGTGAACTTCCAAATAATTAAAAACATGTTAGCTAATTAATTATAATAATGTATAATACCACGCCACTTTCTGATTGAAAGCTAATTGGATTGTCCGCACCTTACTCATGTTGCATCAGGCTGATTCAGGCGGCGATTAGCGATGGCCGGACATACCCATCTCTAGACGTTCTCGTGATCCATGTCGGGCACATTGTGTAAGTTTTATCGTCCCGTTTACCGGCCGGTGGAAGGAGTTTCTGCTTTGCATCTCGCAAGGAATTTCGTCAATCATGGCTCGTGTCCTGGCTTAAGGTTTGTGGGTGTGATCACGCAGGCCATCCAGTTAAGGCCTGATCATATTTAAAAACTGCAGAAATCGGTCAGTTGTAAAAAAAATATATGACACTAAAATTTTACTTATTCGTGTGAAGCTATCTTACAAAATGGCAGACAAAAATGCTTAGTGTAGATACATTTGATGGTTGTAATATATAATCCCAGCATTCAAAGCTAAGATGTAATTGATTACAAATTTTAGACTATATAGCATACTAAGTAAAAATGGCTGTATGCCCCCCAATTCTGAAAATAATTACCTGAAATACTTAAAATGTATAAATTTTTACATCACCTGCCGCAACACTACTTGTTTGCCGAATTTGATAAGAATTGGTCAATTGGTTCCTGAGATATGACGTAAAAACTTTATAAATATATGTTACATTGTCTCACACATTGACTTGCAAAGTAGTTTTTTTGTGTATATGGTTCTTGTAAGAGCTACTACCACCATAAACAATTTGGCTGAAATTGGTAAGATGGAATGGTAGTTATAAATAAAATAAGCATAAAATATTGGTTGAGTCACCATTTTGAAAATAAGTGCCTCGTCAATTTAAATGACATACGTTTACATGGCTTGCCATGGTACTACTTATGTGGTAAATTTGGCGAGAATGGATTTAGTGTTTTCGAGATATAGCGTAAAAGCTTCATTTATTCATGTGGTGCTATTTTCCAAAATGGCTTTCCAAAATCAATTCTAAATTCTATGCTTATACGATGCGCTCTCAACATACAGAATTTGGTTTGAATCGGGAGAATGGTTCCCGAGATAAGACATATCACCCAAGATCTAGAAAAATTGCCGCCATTTTGAAAGCTAGTGCCTGGAATGGTCGAAAACTATATAATTCAGGCGCCCTTACCGAGAACGACACACGTACAGAAAATGACCTCGTAAGCTTTTCTTTCCTCCGGAAAGTAGGCTATGGCCTATTCATGGTAAAGTGAGCACTTTTGAATCCCTCTCATTGGGTATAACAGCCAATAAATATATTTTATTTCAGCTTTAGACGTTAACTACCAGTGCTGTGGAATATACACTCTTTGTTTATTACACACATTGCAATATTTATTTTAAAATGTGGTTTAAGGATTAAATATGACCGAAAGGAAAAAGTAACTAGCGACTCAAGACTGCTCACTTTACCGTGAACAGCGTATAATAATTTTCTCAATGTTAGGTTTGGTTATAACGAAGCATTACGACGGGCTCTCCAAAGGCAGAAATATGCATTTCCAGGAAGCTGAATTCCTCGCAAATTTCGTTAACAGTAGGATATTAAATATGCGGTTTTGCACAATTTCCACTATATTTAAATTTTAATATATTTAATAGCATAAAAGTAAAAAGTGTTGGCCGTTTTTTTTTTTCTTGGAAGTAAGTTGTATTCCCACAACATTTATTTATTGAGATACCTGTATACGCGCAAACGCTGATTTTACAGGAAGTCCCCTTAAGAGTGCTGTAGCCGTAGCAAGAGCAACCGGCCATGGTTAATGACCAAACTCGAGAAGCACGATAACGCGTAAACAAGTCATCGAAAAAGTTCCGGCAATTTATAAATTATAATTTAAAATAAAATAAGATTCTGGTGGCGCACTCACACAAGAACCGTAAAACTGAAAACAAGGCAACCGCTTCTGCGGCGACAGCTAATGTTCCAAATGTTCGAAATTGCACTGGTTCTTCCCCTCTGCTACCACAGTACTCCATCTGCGAGCACACTACTCCAGCTGGTTCACGGTTAATGGACCGCTTTCAAAATTAACCTTTCAAATACCAAATCCATACTCTTAAAGGCTGTTCACGAAAAGAAAAAAAAAAAAAAAATATCTGAGCAATTTTGAAATCAACCTTAGAAAAACGTCACTACTCCTTCCTGCCTCGAAGCATAAAAATGAGCACAACTGTAAAAGATTTACTTTTCTAATAATTTGAAAATTTTATTTCACTGATCCATGAATAAAGCGATGAGGCCGAAGACTACACAACCTGCATACAAGTATATCTTAAGCAGTGTTTTCAAAAGTGCCCAGTCTACCCATAACTGCATGTAAGTTAACGTAGACAGTGGCAGCTCTAATACGATTCAAGCTGGCGGCGAATTAGAGATGAGCTGAGAGATTAGGGCGGCTCTTGACAACGATGAGGGTGGTAGAGGTGATAATAGAGCAGCGCCGGAATGCAAGGACGGGGGAAACGAAAGATCCCCTCGGAAAACCCGCCGACCAGCGCCATCGTCCGGCTCGATTCCCACTTACGAAAAATATGGGGTGTCCTGGCCGGGGATTGAATCCAATTCGCCTTGTTGGGAGGCGAGTAGGCTAACCGCTCAGCCACCGCGGCCCCGGTGGCGAATAGGAAAACAAAAAATTTGCCAATATAACTTATTAGCCTACTTTTCTCTACACATGTGTTCGTCTATATTTGATGAAATAGGGCGTACTCTATGACTGAGATAAAAGTAGTGTATGTGTTAGTGTTAAAATAATATATTTATTTGGAAATCTTTTTCAAAAAGAAAAACGTCTGGTCGTCTAAAACCAGATCAGTTAATAGTCCGTTACAATACTTATTTGCCAAAAGTTTATGGGACTCTGTTGATTTTTCCAGAGGTATGGCATAAAAGTTGAGCTTTTTTACAAGATGGTGGATAAAATAGGTACTGTATTAACATATTTGATACTTGTAGTTGATCGTTTCAGTATACTAAGTATGGTAGAATTTGGTCCCATGGTATTGTATACACAGAATGTTCCTAAATTAAATGCCCAAAATGCGGCAGGTGATTCCTTATGATAAATAAATACGAATATATACAGGCAACACATACCTAAACGGAATGTTAAAGGAGATATGAGCCTATGAAAAGTTGTTTTTGAAATCTATTTTGACCGAATGCCATGTACAACGCCTACAAAGTCCGCAGCATAAAGCCGACTTATGCTTCCCATGTTGCAGAGACACATACGTCATGCTGGCCGTCCTCGGTCTATGTGCAATGTTCGGCTTAAGGGAATGATACGTCAGGATATCTACGACATGCCCTCCACTAACACTGCATAGCGCACCAAATGGACGTGTCCCATCCAACCGTGTTGGACGTACTGTGAGTAAATTCGCTCCATCCCTACCGCTGGCAAAAAGTACAAATCATTCAGTGAAGATACATTTTCAAAACCCCAATTTTCACAGGCTCTTATCTCCGTTAATATTCTGTTTAGGTATATGGTGTCTAGTATATTTTCGACTTTATTTTTCATAAGGAGTCACCTCTCGAAGTTTGGGCGTTTAGTTTCCGAACATGCTATATACTAAATTAACCCAATATATTTATATGGCTCCCATGTTGGAAATAAATTATTATTCATTTAATTCGTATGCGGCAACATGGTACATCATAGCAATATTTACCTGTGAAACCCAGCGGAGATCTATTCGGTATTTTCTGTGATATGATGTAAAAGATTAACTTTATCATATTGAGCTATTTTCCAAACTGCAGACCAATAACAACGTACCTCTCTAAAATAAGAATTTACACTATGAACTGTCAAAATTCGAAATTTGGTCAAAACTGGTTGAATGGTTCCAGTGGTAAGATGGCGCCCTAGATATCAAAATGGTCACCATTAAAAAAAAAAAAGCACTCGGCGTGATAACAATCGATGAATGTTGGATGTCCTATATGCTTACCGAGTTTGGTGAAATTCTGGAAATTTGTTCATAAGTTATTTGGAGGGGGGCGCTACATCCTATACACACATTCGCATGATTGAATAAATCACAAATTCATTGCGTGACTTGACGAGCACATGGATATTTGACTATTATGGGGACTCCTCAGCAAGGTGTTGTTTGTAAAATCCGTGTCGCATGTATATATTATTGACGGTAGTGAGCACTTTTGAAATGTAGCTTTGAAAAATGTCACGGCCCCTACCTGCATGTTTTTTAACAGGTGCACCGACTGACACGCGTCCAATAAAGTTGTAAACAAAAGGAAGGAGGGAAATAGTTCCATACTCCAACCTTGCATAAAAAGTGTTACGTGAGCATTTGTGAATACTGAAATTATTTATTTTAATTTATTTTATTTGGTAATGCATACAAGTGTTTACCATCTGTAAAATATTTACTTTTCCAATAATTGCACAGTTGCATTTGACCGACGCATGAATAAATTGACCAGGCCCACGGCAATGTTAATTCCACATATGGCGGAAGAATACACAATGTGTAACGAAGTGCATCACAAGCAGGGCTTTCATAAATGCTCACTCAGCCGCGAGCAGTCTTTTTAGGCGTGCCTCAGTAAATAAATATTCTGGGAATACGTCTTTTCTTCACCAGAAAAGATTAAAATATATATTATTTACATGCGCCAATGTTTACTTTTTAGACATTCCTCCGCAGTTCTTTTAAGGGACAGGGGAGAAGTTCGTTAAATCGCGTGTGATAATATCCTACTGTTACAATTATAATTTGCGAAGAAATAAGTTTACAGGGAGTATTGGCAGGTACCGTCGCAATGTTATGCTATAACTAGGGGCATGCAAAAATTCTCGTTATTTCTTGCCATCAAGCTAAAATTCACAGTACTGTATGTACTCGAGCCGACGTCGTTTCTCCATTGGTTGCCTCCTGTATCCTAAGTCACCCCTTTCTGAGTAACTTGCGAGCGATTGGGGCACACGATTGTGAAGTGTTCGTTTATTGGCAAATAGTTACCCGGGGCGTGTCGAAAAAAAAAATGGGCCAATGACAAACGTATTGCAAAGGTAGAAGAGTTTCAAATTCACTTTTAACCATATGTTACCTTGAGACGTCTACAATTATTTACTAGGCATTCCCCTTAAGGTCAATTGGGACTGAAAATTAGTGTGATACTTGATTCTTTCTCCAGAGGTGGCGTGATTTGTTTCAGCCACAGAAATATCTTACGTTTACAGTTAGAGAATCAACAAACCACGGAGCGTTGTGAATACGTGCCTATTTGTGAAATGAAAGTGACGGAAGACATAGCGCGCCAGGTGTTCGGGAGATAAATGATATGCCACTCAGCTTATTGCTAGAGCCCCGAGTATTTCGCAAATTCATTTTTGGCTAGGTAGAATTCAAACATTGGTTCTTTTCTCCTGCTACTGTGGTTGGACAGCAGTTGTTTATACACGCCCCGTTTACCTGTAAGCCAGTAATAAGCAGGAAACAGTAGTTTGAGTGAACTTTGAACAGTCCTGCACGAAGGCTTTACTTGATCGTAGCAACCAATAAGCAAACGATAGTGTCTCAAGTGTATAGAGGACTGTAAAGCCTAGCCTGCTGCCACATCAATCCAAGAAATACTCGGGGCTCTAACTGGTGCTAGAGCCCCGAGTATTTCGCGAATCCGTTCAGTACCGAGGTAGCTTTCAAACACTTGTCCTTTTCTACTACTACTGTGAATGGACCGTAGTTCTTTTGACACGCCCCGTTTAACGGTGAGCCAGTGGCAAGCAGGCAGAAGAAGTGCGAGTGAGTGTTGAACAGTGCTGTACAGAGGTCTCACTTGATCGCAGCAACCAATAAGTAAACGATAGCATCTGGAGTGTGTAGAGGATTTCCAAGTCTAACAAGCTGTCACATCATACCGCGAAATAATCGGAGCTCTAACTATTGCTACGCACTAACTCCATACGGTAGTGGCTGTAATTCACCCTAATGAATTCCTAAAAAAATCTGGGGCAGCAGTCCTGCAGAAGAGTTCTGCCTTCGTTCCTCGTGCCTGATAATTATTTCACAAATGTTTGCAAAGTTTGGCTAGTTCCTCATATTTCATGTAACAGAGATTATTTGGAAGTAAGAGTATGAGATTGCCGAACGTATATCAATTTTACAGTTCAACTAATGCGTGATAAGCCATATGACAAATATTGCCTCTGTTTTAATTTATGCAGATAACTGGTTATTTATATCTATAGAGGGGTAAATTTGTACCACAAAATGGCATCTGCCGTCAATAGACTTTAATAGTCACTATATTATCATTATTGCAATTATTAATACCGACCATAAAATGGTCTTGTTGATACTGAGATAGCTTGAACTTAATTATTAGCTGGAATATACAATCACGTAATATCTGGGTGAACACACACACACACACACACACACACACACACACACACACACATATATATATATATATATATATATATATATATATATATATATAAGACTTCAAAAGTCATACATAATTATTTATGTGACTTCCGGGAAAGAACACATTTATATCATTGTCAGAATCGTAGAAAACATAACTATAAAGCAAACATTGCGGTAAAATACTTCAAGTAATATGCAAATAGTAAAAATAATATAATAGTCCGTAGCGTTACTTCATCCATCAGAAATCACTTATGCATCTAGATTGTTTGCAAATGCTAATTCATCGCATTGTATAAATTATATTAACATTGACTTTGCCTTATTTTCAAGTGGACATAACTAGGACATAGATAAATCTATATTCACTGTAATTTGATTCAGTACAAATCATCTACTAGAAAAACTTATACACAGCAAAATGGAAATTATTCTTGTTATTGCAGTTATTTCGAAACTCTTATACATTAATCAGTAACTTTATAATGGTCATTTTAGTTGCTAGTATTTCCTATTCAAACAGTGATTTGTACTAATTCCTAATGAACTGCACTGGCCTAGCAGTACAACCTCAGTGAATACCACTGATTCGCCACGAGAAAAAAATTATTAACTGAAGATTCAGTTAAATAATGCTTTTAATTGAAATCACTTATTCAGATTTAGAGTGTGACGCTTAGCGTAATGCAGAGGCTTTAAAAGGCAACAATTAAAAAATGGTTTCCTCGTATAGATTGGCTAAGTATTAGGAGTTGTGGCATCTCAGTAAAATGGTACTGGTTATGATTCTTTCCCCTTCTGCACCAACTGATTTCAAAATATTAATTTTTCGTAGCAATTGGGTTCGAAAGCAGTCTCATGTGCTATGAACTAATATCGCTTATTTAAAGTCTGTTACGAAACACGCGGCAATGTGGGAGAAAATGCTGGGGAATTGCTGCTTTCCGCAATACTGTTTGTGGAGCCGTTTGTCATTAGCTGATTAATTCAGTTCTCAAATTTCAGATAGAGTCAGGACACCACTCTTGTCTAAATAACTTACAAGTTTCCGTACGTGCTTGGTAGCCACCGCTACTAGTTACAGAAACTACGTCAAGAGCATCACATTCTGAGGAAACTTGACGATGTGTTACTTGGTTCCACCTTCATTCGAAGATCACTTATTGTAGCTCCGTAAAACAAAATCCGTATCAAAATACTGAATAATATCTACTTTTGTTTAAAGTCCCGTGTTTATAGTTCTGCAACTTTATGTTAACTTGTATGACCAATTATATAAATTTGTAAAAAATAACTGTCTTGACAACAATAATTAGAACTTTGAAACCTTCTGGCAGATGGCTTCGAGCGATAGTATAAGTATCCCTGGGGGGAAAGTGAGCTCTTTCATCAAAAACACATTTTGTTCAAGACTTGTGTTCAGAACGACAGCAATCGAAGAACTCATTTGCAATATAAGAATTTCGAAACAACTTTTTAATTATATTTTTCAAAATATTTACGAAAAAGGCGTATGTCATGAATAACATTTCGTGCTAATTATTTTTTAACTTTTTTCTTAAAACTGGAATTTTAATCTTGAAAATGGCTTTATTAGGATTCATGCTACGTTATTAATTTAAAGTTGTTTTTTTTTTTTTTTTTTTCATGTATCGATGGTTGCGGAGTGATCAAGATGCCAGTGGTGGCAATGTTAGAGTTACGCAAGAGGGTGAAATACACAATTGCATTTTTCTCTTCTCATTAAATCTTGTTTTTGGCTGTTGGTACACGCTGTTGGACATTAGCTTCGTGGAAGATGGGAGGTGGAGTTAACCTAATGGGCAGAAACACTTAAATAAGCGTGGCTTCGGAAATAGTGAAACGATCGCGAACAAACGACATTCCTCACCAACCAGCTCGGCCATTTCCAACTCCCTGTTCACCCACCACGAAGGAACTATTTTCTGCCGCTGAAGCGAAGCAACGAGAGCGAAATTCGCATGCTCTAGTAAGCGTGACGATCCTCATTACATTATTTCGTCCAGCAATTCGATCGCCACTCGAGCGTGACAGCTACGTTGATGATGCGACGGGGAAACGCGCGGTCCTACGAACGTACTACGCATTGGATCACCACGAACAAATTTGCCAGTTGTAGTAGGGAAATGGGAAGTTGTGGACAAGGGCGTGGGGCGTCGGAACAAGAGCCGGGGGAGACGCCATGTTATAACGTCACCGTCCGCCGTTTTGAATGTCATTGACCCTTCACCCCTAACCCATATGACCTATGACCTTGGCCTTGACCTTGACCTCGAGGACCTTTGACCCAAAAAGAAACAATAAAAACCCTAAAAAATTTAAAAAAAACTCAAGAAGTTCTAAAAAAATTGTAAAAAATATTCCGAAAAAAACTTATTATTATAAATTACTAAAAAATTGTTAAAAGGATCCTCAGAAAATCCCAAATGTTTACCGGGACAGGTGAGATGGATTAGTGACCCAAGGTCAGACAGGTTACAGGAATCAGCGATCCAGGTGACCGGTATCAGTGACCCAGCAGCCGGGAGAAAAGGACCTAAGACCTTTGACCTTGACCTCTGATCTTTGACGTCAAAAATTAAAAAAAAATGTCTGAAAATTTTTAATATTGAACCATTATTAAAATTTATTAAAAAATTATTAATATTTATTAAAATAGTAGATTTTTTGGCCTACAAAAATTATTATATATTTTTTTTAATTTCTTAATTTACTACAGGTATACCACTAGCCCATACCAACTGCGCCATCTTGACAGGTCACCACCATCTTGGTAGACATCTTCCATCAACCATATTAAACACAGACTAACTCGACCATGACCCCATGACCTTGAATGACCTTGAAGATAAAAACTAGAGAAAAATATTAAAGTCAACTAGCATAGTACATTAGAGACTACTACTGCCATATTAACTGACGATTACTATGATCTTGACCTCATGACTTTGAATGACCTTGAAAACCAAAACTTTAGAAAAATGCATAAAAGTCAGCCAGCATAATACATTACAGACTACTACCACCATGTTAGTTGCAGACTACCTTAACCATGACCCCATGACCTCAAATGACCTAGAAAATAAAAACTCGAAAAAAACGCATAAAAGTCAACAGGCATATTATGTTACAGACTACTGCCGCCATTTAGATGCATACTACCTGGACCTTGACCCCATGACCTTGAACGGTCTTCAAAACCAAAGTTCGAGTGTAAATTCTAAAAGTAAGCATACTGACGGCCAAGCGAGCTGTCGGCCCTTATATTTATAGTCATAAAAAGACTTGTAAACTTCCACCCTATTTAAAACAGATGTTTCCGATCAGCAGTATATCTACAACCATGATGCGGGACTTTGATGAATTACAAAATTTATTAAAAATTTATTTGTTATTAAAAATGTAACGTTATTCAATTATAAAAACTTTTTATTTAATTATGTAATTATACATTTAGTACAATATACATAAACAATACTTTTTCATAATTTTTTTTATTTCCCTGACTTTTAAATTTCATTTATATTGTGACACAGTAGGAAAACATGAAATAAAACACAATTGTATTTATCGACATTATTTTATTTTATTAATTTATTGCAGTCGCTAACACCCTCAAAAATTTAATTTTATTTAATATGTCTAAGTAAACTATCGCTACAACTGATCTGCTAACCGCACCTGTCACACAAGTATAGCATGCAACAGAGGTTTTTAGCACAATTAAAGCGCTCATGTCGCCTAGCATTGCGGCTGCCCGTGAATGTCTTTTCACAGAAGCGACACTTATAATGTCGGAATGGTTCAGCAGAGGTGGTTGAACATACAGATGCTGCTGGAACAGAGGTCGATAGTTCAGTAGGCGATGCCAATAGAGCTGCTGTAGGTAGCAAACACGAAGAAGTCGATGGCACTGTATACGTCATGCCTGAAGACGTCGATGGCTGAACTGCTGTTAGGTGGCCCACCAGAAGAATGCGATGGCACTGCTGTAGCTACCATTAGCTCTGGCGTGCCCGAAGGTATTGCAGATGCAGAATAAGACTTTGATGTGAAGAGGCACAAGCTAGCCAAGACGATCCACCTTTCACTGCAGCTGCTGTCAAACTAAGACTCCCAGCTTACCTCCCTACTGCTTATATACGAGTAAGCAAGTCCTATGGCATCATATTGACGTTGAACCAAGCATATTGCGAACAGCAACCAGCCAATCACCAACCAGCCAATCGTCGATTTGTGATGTGAATGCAGCTGGCCAATCACGTACAAACAGAGGCATCACGTGCATGAGTCAGTCTCTAGGCCCTAAGGAGGAGGAAGAGGAGGAGGAGGCAGTCTGTAGGAGTCTGTCAGTACAGATTGTCCGTGGAGGGATACAAGGAAAATAGTTCCAAATATCTGATATAAGCTAGAAACGCACCTGCTTTGTTCCTTTCTACATTGCGAATTTGCTGTGTATGATTCCGAGTGTCTCTCCTCTTCTGTCATCTTTAGTCTATGAACAAGTTCATTCAGGTTTTCGGTAAACATGCAGCCGGTGTTGTCGACATTTTTTTTACCTTCTTCACATCACTTGTCGAAGGAAACTCTTTGGGAAAATGTGTGGGAACAAGTGAACCATCATCGCCTTCAACTATCACTATCGTCATAGTCATAATCAACGCTGTCTTCATAATTGTCTTCACACTCTGCTTCATACCCAATATCAAGTTTACTTTTCTTTGTAGCAGGAATTGTATGCTCATCAGTATTTAGAGCTGATGGTCGTATATTTTGAAGTTTGTTGACTTCACGCGAACGTCTTGCAAGTGTACCTTCCGCACTAACCGACTGTGCTGCACTCATTCCGTCTTTAACATTAACTGTCTCGTCATAAACGTCTGCGGAAACAGTGCCCATTGATCTAGCAGGAGGTATTGGCGAAATCACTTGCCGGCTCCCAGTAGACGTACCCTTGCAGATCTCGGTACGTTCCTTTATTGTATTACCTTGCACAAACCGCATGAGACCAATGTCGTTATGTTTCATCGTGCGAAAAAGACTCTTCGCACAGGTCGTTCTCTCATGCCGGCGAGCATTTCGACTATAGGTGAAAACTCGATCGCAGAATCGGCACTGACGGCAACTAGGTAGCGATGATGCAGGTCGCGGCTCCATGGTCGTCGAGGTCAAAGGCAGGCCTCCGAGTAGATATATAAAGTATGTTCTAGGACAGGGCTTGGGGCTTCGGATCTAGGATTCACGGTCGCCATCTTGGATTTTCTCTTATTCCCTCAAAAATTTCAATTTTTCCCTAAAAAATGTCCTAATTTTCCAAAAATTTGTGAAAAAGTGCTTTTTTCTCGTTGTGGCTTACTTAACTCCTCAATGCGGCTGAGATACCCCGAAACTCGGCCGCATTGAGGAGCTGACAAAATAAAATAAATTTAATAATTATTTTATAAAATTAAATATATTTTTATAATTAAAAAGTTGAAAGACGTAAGTATTAAGTGTTACATATCACCGGACACGTATTTCCAAGGCGCATACGATCATAATGTCACACCACCATTCTGCCTCGATTTTTCAAAGATCTATAATTCCATTTTGGCTCTCTCTCGCTCTCTCTTTCTCTCTTGTCTCTGTCATTCAATATCTTTCTCTCTCATTCAATCTCTTTCTCTCATTCAATCTCTTTCTCTCTTTCATTTCTCTCACGTCTCTCTATCATTCAATACGTTTTCTCGCAGTCCTCCCATTTTTATCTCTTTCATTCCGTCTTGTCTTTCTCTTATATTTCTCTCTTTCTCCCTTGTCTTACACATTCGTTTATTAGTCACATTTGCCCCACTGAATACTCACACTTGTTCGTCACCACTGTCTACAGAGTTCTTTCATCGCCTGCTAGAGTATGCGAATCACCAGCGTGTATATTTATTTAGGAATTTAAATATGTAATTTCCCATACAGGAGAATGCATATAAAATTATTGTAAAGTACATTGCAGGCAGGACTTTGTAAAAACTATTCGATTTTTAATACCTCTTTTTTTTTTTTTTAATAAAAAATTTTTCATAATGTTTAACTTAATCCAATTTGTGTTTACATTTGTACGAAAATTAAGTCCCCTAGCCTTGTAACCACGCACGCATGGACGCACACATGCGTCGACAGGTATGCGAGCCAGACATACCAGCTGTGACAGGCCAAGAATGTTGTGACATATACAAGCAACACTCCTGTGGGAGAGAGGGCGGGGGGGGGGGGGGTTTGAGTATAAATGGCCGCAAGGCACCTGGCTGACCGGCTTTGCCAATTAATCATCTAGGAATCGACACATTTATAAATATTTATAATTATTTAAATTTATTTTATTTATCATCTGAAGAATGCTGAAAAAAATCTTAGAAAATTTTAGTTAAATGTATTTTAAATGCTTTTTTAATGCAAAATCAGTTTAAAGAACTAAAATTATGCCAAACTTTCCCGTGACAGCTGGTAACATTAAAAAAAAACTCATGTAAGCATGAATATTTATAGCCATAGGTGAGTAAAATTAGCAAACTATTAGGAGACAGTCTCGGGAAATTTTAGTTTGCAAGTAACATTTCTAGCCCCAGGAATGTTTTTTTAAGCCCTATGTAACCATTATAACTAAAGGTTTTTGTTGGCTAGATGGCTGAGGTTTTAGGAGGTGAGCAACAGGTCATTGGGTCAAGGGCGAAGGGTCAATGGGTCTATCTGGAATATAAACATTTTTTGGTGTGCTTGGGTTATCATGGATGGTATGTTGCGTGATATGTTTTCCAGAATATCTGTCTTACGATTGTCGTTGTATGTCGAATGACGTGGCCAGTATATGTGTGTTGGTGAGCCATGTAATGCTAAGGTATGCTTGAGTTAAAAGTGCTTGGTATGATTGGTTTTTGTATTTTGACTTGTTTCAGCCAGTATGACCGATGGTTAGAGAAGAATTTGATTATGTCACTGGTATGGACTGTATGTTTTATTTGTATGATATGTGTGGATGAATGATTGAGGCATGCTCTAGTTATAGTAAGAGGTATGAACGATGAGTTTATTTCATCGGATGACGGTTGGTAGAGCAGATGGCAGGGATGTTTGTGTTTCGTCTGGTCTGAATTCTAATGTTTCTGTGAACTTCAGTTATGGCGAATGGCACGGCGCCTTCTTTGCGAGTACATATAATCAACCGGGTTCCATTTTCTGAAGCTGAGTTTAACAGTGGCAATCGTGAAAGACACTTCGTATCAGCTTGTGTAGGCAACTGGAATATAGAATGGAGCCAAATGTTATTGGTACATCAATGTCTGATGTTGGCGCAGTGCTGTCGACTTCTTCGGATGGTACATCTGCGGTAGCAGCATCGCCTTCGACTTCTTCAGGCATGGCATCAGCTGCACCATCGGCTTCTTCAGGCATGACGCAGACGGTACCAGTGACTTCTTCGGGTGGGCCACCTACAGCAGTTCGGCCATCGGCATCGGAACCCAAGCTGACAGTGTTAAGACTTCGATGTTGCTACTGTGACAAGATATTTGCCTACATCCACGATGTTTGGCGACATGAGGTCAACTGTACTCAAAATGGGGAGCGTTCTACTTTTAAATGTGAAAAATGCAAATTGCAGTTTGGTTGGTGAAGTGACAACCTGAAAAGACATCTCAAAACCTGTACCGGTCTACCGTCACATCCTGCTAAGCATTATCTGTCAACGTTGCATCTGAGCTGTACTGAGGTTGTAAATGACATGACAAGTACTAGAAAATCATTGAAGCAGGAAACTTCGGCTATTAATGCTATCGGCAGTTCGTTGCTTTCATCAAGACTTTCATGCAACTACTGCGACAAGACTTTCGCAAACGTCAATGAAGCACGAAGGCATGAAAAGAATGCATGTGTAAGGAGTACCGTCCGCATGGGATATCGATGTGAGAAATGCTCTAAACTGTTTGCACACATCGATAATTTAAATAGGCATTTTAAACAATGCAAAAGTATTATATCATCTACCGATGATGAATGAGCAGATAATCCTTCCTCTGTGCAGTTTACAGCGAAAACTGGGATTTTGTTGCTCCGAATCTGTCAGCTTCGACGAAAGATATTTGTTCATTTCTGGCATGTATGAAACAATATATAACAAACCAACTTACAGAGGAGGTGGAAAAATATGGTGGTGTGAAATATAATATATGGCTGGAATGCAGCTGTAGTAAACCAGAGCATACAACTATGAGTACGCAAGAAAGGCATTCAAGACATATAATGTGCCTATTTACAATGGCAACCATGCATCCAAGATCCGAAGCCCCAAGCCCTGTCATAGAACATACATTATATATCTACTCCTTCGTATTCGCAATTCATCTTCGTGGTATGGGAGCACTCTGATAAAACCCAAATACTCGTTCGATTTCTTAGTTTTACAGCAGCTCCCGTAAAAGGTGGATCGTCTTGGCTAGCATGTGCCTCTTCGCATCAAAGTCTTATTCTGCAACTGCAATGCCTTCGGGCACCCCAGATCTAATGGTAGTTACAGCAGCGCCATCGACGTCTTCGGGAGTGCTATCAACAATTCCGTCGACTTCTTTAGGTGGGCCAGCTACAGTAGTTCAGCCATCGACGACTTCAGGCATGACATAGACAGTGCCATCGACTTCTATGGGTGGGCTACCTACAGCAGTTCCATTGGCATCGCCTACTGGACTATCGACCTCTGTTCCAGCAGCATATGTATGTTCAACCACCTCTGCTGAACCATTCCGACATTATACGTGTCGCTTCTGTGAAAAGACATTCACGGGCAGCCGCAATGCTAGGCGACATGAGCGCTTTAATTGTGCTAAAAACCTATGTTGCATGCTATACTTGTGTGACAGGTGCGGTTAGCAGATCAGTTGTAGCGATAGTTTACTTAGACATATTAAAGAAAATTAAATTTTTCGAGGGTGTTAGCGACTGTTATGAATTAATTGAATACAAATGTATCTGGTGAACAAAATTGTGTTTTATTTCATGTTTTCATGGTTTGTGAGAATATAATTAAAATATAAAAGGTAACGAAATAGAATAAATTTTGCTAAAAAGCTTGTATATACTATATATTCTATATGTACAATGATATAATTAAATAAAATGGTTTTAAAATTTAATAATCTTAAATTTTAAATAACAAATAGTTTTAATAAATTATTTATGTCGTCAAAGTCTCGCATCATGCTTGTAGGTATACTGCTGATTGGAAACATCTGTTTTAAATAGGGTGGACATTTACAAGTCTTTTTATGACTATGAATATATAAGGGCCGACAGCTTGCTTGGCCTTCAGCATGCTTACTTTTGCGACTTTATTCTCGAGATTTTGTTTTCAATGTAATTCAGGGTCATGGGGTCAAGATCAAAGTAGTCTGCATCCGGCATGGCGGTAGTAGTATGTAATGTAATATACTTGTTGACTTTATGCGTTTTTTCATATTTTTTATTTTCAAAGTCATTCGAGGTACTGGGGTTAAGTTTGAGATAGTATGCATCTAACATGGCGGCAGTAGTATGCAATGTATTATGCTTGCCGACTTTTATGCATTTTTTCTAGAGTTTGGATTTTCAATGTAATTCAATGTCGCGAGCTCAAGTCGAGGTAGTCTGCACCTAATATGATAGTGGTAATCTGTAATGTATTATGCTAGTTGACTTTTATGTATAAATATTTGTAATTAAATTGTTGAAATTATTTTTACTTTCCTTTTCATCAAATATGTAGCCAAGAAACATAAAAATAATCTGAAAAATTATTCTCAAACTGGATGCAGTAGTTTGTTTTTTGCGGTTATTATGAAAATATGAAATCAACCTTTGAAATATGTCTCTGTCGAAATAGCAAGATATGATTTACCGAAGACTCTTTACTGACATGTAGTTGGCAGAAATGTAGGGAAAGAAGTTAAAACTTTTACCGATGTATAAGAAATATTATGCTTATGACTGGTGACAATTCATTAATTCTACTCATTTTATGTTCATTTTATCCACTTGAGAATAAAACATGGCATGCCATTGCTGTTACTTAAGTTTCTAACAATTCCACAGTTACACTTGATCGATGCATGATGAAGTGATACGGTCTATTATTTTCACATTTTTTATCCACGGGACACTTGGAATTTAGAATCTTCGACTTAAAACACTAAGCTAGTCTGGAGCAAATAAACAATTCAATTAATAAATTTATCTGGAAGTTAAACATTTTCAGTGCCATGTCTACGGTAAATGGAGCACCTCAGTCACGAGACAGGCTAGTGTTGCTGAGGCCACACATAAAATCTAATCTGGATATTGATAGCATTATCCCTGTCACAATTCATCGGATTACAGGAAAGATAATTAAATTCCACATTTATACTGGCCACTTTTCTGCTGAGTAATCATTTCAAGTGGCAGTAGATATTTTCCTAATGATAACTTTGGTTGTTTTCCATTTTAATTTTTATTTCGGTATTTGTGAGTGTTATTCTGTCACACATTTATGTTCTTTACATCCGTGTAATACCGCGTTCAATAAAGGCCTAACTAATTACTTACACTGTAAAAAATAAGTGCAAATTTACACATACAAATTTTTGGTAATTTTGCATTTTGTATGTGTAATTTGTAAAAACTATAGTGCATGTAATTTTCCACAAATTTTTACTAATATTCCAGTGAGTACTGCGTGTTTTTTTTTGAATGTAGATTAATGTATGGCTTAATAAACACAATATTGGTGTTAATTTATACGTCTTGAAATATGTGTAAAAATAGACTCACTTACTGCATTAAAACATCAAGTTATATATATTTACAGCTACACCCAATGTCACTATAGTTGCACATCTTCAATCGTGTAATTTTACAACGACAGTTAGTATGTGTAAACTTGCATTACATTCTGTAGTTTCTGCAAGCGTAAATTTACACATAAAATTTTCTGGTAATTTGCTAAAACGAGTACAGCATATGTAATTTTACGCTCATATTCCTCTTAATTCAAATATAACTACAAGTGTTTGTTTAAAACACGTGATCTAGCGAAAGGAAGTAGAACTACTTCGAAGTCCGTTTGTGTGTTCAAAAGGAAAACTTAACTCCCTCTAATGGCATATGCTGACTTTTGTATATAACTACGTATTTTATACTTGAAGACAATCATTAGCCACTTTTGGAGATAAGTTTTATATTTGGTTTAAACTACCATGTTACAAAATGGAGTAAAATAACATGGAAATTATTAGTGACCAAATACACATACACAGTGGTGAAATTACAATTGATATGTCTGTGTAAATTTACTTGCTGTGGAGAGAAAATACACAAACGTTGCAGTTTATTTTCTGCTACAAAGTAATACAATAGTAATTTTGCACAATTCTATGTAAAGTTAGTTGTACAACGTGTATGTTATTTTACTAATTTGTAGACTAAAAACAATAACATATGTAGGTTTAAAATTACACTGATATTAGTGGAGACACTGCTGTCATATACTTTTCGTGAAAAACTACACTTTTTACGGTGTACATCTTCACACGTAAGGCTAGCTGAACCACTAGTATGCTACAAGCCATCTTAACAGACGCCAATCCTGCCGCAGCCTAATTAGATATATAAACCAACAAAAGTTTTGCATCACCCCGATATGTCGTGTCGGTGTGTGGCTATTGTGACCGTCCCTCTGCTGATGGGAATGATGGCCGGTACATTGCTTGTAACCATAACGATAGCTCCACTCCAAAGGGTTGCAACGATTCACTTGACGTTGGGGCACCAGCAAGAAAGCATCAGATGCGTATTTGGAATGGTGTAGTGAACGTCTATCACGTCACAAAGGACACTGTCGACCGTTGATCGGGTCCGCATATCACGGAAGGCTTTTCAACGAGGGAAGTAGCTCGACCTGTGCACCAGAGTCAAAGTGATGTGGTGCGGACATGAAATCGGTTCCGATTGACAGGTAATGTCGAGAACTTGACCTGCATAGACAACCACATTATACAACTGCAGGTGATGCTAGATATGTGCGCATATGAGCTCGGGGGAACCCCGGGCTTAGTGCTCCGGTACTGAATACGGAGTTCGAACGATGCTACAGGACGCCATGTGTTCCATCAAGTTGTGAGGATACATTTGAATGGTGCGAATCTGCATTCCCGACGACCACGGCGTTTTTCTCCTCGTACTCCACAACGCCATGCAGGCCGTTAGAGATGGGCATGGAATCATGCTGCATTGACATTCCAGAATATACGAAATGTGCTGTTTACCAACGAATGTCAGATCTGTGTGACCCCTGACGATCACAGGTAACGTGTTTGGAGGCAACTTGGTAATAATGCATGCCTCCAACACAGTGTCCCACATGTGCAACAAGGTGGTACCAGAGTGATATTCTGGGATGGCATTACATGGGGTCACCGTATACCTATTGTGGTTATTGAGATCACTTTAAATATGCTATGGTACTTGAACAACATTCTGAAAATAATCCTGGAACCTTATGGCCAGCACTTTGAGAAGATTTAATCTTCATGGACGATAACGCGCGTGCCCATAATGCAGTTCTCGTGAAGACCTTCCTTCATCGTGTTGCGATCACCCAACTAGAGTGGCCTGCCTGTTCAGACCGACCACATACACTGCACAACGTATGCAGGATCGTCAGTGAAGAATAGAACAATTTGGACCAAGACTGGCTTGATGATCACGCGAACGGTATGCCACGACAAATTGAAGTCTGCATACGAGCAAGACTACATGCCAGTAGATAGTAAATGCAGGAGCTGACCCACCTAGCACAAAACCTGAAAAACGCTCAAAATCAAGCAATTTAACCCAGAAATAGGGTAAATTTCTCGCTTTCAAGAAACTTTTTCACTTTTCTAAAAGTCTCATTTCAACTCAATTTTAAATTCTCAAAAACAAGCAAATTTAAGCTAAAATCATGTAATTTTTAAGCCAAAAACAAGCAAATATTTCAATTTTTCAAAAATGGTCATGCACAATTTGTGCTAATTTAAAAAACATTGCTAAATTTAAGCTAAAAACAAATAAATTTAAGTTAAAATCAAATGAAATATAAAAAAAGATATTTTATGGATTCAAATCAATAGAATTTATATATTTTAAGACAGTTCTAAATCGTGCATAGATTTTCCATTCCTAATTTCTTTTAAACCTTTATATGTTATAAAATTTTTATTCGCATTTATTATTTTAAAGCATTTTTATCAAGCAAACTTCCATAGCGATCTTGTAAAGTAATATTATATTTCCCATATAGAATACAAGTAATTTTTTTTTTCCAAACTTTGAATCATAAAATTGAAATTCGGTGGCAACAAACTTTATATTTTTTTCTATGTCTTGTAGGTTAGTCAGTTCATATGAATTGTTAAACTTAGGACACAGCGATTCCATGTTTTGTTTATTTAAAAGAAAAAAATTTAACAATAAAAAAATTAAAAGTAAAATAAAAATAAAAACAGTAATAAAATTTAAATAATAAAATTAAAAGTAACAGTAAAATCAAAAATAACAATAAAATTATAAATAATAGTAAAAGAAAAAATTAAAGTTAAAAAATTTTTTTATTCTTTATTTTTTTTTCTTTTAAATAACCACAAAATGTAAGCACTGCGCGCCAACTACAAAATGCTTAAACAATATAGACAGTGTGGCGAAGTGTCAAAAAAGAATTTTTTCACCACATAAACACACAAAAGATAAGCATATTAACACCTGCAAAAAATGTTCTAAAGAATATGCTGTGTCATTATGAGTTTTAAAAAATTAGAATGTACTATGTGAATGTGGAAAATATGTTTGTAAACAATATCTCAAAAAGCATAAAAACACTAAATTACACAATACAGATGAAATTCAACATGGCGATACTTCAACTAAGACATGCATAGTATGTAAAGAGAAAACATCTATTGATTCATTATATCCTCATAAGGCTACTTTAGACAAACTTACAACAAAATGTAGAAATTGTTTTAGTGAATATAGTAAAAATCATTATGCCTTAAAAAAGAGAAAATACTATGCGAATGTGGAAAATACCATTATAATATTCAACTCTAAAAGCATAAAAATAGTAAATCGCACAATACTGTAGTAGGTATTCTAAATGAAATTCAACATGATAGTTACCCAACAAATACATGTGCAGTATATAATGAGAATAAATATATAATATTATTTTCTTATTATAATAAATTGTAAGGACAAACATACAACTACATGTAAAAAATGTTTTGGTGAATATCTTAAGAATTATCATCCTAACAAGAAGTGGCCTAGTTAAAAATGATAACATAATTATTAATAATTTAATTGCTAGTTCTATTTTATTCCATTATTTTTATTATTCTCATATTTTTCATTTTTTATTTTAAAATGATTTTTTTCTTTATAAATAAAAGAAAAAATGTAATTGAGCAATATAACAGTTTTGTTGAGTCAAAAGAGAGTGCGGGATTTGAGAATTATAGCTAAAGGATATAAAATTAAATATTGTTACAATCTAAGCAAATCTTACTTAATTAGAACTCTTGTACCATTTATTAGAAATGAGGAAAGAAAATGAATTTTTGCAAATTTACCATATTCATACATCAATATCAAAAAACTATATTCAAAAGATAGAAATGAATTATAAGAAATATTCCCATACTCTATAAATATATTTTTAGGCCTACATAGAAATAAAAATAAGTGGATAACAGAATGGACAATAAAAAACAACTTTACAAATTTACCTTTATCAGATGTTAATATCAATGAATTATATAAACAGGGCAAAAAATAATTTAAAGAAATATTCCCCTATTCTATTAATGTATTTGTAAACAAAAGAAAATGAACCAATAAAAATCACAGAGTTAATAAAGCTTTAAAAGGTAGAATATCTACTTATAACATAGAGAATTCCTTTAATTTAGTACAGCCTAATAAATTTTTAACTTCTGTAAAAAATAAGGTTTTTGAGGTAATACATAATCATCTTAGAGAATTTAGAGGGCTGAAAACTAGCGTTAAATTATATACCAAATGTCGTAAGCAGGAAAATAATAAAGTAGAAGTATTTACATTTCAGTCATTTAATCATACCATACTAAACGAAGGAGAATTTATAGAGATATATAAAATTATAAAACAGGAATTACTTTCACACTTATCTGAATTCCAAAAAAAGAGGTTCATGATGGACTTTAGACAAAATGATCGTAATACAATTAACAATAAAAAGTATATTCCAATAAATAATGCATAATATATAAAATTACCAGAAGCAATTAAGACCAAACAATCATGTATAAATGTGAAGAATGATGATCAAAAATGTTTTCTTTGGGCAATAAAATCAGCATTAATTCCAGAAGACAGTCATTTAGATAGAGTAACTAAATATAAGAACATGGGGCTTAATATAGATAAAGTAATAGATAATTATGAATATTGTATCAAAATTGATGATATACCAAAATAGAAACTAAAATTGATACATCTATAAATGTATGCTCTATTGAAGGTAAGAAGTCGTTGGTATATCACGTAAAACTTACAAAACATAGAAAGGAAAACATACAAATTTACTTAATTTCACATATGATACAAACTCGCATTACTGTTGGATAACAGATTTATCGAAACTGCTTTCAGCACAAACAATAATAAAATTAAAATTTATACACGGGATATATCTTCAATTGATTTATTCCCAAGACAAATAAAATAATCATACAGAAGACTCTTCTAAAAACGAATCAGCAAGAATCATTATACCCCAGGGCGAAGGCGATATATTATGGTTTAAAAAATGGCAACATACAATGAAAGTTTCTTTTGCAATATATGCAGATATTGATTAATATTAAAGAAATGGTCAACCACCAAACCTAACCCAAGAGAAATAAAAAAAATTTAGTTAATCCAAAAATATCCAGTTTTGACAGAGGAAGATATTGATAATGGTTTTTATAGAGAAGTGATTAAAGATAATTATAATCTCACTATTTATCAAATAAATAACAATGATTTAAAGTTAAATTATGGTGCATACACAATGAAACACCAGTTACACAAAGTTTCTGGTATTTGTTATTATATTGTATGTAAATAGGGCGATTATAAAGACCCAGTAGTATATCACGGTACAGATGCGCATAGAGTGTTCATACAACATATGAAAAAAGAAGAAGAAAAAATTAGGGAAATATATTCACAAATTGAGTTAATGGATCCACTAACAAAAGAAGTAAATGTGAGTGACAAAAATGATAAAAAATTTACTAATTTCGCATGGGAATATGGAGAAAATAAAATAAGTATGTCACCATGATTATTTAACTGGAAAATACATTGGCCCAGTAGCTTTATAATTACCGAACTTTGTTCCAATTTATTTTCATGATTTAGCTGGATATGATGCTTATATATTTATTACATAGCTATGATATGATAAACTTATATATTTCATTGCAAATATTGAAGATAAGTTTATTACTATGGTTAAAAAAACAGAAAATTTAAAAACGAGATTTATAGATACCGTTAAATTTATGGCAAGTAGGTTACATAAATTATCATGTAATTTAACTAAGAATCAAACGAAACATACACATAAACACTTTTCAAAATATCGAGTAGATTAAGTTATCAGAAAGCGTGTTTGTCTATATAATTATATGGACAGTTGGGTTAAATTTAAAGAAACTGAACTTCCTCAAAAGAGCAAATTTTACAATAAATTAAATGACTGATACAACTGATGATTATAAACATGCAAAACATGCATGGGATCAATTTAATATTAAAAATCTTGGTGAATATCATGATTTATATTTAAAAAGTGGTGTATTATTACTAGCAGATGTATTTGAAAACTTTAGAAATACAGGTATAAATGCATATGATTTAGATCCAGCATGGTATTTTTCAGCACCAGGTTTATCATGTATTGCAATCTTAAAAATAACTAAACAATCTTTATATGCTTTAGAAAATTATGATGTTATTTTAGTGATAAAATGGGATTAGAGGAGTAATATCACAATGTTGTAAACTTTATGTTAAATAAAATAATAAATATATAGAAGAATTTAATCACAATAAAGAGTCTAATTATTTAGCATATGTTGATGCTAATAATTTATATGGATGGATGATGTCTCAATATTTATCATATTGAGGTTTTGACTGGTCTGACTATCCATAATTTAAATTAAATTTTTGGCAGAATTATAAATTATATCTTAAGGGTGATTCAGATCATGGTTATAAATTAGAAGTATATTTAGGGTATCCACAAGAACTACATAACTCACATAAAGATCTACAGTTTTGTGCTGAAAATATGTTAGTCCCAAAAACAATCAATCTAAATTATTAACACATTTACATAATCAAAAGTATGTGATACACTATCGTAATTTGTAACAACACCTAAATAATAGATCAAAACTTACTAAAATACAGAGAATATTGAAGTTTAACCCGTCTAATTGATTTAAAAAGTATATATATATATTTAAATACAGCAATGGGAACTAAAGCTACAAATGACTTTCATAAAGATTTTTATAAACTGATGAATAATTATGTGTTTGGTAATACAACAAAACATATGAGGAACAGGGTAGATATAAGACTGGTTTCCAGTGAAAAAGTATTTGAAAAATTTATATAAAAATACCCAATTTCCAGAAAAGTACTATAATTAATGAGAACCTTACATATGAATAAAACCAAAGTAATATTTAATAAGCCTATGTTGTGGGTATATCAGTTTTGGACATATCAAAATAATTTATGTATGAATTTCATTATAAAGTGATAAAACAAAAATAAGGAGAGAAGATTGAATTGTGTTTTCAAGGCACTCATTCATATATTTATAACATTAAACAGAAATTTTTTTATCAAGATATGAAGACAATGTTAGACAACTTTGATACAAGTGATTATCCAAATGACAATATATATAATATGCACCAAATAAATAAGAAAGTTTTGGTAAAATTAAAGACGAATGTAATGGTAAAATAATGAAAAAGTGTGTGGGTTTAAGAGCAAGATAATTTATGCATACAGAGTTGATGACAAAGAAAATAAATGAGAAAAGTTGTAAAAAATGTGTAGTTAAGAATAGAATTACATTTGATGATTATAAGAATTGTTTTTTTAAAGAAAAATACAACATGAAACAATGAATTTAATAAGAAGTGAAAATCATCAAATATATATAGTTGAAGATAATATAATAGCATCAAGTCATTGAAATGACAAAAGTATTATATAAGAATGTAAAATAGATACCATACATTACCATATGGATATCAAAATATATAATTTTAATTTGTTTTCTAATATGTATATACTTTTTATGGAGTTATAAAATCTGTAATATTGAATACATTTTTAATTTCTAAAAAAAATTACGATATTTTTAAACCATTCATTATTAATTTGATAAAAAAAATTCGACACACAGCCTTGTGAACAATAGAATCTCTAATTCCAAACATCGTTTTTGCTTGAAAACTATGTCTGTTTCTAAATTATTAGATTCATCTTATTTTATGAATAAACCATATACCAAATGGATTTAGTGCCTATAAGAATTTTTTCCTTTTCAATAAGCATGTTTCTTTCAATACTAAGCACATTGGATAATTGGCCATCAAACTTACATTTAATATATATTCTGTTTTTTTATATTGTATAGTGTTAATTCAATGTTTTTAGTCAAAAATGGTTCAAATTAATTTTTAGCTTATTTTAATGATTCAAAATTATTTTGGCCTCTAGGAATAATTATTACTTCATTTTTATCAACAACAGCACTCAATTTTTCAATTGTCATTATAGTATTTTTTTCTATATTATGTTGTAGAAATTTTGCTGGAAAACTAATCAAAGCAATCTATTTATTTTGATGAATTATATCATAGCAAAGTTTCTTCTTTAGTACAGAACTATTATTTGTTAACATATATACTTTATTCTTAATTTATTACAAAAATTATCTAATTAAATGAAAACAGTAGACTGGGGTGTCTGTGTTTTAATTTCTGGAGATGCTAAAAAAATAATGGCAAATTATTTCCTGACAATATAAGAGCAATTATAGTAGGTGCGAGTAATTGTACACAAACCAATTTGATGATAAATTTTATTTATAAAGCAGAATGGATACATTTTAATAAATTGTGTTTGTTAAAAAAGTTTATATCAACCAAAATATATTCAGTTACAAAATTATTTTGATGCCATATACTACAAGTTTAATGAAGAAATGGCATATTTTTATAACAATGATGAAATTATTCTTTTGGACCAATGTGAAAATGGTTCATTAGTTATTTTTAATATAATTCCAGATAATCAGGACATCACTTGTGATTATTTTACTATTGGAAGACACAAAAATTTGATGTATTTTACTGGCATAGAAATATTCGAAAGTACCCAAGCAATTGGTAAGAGGTAAAAAGAATTTTCAGTGCATATTTAGACATGATGATATCAACCTAGAGCATATTTATAATGATTTTGTTGGTGGAGATATGACTTATGAAACATTTTCAGAGATTCGTTCAAACATTTGGAATCAAGTATATGGTTTTATTACTTTAGATTTAAGTCGAAAAATGAAAGAAGGAAAGTTCAGAAACAAAATTAAAGATTTTATTACGTAACTCTCTTGTGAACTATGCATGCATTTACCTTATCTTTTTCCGCAACTGCCATGCAATCTACTAGCAACAGGAAGAAGTTTATTGTAACTATACCACTATCTTCTCGTGGTGCAACAAACACTCCATGAGGTGTTACAAGAAGTTCACAATTCATCGCATCGAGTATCTTACCATGCTAAACTTCGTAATCATTGCCTTGCTCATCTTGTCATGATGGCTTAGTGACAAGGCATCAATCTTCAGACTCAAAGGACATGAGATTGAATCCCCAGTAGGAAAGAATAATTTAATAATGTGAAGGTGCTCACATGGTTAAATTATCACCCAAGTTGTTCAAAATTTTAGCTGAAAAACTTTAATTGCTCTTGCTCATGTAGCAAATTTTAGTATCAATGCAAAATAAATTGTACCTCTCAAGCCTCAGCTAAATACTCGCTATGCTACACTTTTAATATCATAGAGATGTATAGCTGGGGTTTCTCATATGGTGTAAGGTACCTGCACCATCTGAGAGAGGGCACAAGAAATAAAAAAAATTAAAAAATAATAACCTCTTACCTCACCACAATAAAAATGGCCTGCCGAGTGGAGAGGTGATGGTTTCTTCAATGGAATTTTGCAGGTGTAAAAATAAGGCCAAAAAATAAAAGGATTGGGTCACTGGCATGATAGAAATATCTGTAAACCCAATAAAAAGGTCACTGGTACAATCGAAATATCTGTAAACCTTTTATAATTTTTACAAATGTAAGTTTAAAGGAAATTTACAAAAGAATCTGTTTTTATCAATCTAAAAGTTATGACAGACTTTGAAACAATAACTGTTGCATTCTTCTTGACTTCTCAAGATGTCAAAGCAGCCATTTTCACAGTCAGTATTCCAGAATTTCCCTTTTCCCCTCAGAATGTACCTTTTTTTTGTTTCGAAAGAGAGAGAAAGGGAGAGAAAGATGGTGAAAAAGAAAATGAGAGAGAACAAGAGGAAGAGAGAACAAGACAGAAAGATATGGAACAATAGTAAGAGAGAGTGATATTTTTTGCATTTTTTTAAATAAATATTTCACCATAGGTGAAATGTGCATTGAACAAATGATAAACGAATATTGAATGCTTTTTATGTGTGTTAAATTATGTTAGGTTTGAATAACTAGCCTTCTTACAATTTGTTAACAATTTTTTGTATATTAATGAGGGTTTACATAATCATTCTTGCTACCACAAGAGAATTTAACAGAATGTGTTATACATTTTATAAAAATAAATATGGATATTAAGAAGGCAGCCCAAATTCACTTTTAAAGATTGATAAAGAAAGATTTGAAAATTATTTAAGAACATTTCAAGAATATCATGCCACTGTTTCAATCAATTGTAAACTGAATGAAGAAACAATTAATTTAATTAATAAGCCAATATGTGGTATATAGGATGATATATGTGGTAGCTAATTGTTAACCACAGATTGAACAAAAATAATTTAAAATGGCATATTTCATATTTAAATAACACAATTAAAAATATAACTGAAGAGGCTTTTAGCATTTGGCAAAAGAATACAAATTTAAAATTTATTTATGATGTTCAACATTCAGACATACATATTTCTTACAAAAAAAAACATAGAACCAGAGATTAACTGGAGTTTGTCCTTATGCATGATTTCCACGCAGTAGTGCACTAGCTCATGCAGTTTTTCCAAATCAGCAAACTAGACATGTTGAAATTCATATCAATTAGCAGGAATATTGGTATAATAGTAGGAAAAATGCTCCTGGATAGAAATTAATTCATGGGCAGTTTTCATTCATAAAATTGGTCATACATTAGGCCTTCAAAACACAAATGATAAAAATGCAATCATTATTCCAATTGTTAACAATGATTTGGTTAAATTGCAACCAGTTGATATTGAAAACATTCAAAACATTTATGGACCACCCCCCAAAATAATTTTAATGACAATGGACCAATCTATTTATTCAAAAGCAAATATACAAAAACACTTTTAATTAGTGATAGTGATTAGTATATTTTTACAACTAAAACTTTATCTAAAAAATTTGTATAACAAAATAACTTTTTACCAAGTAATTTAAATAGTTTTTTATATTCCAAAGCCCTTTGGGTGAGTTAGTTCTGTTTGTTGACAACAAAATTTATATTGTTGATTACCCTAATTATAAACTTATTAATGTATATCCAAAAGGAATTTCTTCCTTTGAAATAAGTGATTAATATAAAATAAATGCTGTTTTAATACATATTCAGGAAAAACTTTTATATTCTATGAAAAAAAAATACTATGTTGAAATAGGCTAATGTCATTTCCAGAAAAAAGGAATGGTCTAATTAGTGTGTAATTTCCTCATCACCACAAATGATAGAGTCGTCTCTTAGATATACAAATAGTTTACTTCATTTCTTTGGTAATGAACCTTTCAGTGAATATAATAAATTTACAAAGAAAGTGACTAGAGTTGGGTAAAATAACATTTCCTTGTTTGGTATAAAGTGTGAATCATATAACGAAATCATAAATAAAATGAAAGCTATTATTAATGATTTAGAAAATGTAACCATTTAAGTAAAATATTTAATTAAAATATTTAACTATACAAAACTCATATTTTATTACCACAAGAGTTATGAGATGTATCAATACCTAACCATTTAACATCAATCTTATTACCTTTAGTTTTAAAAACTTTTTCAACCAAATATTCATCAGGATAGTTAGTTTTCATAATTTTGTATTCATAAAAACTACCTTTTATTTCTTCTCCAATGATATCTTTCAGTTTGTAAGTTGGCACATCATAATTTAAAATCTCAAAAATAGTATATTCAGTTGTCCAATTAGCTGCAAAGCCCTTCAAAAAATTTGTTTATATTTGTTAATACAAACAATATCTTCTACTTTATATTTTGGTTTATTAAACATATTCCCAAAATCATACTGTCCTTAAATTTATTAACTTTTTTAATTGATTTCAATTGGCTTCATATTAAGAGCTCTATGTTTTGTATTGTTGTAATATTTTACTAAATCATCTAATATATTTACCAATTTATGATTGCCATTTAAAGCAAATTTTTTCCACAATTTCTTCTTAATTATATGGTTATATCTTCCTACAACACTCGAAACACTCGATTTAAGTTCACTGAATATAGAATAATACTTGATGTTATATTTCTGCATAAGTTCATTAAATATTTTGTTATAAAAGTCATACCCATTGTCACTTTGTATATTGTGGGTTTTCTTTTCATCAATATACATTCTGAA
This sequence comes from Dryococelus australis, assembly GCA_029891345.1. Lineage (NCBI taxonomy): Eukaryota > Metazoa > Arthropoda > Insecta > Phasmatodea > Phasmatidae > Dryococelus > Dryococelus australis. The sequence goes on along the minus strand of CM056998.1, from coordinate 66,452,129 downwards.
GCATTTGCTAAATTTTTGGTTATTTAATCTTTAATTTGTATTGCAAATGCATATGTTGAAATACATCGATAATTGTCATAATATATTTGTAACCATTATTTATGGAGAAATGCCTTTCCAATTCCCAGTATCCATTTCGACAAGATCAATTTACCATAAATCATCAATACCATATATTACTTTTCTTCTTAGAAATTTTTTTTATGCAGGTTTATGTAAGTTCATTTATTATTCCGTCTCTTACATTGGGCAAATTTTTTCTTTAATGTTGGTTTATTAGAATTACATATTGAATATATACTTTTCTGAACTAATAGTCCATTTTGAGCATTTTCATTGTTATCTTATTATTTGTTGTAAATTTTTTACACTTCAAGTACCAAATATTCTCCATTTAATAGTAAAATAATATATAATTATGTTTAATCTTTATATTTCACACTTACTCCTATTGTTGTTGCCAATCTATTATCATATTCAGATTTTTTTTATTTAAAAAATTGTATTCTCACCTTTTTTAACATCAAAAGGTTTACTATAACCTATTTTTTTTAGAAACCTTAGTGACAGTTAGAAATAGATTATCTATGAGAAATACATTAGTTGGTTTATTCCACTTTCCATGCAAATAAAGTATATCAGATTTTTTTTCTTTAAATTTTTCTACTGATTGGTTTAAATTGTGTAATTTAACATCTAACTCTTTATAAGAATCTTATTTGCTTTTTTTCAACTTTTGAGTTAACAAGTGTATCACTATAATTCAAAACTGAGTGGTTAAATTTTTTAATTTATCGGATATTTCTTAAACGAAATTTCTTTTATTGACTGCATCTATTCCATGTATAGGATCAGTCATATTATTAATTCTATGATTTTGAAGAGAAACATAATCTATTGTATAACAAAAACTTTACTAAGTTGTATTTTGATTCTACATCTTTTTTTAATACCTGCTTTGTATTATTTATTCGTTTTATATAATCAGCAATAGTAATACTGAATTATAAATGTACAGCTTATTTTAAAGCATAATCAGCGATTTGTTTATTAAAAAATCTTTTATTGACTGCATATTTTTCATCTCTAGGATAATCTATATTATCTACTCTATGCAATAGCAAAGAAACATAAGATTTTGTATAATCAAAACATGTGCTTAGTTTACTTTGTAAATCAGAAACACCCAAATTACATTGTGAATATACATATGTTTTTAAAGTAAAAGCATTAGTGTCAAACGATTTATTTGAAGATTTGTTTAATTGTTTTCCAAATATATCTCTCATTTAATAACAAAGAAATAATATCATTAAACTTAAAACCATTCGAAAAATGGTGTAATACAATTAAACATAGAGGTCCACATAAAAAAGAATCAAAATTCAGAATTCAATTATCATTGTAATAAACATTTCTATTTTTGAAGTAATTAGTTAAATTATTAGGAATATTTCCTCCAAACGAATCAAAAAACTAAACATCATTATTTTCTTTAAAATAGCAAACCAGGCAAACGTATTTCGGGTACATTTAAGTTGTTTGTGCCCAATTTATAATACCTTTACCATGATGTTCAGAATTACAAAAAGAATGTGGAATTACTTTTAAAAGTCTTATAGGATAATTTATTCCTTTTAGATTATTAACAACAAATTCAGAAAATGTATTGCTCAACATATCCATTTTTTATTGTAATAATTGTTATTTCCAGCATTTTCTTCGCCATGAAAAATTAACAGTCTGTCGAGTAAATTTCTAACATTGCCAATCCTAATGTATTCTTTAGATATACTCATGTATTTTTTGTACCTTCTCCACATCTAGGAGTTCTCTGGGAAATCATTATTTTAGATGTGTTTGGTTCTGATCTTGATTCCCTTATTTAATTATCATAAATTGGTTTAATTATATTTATGTATTTCCAACTTCTATTCGAGCTTACTCTCCCGCCGCGACCATATCTTTGGTATGCAACATATGTTGCTATAACAATGTCAGTGTAATTTTTTTAGTCATTATCTGTATATTTATCTTCAAGATCTGATTGGTAGTTTTTTGTTACCAAATTAGTTAGCCCTTGTGTTAATTTATATTCTTTATCCTTAACAAATAGTTTATCATCATTTATTGTTACTTTTGTATCTCCAATTTAAAAATTGTACTTGTGTTTCTTGTAAACCATATTGTGCTTTAACAACATTTATTATTATTATTTTTTTAAAATTTCTTTTCCTACATTTATAGTAGAATCACCCGTTGTATGCTGTAAATCTGTTAATGGAATAATGCCCATTTCGTCTTCATAATGAGATTTTGGGTACAATTCTCTTTCCTATGATGCTTCTTCTGGTGTTGGTGGATAATCTAAATTTTTTGCTGCTACAGGAATTAATGTAGCTATTAAATTTTTATTTTCTCCACTGACTTGGTCTACTTTTTTTTCCTTACCAATATTTCGTAGTTCGTTGATTAACGGAAATTCTTTTTCTTATTTTTTCATATTCTGACCCATTATCATTTTTATAATTTCTGTATCTTTCAATGAGTTATTTAACTCGAGAAACATGCGTTGATAAATCTTTCATCTACGTATAATTTTTTCTTATGAATGAGGTATAAAAGTATTGAGAGTTTTGATACACAAACATTTCCCCCAACTGATCAAACTAGGGGGAATTTAAGTGTTTACAATAATTGAATTGAATTTGATATGCCTATAAGAGATGGGTTTTCTTTCCCAAATTATGCTTATGTCTATGAACAATTTAGTTTATTAAAGAGTGATAAGGTTGGAGATGAGGCAAAATATGATAAATTATATAATGTTGATGTTTGTTCCAACTTTTTTCCTTTTTAATTTTCTAGGGTAGAAATCTCAAAACATAGACATATTATTGAAGCTGTTGATAATCCAGGTATAACATAAAAAATGATGAATGCTTTATTGAGATCACCAAGCTAACAAAATTATTTAGAATTTGCTGGTGTTGATAAGTTATATCGAGATAAATCTGTTTCTAGTTATTAATTAAGTTAAAACTGTTTCTAGTGATAAGACAAATGAAATAATGTATCCGCTGAGATATTTGTTTGGTTTTATTCGTGATAACAATGAGATTTATTGGAAAGGTGGTTATAAAATTACTTTTTTTTTTTTTTTTTTTTAAATTCATCTGATAACAACAAGAAGATAAAGTTCAGAAACATTGTCCTGATCCACGTAAAATTGTTATTCAAAATTTAGAAATTATGTGGCCGATTGTTGAATATTAATCTAACACGGCCATTGGAATTAAAAAAATATATATCAAACATCGAAAACTACATATTAGTTTTAATAATTGCGAATTGTTGGGAAGAGAGATCATGCTGGATAAACTGTTTTTAACTTTGACATAAAATATCAGTTTAGTAATTTATAATTTGATATGTCCGATTTGGTAATTGCAGGTTTTCAACTTAATAAGCATAAACATGCTTCTATGTTTGATCATTGTGATGTAAGAAATATTTATGTTATAAATGGTAAAAAAAAATTTTTTATTTTTTTTTCAAAATAAAATTGGTATCTAGATATTAACAATGGCGTTTGTCTTAAACAGTTTCTTGCCTAAACTGATTTTAGAAATTTAAAAACAAAACTACTTATTATATGTAGAAATAATGAAGTTTATTATAAACCTACTGAAAATTTTGATGACGATATTAATTACTATTCATTTTGGGGACGAAGACCGTTATATGCTATTGATTGATTATACAGAAAACAGCTGTAGTTAAAGATCAAACAAATAAACTAATTAGTGTTGATTTTAATAAAGCTGTTGAAGGTACAATTTGTAATGTTGTTTTAATTAGTGAAAGGAATTTAACTTATGATTATTTGAAAGAAATTATCACTGAATATATATATATATATATATATATATATATATATATATATATATATATATATATATATATATATATATATATATATATATATACACACTTTTAAAATAACTAAGTGGAGGATGTAAACGATTTTATAGAAACAGCAAATGTTTCGATAGTTTAAGACATATTTTTAGATGTATAGTTACATTGTTTATTCGAAGAAAAAATTATTTTGTTAAACCTGAGTGAGATTTTGCTCCTAGTGTCAATTTTATTTGTAACATTTTTATTTGTGCAGGATTTGTGTCATTTTTATTTGTGCAGGATTTGTGTGTCATTTTTATTTTTACAATCTACTTTATAATATACTTTATAATCTTTATAAGTAAAATGGCATCGTTTCTTCTACTGTTGTAGTTTGACTAACATTTTAAAAGGTCGTGGTCGTTCAGTTACACATTCCTATAGATTAGATAATGCATCTGACGAAATAAGAGAATTAGTTTACAAATTTCATTCAAATTTACAAAACTTACAACCAACGCTTTTAAAAAACCTTGAGCATAATTATGACCTTCTATAAATGGGTCTCAATATTGAGCAAATAGAAGACGTTTAAAAAAAAATTATTAGAACTTCGAATATAATCTATAATGGATAATAACATAATATTTACTATCATTTTCATCTTAATTTGCTTGATTTTGACTTAAATTATCACGGTATCTACCTTAGAAAAACTTCTGCACGACCATTTTTGAACAATTTAATTTTTTTTTTTTTTTTTTTGCTTAAAATTACATGATTTTAGCTTAAATTTGCTTGTTTTTGAGAATTGAAAATTGAGGCCAAATGAGGCTTCTAGAAACGTGAAAAAGTTTCTTGAAAGCGAGAAATTTACTCTATTTTTGGGTTACATTGCTTGATTTTGAGCGTTTTTCAGATTTTGTGCTAGGTGGGTCAGCTCCCGCGTCCACTATCCACTCATGCCACAGCGTATTAACAGTTATTAGGAGTAATGTGCAAATTATTCCATGTGAAACAGATGTTTTCTTGTAAATAATTGTATGTTGTTTGGTTTGATGAACTGGACCTATTGTAAATATAGTACCCACATTCCTCAGGGTCAGTTGGTGTCCGTATCATGTACGACATAATACATGCGGGTGATGCAAATCATTTGTTGACGAGTGTACGCGTAAGCAGCTACGTCGCAATTAGTCATAATTAATTCGAGATTTAAATAATGCCTTTTTTACGGCAAATTAAGCACTCTGTAAACCCTGCTTAGTTTTTCATATCTTGGCGAAGAGTATGTCCTTCGGCTGTCTTTACAAATTAACATTAACATAGGCCTAATTATTATATCCTTGCATCGACCATATGACATTTTTTAATTGCGTGTACCGCGCCACATTCTATTAAAACTTTTATGAAATAAAAATTAATTTATTTTTAGTCGCTATAAATCGGAAAAAATTACACTTTTAGTCCGGGATTACGATGACTTCACATTGCAGTTAAAACTCATCACGCTAATAACTTTCACGCGTACCTTAAACATGGTATGTTTGTGTGGTACAGTATGATGCTTCATGTAAGCACGTAGCATTTGCTTAATGAATAACTTTAATAATTTGGAGGGAGCCTACAATTTACACATTTTCCCCTTCGGAACACAATTTACCGGTTTTGTTTCTGTCTCTTATACATTTTTTTAAAATAAAAAATATACAATAAAGGCTAATACAAGTGTTTCAGAATCAATTTTAGATACGAAACTTGTAGGGCAGGGTACTAAACATAGCGTAGGGACATGCAGGATACATTTGCCTTTCTTATAGCACTATGAGGTGATAGGTTCACTGCTGGGAGTCCTATAGAGGCAAGTTGACGAGAGAAAGACTGAACGCCATTTCCGCGCCTTGCGCCTTAGGGCGACCAGATACTCTATGTGCGTCCCTAGAAGGTTCTTAGCGGTACTACAGTACGTTTCTGGACCTTGAACATGATAAACACCTCCAACTGGCGGGCGCCCTTAAGACATCAACACACAGAAACGCATTTCGTAATTCAGTAATGGCTGTTCGTGGTAAAGAAAGCGCTTATAAATTCAACCTTTGAAAAATGTCACTGCCCTTATAGAATATTCATGGTAAAGTGAGCACTTTTGAAAGCCGTCTCATTTGGAAAAGTAATTAACAAATTTATTTTATTTTAGCCTTAGACGTTTGCTTCCGAGTGTGGTGGAATATACTCACTGTGTTCATTACTTACATGGTCATAGTTATTTAAAAAATAGGGTTAAAGGATAAAATATGGCCGAAAGAATAAAGTAACCAGGGCCTCAAAAGTGCTCACTTTACAGTGAACAGCCTATATCTGCGAGTATTCTAACGTTCACACTGACTGGCGCACGCCCAGTTAAGTTGGTAACGACGGGGAGAAAGTAGTTCCATATCTTAACGTTGAATTAAATATTTGTGGATACTAAAATAATTACTTTTGCTTTCTGTATTTTATTTAAATAAAATGTGTAAAAATAAGCAAATTTCCAAAATGTTTAATTTTTTAATGATTTCAGATATACTCATGACCGACGCGTTAATAAATTTCTCAGGCCCACGGCAGAAATAATTTTACACGTGGTGGAAGAATACACAATGTGCATACGAGTAGATCTTTAGCACGGCTTTCGAAAGTGCTCAGTTTACCGTGAACAGCCTATATCATGTCTGCTGTGGAAATGCGCCAGTCGGTTTCGAAAGCAGGGCTTGCCAGAAAGCAGCTTGAGTAGATGAGTAAATAATTAATTTTTATTTTACATCACTACCTCCCCAGTCATCACAGAGGAAACGAAGCCCTTTGCAAATATCTATGAACCTAATGGCTATAGTTTATCCACGGTTTCTTCACACTTTTTGAATCGAAACTTTGAAAAATATCCTCATGTATCACATGTTTGGCTCTCTTGTAAAGATGCCATGCATCACAAGCCTTCTATAATTCCGTTAACATAAAAGTATCTTATTTGTGGTTAAAATTATCTTTTACTTACATTCTATCTGTAAATTATAATATTTCTTTATAATTAATAAGAATAGAACCAGAGACAAAATATGTGCGCTGGTATTGCCCAGTAAGAAATAATTCTTATGTTAAGCATTATAGAAGTGAGAGCGCACGAATGCGGTGCACTGTCCTTTGGTGTGAATTTCTGGACACGGTAAAGCTTTGTTTACTTGATGCGAAGGAATATCCTGGAAGTAGGTCTTAAGCATGGATTCAGAAAGATTGAAAGTAACCGTGAACGGTCTATAATCGATTTTGCGTATTTATTAGCTTAATTTCTCCTCTCAGTTACAGATCTGCACTCAATACTTGAATGTATTGCCAGCTGTTGTTCGTGATTTATTGACAACTTTAAGAAATAACCTTTGAAAATAAAATCATCACCCTTTTTCGTACATGGTTCAGTGGTTGCTTTGAGAAAAAATAAAAAAATAAAAAAAATAAAAAATCTCAACTAAACTAACCTTTCAAAATACTATATTCAAAAGACGTAAGTTTGTTTGCAATGCTGGGTGTTTTTGGTTGCGCTCGCATTTAAAACGCACAATTAACCTTTTTTCTGTGACTATACAGATATTTGCCAGTTTACAGCATATGAGGCAGGATAACAAAATGCAGGCTTTATCGAAATACATTTGATTTAAAATAGATACAAACTATAAGATAGCTCCTTAAGTACCTTCAGAATTATTTTGAAAACATACAAGTGTTTATGAATAAAGCGTGCAGGAAATGAGTTTCTTAAGTTCAGTTAATGTTTATTTACAATAAAAATAATTTCCTTCATTATACAACTGTCAGCTGTTAAAGTCACTCAGTCAAACTCAATACTACAATCTGTTATAATTATTATTGGTCAATATATACACATGAAATCAGTTCACAATGTTTGGTCCTCACCCCTTTATCATCAACTGACGTCAATGATAAACAACAGTGAAATTAGGGTAGGTACTAATAACGCAGTTGGGAAAGTTGTGTCACTCGATGAGCCTGAATAGAGAAAGTTCATTACTGCAGGGGGAAAAAAAAGTATAAACTAACCTAAATTTTAAAATAATTGTGGGTGTCTACATATCACAATAGTATTTAAAAAGAGATGTTTATTACCAGTTTCTTAAAACCCATATTTGTAGAGAAACTCTCTGTTTTGTGCTTGTATTGTTTGTTCACGCATAATGCTAATATACTGGACAAATTTTGATAAAAAAATGTCCTGCATGGTACGTTTTAAACCAATTTAAATACAGGGATACTTATCACACAATTGCAACACAGAGGCGAGCAGTACTAATTAAATGTTTGTTTACTTATGAAATCTCTTTATCTTGTATGTAATTTTACGTAAATACCATTATCGCATTCCCATATATTGTTATATTTTTGTTGGATTAGAACCAATGAATATTCTGTAAAATTATGCTGTGCCAATAACGTTCTCAGTAATAGAATAATTAGACCTTCGTATAATATTTTTCGAAATATTGTTTTATACTATGTATTTTAATGTGTTAGTTATAATCATGTCGTTGGTTTACATAAATATATCGTTTGTTAGGCCTCGGAATACATGACTCATTAAATTAAAAAAATTGGTGAGAAATTTTGTTCAATAATAATATAGAACTGTACAGCAACACTCTAATCTATTTATGGCACATTACTCTCATATCTCTGTACGGTGATTTCCAAAACATCCTCCAGCTCGTTTATGATACATAAAAAAAAAAAAAAAAAAAAACAAGGCGTGCAACCAAACATATCAATTGTCTTAAGAGTGGACAATACCCACTGCTGCCAACTCCGTAACTACTATTTTGCACAATACACGACAATCCTTCCCCCTACATCAAACCTGACCCATATTACAATTCAAATCTGTAGTTACTCAATACACAACAATCCACCACTAAACCACAAAGTCCTTTGTACATGCTGGTTTAACAGAATGCCTATGAGGCCTGTCATTCAGTTTGACATGTGGCACATCCTGGTCCAATATATTTCGAGGTGTGCTGAAACCCTTGAAACCTGCCTCCTCATTGGGGTTTGGTAGTGATAGGTCTCGCACCGGACCTTCTGCAGCCCGACGTGAACACGAGGATTGACTTCGCAACCTCGTTAGTGCTTCCGGGGAAACACCGGCATCTGGAGAGATTCCAACAATATTCCTCCCGCTTACTGGTGCTTCTGGAGAATCCTTGGCTTGCGGAGAAACTTCGACACCTGGGGACACGCCAACATCAATTCCCAGTGGTTTACAGGGGGCATCGCTGTTTTCTGCAGCAGATAAATATCTTACACGTAGCTGATCAATGTGTCGTCGAAGTCTTAAACCTCCACTTGTTAAAACTATATATGAAACTGGCTCTTTCGCCTCAACAATGATTACTTCTAGCCATTTCGGTCCACATCCCCAACTTTGATCATATACCAGATACTTAATTGCAAACCTTCGTGGTGCTGTTGATATTCCCTTGCTCTCCTGCTTATCGCTCATATCATGCGAGAAGTCGGGATGGATTCTGTCGAGACATGTCCGCAGGCATCATCTCATGAGTAGTTCTGCCGGACTGGATCCTGTTGTTGCATTCGGGGTTAAATCTTGTGTTAGAAGCAGCCAGGCTATCTTCTGGGCTAAATCACTTCCCTTGATTCACTGGAGCATTTGTTTTGTTGTTTGGGCCATCCACTCAGCCTGCCAGTTTATGGAAGGATGGTATGGAGCTGCTGTGACCAAACGAATACCATTGTTGCTAGCAAATATCCTAAATGCCATTGAAGTGAAAGCTGTGCCATTGCCACTGACTATTTCATCTGGAAGACAGTGTGTAGCAAACAGGGAACATAATGATCATATTACACTTCTAGCATCAGTAGATGACAACGGTAAAACTTCAAGCCACTTAGAATATGAGTCAAACACTAAAAGAAACATCTGGCCATGAACCAGGCCTGCTAAATCCACACAGAGGCGTGACCAACGCTGCTTCGTGCACTCCCAAGTGTGGGTTGCTGATTTAGGTGGTGTGTGATGTGTTGCCTGACAAATATTACACTGTTGGACAATCTGTTCTACATTCTTGTCTAGGCCACCAGACTTAACTACGAGGCAAAGCCTTTTTCAGGATTATGCCTTGTTGACTGGCATGTAGGATCTGTAGTATAAAAGCCTGACCCACCAGTGGAATGACGATACGTGTACCCCACAAAAGACATCCTTGGTGGACAGTCAATTCATGCTGTCTTCTGACAAATGGAACATACTCCTCTCCTTGGTTCTACTTGCCCAACCCTTCAGTGCGCATGTTGAAACCCCTGACAGGACTGGATCTGCTCTAGTTAATTCTGCAATTTGTCGAGCTGTCATTGGGGGTTGCATTTAATGCTTCGAGGAGGAGGAGGAGGACTTCCATTGGAGCCGGAACCTCTGTGTCAGGCATGGGATGGGGAAGATGGCTAAGACCATCTGCATTCGTAATACTGGGGCCTGGCCGAGAACACAATTCAAAATCATACCCACTGAGCATGATACTCCAATGCAGCATCTGTGGCGATAAGATGTTAGGAGTCACCTTGTCTGTCGTAAACAACCCTAGGAGCGGTTTGTGGTTTGTACGAATCTCAAACTTCCTATCATAGAGGAAATTGTGAAATTTCTTTACTCCAGCAATAATACTCAATGCTTCCTTATTTATCTGAGCATATTCGTGCTCAGTGGTGGTCATTAAACGGGAATAATACAAAATGGTAACTTTATCACCTTGTTTATTGATCTGACTTAATACAGCACATACCACAAACTGAGAAGCATAGCACATCAAGATCAGTTGTAATTGGGGGTTGTAATGTGCTAGCAGAGATTCAGATGTAAGGAGGTGCGAGGTGGCAGCAAAAGCTGCATCATGGAGCTGTGTCCACTCCCACTTCACAGAATTCCGTAACAGGTTATGCAAGGGTTCTGCTATCTGTGCCTTATCTTTCAAAAAAGAATAATAGGAATTGAGTAGTCCTGAATAGGCCTGTAGTTCTTCTTTATTAGAAGGTGTAGCTACTTCATGGATGGCACGAACCTTATCAAGTGTAGGTAGGATATAATTTTGGTCAGCTACAAAATTCAAGAACGTCACTTCCGGCACAACAAAATTGCATTTCTCTGCTTTTACATGAATGCCAGCATCTTTATAATGTTGTAGAACCTGTTTCGGAGATCCTGAACTGATGATCCTCGTACAAGCACATGATCAAAATATGGGACAACAATATCTAGTCCAGCCAACAACTCTTCCCTAGAATGTTGGAAGGCTCCTGGTGCCACACACACACACACACACACACACACACACACACACACCAAACTGCAGTCGATTTGCTTGGAAAGCATCCTTATGAGTGATTATTGTTTGAGCTTTGGCTGCCTCTTCATCCACATGGAGCTGTCGGAATGCTTGTGGAAGATCAATCTTAGCAAAAATTATGCCACCATTCAGTTTTGTTAGCAGTTGGCTGATAGGTGGAACAGGGTACAAATCTTGTTTCAAAGCCTTATTCAAGGTGCTCTTGTAGTCTCCGCAGATAATAACATCTCCATTTGACTTAAGTGCTATAGCAATTTGTGTCGCCCAATCAGCATGCATAACTGGTGTATACACTCCTTGACGAACCAGCCTCTCCAGTTCCTTTTTCTACCTTAGGAAGGATGGCAAATGGGACTGTGCAAAGTTTCAACCACAAAGGCTGTACTGATTGGTCAAGCTGGAATTAAACAGGCGGCCTCATGTACTTCCCTAGCTCTCCACTAAGCACATCTGGAAATTCACCAATAATATATTTACAGAGCTCGCTTATGATTAAAATGCCCTTTACTTCTACACCCAAGGTATCCATCCAATTTTTCCCTGAGAGACCACTTCAGACACTTTGACATAATTAATGGAAGGGTGCATCTTTGTGAACCATACTGTACTTCAACATCATGAACCTAACATTTCAATTTAATTTTTACTTTAATCGTGTAATATACAAGTTGTCTTACTGAATTTGGGAAGCTGATGCTGGAAAATCCTATGGAAGGTAAGCTCATCCACTATTGCGAGCCCGGCCCTGGTGTTCACTTCCATTTAAACTGGATAGCCATTTACAGTTACCACTGTGCTTAGCTCATTTGCCCCTGGTATTCTTATTTTCGTCATATGGTAAACATTAGGTTCAAACACATTGCCATCGGACTTTTCCTCAGCTTGCAAGTCTTGTACAGAAATGAACCTTAACCCTGGAGTCATTTTGAGAGGTTTTGGACTTGTAAACTCGCTCAATGTGTCCTGTTCGTTCACAGAAGAAACATTCAGTGTTCTTAAAACGACAGGCAGATCTTTTGGGCTGACCCCCACAGCTTGCACACTGAAACCCTTGTCTAGGCTGATTTGGGCTACTGGGACTAACCTGGTCTGTTCCCGCATGTGGAAGTGTTCGAACACGTGGTGGCGCCTCGCTTACTTTGTCTGCATTGATCACTTATGTGGTGATCCCCCTGATCTCCCTGCTGTTGCGGTGAACACCTTCTGCAGTGAGGGCCTTCTCTTGTGCGTTCGCAAATGTCAATGTAGCTTCTGATAGTAATCTCCATTGCACGGACTCGTCACTCAATCCTCGCACGAACCGGTCCCGTGAGGTTAGGTCAATGCTATCGCCGAATGTACAGCGCCGTAATTCGACAACATACTCGGCAATGCATTCATTTACCTGTTTGCTTCGTTGGTGGAACTTGAACCTCTGATATATTTCAGACAGTGTTCGGGCAAAATGGTTTTTAAACGGTTTTATAATTACTACATGTATTTTTGTAGCTGTGTTTGCAGGCGACATAAGTGATCTAACAACTGAGTATGTTTTTTGAACCACAAACACTGAAGAAAACCTCACGTTTCTTCTCAGCCTCAGTAACATCATTTTCTTGGAAATAGAATTCCAAGAGTTCTGAGTATGCACCACATCCCTGAGGCTTCGAGGCATCAAATTCCTCACATGGCCTAAGAGGTTAGCCATATTGATGCTGCCGATTACCGACTATTGAGAAAACTTACAAATCATCCCATCCTCGTCGCCAGACGTTGAAAAATATCACGGAACTGTACTGCAACACTCTAGTTTATTTACGGTACATTACTCTCACATCTCTCTACTGTGTTTTCCAAAACATCCTCCAGCTCGTTTATGATACATAGCCAAAAAAAATGGCATGCAACCAAACATATCAACTGTCTTAACAGCTGACAATGCTCATTGCTGCCAACTCTATAACTAGTATTTTGCACAATACATGACAAGTTTAAATTCCGGGCAAGCATTGCAAAGTATATCATTTTATCCTCAATTTCATTTTGCCACTCACAATATCTAATGACAAATTAAAATCGTGGCTGAATATGCCGCAGGAAAATTATTTAATTTTTATTTGCCTCAGAAAAATACTCAACAGCGAATTCAATTTCCAAGGGGACGAAGCTAAAAGAAAACATTGGTTACTTTCAGTCAAAAAAACACTAAACATTTTACAAACGTCGTGTTTCGTATCGATGAAGCGGCAGTCAATAGGGGTAGGCATATCTTATGTCTAAGGCCATAAGTTACTAGTGTATTCATTGACAAATTACAAATAATTGATATTTTTCACACTAAGCCGGAGTAAGGTACCTTCCAAAGGATCAGCTTACAATTTGCTTTTCACTTTATATTATTCATTTTTATTCACGTTCGCAAAATGTTACTTATTTTCGTTATTCTTTACTCTACTCCATTATTTCTTAAACTAGGGGATCCAGCCCGAGACCTTTTTTTTTTGTATTGTCAAGTAGCTAGAACAGTTACCAAGTTAAAAAATTTTGTTATCATACATTGACTAAAAAAAAATATTGCATAGATACATGTAGGTAATAATGAAATGATGCGAAATTAACTCAACATTGAAGCGACTGCTGTCCCATTTAATATTTCTCTATAAACTTGATCACTGCGGACTCACTTAACATAGTTCTATCCACTGAATCACTAAGGCCCCACTTGGAAACTCTCTATCCATTGAGCCACTGCGGCCCCACTTGTAATCGCTCTATCCACTAAGCCACTGTGGCCCCATTTGGAATCTCTCTGTCCAATTAGCTTCTAACACCCCATTTGATATATATATATCTATCCACTTGGCCACTGCGGTCCCACTTGATATAGTTCTATCCACTAAGCCACTGTGGCCCCACTTGGAATCTCTCTTGCCACTGAGCCACTAGGGTCCCACAAGAAATCACTCTATCCACTGAGCCATTGCGACCCCACTTGGAATGTCTTTATCCAATTAGCTACTAAGACCGCATTCAATATATATCTATCCACTTAGCCACTGCGGCCCCACTTATATAGTTCTATTCACTGAGCCACTAAGGCCCCACTTCGAATATCTCTATCCACTGAGCCACTAAGGCCCCACTTGGAATCACTCTATCCACTGAACCACTGCGACCCCACTGGAATCTCTCTATCCAATGAACTACTAAGGCCCCATTATATATATATACATACACACTTTGCCACTGTGGCCCCACTTGATATAGTGCTATCCACTAAGCCACTGAGGCCCCACATAACATAGTTCTACCCACTGAGTCAGTAGCCACTGTGGCCCCACTTAATTAACTCAACATTGAAGCGAGACATTTAAAGTAAACAAAAATGATATTCCATTACCTTCATATCTCTATGCAATATTCTCTATGCATTAGTACTAAACTTTCATAAGAAAAAAGCAATTTTTAAATTAGTTTTTAATGTAAAAGGTAATGATTGCATTATCTGATCTTGCTGAAATTCGAACTTGACCTGTATTTTACCCTGAGGATTCGCACTGCAAAATTTTAAGAACCTCTGTTGGGTTTCAAGGGACTTAGAGGTATTATAGACGGACAAACAGAGATCGTCTACTTATTATATAGGATACTTTTGTTGTATTTTGGTTATTTTAGTTGTTTTGTAATATACTTAGTTTGTTTTCACCACGCTTTTACATCGCATTATTTTGCTGTTCATTATATTATTTTTTCATTTCTATTCAGTTTCTTTATGGTTCTTTTACTTAGAATGTTTTTCGCTTCATTTAACATCAATGAATCTTATTTTCATTCAGGGTTTTCACACTATTTCGTTGGTTTTTTTTTATATATCTTTTATATTATTCATATATTTTTGTCACTCTCAATGTTTCTTTTTTCATCAATAGTGATACATTGAGGTTTTCTCGATATTTTTCGTTTATTTATGCTGTTTTTCATTGTCAACCATTAGTTTTCATCCGTATTTGTAGGATTTTACATATTTTAATTATTTTTTATACTGCTCGCTAGCATTGTTGCCAATTCTCAGTATTAATGATCCTTCAAATATTGACATTGCCGGAGTTGGACGGCTTAACATTTCAAGCTAGTCTGTTGGAATGTTTACGACTCCGGTTAAATAACAATTAGGCTTATCTTTGATGTTAATATTAAAATATATACAGCTACGTGCACGCAAGTAGTTACATTAAATATAACGTAGAATTTTAAATTATTTTATGCGAATGTCTAAATGGTTCCTCTTTATTATGATGTTTTTTAAAAGAAAACTTTTTCTTAGCTGTTTATTTCAACCTGCAATCTCTAAATTATATTTCATCTATATAGAAATTATTTGTTGTAGTCGGTTTATTTATTGAATAATTTTTATATTCCCTCTTTAGTAGAGGGAGCGGTGGGTTCCGGATCACCTAGTGCAATAGTGGTGTAAGTCGCATTAGGTTAAATAGTGGATTAAGTGCTGTATTATGATATGCAAATGAGATTAGATATTTGTTTGATTAATAGAATGATTAATTAGATTAATAAACAGATTGATTAATTAAATTGGTTAATTCGATTAATTAATTAAATAATGTTTTGATATCGACTTTTTAATTAAAGAACTCTTTGATATTAAAGATTTCTTATATTGTTAGACAGAACAGGATCGATGCATACTCTGTGACATCCTGTGAACGACTGACCAGAGGACTGGGTTGTAATTGCTTATATAGGAGTTGATGTTGGTCTAAGAGTGGTATAAGTAATATTTTTATTTTATTTTATTTTTGTGAATGGAGCATACATGCGGGGGCATTATGGCCTACTAGGTGAGTGAGGTGTCGATGGAGTGAGGGCATGCATGCCACTTCTGGACCACTAGGTGAGTGAGGTGTGGAATGTCGCGGGAGCATGCAGGTATGTTCTAGCACTCTATGATTTATGTTCAAAAAGCCAAATGAAATAAGTACGAATCATTAACCAAAATAATAGACACAAATTCGTTAAACCAATTTTAATCATGGAATTACAGACTGAAACTGTTTTCCTTAGCAAATTTACTGATATCCACTTTAATCATGTAATCGAGAGAGGCAAAAACATATTCACTAACCAAAATACTTTAATCATGTGAATTCCGAATGGAACACAAAATTAACATCCAAAAAATGTAACTCATGAGAAAATATATTTCATTTAATAAAATTAAACAAACACCAAACTAATATAAAATGACAATTCACAAATATGTACTTCGCCCTCATCGGCTTTCTAAATACACAATGAAATACAAGTTAAACCAGACGAATGCTCTTTCACCTAAAGCCTTACAAAAGTCATTGATTACACTAAGAAATTAAACTAACCACAAGCAACTATCCAAGAAAGTGGCTTCCCTCTTACCACACGGTAAAATCGCAGCAATTCCACAAACATTTTACGATAGCTGTGTAACTCTCAACTAACTCATAATTAAATTAAAACTGTAAATGTATTGTAGTATATGGGATGTGATCACTGCTCCAGGCAGACCGGCCCTTCGCTGGAAACTAACCTCTCCCAGGTGGAAGCATTTTGCCAGTTCACCTCACCCTCCGACCACGCTGTCAGTAGTGGCAAAGAAACTATCTGCAGACTCTTACAACGGCAAGAAATTAATAAATTATTCTGCTTCGGAAAGCGGACAACGCCTCCCACATACCGCCATCGGATAATCCCCTCCCCACCCATACATAATATCTGCAAAGGCATGCTCACCTCGCCAGCACTGAGCGATGCTCACATTCCCCCTCCAAATGATATCCTATACGTGCATGTGTACTTACCCATTGTCTTCCGTCCCCCGTGAGCTCAGAGGTCCTTCCTCATGGGGGCAGACAGTGTTCTGATTCGTTCCAACTTCCCCCGAAGGTGAGCATTCAAATCACCCTGCTCTTTACCCCCCTTCTCTGACCATCCAACATGTCTGCTGCCGCCTGCTCCCCTTCCCCCTGCAGCACGCTCAACAAAGCCAGTGCGGACCATCGCTTTCCTTTCTCTGCCAACATGGCTCCCGATACTGAGAAAGAATCACACAATCCCTCACAGTGATACAGGTGGGGGAGCTGGTGACCAGATAACTTTGCTGGCCATGGGAAGTAGCGTCCCCGGACAAAAAAACTCACCGAAAACATGCAGGTCCAAGGCTGCCCCAACCAGGAAATTTTGAAACACCACTAATGTGTTCCCTTCATGTTTACAGTAAAGCACATATAAATATTTCAAGTTCAGGAAACTTTTACCCAATCATTTTCTACCTAACATTTAAAACTTACATGCTAAATATTTTTCTACAAAAACAGATTCTAACTGTATTAAGTTTATTTTACAAATATGCCCAACGAAGATTTTTGGTTATTACTCTGTTTAATAAAGAGAGAGAAAAATAGTTAATGGTTTTTGTGAAAATAAGTAATCACTATGAATCATATAACTATCAGAGTAATAAGTGAACACATGGTTCTTAACTAGAAAACCCAAACTTGTTTGTTAAGAGTAAAAATTATAGTAGACTGTAATTTCAAGAAAAAAAATATGAAGGTGAATCCACACATGAAGGAATGCCAGTTTTAAAATGTCACACTATCCTTGACAAGAAAGCTCAAATGCTGTATACCAATTCTACAGGATAATAATAAGAGAGCTTCTACATGAAGCCCTAACAAGACAAGTTAAAACAATTTTTAGCATTTTACATTTAAGGTTTTAGAGTGAACTCTTTTGTTCACAAATTATATTACAAGACATGTTTGAGAACAGAGCATGCTGGTGTTTTTCAAGCAACTTTAAACACATAATCCCTTTCTCTCTCTCTCTCTCTCTCTCTCTCTCTCTCTCTCTCTCTCTCTCTCTCTCTCTCTCTCTCTCTCTCTCTCTCTCTCTCTCTCTCTCTCTCTGTCAACTATGAGATAATTCCATTAAATAGGAATGAGCAACATACTATTAAGAAATACTCCCTAAAATTATTAAAATTTGAACAAAATTAAGTGAAGTGAGCACTCTAACCACTTTTAAAAAAATTTATTAAAAATGTGTATCCAGAAAATAATATTTCAGTACATTTCAAAGAAACTTTGCTATGGCATTTCAGTCCGAGAGCGGAGTTCATAGATTTTGTGCCTGCTGGAAGCTGTTTCCAGTGTTCCAAGTACAGCACTGTCCTCCCGCTGCGTATACAAGGTCCCGCTGTGCAGAGGCTAGTGTGAAAAAACTATAATATTTTTTAATAAATAACTTTCCAACACAAATACACACAAATAGTTGTGTTACATCGCCAAACCCTGTGGCGAAGTCAGATTATGCTATAGTGTGGGTTCTGAGTTCGAATCCCGGGTAAGACTTGGCTAATGTAAGCTGGGCTCGATTCCTGGTTAAGACATGGGTTCATTTCCTGGGTAATATAATTCAGACTCCTTACCAAATATTATAATAATATATGGAACACTAACACACACAATGCTTGTAACACAATTGCAAGTTATATAATAAAAATAATAGATATTTCAAAACTGTATGTGCTGCATTACAAAGACTATTAAGTTCTGGAATTGTATCATATAATAACATACATAAGAAAATTAGTAATTAAATGTAAATGTAATTGCTAACACTGAAGAAATATACATATTGCACATTAAAGATTAAATCAATACAATTGTAAATGAGAAAATTCAAAACAACGCATTAATTCATCAGAAAATATTTTAATTGGTAAAAAATCTCTTAATTTCGCATTAAATCATTTAATTCATTAAGGAAATCGTATTTACATTTGAAAAGCTACATTTTATTATCAAATCTGGTTATTTGCCTTGTTCATGCAGATTCCCTGGGCGAGAGGGGAGGAGGGTATTGGCTTACATAAACACACGCTGCAGAGGACTGCGTACTGTCCCTCTGCTCCTGCACTTCGCGCGACTGACCGCCGCCTGCTGCTGCCCTGCCGGGAAGGGGCTAGCCGGCGAGGAGAGAGGAACTGTAGTGCACTTCAGTTTACTGCTGGCGAGCAGCTCTTGTTAGAACTGTTCACTGTTGTCAGTGAAAGATAGTGCAGATAGTTCTTTTTAGAACTTCCACCCAAAATAAAAGTTAGTTTCCTTTAGTTTAGTTAGGTATAAATACAAAAAATAAGATTTCTTTAGTGCTAGGAGAACACAGAGCGCCAGTCACCCCCTATCTCTCTGGCCTTATCTCCGGAAGAGAGGAGAGGATAGGGGGGAGGGGCTTGGAAGACACACACCAGCCAACAGAGTGAGGTACACTGTAAACTTAGTGTTAATTAATTATAATTCGAGTGCATGTGGCGACGTGGTCCTACCCAATGAGTAAATAGTTCTTTGTTAGTGATAATTAATGGTAATTCGAATGGGCAATTATGGCGATGTGGTTCAGACCATCAATCCCTTTCTTCGCAATTTCTTAAATTTGAATGAAACTTGCTCCAACTTTTATACGAAATAGTTAAAATTTGTAGGTTTTACTTAAAATTGATTAACTTTTGGAATTTGTTCGCGAATGAGATAAATTTATTTGCATTTGTTAAAATATTTATAATTTTGTTAGTTTTCAATATTTTAAAGTAGTTTCGCATAATTTTTTTAAATAGTTTTACATATTTTCAAGATGTTTAAGGGTGGACTTTTGTATGTTTGGGTGTGAATGATGGAACATAGAAAAACAAAGGAAGAACTATGCCAAACTATGCAAACCATGTTTGGAGGGCTGCCAGCCCTGCTCCACTCTATGTTCATAATAAGTTGAATGGTGATGAACAATTGTGTGATGGATAAATGACCCTTAAGTAATTCCAACGACTGAAATGTTTTCCTTTGGACATATAATTTTGGTTTTAAGAGATTTAAGGGTGGGTTTTTTGTTATGACTGATGTGTGAATTATGGAGTGAGAAAATAATTATAGGAAACTATGCCAGGCTATGCAGTACATGTCTGGAGGGTGCAAAGCCCTGTCCTATTCTCTGCTCGAAATGTGTTGTTTGGTGAAAGATGTCTGTGTATTGATGTTTGGATCTTGAGTACTTCTAACAAATGAAATGTTTTGATGTGTGATAGGGTGGCTTGGGCATATAATTTTAGTTTTAAGTGTTTTTAAGATTTCTCATTTAATTTTCAAGGTAGAAGTATGAGAGCAGGGGGAAAGTGTTTGAATAAATTGTAGGTAGGTTGTTGATGAATTTTTTAGAGGAATTCAATAGAATTTTG
This sequence comes from Dryococelus australis, assembly GCA_029891345.1. Classification (NCBI taxonomy): domain Eukaryota; kingdom Metazoa; phylum Arthropoda; class Insecta; order Phasmatodea; family Phasmatidae; genus Dryococelus; species Dryococelus australis. The sequence goes on along the minus strand of CM056998.1, from coordinate 66,431,555 downwards.
AGGGACATACTTTATAACTGACAGAGTATTGCACTATGGACATAAGGCGAGACAATATCTCAATTCAGGCCCTCTCTTCACTGCTAAGAACTCGCAAAAATATTCTAAAACCATGTATAATAAAATACCAAGTACTCTGGGGAAAATTAGTTGAGTAGGCAGATGACTGTGAGTATGAGTGCAGGGGAAAGGTGTTTGAATTTATTTTTTTAATTTTGCTAGTTATTTTTAAGACAGTCTGGGTAGAAGTGTGCTTAGGAGTGAATTATGGAACATAGAAAAAGATTTGGGAATTAAGCCAGATGTACCTAGCGTATTCAGAGGCCGCATAACCCTTCCCATGTCTAGGTTCAGAATGTTGTTGAATGGTGGTGAATGGTTGAGTGATGAACGAATGGACCTCGAGTAATTCTAATGATTGTGGAATGATAGAAAATGGCACAGTGCAAAACTGTGTTTTATTGTCTACTGACTCAAGTCATTATCTTCGCCAGCTTATCTCTTACATTGTAACTCGCCAATCTATCATGAATTATCAACGCATAAGCTAGTGTATTTGCCAGAACTGGTGCATTTGCAATGATTTAAATTTGTTAATCATCTCCACTATTGATAATTATGTCATCTTGTTTGCTTACATCAAATACAAATATCATTCCTCAGGTTTTAAATTAATCAGGTTCTAGGATTGGTGAGCCCATTTTGTTATAATACCTTTCCTGGAACTTTGAGTGCTTATCATAGCAAATAAGGGATTCCCCATTTCCAAAGTTCACATTTAAATCGCTATAAGGATAAGCTTGATTGTTTGGATACAGTTTAATATTTTTTATATCACAATTATTGAATAATGATCTATTAGCTTTTAAATTGTCTTGTCGATTTGTTTGAACACAAATAATGACAAATTGTGGTTTCTCAGATGAAAAACTTGATTTCACATTCCAAATGACTTTTTGTGATGTCGGTAGAGCTGTAAATGTATCCAAAGCCCACAACATGAATGCAATATCTAGATTCTTCCCTTTTTCGATTTATTTTAGAAACTTTACACATTCATGAGTGTTAATTTCAATATGTGGCATTAGCCATTCGACAGTATTTAATTAAAATATTACACTGTCCTCATTATTAGTAATGTTACATATAGCATTCAAATGCGTGTTACCAAATAGAGTAACTAATTCTTGTTTATCATTTAATATGACATGTTTGCAGTCCTCAAAGCCCAAAACCATACTTAACAGTATAACAACTTAGTATTTTCCACCTGGGTTTATTTGTAATATAAAATTATTAGCATTGCTCCATCCAGCCATTAACCCTTTAAAACGATGTTTACAGTTTCTGAAAGATATTGTTGTAACATGGAAGTAATTCCAACATCCTGTTATTGATCGATTTCAACACCATTGAGCAGATATGCAATTCTGTCGATTAAATGAAGTTATATATTTCTCAATATTGCTGTAGTTGCTGGATTAGTTGTGTCGGCCTTCTTTTAATTGTTCTTCAAGACCTTAAACTTGATTTCGATGGTAATGTGCAAATATCGTGATTTTGTATAGGAATCCATATTTCCGATGGAAGCATATATGGTGCTGCTCGGAATCGGCTCATATACATGTACTTCTGTGTTGGTTATAGCATCATCATAACTTATTGGTTCTTCAACATTTGGTATGTCTTAATTCCTATTAACGGTATATCCCAATTTATTTAAAAAACAATTTGTTGCTCTGTGTTAACTTTATGGGTATCTTGTTTGAAGTGACTGTTTTATGATTTTTATAGCTACTTTCTTCTAAATATGTTTTTTAGAAACATAGTTTTTAAATCAAGTGCCTACTTTATGATCATATTGACAATTATATACAATGCCCATTTTGATTGTAATAAACACAGAATGCATGTGTTTATATACCTTTTTAAATTATAATCAAACAGTAATTTCTTCGTTACTAAAATTAGTCAGTTTACCATCTTGATCGATAATTGTTACAACTAATTTATGCACTCGATTAACTATTACTGGAAGATATATCAATGTATTCAGTTTTTCAATTATTCTGTAACCTGGAGTCACCACACATGTGAATTCATGTATTGTATTTGTCTGTTTTCTATTCAAATATGATCCACCTACAATATTAACATTTATACAACATACATTAACCAACATTATATCAACCTGTTTTGACGATTTGTGCAATGGTTTAGCTGGATATACTCTGCTTTCATAACCTAACATATTTTCAATTTAATTGTCTTCCATTAAATCGATATTGACATTACTATGCATCACACTAGTTAATGTATTTGGTTTTCCACATAATCGGAATTGTACATTTTTTGTTAATTTTGCTTTAATGAACATTTCTAAGTCATCCAGTTCGTAGAATCCTACCAGTATCACAATCTTATACATTTTGCAGAGTTATTGAACATAAATTATTAATTGTCTATATCGATATTTGGTATGCTTTTGTAAGTAACGAATTCGATTAGACTTATTTGCCATTCTCCATCTAACTCCAAAACCTGGGAAATATACCGACCACAATTGCCACGAATTTCCACTTAATATCAACGTAATTTACATATTACTAAATGGTTTTACTAATACATTGACGTATATAACCTATTTATAGTCAAAAAACATAAACATAAATGCCCACAATTGATTGTATTTGGTAATTGTCCCATTTTGCAATTATATCTTAATTGCATATTCTTCAAATAATTGTGTATTTCAATTGGATAACAGTCTTAATAGAATGATTGTTTTACGTTTATAATTAATGCATTCCAATGTGTTCCTTCATTTTGTTTGGAATCTAAATTAACAATTGTACATCATGAAGGTTTGGTTTCTTTGGTAATTCGTCTCTCATAAACACACCTCGGAAATAGGGAATATCCAGTTTCTTAACAAATATATTAATGTCTTTGTTAATGCATTTCTTTCCATGTTTGGAGTTTTTTCGTCCTGGACCAACTTTATATGGTTTACGATACAATCCTTTACCACTTAATTAACTTCATTTAGCTAGAGATTAAACGCCTCACATTAGAGCTACAAGAGCTGATAACGCTGGAAATATGAATGGTAATATTCCACCTTTCTTGGTTTTTTTCATTTCGTTTTGCATTTTACACCCATGGTTCTTTTCACCTTCGCCCACATAACTTCGTCAACAACCCAAACGCCTAGCTTTTCACCTGTCTATGTAGATGGATTCTTCATTATTTTTTATGCTTTATTGGCTGGAATTGTATCCACTATAAGTCTTTCTTTGAAATAGTTTGTTCGATTGTATACTATATCGTGTTCTTTACAAGCATTATCCAAAAAGTATATTCCTTGATCATTCCATGCTAGACATTTTGCAAGCTTAGTTCCAGGTCTGTAATAATTTTTATTCGTTAAATGAAATTCAAATGGTAATTTGTTAATCATTGTATTCAATACTCCGCATCCTTTTTGTTATGTTTAGCATGGGCCATTGTTTTCAACTGATTGCGAACATATATATAGACCCAAATATATAATTTTTATGTTAGTATGTTACCTAATACTGTAGAAATGAAGGTTGTAAAACAAAATGTTCATATGCTGGTAATTGGAAACAAGAATGAAAACATAATTTAACAGAAGCATGGTATTCTTATACCATCAAATATACGTTGTATAATAAGCGGTCCTTCTTCATGTGGAAATACATGTGTTATTATGTGGCTTTAGGATCATCCTTGTGGACATAAATTTAAAAACATACATGTGTTTTCTAAAACAATACAAGATAAATATCAACAATTAGCGACTATTTTGTCGTTAATTGAAGTAATGCGATATTTCCCTTTTACAAATAAAGAAAATACCATGCATCCGAATGAATGCAGTTGTATTTATATTTGACAATGTTTCGTGCGAACTACAGGGTGAAATACAGCAATACTTAAGTTTTGGTAGACATTCAAATGTCGATTTTTATTATCTATCACAAAGTTGGGCAAGTATCCCAAAATATAATTTGCATGATGTTGGAAATATGTAAATTGTGTTTAAAATGGGCAATATGAATCTACAACATATTTACAATTACCACATTTTGGGAGGTATAACATTTACAAAGTTTAAAGATATGTGTTTTTACTGTTGGAAGAACAAGTACTGTTTTCTGGTAATTATTCCACTGCTTCCCCTACATAAAGGAAGATATAGATCTGGATTCGACAGTTTTATACTTCCAGACAAAGAATAATTAGTATTTCAAAGTTCGGAAATAGCAGTATAAAACATAATCATTACCATGCCCGATTAACAAGAAATCGCAATGGGAATTGTGATCTGAATGGCCATATATTACACAATGTGGGCATGACTGTGAAAGATACCGATGCGGTAAATAAATGTTATGTGGAATACTTAAATACCATTATGTTGAATGTATTTCAATCGCAATCGACAAATTACAAGATAAATTAATAAACATAATTGAAACAATTCCAAAAGTGTCTACTAATATTAGTTATATTTTGTAAATATTGGCAGATGTGATGATTGCATTGCAAAATATAGAAACTAGAACAAACGAATGTTTGGAACATTAAAAAAAATGTAATTAATGAAATGGTAAGTTCCACGATTACAAAACAGTTTGACACACAAATGGATAAAATGATGCAATATATAAGTGTTGAACTGATCAATAAAACATCTTCAGCTATACAAACGGAATTGAAAAAGCAAATTGATGATTTGAAATCTAGATTAAACTATTTTAGTAACGATGTGAGAGTTAAAACTGCGAGTAAATTATAAGTACTTTTGAATAAAGTCAATAAGACTGAATACACCCGACCTAATACACCCGCTAAAAAACTAACGACTTAATTCATTATAAGTAGTTGCAATTTAATTTAAACAAAGAAGAATGCCTGACTCTGCTTCAGAATTACATAAAGTCATATATGCTGCAAAGGCGAAATATTTACAAGTTAAAATGCTCAAATGGAATGGGATGTTTTGAATGAAGAAATATTTAAACCTGTTATGAGTATAATGGATACATTGCATTCCGTGCTAAGTACGTTTAATGAAACACCAGTGGAAATTAAATTGGAAGGACCTATCAAGAAGAAAAAGCTGTCTCAATTAACATGAGGTTATTTAGCTATAAAACAATCTTTGCCTATTCGCGATACAGTATTTGGTGTATATCATCATGGAAATATATGGCTTGTGGGACATTCTGTAATTAAGTTTTTGCCTTAGAATAGAATTCAAGTAGGTTATTTAATAACTGATGTTAGTGAATGATTGTTTGAATTATTATTTATTAAAGTTCTGAATGATTATTCCGATATCGATTTGGAGAAATATGAGGATCTTGTTCGTCGAACGAATGTAACTAAACGTTCAGAAGATGATGAAAATCATCCGAAACTACATTTATTAAGTGATATTGTTGGATATCGAATATATGGAGATGAAGTTGGCGATCGGTTTTCTCCTATATATTGGAACAATACTACTGAATTGGTCGATAGATTAAAACTTCTCATCGTCGAGAGAGATTGGGAATAATTCACATACAAACAAAATTGTTTCTATTATTGAAGAATTTACTGAAGAAGCTTATATTACCAATGAAGTTCTGTAAGATTGCTCAAGAGGCGAGCCACTGTCCCTGCAAGGATAAACTTTCCTAGAAGATGTGTTATTACTAAATGCTTAAATGATCTTTTTCAAGCCAATTTGTGTGAAATGACATTCCTTTCGAAATACAATAAGGGATGCAAATATATTTTAACCATAATAGACATTTATTCCAAATATGGTTGGGGTATACCTCTCAAGAACAAGACAGGTAAACAGGTTAGCGATGCAATGAAGTTTGTTTTGCAAGAAAGAATCCCAAATTCACTCCAAACCAACTAAGGAACCGAGTTCTTTAACATTTCTTTCAAGAAACTAATGACCGATTATGGTATCAATCATTATGTAACGTATTGAGACCTTAAAGCCAGTGTTGTCGAGAGGTTTGACAAGGTCTTGAAACAGCTAATATACAAGCATTTCATGTCAAAGGGAACATACAACTGAGTGGATGTTTTACCTGAAATACTTAAAGTTGTATAATTCCAGATATCATAGAACTATTGATATGGCGCCTGAAATGGTTATGGACAATATATTGATGAAAACTGTTTATAATAATGTAAAAGTATTTGACGAGAGAAAACCAAAGTTCAAAGTTGGTATGTATGTACGAGAGTCTAAGTTGAAATCTGTCTTTGAGAAAAAATACATGGGTAATTGGTTGCACGAAATATTAAAAATTATTTCAGTTAGAAATTTGTTTCCCAGAGTGTATTATCTAGAAATCTACGATGGAGAACCTAAAAAAGGCGGTTTTTACGGACATTAATTGCAAAAAGTCTCTTCTCCAAATGAATATTTGGTTGATAAAATCATTAAAAGGAAAAAGAATAGGTCATTGGTTCTATGGAGAGGTTTCTCAAAAGCATGCAATTTGTGGGCGAAGAATAAGTATCTTAAAAGATTGAAATACAATGTTTTGTAATTTTTTAAAAAGTAAATAAAAATATTTAAAATAATATTTTATATATTATTCATTTACTAAACCTATCGATATTGATAGGGAATGGATGTACAATTATTGTACAATCATTCCTATTATTTGGGCGGTAATCTATTATGATTAATTTCTTAGTGTTGTCAATCATTCATCTGGATTTCTACATGCAGCGGAAGAAAGTGTAAACTCTCTCTCCATCCTTGTTATGTGTTGTCCCCATGCTGCTCAAATCAGAATAATCTAGTACTTTCTTGCCATCGCGAAAGTCTGAGGATAGTTTCTTTGCCACTTTTGACAGCGTGGTCGAAGCGTGGGTTGAACCGGCAAAATGCTTACACCTGGGAGAGCTTAATTCCGAGTGAACAGCCAGTCTGCTTGGAGCAGTGATCACATCCCATATAATACAATAAAATTACAGTTTTTATTTCATTATGCGATCGTTGTAAATAGTTGCACATAGTTAATTTAATTTCATAGTGTAATCAATTATTTTTGTAAGGCTTTAGGTGGAAAATCGTTCGTTTGGTCTAACTTGTATTTCGTTGCATGTGTAGAGAGCCGATGAGGGTGAAGTACATATTTAAATTCTTGTTGGGGAGTTGTCATTTTATATTAGCTGGGGATTTGTGTAATTTATTTAAATTTGTTTTATAATGAGTTATATTTTATGTATATTAATTTTGTGTTCCATTCATTACTCACATGATTAAAGTCTTTTGGTTAGTGAATATGTTTTTGCTTCTGTCAATTACATGATTAAAGTGGAGATCAGTTACTTTGCCAAGGAAAACAGTTTCATTCCATAATCGCATGATTAAAATCGGTTTAGCAAATTTGTTTCAAGTCTGTTGGTTATTTATTCGTACTTATTTCATTTGGCTTTTGAACGTTAAACATAGTGGGCTAGAACATACCCGCATGCTACTGCTCCATCCACACTGCACTCACCTAGTGGTCCAGCAGTGACACGCATGCTCTCACTCCATCCACACCTCACTCGCCTAGTGGTCCAGAAGTGACATGCGTGCCCTTACTCTATCCCTACCTCACTCACCTAGTGGGCCAGAATGCCCCAGCATGTATGTGCGTCATACACAAATAAAAAAATAAAAAATAAAATGAAATGTTACTTATACCACTCTTACACCAACATCAACTCCTATATAAGCAATTACAACCCACTCCTCTGGTCAATCGGCCTGAGGACGTCACAGAATACACATCGATCCTGCTCTGCCTATCAATAAAAGAATTCTTTAATATCAAATAATTCTTTAATATAAAACATTTATATAAAAACACTCTTTAATTAATCGATTAATCGAATACATATATTTAATTAATCTGTTAAATAATATAACTAAATATTCCATTAATCAAAAAATTATCTAATCACATTTTCATATTACAATTTGGCACTTAGTACACTCTTGCACTAAATGCGACTTAGACCACTGTTACACTAGGTTATCGAGTAACCCGCCGCTCCCTCTACTCTCTTTTTAAAATTGTTAAGTTTTGTAGCTCACTAATAACAAACCAGCCCCTTTGTAAAATTACACGTGTGTGTATACATATATATATATATATATATATATATATATATATATATATATATATATAATATATATATATATATATATATATATATATATGTGAACTCTACTAAGCAAGACCAGATCAAATCTCGCGTGGTAACTTTGTAGGTCGTGATGTAAACAAATGCCTAAATTTAATGAAACTCAAAACAACATGGTAGTAGTGTTATACAATATTGCCGGTGTCCAAAATCATTGTATTTATGAACTTAATCATAAATAAGGACTTGATAGTAAACTACATTTTTCAATATTGACCCGCAGGAGAATGTTTGGTGCAGCAATAAAAGAGCAACCAAAGAGTTTCGCTGAAAAAACAAAACTACCTCCTGCGTAAGCCTGTACACCAATGAATAATGGAAGCTAGTCCTGCAAAGGCATTGGTATTTTGCTGTCTTTACAAGCTCGCCGCTTCTTTATTACGATTAACTAATTTAATACATATTTAAATGTTATTTACTTATTTTAAACTAAGGCTAATTTATTGCGGAAGTTCATGTTCGCCAAATGGAAATTTTTTTTTTTGTGTATAGAGGTACTGTGATTGGGAAAAAAGTAAGTATAACATAATAGCGACTGGCCATAGTGATAATTTCATGACGTCACTTACGCAATGTGTTCCGCAGTTGCAAGGCGAATTCAATGATAACACATTTGTCAAAATCGGTCCAAACGTTTGGGCTTTAAAGTGGATCTAATGTACATAAATCAGTATAGACAGGTGATAAACATCACCTTCCTTTTTGCTTCACCATAGTTGGTTAAAAATTATAATTAAACATAAAATTACACATTCGAGTATAAATCAGGAACAGACGGCGCCACTTCAAACTCCGTTAGCAATACTGGAAACAGAAAATTTGTGAACTTAGACCTTATTTATCTGTAAACAGTCAAAGTGTGTCCGGATGTTGGAGGCTACTGCTGGATTTTCGACCTCAGATGTGGAGCATACTACCATTTTTATAACTCCGTGTGTAATACGTCACCCGAAAAAAAAATTATTTCCTCTAATGCTGCTTAAATGCTGATGCTGAGTATCAGACACACCAAAGACTTACAGGAGCCCCAGGCGTCAGCACGATGTTAGAAACCATGCCGCGCCCAGCAAGCATATTTTAATCTACCGAAGATAGTTTGCTGCCGAATACAACTTTGCGTTGCACGATGTTTCAGATTGCCTTTGAGAGAATGTTACCACTCTTCCCTGCGATGGTCGCTACATTTTGCTTCAGTGCAAAACTTTGCATCAGCGCACACTTGCCACGACAGTAGGCAATACTTCGAATATCGGGTTTTCAAAGTTCCCCCTAAAGTATTTCTGAAGTTACTGGATTGAAAAACACGTCCGCGAAGAAGAAAATAAGAAAAAAATAAACACATTACAAATATCTAGTAAAACTTTGAAACGTTTAGGCTGTTCGCGGCAATGTAAGAACTTATTAAGGCAGAGGTTAAATTTGTTTTCAGCTTACTTGTATTCTTTTGCCAAATGTTAATACAAAAATGGTCATTTGACTAGGAAATAATGTGTATATATTTTATAACTCTCAAAACTTAGCATATGAGGTCAAAATTATATACAATTTTTTTTGTGGTTGTTGGTAGGGCCCTACAAAATGCTTTCTTTACTGGGAAATAGCTTATGCATGCTCGTCTAGAACGAAGTTGTGAACTGTTATATATAATATTTTGCGAATACCCTTAGATGTGCTTGTTCCTGTGTAACGATAATCATAGCTTGTAAACCACTAACATTGCTAGTCTTTTCATAAAATCGCATATAAAAAACAGGAGTTTATAGAATAGTTGAGGTATTTTGAGGCAGTGAAAAGTTGGGAAATGTGAATTTTACTTAATGCAATCTAATGAACTGAGGCAGTAGCCGAAAAGACTAATTCGTTATTTTTTAATTGGTCATTTCGTAAGTTTCAATTCGTACATTGCCAACAGTCACGTGTTTAGCAGTCACGCCAACACATATTTATATTAACAGTGAACAATTTTTATATCTAAATTTTATGCTTAAAACCGAAGTAATATTTCTAAAATCATCACTAGAATTCTGCGGATATGATAATATATAAGAAGGAATTAAATTATGCAATAAAGACTTAAATTATTTTCGTTGCTAAATAATATAAACAAAGTACAACATTCACTTGCTTTTTATAGCATGCCTAGTATAGTTTATGAATAATTATTTTAAAAAAAAGTTTATTTATGCATATGCGTATGTGTTTCGAAGGTCAAAACCAACCTGGTGCAGAAATTGTTATTTTGTCTTTTTCCTAACATCCGCTAAAAACAAAACAGGAATTACCAAATTACCAAATACGTCACCATTTTTGTATACAAAATCGGGTCACGTGATCGTTTTGTCATCAAAATCTGCCATTTCGGAGTCGGCCTGAATGTTCCTTCTTAAAGTGCTATTTCATAATAAATACTTCATAACTATGGTTTTCAAATATGTAACACGTAATTTAAAAATGTGTAATTGAATATGAATATCAAATATATATATATATATATATATATATATATATATATATATATATATATATATATATATATATACATAAATATAATCCACTGTGCATGAGTAAAACGTATCATTACTGACAAACCACTG